>CM033718.1:30504775-33166652 GCA_019671005.1 Hibiscus mutabilis | reverse complement strand
AGCTTCTAATGGTCCTTGAAATTGCGAGTGTTATTAATCAAATTGCTAAAGAGATGTATATGGGTTGCTGGAAATTGAGAATAGGGATCATGGTTGAAAGTAGTTTCGATTAGGGACAGTTTTGCTAGATAAAAATGTGTAAACAAGTTTAATCGTATATATTGCCTTGTTTTGATCACATTTCTAGGTGAATTAGAGTGATCTAAGCTTTTAGAAATAAGTATATAAGTTGAATTATAATGTTAGAATCTTTGCTTGAATGAATATGAGGCTAAAACTTAACCTAGTGTAATCTACCCAGAATACTATATTCTGGGCAGTAACTTCAAAAAATCACCATAAATTGTATAAATGGAATTTAAGGCTGAAAATTTTATGGACAGTGCCTTAACATGTCTAAATTCATTAGTAGAAAATAGAACTAAATTCTGGGTTGTAGAATGAATTCTGGAAATGAAAATCTCTGGACAGTGCAAACTGTCCAGTAATACAATTCGTATGTCTTTAAGACAAAAACTATATTAAATGGAAAAGGATTAAAATGTAAGGCCTATATGGTTAGGAAGAAGGCTAAGTAAGATTTCTAACGGTGTAAACTAATTGAAATTCTGACGTACGGAATGAAAGTTATGCATGTTTAAGTGAGCAGAGTACATGTTGCCTAGTAGCAGTAGTCTAGGTAATTGTATACAATTTTGTATACAATATAGTAAACTGCTTTGCAAATAGTTTTAGGACAGGGTTAGGACTAGGTCTTAACCAAAGCATGCATGTCTAAATTCTTGTATTGTTAAATTGGAATTAATATGATCTTGAACTAATAAGGGAAGTATGAATTAAGATAATACATAAAACTTGACTACATCCTTGAATTGTTGTATAAATCGAATGCTAGCATGTATATGTGGTAACATTGATGCTTGTATGTATGACATGGTATTGTGACCAATTGCTCAAACCGAATGATTGAAGTGCTAGCTTAGATGATGCAATGAATACTTGAAATGATAAGTTATGGCTCTATTGGACTAAGGGCTTAATGCATGTATAAACTTGTCATGCAATACTCGAAATGACTCTTGAGAAAGATAAAGCTTGGCATGAACTTGTACACTTGAAGGATACATGATCTTGAAAAGCTTGAAATCCTTGAATAAATGAATTATAATCAAACAACCTTGGTTGCTAGTTGAATAGGTAGAAGGGCATGCCTTACAGTCTAGAGCTCATTATGTCAGGGTGGACTACGGTCCAGGGCTAAGGCCCCTAATTGGTGAAAGACGGAGGGTACATATGTGGTCTTTGGAGATAATCGGAGGGTTGACCAGAACTACGATACATCTTGTGGCGACATTTGGTTGGAAACTCGAATATCTAGACAAACTATGAACCAAGGATTGTGTTAAAAGATAATAAATGAGCTAATAAGCATGAATAACTTGATTACTTGTCATGTAAGCGTGAATTTCTTGTTATGTAAGCATGAATTTCTTGACTACTTGATATATGACCATGAATAGCTTGATTACTTGTCATGTAAGCATGAATTGCTTGATTTCTTGTTATGTGAGCATGAATTTCTTGACTACTTGATATATGACCATGGATAGCTTGATTACTTGAAATGGATAAAGCATGAATTATGATTCATTGTCACTTGCTTCTTATGTTATTCGAATGCCTTAAAATCCTTAGCTAGGATAATTCTTGACTAATTGACACTTAATTTGATATAATAATTGGTTAGAACTAGTTACTACCTCACTAAGTACATTCTTGTACTTATCACTCTTGTTTTCATCCTTCCCAACCACAGGATAAAGGATTCAATTGTTGCTTGATCCTGAAGACTGATTTCTTGAGCTTGAAGCAAGGCACAAGCAAAGTTAAAGTATGATTTCATACTTGTTTTGTATTTCTCCTAGTTGGTGGCACCTAGACATATATATGTAGCTAGGACTAGACCATGCATCTTGTTTGTTTTGGTAGGATTGTATATATGCATAAACATGGCTACTTGATGTTTTGAGTACTTGTATATATATGCTCTTGTATGGGCCTTCCATGTTAAGAACATATTTGTTAAGACTAAAGTATGTAATGAACACAAATTCCATGTAATTAAAGATTGTTGTTGCGTATATATGTGTAATTGAAGGGATTGATCATGTCCTAGCTTAACAATGTTATTTGTATGCTTGCGTTAATAAATGTATACTTGATTGAATTGCATGAATGTTACATGTACATTTGAAATGGTAAATGAGGAATGATTGGCACATTGCTTGCTTGCTTGATAAGTTAAGAATGCCATGTTGCTTGTTAGTTAAGGAACTCATCTTTTAGGGTTGAGTTCACCTTTCCTTGCCTCGTTCTTTCTTGGTAACGCTCTGGAACCGGTTTGCTACTAACCCAGGGTAGGGGTGTTACACTTTGCTCCAAAAACTACACTCACATTTCCCTTTATCTTTTAAAACTTTTGAACTGACATCAATAGGCGGAGAACTTCTTTCCTCATGGGATCGATATCTGAAAAATATGCTTCTGTCTACTATACTTGCATCAATTGTGTACGCTTGCACTATTGTTATGACGTTTCATAAGTAGATCATGTTTTGGCACCATTGTCGGAGAAGGTGTTTGTTTGATGTTTATTTTTTGTTTGTGCACTTTCTCTATATTTTAGATTATTTATTATTTGCTTCAATCTTTGTTTTGCATGTGTAGTTTTTTAAGAATTCATTTCACGTATTTTCTTACCCAAAGTAATCCGAAGTTTCTAGCTGACTTTGATTCAATAATTGAAAGATCCGCTAGGAGGAGACTGCAAGCACAAATGGACGTAGATTTACCAACAAGCAATGCGGTCACATCTACGATGCAGCCACAACATCCTACTATCTCACCACTGCATCCAAATGCCCAATATCACAACAAGACTATCCTAGAGGCTATGGCAGCAGTTTTGGACGATTTACAACCAACGATTGTTAGAGCCAAAATTCTTGCTAAAAGTTTTGAACTCAAACCAATAATGTTTCAAATACTAGATTTTATGCAAAATATGTTAGATTGCCTCATGAAGACGCGAGAGAACATCTAAAATCTTTCAAGTTTTTTACGCATCGTTTATCCAACAAGGCATTCTTAATGACGTTCTAAAACTACAATTGTTTCCTTATTCTTTACAGAGACGAGATCGTACTTAGTTTCTAAGTTTACTTTCCAGATCCATCACGTCTTGGGATTCATTGGCAACACAATTTGTTCAGAGATTTAACTCACCAAATATGAATGCTCATCTGCGAATTGAGATTACATCTTATCATCAGGTGGATGGTGAAAATCTTCATACAGCATGGGAACATAATAAATCCTTATTGCAATGTTGTCCCATGCACGACATTCAACAAGACGTAGAAATTGAAAATTTCTATAATGGGCTGAATACACAAATAAGGAATCTTCTAGATCGACCAGCCAATGGACTATTGTTGGATTGCACTTAGAATGATGCTATTGGTATTCTAGAGAAATATGCTTAGAATGATTATCAATACCCTATTTCAAGAGTTTCCCAAGAAATAGATGCACCGAGAATTATTGCGTTGGATGTAATTTCTGCACTTACAACTCAAATTTCTTCTTTGGAAAACATGATCATGAATATAGAGGATACTAGTAAAACTGCACATATTTCAATTGCTCAATCATTTGATGTCTCTAAATTATGCTACTAGATTTGTAGTGACAACCATAGCTATAGAGATTGCTCATAGCATGCAGGGAATACGTGTGCAGAACACACAAATCAAACACGGCAACAATACACATAGGAAGTTTCATTGCAGTCACATCAGAATATAGTGCAACCACAATTTTCTCCTTGGATAAATCTATAACCACACTATAGTTCACAATCTTCAATGCAGTCACAATCCTATCCACAACAACATGCTCCGACATCTACATCTGATCTATTTGATCTTTTTGAAGCATTGCTACAGAAGCACGATTCTCGAATTGAAGGATTGGTACAAGGCAATACTCATTCAATTCATGCTTTGGAAGCTCAACTTGGACATTAACATCTACTATGAACTCTCGACAACAAGGCACACTCCCAAAGGACACTGAAACTTTAGTTATCAAATGGACAAGACATTGTAATACTGTCACTCTAAGGAGTGGTAAACAAACATGTGGGCCGGTTAAGAAAAGAGTTACATTTGTTTAAGATCAAGTTGAGTCATTTAAAAATAAAAAATTCACTAAGGATGGGGTGAATGAAAGCATGAAGGATGTTACTCTTCCGGTTGTTACTCCTTTACGTTCAATTCTAAAATCAAAGTTGTCGATGCAACACCAATTATCGATAATGCCTGAGGATTAAATCCAGCAAGAATCTCAAGAATTTGAGCAGTTAATTCCCTGGAATGCAGCCACAATCAATGAACTGTTTGATACAAATGTGGATGTGTTCAAGAATGTCACAGCAACTGATTCACTAGGTGACAATTCTAGGTTTGAGCAAGATGTAGTGAGACGGACACACATTATGAATCAAATCAAGCTATGGAAATTATGGACACATTCAAAGTGTTTTCTTCTGAACCGAGGAAGCCGATGTTGTCTAGTTGAAACCAAAAAAGGAAAATGAGGATCTTTCAACATCGGAAGCATTACAAAGACTTCAATGATAAAACCTAATTTTGCTCAGTGGAATTTTTATTTTATTTTTTATCTTCTTCTTTTTGCGTAATTTGTTTTTCTTTTTTATGCAGAATAAAAACCCTTTGCACAATTTTGAATCCTTATCTCTTACAAGAAGAAATTGCTGCCTTTGTAGCCAATTCTGTTACATCCAAGTTTTTTGATGCAACAACAACTAAAGGACTCTACTTAGAGCCAGATGCGGCGAGATCGGTGGAAGTTGTCATCAAAATGAAGGAAATAAAGGTCAACCATCTTGCTATGGTGGTTTATACACATCCACTTCAGTTTCTATTTCCTCATGTCGAGATAGGCAATGATGCCGAAATGGAGACAAAACCGAAGAACAATTCTAAGGTTGATCAAAAGAAGAACAAGAAGCGCAAGCACTCCAAATAAATAGACAAGCAGAAAAATATGGCAAAGAGAAGAAGATGAGGATGAAGAAAAAATATCATGCTATCTCCCCGTCAACCAAGTCATAACTGATTTAGTTAGTTTTTAGTTTTTGTAGGCATGCATTCCATATAGTGTAATTTCATTTTCTATCCATGTTTATGTCATGACAATTGCATTGTCATTGTATTAGCCTCTAGGTACAGTAGCATTGCATTCATCATCGTAGCCATATGTTGACATTACATTCTATTATTGCATTCAGTTTTTGCATTGGGAACAATGCAATCTTTAAGTTCGAGGCTATATGCCTAGGAGTTTAAATGCACCCCCATTTCAAAAATTTTAATATTTTAAGCAAATGTAAGGTTCCCTTTGTGTTGACAAATCTTTTTTCTTGCATTCGATGTGTAAATCTTGAAGTGTTCTAATTGTTGATAAATTTGTTGGATACACATGATGGATGATTGCATTTGTTAACTTTGCATTGATATATATATATATATATATATATATGTTTCATGAGACAATATATTGCATCATTCTTTTGATTCTTGATGACTTCCACTTGTTTCAGCATGTGTAGGGATGGCCATGGGTCGGTTGGGTCCGGTTTTTGGTTGATCCGCACCCGGCCCCAAAATTTAACACTTCCATCCAAACCAGACCTAACCCAACATTTTATGGTGTTCCACCTGACCCAAACCCAATTTTTAGAGTAAAAATCCTAACTCAACCCAACTCGACCCGACATAAATAAAAAATTATCAGTTTTCATTATTATTCAATAAAATCGGGAGCTAATTGAAAAATACAAATAGAAAGGGATCATTATAATAATTATTCAATTTTTATTAGAGAAAATAGGGAGATAATTGAAATATATATATAAAGAGATTGACATTGTAACAGTTATACCTAAATATTTAGAATAAAATTAAACTATTATTTTGGGTCGGGTCAAGTACGGTATTTTTCACCTTAAACCCTAACCCGACTGGACCCGACCTCAACCTCAAATATCATACACAAACCAGAACCGAACCGAAAATTTTCTTTAAAAGACTCGACCCTATAGGATCGGATAGGGTCAGAACCCGTCAGGTATAGGTTAAATGGCCATCCCTATGCATGAGTGTGTATCATTTCAAAGAAGTGCTTCTTGGGAGTTTGTTGCACAACATCTTACTTATTCGGGTATACGATGCATTTATTGTTCGATATCCCTCACAACATAAAAGAAAAAAAGAAGAAAAAATATATGAAAAGTACATATATTTGATATTTATATTATGTGTGATACTAAATAAATTCTAATAGGAGGACTCTGAGATGTCAGGGATGATGTTAGGTATTCTTGAATTGCTTGCTTATATATTGATTTGGATTTATTTATGCAATTTTCTTTCCTATTGATGCATATGATTTATTGATCAAAATGTTTCAAGTATCTATAATGCCTATGATCTTTTGGTAGACCTTGTTGCTTATTATTTTTGCTTGAGGGCAAGCAAAGAATCAAGTTTGGGGGTGTGATGGTATTCTAAAGAGCATGTATTTTCCCCATATGTATCACTTAATTTGTCTCGACTTTAGTTTCTCACGCATACTTTCTTGCATTTTCTTAGTTTAATTACGCATTTCCTTTAACTCAGTTATACTTGTGTGTTTTGTGCTAAATTTGGTAAATTTTGTTGTTTTCATTGCAATTTTAATGTCGTTGCAAAAAGCCATATTTGTTGCAGCCATATATGTCACTACAATTTTGATGTTGTTGTAAAAGTATCTTATTATTGCGACCAGTAACTGTCATTGCATTGACAACTGTCAAAAAGATAAGATCAAACGACGTTGGCAAATGGATAAGATCAAAGGACGATGAGCTGACAGGTTGTTACAACAACTTTTTTCTGGACACGATGTCGCTACAATTTTATGGGCAGTTTGGGACTATTTTTGCACCTAGAAGCAAACTGTTTCCAAAACAGTTTTGGGACATTGTAATCTTCCCAGTTATGTCCTAAAATGAGGTAATAACAATTTAGAGGAACAAGTAAGAAATGCTTAAAAGAAAGCATAATAAAACAGTAGCTAAATGTTAGGTACAAATATGGTAACATTGTTACTATATATGTGTGACATTATGTGCATGTTTTGATGAATTGTATGTGTTATGCTTGCTAGACCAAGGGCAGCAAGTTGTGGAAGAGGAAGAAAAGAGTGGACATCGCAAAGCAAGAGGCAAAGGGATTTGGATACAAGACAAGTGATTAGCTAGGAGTATTGTGAGTGTAACCATCCTTAGGGTTAGTACTTAGGTCCTAACCAATCTTCCTATTGAATTAATTCAATGACATTGCCATGTAACATGACCTAATAAATATTTGGCTAATTAAGGGGAAAATTATATGAATGAAAACTTGTTTGATTCCATGTTCTACTTGTTTACTTGATTGTTAAGCAAATGAAATGAAATGCTTGACATGTTGCATTGCTTATGCCAAAGGTAACAAATGCCATGCTTGCTTGGAGAATAAGGTATGCACATTGCATACATATGAATGTGTTTATGATTGATATGCATGATTGGTTGAAATGAAATGAACAATGGTACCACCTTGTGTTCATGCCATTCGAATGGCATGGATAATCTTGTCTTACGAGTTAAGACTCTATAAGCCTAAGGGCTTGGCCTTTGAATGGCATAATCATGCCTTGATTAATGAATTGTATAAAGCTTGAATGAAATTGATAATCAAACAACCTTGGTAGCTAGTTTGGATAGATAGGAGGGCATGCCTTAGAATCTAGAGCTTATATTGGCACTATGGTGTATATTGCCACTATGGTGCATATTGGCACTTTGGTGCATAGTGTTGATGATTTGATTATCTATTGAACTAAATACCAAGGGTGTTGTAAGATGACATAATAACTTGAAATGAACATTGTTTGTCTTGGATGTGTGATGTGAACATTAGTTGTGTTGTAAGTTTCTTGAATGAACATCCTTGCCTTGAAAGATGTTATATGATGGGTTGTATTCTTGTTACTTCACATGAAAGTTAGACACAATTGATGTTTGTTGTGTAAGAATGTCTACTTGGTACTTGGTGATTTTGATTGCTTGTCTTTTAAGCAATAATTTGATTAGCATGATATGTATACATGATGGATGTTGCTATGTTGATTGTGTGATATTTGAAGCTTGCCTATGTTTGCCCCATGCATTCGTATAGTAGGTGACATGTAGTGATGATCTTGATTCTTTGAAATATGTGTAAACTTGGATATGTATACTTGAAATTGGTTAGCTTAGTGTTACCTCACTAAGTACATAACTTGTACTTACCACTCTACTCTTCATTCTTCCCATAACAGATTAAGGACACATTCAAGGGGATATCTTAAACTTGAAGCAGCATTTTGAAGCAAGCTTGAAAGTATGATTTCATACTCTTTGTATGCTCCTAGTTTGGTGGCACTAGAACTTGTAATAGTTAGCTTTGAAAATGCATTTTGGGTGTATATATATGACTAGTATATGTAATGTTTTTGTTGGGCCTATCATGTAACCAACCTTGATACTTTAAACTATGTTTATATGTATATAATAAGAAAGATGCTGCGCAAATTGTGAAAAAAATCCAATGGTCGATGAAACCTTGTATAATTCGAATGCTGGACCAAAATTGTATGATCATGCATTCGTTCTTGTGGCCATTGGTATGATTCGGCAATGCTTAGATTGGAGCTAAGGTATGTACAAGCATGCATTAACAATGTTACTAGCTAAGGATGCCATGAAATAGTATGACTTGTTTGAAAAAGAAACAAATGAAATGTGTTAAGTGATCACCTTATTGTTCGAATAGGGTATATAAACATGTAATAAGAATGTAACTTGGGTCATGTCTAATAGAAACCTATCGTGAAGTATGTCATGCTTGTCATTGTTATTCGAATGGTGTAGGTGTATTGAAATGGAATGGAATGGAAAATGGTAATATCATAGTGGTAACTTAGGATATAAGTATGAAATGAAACAAATTAGTACCTAAATTGGCCTTCTAAGTGTGTTTGTTTTGATTAATGTGGATTACTTGTATGTCTTGTATGTTGTGTTTAGGTTACTTGCGTTGCAAGTTATGTATATCGAGGTTACTTGCTCGACAACGAAGCTTTGATCAACTTAAGCAAGCTCTGACTCATGCTCTGATACTCATCCAACTAGAATCCGGAAGAGAATTCACTACTTACAGTGATGCTTCTCATTTAGGACTCGGTTCTGTCTTGATGCAAAATGGGAACGTAATTGCTTACGATTCAAGGCAACTGAAGCCACATGAGTCTAATTATCCAACGCACGATCTGGAACTAGCAGCTATTGTGTTTGCTCTCAAGATATGGAGATACTATCTATACTGAGAGAAATGTAATCTATTTACCGATCACAAAAGTCTCAAATACCTCTTAACTCAGAAGGACTTGAATCTGAGGCAAAGGAGATGGCTCGAATTACTTAAGGATTATGACTTGGTTATTGACTACCATCCAGAGAAAGAAAACGTAGTTGCTGACGCCCTTAGTCACAGACTATACTCGAGTAACTCCTAAATCTAGAATTCTGATTTAATTCATTCGAATCGTGCCCTTCTTGTTTCGCAAACAATGAATCTAGAGCTTCCTTAAGCTACAAGTTACCATTCAAACACTCATTGAAAAGTAAACTACCATTCGAATAAGAATTGTGCCTAAAATACATGTAACCATTGAAATTGAGTCTTTCTTAGCTTGTAAGAAAGCATTCGAATAATGTCTTATTCTTCAAGAAACAATTCCAAACAATGCCTTGTTATATAGGTAACAATTCGAACAGTGCCTTGCTTTGCATGAAATCTATTGAAAATCATTCTAATGACCTTATTAATTCTTTCGTAGCTACTACGACTATCAATGCTCATTTCCGACTATCCAAGGGCCGAAAATTCTTGTCTGAACTTCTAGTTCAATCCAACCTAGTCTCGAGGATCAAAGAACTTCAACAAGTTGATCCATATCTTCAGAAGATCATGTCTAAGCTTACTTTGAGTCTAGCTCTGACTTCACCCTTAAGTCAAATAGACTCATCTATTTCAAAGATAGAGTTTTTGTTCTTAACAGCAAACAATTGAAGCGGGAAATGTTGCAAGAAGCACATCAAAGTTCTTTCTCGATCCATCCTGGATTGGTTAAGATGTATAAGGACCTAAAGACCTTATACTGGTGGCCAAGCATGAAATCTGTAATCACGGACTTCGTATCCAAGTGCTTAACTTGTCAAAAAGTCAAAGCCAATCATTAAGTCCCAACTGGACTACTCCAACCTATTAAACTTCCCCAGTAGAAGTGGGATCGAATTACTATGGACTTTATCACCGGTCTTCCTTCTACTCCAAGAAAGAATGATGTTGTATGGGTGATTGTTGATAGATTCACTAAATCTACTCACTTCATCCCTGTTCATATGAACATGATCTTGGAAACCCTTGCAGAGCTGTACATCCGTGAAGTGATACAGTTACACGGTGTACCTACAGCCTTTCATCCTCAATTGGATGGCCAATTTGAGAGAATCATTCAAGTTCTAGAAGATATGCTTTGAGCTTGTGTTATCGACTTCGGGAAGAATTGGGAGAAATCCCTACCTCTTGTAGAGTTTGCCTATAACAATAGCTATAATCTTCTATTCAAATGGCACCGTTCGAAGCTCTATATGGTAGAAGATGTAGAACTCCTCTATGCTGGACCGAATTGGGAGAGAACAATATTCTAGGACCTCAATTACTTCGGTAAACCGAAGAACAAATCAAGATCATTCACGATCGATTGAAGGCAGCTTTTGGTAGACATAAAGCGTATGTTGACTTGAAAAGGAGAGACATCTAGTATGCTATTGGAGACAAAGTCTTCCTAAAGGTCTCACCTTGGGAGAAAGTGCTCAGATTTGGAAGAAAAGGTCTCACCTTGGAAGAAAGTGCTCATAAAGGTCTCACCTTGGAAGAATGTGCTCAGACATTCTAGGACCATTTGAAGTTGTTGAAAGAATTGGTCCAGTGGCCTATCGACTAGCTCTTCCTAAGGAGTTCGATAGAATACACAATGTCTTCCATGTTTTAATGCTCAAAAAGTATCGATATGATCCTTCACACATCCTTGAGCCTGAAGAAGTAGAATTGAATCCTGATTTGTCCAACGAAGAATAACCTATTCAGATTCTTGACCGGGAAGTAAGGAAGCTTCGAAACAAGATTGTTCCCCTTGTTAAGATCTTATGGAGAAACCATAAGGTGCAAGAAGATACCTGGGAATCTGAGGAACTCATGGGGAAGCAATATCCTCACCTATTCGATTCAGGTAAATTTGATGACGAATTTAATTTAAGGGGGGGAGAATTGTAACACCCCTAAATAGGGCTTAGAATGTTACCACTATTTGGAATTCCTAAATAGTTAAATCATCTTGAATTAAGTAAAGTCAATTAAAGGTTGAATTGAATAATTAACAAATATGAATGCCAAAATTAAAGGACTTAATTAGAAGAATGAATGAAATAAGTGATCAATTTAAAGTGACTAAATTGAATTAAATGAGAAAGATGATGATTGCATGCTAAATTCTTTGATTCCCTTAATTCCCTTGATTAAGTTAAGAATAAGGATTAATTAAAGGACCTTTTAGACATTTCATAAATCCATTTAAGATGGATGTCATCTTCATCCATTCTCTCATTTTGCTGAAATTGAAGAGGAAATTAGCGAGAGAGGGAAATTGAGAGATCAGCCATTGTTGAAGGGAAATTAAGCTTGCATGCTTAGGATTTTGTAAGGAAATTAAAGCTAGAAGCAAAGTAAGTATGATTATATTCTTGTTCAATCGAATAGGCAGCTATACTTATTGACTTTGGTTGTTTTGATGATTGTAGATGAAATTAACTATTGAATATGTTGTTAGATGATTGAATTGTTGTAGGATTATGTAAATTTGGAGAACGAACACTAGGTATTATGCTTGTGCATGAATGACAGTTATATCACACAAATAAAAATCATATTTCCATTCTTGTTGCAAAACCATCCAACAATTAGTGGAGAAATTGAATTCAAATTACCATTCTGAAATGCCAAAATGCCACATAAAATTCATTAAGGCCTGGCTCGTGAATTGATCCCAGCGGAGTCACCAAGCTGTCTAAACCATTTTTGAACTGATAAAATAGCTTGGATGGTTTTTTTTGGAAATTAGGGTTTTCTTTAAATTCGTTCATTTTTAAAATGTTTAGAGTCGCCACCGGTAACTTTTGGTAGACCGGACACCATAAAAACAATAATAGATTCCTTTTTTAAAAAATTAGGGTTCAGAAGTCGATTACGTGTGGGGAATGATTAGCTCCCCCACACACACAAACACCTGATGTCGATACCTTTAATTTTGTGTGGCATATTGACATTTTTGAATAATAATTCGAATTTAACTTAATCATTAATTATTAACTAGGTTTATGTTTCAAATGAAAATATTCATTTTATAAGGAAATATATTTTTTCTTCGAATATAAATTGGAAGCACCCCTATATGCTCAGGGCACCTCTATTCATATTATAAAAATATGTTTCACATATAAAAGGTTTTTTATGCGTGATCAATTTTGGTTTAGTTCATTTAAGTACTAACCTAAAAAGGCCAATTTAAATCCATGTGTTATTTAGTCTATGAATATTATTTAATCTCAAAGTTTGTATGAGATAACACTCAATTACACTTGAGCACCATCCATATTTTAACTGCAAAATTATAGATAATATTCTCCTATTAATTAATTTTTCTATTTATTTAAAGTTATAATATTATTAAAGCACTAATTAATTGTTATAATTTATTTATCAATTTTCTTTGATTTTAATGAATATTGAGTATTGCATTTAAGAGCTCATGTTGAACAACATCCCACTACGTTAGGACACCATTCAAATTTGAACTCCAAATTTCCCACTCAATACTCACTAATTTTGTATAATTATTTATCTTATTTAAATTATTAAAGCCTTAAAGAACTTAAAACTAAGACTCTCTATACATTAATTAAATTAAACTTGATGTTTTAATTATCTAACATTTAATACTATATGTCTTAATCAAAGCATGCATCAATTAATAAGCATTTAATTGCATTTACATTAAATAAATGAAGCTTTAAAAGTGACAGATTGAAGAAATTGAAAAATTAATTGAGATTTTTATTAAATTAATGGCTGAATTGAAAAGATTACAAATTGGATGCCAAAAAAGAGAGGGTCCAAATTAAGGGACGTAGACCCTAAGGTCTAACCCAATTCAAACACGTGAGTCTAGCTTACCCAACACTAAATCGGTGTCATTTAGCTTTAGCTATATAAAGCCTACTTAACCATAAAAACCCTACTTTTCTTATTTATTTTATTTTGCCTCTCTCACTAGTCATCTCTCTCTCTTTAAATCTTCTGCTCACAAACCTCTAAAACCATATTTCCCGAAAATAAAGATGAAACAACCCATTTTCAAGGGTGTTCATCACGTGTTCTTCAAAAATGTGAAGAACATGATGAATACCACTTTAGACCACTATCCCTTCCACCACTGTGATCTTTTTTATCACTTTCCAACGACTTTTCCTTCTTCGTCGGCCACCGTAGCCCTTATGTTGACCATCATAGCCTGCTCTTTAGCGGCCCTGAAGCAATTTTTGGTCATTATTTAAAACCCTAAAAACTCTAAAATTTTCTCATTTTTAACCTTAAAACCAAATCTTAGCCCCAATCTGGTAGGATTTCCCCATTCTTCCCCTCCTAACATAATCTGCGCATAACCACCTCTTCATCTCTGTTGTTACCAACACTCTGACAACCACAAGATAAGTTTCCGGCTATTTTTTTCTTTTTTCGGTTTAATTTTTATATTTTATTTTTATTTTTGTGTAAATTGATGTTTTGTATTTCTTTTTTGCAGAAAATGAAAAAATGATGGAAAGTATTCTTTCGTAGTACGAGATCTCAATCTGGCCTCCTTCTCCGACGAGCTTAAACATCTTTTTGTATTCTATGTTTGACTATTCAGATACCGAGATAAACTTCTCTCTCCTTTTTAATTTCTTTTTAAATTCCCCACATTATTGCATTATTATTAATTGCTGACAACTTTCTCTCTCCCTATTTGTAGGGATCACATCATGGATGATGTCATAGCGCTGACATCATCCCCAACTAGCATCAACTCAGCAATGAAGAAACACAAATCTGTGCCTAACTGTTCCAGCCAATGGGTAGCTGCCACATGTCCACTAATCAACAAATTTAGGCGGGAAAGGGCTTAAATTGGTTTTGTTGGGCTGGATAGGGATCGTAATTAGCTGTCAAGAATTGTAATTTGGGCCTCACTTAAATTTGAATTGGGTTTTCTGGCATATAGATGGATTTTGTAATATCATGGACTTTTGGACTGAACATTTTATTTATGGGATTTATTATAGTACATTATATTTATTTTATTTTTTATAATTTAAGAGAAGTATTATATATGCCCATGCATGGGTAAAATTCGGGTATTACACTACTGTTAAGCTCAGTCATTCATTTCACTCGTCCAACGATCTATAAAACATGTAATACTTAAAAAACTCATACACTATGTAAACGGATCTATATATATCTACCCTCTTTTTTCGGAGCCCTGTGCAGTCTTACCTATTGCACATCCCAAAACCACTCCAATCAAGTTTCACATTAGAAGAATATTTTAAAATTCATATGTAAGATTAAACCGAGTCTGAGAATATATGCCCAAAATAATTTAATTATTTAACCAAATATAATTAAATAAATAATTACTATTTTTTTTCAAATTTATTTATTTCTATTTTGAAAAAATATATACCAAGTATATTTTAACTATTTTATTTTTGAGAACAAATTTTCATTCCAATTAACCAAGTGTGCTTTCTAGTTTTTGAAAAACTAAAAATGAAAATTATTTTCTAAAAATAAAATTTAAAAACAAAAATTAGGGATCAAATCCTAGCATCATGAATAGAGCAAATTGAGTTGAGAGGGTCACTCCTATAATGAGTCTCTACAATATACATTATGGATTAGTTAGCTAATGGATTGACACAACAGCAAAAAAGGTTTTTCTCTGTGTTTTTTAGCCCTATAGCGGGGTTTTTTAGCGCCGCTAAAAACTCTCACGGCGCTAAGAAAAATGCCGCAAGAAGCGTCACTAAAAGCAGTTCCGCAACAGTTAGCGCCGTTTTAGTTTGAAAAATGCCACGATAGGTCTTTGCTTTATAGCGGAGTTTGTATTTTTCAAACGCCGACAATACCTCATCTGTAGCGGTGTTTTTCAAACAAATGCCGCAAAAATTTCGCGATTTTTTGTGGCCTTTTTTCTATAAAACGTCACTAATACCTTGTAGTAGTGGCGTTTTTTTCAACAAATGTCCCAATATGTACCCAATTTTTAGCGGCATTTTTTGAGACAAAGGTCGCTAAGCTTACTACTTCTCCATACAACATTTTTAAAATGCATACTGCCCAAATTTAACCTGTAACATTATCCAAATACCAACAAATTTAAAAAAATAATTAAAAAATTAAGTAGAAGAAACAAAAACAAATTCAAGTCTAGAACATTAAAGTGAAATATAGTTCAACGATAAATTGAAATGTAGTTCAACATTGCTCATTTGAATTCACACATGAACAAACCTAAAATCAACTAAGATGGTGGATTCTTTGGTTGGTTCTGCCTTAATATCGCCATCATTTCTTGAAATTCTTTTTGGAGATTCTGATATGTTGTTTCTCTCTCAGCTTTTGTCCTTTCTCTCTCAACTTCTCTCTCAGCTTCTCTCAGCTTCTCTTGCTTCTACCTCGGCTTAAATTGAGTTAACTGTTGTTTTAAACGATTAACTTCTACCTGAGAAGACTGGCTTTGTGATGACATGTACTGAGACGAGTTAGATCCAATATATTTTGTTGGGATAACGAATGATCCTTGGCAACGAACTTGACCATATCTTTCAGAACCCAAAACGTCAGCAATAACTTGATTTTCAATCTCATCCACATTAGCAAAACCATTAATTGAAGCCGTAGCTTCATACTCCATCCTTTTCCCCCCTCAATTTTGTCTGGTAATCAAATTAATAACGAATTCACACATTATTTAAAATAAAAAATGTTATACTATTGATATAAATATAACATAATCCAAATTTTTTGTCCAATGAATATACCATTAGTTGAAGTCGTAGCTTCATAGTTCGTCCTTTTTTAGGTGTGTAATGTCGAAGAGCTTTATCCGTCAAACGCTAGTGCCAGTCATAACTTGCTATAACATATAATATAAATTAATACTTACAAAAAATTAATTCATTAAAAAATAATCAATAATTAAAAAAATAATACCTCATGATTAGCTATACGAGCAAAGCTCTTAGACCCAGTGGTGTGAGTAAACTTCTGTTATTGTCTGCTAGCAACTCCAATGGCTCTCGATCCTACAATTTAAAAATTGTATTGCGTATAAAACCAATATTAATAACATAGTATTATAAGAAAATTTATTATTAAACTGTAATGGATTATTTATTACAATGACATAGTATAAAGCCAACATCGTTTCTCAAAACTTTCACGTGTTCCCAAATAGGAATTTTGTATAATTCCATCAATTTCGTGCACCCTCTAGTCTTGCGCCTTCGACAATTTCCAGCTATATAAGAAATAATTTAGTAAAATTTTTAAAATCAAGTCAATAATAACAAACAACTGGCACTCAAATAAAGTGTTGAACATTACCTTCAATTTCTACATTTTCAACTGTTTTCGAAACTTGTGAAGACCCAACACCAGACAACTCATCATTATCTGTTACTTCCCCTGCTCTTAGAACCTGAACAATCCGTAAATCGTTTAATTTCCTCCTAGGCATAATATCTACAATAAACAAAAAACAAATTTAGCAACTAGAGACAACAATACAATTAATGTATGTATTCGATAGCAAGTTAGAAGTAATAATATTATAAATTAATAAGTAAAGATATAAATCTTACTGCATTGTTATGCAGTCAGTTTTCATTAAAATCTCCATCCATGTCCTCCCGAACCCATTAGAATTGTGAACTAGAACTAGTGATTGTTCTATCTAAGTTTTGTGCTGCAAAAGGCAAAGTTTCTGATCTTGTTTCAATGTCATCTCTACTTCCATCCCTGATGTCTATCAAGTCTCTAGGGGTGTTACGGAGTAAAGCATACCAACCCTCTTTCATTGGATCATAGCAATAAAAACCTATTTGACTTGAGAAGGAAATACATATGGTTCACCCATCAATTGTTGACCTGTGTGAATTAATCGAGAGAATTTCACCATTTTAAAACCAAAATGATCTGTTTTAATGCCTCGATTAGTATTTACATCAGCCCAGTCACAACGAAATAACGCATCCTTTTGTTTTCCATAATAATCCAACTCAATAAGTATATAAGAATTCCATAATATTCTACATCTCCTTCCATGGGATGATTTTCCCTAGCACTAGCATAACTTGTAGTTGAAGAAGTAACAACTGCTCCACAATTTTGTGTCCTCCTTAATCTTTCCCAAGATTTCGTGTGGAACCTAAATACATTAATGAGAAAGGCATTATATATTTTAACAATTCTATTCGGACCTTGAGAAAGCCACTTAACCTCTTCACTAACTTCTCTCCCACACCAAACCTATTACGCGTAAAGGGTGAATTAGTTAACATTTATATTGATATAGTAAAACAAGAAAAGTTATTAGGTACATTTCGTACAAAGATTTAGTTGCTTACCGTCTTCCCTAACCAGTCATGGAAAGTTTCTATGAACAACTTATGAATCTCTCGTTGATGTAATCTTCAAAAGCGTAAACGAGATTGCAACACTTCTTTAAACTCACTATAAAGTAAGTTACGTGGTTAAAGAATGAAAAATATAAAAGATGAAGTGAATACATTATAATTTATATAAACTTACGTGCGTAAGGGCTCTATTGAGTCACGATGGAAAAGAACATATCGATGTGCTTGTACCCAAGACTTGTCATCTAACTGTGCAATTTCAACTTTGTCGAGTGGTTTACCAAAACATTATATAAATAGTTGTAATTAAAAGAAATATTCAATAGTGATTGAATATGTATTAAACAATTTGCACCTCTCTATAGGATACATCCACCGGTAGAAAACTGGTCACCAACTTTAGCTTCGTGAGGGAGATGAACCAACAAGTGCAACAAAATTGTGAAGAATGAAGATGGACTTGATATGTTTCAACATCGACAAGATATCAGACCTGATAGTTTGCTTAAGAGCTTTTCTAGACTTTTTAGTACCATCAAACAAATTATTTTGATATCTAAATCTATGATTTTCATCTAACCACCGACGATGTCCCATGTAAGAGAACTTCTTTCCATTATACAACCACTTCGAACATGTCTATACAGCACAACAAGGACAAGCAAAACGACCTTTGGTACTCTACCCCTATAATTTTGCAAAAGCAGGGAAATCATTAATAGTCCACAATAAAGCTGCACGCAAATTAAAGTTGTCATTCTTCAACACATCATATGTTTTGACACCTACCCATAATTGTTTCAAATCTTCAATAAGAGGTTGCATGTAGATGTTAATATCATTCCTAGGACCTTTCTCACCTGGATTATCATGGATAAGATAAAGAATGGTTGTTTCATGCAAATCCACGAGGGCAAATTGTAGGGAACAAGCAGAACAAGCCAAGTATTGTACGAAGTACTCATGATTTTAAAAGGATTAAACCCATCAGATGCAAGACCGAGCCTGACATTTCGAAGATCTCTTGCAAAACTTGGAAATTTTTGGTCAAATGACTTCCAAGCTAAACAATCTGCAAGATGCCTAAACAATCCATCATCAGTTCGTCCATCATGATGCCACCTCATAGACTCTGCAGTCTTTGAAGACATAAAAAGTCTTTGAAGCCTAGGTATTAGAGGAAAATATCGCGGAATCTTTATTGGTTTCTTTCTTGATCGTGCTTCAACTTCATCCTCACTCACATTTTCTGTGTCCCCATTCATCCACCGAGATTTACCGCATACATGTCAGGACTCTTGATTTTTTCGATCACCCCAATACAACATGCAATCATTCGGTAAACTACTGATTTTCTCATAACCAAGGCCCAAATCCTTTATCATTTTCTTCATATCTTTGTTGGATTGAGAAATTTTTGCAAAAGGAAACATTTCTCTCAAAAACTCTAATATTTGCATAAAAGAGTTACCAGTCTACCCTCCCAAGCTTTTTAAGTGGAAAATGCAAAAATATTTTGATCCCTCATAAAGTGGTTCATTCATTTCATTAAGCAAAGTGTAAAACTTTGCCGCTTCTCTATTTTCTCTTCAACACATCAACTTCTTCTCATCTCGGTAAAACCATTAACACCAATAATATCACAATCATCTTCTCTAACAGGTTGATGATAATCATTCATATTAAATGCATCTCGCAACATACCCTCCATGTCATCTTCTCTAAGAGATTGATGATGAGAAATAGGAGGATAAGTTGGATTACTCGTGTATGAAGCTCTACGAGGTGTCAACTCTCCATGGAATACCCATTTTCTGTAGCCCGAAACAAAGCCATAAATAATTAGATGTTCGTGTACAACTTCACGAATGTACCAATTAATCTTAACACACTTCTTACAAGGGAAAAGAATCATATTCTCTTGGCTTGTATTCGCAAAAGCTAAATTTAGAAAAGTTTCTACTCCATTTCGATAGCCGACGCTTACCCTTGACAAATTCATCCAACTCCTATCCATTTTGTATTTCTGTAATATCCATTTCAAATGTTAATTGCTAATACTATACATTCAAATTTATTCTTTTAAATTGATAGTTGTAGATTAAAAAAATTAAAACTCTGCAAAGTTGAACATAACATGGTGCATATTAAGAAAATCAACCAAACATGAAAATTCAAGATAAAGAAATCCACTTGACCTATCAGTCATTAGATTTCTAGCAAAGAAATCAATCAAACATGAAAATTCAAGATAAAGATACCTATTTAGAAATGCTCATATAATTAGACTTTTAGCAAAGAAATGGTCAATAAAGAGAGGTAAATGAGCATTAAGAGAGGTAAATGAGCTGCCAAACTATTGGAAGCAACTTCAATATCACTTTTTTCTACCAAACTATTAAGAGAGGTAAATGAGCTGCCAAGAAACAAAAATAACGATAAGCATTAACGAAGTAGTAAATGAGCTGCCAAACTATGGCAGTTTCAACATTTAAGCAAACCAAAATGGTTTCCATTGCCTTATATGATTAGCAATGTATTGCCGTGTATAATCTTTTCAAGTTTCGCCTTAAGAATAAATTAAAGTCTATATAGTGCATTAAAATTATTGTTTAAACAAGGAATTAAAAAAATAGTCCATACAAATCCCTAAACATATTTACATATAATTATAAATACGACACTGCAACTATTACACGGGAACGGGATCCAGATTGGATTATCTTATCAAAAGAAACTTCTTAAGGGTTAACAAAACAAATCCTTTTTGTTTTACTTAAACACCAAATTAAACTTGATAAATAAACTCAATTAAGTAAATTCAAGTAAGCTAAAACTCAAACTGTTAACCAAATTACTCAAATAACCTAGATTTCATATTAAGCTACAGGTTCTTACGTCTTGATTCTAAGCTAATTCCAGCTACATTCTATTAGTTTTAAATTATTATTATTTTTGTTAGATTGCTTGTATCAGGTAACAAATACCATACTTAGCAATTACGAATCTTCTAACTAAGAATATTTAACCATTCTTTAAAATCAAAATAATAATATTTAATAAATATGGAAAGAATAAATTTTCTAATCATTCATCAACTCTAGTAGTTGAAATTTTCAATGAATTTTGATTTTGAAATGGCGAAAGCCATTGCTTAAACATCTAGTAGCTGAATTACAGTATTAGAATCGTTCGGTTGTTGGTGACATAATTCGATTACTGCTGCCATATGTGATGTTTTTGTTCATCCAACTAATTCTTGCAGCCTGTATACATAGTTCTTTGCCATTAAACTTATAATGGGACCTGTCAATAATTGTTTTTTGCCTATTGGTCTCTATTCTTTCTCTTGCTGATTACCTCTTGAGTGTATAGAGTTTGTTAACCATGCTCTTATATATATGCAGATGGATAAGCGACAGACCCGATTTCTATAACAAAGGTTAAGAACAAACCTCGAAAACACGCCCAGGGTCGACGAGGAGCACGGCCAGAATCGATGGCGATGCATGCTTGCTGGTGCGTCCGAGCTTTGTTAACTTCCGGTGTTGGCTTGCTTGCTGGTGCAACCGAGCGGCTTGATGGACGATCGACGGCCAGGATCGATGTAATGAGTAGCACGGCGAGGAGGGAGCAGAAGAAGTTAGGGACTTTTGCACAATAGATTTGGGGATATGAAAATGTCTGAGATTAAGAGATATGCCAAAATGGTGAGTTTTACCTTTTACCTATTGCGGCGTTTCTTTAACAAACGCTATTAAAACTGGTTTATCGCGGCGTTTTGAACAAATCGCCACTAACACGATACCTCTTTTGGCGTTTTTGTTATCAAACGTCGCGAAAAAGACTAGAATTATAGTGGCGTTTTCTAAAACCGCCACTAACACGATAACTCTTGCGGCGTTTTTGGTAACAAACGCAAGTACAACCAGACTTATTGCGGCGTTTTCTTATCAAACGCCACTAATTGTTTTTCTGCAGCAGCGTTTGCTTTCAAAACGCCGCAAAATTTGTCATTTTGTGGAGATTTCCTTTTAAACGCCGGCATAAGAGAAATGTTAGCAGCGTTTGTTGTAAAATCGCCACGAAAAGCGCCGCTATATAACAAGTCTGATGTAGTGTGAATACCATGTGGCTATACAAAAAATATACCATCACAATGATTCCAAAAACTAACATTTTAAATATAATATTTATACTAATTATATTAATGTATAATAGATATGGTGATTTTAGTCCATGAAAATGAATTTAGAATTAGAATCGAATTCACTATAATAACTATACAAAATATGGACGAGTTATGACATGATGCAAATATAACACAGTGAAATAATTAATCATGTTATGACATGGAAATAATATTAACATAACAAAAATATAGAAAAAGTTCAAACCCATACAAAGAGAATTATTTATATATAAAAATTGTATAATTTTATAATATATATAAAACAACACAAACATGTCGCAAACACACAAAAAGTTTATCTAAATTTAATTACCGGAACAAGTTATACAAAATATTTAATGAATTTATATATACAACACAAATACATATTTTAAAAAATTAAATTATAATAATAGGTTATAAGAAAACATTAACCAATTGAAAACACAATACTAACACAACATCAAAGAAAAAGTGTATTAATAATCTAATAGTCAATGGTAATAAGAAAAAAGCTTAGCTACGTATCCCTTTATTTTTAGCTATAAATTTATTCTATGACAACTCATTCATGGCCATTACGATTTACAAACAAGTACGAGGATGGGATCCTTTTGTCTTACCCTTAAAAGTAAGACATAAAATCAAAAAATGCCCAGAACGTTTGATTGAATAGTCACTTTAAATCTTATTTTTTTAGAGCAATTTAATATTCAACGTTTTATTTTAGTTCAAAATGGACCCCCGGATGAAAATTGTTAAAAAACTGATGGTAAATAGATTGAAATGACTTCACATAATGATAAGTTGGCAGAAAAAATTATTTTATATTTTACATAATTTTATAAAATTATTTTTTAACTGATATAACGTTTTTTCAAGTCAACACATCTGTCTATATGATATTGTCATGTTAGTGTGTACTGTTATATAAGTTTGTCATGTCATTTCAAGCCATTTACGGTCTGTTGATTGATAGTTTTCATCCGCAGAGGGGTCATTTTGACCCAAAACGAAACGTTGATGGTTGAATTGTTCCAAAAAAATAGACGGCTAAAGTGACTATTCAGTCAAACGTTGGAGGTATTTTCCGGCTTTATGCCTAAAAATAACGAACATCAACTTCATAAAATACATTGGGATAACTTTAAATCAAAACACACTATAAACATGTATCATTTTAAAAACATGTGTATATCTTGCATGCATGGATATGGTACGTGTTCAATACCAGTTATGTTTATAGACAAGGCTTGAGTTGTAAACATCCGAGAGATAGGGAGAAATCTTAGAAGAGATGGACCAAAACTTTAACCATCCACTGGGTAGTGGTTGCCAATAATTCCATCGCGAGTTGTCCATCTTTCTCGGATCTCACTCACTAGTATTTATAGCAAACCATCGAATGCGAATTCCATACACTCCACTCTTCATAGTTGAAACTAAATAATAACAAAACACTCTGCCGACAAAGTTGCGTTGAGACCACAATAATGATGGTTTTGAAGGTCATATTGTTTTTGGGGCTTATTGTTATTGCAACCAGTCCCATAGTTAAGGGTAATATTGCTGATTTCGATGAGGTGTGGCAAAAACGAGCTCAAAAGGCAACGGAATCTGCTAAGAAAGCCTACAATCCCAATCCTCACCTTGTAGCCAACGATCTCAACCAAAAAACTCACAAGTAAGTTTTTTCTAAAGAAAATTGCAGACCATTTTCACTTCACTGTTCAAAACAGTTTGAAAGGTGTGTTTTAGATTTTTCTTGCAGCTTTTGAGTTGATCATAATCAAATAATTGTTCTTCTTTCAGGGTACCAAACTCTCGCAAGATTTCTATGGAACCATGATTATCAAAACTTAGAGCCTCTCATTGGTGGGGAAGCCGAGAAGCAGGATTATTTCTTTTTAGAATGTCACTTGGAACGAACCAAGTCAAATAAATGAAACTAAATAAAAAAAATCAGTTAATAGTATTGCCTCTTATTGTAGTTTTTTATATTCTCATAAATGGTTGTTGCATCTCCACTTTTGGAAATAATAGTAACATCGTTTTCTATTTCTTTTAATACGCGCAAACTATTTAGGTAAGTCTAGAACGGGAATACACACTGCTACTTATTATTAATGCTACATATTATTATATAATATTATTTTTTAACGACTTTAAAATAAATATTAAAATTCTCAATACTTGCAATTAGTCATATTTTGAAATCAAAATTAGAGTTATGATCCTGTCATCCTTTTGTCTTCAATCCCTCTCAACTTACCTCTAATTTCATATTTAACTTTTTTTCTCGTTTCATTGAATTTAAAATTTTTGCATGCTTAATTTCGCGTTTGAAATTCTTAATAGAATTTGGATTAAAATTTATTGTTACAGATTAAAAAAACCAATATTGAATAGATTGAGAAATCTAAAATAATTAGAAAATGAACCGCTTTGAACACGAAAATTACCCTTGACATTTATTATGCACCACCGGAGCACACACCAGGAATTTTGGCTTCACCCAACATCCACTTTGAACAAATAAACATCAAAATGCATAATAAACTCACCATTGTCCTTTTTAGGGGTGAGCGCTCGATCGACTCGACTCGAGTCGAGTTAAAAAATTTTAAATTATTCGAGCTGGCGCTTCATATTTTACAACTTAAACTTTATTTGAATTTTTTTCAATTCGAGTCGAGTTTGAGTTACTATACAAATTTAATTGTAATTATTTATCATATTATCGTATAATTTGATTTCAATTTAAATGACTTTCTCTAATCATATAAGACATGCATATATATTTCTTCATATTTTTTCATATGTAGCATATATTTCTTGATATTTTTTTTTATGTCGGTATATATATTCTAGGAAAAATTGAGAGACTCGATTCGAACTTAAAAATCAATCCACTAATTATTAAAAATTTTGAGTTATTCGAGTTTCCATTTTACAACTCGAACTTTATTTGAAATTTTTTTGACTCGAGTCGTGATTATGAAATTTCTAGTCGAGTCAAGACGAATCGAATTTTTTTGCCTCAAGTTGAGTCGAAAATTTCGATTTTTTCGAGTCGAGTTTTGCTCATCCTTAATCATTTTGCCCAACGCTATGACTAAAATTCTAAGAACTTACCTCTATTTTTTAACAGTAGAGACAGACGGTGAGGGTGAAGGGAGAGGGGGTGAACGGGGTATTTAAAGAGGAGAGTCTCTCAAGCCGGAATCGTAATATTGGTGTTGAAAACGTCATGCTTAAATGATTGATAAGTTACACAAAATTTCTAATTCAATTAAAATATAAAGTTAGACGAAAAAATAGGGGGTAATATTCGGGGAATTGAAGACAAAAAGAATAAAAAGTTACTCAAGTTCTAACTTTATTTTTAAATATGATTAACTGCATAGCGAGTCCCTGAGAATTTTCATATTAATTTAAAAGTTATTGAAAAATAAATAGTGTAGCAATGTGTATGGCTCATTCTATATTTATTTGAAAATTAAATTAATTGAGGGTATATTTTTGGTAAAGTACATGTCCTTTTTATGGTCCATATTCAGGATTCGCGACTTTTCTTTCTAACAATATCATCTACGAGGTTCGAATCCGAATTCTCTCTTTGAGAGGACAACGTATTGCACACAACCCTTATTGGTAATTAAAGTTTATGTGTTTGATACACAATTTGTTTAAAAAACTGAGACAATTATCCCTATTTAAATTATAAAAACTAAAACCTAAATTTCTAACCTTAAAACACTAAATTCTACTCTCTAAACCTACAAACTAAATCTCTAAACCCTAAAATTAATAACCTAGCATAAACTAAAGTTTACTCAAACATGTATATCAAAGTATTTTTCATTAATCAAATACCAATGAGAAAATTTTAACATTGTTTGATTCTTTATGTATTTTTTGCAAGCATGTTTTTGTTGTTATATATTATTTTTTACGGTAAACTAATTAAATGACCACCTAATTATTGAGTTGGTATCGATATGACCACGATACTTTCAATTGTGTTGTCATGACCACTTAACTATTTAAGTAGTATCAATCAAGCTACCCACCATTAAAACCTAGCAGAGAGACTAACGCAGATGTTAAACAAAATTGGTATAATTACATATTTGTTCCTCATTATTTACATATTCTATCATTTTGATCCTAAAATAAATTGAATTTAATAAATTTATCTTCTAGTTAGGTAGTGACACATGTCACTGTTTGATTGGATGGAAAAAATTGAACCCATCTTGCCTTCAGCAAGATTTAAACCTAGGTTTCATAGGTGGAGTTAAGCGGACTCAACCACTAAGCCAAATACTCTTATTTGTTTAAATTTTACAACTTTCTGAATTTAAAGTTATTTTCTTGGTGATATTTAAAGAAAAAATTATCAATCTCTAGTTCAAATATGATGGTCTTTCTCTTTAAGATTCTAGAGCCACAATATAAAAAACCATATATGTCTGGATAATGCTTGATTACCAGCAACAAACTCAACTCCTTCAACACCATATCTATTAGCATGAACAACTTTTCACATTGAGGATGAGAAAATTGTTCTTTATTTCTTTCTTACTGCTTTTTCACACATCAATCTGTGTGTACTTTCCCTTTATGATGGACTATAAGCATAACTTAATATGAAATCTAACACATGATTTGTCATGCTAATTTATCAATAACAAAATACTAGATGTGTAAGCGTACCTGAATTAATCGATATATTGAAAACTTTGAATCTTGATGTTGAAATCTCAAATCTTTGGTATTGATCATCCAAGAAAATAGTTTATCTCTTGACGTAAAACTTTTTTCACAGGGAAGGAGAGAAAAACAAGTTAATCTATTTCTTGGGGACCACTACCTCTTTATACAGTTGATTATTAAATCATCTATTATGTATTTATAACTCCGACCTTCACTGAATTATAAATACATCTTACGATAACTACATTTTTAATTCTATGACACACCTAACATAATTGGTCACTTAATTATGCGTCATACTTTATAATAGCATCATACATTAGACATATGTGTCCACAATTGCGGATTTTAATCCAACAATCTCCTTGTTGGGCAATAAATGTTTTACTTGTAAATGAACAACCTAATGAGCTCAAAATATGCTATTATATAATAGGTATTCTATAACAATCTTGTTCATCAACTATATCCATATAGGATCAAAACAATCTTTGCCATATCAATCATGACTAGAACCATAAATGATCACATATACAAATATAGTCAAATGACATAGATCAATCATTGATGCGTAGCATGAAAAATTACATGAAATATGAACCGAGCATGCCTATTTCTAACTGGTCCACCTAAACCTTAGTAAGATCAAACTTTATTGAATTCAAAGTGCGCATAAACCAAAAGAACTTTATTTCTACAGAAAATAATCTTAAAATATATTTAACATGAAGTAACTAAAATTGTGTCTAAAAAAATAAGCATTTTTTAAAATTACAAACTCTAACTAAAACTGAATATTCATAAATGACATTACACCCACATAAGTAGTGTGCTCATAAAAACCAAGGGTGATAGTTTCTTAATAAGCGTACAATTATGGAGTTTGTACCGCCATGCTCCACAGACACACAATCACTCTAAATTTTCTTTAACAACTCAAAACTTAAAATTTATGTACTTTAATTTTGAAGTGCTCCTATTATTTATAGAATAAATGAATGCATATTTATTGCCACAAAATAACTGAAGTGACCTTTTGTTAGTACCTGAAAACGTTCATCACCTCGTGTCGAGGGATAACAGCTTGCGAACTCATACCACATGCGAACAACGATAACCTAATCCTGCAACCGAACACATAGGAGCAACCCGCGATTGGGTCTGTGAACATATCCAGGCGAACAACATTTAGCGACCACGTGTTAGCACATGTGACACTCCTAATGATGAGGCAAGCTTAGAAAGTTAACTCGTAGCTGGTCCCATCACAACGCCATGACAACCGCGTTATGACACATGTTCTAGTGATATAAAAGGACACAAGAAACAAGGAAAACACACGATCTTCCACTCAGAAAACACCAATGCCATACCAAAGAAGATACTTAAACTCAGACCTAGAACTACCATCGGACCACCACTTCTAACCTTTGTTCACTTTACCAGTCAACAATTGGTGCGATGAGCGTGGATGACACATGACCTTTAAACCCTTTAGATTCTTCAGATTCTTCAAATTATTCAGAGACAAAGATGGGTGGAGATCAACTGGATGATGCGAGTGGAAAGAGTGTGGAAGAGCTGAACCCAATGGACCCGGCAACAGCTGTCACCGTACAATTGTTGCAGCAATTTTAGCAACTTTTTTGGGGATAACCTCTTCTATCGTTTACGTCGGCGGGAGTAAGAACACTTCCGGCTAAAGGGCATCACCATCAGAATAGAGCAATCAAAAATTCTTAAACATGCAAGAAAGATTGGAAAGCATGGAGGAGTCCTTGTCACTTTTGAGAAAAAAGTATGAGCAACAACAAAAATTCATGCAAGATCAGGTCGAGCAGCATAGGCTGGCTGAGGAAAAGAATGAAAGGTTGATCTAAGAGTCATCAGCAAGAAATAAGGGCAAGACAGTCAGAGATGAAACGCGATAGAGAAGGACATCCCTCAGCAAGGGTTTTAGGGGCATTAGTTGAAATACCTTGAAGAGGATTTTGAGGACACTTTGCATCCAAATTATCACCCTATGGTACACGATGAGAAACAAACATTAAAAGCAAAGATGGAGTAGTTAGATAAGAATTTTTAGAACATGCAAAACCTCCAGTAGATAGATTCTTCTTAGGATCTTTGAAGCTATAAGAAAGAGCCTCTATCTGATAGTATTTTGGAGCACCATGTGTCTACATCAAGTTCCCAAAGTTGATGTATAATGGGAAAAATGACCCCCAAGATCATCTGTCTTATTTTTTGAACCACATAGATTTGTTTAGAGTTTCAAATCAGCTTAAATGTAGAACGTTTTCAATGACCTTGAAGGACTCTGCTCATGCTTGGTACCTCTAACTCTCGGGGCATTCAATTTTAAATTTTGATAAGCTTGCAGACTTGTTTATGAGCTATTTCTTGGAAAATAAGGTATTAATGAAATCTCTAGCATATCTGATATTTGTATTTCAATGACCATGTAAGCCTTTACGAGACTTTGTACATAGGTTTCACTTTGCAACCATGCAGACAAATAAGGTTTCGAATGAATTCATCATCGATGCTTTTATTAGCGGCACTTCACATTAGCATCTTAAGTACATTCTGTTGGACACACCGCCATCAACGTTGTCAGAATTATTTGAGAAGGTACAACCGTACACTGAGGATGAAGAGGCAAATAGAATGAGGTTCTAAGGGTAATGTCCGCAACCTGCAGATGAAACACATGATAATCACGGCCCTAGGTGAGGAAAACTCCACTTCATAAGGGAGCTAGTAGAGGAAGTCAGTACTAACGAGGTGGGCAACAATATGTTCAAAATAGTAGTCACCCTAATCAGTATCAACAATGTAGTAGGCAGGGAGAGACACCCAGGGAAGGTCTATATGTGTTCTAAACATATCATGAATTAACATAATCCCTTCACTGATCCTAAATCATATTGAGCATATTTGAATTTTGAAACCACCCCATCTAATGAGACAAAGAGAGCAAAGGGAACGCTTTGGGAGAATATGCGAATTCCACAAAGACCAAGGCCATTATACTGACGATTGCGTGTATCTGACAAACAAAATTGAGTCTAGGGTCAGAAGGGGTCAGCTAAATAGATTTCTAGTTTCCCGTAATAGGCATGCTAAAGATGACAAGGAAGCAACGTAATTGAGAGCACAAGATGGAAGATAAAATAGTTAAGAACGTAAGGTACCATTCATGTGATAATCAGAGCAAATGAGGAGTGGTCCCAATAAGTTCCAAGCACAAGGCACACATGCATAGTGTGATGTCAGTTTCGGCAAGTTTGATGAAAAGAGCAAAGTATAAAGATCTGTGGTGAGAGTCTCTTTTTCTAAGAGAGAGGAAGATAAGATCCTAAACGAGAAGAGTAATGATCAAATTGTTGTCACAGCTTTGATAGTGGGTTATGATGTAAAGAGAAATTTAGTAGATATGGGTAACATAATAGAGGTGTTAAACTGGAATGCGTTTAAATAGGTAGGAATTACATAGGTTGAACTAAAATCAACAAGTTAGTATACAAGTTTAGTAATCAACCCATTGAGGTGAAGGGCTCCATTTAGTTACCGGTAACTATCTATGATGATGGTAACAAAGTCACTCAGATGGCTAATTTTTAGTCATAGATAACCCATCAGCATACAATGCCATTTTAGTAGACCTTTGATGAGAAAAGCCAAGATGATTGCAACCTCATTCTATCTACGGGTTAAATTCCCTAAACATTCAGCAGAAGGTTCGATGCAAACCGATTAGCAAGTGGTGAGGCAGTGCCACATTCTATCTCTCCAGTTAGCACATAAGTACAAGGGTCATGAGCATAGTGGAGAAGGAGCCGCAGCACAAATGAGAGGATCTAAGGTTAATGTCTTGAGAAAAACTATATTGAATGATGGTATTCTAAAGAGCATGTATTTTCCCTATATTTATCAATTAATTTTTCCCCACTTTAGTTTCTTACGCATACTTTCTTGCATTTTCTTAGTTTAATTATGCATTTCCTTTAACTCAATTATACTTGTGTGTTTTGTGCTAAATTCGGTAAATTCTATTGTTTTCATTGCAATTCTAATATCACTGTAAAAAGCCTTCTTGTTGCGAGTAGTCACTGTCACTGCATTGACAATTGTCAAAAAGATAAGATCAAATGACATTGGCGAAAGGATAAGATCAAAAGACGATGAGCTGGTAGGTTGTTACAACAACTTTTGTCTGGACATGATATCGCTACAATTTTCGCTGCAACACAAGTACATTGAAGTAGTCATTATCGCCACAATGATTGCTGCAAAGGTAATATCAAAAGGAAGATAAGCTATCCATTAATACAATTGTCCTACACAAAATTCACTGCTGCAAATATATAAAGAACACCTATAAACACCCAATTGGAAGATGAAAAAGGATATATATTCATATCTTTCCTAACCTTAGAGGGAGGCTCATATCATCATCTCTAGAGAAGATCATTTTCTCCTTCCTTTGAAGCTTCTCTCATGGCAGCTTGAGCTCCATTTTCTAGTGAACCAAGGTGGCAATGAAGTAGAACTCTTAGTGACAAAGAGGATACGAATGCCTGTCACAAGGGGAACATATGGATCGTGTCGACTCAACTAGAAATAAAGGTTTTTGTGTGATTTTCATTTTCTTTTCTAAATATTTTAGACGATGATTTACTGTTTATTTTATCTTGGACTGAGGGACACCTTTGGGATTGTAGAACTCTGGTTTATTTTGTAAATCTTTCTCTATTTTCCTTACTTTTGTATTTGAATGCTTTGTTTGCATGAAAGTATTTCATTGCAGCACTGACATTGAGAGATGCATTGATAGTTCAGATTAACAAGTTATCACAACGAGGGTTGGATGAGGATGCAACGAGAGTTGATCCACTTGTTTGAGGATGTGTATATTTGGCCAGCATTGAGAGTTGTGGTTGAATCACCTATTTTGGTCAATGGTTATGAGTGGAAGGAAAAAGATAGTAAAATACATCTATTCTTCAATGTGAATTAAATCACTGAATGCTTTTACCTTGCAGCATTTGTTCATCTGCCAAGTTACACTAAGGGGATCTAGTTTACATATTGATTATCTATCTCCTTATTTCCTTTATTGTTTATTATTTCATTATTGCACTCACAACATTTACTGCAATTAGTTACATTTACATTTCCTTTGCACCGACAACTACACTCTCATTTCTCTTTATCTTTCAGAACTTTTGCACTGACAAATTTTCTTATGTCTACTATACGTGCATTGACCTTTTATGCTTGCACTATGGCTATGACGTTTCATAGGCAATAAAGTTTTGGCATCGTTGTCGGTGAAGGCGTTCGTTGGATGTTTACTTTTGTTTGTGCACTTTGTCTATATTTTAGATTTTTTATTTATTGCTTATATCTTTGCTTTGCTTGTGTAGTTGTTTTATTTTTTCATTTCACGTGTTTTCTTATCCAAAGTTTCTAGCTAACTTTGATTTAGGAATTGAAAGAACCGCTTGGAGGAGATTACAAGAACAAAGTGACATGGTTTTACCAACAAACAATGTGGTCATATCTACGATGCAGCCAAAATATCCTACTGTCTCACCGCTGCGTCAAAATTCTTAATCTCACAACAAGACAACCCGAGAGGCTATGGCACCACTTTTGGAGATTGAAAACCATCGATTGTTAGAGCTTTAATCGGGATTATCCTAACTAGGCATCAATTAAATAGAGTCAAGACCTAACTAGTCCAACATGCACCATTCGAATGCCACAAGTTCAAGAAATCATGAATTCATTTCAAGTGTCACAATTAACAAGTCAAGCAAGTAACCAAGTACAAGTTCTAGTAATCAATCAAGCAATGTTTAGCAAGAATCAAGCATTTCAAGTATAGAGATCAATTAATCCAATTTGAATAGGGCGTTCTTTCTTATGTCTTATTTTTCAAGTAATGAGCAATTCAAGATAGCATATACATCATTTTATTCATGTAACTTTCATTACAATACAAGTTCATTAGCAAGTCTCAAGTTTGCTCATTATTCATTAATGTTCACAAGTCTTTGTTTCAAGTTCATTTATTCTTGTTTTGCCTTGGAAGATAGTAGGAATAGGTAATCAAGTCACAAGACGGTACACAAAGTACCTAATAAGATGATACACAAAGTATCTAACGAGAAGGTGCCCAAAACACCACACAAGAGGGTACACAAAGTACCTAACAAGATGATACTCAAGGTATCTAACAAGAAGGTGCCCAAAACACCAAACAAGATGGTACAATAAGTACCTAACAAGATGAGCTCTAGACTCTAAGGCATGCCATTCTACCTAAGACCAACTAGCAACCAAGTACTTGTTGAGTCTTTTATTTTCAAGCAATCACATAACAAGTGATTAAGCAATCAAGTATAACAAGTTCAAGTTCATTTCAAGTCTCTAGGTGAAGTGCATCCTAGATCATTTTACAAGATTTTCATATAATTCCAGCATACTTTACATTCAAGCATCAACAATCATCAAGAAAGGATCATACAAGTCCTATTCGATCAGCCACTTTACAAGGAAGATGTTCAAGCAATTATTTCAAGTTACAATTCCATTAGCTATCATGTATCAAACATAATTCAATCACCAAGTTTCCATTTAGTCCTTTCTTCCCTTAAAAATTGATTTACCGAATATGGATTAAGTTCATTTCATACTATCATTTATCAAGCAAGAATTTAGACATGAATTGTTGGTTAAGACACTAGTCCCAACCCTAAATAAAACTACACTCACAAAACTCCAAGCAAAAGCAAGTTGTGTTACTCCTTGATATAGATTCCCTTATCCTTCCTTTTAGCTTGGCCAACCCTCTCCTCTTGCACAAGATCTTCCATTCTTTGTTCTAATGAGCCATACGCAAACATATAAAGAGCATGTTAGCACACAATTCATCAAGCCAATTCATTCAATTCAAGACAAGATTACAAGCATATAACATACACATATTGGGCAGCATGCTCTTGTACATTTTCCTTTTTACTCAACCACACTTTTCTACATTATAGTTCATGTAAAACAAGACATATTTCAAGGCCTAAAACCGTTTTCAAGACAGTTTGCAAAATGCCGCAAAACAGTGTGCATTTGCCTATGCAGCTGCTGCCAGGCAGCTTGCACTCTAGTCACTTAATCAAGCATATCTTTCATTCCGTACGTCTGAATTTCAATTGGTTTACACCGTTGGAAAGATAAAAAAAATTCTTTATGACCATATAAGGCTTGCATTTTATTTCTTATCCAATTAATACATTTTTTTACTCAAAGACAGGGCATCCTGCTTTATTGGGCAGTTTGCACTGTCTCTAACATTTCTACTCTACATTTTAGTACACAACCTAGAGTTTATCTCTGTTTTCTCCTGGTGAATTTAGACATTCCAAGGTGTTGTCCATAAAAATTTCAGCATTAAATTCACTATATACAATTTTTAGTGATTTTTCAAAGTCACTGCCCAGAACAGAGTATTCTGGGCAGATTGCACTAGGTTGGATTTCTAGCTTCTTAACTCATTTTAGCAAGGTCCTATTATGGAAATTTCATTCATGATCATGTTCATACATATCAATGTTCTTAAAACATGACATTATCATGTTTAATATAGTTTGATCTATTTGATCAGATTTGTACATCAATTCATCAACTAGGTAGTCCATTACTTAATTTAACTAGTACAAATTGAAATTTTCTATAATGGTCTGAATGCACAAACAAGGAATCTTCTCGACCGATCAACCAATGGACTATTGTTGGATTGCACTTACAATGATATAGTTGGTATTATGGAGAAATATGCTTAGAATGATTATCAATAGCCTATTTCAAGAGTTTCCCAAGAAAGAGATGCACCGAGATTTATTGTGTTGGATGTAATTTTAGTCTTACAGGTCGAATTTCTTATTTCGAAAGCAAGATTATGAATATAGAGGGTACTAATAAATATGCACATATTTGAATTGCTCAACCAGTCGATGTCTCTACATTCTGTTACAAGATTTGTAGTTACAACCATAGCTATAGAGCTTTCTCACAACATGCAGCGAATACGTGTACAAAATACATCAATCAAACGTAGCAACAATACACTCAACAAGTTTCATTGCAGCTACAACAGAACATGGTGCAGCCATAATTTTCTCCTTAGAAAAATCAGCAACCACAATAAAGTTCATAGTCTTCAATGTAGTCACAATCATGTCCACAACAACATGCTCCAACATCTACATATGATCCATCTGATGTTTTTGAAGCATTGCTATAGGAGCACAATTCTTGAATTGAAGGATTAGTGCAAGGCAATACTCATTCAGTTCATGCTTTGGAAGCTCAACTTGGACAGTTAACATCTACTATGAACTCTCGACAACCAAGAACACTCCCAAAGGACATTGAAACTCTAGTTATCAAAGAGAAAAAAAACATTGTAATGCTATCACTCTAAAGAGTGGTAAGAAGACATGTGAGTCGAAAAGAGTTACATTTTCTCAAGATCTAGTTGAGTCATTTAAAAATACACAAGTCACTAAGGATGAGGTGGATGAAAGCATGAAGGATGTTACTCCTTGGGTCATTACTCCTTTACATAATTCTAAAATCTAAGTTGTCAATGCAACACCAATTGTCGACAAAGCCTAAGGAGTGTTATTCTATTCATGTACTAGATGATTTAATCCAGTAGGAATCTCAAGAATGTGAGTGGTTAGTTTCTTGGAATGCGGCCATAATGAATGAACTATTTGGTACAAATGTGGCTATGTTCAAGAATGTCACTACAACTGATTCACTAGGTGACAATTCTAAGTTTAAGCAAGATGTAGTGAGATGGCCAAACACTATGGATGAAATCAAGCTATGGAAATTATAGACACATTCAAAGTATTTTCTTCTGAATCAAAAGAATCCAATGTTGCCTAGCTAGAACTTGAAAAGGAAAATAAGGATCATTCAACATCGGAAGAAATGCAAATAATTCCTTTATAAAATCTAATTTTGCTTAGTAGAATTTTTATATTATGGTTTTTGCATAATTTGTTTTCCTTCTTTTTATGAAGAATAAAAACCCTTTGTACTATATTGAATCCTTATCTCTTACAAGAAGAAATCGCTACCTCTGCAGCCAATTTTGTTGCATCCAAGTTTGTGGATGCAATGACAACAACTGAAAAGGACTCCACTTGGAGCCAGATGTAGCGAGATCTACAGAAGCTGTAATCAAAATGAAGGAACAATAGGTCAACCCTCTTACTATGGTGGTTTATACAAATCCACTTCAGTTTCTATTTCCTCGTTTCGAGACAGCCGATGATACCGAAATGGAGACAGAACTGGAGAACAAATTTGAGGTTGCTCAAAAGAAGGACAAGAAGCGCAAGCATTCTAAATAAATAGACAAGAAAAAATATGGCAAGGAGGAGAAGACGAGGACGAAAAAAAAATATCATGTTATCTCCCCTACACCCGAGTCATAACTAAGTTAATTAGTTTTTAGTTTTTGTAGGCATGCATTCCATGTAGTGTAGTTCCATTTTGTATCCCTGTTTATGTCATGAAATTTACATTGTCATTGTAATACCATGTAGGTGTAGTAGCATTGCATTCATCATTGTAGCCACATGTTGTCATTACATTCTGTTTTTGCATTGCGGACAATGCTTTTTGTTTTCTTTTGCACTGGGGACAATGCATTTTGTTTTCTATTGCATCGGGGACAATATAATCTTTAAGCTTGGGGGTATACGCCTAGGAGTTGAAATACACTTCTATTTCAAAAATTAAAAAAAATTAAGCAAATGCAAGGTTCCCTTTGTGTTGACAAATCTTTTGCTTGCATTCGATGTGAAAATATTGATGTGTTCTAATCATTGATAAATTTGTTAGATACGTATGATGGATGATTGCATTTCTCAATTCTGCATTGATCTATATGTTTGTTTGATGAGAGAATATCTAGCATCATTCCTTTGATTCGATGACTTCCACCCGTTTCAGCATGTGTTATATATATATATTAGTATATTTTATTAAGTATAATAAAAGACATTCCAATGTGAGTTCAAGTAAATAAATAAAGTATCTTTAAGGGGAGCACTCCTTTGCAAGCGTTAGAAAAAAACGAATTTTGGCAAAAGGGTGTCGCTGTATGAGTGTGCGTCGTTGCTATAAAGTACTTCCTTGGAGTTCATTGCACAAAATCTTACTTCTCAGGGTTTAGGGTGCATTAAGTGTTTGATATCCTCGCTACATAAAAGAAAAAAGGGAAGAAAAAATATATGAAAAATACATATAAGTGATATTTATATTATGTGTTGTACTAAATAAATTCTGATATAAGGAATGAATCTGAGATGTTACCTATTCTTGAATTGCTTTGTTATCTACAGATGTGGAGTTATTTATGCAATTTTCTTTCTTGTTGATGAATATGATTTACTGATTTGAATGTTTTAAGTATCTAGAATGCCTATGATCTTTTGGTAGACCATGCTGCTTATTATTTATGCTTGAGGACAAGCAAAGACTGAAGTTTGAGGGTGTGATGGTACACTAAAGAGCATGTTTTCCCCCATATTTATCAATTAATTTGTCCCCACTTTAGTTTCTTATGCATACTTTCTTGCTTTTTCTTAGTTTAATTATGCATTTCCTTTAACTCAATTATACTTGTGTGTTTTGTGCTAAATTTGGTAAATTCTGTTGTTTTCATTGCAATTATAATGTCCCTGTAAAAAGTATTCTTTGATGTAGCAAGATATGTCATTATAGTTCTAATGTTGTTGTAAAAGCATCTTATTATTGCGACTAGTCAATGTCGCTGCATTGACAACTGTCAAAAAGATAAGATCAAATGACATTGGTGAAAGGATAAGATCAAAGGACGATGAGCTGGCAAGTTGTTACAACAACTTTTGTCTGGACATGATGTCGCTACAATTTTTGTTGCAATACCAGCATATTAAAGTAGCCATTGTCGCCACAATGACAACTGTCAGGATAAGATAAAAAAAACAATGATCTATCCATTAATATAGTCGTCGTGCACAAAATTCACAGTTGTAAATATATAAAGGACACATGTAAACATCCAATTGGAAGATGAAAAAGATATATATTCACATATTTCCATACGACTAAATGGCATTTATCAATTCTTTTCTATATCTATTTGTTATAGTTATAAGTTTATGTTGTTGGTGCAAAACGACATGTCGGTGGCTGAGTATGAGGTGAAGTTTGTCTGCTTGAGTCAGTATGCTCTTGAGTTGGTGCAAGAATATCGTCATAGATGTGATTGGTTCCGTCATAGTCTTGCCAAGGATATCAAGACAAAATTGTTGGCCGCAGATTATACAGATTTTGATGTGTTGGTCAACCGGGCTAAGGATATCGAGCTATCCTTGGGCAAGCCAATGTAATAGGCAAATGTACGCTCGGGCAAGCGAGAGGTTGATTCTAGTTTTTCTAGGAGGCAGAATAAGAAACCGCGTGATAAGCATTTCAAGACAGATTACAAGCGTGGCGGTGGTGGTAGTAGTAATCAGAATGTGCAAGTTGTTGATGGATATGAGCGTTGTGGGAGACGTCATATTGGTGAATGTTGGGGCACTGCTGGAACTTGTTAGGAGTAAGGATCACCTGATCACTTGAAGCGTGACTGTCCCCATTTTGTGAGAGATGCACCAGCACAAGTTACCGCACCTGCTAGAGGCTGAGGCTATAGAAGGGGTAATTTCAAAGACGCGAGGATGGTCAGAGGACTGTTGCTCATATAGTGGTAGTATGATCGAAGAATGGTGGACCGACTCGAGTCTATGCTCATCGTGAGGGCCGTAATAACACTAATGTGATTTCATGTACCTTTACCTTGCAATATTTGTCATTGTTTTCTTTAATTGATTTATGGTCTACTCATTCATACATTTTGAGTGAGCATGCGCATTTTTTGAATGTTCCTGTTGAGATCTTTAATGTTGGTATGTTGGTAACTAGTTATTTTGGTGAGACGGTGATAGTTAGAATGTTGTATAGGAGATGCCTTTTAGTTGTTCAGGGTCACGAGTTTGCTGCAGATTTGATGGAGTTGTTGTTTAATGGTTCAAATGTTATCTTAGGTATGGAGTGGTTAAGAGAGCATAAGGCGGTTGTGGATTGTAATCCAAAAGGATTTCTTTGAAGCTTGTTGATGATTACGAAGTTGTGGTATTTGGTGAGAGTGAGAAATTCTTGTCTAATGTTGTTTTAGCTACACAAGTGGAGAAGATGATGCAAGGAGGTTGCCAAGCTTACCTTACAATTGTGGTGAATCTGGAATTCAAGGATGTTTGAGCGTAGGACATTCAGACTGTTTGTGATTTTCTGAATGCGTTTCCTGAAGAGTTATTGGATTGTGGGCTTATTCCTAAAGAGGTGGAATTTAGAATCGAGACGTACTTTGGTACGACTCTGGTGTCTATTACTCCTTATTGTATGGCACCAAAGGAATTAAAGGAATTGAAGACGCAACTTCAAGAGTTGTTGGATTGTGGGTTTATTCGACCTAGTATTTCACCTTGGGTACAACGGTTCTTTTGTGAAAAAGAAGGATGGTACAATGCGCATGTGCATTGATTATCCCTAATTGAATAAGTTGAAGGTTAAGAACAAGTATATGTTGCCTCAGATTAATGACTTGTTTGATCAATTTTATGGTGCCGCGGTTTTCTCTAAGATTGATTTGAGATCAGGGTATTATTAGTTAAAGGTTAAAGATGTGGATGTGCCGGAGTCTGCTTTTCGCTTGAGGCATGGGCATTATGTATTTTTGGTGATGGTGTTTGGTTTGACAAATGCCCCAACTGCTTTCATGGATATGATGAATAGAGTGTTTCATGAGTACCTTAATTAGTTTGTGGTTGTGTTTATTGATGATATTCTCGTGCACTTAGGTACCGAGGAAGAACATGATTGGCATTTGTCGATTGTGTTGCAAGATTAAAGAAGCATCATTTTTATGCCAAGTTGAGTAAGTGTGAGTTTTGGCTTAAGGAGGTGATGTTTCTTGGTCATGTAGTTTTCACAGAGGGTATTCGTGTTGATCTGTAGAAACTAGAGGCTATTCTTAATTAAAAACAACCTAAGTCAGTATATGAGGTTCGTAGTTTCCTTGGGTTGGCTGGTTATTATCGTCGTTTTATTAATGGATTTTCTAGTATTGTTTCCCTGTTGACGAAGTTGAATGAGGTTTTGACTCACGCCCCAGTTTTGATTCAACTTGAGTTAGGGAAGAAGTTTGTGGTCTATAGTGATGCATCCTATGTTGGTTTGGGTTATGTGTTGATGAAAAGGAAAAGTTGTGGCTTATGCATCTAGACAGTTGAAGGTGCACGAGCGCAATTATCCTATGCATGATCTTAAGCTTGTCGTGGTGGTTTTTGCATTGAAAATTTGGAGGCATTATCTCTATGGTGAGAAGTGTGTTGTGTACACGGATCACGAAAGTTTGAAGTATTTGATGATGCAAAAGGATTTGAATCTTAGGCAACGAAGGTGGTTGGGGTTGCTTAAGGATTACGATTTGGCGATTGAGTATCATCCGGGTAAGGCTAATGTTGTAGCCGATGCTTTGAGTAAGAAGGTTACGGTAGAGTTGCGGGCGATGTTTGCACAGTTGAATGTGGCGCAAGATGGGGGCTTGTTGGTTGAGTTGCAAGTTAAGGAGTCATTGTCACAATAGATTAAGGCAAAACAACCTTTTGAGGAGGAGTTTGTACCTCATGTTAAAGACATTATGGATGGAAATCTGATAGATTTTCACTTTAATGATGATGGTGTTACAGGATAGTGGTGCCTAATGATGATGAGTTAAGGTGTACCATTTTGACTGAAGCTTATACTAGTCCTTTTGCTATACATCCTGGTAGTACTAAGATGTATCGAGGTTTGAAAGATGAGTACTATTAGGTGGGGTTAAATAAAGATGTGGGTGATTTTGTTGCTAGATGCATGGTATGTCAGCGTGTCAAAGCTGAGCATTAGTTTCATTCCAGGTTGTTACAACCGTTGAGAATGCCATAATGGAAATGAGAGAGAATCACCATGATTTTGGGTCCATACTACCGTTGACACCAACTAAAAAAGATTCTATTTGGTTGATTGTTGATTGATTTACGAAGTGTGCACATTTTGTGCCAGTGCATACGACGTACACCTTGGGTAAGTTGGAAAATTTGTATATTGTTGAGATTATGCGTTTGCACGGGGTGCCCAAGTCCACAATTTCGGATAGAGATCCATGGTTTAAAATGAGGTTTTAGGAGTGTTTGCATTAAGCCTTAGGTACATGGCTAAATTTTAGTACTTTGTATCATCATCAGACGAATGGTCAGTCAAAGCATGTGATTCAGGTCTTGGGGGATATGTTGAGATGTTGCATCATTGAGTTCCAAGGAACTTGGGATAAACAGTTGCCTTTGGTGGAGTTTGCTTATACTAATAGCTCTCAAGATAGTATACAAATGGCGTTGTATGAAGCCTTCTATGGTAGGAAGTGTCATATGCCTTTGTGTTGGGTTGAGGTTGGAGAAAAGCATGTTTATATGTCGGATATGTTGAAAGGCACGAATGAGAAGGAAAAGTTTGTGTGTGATCGCTTAAAAGTAGCTTCAGTTCGTCAGAAATCTTACGCGGATTTGAAGAGTAAGGAGATTGAGTATGCGGTTGGTGATCGCGTGTTCTTGAAGGTGTCACCTTGGAAGAAGGTGATGCAGTTTGGACATAAAGGAAAGCTTAGTCCAAGGTTTATTGGGCTATATGAGGTTGTGGAACGTATAGGTCATGTGGCTTATCGTTGGAGGTTGCCTTCTGAGTTGGAGAAGATTCATGATGTGTTTCATGTATCGATGTTGCGAAGGTATCAAACGAATCCATCACATGTTATGCTGGTGGAAGACATTGAGTTATGGCTAACTTTATCTTATGAGGGGTAACCTGTAAAGATCCTTGATTCTAGTAACAAAATTCTTTTTGGCAAAATGATTGAGCTTGTGAAGGTGTTGTGGTGACACTGTGGAGTTGAGGAAACCACGTGGGAAAGTAAGGCTGATATGTTGAAACAGTTTCCACATCTGTTTCCTTCAGGTAAATTTCGAGGATGAAATTTCTTAAGAGGGGGAGAGTTGTAATGCCCTGGTTTTGGGCCTATGAGTTTGCTAGGTTGATTAGACAGACTGATAGACTGAGATTAGAGATTCGAATCGGATTCAAGTTAAAAATTAGAATAAATATTTTTTAGTGAGATAAAAATATGGGAAAATATTCTAAAATCATTATTTAATATATGAATATATTTGGTGAAATCAATTTTGGAAAATGGGTTTTGGACATTTGACATTTTGGGTTAGTGACCAAAATGGAAAGAATGAAAACTATTTTTAGTGACTATTTTGAAAAAAGGGTCAAATCTTAGAATCTTTAAGGAGCCAATTTACCAAATGTTTTTATCAGATTTTCCTCTCAATTAGGATTGGTTGTAAAGAGTTTTAATTAAGGAATTAAAAGGGGTTTTAATAAAAGAAGGTAGTTATTTCCTTAAACCACTTTTGACTTAACTTTTCCTCTCAAATTGTTCTCTCAAAATCTCTTCAGCCAAACACTCTCTTTTTCATCAAATATTTCAGGTAATGATCTTGATTTCTTAAACTTTTGATTTCCAATGGATTCTTCAATCTTGTTTTCCAAAATCTCATTATTTTCCTTTGTTTTTCAAGAGTAAAAATCCAATTGAGAGGAAATTCACTCATTAGAGGTAAGTTTCGTTCTTCTCCTCTAATGAAGGGTTCTTTATTGAAATTCCCAAGTATTTGATCATTGTTTACTGTTTTCTAATGGGTTTTGAAGATTTAATAATGGAAATTGGTTAAATCAAGGTTTATTTGTTGAGATCATGCAATTTTTGCATTGGATCTGTTTCATTGTGTTCTTGATTGGTTTTAATCATGATTTTGATATTTGATAATGTTAATAAGTTGATTTTAACATTGGAATCCCGAAACTAGCTGAATCTCTAATTTCTAGGTTGTTAGTTATGTGCTTTTGAGGAGTTGTGGGAGGTTTATGGATGCTGGACATATAAGGATGTTATTAGGTTGTTTTTGGATGTTAATTTATGGTAATTGATGGATTAAACCAGTAGGTTTTGGCTGGGTTAAGTTTGGAAGGTGTTTGATGTTGTTTTTGATAGTTTAGACTAGTTTTGGAAGACGAATGTTGAGATTGCAGAGGATCTTTGTTTACCAGCGAGTTGAATGCATAATGATGCATTTTCCCTTTGTTTTTATGTGGTTATATCAGAGGATGATCAAGGCGGGGCTGCCTAGTGGTGTGTATTGCTTATTAGAGGCTCAATTCGTGTTGGCGAGAGAGGCGAATCGGTGAGTGAAAACGGGTTGAAGCTCTTTAAAAGGTTTGAGCGCTGGATCATGGGGGTTTAGTTATAGCCTATAAAGCTTAACTAAGCTTAAGCGTAATTCGTTCTTACTTCACTTGATTATTGGTTTCGAGATGAGCTTGCAGATTTCATGTTGGTTTAAGCATGGTTGATTTTCATGTTTTGGTTTCAAACATGGTTTGATTTACTTACTGTAAATGCATCATTTTGGATAAATATACAATATTTATCAAATTATTTGAATGCATATGAGCATTGAGAATTGTTCCTAAGAGGAATGTGATGTTGCCTTTGGCAATGTGGTATTGCATATGAAATAGTTTTATGAAATGCATTGGAAAACAGTAAGCAAATGTATTTGGAAATGATATATTGTCTTTGTGATGTAATGAGAAAGTTTCGGATATAGTTGGCTAGCCATAGGATGAAAGTGCGCTATAAATACAAAATCGATCGTGTAAAATTCTTCTATTACACAATAGCGGTAGTGTTATTGTGAGGTGATAGGGGTAGTGCTATCACAACAGGAAAGAGGTAGTTCTATTCCTTGCCGAAATGAGTTATGGTGGGAATAGTACAGCCATGAGACTTGATGTGGGTTGTAACACCCCCTTCTTGGCCTGGTAAAGAATCGAGTCGAAAAGTGTTATCGGAAACTTATTCAGAAATTGGAAGTTTAACCGGGTTTGAAATCTTGTTCGGAATGTCTTATAAATCTCTTTTAAGAATTATCGAACTAACTTATTAATAGCCTATTCAGTTTGGGGTTAAATCTTAACATTTTCAAACTTAGGGACTAAATTGCAAATTTTACAAATTAAGGGACTTTATCGGAATTTATTTTTACAAATCTTCAATTAAACTTACTAATTATTAACTTGTGTAATTTTGGTTATTAACGAAGGTCATTTACCTATCCAATTAGACCATTTAAAGATTAGTGACCAATTTGTAAACTATTTAAAATTGTAGTTTAAGTCTTTTAACGGACTTAACTAACATCGTACCGATACACTAAAGACTGTATCAGTATGCTAAGCCAAATTTCACAAATTCAAGATTCAAGGATAATATCGGTACATCTAAACTCATTTCGATACGCGTTGACTAGGGTTGACTTGTTTCGGTACACCCAAAGCCGTACCGATGCAATTAATTTTCCAGACCTTACTATTCAGGCCCGTATTGGTACACTCCCTAGCGTATCGATACGCCCTGCCTTACCAAGTCCAAGCTGTAATCACTAATTTTGTCTGGGTTGACCCGTTTTTGTTTTTGCAATAATGGGCTTATATAAGTATAAGCATTACTAAGTGATGTTTGTTATTGTATGTGTGCCCCTAGTATGTGATTATCATATATGTAGTTATTATCCATGTCTTTTTTATGTTTGTATCGATGTATGTGTATCACATGTAATGCATGATAGTATATTGTATGTGTTTACTATTGTTTTAATGTGAGTGTGTATAGGTATTATGTGCATGTATGTATGTATTCGTTATTTCAATGTCATTAATACTTAACTATGAATGTATATTGCCTGTGTAATTGTATGTACGTATTATGTGCGTATTAATGTTTGTATCTTATGTATGTATATGTGTTATATAAGTTTATTATTAGAATTACTATAATATGGGCTGATAATTAATTAAATATATATATATATAAACAGATTAAATAAATGTCATCAAATACAAGCCCAAGTTTATTAAAGTCCAATTACATTTTTAAAAGCAAAAAAAAATATATTATTATAACTACATCTGGCCCGATTAGGGAATTTTACATCAACCCTAATTTGTTCTATCTTCTGCGCAGCCAAATCTGAACCATTGGATCAAGGGCTGCTGATCGAACGATCCAGATCGAATGGAGATCCTTCAGCTCCCCCACGTGCCACATGTCCTCATCCAATGCTGCCACGTCGACCATCAAATGCGATCTAGACCGTCCATCCCAGGAGAGATCTCAGCTGTGAGATCAGATCTGATCCAATGGTCGAGATCAAACCGGATCGTTCAACTCCCGCGCGTGTAGCCCATGCCCCGACCGTTCAGCTTCTTCACGCGCCCACGCATCGGCCCCGGTTCATCTCCCCATCCGCATGGCTACATCTCCAAAAATGTCGCTGCCACCGTACGTCAACCACCAACCCTCTCAACCACCGAACAACAAAAAAACATAAAAATGGGGAAATCAGAACCGGTATCATCCACAGTGATAACATTTAATGTTTGCTTAACATGTAAACCATAGGCAATAGGGCAATGAGTAAGGAGATATAAGCATGTAATCAACCACATGTAACCCCTAAGTTCGAACGGGGAAAAATCCAGAAGAAATACAGAAAAAACCATTCAACGTATATTCATTTCAGATTCAAACATGCATGTATATATAGATATAAATAAAAAGAAATGAGGCACAAGATTAGGGTTTACCCTCTCACCGCCGTAGCTCCACCGTTGATAAGCTCCGGCTTCCTCAAGGCCGAATGAGTGAAATGGTGTGAGTGTAGGAAGGTGGAACCTTTTTTTTTGCTTCGGTTTTTTTAGGTTTTAACTGGAAGTCGATTGTTTTTGTGAGCGGTTTAGGTTCATCGCCGCCGTCGAGCAGCGACCGACACGGCAGTGAGCTGACCGATTTCTGGAGAACACGACGGAGGGACGCCCGAATTTGGGTTCATGATGAACCCAAATGAACTCGAAGAACAGATGAGAGCGTTTTTTTGGGGGCGAGGAAGTGTTATAACAGAGAATAAATGGCCAAAAGATCTTATTTTTGGATAAAGGGGGTATTTATATTGTTATAACTTTTAAAAATGGTATAAGTACATTTTAAGGACCTTCGCCCTAAAATAATTGTGCCAGAGCGGCTTTCGCATGGTCCAATTGCATTATTAGTCCCTCCATGTGGAATAATTACCGGGGGAAGCCATTCCGCCGATTTTAATTATTCCCCGGGTCCTTCATAGTTTTTCAGAATTTTCAATTACGTCCTAGTTATTTCTTTTAATTTTGACCCCGTATTTTATTTCCTCACAATTAGGTCCGTCCTTTTTCTAGTTTTAAATTAAGTTATTTTATTTATTCTTTTTTCATGCATTTTTAGTTTAGATTTTGCATATTTATTTTTAGCAATTGCAATTTAATTTTTATGTTAATATTACTCGTTTGAGATCGTGAATTTATGGATAAAATTAGTTTGAATGATATTTATATTAAGGATTTAATACGCTCATAGATTTAGTACAAAATGGAAATGTAACGTATAATTTCATGTTTAATATACATTTGAAATAAAAGTAGAAATTGGTAAAATAAAATATGTATTTCTCAACCTATAATATGTTTTGACGTAAAATAGAAGTTTATAAAAAAGGGTGCGATATGTATAAATTTTTTTATATGTGGTATAAATTTTTATTATATAATAGAATTTTAAAAATAAAAAATGCCATATATACTTTTAACACATATAATGTGTAATTTCCAAAGGATAAGATAGAATTTTTGTAAATTGTAATATATGTATTATGACCCATAATGTTTATTTTTCTAAGTATATAGTATAATCTTATAAAATAATACATATATGTTTTGGATATCATATATAGTTTCTAAGGTATATAGTATAATTTTGAAGAATATAATATATACATTTTTGGTATATAAAATATATTGTTTTTGAAGTATGCAATAATGTTATGTGAAAATGAAATATATATATATATATATGTGGTGTATAATATGGTTTAAAGTATATAAAAGAATTTTGCAAAATAAATAATGCATATTTTTAAATAATAGGTTATATATATTACATAATTTTAATACATAATGTATTTTAATGTATATTTTTTAAATAATTAGCTTTTTAATATGTTATATAATTTCAATACCTAATGTATCATTTTTTTCTTCTTTTTTTTGGGCCTTTATTAGATAATATTCTTGGGCTTGGTTTTAGGTTTTCGGTCCTTAGGCCTTGTTTTGGTTCTTTCGGGTTTTTGACTAGATTAAGTGAATCAACTTAATTAATTTAGATCGTGTGCCTGTCTCATAGGGGCACGATCCTAGAATGAATCAAACTAGCCTTAGGTCTTTTAGAGCCTTAGTTAGGTTAAGGTTTGGATTAATTTAGTGAATTTAAAATCATCCTTGGCTTATTGGGGTAAATGTTAATTTCATTAAATTAATTGAACATTTCTTAGTTACTTTAGGGGGAAAATTAATTTTAAGTTTAACTTAACATTCAATTACAAATTAGTCACCATAAATTGGGTTTCTTAATCTTTTAGGGCTAAATATATAATTGGGCTATATATATTAAATTGGGCCTTCCTTTTAAATGTTTACATTCATGCCCTTGATTGTCATACCTTAATTGACATCCATATAATCTTTAATCTTAATTGCATCTCTAATCAATCTAAATCATAAAAGGGGAGGTATTTATTAATTCTAATATTTGTGTCGTGACAGTCTGAGCTTAAAAGATGTTGACCAAATATTCGGATTAATTCTTACCATCCCGAGGTAAATGAATTAAAAGCTAACAAGATCATCACATCATACTTAAATGTTTGCATCATGCATAAAGGTGACGTACGGAAGTTGAACCATAAATTAACACCGCACTTGGGCTTATTCGATGTTGGTTTAATCTATGGTCCGATATATCGTCAACCTTATTAATTAAATGTATAATTAATTTGAATCTGCCAATTCGATAAAGCTCGTGCAATCAAGGTTAATTTTCATCTAAGAACTCCGAATTAAATTCAATATAAATCTTAATGAATTTCATCCTTTTAAAAGCAACAAATATTTTGGTAACGATCTCCAGGCGTGATGGGGGTGCTAATCCTTCCCAACACGTAACCAACTCCCGGACTCTTTCGCAATGAATCTCTGGTTTCTTATGGTGTCCGGCCTACCTTACCCAAGGGGCAGGTGGCGACTCCAAGTTTTCATCATTTTCAAAAATTTAAGGTTTTCAAAAGAAATTCTCAATATTCCAAAAGATTCTCATTAATGATTTAGGGGATAATTAGTAGCAAACTTCTTTTCTAAACAAACACCCTTAACGCCCAATTATTTTTTCAAAAGGAAGAAAAAAGGTCGCTACACAAATATGCAAGGCCGTATCAATATAGCTTGACTCGTATCGATACGCTTGCCCTATAATGACAGATTTTATCCGATGTTTAGCAAATTTAACCTATTGAAAAATGTCAAAATACCATGAAATTTTGCCAGCAAGGTTTTAATCTATAATTCTAATAGCATACAAAATTTTAGAGCATTTCGAATCTGTATACTTAGGTTTCACTATTTAGCACTTCTGAGCTCATTTTAACTAGTTTCACTATTCCAAAACATACCAACTTTCACATGCCACACCTAAGCCCTATTAGACAATTACACACATATCAAAATATGCAAAAATGAAATGTTTGAGCCATATGCCACCTTAATAGGAGTTCAAAGCAAAAGTTAAGCATACATATGATTGGTAGAAGTGACTTGCAACCGCAACTACACGATCGAGGCTCGAATTGCTGCAAGGTCCTGAAATGCACAAGACACACAATTGAGGCTTGAATTGCTTCAAGGTCCTAAAAAATGCAAACATGACATGATTTAGCCATATGCCACCTTCAAGGACCTGGACAACCCCGAGGTGGCAGAGTACTGGCTAGAAAATACTCTCAAAGTTCTGAACAAGCAAATGAAGTGTCCTATTGAACACAAGTCGGAGTGTGCTCTGGCACTGATTTTCGATGAGGCTCAGAGTTGGTGGGACACTGTGACACTCACTGTACCTGAGCAAAAAGTCATGTGGGACTTCTTCATTTAGGAGTTCCGCAAGAAATACATCAGTGAGAACTACATTGTTGAGAGGAGTAAGAAGTTCCTCCATTTGAGACAAGAAGGATGACCCGTGCAGCAGTATATCCATGACTTTTGCAAGTACTCGAGGTATGGTGCTGAAATAATACGTACTGAAAAGGAGAAGTGCAAAATGTTCATAGATGGCCTTTGTGATGAGTTGCGTCCTCTCTTCATTTCTTTGGAGATGGAGGACTTTCAGAACTTGGTCAACCGGGCGATTGCTACTAAAGCCTCTTAGAATGCTTACAAAAGGAGGAAGGGGAACCAAGCCAGATCTAACAAGAGGTTTCGAGACGACTCTAGACATCCTATGCCTCAGAAGAAAGGTACACAATGGGACCAAAAGTCAGCCACCTTTCAAAAGCTACCAAGATTGGGATATGAGCCACAGTCCCAATCTCCAGGGACATTTGTTGCTCGTACAGCTTCTGTTGACAGTACAGGTGGTTCAGGGAGAGGTTCACAGATTCCCTTATGTAATTTTTGTCAGAGGAGGCACCCCGAACAGTGCCATAGATAGTCAAGATGATGCTACCTCTGTGGTGAATCTGGTCACTTCATCAGGTAGTCTTTGCAGAATCCAAACGCTCCTACCTCTATGGCTTCTTAGAATAATTTGAACAAGGGAAAGGGAGCGAGACAAGTGTCTTTTGGATCAGAGGGGAGACCTCGCAACACCAATGTTCCTTCAGTTGGACATGATCCTCAGACCTCAGCGCAAATGTATCATGTACGAGGTCGAGAGTAAGATGATGATCCAAATGTGATTGCAGGTATGGTGGACTTATGTTCTGATCTTGTTTATGCTTTGGTAGATCCTGGCTTTATGCATTCCTTCATTAGTGAACCGTTAATTGTAAAGTATGCCTTAAAATCTGAATCGGTCACTTCCGAGATTGTTGTCTCTAACCCACTAGAAGATAGTATGGTTACTCGATCGATCTGTAAAGCTTGTCCTTAAAGGATCCAAGGGATCCCGTTTCTGGCTAACTTGATGGCCTTGCCCTTCTGTGAGTTTGATCATATCGTAAGTCTTGATTGGTTAGCAGAACATCAAGCCTGGGTAGATTGCTCGAGGAAAAAGCTATACCTCCGTGGACTTGGCAAAGAAAGCATAACCTTGATGAAAACTAAACTCGAGCCTATTGAAGGAATTCCCTGATGTATTTCTTAATAAACTTCTGGGACTCCCTCTGACTCCATAAGTGGACTTTGGAATTGAAGTGCAATCGGGGACTACACTAGTCTCCAATACTCCATATAAGATAGCCCCAATCGAATTGAAAGAGTTGAAAGTCCAAATCCAAGATCTTTTGGATAAGGGATTCATACGACTGAGTTCCTCACCTTGGGAAGTGCCAGTTTTATTTGTCAAGAAGAAAGGTGGGTTGATGTGACTATGCATTGACTATCATCAGCTGCATAGAAAAACAATCAGGAATAAGGATCGATGACCTCTTCGACCAGTTGAATGGTGATTCTATCTTTTCTAAGATTGACCTACGATCCAGATACTACCAAATACAAGTGAAGGAGCCTGATGTTCCAAAGACTGCTTTCCAAACTAGATACGGCCACTATGAGTTCTTGGTAATGCCTTTTGGGCTTACCAATGCACATGCAGCCTTCATGGACTTGATGAACCATGTGTTCCGGTCCTATCTAGATAGATTCGTGGTTGTGTTCATAGACGACATCTTGATCTATTCCAAGGACTTTGCCACACATGAAGAACATCTTTGGATTGTGCTTCAGACTCTCTAGAGAAATAATTGTATGCTAAATTCAGAAAATGAGAATTTTGGGTATCTGAAGTATCCTTTCTGGGTCATGTGATTTCTTCTGTGGAATATTGGTCGATCCAAAGAAGATTCAAGCAATTCTTGACTGGATTCCTCTAAAGAATGTTGGAGAAGTTTGTAGCTTTCTAGGCCTTGTAGGCTACTATCGTAAATTCTTCAAAGGGTTCTCGATGATTGCTACACCCTTGACGAAGCTTCTCCATAAAAAAACCCTTTCTATGGACAGCCAAGCAACTAAGAAGTTTTGATCAGCTTAAGCAAGGCCTAACACATGCCCTTGTCTTGGTTCAACCCGAGCTTAAGCAAAGACTTCACCGTATACAGTGATGCATCCCACTTGGGATTATGCTGTGTGCTTATGCAAGAAGGAAGAGTCATTGCTTATGCCTCACGTCAGCTTAAACCCTATGAGCTGAACTACCCAACACATGATTTGGAGTTAGTTGTTGTTGTGTTTGCCTTAAAAATTTTGAGGAACTATCTATACGGTGAGAAGTGTTACTTGTACATTGATCATAAGAGCCTGAAGTATCTTCTGACTCATAAAGAGTTGAATCTTCATCAACGATGAAGGATGGAGCTTTTGGAAGACTATGACTTGGTTATTGATTACCATCCTGGTAAGGCCAATGTTGTGGCTGACACTCTAAGTCGGAAGCCCACTCCCTCCCTTAGATGTTTGAATGCTCACTTTCGGCTCAAGATGCATGGCAAGTTATTGGTCAAATTGAGAATTCAGTAAACCATCGTGTCTCGAATTAAAGCACTCTAAGAATTTGATGAGGAGTTGCGAACTCTTATTGAAAAGACCAAGGATAAGCCAGATCCTGACTTTGCTATGAATTTTGAAGGTCAGTTGTGTTTTCAGAAAAGTATTTGTGTCCTAGATAATGATGATATTAGGGATCAGATCCTAAATGAAGCTCATTTGAACCCTTTTTCTATCCATCCCGGAGCTATCAAGATGTATAAGGGCCTAAAACAGTTGTATTGGTGGTCTGGTATGAAAAGGGAAATCATGAAATTCGTGGCTAGGTGCCTAACTTTCCAATGGGTTAAGGCCGAGCACAAGGTGCCTACTGCATTTTGCAACCTATCAAGCTTCTACAGTAGAAATGGGAGCGCATTGCGATGGACTTTGTAAGTGGCTTGCTAGTGACACCGAAGAAGAATGATGCTATTTGGGTTATTGTGGACCGATTCACCAAATCAGCTCATTTCATTCGAGTGAGAATGGACTTTGGTTTGCCTAAGCATGTTGAGTTGTACATTCGAGAAGTTATCCGTTTGTACGAAGTTCCTATGTCCATTATTTCCAATCGTGATCCATGCTTTGTATCCCGATTTTAGAGGACCCTACAAGAGGCTTTGGGAACCCGAGTGCAGCTAAGCATTGCTTTCCATCCTCAGATCGATGGTCAATCTGAAAGGGTTATTCAAGTAACCTTATTTCTCTTTTATTCGTATGTATAAGTGTTTTGTATCAATCCTGATTCTTGCTTGTAGATTCTGGAAGATATGCTCTGAGCCTGTATTATTGACTTCGGGAATATGTGGGAGAAATCCTTGCCTTTGGTGGAATTTGCTTACAACAATAGCTACCAAGCCTCGATGCAAATGGTACCCTATGAAGCCCTTTACAAGAGGAGATGTAGAAACACTCTTTGTTGGACCAGCTTGGTGAAGGCAAGGTTTTAGGCCCTGACTTACTTCGGGAGACCGAAGAAAGGGTGACCATTATTCGTGATCGGCTCAAAGCTGTGTTCGATCAGTAAAAAGCTTATGCTGATTTGAAAATGAGGGACATTCAGTATGATGTTGGTGAGAAAGCTTTTCGTAAAGTGTCTCCATGGAAGAAAATCCTTCGTTTTGGTAAAAAGAGGAATGTTGAGTCCCCGTTTCATTGGCCCGTTCGAGGTGATTAAGAGGGTCAGACTTGTTACGTACCGATTATCTCTCCATGAGGAGTTAAGTCAAATTAATAATGTCTTTCACGTGTCTATGCTACGAAAGTACCGGTTCGATCCCTCCCATATGATCGAGCTAGAGCCTGTGGAGATTTAATCCAATATGACGTACGAGGAGGAACCTCTGCAGATCCTCGTATGAGAAATCAGGAGGCTTCGAAACAAATCTGTGCCCCTACTAAAGTTCTTTGGAGAAGTTATTTGGTTGAGGAAGCAACGTGGGAACCATAAGAGATAATGCACAAGCAGTACCCCCATCTGTTCAACTAGAGTGAAAATTCCAAGACGAATTTTCTTAAGGGGGAGTTGTTACATCCTAAAAACCAGCCTAGTCAGAATTAGGTTATGATAATCAAAAATTTTGAATGTGGTGTACCCAAGTGATGTAAATATTCAATCCTTGTACCCTTTTTGTAAGTAATGAAGCTTTGTAGACTTGATGTGAACAATTGGTTCACATGGTAAGAAATTCAAAGCTGATAATGTTGAAAATGGGCCAGGTGTATCGATACGGTGAGACCAGTATCGATACGGCCTAACTTTCCATAACTAACTTACCTATTTTAGTTTAGCCGTACAACCACCAGGTGTATCGATACGGGTCTCTGCAGAAATTGGTTTTGGTGACTAAATTGAAAGGACTGGAAATTTAAAGGCTGACTCACCTCCTTGCTCATCACCGCTCACTTGGGATAACTCTAAAAAAGGGGACTAATGACCATTAATTTGCCTAGAATTAAAAAAAAGGGGATGAAGTGATGGAAATAATTAAATAATCTTTCCCTTACTTAGAGGAAAGAACCCTATTGGTCCTTAGATAGGTGAAGAGTAATTAAAATGATAAGTCCCTAATAAAAGACTAAAGGGAAGCTTTCATCTTACCATCCATCGAGACTAAGCTCACTTTTGTCTTCAAATAACCACACACCTCCATTTCCATCTTCAACCTCAAGCTAAGCAAGCACCTCGATATAATCTTCACCCTTTGTTCAATTTCAATACGTCGTTTAAAAGCTCGTAACTCGGTAAGTAAAACCCTTAAGTTAATTTGATGATTCCATCATTCCTCAAGTTTTAATTTTAAGATTAGGTTTTTGAATGTTCAATGGAAGCCCATGGATTAGGAAGCTAATTCCATTATTTCGATGTTGTCTACAAGCTTCGGTAAGTTTTAAAAACGTTTTTGGATCCTTACTTTAAATTCTAAAGCAATCCCTAATTTGTGATAGCTCAAGAAGTGGAGAAGGACCCCTCATCATCTCCAATGAAAGCTAGGCATCAAGGAGTCATAATCTGAGAACCCTAAAAGCTTTGGAGTCAAGGTGAGTGTAGTTATGTCAAGGGATAGGCTAGGTGTCATCCCATTACATTTGTTTTATGTTGGTTTTACCTTGTTGGTTAAGGGCTCAAGTAGAGAAAGCATATGTGGATGCTAATGGTAGGCATGGTAAGTCCGTAAGTGATGTTCGAGTAATGTTATACATGTGAAATTGATATGAATATGCTATGATATGAATATGTTATGATATGATATGTGGAGCTAAGGCTCGATTTTACCATTCTGATATGTTATGGCCTATGGGCCCAGGGTAAGGTTCATGACAAAATGTGTAATCTTGGACATTTGTGAGTTATGGATATAATTGTCATGCCATAGGGTTATTCGAACTCACTAAGTAAGGGTTTGGACTACGGTCCGGGGCTACGGCCAATATGTGGTGAAATAAGGTTGGTTGTGTAAGGGATATATTTTTCAGAGCTACTGCTCAAGACTATGACCTATTTCTGATATGTGTGGTGTACAAGGAATCCACGTATCCATTGGTTACTATGTCCAATGGAAATGATATGTTTACATGATTTATAATTGCTATACGGAATCATGACTATTGGCTTTGAATATGTTTTTATGTGATTGGTGCCATGTAAATTGTTACCCCGAGCATGCCTACATGTCATTCATGTATTTGAAAAATTATTTTGCACTTTTTATAACTACCTCACTAGGCTATGTAGGCCTAACATCCGTGGGTCTCATGCATTTCAGGACCTTGAAGCAATTCGAGCCTCGATCATGTAGTTGCGGTTGGAAATCACTTCTACCAATCATATGTATGCTTAAATTTTGATTTGAACTCCTAGTAAGGTGGAATATGTCTCAAACATATCATGTTTGCATATTTTGATATGTGTGTAATTGCCTAATAGTGCTTAGGTGTGGCATGTGAAAGTTGGTATGTTTTGGAATAGTGAAAGTAGTTAGAATGAGCTCAGAAATGCTAAATGGTGAAACCTTAGTAAACCGATTTGAAATGCTCTAAAATTTTATATGCTATTAGAATTATAGATTACTAACTTGCTGGCTAAATTTCATGGTATTTGGACATCGTTCAACATGTTAAATTTTCTAAACACCGGATAAAATCTATCATTACAGGGCAGGCATATCGATACGGGTCAAGCTGTATCAATACAGCCTTGCATATTTGGACTTGGTAATGCAAGGCGTATCGATATGATAGGGAGTGTACCGATACTGACCTCGACAGTAAGTTCTAGAAAATTAATTGTATCGATACAGTTTGGGTGTACCGAAACAAGTCAACCCTAGCCAACGCATATCGATACGAGCTTAGATGTACCCGTACAGACTCGTTATCTTTGAATCTGGAAATTGTGAAATTTCGATTAGCGTACTAATACGGTCTTAATTGTATCGGTACGACGTTAGTTAATTTTGTTAAAAGACTTAAATTACAGTTTTAAATAGTTAACAAATTGGTCACTAATCTTTAAATGGTCTAATTGGATAGGTAAACGACCTCCATTAATAACAAAATTTCAAAGTTTAATAATTGGTAAGTTTAATTGAAGATTTGTAAAAATAAATTCCTATAAAGTACCTTAATTTGTAAAATTTGTGATTTAGTCCCTAAGTTTGAAAAAGGTTAAGATTTGACCCCAAACTGAATATGCTATTAATAATTTAGTTCGATCAGTCTTAAAAGAGATTTATAAGACATTCCGAACAAGATTTCAAAATCAGTTAAACTTCCGATTTCTGAATAAGTTTTCGATAATACTTTTCGATTCGATTCTCTACCAGACCGGGAAGGAGTGTTATAGTTATGGACAATTTGGCCGCATCGATATTGGTCTCGCCATATCGATACACTTGGCTCATTTTCAACATTATCAGCTTTGAATTTCTTACAAGGTGATCCAATTGTTCACATCAAGTCTACAAAGCTTCATTACTTACAAAAGGGGTACAAGGATTAAATATTTACATCACTTGGGTACACCGGATTCAAAATTTCTGATTACCGAAACCTAATTCTGACTAGGCCGATTTTCAGGATGTAACAACTCCCCTTTAAGAAAATTCGTCATCAAATTTTTACTCTAGTTGAACATAAGGGGGAACTGCTTGTGTAATACCCGAAAAATGTGACCTATAGTTTATGCCATTAAACGAATCTTGAATAAACCTTTTGTACCTTTAAAATAGGTCTTAATTGATTTAGTGACTAATAGTGAAGTTTGATAAATGAGATAGCCTTTTTGTAAAGGGGATTAAATTCTAAAAAAATCATAAATCAAAGGCTTGCATTTGGGACCTAAATCTAAGGAGTTCTTGGCATGAAAGTTTTGGAAGGGACATGTGGAAAGGGTGATAACACTCGGCCATGGGGGAATTGAGGAGGATATTGCGTGTCATCTTTCTCCTTCCTTCCATATTCTCTCCATAGTCGGTTATCAACCAAAATTTTAGGGAAAGGAAAACTTAAAACAAATCCATGGAATTTCAAGGTGGGAAGATCGGGTTAGCTTGATTCTTAGAGCCTACTTCAAATAAGCTTTGGAATAAGGTGAAACACCCCTTTCATTCTCTAGTTTTCAAGTATTAAGAGCCTATTTCAAGGTGTCATCTTTCTCCTTCCTTCCATATTCTCTCCATAGTCGGTTATCAACCAAAATTGTTGATTGTTTGTATTAGTATAGTGATGAAAATATATCCCTTGTAACCATGTGATAATTTTGGTGGAAACTATGCTAGACATGGATTTGTATGGTTCTGGTTGAGATCTTAATACTAGGCTGCTATGAAATAAATCTAATGAATATAGGCAATTGGAAATGTGACCAATTTTGAGTACTAATGCTTAATGAATTGTTCTTTATAAATTCGACCTAGAGGCTGTAGTGAAAGTTAGAATCTGTTTAGGATTCGATCCATTGTGAAAATTGATTTATTCATGTACTTGATTGCTTAATTATAGAGAAACTGTTTAGAAAGATTTACATCCTTAATAGGCTTTGTTTTTCATGCTAGATTGAAATTTTGAAGGAATTTTATGGATGATTTAAACACTGCCCTATTTTGACATGATTTAGAAAGCATTGGACTGTTTGAATTATATGTTTATATGTGTGTAAACTTTGGACTGTTTTGGTGATGTTAAAATATGTATACGTGCTATACGGACTGTTTTAGGGTGCAAATATGTATGTATGTACGAAATGGGCTATTTTAACAAGAAATAGGGATTGTTGTAAAGAACCGATTAAACTGTATTGGAAATTTGAAATTTAGGGACAGTTTTGATAAGTGTAAGTGGAATAGTTTTGCTAATATAGCATAGGACTGTTTTGAATCCCCTATATGTATGCGCATGGTTTGTATACGGTTTTACAATTACATGATCGTAAGGGACTGATTTGATGATGAACAAATATGTATTCATGTTAATTTGGAAAGACTTGAGTAAATATGAAAGCATAAGAACATTATTGGACTGTTTAGATGTGCAAGATTGAGTACATTTGAATGTGAAATTGTTTGTATGAATATATGAATTAGAAGACTGTTTGAAGGTGTGTATAATTGCATAAGTGTGTATTGGTTTGATAAGAGGATGTTATGTACTTGTATTTATATGTATATACATTTTAGGGGCTGTTTAAGGTGTTACTTTTAATAATCACTATTTTGGCTTGTGTGCTTGTGAATATGAGTGAATTTTGATTGTTTAAATAAGCATAGAAAGATTCAGAACTGTTTTGTGTTCATATTAAAGTGCAAGACTGTTTTATGAATATAGTATGTATGATGTTCTATTTGGAAGGAATAGATTTATAAGTAGGAAAACTAGACTGTTTAGAAGGCTTATATAGTTAGTTGGGACTATTTTAATATATAAAGAAACACAATAGAGCTGTCTCGAATAAATACATCTAAATATGAGAAATATGTGGATTGCTTTTGAATAAATATGGATATGTAGGAGCTGTTTGTACACCTATATGTGCACATACATGAAAATGAGCTATTTTTGAATGCTTGTAAAGGTATAGTATTGTTCTAAGCATTTAAATAGGAGTAAAGTGCAGTTTAATTATGCAGTTTATAGTTTATAAAACAGTGTAGTTTCGGATATAAAATAGTGCAGTTTTAGAAGGAAAATAGTGCAGTTTTTGAAAGCTGTAAAAATGTGTAAAATGTAGTCTAGAAATATGCAATTTTGTGTTTAATTATGATTGCAGTTTGGATTAGCCTAAAAAATGGACTGTTTTGATATCTAATTTGTGGATTGTTTTGATGAGCTTGGGGGCTGTTTTGGTTATAACTCAAGTGTTAAGGGACTGTTCTTGAACTGTGTGATTATAAACATGATTAACTAAATTGTTTGTGTAGTAAAAGCATGTTGGATTGCTAGATATGTATGTGTGTGTTCGTAAATATAAGGACTAACCTACATGTATGAAAATGAAGTAGAGAATTGTTTGAGCATGTACAAGTGTATTTTTTAGGCTAGACTAAATTGTAAGCACATATGTATGCACCTTTAGAAGAATGTGAGTTGTGGTTAAGTAGATTGAAATGAGTAAACCCTAATGCTAGTTGTTTGATTGAGGTACACACCTTGTTGAGGAACCCTGGAAACGTAAAGTAAGATGGAAAAGAGGGGAGTAAATGTGGTTTAGGTATCCCATAACTTCGAGATAAGAGGTGAGTGTAGTTGTTATGTTTCGGATGACATGGTGTCATCTCAATTTTATTGGTTCATTACGATTGAAATGTTGAATGCTTGTGGTTGTGTTACATTGATCATACCCATTTTGCATAAGGCTCAAATAGAGCAAATAGGGGAAGGGCACTCATTCATAGCATGGCATTCTTGAGAGCATTTGATTATACATTAAGTAAGTATCTTGTTCCTTGCTATGTTATATTGGTAATGGATGACTATGTATTTCTTGTAACAATTCTTGAAGCTAACTAATGATTTATCTTACCAAAAGACTTAAAGATGAATAATTATTCTTAACGTTACAACTTATAAACTCATAAGTATAAGGAGCTAAAATCTCAATGCAAGTTAAAAGATATTAAGTAAATAACAAGCAAGATTACTTGTGCAGTAAGATACTTCCCCCAAATTCTCAATTACAAGATAAGACATCTAAGTGGCCTATATATTGGAAGCCCTTGGACACTTTGGTATGATGCACAGTATATTTTGGGACTACGATCCATGAGCTACGGCTCGGGGACGCCCCATTTGAATGTGATATGTATATTGGCGATAGTAGGAGGTAATAGGGGAGATGTATGGAGATTGGCGACAGTTTTGTTAAATAGTTGAGAAGTTAGGTTTGCCACTACTATGTGTTTTGGCTATGTTAAACACGGACCAATATGGTCAAACACGAACCAATGTTATTCGTGACCAAGTGTGATCCAAGGCAAACATTTTACTAGGCATGCACTTTATGTGAAATTGAATAAGAAATTCAAAAGAGAATCTTGAATGTGTTACGAATCTTAATAAAGCTCTTGGTGAGCATAAGTTTTGTAAAGTTGCGTAATCTTAATGGATACTGTGCCCGCTCGTCGTGAGCCTACTAGGCCTCAAGGCGACCAACTTTGTTTTGAAGCTTGTTGGGCCAATGACACTTCTTGTGTCTCGGCTGTCCAACAAGCCCGGTTTGCTGCCTCAGGCCTTTTCATGGACAAATACAGCTGGTCAAAGATTGGCAAGACGACTAGCATCGTACCTCCTTCAAACGCATTGTTGAGTTACATCGCCAAATTAATTCTTGTTTGCGCCGTCGGCTCTCTGATTCGGACATTGAGATCTTAAACGGGGCCAAGGCTGAGTTGTGCCTACTCCTTGATGCCAAGAAGGCATATTGGGCCGAGCGTTCCCGTATCAATTGGTTATCCCATGGGGATAAGAATACGTCGTTCTTTCATGCTCGGGCCTCCGTCATCAATAGAAGAACGCCATCAAAAGCCTTTTTGATTCCAATAATGTTTGGCGCGTTAAACAGGATGATGTTAGGAGCGTCGCTGCAAATTACATCCAAAGCCTCTTCACAACGTCTGAGCCTTCTTTGGCCCTCTTGATCATTGACAATATCGTGCCCTCTATCTTTCCTTCTATGAACGAGTCCTTATCAAAGCCTTTCACGGAGGAGGAAAGTCTTTTTGTCTTTCGTGACATTAACCCTCGAAAAGCCCCAGGTATTGATGGCTTCCCGAATGGTTTCTTTCGGTAACATTGGGACATCCTTGGGCTGGAGGTTGTTCATCTTTGTCTTGACCTTTTGAGGGGGGATGTCGACATGGCCTCTATTAATAGAACGGTTATGGTTCTTATCCCCAAAGTACCCGACCCTACCTCTTTCCGACAGCTTCGTCCTATCAGCCTTTGCACATTCATTTATAAAAATTGTTGAGAAGGATATTGTTAACCGCATGAAGTTGGTGCTTCCATCTTGCATTAGTGCCTCCTAGGCGACTTTTCTTTATGGTCGGAATATTACTGATAACATTTTGATTGCCCAAGATCTTGTGCACTCTATGCATTCTAATGGGTCTGGCCCCTTTCAAGGTGCCGCTCTTAAATTGGATATGGAGAAGGCTTTTGATAGGGTGGAATGGTCGTCCTCCAACGTGTTATGCTACAGATGGGCTTCTCTCCTCCGTGGGTTGACCTGATCATGCGTTGTATCTCTACAGTCTCCTTCCAAGCCTGGGTCAATGGCTTACTTTCTCCGATTTTTTACCCTTAAAGAGGAATTAGGGAGGGGGATTCCCTGTCCCATTGCTTATTCCTTATCTGTTCTCAAGGACTCTCTACCTCCCTTGAGGCCGAGCAAAGGGTTGGCCGCCTTTAGGGCCTTTGTGCTAGCCGTCATGGTCTATGGGTAAACCACCTACTCTTTGCTGATGACAACTTGATCTTCCTTAGGAATGATATCGATAAAGTTACGCGTTTGAAGGAGATCCTTGATCTTTATGCTTCCTTGTCTAGCGAAGTGGTCAATTTTGACAAATCCACTATCTTCTTTAGGCTGCGGTCGTCCCCTGAGTTTAAGCAAGCTGTTCATCACATCCTTCACATGCGTTAGGTTGATGACCCAGGTGTTTATCTTGGCATACCGCTCCTAATTGGAAAGAATAAGACAATAGCCTTGGGGTTTACTCACGACAAAGTAAATTCATGCATGTCTAATTAGAATAACCACCTTCTTTCCTTTAGTGGGCATAAAACGTTCATTAAATTAGTCGCACAATCTTTGCCTCAATACGTCATGTCTTGCTACATGTTGCCCCAAAACATCATTGATGACATGACCTGGTCAATTCGGCGTTATTGGTGGTGTGGTCGAAATAATAAGTGAGGCTGGCCACTTGTTTCTTGGGACTCTTTTTGCACCCCAAAATCTTCAGGTGGCATCGGTTTCTATGATATGCACCACTTAATGTTGCCTTGTTAGGCAAACAACTATGGCGTTTGATTTTTGAGCTAGACTTTTTACTTTATAGGGTTTACGGCGCCCGATACTACCCTTCTGGGAACATCTTTGACGCAGTGCCCAACATGAGGGATTCTTTACCTGGAAGGGTCTCTACCAGGCCATGCACTAGCTTTCCCCCGATTTCTTTTGGAGGCCGGGCATTGATAGCAAGATTCGTGTGCACTGTGACATCTAGGGAGGGACCTCGCCTCTCATTCTCTATGGTGATTACTTCGATAATGGTGAGATTCCTGTCGGTTGTTAGGATTTTCTGGTACGAGATATGGTGCTTTGGAGTAACCATGATACCGGGCTCTACTCCGTCCGATCAGGCTATCTCTTCTTGCAACGCCCTTCGCGTCCCCTCCATTGGGCCTCTCCTATCTGTAAGTTCATTTCCCGTTCCCCTACGCTGCCTAAGGTGCGCACCTTTGGCTGGCATGTCAAGCATGGTGCCCTCCCTATTGGGAGTTATTTAGCAGTGGCTGACCTGTCCCCGGGAGCATGCCCCTTCTGTCAGGCTTCTCCAAAAATTGCCCTGCATGAGCTTCGTGATTGCACCGGTGCTGCTGAGGTGCTCCGTCTTGTAGAGATTCCTTTTTGACTCCACACTAGCTTGGTCTCGACCATGATGGCCTGGCTTGAGGAGGGGGCTTTTGTTCTTTCCCAATCTGATTTTGCCTTCTTCTTAACCCTGGTTTGGAATTTGTGGAACCGTCAGAATGATTTAATTCACCATGATCGGATCCAACCGCCTTGTCTTTGCGACTATTGTAAGGCCAATTCATCTTCCTCGCCCGCTCCAACGCCGACCGCTGCCCCAGCCACCTCTGATCCTTGCTGGCAGCCACCGCCATTTGGGACGGTCAAGATAAATGTGGATGGTGCCTTTCAGGCATTGACTGGAGCCGCTGCCATTGGTGTTATTGCTCAAGACGATAGTGGTTCTGTCCTCAGTGGTCTCGCTCTTTACTCTGTTGGGTATTTGGATGCTTCTTTCGCTGAGCTTCATGCGTTTATTGCAGGTGCTCAGCTGGGACATGACTGGGGTTGGACGGACATCATTATTGAATCGGACTCTACTATTGTGCTAAACAAGCTCCGCTGGCGGACCTCGGATGCCACGATCCTAGACCCTCATATTGAGTTGGCACCATCCACGTTTATCTTGACCGTCCGCAAAATAAGATTAAATCAAATTTAATGAGTTTAAAAATTTTAATTAAGGGCTTTTGAACATGATTAGATAGCTTAACCTCTATTTCAGAGCTTTTTACTCGGTTAAAATTTCAACGAGTCCACTATAAAGCATATTTAGACATTCAAAGGCTGCAACCCCAGTAGAACGTCCTCAAAATAAGATTAAATTAAATATAATGAGTTCAAACATTTTAGTTATGAGCTTTTAAACATGACAAGATAGCTTAACCTCTATTTCAGAGTTTTTTTACTTGGTTAATATTTTAACGGGTCCACTATAAAGCTCATTTAGACATGCACACCTTCATCCCTAGCAAAACATCCGCAAAATAAGATTAAATCAATTTTAATGAGTTCAAATATTTAGTTATGGGATTTTGAACATGATTATATAGCTTAGCAAAAATTTTAGAGTTTTTAACTCGTTTAAAATTCCAAAGGGTCCACTGTAAAACCCATTTTGACATGCATATCTTAAGCTCCAACAAAACGTCCTCAAAATAAGATTAAATTAAATTTCATGAGTTCATATATTTTATTTTGGGCTTTTGAACATAATTATATAGCTTAACTTATATTTCAGAGCATTTTACTCAGTTCAAATTTCAACCGTCCACTATAAAACCCATTTAGAAATGCATGCCTTAAAGCCCAACAAAATATCTGCAAACTAAGATTAAGTCAAATTTAATGAGTTCACATATTTAATTTTAGGCTTTTGAATATGTTATATAACTTAACCAACATCTTTAAGGTTTTTACACGTTTAAAATTCCAACACGTCCATTGTAAAGCCCATTCGGACATGCACGCCTTAAACGACAGCAAAACGTCCAAAAAATAAGAGTAAATCAAATTTAATGAGTTCAGATATTTAATGGTCTCTATAAATTCCATTTAGACATTCAATGCCTGCAACCCCAACAGAACGTCCGTAAAATAAGATTAAATCAAATGTAATGAGTTCAAACATTTTAATTATGGGCTTTTGAACAAGATTAGATAGCTTAATCTCTATTTCAATGCTTTTTACTTGGTTAAAATTCCAACAGGTCCACAATAAAGCCCATTGTGACACTCAAAGCCTGCAACCCAGTAGAACGTCCACAAAATAAGATTATATCAAATATAATGAGTTCAAATATTTTAATTATGGGCTTTTGAACATGATTAGATAGCTTAACCACTATTTCGGAGCTTTTTACTTGGATAAAATTCCAACGGGTCCACTATAAAGTCCATTTAGACATGCACTCCTTCATCCCTAGCAAAACATCCGTAAAATAAGTTTAAATCAATTCTAATGAGTTCAAATATTTAGTTATGGGTTTTTTAACATGATTATATAACTTAGCAAAATTTTTAGACCTTTTGACTCGTTTAAAATTCCAACGGGTCCACTGTAAAGCCCATTTTAACATGCACGTCTTAAGCTCTAACAAAACGTCCGCAAATAGGATTAAATCAAATTTTATGAGTTCAAATATTTTGTTTTGAGATTTTGAACATGATTATATAGATTAACTTATATTTTATAGCATTTTACTCAGTTCGAATTTCAATCGGTCCACTATAAAGCCCATTTAGAAATGCACGCATTAAAGCACAACAAAACATCCACAAAATAAGATTAAATAAAATTTAATTAGTTCAAATATTTAATTTTGGACTTTTGAATATGATTATATAACTTAACCAAAACTTCAGAGGTTTTTACACGTTTAAAATTCCAATAGGTCCATTGTAAAGCCCATTTAGACATACACGCCTTAAATGCCAGCAAAACGACCAAAAAATAAGATTAAATAAAATTTAATGAGTTCAAATGTTTAATTATGGACTTTTCAAAATGATTATATAGCTTAAACTCAATTTTAGAGCTTTATACTCGGTTAAAATTTCAACAGGTCCACTATAAAAGCACACTTACACAGGTACGCCCTCAACCCAAACAAAAAGGCCGCAAAATAAGATTAAATCAAATTCCATGAGTTAAAAATTTTTATTTGTGGCTTTTTGAATATGATTATATAGCTTAAACTTAATTTTAGAGCTTTTTACTCGGTTAAAATTTCAACGGGTCCACTATAAAGCCCATTTAGACAATCAAAGCCTGCAACCCCAATAGAACATCCGCAAAATAAGATTAAATCAAATATAATGAGTTCAAACATTTTAATTATGGGCTTTTGAACATGATTAGATAGCTTAACCTCTATTTCAGTGCTTTTTACTCGGTTAAAATTCTAACGGGTCTATAATAAAGCCTATTTTGACATTCAAAGCCTGCAACCCAGTAGAACGTCCGCAAAATAAAATTAAATCAAATATAATGAGTTCAAACATCGATTTTGATGACTACAACCTCTCGCTTCTCGGGAAAGTTTTTGCCCCAAAGACTGTTGATGGTTTTGCTATTATAAGAATCTTCCAATCTGTTTGGAAGAATGACAAGATCTTGTCTTTGGCTGAGTTAAAGGTGAATTATTTTTTATTCAAGTTTACAACGAGTAAACGACGTGATGAATTCATCAAAAGAGGGCCTTGGTCATTCAATAAATATTGGCTCACCTTGCTTCCTCTTGAACCAAGATACACAATTGATGAATATTCATTTTCCCATATGCATATATGGGTACGCATTTACCGTGTACCACTAGCTATGATGGCTACTGACACAGTGGCTAATGCCACCGGGCATGCTCTTAGATGTTGTATGGGCACGGAGACTAGGAAAGATGATGCCGGCAACATGGTGCACTTGCTCCGTGTCAGGATTATTTTGGATGTTGCTAAACCACTTCGGCGTTGCGTTGCTTTGGACGGATCTCGGACTTCGCCTAAGTAATGCCCTCTTTAGTACCAACACCTTCCTAACTTCTGCCATGGATGCGGCATACTCTGTTATTTGGTCTCGGTCTTCCCTAGACATAAAAACACTGTGTCTGAGCAACTTCAGTATGGAGATTGGCTTCGGGTAGAAATTCCAAAGGCCCAGCAAGCTCCAAACCCCGCGGACGGATCAGATATTTTGATGTTGGAGCATCATCTTCTACACTACAGAACAATACTAAGGGTTTTGTTCTCTACCCATCTTGTTTTTGGTTACATTTCTTTATTTACTTTTCAATAATTTCCAATTCTTTATTGTCTGACATTTACTTTTACACTGTGTTTTCACTAATTCCCTTGCTATTTACAGCTGTGCTACAAAAGACATCGAGCCTGCAGGCGATCTTGCTACCGAATCAATCGATGGTGAGGGTGCAGATGATGTTGGAGGCGATTCAGTTAACGCTGCATTAGCTAACGGAGTCCCTGACCAGTGCAGTCCTAAGGTTGCTGCTCCTGCCAACGACACCCCATCAGAAGTTGCTATGGACATGGAACCTTTAGATGATGTGGATCCTATCACCATTATTTTGCCAGACTTGTGCCTTGCTCCTGTTGAAGCTGATCAAGGTGATGGAGTGGCCTTGGCCTGTTCTGCTACTGACGTTGTCGGTACTGATGCACCCGTAGATGTCCCATTGAATGGTGACAACCGCTTTGTGCTAGTTAACGATTCCTCGGTGCCAGTAGGCAAGGTGGAAACTATCGTCTTAGCCTTTGAAGTGACATCTAAAGCTGCGCCTTTGATCCTAGATTTTGAGGCTTGGTTGACTAAGCAGCCTCCTTCGAAATCCCCTCCACCTACAGCTACTACGCAACCAGCGGCTAGGAAAAGTAAGGCAAAACGGAGCCCCCCGCTGTCTGAACCTGTCGTAGCAAAGAAAATGAGGCCTATTCCTACTCCTGTTGGCAAATTCTCAGAAAATTCTACTATTTCTGTTAGAAAAAACACCAATACTATGAAAGATGGGATGAGCAGCGTCAAAAACTCTTCGGCGAAGGTTGAGCATCAACCCTGCTAAAAGAAATGAATATCACGTGTTGGAACTGTCGAGGCCTTGGTAAACCTCAGGCAATTCAGTCTTTAAGAAGGCTATATTGATTACGTTCTTCGGCTTGGTGATGATTGCTTTCGGTTTACTGGAATTTATGGTTTTGTCGATACAAATTTCAAACATAAAACGTGGGACCTAATTGATTCACTTCGCTCTACATCGCCCTCCCTTGGCTCATTGGTGGTGATCTCAATGAGATCCTTGCTGATGATGAAAAGCGAGGAGGATATCGGCGCCAACGTTGACAAATTGATAGCTTTCGAGACTGCTTGTCTCATAATAACTTTTTTGATTGTAAACCGGCCTCTGGTTGGTTTACTTGGTCCAAACTGGGGCCCAATACTAAGCCCGTTCTTGACCGCTTAGATCGATTCGTACCCTGTTCTTCTTGGTTGTAACAACACTCATCCTTTCGTAATTTCTTCACTTACTCTACGGACTCAGACCACTGTGTAATTCTCATGGACACTTGGTATGTTCGATTAGAGCCTCATGGGCTTAAAAAAGACCATTTTCGGTTTGAGTCTTGTTGGGCCCAAGACACTTCTTGTGTCTCGACGGTCCAACAAGCTTGGGTTGCTGCCTCTGGGACGTTGGTGAATAAATTACATTCAGTTGGAGCCCATCTAAAAGACTGACAAGACCAACAGTGACATGACTCCTCTCAGCGTATAGCTGAGTTGCAACAGCTAATTAACGCCTGCTCTTGATGCCATAACGGCAGCTAAATTTGAGTTACGAAAGCTCCTTGATGTCAAGGAGGCGTATTGGGCGCAACATTCTCGCGTTACTTGGCTCTCTCATCGGACAAGAATACGTCATTTTTCCATGCTCACGCTTCAAATCGTCAAAAGAAAAATACTATCGTGGGTCACTTTGATTCTGACAATGTTTGGCAGAATCGTCAAGAGGACGTTATGACTGTGGTTGCAGATTACTTCCAATCTCTATTCACAACATCTACTCCGACTATGACATCCATGATTCTTAATATTATTGTGCCACCTATTACTCCTTATATGAATGAGTCCTTGACTCGACCTTTCACTGAGGAGGAGTTTTTTTTTGTTTTCGGTGATATTCATCCTCAGAAAGCGCCGGGCATTGATGGTTTCCCAAGTGGCTTTTATAGGCTACATTGGGACACAATTGCGCCTGAGGTTGTCTAGCTCTATCTCGACCTTATGCGGGGAGATGCGGATATGGCTTCGGTTAACAAAACGGTTCTTGTCCTTATTCCTAAGGTCTCTGACCCTACCATAGTTCGACAGTTACGACCCATTAGTCTTTGCATTGTGCTCTACAACATTGTCGCTAAGGTTCTCATTAATCGAATGAAGCAGGTTCTTCCACTTTGTATTAGCGACGCCCAAGCTACCTTTGTAAAAGGCTGGAACATCACTGATAATATTCTGATTATGCATGAGCTCGTGCACTCTCTCCACTCTAATGGATTGGGCCCCTTTAAATGTGGTGCTCTTAAACTAGATATGGAGAAAGCCTTTGACCGGGTCGTGTAGTCATTTCTTCAACGAGTCATGTTAAAGCTGGGCTTTGCTGCCCCTTTGGTGGATCTCATTCTGTGATGTATTTCCACCGTCTCTTTCACCGCCCATGTCAATGGCTCACTTTCTCCAATTTGTTACCCTCAAGAGGGCATCAGGCAGGGGGACCCTCTTTCCCCTTTCTTGTTCCTCATCTATTCTCAGGGTCTCTCTGCCTCTCTTGAAGTAGAGTAGCGAGCTGGCCGCCTACAGGGTCTTTGTGCTAGCCGTCATGGCCCCAGGGTCAACCATCTCCTCTTTGCTGATGACAGCCTGATCTTCCTTCGGAATGAAATCGACGAGGTTTCACAGTTGAAAGAGATTCTTGACCTCTATGCGTCCTCATCTGGCCAAGCAGTCAACTTTAATAAATCTACTATCTTTTTTGGACCACGTGTGTCTCATGACTTTAAGCATATTGTTCATCAGATTCTTCGTGTGCGTAAAGTGGATGACCCTAGTATCTACCTAGGAATTCTGCTACTCGTTGGGAATAACAGAATGACGGCCTTAGGGTTTACTCTCGACAAGGTCAACTCCCGCATGACTAAGTGGAATAATCTTCTACTGTCTTTTAGTGGACGTGAGGTTTTCATTAAGTTCGTTGCTCAGTCTCTGCCACAATATGTCATGTCGTATTACTTGCTGCCTTAAAACATTATTGATGATATGACACTGTCTATTCGACGTTACTGGTGGTCTGGTCGCAATAATAAGTGCGGATGGTCGCCCGTCTCTTAGGATGCTGTTTGCGCCCCAAAATCTGTGGGTGGTGTGGGTTTCCGCGACATGCACCACTTTAATGTTGCACTGTTGGGGAAACAGCTTTCGCATCTTATCTCGGCTTTAGACTTTCTGTTTTCTTGTGTCTTTTGTGCATGCTACTTCCCTTCGGGGAATATTTTTGATGCTGTAGCGAATCGCAAGGATTCCTTTGCTTGGAAGGGTCTTTGCCAAGCCTTGCAGTTGCTCTCTCCTAGATTTTTTTGGCTTCCGGGTATTGATAGTAAGGTTCACATGCACCGTGACAATTGGGGTGGGGCTTCTGCGCTCACCCTCTATGGAGAGTATTCTAACAATGATGAGATCCTGGTCCACTGCCGTAACTTTCTGGTTCGTGGTAGGGCCTAAAAGGATGCCCGTAAAGTATGTGATTACTTTGACTGGGAAGATGCTGACAATATCCTTCGTATCCCTATCACCGATGAACTTCGCGATATAGTGCTTTGGGGTAATCTTTACTCTGGGCTTTATACCGTCAGGTTTGGCTACCTTTTTCTGCGCAGACCACCGCGGCCTCTACCTCGACCTTCAGCCACTTGGAAGATTATATCATGTTTGCCCATGCTTCTCAACGTGCGCACCTTTGGGTGGCGGGCGGGATGTGATGCCCTTCCTATTGGGAATCGGCTTGCGGCCGCTGACTTATCGCCTGGGCCTTGTCCCATCTGTCAAGCTTTGGAAACAGTTTTGCATGCTCTTCGTGACTGTGCTGGGGTTGCGGAAGTCCTTCGTCTCACTGGCTTCTCACTCCAACTTCGCACGAGTTCTGCTTCGACGATATCTCTATGGTTCGAGGAGGGAGCCTCTCTTCTCTCCCGCACAGACTTTGCCTTCTTTCTTACCGTGTTGTGGAACTTATGGAATCGCAGGAATGATCTTATCCATAATCGTTGGCTTCAACCTCCTTGGCTCACTGTCATGAATGCTTAGAGTCTTCTTCGGGACTATGTTGATGCCAATTCGTTGACCCCACTCCGCCGTTTACAAGCCCAGCCCTCTCGGATCCTCGGTGGATGCCTCCACCTCCAGGGACGATTAAGATCAACGTTTATGGTGCCTTCCAGCCATTGACAGGTACATCTACCATCGAAATCCTCGCACGTGACGGTACATGTTCCGTTCTTAGTTGTTTGGCGCTTCACTTAGCTGCTTGTACGAATGCTGCAATGGCTGAATTCCATGCGATTGTAGCTGGTGTTCAACTTGGATGCGATCGAGGTTGGAGTGACATGGTACTAGAGCTAGATTCCTCAGTTGTGATACACAAGATCCAACGACAGTCTCTAGATGCTTCTTTGTTGAGCCCCCATATTGAGCGGGTGCATCCTTTGTTTCCTCTATTCCTTCTTTGTGGTTTATGTATGTCCCTAGGTTGGCTAATTCTGTTGCTCACACTCTAGCCCATTGTGCTTTACATTCGGTCTCTTATGTTTTCTTTGATTCGGGTATGCCCGACATTATCTGCTCTGCTGTAATGGATGACTTTCATCTTTCTTAATTTATTAATGAATTTAGGGCACTTTTTCCCCTTAGGTGGTCACCACTGGGCTCGCTTGGTGTCTGACTTTAGAGGGGGGTTTTAATGAGGCCCACCTTCTTCCTTCCAAAAAAATTCTAATAGGTCCATTGTAAAGCCCATTCAGACATGCAGACCTTAAACGCTAGCAAAGCATCCATAAAATAAGATTAAATCAAATTTAATGAGTTCAAATATTTAATTATGAACTTTTCAACATGATTATACAGCTTAACCTCAATTTTAGAGCTTTATACTCGGTTAAAATTTCAACAGGTCCACTATAAAAACACAGATAGACAGGCACAGCTTCAACCCTAACAAAAAGGCCGCAAAATAAGATTAAATCAAAGTTCATGAGTTCAAATTTTTTATTTTTGACATTTGAATATGATTATATAGCTTCAACTCAATTTCAAAGCCTTTTACTCAGTTAAAATATTAACGGATCCACTATAAAGCATATTTAGACATTCAAAACCTACAACACCAATAGAACGTCCCAAAATAAGATTAAATCAAATATAATGAGTTCAAACATTTTAATTATGCGCTATTGAACATGATTAGATAGCTTAACCTCTATTTTAGTGCTTTTTACTCGGTTAAAATTCCAACAAGGTCCACTATAAAGCCTATTTAAACATTCAAAGCCTTCAACCAGTAGAACGTCAACAAAATAAAAATAAATCAAATATAATGAGTTCAAACATTTTAATTATAGGCTTTTGAACATGATTAGACAGCTTAACCACTATTTCAAAGCTTTTTACTTGGTTAAAATTCCAATGGGTCCACTATAAAGCCCAATTAGACATGCACGCCTTCATCCCCAGCAAAACGTCCGCAAAATAAGATTAAATCAATTTTAATGACTTCAAATATTTAATTATGGGTTTCTGAACATGATTATATAACTTAGAAAAAAATTCAGAGCTTATGACGAGTTTAAAATTCCAACAGGTCCACTGCAAAGCCCATTTTGGCATGCTCGTCTTAAGCTCCAACAAAACGTCCGCAAAATAAGATTAAATCAAATTTCATGTGTACATATTTTTTTGGCTTTTGAACATGATTATATAGCTTAAATTATATTTCAGAGCATTTTACTCAATTCAAATTCCAGCTAGTCCGCTATAAAGCCTATTTAGAAATGCACGCCTTAAAGGACAACAAAACATCTGCAAAATAAGATTAAATCAAATTTAATGAGTTCAAATATTTAATTATGTTCTTTTGAGCATGATTATATAACTTAACCAACATTACAGAGGTTTTTACACGTTTAAAATTCCAACAGGTCTATTGTAAAGCCCATTTAGACATGCATAGCTTAAAAGCGAGCAAAACATTCACAAAATAAGATTAAATCAAATTTAATGAGTTCAATTTTTAATTATGGACATTTCAACATGATTATATAGCTTAACCTCAATTTCAGAGCTTTATACACAGTTAAAATTCCAACAGGTCCACTATAAAAGCACACTAAGACAGGCACGCCTTCAACCCTAACAAAAAGGCCGCAAAATAAGATTAAATCAAATTTCACGAGTTCAAATTTTTTATTTTAGGCTTTTGAATATGATTAAATAGCTTAAACTCAATTTTAGAGCTTTTTAATCGGTTAAAATTTCAACGGATCCACTATAAATCCTTTTTAGACATTCAAAGCCTGCAACCCTAGCAGAACATCCGCAAAATAAGATTAAATCAAATATAATGAGTTCAAAATTTTAATTATGGGCTTTTAAACATGATTTGATAGCTTACCTATATTTTAGAGCTTTTTACTCGGTTAAAATTCCAACGGGTCCACTATAAAGTACATTTAGACATTCAAAGCCTGCAACCCAGCAGAACGTCTATAAAATGAGATTAAATCAAATATAACAAGTTCAAACATTTTAATTATGGGAAGTTGAACACGATTAGATAGCTTAACCTCAATTTTAGAGCTTTTTACTTGGTTAAAATTCCAACGGTCCACTATAAAGCTTATTTAGAAATTCAAAGCCCACAACCCCAGCAGAACGTCCGCAAAATAAGATTAAATCAAATATAATGAGTTCAAGCATTTTAATTATGGGCTTTTGAACATGATTAGATAGCTTAACAACTATTTTAGAGCTTTTTACTCGGTTAAAATTTCAACGGGTCCACTATAAAGCCCATTTAGACATGCACGCCTCCAACCCAGCAAAACATTCGCAAAATAAGATTAAATCAATTTTAATGGTTTCAAATATTTAATTATGGGTTTTTGAACATGATTATATAACTTAGCAAAAATTTTAGAGCTTTTGACTCATTTAAAATTCCAACGGGTCCGCTATAAAGCCCATTTTGACATGCACGTCTTAAACTCCAACAAGACGTCCAAAAAATAAGATTAAATCAAATTTCATGAGTGCACATATTTTTTTGGATTTTGAACATGATTATATAGCTTAACTTATATTTCAGAGCCTTTTACACAATTCAAATTCCAACTGATCCGCTATAAAGCCCATTTAGAAATGCACGCCTTAAAGCCCAACAAAACATCCGCATCATAAGATTAAATAAATTTAATGAGTTCAAATATTTGATTATGGGATTTTGAACATGATTATATAACTTAACCAAAATTTCAGAGGTTTTTACACGTTTAAAATTCTAACAGGACTATTCTAAAGCCCATTTAGACATGCATAGCTTAAAAGCCAGCATAACGTCCACAAAATAAGATTAAATCAAATTTAATGAGTTCAATTTTTTAATTATGGATATTTCAACATGATTATATAGCTCAACCTCAATTTCAGAGCTTTATACTCGATTAAAATTCCAACAGGTCCACTATAAAAGCACACTAAGACTGGCACGCCTTCAACCCTAACAAAAAGGCCGTAAAATAAGATTAAACCAAATTTCACGAGTTCAAATTTTTTATTTTAGGCTTTTGAATATGATTATATAGCTTAAACTCAATTTCAGAGCTTTTTACTTGATTAAAATTTCAACGGATCCACTATAAATCCCATTTAGACATTCAAAGCCTGCAACCCTAGCAGAACATCCGCAAAATAAGATTAAATCAAATATAATGAGTTCAAAATTTTAATTATGGGCTTTTAAACATGATTTGATAGCTTACCTATATTTTAGAGCTTTTTACTCGGTTAAAATTCCAACGAGTCCACTATAAAGTACATTTAGACATTCAAAGCCTGCAACCCAGTAGAACGTCCATAAAATAAGATTAAATCAAATATAACGAGTTCAAACAATTTAATTATGGGCAGTTGAACATGATTAGATAGCTTAACCTCAATTTCAGAGCTTTTTACTTGGTTAAAATTCCAACGGTCCACTATAAAGCTCATTTAGAAATTCAAAGCCCACAACCCCAGCAGAACGTCCGCAAAATAAGATTAAATCAAATATAATGAGTTCAAGCATTTTAATTATGGGCTTTTGAACATGATTAGATAGCTTAACAACTATTCAGAGCTTTTTACTCGGTTAAAATTCCAACGGGTCCACTATAAAGCCCATTTAGACATGCACGCCTCCAACCCAGCAAAACATCCGCAAAATAAGATTAAATCAAATTTCATGTGTACATATTTTATTGACTTCATCCCCAGCAAAACGTCCGCAAAATAAGATTAAATCAATTTTAATGACTTCAAATATTTAATTATGGGTTTCTGAACATGATTATATAACTTAGAAAAAATTTCAGAGCTTATGACGAGTTTAAAATTCCAACAGGTCCACTGCAAAGCCCATTTTGGCATGCACGTCTTAAGCTCCAACAAAACGTCCGCAAAATAAGATTAAATCAAATTTCATGTGTAAAGCCCATTTAGACATGCATAGCTTAAAAGCGAGCAAAACATTCAAAAAATAGCTTTTTAATCGGTTAAAATTTCAACGGATCCACTATAAATCCCATTTAGACATTCAAAGCCTGCAACCCTAGCAGAACATCCGCAAAATAAGATTAAATCAAATATAATGAGTTCAAAATTTTAATTATGGGCTTTTAAACATGATTTGATAGCTTACCTATATTTTAGAGCTTTTTACTCGGTTAAAATTCCAACGGGTCCACTATAAAGTACATTTAGACATTCAAAGCCTGCAACCCAGCAGAACGTCCGCAAAATAAGATTAAATCAAATTTCATGTGTACATATTTTTTTGGCTTTTGAACATGATTATATAGCTTAAATTATATTTCAGAGCATTTTACTCAATTCAAATTCCAACTGGTCCGCTATAAAGCCTATTTAGAAATGCACGCCTTAAAGGCCAACAAAACATCCGCAAAATAAGATTAAATCAAATTTAATGAGTTCAAATATTTAATTATGTTCTTTTGAGCATGATTATATAACTTAACCAACATTACAGAGGTTTTTACACGTTTAAAATTCCAACAGGTCTATTGTAAAGCCCATTTAGACATGCATAGCTTAAAAGCGAGCAAAACATTCACAAAATAAGATTAAATCAAATTTAATGAGTTCAATTTTTAATTATGGACATTTCAACATGATTATATAGCTTAACCTCAATTTCAGAGCTTTATACACGGTTAAAATTCCAACAGGTCCACTATAAAAGCACACTAAGACAGGCACGCCTTCAACCATAACAAAAAGGCCGCAAAATAAGATTAAATCAAATTTCACGAGTTCAAATTTTTTATTTTAGGCTTTTGAATATGATTAAATAGCTTAAACTCAATTTTAGAGCTTTTTAATCGGTTAAAATTTCAACGGATCCACTATAAATCCCATTTAGACATTCAAAGCCTGCAACCCTAGCAGAACATCCTCAAAATAAGATTAAATCAAATATAATGAGTTCAAAATTTTAATTATGGGCTTTTAAACATGATTTGATAGCTTACCTATATTTTAGAGCTTTTTACTTGGTTAAAATTCCAACGGGTCCATTATAAAGTACATTTAGACATTCAAAGCCTGCAACCTAGCAGAACGTCCATAAAATAAGATTAAATCAAATTTCATGTGTGCATATTTTTTTGGCTTTTGAACATGATTATATAGCTTAAATTATATTTCAGAGCATTTTACTCAATTCAAATTCCAACTGGTCCGCTATAAAGCCTATTTAGAAATGCACGCCTTAAAGGCCAACAAAACATCCGCAAAATAAGATTAAATCAAATTTAATGAGTTCAAATATTTAATTATGTTCTTTTGAGCATGATTATATAACTTAACCAACATTACAGAGGTTTTTACACGTTTAAAATTCCAACAGGTCTATTGTAAAGCCCATTTAGACATGCATAGCTTAAAAGCGAGCAAAACATTCACAAAATAAGATTAAATCAAATTTAATGAGTTCAATTTTTAATTATGGATCCACTATAAATCAAATTTAGACATTCTAAGCCTGCAACCCTAGCAGAACATCCACAAAATAAGATTAAATCAAATATAATGAGTTCAAAATTTTAATTATGGGCTTTTAAACATGATTTGATAGCTTACCTATATTTTAGAGCTTTTTACTCGGTTAAAATTCTAACGGGTCCACTATAAAGTACATTTAGACATTCAAAGCCTGCAACCCAGCAGAACGTCCGCAAAATAAGATTAAATCAAATTTCATGTATACATATTTTTTTGGCTTTTGAACATGATTATATAGCTTAAATTATATTTCAGAGCATTTTACTCAATTCAAATTCCAACTGGTCCGCTATAAAGCGGAACATCCGCTATAAATCCCATTTAGACATTCAAAGCCTGCAACCCTAGCAGAACATCCGCAAAATAAGATTAAATCAAATATAATGAGTTCAAAATTTTAATTATGGGCTTTTGAACATGATTAGATAGCTTAACAACTATTCAGAGCTTTTTACTCGGTTAAAATTCCAACGGGTCCAGTATAAAGCCCATTTAGACATGCACGCCTCCAACCCAGCAAAACATCCGCAAAATAAGATTAAATCAATTTTAATGGTTTAAAATATTTAATTATGGGTTTTTGAACATGATTATATAACTTTAGCAAAAATGTTAGAGCTTTTGACTCATTTAAAATTTCAACGGGTCCACTATAAAGTCCATTTTGACATGCACGTCTTAAGCTCCAACAAGACGTCCGAAAAATAAGATTAAATCAAATTTCATGAGTTCACATGTTTTTTTGGCTTTTGAACATGATTATATAGCTTAACTTATATTTCAGAGCATTTTACACAATTCAAATTCCAACTGATCCGCTATAAAGCCCATTTAGAAATGCACGCCTTAAAGCCCAACAAAACATCGGCAAAATAAGATTAAATAAATTTAATGAGTTCAAATATTTGATTATGGGATTTTGAACATGATTATATAACTTAACCAAAATTTCAGAGGTTTTTACACGTTTAAAATTCTAACAGGACTATTGTAAAGCCCATTTAGACATGTATAGCTTAAAAGCCAGCATAACGTCCACAAAATAAGATTAAATAAAATTTAATGAGTTCAAATTTTTAATTATGGATATTTCAACATGATTATATAGCTCAACCTCAATTTCAGAGCTTTATACTCGATTAAAATTCCAACAGGTCCACTATAAAAGCACACTAAGACAGGCACGCCTTCAACCCTAACAAAAAGGCCGTAAAATAAGATTAAACCAAATTTCACGAGTTCAAATTTTTTATTTTAGGCTTTTGAATATGATTATATAGCTTAAACTCAATTTCAGAGCTTTTTACTCGATTAAAATTTCAACGGATCCACTATAAATCCCATTTAGACATTCAAAGCCTGCAACCCTAGCAGAACATCCGCAAAATAAGATTAAATCAAATATAATGAGTTCAAACATTTTAATTATGGGATTTTAAACATGATTTGAAAGATTAACCTATTTTTTAGAGCTTTTTACTCGGTTAAAATTCCAACGGGTCCACTATAAAGCACATTTTGACATTCAAAGCCTGCAACCCCAGCAGAATGTCCACAAAATATGATTAAATCAAATATAATAAGTTCAAACATTTTAATTATGGGCATTTAACATGATTAGATAGCTTAACCTCAATTTTAGAGCTTTTACTTGGTTAAAATTCCAACGGGTCCACTATAAAGCCCATTTAAAAATTCAAAGCCTACAACCCCAGCAGAACGTCCGCGAAATAAGATTAAATCAAATATAATGAGTTCAAGCATTTTATTTATGGGCTTTTGAAATGATTAGATAGCTTAACCACTATTTAAGAGCTTTTTACTCGGTTAAAATTCCTACGGGTCCACTATAAAGCCCATTTAGACATGCACGCCTTCAACCCTAGTAAAACATCCGCAAAATAAGATTAAATCAATTTTAATGATTTCAAATTTTTAATTATGGTTTTCAAACATGATTATAAAACTTAGCAAAAATTATAGAGCTTTTGACTCATTTAAAATTTCAACGGGTCCACTATAAAGCCCATTTTGGCATGCACGTCTTAAGCTCCAACAAAACTTTCGCAAAATAAGATTAAATCAAATTTCATGAGTTAAAATATTTTGTTTTGGACTTTTGAACATGATTCTATAGCTTAACTTATATTTCAGACCATTTTACTCAGTTTAAATTCCAACTGGTCCACTATAAAGCCCATTTAGAAATGCACCCTTTAAAGCCCAGCAAAACATCCGCAAAATAAGATTAAATCAAATTTAATGAGTTTAAATTTTTAATTATGGAATTTAGAACAAGATTATATAACTTAACCAAAATTTCTGAGGTTTTTACACGTTTAAAATTCCAATAGGTCCATTTTAATGCCCATTTAGACATGCACGCCTTAAAAGCCATCATAACGTCCACAAAATAAGATTAATCAAATTTAATGAGTTCAAATATTTAATTATGGACTTTTCAACATGAATATATAGTTTAGCCTCAATTTCAGAGCTTTATACTCGGTTTAAATTCCAATAGGTCCACTATAAATGCACACTTAGACAAGCACGCCTTCAACCCTATCAAAATGGCCGCAAAATAAGATTAAATCAAATTTCATGAGTTCGAATATTTTATTTTAGACTTTTGAATATGATTATATAGCTTAAACTCAATTTTAGAGCTTTTTACTCGGTTAAAATTTCAATGGGTCCACTATAAGGCCCATTTAGACATTCAAAGCCTACATCCCCAGCAGAACGTCCGCAAAATAAGATTAAATTAAATATAATGAGTTCAAAAATTTTAATTATGGGCTTTTGAATATGATAAGATAGCTTAACCACCATTTCAGACCTTTTTACTCGGTTAAAATTCCATCGGGTCCTCTATAAAGCCTATTTAGACATTTAAAGCCTGCAACCCAGTAGAACGTCCGCAAAATAAGATTAAATCAAATATAATGAGTTCAAACATTTTAATTATGGGCTTTTGAACATGATTAGATAGCTTAACCACTTTTTCAGAGCTTTTTACTCGGTTAAAATTTCAACGCGTCCACTATAAAGCCTATCTAGACATGCACGCCTTCAACCCAGCAAAACGTCCGCAAAATAAGATTAAATCAATTTTAATGATTTCAAATATTTAATTATAGATTTTTGAACATGATTATATAACTTAGCAAAAATTTTAGAGGTTTTCATTCGTGTAAAATTCCAATGGGTAAAGGGTGGGTGTTCGAAAATGCTCTCAACTCTCCTCGCTTTCTCTCCTCCTCCTTCCACCGGCAGCCACCTCTCACAACTTCTCTCTTCCCCCCCCCCCTCCACCACCATAATCTGCGCTGTTCAGCAGCACCGTAATCCGGCTTGGATGACAATTGAGGCAACCATGCAACTTTGCTTCGAGCATTCATCCAAACCATTAAAATTGAGAAGAGAGTTTTTTCGAACACGCCCCCTCTATACCCGAATTCAAATCAAACTGGTACCATGGAATTTTCTCATAAAAATCAAGCTTTTGTATTCTTTATTTTTCTTAATATTAATAGCTGGTTTTCATCCTGTATGGCAGCCAACTATGGATCTTTTGATCAATATGGTAAGGTTAGAATCCATTTTTTTGTAGACGTTTATCTTTCCTTCGCATGAGTTTTACATGGTTTCATTTTTCTCCTTTTCTTTTTTTTCTTATGCATCCATAGATTCGTCATGTCGCTTATGGATCTAAAGAACAATCTTCATTGTCTTCTTTATTTCCCAACAAAATTGTCGCTGTTACCTTTATATTATATGCCATCTTATAGCACAATCACTATAATGTTGTCTTCAAGAGAGTCCCTCTCCAACTATTATCTTTATGTCAATGACAACAATGTTATTACTCTATCCCTTTATGGGAAAAAAACTATTAGATGTCTCATGGCATCTAAAACTACTACCTGTTACAGACTCTTATTTTGGCCTTCATGGCCTTGGAACTCGAATAAGAAACACAATAACTTCATTTTTTACAATCCAAATTCTCGATTATGGTCTCTTTCGGATCTAAAACAAAATGATAGACAATTCTCTTTCGAACGTAACATACACATCTTTATTAATTACTTGTCAATCGGGTTGCCAATAAACCATTCTCAATTCCAAAATAATCGCATTTCTTTGTTGTTACAATATTACAATAATTTTTTTCCAAATCTACAATTACTATCAATATGCAAAATTTCTGTTCACAATATAATTCTTAACAAATATCATATTAAAGACAATAAACCACAGCATGTACAATGCGACACTACAAAAGATTCTATAACTAATGTCTATATTCTTTCTCTTGTTAGAGACAAATTCAATCGGAAAACTACCCTTTTTGCAAATTTTTTCTCTTTTACATGCCCTTATTCTGGCTTTCAAGGCCTTGGAACTTGAATAATAAACACAATAACTTCATTTTTTATAATCCAAATTCTCAATTATGGTCTCTTTCGGATCTAAAACAAAATGATAGACAAATTTCTTTCGAACGTAACATACACGTCTTTATTAATTATTTTCCATTCGGGTTACTCACAAACCATTCTCAATTCCAAAATAATCATATTTCTTTATTGTTACAATATTACGATAAGTGTTTACCAAATCTACAATTACCATCAATATGTAAAATTCCCGTTCATAATTTAATATGTAAAAAATAATTATTTTTTTCTCTATTTAAATACACAATATCTCCAAACCCAACGTTTAATATTTACGTTCCACCCCTTTTTTAACATCTACACTTTTGCAGCTTCCCATGTTTGCCATCTTATGTTTTTCCCTATATGTAAACTTACTATTCACATAAAGAATAAGAACCAAACATCATATTAATTACAATAAACCACTGCATATACAATGTGACATTACAAAGGATTCTATATCTAATGTCTATATACTTTCTCTATTTAGAGACAATCAATTTACTTATACTCCAATCGGAAAACTACCTTTTTTGCAAAAATTATTTTTTCTCTATTTAAATACACAATATCTCCAAACCCAACGTTTAATATTTACGTTCCACCCCTTTTTTAACATCTACACTTTTGCAACTTCCCATTTTTGCCATCTTATGTTTTTCCCTATATGTAAACTTACTATTCACATAAAGAATAAGCACAAACTTGTCACCTACCTTACAATTCTAATCATAAATTACTCTCACCATTACAACCATCAATTACGCACATTCAACAAGGAAATTAAAATCAGGAATTATTTCTATATCTCAAGCCAAATCACCTCGTTGGTTTACACATTTATGGCCCTGTTAATTCCAACAAATTTTTCCAAAAATATATTTAACCAACTTTTGTATCAAGCTTCCAATGAGTCAACTTTCTCCCATCCAAGTCAACGACTTCTACCAAGTATAGAAACAAACTTTAAAAAATCAACCTATGAACTTATAATATATATCACCAATTTATTTATAGGCCCACATTATATATTTTTACAATCCAAGGTAATCGCCCAACATATAACTCGAAAAATTCTCAAGAATTTTTGATCACATAATCGCATATATAATGCTTACGGTACTTCTCTTACATGGAATCCCATAACCTTAATAACCAATAATAAAAATATTTTGCTATCCCCTCTCAATCGAGCTTATCTATACATGGACTCCTTCCATATTCGAATCTTAATATCAAAAATGGTAACAAGTTCACATACCTTTATAACAAACTATTACCTCAAAACACACAATATCTTACTTTTGATAAATTACCATCAATATCCTCCATAATCATATCCATAACAGTTTTTTAATGGTAAAAAATGGTAACAAGATAACATACCCTTTATCCAACATTCTAAAAACAATCAATACCTTTAATACAATTCAACTTTCAACCATATACACGGCTAAGTTACCTATTAATCTAACTCCTTTACACAAGGACTATAATTTTTGGAAACAAACAACTCCTATTCATTACTTTTTCGACCACTCTACCTACCAAAAATACTATACAAGGAATCTTCTCTCATTTCCTATAATAACCTTCCATAATGAAGCACTGCTATTGAATTCCACTCCTTCCCTAACCATTTTCTCTATTAATATTACTCCCATCCACGCCACATTTAGACTCACCCCATCCCAATATTCTCTCAATTCACAGCATCTCTCCTTCCTACACAATAATTTTGACATGGCCTGAAGAATAAGTCCTGGTCTTCACTCCAGCCATCAACTGGGTTTCTACGAGTGATGATATCAACCTCCTTATCATTGAAAAATTTATAGCTTCCAGAAATATAGATAATCAAGCTATGTTTCGAGCATTCCAAGGTATATGGAAAAACAACAAGCTCGAAACCATTACCATCCTAAAGGAAAACTACTTTGTATCAAATTTTCTGATGATGAAAATAGGAATGATATCCTGAAGAGAGGTCCATGGACATACAAATATGAATGGCTAGTTCTAGCACCTTTCAATCCTCTATTCAACATTGATGATTACACTTTCAACAAAATGCACATTTGGGCCCGTATCCACGTCATCCCGATCATCTTGATGGAGAAGGATGAAATCGCCCATGAAACGGGTAACTCACTTGGAGCTATGATAGGAACTGTGCTTAAAACAGACTCCCGTCGTATTGGTCGGAACACAGTTGATTACCTTCGTGTGGAAATTACTGTTGATGTCACCAAATCTATCAGACGTTGCATAGCCATTGGTGGATCCAGAACCACACCAAAATTATGTCCCCTACGGTATGAACGACTACCCACAATTTGCCATGGATGTGGTATTATCGGCCATTCGGTTAACTTTTGTCCAGCCTTCAAGCTCACTGAGACAACAAAATTACAATATGGAGATTGGCTCCGTTACATTCCACCAAAACGACAAGAAACCACTTCACGTTCCAAAGGACGAATCAGATCCTTCAATGCTGGATCATTTGTAATTAAACCGCAAACTACTACTGGTAACTATGTCATACACTTTATATTATACGCATCTAAATTTATAAATTTTCATCTAATTTATCTACCTTTTGTTAAAGGGAAATTTACAAAGATGGAAGTTGACATGATGGAAGAGGGTAATTTCTTTTCTTCCTTTTACCTACATTCATCTTTAACATGCTATCTTTTATTTTTATCTCATTATGTCTTTTGCTGAAACTTCCATATTAATCTACGTATCTCTTTCCCAAGCTACCTTAATTTTTCTTTTCTAAATTTGACTAAATCCCAATATATGATTTGCTCAACCTATACCTTTAATATTATCCTTCACCGCCAACCCCTTACAACTATTTTATGTTTCCAAACTCAATTTTACTTTCCAATTTTCTTACTTAATTCCTCGCTAAAACTTTTTGTAGATGAAGGAAATCTCTCCCCAAATCACTTTGACAATTCTATTGATGCTGAGTCTTGCAGCAACGTTCCTTTACACAAATCACCAAACGGTGAGACAGCTATCGACAAGCACTCTCACTCCACGGCTGTTGCAGCAGCACCTACCACGGTCGTGGCTCCTGGTGCTGCCCTACCTTCGATTCCAACTGTACCACCAGCTCCAAAGGTGCTAACAGCGGCTGCTATATCCAGCACAGAACCGCCAAGTTCGCCTGTTGCTGCTGTTCACAACAGCAAACTAGCTTTTGCGGCAACCGTGCAGAATAATGCACCTCCAATCAACACAATTCTGACTCAGAATCTCAGCCCCACATCCAAAGCAATTCTCGATCTTGATGAGGATTTGGGTAAGACGTTCCTACCAACATCATCCTTAATTTCCGAATTTGAGGTTTGGTTAGCTAAAGATTCACCACCACCTGCCTTTCTTAACAAAGGCCCTTTGGATCCAACTGCTCGAGGTACTAAAAGACGTTCCCCAATGCAAGATGTTGTTAAGCCCAAGAGGCCCCGATCTATTCCACCTTACCCAAAAGACAAAGCTGGGATGAGCAGCGGAAAAAACTCTCTGGCGGAGGTTGACTCAACCCCGCCGAGGGAAATGAAAATACCATGTTGGAACTACCAGGGCCTTGGTAAAGCCCAGGCAGTTCAAGCAGTGAAACGTGTTGTCACTAAGCTTAACCTGAATATTTTATTTCTTTTTGAAACTTGTCTTAATAAGTTTCTTTGTGAGAACTCCGTATTTCTTTAAGTATGATTGGATGTTTGTCTATTGAAAGCTGACCCTCTTGCTCGTGGTTAGCTCTTTTATGGAATAATAAAATAACAATTGATTTGCTTCCTTACTCGGATCACCATATAGATTCTATTGTTCATTCAAATGCATCCCATTTTCATTTTTCTGGTATTCATGGCTATGCTGAAACTAATCAAAAATTCAAAACTAGGCAACTAATAGACACGCTAAATTCATCATCGCATCTTCCTTGGCTTATAGGAGGAGATTTAAATGAAATTCTATCTGACAATGAAAAACAAGGGGATGCCGACCTGCTCATTCACAAACTAATAATTTTCGAGACTGCCTTTCTATAAATAACTTATTTGATTGTAAACCAAGAAATGGGTGGTTCACTTGGACCAAATCAGGACCAAACACACCAACTATCCTTGAACGTCTTGATTGTTTCATTGCAAACTCTAATTGGTTTAATTTATATCCCATGCATCGAATAACATCTGAATATCAAGCAAAATCATATCCTTGCTACATCCTTATGGATACTGAATACAACAATATCGAACATCCCCAACATCATGACCACTTTTTTCGTTTTGAAAACTGTTGGGCTAACAATAAAGAATGCGTTTCCATTGTTCAAGAAACATGGTCAACTACCAATGGATCTACTATTGAAAAAATACAAGCAATTGGTTCTTGTCTTAACGACTGGAAATCGCACCAATGTATCAATACTATAGATCGAATAAATTCTTTAAATAAAAATATTAATGCCAGACTATGCCACCGAATGTCAAATTCTGAGAAAGCTTTTTTCCTTGAAAACAAATTCGAACTCAATCAGCTTCTTAGCGTTCAATAGGCATATTAGGCTTAACGATCACGCATATCTTGGCTTGCTCATGGAGACAAAAATACCTCATTCTTTCATGCCAGTGCTAATGTACGTCGGAAAAAAAATAACATAAATGGTCTTTTTGACCATAACAATATTTGGCAAGATTCTGAAGAAAATATTATGAGCATTGCTGTGGACTATTTTCAAAATCTCTTCTCAACCTCTAACCATGAAATTTCCCTTAAAATCCTTAATAATATTCAAACCACAATTTCGCCTACTATGAATGAAGCCTTAACGATGCCCTTTACCTCGGAAGAAATTACTCATGCATTTCGGGAAAGTAATCCAAGGAAGGCACCTGGTATCGATGGTTTGCCCAGTGGGTTCTTCTAACAGCACTTGGATACAGTGGGACAAGATGTCATTAAACTATGTCTGGATCTTCTTTTTGGGACCACTGACATGTCAGAGGTTAATCGCACTATTTTGGTCTTAATCCCTAAGACCAACGAGTGGACTACTATGAGACACTTACGATCTATTAGTCTTTTTACGGTTATTTACAAGACTGTTGCCAAAGTGCTTGTCAATCGTATGAAAGCAATCATCCCATGTTGCATTAGTGACAACCAAGCCGCTTTTGTTAAGGGGAGAAATATCACTGATAATATCTTAATAGCCCACGAATTAATACACTCCCTCAATACGAGTGATTCAAACCTTTTAAGGATTCAACCCTTAAACTAGACATGGAAAAAGCTTTCGATCGTGTTGAATGGTCTTTCCTTCAACAAGTTATGCTTCGAATGGGTTTTAGCACAAACTGGGTTTCTATAATCATGCGCTGGATTACATCGGTTTCATTCACTGCTAGAGTGAATCCCTTTCATCGATTTTCCATCCCACACGCGGTCTTCGTTAGGGAGACCCTTTTCCCCTTTTTTGTTCATGTTTTGCATGCAAGATCTATTAGCGATCCTAAATGTAGAACAACAGAATAGACATCTCCCCGACCTTTGTTCCAGCTGACATGGACCCAACGTGAATCATCTTCTCTTTGTGGATGACTGCATGGTCTTTATCTGCAATAATACAACTGAAGCAGAACATCTCAAATAGGCTCTTTGAACATATGCTTTGTCCTCTGGACAGGAAGTCAATTTTGAGAAATCAACCATCTATTTTAATCTTCGATCCTTTGATGAGCAAAAATAGGCTATCAATGCTATCCTTCATGTTCGAGAAGTGGATGATCCAGGGATATACCTTGGAGTCCCACTTCTAATCGGGAAAAATAAAAATACAGCCCTTGGGTTCACATGGGATAAGGTGAACTCGCGGATATCTCATTGGGACAAACATCTTCTCTCTTTTAGTGGTCGAGAGGTTTTCATCGAAGTTATTATCCAATCTCTACCTCAATATGTAATGTCATGTTACCTTCTACCACATAATATTATCAATGACATGACAACATCCATACGGTGCTATTGGTGGTCTAGAGAAAACAACAAACGTGGATGGCATATGCTCTCACGGGACACTATTTGTCAACCAAAATCTGCTGGAGGCATTGGCTTTCGAGATCTACATCTCTTCAACATTGCTCTACTTGGCAAACAACTATGTCGTCTTATTTGTGCGCCAAATAACCTACTTGCTCAGATTTATAAGGCCAAATACTACCCCTCTAGGCATATTCTCGAATCTGAGACCAATCATCGAGCTTCTTTTGCTTGGAAAGGCCTCCACCAAGCTTTAAGGCAACTCCATATTGGTTTTCTCAAGAGACCAAGGATTGATAGTAAAATCAAAATTCATCACGAAAATTGGGGTGGCTCTTCCTCAGTCCATCTTTATGGAGAATATGAAATTAATGATGAACTACATATTAGATGTCGTGACTTTATGATTCCGGGTCAACCTAGATGGGATGCCACAAAGGTTCAAAACTATTTTGATCAGGACGACGCTGACAAAATTTTAAGTGTTCCTATCATCAATGACCAACAAGACATGATTTCGTGGAGTAACCACGACTCTGGTATTTACTCTATCCGTTTCGGGTATTCGTTCCTATAGAGACCTCCAGCACCCATTAATAGAGATCTCGTATTTGGAAAATTCTATCTAAGTTACCTATCCTACTAAAAATTTGAACCTTTGGGTGGTATCTAAGACATGATGCTTTGTCAACTGGCTCTAAACTCCATGCGGCAAACCTTGGTACGGGTCTCTATCCATTGTGCAACATTGCCCAGGAAATAACTATTCATGCTTTACGTGATTGCCCTGGTGCAAATGAAGCCCTACGACTGGCTGGATTGCCTACTTCTATTCTTTCTAGTACCATCGATTCATCATTACATTGGATAGATGATGGAGCAACTATCTTATCTTTCCAATCTTTCGCATTATTTTTTTACTGTACTTTGGAATATATGGAACAGACGCAATGATTGGATCGATAATCACCATCTACAGCCGCCTTGGCTTACGGTCCTTAATTCTTAGGGTATTTTGCGGGACTATGCTGTAGCTACTTCGACACCCACCACTTGGCAGTCGGAGACGCCTACCCTTGTGCAACCTGGTTGGCAACGCCCCCAAGAAGGATCTCTGAAGCTTAATATGGATGAGGCTTTTGACCCTGTTACTAAAGCTACTATTGTAGGTGTTGACGCAAGGAATTCCGCCAGTGTTGTCATTGGAGGCTTGTCCTCTCCGCTGGGAAGCTGTCTCGATGCTGCTACGATAGAAGCTCATGCGGTTATAGTAGGCATCAATCTTGCACGTGATCACGGCTAGTCCAATCTGATCATTGAAACGGACTCGACGACAGTTGCTAATAAAATCAGCCGGAGGGGTCCTGATCTATCTACTTTGCAACCTCTTATTGACCATGCTCATTCTCTTCTAGCTGATATGGTCATTTTTAGTATGCGTTTTGTAACTAGAGGAATGAATGTAGTTGCTCATACTCTTGCCACTAGTCCTCTTCGCTCCATGTCTTCTGTTTTATTTGGTACGAATTATCCAGACTATATTCGTACTTTTGTAACTAATGAGATTATTCCCATACAAATTAATATAATCTCCATGGGTACTCTTTTTTCCCCACAGGTGCTCGCTCGAAGCCTTGGGTGACGTGTGACTATAGAGGGCTTTTTAATAAGGCCCATTTTCCTTGAAAAAAATTCCAATGGGTCCACTGTAAAGCCCATTTTGACATGCACGTCTTAACCTCCAACAAAACACCTGCAAAATAAGATTAAATCAAATTTCATGAGTTCAAACATTTTTTTGGCTTTTGAACATGATTATATAGCTTAACTTATATTTCAGAGCATTTTACTCAGTTTAAATTCCAACTGGTCCACTATAAAGCTCATTTAAAAATGCACGCCTTAAAGCCCAACAAAACATCCGCAAAATAAGATTAAATCAAATTTAATGAGTTCAAAATTTTAATTATGGGCTTTTGAAAATAATTATATAACTTAACCAAAACTTTAGAGGTTTTTAGACGTTTAAAATTCCAACAGGTCCATTGTAATGCCCATTTAGACATGCAGGCCTTAAAAACCAGCAAAACATCCACAAAATAAGATTAAATCAAATTTAATGAGCTCAAATTATGTACTTTTCAACATAATTATATAGTTTAACCTCAATTTCATAGCTTTATACTCTGTTTAAATTCCAACAGTTCCACTATAAAAGCACACTTAGACAAGCACGCCTTCAACCCTAACAAAAAAGCTACAAAATAAGATTAAATCAAATTTAATGAGTTCAAATATTTTATTTTAGGCTTTTGAATATGATTTATAGCTTAAACTCAATTTCAGAGCTTTTTACTCGGTTGTGGGAGCCAGCAGGTTCCGCCGACATGGAAGGAAGTAAGGATGTTATATTCTTATAAACTGTTACTTTTCTAACAATAGATTCCCCGACTCTTTCTGTTATTTCTTCGATTGTGAAACAATCTTGCATATGCTTAGCTCGATTCCTAAATCAACATGTCTTCTATCCATTTGATCTTCATTTAGAAGTCTGACTTGAGCCTTAAAACCTATTAATGGTAATTTGATCACCACAGATTTCTGAAAGAATGGGTCAAAGTAAACAAGATCTATTGGATTTGATTTTTTTTGTTTCATTAGGAATTTCTTCTTCTTGATAAACCATTCGTGTCACCTCTCCATGATATTGGGAATTAGGCTGGCTAATGAGCATTATGTTGGAATAAGTACTTATCATGAATGATCTTTGATTAGAATACTGTAAATGAGAATTTAAGAATCAAAGGACCTAATAACTGTGTCTGGAATTTGTTTATGCGACTTTCAAAGTCAAGCAACCTCATGTTAAGTCTAATAATTAGGAATTTGGGGCTATCCGAACCGCGTTTTCTAAGTTATATAGCATCTGCAGGAGAAGATTAAACCATTACTGATTTGAGACTTCCAAAGGAACGTTGGTAAAGAAAGGTATTAGGGAATGAAGTTCCTTGAAAGAAAATGAGTCAGAAGCTCTTCGTTGTTCTTTTGGATATAATTTGAGTTTGTTCAGATCTTTAAGAATTTGGAAATGTCATATTGATGACCGAAAACAAGTCAAATATTGTAGAGTAAGTTTAAGTATATAAATCATGAGAATATGAGAATCATATCCTTTAGTGGAAATGTTGTGGAAAAATGACAAGTTGGAAAAACTACTTGGATATCTGAATTAGCTATAAGAGATCAATACCCTCATCCTCCACCTCAAGTGAAAATTCGAGGACGAATTCTTTTTAAAAGGGGGGAGAATTGTAATATCCCAAATTTTGGCCTAGAAGTATTTTACGGTTCGATCAACAGTCAATGGATAATTAAATGCCACCTATTAGACCAATTAGGAGGATTGTGACTCAAATTAAAAATAAAGAAACGTAGGTGGAAAAATTTTGAGGATTAAACCAAATTTTATTAGAACTAAAGGCTTGCAGGATAAATAGAAAATTTATGATGGTTTATACACATGGCTATCATCGAAGGAAGCATGTGCCAAGGAAGGGAGGGGTTTTGCCATTTGGACCATAATCTAAATGGTGCTTGAAATTTCATCTCCTTCCTCCCCTAAAGAGAACCGAACCATGAAAGGAGAAAGTGAGTTGAATGAAGCCATGCGATCTTGAGAAAGAAAGCTAGTAAGATGCTAACAACGTGGATTTCTTGATCAAATAGCCTAAGGAAGTTGTAAGCTCTCTTCCCCTATTTCTAATCTGAAGTTGTTTCAAAAGAAATTGAATGCAATTTAATAGGAATTATGCCAATAGAGAATCAAGCTTAATTTAAGGATTTTTAGGTGCACCGATTTACATGCATGCCTAGTTTACCATGTTTCCTCTTTTGGGTAACCTTGATCAAGGTGTTAAATTGCTTAAGGATGAGTTCTAAGCTGATTGAAATAGCTTAAACAATTGAATGGACATTAATTCAAGTATGTATTCGATTTTGGAACTTGATTGTAGTCACCTTAATTGTTAGTGCAAATTAGGGGACTAATTTATGGAATCGAATGATGTTCATTTATTCAAGGTAGGTGTATGAACTTAGGAGCTTGAATAAGCCCTTGGCTGTTGAAGAAAATTGAAATGGAATTAATTGACATGTTACTTGAATTGGGGTTGTGGTGATACATGCATGACAATGAAAAACTGGTTTTTAAAACTGTTATAAAAAAAATCTGCATTAGCAGTAACTTTGAAAATTTGCTATAAATTGTACTGGTTGAATTGAAAGCTATAATTTATATGGTTGGAAAGCTTATTCTTTCTAGTTTCATTTAAAACAAACAAAACTGAATTTCGAGCTATAGAACAGTTTATAGAGTTGAATCTTTAGGGATAGCGAAATCTGCCGGTGACAGATTTGGGTGTGCCTTTGGACTAAATTCTGTATTAATTCGTAAGAAATAAAAATACAAGGCTTATATTGTTAGAAGGTATATGAATCAGCTTTCTAACGGTGTAAATTGTTTGAAATTTCGACAAACGGAATAAATATATGAATTTTTAACCGAGTAAGACGCAGGCTGCCCGGTAGCAGTTTTTAATGTGAAATGTATGCAGTTTTGTTAGCTTGAGAAATACAGTTTTATTTAGCTGGAAAATGTAGTTTTGGAAACTTAAAAATGGACTGTTATGAGGTATAAAAGTACGTATGTAATGGTACGAGACTGTCCTAGATGTATAGGATTCCATAGGGACTGTTTTGAGTAGGTAAATACATGTTAGAAACTGTTTTGGACACATACATATGTATACACAAGAGTTTGGACTGTTTTAAGTATGTATAATCACATAGAAGATTGTTTTAATGTGTATACACATATGTAATGAACTGATTTGGTATAGGCATAGTATTCTTATATGATTGAAACTCTTTGGTATACATGTGAATAATAAGGGGCTGATTCGAATGTATTAAAATAAATGGACTGATTTTTAGTGAATTACATGTATTCATACTTGATTGGACAGATTTGAATGATTATATTTGTATAGGTGTGAACCAGCTTGTTTGGTATGTTTGTGTGCTAATTTGGGTAGATTTGAGTAATCAAATGTATATGAGTTTAAGCTACCCTGTTTGGTGAATGTTGAAAGATTAAATTGATTCTAATACATAGTCATATTCTTTGTTAATTTTAGACAAGAAGAAGCTAGAAAGGAATTGGCTTAGTAAAAAGTGTTGAATAAGGGTTCGGGTATCCCGTAACTTCGGGATAAGAGGTGAGTGTAGTTTAAAGTCTCGGGACAAACTAAAAACCTTCTCGAGCATTGCCTTCTAGTTTTGATTGCTTTAAATTAATTAATTTATTGTAAGAATACGCAAGCTTGGAGGCAAAGGTGAGTACTGTAATAAAAAAAAGTACTTTATGATATGGACATTTGGTGGAAATCATGACTATGATTTAAAGTTGCTAAACATGATTGTGATGCTTGTTAGATTTGAAAGACACGTGTGAAAAGAATGGTTGTTGTGAAATGATAAACAATTCTTGATTATGCTCAACTTCATGCGATCTTGATGACTTGAGTACTAAGGAAGAAATTTATTTATGTTTTAATAAAGGTGAATTTGTGAACCCGATTGAAAAAGGGGTTAAGAGACATTGATATGATTCTATGATGTGGAGCTATGCTCACTTTGTTTTGATAAAGAATGATAATATGTTAAAGCCTTGGTCTCGTCTGCTTTAGGAATAGTTGGCATGCCATAGATTCCACAGAGCTCCTTGATAGAATAGACTTCGGTCCCCAGTTTGGACTTCGATTTTGTTAGGTTTTGTTATCTTTCTTAAGGTCTCCTAGTGGGTGGCACATAGATTGTTAGGTATGCATTGTGCATCTAGATTTCGTTGAATATGCAAGTTTATTGTCTTTATAAGTCTATAATGGGCCCTAATTATTTCTATGGTGGTTGCTTGCCTTGATGAAATTAGGTGATTTCTTAAATAGCTCTAAGAGTTTAAATTTAATAGTTCATCTTGATACTTTATTAGTTGGAAACCAATGTGCACGAATCTTGCCTTGTGATAAATCTTAAGTAAAAGTGGGTAATGCAAATGTCTAGTTTGAGGTTAAAACAAACCTCTGAATGGATTGTAATGAATCTTGTAAATGGAATTGCTATGTGAAGATTATATATGACTGGTTAGGTTGGTATAAGTAAGTAAGTATATAAATTTGTTATTAAATTGCTTTGCTTATAAATGATGAGGTGTGATTCTGTTGTTTGCAGACTTATATGTAAAAACGTAAACAGTATTTTGGTTTGGATGTCTATTAAATGTTAACTATTTTGTACAAATAGTTGTATGACAAGATAAATAGGTATAGCTATATTAAGTTGACATTTGTCTAGTGACCAATTAGTGAAGTGTGCAATAATTTACCTAGTCTAGATTAATAAGGGTTTGAATCAAAAGAGACACTATGGGATTTGAAAGATATAGAAGTAAAGTCATGATGGGTTACCGTTTGATGCGTTATGTATTATTTTAATGAGCCTTCTTGTTTGAATGTGAAGGTTACTAAAAAGATTTTATTTTACCTTGTTTTCTGGTTTCTTGCTCGTTCTAAAGAGTTTGGCATCGTATGTTTGTCCTTGATTATTTGTTTGTCTGCTTGAGACACCACCTAATTTGATTTACTCCTAAGCCGGGTTAGAGACGTTATATGCTCTCCCATCAAACAATGCCAAGGTTGTTGCTAAGTTTCTACATAAGCACATCTTTACTAGTTTCGGTGCCCCTATAGCTATAATACATGATGAAGGTACTCATTTTAAATGACATCTAATCACTAAAGCTTTTTTCAAGTATGGAATCCAGCAAAGAATTGCCACTGCCAACCATCCGCAAACAAATGGCTAGGCAGAGATCTCGAACAAAGAAATCAATATCATTTTAGAGAAGACGGTAAACCCAACTAGGATGGACTGGTCCTTGAGGCTAGATGATTTCTTGTGGGCGTACAAAACAACATTCAAAACACCACTAGGGACATCTCCTTACAAGCTGATGTTTAGCAAATCATGCCACTTTCCGGTAGAATTAGAGCATCATGCCAATTGGGCTACCAAACGATTGAATATGGAATATAGGGCTTCAGGTGAGAAACGTTTGATAGACTTAAATGAGTTGGAAGAATTCAAGATGCAAGCTTATGAGAATTGCAAGTTGTATAAAGAACGAACAAAGAGATGGCATGATAGCAAAATTTTGCCAAGAAAATTCGAGGTCGAGCAAAAGGTGTTGTTATTCAACTCCAGACTCAAGTTATTTCCCGGAAAGCTCAAGTTTAGATGGTCAGGACCATTTAAACTTATCTAGCCTTATGCTCATGGAGCACTAGATATTAAATATTTGAAGACAGGGACAACATTCAAGGTGAACAGCTAGAGATTGAAGCATTATTTGGAAGGTAATCAAGGTAATGCTAAGGAGACCATTCTTTTGCTAGAGATTGAGTAATTTTGTCATCATCATTTGATCACTGTAAATATTTAGGTTAGTTGTTTTTCTTTCTGTTATTTTAGTTCATTTTTATTTTTATTTTCTTTTGCTACTTTGAAAGATTTTTCTTTGTGAGTGTTAGTATAGGAAATTTTGCCAGGCGGTAAGCTAGGACAGCCCAGAATTTGGATGCCCATCGGAGGACATGTGGACCTTATGTGAGAGTAGACCCAAAGGATAAAGATTTTTGGCTGAGCGGGAAAGCCCTAAGCCGCTTAGGTTAAATCTCCACATTTTGAATTTTTAACCTAAACCTTTTACCTTTTTTTTCTTTCCCATCACCCTCAACTCCATTAAACCAAAATCCATTATTTTCCCACTTCCCAAAACATGCATAACTGCCATAACCATCATCACTCCCACTAACCTCACCATTAAACCAACTCAACTATTTCACCATTCCTTTATTTATTCATAATTTTTCCTCAAAGCTAAATTTTTACTCGCTTATTCTCTCTCGTAAGAAAGCAAGAACCAAAAATTCTTTTTCCTTCATCTTTTCTGATTTCCCAAACTTCTTTTGCAATGGCATCTTCATCCGCACCATTCAAGATATTCTTCAATGAAGAAATCAAGAAGAAATATGAAGAGAACTTTGTTGCTCGTACCTTCTGTTATGAGAAGGGTTTTGAATTCAAGAACGAACCTAATTTGGGCTGCTCACCATAAATGGTTAACATTGTCAAGATGCACAAATGGGAGACCTTTTGCCAGCTACTAAGAGAGGTTGATTCCACTGTCATTCACAAGTTCTATGCTCATCTCACTACAAAAGATTCACCTTTTATATTTGTAAGAGGTACGTGTGTTCGATTCGATGATGGTTATATTAATGGTTTTCTTGAGTTGGATGGTACATGAGAAGAACATTTGACCATTGCTGGCTCCTTGGATGATGCCAAGAGGAAGCTGATTTTGAAGGACTTGTGCAAACTTGGCACAAGATAGATTGTTTCATCCAAATGCCTCATGACTGTGAAATGATTGGCACTGAAGCCATAGCTGAGAGGTTGGAACCACTTTCTAAAGGCAAACCTAATACCAACAACACATAACGAGACTGTTTTAGAAAAGAGGATGGTGTTGTTGCATTCGATAATGGTGGGGAGGAAAATCAATGTAGGACGTATGATTACAGAAGAAACCTACAAGTGTGCAGAGAAGGAAAGTAGTAGTTTGGTTTTTCCTTCTTTAATTTCTAAAATTTGTAGATTACATAATGTACCAAAGCTCAATTTTGATAACACCTAAAAAAAGCAAAGGAGTTGTTACTCCTACGCTGTGGAACCAATTACCAAGAAGGCAAAGGAGAAGGGATAAGGGAAAGGCTGCTGAGCCGGTGTCTACTGCCAGAACGCCTAAGGGAGAACTTGTCACACCAACGCAGTAGTAATTTCAGATGATGCCTTGGCATTAGTTTCCCAGTTTTATAAGCGCCGAGAGCTTATTCTCTAGAAATTAAAGAAGGCTGAGGAGAATTATCTACTACTATAGCAATACATTGGTATAAGGGATCGAGCCCAAGAAGGAATATCATCGAGCCCATAGTCTATTCACACTCTGACGTAATAGTTTGATGCCATCGTCCCTGTTTCACCTGTCCAAGTTGAATCTGCTCAAATAGAGACTCCACCGAAGTTTGAGGAGGAAGTCCCTGCCAAGACCACCGTGCAACTAGTAGCACCTGCTTCATCCCCTCTCCAGTAGCTCCCGCTACATCAGAGCTGGTGAGGACAATCGAGGAAGTCATACACGATGTGAAGGCTTCCACTGCCACATCAAAGCTGAAGAGAAAGAAGCACATGGCTCCTATTTGAGGGAGCTTTGTCAAAAAAAGACTCACTTCTCGCTCCCAGAATGTTTCGAATGGGAGTCCTCTTCCCCTTAACTCCTTTACTTGCATATTTTTCATTTTTAACATGCATTTTATTTTGTATAGCTGTGTTTTCATGCATTTCATTTTTATTTATTTGTTTACATGAATTGGGGATAATGAACACCTTTGGTTTGGGGGTGTGTGTTGCCTCACATTTAATGCTATGACATTCATCCATTTTTGTGATTATGTTTGCATAGTGTTTTTTCCATGTAGATTAGGTATAATCATGCATACCAGACCACTATTTTTTTGCCACGACATGTTTTAACCTGATAATTTTGCCAACACTTTTCCAAGCATAATTAGAATTTGTTCTAATATACTCTACTCGATGATGAATTTGGAATCTTTAGCTAAAATGAGCTAGTAGATTAGTAATGCCAGGTTTGCTTGGCAATTGATCTCTAGTTCATGGAAACTTAGTCTCACTTAGTACATAGTATGCATCTAGTTCCCAAGATAAACTTAGGATTCTTGAAACTGAACTCAAAATAAAAAAAGTGATGGTTGGGTAAAAAGAAAGAATAAGGAAACAATGTTTTGCCAGAGGCAAGAAAAAAATAGAACTCTCCTATACCTTAGAGATAATAAGTAGTTTGGGGCTTCTTGGTTTTCCCCCTCTTATTTCTCAAAAAAAAAGTTTAGGGTATGAGTATGATGAGTAGGCCTAGTAATTTCTAGATTAACGTGAGTGTTCGTGGTATGCTCCCTCTTACTTCTCATGCAAACAGCATTACGAAGCAAGCTTGAAAATATTGCCAGCAAAAACCCTTGGTAAATAATAATAATAAAATAAATAATTCTAAGTTTTGGTAGTAAATTTGACAAGGGAGTGACAAGGATACTTGAGGCATTTTGTCTGCACTTCATGCACACTTAATGACCTTAGACTAAAGTTATTTTGCTGCAGTTGAATTTGTTGATCAACTTGGCACTACTGCATTGGGATATTTGTGGACAAAACTAGGGCCAAATTCTTCTTGCTAGCATGTGTTGTTAATTAGGAAAATTTTGCCAAGGTACTTTGTTTTAATTCCTGTTTTTCTAATTCTTAGTTGCATTACTTGAGGACAAGCAATGAGCTAGGTTTGGGGGTGTGTTAACTCCTCAAAAGTACTATTTTTCATATATATTTTGTCATGCTTTTACTTTCCTTTGAGTACATATTCATGCATTTAGTTAGTAAAATCATGCATTGCTTTAAGGAGTAAAGGTGTATTTCTTTGCTATGGTGTGCAAGGCAGGTCAGGAGCAAGAGCAGAACTTGAGCAGTTGGCAGAGAGAGATAAGGACCAGAAGAGAAATGTCTAGCAACAGTTGGAAAAAGTAGGACGAGGATTGCCAAGTTTAGTTAGCAAAGGAATTAAGGTCAATGACGTTAGCATTAGCCAAAACCAGATCAGCTCAAATTCAAAAGAGGATAAGAAGATAGCACACCTATCTTATCTTGGTGCGTAACAAACTTTCAATTCAAACTCAATCTAGGGTTTCCACAAGTGCCTATTCAAGAAAGAGATGGATCAATGAGAAGGCACGGCAATGGTGAAGAATTAAGGTTGAGGGTAGATTGTGGCTAAGACTGAGAGCTCTAGACCTGTAACACCCCAAATTAGGGTCTAGAAGGGCATAATATTTTAAGTAGAATTGAAAGATATCTTTTGTCAATAAAAAGTAACTTAAGAGGACTAAATTGTGAGACTTGGCTAATCTAGTGAACAATTTCTAAGGGACCATTTCATATACATTGGTAACTCCTTGGTTTGCATGCAAAAGTTTACTACATTGAGGGACCATGATTAGGTGTCCCTTGGAGAGAATCGGTCAAAGCATAGACCATCTTCTTCCCTTGATCAAAACTTACCCAAATTCTAGTTAAGAAAGAGAGAGAAAAAAGACTAAATTGAGAGAATTAAGCTTGTGGTTTGAAGAAGTATAAACACTAAATTGGATTTGAATTCTTAGCAAGGTAATGGCCATTCTTTTTATCTCTCGTATGTGAAATTTTTAGTTGGGCTGATGAGCTAGTTCGATTTGTTTGAGATTAGCATGATAGTTGTTTGAATGTAGAATCTAGTTAAGGGTTAAACAGTTGGAAAATTTGTTAATCTCATAGATGTGTAAATTGTTGATCTTGAGAGGAATGAATTGTAAGTAACCATCGGTTAAATGGTTAGCTGATTGATAGAAACCTTCAATTGTTTTAATGTTCATTTGATACTTGAGAATTATGAACTATATAAAAAATGAATCAGGAGTTGTAAAAATGATATTGTACGAACTTGGGAGTTTTGTCTTAATGGTTGATGAGGTTTCCTTGCTGATTAGAGTAAGAGTTGGACTATTTTAGTAACATTAATTGGGGTTGGTTGTTAGATCAGTAGATTGGAGTCATATGACTGTTTTAGTCCAATTTTCAAGCAACTTGGGGACTGCCCTATTTAGATACAAGCTTTATAATTTTATATAGTGAAATCTAGTTATATTAGTACATCAATTGATTGTTAATTAGGGCTAATATACAAGGATAACAGTTTGAACTGCTAATGGACTCAATGGAAAGAATTAAAACTATTTTGATTTTAAAATAGGGATTGCTCTGTCATGAATTAAGAATAAATAACTTGAAGAGATAACATGATTGCTAATGTGCAAGAAAATGCTAGTTAAAGTTCGACCTTAAAGTGTTTTATTTAAATAAGCAAATGTGTATAAATTTGGAAGGCCCTCATAAAAGGGTGGTTAGTTTCTATTGTGAACTTAAATAGATGTATGAGATAATTTAATCAATTCATGAGATTTATGAGTCATTGTAATGTCACATGTTAGAAGATCAAGAAGATATGGAAGGCAAGAGGGCTATTGTTGGTCCTAACAACGATAGGAAAGAAAAAGGAGGAATTGTGATTTGGGAGCATCAATAGCTTGGAAATTATTGTAAGTGTAACCTAGAGTAAGGACAAACCAAGACTGTCAAATTTTTATCTTTAAATTTTTATATGTGTTATCGTATGTGCTTGTAGCTAAATCGAGCCCATGTATGAATGCCATTTTGAGGTAAGCATCTCGAGGTAAGCTCAAGCTAGTCAAAATAATAGTTATGTTACACTTCTCTAGTTAAATTCGAAATTAGGCTTGAGTATGATTTATATGCAATTAAACAATGATTTAAGGCACTTAATGCCTCTAGTTCAAAAGGAAATAGTAAACTTAAATACAAGCCTTGATTTGAGTTAGTATAGACACAATGGGCATGCCATAGAATCCATCGAGCTATCTAGTTTCGACTACGGTCCCTTGTTATTAAGATCAAGTGTTCTATTAGTACCTTTGGTACTCTTGTTCAATAATGAAATAGAATTGGTACTGGTGTACCCTTGTTCTGGTACTATATGTACTCTTGTTATTGTTATACCTATTTTGGATTCGTGCGACTAGTAACTCAACAATCAAGGCTCAAGATAAATCTAAAATTTTCAGGATGATTCTTGAATTAATTAGAAAGAAGAAATTGAACTAGGTTCCCTTGAGATCTAGTAGATTATGAACTCTCGACCATGTTGGACCCTATGTAATATCCTCAAAACTAGTATAAAGAAGTTACTACAATGCTTTCATTTGATCCCTAATTGATTGAAAGCAAGATACTAGATCTAGATAATAAGGACTAGAATGTTATGAATGAAAAAGTAGTAACCTATTGTATAAGTGACCAAACCAAAACAACTGACAAATTGAAGGAATGCATGCAAAATTTTAACATTCCTAAAATGCCCCTACACATGTCATTAATTATGGGATAATTAAGGGTGAAGTAGTTATTTAAGGGAGGAAATTAATTGATGAATTATCATCACTTCCCTCATTGTGGCCGGGTAGAAGAAAGAAAGAAGAGAGAAAGGGGATTGAGTGAGAAAGCTTTATCATCATAAATTCAAGCTTGAATTTGGTGAAATTGGAATAGCTAAAATTCATATAATCTTGATAGGAAGGTAAAATCTCTTTCTTAATGTGTTATAGATACAAATGATGCATGTATAAATTGTATAATGAGCTTTGCTATGGAGCATTAGCAAGGTAAGTACCCTTTGAGTGGTTAATTGATTGTGAAGCATGCATGAATTGCCATTGATTGTCATGATGTAATTATTGCCTAATTGAACTATATTGGAATGAAGCATGATGTTATAGATAGAAGTAACTCAATTCATTGTTGAATGACATATTGATTGATACTCATTCATTGACTATGGAAACATTGATATTGGATTGGATTGAGCCCTATTCGACTAAAAGGGAATATTGGCACAAATTGTGCACAATGAATTGAATCATGCTTATAATTGATTGAAAGTGATAACTATTATAAGCCTTGGTCTCGAGTCAGTCTTAGATATAGTTGGCATTCCATAGAGTCTATAGAGCTCATTATCGGGGTGAACTACGGTCTGGGACATTAGTCCCTAATTGGCGACAGTAGGAGAGAAATATTGTTATTGGTCATTGGCGACAGGAGGAGAGATTGACCAGGTACTTGGTACCATATTGACTATTGTTATTGGCAACAATTTGGTTGGAGACTCGAGTATCTAGACTGAGTAATCGATTCTCAAGGCTATACCTATTGCTACATTGAATTGCATTGATTGATTGTAAAGGTAAAATTGAATGCCATGAACTATGAATATTGAAACATTGATTGAACATTGCTTATATGAGTTTGCTTGATTGTAAAGGAAAATCAAATGCTATGAACTATTGCTATTGAAACATTGATTGAGCCTTGCTTATATGAGATTGCTTGAGTTAAAACATTGATTGTTTTTAAATGGCATGATGAGTTTGATTGTTATTCAAATTGGATGATTGAGTATGTCTAAACTTCAAGCCTTGTATTGTTATTGAATTGAAAGTTAGACAATGCATCTAGTAGTGTATGCCTAGTTCGAATGGTTCCCTATTGATGGGGGAACCATACCATTCATTTGATGGTTCATAGTTGAGACTTATTGAATTGTTCCCTTGTAACTTTAAACTCACTCTAAGCTTTGCCTATTCTAGTCTCTTTTCTATGATATACGTTGATATTGGATACTATCTTGAAGTTTAAGCTCATACAAGTCACATTTTGCTTAAAAGAGTATGTTTCTATCTTGTTATAGTACTTCTAGGATGGAGGCACCTAAGACATGTATATTTATGGTCACTTCGCTATGGTTTGTATAAGTTAATTCTATCTATGATCTATAAGAAGTTTGGTACGTATATATATGAACATGTATGCACTTTAATGAACTTATATGTTAGATAGCCTAATGTTTAACTTCCATGGATGAATTATGCATGAAATGGTTGAATAGATCTTTTGAAAATGTTTAGTTAACATCAAGTAAATGTAATAAACCACTAGTTTAGACTTGAACCTCTTTGGTCACTTATAGTATTAGCTGAATGGTGTAGATGATATTGTAAACCTATATGTTTGATTAAAGTCACATAAGTGTATCTTGTAAAACACTTATTGGAATGCTTAATAGTCACATTGAATGATGAGATGATCTATAAAATTTCTCACCAAGTTCGAATGGTTACTTGGAAATCAAGTAAGTCTTAAATGGTTTGAATATGATAACATTTGGCATTATGAGTCATAGTTTATCGAATAGGTGCATCATGCATCTTTCAATTTGTTCTCCTCTAATCAAATTGTAACTTGAAGTAGAAGGAAGACCTTAATCGAATTGTACTCACTACCTACAATTGTTTGAATTGTTGATTGCAATTGTAGTAACTTACCTAATCCTACTAGTGTGGTTAGAGTATGTTACACCCTATGTTACCAGTAGTGTTCGAACTAAAGCTATACAATTGATACTCTTGAGTAACATTTAGTAGATTTAAATGTTGAATCATGCTTGATATTGAATGGGTAAACATCTACTTGACAATGTTTCATGCTTGATTGAATGCTTATAAGTATGTTTGGAGAATGAATCAAGAAATTCATGTCTTAATCGTGAAAAGGATGTATAATTGAAATTGTCACAATCGAATAGGACATTGTTAGTATAATGGGAGACTTGAATGCATGCTTCTAATTTCTTATGCATAAGCTTAATTACTTAAAATCTCATTGATTCTCCCTATTATGTTTCAGGGTGACTCTCGATTGTGTAGTTCAATTCAAGGAGCTAAGAAAGATCCCAAGAGGCTTTAAGTATGTTTTGTGGTTTAAATTTGACTCATAGGATGGTGGCACCTTTATGGCATGTATATATTATACTTGAATAGTTTGTTTTGTATGTAAAATACTAAAGCTTATCTTTGAATGCTTGAATGCCATGATAAAGTAGTTGCATAGTGGATGTTATGATCATATGATGGGTTAATTAATTATGATTTTGGTTAGCTAATTAAAGTACTAGTAGCATGCTTGTATTAGAATTTTAAAATCCTAGTCATGTCGCATGAAAGACCTAGTTGATGATATGCAAAGTTTTCTATGTCTTGTTAATCTACTAAATCCGTGATAGCTAGAAGCCTTATGTGACCTTTTGAAATGCATGATGAATACTTGTAATTGTTAACTTATCTTGGCAGCTATGCGAATGCTATGACCCATCTAATGTTACATTGGTTGTCAAAGGTTCATATGCAATGCTATGCTTGAAACATATATTTAGTTCTTTGGGGTATCTTATTTTGGTTGTATAATACGAATAATTTTAGTGATGTACCAATTTAGAACCTAGTGTCTATCAGTTATCACAAGTAATGGTCCTTATTCTCCTTGCTTGCGTGATTGACATATGTTGAGTAGCATCTAGACTTTGGTTGATTAGTTTCTAACTTGTGACGCAAGTTAGCTTGTTTATTCGGTCTTAACTCTTTGGACTTGGTTTTCTACCAAGCCGGGTTGGGATGTTATAAGACCCATCGGAGGGCTACATCAACCAATCCCCTTCTTTGTCCATTTATCTTTATTTTAATTCTCATTTTGTGATGGTTTTGTTTGAAAATGATATGGTGTTGATGGTTCCCCCAACCATGAACTAATTCCTTAAGTTGGTTGGGGATGTTTTTTTATGAACGCTTAGCTATTTTTCAACTTTTAATAATTGAATGCTTTGCCATTTTTGTCTATATTGCTAATGCTTATTTTTCTTCAATTGTTTGCCATACGACAGTTGGCATTATATGCATATTATCTCTTAATATCTGAACAAACTTAGGAGATAACGATTAATTTCCAAGTACCGAGGTGAGAAAGTTCGACATCAAATGTTCAAGTAGGTGAGCATACTTCGGAAGTGAATCTACCCCTTAGGAGAAAAGATTAAAACTTTATCAAGTTGGTTATCGAAAAACATCACTACAAACATATAGGAGTTGACCATAATTAACTTAGAGTATTTTTGTCGATAGAGGCATTACTATCTTTCAAAAATCTGTTCTGTAATAAAACCAAGAGTGAAAGTTATTAATTGTTGGCTTAGCTAGCATGAAATCTAAGCATCCCTTACCAACGCTTAACTAGCCATTTGAATAAATTGTTTTCCAAACTGGCATAATTTTCATTACATTTTCCTTTAGACATTTTTCTTCAGTCAAAACCCAATCTCAATCAGCAACTCATTTATTTCATTTCACAATTAATTATTTTGGCATTGAATTCCAAAACAATCCACCTGGATACGATCTTAGCTTACTACTATATTACATGTTTACCACTATAGCCGAGTTGGATTCAAAAACGGAATTGGAGTAACACCCCTAAACTGGTTTAAGAGTAAACTGAATTAGGAAGTGTTACATAACAAATAAAGATTGACTTAACACATATAGGTCCTTAGATCGACTCCAAAAAAATAACACAAAGCCAAGGAGTACTAAATTTTTCTTCAGACATTAAACAAAAATTTTTTCCCTTACGACCAAGATGTCTTATAAGGCTTTAAGTCTTATCCGAAATAGAAACATCGAGCTTAAGGAAGGGTTACAACCATTAGGGTGTTTGGATTCCTATTAATTTAAACATGTTGCATAATTTGAAGATTATAAATCTAGAAGTTATGAGCAACTATTTTAGAAGCCAACATGTACATTTAGACTAACATAATCCATATGTTCAATTTATTAGACAATACTTGAAGTAAGTGATCAAGGATTTTCATACGTATAATCTTACAAGTTTCGGCCAACTAAAGACAAACCCATGACAAGGATGCCTATTAAGGTATAGGTTTGTAGCCAAATTGTATTCGTTCTGCTGTCTAGATCTTTCTTAGATTAGGATCCTAAAATTTGATTTCGTGCCAAGGGACTAACCATACAATATTATCATCTAGACATTCACATCTCACAACCAAAACATGAAATCATATGTAACAAGTATTCAAACACCAAATCCAACATGGCTTAGGTATCAAGCAACCATTCGAACACTACATATAACATGGATTAGACATCAAGCAACCATTGTTATTTCATGATATACATTTTAAGCATATTCACTTAACATCTTAACATTCAAACACCATCATTTAACCTTTTACCAAAGCATTCAAAATCATTTAGCCAGCATAAGATCAATCTCAAGTTATTATAAAGGCCCATTACACATCATGATAGTACTTATATTGCTTATATACAAACTTAATCAAAAGAGGTAATCAAATGCATTATGCGTACTAGACTTCTATGTGCCACCATCTAGGAGTTCTAAAGGTAAAATTTCAAAACATATTTATGGACTCTTGTGATCAAGTCCAAGCTAAGGAGAAAAGCGAAGGCACATATGTCCTGAAATGTAACAAAGGAAATAAAGTAAGCAATTGCTTAGTGAGGTAGTTTAGATAACCAAAAATATGTATCAAAAGCTCTATGCTAAAACTCTCATCTTTCTTAAAAGCCATCGGATCTTGGTAAGTAACAAGCATGTCAAATACAATTCATTCTAGTCATAGGGATTCAAATGTGGCATTGTTTCTAAGTCCATTGAAAACATTCAACTAACAAACTTGTTCGCACCCAAATCCTTTTTAACCTCAAGTTTCAAATATGGTAACCTTTCTTAATTCAATTCGAAATACAAGTATCTTACTAGAGGACATTACTTACTGAACAAGTTATCAAGGAATATATAATAGGTCAGTTTATACTTCATAATTTTCTTACACATATCCTCACATAATCGAGTATTACTTGCCACTTAAGCTACCAATCATGTCGTAACATAGGCAAGGATTTTCTTATCATATAAGTATCAACATAGCATACAAAACACTAACCATATAATTATTGAGATATTTGTAAATAGCCTTATCTTATACACATGAATATTTGAATAAATCATAAGCATAAAGCATTCAAACCAATCACTAGTATATAGGTACTTTATCTAAGAATAATTATACACCCAAAAGACACTAAAAATTAAAAAGATACATTTCTACTTATTAAGCAAGTCATTGCCATGGTTCTTATACTTATCTTATATACTTTCTTGATTTCTTTTTAACATGACTTAACAATAAATAAGTTACTTATTACACAAGAAATAAAACATAACATATCATATTAAAGAGTTACTTAGCTCATAGGTCGCCAATCATATCTTTCCTTTCATCAATTCTTTTGATCATGCATAACAATAACTTGAACAATAAGCTAGATAGTATAAGGCATGCCAACTATACCTAAGACTAACTTGAGACCAAGGCTTTCACATTTATCTTATCTTATTAGAGACAAATTGAGTACATTTGCTTATCAAAATATCATATCGACCAAGCTTATTGCCTTTTCATGTTAAGCATGTATTCACCTCATATGAATTTCTCAATACGTTTTTCTCACCACATTTGATTAACATGCTTTATTCATATCAGAATCATAATCATAATTGAGCATAGCTCTATGCATATTCACATAAGTATTCTTAAGCAAAACATTTTCATATATATACACACAAGAGTTTTCAAATATAGCATATACTTATACATGTAGACATTCGAACGAGCACATCCATTCACCCAATTAAGTACTCAATATTCAATAGAAAAACTTTACTTGCTAAGCAATACATTTACAACGATCATTGATTTAACTTATAAGCTTTCTAGGCTTCTCTTTGATATATCTTATTATCATTTATTTCAATTGAATATATATAGTTCACATATGATTCTTAATTCATACTTGCTTCTTAGTCAAAAGACTGCATAGAAAGGGTTCTTAATAAGCATTTAAACATGAACAATATAGATCATCATATGAACATATCAATAGGTCAAATACTACATAGCATATCATACCAAATATTCAGATACTTACCTTAGTTCCAAGCTCATTTGTGCATAGCATGTTTCAAGAGAAAATAATGTAACTAAAACAGCAAGAAATGCTCAGGAAGGTTATTAGCCTATCCCGAGACTTTAAGCTACACTCACTAGCTTGAAGTCCAACTTTAAATAATTGATCACAATGCCACTTTGATCCTTCCTAGCTCTATTGTTCTCTACTCGATCTTGCTCTAAAGGAGACAATATATTCAAATTACTTTCCATTGAGTATTGAACTTAATGTCTTAACTCATTCAAACATTCACACAATTCATATGCATACAATTAATCCATCAAGGTACCTACTTTTTTAATAACATATTATATCAACCAATACAGCTTTAATCTCATCTTTATGAGTTGTTTTGACTCAAGAAAATAGTCCAATTTTACCTATTAAACTGTTCTTATTTAAATTTCTAAAACAATACCCAATTATTGCAAAACAAGTATATAGGTACTTTATCAAAGCATAATTATACACCCAAAAGACACTCAAAATTCAAAAGATACATTTTTACTTATTAAGCAAGTCACTGCCATGGTTCCTTTACTTATCTTGTATACTTTCTTGATTTCTTTTTAACATAACTTAACAATACATAAGTTACTTATTAAACATGACATCATACATAACATATCATATTCAAGAGTTACTTAGCTCATAGGTCGACAATCATATCTTTCCTTTCATCAATTCTTTCGATCATGCATAACAGTAACTTGAACAATAAGCTAAATAGTATAAGGCAAGACATTCGAATTAAGCAATTACTTATAGACATGATTATTCAACAATTCAAAAGCAAGGGTATAACATACACTATTGAAAATCATATACAAATACAACCTTTTTTAATCTCCCAAAAACATGATTTGTATTCAAGAATATATGTATTACTTGTTATAAAGTTATTTCAATACTTCCTTGATTTAATTAAAAATTTCATGATTTATTATTAACATAGCCTTGAGAATCAAGTAACAGCCTAGGTACATGAATCCCACACCAACTTTCGCAAAAAAATGGTACTCGCAATACCAGTCAATCCCTTCTACTGTCGCCAAGTGACCATAACACTTCCCTCTTACTGTCGCCAAATAAGGACCGTAGTCCACCCAAAACACGAGCTCTATGGACTCTATGGCATGCCAACTATACCTAAGACTGACTTGAGACCAAGGCTTTCACATTTATCTTATCTTATTAGAGACAAATTAGGTACATTTGCTTATCAAAATATCATATCGACAAAGCTTATTGCCTTTTCATATTAAGCATGTATTCACCTCATGTGAATTTCTCAATACGTTTTTCTCACCTCATTTGATTAACATGCTTTATTCATATCAGAATCAAAATCATAATTGAGCATAGCTCTATACATATTCACAGAAGTATTCTTAAGCAAAACATTTTCATATATACACACACAAGAGTGTTCAAATATAGCATATACTTATACATGTAGACGTTCGAACTAGCACATCCATTCACCCAATTAGGTACTCAATGTTCACTAGGAAAACTTTACATGCTAAGCAAGACATTTACAATGATCATTGATTTAACTTATAAGCTTTCTAGGCTTCTCTTTAATATAGATTATTATCATTTATTTCAAGTGCATATATATAGTTCACATATGATTCTCAAGTCATACTTACTTCTTAGTCAAAAGACTGCATAGCAAGGGTTCTTAATAAGCATTTAAACATGAACAATCTAGATCATCATATGAACATATCAATAGGTCAAATACTACATAGCATATCATGCCAAATATTCATATACTTACCATAGTTCCAAGATCATTTGTGCATAGCATGTTTCAAGACAAAGTAATGTAATTAAAACAGCAAGAAATGCTCGCGAAGGTTATTAGCCTATCTTGAGACTTTAAGCTACACTCACTAGTTTGAAGTCCAACTTTAAATCCTTATCAAAATGCCACTTTGATCCTTCCCATTTCTATTGTCATCTACTCGGTCTTGCTCTAGAGGAGACAATGGATTCAAATTACTTTTCATTGAGAATTGAACTTAATGACTTAACTCATTCAAACATTCACACAATTCATATGCATACACTTGATCCATCAAGGTACCTACTTTTTTCATAACATATTATATCAACCAATACAACTTTAATCTCATCTTTATGAGTTGTTTTGACTCAAGAAAATAGTCCAATTTTACCTATTAAACTGCTCTTATTTAAACTTGTAAAATAGTCCCCAATTATTGCAAAACAGTCCCTATATACTTTGCAAAACAGTCCTTTAATTTTGTTTACAAAACAGTCCAGCATAGTCACAAAACAGCCCCTAAAATCTGAGTTTTGCAAAACAGCCTCTGCACAAATTATTTCAAAGAAAATCCTATGTTTTAAATCACCTATTCAGACCTTGTTTCATTTCAAAATAGTCCTGATTCCAGTTTCACAAAACAGCAAAATAGTCCTTTAAAGATGCAAAGCAACCCCTAAGCCTGTAAAACAGATTATAAATTTTTGGTTTTTAAAGAGTAACATTTATAATTACAAGAACAATCCTCAAAAGTCAGTTTAAGCCATGATCGATCCTATTCAAACAATTTCTGCTATTAGCATCGACATGCATCAAAAGCTTAAATGTTTATCACAATTTATACTTGTACACAAGTATTCAAAGCTGTCCACAACATTTAAAAACAGAACATATTCCTAAATATCAGCAGTTTGTTCCATTTTGAACCATTCTACGAGTCTATACATCAACTAAGTTTGTTAGCAAATTATGGCAGCCATAACAAGTTTGAAACACAACTTCATAGCTACTCAAAGTTAGATCAAACAATCCATCCTTGTCACAATTTCTAATGTTCAAAATCAAGTTGTCATCACCTCAGCTAAGATACAATTTCAACAAAATAAAGGCATTTCATTATGTATCTTATTCGAATGGCATCATCATCATAGAATTACATATTCGAAATTTGCAAGGGATTTTAGAAACACTCTAGTAAGCTTCATGGATATCTCAATTCTCAAATAATGAATTATTCAAGCACTCTAGAGAAAGTTCTTATCAAGGATTTGCTTCTCTAACAACCGATAATATAAGGCTCATGGCAATTTCACAACCAAAATTTAATTTAAATCCTAAATTAGGAGAAAGGAAAAGAACAATTACCCATTCCTTGAGCTTATCCGAACGATGGTTTACAAAGCTTGTATCCACCGAGTTAAATCCTCCATCCTTTTTGCCATGGATGAACTTAAACTTTCTCTTTCTCTCTTAATTAGATAGTTTGGCTAGTTGATGAAGATGAAAGAGATCTTGCATTTGTTTTCTCTGCTAGCCGGATCCTACACCCACATGTTCAACTTTCAAGTTGACATGTTTCAAAACTACTCACAAGAATTTTCTTATCATGCAACCCCATATTTCTTATATCCTTCAATTTTGATAGTATAGCATTGGTCATTCCATTTGTCCTTTCTTTCAATTTGGTCCAAGACTCTCAATTAAATTTAGGTTCAATAATGAAGAAAGACAATCTTTTGAATTGGTAACATTCTACTAGACCAATATTTGGGGTATTACAGTTGGACCAACCTTTCTTTTGGGCCAACTATAAGCTAACAATCAGGGCTGAAGCCTCCGTAAAAGAAGCATCCAGGTAGCTAACAATAGGACGGGCCAAACCCTTAAGAATCACCCCATATTTATTCTGGGCAATGACTCCAATGGAAGCCAGACGCTTGGAAGGGTCAAACACACCATCTACATTCACCTTGATTTGTCCAATAGAAGGCGGGAGCTAGCCTCATTAAGCTAGGGCCAAGGAGGAGGATGTCGGTTGTTGGTTTGAGGAAGGAAAGTGAGCAGCGCGGTAATCGTAGTGGAGGCAAAGGGCATTAGACACCAGGACCCAAATGGTCTATAAAAACTTCTCATGGACCCAATCATTCCTTATTCGCTAAAGGTACCAAAGAACAACGGGGAAAAGAGCAAAGGAGTCCAAAGAGAGGAAATGAGCTACCTCCTCAAGCTAGGCAAGAGCAAAAGTGGTCTGACTAGTAATAAGGGCCCGAGGGAAGCCTGCCAGAAGAAGGGCCTCAGTCAAAGCGGGGTAGTGACAGAGATCATGGAGACACGTCTTAGAATCATGCCAACACAAAGGGCAAGAACCCAGAGAAAAGCCTGCAACATAGAGTCTTCTACCAATAGGAAGGGCCTAATGTCTGTTGCGCCAATCAAAGGTGCAAACTTTCGAGATAACAGGCAATTTCGAAATAACCTTCAAGAACCGAGAAGGTCTACTAATCAAGGGTGTAACACCCCTTACCCAGTTTAGGAGTTAAACCAGTTTAGGAAGTGTTACCAAACAAACATTCAATCATCCAAGAGATAGTTTAACACTACACAACCAAACTTGCTTTCAAAAATTAGGGTAATTGAAAACTTTCTTGAAGGTTCATAATTCATATTTCGAACTTCATTACATATACAAACAAGTATTCACACTTTAAGCAGTTCACTTTAACTATTAGCTCATTACATAAACCATATTAAAACTTCAATACATAAAGCTTACCATATTATTTCTACAATCCTATAAGATTGATCCTTATTCATAAACTTTATTTTTCTTAAACCAATTACCAACTTTGTATACTTCTATTTATTTTAAGACATGTAGATCAATGCTTAAGGTCATTCAAGATAACTGTCAACCATTATTTAAAGGTCTTTAAGACTACATGTTTATATCATATAACTTCAAATCTTGTTTTCAAGATTGCTAAGACATTCAATATGTTCCCATATTCTTTTAAGACATTATGGAATAACCTTCATTTCTTATCTCAATTCCTTATTAGAAAACATTATAAGGATTTCACATTTTCAAAGCATAGTCGTACTTACTATGTTAATTTCATATGGTAATTATATTTACTCAAATATTCGAGGCATAACTATAACATTCGTATCACAATCACATTAACATAAGCATTTATACACTTGCATTAACAGTAGTCTTACTTGTCCATTCATCCATTCAGAACATAGCATTATCATACATTATGTTGATTATGAAAGCACATACAATTTTCCACTTGCAAAAATATTAGAAAAAAAACATTCATTCGTCTCAACTCAATTTCCTAAATTATTAAGCCTTTGTGTTTAACAATGCACATCATTTCGTATCTATGATATAAGCAATACCAAAACAATCTAATTCATGTTTCATAAAGTTTATTCATTCTAATCTTTATTGTTTCCTGAGATACAAGTTCATAAACATATAATCAAGGTCTTTAAAGACTATCATCTTATAATTTTTAGGATTCCTAAAGAACAAACATAGATTAACAATATAATCATAGTTTGGTCTAGTCAGACACATCATCACAAAGCATAGCAAAACATCTATTATCACACCAGCTCAATCTAAAGCATACCATCACCTATCATAGCAAGCAATCACACATACGTATGCCCATTAATTTTATAATTCTTGTACCTTCTTCATAAGGTACTATAAGTCATCACTTTGAATGAAATTATATGTTAACTAACTACTTTGTTAACATAAATCTTAATCATGTTTTACCACCCTAGAAATTTAAAATAACTAATACTAAAAATATACTCTAAGCTTAGGCCTTGTGCGACTTGCTACCGGAAGTTGACACAATCCTCACTAACTGAATGATAGCTACCTGAAAGATCAATAAATCAAATATGAGTAAGTTCAAAAGAACTTAGTGAGGTAACAAAACCAATCCAAACATACAATGATACAAGAATATATATTACTTTTACAGGTCCTTATGATTTAGTTTTAATTGATTCTTTCATTTAGCCAAAGTTCATTACAATCACTCTACATACACGTTCTTTGAGCCTATTCATATTTGATTCACAAGAACCATATAACTTAAGTTTTCATTTTATGTCTTCCATGCTTCACATAACAATCCACATTTTAACTTGCAAAACAGTTTACTTATATCACAAAAATAGTCCCTTAAATCACCAAAACAATCCTTGATTTTAGGTTTACAAAACAATCCACTTGAATCACAAAACAGTCATTGTTTTTAACTTCCAAAACAGTCCACTTCACAAAATAGTCCATACTTTGACTTGTAAAATAGTTCACTTAATCGACAAAACAATCTACAATTTTTATTTGCAAAACAGTCCACTTAAATCACAAAATAGTCCTTGTTTTTAACTTGCAAAATAGCCCCTGATTTATTCACCAAAATAGTCCTTACTTTGACTTGTAAAATAGTCCACGTAATTGACAACAACAATCCACATTTTTAATTTGCAAAACTGTCCATATTTTCGTGTATCAAAACAGCCCAAAACAATTCATTAAATTCATAAAATAGTCCCAATAAGTTACCAATCCAATCTATATTTCAAAGTCACAGTTCAGTCCTCGTTTATTTACTAAAATAGTCCTTCAACCATTCACTTTAAATCATAACAGCCTATAATCTAGTACTAGCAACAATATGTCTTTTAAATCCTTAACTAACTTCCTATCATTAGTGTCCTAATTTCTTAGCATACACATCTTCATGTCGAGGATTATAGCAAACAATCAATTTCATTCATTGTAATATCAAATTCAGTTCAATTTATTTAGCATACCATATCATTCATTCATATATACCTCAAGAATGAAGATACAAACAATTATCATTCCTTTCACAGTCATATACCATTTCCATTATTTTCATTTCATAAAAACATCAATGTTATCAACATACTTGAGGTAATAAGGATGTATAACAATGACTGTAATAGCAAGGTAACATGAAATTATTAAAGCTACCAATTTACTTTAAGCATAGACTAATTACCACACAATATTTTATCACCATATGAACCCTTTTAAACATATATCCAAGTCAACTAATCATCATATATCAATTGATATCAAGTGACCATATTATAATTGATTTCCAACATGACTGAAGTACATTATCATATCAAAGAGGATGGATCGAATAGTACTTATCAAGTCTTACTTATCATGCAAGCAATCAATCAATTTATTAATTTGTTAAGAGTTTTATTCAATCTTATTTTAAATTTTGTAACCTTGGTAGTCAAATAGTCTAGGTACTCGAATCCCCAACCAAACTGTCACCAAACATAATGTACACAAGGTACAGGTCAACCCTCATACTGCCGCCAAATGACCAAAACACATCCCTCCTATTGTCGCCACATAAGGACAGTAGTCCTCCCCAAACACGAGCTCAACTAGACTCTATGACATGCCAACTATACCTATGACTGACTCAAAACCAAGGTATTTATAATTCACATCTTACCATATTTTTGAAGTGAGCTTAGCTCTATATTTGAATGTTCAAGAAGAGTGTGATTCTATTATTCCATTTGCTTATATCATATATTCTCATATGTGTTCTCAAGATTTATCAATTCATAACACAAGATATAGCTTCACATTCAAGCATAGACCTTCCATACCATAATTATCATAACATACTAGCCATAGTTAGCATGTCATTAACTAAGTACACTATATATTCAAACAAAGAAGCACTAGCAATATCATAGCAATGAATCATACCGTATGTCACCATATCATCAATCAAAGATCAAACAATTGACTTACCTTGAGCTTACCTGTAAGTTCACCATTTGTATTATTCGGCCAAACATATTAAGAGATAAGAACATAGGGTTCCTTTGGAACCTATCTTAATACAACTATTCTAGATTAAGTGTCCATTAACAATTCATTGTATACCATTATATATTACTTTCAATTTACCATGTAACCATTAGCATAGCTTAATCCTTATATTGAATATTTCCATTGTTCTTCATAACCTTTCATACAATTATCCTTATTTCATTCATACATTGATTGTTTACCTTCATTTACAATCATTCTTTAGCTATTATAAGTTTTAAAATGAAATTCAATTTTAGTCTTAAGCATCCATTTAAATGTTGTTTTGGTACACATCATTTTCACACTAGGGTATAGTTACACTCACCTTATATCCTGAAGTTACGGAATATCCCAATCCACAAACACCTCCAAGCTTTCTTCGTTCGATACTTGATTTACCCATGTATTATGATCCTAAAATTTCCCTCCTTGGACCTTGCTTCCTTCTTTATATGTTTAATTCAAATAAACACAAGTGCTTCCTTCTCCTTGGACCTTGCATCCTTGGGACTTGCTTCCTCCTCCAAGATATCTTAATAACCAAGACCCAATTTGATCCCCAAGCTACTAATTTCCTGCAATTTCCATGCTTTCCAAGCTAGCTCTCAAGCTCTTTCAACAATGGAGATGGAGAGGAATGAAGAGGAAGATGAAAGCTTTTCACTCTCCCCTAGCATAGCTGGCTGTCCTTTTTCTTTTCATATTTTTATTACTATCCATATGTTCAAGAGTAAACACCACCAAATGCCATCCCTTGCCATTTGGACTCCACATGCTTCTACACATATAAAATTCATCCTCAAACTCAGCATATTAAATTTTCTATGAATTTCTAAACTTACTGCCAGAACAGGTTTCTCTGGGCAGATTGCATTTGAAATATATATTTTTAATAATTTAACTACTCTAAACTTAACTACTTCATCCCACAACTCATTATCAATTCAACCATCAATAATTCAAAATTCCATCATGCTTTTATTCATAAATCAGAGCAGTAATATCATTTTCTCAAGATTCAAAAACAATTAGTTAGGTTAGAAACCAATACCATCTTCCTCCAAGATATCTTAATAACTAAGACCAAATGAGCTCCCCAAGCTACTAATTTCCATCAATTTCCATGCTTTCCAAGCTATATCTCAAGCTCCTTCAACAATGGAGATGGAGAGGAATGAAGAGGAAGATGGGAGCTTCTCTCTCTCCCCCTAGCATAGTTGATTGTCCCTTTTTGTTCTCCTGTTTCTTTTTATTTTTTATTATTATCCACATGTCCAAGAGTAAACTCAACCAAATGCCATCCTTTTCCATTTGGACTCCACTTCCTAAAAGTGGTAATAATCACCCATGCAAAAGGTAAGTTCCTCCCATGTTCCATTTTAGTCCTTCAATACTAGTTTCTTATCATTCACAATCTAGTCACAAGCTCATTCTTACTTTTTTCAATTCAATCCTTAATGATTTAATTCAAATACTAAATTAACCTCTTAATACTCATGTATAATCCTTCACAATCCTTGAAATATAATTACCTTACTAATTTGATAATTATTTTTTAGGTCAATTAGCTATTTTTCCTTCAATTCTATTGACTTACTTATCTAATTGATTCAAATTGAGTCCTTAATAATCCAAAGATAACTTCTCCAAGCATGTGTTTGCCTTGTAAAAACTCCTAATTTGGTTTTAGGAGTATTATAAAAAGGGCCAGTTGCTGAAGATAGAGGTACCCAGATCGAACAGTATAGAGGCCCGAGTCATGGTCACCCTAGAGAAGGATGTTCGGTGGGTTAGCAGTGATCGAAACATGCAGGATGGCATCTGCATCCTCCGATAAGAAGACATCTCAAACAAGGTGATCATTCATTCTGGGCTGTCCTGGGATCATGAAGTCCCGACACCAGTTATGAAGCTCTTCATTATCAAGGTAATTGTGAGTAAAAGAGATGGGAGAAGTCTCTCCCCAACCATCATGGTGTAGGCGGGCTGAGCTACCAACACCGAGAGTCCAAAAGAATCCTTCACGTAGTAAAGATAAAGCCTGATAAAGCATCTTCCAAGCAAATGAAGCCTACTTCAAAGGGACAACATTAAAAAAGAAGCATATCCCAGAATCTTATACCTCTGGCAAACTTCAGGGTACACACTGTGGCCCAAGAGACAAGATGCCATCTGTGTTTTTGTTTCTCCTAGACCACTAATAACACCACATGGCCCGAATCATGTCGTCAATCAGGTTTTGTGGAAACAAGTAGCAAGACATCACATATTGAGGTAAAGCATGGGCCACGAACTTAAAAAAACCTCCCGACCACTGTGGAATAGCAAATGCTTGGTCCAACTGGTAACACGAGTGCCAACTCTATCACGAACAAAGCCAAGAGCCTCTATTTTGTTCCTACCAACTAAAAGGAGAATTCTGAGATAGATCCCTAAATTATCAACCTCCTGAACCCCAAGAATAACATGGACAACAGTCTTGTATTTCGAAGGAGTGCGGGGGCTGAAAAAAATGATGGACTTATCAAAGTTAACACATTGACTGAAATATGATGCATATGACTGGAGAATATTTTTAAGGCATTGAGCTTCACTGAGCTCATTACGCATAAAGATTAAGTTGGCATCCGCATAAAGTAAATGGTTAATAGCAAGCCCATAACGGCTAGCTCAGATCCCACAAAGTTAGCCCTCTCTCTCTCCACGGCTGTTAGAGAAGTAGAAAGGCCCTGGTGCAAAGAAGGAAAAGAAAGGGAAAGAAGGGGTCCCCTTACCACAATCTGCGTTGTGGCTGAAGGAGGTAGAGAGGGACTCGTTCACCTGGTCGAAGAAAGTAACCGAGGAGACATAGTGCAAAATAAGGTCTACCCAAGACGAAGCAAAGCCCAACTTGAGCATAACGGCACGGCGGAAGGACCACTCCAGACGACCAAAGGCTTTCAGTATGCCTAGCTTAAGGGCAATATCCCGATTAACAATAAAACGAGGGGAATGCAAGGAGTGGATAGTCTCTTAGGCCACAATAATATTGTTCAAGATCAAGTGGACTTTAACAAAGGCAGCCTGAGTCTCACTAATACAGAACGGAAGAATGGGCTTCATACGATTGACAATGACCTTCGCAATCGTCTTGTAAATCGCCTTACACAGGCTAATAGGCTGGAGTTGCTTCATGGTTGTTAGTTTCAGAATCTTAGGGATAAGAACAATGGTCGTGTTGTTGATGGAGGCCATGTCCACTTATCCTCGAAGAAGATATATACATAACTTGGTAAAATTAGCCCCGACCGTGTCCAAATAATGTCGGAATAAACCACTTGGGAGGTTGTCAATTCTGAAGGCCTTTTCGGATTAATGTCTTGAAAGGAGACAATGACCTCATTCGCCATAAAAGCCTAAGAAAGCTGGTTGTTCATATCGAGCGTAACCGTAACAATGATGTTATCCAGCAGACTGGGGTCCGCAGTCAGCGAGGAGAATGTGAAAAGGTTTTGAAAATAGTCATTGACAACCATCATGATATCCTTATAACCTTTCTACCAAATGCCATCCGCATCATATAGACATTTGAGAAGATTCTTTCGTCGTCGCCCTGAAGCCCGAGCATAGAAGTGGGATGTGTTGCGTCACCATATGCAAGCCACGATACTCTAGTATGGCTCGAGACAGGGGTAGACTGTGGTAGATAAGCCAACCAATTTTCGAAATCTTCAGGGGCTGGGAGAGGAAGAGGAGGGATAGTAACACATTCACGGGCCGGTGCAGACTTCGGGTTAGATTCTGAAGAGCTCTTGGTTGACAGCAAAAATACCCCATCCTTGGTGATAGAAAAAGATCGAGAGGCAGGTGGGCTTAAGTCCAAAGTCTGTCCTAGCAAGATTAGTGCATTCGTGGAAGTCCCATGCACAACCCGGTCAGCAGGAGAATTAGAAAACTGAGCAGGATCGACACTAGTATTGGTGGACCCAATGTCACGTATGCCACTCCCAGTTCTTCTAGCAGCACTCTTGGCATGGGCAGCGTCGACCCAGGGGGTGAGAGTAGCATAGATAGGTTTGGCCACACGGCTAGCTTTTTCGATCGTAGGCGCGACACCATGCACAGTCCTTTCATCAATAGACTCGGTTCGAAGGGCTCCAGTCACGACTGCTCCTACAGCAGCTTAGATCTCAGTAGCAGCAAAACCGGGCAAATCATCAGTAGGCTCGATCACAGACCTGACAGCCCCGGTTACAGGTTCAATTGTCCCCGTTCTAGTCTTAGCAGACTCAGTCTTCATCCTATCAACCACGGACGTAGGTAGCTTAGAGGGTCAACCGTCTCAGCCTCATTCACAATCTCCTCTCCATCTCCCTTGGCATTAGCAACCAAATCATCCTTGGATATGGCAGTCACCTCATTCAAGTCATCAACATCCAAGGTTGTCGCGGGAACATCCCTGGTTGGCTCAGCTGCATCTATAGGCTCAACAACGCTTTTGTCCTTTTCCTTGGCTCCAACTGAAGCACTGTCATGGTAAATAATCTGCCTATGGGTGGTCTGATCCTCTCTCGATTTGAGGATGGAAACTTGAAGCCACGTACGATATTGGAGTTTAGGGGTGTTCGCTGGAATGGTACTGCAGTCATCCACCAAGTGACCAATCAACCCACAACCATAGCAGAACGATGGGATCTGCTCATACTGTAACAGGCACAATAGAGGCTTGTTGTTTGGCCTTCAAAGCACAACACACCTCCGGAGGGGCTTTGTTGTATCAATCACAACCCACACACGTAGGAACTCACCCATATTACCATTCAAGATCCGGTTGTCAGTAGCAAGCCATTGGCCGATGGAACCACCAAGAGAGCGGCCCAGATCCTTATCAGTAGCCATCATCATAATACGGATCCTATGGATACGAACCCAAATCCTCATGGAGGTGAAGGAGTAATCAAGAATGGTATAGTCTAGTTCCAGAGGAAGAATAGAAAACCAATCTCCCTTGAAGTCACATGAACCACATTTAAGGACATCGTCCCTTTTAGCTGCAGTCTCAAACTTTATCCGAAAACAATTTGGATTTAGCTCTGCTATAGAGTGTACCTTCTCCTACATTCATGCCTTAAACCCTAACAAAAGGGCCGCAAAATAATATTAAATCAAATTTCATGAGTTTAAATATTTTATTTTGGGCTTTTGAACATGATTATATAGCTTAACCTAAATTTTAAGCTTTTACACGACTAAAATTTCAATAGGCACACTATAAAGCCCATTTAGACATGCAAGCTTTAAACCCCAACAAAAAGTTTGTGAAATAAGATTAAATCAAATATAATGAGTTCAAATATTTAATTATGGGCTTTTAAACATGATTATATAGCTTAACCAAAATTTTAGAGCATTTTACTTGTTTAAAATTCCAAGGGCCCACTGTAAAGCTCATTTAGACATGCATGCCTTAAATCCCAACAAAACGTCAAAAAATAAGATTAAATCAAATTTAATGAGTTCAAATATTTGATTATGGGCTTTTGAACGTGATTATAAAATTCCAATTGGTCCACTTTAAGAGCCCATTTAGACAAGCACGCTATAAACCCTAACAAAAGTCCGCAAACTAAAATAAAATAAAATTACATGAGCTCAAATACTTTATTTTGGGCTTTTGAACATGTCTATATAGCTAAACGAATATTTTAGAGCTTTTTATTCGGACAAAACTCCAACTGGTCCACTGTAAATCCTATTTAGACCTGCACGCCTTAAACCTCAACAAAACGTACGCAAAATAAGATTAAATCAAATTCAATGAGTTTTCAAATATTAGAATATGGTTTTTTGAACATGATTATATAGCATAACCTCAATTTCATAGCTTTTTACTCGGTTAAAATTCCAATGGGTCCACTGTAAAGCACACTTAGACATGCACACCTTAAACCCTAACAAAAAAGTCACAAAATAAGTTTAAAACAAATTTCATGTGTTCAAATATTTTATTTTCATCTTTTGAACATAATTATATAGCTTAACCTCAATTTTAGAGCTTTTTACTCGGATAGAATTCCAACGGGTCAACTATAAAGTACATTTAGACATGCACACCTTAAACCACCAACAAAACATCCACAAAATAAGTTTAAATCAAATATAACGAGTTCAGATATTTAATTAAGGGCTTTTGAACATAATTATATAGCTTAACCTAAATTCTAGAGCTCTTTATTCGGTTAAAATTCCAACGGGCCCACTATAAAGCCCATTTATAAATGCACGCCATAAACCCAACAAAACATTCGTGAAATAAGATTAAATAAAGTTTAAAGAGTTCAAATATTAAATTTTCGGCATTTGAACGTGATTATAAAATTCCAACGGGCCCACTATAAAGCCCATTTATAAATGCACGCCATAAACCCAACAAAACATTCGTGAAATAAGATTAAATAAAGTTTAATGAGTTCAAATATTTAATTTTCGGCATTTGAACGTGATTATAAAATTCCAATTGGTCCACTTTAAGAGTCCATTTAGACAAGCACGCCATAAACCCTAACAAACGTCTGCAAAATTAAATTAAATTAAATTAAATGAGTTCAAATATTTTATTTTGGGCTTTTGAACATGACTATATAGCTTAACAAATATTTTAGAGCTTTTTACTCGGTTAAAATTGTAACTTGTCCATTGTAAATCCCATTTAGACCTACAGGCCTTAAACCCCAACAAAACGTCCGCAAAATAAGATTAAATCAAATTTAATGAGATCAAATATTTGATTATGGTCTTTTGATCATGATTATATTGCATAACCTCAATTTCATAGCTTTTTACTCGGTTAAAATTCCAACGGGTTCACTCTAAAAGCACACTTAGACATGCACACCTGTAAACCCTAACAAAGAAAGTCATAAAATAAGTTTAAATTAAATTTCATGTATTCAAATATTTTATTTTGGGCTTTTGAACATAATTATATAGCTTAACCACAATTTAGAGCTTTTTACTCGTATAAAATTCCAACAGGTCAACTATAAAGTCCATTTAGACGTGCACGCCTTAAACCCCAACAAAACGTCAACAAAATAAGATTAAATCAAATATAATGAGTTAAAATATTTAATTATGGGCTTTTGAACATATTTATATAGCTTAACCTAAATTTCAGAGCCCTTTACTCGGTTAAAATTCTAACGGGTCCACTATAAAGCCCATTTAGAAATGCATGCCTTAAACTCCAACAAAATGTCTACGGAATAAGATTAAATCAAATTTAATGAGTTCAAATATTTAATTATTGGCTTTTGAACATGATTATATACCTTAACAAAATTTCAGAGCATTTTCCTTAGTTAAAATTCCAACAGGTCCACTGTAAAGCCCATTTAGGCATGCATGCCTTAAACCCCAACAAAACGTCTACAAAATAAGATCAAATCAAATTTAATGATTTCAAATATATGATTATTGGCTTTTGAACATGATTATATAGCTTAACTTTAACTTTATATCTTTTTACTCTATTAAATTTCCAAAGGGGCCACTATACAAGCCCGTTAAGACTTGCACACCTTAAACCCTAACAAAAAGGTCGCAAAATAAGATTAAATTAAATTACATGAGTTCAAATATTTTTTTGAGCTTTTTACTCGGTTATAATTCCAACGAGTCCACTAAAAACGCCCATTTAAAAATGCACGCCTTAAACCCCAATAAAACGTCCACAAATTACGATTAAATAAAATTTAATGAGTTCAAATATTTGATTATGGGCTGTTGAACATGATTATATAGCTTAAAAAATTTCAAAGTTTTTACTCTGTTAAAATTCCAACGGGTCCACTATAAAGCTAATTTAGACATCCATGCCTTAAACCCCAACAAAACAACTACAAAATAAGACTAAATCAAATATAATGAATTCAAATATTTGATTTTGGGCTTTTGAACATGATTATATAGCTTAACCTCAATTTTAGAGCTTTTTACTCTATTAAAATTCCAAAGGGTTCACTGTAAAATCTCTTTTAGACTTGCAAGCCTTAAACCCTAACAAAAATGCCAGAAAATAAGATTAAATCAAATTTCATGAGTTCAAATATTTTATTTTGGGCTTCTTAACATGATTTCATAGCTTAACGAATATTTTAGAGCTTTTTACTCAGTTAAAATTCCATCGGGTCCACATTAATCCCATTTAGACGTGCACGCCTTAAACCCCAACAAAACGTCCATAGAATAATTTTAAATGAAGTTCAACGAGTTTAAATATTTGAATATGATTATATAGCTTAACCTCAATTTCAGAGCTTTTTACTCGTTTAAAATTCAGATTAGTCTACTGTAAGAGACCTCTGAATCATGCACACCTTAAACCTTAACAAAACGACTGTAAAATAAGTTTAAATTCGATTCCATGAGTTCAAATATTTTGTTCTGAGCATTTAAACTTGATTATATTGCTTACCCTCAATTTCATAGTTTTTAATCGGTTATAATTCCAATGGGTCTACTATAAAGCTCATTTAGAAATACACGTCTTAAACTCCAACAAAACGTCCGCAAAATAAGATTAAATCAAATTTAAAGAGTTAAAATTTTTAATTATGGACTTTTCTACATAATTATATACCTTTACCAAAATTTTATAGCTTTTTAGTAGGTTAAAATTTTAACGGGTCCAAAGTAAAGCCCTTGTAGACTTGCATGCTTTAAACCACAACAAAACATTTGCAAAATAATATTAAATCAAAATTAATTTTTCCAAATATTTGATTATGGGCTTTTGAACACAATTATATAGCTTAACCTCAATTTTAGAGCTTATTACTCTATTAAATTTCTAAAGGGTCTACGGTAAAAGCTCATTTAGACTTGCATGCCTTAAACCCTAACAAAAATGCCGCAAAATAATATTAAATCAAAATTCATGAGTTCAAATATTTTATTTTGGTAATTTGAATATAATAATATAACTTAACAAATATTTTAGAATTTTTAACTTGTTTAAAATTCCTACGGGTTCACTATATATCCAATTTAGACGTGAACGCCTTAAACACCAACAAAATGTCTGCAAAATAAGACAAAATTAAATTTAATGAGTTCAAATATTTTATTATGGGACTTTGAACATGATTATATAGCTTAACCTCAATTTTAGAGCTTTTTACTCTGTTAAAATTAGAACGGGTCCATAGTAAAGCTCATTTAGACATTCACGACTTAAACCCAACAAAACGTCTACAAAATAAGATTAATCAAATTTAATGAGTTCAAATATTTAATTATGTGATTCTGCACATGATTAAAACGGGTCCACTGTAAATCCATTTAGACGTTCACGCCTTAAACCCCAACAAAACGTCTACAAAATAAGATTAAATTAAATTTAATGAGTTCAAATATTTGATTATGGGATTTTGAGCATGATTATATAGCTTAACATCGATTTCAGAGCTTTTTACCTTATTAAAATTAAAACATGTCCACTGTAAAGCCCATTTAGACTTCCACACTTTAAACCCCAACAAAACGTCCGTAAAATAAGATTAAATCAAATTTAATTAGTTCCAATATTTTATTGTTTGCTTTTGAACACGATTATATAGCTTAACCTCAGATTTAGAGCTTTTTACTCGGTTAAAATAAAATGGGTCCACTGTAAAACCGATTTGACATCCACGCCTTAAACCACAACAATACATCTGCAAGATTAGATTAAATCAAATTTAATGAGTTGAAATATTTAATTATGGGCTTTTGAACATGATTATATAGCTTAACCTCAATTTTAGAGCTTTTTACTCTGTTAAAATTCCAAAGGGTTCACTGTAAAAGCCATTTAAATTCATGCGCCTTAAACCATAACAAAAATGCCGCAAAATAAGATTAAATCAATTTTTATAAGTTCAAATATTTTATTTTGGGTTTCTAAACATGATTATATAACTTAACAAATATTGCATAGCTTTTTACTCAGTTAAAATTCCAACGAGTCCACTGTAAAATACCATTTCGACCTGCACGCCTTAAACAACAACAAAACGTCCACAAATTAAGATTAAATCACATTTAAATAGTTCAAATATTTGATTATTAGATTTTGAACATGATTATATAGCTTAGCCTCAATTTCAGAGCTTTTTACACGGTTAAAATTAAAAATAGGTCCCCTATAAAGTGCATTTAGACATCCACGCCTTAAATCCCAACAAAACGTCTACAAAATTAGATTAAATCAAATTTAAAGAGTTAAAATAATTAATTATGGACTTTTGAACATGATTATATCACTTAACCAATATTTTAGAGCTTTTCTTTGTTAAAATTCCAACGGTTGAACTGTAAAGCTCATTTAGACGTGCACGCCTTAAACCCCTACAAAACGTCCACAAAAAAAGGATAAAACAAATTGAATAAGTTCAAATGTTTAATTATGGCCTTTAACATGATTATATAGCTTTACCAAAATTTTAGAGCTTTTTACTAGGTTAAAATTCCAACAGGTCCACTGTAAACCGAAACAAAACGTGTACAAAATAAGATTAAATCAAATTTAATGAGTTTAAATATTTGATTATGAGATTTTGAACATGATTATATAGCTTAACCTCAATTTTAGAGATTTTGAACATGATCAACATGGATGGTGCCTTCCAGGCGTTGACTGGGGCCGCTGCCATTAGTGTCATTGCTCGAGACGACAACGTGGATGCTGCTTTCGCGGAGCTTCATGCGGTTATTGCAGGAGCTCAGCTGGGACGTGACTGGGGTTGGACGGACATTATTCTTGAATCAAGCTTTGCTATTGTGCTCTACAAGCTCCGTCGGCGGACCTCGGATGCCACGACCCTAGGCCCACATATTGAGCAGGCTCGTCCTCTTTTAGATTCGTTGCCTTGTTTACGTCTTATGTTTGTTCCTAGGCTAGAAAATTTTGTTGCTCATACTCTAGCTTATTGGGCCTTACATTTTGGATCCTCTGTTTTTTTTTAACTCGGAGGTTCATGAGTTTATTCACTCTGCTCTAATGGACGACTTTCGTACCCCTTGATTTCTTAATGATATTTAGGGCACTCTTTTCCCCTTAGGTCTAGAGAGGTTTTTAATGAGGCCCACCTTCCTTCAAAAAAATTCCAAATGGTCCACTATAAAAGCCCATTTAGACTTGCATGCCTTAAACCCTAACAAAAATTCCACAAAATAAGATTAAATCAAATTCCACGAGTTCAAATATTTTATTTTGGGCTTCTTAACATGATTTTATAACTTAACAAATATTTTAGAGCTTTTTACTCGGTTAAAATTCCATCGGGTCCACTGCAAATCCCATTTAGACATGCACGCCTTAAACCCCAACAAAACATCTACAAAATAAGATTAAATGAAGTTTAACGAGTTCGAATATTTGATTATGAGCTTTTGAATATGATTATATAGCTTGACCTCAATTTCAGAGTTTTTTACTCGTTTAAAATTCAAACTAGTCTACTGTAAGAGACCTCTGAAGCACGCACACCTTTAACCTTAACAAAAAGACCGTAAAATAAGTTTAAATTCAATTTCATGAGTTAAATATTTTGTTTTGAGCATTTTAACTTGATTATATTGCTTACCCTCAATTTCAGATCTTTTTAATCAATTATAATTCCAACGGGTCCACTATAAAGCCAATTTAGAAATGCACGTCTTAAACTCCAACAAAACTTCCGCAAAATAAGATTAAATCAAATTTTAAAATTTTAACGGGTCCACAGTGAAGCCCTTGTAAACTTGCATGCTTTAACCGCAACAAAACGTCTGCAAAATAAGATTAAATCAAAATTAATTTGTTCAAATATTTGATTATGGGCTTTTGAACACAATTATATAGCTTAACCACAATTTTAGAGCTTATTACTCTATTAAATTTAATTATGACCTTTAACATGATTATATAGCTTTACCAAAATTTTAGAGCTTTTTACTAGGTTAAAATTCCAACAGGTCCAATATAAACCGAAACAAAACATGTGCAAAATAAGATTAAATCAAATTTAATGAGTTTAAATATTTGATTATGTAACACCCCTCACCCGGGTTAGGAGTAACCCAGCCAAGAGTGTTAAAACAAGCAATCAAGCAAGCACACAAAAATTCAAGCCATTTAAAACTTTTGAACTCATCCTATTAGATGAGTTACTTGCCTAACAAGAAAGCCAAACAATCATCAAGATCATGTTTTACAAATGGCTTACGAAATATAGACATAGTCCCTTGTACGTGTAGGCAATCGAATACACTCATGGAAAGACTCAAATTCATTTCAAGTTTATTCAAGTATGCACAGCTTTGATCCATTTCAAGACAATGTCAAACATGGTTTCAATGTCATATTCATGTCAAGTTAACTAAGTATAACCTTTTGGCATTTTACATTCAAGACAAGGTTACATATAATGTTGGTTACTAGACATGGTCACCAATGTATTCATTCGAATCATATCACCATCAACATGCCTTCAACCAAGCTTAACATCATCTAGAAATCATGACTAACTTATCATAACTTTAATTACTTGAACTAGAAGCAACCTAATCGACAAGTGATCAATTCGAATAGAGCATTCAAGAGTTAAACACATAGTGTCCCATTGTTAAGCACATTCAAATACAACTAGATCATGTAACCAAGTTCCATTCTCCATATTCAACAAGTAATGCCTAATTTATTCACATAACATCTAGAAATCATGGCACTAAACATTGCCAGCCAAGTCTTTACAATCTTCTAAAGGTCAAGGTCATATATATAAATACAAAATGAAAAATGAAAAAAATGCATGATCTAGCTTAATTATGTACATATCTAGGTGCCACCAACTAGGAGAGTTACAAAATAGATTTGAAATCATACTTCTAGCTCTACTTGTATCTTGCTTCAAGCTCAAGGAAGATAGCTTTAAGATCTCTTAAAACCTGTGGTTTGCGAACGATGGAAACAAGAGTGATAAGTACATAATGTACTTAGTGAGGTAGCAACTATTTACTAGCCAATTATCAAGTTTAGGTAGTCTTAAATCAAGTACAACCTAGCTAAGGTTTGAGCATGTGAAGTTAAGTCTAACATAAGGTTTCAAGTGTTTCAAGACGAGTAGGGAGTCAAGTAGTCATGTATAGCTATTACCATTTATATATCATCATCACAAGCACAAGAACATATAATGAGGCCTCAATCTCAAGTAATATACATTAATTCATGCTTCAATACCATTCGAACAACAATGAACAAAAAGGTTATTTCTGTTTCACGTTGGATCGAGTATTATATCAAGACAAGAGGCATGTTTAAGCATATCAATTCGAGTATGATCACTTTTCAAGTATCATGTAAGCAAGCAATTTCAAGGTATCAAGTCAAGTATCATTCAAGCTTTAGGCCATGCATTTCTTTCTTGCTCATTCATTATAGATTAGGCCTTGGTACATAGTTATGTCAAGGTAATCGAGTCACCAACCAAACTGTCGTCAAAACAAGAAATTGGTCATATTCCTCTTAATGTCGCCAGTGACTATAACACACATCCCTCCTACTGTCGCCAAATAAGGGCCTTGGACCAGGACCGTAGTCCACCCAATCACAACGAGCTCTAGACACTATGGCATGCCATCCTACCTATGACAAACTAGTAACCGAGGCTTTATTTGAATTACTTGTCAATTAAGTAAGCTTCAAGATTTCAAGTCAATGCAAGTACTCACAACAAGATCATGACAAGTTAGTACCTTATTCAAGCATCCCTTTCAAGTGTTTATCTATCAAGATCGAGATAGCCCTTAGGCCATTCGGGCCTTAGCTCAATGTATCATGCATTCATTGTAATTCAAGCAAGTTTGCATTTCAAGTTATTATAGCATCAAGCAAGATTATGTCTAAGCATATTTGATTCATTCAATTAGGTCAATACAAGAAACCATAGAAGATCAATCCATTGTTACATGATCCCTTTTCATTACCAACTCATATATCAAACATATCTTACTACCAAGTTTCCATTTAAGCCATCCTTCCCTTAATTCATTTCCAAGCATAGTTTAGATTCATTTCATAGCATAAACATATCAATGGAATAGTAGTTGTGCATATTTGGTTAGGACCTAAGTCATAACCCTATGTAAAAGCTACACTCACAATACTCCAAGGTAGTTTTGATCCTTGATCCAAATCCCTTTTTGCTTGTTACTAGGTTGCCCAACTCTATCTTCTTCAACAAGATCCACTCCTTGTTCTAACATATATCCAATATAATGGAATCAAAATCAACAACCAAACAATACATTTAAAGCAATCCAAGTTCACAAGAACTAGAGTCAAGCATTGTATTTCCAACAATCAAACAATTTAAGCATTTCTATTTAGCATTTTCATTCATGTTAACTTAGCCATTGTATAACATGGCAAAACAATTTCATCTTTTCAATCTTATTAAAACAGTTTTGCCCTGCTCTTAAACTGCCCAAAACAGTCCCATTTTAACTGTATTTACAATGTTATACAAAACAGTCCCCAACAGTCCTAATTTTTGCTAAAACAGTCCACTAAAACAGTTTGCAATCACACCCTTCTATATGTTCTACAAAACAGTCCAAATTGTGATTTTCTCATACAATTCATGTCAAAAAAATTTTAATCTAACTTACCCTATTTTAAGTCACTATTTCCAGCCCCTAATTCATACAATTCAGTCCCTAGATCATTCATGGTTTCAATTCTAGTCCCTATTTCACATACATCACAACAAGCATCTTAAAATAGTCCAATTGATCATTATTCAAGCAATTCAATCCAGCAAGCATTTAAATTGACTTTCCCGTGTTTTAAGTTCATAAATTCCAGCCCTCAATTCTGCCAAAACAGTCCAGAATTTATCAATTCTTTCAAAACAGTCCCTAGTTAGCCATTTAACAATCAAATGTGACTAGTTTCTTCTTTAAGCTAAATTTTCACTATCCAACCATGATTTTCAATTGATTAACATATCAATTTAGCATGTTTCTACATTTCCAGAAAGCTTTTTACTCAATTCAAGTCCCAATTCATACAATTCGAATTACCTTATCAAGTTACATGATCAATCAAACAATGGTTTCATTCATGTACATATATCATTCGGTCAAGCATAATTTCATCCTAATTTCAATAGCATTTCAACCACATTAAAGCTACAATTCAAGGTAGTTTCAAGCATAACATCTAACATACAATTCTATGAATCCAAGTTCAATTTATATCATCAGTCATTCATTCGAACAAGTTGGCAAGGAGGAAGGACTTAGAAATCACTTACAATCTTCCTAGCTATCCAAGTACATGAAAGATAGGATCACATGCAAGCTTCCAATCTCTAAAATGGTGGCTTTTCTTTCACTAAAGGGTTGAGAGGGTTTCAGCCAAGGAAGGAGAAAGGATGAGTGGAGAAGATGATAGGAAAATGGACACCTATCCATGTTGTTATTCCTTGGCTTGACTGAATGCCTCCACTTGGCAATTCAAGGTCTAATTACTTCATAACTCTTTAGTTACACATTCTAGTTGCATGCAAAACAACATTTAAACATTGTTACTATTTGATCCTTCATGATTCTGTTATTTAGTTATCAAATCCATTTAATTTGGTCACTAGATTTAATCAATTCTTCTAATTTGTAGATTGTTTGTACAATTAAGTTCTAATTAGTTTGTGACATATTACTAGGACTTGATTTGGGTTATTACAGATTATGAGATTTTGAACATGATTATATAGCTTAACCTTAATTTTAGAGCTTTTTACTCTATTAAAATTTCAAAGGGTCCACTATAAAAGCTCATTTAGACTTGCACGGCTTAAACCCTAACAAAAATTCCACAAAAATAAGATTAAATCAAATTTCATGAGTTCAAATATTTTATTTTGGGCTTCCGAACAAGATTATATAGCTTAACGAATATTTTAGAGTTTTTTATCCGGTTAAAATTCCAACTAGTCCACTATAAATCACATTTAGACCTGCACGCCTTAAACCCTAACAAAACGTCCATAAAATAAGATTGAATCAAATTTAATGATTTCAAATATTTTATTATGGGCTTTTGAACATGATTAAATAGCTTAACCTCAATTTTAGAGCTTTTTACTCAATTAAAATTCGAACGGGTCCATCATAAAGCTCATTTAGACATCCACGCTTTAAACCCCAACAAAACGTCTACAAAATAAGATTAAATCAAATTTCATGAGTTCACATATTTGATTTTGTGCTTTCGCACAGGATTATATAGCTTAACTAAAATTTCAAAGTTTTTTCTCAGTAAAAATTCCAACAGGTCCACTGTAAATCCCATTTAGACGTGCACAACTTAAAGCCCAACAAAACGCCTGCAAAATAAGATTAAATCAAATTTGATGAGTTCAAATATTTGATTATGGAATTTTAAACATGATTATATAGCTTAACCTCAATTTTAGAGCTTTTTACTCTGTTAAAATTCCAAAGGTTCCACTGCAAAACCCCATTTAGATTTCCACGCCTTAAACCCTAACAAAAATGCCGCAAAATACGACTAAATCAAATTTCATAAGTTCAAAAATTTTGTTTTTGGCATTTGAACATGATTATATAGCTTAACAAATATTTCAGAGCTATTTACTTGGTTAAAATTCCAACGAGTCTACAATAAATATCATTTAGACCTATATGACTTAAACCCCAACAAAACGTACGCAAAATAAGATTAAATAATATTTAATTATTTAAAATATTTGATTGTGGGCTTTTGAACACGATTATGTAGCCTAACCTTAGTTTCAGAGCTTTTTACTCTGTTAAAATTAAAACGGGTCCACTATAAGCCCATTTAGGCATCCACGCCTAAAACCCCAACAAAACGTGTGCAAAATTAGATTAAATCAAATTTAATGAGTTCAAATATTCAATTATGGGCTTTTAAACATAATTATATAGCTTTACCTCAATTTCAGAGCTTTTTACTCAGTTAAAATTCCAAAGGATCCACTATAAAAGCCCATTTAGATTTCCACGCCTTAAACCCTAACAAAAATGCCGCAAAATAAGATTAAATCAATTTTCATAAGTTAAAATATTTTATTTTGGGTTTTTGAACTTTATTATATTCCTTAAAAAATATTTTAGAGCTTTTTACTCGGTTAAAATTCCAACGAGTCCATTGCATATACCATTTAGACCTGTATGCCTTAAACCCCAACAAAACATCTGGAAAATAAGATTAAATCAAATTTAATTAGTTCAAATATTTGATTTTGGGCTTTTGAACATGATTATAATGCTTAACCTTAGTTTCAGAGCTTTTTACTTGGATAAAATTAAAACGGGCCCAATGTAAAGCTCATTTAGATATCCAATACTTAAACCCTAACAAAACGCCTGCAAAATTATATTAAATCAAATTTAAAGAGTTCAAATATTTAATTATGGGCTTTTGAATATGATTATATAGCTTAACCAATATTTCATAGCTTTTATCCGTTAAAATTCCAATGGGTCCACTATAAAGCTCATTTACACATGCACGCCTTAAATCCCAACAAAATATCCGCAAAATAAGATCAAAACAAATTGAATGAGTTCAATATTTAATTATGGGCTTTTTAACGGCAACAATACGTCCACAAAATAAGATTAAATCAAATTAAATGAGTTAAAATATTTGATTATGAGATTTTGAAGATGATTATATAGATTTACCTCAATTTTAGAGCTTTTTACTCTATTAAAATTCCAAAGAGTCCACTACAAAAGCTCATTTAGACTTGCACGCCTTAAACCCGAACAAAAATGCCACAAAATAAGATTAAATCAAATTAGATGAGTTCAAATATTTTATTTTAGTCTTTCAAACATAATTATATAGCTTAACCTCAATTTTAGAGCTTTTTACTGGGTTAAAATTCGAACGGGTCCACAATAAAGCTCATTTAGACATCCACGTTTTAAACCACAACAAAAAGTCTACAAAATAAGATTAAATCAAATTTAATGAGTTCGCATATTTAATTATTGTTTTTCACACATGATTATATAGATTAACTAAAACTTTAGAGTTTTTTCTCAGTAAAAATTCCTACGGGTCCACTATAAATCCCATTTAGACGTGCACACCTTAAACCCCAGCAAAACATCTGCAAAATATGATTAAATCAAATTTAATGAGTTCAAATATTTGATTATGGGATTTTGAACATGATTATATAGATTAACCTCAATTTTCTAGCTTTTTACTCTGTTAAAATTCCAAATGTTCCACTATAGAAGCCCATTTAGATTTCCACATCTTAAACCCTAAAAAATGCTACAAAATAAGATTAAATCAATTATCATAAGTTCAAATATTTTATTTTGGGTTTCTAAAATTTATTATATAGCTTAACAAATATTTGAGAGATTTTTACTCGGTTAAAATTCCAACTGGCCCACTGTAAATCACATTTAGACTTGTACGCCTTAAACCCCAACAAAACATCCGCAAAATAAGATTAAATAAAATTTAATTAGTTCAAATATTTGATTGTGGGCTTTTGAACATGATTATATAGCTTAACCTTAGTTTCAGAACTTTAAATTGGTTAAAATTAAAACGGGTCCCCTGCAAAGCTCATTTAGACATTCACGCCTTAAACACTAACAAAATGCCTGCAAAATTAGATTAAATAAAATTTAATGAGTTCAAATATTTAATTATGGGCTTTCGAACATGATTATATAGCTTAACCAATATTTTAGAGCTTTTTACCCGATTAAAATTCTAACTGGTCCAATGTAAATCACATTTAGACTTGCACATCTTAAACCCTATCAAAACGTCTGCAAAATAAGATTAAATAAAATTGAATGTGTTCAAATATTTTATTGTGGGCTTTTGAACAGGATTATATAGCTTAACCTCAATTTTAGAGCTTTTTACTTGGTTAAAATTAAAACGGGTCCACTATAAAGCCCATTTATAAATCCACGCCATAAACCCCAACAAAACGCTTGTAAAATTAGATTAAATCAAATTTAATGAGTTCAAATATTTATTTATGGGATTTCGAACTTGATTATATATCTTAACCAATATTTCATAGCTTTTCTTCGCTAAAATTCGAACGGATCCACTACAAATCCCATTTACACATACACGTCTTAAAGTCCATTTACACATACACGCCTTAAATAAAATGTCCACAAAATAAGATCAAAACAAATTCAATGAGTTTAAATATTTAATAGTGGGCTTTTTAACATGATTATATAGCTTAACCAAAATTTTAGAGCTTTTTAATAGGTTAAAATTCCAACAGGTCCATTGTAAAGCCCTTATAGACATGCACGCTTTAAAAGCAACAAAACGTCTACAAAATAAGATAAAATCAAATTTAATGAGTTTAAATATTTGATTATGAGATTTTAAACATGATTATATAGCTTAACCTCAATTTTAGAGCTTTTAATCTGTCAAAATTCCAAACGGTCCTCTAATAAAAGCCCATTTAAATTTGCACGCCCTAAATCCTAACAAAAATGTCGCAAAAAAGATTAAATCAAATTTCATGAGTTCAAATATTTTATTTTGGGCTTATGAACATGATTATATAGTTTAACCTCAATTTTAGAGCTTTTTACTCGGTTAAAATTCCAATTGGTCCACTGTAAATCACATTTAGACCTGCACGCCTTAAACCCTAACAAAACATTTGCAAAATTAGATTGAATCAAATTTCATGAGTTCAAATATTTTATTATGGGATTTTGAACATGATTATATAGCTTAACCTCAATTTTAGAGCTTTTTACTCAGTTAAAATTCCAACTGGCCCACTGTAAATCACATTTAGACTTGTACGCCTTAAACCCCAACAAAACGTCCACAAAATAAGATTAAATCAAATTTAATTACTTCAAATATTTTATTCTGGGCTTCTAAACATGATTTTATAGCTTAACCTTAGTTTCAGAACTTTTAAATTGGTTAAAATTAAAACGGGTCCCCTACAAAGCTCATTTAAACATTCACGCCTTAAACACCAATAAAACGCCTGCAAAATTAGATTAAATAAAATTTAATGATTTCAAATATTTAATTATGGGCGTTTGAACATGATTATATATCTGAACCAATATTTTAGAGCTTTTTACCAGGTTAAAATTCTAACTGGTCCATTGTAAATCACATTTAGACCTACATACGTTAAACCCAAACAAAACGTCCGCAAAATAAGATTAAATCGAATTTAATGTGTTCAAATATTTTATTATGGGATTTTGAACATGATTATATATCTTAACCTCAATTTTAGAGCTTTTTACTAGGTTAAAATTAAACGGGTCATATAAAGCCCATTTAGACATGCACGCTTTTTAAACCCCAACAAAACTTCTACAAAATAAGATTAAATCAAATTTAATGAGTTAAAATTTATTTTGATTTATGATATTTAACCAAACATGATTAAATAAAAGCACTATAAAGCCCCTACACGCCTTAAAGCCCAAAAATGCCTTAAAAAAAATTCCACAAAATAAATCAAAACAAATTGACTGAGTTTAAATATTTTATTTTGGCTTTCCAAACATGATTATATAGCTTAACCAATATTTTAGAGCTTTTTACTAGGTTAAAATTCCAATTGGTCCATTATAAATCATATTTTGACAGGCATGCCTTAAACTCTAACAAAACGTCCGGAAAATGAGATTCAATCAAATTTAATGAGTTCAAATATTTGATTACGGGATTTTGAACATGATTATATAGCTTAACCTCAATTGTAGACCTTTTTACTCTGTTAAATTCTAAATGTTCCACTGTAGAAGCCCATTTAGAATTCTAGTCCTTAAACCCTAAAAAAATTCCCCAAAATAAGATTAAATCAATTTTCATAAGTTCAAAATTTTTATTTTTGGTTTCTGAACATGATTATATAGCTTAATAAATATTTCATAGCTTTTTACTCGGTTAAAATTCCAATGAGTCCACTGTAATATCAATTAGGCCTGTACGCCTTAAACCTCTAAAAAAAAAAAACAAAAAAATTAAATCAAATTTAATGACTTAAAATATTTTATTATGGGATTTTGAACATGATTATATAGCTTAACCTCAATTTTAGAGCTTTTTACTCGATTAAAATTTGAAATTTAGGTCCACGTAACAAATACAAAAAAGCTCATTTAGACATTTTTGAACATGATTAAACCCTTAACAACAAAAATTCTACAAAATAAGATTAAATCAAATTTTATGAGTTCACATATTTGATTATGGGCATTTGAACAGGATTATATAGCTTAACTAAAATTTCAAAGTTTTTTCTCAGTAAAAACTCGAACGGGCCCACGGTAAATCCTATTTAGATATGTACACCTTAAAACCCAACAAAACTTCTACAAAATCAGATTAAATCAAATTTAATGAGTTTCAATATTTGATTATGGGATTTTAAACATGATTTTATAGCATAACCTCAATTTCAAAGCTTTTTACTTTGTTAAAATTCCAAAGGTTCCACTGTAAAAACCCATTTAGATTTCCACGGCCTATACCCTAAATAAATTCCACAAAATAAGATTAAATCAAATTTCATAAGTTCAAATATTTTATTTTGGGTTTTTGAACATGATTATATAGCTTAACAAAAATTTCAGAGCTTTTTACTCGGTTAAAATTCCAACGAGTCCACAGTAAATACCATTTAGACTTGTACAGCTCAAACCCCAACAAAAAATCCGCAAAATAAGATCAAAACAAATTGAATGAGTTCAAATATTTAATTATGTATTTTTGAACATGATTATATAGCTTAACCAATATTTTAGTACTTTTCTTCGTTAAAATTCCAACAGGTCCACTATAAGACCATTTAGTCATCAACGACTTAAACCCCAGCAAAACATCTAGAAAATTAGATTAAATCAAATTTAATGAGTTTAAATATTTAATTTTGGGCTTTTGAACATGATTATATAGCTTAACCTCAATTTAAAAGCTTTTTACTCTGTTAAAATTCCAAAGGTTCCACTATAAAGGCCCATTTAGATTTCCACGTCTTAAACCCTAACAAAAATGCCGCAAAATAAGATTAAATCAATTTTCATAAGTTCAAATATTTTATTTTGGGTTTCTGAACATGATTGTATAGCTTAACAAATATTTCAGAGCTTTTTACTCGGTTGAATTTCAACGAGTCCACTGTAAATACCATATAGACATGTACGCCTTAAACCCCAACAAAACGTCTGCAAAATAAGATTAAATTTAATTTAATTATTTCAAATATTTGATTTTTGGATTTTGAACATGATTATATAACTTAACCTTAGTTTCAGAGTTTTTTACTTGGTTAAAATTAAAAAGGATCCACTGTAAAGCCCATTCAGACATCCACGCCTTAAACCCCAACAAACGCTTGTAAAATTAGATTAAATCAAATTTAATGAGTTCAAATATTTAATTATGGGATTTCGAACATGATTATATAGCTTAACCAATATTTCATAGCTTTTCTTTGTTGAAATTCAAACGGGTCCACTATAAAGCCCATTTATACATGCACGCCTTAAACTCCAACAAAATGTCCAGAAAATAAGATCAAAACAAATTGAATGAGTTCAAATATTTAATTATGGGCTTTTTAACATGATTATATAGCTTAACCAAAATTTTAGAGCTTTTTACTAGGTTAAAATTCCAATAGGTCCATTGTAAAGCCCATTTAGACATGCACGCTTTAAACCGCAACAAAACTTCTACAAAATAAGATTCAAATCAAATTTAATGAGTTAAAATATTTGATTATGATATTTTGAACATGATTAAATAGCTTAAACCCTAACAAAAATGTCACAAAAAAAGATTAAATAAAATTTCATGAGTTCAAATGTTTTATTTTGGGCTTCCAAACATGATTATATAGCTTAACAAATATTTTAGAGCTTTTTACTCGGTTAAAATTCCAATTGGTCCACTATAAATCATATTTTGACTGCACGCCTTAAACTCTAACAAAACGTCCGCAACATGAGATTCAATCAAATTTAATGAGTTCAAATATTTGATTATGGGATTTTGAACGTGATTATATAGCTTAACCTCAATTTCAGAGCTTTTTACTCTTTTAAATTCAAAATGTTCCACTGTAGAAGCCCATTTAGATTTCCACGCCTTAAACCCCAACAAAACACCTACAAAATTAGATTAAATCAAATTTAATGAGTTCAAATATTTAATTATGGGATTTCGAACATGATTGATTATAAAAGCTTAATTAAATATTTCATAGCTTTTATTTTGTTGAAATTCAAAATTTCCACTATAAAGCCCATTTATCATATTTTGACATGCACGCCTTAAACTCCAAAAAAAATGTCCATAAAATAAGATCAAAACAAATTGAATGAGTTCAAATATTTAATTATGGGCTTTTTAACATGATTATATAGCTTAACCAAAATTTTAGAGCTTTTACTAGGTTAAAATTCTAAATAGGTCCATTGTAAAGCCTATTTAGACATGCACGCTTTAAACCTAACAAAACTTCTACAAAATAAGATTAAATCAAATCAAATTCAATTTTTTGAGTTAAAATATTTGATTATGATATTTTGAACATGATTTAAAACCCTAATGTACGCCTTAAAAAAAAAATGTCAAAAAAAGATTAAATAAAATTTCATGAGTTCAAATATTTTATTTTGGGCTTCCAAACATGATTATATAGCTTAACAAATATTTTAGAGCTTTTTTTACTTTGTTAAAATTCCAATTGGTCCACTATAAATCATATTTTGACATTCATGCCTTAAACTCAACAAAACGTTCAAAATGAGATTCAATCAAATTTAATGAGTTCAAATATTTGATTATGGGATTTTTTAATAGCTTGATTATATAGCTTAACTTTGTTGAAAATTTTATAAAGCTTTTTACTATTTTTAAATTCAAAATGTTAAGATCAAAACAAATTGAATGAGTTCAAATATTTAATTAGCCCATTTTAGATTTTAAAGCTTTTTACGTTAAAATTAAATTGTAAAGCCCATTTAGACAAAACAAAAACAAAACTTCTACAAAATAAGATTCAAATCAAATTTAATGAGTTAAAATATTTAATTATGATATTTTGAAACATGATTAAATAGCTTAAACTATAACAAAAATGTTGCAAAAAAAGATTAAATAAAATTCAATGAGTTCAAATGTTTTAAAGCCCATTTATACCGAACATGATTATATAACTTAACAAAAATTTTAGAGCTTTAAGATCAAAACAAATTGAATGAGTTCAAATATTAAATCATATTTTTTAACATGATTATTAAACTCTAACAAAATGTCCGCAAAATGAGATTCAATCAAATTTAAAATTTCAAATGTCCATTTGATAAAAGGATTTTGAACATGATTATATAGCTTAACAACAAAATTTCAACAAAATAAGATTAAAATTAAATTTCGAGTTAAAATATTTGATTATAATATTTTGAACATGATTAAATAGCATAAACCCTAACAAAAATGCCCCAAAATAAGATTAAATCAATTTTCATAAGTTCAAATTTTTTATTTTGGGTTTCTGAACATGATTATATAGCTTAACAAATATTTCAGAGCTTTTTACTCGGTTAAAATTCCAACGAGTCCACTGTAAATACCATTTAGACCTGTACGCCTTAAACAAAAAAAAACGTCCACAAAATAAGATTAAATCAAATTTAATTATTTCAAATATTTGATTTTGGGCTTTTGAAAATGATTATATAGCTTAACCTAAGTTTTAGAGTTTTTTACTCGGTTAAAATTAAAATGGGTCCATTGTAAAGCCCATTTAGACATCCACGCCTTAAACCCCAACAAAACACCTACAAAATTAGATTAAATCAAATTTAATGAGTTCAAATATTTAATTATGGGATTTCGAACATGATTATATAGCTTAACCAATATTTCATAGCTTTTCTTTGTTAAAATTCAAACGGGTCCACTATAAAGCCCATTTATACATGCACGCCTTAAACTCCAACAAAATGTCCAGAAAATAAGATCAAAACAAATTGAATGAGTTCAAATATTTAATTATGGGCTTTTTAACATGATTATATAGCTTAACCAAAATTTTAGAGCTTTTTACTAGGTTAAAATTCAACAAAACATGTCCATTGATTAAAAGCCCATTTTTACATGCATTTTTAAATTTTGAACATGATTAAATAAAAAATTCTACAAAAATAAGATTAAATAAAATTAAATTCAAATGTTTTAGTTAAAATATTTGATTATGATATTTTAAAACATGATTAAATAGAATAAACCCCCAAAAAAATGTCTAATTAAAAAAAGATTAAATAAAATTTAATGAGTTCAAATGTTTTATTTTGGGCTTCCAAACATGATTATATAGCTTAACTTTTATTATGTTAAATATTTTAGAGCTAACAAAAAATTTTAGATTAAATCAATTTTTAAAATTTTATTTTGGTCCACTATAAATCATATTTTTGCTTTTTACTCGGTTAAAATTCCAATGAGTCCATTAAAACTTTAACAAAACCCAAAAAAAACATCCACAAAATAAGATTCAATCAAATTTAATTATTTCAAATATTTGATTTTGGGATTTTGAAAATGATTATATAGCTTAACCTAAGTTTGAGCTTTTTACTCTTTTTTAAATTTAAAATGTTCCATTGTAAAGCCCATTTAGATTTCCATGCCTTTAAACCCCAACTAAAACACCTACAAAATTAGATTAAATAAAATTTAATGAGTTCAAATATTTAATTATGGGATTTCAAACATGATTATATAGCTTAACCAATATTTCATAACTTTTCTTTGTTAAAATTCAAACGGGTCCACTATAAACCCTATTTATACATGCATGCCTTAAACTCCAACAAAATGTCTAGAAAATAAGATCAAAACAAATTGAATGAGTTCAAATATTTAATTATGGGCTTTTTAACATGATTATTTAGCTTACCCAAAATTTTAGAGCTTTTTACTAGGTTAAAATTCTAACAGGTCCATTGTAAAGCCCATTTAGACATGCATGCTTTAAACCACAACAAAACTTCTACAAAATAAGATTAAAATCAAATTTAATGAGTTAAAATATTTGATTATGATATTTTGAACATGATTAAATAGCTTAAACCCTTACAAAAATGTCGCAAAAAAAGATTAAATAAAATTTCATGAGTTCAAATGTTTTATTTTGGGCTTCCAAACATGATTATATAGCTTCACGAATATTTTAGAGCTTTTTACTCGGTTAAAATTCCAATTGGTCCACTATAAATCATATTTTGACCTGCACGCCTTAAACTCTAACAAAACATCCGCAAAATGAGATTCAATCAAATTTAATGAGTTCAAATATTTGATTATGGGATTTTGAACATGATTATATAGCTTAACCTCAATTTCAGAGCTTTTTACTCTGTTAAATTCTAAATGTTCCACTGTAGAAGCCCATTTAGATTTCCACTCCTTAAACCCTAACAAAAATGGCCCAAAATATGATTAAATCAATTTTCATAAGTTCAAAATTTTTATTTTGGGTTTCTGAACATGATTATATAGCTTAATAAATATTTCAAAGCTTTTTACACAGTTAAAATTCCAACGAGTCCACTATAATACCAATTAGACCTGTACGCCTTAAACCTCAACAAAAAAATTCGCAAAATAAGATCAAAACAAATTGAATGAGTTCAAATATTTAATTATGGACTTTTGAACATGATTATATAGCTTAACCAAAATTTTAGAGCTTTTTACTAGGTTAAAATTCCAACAGGTCCATTGTAAAGCCCATTTAGACATGCACGCTTTAAACCGTAACAATACTTCTACAAAATAAGATTAAAATCAAATTTAATGAGTTAAAATATTTGATTATGATATTTTGAACATGATTAAATAGCTTAAACCCTAACAAAAATGTCACAAAAAAGATTAAATAAAATTTCATGAGTTCAAATGTTTTATTTTTGGCTTCCGAACATGATTATATAGCTTAACGAATATTTTAGAGCTTTTTACTCGGTAAAATTTCAATTGGTCCACTATAAATCATATTTTGACCTACACGCCTTAAACTATAACAAAACGTCCGCAAAATAAGATTCAATCAAATTTAATGAGTTAAAATATTTGATTATGGGATTTTGAACATGATTATATAGCTTAACCTCAATTTCAGAGCTTTTTACTCTGTTAAATTCTAAATGTTCCACTGTAGAAGCCCATTTAGATTTCCACTCCTTAAACCCTAACAAAAATGCCCCAAAATAAGATTAAATCAATTTTCATAAGTTCAAATTTTTTATTTTGGGTTTTTGAACATGATTATATAGCTTAATAAATATTTCAGATCTTTTTACTCGGTTAAAATTTCAACGAGTCCACTGTAATACCAATTAGGCCTGTACGCCTTAAACCTCAACAAAAAATCCGCAAAATAAGATCAAAACAAATTGAATGAGTTCAAATATTTAATTATGGACTTTTGAACATGATTATATAGCTTAACCAATATTTTAGAGATTTTCTTCGTTAAAATTCCAACAGGTCCACTGTAAAGACCATTTAGAAATCAACGCCTTAAAGCCTAACAAAACGCCTGCAAAATTAGATTCAATCAAATTTAATGAGTTCAAATATTTAATTATGGGCTTTTGAACATGATTATATAGTTGAACCTCAATTTCAAAGCTTTTTACTCTGTTAAAATTGCAAAGGTTCCACTATAAAAGACCATTTAGATTTCTACGCCTTAAAACCTAACAAAAAGGTCGCGAAATAAGATTAAATCAATTTTCATAAGTTCAAGTATTTTATTTTGGGTTTCTAAACATGATTATATATCTTAACAAATAATTCAGAGCTTTTTACTCAGTTATAATTCCAACGAGTCCATTGTAAATACCATTTAGACTTGTTTGCCTTAAACCCCAATAAAACGTCGGCAAAATAAGATTAAAACAATTTTAATTAGTTCAAATATTTGATTATGGGATTTTGAACATGATTATATAACTTAACCTTAGTTTTAGAGCTTTTTACTCGGTTAAAATTAAAACGGATCCACTATAAATCCCATTTAGATACCTACGCCTTAAACCTCAACAAAACCCCTGCAAAATTAGATTAAATCAAATTTAATGAGTTCAAATATTTAATTATGGCTTAAACCCCAACAAAACATCCACAAAATATGATCAAAACAAGTTGAATGAGTTTAAATATTTAACTATGGGCTTTTTAACTTGATTATATTGCTTAACCAAAATTTTAGAGCTTTTTACTAGGTTAAAATTCCAACATGTCCATTGTAAAGCCCATTTAGGCATGCACGCTTTAAACCGCAACAAAATGTCTACAAAATAAGATTAAATCAAATTTAATGAGTTTAAATATTTTATTATGAGATTTTGAACATGATTATATAGCTTAACCTCAAGTTTAGAGCTTTTTACTCTTTTAGAATTCCAAAGGGTCCACTATAAAAGCCCATTTTGGGCTTAAACCCTAAAAAAATGTCGCAAAAAAGATTAAATCAAATAAAATGAGTTCAATTTTTTTATTTTGGGCTTCAGAACATGATTATATAGCTTAACGAATATTTTAGAGTTTTTTACTCGATTAAAATTCCAACTAGCCCACTGTAAATCACATTTAGACTTGCACGTCTTAAACCCTAACAAAACGTCCACAAAATAAGATTAAATCAAATTTAGTGAGTTCAAATATTTTATTATGGGTTTTTGAACATGATTATATAGCTTAATCTCAATCTTAGAGTTTTTTACTTGGTTAAAATTCGAGCGGGTCCATAGTAAAGCTCATTTAGACATCCACACTTTAAACCACAACAAAACATCTAGAAAATAAGATTAAATCGAATTTAATGAGTTCACATGTTTAATTATTAGTTTGTGCACATGATTATATAGCTTAACCAAAATTTCAGAGTTTTTTCTCAGTAAAAATTCAAATGGGTCCACTGTAAATCCCATTTAAACCCCAACAAAACGCCTACAAAATTATATTAAATCAAATTTAACGAGTTCAAAATTTTAATTATGGGCTTGAGAACATGATAATATAGCTTAACCAATATTTCATAGCTTTTCTTCGTTAAAATTTCAACAGGTCCACTATAAAGCCCATTTACACTTGCACGCCTTAAACCCCAACAAAATGTCCGCAAAATAAGATCAAAACAAATTGAATGAGTTCAAATAGTTAATTATGGGCTTTTTAACATGATTATATAGCTTAACCAAAATTTTAGATCTTTTTACTAGGTTAAAATTTCAACATGTCCACTATAAAGCCATTTAGATATGCACACTTTAAAACAAAATGTCTACAAATTAAGATTAAATCAAATTTAATGAGTTTAAATATTTTATTATGAGATTTTAAATATGATTATATAGGTTAACCTCAATTTTAGAGCCTTTTACTCTGCTAAAATTCCAAAGAGTCTACTATAAAAGCTCATTTAGAATAGCACGCCTTAAACCCGAAGAAAAATGCCTTAAAATAAGATTAAATCAAATTTCACGAGTTCAAATATTTTATTTTGGGCTTCCGAACAAGATTATATAGCTTAACGAATATTTTAGTGCTTTTTACTTGGTTAAAATTTCAACTGGTCCACTATAAATCACATTTAGACTTGCATGCCTTAAACCCCAACAAAAAGTCCGCAAAATAAGATTAAATGAAATTTGATGATTTCAAATATTTGATTAAGGGATTTTGAACATGATTATATAGCTTAACGTCAATTTTAGAGTTTTTTACTCGGTTAAAATTCCAACGGGTCCGCAATAAAGCTCATTTTGACATCCACGCTTTGAACCACAACAAAACGTCTACAAAGTAAGATTAAATCAAATTTAATGATATTACATATTTAATTATAGGCTTTTGCACATAATTATATAGCTTAACTAAAATTTCAGAGTTTTTTCTCAGTAAAAATTCCTACGGGTCCACTGTAAATACCATTTAGTCGTACACACCATAAACCCCAACAAAATGTATAAAAAATATGATTAAATCAAATTTAATGAGTTCAAATATTTAATTATGGGACATTGACCCTAATTATATAGCTTAACCTCAATTTCAGAGCTTTTTAATCTGTTAAAATTCCAAATGTTCCACTGTAGAAGCCCATTTAGATTTCCACGCCTTAAACCATAACAAAAATTCCACAAAATAAGATTAAATCAATTTTCGTAAGTTCAAATATTTTATTTTGGGTTTATAAATATGATTATATAGCTTAAGAACTATTTCAGAGCTTTTTACTTAGTTAAAATTCCAACTGGTCCACTGTAAATCACATTTAGACTTGTACGCGTTAAACCCCAACAAAACGTCCGCAAAATAAGATTAAATCAAATTTAATTAGTTCAAATATTTAATTGTGGGCTTTGGAACATGATTATATAGCCTAAACTTAGTTTCCGAGCTTTTTACACGGTTAAAATTAAAACGGGTCCAGTGTAAAAGCCCATTTAGACATCCACGTCTTAAACCCCAACAAATGCCTGCAAAATTAGATTAAATCAAATTTAATGAGTTCAAATGCTTAATTATGTGCTTTCGAACATGATTATATATTTTAACCAATATTTCATAGCTTTTCTTCGTTAAAATTCAAACATGTCCACTATAAAGCCCATTTACACATGCACGCCTTAAACACCAACAAAATGTCCACAAAATAAGATCAAAACAAAGTGAACAAGTTCAAATATTTAATTATGGGTTTTTTAAAAGATTATATATCTTAACCAAAATTTTAGAGCTATTTAATAGGTTAAAATTCCAATAGGTCCATTGTAAAGACCATTTAGACATGCACGCTTTAAACCGCAACAAAACATCTACTAAATAAGACCAAATCAAATTTAATGAGTTTAAATATTTGATTATGATATTTTGAACATGATTATATAGCTTAACTTCAATTTTAGAGCTTTTTACTCTGTTTAAATTCCAAATGGTCCACTATAAAAGCACATTTAGACTTGCACGCCTTAAGCCCTAACAAAAATGTCGCAAAAAAGATTAAATCAAATTTCATGAGTTCAAATATTTTATTTTGCGCTTCTGAACATGATTATATAGGTTAACGAATATTTTACAGCTTTTTGCTCCGTTAAAATTCTAATTGGTCTACTGTAAATCACATTTAAACTTACACGCCTTAAACCCTTACAAAACGTCCGCAAAATAAGATTAAATCAAATTAAGTGAGTTCAAATATTTGATTATGGGCTTTTGTACATGATTATATAGCTTAACCTCAATTTTAGAGTTTTTTACTCAGTTAAAAATCGAACGGGTCCACAGTAAAGCTTATTTAGACATCCACACTTTAAACTACAACAAAACGTCTACAAAATAAGATTAAATCGAATTTAATGAGTTCACATATTTAATTATAGGCTTTTGCACATGATTATATAGCTTAACTATAATTTTAGAGTTTTTTCTCAGCAAAAATTCCTACTGGTCCACTATAAATACCATTTAGATGTGCACACCTTAAACCCAACAAAATGTCTGCAAAATATGATTAAATAAAATTTAATGAGTTCAAATTTATGGGATTTTGAACATGATCATATAGCTTAACCTCAATTTCAGAGTTTTTACTTTGTTAAAATTCCAAAGGCCCCACTGTAAAAGCCCATTTAGATTTTCACGCCTTAAACCCTAACGAAAATGCCGCAAAATAAGATTAAATCAAATTTCATAAGTTCAAATATTTTATTTTGGGTTTTTGAACTTGATTATATAGCTTAACAAATATTTCACAGTTTTTTACGGTTAAAATTCCAACGATTCCACAATAAATACCATTTAGACATGTACGCCTTAAACCCCAACAAAAAATCCGCAAAATAAGATCAAAACAAATTGAATGAGTTCAAATATTTAGTTATGGAATTTTGAACATGATTATATAGCTTAACCGCAATTTTAGTGCTTTTCTGTGTTATAATTCCAACAGGTCCACTGTAAAGGCTATTTAGAAATCCACGCCTTAAACCTCAACAAAACGTCTGCATAATTGGATTCAATCAAATTTAATGAGTTCAAATATTAAATTTTGGGCTTTTGAACATGATTATATAGCTTAACCTCAATTTTAGAGCTTTTTACTCTATTAAAATTCCAAATGTTCCACTATAAAAGCCCATTTAGATTTCCACCCTTTAAACCCTAACAAAAATGCCGCAAAATAAGATTAAATCAATTTTCATAAGTTCAAATATTTTATTTTGGGTTTCTAAACATTATTATATAGCTTAACAAATATTTTAGACTTTTTACTCGGTTAAAATTCCAACGAGTCCATTGTAAATAACATTTAGACCTGTACGCATTAAACCACAATAAAACGTCCGCAAAATAAGATTAAATCAAATTTAATTACTTCGTATATTTGATTGTGGGCTTTTGAACACGATTATATAGCTTACCTTAGTTTTAGAGCTTTTTACTCGGTTAAAATTAAAATGGGTTCACTTTAAAGCCCATTTAGACATCCACGCTTTAAACCCCAACAAAACGTCTGCAAAATAAGATTAAATCAAATTTAATGAGTTCATATATTTAATTATGGGCTTTCGAGCATGATTATATAGCTTAACCAATATTTCATAGCTTTTCTTCATTAAAACCCCAAAAACTCACCAATGTTCGATCGAAATAAGAAGCATAAAAATATAGGTTATATCGAATGATATAGAGATGGGGAGGGGAAAGTGCGGCTGCAAATATGCAGATTCAAACGCTGAAAGGGAATTAAACACCCAATTTAATGAGTAAATCATAAGGGAAGCCATTGAACTTAATGAGGGTTTGCAAACTAGCACTTAAGTTTTTCATGATTTGCAAATTGACCCTAGAATTTCTATATTAAGCCTCATAAATTTAAATTTCTCAATTTAACCTTAAAAATTAATTAGGGTTTCTAAATTAAATTCCCAAATCATTAGGGTTTCAAGAATTAGGGATTTCAAAAGTTAGGTTTCTAAATTAGGGATATTTTGAATCTAGGGTGTACAATTTGGGCGTATTTTTTGGGTGTTACACCACTATAAAACCCATTTAGAAATGCATGCCATAAACCCTAACAAACGTCTACAAAATAAGATTAAATCAAATTAAATGAGTTTAAATATTACATTATGAGCTTTCGATCATGATTATATAGATTTAAAAATTTTCAGAGCTTATTAATCGGTTAAAATTTTAACGGGTCCACTATAAAGCCCAATTAGAAATGCACACCTTAAACCCAAACAAAACGTCCGCAAAATAAGATTAAATCAAATTTATTGTGTTCAGATATTTGATTATGGTCTTTTGAACATGATTATATAGCTTAGCCTCCATTTCAGAGCTTTTTTTCTCTATTAAAATTCAAAAGAGTCAACTACAAAAGCCCATTTAGACTTGCACGCCTTAAACCCTAACAAAAATATCACAAAATAAGATTAAATCAAAGTTCATGAGTTCAGATATTTTTTTGGGCTTTTGAACATGATTATATAGCTTACCAAATATTTTAGAGCTTTTTAGTCAGTTAAAATTCCAACTGGTCCACTATAAATCACATTTACACCCGCACTCCTTAAACCTTAACAAACGTCCATAAAATAAGATTAAATCAAATTTAATGAGTTCAAATATTTGATTATGGGATTTTGAACAACATTATATAGCTCAACCTCAATTTCAGACCATTTTACTCGGTTATCGCCCTTGAGGCTTTGCTTGAAGGGGATACGACAACGCCTCTTCTGGCCTGCTCAGCCTCGATTTTCCTGGCTGTTAAAGCCTTGGTTATGGCTGCTTATGCCTTGGTTCTCTTGGCTTAGGGTTTCTCTGGTGACTCTCAGGCCCTGGGTTACGTGCAGGCTACTACGTGCGGCTGATTTGTGGACCTGGAGCCTAACACTCTCCTTAGGGATCATGAAAGTGAACATCGGCCTTCTCTTCTTATCTGATGAAAGAATGGTTCCAACCTTATGTTATTATCTTTCGTTGTTTCTTTTGCATCACACCATGCAACGTAAAAGAATGTATCTTAACTCTTTATATTTCTGTAATGTTGTCTCGCTATATTTTGGATCCTATTATGCTATTCTTCTCTTGGGATTATCTCTGTGGCCAACTTTATCCTGGGTTTCCCAGTTATGGGGATATCGGTGCCCCTCGGTGCCTTGGCTATCATCGTTATAGGGGGTTCCAGTGTGCTGGAACTGGTTCCGAGTTTCACACACCTTATGTGTAAATATCTGGTTAAATTACAAAGGACTCATGCTTCGGTTTGCTCTTCGTTTTTTGTACTTGTATTTTGTTTAGACAATCTTCTCATGAACCTAGGATTATCTTCTTTCTTTTCCGCTTCATGATATGCGCTGCCTATACTTTCTTATCTCTTTGTTTTCAAGTCCCCATGATGCTTCATGTCCATGGTTTAGACATGATCAAATTCTGGGCGCCGTCGTATCTGCCTTCAGTTTCAACTCCACGATCCCTTTATATAACCCTAATCTGGACCTTTTTGGATGTTTTGTTTTCTCTTGCTAGGTTCCTTCAACTATGTTGTAACTTATGTTCGTTTCTGTATCACGCTAGAGATAGCAAAACAATGCTTCATACCTTTTATTGTTCTTATAATAGAATTGTACTCCCTTTTCAGCGCAAGCTTTATTTCGATGGTTTCTCAGGTTTTACATGTTTTTTCAAATGTTACGACATTGGCCGTTTGCTTTTAGGCTGTTGGGTATCTTATGCCAATTCTACGTTCATTGTTATTAATGTTTCGTTGATAACGTCACCCTGCGAACTACGACCCTTCCCCTGTGACAAAGATATGCACTATCGATGCCTTCAATGTGTTACGCAAGGGTCTTAAGGACTTCAATTTGATTCATATTGAAAGGTGTTCATCTCCTACCTTAAATCTGCTTCTTTCTTTGATTATCTGGCCCACTCCCTACCTTATAGGATTTGGATCACGGTTCTCTCTCCTTATCCAATTCCTGGCTTGAATTGAAGCTGTTTTCAAATTTAAATTCAAAATTATATTTGCACTTATCCCTCCAGATTCCCATTGCGATAGAGTCTCCTATAGCTGTTAATCTCTTCCTTAACTTTTGGAAGGCTCTTTTTTCTTTTTCTATCTCCCTTTTTTCCGGTAAGGAATCTATTACTGCTAATCTTTTCCTTAATTATCGGAAGCCCCTCCTTTTCCTTATCTACCTTCTTTTTTTCCGGTAAAGAATTTATGATTGAATCAATCTTTTCTTTATGCTTTAACTTCAACACATTCTTTTCCTTTTATAAAAACTCTCCACACTCTGATTTCTTCCATTCCCTACGTTTCTTATTCTTTTCTGTGCTAATGGCCTCTCAATCTTTTCTCAACCAATTCGACAACTAGCAATTCACCGCTGAAGAGCAAGGTATCATTTTTGCCCCTCTTGTTTCTAAGGATGATCCCTCCGATGACTGCCGGCATTCCCTTGTTGGGAAAATCTTTGCAACGAAAGCTATTGATGAGGCTACTATGATCCGAGTCTTTCAAACAGTATGGAAGAACGAAAACGTCCTCTCCATCATTGCGCCGAAATAAAACTATTTTTTGTTTAAGTTTGAATCTTCTTCAAAGCGGAACTAGGTGTTCAAAAGAGGGCCTTGGACCTTCAAGAAGGATTGGGTGGCCTTGCTTTCGTTGCAGCCAGCATATACCATTGATGAATATTCTTTTAGCCACATGCGTATCTGGGTTTGTGTTTATCGTGTGCCTTTAGCCATTATGGCTGGTGACAAAGTGGCCAACGACACTGGCTGATCGATTGGTTCTTGTATGGGTTTCGTGTTTGGCATGGACACGAGGAAGGATGAGGATGGTAACATGGCAACTTTTCATCGGGTGGGGATTTTCCTTAATGTCACGAAGCCTCTGCGCCGCTGTGTGGCCTTGGGCGGCTCCATCTCTTCTCTGAAGTTATGTCCTCTTCAATATGAGCGTCTTCCAACCTTTTGCCATGTTTGTGCCATTCTGTGCCATTTAGTCGGCACCTGCCCCACTCACAAGATTACTTCACAATCGCATTTGCAATATGGCGATTGGTTACGTGTGGATGCCCCTAAGGTAAAGGCTAAGCCGAGAACAATGGGTCGTGTCTGCTATTTTGAAATCAGGGCGGCATCTAAAGCATCGAACCCTGTTATGGGTGCTGGTTTTTGGATCATTACTTTCCTTACTATCAAATTCTTACTATATATGTTACCTCTTTGTGTTTTCTCAATTTGTATTTTTCTTTTTATGATACTGCTTTTGCCTCTCCTCATACAGATGTTGATGGCACAGTCCCTAAGATTGCTGATGAATCGGATGCTGCTGCGACCGCGACTTCTTCTCTTGCACCTAACACAAACCAACAGACAGCGCCAATCACAGCCGATACTGTGATCGCTGACTTGGTTAAGGCTGACGCCTTTATGGATACTGTGAATGTAGCCGAGACCCCAGTTGCGACTGCGAAGTTAGTCGATGCCACCCTGTTAAAAACAGTGCTTCCTGATGTTGAATCAACAAACGGAACAGTTTCTTCTGATTCGACAGTCGCTGCTGATGATATTGAGCCGGAGGAAACAACACCACCAGACAAGCGCTTCGTCTTAGTGGAAGATCTAGAGGTGCCTCCCGGAAAGGTAGCACCGGCTGTCTCCACCTTTGAATGGCAGGTCCCAGCTAAACCATTAATGTTCGAATTTGAAGTTTGGCTTGCAGCCAACCCTCGAGCACGCCTTCGGATTTGGGGCAGAACCTGGTCGGTTAGCGCAAGGCCAAACGTAGCCCTCCTCAGGCAGACATTTCTGTCGTTAAGAGACCACGTCCTTTCCACTCAACTGGTGGCAAACTTTCTAAATTGAACTCTCCTACTACGGGTAAACACTCCAAGATTGCGAAAGCTGGGATGAGCAGCATAAACAATTCTTTGGCGGCGGTTGAGCATCAACCTCGCCGAGAGAAATGAAGATCATGTGTTGGAATTACCGAGGGCTTGGTAAACCTCAGCCAGTTCAGTCTTTAGGAAGGGTTATTTCTCGTTTAAGTCCTAATGTTGTTTTTTTGTGTGAAACTCGTTTAAAATTTTTTAATTCTTATCGTGTTAAACTTGCTTTATGTATGAACGGTTGCATCACTGTTGATAGCAGTCGTAGTTGCTCCGGTCTTATGATATTATGGAATAATAAAATTACTTTGCTTTACTGTCATACTCAGATTGCTTCATTGATGTCGTTTTTAGATTAAATGCGGACTTCTTTCGCTTTATCGGTGTTTACAGTTACGTAGACACGAATTTAAAATATAAAACTTGAGAATTAATTGACTCGCTTTACTCCTCCTCGCCTCTCCCTTGGCTTATTGGCAGAGATCTCAATGAAATCCTTTTTGACGACGAGAAACAAGGAGGTTGCTGGCGGGCGCGCTCCTAAATTGAAATTTTTAGAGACTGCTTGTCTCGAAACCATCTTTTTGATTGTAAGCCATCGTCCGGTTGGTTTACGTGGTCTAAATCAGGGCCCAATTCTTCAACTGTCTTGGAACATCTGGATTGCTTTGTTGCTAGTTCATCTTGGTTACAACAACACCCGCACAATCAGAATATCTCATCTTATTCCGCTAACTCGGATCACTACACAATCCTAGTGGATACTATGCATGCTCGTCGTGAGCATACTAGGCCTCAAGGCGACCACTTTCGTTTTGACTCTTGTTGGGCCAATGACACTTCTTGTGTCTCGGCTATCCACCAAGCCTGGTATGCTGCGTCGAGCACTTCCATGGACAAACTATAGCTGGTCAGAGACCACCTTAATGATTAACAAGAGGACCTGCGTCGTACCTTCTCCGACCGCATTACTGAGTTGCATCGCCAAATTAACTCTTGCTTGCGTCGTTGCCTCTCTGCTTTGGACATTGAGGTACTAAAATGGGACAAGGTTGAGTTACGCCAACTCCTCGATGCCAATAAGGCATATTGGGCCCAGCGTTCCCGTATCAATTGGTTATCCCATGGGGATAAGAATACATCGTTCTTTCATGCTCGGGCCTCCCGTTGTCGCAAGAAGAACGCCATCAAATGCCTTTTTGATTCCAATAATGTCTGGCACGTTAAAGAGGATGATGTTATGAGTGCTGTTGTGAATTACTTCCAAAGCCTCTTCATGACGTTTGAGCCATCTTTAGACCCCTTGATCATTGACAATATCGTGCCATCTGTCACTCATTCTATGAACGAGTCCTTATTACAGCCTTTCACAGAAGAGGAAATTCTTTTTGCCTTTTGGGACATTAACCCTTGGAAAGCCCCTGGTATTGATGGCTTCCCGAGCGGTTTCTTACGGCAACACTGGGACATACTTGGACCAGAGGTTGTTCAACATTGTCTCGAACTGTTGAGGGGGGATACAAACATGGCCCTGGTTAACAAAACAGTTCTGGTTTTGATCCCCAAAGTACTTACCTGACCCTACCTTTGTCCGACAGCTTCATCCCATCAGCTTTTGCACAGTCATCTAGAAGATTGTCGCGAAGGTTATTGTTAACCGTATGAAGCTGGTGCTTCCATCTTGCATTAGTGCTTCCCAAACGGCTTTTCTCTATGGTCAGAATATCACTGATAACATTTTGATTGCCTACCAGCTTGTGCACTCTATGCATTCTAATGGGTCCGACCTCTTTCAAGGTGCCTCTCTTAAATTGGATATGGAGAAGGCTTTTGATAGGGTGGAATGGGCGTTCCTCCAACGTGTTATGCTACAAATGGGCTTCACACCTCTGTGGGTTGACCTGATATTACGTTGTATCTCTACAGTCTCCTTCCATGCTTGGGTCAGTGGCTCACTTTCTCCGATTTTTTACCCTCAGAGAGGAATCAGGCAGAGGGATCCTCTGTCCCCTTTTTTATTCTTTATCTATTCTCAAGGACTCTCTGCCTCCCTTGAGGCCGAGCAAATGGCTGGCCGTCTTCAGGGCCTCTATGCTAGCCATCATGGTCCACGGGTAAACCACCTACTATTTGCTGATGACAGCCTGATCTTCTTCAGGAATGATATCGATGAAGTTACGCGTTTAAGGGAGATCATTGATTTCTATGCTTCCTCGTCTGGCCAAGCGGTCAATTTTGACAAATCCACTATCTTCTTTGGGCCGAGGTCGTCCCCTGAATTTAAGCAAGCTGTTCATCGCATCCTCTACGTGCGTGAGGTCGATGACCCAAGTTTCTATCTTGGCATACCGCTCCTAATTGGTAAAAATAAGATAGCATCCTTGGGGTTTACTCACGACAAAGTAAATTCATGCATGTCTAATTGGAATAACCACCTTCTTTCCTTTAGTGGACGTGAAATGTTCATTAAATCGGTTGCGCAATCCTTGCCTCAATACGTCATGTCTTGCTACATGATGCCCCAAAACATCATTGATGACATGACCCAGTCAATCTGATGTTATTGGTGGTCTGGTCGAAATAATAAGCGAGGCTGGCCACTTGTTTCTTGGGACTTGGTTCGCGCCCCAAAATCTGCGGGTGGCGTTGGTTTCCGTTATATGCACCACTTTAATGTTGCCTTGTTAGGCAAACAACTATGGCGTTTGATTTCTGAGCTGGACTTCTTACGTTCTAGGGTCTACTGTGCCTGGTACTACTTCTGGGAACATCTTCGACGTAGTGCCCAACATGAGGGATTTCTTTGCCTGGAAGGGTCTTTGCCAAGCCATGCGCTTGCTTTCCCCTAGTTTCTTTTGGAGGCCGGGCATTGACCGCAAGCTTCGTGTGCACTGTGACATCTTGGGAGGGGGCCTCGTCTCTTATTCTCTATGGTGATTACTCTGATAATGCTGAGATCCCTGTCCGTTGTCGGGATTTTCTGGTCCGTGGTTATGCCCAGTGGGATACCATCAAGGTGCGCGATTACTTTGATCTGGAAGATGCAAAAATATCTTGCGGGTCCCTGTCACCGATGAACGACGAGATACGGTGCTTTGGAGTAACCACGATACCGGGCTCTACTCCGTCCGATCCAGCTACCTCTTCTTGCAACGACCTCCGCGTCCCTTCCTTCGGGCCTCTCCAATCTAGAAGGTCATTTCCCGCTCCTCTATGCTGCCCAAGGTGTGAACCTTTGGATGGCGTGCCGGGCGTGATGCCCTTCTTACTGGGAGTCGTTTAGCTGCGGTTGACCTGTCCACAGGAGCCTGCCCCTTCTGTTAGGCCTCTCCAAAAATGGCCTTGCATGCGCTTTGTGACTACACTGGTGCAGCTGAGGCACTCCGTCTCGCAGAATTTCCTTTTCGACTCCACATTAGCTCGGTCTCGATCGTGATAGCCTGGCTTGAGGAGGGGGCTTCAGTTCTTTCCCAATCTGATTTTGCCTTCTTCTTAACCCTGCTTTGGAATTTGTAGAACTGTCGGAATGATTTAATTCACCATGATCGGATCCAGCCGTCTTGGCTAACGGTGATGAATGCTCAGGGCCTTCTTCGCGACTATTGTACAGCCAATTCATCCTCCTCGCCCGCTTCACCGTCGACCGCTGTCCCAGCCATCTCTGATCCTCGCTGGCAGCCATTGCCATTTGGGACGGTCAAGATCAACGTGGATGGTGCCTTCCAGGCGTTAACTGGAGCCGCTGCCAAAGGTGTCATTGCTCGGGATGCAAGTGGTTTTATCCTCAGTGGTCTTGCTCTTCCCTCTGCTGGGTGCTTGGATGCTGCTTTCGCGGAGCTTCATGCAGTTATTGCAAGTGCTCAGCTGGGACGTGACCGGGGTTGGATGGACATCATTCTTGAATCAGACTCTGCTATTGTGTTCAACAAGCTCCGCCATTTGACATCGGATGCCACGACCCTCGGCCCACATATTGAGCAGGCTAGTCTTCTTTTAGTTTCATTGCCTTGTTTGTGCCTTATGTTTATTCATAGGCTAGCAAATTCTGTTGCTCATACTGTGGCTTCTTGGGCCTTACATTCCGGATCCTCTGTTTTCTTTGACTCGAAGGATCCTGTTTTTATTCGCTCTGCTATAATGGACGACTTTCGTCCCCCCTGATTTCTTAATGATATTCCAGGCACTCTTTTCCCCTTAGGTCTAGAGGGGTTTTTAATGAGGCCCACCTTCCTTCAAAAAAATAATTCCAATGGATCCACTGTAAAAGCGTATTTGGAAATGCACGCCTTAAACCCTAACAAAACGTCCATAAAATAATATTTAATCAAATTAAACGAGTTTAAATATTAAATCATGGGCTTTCGATCATGATTATATAGATTAAAAAAAATTTCAGAGCTTATTACTCAGTTAAAATTCCAACAGGTCCACTATAAAGCTCAATTAGAAATGCACGCCTTAAACTCCAACAAAACGTCCGCAAAATAAGATTAAATCAAATTTATTGTGTTCAAATATTTGATTATGGGTTTTTGAACATGATTATATAGCTTAATCTCCATTTCAAAGCTTTTTTGCTCTATTAAAATTTAAAAGGGTCCACTACAAAAGCCCATTTAGACTTGTACGCCTTAAACCCTAACAAAAATATCGCAAAATAAGATTAAATCAAAGTTCATGAGTTCAAATATTTTTTTGGGCTTCCGAACATGATTATATAGCTTACCGAATATTTTAGAGCTTTTTACTCGGTTAAAATTTCAATTGGTTCACTGTATATCCCATTTAGACCTGCATGCCTTATACCCTAACAAATCATCTATAAAATAAGATTAAATCAAATTTAATGAGTTCAAATATTTGATTATGGGATTTTGAAAATGATTATAAAGCTTAACCTCAGTTTCAGAGCTTTTTACTCGATTATGATTCCAATGGGTACACGATAAAAGCTCAATTAAAAATGCATGCCTTAAACCCCAAAAAACGTCCACAAAATAAGATTAAATCAAAATTGTTGTGTTCAAATATTAAATTATGGGATTTCTAACATGATTATATAGCTTAACCTCAATTTCAGAGCTTTTTTACTCTATTAAAATTCAAAAGGGTCCACTGTAAAAGCCCATTTAGACTTGCAAACCTTAAACCCTAACAAAAATGTCGCAAAATAAGATTAAATCAAAGTTCATGAGTTCAAATATTTTTTGGGCTTTTGATCATGATTATAGAGCTTAACCAAAATTGTAGAGCTTTTTACTCGGTTAAATTTCCAACAGGTCCACTATAAAGCCCATTTAGACATGCACACCTTAAGCCCCAACAAAACGTCCACAAAATAATATTAAATCAAATTTAAAGAGTTCAAATATCTGATTATAAGTTTTTGAACATGATTATAAAATTCCAATTGGTTCCTTTAAGAGCCCATTTAGACAAGCATGCCTTAAACTATAACAAAAAGGTCGCCAAATAAGATTAAATTAAATTAAATGAGTACAAATATTTTATTTTGGGCTTTTGAACATGATTATATAGCTTAACCTCAATTTCAGAGAATTTTACCCAGTTAAAATTTAAACGGGTCAACTATAAAGCACATTTAGAAATGCACGCCTTAAACCCTAACAAAGCATCTATAAACTAAGATTAAATCAAATTTAATGATTTCAAATATTTAATTATGGGATTTTAAACATGATTACATAGCAAAACCTCAACTTCAGAGTTTTTTACTCGGTTAAAATTCTAACGGGTCCATTATGAAAGGCCGCAAAATAAGTTAAAATCAAATTTCATGAGTTCAAATATTTTATTTTGGGCTTTTGAACATCATTATATAGCTTACCATCAATTTCAGAGCTTATTACTCAGTTAAAATTGCAATAGGTCCACTATAAAGTCCATTTACACCTGTACGCCTTAAACCCTAATAAAACATCTACAAAATCAGATTTATTTGAAAGAAAAGAAGATGTGTCTCCTTAAAAGAGCCCACTAAAAGCCTACACCAGGCCAAAGACCAGTGGAGGCGCCTAAGAGGGGAAAAAGAGTGCACAAAGATTCATTAATTAAGAAAAGGATGGAGAGTCATCACATACAATAGATGAAATAATCTCGGGACAAACCGAGTCAAAAGACGGATGGGAGAGGGATCGGAAAGCCTAATTAGCTAAAAAAAGAGATACATAAAAGACCCTAAAGCTATGGACATGACGGTCAAGAATGTCTCGAGCTGGTGCAAGATGATCGTGTAAAAGAGATATGTCATCCGTAGAGCGGCTGACCTTATTAACCACGATAGTTGAATCAAATTCAAAGATGGCATTCAGCAAACCCTTTTCCTGGGCTAACTATAACCCAACAATTATGGCAGAAGCTTCAGCGAGCGATGCATCCGTACAACTGGGGACAGGGCGAGCCATGCCCCCAATGACCAAGCCGTGTTCACTTCGTGCAACAACACCCACAAAAGCCAAGCGGGAAGGAGGATCAAAAGCACCATCAACGTTTAACTTAATTAAACCAACAGCAGGTGGCCACCAGCGTCGATCAAAGAGGGCCGAGGAGCCTGACTGCGAAGAGGATGGTGGGGAACAACAATATAGTAGTCATAATGGAGGCGGTGGGCATTGGAAACTAGGACTCAAAGTGGGCGCAATGTTATCTCATGGACCCAATTGTTTCTTCTTCGCAAAAGGTACCAAAGAACGATAAGAAGAATTGCAAAGGAATCCAAGGAGAGAGAGGAGGCAGCTTCTTCAAGCAAGGCTATAGTTGTCGCAGCCTGACTGGTGACAAGTTCATGAGAAAAACTGGCAAGGAGAATGGCCTCACACGAAGCTGGATAGTCATTGAGGGCATGCAGAGTCGTCTCGGAGTCATGCCAGGATAAAGAGCAGGCTCCTAAGGAAAGACCCATAGCATGGAGATGGTTACCAGTTGGGAGGGCCTCATGCCCGATATGCCAGCCAAAGGTGCGAACCTTAGGAATATCGGGCAATTTCGAAAGAAGCTTCTAAACCCAAGATGACCTAGAAACTGAGGGATCTGACCGTTGGAGGTAAAGGTACCTGGGTCAGATGGTGTAAATTTTAGAGTCATGATCACCCTAGAGGAGGGTATCTAGTTTGGTGGCAAAGATTAGTACATGCACCATTTCCTCCGCATTGTCATGGGAAAAAACAACACGAACGAGTTAAGAGTTCCAACATGGTTGTCCTGGAACCATAAAATCGGGGTAGTGGGGGGTAGCTCCTCATTATCAAGATATTTGCCCGAGAAGGAGATTTGGGAAGTGCAACCCCAGCGCTCCTGATGCAGTCGGACCGTACTATTGGTACCGAGGGTCCAAAAGAAGCCATCACGTAACTAGGACAGTGCTTGAAAGAGGCCCTTCTACACAAAGGAGGCTTGACACAAATAAGATTAAATCAAATATAACGAGGTCCAATATTTAATTATGGGCTTTTGAACATGATTATATACCTTAACCTCAATTTTTGAGCTCTTTACTCCATTAAAATTCCAACGTGTCAATTATAAAGCCCATTTAGAAATGCACGCCTTAAACCTCAGCAAAACGTCCACAGAATAAGATTAAATTAAATTTAATGTGTTCAAATATTTAATTACAGGCTTTTGAACATGATTTTATAGCTTAACCAAAATTTCAAAGCTTTTTCCTTGGTTAAAATTCCAACAGGACCATTGTAAAGCCCATTTAGGCATGCACGCCTTTAACCCCAACAAAACGTCTACAAAATAAGATTAAATCAATTTTAATGAGTTCAAATATTTGATTATCGACTTTTGAACATGATTATACATCTTAACCTACATTTCAAAGCTTTTTTAATCTGTTAAAATTCTAAAGGGTCCACTATAACCCCCTCTACCCGGCCTAGATGCCCGACCAAATCGTGTGAGCTACATTAGGTTTGCAGAAACAAAACCAAGACCAATTAACTAAGATTAGGTCTTTTTACCATTTTATCTTGTCTAGATGCAACGTTATGTCCTAAGGTGTGCATGCTAGCAGTGAGTGAAATCTTAACTGAATCGAGCATCGAATTGAAATCCAATTGCACATATTTGCAATTTAGGGACCAAATTCCTACAGGGCCGTACAAGTACAGGTCCAAGGCGTATCAGTACGTGGGCACATTTGCAAAACCATGGATTCCAGTAGCTAAAGCCTATACTGATATGACCTCCCGTGTACCGATACGAGGCCCTGCGTATCGGTACACTCTGACCAGTAATGTCCAATTTTGCTAATTTTTTATACAATAATGGATTCAAACATGCTCTATCAACCAATTAACATATACACCACTAAACAATAGGTCAAACCATGCTAGGATATCGAAAGAACGAGATCAAATCATAGCAACATACTTCAATCATGAATCTAGAGGCATGCTTCCTAAAACGAATCCATTCAAAACATCATACCTTATAGACCATGCACTTAACATTTCCAAAACTATGCATATTAAACTATATGGAACATGTATCATGGATTAACAACAAAATCCCTATTTGTAATCCCCCAGTTTAAGCTTTTCCAAGCATAACAACCCATATGCAAGGCTTAAAGAGTAAACATGCATAAACAAATATTATACAACATAATCCTTCAACATGATAAATTATCAATTATATTGACTTTCAAGTGATCATAAACCAAGCTTCACTTTACAAAATATTACATCGAATACACAGATTCAACAAGTGTCCTCTCAACACTTCATATACTCTCAACCAGTATTAAGATAAGATCACAATCAGGTACCATCAAAACCCAATCATCTGTTAGATATATAATCCAATAACGGGAGTTTTTGGTACCATATAACCCCTCAACCATTAGGGTACTCATGGTGGAGTATTCGGTACACATAAACCCTTCAACACCCGAGGTGACTCATTATAGTGCATTATCAATCTTATGGCTGACCAACTATATCCAATAACATTTTAAATCACATCACTTACCAATATAATTCATTATTAACCATGCACCTCACTATTTTTATATGCAACATTCAAAAACTATTTCCAATGCATTAAACCATGCATTTACAAGTATTCCTCGTACTTACATGGACCATTTCCCCAATGCATCCATTATCAATATATGATCAAAAATCGATATAAAACATACTTAAAACATGCTTAAAAAGTAGGTACCATGTAATTCAAAAACAAGTGCATAAAATCAATTTTGCTAAAGCACGACCGAGGAAGAAATCTCATCATACTTACTTCTGAGATTAAATCAGCATTTCAAGCTTAATTTAAACTCTCAAAATACGCTTTAAACCATTTCAAGCTAAAAGTTCAGGTTCTCACTCACCGACTACGCAAAACTTCTTCTGTCGATACAAACGACTCCTCCAAAGCTTCCAAAACAATGGAATAAGCTTGAGGATCAACCACCCTTGATTTAACCATACAAAAACATAGGATTAAATGCATATAAATGCATTCAAAGACTCAACAACATTAATCCACAACAACTCTAACCAGAACCCCTCCATAACAACCAAAATCAACATTAAACACCTTGCAAACTTAGGCCAGCCAAAACCTAAAGGTTTAATCCATCAATTACCTTCAATTAACATCCAAAAACAACCTAACTTCATCCTTATACCTCCAACATTCATAAAACATCCATAACTCACCAAAACACCACAATAACAACCTAAGAAATTAGAGATTCCAATGTTAAAACTTACTTATTAACCGTCAAAATTGTGATTAGAACGAATCAAGAACTCAGCAAAACAGATCCAAAATGATCAAATGCTTGGGAATTTCTGTAAAACCTTGATTTAACCAATTTTCCATAATTAAATCATTAAAACTTATTAGAAAACATTAGACAATGATCAAATGCTTGAGAATTTCAGTAAAAAACCATTCACTAGAGGAGGAGAACGAACCTTACTTCTAATGAGTGAATTTCCTATCAATTGGATGTTTTACTCTTGAAAGACAAAGGAAAACAATTAGATTTTAGAAAAAAAGATTGAGGAATCCATTAGAAATCAAGAGTTTAAGAAATAAAAAACATTACCTAAAATCTTTGATGTAAAATAGAGTGTTTGACTGAAGAAACTTTGAGAGAAAAGTTTTAGAGAAAAAAGTTACGTCAAAAGTGGTTTTAGGAAAATAACTACCTTTCCTTAATCAAATCCCCTTTAATTCACTAATTAAAACTCATTTAAAATAATCCAAATTGAAAGAAAAATCAGATTAAAATAATTGGTAAAATTAGCTCCTTAAAGATTCTAAGATTTGACCCTTTTTCAAAACAATCACTAAAAATAGTTTTTCACTCTTTACATTTTGGTCACTAGCCAAAATGTCTGATTTCCAAATCCTCATTTTCAAAATTGACTTTACCAAAAATATCCATATATTAAATAATGATTTTAGTTTTTTCCCATATATTTTCCCACACAAAAATACTTATTCCAAGTTTTTATCTCGAATTTGACTTGAATCTCTAATCTCGATCCACTGGACCGTCTAATCAACCTAGAAACTCTTAAGCTCAAAACCAGGGCATTACAACTTTCCCCGACTTAGGAAATTTCGTCCTCAAAATTTACCTGAAGAAAACAAATGTGGAAACTATAATACCCCAAAGTTTGGTTAGTGACCAAAATGATAAGATTGAAAGTTTGATGTACAAAGTGAAGTGACTAAAATGAATAAAATGAAAGTTTGGTGGACAAAGTGAAAATTTCTAAAAAGTTTGAGTACTAAAATATAATTTTCCCAGAAATATTTTATCCCGTAAATGGGCAGTTCACCTATAAGTAGTGGGTTGCAAACGAGATTATTAAATTAATTCGAGATTTCAATTTTAAGGAATTATTTGATAAAGCTTTTGAATTTTTTTGGAAAAGTGGATCGAATATAAATTAAAAAAAATAATATTAGCCATTGGATGGAAGGGTAAGAATGTCATTTCACATGATTACAATGGTAGTATTAATTTTGGACCCTTGGACTTAGATAAAGTTTCCATGTTAAATCTTAGGCATTGGATCAAGGGATAAGATTGGAATTTAAGTTTGTTTCAAGTGCAAAATTGGAAATTGATTTAGTTTAAGGGCAAATCGGTAAACTATTAACTTAAGATTAAATCTAGGCCATTAGAATAAATATGATGACATGTGGCACATTATGGATTCATTGGATTTAGGGCAAAATAGTCATTTGATTATTTGAGAGATATTTTATTATATTTAGATTAAAAGAATGCCAAATGGCATTATGAAATAAGAAAAGAAAATTCCAGGCTTCTCTTCACTTTCTTTCCAACATGAGTTTTGAAGAAAATCAGATAAGAATGCTAAATTTTAATTTTCTCCCTAAATGGCTTGGATTTAGGGTTTGGTTATGAAATGCAAAGTTGATTCTATTTGAATTCTCTATCATTTGGTATAAAAAATTCATGGATTGGTTAAGCTATGCTTATGAAATTGAAGGATTAAAGTTTAGGGTTTATGAATATAAATTTATTTGTGGTTTTCTTTTGAAGGATTAAGTGTTTAATTAGCTTTTCTAAGCTTGATTCATGCTTGATTTCAAGTGTAAAGTAAACCCCTAATTTTGGCAAGTTAAGGTTAATTTATGGTTATTGGATTCAAGTTAAATTTGGAGTTTTTCATGAAAGGAAAATGTTGAAATATTGTAATTGAAGGTTAATTTGAAGTGTTTGAATGGTTAAAGGATGTTAAAGATCAAATTTATGAATCTGCTCAGAAATTTTAGTATGTGACAGTGAATTCCGAAATTCACCATAAATTCTACAAAAATAGTTAGAAAGTGAGCCTTATATAATTGTATTCGTGGTTCAGTCTAGTTTTGTTTGGAACAAACGGTGACTTATTTCGATATGTATATCAAAAGATATAAATTTTTAAGTGGTGAAAGGCCAGAAAATAGAGTACCAGTCTGCTCCCAAATTTAACACTAGAATTCAACTTTGAAAATTTATCATAAATCGTACAAGTTGAATTTTGGTTATTAGTATATATGGTTGAACAACTTATCGCATCTAGTTTCTATCAGAACAAACAAAATCGAATTCAGAGTTGTAGATTATTTTAAAGAAATATTTCTTTGAAGGTAGTAGAGGCTGACAGATTATAAAATGAGTACCTTATTGGTGTTATTAATTTGTGCATGTAAGGGATGAATGTGAGGCACTCAACTAAACACGATAAATCAGAAATTCAGTAGATAAAGAAAAGGATCAAGCTTGGCCTTCTCTTAATTTATTCAATTTAGTTGGGATAAGAAGTGTCAAGGTGAGTGCATTTAATGCATTTCATAAATATTTGCATATGTATAGGGAGGCTTGTGATAAGCCAACCTTAAATGTTATTGCAAAAGAAATGTATTGCACTGGTAAGTATATGTTCACATATTCTTTACATGTCCAATGCTAAGTGCTATGTATAGTGTTAAAATGTTCATTGATAGTTGTAAGCATCTAGTAGCATGTTTCCTGCATGTTCATGAAGAGGAGTCATAGACATTATTTACATGTTAATCACCTGGTTATTGATAAATAGTTTTGTACATAATGGGGTATGAACTGCCCTATTATGTTTTGAAATCATAATTTTATTATCATATACCGAATGATATGTTACATGAATGACATATGGCATAAAGGAGTATGAACCGCTCTATTATTTTGTTTTATTGATAATAATTTATTTATCGTTTACAAATTGATACGTTACAAGTATAATGATCATATTTTGATGCCCAAGTATATTATTGAGAGAATAGTATAATGGCATGCCATGGAGTCTAGCAGCTGCACCTGACACTTTATGTGTCTATCATTTATTGGCACTTTATGTGTCTAGAACTCTAGGAGTTCATCAGTCTTTATGGCCTAGTAGTTTGGGACTACATGACTCGCATACTTAGTTTCTCTCTACATGTATATCTTGGGCTACAAAATGATATTTTGCAAATGTAATGATATTGTTTTGATGCCCAAGTATACTATGAGAGTTACAGTATAGTGGCATGCCATTGAGTCTAGCAACTACGCCGACACTTTTACGTGTCTAGTGATAATCGACATTTATGGTCTATTGATTATTGACCTTCATGGTCTATTGATTATCAACCTTCATGGTTTAGTGATTATCGACCTTTATGGTCGATTGATTATTGACCTTCATGGTCTATTAATTATCTACCTTCATGGTCTTGATTTTTGACTTTTATGGTCTATTGATTACTGGAATTTATGCCCTATTGTTATTGGTCTTTATGGACTAATAGTCTGGGACTGCACAACTAGCATACTTAGTCCTCTCTGTATGATATATCTTGGGCTATAAGATGGAAATGATTTATAGGAAAGACATTAAATTAATAATATTGCAGATTAAATTAACGAAGTGTAGAGTAGTACATAAGGCTATTATAAATGGAAATGACTAAAATGTAGATGATTAAGCATTAGCTTAATATATTGATGTTGCAGTGGCAACAAATGGTAAGTTAAACTAGAAAGCTTAGTAATAATGGTAAGTATTGATATAGAATTAAATAAATTGAACAAGCAAACTCATTAGCTTGTATCATGCTATATCTATTCTTGCATTGATGCATAGATGAGATATTATGACAAATGGACAAGCATGAAAGTTTGATGGCTTTGGCATGTAGTAAATCGACAATATAAAGGTTAGTATATTAGCATATGACATGTTTTATATATATGCACCCTTGAGGTTTATTAAGTCATGAAATTGAATAAGCCTATTTAGTTGTTTTAAATCTTGATTATTGCCTCACTAAGTTCGTACTTAGCATGTGTTTGATTGTGCACACGTAGGTGGTTCGAGGTATTGGTGTAACATCCCTAAAATTGGTCTAGTCAGAATTAGATTTCGGCGATTAGAAATCCTATACTAAAAGAGTCTAAATATTGTATTGACATTGATTACGTTGTCCATCTCATTTATAAATGGACCTTGATTGAGTCCACGCTCTAGTTACGAACCTTATTGAAATGTTGAATTCTGAAATTTAGCTAGGCGTATCGATACAATAGGTTCTGTATCGGTACGGTTCAACAATATTTAACTAACTTACCAAACTTGACTAGCCGTATCGATATGGTCATAGGTGTATCGATACGAGTGTTTGTTAAAGATGTTTTAGTGACCAAATTGAGAAAATGGAAAGTTGAGGGGTGAGTCACCTCCTTTTTTATTCCCACCCCACGTGAATATTGGCCATCTATTGGCAAAAGATGACAATTGATGGTAATAAAGGGGGAGGGAATTTATTGAAATATTAAAACGTTTCCTCCCAAGCTAGGAAACCATGTGATTGGTTGCTTGGGATGCAACCCTCATGTGAAGGAAACCATCAGTCAAGCCTTAAAGAAGGGAAGAAAAGGAATAAAATACATTTTAAGTAAACCGAGGATAAATTTCCTATCCTCTTCATCCTTTTCCATTGAAGAACAAGCAAGCATCACCATTTACATCTTCAACCTTAAGCTCCCTAGCAAGCACCTCTCTTGATTGGATTCCTAGATTTGAGTTTCTTCCGATTTATCGATACTATAGAATAGCTCTTGATTGGGTAAGATAAAACCCTTTAACAATTGTTCGAATACATAGATATATTGAGTTTAATTCTAGACTGAAGTTGTTGAGCATATAAGCTAATCCATGGAAATTTATCAATTTAATAGCTAATTGCTATTTTGAGCATATATACCAAACTTGATGTTGTTATATTGATTTCGATATCATATTATTGATTCTAATCAATTCCTATTGTTGTAACCTAGCTCAAGAATTGGGGAAAGATCACCCGTCGTCTCTAATGAAAGCTAAGAGTAAAGGAATTGCAATCTGAGAGCCGTATGAGCTTCAAAATTGAGGTGAGTGTAGTTGGAGTCTCATGATTAGGCTAGGTGCCTTTCCTGATTTCATTTTCGTTGTATATAGTATTGTTGTAACATCCAAAAATGTAGCTTAGAAGTATGTTACAACTTTGATTGTATTTCAAATAGATTAAAGATATCCTTAGCATCAATGATTAAATGAGTTAAGGAACATTTTGAAGCAAGGAAGAATTGCATTGTAATTTATTAGACCTAGTATAAGGATTAGGATCAAATTGAAATAAAGGGAACATAAATTACCTTTTTGTGATATGGTAAAATTGAATACCTTGGAAACTTGCAAGGTTGCATGTTAAAGAAATTTATAATAAAGGATTTGTACACATGTCTTGAGGGAGAAAAGACATCCATGAAGGGTTCGGCCAAGTGCCTTCATCTTCCTTATCTTCCCTAAATCAACCAAAAATGGTTGATGGAAAGACTGAGAAACCTCAAAAGGTTTGAAGAAGAATGAAATGGGAGCCTTAGACGGTTAAGGAATAAAGTTTAATTAATCTAATAGTTTTGTTCCAATTTGAGTTCTTGAGCAAGGAGGTGACAAACTATCTTTCTTTCTTGAATTTAAGATTCAATCGAAAACTTGTGAATGAGATCTCCATGTGATATATGTGTTTGAATTGTTAGAAAAAGAAGAACCTATATACATTATGCATTTGCTTGAATCATTCGAATATAACATGTTAAATGATGCAGTTGATTTTGGAGATTAATTTTAGTTATATTACTTGTTAACATAGAACAATGACTATTTTGATATAAAGAAATTGTAGGAGGGGCTATTTCCAACTATTAAAGGAGGACTAAATTGAAAAGATATATTAGAATACTTGTATGTTAAGAAGTGTTCACTTTTAAAAAATGAAATATGGCGTGTTTTGCTGCATGAAAATATGTAAGCAAGTAAAATGGATTGATTTAGCATGAGTATAAACATTAGTGGGCCGAATTGAGTATATAAATATGTTTACATGAATTTGGGATTGTCTTGCATAAATGGGAACATTTGTGGATTGTTTTTGTGGTATAAAGAAACATGGGAGGACTAGTTTATTAGGCTTTAAGGCTTTTTGGTGCTTAAATATAAACGTGAGGGCTATTTTTGATGTTAAATTGTGAAGTGGACTACTTTATTTAATTATGCATGTGTTTGTTTGCGTACTAGGGTTGTTTTATAAACAAATGAACCTTTGGGAACTGTTTTGATGATGTATATATGTGTATACATGAAATGCTGGATTGTTTTGCTTAAACAAGAAAATATAGGGACTGTTTGGATATGTAAAAATATATATAAGTATTTTGGGGACTGTTTTCTATATGTATAAGAGTTCGAGACTATTTTGCATACATATGAAGCTTGGTGTAATGTTTTTTTGTACATATAGGTGTATATATGAGTTGTGAATTGAATTTAGTGTATATAGATGCATTAGGAATGACTTTGATGTATATGTATATATATATATATATATATATATATATATATGCAAATGAATTGGATAGATTAGGTTGAATACACATGTGTGTGCATATGTGATTGAATAGTTAAACATGTAAATGGTTGACAAATTAAGTTATATATATATATATATATATATATATATGCAAATGAATTGGATAGATTAGGTTGAATACACATGTGTGTGCATATGTGATTGAATAGTTAAACATGTAAATGGTTGACAAATTAAGTTCTAATACATGAATGTATGTTTTGCTATATATATAGACCCCGAAGGAACCAAAGGTGGAAAAGAAAAAGTAGGCCAATTAGCTAGCTCGGAATGAACTGTGAGTGTAGTTTAAAGTCTCGGGATAGATTGAAACTATCCCAAGCATGCCTTTATTTGTTTTTGTTCATATTGTTGTTCATCTAGTTAAATTATGCTTGTGCTTCCAAAGCTTGTACTACAAGGTATGTACTATATTACAAGTACAATATGTGGTTAAATATGATTAAGTTGTTAGGAATTAAGTGCTGGTTTGAATGTTACAAGCTTGATAGAAACCTCTGCTATGCTTGCTATCATTTTGAGTGTTTCATGTGGTGAAATATGGTTGATATGAAAGGTTGCAAAACATACTAATGTAAGTAAAGGAAATTGAAATCTATGCTCACCTATGATGAACATCAAGACATGTTCTTTTGATTTGTTGTAATACCCCAAATCATGGCCTAGCAACATGTCGTAAACTAATTAGAATGTAATTGTACAAACAATCTACAAATTAGAAGGATTGATTAAACCTAGTGACTAAATTAGATGGATTGCTAAAGAAGTAGCCTAATCATGAAGGATCAAATAGTAACAAATTGTAAATATAGAATTGCATGCAATAAGGATGAGTAATTAAGGATTTATGAAACAATTAGACCAAAAATTGCCAAGTGGAGGCAAATAGCTACGCCATGTGATAACACCTTGGCCAAGTGGCCATCTTGCTATCATCTCCTCCACTCCACCTTGGCTGAAACACTCTTCATCCATCTAGGGACAGAAAATCACCATTGTTGAGGAAGAAAGCTTGCATGAGATCATAATTGCATGAAAAATTGAATAGCTAGGAAGATTGTAAGTGAATTCTAAATCCTTCCTCCCAAGCAACTTGTTTGAATGAGTGATTGTTGATGTTCTTGTTGTATGAATTGAATTGAATGATTTCTATGTATTTAGGAGCATGCTAGTTTCAATTTGAACTTGAAAATCAGATTTATAGTAACCAATTTGATAAAGAAACATGCATAGTTACTGGAAATCTGGGAAATATGTACATGGTTGAAAACAGTCTTGATTAGGGACAGTTTTAATAGAGAAAATGTGTAAACATGTCAATTGAACATAGAACCCTATTTTGATCATGAATCTAGGTAAAATGAAGATTGAATTGAATAGATATGTTGCTGGAAAATGACTACACCTAATTGTACTAGTTAAATTAGGTAATGGACTGCCTAGTTGATGAAATAGATGTGCAATGTTGATCAAATAGATCAAATTAGGTTCAACATGATAATCCTATATTTTAATCTCATTTATAGGTGAATTAGAATGACCTAGACATGTAAGAATATGATCATGAATGGAATTGCCATGTTAGAACCTAGTGTAATCTGCCCAGAATTCTATGTTCTGGGAAATTACTTTGAAAAATAACTATAAATTGTATAAAATGAATTTAAGGCTGAAATTTTATGGACAACACCTTGATATGTCTAAATTCATTAAGAGAAAACAACACTAAACTCTGGGTTGTAGAATGAAATGTAGAGAAGAACACTAGGGACAGTGCAAACTGTCCAGTGTAGCAAAATGCCACGTCTTTAAGTTAAAAACTGTATTAATTGGTCGAGAACTAAAATGCAATCCTTATATGGTTATAAGGATAAATTTGTTATCTTTCCAATGGTGTAAACTAATTGAAATTCCGATGTACGGAATGGATGTTATGCATGATTAAGTGACTAGAGTGCAGGCTGCCTGGCAGCTGCAGTGTAGACAATTGCACAATGTTTTGTGGCGATTTGTAAACTGTTTTGTAAACAGTTTTAGGCCATTGATTATGCCTTGTTTTACATGAGCTAGAATATAGATAAGTTTAGTTAAGTGTAATGGTGAGCATGGTGCCAAATTTGTGTATGTTATGTGGTTGTGACATTATCTTGATTTGATGATCTTATGAACTTGTCTTGACATGTTTGTACTTGTAATGTGATAGAACCATGAGTAAACTTGGTGGAAGAGGATATAGTGGATCATCCTAAAGCCAAGAACAAATGAGTGTGGATCCAATACTAGCTAAGCTTGGAGTATTGTGAGTGTTGTTATCTCTAGGGTTAGGACTAGGTCCTAACCAATGCATACTTGTTACATTCTTGAAATGACAAATGAATCGAATCATGGACTTGACTTAATAAGGGAAGAATAATTAAAGTAATGCATGAAACTTGATCTCAACCTTGTATACATGTTTGATTCGATTGATAAGCATGTTAAGTGGTAATGTTAGTGCTTGTATGCTTCATGTGGCATGCAATCAATGTTTAAAGAACTTGCTTGAGATATCATCATGTGGCATATGATCAATGTTTAAAGAACTTGTTTTATAAGCCTGATGTGCTTGATTCATGATATGAATTCTTGATTCTTGTTCTTGATAGCCGAATGCTATGATCCTTAGCTAGGATTGCTCTAATGTTTGATATCCTTAAATAGGATTACTCTATTGCTTGAAAGCCTTAGCTAGGCTTATCTTATTGCTTGAAATCCTTAGCTAGTTTTATACTTGATTAAATGACATGAAACTTGAAATAACAAATGGTTAGATCTAGTTACTACCTCACTAAGTACATTCTTGTACTTATCACTATCGTTTTCATTCTTCCCAACTACATGATAAATGATACGAGTGTTGCTTGATCTTCCCCTACCCCGGGCTAGTAGCAGACCTGCTCGGGAGCGTTACATAGGCAAGCAAATGGCAAGCAATACAAGCAATACAAGAACAAACAAGAAACCAGTCATACTTACTTATCATACAAGCAACTCATATTTGATTTCAAATTATCAAAGGCATTCGAATAGACCACTAGATTAATTCCTTTCACGCTTTCAAGTTACTACAATATCAATACACTTTACTTCATTTTTATCCCTATCATTCGAATGAACTAGGACAACCACCTAATTCCATTTCATTACTCTATTCCTTAGACTTATACATGTACATCATATCCCTAAATTACTAACATGAATCTTGATCATTCAATTTCATGAAACTAGCTCCCATTCAAGTCATTCTCTATACCTAACCATTCGGCCATTAACAGAAGATACATACAACAAGGCATGTAACTAGTTCCCAATGAACTACACCATTCGGCAAGCATCATTCAAGTACACAATAACACTTTCAACATGATATATACATACACAAATGAATACATACTATCAAAGCATTCGAATGGTACTTATAACTAGATCAAACATTAGATAACCTAGCTAAGGCTTTTAAGCAACACTCGTATCCTTTAGTTGGGAAGAATGAAAACGAGAGTGATAAGTACAATAATGTACTTAGTGAGGTAGTAACTAGATCTAACCATTTGTTATTTCAAGTTTCATGTCATATAATCAAGTATAAAGCTAGCTAAGGATTTCAAGAAATAAGATAACCTAGCTAAGGCTTTCAAGCAATAGAGTAACCTATTTATGGATATCAAATATTAGAGTAATCCTAGCTAAGGATCAAAGCATTCGGCTATCAAGAAAAAGAATCAAGAATTCATATCATGAATCAAGCACATCATGCTTATAAAACAAGTAATCAAGGAAGTCATGCTTACATGAGAAGCAACATACAATTCATGGCTTTCAAGACAAGTAACATGTGTTTTAGGATTGCTATTACATGTATTATCAATTAAACAACCCCCTTGGTACTTAGTTTGTATAGGTAATTGAGTCTCCAACCAACTGTTGCCACAAGATGCACCGTAGTGCTGGTTAACCCCCTACTATCGCCAAAGACCATATACGTACCCTTCGTCTGTCGCCAAATTGGGGCCTTAGCCCTGGACCGTAGTCTACCGTGACACAATGAGCTCTAGACTCTAAGACATGCCCTTATACCTTGTCCAACTAGCTACCAAGGTTGTTCAATTTACCATTTATTCAAGTGTTTCAAGATCTAGTTAATGTCAAGCAAGTTCATTTCATATTAGGCCCTTAGGCCATTGAGCCATAGCTCACATGTCATGTAGTTCTCATGAGTTTATTTCATCAAGTGTGATAACATTACAAGCTAGCTCTTTAAACATTGATCACATGCCACATGAAGCATACAAGCACTAATGTTACCACTCAACATGCTTATCAATCGAATCAAACATGCATACAAGGTTGAGATCAAGTTTCATGCATTACTTTAATCATTCTTCCCTTATTAAGTCAAGTCCATGATTAGATTCATTTGACATTTCAAGAATGTAACAAGTATGCATTGGTTAGGACCTAGTCCTAACCCTAGAGATAACTACACTCACAATACTCCAAGCTTAGCTAGTCTTGGATCCACACTCCTTTGTTCTTGTCTTTAGGATGATCCATTCTATCCTCTTGTAATAGAATGTTGTTGCTGTGCATATGATGATTTAAGCGGAATGATCTAATGTTTGATCTAGTTATAAGTACCATTCAAATGCTTTGATAGTATGTATTGATTTGTGCATGCATATATCATGTTGAAAGTGTTATTGTGTACTTGAATGATGCTTGTCGAATGGTTTAGTTCATTGGGAACTAGTTACATGCCTTGTTGTATGTATCTTGTGTTAATGGCCGAATGGTTAGGTATAGAGAATGACTTGAATGGGAGCTAGTTTCATTAAATTGAATGATCAAGATTCATGTTAGTAATTTAGGGATAAGATGTACATGTATAAGTCCAAGGAACAAAGAAATGAAATGGAATTAGGTGGTTGTCCTAGTTCATTCGAATGATAGGGATACAAATGAAGTAAAATGTATTGATAATGTAGTAACTTGTAATTGAAAGGATGAAAGGAATTAATCTAGTGGTCTATTCGAATGCCTTTGATAATTTGAAATCAAATATGAGTTGCTTGTATGATAAGTAAGTATGATTGATTGCTTGTTTGTTCTTGTATTGCTTGTATTGCTTGCCATTTGCTTGCCTATGTAACGCTCCCGAGCCGGTTTGCTACTAGCTCGGGGTAGGGATGTTACATTTAATTTGTAATTATAGCTTTAGGTTTAGTCCATTCTTGGACTAAACCGGGCTATCATGCATCATATAGGATACTTGTGCCACCTAGGAGGCTTGTACTTAATAGCTTGTGTCTTGCTTATTAAACCGAACACCTAATTGTTCTATTTGAACGTAGAATGTTTGAAACAAGACTTGGCTGGGATTAGGAAAGTCCTGAAGGCTCCTCGAATGAAGGAGACAGTGTGATGATGGAGGAGAATCCTCCACAACAACAAACTCAACCGCGAGCCCAAGTTGCTGCTTAACAGGAAGCTCCTACTATAAATCCTGTGCAGCAAGAATATCTCCTGAGTATGAAGGAGATGTTCAATCATCTAGTAACTGCTTTGAAACAAGACCATCCTATTGCTCCTCCTATTTTTGTGCCAAAACAGAGCTCCAATTGACAAGCTGGCTCATCACTGGGCATATACTTTCACTGGCACTGATGAAGCCAATCCCGAAGTAGCTGAGTACTGGTTAGAGTCCATTACTCAAATCTTGACCAAGCATCTACCGTGTCCCGATGAACACAAACTCGAATGTGCCATAGCTTTATTGGCAGATGAAGCTCTAAGCTGGTGGGAAACCATTACATTGACTGCTCCTGCTGAAGCCGTAACTTGGAAATTCTTCCTCGAGGAATTTAGGAAGAAATACATTAGTGAATAGTACCCAGCTGAGCGCCAGAAATGTTTCTTGTACCTCAATCAAGGTGGCTGACCCATTGAACAATATGTGAGTGATTTCTGCAAGTATTGCAAGTACGGGTCGAAATACATCAAAATCGAAGCTAATAAATGTCAAATGTTCATCGATGGACTAAATGATGAACTGAGTCCAATATTCCCTGCCCTGGGTATCACTGACTTCCAGAATTTAGTGAACCGGGCTATTGCAACCGAGGCAAAGATGAAGGCCTCTAAGAAATGTAAGAGTGGTAACTCCTGGAAGGATAAACGATCCAGAAATGATGACAAGCCTCATTGGCAGTCAAGGAAGCCTAACTCTTCGAATTACACTCCTGTTCAGAAGAGCAATTACATACCGAAATCCCAAATGGTAATCAAGTCTTCAAACCCGATCATATTTATTGATAGTACGAGGAATTTCGATAAAGCTACTCAATATCCTACTTGCAAGTTCTATCAGAAGCACCACACTGGGCAATGCAGAACTCAACATTATTTGTGTTTCTTATGTGAAGCCTCCGATCGTTATATCTGGGATTGTCCACAGAATCCTAACAAGGTTCTAACTCGAACTCCTACAAATGCTAGTTTAGCTCCATCTAATTGAAACAAGGGCCCGAGACAAGATCAGTTCGGGAATCAAAGCAGAAGTAGAGGCCAACATTTGGCACCTACACACCAAGAATCCTGAGCCCCTACTTGAATCTACCACATTCATGGGAAAGAGGAAGAAGAAGCACCCAATGTTATCACAGGTACTGTTGAATTAAATTCAAGTCCTGCACATGCTTTGATTGATTCAAGATCTACCCACTCTTTTATATGTTCTTCTATGATTGCTAAGTTAAACTTAAAACCCGAGCTTGTTAAGACTAGTCTTGTAGTTTTGAACCCTATTAGAGGAAATATGCCTATTAACTTTCTTTGCAAGCAATGTCCTATAAGCATTCGAAATGTGCCTTTTCCCATGGACCTTTATGTCTTGCCTTCTTGTGAGTTCGATCTAGTTTTAGGACTAGATTGGCTAAGTAAACATGAAGCCTGGATAGATTGCCAAAATAAGAGATTGTATCTCCGGGGTTTAGGGAATGAATCAATCCTCCTAATTGATAGAAAACCGACCTTAATCTTTGCTGCCATGACTATGCAAGATGAATTTGAATTTGGCTTACCTAGTATGCCAATTGTGTCTGAATTCATTGATGTTTTCCCTGAGGAACTCCCTGGTCTCCCTCCAACCAGAGAAGTAGAGTTCGGGATTGAAGTTCAACCTAGAACAACTTCGGTGTCCATCACACCCTATCGAATGGCACATATTGAATTGAAAGAACTCAAGAAGCAACTCTAAGAGCTACAAGATAAAGCCTTTATTCAGCCTAGCTAATCTCTCTAGGGTGATCCATTCTTGTTCGTGAAAAAGAAAGACAAGACTATGAGACTCTGTATTGACTATAGAGAATTGAACAAGCTTACTATCAAGAATCGGTATCCTCTCCCAAGGATAGAAGATCTCTTCGATCAACTCAAGGATGCTTTAGTATTCTCAAAGATCGATCTTCGATTGGGATACTATCAAATGAGGGTAAAAGAAGAAGATGTAACCAAGACAACCTTTCGTATTTGAAATGGCCACTTTGAATTCCTTGTAATGCCATTCAGGTTAACGAATGCCCCAGCTGCTTTCATAGACCTCATGAACCGTGTATTAAAGCTCTATCTTGAAAAGTTCATGGTCGTCTTCATCGATTACATTCTAGTGTATTCTCAAAATAAGGAAGAACACTCCGAACACCTTCGAATTGTATTCCAAATTCTTAGAGAACGTTAATTGTTTGAAAAGTTCTCCAAGTGTGAAATTTGGCTATCGAAAGTCTCGTTCCTTGGCCATGTCATCTCGGCATAAGGAATTAAAGTAGACCTGAGTAAAATTTGATCCATCATGGATTGGAAACCTCCGAGGAATGTTGGTGAGGTCAGAAGCTTTCTTAGTTTAGCCGAGTATTATCGATGATTTGTCAAGGGATTCTCATCCATTGCCGCAAGCTTGACTACGTTAACTCTCAAAGACACGCCCTTTGTTTGGTTGGAGAACCAACAACAAAGCTTCGATCAACTTAAACAAGCCCTAACTCATGCACCAGTTCTTATCCAACTAGAATCGGGCAAAGAATTCATTGTCTATAGTGATGCATCTCCTTTAGGACTAGGATGTGTCTTAATGCAAGATGGAAAAGTGGTAGCTTATGATTCAAGGCAACTGAAACCACACGAGTCAAACTAACCTACACACAACCTAGAATTGGTAGCTATCTTGTTTGCTCTCAAAATTTGGAGACATTACTTGTACGGGGAGAAATGTAACCGGTTCATAGACCACAAGAATCTCAAATACCTCATGACTCAGAAAGATTTGAATCTGAGACAAAGAAGATGGCTAGAATTGCTTAAAAACTACGATTTGGTTATCGACTACCATCCGGAGAAAGCAAACGTGGTTGATAATGCCCTTAGTCGTAGACCATACTTGCGTAAACCCATAAATCTAAATTCTATAATATTTCATTCAAACTTAATCTTGATTGGATTTCAAGTAATCCATTTGAATACCTTTCTTATCTTACAAGTACCTACTCGAAAATCTCTCTTAATGATCTTGTTTATTCGTTGTAGCTTCCTTGGCTATGAATGCTCACTTCAGTTTATCTAAAGGACGAAAATTCTTATCTGAACTTCAAGTTCAATCTAGTTTGACCTCGAGAATTAAAGAACTCCAGCAAATTGATCCAGATATTTAGAAGATCAAATACAAGATAGACTTTGAGTTTAATTCTAACTTTTCCCTCAAGTCGTATGGACTCCTCTATTTCAAGGATAGAGTATGTGTTCCTAACAATGAGGAACTAAGACAAGAAATGTTACAAGAAGCTCACCAAAGCTTATTCTCGATTCACCTGGATTGGTTAAGATGTACAAGGATCTTAAGCCACTATACTGGTGGCTGGGTATGAAATCAGCTATCACAGAATATGTTTCAAAGTGCCTAACTTGTCAAAGAGTCAAAGCCGAGCAACAAGTCCCTACTAGATTGCTCCAACCTATCGAATTCCTGCAGTGGAAATGGGATCGGATTACAATGGATTTTGTTACTAGTCTTTCTTCCACTCCAAGAAAGAATGATGTTGTATGGGTGATTGTTGATAGATTCACAAAGTCTAGTCACTTCATCCCTGTTTGAATAAACATGATCTTGGAAACCTTAGCCGAGCTATACATCCGTGAAGTGATTCGATTACATGGTGTACCTATAGCTATAATCTCTAATCATGACACTAGATTTGCTTCTCGATTTTGGAATTCATTGCAGAAGGCTCTAGGAGCTAAAGTGCATCTTAGTACAACCTTCCATCCTCAATCAGATGGACAATCTGAAAGAATCATCCAAGTACTTGAAGACATGCTACGTGGTTATGTTATAGACTTCGAAAAGAACAGGAGAAATCTCTACCTCTAGTAGAGTTTGCTTACAACAATAGCTACCAGACATCTATTCAGGTGGCTCCCTTCGAAGCTCTATACAGAAGAAGATGTAAAACTCCCTTGTGTTGGTCTAAATTGGGAGAAAGCAAGGTCTTAGGACCTCAATTGCTCAGAGAAACCGAAGAACAAGTAAATATCATTCATGATCGATTAAAGGCAGCTTTCGATAGGCAAAAAGCTTATGCTGAATTGAAAAGGAGAGACATCCAATACAATGTTGGAGACAAGGTCTTTGTCAAAGTATCTCCTTGGAAGAAAGTATTTAGATTTGGAAGAAAAGGAAAGCTCAGCCCTCGGTTTATTGGACTATTTGAAATCATTGAAAGGATTGGTCCAGTGGCTTATCGATTGGCACTTCCCAGTGAATTTGATAAGATCCACAATGTATTCCATGCTCCGAAGATTTAGATCTGATCCATCTCATGTTCTTGAGCCTGAAGAAGTGGAAATGAATCTTGATCTATCATATGAAGAAGAGCCTATTTAGATACTTGACAAGGAAGTCAGAAGACTTCGAAACAAGAATGTTCCTCTTGTCAAAGTCTTGTGGAGAAATCACAAGGTAGAAGAGGCAAGATAGGATTCTAAAGAAGTCATGAAGAAGCAAAATCCTCACCTATTCGATTCAGGTAAATTCAAGGATGAATTTATCTTAGGGGGGAGAATTGTAATACCCCAAATCATGGCCTAGCAACATGTCATAAACTAATTAGAATGTAATTGTACAATCAATCTACAAATTTGAAGGATTGATTAAACCTAGTGACTAAATTAGATGGATTGCTAAAGAAGTAGCCTAATCATGAAGGATCAAATAGTAACAAATTGTAAATATAGAATTGCATGCAATAAGGATGATTAATTAAGGATTTATGAAACAATTAGACCAAAATTTGCCATGTGGAGGCAAATAGCTAAGCCATGTGATAACACCTTGGCCAAGTGGCCATCTTGCTATCATCTCCTCCACTCCACTTTAGCCGAAACACTCTTCATCCATCTAGAGAGAGAAAATCACCATTGTTGAGGAAGAAAGCTTGCATGAGATCACAATTACATGAAAAATTGAATAGCTAGGAAGATTGTAAGTGGATTCTAAATCTTTCCTCCCTAGCAACTTGTTTGAATGAGTGATTGATGATGTTCTTGTTGTATGAATTGAATTGAATGATATCTATGTATGTTAGGAGCATGCTAGTTTCAATTTGAACTTGAAATTGTGATTTATAGTAACCAATTTGATAATGAAAATATGCATAGTTGCTGGAAATCTGGGAAATATGTACATGGTTGAAAACAGTCTTGATTAGGGACTGTTTTGATACAGAAAATGTGTAAACATGTCAATTGAACATAGAACCCTGTTTTGATCATGAATATAGGTAAAATGAAGATTGAATTGAAAAGATATGTTGCTGGAAATGACTACACCAAATTGTACTAGTGAAATTAGGTAATGGACTGCCTAGTTGATGAAATGGATGTGCAATGTTGATCAAATCGATCAAATTAGGTTCAACATGATAATGCTCTGTTTTAAGCTCATTGCTAGGTGAATTATAATGATCTAGACATGTAAGAATATGATCATGAATGGAATTTCCATGTTAGAACCATGCTTAGGTGAATTAAGAAGCTAGAAATTCAACCTAGTGTAATTTTCCCAGGATGCTCTGTTCTGGGCAGTAACTTTGAAAATTCACTATAAATTGTATAAAATGAATTTAAGGCTAAAATTTTTATGGAAAACCTTGATATGTCTAAATTCTTTAGAAGAAAACAGAACTGAACTCTGGGTTGTAGAATGAAATGTAGAGAAGAAACACTAGAGACAGTGCAAACTGTCCAGTGTAGCAAAATGCTCTGTCTTTAAGTTAAAAACTGTATTAATTGACTAAAAAATAAAATGAAAGACTTATATGGTTATAAAGACAATTTTTTTTATCTTTCCAACGGTGTAAACCAATTGAAATTCTAACGTATGAAATGAAAGTTATGCATGATTCAGTGACTAAAGTTCAAGCTGCCTGGCAGCAGTAGTGTATACAATTGCACACTGTTTTGTGGCAATTTGTAAACTATTTTGTAAACAGTTTTAGGCCATTGATTATGCCTTGTTTTACATGAACTAGAATATAGGTAAGTGTAGTTAACTGTAATGGAGGATGTATATAAGCATGCATAACTTAACTCCTTATGCAAATGATTGATTTTAACATTTAAATGCAACTAAATGTACTCAAAGGCAAGCAAAGGCACTGTGAAATAAGCATAAAAACAATAATTTTGAGGAGTTAACAATTGCCCCAATGGAAGCCTTAGGCTACAATAGCCATCAAGAGAAAGCTCCAAAATCAATGAAGAAGATGATAAGATATGAGCCTTTCTCTCCCCTTGATCTTTTGGGATACGAATATATGGATATATATCCTTATCACTTTCCAATTGGGTGTTTACAAGTTTCCTTCATATAATTTAAGGATAAACTTTCGTACATGGTAATTGTACTAATGGACAACTCATAATTCTTTGATGTTATCTTGACAGTTGCCAATGTAGCAACAATGACTCTTTCAATACGCTGAGATCATGTTCGAACAAAAGTTGTAACAAACTGATAGCTCATTGTCATTTGATCTTATCTTCCTGCCAATGCCAATTGATATTATCTTTTTGACTACTATCAATGCGGCGACAGTCTTGGACGCAACCTAAACAACACTTATGCAGCGATAGTCCTGGCTGCAAATTTGGAAGAACTTATGCAGCGGCATTAGCAGCAAAATGTGATAAATTCAAGGATAATTAAAAAAAATAACTACTAAGTTAAGAGAATGCGAATACAAAGATGAAAAATACTAAAATGCATGCAAAGGTTAACTAAATGGGGACAAATTAACCAATCAATAAGGTGAAAACACATGCTCTTTAGAGTACCATCATTTACCAACATTAAGAATAAATCATTCACATAATCATTCAAACACTACAACCATGATACAATTAGTATCTAAGGGTGTGTTTGGTTCACTGAATATAAGACTACCTTTGGGAATAGGATTCCCAGAATGTAACATTATTTGGAACATTACTAGGAATGTTACATTACATTGTTTAGTTTATTTGGTAGGAATATAAAATTTTTGTGTTTGGTTGGAGGAATATAAGACTACCTAGAAGTAAAATTTACCAAATTGTTCATATGTTATATTTTTTAACATGTTAAACTTTCACTATTAAATTAAAATATTTGTATAAAAAAATCATAGATCTACTTTTGTTAAACAATCTAAAATTTGAAAAAAATATATATAATTATCATATTATTAATATAATTATTATATTAAATATTTTTAAAATTATATATTTTACATTTATACGCCATTACTCTTTATTAAAATACTTTTGTGAATTTTCAAAAGCTAAAGTTTTACATGTTTAGTTTTAAAATTTTTATTACTTACGACATATTACTAAATAAATTAAACTAAATAATGAAATAAATATAAAAATTATAAAATAGTGATAAAATTTTTCGATGATAAGTTTAACCTACTAAAATGTTTTATAAGATGATAAACATCTTATAAATCAAAAAATAAAATTAGAAGCATTAACTTCTAACTTATTAATTCTCAAGCAATATCCAATCCCAACATATAACCTATAAACATCATAAATAGAATAATAATTCAAATACATTAAATATTAAAACAATATTTAAATATTAACTTAATATTGAATAAAAATATTTAGTTAATTGCTAAGTGTGTAAAAGTACTATATTTTCTACCCTTTTACTCATAATTATTGTTAGACTTAGGCTCATTTTAGTTGCATTTATAGTCATTCATGCATTAAATCTGAGTTTCCTACATTGTTGAGCTTGATATTACATTTTGGTTGATTTTGTGGAAAAGATGCTGCTGGTATGTGAGTTTTTGTGTGCAGGATCTAATTGCCGAAGCAAGTAGGAAATTGCCGAAGCAATTGAGGATAAGAAGGGAGCTACCAATTTTGATAACTGGATAAATCCACATAAGCACAAAAAGCAAGGGATAAATCCCAAAGATTTGGATTTCCATGCAGCATTTAATGGAGATTTAAATGCAGACTTGTGAAGAGTTTTTAAGGAAGAAGATAAAAGAGATTTATTATTTCTTTTATTCAATTTAATTCCAAATTAAACTCCTCCTCATCCACAACAAATTTGACCTAATAATCTCCTATAAATAGAAGACTTATGCGCAGCCTTGGAGGGCCGACTAGAGAGAAAAACATAGGGCAGGTCGCAAACTTCATATTTTTCCTTACTCCTTCTATTCGATCATGTTGGGGAATTTTTATCTTGTATTTCCGTCAAACCCAACCATGAATTGATGTAAATTGGCTTGGGTTATTGTGTCTATGTGGTTGTGAAAACGTTTGGATTTATTTAGGTTTTTGAGTTGCAATTCAATTGCAAAGTTTGTTCATTCTTGGTTCTTAATTTTGATTGCGAGTGAATTCATCAATCTATCTAATATCGAGAGAGTTCGATTCAAGAAACGAATGAGCATGGTTTTCATACAAACGAATGTTGGTGAAAATGAATTCGACTTAGGGATAAGTTGCAAATTTCAACAGTTAAGAGGAGCACAAGATCAGTTGTTGTTCACCCATGGTTAACGCAGGGATGTATCACCAAGGCATGCACAATTAATAGTGTTTTGAGTTAGGGATAATGAGAAGCCATTGAAGAATGCTTCGCTGAACTTTGAAAGAAGTCGCCCAGTTGCCCAGGCAATCGCACCATTTCCCAGTTGCGCAGGCAATTACAATTTCTCAAGTAATTCGACTGAAGCTAATTGTTAAGACGATTGAGTTACTCTTGCAATCAATTACCATGACGGTCCATTCAATCATCACACCACGACTCACGATAGCCCAACCTACTCTCTCATTTGATCAACAATCTTCTTTTATTTACTTGCTCTTTTATTTTACTTGTTAATTTGAATTCCTACAATCACCAATTTACCCTTCTTTTTAGTGTGAGAAATTAGAATCCGAAGTTAAAACCAATCCCTGTGGAGACGATATCTATTATATACTATAACTTGCGACGTGTACACTTGCACCAATTGCGAAGCACTCTAAACATGCAACATTAATTTACACCACAAATAATTAATCATCTAAATAAAGATTCAACAAATGATCGATATGAAAAAATTCATTAACTTAGGCAATATGATCCAAAGGGGTGAGAATTGACAAATACCTAATTAACACCATTATGGGGGCAAAAGTAACATTATTGGGAAAAAATATTATCTCCTAAGGAGAATGCTCTCAAACCAAACAAGGGTATGTCATTTTGGAAAAGATTATTACTCCAAAAAAAGAGGGCGTTTGGTTCATTGAATGCAATATTACCTTTGAGAATATGATTCTCAGAATGTAACATTACCGAGAATGTTAGATTGCCTTTCATGTTTTATATGGTAGGAATTTAAGATTACAATGTTTGGTTGGATGAATATAAGATTAACTGGAAGCAAAGTTTACCAACTTGTCCTTATGATATATATTTTTTAACATGTTAAAATTTTATTATTAAATTATTTTTTTTGCATAAAATTATTTTTGTTACATCATCTAAAATTTGCAAAAACATTATACATATCATATAATCAATATATTAATTTTTAAAATATATTTTATATTTACATACCCTGAATCCCTTTGAAAATATTGTAATAAAAAAGTTTAAAACGAGGTTCGTTTTGGAAAACTTGGTTTTTAATTGAAACTATAAAAAATGAGAGTTGCCACCAGTCACTTGGATTTGATAAAACGGACACAAAAAGGTAACTAGGAAAAATAGGGTTTGAGAGTCGATTACATGTGCAGGTTTTGCACCCCCACCATGCCGGTTGTGTTAGTATTGAAACTTGCCGGTTGTGTTAGTATTGAAACTTGCGAGTTCAAGTAAAATTTAAATTTAATATCCATTTATAAATGTGGGATCATTTTAAAGGCCTCATTACTCGAAGAATAAACAAAGATCACCATCCATATCTCAGATATTAACTTAGTTTATCCTCTAACAACAGGAAATCGCATTAACCAAATTACTGATGGCCACGTAAAAAACTTATATTTTAGTCCCTTTTACTTGGATTATTGCATGTGTTTTAGTCCATATAATTGCATTTAGGAATAGCTTGCATGAAGTTGATATGTTTGCACATTATTTTTTATATTGGTGCTGTTAATGAGAAAGTTTGTGTTTTTAGTATTGTTTGTGCAGGAAGCAACGAAGTAGTGGAATGCTGGAGCAATGGAGTGACATCGCTCTCGAGTTGAACCAATAAAGCAAAAGAGTTGGAGATAAATCTTAAATCTTGACACACCAATCATATATGGACCCTCTTTGATATGGCCTTTAATGATCAACTATGAAAAGCAAGATCCTTATTAAGGAGGTTTTGTGTGGTTTAGGGTTTCTCAACCCTAGCTTTGCCGCTTATATAAAGAGGAATTGGTCTACCAACAAAATGGCAGCTTTATCTTAGACAGTAGCCCTTAGTCTTCACTATCAGAGAACCACCATGTTGAGAGTCTAGAGGATTTTCCACACGATGACAACTATCGAGAGAGGCTTGAGGAATGAGGAGCATTACAGCACAATTAGAGGGCTTGGAGGAGACTTCGATGACGCTTGATTGTTTTCTCTTTTCTTGATAAACTGTCATATTTTTAATTGTTTTTATTATGGATGATATTTACTTAAACATGTGCTAAATAATCATTTGTTAGGTTTATTGCCTTTAGGAATTTATGTTTTAATTACTTGTTCGATGTTATGGCCTTTTCCTTCTTCCTATTCTGTTCATCATTCTTTATGCATAATTATTGTAAGAGCTATCGAGAGAGGCCTTTTAATTACTGATATATGGCTTAATATCGAGAGAGTTATGTTAGAAAAACATGAACAGTGGATTTTAATTTGTTAACTTATGTTCTAATCCGACTTAGACATAAGTTAAGGATTTCAACGACTAATAATAGGAACTTGAATAGATAATGAGTTGTTAGGGTTTATACAGACATGTATTGCCTTAGCATTCTTAGTATCAACTTCTAAAGTATCGAGAGAGTCTAGAAGTTAATTAGATAACCCTATCGAATTGGTAGAGACATAATTGGTTTATGCAGACATGTATTCGCAACTACTATAGCATTTGAATGGTAATTAGCATAATTCCCAAGGAATAAACCAAACATCCATAATTATCTAATTATATGCTACATCATTTGTTTGTCACTAATCATAGCTACAATTTACTTCATCGTTTATAGTTTAATCAAACATCATCACACCAATACTATTTTCAACGAACTCTTAGGTGTAATTGCTTTGAAATTGTTATTCCAATCGCCTTGAGCTCAACACTCTACTTATCATTATATTACTTGATCGATGAGTATATTTGCTCTAATTACATACTAGTTACGAGCTTGTCAACTTTTTGGCGTCGTTGCAGGGGATTTGCAATTGATAATGTAATAACCAATTATACTCGGGCCTTAAAGCCCAAACATTACAATCCAACAATACCAGACCCATTTTAAAATATTACAAAACATGATCCCATTACCCATTAACCCAATTACACCCAACCCAATAACCAAATCCATTAACCCAAATTACCCAAACTGACCCTAACCCTAGTTTCAAAAAACCCTAGCTACCCTAAATGTAGCAGCTACCACCACCACTTATCCAAGCCAAGATGTCACCACCGATGTTTAAGCCACGCCACCGCTGACTTCAAGCCGCTGCCGACAGCCCAAAAAATCCTATATAATTATCACTCTATCACCATAATCCCCCTTTTAAACAGTTCATCTTCTACCACCGCTTCGTCACCATGTCCACTGCCGAAACCCAACAATGTTACGCCTCCACCTGTCTCCCACCTTTCTAGATCACCATGGCCATAGCCCTATATAAGGGATTGAACCCTCAACAAAAAAGAGATTAGAAACATGAGACAAGAACCAAAAAAGCATAAAAAAGAATATCGAACTGGGAAAAGAGAGGAAAAATGTAAAATGTATCTAAAAAACCATTCGGTTTTTGTTAGATCTAAGAAAATAGGAAGGGAATTAAGAAAAATCGACCTTAGATCCAAACTTAGGGCTAAAATTAAACAAAACCAACCTTTTTCCATGAACTCCGACCACCGTTCACAGCGGTTCTCCATTGACGGTGAATGATGGCCCAAGGCGACTTACGACGGACGAGGGAGGTCGGCACCTGGGTTTAGACCGATGGGTTGAGGGGAAATTGAGAAGATTTAAGGATTTTTTTGAGATATCAGTTGCCAACTGATTTTTTTGGGCAAAACATGTATTTAAATGCTCCTTAAAATGACGTCATTTTAGGGCATCCTTGTTCAGGCCCAAAATGAAGTCATATCATCTGTTACCCGTACAACAACCTGACCGAGATAAGAGGATCCGCGCAAATTACAGTCACTTTTTTATTACTATTATTATCATTATATATATGTACGTTATATATGTAGGTATATATATGTTAACTAATAAATGTATTATATACCTTAACTAATAAAGGTTTTATATATATGTTAACTAATATAGCTAAAAATGCATATATATATATATATTTATTTTAACTAATATATATATATCTTATGTATTTGTTTAAGTTTTATACATGTATATTAATTAATACGTTTTTTACCTTTCATATTTTTTGTATTTCCTATTTGTTTTATATTTTTACCTAGTATATTAAATATAACTTTTCATATTTATGTATATTATATTCACTCTTTCTAACGGAATTTTAAATTTAAACCTTTTGTTAGAGATTCTCGTGAAAAATATACCTCGAACGTAAGGGGTGCCGCTTCCCATTAATCTCTACTACAAAATACCATTTTAAACTCTAAACTATAATTTTCAAACTAGGTTCCCTTCATTCGGGAATTTAACGGAAACTATGCCTCGGGTGTAGGGGTGTAAATTCCTTTCATACAAAGAAATATTATTTGGAATATTTTAAGGGAACACAAATTTTAAATTAAATTTGAATTCTTAATTTCCATCATTTAGACAATATGCAATCAACATGTACCAATTTTGGGCGTTGTGGGGGTGCTCATCCTTCCCCAGACGTAACTGACTTCTAAACCTATTTTTTTAGTTTTTGCAGACCAAAACTCGTTGTTTTAATAAAATGACACAAAAATAAAATTTATTAAAATAACGGCATTTTTAGGCAATCCAATGGAACCTAACTTAAAAAGATTGATGGCGACTCTATCCCAAATATTTTTGTAAAAACGCGTCAAGCACCACCGCAGGCGAGACCATTGTTACAGCTTGGCGGCTCTGCTGGGGACTACCTTTTTTGAGAGTTGAGCCACTGGCCAATTACCTTTTGTCTTAATGAGTGCAAATTATAAATTTGGTTTAATTTATTCTGTGACCCCTTTTGCTTTTAAATTTTTTACAAAAAAGTTTTCCTAAAATTTTCTTTCCCTGGTTTCGCATATCATGAGCTTTGCTCCTGAGCTTCGTCCCTTTTAAGTGGGAGTGAGAATCTACTCCTTCATGAGGTACCACCTTCATGTAGGATAATGGATCGCTTCCGGGATATATGTCCCTTTATCTTCGTGATATTTTCATCTCCGTGCAGACCTAGGGGAATGTATCCATCTGAATTGTGTTTACCAGCCTTAGTAGGACAATAAGTACAATTCAGGTACTTTTGTTACAACCAAACCACATACAGTGAACCATAGCGCAGTCTGCCTTGTTTAGAGCCACACCGAACCTCTGCCCATTTAGAGAGTCACCCTATAAGTGCATAATAGACAATGATGTGGGGTTTTATTTTCTTTTAGTTTTTCCCTTTAATTTCAATATTGTTTATTTATTTTGCAATAATTAGATATCTTGTCTATTCTTTTATGCAAAACAAGAATGCTGGTAGATAGCATGATGGGGTAGGATTTTATTCTTTCAAAAGCATGTCAGGTAGAGAAGCATGTTCTAGGAATGTTTTAATTCATCTCTATTATTATTCTGATATTATTTATACTGAGACTAACGTGTTTTGTTTTTTACTTGATTTTCTTTGCCCTTGGATTACATTTTTTATTATTAAAAGGGTGTTGAGGCAAGTTCAACCGTTATAAAGGTTCTACTGTGGAGAACCGATTTCTTGATAGGGTTGAAGGAAACCTAGGCGTGCGGAGGTGGTAGAAGAGAATCGGCTGCAGAAAGGGGACAGTTTGCTCGAAGGTGAAAAGTTAGAGCTCTGGGATCTCACTAGTATTAGATCAACACAGAACCACATGCGGGAGTTAAAAAAATCTGGGACCAGTGGGATGAAGAAAATAAGTAGCGGTGATTTACCTTATCTGCTAGATGTCAGTGTCGACAATGTTTTATTTGAAGCCCTTCTATAGTTTTGGAATCATGACTACAATTGCTTTACTTTAAGAGATGTCGATTTGGTACCAACCATTTCATAATACACTACTTTGATCCGCTGCCCAAAAATCCAGGTTGATAAAGCCTACTTCGAGTCTCCTAATTCTCTAGTGTTTCAGAAAAAGCTACTAAAAATGATCGGCATGGATGAACAATGGGATAAAGCAAAGATTAAGGAAAAAGGGGAAACCAAGTGCATTTCTTGGATATTCATACGAGACCTTATCCAAGTTCAATTGAAGTGAGAAAAACAGGTCAAAATGTTTGCCCTAGCCATCTATGGTTTGGTTATCTTTCCCAAATCATTGGGATATATTGATGATGCCATTATGGAACTGTTCGAACGCCTTGAAAAAGTAATTACCCTTGTTCCAACAATCCTAGCCAAAACTTTCAGGCCTCTCGGTGCTTGTAGAAGAAGTGGTGAGGGGAGGTTCATCGGTTGTGCTCAGCTTTTGTTGGTTTGGTTTCATAGCCACTTTTGAAAGTTGGAGATTTTTTCTCATTAACATGCTTTGAAAATTACTCATTGCTAAAAGATCTGGCGTCTACACGAAGGCATGAGAACATCTCTCATGACAAATGGATGGCTATTTTCTGAAACCTCTAAGAGAAAGATGTCGTCTAGAAAGCATGTTGGTTCTTCCCTAACAGAATTATATACAAATATGTAGAGTATGACTAGATCCCTCTACTTGGAATATGGGGTGGAACTAGATATGCTCCTTTACTAGTATTTAGGCAATACAGGTCGAGGCAGTTCATCCTGGCAACAAGAGGGCTTGCTACCTAGAATTTTCATACAAGGGTAAAGACTACAAGAAAACTGTTTCCATGATCACTAAGGCATGGAAGCATATTTTCAAGATAGAGTTGTTCGATGTAAAATCTAGAGTTATGCCGGAGTATCGATAGTGGAGAAGCAGAAGGATTTATGATGATGTCCCTTTACCAAATCTAGAAAATAATATACCGGTGGAGGAACATTTAAAGGTCGATCCCTCAGAAATGGAAATTGCGAAGCATGATTTTGAAAAGAAGTACTTTGTGATGGAAAGCCAGCTGTCAAGGTTAGAAAATGAAAGGAACCAGTTGAAGTTTGGTATGCAGTTTCACGAACAAGAGATTGAAAAGCTAAAGAAAGGAAAAAGCAAAGCTGAAGAAGATTTGAGTGGTCTATGAGGTATTAGAAAAAGCTTTGTGCATCAGTAAAGTATGCCAGTTTCAAAAAGACATCTGCCAAATGGAAGCTTGAAATCCGAGAGAAAAAGGACTGAGCTGATCTTTGGGAAAGAAGATTGAAAGATGTTCAAACATAGCAAATAGCTTTGCAGGAACAATTGTCTGGGAGTACAGCCAAGAATATAAATTTAAAAGGCCAAATTACTGAACTAGAAGACTCTCTATAGAGGCACCGTAATAGAGACTCTGTAACTAAATTAAAGCAAGTAGGGAGAAGAATGAGACTCTAATGAAACAAGTTGAGGAATTAGAAATAGCTTTGCAGACTTGCCAGGGGCAAATTAACAATTTCGATGAAGTTCAAAATTGAAATGATAGTCGTTGGGAGGAGCGAATGCAACAATCTAAGGATCAAGTCTTGGATAGAGACCATGTTATGACAAAAGCTCTCATCTAAGTACGAGAAGCAGCAGAGCACCTGCAGACTCTAACCATTCAGGCCGATGTTTTGAGCCTGCAAACTAAGTCAGAATCTAATTAGGGCAAGAAGCTGGCATGGTTCTTCAGGAATATCAAGATTCTGGGTGTTAAGGCCAAGCAGTATATGCAAAATAGGCCCACCTTATGTAAAGAAAGTTGTTCTAATGCAAGTTTCCTTTTGAAAGTTGTACTGAAATAAAAACTTTTTGTGTAAAATATGTTGTGGTACTAATATAATATGTGTTTTGCATGTACATCATGTGTTCTCATTTCCGTTCGCATCATGCTGTATCATACTAAATCATTTTCACTACAATTTTAAAGAATTATTATCACAGTAATTATGGGATATACAAAACCACATATTCAACACCCTTACTTCACCAGAAGCAAAGCTAAAGGCATGGAGGATAGATTGGCAAAATTTGAGAGAGTATGTGAAGACATCAAGAAGGATATTGGGAACAAGTTAGAGAAAATACACCAGGAGACTCGTGCCCATATTTTGTAGTCGCAATAAGATTTATTAGCAAAGATAGCTGAGATGTTGGCTGGAAGGCATTCCGAAAAGAAGAAAGGAGTGGTTATAAATCCCAGTGCACTAATAGAAGACTCGGGTAATCCTCTCAATAAGACCTATTCACTAGTAGAGACTTCCATAGAAAAGCCGCAGTTTGGTAAGGCCAAATCTTCCCTGCGAGGAGGAGTGGCAGTTCATGATGACCCTAGTGAAAACCTAATTCTAAATTTCAATAAAATCATCAAACTAAAGGTCGAGCTACCCAAACAATTTGATGGGCTTCAATTAACATTTCCTTCGTCAATTTCTCGTTACAAGGGACACAAACTCGGTCCTTAAAGTAGAGAATTCCATTTGTCTTCAAGGTGAAGTCAGAATGAGATTCGGTTTTCTGGTCTTCCATTAACTTTTGAAGCTCGGGATCAATTTGCTGTAAAGCCTTGATCCCGTTCATTAGTTTAGAGGTAACTTGTATTTCTAATAGAAGCTTCCAATTCTTCGAGAGCTTAAAATGAGGATTAATAGCCATCGGTACTACAAAAAGTAAGGAAATTGATCAAGATATTTTCTATCAAGAATTTCATCTTGAATCGATTTTAATTCGAAACATGGAAGGCTTAAGGGGTTCGAATAATGTCCCTTACCACTAGAATGTTTGCGGCTGAGTGCATCAGCTACAACATTGGCTTTTTCGGGATGATAGTCTATGACTAAATCATAATCTTTCAACAACTCAAGCCATCTTCTTTGTCGGAGATTTAGCTCCTTTTGTGTCAAGATATACTTGAGACTCTCGTGGTCTATAAACAAGTGAGACTTTTCTCCAAATGGGTAATGCCGCCAAATTTTTATAGCAAAAACTATTGTAGCCAATTCGAGATCATGGGTCGGATAGTTTGATTCACGTGGCTTAAGTTGCCGAGATGCATAGGCCACAACCTTCCCATCCTGCATAAGGATACAACCGAGCCCTATATGAGAGGCATCACTATAGATTGTATACTCTTTTCCTGGTTTTGGTTGAATCAAAACCGAGGCATGGATAAGGGCTTGCTTGAGTTGGTTGAAACTCCTTTGCTGAAAAGTGTCATTTGCTGAAGCATCCAACATCATCCTTGTGGGAGCATTGACACCATTGTAAAACATGACGACTTGTGTCCAGTCTTGAAATCCATGTTTTGTACACTTGCGGAGCAATCCCTTATATCTATCCCAACACTCGTACATTGACTCGTCATCAGCTTGACGAAAGGAATCTATGTCATTCCTCAACTGAGTGTTCATGTTAGGTGGATTATACCGTAGCAAAAAACATTTGCACAGATCGAACCATGATTCCGTAGGACCGACTGGTGCTCCACTCAACCAAGCTCGTGCTCGATCAAGCAAAGAATAATGAAGTAGCTTGAGCTTCAATGCGTCTTCATGCACACGTTGTTGTCAGAAATAATCACATACTTCAAAAAATGCTCGAATGTGTTTTCTTGCATCTTCATGAGGTGATCCACCAAACTGCCCAATGGAATTCAACATATTAAACATTACGGGCTTGAGTTCAAAATGAGCTGCTTGAATCTCGGGAGCTACAATTCCAGGATTGAGATCATCCAAGATAGGATTCAAGTGGTCTCTAATAGCTCAAGGTCGAACTATCGCTCCAGGATTTGCTGCACCATTAGGGTTATCTAGATCCTCAACTAGTTGATTTCCTTGGTTGTCTCATCTATACATGCAGCATAAGGCTTCTTTGGCGAAACAAGTGCTCGATTTCAGGTACTATAGGTGTTAAGGGTTCTTCGGGTCTTCCTCGGGTCATGCAATAGTATAACTCATGAAAAAGAATAAACAAAAACAACAAATAAAACTAAACAAAAAGAAGAAATAAATTGGTGCAAAGACTAAACTCTAAATAACCAACTGCTAATCCCCAGCAACGGTGCCAAAAACTTGCCGTGTGTTGTGATATACTATAAATGATAAACAAATAGTGAAAGTATACACATCAAAAAAGTAATTAAGTGATGAGTGAGTTTTATCTCTAGAGAGATTGGAGGCCAAACTAGCTTAGTTAAAGCACCCAAAATTGCAGCTTGAAAAAAATGCGATAGAAAAAGAAAGCAGGTCAAGAAATGTTGTAGCAATTAACTGTAATGAAAACTGAGCTGAAATAAAGATACTTTAAACGTCCTCTCAAGTGTACGAAACTCTCTAATGGGATGACAGGCTGGGCTTGCTAAGGATCTCAATGTCTAATCCTAAAGAATGTCTCGAACTATCTTTCTCACAACATGCTCAGAAAAGCTTACCAAGATGTCTCTACACTACTCTAGCAAGAAACCTGATAGGAAGAATGCTATGCCAATACCTCTCAGCGTAAACCCTAACATACAACTATTCTTTAAGTTCTACTCCTTTTAGCCGTTGAAACTTTATCCTTATCTCTAAGGGGAGTTAGGGTTTTGCCTCTCAGCATCAAACCCCATTGTCCACGTAGATCTAAGCCTAACTCTATCGAATATTAAGCTGTCAAACACCTAAGCGAAGGCTAACTCTCGAAATCTCTTACAAGCTTCAGGCATAAAAGAACAATGGACAAAGCATGCAAGGAACAAGAAAGCAATGAAACATTCATTCAAACTTGAAACATAAAAACTGAAAACAAGCCCAAGGCACTTAAAATCAATTCATGGCTGTGCAAATATCATCCATAATTATTCGTTTAAAACAACCCATCCAAATAATAGGAAATGAGACATCAAAAGCAACTAAAAAGGAAAAAAACTCCAAAGCCGCCTTGGACTGCCGTGAACCACTCTAAGCCTACTACTTCTCTCAAAGGCTAGCATAATACTCATTGGAGCTTGAACAATGGAGGACACCACGATGGAGAAGATCAAGAAATGAAGCCACCTTTTTCTCTCTTTCTTAGCTCACAAACTAACTTTTCTCGCCCCCTTTAATGTGGGTGTCTTTTTCTTTATATAGTGGGGGCTCCTAGGGTTGTGCCCTAAATTTCAAGGGAATATTCCCTTCACATGTGGAGCTCACAACTGGCTGATAGGTTCAGTGTGGAGCTACAAAATATCTTCAGTCCTTCGTCCCCTAGAGCGCTCAGAAATTCTATCCAAAATGCTATGGCATTTTCCCTACCTTGCTCCTCTTTTCCCTACACATGACCACACCAACCAAAACCTTTCCAAGCAGTACAATTTTTGAAAATAAACGAATAATACAACTCCAACAATACCAAATGCAACTATATGAACTAAATGCATCTATATGCCATGAAGTAAGATGAAATGGGCTTGATTTTATACAATAACTTAAGTAAAAATACATGAAATGTTAACCTTTTGCAAGGTTAACAATAGTCTAACGGGATCCGCTGCAAGGTGGTACAACCAGTTGAGTCATGCCGAAATTAACTCTTGGAAAGATCTAGCACATACATTCGTTAAACAGTACAACCATGTTAACGATATAACTCCTGATAGGGTTACATTGCAACACATAGAAAAGAAACCTAACGAGAGTTTTAGGCAATATGCACAACGATGGAGAGATGTAGTAGCCCAAGTGTAGCCGCCACTATTAGAAAAAAAGACAATGATGCTTTTCATCGGTACACTAAAGAAGCCATTCCTCGGCTGAATAATAGGTGGTGATACGAAAGACTTCTCTGACATAATAATGAATGGAGAAATGATTGAAAATGCAATATGAAGTGGAAAGATTGAAGAAGAGGAAAACTTGATGAAACCAAACTCTAAAAGTAATAAGGGCGAGTCAAGTAATACAAGTGTCTATAATGTCGGCTATTCAAAACCACTGACAGTCGAACAACCAAAAGCTGCAACCTTAAATGCCCAAACTTCCTCGAAGCAAGGATCAAATCAGAGAGCAAAGGTGGAGGATATGGAATTTACTCCTATTCGGTAACATACGGGGAGTTATACAAGAATTTGTACAATGCATATGTGGTGTCCCCATTTTATACAAAACTAATACAATCCTCTTACCCAAAATGGAACGATCCCAACATTCAGTGCGATTATCATGCAGGGATAGTGGGGCACTCTATTGGGAACTGTATCGCTTTCAGGTAGCTTGTTGAAAAAATTCTAAAAAAAGGGTTGTAAGATTCGATGACTCTGCGGGGAAAGGTACAACTGGGAACCAACTACAGAGTCATGCCAAGCCAAGAGGAAATGAAATCATCAGCGACATGAGTAGGAGAATCAAAACCCGTATTGAGAAGGTGAAGTCTCCATTATAGTGGGTATGACAGAAGATGGTCGAAAGAAGCTTGTTGCAGCAAGGCTCAATAGACAAGAAGGCAAATCATGACATCTAGAGCTTTGTAGAGTTTAAAGCTCTTGTCTAAAACTTGATTGATAATAAAGAGTTAGAGTTTTTCAAAGAAACAAAGTTAGAATAAGCGAATATGTGTGTTATAGAAGAAGAATTCCCTAAGAATAACCATGGGGGTAATTTCCTGGTCTTGATCATCTTAGGACCAAAGAAATCTAAAAGAGCTAATGGTGCGGGACCAAAGGTCACATTTAAAATATTGGGCCCTTTTCCCTGCAAGGATAACAAGAAAGTTCTATGGAGGTACGGTTGTGGAGTAACAATCCAAGGAAATGATACTTCAAAGATATCGTTAAGGGAAGTAAAAAATGTTGGTCTTTGCATCAGAAGTATAAGACGATATGGCAAAGTAGATGATCCTAAGGGAAAAGCCTTGCTAGTTGAGCCTGGGAAAAAGAATGATGTTGAATCAGAATCACCAATCAATGAGCTAGTCAAAGAGGAGGAAGTGAAAGAATTCCTGAAATTCTTGAAACACAGTGAATATAGTGTTGTGGAACACCTCTACAAACTACCGGCTCGTATATCAATATTATATTTACTATTGAGTTCAGAATTACACCGAAATGCGCTGCTCAAAGTAATGAACAAGACTTTCGTTCCTAAAGACATTTCGATGAACAAGTTGGATAGGTTGGTAAATAATCTGAATGCTAATAATTTTATCTATTTTAATGATAATGAGATACCCCTAGGTGGTATGAGGTGAACCAAGGCCTTGCACATAACTACTTGGTGAAAAGGCTATACATTTCAGGGGGTCCTAACTAACAATGGATTCGCTCTGAATGTGCTGTCATTGGCCACTCTGAACGGACTTCTAGTAAACAATTCTTATATAAAGGCTTGCAATACTATAGTTTGAGCCTTCGACGGTACTGGGAGGAAACTGATGGGAAGAAATTAAGTGCCCTTACTAGTGGGCCCAAGCACCTATGTTGTTGATTTTCTGGTAATGGGTATTAAACCCACATATAATTATCTATTGGGAAGACCTTGGATCCATTCAGTCAGGGTAGTGCCATCATCACTACACCAAAAATTAAAATTTGTTTTTGATGGGCGGCTTGTCACTGTGGAAGCCGAAGAAGACATCATCTAAGGGTGGTATGGTGGAGTGCTCATTGAAGACATCAACTAGTGAAAAGGTCGTGGAGTGCTCATTGTAGTCATTTGAATTTGTCAATGCAACCTTTCATTGCTGAAGGGAGTCAGATTCCTACTCCAAAGTTGTCTAAAGCAACAAGAATGAGAATCAAACTAACAGTGGGGAGAAGAGCCCAATTCGGTATAGGATTAGGGAAATATCTACAAGGCAAGGTTAGTGCACCATTTGTGATCAATAAACAAGACCGTGTTATCCTGGGATACAAGCCAGATGCTAAACATTGAAGGTATGAGGTTGTGAAAAAGGAGGAGAAGAGGAAGACCGTCTGAAAGGAGAAGAGGTTAACTGGGAACCTCTAACTTTTTCTCCCATTTTTTCAACTTTTGTGTCTAGAGGATTTATCCTCCCCAAACAACTTAAGAAAGATGAAGAAAGTGAACTAGGAAGGATATTAGGAGCTTTGGACAATAATGTCGTCACCATTGAAGGAAGTGGATGATTGTATCTAAGGGGAATTCGTCCTTATACCCCTGGAACTATTCTGAACAATTGAACTACTGAAGAACTCTCTACAGTGTTTAGGAATGTTTCATAATAATGTTCAAAACACATTTGTTACTCTTTCCTGAGAGCAACAAGGGAGTTTTTGTAAATAGCATAAGCTTACTATCCTTATGTCAATGAAATGATACTTTTTGTCTTATATTTGGCAAAAATTTATTTCGTTTTTAATTTCTTCTTTTTCCTCGTATACACCTATCCTACACAAATTACCCATTCTTAATTCATCTGTTCAATGGATGTCATTATTTCTTGTTAGGACCCCCGATATCGATGTATCGAGCGACACTAAGACTAATCCAGAACTCATTTTTGAGCAAGATGTGTGTCTAAGAGATCTTGAGGACTTTGGAAAAAATCAAGACTGTGATCAGTCTCCTGAACTATTAAGAATGATATAACAAGATGAAAAGCAAATCTTGCCTCACAAAGAGTTAGTCAAAATTGTGAGCTTAGGAGATGAAAAGGAAAAAAAATGTTAAGATTGGCACATGCATCACCGCAAAAACAAAACATGACCTGATGGAGCTACTCTTAGAGTTTAAAAATGTCTTTGCATGGTCCTATCAATACATGCCTGGATTGAGTATAGATGTGGTGGTGCACAAACTCCACATGAAAGGAGATTGCAAGCCAGTCCAATAGAAGTTGCGAAGAATGAGACCCAATGTATTCCTGAAGATAACAGAAGAGGTAAAGAAATAGTACAATGCCAGTTTTCTTCAAGAAGTCAAATATTTAGAATGGGTGGCCAATATAGTCCTCGTTCTAAAAAAGATGGAAAAGTTTGAATGTGTGTTGATTGCCAATATTTGAATAAAGCCAGTCCAAAGGATAATTTTTTGTTGCCTCACATCGGCACAGTGGTTGATAATACATCAAAACATTCTTTGTTCTCCTTCATGGATGGTTTTTCAAGCTACAAACAGATAAATATGTACCCTAATGACATGCGAAAAACAGCATTCATAATGCAATGGGGAACATTCTATTACAAGGTGATGACCTTTGGACTTAAAAATGTTGGGGCAACTTATCAACGGGCCATGGTCACCCTGTTCCATGATTTGATGCACAAAGAAATTGAGGTGTCGGACGATGACATGATTCCTAAGTCTCAAACTGAAGAAGAGCATGTGGAGGTCTTGAGAAAATTATTCTTGAGATTAAAGAAATACCAGTTGAAGTTAAATCGCACTAAATGTACTTCCGGGGTTGCATCAGGAAAGCTTTTGGGTTTCATAGTTTGTGAAAAGAGCATTGAAGTTGATCCAAACACGGTCAAAGCCATTCAAGACTTACCGCCCCCGCGCACTCAGAAAGAAGTAAAAGGCTTCTTGGGAAGATTAAATTACATTGCTCGGTTCATCTCACAATTGACCGAAAAATGTGATCCTATCTTTTGACTTCTCAAAAAGCACAAATCCTAGGGGAATAAAATGATGAATGCTAGGAACCTTTTGACAAAATCAAGCACTACCTGACAAAAGCCTAAGTTTTAATGCCACCTATCCCAAATAAGTCATTAATACTATACTTAATTATTTCCAAGAATTCTATGGGATGTGTACTAGGTCAATACGATGACGCAGGAAAGAAAGAGAGGGCGATATATTATCTCAGCAAGAAATTTGCAGAATGTGAAGCGAGATATTCGTCAATCGAAAAGCTGTGTTGTGCCTTGATCTGGACTGTTAGGAGACTAAGGCAGTACATGTTGTACCACACGACCTGGTTAATATCAAGGTTAGATCCTCTTAAATACTTGATAGAGTTGACTGCACTAATAAGAAGAATGGCTAGATGACAGATTCTTTTGTCCAAATTTAACTTGGTTTACGTGAGACAAAAATCTATGAGAGGGAGTGCAATAGCAGACTTTCTAGCTTATCGAGCCCTAGAGGACTATGAACCTCTGAACTTTAACTTCCCAAATGAAGTTCTGATTTGTGTCGAGGAAGCTACCTTAGAAAATAGGTATTGGAGATTGGACTTTGATGGTGCCTCTAATACCGTAGGCAAAGGAATTGGGGCAGTGTTGGTCACTCCAGAAGGCGATCACTAACCTTTTTCCAGTAAGCTTGATTTTGATTGCACAAACAACATAGCAAAGTATGAAGCATGCATCATGGGGATTCGAGTCGCCATTGATCGAGATATTAAATTGTTAAAAGTATATGTGGACTCCATGCTCGTGATTTATCAACTCCGATAAGAATGGGGGACCAGCGATTCCAATTTGATGGGGTTATCAAAATCTCGTCCAAGACTTGATTAAATAGTCCTATAAGATAACCTTCCACTATCTCCCGCGAGAAGACAACCGAATGCAGTAGCCTTGGTTGCTTTATATTTATTGATTAAAGTCAACAAGTAGTCTAATTTGAGGCCCACAAAAATGAGTATATACCAATCTCCAACCTATTGCTATAGCATTGAGGAAGGTGAAAAAGACGAAAATCCATGGTATCACGACATTTTGAGGTACATAAAAAGTTGTGAATACCCAGAGCAGGCTACTAGAAAATAAAAAAGGACGTTACGGAGGCTAGCAAGCGAACATGTCCTAGAGGGACATATCTTGTACAAAAGAAGAAAATATCAAGTGCTACTACGATGTGTGGATGTTGTCGAAGCCAAAAAGATCCTTGAAGAGGTCCATGAGGGTGTATATGGGACACACACCAATGGTTTTACTATGGCGATGCAAATTATGAGATTCGACTACTACTGGTCCATAATGGAAGGGGACTGTATCAATTACGCCAAAAGATGCCACAAGTGTCAAATTTACACATATAAGATTCATGCTCCTCTATCCCCGCTACACGTCATGAAATCCCCATGGCCATTTTCTACACGGGGTATGGATGTTATTGGGCCTATATCACCAAAAGCTTCCAATGGGCATCAGTTTATCTTTGTGGTTATTGACTACTTCACCAAATGGGTAGAAGCAACCATTTATGCTAATGTCACCAAATTTGCAGTTTCTAGATTTTCGAAGAAATAGATTATATATCGGTATTGGTTTCCAGAGAGTATCAGACCTGACAATGCATTGAACCTAAATAATAAGACCATAGACGAAGTGTGCAAATAGTTCAAAATACGACACCATAATTCATCACCATACCACCCTTAGATGAACGGGGCAGTACAAACGGCCAACAATAACATTAAAAGGATTGATGGAAAGATGACAAAAACTTACAAAGACTGGCATGAGAAGCTACCTTTTGCTCTATATGCTTATCATACATCAATCAAAACCTCTACTGGGGCAACACCTTTTTTCTTGGTTTATGGGATAGAAGTGGTACTACCGATCGAGGTCGAGATTCCTTCCCTCCAAATTTTTTCGGAATTGAAATTAGATGGAGCAGAATGGATCCAAGTCAGATTCCTTCCCATCCAACATGGTCAAATGTACCAGAAGAGGATGATGCAAGCTTATAACAAGCAGGTTCGCCCAATGGAATTTAAGAAAGGGGATCTAGTGTTGAAAAAGATCCTACCGACTATGAAAGATTCACGAAAGAAATGGATGCTAAATTGGGAAGGACCTTACGTGGTGAAAAGAACCTTTTCAAGAGGAGATTTGATATTGGCTGAGATGCATGCTGAAGATCTACCAAGCCCTGTAAATTTTAATCTAGTCAAGAAGTACTTTACATAGAAAAAAGAAAGAAAAAAAGAAAAAAAAACAAAAAAAGTGAAAATCCGAAAGGGCGCTTTCAAAAAAAAAGAAAAATAACAACAAAAAAATGAAAACCCGAAAGAGCGCTTTTAGAAAAAGAGAAGAAAGGAAAAATGAGGGTTCTAGATGAAAACCCACAAAGGGCATCTTGAGACCAAATGAGGTTTTGAGTTAAAACCCCAAAAAGGGCGGCTCAAATTTTGATTAGAAGGGGCAAAGGCATATGATGACCATTTCCCTCGAAAACTTGGTTGCGAAAGGGAATTTCACATTGTGGCATATCCACAAAGCACTCGAGGTCTCCTAAGCACAAAAGCTTTTCAACTAGCTGATACAGCGAGGCTCGCTCGTTCGATATCTAGGGCACCTAATTTTGTTTTTTCTTTTATTATCTTTCAATGTTTTCCATCTAAAAATATGAACCTTACTCTCAATAAATTCTTCATTCCATCTTATGCCTTTGTTTACACGAGTATTATACATTGACATAATGATCAGTGAGCTAACAATTTCATAAATATTGAAAGATATCTTTACATTGCTTTTGAAAGATTCCTAAAAGTACAGGGAGCAAAGGCAATTTTGACTAAAAATGGACATTTCCATGGGTAAAAGGGCTCAAGAGAAGAGACGGGCAATAAATCTTTTTGTAATCCAATCAGATCTGAATAAAATAAGGTCTGGTGACTCAAACCAAACAGAGTTTGAACAACCAATGATGTTAGTTTTAGGGCAAATATAGATGCTCAAGCTGACTCCAACATCCAAACATTTCTAAATGGTATTTTGCATTCATACTAGAATCATTCATGCATTTATTAGACATGTTTAAGACAGGATCATTTGACTCATACTAATCATAGCATCCTAAATGTGATTGCAATTTTTTTTTACAGATTCCGTCTCTCCTACAAGTGGTAGAAAGGAACAACTCAACATCGAATAGACAAAATCACAAGTTCATATCCTTGAAGTTGTTGTGGAATGAGCACGATGGTAAACTCATGTCCTTGAAGTTGTAGTGGAATGAGTACAACAAGTGCAGCTCCCTGAAGTTGTAGCAGAATTAATACAAACCACTAGATCATCTCCCTGAAGATGTAGTGGAATGAACCCGACAAAAAATTTGTCTCCCTGAGTTTGCAATGAAACAAACAATATCACAAGTTTGTCACCTTGAGGATGTCGTGGAATGAACACAATGACAATTCTATTTCCCTGAATTTGCAGTGGAACAAATAAAGCCACAACGATCTCATCTCCCTAAAAATACAACAGAATGAACATGGTTCCAAATTTATCTCCCTAATGATGTAGTGGAATGAATACACCAGTAAGTGCATCTCCTTGAGGATACAGCAGAATAGACACTGAGAGTCATCTCCCTGAATTTGCTGTGGAACAGACAACACTATGATAAACTCATATCCCTGAATTTGCAGTCGAATAAGTAAAACAACAATTTCATCTCCCTAAGGATACAGTCGAATGAATACACTAGCAAGTTTATCTCCCTGAAATTGCGGTGGAATAAACACAATAACAGATTCGCTCTCCTTATGAATACAATGAAATAGATCACCTGGTTTACCTCTTCAAGAGCAGAGAAGAGAAGATGCCGTACAGAGTATATCCGAACCAGACCAGATGAAATTGGTTCTTTTTATCTTTGCTTTATTACTGATTATACAACAATAAGAACAGAGGGGCAACTGTAATAACCAATTCTACCCAGACCTTAAAGCCTAAACATTACAATCCAACAATACTATACATATTTTAAAATATTACAAAACATGACCCTATTACCCATTGACCCAATTACACTCGGGCCAATAGCCAAACCCATTAACCTAAATTACCCAAACAAACCTAAACCCTAATGTCAAAAAACCCTAGCTACCCTAACTCAAGCAGCTGCTGCCACCTCTCATCTAAGCCAAGTTGCCCCCACAGCTAGCCGTCATTCAAGCCACGCCGCCATCGACTCCAAGCCGCTACCAACAGCCCAAAAAACCATTAAAAACCCCAGATAATTAACACTCCACCACCCTTATCCCTCTTTTAAACCGTTCTTCTTCTACCAGCGCTTCGTCACCATATCCATTGCCCAAACCTAGCCACGTTAAGCCTCCACCTATCTCCCACCTTTCCAAATCAACCATGGTCATAGCCCTATATAAAGGGTTGAACCCGCAATAGAAAAAGAGATTAGAAATGGGAAATAAGAACCGAAAAACATAAAAAGGATAAAAAAGAAGATCAAACTGGAAAAAGAGAGGAAAAAAGGTAAAAATAAATATTTAAAAAACCATTTGTTTTTTGTTAGATCTAAGAAAATAAGAAAGGATTTAGGAAAACCCGACCTTATATCCAAACTTAGGGGCTAAAACCAAATAAAACTGACCCTTTTCCATGAACTCCAACCACAATTCATGACGATTCCCCATTACCAGTGAACGGCGGCCCACGACGGCTTACGGTGGATGAGGGAGGTCGGCACCTGGGTTTAGGACGAGGGGTTGAGAGAAAATTGAGAGGATTTAAGATTTTTTGAGTTATCAGTTGCCAAATGAATTTTTTGGGCAAAACATGTATTTATATGCTCCTTAAAACGATGTGATTTTGGGGCATCCCTGTTTAAGCCCAAAACGACGTCGCTTCACCTATACCTGTACGGAAACTTGACACAGATAAGAGGATTTGCGCATTTTGATCTAATGGGCAAATTACAGCTTCAACCCTTGCGCCTTTGTATCTTTGCAATCTTGCCTTTCAATTCTTGCTTTATTTCATTTCAGTCACTATTTTTAATTTTTATTTTTTATTAATGTATTATTATTAGTATTACCATAATATTATGTTTATACGTTATGTTATATTACTGTTATTTCCATTCTTATTTATTATTATTATTATTATATATGTACGTTATATATGTAGGTATATTTATGTTAACTAATATATATATATATATATATTCTATATTTGCTTAAGTTCTATACATGTATATTAATTAATACGTTTTTACCTTTCATGTTTATTTTATATTTCCTATTAGTTATATATTTTTATCTAGTATATTAAATATATCTTTTCATATACATATATATTTTATATTCACTCATTCTAGTTGAATTTTAAATTAAAACATTTTTATGAAGGATTCTCGTAAAAAAACCTACATCAAACGTAAGGTATGCCGCATTCTGTTAATCTCTATTACAAAATACCATTTTTAACTCTAAACTATAATTTTCAAAATAGGTTCCGTTCATTCAGGAATCTAACGGAAATTATGCCTCGGGTGTAGGGGTGTAAATTCCTTTCATACAAAGAAATATTCTTTTAGATATTTTAAGTTATCACAAATTTTAAATTAAATTCAAATTCTTAATTTCCATCATTTAGACTATATGCAATCGACCATGTACCAATTTTGGGCGTTGTGGGGGTGCTCATTCTTCCCCAGATGTAACTGACTTCTGAACCTATTTTTTAGGTTTCTATACACCAAAACTCGTTGTTTTAATAAAATGACACAAAGACAACCCTTATTAAAATAACTGTGTTTTCGGGTGATCCAATCGCATCTAAATTAAAAAGATTAGTGGCGACTTTATGCCTTATATTTTCGTAAAAGCGAATCAAGCACCACCGCAGGCGGGACCATTGTCACAGATAACATCTTAGAAATTGCGCTTAAATTTTTAGTTTTAACTTTTGTTTTTGTTTTCATTTCTTTTTTAGGTGTGCCTTAGTTGTATGACCAAACGCACAAAATCGAGAGGAACCACCAATTTCATATAATCTAGAGATCGAAAGATTTTTCTGTGCTAGATAGTGAGAACATAGAGTAATGGTGGACCCACCTCGATGAGACGATATGCACTCCCTGAACAACGCTAACAATCGCAACAACGATCCACCACATAATGGTGTAATTGTTGTAGAGGTGATCATTAATGGGGAACAACATGGACAACATAGTGGTCAACCACGAGCTCATCCAAGAAGACCCATTCGAGATAACTTTGAAAACTATCCTTAATGACCTAACTCCAGCAATCTTTGTGCCAGAGATACAGGCAGCTCACATCGATCACAAACTTGTGATGTTCAACATGCTCAGTTCTATTGCATAATTTAGTGGATCAGCGAGAGAGGATGCTAGAGAACACGTTCAAGCATTCATGGAAGTATGTGACTCTTTTGGACAACAGGGAGTACTTGATGATAAGTTGAGGCTTACGCTATTTCCCTATTCCTTGTGAGATCGAGCCCGAGCATGGTTGAAGACCATACCTTCGACATAAATTACATCCTAGGAGGAACTGTGTAGGAATTCTTTGCATAGATACAATCCACCAAACGTGAACAACCACTTGTAGAGCGGCATTATAGCATTCAGGAAACCAAATGATGATTCCATGTATGAATATTAGGATAGATGCAAAAACATGTTGTGCAAGTGTTTGATTCATGGTTTTCATGATTAGCTACAAGTAGTAACAATTTATAATGGTGTTAACGCTCCCATAAAATGATGATTGGCTCTTCAACCAATGTTATCCTACTAGATAAAGATCCTAAAGACGCATTTAAATTTTTTAATCAGATAGTCAATATCGAATACCAGTTTCCCACGATGAGGTTGAGTCTCGATCCTAGAGCTTTTAGAATAATCCAATTGGACGATTTCTAAAGCGTGGCAGTTTAACTTTTTGCCATCACAAACATGCTCAATAACATGCAGTCATAATCCAACACATGAGAGGCCAATGTGATTCAATACACTTGTAAGCATTGTGATGGGGAACACCAATCTAGTGAATGCCCCCAACAACAAGAATCTTGAAGTAGTGTAGGGAACTCTAACTACAAGAACAATCCCTACTCGAAAACATATAACCTAGGGTGGTGACAACATCCAAATTTTGCATGGGGAAGCAACAATGGAAATTCAAAAGCCAAATAGAATGCTATAACAAAGCCTCTTAGATTCCAATAAGAAAACTTAGAGGCAGAACCAGGGAGTTTCATCTTCCAATTCTAATTCATTTGAAACTTCTTATCAAAGTTTTATTAATACTAACCGAGTTATTTTGCAGGATCATTAAACAAATCTCAAGAACCATGGAGACATGCTCACAACGCAAGTCATCATGTTACATAATCAACCATACATCCTACAAAATCATATTGTTTCTCTATAGTCCCTTAAAATGTAAGTTGTTAGGCAGATTGTCCAAATCTTGGAGACAAGGCCTTTAGGCGGTTTACCTAGTGATGCTAAGTCACTAAGACCTTTGGTGCATAGTAGTGCAATTCTATCACAATGCATAGTGGCACCTAGTTGAACAAAGACTATAAGTTTTGTGGAGGTTTCCTTCTTGATTCCTCTCCAAGCAAGTCATCGACTGATGCTCTGTCACCCAAATAAGCACCTCCTGTGTTCGACACCCAAAAAAGCACCTAAAGATGCTCAAACAGTTGCATATCAATGTCCCATTCCTGGATGCCATTGATCAAATGTCGATTTACACAAAGTTTTTGAAGAAGACCGTGACCAAGAAGAGAATGGTGGGCGAAATCGAGTGTGTGGCAGTGCTAAGTAATTTACCACCAAAGATGAAAGATCCTTGTAGTTTCACCATTCCATGTTCCATAGGTCGCAACTACACTGGACGTGCTTTATGTGACCTCGGTGCAGGTGTGAACCTGATACCGAAATTAGTTTTTATGAAATTCAACATGAGAAAGGCCAAACCTACATCGATTATCCTTTAGTTAGTTGATCGATATCAAATCCGACCCAAAGGAAGGATCAAAGATGTCCTCGTAAAGATTGATAGATTTGTCTTTTTGGTAGATTTTATCATTCTTGACTATGAGGCCAATGATAACGCTCCCATCATTCTTGGGAATATCGTTCCTTGCTACCGGGCGCATAGTGATTGATTGTGAAAATGGTAAGTTTCTATAAAGATGAATGACTAAAAGATAACATTTAATATCTTTAGCACTCTAAAGTTAGCACTCAATGCTGCTGAGCGGTCAGAATTTGACGAGGCAATACGAGAAACACAAAAAGAAGGTGGGGAAGATACTGAACAATCTATTGGTGTGCTAGCAATGTAACCCCCTTGACCCGGTCTAGACGCCAGACCAAACCGAGTGAACTACATTGGGCTTGCCGAAACAAACCTAACAGAGTTACCTTAACTTAGGTCCATTTTTTCATTTTTATCCTATCTAAATGCATATTCAATCCCTAAGGTGAACATGTTAGAATCAGATAAGTTATTGATTGAATCGGGCACCGAACATACATTCGATTGAGCGTAATTGTGATTAAGGACAAAATTTCAATTTTCGGAAAACTAAGAGGGATTACTTAAATCCATAGTTACCAAACCTTATTTAGTCAGGTTACATTAATGACGATTAAATCACGACTTGAAACTATCACCCAAACTCATTTAATTGCATAAATAAGAATATGTGACTAATCACCAAAGATTCAAACTTCGACAAAAGAATCACCAAAAATAACTATCTCGGTACCGGTACACCCTCAGATCGTATCGATACGGTATTGCTTTGTAAAGGGGTATTGGCACGGTCCCACTCGTATCGATACTAGTGGTACATTTTCAAATCCAATAATTGAAGTAGCTAAATTGCTTGCCGATACGGTTACCCGTGTACTGAAACCTAGAGTAAATCTCCAAAAGGCATGCCGATATAGGGTTAGGTGTACCGGTACCCTTGTGTAATTTTGAGCATTCTCAAACCCCATATGCCGATCTTTGAGGACCCGTATTGGTACGAATGGGCCTATAATGACCTCTTGGCCAAACATATGACACCTAGGCTCAATCTAACATGCTTTACACAATATATAAGCATCATACCAACCCAAGACTATCATAAACCACAAAGATATGGAAGCAAAAGTAATCAACAAGGTGGACCTATAGGCATGGTATCTACCCAACATGCTTAAATCTTCCCAAAGGCCCCTATTCAAAACATAAACCAACATACAAATCCAAGGCACCAAAATAAACATGTCTAAAACAGGGTGTCACCAAAACAATCCTCCCAATTACAACTTGGTCACATTGCCCTTTATTACTAATAAGTACTTATAAAACCGTACTTGATATATTTCAACCCTTGGATTCATTCCTTCTTACTCTCTACCTCGTAAGCTTACTTATCTGTATTGATGAGAAAGGAGAGTTAAGCATAAAATGCCTAGTGAGGAATTACCCCAAAAACTCATCAATGCATTAAAACCATTTACTTTAAAACATGTAATGTATATCATGCCAAAAGCATCTCATGCTTCTTTTATCTTCCCAAAACCATATGCAACAAACCATTTGCTAAACATGTATCATAAATCTCAAGCATACTCATAAGCTAACCTCGATTTAAGCCTTCACATGCTTAATCAACCAAAAGCAAAGCTTAAATAGCATAACATGTATAAATCACATTATACAAAAATATAACCATCTACCATGATACATTAGTTCATACATTGACATTAAAGTGACCCAAAACCAAATCTTCCTTTTGTAAAACACATAGGACACACAAATTTCCAAAGCAGTTCCTTAGACCACTTAAACATACATCCATAACCACAGCAAACGACACATTTAACCCCTCAATGGTGATGATGTATAACATCCACTAGCGGGAGAATACGACACAATTAACCCCTTAACCACTGCGGTTCTCATGGTAGAAATACGGTACACTCACAACCCCTCGACACACATGAGGTGACTTATTATAGTGAACTTTCAACCTTATGGCATGCCAACTATATTCGATAACATTCAACCATTGCCACTTGCCAATGTATTTTATTAAAAACATGTCACCTCACTATTTTACATATGCATCATTCAAATCAATATCCAATACAATAAACCATGTATTTTAGCATTCTCTAAATCCTCTCGCAAACCATTTTTCATGCTCACATATAGTCAACATATGACCATTTGCGACATATTTCATTGCTAAAATGTGCATATAATAGTAGGTAATCAAATCCATAAACAAGAGCATTATAATGTATTATACAAAATTGAAAACGAGAGCAAGAATTTCCAATACGTGCTTCCGAGCATAGACAAGAATTTAACCACATTAAAATCTAAAAATCTAAAAACAAAATCAATTAAAATCTAAAAACACTTATATCCACACCTTATGCCTCCAACAATCTTTTAACAAAATAAATTATTTTCGGGATTCCTATTACAAATCTATCTTTCTAAAATTTAACCACATTATTAACATGATCTAAATCAATCTAGATAATCACAAATAAGATTTATTACAAGGATCATTCTATTTCTTTTTTAAAACACACTTTAACCCTTTTAATCTTGATTTAAACATCAACACATAACAAAAATTGATTGTAAAGGATCAAGAACTTGGGAATTTCAGTAAAGAACCTTTGATTAAAGGAGAGAAATGAAAATTACCTCGAATCATTGGCTTCCCCTTTAATTGGCATAACTTGAGGGAAATCTCCAAGAAAACAAGTAAGGTTTGATGTAGAAATCCAAGGAATCAATTAAGGAATTAGAACGAAATCAAAGGAGTTTATCCCTTATCATTTTGGAATAAGAAAAGTAGTTTGGCTGATGGAAAAATGAGAAAAAAGTTGATAGCAAAAGTAGTTGCTTGAGAAAAGTGAATTAGCTATTAAAACCATATTAATTAAATATATTTTTTATTTCATAACCATTTAAAAATAGTCTAAAATAAGCTAAAAGTCTGATTAAAAACATTGGTAGATTAGGTCCTTAAATATTCTAAGATTCTACTATCTTACATTTAGTCAGCAAAAATAGTTTTAAGAACTTTACATTTTAGTCGCCAAACTAAAATGTTACTGAATCCGAATTTATTTTACCAAATTGAGTTGACCAAAACCATCAATATATTAATTAGATATTTTCCAACATTTTTCCATATTTTATTTCACATTAAACATTTATTATGAATTAATCCCCAAAACTAACTTAAACCGACTAATCTGGCTTACCCGTACTGTCCAATCTATCTAGCTAACTTCTAGGTCCAAATTCGGGGCATTACAAGCAAGGCCAAGTATGTCCTTTGAGCCTTTGGATTATTTAGAATTTAAATCTCTCAAGTCATCACTGGAGCATTCGCCTGACTTAGATTTGAAACCTTTTCCCCCATAATTAAAGTATGCATTTTCAGGGGAAAATGACACGTTACCTGTGATTATATTTTCTAGCTTGACTTTCACCCGGAGAACAAATTATTGCACGTCTTGACTCAACATAAGAAAGCTATTGGTTGGACTATTACTAACTTTAAAGGCATACGCCCTACTCTTTGTATGCATAATATTTTTATTTTAGATGGTCACAACAACTATTTGAACCACAACGATGACTCAATCCGATCATGAAGAATGTGGTTATAAGGGAGATCATCAAATGGCTCGATGTTGGAGTCAACTATCCTATCTCAGATAGTTCTTGGGTAAGTCATGTCCATGCATGCCAAAGAAATGAGGCATGATCGTGATAAAGAATGATGTCGATGAGCTCCTTGAAACACCCCTAACCCGGCTTGGAAGAAAATCGAACTAGGAAGTGTTTACGAACAGATACAACTAGAAAACATGGTCAACTTATCGTAACGAAATAAACATGCTCTCGGAAAACCGGGGAATTTAAAACTTTTTCCATTTATAAAACCATTCAATGTGTTTCTAACACTAAATAGATAACCATTTCATACACTTTTAACTTATCATACATATACGATTATAAATTCCCTTTATTTCTTTTTAAAGCAACCACTTGGTATAAGCTCATCATCGATTAAGACTTGTAACCAGTAAAAAAGACCATAAGTCATACAAGTCATAGCTAATCACACAATCATAGTAACAATTAGTCAACTAGCAAAATGACTCAAGTTAACAACATCAATCGATCCTTCGATCATTATAACATAATCACTTAACTATAAATTATCATTATACAAGCTCGACGGACTCCAAGTAATGGTAATCACATGCGGATACAAGAACTTAAACCTTATCAAGTTTAAAATTACTTGTAGCGATATCCTTTTACGCTAAAAAAGCATATTTTTATTTTGTTGTTTTGCTTTAAAAAATGTCCTCCCTGGGGTTTTAAGAAAACCGTATTTTATTTTGAAAATGGAGTCGCCACCGGCCACTTAGGTAGGCCGGACACCATAAAAGTAGAGATTTGAAAACTGTTGGGTTCAGGAGTCGGTTACGGATGGGGAAGGATTAGCACCCCCACACCGCCCAAAATTGGTACTTTAATAATTACCGCTTTATTAATATTAGACTTTCCGGAATAAGGTGATGATTTAATTAACATTTAATTATATATGCGAGTAAATTTTAAAAGCCCCGTTATCCGAGAGTAAACGCCCAACCACCATCACTACGCCTGATACTGGCCCCGCTTACGCTCGGATAAAAGGGCACCACATTGACAATTTATATTCCATTATGCAACCTTAGAAAGCGAAATATAAAACATACAATTTGTATTGACATGATATTAAAACATAAAATATAAGTATTACAAAATTTAAACAAATTTAACCAAATGCATGAACATAATATATATCACAATAATAAGAAACAAAGTAGACACACGAATATAAAAAAAGAGTGAAAAAAAATATGCTTTCAACACTGAAAACACAACATGCTTGAACATGTATAAAAAACACAAAGGCTACACTTGCATGGCATACATGTAATATGATACTAAGCTAATTAAATCTAAGCAACATGCCCTAAAAACTAATACTTAACATAACACAACGTAAAATAAAATATGACATTAATATGTGATAAAAATCACCCATCTTTAACATATAACCTAAAATGTAAAACAAAAATAAAACATAATAAGACACACATAGACATGATAAACCACTAAACTAAACATGCTTAATTAATAAAACACCAATGTCATGATAATACTTTAAAACTTAGTATATGGCAAATTATGCACGCATCAAGATAAAAAAAACAATACACTATGCAAAGAACACGCTAACATATAGCCTAAAAAAGGGAGTATGGAAATTCATATTAGCATACAAAAACATGCCATATGCAAAGATAATGAGACAACACCTAAACATATATATATATATATATATATATATATATATATATATGATTACAATGAACAAATGAATTAAAACATAAAAAAACATGATATCACAAAATAAACTTATATCATAAAAAAACAAACATGCTAAAAACAGAATAAAAAAGGCATAAACATTTACAATTTACTAAGGGACTGAAAATAAAAAAAAATAGAACAGAGAGTCGAAATTGAAAGCAATAAAAGAGGATTCGGGGACAAGATTGCAAACTGAATGAAACTTGAAGGGACCAATGCTATAAAATTCCCATGTGGCACGCTTGAAATGAAAATTTCAAAAACACGGAGGTCCTTGGGGCGTAATTTCACCATTTGAAAACTGATTTCATTTGATTAAAGGACGAAAATGAAAGATTTAAAAAACTACGAGGGACCAAGATTGCGAATAACCCAAGGGGCAGACTCGGTTTGAAAAATTGAAAAATGGGGAAGTCCTTATGTTGTAATTTGACCATTTAAAAAAATTATGACTCTATAAAAAACAACCAAAAGCCAAAATTTGAACCTTTTTTAACCGTTTATAACATTCGCCAAACCCTTTGAGATCTTTAACCGATGAAGATCTCCTGGGTTCAAACCCAGAATCCGACGACACCACCGCAACGGCCGTTGACAGTTACCGCCGGTCGTCGCTCGCTTAGGTGACATGTGTAAGGGTCCTTATAATCTTATAGATTTAGAATGCAACCACAATTAAATGATCATTAATCGCTCTAGTCCTTTTACTTTTTAAACACCATCTTTCAATTAATTCCATTTTGGTCATACACTTTTCAACATCTTGATACATGTTATAATAGCTTCTTAAAAACTACAAGCAATAAATTACTCCTGGCCTAATTTGGGAATATTACAATTCTCCCCCTTAAAAGAAATTCGTCCCCGAATTTACTCAAAGATAACATATTCATAACATCAAACTCAGTATATCTTCATCTATTATGAGTTTCAACAATTCAAGCAAATTGTATTGGTTCTAAATTACCAATACAAAAATAGAAACGTGAAATCCTAAGTGGAACAAAAAATTATAATGATGCATCCAATTCTGATTTAGTCCGATAATCGGCTAAACCATGCTTTGATATCAAATTGAAACACCCCTGACCCGGCTTGGAAGAAAACTAAACTAGGAAGTGTTTACGAATAGATACAACTAGAAAACATGGCCAACTTATCATAACAGAATAAACAGTCTCTCGGAAAATCGTGGAATTTTAACCTTTTTCCATTTATAAAACCATTTTGAACCTTATGTTGTAATTTGACCATTTAGAAAATTTATGACTCTATAAAAAACAACCAAAAGCCAAAATTTAAACCTTTTTTTAACCGTTTATAACATTCACCAAACCCTTTGAGATCTTTAACCGATGAAGATCTCCTGGGTTCAAACCCAGAATCCGGCGACACCACCACACCGGCCGTTGACAGTTACCGCCGGCCGCCGCTCGCTTAGGTGACATGTGTAGGGGTCCTTAGAATCTTATAGATTTAGCATGCAACCACAATTAAATGATCATTAATCGCTCTAGTCCTTTTACTTTTTAAACACCATCTTTTAATTAATTCCATTTTGGTCATACACTTTTCAATTCTAACCATATTGATACATGTTATAATAGCTTCTTAAAAACTACAAGTAATAAATTACTCCTGGCCTAATTTGGGAATATTACAATTCTCCCCCCTTAAAAGAAATTCGTCCCCGAATTTCCTCAAAGATAACATATTCATAACATCAAACTCAGTATATCTTCATCTATTATGAGTTTCAACAATACAAGCAAATTGTATTGGTTCTAAATTACCAATACAAAAATAGAAACGTGAAATGCTAAGTGGAACAAAAAATTATAATGATGCATCCAATTCTGATTTAGTCCGATAATCGGCTAAACCATGCTTTGATATCAAATTGAAACACCCCTGACCCGACTTGGAAGAAAACTGAACTAGGAAGTGTTTACGAACAGATACAACTAGAAAACATGGTCAACTTATCATAACAGAATAAACAGTCTCTCGGAAAATCGTGGAATTTAAAACTTTTTCCATTTATAAAACCATTTGAACCTTATGTTGTAATTTGACAAATTAAAAAATTTATGAATCTATAAAAAACAACCAAAAGCCAAAATTTGAACCTTTTTTTAACAGTTTATAACATTCGTCAAACCCTTTGAGATCTTTAACCGATGAAGATCTCCTGGGTTCAAACCCAGAATCCGGCGACACCACCGCACCGGCCTTTGACAGTTACCGCCGGCCGCCGCTCGCTTAGGTGACATGTGTAGGGATCCTTAGAATCTTATAGATTTAGCATGCAACCACAATTAAATGATCATTAATTGCTCTAGTCCTTTTACTTTTTAAACACCATCTTTTAATTAATTCCATTTTGGTCATACACTTTTCAATTCTAACCATCTTGATACATGTTATAATAGCTTCTTAAAAACTACAAGTAATAAATTACTCCTGGCCTAATTTGGGAATATTACAATTCTCCCCCTTTAAAAGAAATTCGTCCCTGAATTTCCTCAAAGATAACATATTCATAACATCAAACTCAGTATATCTTCATCTATTATGAGTTTGAACAATACAAGCAATTGTATTGGTTCTAAATTACCAATACAAAAATAGAAACTTGAAATCCTAAGTGGAACAAAAAATTATAATGATGCATCCAACTCTGATTTAGTCCGATAATCGGCTAAACCATGCTTTGATATCAAATTGAAACACCCCTGACCCGGCTTGGAAGAAAACTGAACTAGGAAGTGTTTACGAACAGATACAACTAGAAAACATGGTCAACTTATCATAACAGAATAAACAGTCTCTCTGAAAATCGTGGAATTTAAAACTTTTTCCATTTATAAAACCATTTTCTAACACTAAACAGATGACCATTTCATACACTTTTAACTTATCATATAGATACGATTATAAATTCCCTTTATTTCTTTTTAAAGCAAACACTTGGTATAAGCTCATCATCGATTAAGTTTGATTACACTAAATTATCTAACATAAGCTTTTTCATCTTTCAGGTTAAGAATCATGATCAGATTGTTTAAGGCTTGACTACTACAGGTCTAATATAAGACTTGTAACCAGTAACAAAGACCATAAGTCATACAAGTCATAGCTGATCACACAATCATAGTAACAATTAGTCGACTAGCAAAACTACTCAAGTTAACAACATCAATCGATCCTTCGATCATTATAACATAATCACTTAACTATAAATTATCATTATACAAGCTTTACTGACTCCAAGTAATGGTAATCACGTGCGGATACAAGAACTTAAACCTTATCAAGTATATAATTACTTATGCATTTTCATATGACTCCTCAAAGATTATTATTCCTTACAATTTATTACAGGACAAAAATCTAGTATAACGCTATGTTAAACTACAGACATAACCACTACACATGGCAAAAAACCTTATATAACCCTTGAGTGTAATACAACTCAATCACAAAATATTTTGAGGTACCTACACTATGAGTCGTATAACTATAAATTATTATGGAACCCTTATTTAAACTTCTAGCTTAATATCGAGAGATCGCCTAAATCGGGACTGTCTCAAATACCAAATTATTCTTAGAATCGTTTGGTCCGCATAATCAAATCTCCTAGATTTCTTTTATTAACCGATTTATACATTTATTACAAGCTGGTCATTTAAGCTTAACCTTATGTCCCTTTTAAACACTCAAGCATCGACAAAACAACTCTTAACCAAACAATCAAGATCAACCAAACTCCATAAAATCCAAATCAATATTAAAAGGCCCTTTACAAACCAAATTAATACTTATAATACATTTACCCAAATCGAATCGAAGAAATAACGAGATGCTTTATGCAATTAAGTATTCTAGGTGCCCCCAAATAGGAGTTCCAAAATTAAAACTTCAAACGTACATATGAGCTCTTGATTGAGTCCACGCACGAACAATAATCGAAGGTATATAAATTCCTGAAACGTAATGAAACAAAAGGGGTAAGCAAAGACTTAATGACGTAGTTTGACTCTTTAGTACGGCTTATAGAATTTCTATAACCTTTTTCTTATTCTCTTAGCAAGATTAATTAAATCCCAGGTAAGTACTAACGAAAACAATAATTACTTAATAGCTTCACAAGGTTTCACCTGTGAGGTTTCTAGAGGTGAAAATATAACAATTCAACTAAACAAATTACTACTCTCGAAAGTCTTTTTGACATTATTGTTAAACAAGCTTTCTGCATGTCTTAACTTTCTTTTCATGCAAGGCTCTAGCCTTTGGAATCGTAATTCAAAGGCTTATTAGAAAGCGTGACTTTAAAACCATTACATTTTAGTCTTACTGTTTATTTATACCAACTATAGAACAATTTTATTCTTTCAAGACACCAATGCTTGATTACTTAACTTATCGAAGGTCATCTTTTCTTACTAGATAATTAACACCATACATTTTATCTTACTTGTCAAAAAGTACTCATTTTAAATATTTGTAATTCGACTATAAACTTTCTTGGATTTATCTTCATTACAGGTTATCGATACCTAATTTACCGGATGCTCTTTACAGAAATCTTGATATTTCATAACTCGGGTTACTTCAATAACGAGACATATACAATAATTACTATTTAACATGTTTCTTAATCTATCATCAAGCCTTAATTTCTTCATGGGTAAAATTTAATGTATGTACTATCCTTAAACTAGTACATACACAGGTTAATAAGGACATCCATAGACTAGAGTCTCTAAACATTTAAACTGAATTAGACTATAATCCGGAATTTACAAGTATCTGATAACTGATTCATTCTTCGTGACGATATTATAACTTATATTTCAAGCAATCATTAAAGACTAGGAATGTTTCCCTTTTCCATTCAACTATTATCCGAACATAATTTCCGACTCATTCAATTATTATACGATCAAATAAACAACTCCTTATTATCTTAGTATTCAAGCAGCCCCATACTATCTTAGTATTCGATTTAATCAAACAACTCAGCATATCTTTATTAAATTTATCAAGCCTTCAAACAATAAAGCATATCTTTGTTCAACTAGCATTCAATCTAAACATAGCGTATTCAAACTCTCAACTAACTAGTCCTTTTATTTGTTACTCAAGTTATTTTTTTTTTATCAAAAGAATTCGAACAAAGAAGGACATATCCTTCTCACTGGTGTTCAAACACCTTTTTAGCATGTACTTAATTACTTGGCAAAAAATATCATTTGCAATCACATAATCAAACATAAGAATTGTCTTATTTATTAGCCAAAACTTATAATAACACCCAATATTTCATGAGTTAAATCTTGATTTTTTTAGGAGGAACAAGCAAATTCTTACAAGACATTCAATCAAGCTTATAACACTCAAATTCGATCTATAATTATCTTTAGAAGGATATTACTTGTCTCAATTGAATAAAAACGTATCATCAACTCAACATCCTAACTTACTTAAAACATTGCTTAATAAAAGACACTATTTGTCCCACCTAGTCTCATGTTTTTCGCCACTTTCGAGTTATATACACATAAAGCAATCCTCCCATCCAAAATCACATCTTATAAACTTTCATACTCAAGATTACCTTATTTTAGATACATACAAAAATCAATGGACCATTCATCAAGTAAGGCACTAGGGAATGGCTTTCTTATCAACAAACATTTGATATAGGTCATTAGACATATGTGTGTAAATATATATATATATAAGTAGTAAGCTTCATATTAGATTTACTTTACATAAGAATTTGAACCAAACATAATCATACACCACTGTTTCATAATTTGTCATTTGATAATTAGGCTTATTAATATAACCTTCCAAAACACACCTAGTCATAAGGTAATTTATGAGTTTATATTTACTAGTCAAGCAAATTGATATCACCACATGTCAAATGATACTTTTTACGTATTATGCAAGTTTTTATTTTAACCTTGTGAATCGACTATCAGCCTAGCATAAACCATTTGAACATATCAACAAAAATCACTTTTTCTATACATATTTAAGCTTATTCCATTCACTAAACATATGTTTCACATTTTAATCTAATTCAAATAGGTTATTTATTAATTCAAGGCATCAAACTTATACATTTACTCAATTTATTAGCTTTCAATATTTAGTTTAACATAGCCTCAAAATCAAGTGACAGCCTAGGTACTCGAATCCCTAGCCAACTGCCGCCAACAAGAGCAGAAAGGTACCCATGGTACCGGTCAAACCCTCCTACTGTCGCCAAGTGACCACAAACTTCCTTCCTATTGTTGCCAAAATATGGATCGTAGTCCCCCGAAACACAAGAGCTCTATGGACTATATGCCATGCCAACTATACCTAAGACCGACTTGAGACCAAGGCTACACATATTCTTATCTAATCAGATCGGATTTAGCTTAAATTCATTTTCACATAACATGAGTCATATATTGTTCCAAAATAACATATAGGACTAGTTTTGAGCCATGCTCCATAGTTGAATTTTCCAATTATTAAATCATGTAGTTCGAATTTATAGCACACATACATGTAATCAAATTTTCCATTTGAAATCAAAATTCAAAAATCCCATAAGTAACCATTCATAAATCTGAATTCTTAACTAATGGTGCGCATATCATCCATTACCAAAACATATTTCAAACCAAAACCTAGCTTTAACCAATCTTTACTTATCATTACATACTTAGCATCTATGTAACGTACCTTAGATCCTACGCTTAGCTTAGCTTTGCTTAATTTACATAACAAGCAATCAAATTAAATAACAAGGTGCTCAAAATAGTTTGTAATCTATTACGAGGCTTTAACTACACTCACATTTTATCCCAAAGTTACGGGATACCTGAATCCCTAATCCCAATTTGTTACTTATCCAAATCCTTTCCTAAATCCCCCTTGGTCTATTATGACAAAAGTTTTAATTATTCATTAGTATAATCCCCTAACAATCATTCATTAACAAGGCTATTCATTAATCAAAGGCACATATATTTTCACACAAAATAGTCCAAAAATGCACTCATATATGCACCACACAATTCAATCTATTGAAAATACCTATACAATCCATAATCATAAGTACAACAGCCCTTGCCTAAGCAAAACATTCCTTAAGATCAATAAAACAGTCCCATTTGATTTCCAAAACAACCCTTAAGCAATTTAAAATTATAAAACAGCCTACAACTAGTCAAATTGTAGCATAATAGTCCAATTACACTATATAGTTACCGAACCAATTTCTTTTACATACACACCAAGTACATATTTTAAAACAGTCCCCTAAGGACTTTTATAGATAAAATCTACTTTGACTGTCTTTAATGCCAAGTTATTCTTTTAAACAGACCTCTTTAGACTTAATATAACACAAAACAGTTTTCTTTGTGTGAATCTTAAAACATCTCTATCGATTAATTAAATCATAACAAAGCATCTTGCTCATACATGTTCCCTTCTACATCTATTTTACCCCCATGAATTCTCAAAACAGGACAACTTACAATCAACCTTTTTAACCAAATTAAAGTAGTCCCAATCGATTATTTAGGTACTAAAAAGGACCCGACAGCCACTCTTTAAATCATGAATCAGAATTAATAGATTCACACCATTTACACACTAAATCTAGGTACATATATATATATATATATATATATATATATCTTTCAAAGAAGATCTTTATTTCAAATTTATCTTCTTCCTTAGACTTGTTTGATCACAAATTTCGATTAAGCTAATATCGTCTATATTGTAGTTACATTCCAGCATTTTCAAACAATACTACACTGCCCCATCATAGGCCATAAATTTCATATTCTCCATTTTTTAGACTCACGGTTACAATTCCAGCATTTTCACAATTATAAATCATGACTTGTATATACATAGGCACATTATTCTATTTAATCTACCAATCGTAACTTGGAATAATCTTTCTATTAATTCAAACAAACAAAAATCTATCCAAACATATACATGTTCGAAAGTACCTCTAAACCTCCCACAACTCTTTCACTTCCAATTCAAACAATTCCACTAGATTAGCCATTTTCCAACATCTCAAAACACATGCATTTATATAGATAACATTCAAACAAATCTTTCTTCATGAAGCAAGCAAACAATTTAGATTGAAAGAATGGAAGGAAAATAATTTACCTTCCTTAAGGTCTAGTCGTATTGTTCCCTAAAAATCCATGAAATTTGTGTTCATCTTCTCTTAGAACCGTAGAGCCTTCTCCCATTTTTATCTCTCTCTCACTTAACTAAGCTTCTAAGGAAATTAGAGAAGGAGACAACACTTCTCATTAGGCTCAAAATCGGTCTTCTCTTGTCCACCTATCCCTCCATTAACGTGACATGTATAGGGGTCCTTAGAATCTTATAGACTTAACATGCAACCGCAAATAAGTGATCATTAATCACTCTAGTCCTTTTACTTGTTAAACACCATCCTTTATTAATTCCATTTCGGTCATACACTTTTCAATTTTAACCATCTCGATACATGTTATAATAGCTTCTTAAAAACTAGAAGTAATAAATTACTCCTTGCATAATTTGGGAATATTACACTCGTCCCAACTATAACTGTTACTGGATGATGAGTCTGTTCATAGTGATGCTAATGAGCCGATTCCAACTCATATCCCTGCAAGGAAAGATCGTTTTCCTCTCACTTCCATAGATCAAATGTTAGATCGACTTACGGGCAAGAAGTATTATTGCTTCTTAGATGGATATTTTGGCTAAAATCAAATTGCTATTTCCCATGAGGACCAAGATAAGACTATTTTCATAAGCCAATTTGGGGCATTTTCTTTCCGTCGCATGCCCTTCAGCCTTTGCAATGCACCAACCACATTTTAAGAGGTGCATGATGGCAATGTTCTCAGATAAGATTGATAATTCCCTTGAAATATTTATGGATGATTTTTTGGTGTATGAGAATAATTTTGACCATTGAGTCGACAATCTAGAGAGAGTATTGCAGTGATGTGAAGACACCAACCAGTTTTTAAACTGGGAAAATTTTATTTCATGGTCCCTCAAGGAATTGTGTTGGGCCACAGAATTTCAAAAGCTAAAATTGAGGTTGGCATGACCAAAGTGGATGTTATTGAAAAGCTGCCATCACCAACAAATGTGAAAGATATCTACAATTTTTTAGTCCACGCCAAGTTTTACAGGAGATTTATTCGAGGCTTCTCAAAGATCACAAAGTCACTATTCTTATTGTTGGAACAAGGTAGAAAAATTCATTTTTGACAATGCATGTCTAGATGCATTCAACAAAATTAAAGCACAACTTGCAAATGCACCGATCATTGTTGCACCCAACTTGGAGCAACTGTTCAAACTTATGTGCGATGCTAGTGATTTTGTTGTTGGTGCAATTTTGGTGCAATGCAAGGACAATGTATTTCATGCAATCTACTATGCTAGTAATACTCTTACTGGAGCTCAAATTAATTACACTACTACTGAGAAAAAGTTTTTAGCAGTAATTTTTGCTTTTGATAAGTTTCGTTCTTTTCTTGTTGGTTAAACAACTTACAAATTTTAATGATCATTCTGATTTGAGATACCTTTTTGCAAATAAAGATGTGAAACCTAGATTAATCCACAAGATTTTATTGCTGAAAGAGTTTGATATTGAAATTAAAGACTGCAAGGGGTCAAAAAAACAAGTTGCCAATCACCTTTTGAGGTTAGAAGCTAAGGGCAAAGACGGTAATAAGTTGCAAATTGTCTATGCATTCCCTGATGAAAAACTTTTCACTGTGAATGTAACACCATCATATGCCGATATAATGAATTATTTCATTTGTATAAAGACTCATGTTTGTATAACTAGGCACAAAAAGGCTAGATTTCTTAGAGATGATACGAAATATCATTAGAATGAACCTTACTTGTTCAAGATTTGTAATGACAATATAATTTGATGCTACATCCTAGAGGAAGAGATGAAATCTATCTTATATTATCGTCATAATGCTCCATATGAAGGGCATTTTGGTGGAATAAGAACGGCTGCAAAAGTCCTACATTCTCGATTTTATTGGTGGACTTTGTTCAAAGATGCTCTTGAGTTTGCTCAATGTTGTGACAAATGTCAACGCACCATATCCATATCTAGAAGAAATGAAATGCCATAGTAGCCAATAATGGTAATTGGGCTATTCAATGTTTGTGGATTGGATTTTATGGGTCATTTTCCTTATTCTTTTGGAAACCTATACATTTTGGTTGTGGTTGATCATGTGTTGAAGTCGATAGAAGTTGTTGCGGTGCCTAAAGATGATGTAAAGACAGTGTTGACGTTTTTTCACAAACATATACTCACTCGTTTTGGAACACCAAAAACATTGATCAGCGATTAGGGAAAACATTTCCATTGTAGCCTGGTGTGTGCTGCTTTGAAATGCTATAGAGTAAATCATAGATTGGCCACAACATATTATCCTCAATCCAATGGACAGTCAAATGTGTCGAATAGAGCAATAAAGAATGTTTTGTAAAAAGAGGTGAACACCACTAGAAAATATTGGTCCTCTCGCCTAGATGATGCATTGTGGGATATACATACCGCATACAAGACTCCATTAGGAATGTCACCATATCAATTGGTGTTTGGAAAATCTGTCATTTCCCCGTAGAACTTGAGCACAAGGATTTGAGGGCTCTTAAGCAAGTCAACCTTGATTATGAGGCAGCAGGAAAGAAACGATTGCTAGACATCATTGAATTAGAAGAAACTTGATGCAACACTTATGAAAATGCCTCTATTTACATGGACAAGAGCCCTATCATGATAAGATAATTTTCCATCAACAATTTGAAGCTAGACAATTAGTTTTGCTATTCAACCCTAGATTGAAACTGCACCCAGGGAATTTGAGATCATGTTAGTTTGGACCTTTTGAAGTTGTGGAAGCATTTCCATACGGTTTTGTCACAATCCAAGATACAAAAGGGGGACCTCCATTCAAAGTTAATGGTCAAATACTAAAACTTTATAGTGGTGAATTTGACCCTATAAATATTCATTCCATTAAATTGGTTGAATTTTTTGAAATTCCCTTTAATTGCTTTATTAGGTCTAGATTTTATTTTCCTTGTTTTTCTTTTAATCTCCTTTACTTCTTTTTGCAGAATAAAAATCTCTTCACTTTGTCTCTTCTCTAACAAACTTGTACGATGAAGTACTCACAAGATAAGCATGAATTATTTTGGGGGCAAATCAGGGAATTCTATTTCACCGATTTATCGCCATCAATCACAGCCCTTCATCACATGCACAAGAGAGATGATGAACTGGCATGATTTTTGCGCCAAGATGAAGGAGAGACTCCTCCACCCAAGAAAGAAAAGAAAAGGAATTTGTGGGAGTTATGTGGTGTAAGGTTAATCGAGGAAGTTGTTGAATGAAAGACGGTTTGTTTTTGTTTATTTCCCTTAGGTAAATTTCAGGGACAAAATTTCTTTAGAGGTGGAGAGTTGTAACATCCCGAAAAGGGGCTGGAAGATTCGGATGAATTATAGGAATTGGGTTGGAATTTTTGTTTAGGCTTTAACTAATTAATTAATTACGGAAAATAATTTGGGTAATTAAATTGATTTATGATAATTTTATCCTGACAAGTATTTGTGAAAACATATTTAATGAGTTTAATAAAGGATTAAATTGTGTTTGGGTAATTTTAAACGAATTGTTTTAATATTAATTAAATGATGAGTATTTTACAAAAGGTTGTAAAATATTAATTATGACAATTTTGTAAAAAATGACTAAAATAATATTTTAAGGGAAATATTAGATCAAACAAAAGAAATATTTTTTCCCTTTTGTTTTTAACAAAAACAAAACTTAGGGATTTCTTAATTTCTTAATTATTTTCTAAAAGATGATAAAGACATTTCTAAGTTTCTCTCATTTTCATCCAAACAAAACTTAGGCATTTCTTGAATCCTTAATTATTTATACTTCAATTTCTTCTCCATTTATTCCTAAACAATTGTGGATTAAGGATTTTGATTTCTACATCATCCTCACTATTTTCCTTATTGGAAATCATTAGGGGAGTTTATCTTCAAGTTGGTTTTTCACCAAGCAAGGTAAAAAATGTTCTTTAATGATTTCTACATTATTTTGATTCTTAGTTTATGATTTCTCATGCTTTGGGATTATTAAAATGAATTTCTATTGAGATTATTGGATTGTAATCGACTTCCTCATAAATATTGGTTAGATTATAGTAATATAATGATTTCTATGGAGTTCTAATGTTTTGTGCACGAGTAATAATAATGTAAAGTTGATTTTGTAATTTAATTCGTAGATTAATCTAATTGGATGAATTTAGATTTGACTTCTTATTTGGGGTAATTGGTAGAGTGTTGATTGAATTATTGAATCATATATTAAGGTGCGTCAATTGTGTTCGACAAAATGCACGCAAATAGTTAAAAGGGGAAATCACGAGGTTGAAGCAGGGCGCATGCAGGGGTTCGAATTGCGTGATTTCCGATGTTGTAATCCCATGATGCATACATTCTTAAAAGGGTAAACTACCCCAGTGACCACCAAACTAATTGGGGATACCTATTTTGACCATCGAACTATCGAAATTGTCAATCAAACCACTAAACTTATTAAATCAACCTATTTTGACTACCGCCGTTAAAAAATTAACGGATATGTAACGGAGGATGACGTGGTAGTTAATGAAAATATGTAAAATTACACATTTAGTCCCTGTTATTTACCTATAATTTCAATTTGGTCCGAATTTAAATTAAATTAACTAAAAGTAATCATGCAATCAAATGATGACACATGTCATCACCCGACTGGACCATTTATTTAAAATTTTAATTTAATTTATTTTAGGATCAAATTGAAATTATAAGTAAATAATAGGGACTAAATGTGTAATTTTACAAATTGTTGTTAACTGCCACGTCACCCTTCCGTTACCCATCCGTTAGTTTTTTAACGGCGGTGGTCAAAATAGGTTGATTTAATAAGTTTTGTGGTATGATTGACGATTTCAATAGTTCAGTGGTCAGAATAGGTATCCCCAATTAGTTCGATGGTCGTTGGGGTAGTTTACCCTTCTTAAAAAAAGATTGAAAGGGATTAAGGAAATGAAAAGGCTACTGGTGCTGCTACCTTCCGTTTCATTTGTAACAGACGTGAGGTGGATTAAAAAAAGGGCAATTGAAATCAGAGCAATGGAGGAAAGTGGGAGAAAAATAAGGAAATTTTGTTGTAGCTTGCGAAGTTGTTAGTGAAATAGAAATGGTTCAAATATTAGTGGTGAAAATTGTGTCATGGGGTATTTTATTAAAATGGTTACATTAATAGGGTTTTATTGATATTGACGCTTGTATTTTCTTGTGGAAGATGACAAGTATTTGGATGTTTTTCTGTTAGGTATCGAGGCATTGGCGTCGAGACGTCGGCATTGAGGTGATGTCAAATTGGTGAGTGAAAATATGAGTTGGTTCTTCAAATAAAGTTTGAAATAAGGTTTGGGAGTTTGGCTATAGCCTAGTAAGCTTAACTAAGCTCGGAAGTAAGTGTTTTCTAATTTTTCTAGTGAATTTTGAAATGCTGAATGAAAGCTTGATTTAAATGTGTTGTTTTGGAAACATATGTTATGAAATCTTGGTATTTTTGTGCACTAAAAATTGATATGATATGTTTATACAAGCATGGATGTGTCCTAGAGCACCATATTATGATTTTCCATGATTTATCATGCATGGGGTTGCCATGTGCACCGTTATATGTTTTCGAAAAGAAATGTCATAGTTGCAACATTATTTGAATACGAAATTGATTTGAATAAGTGTTTTGAAATGAGATTTGATAAATGCATGAGGATGAAACTTACTGTTATTATGCATAATGATTGAGATTTTCCATGTTTTATGAAGATGAGAATGGTTTAAATAGGTGCACCAAATGGGCAACCATTAACTAGAGTGCTCTGAGCATGATTTTGAGTAAAGTGATGAAATGAGTTTGTGTTGCATTGAAAAACAGCAAGTTCCCATGCATGTGTGATCTATATTGGCTTTGTGACAAAATATGAATCGGATATAATTGGCATGTCATATGATTAAAGTGCACTATAATTTGCAAGGTCTATTTAAAGGTAGTTTAAAGGTACTATTAAAGTGCACACTCACTAGGCATTATATGTTTATGCTCTTTTTCTTTCTGTCAATGCAGTGAATTAAGCAAGAGATGTTATGGTTTGAGGCAAGGAGTGGTTCCAAGACAAGCGTTCTAAAAGGTATGTTTTATAGTGTTATCATCATTTTGTAATAAGGCAATGAGGGTTAATCTTTGGGGTGATTTTGTATATGGTTTGATTATATGGTTGGAACTTATGTTATGTTGGGTGATGATATTATTTTAATGTGTGCGATGTTGGTTGAATTTAATGCCAAGTATATTTGATGGTTATGACCTAATAATTTAAAACGATTTAAATAATGTTTGGATTGATAGCTTGAGTTCTAAGAGTATATATGGGTCATGTACTTTAATTCGTTAATTAATCTATAAGCCTATGTTGAGGCCTGACCATTTGGTCCTTATTGGACAATGCTTTATATATTATTAGGAACAATGCTTCTCGATTACTTGTAAAAATATGAATTAGATTGAATAATTGATATGTAATTATTTGAATCTATGTGTTCAATGGTGGTATAATATTAGAAATATGTCATTGTTGTTTGTAAGTAATTGGATAAGTTCAAGTTGGGATTCAAATCTCCAAAGTACATTTTAGTGTAGCCCGTGTATCGGAATGGTCGATAGTTTATTCAGTAATGAGTTTTACCAGGTTTAGATTCTTTACAATTTGGTCACTGTATGTTGTTGCATCAACTTAATAAGTAAATGATGTCCGTTTGACCTAATATTTTGTAAGCATGTTTTAAATGTACCTAATTGTTGTAAGAAGCTTTTATAAACGTGTTAGTCCCTATATTTGGCAATTTTATGATTTAGTCCTGAATTTCATATTTTGCTAAATTCGATACTTATTTGTTATGAATTGAGGCTGAAATTTGACATGTTGGCATAAAATATGATTAAATAACAATTGGTAGCATATAACTTGTTTAATTCCCTGCAATTCTTCATATTTGCATTTTGGTCCCTAGAGTGCTTGTATTTACAATTGGGTACCTTATCGATGTTCAAATCGAATGAAAATTGAACCGATGCTTGTATGAACACCTTAGGTTTTAATATTGCATCAAGACAAGTTAAAAGATAAAAATGGACCGTAATTCGAGTAAGATAGTTCAGGTTTGCTTCGGCAAACCTAATGTGATCTTCTTGGTTCGAGTCGAAAGAGTAGGTCGGGTCAAGGGGGTTACACATAAGTGCACGTATCACATCAAAAAATTTGATGCAATTCATCTCAATCTCCAAACTCAAAAAACAACTTTAACTTTTTTACTCAAATGCATCATTTTAGCCCTCACATCCATGTATCATTCTCCCACTATTGAAAGCGATTCATCCCAAATCTTAAGAGTTGTTGATCAAAACCTTCAAGACCCTTTTCGTGTCTTCAAAAAGGAAAAAATAAAACTAGGAGCTTTATAGAGAAATTTATTTTTTTATTTTTTTCAACTACTAAAACAAAACAGTAAAAGATAATTGTTTTAAACACCTAAATCAAGGCTCCAAATACCATTTGATATGGAAACCATGATCCAAGAATTACATCAAAATCTAGGAACCTTATAGATCGCAATTAATCTAGCAAACTCACTAATATGATATAAGAAAACCTCAAATTCTAAATTCAACACATCGACAAGAAAGTATGATTTCGATGTAGAAAACTAGATAGTTGATTGATGAATATGATGGTGATGGTGTTGGATATATTTGTCCTTGGCACCCTCCTAATCGCAATTGAATAGGCAAACACCTAAAAACGACACAAATCTCTCAGATGAATGGATGATGGCGAGATAGATGTTGTTGAAGGATAATTTTTCCTCGACACCCTCTTAGACGCGATTATCTAAGCAAGCAACCTCAAGCGGCTCTAACCCATCCTCGTACACGCAATTACCTAGGCAAGCAAGAATGTGAAGATGATCTTCCTCAAAAGAACTTGAAGAACTTATGTTGAAGAAGAATTCTGATACGAAAAACAAGAAGGTGAATCCATCAACCTTTAAAATCAAAAGGCCCATGACCAAATAAATTTGTAACTTAAAAATCCATGATGTTCTATTTTATTAATGAAGCAAATATACATTTAAATTGGCTACAAATATAGAGTTTAACTTGACTAGGAAAAGTAAAGATAATAATAAAATAAATAAACATATTTTATCTAATCTAAAAAACCTAATAAATAAATAAAAAATGTAATCCTAAATTATCTAAATATCTTCATAAAGAATTTTTAATTGAATTTAAGTACAAATAATCAGTAAAATTATTGAAAATTCGTAATAAATAAATAATAATTCCCGTAATAAATCCATATGTAGATTTTTGCTCGCACAGCTTTGCTAAAATTGATATAACTTGAGCTCTCGACATCGGATTGATGTGTTTCATGATACGTTGGAAAGCTAAGAGATTGGCGGAAGAGTTTGAGGAAGACATGTCGACCCAAAAGTGCTCGGATCCCATCAAAAAATTCGATGCAATTCGGCTAAAATTCCAAACTCAAAAAACATCTTTAACTTTTTGACTAATTTGCATCGTTTTAGACCTCACATACATATATCATTCTCCCATTGTTGAAAGCGATTCGCCCAAATCTTAAGAGTTGTTGATCACAACCTTCAAGTCTCTTGAGATGTCTTTGAGAAAGAAAAATTAAACTAGGATCTATATAGAGAATTATATTTTTTCCTTTTTTCAACTACTAAAACAAACAGTAAAAGATAATTGTTTTAAACACCTAAACCAAGGCTCCAAATACCAATTGATGTGGAAGCCAAGCTCCAAGAATTGCCTCAAAATTTTGGAACCCTCTACATCGTAATTAATCTAGCAAACTCACTAATATGATCAGAGAAAACCTCAAATTCCAAATTTAGCACATCGGCAAGAAAGTATGATTTTGATGTAGAAAACTAGATAGTTGATTATTGAATATGATGGTAGTGGTGGTGGATATATTTTTCGTTGGCACCCTCCTAATCACAATTGATCAGGCAAACACTGTAAATGGCACAAATCTCTCCGATGAATGGATGATGGCGAGATAGATGTTGTTGAAGGATAATTTGTCCTCGACACCCTCTTAGACGGGATTATCTAAGCAAGCAACCTCAAGTAGATCTAACCCACCCTCCTACACGCAATTACCTAGGCAAGCAAGAATCTGAAGATGATCTTCCTCACAAGAACTTGAAGAAATCTTCTGATACCAAAATAATACGGCAAAACCATCAACCTTGAAAATCAAATGGACCATGGCCAAAGGTTTTTGTAACTTAAAAATTCATGATGTTCTATTTTATTAATGAAGCAATTATGCCTTTAAATAGGCTACAAATAAAGAGTTTAACTTGAACAAGGAAAAGTAAAGATAATACTAAAATAAATAAATATATTTTATCTAATTTAAAATCTAAAAAATAAATAACAAATCTAACCCTAAATTATCTAAATATATTAAAAAATAATCCAAGATTGTATGCAATAAAAAATAATCAATAAAATTATTGAAAATATGTAATAAATAAAATATGCTGTAATAAATTTGTATAGAGATTTCTGCTCGCACAATCTTTGCTAAAATTGACATAATTTGAGCTTCCGACATTGGATTGATGTGTTTCAAGATGCGTTGAAAAGCTAAGAGACAAGTGAATGTGTTTAAGGTGGACATGTTGGTCCAGAAGTGCCCGGATCAAATCTAAAAATACAATGCAAGTCAGCTGAAATTCCAGACTCAAAAAAGAGCTTCAGCTTTTTGGCTAAAATGCATCATTTTATCTCTCCCAAGCATATATCAAGGATGTTGATTGACTCTTCCGCCAATAATACAAAGATCCTGAAAAAGGCTTTCGAACTTCTTGATCAGATAGAAAATAACAACTACTAGTTTCCTAGGGGGAGATTGCAGTCAAGACCTAAAACTTCTAAAATAGTACAGTTGGATGATTCCTAGAGTGTGGCAGCTCAATTGTCTATCATTGCAAACCTGCTCAAGAACATGCAAATGATATCCAACGCACGAGAGGCTAAGGTAATTCAATATACATGTGAGCATTGTGATGGGGAACACTAGTCGAATGAATGAACCCATCAACAAGAATTTAGATGCCACGTAGGGAATGCTAACCACAATAACAATCCTTACTCAAACACCTACAACTTAGGGTGGCGGCAACATCCAAATTTTGGTTGGGGAGGTAACACAGGTAATTCAGGAGCGCGATAGAACGTTATAGTAGAACCTCCTAGATTCTAATAGAAAACTTAGAGGCAAAAACATGGAGCTTTTAATTCCAACTCTAACTCATTAAATTCTTCTTATCAAAGTTTTATGTAGGATTAGTCAGCACATCAAAAGTATCATAGCAACATGCTTACAACACATGGCACTATGTTGCAAAATCAACCATTTATCCTGTAGAATCACACCGCTTCCTTACGGTCCTTGGAAAAACAAGTTGGGCTGATTGCCCAAGTCTTAAAGATGCGACCACAAGGTGATTTACCTAGTGTTATTGAAGTCACTAAAACTTTAAGTGCAGAGCAATGCAATGGCATCACACTGTGTAGTGGCATCCAATTGAAAAAAGACGACAAGTTTGGGGGAGGTTCCCTTATTTATTCCACTTCAAGCAAGCCATCGACCGGTGCTCCAACACTGAAAGATACAACTCCTCTATCTGATACAAGGAATGACCTTACTACTAAAGGCAAGGATAACAAGACCAAGGATGCCACCTCATCCAATAATCCACACGATGAGCCTAGGCCACCACCTCTATTTTCACAACGATTTACGGCTCAAAAACAAGATGTTCTATTCCAAAAAATTTTGGAGATGCTTAATCAGTTGCACATAAATGCCCCATTCTAGGACACAATTGATCAGATGTCGATATATACAAAGTTTCTAAGGAGATCATGACCAAGAAAAAGATGGTGGGAGAAGTTGAAACCATTGATACAGTTGGCGAGTGTGTGGCTGTGGTAAGTGATTTACCACCCAAGATGAAGGACCCTAGCAGTTTCATCATTTCATGATCCATAGGCCACAATTACTCTAGTTGTGCTTCGTTCGATCTCAAAGCAAATGCCAACTTGATGCTGAAATTTGTATTTACAAGACTAGGCATGGGAAGAGTAAGCCTACATCGGCTATCCTTCAATTTTGACCCGAGGGCAGAGTTGATGATGTCTTAGTCAAGGTAGATAGATTTTTCTTCCCAACTGATTTTATCATCCTTGATTGCGAAGCTGACAAGAATAATCCCATCATTCTTAGGAGACCTTTCCCTACAACTAGGTGCATCGTGATCGATTGTGAGAAGGGTGAATTTATTATAAAGATGAATGACAAGAAGATAACACTCAACGTTTCCAGCACTCTCAAGTATGCGAATGACTATGAAGAATGCCATCTTGTGCAAAGTGAAGACACCCTAGTCAAAGAAAATCTTCAGGAAATATGTTGCGATAATATTCTTAGCACTGCAGAACAATCTAACTTCGACAAAGCTGACGAGTTTGTAAATGACCTATATTGCAAATCCTTTTTACTTGTCTTTTTAAGCCATTTAGTTGCATTTAGGAATAGATTGTATATAGTTTGCATGTAGATAGGGATTTATGCTACCTGTGCTTAAATGTTATATATTTTGGTGCTTTTATGGGAAAGGTACTATTTTGTGGTGCATGTTCAAAAACCTAGTGGATGTTATTGGAAATCTGGAGCGGAAGAGTGGCGTACCTCTCAGCTAGAGCTGACAAGGCAAGAAGAGTTGGAGACGAATCTTCTTTGACCCACGTGGAGTTTCTCCTAGATATGAAACATTAAAAGATAGCGGGAAATCAATGTTCCTCTTTAATGAGGTTGTGCTCTTTAGGGTTATGAAATCCTAGTTTCACCGCCTATATAAGGAAGACTTGGATGATAATTCAAGGAGAACTCGATTTTAGACAACATTCTTAGTCTTTAGCTTTCGAAGAACCACCAGACTCAAAGTCAGAGGAATCTCGACACGACAAACACCATTGAGAGATGATGGAGGAGTTGGAGTCTTGCAACAATAGTTGGATAGCACGAAGGAAGATTGTTGAGGATGCTTGGCCCTTTTCTATCCCTTGCTTTATACATTGTCGTATTTTTATTACTTTATTATGGATTTTTGAGGCACATACATGAGCTAAATACTTAGTTGGCTTTATTGCTTCACAAGATTTTATGTTTTGATATCTTTATTTTAATGTTATAGTTTGTTTCCCGTTATATATTTTGTTCATCATTCTTCATGTGTAGTTATTTTAAGAGCTATCGAGAGAGGCTTTTTAACTATAGTTTTGTGGCTTAATATTGAGAGAGTTAGGTTAAACAAACATGAATAGTAGGGCTAAGTTGTTAAATTAGTCTTAATGCAGCTTAGACATAAGTTTAGGGTTTCAAGGACTAAAAGGGTGTTTTAAAACAATTAATAGAGTTGTTAGGGTTCATGCAGACATGTATCACCTTAACTTCAATGTTATTAAGATCTATGCATCGAGAGAGTTAGAAGTTCGATAGAAAATTCTATTGAGTAGAGAAATAACTTAATGGTTTATGCAAACATGTATTGCCAGTCGCTATAATATTGAAATAAGGAATCATGCATATATCTTCAACAATAAACCTAGCTTTCTATAATTGTCTATTATTTGTCGTAGCACATGTTTGTCTTGATCATAACTATCTTTACTTTAATTGTTTTTAGTTTGGATAAATCAACAAGAACCATTACTTGCACAACCATTCTTAAGATTGATAACTTCATAGTTATTGATCCAATCCTCGTGGGTTCGACACTCTAATTTATCACTTTATTACTTGATTCGATGAGTATACTTTCTCTAAAGTGCATAACTATTTGACAATCATCAAGTTTTTGGTGTCGTTGGTGGGGATTGGCAATTGATAATTACGTTGTAATTACACTTAATATTTTATTTTATTTTCATTTAATTTTAATTTTTGTTTTTATTTCTCAAGTACGTTATAGTGCATGACAAGAAGGTTAAACTTAGACCCTATTCTCCCATATAAACCATATATTGAGAAAACTTTGTGAGAGATACAAAGAGAAAGAAAGATTATTGTGTACGAGAACGACCATGAGAATGAGCGTAACAACGACATACCACCGGTAGCTGGGCAAGGGCTTGTTGAAAGTGCAGCCTATAATGGAGGCCACGTGCGGTAGGAGGATCATTAACCTGTCCGACGTAGAAGGCCCATTAGAATGAACATTGCGACTGTTATCAACAACCTAAACCCACCGATCATTGGGTTAGATCTAGGGATAAGTCACTTTGAGCTAAAGCCCGTTATGTTCAACATGCTCAATTCCATTAGACAATTTAGAGGATCCCCAAGAGAGGATGCTTGAGAACACATTCAACCTTTCCTCAAATTTTTTGATTATTTCAGACAAACAGTGATCCTTAATGATGCATTGAGACTCAAACTTTTTCCATCTTCATTGCGAGATCGGGCCAAGGCATGGTTGAAGAGTTGTTCCTCAAGATTTATTACATCTTGGGATAACTTGTGCAATAAATTTCTACACATATATGATCCACCGAACATGCACAATCAGGAGCAAAGCGATATCATCTCATTCACATAGCATGATGATGAATCTATGTACGAATGTTGGCACATATACAAAGATATGCTATGCAGGTGCTCGATTCTTGGATTCATGATTGGCTACAAATCATGACATTTTATAATGGTGTCAATGCACCTACACGAATGATGATTGACTATTCAGCTAATTATATTTATTTAATGAAGACGCTGACAAGGCTTTCAAAATATTTGACCAGAAAGCTAGGGCCTAAAGCTTCTAGAAAGATTCAGTTCGATGATTCCCAAAGTGTACTAGCTTAGCTCTCTACCATCACCAATTTGCTCAAGAACATGTAGCTGACATCCAATGTTCGAGAGGCTAAGGTAATTCAATACACGTGTGAGCACTGTGATGGGGAACACTAGTTGAATAAATGCCCGAGTAGCAAGAATGCAAATACTATGTAGGGAACACGAACCCTAAGAATAATTCGTACTCCAACACCTAAAACCTAGGGTGGTGACAACATCTAAATTTTGGTTGGGGAGGCAACACACGTAATTCAGCAGTGTGAAAAATGACAAAGTAGAACCTCATAGATTCCAACAAAAGACTTAAAGGCAAAACCAAGGAGTTTCTAACTCTAATTCTAATTCGCTTTATTCTACATATCAAAATTTGATGGAAGCTGCCCGAGTTATTATGCAGGATCAGGTAGCACACTTAAAGAACCATAGTGACATGCTCACAACGTACACAGCCATGTTGCAAAACCAGCAATCGATCATGCAAAAAAACATTGTTTTCTTACTGTCTCTAGAAATAGAGGTTGGGCAGATCGACCAAGTATTGAAGATACGACCACAAGGAGGATTACCTAGTAATAAATAACTCACTAAAGCCTTTAATACGGAGCAATGAAATGCCATCACATTGTGTAGTGGCACCCAATTAAAAGAAAGAGGACAAGTTTGGGTCAGGGTCCCTTGTTGATTCCATTCCATGTAAGCCATCCACTGATGCTCCTACACCTAAGGAAACAGCTCATGTGTCTGATTTAGTGAGTGGCCTTTCTATTGATGGCAAGGATGACAAATTTCTGAGAGCTAGTACATCCAGTAAACCACACAAAGAACGCGGACCACCACCTCCATTCCCACTACGGTTGAAGGCTCAGAAACAAGATGTCAGTTCTAGAAGTTTTATGGATATGTTGAAATAGTTGAAAATCAATGTCTCATTCTTGGAGGCCATTGATCAAATGCTTATATATGTAGAGTTTTAAAGAAATCATGACAAAGAAAATGATGGTAGGTGAAGTTGAAACTGTTGCTACAGCGGGCGAATGTGTGGCTATGCTGAGTGATTTACCTCTCAAGATGAAGGACCCTTGCAGTTTTACCATTCCATGCTCTATAGGTCATCACTACTCTTGCCAAGCCTTATCTGATCTCAATGCAAGTGTTAATTTGATGCTAAAATATGTCTTTGCAAGACTAGGGATGGGAACATGTATGCCAACATCAATGATCCTTCAATTGGCTGATCGATCTCAAACCCAACCCGAGGGCAGAATTGAAGATGTTTTGGTTTGGATAGATAGGTTTGTCCTCTTGAAAGATTTTATCATCCTCGACTATGAAGCTGATGAAAATTATCCTATCATTCTTGGGAGACCACTCCTTACCATCGGGCGTATTGTGATTGATTGTGGGAAAGGTGAATTTACTATGAAGATGAATGACCAAAAGATCAACGTCTTTAGCACTCTCAAGTACGCAGAATACTATGAAGAATGCCAGCTTGTGCATAGTAAGGAAACCCTAATTAAGGAAAGTTTGCAAGAAATATAATGTAGCAATGTGCTTACTGCTATAGAGCAAGTTGACTTTGTTGACGCCATGCACGATGTTGAAGAAGAAGGTAAGGCTACGATTGAACAATCCAGTGTTGTCCTCACCAAACCAGGTATGACTTTTGAACGTTTGGATTATGTTGAGTTCAAATCTCCCAAGCTGTCGCTAGAGCACCCACCAATACTTGATCATAAACCTCTTCCCCCAATGTTAAAGTATGCATATCTAGGAGAGAATAATATGCCACATGTAGTCATATCTCCTAGCTTAACACTTGACAAAGAAGCTAAACTGTTACATGAATTATCCCAACATAAGAAAGCTATTGGTTGTACTATTGCTGACTTGAAGCGTATAAGCCCTACTTTGTGTATGCATAAGATTTTGCTTGCAGAGAATCACAACAGTTCAATAGAACCACAACAGAGACTCAATCCAACCATAAGAACTATGGTTATGAAGAATATAATCAATTGGTTTGAAGTTGGAATCATTCAACCCATCTTGGAAAGTTCATAGGATCATTACCCATTGTTATTATTTGATCAATGCTCAAGAACGCTCGCAAATATGTTGCAATGGTTGAAGATTTACAAAGGAACGTCAGTCCATCATGATTAATCCTTCATCACGTTACTAGATGTTTAGCACATCTAACTCCATCCCTTTGCATTTAATTTCTTGCACATTTCATTTTTGCATTTTAATTTTCCAATTTTTATTTCCTTGTATTTTTGTTTCTTTTGTTTTATTTTCAACTAGCTTCTATTTAAGATATTTTGATTTATTCTTGACAATTATCAGGCAGTTGTCACACAAGGAATACTTGTTTGGTCCCCCAATAGGATTGCAAGAAAGGATTTCTCAGCATATTGGGTTATTTCTCAGAAAAATGGGAGAGAATATTTATTTTAAACACATTACCTTTCCCTAATAATCATTATCCTAATTTTCTCTCTCTCACTTTACCATACACACCTTTTCCCTGCCACTAATTTTTTTTGCATCAGTCCCACACAATTAAAACCCTTTTCTTTCCTATACCAAGACACCCACCAACTATTTGTATTTTCATCAACCTCTTTTTTTAGTGAGAAAAATGTGTTTCCCCTTTCTTGTTTTCTTTATCCTTCACCAAGCCCCAAAACTCTATCCTCTTCTCAACAATTCTTCTCAAAGTTTCCCAGCCATGGGAAAAACAAGAATAGCCGGTCACACCGGTGTAGGTGCTTCAACTATTTCACCGAAACCAACCGACACCACTCCTTCCAAAAAGTACTTCTCTTCCATATCACGCTGCACTTCTCTGGTGCAAAAGGAAATGAACTCTCAAAGGATATTTTACAAGCTTGAGATGGAACAACTTTATGCAAACTTTCAAAATAGGTACCTCATGCTGGAAGAAGGGTTGGGGTTCATTGGAAGCCACAAACTCCAGTTCAACGACAACATCTATTTTGTCATCAAAGCTCATAATTGGGAGGAGTTTTCTCGGTAGCCAGGGTGGATCAATTTTTCTTGGGTCTATGAGTTTTACACCCGTATCAGAAGGGTTGATAATACAACAACTTTTGTTTGCGGGAAATGGTAAATTTCTCTGTTGAAGCTATCAACAAATTATTTTATCTAACTAATGCAGTGGATGAGTATGCAAATTTCACGACTTGTGCATTCTGGGAACTAAGTGGACATAGAAATCGACCACCCACAAGATTGTGAAACATGTTGACCTGAAACACGATCCTAAATATTGGGTCCACTTCATGAACACATGACTGAGGCCCACAGAACACCACTCCACAATCTTTATCGATAGGATGTTTCTCTTGCACTGAGTAATGAAATGCCGATAGATTAATATTAGCGAAATGACTTATGAGTCTATTGTGGGAAGGGCAACTTCCTCAGGTACCAAAAGTCATTTACTGCTCCCAAGCCTAATAACTGCTCTATGTGAGAAAGCACATGTTCGTGGTGACCCCAATGGCCTTGTGATGGAAGCTTAAACAGGGACGTTCCCAAAAAAGATTGCACAACTTAAGGGACTTGTGGCAGGGGTTTCACCATTCAGCACCATGAAAAAAAGCACTATGCATGCAACCCTTATTAGTGCAATGATATAATTCTTCAAGCCATTCTTTGAATACACTAAGGATAATGATCTAGCTATCGAGTTGTACTGAATAGGTTATCCCATGGGTCCACTGATTCTTTTCTCATATTCCCCGAATAATACATTCCACCCAGCCCTCCGGTTGCTGCTTCTAAAATAAGAAAGCGAAAGAAGAAGGTGACGACTGCCACTATTGTGCCTCAACGACTTGCTAAATGGACGAGAGCTAACAACAAAGGTAAAGCCCCCATGCACCCTGAAACATCAACTCCTACTAGCGCTATCCACTCGGTTAGTGATGATTCCACCGAGGTGCGACAGTTAGTTGTCCATGCCACTTCTTCCCCTATCGTTACATTACCCACTCTAACTCTATCTGCTACACTCTAAGGATTCAAACCAAAGTCACAGCCGGTTGTGTATGTGAGCTCATTGAGGAATTGAATGTAAAACCCTCCCATACTAGAAAGTAAAACTATTATAGAAGTAGACAACTAACTTGTCTAACAAACTAGTATTCGAACAAGGTAAATATACACCACTAAAATATTTAGAGAACAAGCATTCATAAAGAAAAATTATGATCACTGAATAAGATTGAAATCTCTATTTATGCGAATTGGTGCTAAGAAAATATTTATACATTTTAATTGCCAGATTCAGTTGAGATGATAACCCTAAAATAGTTCGATTAGTTTAAGTCATGATAATCTAAAGGATTTATCACAAGTAAGACATAACAAGTTAAGCCTTTTAAGACCATTTAGTAACTATTAGGGTCCATATCATTCATGACAAGTTTTTGATTTTAAAAATAAATTCTTGGACACATAGTATTCCCAAATAAAATCATTTACCAAGCTAAACATACATGCCAAAAATAGATTAAATCCACAAAAAGTTTGAACTCATCATCTTTACTTACACAGCAAGTAATCATACTATACTATTCTGAAATATTCAACAACTAGCTTCTAAAGTCATCAAAGTCATTCGAAGCTACCATTCATGACTACTCAAGCAAGATCAAACCATTAACGAGCAACCAGTCATCCAACACAATCTACATAGCCTTTAATAACTTAATATTTACATCCCCTTAGTACTCAAGATCAAGCAAAATATTCGAACTAGTGCCTCCTTCTAGGAGATTGACTAATAATACTACAAAACATATTTTTAAGCTTTCCGTGACCTTGCTTTTATTTCCCGAAGCTTGCTCTAACGATCGAAATTTCCTATAAAATAATAGTGTGAGCTATTACGATACAAGTCTTGCAATTTAGTTAACATGGAGTGTAAAATACCAATGTAATACCCCTTTCCCGTATTCATAGTTGAATACGAGTCAGAGATATCACAAAACATTTGTAAAACCCTCTACATTTGTAACTCGGTAAAAATTTTGATTTTTCTAAAAATATTACAATATATTTAGTTTCTATTTACAAATGTAGTTAATCGCGTATAGTTTAAATATAATATTTTAATCTTCAAATCGAGTTTAATTTCAGGCAGTAACTTATTACTTTAATTTAACTTTATATAATTAATAAAACTGCCTAAAAACTGCCTGATCTAAAATTCATCCAGATACCACCTAAAATACAAATTCTATCAGAGCAGTCATATCATTTTAATATACATGCCAACTAGTAAATATCAAACAGTGTCAAAAGATATCTTACTGATACTGATGTACCTATTATTGATTGATGATGTCCATTTATGCTCCTTACTCCAACCATTTATGCTTTCCTACGTGTAAAACAGTTACATGCTAAGTATTTACTTAGTGATGCTATAATTCGAATTCAAGTGCAATTGTCATAATATCAATATTAATGATTAACAATGCATATGACCACCTTACCATTATATGCTCATTAACATAAATAAATATGTATATCAAAGTGATAAGATTAGATCTTACCAATACCGTTGCCATTCCATCCGTAAGTTTTCAATGCTTACCAATACCTTTTTTCCATTTCTATCTGCAATCTTTCAAGCTTATATTTCTGTTTCTTTTTTATTCTTTCAATTTATTTAGCCCAAGGTATCGAATTAAGAGATTCTATGTACGCGAGTCATCCCCCAATACCCAACCTTTCTTGAGTATGTATATTATTTGCACTCTATCGGGAGTGCTTAGCACCGAAGTGCTTCTGTATACTTACCGGAGTATACAATATATCCCTTATTAAGTTTTTATGAAATTACACTGAAGTGTTTAGCACCCGTAGTAAGTCCGCATACTCAAACCATGCATGAGTATACTTCTCAATGAGTATTTACACTATTTGCACTTTACCTGATGTGCTTAGAATATTTATACAGCTGTTTATGACCCTATAGATATCCAACTATACCATCGAACCTCTATATCATACATTGGGCTTTATTTCATCATTTAAGTCATCAATGGCAACATATATCAATATATATCAACATTTAATAGTTCATAGACGAAATAACTTTCATATTATACCATCATCAATAACTAGTGATCAATGCATTTATTTTCAACCTTTGACATATTTAAAATATGTCAAATATACGATCAATGACATAAATATCATGACAATATATAAACAGGTAGACTCATCGCAAGTCCTACAGGTGATGTATGAAACATCCATGTATAATGTTATGTATGCATTGCATTCACTTGGGCCATTTATTAGTATGCCTCACTAAGTCCTATTTGATCCTTTCCTTCATTATACCTCAAACCTCCCTTGATTCAAACTTAACTTCATAATTCAAATAAATAAAATATTTGTTAGATCCCAATCTAACAATGTCTTAGACATGTTGTCCAAAATAATCATTCGAATACAAAATCTCTAAACGTTTCATTATGGTCCTTAGTAACCACTTCGAACTTCCATTAACCCATTCAAGCTTACTAATCAACCTTAGATACAAAGTGTATCAATTCTCATTTTCTGGCAGTTTGCAGTACCTTCGAAGAAATATTTCTATAAAATAATCTATAACTCGAAATTTGACTCCATTTGTTCTGAAAGAAACTAGATTTGATAAGCCTTTCAACCATATAAATTAATAGCCCAAATTCAACTTGTACGATTTATGGTGAATTTTCAAAGTCAGTTATAGGCTGAAACTCGGAACAGACTGGTGTTCTGTTTTCTAACCTTTCGTCACTTAAAAATTCATATCTTTTGACTCGGAACTCGGAATCAGATTCCGTTTGTTGGACACGAAACTAGATGAACAAATATTTCAATCGATATAAAATTCACCATCTAACTATTTTTGTAGAATTTATGGTGAATTTTCAAAGTTACTGCCATAAACCAGTTTTTCTACACAGCTTCCATAAACAACTTCAACTTTTATGCTAACTTCTCCTTACTTTTAAACTTTTCAATTTAGTCCAATCACTAGCCTTAAACCACCAACTCATCACATTCTTCACCAAATAATTATTCATAATTATTCTCCTTAATTTTCCTTCTTTACCGTAACAGTCACTAAAATGCAAAGATAAGGATTCAAGCTTCTTAACTTTGCAATTTGGTCCTCAATTCAACATTACTACCTTAATTCCATTATTACAACTAAAAATCAGATTTAGCCCCCATACAAAACTTCAATTTCGATTTAGTCACTTAACTATGACAAATTGTCAAAATGGTCACTAATTCAATTCAACATCAATTTGGCATTCTAACTTCATTTTCTTATCTCTAACATCATTAATAACACAAATACACTCCAATTTCTAAAAAGTCAGATTTGGCCCTTCAACTTTTCAAGTTGCTGAAATGGTCCCTACACAATTTAACTTAGGGTTTTGCTTCCAGACAACAATTAAAGCTTACTATATCATTATTTCAACATCACAAACCCTAAATTAAACTTGAATCCATAAACCCTATTAATCTTCATAAAAATCAAAACATGTAAAACTTAAATCCCAACTCAATATCAAGATTTTAACATCATACTAGCTTGATTTCAACTTAAATTTAATCATGGAATCATAAAATCTCAAAAGCCCCAATTTGATCCATAAACCCTAATTAAAGAAATCCTAACTTTCACATTTTTGTCATTTTAGCCACTAAGTTAGATTTTAATCTATTATCTTAGTGCTAAATGACCCTTAATCAACTTAGTAAATTTTGTGGTATTGCAATCAAAGATATAAGAAAATGATTTACATTAACTATTAATTCAAATAGAGCTTCTAAATTTTGGAGACTAACTCTAACCATTTATCATTTCCCATCAAGTAACTTGCTCGTTATGTAACAATCAATAAGTTCACCATAGGCTTGATTTAACCACATACAATCAACATGCTCCCAAGAAAGAAGAAAAAGTCATTATCAAGCTACTCTTTAGAGTTGTTCAACATAAGCATTTCACTTGCTAAGAGGATCATATTATCACAAGCAACCTTAGTTGTATCATACGGTCTAGTCTAGATATTTGTCTAGAGGTTTCATTTCAGTTTCAACAATAATGAGCAATGGCAATCTAGTACCGTTTGACTCTTTTCGAATCATCCAGGGGAACTCTAGTACCTTTTAGGCGACCGTAGTCCAAACTTTCAGGTTGAGCTTAGGACTCTCTATTGGCATGCCAAACTAGCTAGAACTATATCATAATTTCAATAGTTCAATACATACTATTTTACAATTCAAGTATTCAGACACATATACAATATGCCACATGAAGCATTTCAAGCAACCAATTCAATTTCATGTTAAAAAATGAATCAACTAACATACATGCATATGTGGATATAATTTCTTACCAAACATTAGTAATCCCAAAGCAAGCATAGGAATTTAAGCCTCATGAAACAATCGAATGATTTATCTTGAAGCACAATCTTAAGTTAATTCAACATACAATTTACGCTCACAATATTTTGAGCTATTCGTGATCGTGAATTGTCACTTCTTTTTTCCTCTCATCCCTTTGATCAATCCCCTTATTTTCTAAATATAACAATAATGTAACAATACATTAGAAGCAATCAATTGGACAATTCCAGCATTGATCATCGTCAAATTACACAAAACAGTCACTCATTAGCATCCTAAGACTCTTGATGTGTAGTAGTATGATCTTGGCCTCGAGTCCTTCCCGAGTTTCATGACTAGGCTTGCTTCGCCCCTTTGCCTCGAGGAGATGGAACTGGATTGGAATTTGAAGCCACTCTAACCGAGGGCTTGTCCAAAGTCTGAGGACAATCTCGAACAAAATGTTACAAGCTTACACCAAAAATAGGCATTCGACTATTTATACACTGGCCTGAATTATTATTCTTGATAGATATTACAATGTTAGACACTGAGGGTCCTTGCCCGAATTCCCTAAACTATTGATTGATATTGCAGGTGCAGAGGATTTGATTATTGTTTAAGGCTTCGGGATGAAGTTACCCCTTAGAGAAGTAACATAACTAGAAAAGTTTCCTCCTTGGTTTTTCGATTTTTTAGAAGGCCATTGAGGCTTGTAATCACCTCAGGATCCTTTATCCCTCATTGAATAGTTCTCTCTTCTTTTGTCTGCAGCCTTCTTTCTAAACTCCGAAGAAATCACACGGTTCACCAAATCACACATCAGGCTTAATTCATCATTTAACCTTTCAATAAACATTCTACATTTATCCTCTTCTTTCTTGATATACTCAGATCCGTATTTGCAGTATTTACAAAAGTCACTCATATATTGCTGTATAGGTCTACCACCTTGCTTCAGATGCAAGAAACTCCTTCTTCACTCAACTAGATATTGTTCACTTATGTACTTTTTTTAGAATTCCTATAAAAAGAATTCCCAAGTAATTGTATCTTCAAGGGCAGTGAGAGTCGTAGTTTTCCATCAATTCAAAGCTTCATCTGCTATAAGAGCCTTTACACACTCCAATTTATGTCCATCCGAACACTAAAGTTGTTTGGTTAAGATTCGAATGGTAGTTTCCAACCAGTATTCAACAACTTCTAGGTTTTCCTTGTCAGATCCCACAAATGTATAGGCTCGGTGCTGAGCCAATATATCAATAGGAGCTATTGATTGGATTACTGCATACGCAGGAGGATCATTTTGCTCTATGGTAGCAATGAATTGGTTAAACATCTTAGTCATGCTGAGAAAGCATTCCTTTTGAATCTGATTCACTTGAGGAGCTTCAGGCTGTGGTTCAGCAGCCTTTTGAGGATTAGTCTGCTCCCGATTTAATCTAACACTCCCTCCTTCATTGGTGGAGCCAGTCGGGCTATCTCTATCCTGGGCCAGATGTGTCTCAGACATCTGAAAATGAATTCTATGGACATTTAATCAAACAAGGTCACAAGAACAATTTATTCAACTCCTAGGTGGAACTTATATAACTAACAACGCAACTGGTTTAGTCCTAGGATTGACTAAACCTTAGTTCTTATACCAAATTATAAAACCCTCCCAAACTAGAAAGTAAAACTATTTTAGAAGTAGACAACTAACTTGTCTAACAAGCTAGTATTCGAACACGGTAAAGACACAACACTAAAATCATTAGAGAACAAGCATTCATAAAGAAAAATTATGATCACCAAATAAGATTGAAATCTCTATTTATGCGAATTGGTGCTAAAAAATATTTACACATTTTAATTGCTAGATTCAGACGAGATGATAACCCTAAAATAGTTCGGTTAGTATAAGTCATGATAATCTAAAGGACGTGTCACAAGTAAGACATAACAAGTTAAGCCTTTTAAGAACATTTAGTAACAATTAGGGTCCATACCTTTCAAGACAAGTATTTGATTTAACAAATAACTTCTTAGACACATAGTATTCCCAAATAAGATCATTTACCAAGCTAAACATACATGCCAAAAACAAATTTAAATCCCCAAAAAGTTAGAACTCATCACCTTTACTTACACAACAAGTCATCAAAGTCACTCGAAGCTACCATTCATGACTACTCAAGCAAGATCAAACCATTAACAAGCAACCAGTCATACAACACAATCTACATAGCCTTTAATAACTTAATATTTACAACCCCTTAGTACTCAAGATCAAGCAAAATATTTGAACTAGTGCCCCCTTCTAGGAGTTTGATTAATAATACTACAAAACATACTTTTAAGCTTTCCCTGACCTTGCATTGATTTCACCAAGCTTGCTCTAACGATCAAAATTTCTTATAAAATAACAGGGTGAGATATTAGGATACAAGTCTTGCAATTTAGTTAACATTGAGTGTAAAATATCAAAGATATAAGAAAATGATTTACATTAACTATTAATTCGAATAGAGCTTCTAGATTTTTGAGACTAACTCTAACCATTTATCATTTCCCATCAAGTAACTTGCTCGTTTAGTAACAATCAAGAAGTTCACCATAGGCTTGATTTAACCATATACAATCAACATTCTCCCAAGAAAGAAGAAAAAAAACATTATCAAGCAACTCTTTAGAGTTGTTCAAGTTAAGCATTTCACTTGCTAAGAGGATCATATTATCACAAGCAACCTTAGTTGTATCATACGGTCTAGTCTAGATATTTGTCTAGAGGTTTCATTTCAGTTTCAACAATAACACGCAACGACAATCTAGTACCTTTGAAGCATATGGCTCTTTTCGAATCATTCAGGGGGTACTCTAGTACCTTTCAGGGGACCGTAGTCCAAACTTTAAGGCTGAGCTCAGGACTCTCTATTGGCATGCCAAACTAGCTAGAACTATAACATAATTTCAGTAGTTCAATACATACTATTTTACACTTCAAGTATTTAGACACATATACAATATGCCACATGAAGCATTCCAAGCAACCAATTCAATTTCATGTTCAAAAATGAATCAACTAACATACATACATACCTGGATATAATTTCTTACCAAACATTAGCAATCCCAAAGCAAGCATAGACATTTAAGCCGCGTGAAACGATCGAATGATTCATCTTAAAGACACATATACAATTTACACTCACAATATTCTGAGCTATTCTTGATCGTGAATTGTCGCTCTTTTTGCCTCTCGTCGCCTTGATCAATCCCTTATTTTCTAAATATAACAATAATTTAACAATACATTAGAATCAATCAATTGCACAATTCCAGCATTGATCTTGGTTAAATTACACAAAACAATCACTCATTAGCATCCTAATAATTCTAAACTATCTACCAACATACTTCACTTATTAAATAAGGTCTCCAAATTAATGATAACTAGCACCATTTACCAAATTATAGATTTAACACTTAAACAATTGTTTTAACAAACCAAATTTCCATCAGAAAAATCCTACGCGGTATTGCTTGATATAGGGCAGCCTTCATGTTCACTTTAATCACCCATATTGTCATTTAAATCCATTCTACACCTTTCCCATGTTTCCTTAAGATTTCATTTTGAGCTTCCTTCATTGTTAATCCAATTTTTTGTCACCAAAGCAATGTTTAAGCAATCTAAATTACAACAATGTTCAATAGTTTTATATATACAAGACGAGATTGAATTAGGGCAGTTTCCACTCTTCAAAATTCTGCTCATACATCATTCAATTCGTACTCTTAAACTCTAATTTACCAATTGACAATTCAATTTTACTTAATTCCCTTCCTAAACTACCTTCTATTGAATCAAATATTAAACTTATGCAAATGTTCTACCAAACAAGAATCGGTTCCATTATGATCACCATAAGACCATATTCGAAATCAAAGATTGATAAGAGAACTTACATCCTTAGACATGCAAGCTCCAAATGAGCATCATAACCATTTTCTTCCAAGTAAATTAACCCTCGAACAAAACTCTCTCTTTCTCTGTCAAATGCTAAATTTTGGGGCTAAGGTGAATGAAGAAGATAGCAAGCTTTTGTTTGTTATTCTTCTAAGGCCAAATACACGTGCCTTCATCCTACAATGCCACACTCTAATTCCACAATTAAGACTTTAATTACCATGCAAACCTAATAGTTTGTATATTAAACTTTGGGGTCACTTAAATTAGCTCTTCAATTTCATTGATCTCTCAATTCGGCTTTACTTAAACATAATTTTAAACACTCAATTTAATTTCCTTAATAATTATGTCAAGACATTTTCTTAAGTCACAATTTAGGGTGCTACATTGAAAACACATTTGAGGCGCCGACCCCCACTATCAACTTCCTCAGACACCTCCACTACTGCTCCTCGTTAATAGGATGCCTACATCCTCAACGATAAATGAAGCACCCCAAGAGTCTGCACCTTTCGTGCCACACAATAGACAACAAAAAAGAACCAAGCGCGGCATACTACACCAGCTCCCCAGTAACTCACTAGGTTAGTTGTTCTTTTCTTTTTCTTTTAATTTTTTGTTTTTCATATTGCATATGCATGTATTTCTTTTCCTTTTGTTTTTCTTGTTTTCTATTTGCATTGGGGACAATGCTCTTCTGAAGTTTAGGGGAGTACTATCCCATGTATATATTAGGTTAACTTTATGTAAAATTTTAAAAATTATTTTGTGAGTAGCCTAATATATCTCTAACGGTTCCCTTTGCAATGATTCTATTAATTATGAGTTTGTTGTTGCTCTGATTATGATTTCCAATTATTAATCTATTCTTAATGTTTTGCAATGTATTTAGAGCTTTCGTGTTTTGAACTTTGTATTGAATCTACTGTAGCCCTTAAATCACTTGTTCTATGCCTTTTAAAATCTTAAGAAACCTTAGCGAAATTATAGGTTAACTCTCTGATGCTAATGCATGAATTAATGTGAATGAAATGAATGCTCAATGTATCATATTAAAGGCTTAAAAGCTCATTGAAAATCGAGAAAATAATTAAAATTAATTGAACACTCGATGACATTGCTTAATGTCTTGCTATTTTAGTACACTAGGTGAGTTGTGTTTGCTCCATTTATCTTTCCCTGGTAGGAATGATAGTACTGGCATAAGAGTGAATGAAAGTCTTCACGGGATGACATTGCTCGTAGGGCTCGTGGATAGGTTGTTTTCTTCACTCCATCTCCAGGTCTGAAGAGTAGTTGCGATAAGTTGAAGCCTAGTGATACAGTTTTTAAGCTTGAAAAGAAAATGAGAGTATATCACAGTGTTTAAAAAAGAAAAACAAAATGCAGAGGCAATAATAGAGAGCAATCCTTAAATTTTTCTAGGGTCATTAAGTGATGAATGCATGCAACAACAACGCTCACTGCACCTACAGTAGAATTATCCTTGGAAAAAATTGTAAACTCTAATACATTGCATCTCATTAAAATAGTCGAGGAATGAATTACTACTGCGGCATGTCTTGGAATCCTTGTAATCATAGCTTATTGGAACATTGAAAATTATGGGCTGTGTACTGTTTTTAGTTTTTCTTGTTTTCATTTTGCATTGCTTGAGGACAAGCAACAGTTCAAGTTTGGGGGTATTTGACAAGTGTGTAAATGACCTATATTGCATACCCTTATTACTAGTCTTTTGCTTACTTTTAAGCGCATTTAGTTGAATTTAAGAATATATTGCATATAGTTTACATATAGATAGGGAGTTACGCTACATGTGCTTAAACATTATATATTTTGGTGTTTTTATGGGAAATGTAGTGTTTTGTGGTGCATGTGCAGGAACCTAGTGGATGCTGGAGGAAAGCTGGAGCAGAAGAGAAGTGAACCTTTTGGTTGGAGTTTACAAGCCAAGAAGAGTTAGAGACGAATATGCTTTGACCCACGTGGACTTTCTGGTATATATTAAACATTAAAAGATAAAGGGAAATCAATGGCCTCTTTAATAAGGTTGTGCACGCTTTAAGTTTATGAAACCCTAGTTTCACTGCCTATATAAAGAGGACTTGGACAACAATTAGGAATCTCCACAAACTGACGTCGTCGTTAGAGGCTTAAGAAGTTGGAGACCTATAGCAATAGTTGGATAGCACAGAGGAGTATCTCAAGCTTTTATGATCTGTGTATGCCACACTTCTCACCATAAAGATAGTGTCTCCAAATCTTTAAAACAAACACCACTACAGCCAACTCAATATCATGTGTAGGGTAATTACGCTCGTGTACCTTTAATTGTCTAGATGCATAAGCCACAACTCTAGCATCTTGCATCAACACACAACCTAATGCCACATACGACGCATCACTATAGATCACAAACTCTTTTCCTGATTCAGGTTGAATCAAGAACGGAGCTCGCTTCAAAGCTTCCTTCAACTTCTCAAAACTTGTCGCCTTGCCTCCGTCCACTCAAACTTAACATCCTTTTGCAACAACTTCGTCAAACGAGCAACAAACTTAGAAAAACCATCTACAAAACGACAATAATACCCTACCAAACCCAAGAAACTACGAACCTCTGACACTGAATTCGGTTGCTTCCAATTCACAACTACCTTAATTTTTTACGGATCTACACGAATCTCTTCCACCAATACGACATGACCAAGAATCACCACCTCTTTAATCTAAAACTCGCACTTTCTCAACTTAACATACAATTGATTATCCACCAAAACTTGAATCACAATCCACAAATTTCTATAATGATCCTCTACGGTACGTGAATACATAAGGATATTATCGATAAACACCACCACAAATTAATCCAAAAACTCATGGAACACCCTATTCATCATGTCCATTAAAGCTGCATGCGCATTTGTCAACCAAAATGGCATCACCAGTAACTCATAATGCTTGTAACGGGTGCGAAAAGCAGTCTTCGGTACATCCCTATCCTTCACCTTCAACTGATAGTATCATGATCTTAAATCAATCTTGGAAAACACCATTGTACCACATAATTGATCGAATAAGTCATCAATTCGCAGTAATAGATACTTATTCTTAATCGTCAACTTATTCAATTGCCGATAATCGATGCACATCCTTATAGTGCCATCTTTCTTCTTCACAAACAACACTGGCGCACCCTACGACAATACACTAGGCCGAATGAACCCTCGATCCAACAACTCCTGAAGCTGCATCTTCAACTCCTTTAACTCCTTAGGCGCCATGTGATATAGAGAAATGGACACTTGAGCAGTATCCGCATACGTCTCGATACAAAATATCACCTCTCTATCCAGCGGCAAACCAAGCAACTATTTCAGAAACGCCTCCGAAAAATCATAGACAATCCGGATATCATGGGGATGTGCCTCATTCATATTTGGATTCATAACATACGCCAAGTATGCATGACTTCATACTTTTAACAACTTCTTCATTTCCATGGGCGAAACAACATTGGATAAAAACTTAATATTCTCTCCCACCACCACAACTTCACAATCATTAGATAGCTTCAATGAAACACGCTTAGCCTCAAAATCCACCACCTCCCTATGCTCGTTCAACCAATCCTTACTAAGGATGACATCAAAACCATGAAAAGGTAACTCCATCATATCAACTGCAAGCTCATGTCCTTGAACCATCAACAGACATCTCCTATACAACTTTCTAACTATGACCGTCTCACCTAAAGAACTCATCAATTGCATACCCACATCTAAAAACTCAAATGGCATGTCAAGCAATTGTGCATGCTCACTCAAAATATATGAATACGTGGAACCAAAATCAATCAAAGAAAGTAATGACAAGGATTGTAAAGTAAAGGTACCTGCAATCACATCTGTGTCATTTCTCCCTTCGCGGTGTGCAAATACCCTAGTCGGTCCACCTCTCTCAGGGTGAAGGGCCACAATATGGGAAACGTTCCTCTAACTATCCTTCTTACGCTAAAAATTACCTCAGCCATGCCCACGACCCCTTTTAGGCACAACAACACGCACTAGAGTCAGTCTAGCTAACTAAAGACAATCACGCTTCACATGTCCTTGTGAATTGCAACCCCAAAAATCACCAAGAGTACCACAACACTCTACAGAATATTGCCTCCCAAAATAGCCACACTTAAGAAAATGAACCACAGCATTCTGGCCCTGCTGCACGTGACCTATGATACCACCATGCCTCTGATCCGGGTGAAACTTCCTATCACGTTGCCTCTTAAAATGGTCCATTCCACCATCAGACTCGGTGACCCTCTTACTAAAACTAGAATTCCCTGAGCGAGAGGAAAACCCAAACTATGCTCAATGTCCTTAGCACGAGTGACCAAAACATCAAAATCTATATACTCAGAAGCTAGAATATAGGTATTCACCTCCTTCACCAAACCATATCAAAAGTGATCACATCTCTTCTGCTCATCGGGAACCAGCTCAGGAGCATACTAGCTCATCCGTACGAATTGAACCTCATACTCTACAATAGACATGTTACCCTGCAACAAGGCCATAATCTCTCTCTTCTTCTCATCTTGATATCGAGTACCCAAAAACTTTATCTGGAAAGCAGCCCCGAAGAACTCCCATGTTACCTCAGCAGGTTCTATACCCGCGATAGCGGTAGTCCACCATGAATAAGCATCTCCCTAAAGCAACGATATCGTACAATCCAACTTACGAACATCCCTACACTCTATCTGCCCAAGAATCCTCTAAGTACTTTCAAACCATGCATCAGAACCCTCTAAAGACAAACCTCTAAACTCAGTACCACTCATACCACGTAAACACTCCAAAGGTATAGTAGGATTAACTAGAGGTTGTGGCATAACCTCATGCATACATGCCACTGCAGCATGAATAGCTCCAGCTATAGCCTGAATTAATGATGTCATATCAACAACTCCGACTACATCACCACCAGGAGGAAGAGGAGGAGGAGAAGGTGGCGGCACAACATCATCACGCTCATCTTCCATAATAACATTGTGTGCATTACCTCTAAGCTCTCATCTCTATCCTATTATAAAAACAATATGAATCTTTAGCATATAAATGCAACAATGAAAATAGTTAGGCTAGCCAGACGCAAGAATCCAAGATGCTCAAGTCTTTAAAACAAATGTTTTAACATCAATAGTAATAATGGCAATAGTACCACAATCTATGTCCCGAATCATCACATAACAATCATACAATGTGTTATCAAACATCGTGCATAGCAAACTTCAAGAAAAACAATCAACTTACCTCCTAATTTTTTTGTAAACCTGGCTTAGATACCAACAAATGTAACCCCCTCGACCCGACCTAGTCACAAGACTGGACCGAACATGTTACATGGGGAATGTTGAAGAAAAATCCAAAAGTTTCCCATCAATAAACGACCTTTTTTATTTTGTTCCCTTTTTATCTTCTCTAGATGTCACATTATTAACCTATGCATATAAGCTAGAAGCGGGTGAATTTATAACTCAATCGGGCGTTGAATCGACATCCAATTGCTTTAGTGACCATTTAGAGACCATTTTGCAAAACCATCAAATTACAGGTACTTATTGTGAAGTTAAAGTTACCAATATTCAGTTAGTCAGGTTTTATACTAACATGTCAAATTTCAACCCAATTTGATCATCCAAACATGATCAAATGCATTCATAACTTTTAGGGACTAAAATGTAAGAAAATAGAACATCAAAAGATTCCAAATAACCAACTTACCTAACACCGTATCGGTACACCTATCCCCCATATCGGTACGATATTTTCCAAAATCACAGGTTGTACGAAACTATATCGATACGTCCCTATGTACCGATATGCCCAGCCTTTTTCCTCTCAGACCGTATCGATACGAGTCTATCTATACTGATACGCTAAACCTAATTTTGCCTATCCTTATCGATACAGTACCTTGCGTACCGATATGTATGGGCCTATAATGTTTTATTTTGCTATTTAAACACACCTTAGTGGCATTGAAACCATTCTAACATACTTCCAAGGCAAACACAACATATTCAAAGATCAAACCTCAACCAAAAACACCAAAAACAACATCAAAACATGATCACATACTAAAAGGGAAATCTATAGGCATGCACCATATTTCAAAGCCAAGACAAACACCAAAAACCATATCAAATCTCAAATCAAACATTAAAGGCCATTTAGAAAACCATTAAGGCAATACAAACTTGCCACAAACCAGGGAGTTCACAACATACTCTCCCAAATCATAAACGAACCCTCCCATTGCCAAATTTATTACTATCGATTTGTTCAAAACCACACTTGAGCTAGATGAATTTCTTGGACTTCTACACTTGCCTCCTTGCTGCCCAACAAGCTATTTATCTGCATTGTTAAGAAAAGAGAGCATAAGCAATAAGCTTTGTAAGAATGTTCAAAAGTAAACCATTAACAATGCCTTTTAAAAATCCTTTCCTCAACAAATCATTTTATATCATGCTCAAAACTATCTCATGCTTTTAAACTCGTAAAAGTAAAAATCATCTACCTTTCAAAACACATGTATCATTCGGCTTATGTATTAAATCCAATACAAAACTCTATGCCACATCTCATGCTTAATCATTACAAAGCATTTCTCAAAATAGGATCTCATGTATAAATTTCTTTATAAAAAAACCATTTAAAACAATGATACATGTAGTCTCATATATGGGCTCTCAAGTGACCCGGGTGGCTACGACCCTATCTCCCAATGGTTACGACCCCATCCTTTAAATTTTTGGATACGCAGACACCTTGATGGCTACAACCCTATCAAGTCTAATGTTGATACAACCCACTATATTTCACACTTAGGCTAGGATGGCACTACCCCCATCACTCGCAACACAATACAACCCGTGTAACTGAAGAATTTAGCTCACGTACGAATTTTGTATATATTATAGTACACTCTCATCCTAATGGTTGACCAATTATATCATATCATAATAAGCATCATCACTTGCTAATATACACTTTAAAACCATGTTACCTTATTGTTTTTCAATGCATAAACATAAACCATTTCTCATCTCATTTCAAACGCACAACCAATGCAGAGCATTTTCTCAACAAGATATAATCTCTTTAAAATCATAAATCAATCTCATAGGATAACATGAATCATCCCTCAATTCATAAAAAACATGCATAACAGTAGGTAACAAATTTATCTTCAAAACATGAGCATGATTTATCAAAATGATGGGAAAAAGCTGAGAACCGAAAGCGAATTCAATCATACTTACTTATGAGTTTAAACCAGAGTTTCAAGCTTAATTTAACCCCCATAAGTCACCTTCAAACCTTTTTAAAGCTCTAAAACTCGTTTCCACTCACCAACATGCCTTGCTTGCTTTGTGCCAAAGCAATTCAAGCCTCCGGATCAACCAAACCCTCTTCCAAAGCTATTGGATCCAACTCCCCTGTTTCTCTAACGATGAATTTTCCCTGAAATCTTTGGAGAGAAATGGATGTTTGGCTGGAGAGAATTCGAGAGAAAAGTTAGTTACGTGAAAAGCTCCTTAAAGATTCAAAGTTGTGATATTTTATAAATTAGTCAAAGTTCTAATCTTTTACAAATTAGTCACTAGAAACAATTTTTAAACTTTACATTTTGGTCACTTGTTCCATAATGTCAAACATCTGACATTTATTTTCCGAAATTGATTCCGCCAAAATCATTTATGTATTAAATAAAGATTTTAAAACATTTTCCCATCTTTTATTTCCTCTAAAAACCCTTCAAATCAATTAATCTCGAAACTAGCCTATATCACGGAAATCAGTTCGACCTAACCGTTTAGCCTAAACTCGGCTAACTCCTAGGCCCAAAATCGACGCGTTACACTCTGAATCCTTAGATTCCTTAACTCCTACCACTTCTTCCACACCCAAGGAGGCCTTTGCATCCTCTGTACCACCACAAGCCCCACAAGAGGTAGCACCTTCCACGCCCTGTACTAGTCAAAAATGAAGAGCCAAACGCGATGAATTGCACCTTCCCGCACCAAATGACACCCTAGGCAAAAAAAAATTTAGATTTCATTGTTTTTAGTTTTTGCATTTTACATTTTTTATTGCATGTTTAAATTTTTCTTTTTCATTGAGGACAGTGCTTCTATCAACTTTGGGGAAGGTAGTCTTAGGTAAAAAAAAAATTCTTTTGTACATAGTGTCGTTGGTAAAAAAAAGTTTACTAGGGTTTTCATATGTAATGTTTCTACTATGGTTCTATTGTGATGCAACTACTGCTGCATTGAAGATGATATTCCTATGATGAACTTTTTCTTCTTTTTTGTTGTCACTGAATTTTCACCTAATTCTTTGTTTCTGTTTTCATTTTTATTGTTGTATTATATCTATGTCATTTTTGGTTTGTTAATATTGTAGTAGTATTAATACATTCCTATATGTTAGTATATTGATATGGTAGTTAGAATTATCATAGTTACGTGCATTTTTTGTTAGTGTCTTAGTTTGTAGTTAATATAACAGTTAGTATAAAACCCAAAGTCAAAAACAGTCCATCAAATAAAGAACCAAGTTCATTTGTTTTTATTCGGTCCATTATAAAAACAATAGAAGATCCACTAGATATAATTTAGATTCCATTAAATAAATTACATGCCCATTATTGTTGAAATACATGCCCAATTACATGATAAGGCCCGATTGGCCCAGAACTATGCCCTAATGCCTTTTCTCTGTCTCATATGCAGCTTAAGGACAACTGCTGGATCAAGGATTGATCCAACGATGCTTATTATTCCTGGAAACCCTAGATGAGGAAGAGCCAACGCCACACTCGCATAGCCATTCGATCAGGACGAGATCTAACGGCCTAGATCACTTCGAGGTGTATCAAGTGGATCACCACTCGCGCGTGGCAGCCATGCGCGCCTTTTTATCCTTCGACAAACATTTCATCTCCTATAATGGGTGCCTGAGCCGATTCCGCTTCGATTGCTCCTCATCGGTGTTGTTCGAGTCATTAAAAATATGCAAACAAAGAAACAAGAAGGTTAAATCCCTGAATTGGAGCTTAATAATTCAAGATAAAACCATAAGAAAATTAAATCCCTAATTCGAAGCCCTAGCTGGAAAATCTGAATCAAAACAGGAAAGGCTAATCCCTAAATCAATTCCATGGCGAAGATTAAGCAATTTTAGAGGAAAAATCATGGATATGTACTTAAAATTCAAGCATTTTGTTGTACTATAAATAAGACTCTAAATCATTGTAATGGACAACAATTTCATACGAAACACATAGGAAGAATTCATATCACAATTTCATACATTGCAGTTACACACTTAGCATTCAAAGTTGTAAAGTCAGCAAGTAAGGATTGTAATCAAAGTTTCAAAGCAATAAAGAAGCAAGCTTTTTGGTAATTTATTCTTCTAAATTTATTTATATTTCGAATTCAACTAAAGAAAATGGAAGTTTTTACCTTAATTTATTGTAGCGCTGGCGCGATTTCTGTTTCGATGTAACTCCGGTGAAGAAAAGCTTGATTTGGGATCGCCAGAATCTGGGAAAATGGGTGATTTCTAGGAATTTTGCCGCCAGCAACGGTGGATTGCAGCCTGCACAATGGATATTCATCGTGTTCTACATTTTATGAAGAACGCGAAGAACACATAAGAGGATTTTAAAGAAATGCGCTTTGATCCGTTTTGATAAATAAGGGGAAAATGATTTCTGTTATGATAAGTGCTATGTATAACGACCCGATTGAACTGACCTGTAGCCGGTTATAACCCGCGCCCTTCTTTCTCGGATCTATCGTTGCAGCACCCTTGTTTTAAATCCATTAAATTTTGTCATTTTTCTTCTCAAATAGGCACTGAATTTTTAATTGTTTTCAAATTACCCTCACATTTTGTTTTTTTCAATTTAATCACCAATATATATTTTTCTTTAAAGTAAAAATAATTCTCCTTTTCTTTTATTTTAGCAGTTATTTTGATTATTAATTTAATTTAAGTATTTTTGTTTCTTTTGTTCTTATATGTATATGTATGTGTGTAAAACCTTAGGATTAGGATCCTTGAACTTAGAATAGAGACTTGTTTGATGAAAAATGTTCTTCATATTACGAAATAAAATACACTTAAAATATCGCAACATTAATAGTTAAAATAGACTTGGAAATTTCGTTATAGTTTAATCACCTAGTAGGTTAATTCTAAAATGACAACGCATTGAATATTTTCCCTAGTTTATTTTTAAAAAAAGTGAAAACTTAATTAATGTGGTGTCTTATCAAACAGGAATGACAAGTTAGCGCCAGGAGTGTTGGCGGTGATTAAAGTTCATTTCCCGGATGATAAGGCCGTTAAAATAGATTAACATTCACTAAGCGGACAAATAAATCAAAATTTTGTGAACTTGCAAATTCATGTTTTTAAAGCACTTTTTGAAATCAATTAGGTACCAATTTTTGGGCGTTGTGGGGTGTTAACCCTTCCCCACACGTAACTGACCCCCAAACCTGTTTTCTTTGTTTTCCCTGGACCAAAAATGTTATTCTGATAAATAATTTTTTTTTATCAAAATACCCTTGTTTTAAAAGTGATCCAATCACACTTTTTCAAAAAGATTGGTGGTGACTCCGTGTTTTCTTAAGTTTTCCAAATTTTCTTTTTAAAAAAAAACAAAAGAGGGTCAAGCCACAAATTTTATTTTTCAAAAAATGTGCTTTTTTTAAATAGAATTTGCAAGTTCACAAAGGTTTCAATCTACTCCTTCTCTTAATGAATGTAATTCTATTTTACGCATTTTAAAATTGTTGCAAAAAGCTCTATACTCGAGCTCTACCCAATTGTTAAGTAAGGGGAAAACACTTTGATCATGTCAGAATATTGATTCTTTGTGTGAGCCTAGCAAGTAATTTCGGGACTCATATGCCTCATGTCTTCGTAAGGATACTAATTCTTCGAGAAGACATAGGAAGTGAGTCCTCCTGAGTTGAACTTGATTCGTTTGAAGCCTATAATGGGTGAGAATCAAAGGCCTTGCTACCCTTAGTAGGGGACAGTGAGGACAGCTCAGGTACCCTTTCAGAACCAAACCTTGTGTGTTAATCTAGAAACCCCACCAATAGAGCCATGTGGAAAACCTTAGGCTTTTAGTCTGTCAAAATTATTTCGTAAGGATAATCCATGGAAACATGTCCTGGGGTGTTGGAATGCGTTGCCCAGAATTATTCGTACAATGAAATTATTTTGGACCTTTTGTGCTTTATTCATTTTTTAAAAAATATTACTAATCCTTTCCTTTTCTTGTCTTAATTGTGCTTTTTTTTTGTTTTTTTTTTGTTTCCTTGCATTTGCATCTCATATTAAGAAGGGGTTGATTCTGAAGCATGTTGCTCAATTAGAAAAAGCTTTTGTCATGGATAGAAGGTGCCTAATGAAAAAGAAAGACAATGTGGATGTACGGTGATCACGTGGAGGAAACGTTAAAGTATGCTCACATCAGTGCCAAGAAGAGCATCGTGCAAGAGCTATGGGATTACTTCGACCGTACAACCAAGCAGTTATTACAAAATGAAGAATTTGAATATGATCATTGGTCCACTTGGCTTAGGGGTAATGTCAAAAGGACCCAAGAGTGCGATGAGTCCGACAAAAGTATCATAGCCTAAATTGAAGACGTAGCTAAGAATGTGATCATGCTAATCAGAGAAGCTACTTTTATTTGTCTCCACGTCAGACCAATAGGGGAGATAGGACCAAGGCTTTAAAGATTGATCGAAGAAATAGTGGAACTGGGTGCTCAGACTAAGACGTATTCAAAGGCTACTTCTAGAGAAATACCATAATGGAATCGATGACCCTTTGCTTGCATTTTGGCATTCATGCATTTGTATCTTTTTTCTTGTTGCTTGCATTTATGTCATGATCATTGTATACATTCACATAATAAGAAACTAATGAAAGAATTGAAGGAAGAAATTGCACGAACCCATAAGAACACTATCAGCTAGATAGCGTCTATGTTGGGTTTCAAAGACCCAGAAAGAGGAAAGGTGGTTGAAGCAGTTGATGTTTCGTCACTCCAGCCCGGGATGACTTTCAGACATTTTTGCCAGATAAGAGATTCCAAATCTGCACAGTAAAAACCTCAGCTCATACTCCGGCAAGGTCTAGGATAAATCATGTGGAAAACCAAGGCATTGAGTTGCGGAATCTCTATAAGACAACCGATAGGTCCAGAATGATCAATAAGTTGGAAGATCAATGTGGCAGGCTTGAAGAGATCATCAGAGCCCTACAAGAAGGAAACATTTATGGTTGCGTAAATGCAAGGGATCTAAGTCTGGTGCCTAACCTGGTGGTTCCTCCAAAATTCAAAAGTACCAACTTCGAGAAGTATGACGAGACTAGTTGCCCTTTTGCGCACTTGACCATGTATTACCGAAAAATGTCGCCACACTTGGAAAATGAGAAACTGCTGATTCACTGCTTCTAGGATTGTCTATCGGGGTCTTCTATCTGGTGGTATACCCAATTGAGCCGGCTCAATATACGAACTTGGAGAGATCTGTCGAAAGATTTCCTCAAATAGTATGAGTATGTAACAGAGATGGTCCCCAACCGGCTCGTTCTGCAAGTTATGGAACAAAGGCCCGATGAGAGCTTTTGTCAGTATGCCCAGAGGTGGCGAGATATGGCAGCCCAAGTACAACCTCCACTTTTGGAAACTGAGGTTACTCCAATGTTTGTGAAGACTTTAAACAGTCCCTTCTATGAACATATGTTAAACCATGTCACTGAAGGTTTTGCAGACATGGTCATGAATGGGGAATTGGTATTGGCAGCCATTAAATGTGGAAGACTCAGAGAAGAAGAATATGATAAGAACCTATAACTTGAACTACTCGAGCTTGGTTAGACTTCATGCCTTCCTAGAATAATGCATCACAACTGAATAATAGAGGTTCTTCTCAAACATTGTTGGGGTTATACCTAGAATCAACCCTTTTGCTTTTGCCCGCAAGCATTAGGGATCTTTTATAAGGGCTTCCATGTTAATCTACTTTTTTAAAAAATGCATCCCATTTATTTTCTTAATTTTGTTGTGCTTTGGTGTGTTTTGTGTGCGTGTGCAGAATCACTTGCCAAAGCAAGGCTGGAACCAGTTGCCAAGGTAATGCATGAAGGAGATGCCGAGCTAGTTACAGGGCAATGCATGAAGGAGATGCAGAGCTAGTTGACAGGGCAATTTTTGATAAGGGATAAGATGATATGGTAGTCGAAATTGATGACTAGATAAGCCCAAGATGACGTGGAGCAAAGTTAAATCCCAAAGGAGTTTGATTTCCATGAATAGGTTAAATAGAAATTAAATCCGAAGAAGATAGGAGAAGTTCTAGAAGGAATTTAAATATAATAAAGAATTATATTCTTTAAAGATATTTAATTCCAGCTTAACTTCCTCCTCAAAAACGATTTTGACCTAGCCCTATAAATTGATGACCAAGCTGTCAACTTCAAAGGGGGAGAGGAGAGAAATTTCGACAAAGAGAGGAGGGAGATTTCAACAAGAGTAAGGAGAGATTTCGACAAGGCTTCAACCGTTCTTCATCTTTTTCTTTCTTGTTCAATTAGGTTTATGCTAGGAATTCTTTGTTTTGTGTTTCTTTGGAACCTAGCCATGAACTAAATCAATTGTGTTTTGTGGTTGTGAGAAACAATTGGATTTTGTTTAGGTAATAAGAGTTTGCACTTTCAATTCAAGGTTTACTCATTCTTGGTTTTTCTTCTTGTTTGCGAGTGAATTGGGAGAGGATCTTGTAACTTCATCTATTTATCTAATATCGGGAGAGTTAGATTCAAGAAATGAATGAGTATGGTCTTTATTCAATCTCTTGATGGTGAAGATTAATCTGGCTTAGGAATAAGTTAAGGATTTCAACGGCTAAGAGGAGCGTAAGATTGATTGTTGTTCACCCTTGATTCACGTAGGGATGTATTATCAAGGAATGCACAAATAGCTAGAGTTTCAACTTACAGATAAGAAGAAACCATTGTAGAATGCTCCGCCGAATCTTGAAGTTTCTGCCCAGCCGCCCAAGTAGTTGCCAGCTAGTTGCCCAGGCAGCCGTCGATTAGTTGCCAAGGCAACCCCGGTGTGCAAGTTTCCACGGCAACTAGTTGCCCTTGCACTCTTTTACCAAGACGATCCAATCGGCTATCACACCTCAACTCACGATAACCTGGCCTATTCTCTCTCATTTGATTACATCTTCTTTTACTTTATTGCTCTCTAGTTTAGTTGTTAGTTAAAACTCCTACAATTTTCTATTTGTGTTCTTTTACTTTTTTATAATGCAAGAGATTAGATTCTTGAAGTGGCACCAATCCTTGTGGAGATGATATCTTTTATACTATAACTTGCGACGTGTACACTTGCACAATTGCGGAGCACTTCTTACGCGCAACAAGTTTTTGGTGCCGTTGCCGGGGATTGGCAATAGCGACTTTGTTTTTATTTTCTTGCACTTTTTATTTATATTGTTTAAGATTCAAAAGGTTAACAAACTTTGGTTTTGCATTGGTATATGACCAGGGCGATACCGATTACACCAGAATACATGTTTGATCCAGAAATCGAACGAACCTTGCAAAGACTCAGACGAAGGTTAAGAGTAGCAATGGCTAATCAATACGGCAATATGAATGAAGATGTTCCAGCAGGAGGAGGAGTGATTCTTGCACGAAACATAACTATTCGAGACTATCTTGAATAACTCAATCCAAGAGTTGTCACGCCTGAAATTGAAGCTGGCCACTTTGAGTTAAAACCGGCGATGTTCAATATGATCAACACAATTGGTCAATTTGGTGGCTCAACAACTGAAGATGCACGACAACATCTTAAATCTTTCCTCGAGATTTGCAATTCATTCAAAAAACAAGGAGTCACCCCCGATGTTTTACGACTAAGATCATTCCCCTATTCACTAAGGGATAGGGCGAAAGCATGGTTGAATAGTATTCCTGCCGGATCAATAAGATCTTGGACAGATCTTTATCGTGATTTCCTTACTCGATTTAATCCTACAAATTTGACTGATAAGCTTCGTAACGAAATTACTTCTTTGTGGCAGGCAGATGATGAATCCATGTACGAGGCTTGGGAGCGATATAGAGAACTTCTACAGAAATGCCCCCTACACGGATTCCCAATGTGGACACAAGTAATAATGTTTTACAACGCTGTGAATACACCAACAAGGATGATGCTAGATGCCTTGGCAAATGGTATACTCCTAGATAAGTCATCGGAGGAAGCAATGCAAATTCTAAACAGGCTTGCCAAGAATGATTATCAATTCCCTCTGCTAGAAGAGGAGGAGATAGACGCCAAGCCACAATACATGAACCGGGATCATCAGATTCAATTTTGGCACAATTGGCCACTCTAACCAAGATGGTCTAGAACATGCATAAACCAAACAACACAAAAGAAGTCAAGGTAATGGATTCCTTTTGTGAGTTATGTGGTGGTAACCATGATTCTTCTGAATGTATGCAGAATCCGGAATCCAACTTTTATGTGGGGAATTACAACCGGAGCAACAATATGATGTCCAATACATACAATCTAGCTTGGAAGAAGCACCCGAATTTTTCATGGAGTAATCCCAACAATGCTCTAAACCAGAACAATCAGAATGCACAAGCATCGGGATTCCAGCAGAATATGCCACGGAAACAGTTGCCGCAGCAATAACTAACAACATCTAGTTCTTTGGAAAATTCTCTCAATGTTTTTCTGTTGAAAACTGAATCTTATATGGCTGAGAATAGTAACTTCATAAAAAGAACTAATGCTTTTATTAACAGGACCAAGATGAGATTGCAAAACAGAGAGGCGGCAATTAAATCATTGGAAAATCAAGTCAGACAATTTGCACAAAACCTGAAGAGTAGACCACAAGGAGGTTTACCTAGCGATATTGAAGTCGCAAGAGGAACTAGCCATGAGCAATGTAAGGCGATCGCCATTAGAAGTGGCCAACAACTTAAAGAGGCTTAAGCTCGCTCATCAAACAAAACTCCACAAAAAGAACAAGACAAACTTAGCGGCAAAGCCTCAAATGCTGAACCAGGAATTGCCACGGCAACCAACGATAAGCATGCCTCGGCAACCAGCGATAAGCATGCCTCAACAACTGGCGATAAGGATGCCTCAGCAACCAACGACAGGCACACCACGACAACCCTAGTTGATGATGCCTCGGCAACTCTAGTTGCCTCGGAAATACCATCAATCAGGTTCCAAACCAATGAAATGATCGAAGATATCCGACTTCCACCACCATTCCCACAAAGGTTGAAGCGAAAAAAGCAAGAATACCAATTCAAGAAGTTTCTTGATATCCTAAAGCAGGTCCACATCAACTTGCCATTGGTTGAAGCAATTGAACAAATGCCGAACTATGCCAAGTTTCTTAAAGACATTGTGTCCAAGAGAACAAGGCTATGAGAGTTTGAAACAGTTGCCGCAACAGAGGGATGCATGGCCATGTTGCACAATCACATGCCACCCAAGTTGAAGGATCCCGGAAGTTTCACAATACCCTGTTCCATTAGAAACCACTGTGTCGGGAAAGCATTATGTGACCTTGGAGCAAGCATAAACTTGATGCCTAAATCAATTTTCCATAAACTAGGAATCGCGAAGGCAATACCTACAACAGTCATGGTACAGCTAGCCGACAGATCCTATGTGCATCTAGAGGGAAAATCGAAGACATACTGGTAAAAGTTGATAAATTTATTTTTCCCGTTGACTTTATTGTTTTGGATAGTGAAGCAGATGAACATGCACCTATCATTCTCGAGAGACCCTTCCTAGCAGCAAGGAGAACCTTGATCGATGTTGAAAAGGGAGAACTTACAATGAGGGTGAATGGCCAGCAAGTTAAACACCGGAATAATGCCAACATCTTCATGCCGTAGTAGAGTTTAACCTCAATGAGGAATTTAGTTGCCTCAGCAACTACATTGTCGATCAAGAGGAACCTAAGTAGTATGAAGAACCGATCGATGAGGAACAACAAGAAGAGGCAAATTGGTTAGTTAATCAACCAGGTACATACTTTGAACCACTGGATTACTCAGGTAAGGAAGGTAAACTCGAAAAGCCTTCCATTGAACAACCATCAATTCTTGAGTTGAAACAATTGCCAGGACAACTAAAATATGCTTACTTGGGAACCAATAATACATTGCCTGTAATTATTTCCTCTAATTTATAGCCTGAGCAGGAAAAGAAGCTGATCAGAATGTTGATGCTACACAAGAAGGCAATAGGGTGGACGATTGTCAACTTGAAGTGAATTAGCCTGGCAGTGTGCATGCACAAGATTTTGTTGGAAGATGATCACAAACCATGAAAGGGGTTGTAATTAAAGAAATAATCAAGTGGCTTGACACCGACATTATATACCCTATCTCGGATAGTACATGGGTAAGTCTGGTACAATGTGTACTCAAAAAAGGGAGGTATAACGGTGGTAAGTAATGAAAACAATGAACTCATTCCAACTAGGACTGTGACAGGTTGAAGGGTTTGTATGGATTATCGAAAGCTAAACAAAGCCACTAGGAAATATCACTTCCCATTACCCTTTATTGATCAAATGCTTGACCGTCTTGCAGGTAAACCCTTTTATTATTTTCTTGATGGTTATTCAGGTTACAATCAAATTGCCATAGCACCAGAAGATCAAGAAAAGACAACCTTCATATGCCCATACGGTACGTATGCTTTTCGAAGGATGCCGTTCAGATTGTGTAATGCCCCGGCAACCTTCCAAAGATGCATGATGGCACTCTTTTCAAACATGGTCAAAGACTTCCTTGAGATCTTCATCGATGATTTTTTCATTTTTGGTAATGACTTCGACCGTTGCCTAGGAAAATTAGAGAAAGTGTTGGCATGATGTGAAGAAACTGATTTAGTCCTTAATTGGGAGAAGTGCCATTTATGGTAGATGAAGGAATAGTGCTCAGCCACAAGATTTCATCCAAGGGAATTGAAGTAGACAAAGCCAAGGTGGACGTGATTGAGAGATTAACCCCACCAAGTTCGGTTAAAGGAATCCGAAGCTGTCTTGGACATGCAGGTTTTTACAGGAGGTTCATTCATAATTTTTCTAAGATTACTAAACCCTTGTGCAATTTAGTTGAACAAGATAAAGTCTTCAATTTTGATGATTCTTGCGCCCAAGCATTCAAAACCCTAAAGGAAAAGCTTGCCTCGACACCCATTTTCGTTCCACCAGATTGGATGATACCTTTTGAGCTCATGTGTGATGCAAGTGATTTCGCGGTAGGACCAGTTTTAGGCCAACGCACAGGTAAGACCTTTCATATGATATACTATGCTTGTAAAACTCTTAATAGTGATCAAGTGAATTATACAACAACGGAGAAAGAGTTACTAGCCGTAGTTTTCGCATTTGACAAGTTTTGATCCTATTTGATTGGTACAAAGGTAATTGTCCATACGGACCATTCGGCAATTAAGTATATATTTGCTAAAAAGGATGCCAAACCTCGTTCGATTCGTTGGATATTGCTTTTACAAGAGTTGGATATTGAAATTAAGGACAGGAAAGGAACAGAAAATTAAGTGGCCGATCACTTATCACGCTTAGAACGCAATAGGGAGGAGGACGCGGGTTTAGATATATGAGATGCATACCCGGATGAGCAACTGTTAGTTTCCTCGGTAACAATGGACTCGTATGCCTCGGCAACCCCTGACACCTTTGCAACCATGGATGCGTATGCCTCAACAACCCTCGACGCCTCAGCAACTCTTGACGTGCATGCCTCGAAAATGCTTAACGCGCATGATAAGTGTTCAAAAGTACTATTTTTATTACCCTTTTTACTCATATTGTTGTTAGACTTAAGCTGATATTAGTTGCATAATTAGTCATTCATGCATTAATCCATGTTTCCTTCCATCGTTAAGCTTGATTACATAACTTGGTAGTTTTTGTGGGAAAAGATGCTGCTTTGGTGTGTTTTGTATGTATGTGCATGATCATTTGCCAAAGGAGATGCCGAGCTAGTTGCCAGGGCAATGCATGAAGGAGACGCCGAGCTAGTTGCCTTGGCAATTGTCGACAAAGAGAAAATGCAATAGGGATGTCGAAATTGATGACTAGACAAGCCCAAGATGACGTGGAGCAAAGCCCAAACCCAAAGGAATTTGATTTCCATGCAGAGATTAAAGAAGAATCAAATTCCAAGAAGATATGAGAAGTTCTAGTAGGAATACAATTATAATAAAGAATTATATTCTTTAAAGATAATTTAATTCCAACTTAAACTCCTCCTCAAAGAAGGACTTTGGCCTAGCCCTATAAATAAGAAGGAGATTTCGACAATTCCATAGAGAGCAAAAGGAGAGAGGATTTTCGACAACTCCAAAGGACAAGAAGGAAGAGATTTTGACAAGATAACAAGGAGGGGGAGAGTTCGATTTCTTCTTCTTTTTTGCTTTCATTATATTCATGGTTTGGGGATTATTCTTTGTATATCTTTTGAACCCAACCATGAACTAACCTAATTGGTTGGGGTTATTGTGTTTTGTTGTTGTGAGAAACAATTGGATTTTGTTTAGGTAATAAGAGTTTGCACTTTCAATTCAAGGTTTATTCATTCTTGGTTCTTATTCTTGTTTGCGAGTGAATTGGGAGAGGATCTCGTGACTTCATCTATTTATCTAATATCGGGAGAGTTAGATTCAAGAAACGAATGAGTATGGTCTTTATTCAATCTATTGATGGTGAAGATTAATCCTGCTTAGGAATAAGTTAAGGATTTCAAAGGCTAAGAGGAGCGCAAGATTGGTTGTTGTTCACCCTTGATTCACGCAGGGATGTATTATCAAGGCATGCACAAGTAGCTAGAGTTTCGACTTAGGGATAAGAAGAAACCATTGAACAACGCTTCGCCGAACCTTGAAGTTGCTGCCCAGACACTCAAGTAGTTGCCCAGCTAGTTGCCCAGGCATCCATCGATTAGTTGCCAAGGCAACCCCGCTGAGCAAGTTGCCACGACAACTGAGTTGCCCTTGCACTCTTTTACCAAGACAATCCAATCGGCTATCACACCTCAACTCACGATAACCTGGCCTATCTCTCTCTCATTTGATCTCATCTTTTCTTTTACTTTATTGCTTTCTAGTTTAGTTATTAGTTAAACTCCTATAATCCTTTAATTGTGTTTTTACTTTTCACAGTGCAGTAACTTAAGCAAAGTGGCCCAAACCAATCCCTGTGGAGACGATACTTGATACTCATATCACTTTATTACTTGCGATGTGTATACTTGCACAATTGCGTAGCACTTATCACACGCAACAAGTTTTTGGCGCCGTTGCCGGGGATTGGCAATTGGTGTTAGTTGTTTTTGTTATTGCATTTTTTTCTTAGTTTTACTAACTTTTCTTTTTGTTTGTTTATAAAAAAAATTTAGGTGCGTTACAAGTTAAGGGACATCAACATGTCAGGAAATAAAAACCAATCTATTCGAGAGATGATGTTGGAAGATATGAATCAATCTAATCAAGAGTTCCTTGCACCCTTTGATGATTACCTATACCAACCGAGAAAAGCCCAAAGAACTTATACCGTGGAAAAATCTTGTGCTATGTGTGGAGAACATCATGTGTTTGAAAATTGCCCTCACATTTTCGGTGCATATAACTACATGGAGGACCATAGGGGGAACCAGCAGCAAAATTCTTCATGGTATGGTCAAAAAGCTCAAATTTGTTTTTACCATAACAATTTTGCCGCAGCAACATATATGCCATGGCAATGTAGTCCTTTTCAAGAGCATTCCAATTCCTTGGAGGAAACGTTACTAGCTTCCTTGGCTAGACTTGACGGATCAATTAAAGAGATTCGAGAACTAACAAAATCTATGGATACGAGGATAGCCAAGTGGGATGCAACCTTAGGGTATTCAGAAGATCAATTGGGGAGATCCACATATGTCATGGATAACATGCACCAACAATTCATTCCTAGGGATACTGACGTCCCAAGTCAAGAGGATAAGGAGCAATACAAAGAAATCTCTCCGATGTGTGAGGAACAACTAGAACCTCAAAGTCAAGAGGATGCCAATAAGAGAGACTGCCCAACACATGATGAGCTTGAACAAAAAATTGCCTCGGCAATGATTGAGGAGCCTGAACAGAGTAATGCCGCGACAACACTCGGTGAAGCTGAGAACAACAATACTACAGCAAGTTCTGAGGAACCTGATGCCCAGGAAGTTACAACGTTGATGTTGAAGCAGGAATGTGTAGATTGCTCTCATCTACAATTGCCACGGCAATTACACGACCACATGCAAGATCAACGGGATGATAATACTTTGCCAATGGAATATGAGCAGGTAATAGTTGAACCTTTTGAATTCTTTAAAAACTCACCTCATCCGTTGCAGGTATGTCTTGAGGAACCGAGGTTGGTAGATTTGAAGCCATCGAAATCTCTACTGATGGAGATGTTTGAGAGGCCAAAAGAAAAAGGTGTTTGGATTCATAAAGCTCTTTAGAAAATTGATTCTTCCCTTGACTTAAAGCAAAATTTGACAACTGATTGCCACAACAATTGGCTTGAGCAGCAATTGCCACGACAACAAAGGCTACATCCAACCATGATAGAAGTCGACAAGAATGAGGTAATTGAATGGTTGAGAATGGATATAATTTTTCCTATTAATATATTTGTGCCTTCAGGAATAGTAGCAAGGTGGAGAGTATACATGGACTACAAGCGAACAAAGAAGAAAGACACCTTCACCATGGTAATGCAAAAGGGAGTAGCTGGGAGCACATTGGCCCAACTCTTTTTGGGCAATATTATCACCCGATGGAGGGTACGGATGGATTATAAGAAGTATCGGAAACGACTCTCCTCAAGTTTTCTCAGATATGCAGTAACATTAGAAGTGGTCACTTTAGGAGATGCCTGAGCATGCTCTCCTTTCAATATTTTCTTTTTCTTTTTATTTTCATTTTTATTTTTAGGAGATATTTTATTTTTCTTCATTAACTTTAGTTTCCAGGTTTTCTTTATTTTCTTTTCCACAACAAGACTCACAACCACCATGATAAGGAAATTTACTGCCGACTACTCGCCACAGCAACTACAACAGAAACTGGCGATGCCCAGGCAACAACAATGGCTTCAGAAACTACTGATGCACATGCAAGTAAACCTGCATCGGCAAACATGGACCAAATCAAGGCAATGCTATTCACGCGGTACCAGCCACAAGCATTCAACCACTGACCGAAAATTGAATCAAGCAAACGACACGAAGGAATCTCATCACTCGAGGTGACGACCTCTCTGACTAACTCATTTCATTTAGTTTCTTTTAAATTTTGTTTCACTCTTACATACATTGAGGACAATGCTTCTCTCGAGTTTGGGGGGTGTTGGTTTCTAGTTAGTTTCATGTTTAGTTGCATTCATCTTTGGCAATCACATATAGGTTGCATATGTTACTTGCCATGCCTTTAATTGGATTTAATTGCTTAAGACTTGTTGAATATCCAATGATGAATTTTTGCCACTGCGCTTAATTGAAATAACCTTTAATTTTAGGATTGCATGAAAAGAACTTAGAATTTTTCTATGATGCTAATTTTTTTTTCTACACGGTTGTGGCTTGTTGATTGAAAGAAACTTAGTGAACTTAGGTTGCTTAAAATTTGGGTAAATTTAAAATTAAAAATTAAAAGTTAATTTCTTGCTAGAGGTGCCCAAAATCTGGCTCTAGTAGTAAATGCACTTTCTTGCTAGAGGTGCCCGAAACTGGCTATAGTAGTTAATGCACATTAAAGAATCGCTAGAGGTGCCCGAAATTGGCTTTAGTCGACTAAAATAAAATGAGAAATTGCTTACTTTGCTAGAGGTGCCCGAAATTGGCTCTAGTGAAAATAAAAATAATGGCCCGATAATTAAATTGATAAAATCCTATTGTTCACATAGAATCTTGAAAATCAACTTGTACACAACAACGCACACACATTGTCACGAGTATTATAGTTTTGTTCTGGGAAATTTTTGTGCTATCCGAAAAATTAAAAGGTGATCATACTTTGTGCCACGATTCCGAGGTTTGAATTCAAGTTTGAAGCTTGTCTTTGATGATTAAAGTCTTGGCAGGTAATTGTTAGTTTGCATTGCTTGAGGACAAGCAATAGTTCGAGTTTGGGGGTGTGATAAGTGTTCAAAAGTACTATTTTTATTACCCTTTTTACTCATATTATTGTTAGACTCAAGCTCATATTAGTTGCATAATTAGTCATTCATGCATTAATCCATGTTTCCTTCCATCGTTAAGCTTGATTACATAACTTGGTAGTTTTTGTGGGAAAAGATGCTGCTTTGGTGTGTTTTGTGTGTATGTGCAGGATCATTTGCAAAAGGAGATGCCGAGCTAGTTGCCAGGGCAATGCATGAAGGAGACGCCGAGCTAGTTGCCAGGGAAATGCATGAAGGAGACGCCAAGCCAGTTGCCATGGCAATTGTCGACAAAGAGAAAATGCAATAGGGATGTCGAAATTGATGACTAGACAAGCCCAATATGACGTGGAGCAAAGCCCAAACCCAAAGGAATTTGATTTCCATGAAGAGATTAAAGAAGAATTAAATTCCAAGAAGATAGGAGAAGTTCTAGTAGGAATACAATTATAATAAAGAATTATATTCTTTAAAGATAATTTAATTCCAACTTAAACTCCTCCTCAAAGAAGGACTTTGGCCTAGCCCTATAAATAAGAAGGAGATTTCGACAATTCCATAGAGAGCAAAAGGAGAGAGGATTTTCGACAACTCCAAAGGACAAGAAGGAAGAGATTTCGACAAGATAACAAGGAGGGAGAGAGTTCGATTTCTTCTTCTTCTTTGCTTCCATTAGATTCATGGTTTGGGGATTATTCTTTATATATCTTTTGAACCCAACCATGAACTAACTTAATTGGTTGGGGTTATTGTGTTTTGTTGTTGTGAGAAACAATTGGATTTTGTTTAGGTAATAAGAGTTTGCACTTTCAATTCAATGTTTATTCATTCTTGGTTCTTATTCTTGTTTTTTGAGTGAATTGGGAGAGGATCTCGTGACTTCATCTATTTATCTAATATCGGGAGAGTTAGATTCAAGAAACGAATGAGTATGGTCTTTATTCAATCTATTGATGGTGAAGATAATCCGGCTTAGGAAAAAGTTAAGGATTTCAACGGCTAAAAGGAGCGCAAGATTGGTTGTTGTTCATCCTTGATTCACGCAGGGATGTATTATCAAGGCATGCACAAATAGCTAGAGTTTCGACTTAGGAATAAGAAGAAACCATTGAAGAACGCTCCGCCGAACCTTGAAGTTGCTGCCCAGATGCTCAAGTAGTTGCCCAGCTAGTTGCCTAGGCAACCATCGATTAGTTGCCAAGGCAACCCCGCTGAGCAAGTTGCCCTTGCACTCTTTTACCAAGACAATCCAATCGGCTATCACACCTCAACTCACGATAACCTGGCCTATCTCTCTCTCATTCGATCTCATCTTTTCTTTTACTTTATTGCTTTCTAGTTTAGTTATTAGTTAAACTCCTATAATCCTTTAATTGTGTTTTTACTTTTCACAGTGCAGTAACTTAAGCAAAATGGCCCAAACCAATCCCTGTGGAGACGATACTCGATACTCATATCACTTTATTACTTGCGACGTGTATACTTGCACAATTGTGTAGCACTTATCACACGCAACAGCGCACGCCTCGACAACTCAAGACGCGCACGCCTCGGCAACCTTAGAAGCAGTTATCATGGCAACACATGCCTCGACAATACCCTAGTACGCAGATTTAGTTAATTTCCTTGTTTGTGGTATTTTACCTTATGGCCTTACTCACCAAGAGAAGAAGCGGTTCCGCCATGATGGTAAGCATTACTTTTGGGACGAGCCTCTTTTGTTTAAACAATGTACAGATCAAATTATACGTCGATGTGTCCCTGAAGATGAGCAACAAAATGTACTCCGACAATGCCATTTTTCCCCTATGGAGGACATTTTGGAGGAACACATATCGCGACCAAAGTTTTGCAATCCGATTTGTATTGACCAACACTGTACAAAGATGCCCAAGAGTTTTACAAGCAATGTGATCGTTGCCAGAGGATGGGCAATATCTCTAGACGACATGAGATGCCGCTCCAAAACATCATCGAGGTGGAATTATTCGATGTATGGGGGATTGATTTTATGGGACCTTTCCCATCTTTATTCGGAAACCTCTACATTCTACTTGTCGTTGACTATGTGTCTAAATGGGTTGAGACAGCTGCAGTTCCCACCAACGATTCCAAGACCATGCAAAGATTCCTGCAGAAAAATATATTTACACAGTTTGGGATACCAAGAGCAATTATCAGTGATGAAGGCAAGCACTTCGACAACAAACTCATCGTCAAGATGTTACAACACTTTGGTGTATCTCACAAGATTGCCACGGCATATCACACACAAACCAATGGGCAAGCAAAAATTTCCAACCGGGAATTGAAGGGTATACTCGTGAAAGTTGTAAATCCCTCTAGGAAAGATTGGTCAGTAAGACTAGATGACGCACTTTGGGCATATCACACTGCATTCAAAACACCATTAGGTATGTCCCCCTTCCGACTTGTCTATGGTAAAACATGCCATCTACCGGTGGAAATCAAACACAAGGCATATTGGGCAATCAAGACCGTGAATATGGATTGGGAAAGTGCCCAACAAAAGTGTTTGTTCGACCTCAACGAGATAGAAGAATTTCGTGCACTTGTCTATAACAATGCACGAATCTATAAGGAGAAAACAAAGCAATGACATGACAAGAAACTATTGCCGCGACAATTCATGCCAGGGCAACTAGTTCTCTTTTTCAATTATCGGCTAAAAGTTTTCCCGGGAAAACTAAAATCAAGATGGTCGGGACCATTCGATGTTGTCAAACCGTTCTCCCATGGTGCCGTGATAATCAAGTCCATCGCTGACGAACATGAATTTAAAGTCAACGGACAAAGATTGAAGCACTACAACGGTGCCCATATGGAACATAACAAAGAAGTGGTCACCTTAGGAGATGCATGAGCAAGCTCTCCTTCCGATATTTTCTTCTTTTTTTTATTTTTTTTTACGATTTAATTTTTTTTCATTTTTATTTATTTTTTTCGGTTATTTTTCTTTTTAGGATCGATTTATTTATTAAAACTACATTTTCTTTCATATTTATCTAATTGTTTTTAAAATTTTAAGTTTAAGAATTTCTTTGCACATCTTTATTTATTTTCTTTTATTAGTTTATCTTTAATTTTAATCCTTATTTTATTTGTTTTTGAATTGTAAGAAAAGAGTTCAAGATAAAGAGGAATTTTTTATTCAAGAAGGAAACTTCTTCAACAAGGAAATTAATGGGCTAAATCTAAGGCTTGTATTAAGCCTCCAATTTACCCTAAATAAACCCTACATAACCGGCCAAAACCTTCCCCTTCCCTAAACCCCTAGCCGTCACCTTCCCCCAATCTAAACCCTTGTTTTCTTTCTCTAAAAAATTACTCCCACCCACCATATTTACTACCTATCTTTTCTATTTAAACCATCACCCTTAACTTCCAAGAAACCTATTCCTACTTTTCACCTTGCAACTCTTTAGTTCTTTTGCTTTCTTTTCTTTGTTTTTACCAAACTCACAACCAAGATCATCCATGGCATCCAAAATCGAATTTTTAGTTCATCCAAGTTCCTCCAAAGAACCAAGATACAAGAAGTTTGCTACACCGGTTATTCAAGAAAGATTTCACTTTAGGTTTGAAAGCCAGAAGATTTGCGAAGAACAAGGCTTTGAATACTCCAACTCTCGTCAAAATTTCGGCCTTGAACCATTCATCTTCGAAAGGATTGCACATCAAAAGTGGCAAATCTTTTGCCATCAATCAGAACCGGGTAACATCTCATGGGTAAGAGAATTCTATGCTCACTCACCTAACCCGTATAATCCTTATGTTTTTGTCCGTGACAAGGCTATACTCATAAGCCCCAAAAACATCAACACCTTTTACGGCCTCTACATTGAGAAGGACGAGCATCAAGCCTTTGTTGATCAACTCACGCCCAAGCAACTTGACAAAGTGCTTCAATAACTCACTCTACCGGGAACTCAATAGAACGACGGTAAATATAAGGGCACGGTAAATCACCTTCGGCTTAAACCCGAGGCAAAATCATGGAATAAGTTTGTTAAAACTTCTTTAATGCCCACCACAAACAATACTACCGTTGATACACCTCATATTTTGCTCATACTTTCTATCTTGCATAATCGCATCATTAACATTGGAAAAATTATTTGTGATTAGATTTTTGTATGTAGCACAAAAGACAAGGGTTCTCTTTTCTTCCCTTGCTTAATTTCCAATCTTTGCAAAGAGATGCATGTCCCAAGTGAGTCCACTGATGAAAAGGCCCTACCAAAGTTCTGTTCGAATCGAGCACAAATTCGAGAGCTAATGGGAGAGGAACCGGTAAAATCCCCAACGCCTTCAACTGTCACGACAACTCTTGCCGCCTCGGCAACTCCTAATGCCCATGCAACCGATGCCCGGGTAACTCGGACAGCAACCTAGAGACAATTTGAAGCACTCTTACAACCGTTGGCGAACCACCTTAGGCAAATTGAAGAATGACAACTAATGTTCATGTGGTACATGAAGGATCACAACAATGCCATCACCCAAGTAATCCTGGAAAAGTACCCGGACAGCCGCGTGCCGTTCCCCATCTTTCATGCCGAAAGCCTAGCCACGACAACCAATAAAGCGGTTTCCATGGCAACCGTAACAGATGATGCCACGGCAACCTACACTGCGCCTGCCCAAGCAGTCACCACGGCAACCAACATTGAAGATGTTACGGCAACCAAAGTTAAAGACACCCCGACAACCACTGCAAAAGCCAAAGGTAACGGACCTATGCCCGAATCAACTCGTACAGAATCATTGTCTAATTTTTTAGATTCGAACGAGTCCTCCATTGCATCAACAAAGACCACACCAATCGAATCCTCCAAGCCCAAGCAAAAAGCCAATGACATTGATGAAGAGGACGATAAGGACAACCCCATATGAGGATCGATTCCACCATCGGCAACAAGGAAGCAACCACCGCGTTCAAGCAAAGGAATCAAGACACTGACCAAAAGAAAACTAACCATCCATGACGATGAACTCTCAGAGTAAGTCCTCGTTTGCTTTTTACTTTTCTTTATTTTTCTTTGTTGCATGCATTGAGGACAATGCCTCAATCGAGTTTGGGGGGATTGTTATTAGTTAGTTACCATGTTTAGTTGCATTCATCTTTAGTATTGCATTTAGGATACATAAATTGCTTGCCATGCCTTTGGTTGGAACAAGAATTGCCTAGATTTGATGAATATCCGATGATGACTTTTCCAATGTACTTAATTGATAGACCTTTTTATTCTAGGATAAACGTGGAAACATTTAGAATCATACTATGATGCTAAACTTGATGAAACACTGTGTGGCTTGATTAATTTAAGGAATTCTAGCGAACTTAGGTTGATAGTTAAAAAGTTGGGGGATTAGAATAAAAATTGGATGAATGCTAGAAGTGCCGGAAATTGGCTCTAGTATGTGCTAAAAATTGATCACTAGTGGTGCCCAAAATTGGCTCTACTATATGCCAAAAATTGATCGCTAGAGGTGCCCGAAACTGGCTCTAGTCGAATAAATTAATTAACTTAAAAAAACTAAAAACAAAACACTAGAGGTTCTCGAAACTGGCTCTAGTTAAAACATGTTAAAAGAACCCAATGAAGTAATTTGAAAACCTCTTGTTTGCATAAAATCCGAAAAATCAACTTGCACACAACTCCGCACACACTCACAAGCATTATAGTTTGATTCCGAGTAACTCCTAAGTTTTTCGAAAAATGAAAAGCCAATCATACTTTGTGCCACGGTTCTGAGAATTGAAATCAAGTTCAAAGCTAAGTTTGTGAAAATTTAATTCTTGACGGGTAATTATTAGTTTGCATTGCTTGAGGATAAGCAATAGTTCGAGTTTGGGGGTGTGTTAAGTGTTCAAAAGTATTATTTTTATTACCCTTTTTATTCATATTATTGCTAGACTTAGGCTCATATTAGTTGCATTATTAGCCATTCATGCATGTTTGCATCGTTTCCTTGGTGGACAAGCTTGATTTCATATTTTTCTTAATTTTGTGGAAAAAGATACTACTTTGGTGTGTTTTGTGTGTATGTGCAGAATCACTTGCCAAAGCATGGCTGAAACCAGTTGCCAGGGCAATGCATGAAGGAGATGCCGAGCTAGTTTCCAGGGTAATTTTTGATAAGGGATAAGATGATATGGCAGTCGAAATTGATGACTAGATAAGCCGAAGATAACGTGGAGCAAAGTTAAATCCCAAAGGAGTTTGATTTCCATGAAGAGGTTAAAGAGAAATTAAATCCCAAGAAGATAGGAGAAGTTCTAGAAGGAATTTAAATATAATAAAGAATTATACTCTTTAAAGATATTTAATTACAACTTAACTCCCTCCTCAAAAAATATTTGACCTAGCCCTATAAATTGAGGACCAAGCCGTCAACGCCAAAGGGGAGAGGAGAGAAATTTCGACAAAGAGATGAGGGAGATTTCGACAAGAGCAAGGAGAGATTTCGACAAGGCTTCAACCGTTCTTCATCTTTTTCTTTCTTGTTCAATTAGGTTTATGGTAGGAATTCTTTGTTTTGTGTTTCTTTGGAACCTAGCCATGAACTAAATCTATTTGGCTAAGGTTATTGTGTTTTGTGGTTGTGAGAAACAATTGGATTTTGTATACGTAATAAGAGTTTGCACTTTCAATTCAAGGTTTACTCATTCTTGGTTTTTCTTCTTGTTTGCGAGTGAATTGGGAGAGGATCTCGTAGCTTCATCTATTTATCTAATATCGGGAGAGTTAGATTCAAGAAACGAATGGGTATGGTCTTTATTCAATCTCTTGATGGTGAAGATTAATCCGGCTCAGGAATAAGTTAAGGATTTCAACGGCTAAGAGGAGTGCAAGATTGGTTGTTGTTCACCCTTGATTCACGCAGGGATTATTATCAAAGCATGAACAAATAGCTAGAGTTTTGACTTAAGGATAAGAAGAAACCATTGAAGAACGCTCCGCTGAACCTTGAAGTTGTTGCCCAATAGCCCAAGTAGTTGCCCAGGCAACCGTCGATTAGTATCCAAGGCAACCCCGCTGTGCAAGTTGCCACGGCAACTGAGTTGCCCTTGCACTCTTTTACCAAGACGATCCAATCAGCTATCACACCTCAACTCACAATAACCTGGCCTATTCTCTCTCATTTGATTACATATTTTTTTACTTTATTGCTTTCTAGTTTTGTTCTTAGTTAAAACTCCTACAATTTTCTATTTGTGTTCTTTTACTTTTTACAGTGCAAGAGATTGGATTCTTGAAGTGGCACCAATCCTTGTGGAGACGATATCTTTTATACTATAACTTGCGACGTGTACACTTGCACAATTGCGGAGCACTTATTACGCGCAACAACGGTTTTGCGCTAGGAGTGTTGGCGGTGATTAAAGTTAATTTCCTGGGTGATAAGGCCATTAAAATAGATTTACATTTATTAAGCGGACAAATAAATCAAAATTTTGTGAACTTGCAAATTCCAGTTTTTAAAGTACTTTTTGAAATCAATTAGATACCATTTTTTGGGCGTTGTGGGGGTGCTAACCCTTCCCCACACGTAACCGACCCCCGAACCAATTTTCTTTATTTTTCATGGACCAAAAATGTTATTTTGATAAATAAAACCTTTTATCAAGATACTGTTGTTTTCAAAGTGATCCAATCACACTTTTTCAAAAAGATTGGTGGCGACTCCGTGTTTTCTTAATTTTTACAAATAACGTCAAGACTCCTGAAAAAGGTCGCGACAATTTTGTTAGCAATATATTAAAAATCTGTTGTGATTTAAACTTAAGCTTCATTCTGGTATAGCTTATACTTGACATGTTGCATGCTTTCTAAAAGCTTGAGAAGCCTTACGAAAATTCTAGGTCGACTCTCTGATGCCTTAGCATAATTTGATGAAAATAATGAACTCCAATAAAACTCGGTAAAAAGAATGAAAAGATAAAATTATATGTTAAGTCGATGGCAAAGGAAAATTGTTGAGGGACACTTTAAAATGTTTTGCTAGCTTAGTACACTAGGTGGGTTGTGTTTTCTCCATTTAACTTTCCCTGGAAGGAACAATAGTAATAGCATAAGAGTGAATGCAAGTCCTCACATGATGACTCTATTTGTAGGGCTCGGGGATGGGGTGTTTTCTCTACTTCATTTTTAGGCCTGATGGGTAGGTGTGATAAGCTGAATCCCCAATAATACAGTTTAATAAACTAAAAAGGATTAAGGGAGTAAAATAAAAAGTGCTTAAAAGAAAAGAAAGTGCTAAGGAAACAATATTGAGCAATCCTTGGAATTCTCTAAGGTCATTAGGTATTTATTTATTCAACACAATACACACACTTCACTTATAGTGGAATTGATCTTATGAAAAAGAATTGAGCTTTTTTTATATTGCATATATTTGATTTTTCAGAGGATTGAATTAATGCTGCAACATGTTTTGGAACTTTGGAAACCACAAGTTAGTTTTTTGCTTAGGTTAGGAAGAACCTTAGATTGCATCATTCGGTTCTTAGGTTTATTTTTTGGTTTTTTCATTGCTTGAGGACAATCAACAGCTCAAGTTTGGGGGTATTTGATGACCATATAAAGAACCTATATTTTAGTCCTTTTACTTGGATTATTGCATGTGTTTAAGCCCATATAGTTACATTTAGGAGTAGTTTGCATGGAGTTGATATGCATGCACTTAATTTCTATATATTGATTCTATTAATGGGAAAAGTAGTGTTTTAAGTGGTGTTTGTGCAGGAACCAATGAAGCAATGGAATGCTGGAGCACTAGAGTGGCATCCCTCTCGAGATGAATCAATAAAGAAGTAGAGTTGGAGATGAATCTTAACTCTTGACACACCAATCACACATGGACCCCTCTCTGATATGGACTTCAATGATCAACCACAGAAAGCAATATCCTCATTAAGGAGGTTTCGCGTGCTTTAGGGTTTTTCAGCCCTAGCTTTGATGCCTATATAAAGAGAACTTGGGATACAAACAAAAGGAGAGCTTGATCTTAGACAACAACCCTTAGTCTTCACTGTCGGAGAACCACCATAGTTGAGAGTCTAGAGAGTCTCCACACGACGAGAGCTATCAAGGGAGGCTTGAGGAGTGAGGAGCACTGCAGTACAGTTAGAGGGCTTCGAGGAGACATCAAGGATGCTTGATTATTTTCTCTTTGCTTGATAAACTATCATGTTTTTAATTTTTTTATGGATGATATTTGTTCATACATGAGCTAAATACTCTTCTTTGGGGTTTATTGCATTCACGATTTTATATTTTAATTACTTGTTCAATGTTATAGCTTATTCCTTTTATCTATTTTGTTCATCGTTCTTCATGCATAATTATTGTAAGACCTATCGAGAGAGGCCTTTTAATTACTGATATGTGGCTTATTGTCGAGAGAGTTAAGCTAGACAAACATGAACAATGGAGCTGAAGCTGTTAACTTGGGTTCTAATCTAGCTTAGACATAAGTTTAGGATTTCAACGACTAATAAGGGGAACTTGAATAGGTAATGAGTTGTTAGGGTTTATGCACACATGTATTGCCTTAGCATTCTTAGTATCAACTTCTAAGGTATCGAGAGAGTCTTAAAGTTAATTACTAAACCCTATCAAATAGGTAAAAAGATAAATGGTTTACACATACATGTTTTACCAACTGTTATAACATTTGAATGGTAATTAGCATAATTCCCAAGCAATAACCCATCATCACACCAATACTACTTTCAACTAACTCTTAGGTATAATTGATTTGAGTTTTTCATTCCAATCTCTGTGGGTTTGACACTCTACTAATCATTATATTACTTGATCAATGAGTATACTTGCTCTAATTATAGACTAGCTACGAGCCTATCAAATACTCGTGCCATAAATAATGCAGATCATACCCTGGGGTGAGTCATCGCAAAGCCGTAGAACCATTGTTTCTTTGAACAGTCTAAAGGTGATTACAAGGTAGTATCTATTCATAGATATTCTTAACCCTTTGACAATGCACATACACCTTGCAGACATTGCAATTGAACCCGTGTCTCTGAGGATGAATATCATCTGCATTTCCACTGGACACTTGTTGGGTTCAGTCGTAGAACCATTGTGTAAGCAAATGAAACAAGGGTGTGAAATAAAATTATGTATATAAGAAAAAAAAAATAGAAGTACATATAATAATATGGCATACGCTAGTATTATATACATATAAAATTATTATTATATTGTAGTATTATATAAAGCACTTTCAGTGAGAGTGAAAATGGTCGCTAAAAATATTAAATTTAGACATTACAATGCATAGTGACAAAATTTTCAAGTCGTCACCCGTTGTCACTAATATCCCTATCACTATTATATTAGTGACAATTGTACTAAAATTTGTCACAATTGTGGATTTTTTTGTGACCATCTTTTTGACACTAATAACTCTATCTTTCGTGATTATTTTTTTCTACACTGATAACAAATATTGTGATAAAAAAGTTTGTCACAATTTTTTATCTGTTGTGACAAAATATTTGATACTACCATCAATAGAAATCGTGTTAAATTTTTTGGACACTGAATGTAACACCCCTAAACAGGGCCTAGGAATGTTACCACAATTTAAGCTAATAGTTAATTAAAATCATGTCTTAACAAATTAACGTAAAGGACTAAATTGTGAAGATATAAAAGAAAGGAAGTTGATAACAATTGATTAAGGACTAGAATGCTACAATTAGCATTTGTAGTTGCCGAATTAAAAGGGCCAAAATTTGATAGTTAACACATAGATTTGCCAAATAAAAAGGACTAAATTTTATGGAAATGAAATTGTAGTAAATGCATGTAAAACACAACTAAATGGGAGGACCCATGTAGGTGGCAGCAATTGAATTTAACAAGTGGTGAAAGACACAATAAGGTGTCAATGAAGATGATCAAGTAAAGATGATCATCAATTTCTGATTAGGTGATGTTGTAATTGTTTGATTCGAAATGTATACATACATGAACTTGTTGCTATGAGATTTTGGTTAAATTATGAGATTAGTAGCAAGAATCGAACCAGTGTGCATGTAAAGATGTTGAATTCGTTGCTGGAATTGTAGATGATAATCATGGTTCATATATGTGCTGGTTGTTAGAAAGAATAAGCATGTTGCTGGAAATTGTATGAAATGTTGCCTTGATAGAGTGATCGAATCTATTGATCACTAATGCCCTGTTTTGATCACATTGATAAGTGAATTAAACTGACCTAAACTTGTAAGGAAATGTATATAAGCTAAATTATCATGTTAGAATCATGTCCTAATGAATTAAAAAGCTTAAAACCTAACCTAGTGTAATCTGTCCAGAAAACTCTGTTCTGGGCAGCAACTTTGAAAAATCACCATAAATTGTATAAATGGAATTTATGGCTGAAACTTTTATGGATAGTACCTTAACATGTCTAAATTCATTATGAAAAAACAGAATTGAATTATGGATTGTATAATGAATTGTAGAGAAGGAACACTAGGGACACTGCAAACTGTCTACTGTTGAAAATTGCCCTGTATTTAAGCTAAAACTGTATTAATTGGCAAAGGATTAAAATTCAAGGCCTATATGGTTAGAAAGAAAATTATGTTAGCTTTCCAACGATATAAACTAATTGAAATTCCGACGTACGGAATAAAAGTTATGCATGTTTAAGTATGTAGTGTACAAGCTGCCTGGCAGCAACAGCCTATGTACTTTGAGACTATTTTGTTTACAGTTTGGTAAATTGTTTTGTAACAGTTTTGGGACAGTGGTTACTGCCCTGTTTTACATGAATAGAAAAATAAACAATTGAAGTCATGTATGTTAATCTATGAAATGAATATGCTGCCAGATTCATGTATGTTAAGTACAAGTAATGTTGCTATGGTTGAATGAATATGTGAGCTTGTTTGACATATGTATTTACTTGTGTAATGTGTTAGAACCAGGAGTGAACTTGGTGGAAGAGGAAAGGGTGGAACATCCTAAAGCTAAAAACAAATGAGTGTGGATCCAAGACTAGCTAAGCTTGGAGTATTGTGAATGTAGTTTTGTAGGGTTAGTACCTAAGTCCTAACCAAATATGCATTCTTAAATTACTTACCATCCTTGTATTGTTTAAATAGGCTTAATGTAGGCTTGATCATGCACATAAAGGGAAGATTGGCTAAGCTAAACTTGTAAGTAAATAAAAGCTTGAAAGTCGACTAGACAATCAAAAAGAAAAGTGAAAACAAAAGTGTGAATTATGTTCTTGAAAGTGTCTATTTTGTGAGTTGCATTTATGTACTCCTATGATGTATGATGTGTGATCTTTGTGTCTTGAATGCTATTCATTCGAATGCCTTCTTGATGCCTAAGGTAGTGTATGCTAAATCCTTACTTGATGAATAAGATGGTTATGTGAATGCTTGCTTGTATGTTCTCCATGATCTAACATTTACTAACAAGATGTGATTCATGAATTATAAGGCATTGCTTGATCCGTGTACCTTGATTCTGATCTACTTGACTTGCTTGATGCCAAAGATGGCATGTATTCGAAATGGCTTACTTGAATTAGCATATGTTACTTGACGTGTGAAGTATGTATAATTCTTATACATGTTAAATGTCTTGAATTGAGTATGCTAAGCTTGTATACGAATGCTGGCATGATAATACTCTATGATGTATGTGTCAATAGTACGAATTGAATCATGAAATAAAGACATTGCTTGTTTCCTGAGGGCATATATTCGAATACTTGCTATAACTACCCTAAGGGCTAAGCATGATATTGCTATAACTTGCTTGAATGTGATGCTTGAACACAATTATCTTGACCTGGACATGAAAGCATAAAAACAAGAAACAACAACAAGCTTTGAAGTAAAATAAGAATTCTTGTGCCACACGATATTCTCTAATGAAAGTTAAAGATTTAAAAGACTTAAGTTGCCTTAAATGGAAGTCCTTGGATACATTGGCATGATGCTTGGTATTCTTGGGACTACGGTCCATGAGCCACAGCTCGGGGGGGACGCCCCATTACATGTAATATGTTATTGGCGACAGTAGGAGGTAACGGGGGAGTTGTAAGGAGATTGGCGACAGTTGGTTGGATAGTGAGAAATATAGGATTCTTGGACCTTTATGGTCAAACACGGACCAATTTCACTCATAGACAATTGTGATCCAAGGCAAACAAGTAAATGATATCTAAATGCCAAAAGCTCGAATTAAAGAAAGTAAACAAGAATTATCAAAGTCATAAACTAAAGTAAACAAAACAAGAAATAATTGAAGCATGAAGCTTGCTTGCTACGTGGAAATACTTTCTACTCGAACTACTTGATTCTTGAAATTCTTGTTACTTGCTACTCATATCACTTGACTTGTATACTTTAAATTACTTGTATAACATGATGGCTATGTTTACCTAGATTGCTTGTTACTTGAAGGATAAGTTACTTCTGTACATATTCTTGCTTGACTGGATTGTATGATTGTCTTGCTTGTCTTGCCTAGTACTTGTATACATGCTTCCATGTACAACTTGTACATGCAATTAATGACTATTGTGTGATTAAACTATGTAACATGAGTAATGCTGCCATGTACAACTTGTACATGCAATTAATGAATGTTTTCTGTGATTAAACTATGTAACATGAGTAATGCTGTCTTGTCTACTTGTACATGCAATTATGGACTGTTTTGTGATGATAAAATTGTGTATACAAGTCACATGGACTGTTGTGACTATGTATGAACATTAGGGACTATTTTGTGTTGATAAAATGGTATATACAAGTTACATGGACAGTTTTGACTATGTATGAACATTAGGGACTGTTTTGTGATTATAAAATGGTACATACAAGTTACATGGACTGTTTTGACTATGTATTAACATTAGGGACTGTTTTGTGATGATAAAATTGTAAATACAGGTTACATGGACTGTTGTGACTATGTATGAACATAAGGAACTGTTTTGTGATGATAAAATTGTGTATACAAGTCACATGGTCTGTTGTGACTATGTATGAACATTAGGGACTGTTTTGTGATGATAAAATGGTAAATACAAGTTACATGGACTGTTGTGACTATGTATGAACATTAGGGACTGTTTTGTAATGATAAAATGGTAAATACAAGTTACATGGACTGTTTTGACTACGTATGAACATTAGGGGCTGTTTTGTGATGATAAAATGGTACATGCAAGTTACATGGACTGTTTTAATTATACATGAATATTATGGACTGTTTGTGATGATAAAAGAATGTATAAACATGTACAATGGACAGCTTAGTAATAAGACTTAAAACTTAGGAAAGTAAACAAGCAATAAATAAGGCTTAAGGCTTACATGTTACTTGAATTGTAAAGCTTGTTACTTGATATATGAACAATGAAATGTTTGTACTTGACACGTATGCTATGTAATGTTTGTTACTTGAGATATAAGTAATGTAAGGCTTGTTACTTGTCACGAATGCAATGAAATACTTGTTGTCTGACATGTAAATTTGGTCTACTTGATACATGCTTGTTATGCTTGATCACTATTCGAACGGAACTAGAAATTGGTTAACTTGATTTACTTGACAATGTGGTTAATTGACACTTACTTGCCATGCTTGTCTTGATGATCGAATTCCTTAAGTTTTATAATACATGATTTCATGATTTTGATTGACTTGAAATGCAATTAACCTTATTAGGTCTACTTGATTAATTAAGACTTGATTCAAGAATTGGTTAAATGTAGATGCTACGTCACTAAGTACAAATTGTACTTACCACTCTTGTTTCCTTTATTCCCAACCAATAGGTTAGGTGTTCTAAACACTTTCTTGATCCTGAAGTTAGATTTCTTGAGCCTGAAGCAAGACACAGTTGGAGCTTGAGTATGAATCCATACTTGTTTTGTATTACTCCTAGTTATTGGTGGCACCTAGTCTAGTTTATAGCTAAGGCTAGTTCATGCATTTTGTATGTTTAGAATCTGGAGTATAATTATGATTCGACCTCTAATGTTGTGTAAGACCATGATTCGAATGTTTACACTAAATGAAATTGTTTAGTTGAATCTACATGAATATTGCAAGTCTGGAATATAATAACCTACATGACCATGTATAATTAGTGTGAATTGAGTATACCATTATAACCTTGTTAACTATTGTTATAAGATATATGAGCTGAGCAGAATTGAGATTGTATGATACAAGTGATTCATGGTGTGCTTGAGAATTATAGTTGTTGAATGGTAAGGAATGAATCCTTACATGCTTGAATAGAGATGTTCAAATATATGTACACATGATTATCCTTAGTCAAACCTACATTAATTGGTTACATGTCATGAATGAAACGTGATGAAATGGAGTTAAAATGAACATATGCTAGTCTAGGTAAGCTATTCGAATGATATGATCACATGAACTTAGATTCGAAAGTGAATGATTAAAGTGGTAACTTATAATGAATATGAATTTAGCCATGCTTGTGTAATTGAATGTGATGTCTATGTGTCTTGCTAGTTCTCTACCCATCTAGGATAAACAAGGATGATATCAATACTTGTAGTTTAAGTGTTTATTTCGAACACCTCTCATGTATGACTATTTGATCAAGTAGTAACTAACCTTGAATGAATCTTGAAAGTAACCACTCGAATGAAGGCCTATAATGAATACGAAATATATATCCATGATTGTATGATGAGATGTTAGCTGCATATATAGGTAACTTGGAATGAAATAAACATGCTTGTTTGTTATGTCATTCGAATGTTATTTGATAAACCTTAATGAAAATGCTAATGGTAAACTAAAGTGGTATTAATTAAAGGAACAAATGTGTGCTTGCTTGTTTGATAAGATATGCTTGCTTAAGTTACTTGCTAGTCAAGTAACTCATCTAATAGGATTGTCACGTTCTTGCTTGCATGATCAAATGTGATTGCCCAAGTTGCTTGCTTGCTAGTCACTCAACTCGTCTAATAGCGACGAGTTCGAAAAATTTTAAATTGTTCGTGTTTCTAGTGTTCCCTGTAACGCTCCTCAACCAGTTTACTACTAGACCGAGTAAGGGGTGTTACATTTATTGGTATCAGAGCCAAGGCTTAGTCGATTCTCGGACTAAACCACAACTCGTTGCATTGTCATAAGTCTAGTGTGCCACCTAGGAGATTATTGTACTGTACAGGCTTGTTCTTGCTTAACTAAACTTCTTCTGTTCTATCTAAATGATAGACTTGGTTTCTTAGTTCGAGAGAAATTCGAGGGTAAATTTCTTTTAAGGGGGGAGAATTGTAACACCCCTAAACCGGGCCAAGGAATGTTACCACAATTCAAGCTAATAGTTAATTATAACTATGTCTTAACAAATGAAAGTAAAGGAGTAAATTTTGAAGATATAAAAGAAAGGAAGTTGATAACAATTGATTTAGGACTAGAATGCTACAATTAACATTTGTAGTTGCCGAATTAAAAGGGTCAAAATGTGATAGTTAACACATAGACTTGCCAAATAAAAAGGATTAAATTTTATGGAAATAAATTTGTAGTAAATGCATGTAAAACACAACTAAATGGGAGGACCCATATAGGTGGCATCAATTGAATTTATCAAGTGGTGAAAGACACAATGAGGTTTCAATGAAGATGATCAAGTAAAGATGGTCATCAATTTCTTTCTCCTTCTCTAATGCATAACCGGTTGTGAGAGAGTGAGAAATGAGAGAATTTTTGTGAGAGAAAGCGTAATCCATGGGATGAACCTTGAATAGATGTTAACGTTCATCCTTGGCTTTCAACGGCAAGGCATACAATGAAGGGTTTTGAGAATTAATTAGAGCAATGCTCACCTTACCAACGCCTCGAAGATATAACTTCCTCTTACTACAATCCACCCAAGCTTGATTTTTACTAAGCTAGCCCAAGCCTAGTATGACATCAAAATCGTGGATCGGTAAGGCTAATAAATCAGCCGAAAATGGAATCCCTTGCATCATCAAGAGGCAGTTCTTGCACACAAGGCTTATAGAGACATAGTTACCCGATGGATTAGCCACAAAGATCTGCGATGCTATAGATTCAAAAGATATGCTATGTTTTTTTATCAACACAGTGCTTATAAAAGAGTGGGTGGAACCAGGGTCAATCAAAGCATATAAAGAGCGGGATACAATTCAATAGTACCTGCAATGACATCAGGTTTGCCATCCTCCTCTCGGCTCCTTACGTGATACATTTGGGCAGATGCCTTTGATTCCTATCTATTTGATGGTTTTCCCGAACCACTAGTTTTCCATGTAGCTCCCGAAGTTCTTTGCCTCGATCCCTTACCTTGGAAGGACTAAGTAGGAAATGCAACATTCACCGATGCAGTAGTGGACTTAGTGGCACCAAGTGGACAATCACGAATGAAATGACCATTCTCACTACAGTAGAAACAGGCTACAGTTTGTTTACGACATTAACCTGCAGGATGTTGTTTCTGGAAATAGTTACATACTAGATTTTGTGAACTTCGATTCGAACCTCCAATACTTTCAACTAAAACCGTCTTGACAAAAGTCTGTGTCACAGTTTGAAGTCTCTCAATATTCCCAAAATGGGAGTGCCACAACCCTTTTTTAGGAAGGTTTCAACGTTATTTGGAAAACTTTATAAAAACACAGAGTCCCCACCAATTTTTTTGAAGAAAGTGTGATTGGATCACTTTTAAAACAAGGGTTATTTTAATAAAATGTTATATTTATCAAAATAACATTTTTGGTCCATGAAAATAAGATAAAATAGGTTCGAGGGTCAGTTACATGTGGGGAAGGGTTAGCACCCCCACAATGGCCAAAAATTGGTACCTAATTGATTTTCAAAAAAGTGTTCTGAAAATTGGAATTTGCAAGTTCACAATATTTTGATTTATTCGTCCGCTTAGTGAGTATAAATATATTTTAACGGCCTTATCGCCCGGGAAATGAACTTCAATCACTGCCAACACTTCTGACGCTAACCCGCTATTCCTGTTTTATAAAACACCGCACTAATTAAGTTTTCACTTTCAAAACAAAGCAACAAAGACTAAGTGTGTTTGTATTTTTTAAAACTAAACCAAAATTAGTGATTAAACCCTAAAGAAAAGTGTACATCCATTTTAACTATTAAAGCTATAATGTTTTAAAGTGTGTTTTATTTTATTTATGAAGAAAGTTTTTCAACAAACAAGGTTCTAATCTAGTTTTCAAAGACCCTAATCCTAAGGTTTCAAGCATACACATTTATATACATAGAAAACAATTAAATAAATTGCTTAAATAAAATAACCAACAAAACTAAAAATAAAGAAAGGGATAACTTATTTTAAAAGTTTTTTAGAATTTAAACTTCTGGTTAGGGACTAGATTTAAAGAAAAATGAAATACAAGGGTTAATTTAGAAGCAATTGAAAATTTTGTGCTTAATTTAAAAAAACAAGGACAAAATTAAAAAGATTAAAAACTGGAGTGCCACTGTTCAACACCCATGAAAGTAGGGCAAGGGTTGATGGTTGGATTCGGGTCAGGTCAATGGGTTACTATAAAAGTTAAAAGTTAAACAAAATTTTCGTTTGTTTATAACCGGTCAAATACTCCTTCTCTTTGCTCCCAAAATGCTCTCCGTGTTTTCTCTCCTGTGTCGCCTCACTCTCGGTGGCCGTAATTCATTCTCGCTGTGCCGGCCGCCATTGATTGGAGTCGACGGCAAAAAAAACTTCTTTTCCCTTTTAAATCATTTCCGTTTTGAAAATAACACTTTTCCCCTAAAAAAACTAACTTTTCAAATCAAAATAACCTTTTTTCCTTTTAAGTCATCTATTAGTCATGAGAACTTCGCCGAAACCAACATGCATGGCTATGTTCGCCAATTCATAAGGTAAAAAAGAAATCCCTTACATTATTTAAAAATGAAACTGAACATAGAAATAAAGAGTTACCAAAAAAATTTGCTTTTATTCCCCTATAAATGCTTGAATACACTTGTTGAATTGCTAAAACTTATGGGTTTCTGAATACTATTTATAAGTATGTGATTCTGTATTTCCTCTTAGAAAATTGTTCAGTTGTTACATGAATTACGAAGGGGTTTATATAGTTACAGAATTGCTTGATTTTCAAGCATGATTCCCTAATTTTCCCCTAAAATGTTTCCTCCTTGATTCAGATTGTGCTTGATTATCGCCATGGCTATGTTATCCAATTCAGAAGGTAAAAACGAAATCCCTTTCATTATTTAAAAATGAAAATGAACATAGAAAGGAAGATTTACCAAAAAATTTTGCTTTTATTCGCATGGAAATGCTTGAATACACTTGCTGAATTGCTAAAACTTCTAGGTTTCCGAATGCTATTTTTAAGTATGTGATTGTGTATTTCCTCTTAGGAAAATGTTATGTTGTTACATGAATTACAAAGGGGTTTATATAGTTATAGAATTGCTTGATTTTCAAGCATGAATCCCTAATTTTCCCCTAAAATGTTTCCTCCTTATTTCAGATTACGCTTGATTATTGCCATGGCTTTAATTTAGGGATCAATTATTCCCTTTTTGCTTCTACTTTGACCTTATTTTCTAGCTAAAGCTTCTATTTAGGGATTAACCGCTCTTGTTTCTTTGTTTGCATGTTTCTAATGACTCGAACGACGCCGACGAGGAGCAATCAAAGCAGGATCGGCTTGGGCACTCATCGGAGGAAATAAAACGTTTTATAGAAGCTGAAAGGGGGCGTGCGTGGCTGCCACGGGTGAGTGGCGATCCATGTGATACTCCTCGAAGTGATCTGGGCCATTGGATTGCTTCTAGATCCAACTGTGGGAGAAATGCGGTGCTACACCCTTGAGGCTAGTGTTTCCTGCGTGTGATCTACACTGTTGGACCAGCCTTTGATCCAATTGTTATTTGTTAGCCACGCAAAAACAAAAAAAAAAAGTTACGGCTTTGTACATTTGTATTAAAATTGGGCCAGAAAAGCCTTTATGTAATGGATTCTTTGTATTATTTTTAACATGTACTCTATGTGTTATTCTTTAAAATGGACTCTAAATATGTATTATTTAATAGACCTTTTTATTTATTTTATATTTAATAATCCTTCCAAACCTATCTAATAATACACTTATACTTCAATTTGATATTGATCGGGCTTAACAAGCCATCCAATTCCCTTTACTCACCCTATTTGATCCAACCATTCATCTAAGACTCTCAATTTAAATGGACTCTTTAACCAACAAAGGATGGAAAGAGGTTGTATGGACCTCTAAATGGACTGTTATATATATATATCTTTGGGTTTTAAAAGACTATGGAAACTATCTAACTAATACAAAAGCCTATATTAATAACGTAATAACAATAATATAATAACAATACTTCAAAACCTAATAAAGATGGTACAAAAATAAAACTTTGGTGAAAATTTAGTGAAACAACTGCCCCTCTTTGGTCATTTCGGTGAAACAAGAATGAACCAAACAAAAAAAGGACACTGAATTTCACCAATTACCGAACTGTCAACAAGCGAATTCCATTCTCCAAATGCCCAAACAGATAGGCGGGTTCTATTCTCCTCATACTCGAATAGATAAGTAGGTTCCATTCTCCAAATGCCTGAACGAATAGGCGGGTTCTATTCTCCTCATGCTTGAATAGATAAGCAGGTTCCATTCTCCAAATGCCCAAATGAATATGCGAGTTATATTCTCCTCGTGCTCAAATAGATAAGCAGGTTCTATTCTCCAAATGCCCGAACAGATAGGTGGGTTCTATTCTCCTTATGCTCGAATAGATAAGTAGATTCCATTCTCCAAATGCCCGAATGGATAGGTGGGTTCTATTCTCCACATGCTTGGATAGATAAGTAGATTGAAAAAGGTTCCATCCTCCATATGCTTGGATGCATAAGCAGGTTCTATACCTGTCAAAATTCAAATAAATGCTATGACCAAGATGAACATGTCCCTAGGGATGCCTAGTCATGAATGTATGTCACTTTTGCTTTTTAAGGTATTTTTCATTATTTTCTGTCAAGCAATAGGAACAAACGAAACTGTGAAGTTTAAGGAAATTTGGACTGTATCATATCAGACATTTTCTCAACTTTGGCAACAGATGGTAAACGTCTATTTTGGCCTATCCCCTCAAAAGAAGCAACATGACCTCTTTTCATTTATCTGCACTGAAATGTTTTGCACCATGTTATTAGGATAACAACGAGCAAGAAAATTTGCGACAACCCATCTTTCAATACTAGTTGGCTTCAGCAATTTCTTGTTGTTAAAATTCCATTGACCAATCCTTGGAAAGAAATCTTCACCATTGCCTACTCTTAACCTCGAGGACTATATGACACGTCCTTTAATTTGGGTGGAATTGGAGTTCATCAAAACTCTACCATATTATACCATGGGTTTAACGCCATAGCTACAGATATGTAAGAGATTAGACAATACATTTATCTTTTCCTATGACCTCTTCCTTGGTTTTCAAATAGTGTTTCTAGGATACCAAAGAGCGAGACTCTGTGGGGATATATGTGGGATGCTTTGGCTTGCCAACATTAATGCATGGGAAATCATCTGAATATTGCAACTATATGCTACGATGGTTGACAAAATAATCATAGATAGTCATCTCCATCATCTCTACTTCACCAATTTAGTACTTCTTTGCTTCATAGAGAACATATGATCTTTTGCACATTTTCTCGTTCAATCTGGTTATCTTGTATCCTTTGGTTGGAAGGACTGACTTTATCCTCATATTATTCAACACTCTTTTGCCCTTTATCAAACTATCATTGTAGTTGATACGTCAATGTTCAGTGACAAACCTCCTTGAATCATGCTATTCTCCCGATGTCTGTAAAATTATTCTTATTATCATGGATTATGATGTCATCAATATTCAGTGACATGCCTTCTTGAGTGGCCTTGAATGAAAGCACCCCATATCCTTAGTTATTTCCTCCAATGTCTGTAAAATTATTCTCATTGTTGTAGAAGACAAACTATCTCGTGTAAGCATCTCTGTTTTGCAACATGTTGCCTTAGGGTGATGTCAAAACATCTTTTGAGGGTTCTCTAATTCCTGTCTCCGCTGAGATCTTCGAATTGCTTACATGGAAATTTTTGCAGCAAAACCTATTTCCACCTTGAACGTCTTCATATGTTTGTTGCTCTTTATGCCCTAAGCTCCAAATTTAACCACGGAATACCTCATAGTTCCAATACCCTTTTCAACAAATTTCAAAGTAATGCCCAAAAAACTTTTGTATATTTTAAGTGATGTCAAATTTATTAATTCTCATTTCAATGCAAGATGCTTATACGAAAAAAGGGAGATGGTGTAAGCAAAGAAAGGAAGGCTAAGAAACAAAACTTTATCAAAATTGTGACAAACAGAAATGAGATTACAAGTGTTCAAATATCAATAACCAAAACTCCTCCTGTCAAAACACCGTGAGATGTCTTGAATGTTACCCATGCTGAGCAGACTTCAACAATAGTGATAATACGAGAAAGTATAAAACTCATCTGTGTTATGTTCCCGAAAGAATTTACCTATTATCAACTACCTAAGCCGCCCTTTGTGGGTTTTCAACTTAGGTCCTCCTTTTGTTTCAAAATGCCCTTTGCAAGTTTTCATTTTGAACCCTTTTTTTTCTTTCTTTTTTTTCTTTTTTTCTTCAAACATAATACTTTTTGACTGAATCTGAGTTTATCGGACTCTGAAGTTCATCTCCATCCATTTTAGCCAAAATTAATGCCCTACCTGAAAAAAAACATTTGTCACAATGTAAGGCCTCTCCCAATTAGGTGCACATTTTCCCTGGGAATCACTTTGAATTGGTAGATTTTTCCTCAACACCAAGTCACCTTCTTTAAATTCTCTCAGGAAAATTTTCTTCTCGTGAGCCCTTATCATCCTTCTTTGGTACATTTGCCCATGACATAATGCCTTTAACCTCTTTTCATCAATCAGATTAAGTTGGTCATATCTTGCCTGAATTCATTTTGCCTCTTCTAATTTTGCTTCTATTAAGACACAGAGCGATGGTATCTCAACTTCAATTGGGAATACAGCTTTTACTCCGTACACCAATGAAAATGGTGTTACCCCAACAGAGATTCGTACTGCAATTTGATAGGCGAATAAGGCAAATCGTAGCTTCTCGTGCCAATCTTTATAGGTATCAGCCATTTTTGCAACAGTCTTCTTGATATTCTTATTCGCAGCCTCCACTGCCCCATTCATCTTCGGATGATATACCGCAGAATTATGATGTTTGACATTTAACTGCTCACAGACTCCACCCATCATCTTGTTATTCAAATTGGAGGCATTGACGATGATGATACTTTTAGGCAAGCTATATCGACAAATGATTTCCTTTTTCAAAAACTTGCAAACCGTACATCTGGTGACGTTCGCATAAGAAGCTGCTTCTACCAACTTTGTGAAATAGTCAATGGTTACAAAGATAAAATGATGCTCGTTTGATGCCTTAGGGTGAATCTGACCAATGACATCGATGCCCCACATGGAGAAAGGCCAAGGTACTAACATAACATGAAGAAGTTGAGGTGGCGCATGAACCTTGTCAGCATAGATCTGACATTTATGGCATTTGCGAGTGTAGTTGATGCAATCACCTTCCATGGTTGACCAGTAATATCCAAGACGCATGATTCTCCTAGCCATGGTGAAGCCACTAGGATAGGTTCTATAAACTCCCTCATGAACTTCTTCCATAATTAATTAAGCTTCTTTTGCACCCACAAATCTTAGAAGCAATTGATCACGACTTCTTCTGTACAAAATTTCTCCATCAAGGACATACCCTGATGCCATTTTCTTGATCACTTTTTGTTCATTCTCTATAGCTTGCGGTGGGTATTGATGAGATTTTACATATTGCAAGATGTCATGGTACCATAGCAAACCATCTATTTCTTCTTCCACATTATAATAGTAGGATGGGGAGTCTAGCATATGTAACCTGATGGCCATCATCTTATAATGTTCACTTGCTTTAAACATGGCTGCTAAAGTAGCTAAAACATCGGCCATTTGGTTGTCTTCTCTGGGGAGATATTTGAAAGTGATCTCATCAAATTCTTTGGTTAACTAAAGGACCAACTTGTGGTATTCTACCAACTTTGCATCTTCTATCTCTCATTCGCAACGTATCTGATAAACGACCAATGCAGAGTCCCCAAAATCTCTTAAAGTATAGATTTTCCTTTTATACCCTCTCTTAGACCCATTATACAAGCATCGTATTCTGTCATGTTATTAGTATAGAAGAATTTCAATCTACTAGTAAAAGGGTAATAATTTCCTTCTGGCAAAACAAAAATGCCCCTATACCTCGTCCTAATTCATTTCCTGCACTATCGAGGTTCATAACCCAAGATTCTGTTGGAGCCTCATCATCTTCTGAGATACACATCTAGTCTTCGTTAGGGAAATTGAGATTCATTGCTTTATAATCATTACATGTGCGACTTGCAAAAAAGGCAGCTATGACACTCCGTTTTATTACTTTTTGGCTCACATACTAGATATCAAATTCTGATAGTAACATCCGCCAACGCGGCAGGCTTCCTGATAAAGCCGGGGCCTCCATCATGAACATCAGTGGATCTAACTTCGAGATTAGCCATGTAGTATGATATAACATATACTGCCTGAGTCTTTCAGCCGCCCATACCAAAGCAGAGCATAGTTTTTCTATCACATCCCAAAAACCAGTCTAGTCGGGGTTAGGTTCCGGTGATCAAATATTATGTACTGGTTATGTAATTTGCTCGATCTTGTACCTAGTTTGAAGCAATAAAGGTTATTCGGGCTAACTGTAACAGTTTATTATTATTATTATATTTAATATTAAAAAAATGAAATGAAAATTGTGAGTGGGGGGACCCACGACTAATTCCTTCAATTGAAGCCACTAGCCATGAGCTCTCCACGTTGGGAAAAACATGGCCAAGGTGGTGTGAATTGCACACCACATGGGCAAGCAAAAATGGCACTATGCCCCAAAGTTTGCCATGGCTCCCATGTTCGTAGAGCATGGGGAGGTCGACGGTGTAGTGTATAAATAGGGGGATTTTGCGCAAAAATAAGGCAACAAATAAGGAACAAAGAACGATTTAGTGATAGGGTGGTAAGCTCGAGTTTTTTGGTTTAATAAATTTGAATCCTTACTATCGATTGGGTAAGCTCAAATCCTTGGTTAATATTTCTGTATTGATTCGATGCCGTTTTTTCAATTCTAACCAATTCCTATTGGTTAACCTAGCTCAACAGGTTGATAAAAAAACAACCATCATCTCATCCGAAAGCCAAGAATAAAGGCGCTGTTATCTAAGAGTCTTAAAAATATCAGGTTGTCGAGGTGAGTGTAGTTGTGTGAAGGGATAGGCTCAGTGCCATCCCGTTGCATTATTTTATAGTTATGTTTGTATTTGTTTAAGGGCTCTCGTAGAGCAACTATGTCGAATTCGATTGGTAAACCCAGTAAGTGCCTTGCATTGCTTTGATATGCACAAACATGACTATGATATGCTACACGTATGTGATATATGAAAATGATATAAAATGTTATATGATATGGAGCTAAGGCTCATTCTGATATTTGATATGACTTGAAACATTTATGGACTATGTGAATTTGTGCAATTATGGACATAGGATTATTGAGCTCGTTAAGTAAGGGAGGACTACGGTCTAGGGCTACGACCTATATGTCGGGAAATAAGGTCGGTTGTGTAAGGGATATATCTCCAGGGCTACGGCTCAAGGGCTACGACCCACTCTCTGTTATATGTGTCCATGAATTGTGCTACGACATTATGATTATGATATGAATATGTGAAATATATATGTAAACATGAAAGCATGAAAATAAGTGATATAAGTATGAATTGTGTACAGTGTAATATGACTACTTGTATATTTGATTATCATGCATTTCACAATGTTGGTCATCCATTGTAATTGTTATAACTACCTCACTAGGCTATGTAAGCCTAACATGTGTGTCTCATGCATTTTTAGGACCATGATCAATTTTGAGCCTTGATCGTGTTGTGCGGTTGCAAGTCATGTCCCTGCCATATATGTATGATATATTTTGCTGTAAACTCCTAGTGAAGTGGCATATGGTCCAACTTGTTTTGTATAAGCCCTTGTATGGTTGTATGATGTCTTGGTAATGTGGTTTTGTTGTATGCTTATAATGACTATATTTAAGTAGGTTAAAAAAGTGCCTAAAATGAGCCTAAGGTGAAAACTTGATAAATGGATTCCGAATTTGACATACTAATAGACACATGATTTATAAGTGTACTAGTAAAATTGGGTAACTTTAGTTAAGTCGCAGAACTGATTTTTTGTAAAAAGTCTCAAATTGGTTTAATTGGCGTAGTAATTCGATAGGTTCTAATAATGAAACCTTTATATCAATAATTGGAGTGTTTAATTTCAATTGGTAATACGAAATCAGATTAAATCAGATAACTGGTAAAAATTTACAAATTAGTCCCTAATGTTAAGAAGAGTTTAAAATTAGCCATAACTCCGATTAAGTTTAGTTATCAACAAAGTGGATAAATCTTAAGAATAATCAATATGATACTTAGATTAGGCCTTGAACTTTGAAACCTTTTTCTGAACCTTTTATTAGTCTTTCGATAACACTATCCAACCTGGATCCCTACCAGACCGGGAAGGGGTGTTACAATTATGGTATCAGAGCCTAGGTTTAGTCGATTCTAGGACTAACCAGGCATCCGTTATGAGTCTGTGTCTACATATGCCACTTAGGAGTTATTGAAAATGTATTATGTGACTTGCAATTTACACGATTTAATCCTTATATGTAATTAGATCCAAAATGTCTGGTCCTACCGATAGAAGGGTAGTGAACGAACCTCATCCGGGCTACTCCTCAACTTAGAGGGACAATTTGAGGCTTGAAATCCAACCCGAGCGTGTGGGACAAAATGACCCACCTCACCCTCCATTAATCCCACCCGCTCAGCATGCGTATTTGATGTCCATGGCGAACATGATTAAACAAGTGGTGGTGCCTCTTCGACAAGAACCACCTCCCCCACCTGCTGAAACCTCTCTTCTTGCTTCGAGAGCTCATATTGACAAGCTCAAGCAATATTCTGTGTATACGTTCACCGGCCATGACCTGGATAACCCCGAGATCACATAATACTGGTTGGAGAACACTCTGAAGGTGCTGAATAAGCAAATGAAGTGTCCTAAGGAGCATAAGCTTGAATGTGCCCTGACATTGATAGCTGAAGTGGCCCAAAGCTGGTGGGATACGGTGACCCTCGCTGTTCCTGAACATCATGTTACGTGGGACTTCTTTCTTCAGGAGTTCCGTAAGAAGTATATCAACGAGCAATACAGTGCAGAAAGACACAAGAAATTCCTCTATCTGTGGCAAAGGGGAAGACTAGTGGAGCAGTACATCCACGATTTCTGTAAGTATGCAAGATATGGTGCCGAAATCATCCGTACCAAGAAGGAAAATGCATAATGTTTATAGATGACCTTTGTGATAAACTTCGTCCTCTCTTCGTTGCTTTGGAGATCGAGGACTTCCAGAACCATGTCAAATGGGCCATTGTAACCAAAGCTTCACAAAAAGCCTCTAAGAGGATAAAGGGGAACCAGACTCGAACTGATAAAAGGTTCCGAGATGATTCCAAGTCACTCACATCCCATAAGAAGGGAAGACAATGGGACCAGAAGTCTGCTACCTACCAACAGTTGCCTCGATCTAGGTATGTACCTCAGTCCTAGTCTCCCAAAACAACCATTACCCGCACAACATCAGTGGATAGCACGGATGGTCCCACAAAGGGTTCCTAGATTCCCTTATGCAACTTCTGCCATAAGAGGCACCCGTGGCAGTGGCGTAGGCAATCTGGTTCTTGTTACCTTTGTGGAGAGTTTGGCCACTTCATCCGTCAGTGCCCACAGAACCCTCAGGCTCCTACATCTATAGCTTCTTAGAACAATCTGAAAAAAGGGAGACGAGCAAAGGTAGTGCCATCCGGATCTGCATGTAGACCCTGCAACAACAATACTCCTCCAGCTAGCCGTGACCCACATACTTTAGCCCAAATGTACCACGTTCGAGGTCGCGAGCAAAAGGATGATCCTGATGTGATTGCAGGTATGGTGGAGTTATGTTTTGAACTTGTTTATGCTTTGATAGATCCAGGCTCCACACATTCCTTTATTAGTGAACCCTTGATTGAAAAGTATGCTTTATAATATGAACCTGTTGCTTTTGAGAAACTTGTCTCAAATCCGCTAGGAGATAGTGTGGTTACTCGAATAATCTGTAGAGCTTGTCCCCAAAGGATCCAAGGGATCCCATTTTCGGCCAACTTGATGGCTTTGCCCTTCCATGATTTCGATCTCATTCTAGGCCTCCATTGGCTAGCTGAACATCAAGCGTGGGTGGATTGTTCAAAGAAGAAATTATATCTCCGTGGACTCAGTAAGGAAAGCATAACCTTGATAAAGTCCGAACTCGAGCCTAAAAAGAGTCTCATGTATGCCATGGAGTCCAAGAAAGATTTGAAGATCAAATATGTACTTGTGGTAAAAGAATTTCCCGATGTGTTTCCCGATGAACTTCCGAGACTCCCTCCCACCTGTGAAGTATAATTCGAGACAGAAGTGCAACCTGGAACTACTCCGGTCTCCACTAATCCGTATAGAATGGCTCCGATAGAGTTGAAGGAGTTAAAATCTCAAATTCAAGACCTTCAAGATAAGGGATTCATCTGACCGAGTTCCTCACCCTAGGGAGCGCTGGTTTTGTTCATCAAAAAGAAGGATGGATCGATGCGTCTATGCATTGACTATCGTCAATCGAATAAAGGGACGATCAAGAACGGTACCCACTTCCGAGGGTAGATGACCTCTTTGATCAGTTGGAGGATGCTTCTGTCTTCTCCAACTACCAAATACTGGTAAAAGAGTATGATGTTCCAAAGACTGCCTTTCGAACTAGATATAGTCACTATGAATTTCTAGTGATACATTTTGGGCTCACGAATGCACCTGCAACCTTCATAGACCTGATGAATCGTGTATTCTAGCCCTATCTCATCAAGTTTGTGGTTATCTCTATAGACGACATTCTAATCTATTCTAAAGACTCTGCTTCTCATGAAAAACATCTTCGGATCGTGCTTTAGACCCTTTAGGAGAAACAACTCTACGCCAAGTTCAGTAAATGTGATTTTTGGCTGTCTAAAGTATCCTTTCTTGGCCATGTAATATCTTCTACGGGAATTCAAGTGGACCCAAAGAAGATCCAAGCAATTCTTGATTGGATCCCTCCAAAGAATGTGGGAGAAGTTCGTAGATTTCTGGGCCTTAACTACTATTACTATAGATTCATTAAGGGATTCTCATCATTTGCAGCACCCTTAACGAAGCTTCTCCACAAGGATACTCCTTTTGTGTGGACTGTTCATCAGCAAAGGAGTTTCGATCAGCTCAAGCAAGTCCTTACTCATGCCCATGTGTTAGTGCAACCCGAGTCAGGCAAAGACCTCACCGTGTATAGTGATGCATCCCACCTGAGATTAGACTTTGTTCTAATGCAAGAAGGCAAAGTCATAGCTTATGCCTCACATCAACTCAAGCCTCACGAGTTTAACTATCCGTGTAATACCTCAAACTATGACTTAGGACCATGTTTCAATATAAACCGTATGTTTGATTTCTTAAATCATTAAGTCTTTTGAGTTAAATATGACCAATGAGACTAAATTGAAATTTATGGAAATTTGAATGATAATTTAAAAAGGGAGAGAAGATTGTACACATGGCATGTAATGGTTATGCCATGAAGGAAGAAATTAGGACACATGGAATTATAGTTCTCATGAGCCATCTTCTTCCGTAAGGAGAGGACCAAAACCAAGAAAGTGTAATATCCCAAAATATAGCCTATAAGTATGTCACTATTTTGGACATAGTTTAATCTGATTAAAGATGTCTTTAGAATGATTAATTAAAAATGAATTAAGGACTATACTACTAAATTGGGGAAATATGAGAGTTGAATAAAGATGAATAAAAAGAGAATCTTGATAAGTGGAGATTTGCATGTTATGTAAAAGAATTTTAGAAGGGTTGCAAACTTGTCATCCCATAGTCAAAGCAAGTGTTTAGGGGAAAGGAGCAAAATCGACATTTGGCAAAGGGGTAGAAGAAACCAAATTCATTCTTCTTCATTCTTTCCTACAAGGACCGAATTTCACTTTAGGGAGAGACTGAAAAAATTTAGCAAGGATACAATGTTGCTAAGGCTCCATCTTGGTCAAGACAAACCCTTATTCGAATAGCTAAGGGAGAAAGGTATTAAAATTCTTCCTTTTCTTGCACTAAGACTTAAATTGTGGTTGTACATATGAGATGTTTGTTAGGAGAATTTTATGTATTCTATGGATATATTTTAGGAGCTATTCGAATCATAAAGGAAAAGAAATGATATGTTTTTATGAAACTTGTATCATAGTTGGGATACTAGAATGTATTTGAAGGTTGTTGTTAATCTCTTGATGATATGTTTGGGTTTATTTGAAGGGATGATTGTGAACATATAAGAACTAGGGCAGATTTGATTAAATATGATAGTTATTGGACTGTTTTGTCATGTAGAAAAGCATGTAAGCTGCCTTGAATTGTATGTATACACATATGTGAATTTCTGGACTGTTTTGGCATATAGAAAAGCATATAAGCTGCCTTGAATTGTATGTATACACATATGTGAATTTCTGGACTGTTTTGGCATATAGAAAAGCATATAAGCTGCCTTGAATTGTATGTATGCATATATGTGAATTTTTGGACTGTTTTCGCATGTAGAAAAGCATGTAAGCTGCCTTGAATTGTATGTATACATATATGTGAATTTTTTGACTGTTTTGCTGAACCTATATGTGTATGATCATATTTGCCCTATTTTAAACAGACATGATCAGGTAGTGGACTGTTTTGTATGTGAATGTGGCTGCTTTGTTTTGAGTTTATGAGATTGTATATACATGTTTGCATAGGTTGTTTTGAGTGTGTAAATTGTACACATATGTACTGCTGCCCTGGATTGTATATACATGTTTACATAGGCTGTTTTGAGTGTGTAAATTGTACACATATATAATGCTGCCCTGGATTGTATATACATGTTTGCATAGGATCTTTTGAATGTGTAAATTGTACACATATGTAATGCTGCCCTAGATTGTATATACATGATTACATAGGCTGTTTTGAGTGTGTAAATATTACACATATGTAATGCTGCCCTGGATTGTGTATATATGTTTACATAGGCTGTTTTGAGTGTGTAAATTGTATACATAAGTAATGCTGCCCTGGATTTTATATACATGTTTACATAGGTTGTTATGAGACAATAATCAACTATGTGGACTATTTTGTGTCATTACACGATTAATTGGGACTGTTTTGACATGTCTAATTGTAGACATAATTATATGGACTGTTTTGTGTTAATGCATGACTAGATGAGACTGTTTTGACATGTCTAATTGTAGACATAATTATATGGATTGTTTTGTGTTAATACATGACTAGATGAGACTGTTTTGACATGTCTAAGTGTAGATTCAACTATGTGGACTGTTTTATGTCATTACATAATAAATTGGGACTGTTTTGACATATCTAAGTGTAGATACAACTACGTGGATTGTTTTGTGTCATTACATGATTAATTGGGACTGTTTTGACATGTCTAAGTATATATGTGATATGTGAGCTATTTTGTGTATACATGAATGTATATATATATATATATATATACATATACATATATATATATATATATATGAAATGAATGGAATTGAATTGAATTGAATTGTTGGCTAAAATATCTATGACTATGTTTTGAGTTGAATAGTTTGGTTTGGTTTTAATTACTAGTTGTTATGATTGAGGTACACACTTGACATGTGAATGGCTATGAAAGGAAGTAGACCGAGTTTAGTGGATCAGGTATTCCATAATATATGGTGAGTATAGTCACTTGAGTCTCGGGTAATGCGAAGTTATCCTGACGTCTAAATTGTTAAGATTATGTATTGATTGATTACGAATGAGATGCATTACATGTACATTATGAAAAGGCTCAAATAGAGCTAATTGATGATGAGCATACGTTCATAGCATGGCATTCATGTTTTAAGTTGAATGACATTGCAATTGTTGTGTTTAAAATGCCTTGCTATGCTTGAATGATTGGTTATGGAATGTCTTTGATATTGATAAGAATTGTGTACTGATAATAAGCTTGGATAACTAATGGCAATAAGATTTACAATGAAAGACTAATTAGTTAACTCTAAGGAGTAAAGAAGTAAGGAAGCTTGAATGATATTATAAGCTACTGAAATAAAGAAATAAGCAAGGTTACTTGTAACCTAAGAAATCCCTGTTAACTTTAAAAGTAAAGTTGCTTGTACAATAAGCAACTTCCCGGATGAAAAAACTAAGATAAAATATATAAGTTACCTCTAACAATGGAAGACCTTGGATCTATGGGATGATGCCTGAGATGTTAGACTACAGTCTCTTGTTATTAAGATCAAATGAACTTTTAGTACCTCTAGTACTCTTGTTTAAGAAAATGCTTAGGGGACGCCCTCTTGATATGTTTTGATATTAGCCCTTGCTACGTGCTATGAGCTAAGTATCGCATGGACTCTTGTTGTCCATCACTAATAGTGATCCAAGGTAAACCTGTATAAGATATGAATTGAAAGTTGATAGCTCAAGATGAGTCCGGTAATTAATAGCTTAATATGAGCCTTGAAGTTGATAGCTCTTGGAGAGCATTGTGTTCAATAGCTCTTAGTGAGCATTAAATTTGAGATGAGCCGCGATAATTTGAATAAAGCTAAAGAACTAAAGTTATTATAGATCTTTAATAATCAAGTCAGGTGTACACTAACTTGACTTGCAAGAAAGTTATGATATGATTATGGTCTTGAATGGTTTGGCTACTTGATTAGTATTGTTTATCATTGTACATTTTATGTTATGACTACCTCATTTAGGCTATAAAAGCCTAATGCATTCATCATCCATACATTGTAGGTTCATTTAGAAGTATAACCGATCGAGTCCATGTTGGATGCTTCAAGGCTTGCTTGTTGTTTTGATACTTAATATACTCCTAGGATGGTGGCACATTACTAATCTATTGTATGAACCGTTTTTCATGTCTTGTATAATCTCCTTAATGTTTGAAATGAAAAGTATGATTTATGATGATGTTTGGTGTAAACAATCTAATAGGTAAAGAATTCAATGAGAGCATGCTTTTATTGGACGTGGTTATACTTGTATATAATTGTGTGGATCATGAGCAATTATGCGATTAAAAAGGATGACAAATGAGAAACATTCACTAGGTTGGAAGTAACGCATGGACACTTGGATAAAAAAAATAAGAGTTGTATGTTTGATAATTAATTTGTAAGTTTTAACTAAACATGGTAATATCTCCTCTTGGGTCTTTATATAACTAGACAAGTTAGATAGTTCATTGTATGAATTGTTGGAGATTATTGTTACATGACCGAATGATTATGCTATATACATGGCTTAACCTTGACTTAGAAAAATTGTGTAAGAAATATGAAGTACTTATAAAATTTGTTCCTTTTGGAAATAATCAGTTAAGAAAACACTCATGTTGATTCATGATAAGCCATGAGGAAATATGATTAACAAATTCTGCTGATTAAGTGATTGTTTTCTAGAAAGTTTGAAATTTTCTAGCTAGTGTTTTTGGTTTTCTCTGTAGTAACGTTCTTAACTCGGGTTTCCTTCTGGGCCGGGTTTAGGACGTTACAATCTGGCTCATGATCTAGAACTCGCCGTAGTTGTGTTTTCTTTAAAAATTTGGTGACATTATCTCTATGGTGAGAAGTGTTAGCTATACACTAATCACAAAAGCCCAAAGTACGTCCTGACCCAGAAAGAGTTAAACCTTCATCAACGCTGATGGATGGAGCTATTGAAGGATCATGATTTAGTCATTGACTACAATCCCGATAAAGCCCATGTGGTGGCTGACTCTCTTAGCTGGAAGCCCACTTCATCTCCGAGATGCTTGAATGCTCACTTCTGACTCAGAAAGCATGGCGAATTGTTAGCTGAGCTGAGAGTTCACTCCACCATTGTATCTCGAATTAAGGCACTCCAAGAAACTGATGAGGAGTTGCAACCCCTTTATTGCTAAGGTCAAGGATAACTCAGATCCTGACTTTTCTTTGAATTTCGAAGGGTTACTGTGTTTCTGCAACCGTATTTGTAATCCCGATGATGATGATATCCGGAACCAAATCCTAAGTGAAGCTCATGTAGCCCTTTCTCTGTTCACCCTGGAGCTATCAAAATGTACAAGGATCTAAAAGGGATCTATTGGTGGTCTGGTATGAAGAATGAAATCACGGACTATGTAGCTAGGTGTTTGACTTGCCAACGGGTCAAAGCCGAGCACAAGGTACGTACCTACTGGTCTTCTGTAGCCCATCATACCTCTGCAATGGAAATGGGTGCGTATCACGATGGACTATGTAAGTGGTCTACCTTTGACTCCAAAAAAATGATGCCATTTGGGTCATTGAGGACTGATTCACCAAGTCTGCTCACTTCCTTCCAGAAAGAATGGACTTCAGCTTACCTAAGCTTCCTTCCGTGAAGTTATTCGTTTACACAGAATTTCGGTATCTATCATCGCCAATCGTGACCCACGATTTACGTCTCAGTTTTGGAGGACCTTACACGAGGCCTTGGGATCGCGAATGCATCTTAGCACTGCTTTCTATCCTCAAACTGACGGCCAATCTAAAAGAGTTCTTTAGGTAACTCTAAACCCTTCTCTAAGTTATGTGAATAAGTATTTGTACCAGTCATGATTCTTCCTTGTAGATTCTGGAAGATATGCTCTGAGCCTGTGTCATTTAATTTTGGAATACGTGGGAGAAATCCCTACCCTTGGTCTAGTTTGCTTACAACAATAGTTACCAGGCTTCAATTCAAATGGCTCTGTATGAAGCTCTCTATAGATGGAGGTGTAGAACTCCTCTTTGTTGGACTGAACTCGGTGAAGGCAAGATGCTAGGTCCTTAATTACTTTGGGAAACCGAAGAAAGGACTACCATTATTAGTGATCAGCTTAAGGCTACCGTTGACCGACACAAATCCTATGCCGATTTGGGTAGGAAAGATATTTAGTACAAGGTTAGTGAGAAGGCCTTCCTCAAAGTATCTTCATGGAAGAAGATTCTTCACTTCAGAAAGAAAGGAAAGAAAAGTCCCCGCTTTATTGGTCCATTCGAGGTGATTGAAAAGGTAAGACCTATTGCCTACCGATTAGCTCTCCCCGAGGAGTTAATTCGGATTCACAACATCTTCTGTGTATCTATGCTACGGAAGTACCGATCAGACCCTTCTCATGTGATCGAGCTAGAGTCTGTGGAGATCCAATCTAATCTGACATATGAGGAAGAACATGTTCAGATCCTCGCACGAGAGACCAAGAGGCTTCGTAACAAGACGGTGCCCTTAGTGGAAGTTTTGTGGCGAAGTCATTCCGTTGAAGAGGCAACATGGGAACCCGAGGAGACTATACAGAAACAGTATCATCATCTCTTTGCCTCAAGTGAAAATTCGAGGACAAACTTTCTTAAGGGGAGAGTTGTCACACCCAAAAAACCGGTCTAGTCGGGGTTAGGTTCCAGTGATCAAATATTCTGTACCGGTTACATAATTTGCTCGATCTTGTACCTAGTTTGAAGCAATAAAGGTTATTCAGGCTAATTGTAACAGTTTATTATTATTATTATTATTATTATTATTATTACATTTAATATTAAAAAAATGAAATGAAAATTGTGAGTGGGGGGACCCATGACTAATTCCTTCAATTGAAGAAACGGGCCATGAGCTCCACATGTTGGGAAAAATGTGGCCAAGGTGGTGTGAATTTCCCACCACGTGGGCAAGCAAAAAAAGCATTATGCCCCAAAGTGTGCCACAGCTCCCAATTTCATAGAGCATGGGGAGGCCGCCTGTGTGATGTATAAATAGGGGGATTTTGTGCAATAATAAGGCAGCAAATAAGGAACAAAGAATGATTCAGTGATAGGGTGGTAAACTCGAGTTTTTCAGTTTAATAAATTTGAATCCTTGCTATCGATTGGGTAAGCTCAAATCCTTGGTTAATATTTCCGTATTTAATCAATGTTATTTTGTCGATTCTAACAAATTACTATTGGTTAAATCGTTTGCCATTTCCATTTTCAGTTGCCATCTTACTCTTCTTCTTTTCCTCAACTAGGGCTCGTCTATCCTTCTCAACCTCCCGCTTTCCACGCTCCTTTTTTCTCTCAGCATGCTCGATTTCCTGTTTCCAGTGTTTCGAGGTTTTTCTCAGATCAACATTTCAAATAGTAGTTTGAAACTTAAGGAAATCAACCCTTTGGATTTCAAACTTCCTTTCTAAGTCTTCATACAGTTTTATCTCTCGCTTCGTCTCACCTTTATACTTTTCCATGTCAAGGCTTGAGTCAACCCTACTGTTGCGCGTAATAAGTGCTACGCAAATGTGCAAGTATACACGTCGCAAGTTATAGTATAAAAGATATCGTCTCCATAGGGATTGGTGCTACTCCAAGAATCTAGTCTCTTGCACTGTAAAAAGTAAAAACACAAGTAAAGGATTATAGGAGTTTAGCTAATGACTAATCTAGAAAGCAATAAAGTAAAAGAAAAGATGAATTCAAATGAGAGAGAGATAGGCCAGGTTATTGTGAGTTGAGGTGTGATAGCCGATTGGATCTTCTTGGTAAAAGAGTGCACGGGCAACTCGGTTGTCGTGGCAACTTGCACAACGAGGTTGACTTGGCAACTAATCGATGGTTGCCTGGGCAACTACTTGGGCGTCTGGGCAGCAATCTTCAAGGTTCGGCAGAGCATTCTTCAATGGTTTCTTCTTATCCCTAAGTCGAAACTCTAGCTACTTGTGCATGGCTTGATAATACATCCCTGCGTGAATCAAGGGTGAACAACAACCAATCTTGCGCTCCTCTTAGCCGTTGAAATCCTTAACTTATTCCTAAGCCGGATTAATCTTCACCATCAATAGATTGAATAAAGATCATATTCATTCGTTTCTTGAATCTAACTCTCCCGATATTAGATAAATAGATGAAATCACGAGATCCTCTCCCAATTCACTCGCAAACAAGAATAAGAACCAAGAATGAATAAACCTTGAAATAGAAAAGTGCAAACTCTTATTACCTAAACAAAAACCAATAGTTTCTCACAACCACAAAACACAATAACCATAGCCAAGTAAATTTAGTTCATGGCTAGGTTCCAAAGAAACACAAGATAAATAATCCGTAGCATGAACCCAATCGAACAAGAAAGAAAAGACGAAGCTTGTCGAAAATCCCTTGCTTTCTCTCTTGGACTTGTCGAAATTTCCCTAATGCTCTCTCCCCAAGTTGTCAAAATCTCCTTGCTATTTATAGGGCTAGGCCAAAGTCCTTCTTTGAGGAGGAGTTTGAGTTGGAATTAAATTATCTTTAAAGAATATAATTCTTTATTACAATTTTATTCCTATTAGAACTTCTCCTATCTTCTTGGATTTTAATTCTTCTTTAATCTCTGCATGGCAATCAAATTCCTTTGGGCTTGGGCCTTGCTCCATGTCATCTTGGGCTTGTATAGTCATTAATTTCGACATCCCTGTTGCATTTTCTCTTTGTCGACAATTGCCATGGCAACTGGCTCGGCGTCTCCTTCATGCATTGCCCTGGAAACTAGCTCGGCATTGCTTTGGCAAGTAATCCTTCACATACACACACAAAGCACAACAAATCAGCATCTTTTCCACAAAAACTACCAAGTTATGTAATCAAGCTCAACGATGGAAGGAAACATGAATTAATGCATGAATGGCTAACTATGCAACTAATATGAGCCTAAGTCTAACAATACTATGAGTAAAAAGGGTAAGAAAAATAGTACTTTTGAACACTTATCACACCCCCAAACTCGAACTATTGCTTGTCCTCAAGCAATGCAAACTTATAATTACCTGCCAAGGCTTCAATTTTCACAAACTTAGCTTTGAACTTGATTTCAATTCTCTGAACCGGGGCACAAAGTATGATTGGCTTTTTATTTCTTCAGAAAACTTAGGAATTACTCGGAATCAAACTATAATGCTTGTGAGTGTGTGCGGCATTGTGTGCAAGTTGATTTTTCGGATTCTATGCAAACAATAGGTTTTCAAATTACTTCATTGGGTTCCTTTTAACATGTTTTAACTAGAGCCAGTTTTGGGCACCTCTAGTGTTTTGTTTTTAGTTTTATTAGGTTAATTTATTCGACTAGAGCCGGTTTCGGGCACCTCTAGTTAAATTTTTTTTTACACATCCTAGAGCCAGTTTCGGGCACCTCTAGTGATCAATTTTTTATGCTAGAGCCAATTTTGGGCACCTCTAGAATTCATCCAATTTTTATTCTAATCCCCCAATTTGTTAATTATCAACCTAAGTTTACTAGAATTCCTTAAATCATTCAAACCACAACAGTGTTTCATAAAATGTAGCATCATAGTAAAATTCTAAGTTTTTCCATGGTTATCCTAGAATAAAAATTCAATCAATTAAGTGCATTGGCAAAGTCATCATCGGATATTCATCAAATCTAAGCAATTCTTGTTCCAATTAAAGGTATGGCAAGCAATTTATGTATCCTAAATGTAATACTTAAGATGAATGTACCTAAACATGGTAACTACTAATAACAATCCCCCCCAAACTCGAGTGAGGCATTGTCCTCAATGCATGCATAAAATAACGAGAAAAATAAAAATAAAAATGCATACGAGGACTTACTCCGAGAGTTCATCATCGTAGATGATTAATTTCCTTTTGGTCGGTGTCTTGATTCTCTTGCTTGAACGCGATGGTTGTTTTCTTGTTGTCGGGATGTCTTTAGCTTTGGTTGCCGTGGCATCTTCAGGGTTGGTTGCCGTGGCATCAGCGTGGGCAGGCACGATGTAGGTTGCCGCGGCATCTACTTCATTGGTTGCCGGGGCAAGGATCTTGGCAGTAAATTTCCTTAGCATAGTAGTTGTGAGTCTTGTTGTGAAAAAGAAAATAAAGAAAACCTGAAAACTAAAGATAATGAAGAAAAATAAAATATCTCCTAAAAATAAAAATGAAAATATTAAGAAAAAGAAAAAGAAAAAGAAAAAGAAAATATTGAAAGGAGAGCATGCTCATGCATCTCCTATGTTGACCACTTCTTTGTTACGTTCCATATGGGCACCATTGTAGTGCTTCAATCTTTGTCCATTAACTTTGAATTCATGGTTGTCAGAGATGGACTTGATTATCACAGCACCATGGGAGAATGGTTTGACGACTTCGAATGGTCCCGACCATCTTGATTTTAGCTTTCCAGGGAAAAGTTTTAGTCGAGAATTGAATAGGAGAACTAGTTGCCCTGGCGTGAATTGTCGTGGCAATAGTTTCTTGTCATGCCATCGCTTCGTTTTCTCCTTGTAGATCCATGCATTGTTATAGGCGAGTGCACGAAATTCTTCTATCTCGTTGAAATCCATCAAACGCTTTTGTCCGGCACTTTCCCAATCCATATTCACGGTCTTGATTGCCCAATATGCCTTGTACTCAATTTCCACCGGTAGATGACATGTTTTGCCATAGACAAGTCGGAAGGGGGACATACCTAAGGGTGTTTTGAATGCGGTCCGATATGCCCAAAGTGCGTCATCTAGTCTTAATGACCAATCCTTCCTTGAGGGATTTACAACTTTCTCGAGTATTCCCTTCAACTCCCGGTTGGAAATTTCTGCTTGCCCGTTGGTTTGTGGGTGATATGCCGTGGCGATCTTGTTTGATATGCCGAAGCGTTGCAACATCTTGGCAATTAGTCTGTTGTCAAAATGCTTGCCTTCGTCGCTGATAATTGCTCTTGGTATCCCAAACCGTGTAAATATATTTTTCTGCAGGAATCGTTGCACGGTCTTGGAATCGTGGTTGGGAACTGCAGCTGCCTCTACCTATTTAGACACATAGTCGACGGCAAGTAAGATGTAGAGGTTGCCGAATGAAGATGGGAAAGGTCCCATAAAGTCGATCCCCCATACATCAAACATTTCCACCTCGATGATGTTCTGGAGTGGCATCTCATGTCGTCTAGAGATATTGCCCGTCCTCTGGCAACGATCACATTGCTTGTAAAAGTCTTGGGCATCTTTGTACAATGTTGGCCAATACAACCCAGATTGCAAAACTTTGGCCACGGTACGAGTTCCTCCAAAATGTCCTCTATAGGGTGAAGAATGGCATTGCCGGAGTACATTCTGTTGCTCTTCTTCAGGGACGCATCGGCGTATAACCTGATATGCACATTGTTTAAACAAAAGAGGCTCGTCCCAAAAGTAATGCTTAGCATCATGGCAGAACCGCTTCTTCCCTTGGTGAGTAATGCCAAAAGGAAAAATACCACAAACAAGGAAATTAACTAAATCCGCGTACCAGGGTATTGCCGAGGCATGTGCCGTCGTGGCGACTGCTTCCAAAATTGCTAAGGCGTGCGCATCAAAGGCTGCTACGGCATCGAGAGTTACCGAGGCGTGTGCATCCATGGTTGCCGAGGCGTCAAGGGTTGCTGAGGCAACTAAAATTTGTTCATCCGGGAATGCATCGCATATCTCTAGATCCGCGTCCTCCTCCCTATTGCGTTCCAAACGTGATAAGTGATCGGCCACTTGATTTTCTGTTCCTTTCCTGTCCTTAATTTCAATATCAAATTCTTGTAAAAGTAATATCCAACGAATCAAACGAGGTTTAGCATCCTTTTTAGCAAATAAGTATTTGATTGCCGAATGGTCCGTATGAACAATTACCTTTGTACCAATTAAATAGGACCGGAACTTGTCAAATGCGAAAACTACAGCTAGTAACTCTTTCTCCGTTGTTGTGTAATTCACTTGAGCACTATTAAGAGTTTTACTAGCGTAGTATATCACATGAAAGGTCTTACCTGTGCGTTGGCCTAGGACTGCTCCTATCGCGAAATCACTTGCATCATACATGAGCTCAAAAGGTAGCGTCCAATCTGGTGGAACGACAATGGGTGCCGAGGCAAGCTTTTTCTTTAGGGTTTCGAATGCTTGGGTGAAAGAATCATCAAAATCGAAGACTTTATCCTGTTCAAGCAGATTACACAAGGGTTTAGTGATTTTAGAAAAATTATGAATGAACCTCCTGTAAAAACTTGCATGTCCGAGAAAACTTCGAATTCCTTTAACCGAACTTGGTGGGGGTAATCTCTCGATCACGTCCACCTTGGCTTTGTCTACTTCAATTCCCTTGGATGAAATCTTGTGGCCGAGCACTATTCCTTCATATACCATAAAGTGGCATTTCTCCTAATTGAGGACTAAATCTGTTTCTTCGCATCTTGCCAACACCCTCTCTAAATTGCCGAGACAGATGTCGAAGTCATTACCAAAAACCGAAAAAGCATCCATGAAGATCTCAAGGAAGTCTTCAACCATGTCTGAAAAGAGTGCCATCATGCATCTTTGGAAGGTTGCCGGGGCGTTACACAATCCGAACGGCATCCTTCGGAAGGCATAAGTACCGTATAGGCATGTGAAGGTTGTCTTTTCTTGATCTTCTGGTGCTATGGCAATCTGATTGTAACCTGAATAACCATCAAGAAAACAATAAAAGGGTTTACCTGCAAGACGGTCAAGCATTTGATCAATAAAGGGTAATGGGAAGTGATCTTTCCTAGTGGCTTTGTTTAGCTTTCGATAGTCCATACAAACCCTCCAACCGGTCACAGTCCTGGTTGGGATAAGTTCATTATTTTCATTGCTTACCACTTTGTTATACCTCCCTTTTTGGTACACATTGTACCGGACTTACCCACGTACTATCAGAGATAGGGTATATAATGCTGGCGTCAAGCCACTTTATGATTTCTTTCATTACAACCCCTTTCATGGCATGATTCAGTCTCCTCTGGGCCTCAATTGAAGGTTTGTGATCATCTTCCAACAAGATCTTGTGCATGCACACCGCAGGGCTAATTCCCTTCAAGTCGGCAATTGTCCACCCTATTGCCTTTTTGTGTAGCTTCAACATCTTGATCAGCTTCTTTTCCTGCTCAAGCTGTAACTTAGAAGAAATAATTACAGGCAATGTATTATCGGTCCCTAAGTATACATATTTTAGTTGCTCTGGCAATTGTTTCAACTCAAGAATTGGTGGTTGTTCAATAGAGGGTTTTTCGAGCTTACCTTCCTTACCTGAATAGTCCAGTGGTTCAAAGTATGTACCTGGTCGGTTGACAAGCCAATTTGCCTCTTCTTGTTGTTCCTCATCGATCGATTCTTCAAACTCCTCAGGTTTCTCTTGATCGGCAATGTTGTTGCCGAGGCAACTAAATTCCTCATCGAAGTTAAACTCTGCCATGGCATGAAGTAGTTGGCATTCTTCTGGATCATCGGCATGCCTTAGTGTTTGGAACACATTTAGTTTGACCTGCTGGTCATTCACCCTCATTGTGAGTTCTCCCTTTTCAACGTCGATCAAGGTTCTCACTGTTTCTAGGAATGGTCTCCCGAGAATGATAGGTGCATGCTCATCTGCTTCACAATCCAAAACAATAAAGTCAGCGAGAAAAATAAATTTATCAACTTTTACCAGTATGTCCTCGATTTTTCCCTCTGGATGCACATAGGATCTGTCGGATAGCTGCAGCATGGCTGTTGTAGGTCTTGCCTTCCTGATTCCTAGTTAATGGAAAAACCGATTTAGGCATCAAGTTTATGCTAGCCCCAAGGTCGCATAATGCTTTCCCGACATAGTGTTTTCCAATGGAACATGGTATTGTGAAACTTCCGGGATCCTTCAACTTGGGTGGCTACAATTGTGCAACATTGCCATGCATCCCTCTGTCGCGGTAACTGTTTCAAACTCTCCTAGCCTTGTTCTTTTGGACACAATGTCTTTAAGAAACTTGGCATAGTTTGGCATTTGTTCAATTGCTTCCACCAATGGCAAGTTGATGTGGACTTGCTTTACGATATCAAGAAACTTCTTGAATTGGTATTCTTGCTTTTGTCGCTTCAACCTTTGTGGGAATGGTGGTGGAAGTCGGATATCTTCGATCCTTTCATTGGTTTGAAACCTGATTGACGGCATTGCCGGGACATCTGGAGTTGCCGAGGCGTTATCAACTGGGGTTGCCAAGGCGTCTTTATTGTCGGTTGCCGAGGCATGCTTATTGCCGGTTGTCGTGGCAATTCCTGGTTTAGCATCTGAGGCTTTGCCGCTAGGTTCGTCTTGATCTTTTTGTGGAGTTTTGTTTGACGAGCGGGTTTGAACCTCTCTAAGTTGTTGGCCACTTCTAGTGGTGATCGCCTTACATTGCTCATGGCCAGTTCCTCTTGCGACTTCAGTATCGCTAGGTAAACCTTCTTGTGGTCTAGTATTCAGATTTTGAGGAAACTGTCTGACTTGAATTTCCAATGATTTGATTGCCGCCTATTGGTTTTGCAATCTCATCTCGGTCCTGTTAATAAAAGCATCAGTTCTTTTTATGAAATTACTATTCTCGGCCATATAAGATTCAGTTTTCATCATAAAAGCATTTAGAGAATTTTCCAGAGTACTAGATGTCGTCGGTTGTTGCTGCGGCATCTGTTGCCGTGGCATATTTTGCTGGAATCCCGATGCTTGTGCATTCTGATTGTTCTGGTTTAGAGCATTGTTGGGATTACTCCATGAAAAATTCGGGTGCTTCTTCCAAGCTGGATTGTATGTATTGGACATCACGTTTTTGCTCCGATTGTAATTCCCCACATAGAAGCTGGATTCTGCATACATTCAGAAGAATTATGGTTATCACCACATAACTCACAAAAAGAATCCATTACCTTGACTTCATGTGTGTTGTTTGGTTTTTACATGTTCTGGACCATCTTGGTTAAAGTGGCCAATTGTGCCGAAATTGAATCTGATGATCCTAGTTCATGTATTGTGGCTTGGCGTCTAACTCATCCTCTTCTTGTAAATGGGAATTGATAGTCATTCTTGGCCAGCCTGTTTAAAATTTGCATCGCTTCCTCCGACGACTTATCTAGGAGTATGCCGTTTGCCGAGGCATCTAGCATCATCCTTGTTGGTGTATTCACGGCTTTGTAAAACATTGTTACTTGAGTCCACACCGGGAATCCGTGTAGGGGGCATTTGTGTGGAAGTTCTCTATATCGCTCCCAAGCCTCGTACATGGATTCATCATCTGTCTGCCGAAAAGAAGTAATGTCCTTACGAAGCTTATCAGTCAAATTTGTAGGATTAAATCTAGCAAGGAAATCACGACAAAGATCAGTCCAAGATGCTATGGATCCGCAGAATGCTATTCAACCATGCTTTCGCCCTATCCTCGGTGAATAGGGAATAATCTTAATCGTAGGACATCGGGGTGACTCCGTGTATCTTGAACGAGTTGCAAATCTCGAGGAAAGATTTCAGATGTTGCCGTGCATCTTGATTCTTTGAGCCGCCAAATTGACCTATTGTGTTGATCATATTAAACATTACGGTTTCAACTCAAAGTGGTCGGCTTCAATTTCAGGTGCGACAACTCCCGGGTTAAGTCCATCAAGATCTTCTTCAAGATAGTCTCCAATAGTTCATTTGCGTGCAAGAATCACTCCTCCTCCGCTCGAACATCTTGATTCATATTGCCGTCTTGATTTGCCATTGCTTCTCTTATCCTTCGTCTAAGTCTTTGTAAGGTTCGTTCGATTTACGGATCAAAGGGATATTACGGTGAAGTCGGTCTCATACTGGTCATATACCAATGCAAAACCAAAGTTTGTTAGCCCTTTGAATTTTAAACAAGAAAAGTAAAAAGAAAGTGCAAGAAAGTAAAAACAAAGTCGCTATTGCCAATCCCCGGCAACGGCGCCAAAAACTTGTTGCGCGTAATAAGTGCTACGTAAATGTGCAAGTATACACGTCGCAAGTTATAGTATAAAAGATATCGTCTCCACAGGGATTGGTGCTACTTCAAGAATCTAGTCTCTTGCACTATAAAAAGTAAAAACACAAGTAAAGGATTACAGGAGTTTAGCTAATGACTAATCTAGAAAGCAATAAAGATAAAGAAAAGATGAATTCAAATGAGAGAGAGATAGGCCAGGTTATCGTGAGTTGAGGTGTGATAGCCGATTGGATCGTCTTGGTAAAAGAGTGTACGGGCAACTCAGTTGCCGTGGCAACTTGCACAACGGGGTTGCCTTGGCAACTAATCGATGGTTGCCTGGGCAACTAGTTGGGCGTCTGGGCAGCAATCTTCAAGGTTCGGCAGAGCGTTCTTCAATGGTTTCTTCTTATCCCTAAGTAGAAACTCTAGCTACTTGTGCATGCCTTGATAATACATCCCTGCGTGAATCAAGGATGAACAACAACCAATCTTGCGCTCCTCTTAGCCGTTGAAATACTTAACTTATTCCTAAGCCGGATTAATCTTCACCATCAATATATTGAATAAAGATCATATTCATTCGTTTCTTGAATCTAACTCTCCCGATATTAGATAAATAGATGAAATCACGAGATCCTCTCCCAATTCACTCGCAAACAAGAATAAGAACCAAGAATGAATAAACCTTGAAATAGAAAAGTGCAAACTCTTATTACCTAAACAAAAACCAATAGTTTCTCACAACCACAAAACACAATAACCATAGCCAAGTAAATTTAGTTCATGGCTAGGTTCCGAAGAAACACAAGATAAATAATCCCTAGCATGAACCCAATCGAACAAGAAAGAAAAGATGAAGCTTGTCGAAAATCCCTTGCTTTCTCCCTTGGACTTGTCGAAATTTCCCTAATGCTCTCTCCCCAAGTTGTCGAAATGTCCTTGCTATTTATAGGGCTAGGCCAAAGTTCTTCTCTGAGGAGGAGTTTGAGTTGGAATTAAATTATCTTTAAAGAATATAATTCTTTATTATAATTTTATTCCTATTAGAACTTCTCCTATCTTCTTGGATTTTAATTCTTATTTAATCTCTGCATGGCAATCAAATTCCTTTGGGCTTGGGCCTTGCTCAATGTCATCTTGGGCTTGTATAGTCATTAATTTCGACATCCCTATTGCATTTTCTCTTTGTCGACAATTGCCATGGCAACTGGCTCGGCGTCTCCTTCATGCATTGCCCTGTCAACTAGCTCGGCATTGCTTTGGCAAGTGATCCTGCACATACACACACAAAGCACACCAAAGCAGCATCTTTTCCACAAAAACTACCAAGTTATGTAATCAAGCTCAACGATGGAAGGAAACATGGATTAATGCATGAATGGCTAACTATGCAACTAATATGAGCATAAGTCTAACAATAATATGAGTAAAAAGGGTAAGAAAAATAGTACTTTTGAACACTTATCACCTACCTCGTTGGTTCTGCTTTCGCAGGGCTTCTATTTCCAACTTGGCTCTTCTTATTTTTTCTCTTAAGATGTCAGCTTCTGTAGGGGTTACCTTCAAATGTTCTTCCAAATACTTGGCCTATCCAGGTGCGGGTGCTATGACTCTGTCATTTACTATTGTATGCCTCCAAATATCATAATCAGGGGTGTACATGCAATGACTATCATATTCTAACTTTATACGATAACAGTGATTCCATGCATCACTGATTGTTTGTACCTTCTGTCTGAATTCTCCTTGGAACTCGAATTCTTTTACACCAACAATATAGCCGAGTATGAGTCTTGTGTCATGGGACTCCGAGCGGCCATAGAGAAAAATTTCAAGGTGCTCCAGGTTTTCAGAGATTCTTCTTTAGTAATTTATCAACTTCGAAAAGAATGGAAGACTAGAGATTCAAAGTTGATCAAGTACTACGACTTGATCCAAGATTTGGTCAAGGATTTTGAAGAAGTCGGTTTCACCTACTTTCCAAGGGAGAATAATCAGATGGTCGATGCCTTAGCAACTTTGGCCGCCGTATTCGAAGCAAGCTGGGCACCCGAGATGGAGCCAATCGAAATAAAAACTGTTGAGGTACCAGCCTATTGCTATAGTTTGGAATAAGAGGAGGACGGCAATCCATGGTATTTTGACATCCTCCAATACATCAAGTTCCAAACTTATCCAAAGGGGGCTGATGATAATGACAAAAGGACTATCAGAAGGTTAGCATCGGGATACTGTTGAGGTGTGTTAGTGCTCGGGAAGCCAAAACCATTTTAGCGAAGGTCAACAGAGGCTTATGTGGGACTCGCACTAGTGGATTCTCAATGGCTAGAAAGATCATGAGATACAGTTACTTTTGGTTGACCATGGAAGGAGAATGCATCAACTATGCCAAGAAGTGCCACAAATGCCAAATTTATGCCGACGAGATACATTCCCCTCCGGTGCCCCTTCATACTATGAATTCACCATGGCCATTTGCTACTTGCGGAATGGATGTTATTGGTCAAATACACTCGAAGGCCTCCAATGGGTGCCATTTCATTCTATTAGTCATCGATTATTTCACCAAGTGGGTAGAAGCTACCTCATACTCAAACATTACAAGAACGAAAATCTACAAGTTTCTCAAGAAGGAAATCATATGTCGCTATGGTTTGCCTGAAAGAATTATCACCGAAAATGCTTCCAATTTGAATAACAAGATGATGATCGAGGTGTGTGAACAATTTAAAATTGTGCACCATAATTAAACCGTTTACCGCCCTAAGATGAACGGAGCTATGGAAGCAGCAAATAAAAATATTAAGAAGATTATAGCGATGACCACGGAGATCTTCAGGGATTGGCATGAAAGGCTCCTTTTTGCTCTGTTTTCTTATCTAATTTCCATGATAACTTCCACTGGGTCAACATCGTATTCTTTGGTATACGGCACCGAAGTAGTACTACCCATCGAGGTGAAAATCTCGTAACTTCAAATTTTGAACGATGTAAAGTTGGATGAAGCCGAATGAATGCAAGCCAGGTTTGATCAGTCAAACCTCATTGAGGAGAAAAGGTTGAAAGATATTTCCCATAATTAGATGTATCAAAAACGAATGATGTGAGCTTTGTAATCCGTTGACCCGGTCTAGTTGCAAGACCGAATCGAATGAGTCACACGGGGAATATTGGAGTAATCGGTAAGGTTTACCCAATAAACAACCCTTGTATATTTTTTTCTTTTTATCTTTCCTATATGCTTAATTATTATCATACATGTACATGCTTGAAGCGTGTGAAATTACAACTTGATCAGGCGTCAAATTGACATCCAATTGCCCCATTACGAGTTTAGGGACCAATTTGCGAAACCAACATTTTGCAGGGACTAATTACTCAAATTAAAGTTACCAATAATTAATTAATTAGGTTTCATGCTCACATGTCAAATTTCAACTTAATTTGATCACCCAAACTCTTTTAATTGCATTCACAACATTCAGGGACCAAAATGTAAGAAAACAGAATATTAGAAGATTCCAAATAACCAATTTGCCTAACACCGTATCAGTACACCTGCTCTCTGTATCGATATGCAACTGGGCAGATTCATAGATAACAAAGACTATATCGATACAGCCCCATGTACTTATATGCCCAGCCATTTTTCTCTAAGACCGTATCGATACGAGTCTATCTGTACCGATACGCTAAGCCTGATTTGGCCTACCGTACCGATACGGTACCCCACGTACCAATACTCCTGGGCTTACAATGTCTCAAATTGTTGTTTAAACATACCATAAAGATAGCCAAACGATTCTAACATGCTTCCTAGGCAACCATAACATATCCAAGGATCAAACCATTGTCATAAGCATCAGAAATGTCATCAAGCATGTTCACATTCTAAAAAGGAAATCTATAGGCATACACCCTAATTGCAAGCCAAGTTAAACATCAAAAACCATATCAAAGCACAAACCAAACTTTAAAGGCCATTTACAAAACCAAAAGGGCATTAAAAACTTGTGCCAAAACCAGGGAGTTCACAACATACACTCCCAAATCATTAAGGTTTCCACCCATTGCCAAACTTATTACTATTGAAGGGTTAAAACCATACTTGAACTTTGAGCAATTCTTGAACCTCTTCACTTGCTTTCATGAAGCCCGAACAATCTACTTTTTTGCATTGTTAAGAAAAGATAGTGTAAGCAATATGCTTAGTGAGGGATGCTCAAAACAAACCATTAACAATGCCTTTGAAAACCTTTTTCCTCAATAAACCATTCCTCATCATGCTCAACACAGGCTCGTGCTTTAAAACTCACTAAAGCAAATCATTTAGTTTTGAACACATGTATCATTAAGGCTCGTGCATTAAACCAATGCAAATCTCAATCTAGCTTTTCAAATCATGAACATTTGCTACCATGTTCAAAGTAGAATCTCATGTATAAAGCTCATTATACAAAAACTATTTAAATCAATGATAGTTGTAATCTTTTACATTGGCACTCAAGTGACACAGGATGGCTACGTCCCGATTAAACACATGGGAGGGCTATGTCCCAAACAACACATGGGAGGGCTACATCCCAAGACATCGGATATGCAGATACATCTAATGGTTTGGCTGCGCACCATAAGAACGGTAGAACACATGGTGTTGCTTCGCACCGAGGTTCACAAGGCGTTGCTTCGCACCTTAAATGCTCGTAAGGTGTTGCTTCGCACCTTATGACGACTCACATGATGTTGCTGCGCATCGTGGAGGTGGCTCAGGCACGCACGATTTTGCTACATATTATAGTGCACTCTCATCCTATTGGTTGACAAATTATATCTGACTATTAAAGGCTCTGTCACTTGCCAATATACACTTTAAAACCATGTTAACCTACCGTTTTTCAATGCATCAACATTAACCATAGCACATCTCATTTTAAAACATAATCAATGCATAGCATTTTTCTCGTCAAGATGCAACCTCTTGAAAACCATAAACCACTCTCATGGGATAACATGAATCATTACTCAATATAGCCGAGTATGAGTAATAGTAGGTAACAAATTCTATCTTCAAACATGAGCATGATTTATCAAAACAAAGGAAAAAGCTGGGAACCGAGAGCGAATTCAACATACTTACTTCTGAGTTTAAACCAGCGTTTCAAGCTTAATTTAAACTCTCCAAAAGCACTTTCAAAACTCTTTGAAAAGCCTTAAAACTAGTGCCACTCACCAAGTACACATCGCTTGCCTTGCCGAGGAAAAATCAAGCTTCCGGATCAACGACAACTCCTTCCGAAGCTATCAGATCATCATCCCCTGCTTCTAACCAAAGCAAAAACAGAGGATTAATGTATTTCTTTGCATCAAAATCCACAGCAACACACTACAACACTTTCCTCCCACAACAACCAAGCTTTTGCCTAAAAAGAACAACCGGAATCATCGGTGAAACCTTACTAACTATTCTGTAGCTATTACCCAGCGAGATTAAAACTAGAACAACATCAATTTACATCCAAAAACATCTCTTCAACACCAAAGAACCACAAACAACCAATTAACCCCATAAACAAGCCACAAACCCAAAGATATCAACCTCAAAAACTAGTAATTCACCTAGTTTCGGATCAACACATCATAATCATAGTATTAACTCATTATAAACCCAGTAAATCAGATATGAAACAAGGATCTATCAATTAAAGCAATTAAACCTCAATTAAATCAACTTTCTATTATTATACCATCCAAACCCATTAGAAAGCATTCATAAAAGATCAAGAACTTAGGAATTTCACTAAAGAACCTTTAATTAGAGGATAAGAATGAAACCTTACCTCTAATGATGTCTTTCCCTAATTGTAATGATTTTTCATGAGAAAACAAAGATTAAATCATAAGGCTTTATTATGAAATCTATAGGAAATCTTTTGATGTTAAAAGGATGGACTAAATCAAAGGTTTACCTTAAATCTTTGAAGAAAATCTGATGTTTAGCTGGAGAGAATTTGAGAGGAAAATAGTTTAGAGAAAAGTTAGTTACGTGAAATATGTTTTAAGAAAATAATGGCCAATTAATTCTCTCCAACTTGTTTTGTTTATTAATATAATTTAAAATTTGACAATTAGGGGGAAAAAGTCTTAATGAGACTCTTGTTCAAAGCTCCCTAAAGATTCTAAGTCCTAATCTTTTACAAATTAGTCACTAAAAATAGTTTTGCACGTTTTACATTTTGGTCACTAGTTCCAAAATTTCAATCCTCCAAATTACATTCTCCAAAATTGTTTCCACCAAAATCACTTATATATTAAATAAGGATTTTAAAACATTTTCCATAATTCATTTCATTCAAAAACCATTTAAACTGAATTATTCCCAAAACTAGTCTAAATTGTCGAAACGGTTCAAATGGATCACCTAGCCTAACCCGGCTAACTCCTAGGCCAAAATCAGGGCATTACAACTCCCCCCCAGTTAAGAAATTTCATCCTCGAAATTTTACCCGATGGGAAAAGATAAGGAAACTGCTTCTTCATGTCATCCTTTCTTTCCCACGTAGCTTCCTCGTTACCTCGGTGTCTCCACAACACTTTAACCAGCTCAATGGCCTTCCCACAAAGCAATTTACTGTCCACATCCAAGATTTTGACCGGTTCCTCATCATAGGTCAAATCTAGATTCAAATCATCTTCCTTAATAGGCATAACATGCGACGGGTCCGACCAAAACCCCCAAAGCATCGATACATGGAAAACATCACGTATCTTCTCCAACTCAAGTGGCAACCTCAACCTATAAGAAACAGGACCAACACATTCTAACACCTCGTATGGTCCAATAAACCTCAAACTCACTTTCCTTTCCGACCAAACCTCATCACCTTCTTCCAAGGTGAAACCATCAAAAACACTTTATCGCCCACTCCATATTCAACTTCCTTAGATTCAAATCCACGTAATACTTTTGCAGATCCGAAGTCTCTCAAATGATCACAAATGATCTTTACCTTCTCTGTTGTTCCCTTAAGCCAATCCGGCAAAGAAACCAATTTTTGCCCCGCTTTTGCCTAACACAAAGGCGTTCTACACTTCCTTCCATATAAAGCCTCATAAGGTGCCATCTGTATACTAGCCTGATAACTGTTATTATAAGCAAACTCTACATAAGGCAATTGTTTCTCCCAAGAACCTTGGAACTCAATAACACAACAACGCAACATATCTTCCAACACTTTGATAACTCGCTCAGACTGTCCATCTGTCTCAGCATGATAAGATGTACTAAAACTCAACCGCGTACCCAAGGCTCGATCCAAACATTTCCAAAACCTCATCGTAAACCTCAAATCCTATTCGACACTATAGACTTAGGCACACCATGCAAACGCACAATCTCAGTGATATACAAATCCGCCAACCTATCCAAGGTACACATCTATGTACCGAAACAAAATGTGCACACTTCGTCAAACGGTCCACAATCACCCAAAGAGAGTTCTTCTTTGACAGGGTCAAAGGTAACCCGAACACAAAATCCATGTTGATTCTCTCCCATTTCCACTTTGGTATCCTCAACGGTTGCAACAACCCGGATGGAAATTGATGCTCAACTTTTACCCTTTGACAAATCATACACTTACTCAACAATTTCGCAACATCCCTTTTTAGCCCAACCCAATAGTACTCATCTTTCAACCCATGATACATCTTGGTACTACCCAGATGCATAACAAAAAGACTACTATGCGCTTCCATCAAAATAGTGCACCTTAACTCAACATCTTTCGGCACAACTATTCGACCCTTAAAGTATAAAACACCATCATTATTAAAGCAAAAATCCCTTGGATTACCTTTCGCAATGTCCATAACATGCGGTACCAACGAATCATCAAGCAACTATTTCTCCTTAATGAATCGGATCAAATAAGGCTTCATTTGCAACACAGCCACCAACCGCCATCTCGCGATACACTCAATCGCGCGAACATGGCCCTTAACTCTACAACAACATTCCTTGTAGTACCCAACCCGACCTATGAGTAATTTATGTTCTCAAGGTAGACAGTCTAACTTGTCTAACAAGTTAGAGATTCATTTGCTCAAAATTTACTAAAAAAGATAATAAACATTAGACTGAAGATATAGTCAATTATTTAAACAACACTGAAGTAATTACAAGGCTTCCAAGGTCATAAGAATCGGACAATGAAGTATTAAAGAAGTCAAACAAAAGTCCATGCATGTTATGTAACTTGTGACCCAAGCAAATATGTGAAAATACTACAAACAACCGCATAGTATTCAATGCATGATCATGGCATCAGATTTTGATAGCAACAATGTCATAAATAACCACGTACCTTGTATCTTAGCATTATAATGCGAAAGAACTTCCCAAACAAGTATCTTACCCCAAGTGCCAAATAGAGTTACGTTTCATCCAATCATAATTGTGCAAACATGTAACAACTAACCACTTGATGATTATCTTATAATCCACTTTGAATCTCTACTTTCCTTCATATCGACTAAGAGGTAACATACTCATGCAATGATGTACCAATCAATCTCATACATAGCAACATCACATTATGGTTCTAAATCATTGTTAACTCATTTAAAATGAACTAGTGCATTCATATCATCCCATAGCAAAGCATACAAACGATCACAACTGTTTAAACAAAACACCTCAAATTATCATTCTTATCTAAATTATTTACATGTCGACTAACCCTACCCAGATTAATACATATGTACTTCTGTACTAGTTCCACCCCTATGGAGTTATCATAACATAATTTCAAACATACATTAGAAGTTCGGGTGACCTTGCTAGATCTCCTTGCAAGAGTTGTCAGAAAAGGTAAACTTGCAACAATCCAAGAAGTAAAACACAACATAGTAAAAGCATAATCGAGTTATCAAAGTAGATTGACCATCCAACATAAATACTTTTTATCACAATGTATCCGACCGAATATAAGATCCATCATCTCATAAATTATAATCTCATATAACTTCTCTATGTGATCACTAACATACAATCACATATACAAAATTCATATTTCAAGCAACCTCTAAGGGTTGGTCTAATGTCAGACAGCTTTCAAAAGTGCTTATAATACAGGTAATCATAATTGAAACCTTCAATACAAACTAGAATACATTCTAGACTCACCAATGTGACCACTTTATCAACAGGAAATGACATTCTGGTTATTTAATCATTCATTTTAGTATTAATCTGGGGTACAATTGTACCTTTCAGGGGACCTTAGTCCTATAATTCTGGCTGAGCTCAGAATGTAATTCTTACTGGCATGCCAATTTTGATTAGACCAGGACTAGACGCACCCTCCTAGTGACTCTAATTATTCTAACTAGATGTTCATGATTCATATTAGGTATATAAGCAAGTACAATCAATCCACAACATCCAGGATGCCCCCTTATGGCATTCAATTCATTGTTTTATAACATGTTCAAAATTTACATTTACCATACATGTTACCTTCATAATAGCCTTCATGAATTTCCCAAATTACATTTATTCAAGTAAGGCGATGAGGCCTTCTTGTCACTCGAATAGTTTAACAATTATGCAACAATTTAATTAAATTAAGACAGGCTACACTCACATATGTTTCCAGCTATACTTGGTCTTGGATCACAAATCCTTTTTTTCTCTCGTATTCTTGACCAGATTCTTTGTTTTTTCCTTTGATAAACTTTTCCCAATTAAGCATCAAATTCAACCGAATATCTTATCAAGCTATTGCCATGGTAGATTTTCTCCTCCCTCTCACTCTATACTTGTTTCGACTAAGAGAGAAATGAAGAAGAACAAAGTATATTTGTTTGTCTTCAAGAGAAGATGATAACCATCCACAAGTTCAAAGGCTATGGAGCCACCTCATCAATCCATTCTTAACTTTAGAATTACCATGCAACACCCAAACTCTTTAATTCAACTATTTAGTCATTTTCGGTCCTACCTACCTAGTTTTGTAGAGTTCAATTTAGTCCCTTATAATCTTTTTTAATAATCATACAACTACTCTAAATAAGGAGTATCATATTGTTAATTTAACTTGTAGTTTGGGACGTTACAAATCCTTCCCCTTAAGGGAAATTTGTCCTCGAATTTACCTGAAAGAAAAAGATAAGGATAATGTTCTCTCATAGAAGATTCAGATTCCCTTGTTGCTTCCTTACTCCCATAATGTTTCCACAGAACCTTGACAAAAGATATTGTTTTATTTTAAAGTTGTCTAACTTCACAGTCAAGGATTTGAATTGGTTATTCAATATATGACAAGTCTTGGTTAGTTTGACTTCCTCCGGTTCCGGGACATAAGAAGGATCAGATTGATATTTTCGTAGCATTGATACATGGAATACGTTATGTTTTTTGTTGAATTTTTCTGGAAGAGATAATCGATATGCAACATGACCAATTCTTTCGGTTATCTCGAAAGGACATATAAACCGAGGACTAAGCTTCCCTTTCTTTGCAAATCTAAATACCTTCTTCCATGGAGATACTTTGAGAAACACCTTATCTCCCACACTAAGTTGAACATCATTTCTTTTCTGATCAGCATAAGCTTTTTGTCGGTCAAAAGCTTCCTTCAAATGACTACAAATTATTTGTACTTGCTCCTTTGTATCCTGAAGTAATTGTGGTCCTAAGCCCTTTCACCCAATTCAAACCAACATTATGGGGTCTTGCACTTTCTTCCATGGAGAGCCTCAAAAGGGGTCATTTGAATGGAAGATTGGTAACTATTGTTGTAAGAAAATTCAGCCAGTGGTAAGCATTTCTCCCGATTCCTCCCCATATCAATAATGCATGCCCAAAGCATGTCTTCCAAGGCTTTGTATAGTTATTTCTGATTATCCAAAATCTAGATGTAAATCTAGGATCCTGATCAGAGATTATTGAGGTAGGGATGCCATGAGGTCTAATTATCTCTCTGATATACAGTTCTGCCAGTTGATCCAGACTCATGCTCAACCGAATAGGGAGAAAATGAGCAGACTTAGAAAATCTGTCTACAATTACCCAGATTGCATCATTCTTTTAGGGGACAATGGTAGACCACTAACAAAGTCCATCGTTATCTGATCCAATTTCCATTGCAAAATTTCAAGGGGTTGTAAGAGTCCCGAGGAACCTGATGCTCAACTTTCACCTTTTGACATACAAAACATCTTGACACAAAGTTAGTTATAGCAGACTTCATTCTAGGCCACCAATAAAGACTCTTTAGGTCCTTATACATCTTCACTGAACCAGGATGAATTGAAAAAGGAGTATTGTGAACTTCATGGAGAATTTCTCTTCTTAATTCTGAATCATTAGGAACACACATTCTATTCCTGAAATAAAGTAACATATCTCCTTTTAGAGTTAATTCTGATTCAGAGTTCCCATTCAGTTTGAGCTTAATTCTGAGTAGTTTGAGATCTGATTATTGTAGCAGTCGGATTCTTGACACAATCTAAGACTGGATTCAAATGGAATATAGGGTTCCTTTCTTTACTACCAATCGAAAGTGGGCATTGATGGATGATGAAGCTACATTAGATTGCAAGGAAATATTTTAGATGACACATATAAGTTTTTACATCGATTTAGATTAGGGGAAAGGTTGATTGGATTGAATTCTTACCACGAGAATGTTGTCGACTGAGTGCATCAGCCACAACAATGGCTTTCCCCGGATGATAATCTATGATTAAATCATAGTCTTTAAGAAGTTCAATCCATCTCCTTTGTCTGAGGTTGAGTTCCTTATGAGTCAAGATATATTTCAGGCTCTTATGATCCATAAACGCATCAGGGGCGTTTGTCAAACCAAATGGCATTACTAGGAACTCATAATGACAATATCGAATGTCAGACTCCTTTACTTTCATTTGATAGTACCCTGATCTAAGGTCAATCTTAGAAAATACTGAAGCACATTTCAGTTGATCAAAAAAATCTTTAATTCTCAGAAGCGGGTACTTATTCTTGATCGTGACTTGATTAAGTTGTTGATAATCTGTGCACAACCTCATTGGTCCATCTTTCTTCTTAACAAAGAGTACTTGGGCTCCCAATGGTGAAGAGCTAGGTCGTATAAACCCATTTTCTTGCAGTTCTTGTGATTGCTTCTGAAGTTCCTTTAATTCCACGGGAGCTATTCGGTAAGGAGTAATAGATATGGGATTAACTCCCAGTTGAGTTTCGATCATAAATTCAACTTCTCGAGTCGGTGGCAATCCTGGAAGTTCCTTAGGAAAAACATCAAGAAATTCAGATACAGTCGAGATTGAATTTATATTAGATATCATACTCGGTTTGAACAGTTCCGAGAATATTAGCAATTGAAGTATTCGACTCTTTTTGCCCTTAACTAAATAAAGATATTGATTCTTTTCCTAATCCCCGTAAGTATAATTTTCTCTTATCACAGTCTACCCACGCCCGGTGTCTGCCTAACCAGTCTAATCCCAAAATTAGATCAAATTCACAGGAAGGCAATACATAAAGGTTAATATGAAAAGGTATGTTTTGAATATATAAAGGAAAATTCTTATAAAGAGCATTTATAGTCAAACATTTTCCTACAAGGTTCAAAACTAGGAGTATTGAGTAATTATTTCAGAATTCAGATCCAGCTTTTCAATTAAAGGGAAATGTATAAAAGAATGGGTAGAACTCGGATCAAATAAAGCATATACAAGAATATTATTTAGTTCAACAGTACCTGCTATAACGTCAGATGCCTCTTCTTCGTTACGGCTTCGAATGTGATACATCCGAGCAGGGGCCTGGGACTCCTGATGAGTGGTGGTCACAGCCTGACCTCGAGATCTTCTTGAGTTTCCCGATTGAGCTTGTCTCGGCCCTTTTCCCTTAAAAGGTGTAGTTTGATTCGAATTAGAGGTTACCTTAACCAGGGGCTTGCCAAAGGGTTGAGGACAATCCCAAACATAGTGATCCCCACTTCCACATCGAAAACAAACATTTGATTTTCTCCTACATTGACCAGAGTGGTAATTTTGACAGATATTGCAGTGTCGAGATTGAGGTTCTTTACCCAAATTTCCTGAGCTATTGATAGAAACCGCAAGAGTAGAAGATTTAATTATAGGTGTGGCTTTGGAATATAATTATCCCTTGGCAAAGCAACTTGGCTTTCACAATTATTTCCCTGGCCCTTCGGTTTCTTAGAAGGCCACATCGGTTTGTTATCACAATTCCCAGGTGATAGAATTCTTAGGAGCCATAAGTATTGTGGTTTCCCATCAATTTAGGGCTTCATTAGCAAGTAAAGCCACAGCACATTCCAGCTTGTATGGATCAGAACCTTGAAGTTGTTTGGTTAGGATTTGAATAGTGGTCTCTAACTAGTACTCAACCACTTTAGGGTTCTCTTTATTCGATCTCATAAAAGTATAGGCTCGATGCTGAGCCAATTTGTCAATAAGAGCTTTCGAATGGCTCACTGTAGGTACAAGAGGGTCATTTTGCTTCATTGTAGTGATGAACTGGTTAAACATCTCAATCATAATGAGAAAGCACTCTTTCTGTATTTGATTTAATTAAGGAACCTTTGGCTATTGTTCTCTAGCCTTCGGAGGATTTACTAGTTCCTGATTCAATCTAACACTTCCCCCTTCATTGGAGGAGCAAGCCGGGCTATTTCCATCCTAGGCCAGATGTGTCTTAGACATCTGAAATTAGCATTTAAAGGAGATTCAATCACACAAGGTCATAAGCACAATTATACAACTCCTAGGTCACACTTAAATCACATAACCAATAAATGTTTAGTCTTAGGATCGACAAAACCTTAGCTCTAATTACAAAATTGTAGTACCCAACCTGGCCTATGAGTAATTTACATTCTCAAGGTAGACAATCTAACTTGTCTAACAAGTTAGAGATTCATTTGCTCAGAATTGAGTAAAAGAGACAATAAACGTTAGACCGAAGATATAGTCAATTATTTAAACAACACTCAAGTAATTACAAGGTTTCCAATGTTATCAGAATCGGTCAATGAAGTATTAAAGAAGTAGAACAAAAATCCATGCATGTTATGTAACTTGTGACCCAAGCAAGTATGTGAAAATACTACAAACAACTGCATAGTATTCAATGCATGATCATGGCATCAGATTTTGATAGCAACAATGTCATAAATAACAATGTACCTTGTATCTTAGCATTACAAAGCGAAGGAACTTCCCAAACAAGTATCTTACCCCAAGTGCCAAATAGAGTTACGTTTCATCCAAGCATAATTGTGCAAACATGTAACAACTAACCATTTGATGATTATCTTATAATCCACTTTGAATCTCTACTTTCTTTCATATCGACTAAGAGGTAACATACTCATGCAATGATGTACCAATCAATCTCATACATAGCAACATCACATTATGGTTCTAAATCATTATCAACTTATTTAAAATGAACTAGTGCATTCATATCATCCTATAGCAAAGCATACAAAAGATCACAAGTGTTTAAACAAAACATCTCAAATTATCATTCTTATCTAAATTATTTACAAGTCAACTAACCCTGCCCAGATTAATACATATGTAATTCTGTACTAGTGCCACCCCTATGGAGTTATCAAAACATAATTTCAAACATACATTAGAAGTTTGGGTGACCTTGTTGGATCTCCTTGCAAGAGTTGGTAGGGTAATAAGCTGAGAAATTAAACAGAGTGGGTAGTCAGAAAGGTAAACTTGCAACAATCCAAGAAATAAAATACAACATAGTAAAAGCATAGTGGAGTTATCAAAGTAGAATGACTATCCAACATAAATACTTTTTATCAAAATGTATCCAACCGAACATAAGATCCATCATCTCATAAACTATAATCTCACATAACTTCTCAATGTGATCACCAACATACAATCACATATACAAAATTCACATTTCAAGCAACCTCTAAGTGTTGGTCTAATGTCAGGCAGCATTCAAAAATGCTTATAATACAGGAAATCATAATTGAAACCTTCAATACAAACTATAATACATTCTAGACTCACCAATGTGACCACTTCATCAGCAGGCAATGACATCCTGGTCCTTGAATCATTCGTTTTAGTATCAATCTGGGGTACAATTGTACCTTTTAGGGGACCTTAGTCTTATAATTCAGGCTGAGATCATAATGTAATTCCTATTGGCATGCCAATATCGATTAGACTAGGACTAGACGCATCCTCCTAGTGACTCTAATTATTCTAACTAGATGTTCATGATTTATATTAGGTATATAAACATGTAAAATCAATCCACAACATCCAGGATGCCCCCTTATGCCATTCAATTCATTGTTTTATAACATGTTCAAAATCTACATTTACCATACATGTTACCTTGATAATTGCCTTCAAGAATTTCCAAAGATACATTCAAGCGAGTAAGGTGATGAGGCCTTCTTATCATTCGAATAGTTTAAAAATTATGCAACAACTTAATTAAATTAATACAGGCTACACTCACATGTTTCTAGCTATACTTGGTCTTGGATCACAACTAATTTTTTTCTCTCGTCTTCTTGACCAAATTCTTTGTTGTTTCCTTTGATAAACTATTCCCAATTAAGCATCAAATTCAACATAAAATCTTATCAAGCTATTGCCATGGTAGATTTTCTCCTCCCTCTCTCTCTATACTTGTTTCAGCTAGGAGAGAAATGAAGAAGAACAAAGTATATTTGTTTGTCTTCAAGATAAGATGATAACAATCCACATGTTCAAAGGGTATGGAGCCACCTCATCAATCCATTCTTAACTTTAGAATTACCATGCAACACCCAAACTTTATAATTTAACTATGTAGTCATTTTTGGTCCTACATTCCTAGTTCTATAGAGTTCAATTTAGTCCCTTATAATCTTTTTAACAATCATACAACTACTTTAAATAAGGAGTATCATAATGTTAATTTAACTTGTAGTTTGGGACGTTACATTCCTACTCAAAGCATCAACAACCATATTAGCCTTACTCAGATGATACTCGATCGATAGATCATAATCCTTAAGCAACTCTAACCACCTTTGTTGCCTAAGATTCAACTCTTTCTGCGCTATTAAATGTTTCAAACTTTTATGGTCTATATACAGCACACACTTCTCACCATAAAGGTAATGTCTCCAAATTCTTAGTGCAAACACCGTCGTAGCCAACTCAATGTCATGTGTAGGATAATTGCCCTTGAGCACCTTCAACTGTCCCGATCCATAAGCTACCACTCTACCATTCTGCATCAACAAACATCCTAACCCCATATAGGATGCATCGCTATAAATCACAAACTGTTTTCCTGACTCGGGTTGAATCAAGATTGGAGCTTGTGTCAAAGCTTCCTTCAACTTCTCAAAAGCTTGTTGCCTCGCCTCTGTCCACTCAAACTTAACATCCTTTTGCAACAACTTTGTTAGTGGGGCAGCAAATTTAGAGAAACCATACATGAAACGATGATAATATCCAACTAAACCCAAGAAACTATGAACTTCTGTCACCAACTTAGGCTACTTCCAACTCACAACTGCTTCAATTTTCTGAGGATCCACATGAATCCCTTCAACTGAAACAATGTGACCAAGGAACACCACTTCCTTAATCCAAAACTCATATTTACTTAACTTAGCATAAACTAATTGTCCAACAAGGTCTGCAAAACAATCAATAAATGCCAATCGTAATCCTCCTCGGTACAAGAGTACAAAAGGATGTAATCAATAAACACCACTACAAACTGATCTAGAAATTCATGGAACACTCTATTCATCCTATCCATGAAAGCTGTGGGTGCATTCGTCAACCCAAAAGGTATCACTAAGAACTCATAATGCCCATATCGAGTGCGAAATACTGTTTTCGGCACATCTTTGTCCTTCACTTTCAACTGGTAATATCCCGATCTCAAATCTATTTTGGAAAACACTGTAACACCACAGAATTGATCAAATAAGTCATCAATTCGCGGCAAGAGATACTTGTTCTTTATCGTCAACTTGTTTAGTTGCTAATAATCGATGTACATTTTCACCGTGCCATCTATTGTCTTTGCAAACAACACCAGAGCTCCCCAAGATGACACACTAGGCCGAATGAACCCACAGTCTACCAACTCCTGAAGTTGCGTCTTCAACTTCTTTAACTCCTTGGGTGCCATACAATACGGAGCAACAGAAATCGGAGCCGTATCCACATATGTCTCAATACAGATCTCTACCTCCCTATCCGGCGGCAAACCAAGCAACTCTTCCAAAGACACCCTCAGAAAATCACAAACTGTCTAGATATCCTAGGGATTCTCCTCTTTCATATTTGGATTCATAACATACATCAAATATGCATGACATCCTCCTTTCATCAACTTTTGCATTTCCATTGCTGAAACAATATTGGACAATAACTTTTCATTTTTGCCTACCACCACAACATCATAATCATCGGCCAGCTTCAACAATACACGCTTGGTCTTACAATCTACCATAGCCCTATGCTCAGTTAACCAATCGATCCCAAGAATAACATCAAAACCATAGAAAGGTAACTCCATCATGTCCATAGCAAACACATGCCCTTGAACCATCAACGAACACCTCCTATACAACTTCCTAACCACAACTGTCTCACCAAAAGAACTTGTCACTTGCATACCCACATCTAGATACTCAACCGGTATATCAAGCAACTGTGCATGTTCGTGCAAGATGTATAAATGCGTGGAACCAGAATCAATCAAAGAAAGTAATGAAAACGATTGCAAAGTAAAGGTACCTGCGATCACATTCGTGTCACTCCTTCCCTTACAGTGTACATACACCCTAGCCGGTCCACCTCCCTCAGGCTGAACTGCCACAACTTTAGCCACATTCCTCTAATCATTCTTCATACGCTGGAAATTACCTCAGCCTCGCCCACGGCCCCTCTAAGGCTCGATAGCACGCACTGGTGCCTATCTAGCTAACAGAGGACAATCACGCCTCATGTGGCCTTGTGAACCACACCCCCAAGAACCATCATGATTACCCCCACACTATCCCCAATGTCGCCACTCACAACGACCACACTCAGGTACACAAACCGCTGCATTTTGGCCCTTCTATCTGCTGCCCATATTACCACCACCACGCCTCTGATCTGGATAGAACCTCTTATCTCACTGCCTCTTACTATGATATCTACCATCATCAAACTCAACAGCTCTCTTACCGAAACTAGAATTCCCTAGGCGAGAGGACAAACCCAAGCTCAGCTCAATGTCCTTGGCACGAGTGACCAAGATATCGAAATCTGTATACTCAGAGGCCAACATATAAGTCTTCACTTCCTTCACCAAATAATAACGGAATTGATCACACCTCTTCTGCTCATTGTGAACCAGTTCAGGTGTATACTAGCTTAACTTGACAAACTAAATCCCATACTCTGAAGCAGACATGTTACCTTGCACCAGAGCCATGAACTCTCACTTCTTCTCATCTTGATAACGAGCACCAAGATATTTCCTTCAGAAAGAAGCTGCAAAGAACTCCCATGTCACCCCTCAGGTTTAATCCCCACGATAGTAGTAGTCTACCACGAATAAGCATCACCCTGAAGCAAAGATACTATACAACCCAACTTACGCACATCTGTGCACCCCATCTATCCAAGAATCCTCAGAGTACTCTCAAACCATGCCTCAGAACCCTCTAAAGACAAACCACTAAACTCGATACCTCCAAAGCTACGTAAGTGCTCCAAAGGCAAACCAGGATTAGCCGTATGTTGTGGCACAACTGCATTCATACCTGCCATTATAGCCTAAAATTATCTAGCAATGGCTTGAATCAACGGTGTCATGTAACCCATAGCATGACCCTGGGCTCCCGAAGGTCCAGCACATCTCGTACCAACTCCAGCTCTGACTCCATCAACTCCTGGAGGTGGAGGAGGGGCGGTATATCCTAATTATTCTCTTCTTCTACCATATTACTTACATTTACCCTTTGCTCTCGTCTCAGTCCCATTATAAAAATAGAATGAATCTCTAGCATATAAAATGCAACAATGAAAACAGTTAGGCTAATAAGAAGCAAGGGTCCAAAACGCTCAATTTTTTAAAAACAAAACTCTTTACATCAATAGCAATAATGGAAATGGGTACCCTAATGTCTATCCCCAAATTATCACATCAATAGCAATAATGGAAATGAGTCATTTGAAGGTTAATTGTCTTGTTTGCCGCGGTTTTAGATGGATATACCAGTGATACCTGAATTGTTTTCTACCGTTTCAGGAAAATAGGTTATTTGGATTCGTTCGCTACCACTCTAGAGGAATGAGCAGTTTACTAACTGATCTGTTCATTGCCGCTTAGGAAGGACATGCCAGCGCTACCCAGTTATTTTTTCCACTTTGAGAAAACAAGTTATTTGGATTTGCTCGTTGCCATTCCGGAAGAGCAAATCATCCGACGGGGAAGTAGGACAAAATTATTGCTTACGGTCTTTGCTTTATCCTTGTTCCACAAGTATAAGCAAAGAGGGGCAGCTATAATCACTAATTTTGTTTGGGGATGACTCGTTCTCATTCTTACATAAATGGGTTGGGCTTTGTTTAATCCTAACAACTTCACTATATATATGAATGTGTTTTCAAAAAAATGGGCTACTTTTGTTATTTGTTAATAGTCTTATATGTGTATGTGTTGCTATTTGTTAAAGAAAACCCAAAAATATTCTTAGTGTATTTTGTTTTTATGATTACTCTCTTATTTATTATATGTTATATTTTTAAAAACCCTAAAACACCAAAGATTATACTAGTATTATATATAGGTTGGTAGTTATTATATGTTATTATACACATTGAAAATCCAAAATATTAGTATGTTATACCAATATCCTTTAAGATATCATTATTATTATTATTTTCATTTTGTTATCATATTCGGCTATTATTATTATCATTATAACTATAACTACCTTTTGTTTTAAGTTGAATATATTATTACCATTATGTTATGATATTAATGTTATTACTATTAGGTTATATTATTATCAAAAGAGATTAATGTAAGAAATCCAATTTTCTATTTTATACATCAGCTCATATACTCTTCATATGAATAAAAGCCCCAAATTCATTAAATAAATGTTCAGTTATATAGTCTCAGCCCAAAATAAAAATTAATACCACAAATACATTCTAGCCCGATAAGGGCCCAGACTTAAAAAGCCCTAAGACTAATAGCTTATTTCCATGTATAGCCAAATCTGGACTGTTAGATCTGGCTGCCGATCTAATGGTCCAGAACATCACGAGAGTGCCAGTTCCTCTCTCGTATGCCCACAAACGTTGGATCCAGATCATGTTGGATGGCTCAGATCACCCCTCATTGCACGTACGAACCACGCGAGTCTAATTAGTTCCCTCTCGTGCGGCCCTTTGGTTTTCGTACGCGCGCGTGCATGTCTCTTCATCTTCCGATTCGTCTCCACTCTTGTAAGGAAAGCCAAGGGCCGAGCTCCACGTCGAAGCCATCTCACTGTCATCTCACCACGCAAACAACCACATCATCAATCGGCTACCACGTTTCCAGACACGTCCACCATCTCCCTTGGTCCCCCTCCTCGGCCATGTCACATGCAAAACAAAAGACATAGTAAGCAAGGGGCAAAAATGGGACGAAACGAGAAAAATGCAAGGAATGTCAGAGTCAATTTTCCCCAACTAACCGACATAATCAGGAAGTGCGCATGAATCATTACAAAAGGATCACAATAGCCAATAGGAATTTTATTGTATTCTTTTCAATTTCAGAAAATACGTAATATGAAAGGCTATATAACAAAAAGCCCAAACCATTGTAACTATTCGACATTTTGTGAAAGGAATAAAGCAGAAAGAAAACCAAAACCCTCAAGCTTTGAGGTATACTTCCTCTTTTTCTTTTTCATTTCAAGAACCATTCACGTCTCAAAAAACAATAGAGTTAGGGATTTTTCTTTTACCTCTGTGTTTGTGTGTTCGCTGTGTCTACCCATCTCCCTTCATCGGTAATAATCCTATCGGTCTCTTTGAGTCCGTTTGTGGTGAGCTAGAGAGGGAGTAATCTAGTTTTTTTCGGTTTTGAGTTTTTCAAAAAGGGGTTTCTTTTCACCATTTTTGGAAGATTTGACTCAATATTGTGTTTAAAAAATAAAATGAGGTCATTTTGGGCTTGATTTAGGGTTGTCAGCCCTCGGCATGTTGTGGCTGACACAGTAAAAGGGCGATGGCGTTTGGGTTTTTCGCTCCAGTGAGCGGCGACACTCACCAAAAAAGAGGGAGAGGTTTCAAAGCTTCAAGTTTTTTTGCCAAAAAAGGTAAAATCATTCTGAGAATGGGTTTAAATAATGCTCTTGTGTTTAAAAAAGTTTTTTGCTGTTTAAGGACCTCCGCGTCCTCGAAATGGCGCCGGATATCCTTTTGCGTCCGTTAATCACCGAAATAGTTCCCCCGTGTCAGAAAATCGTAGTAGCAAGCCATTCTGTCTTTTTCAATTTTGTCCCCTGTCCCTATGATCTTGAAATGATTTACAATTCGCCTTTATTTTCCCTTTAATTTTCCCCTTTATTTTCTTTCTTTTTCTTTTGGTCTAGATTTCAGTGTATTAGGTCCCTACTCCCATGCATTTTATTTTCAGTTCATACTTTGTTTATAATCTTGCTGGTTTTATGTTTAAATATGTTAGTTTTAGGGTTGTTGATTTGTAATATGTGGTTGTGAAATTTTTAGATGTATTGTTTTCTTTTAGTATATAGTTTCTATGTAATACTTATGATATATGTTTTATAATATATATAATATAGTTTTCTATTTAAAAAGGTATAATATATAATTTATTAAAATATATGTAATATATTTTTAAGGTATATAGTTTTACAAAGTTATAGTTTTCAAAAAATATATATTTTCTTTAAAAGTTTGCAATATGTATAGATAATTTTCCTTAAATATGTTATATGTATTTTGCATACAATATAACACATATACATATAGATTTTCATATAATATAGTACATAACCCTTGTATATAATATATAGTTTTCTTATGATATATAATATATAGTCCTATAAAGTATATAATACATGAGTTGCTTTTAAAATGTTTATAATATATATTTTTAAAGTGTGTAATCTAGGTTTTATAAAAAATTTATAATACACAATATGTAATATATTTGTGACATATGTGTGCTTGGTTAGTTTTTTTAGTGTAGGCCTAGTTTTAGTAGCTTTGGGCTTTGCCTTTTTTGGGCTCTAAGGCTAGCTTGGTTAGATGGGCTTTTGGGTTACGTTAAGGTTTTAGTTTAGATTAGGTCAATTAATTTAATTAGTTTAGATCGTGTGCTCATCAAATAGGGGCACGATCCTTAAACTAATTAAGTTAATTATAGGATTAGGTTCTTTAGAGCCTTAGGTAAATCAAGGTTCGAATTAATTTTGTGAATTTAAATTTGCCCTCGGCTTATTGGAATAAATGTTAAATTCATTAAATTAATTGAACATTTCTTAATCACTTTTAGGATAAAATTAATTTCAAGTTTAGATTGACATTAATTTCCAAACCATGTTTAGTTAATTTGATTCGTTTTAAATAGTATCCATGGCTCATTGGAATACTAGTTTAAAACCAACCAAATTAATTATCATGTTATAAGACAAATCATAATTTGTTAGGTTTTTTAGTCTTTAGGGTTAATTAGTTTGGGGTTAAATATTAGAATCATTTCGCTAATCATTAGATCACTAATTGGTTTTTCCATAACATGAGCTTTTTAGGTTAGGGCTTCAGGTGGGCTTTTGTGTGTTTTCCTTTGAGCCTTTTGTTTGTCATCCCCTTAATTGTCATTCATGTGACCTTTTCATTTCACATTAATTAATTTAAATCATGAAAAATAAGGTATCTATTAATTTTGATATTTAGGTCATAACAGTCTGAGCTCAAAGGATGTTGACCAAATATTTGAATTAATTTTTACCTGTAACACCTCAAAATCTGACCTAGTCGGAATTGGGTTCCGGCGATCAAAAACCCTATATCGTAAATATCCAAATATTGTATTAATGCTGACCACAAGGTCATTTGTATCGGTATTAGACTCTAGTTGAGTCAAATTATTGTTTAAGGATCTTATTGGAAGTGTTGGAAACCTTTTAGGGGCTAAATTATAGAAATTGGAAGTTTGGGGATAAAAGTATAAGGAAATGAGAGTTGAGGGACTAATCTTGCAATTAGCCCCTCCTCAATTATAAATCCCATATGTGGAATAACCGGGAGAACTTCCTTCATTGAAAGGAAAGCCTTCAATTAAAACAAAGAAAATAGCTAGAGTTTGGAGGCTTACCCGAAACCCCTCTAAGAAAGCACCTCACTAAGCTATCATCTCCTACCTAAGAAAGCACCTCCATTTTTTAGGTTAATGAAAGCTTAGTTTTGATCAGTTTAATGTTATTGAAATGATTCTAGCTAACGGGTAAGCTTATTCCCTCAAGCTATTATTGAAATCCATGGATAAATTGAGTTTAATCCCAAGCTTGGGTTTGGCCATCCATGGAGTTTGATAGCTAATAGCTATTTTAAGCTTCAATAATGATTTTGATATCGTTGTGTTTTTTATAGTATCATGTTAATGATTCAAACACAATCCTATTATTTTTACCTAGCTCAAGAAGTTGGTAGAGATCATCGACCGTTACCAAAAAAAGCTAAGAACAAGGGGATTTCCATTCGAGAGCCTTAAAAGCTTCAGAATATCGAGGTGAGTGTAATCAGAGTCTCGGGGTTAAGCTAGGTGCCTTTCCCGACTTCATTGCTAATAGAATTATCATTGCTAACTTCGTTGATAAGGATTATTACATTGAATCACTTATCAGACATTATAGTAAGTATTGGTAAGTTATCGTATCGAGTATTGAGCATTGTCAATGTCATCACCATTGTTATTGAACATCGGACATAGATGTCGCTATTATCATTGATTACTGTTATTGCCATTATCATCGCCATCAATATGAAATCATGAAGGTATAGGGTATTGATGTAGAGCATTGATATAGTAATTGGTATAGCCATTGTAATTGATCATTGTTGTTAACGTCATTATTGTTATTGAAATATTGTATAAGAACCATTGGCCATTGACATTGTCAATGGGATCATTGAAATATTGCTATTGACATAGATACTATTATCGGACATTGATATTGAATCATTGTTTATTGATAAAGTTATTGAACACATTGAATATTGTTATTGCTATTGAATACCGATTATTGATGTTGTCACCAGACCTTGGATTCGAAGGACATTGGATACAATTGGCATGCCATAGAATTCATGAGCTCAATGTACGAGTGGACTACGGTCCTAGGGCTACGACCTATATTGATTTAGCGAGGCGGAGGGATGTGTTGTGATATTGGTCATATTGGCCAGGCAAAGGGACTAGACCACTCATCAATTTGGCGAGGCTCAGGAATTCGCGTATCCATTATCCAGAATAGATCCAAGGGTTATTGTTAAAATATGGGACATTGTTCATTAATATGGTCATTGCATAGCTGTGATAGTTCATTGTGTTGTTATTGTCATCGTTTGAATTGTCATTCATTACTACGTTATTGCTATCATTTGACTACCTCAGTAGGCAATATTTGCCTAATGCATTGCATCTCATCCATTTCAGGTTAAGAGATTTACCGTTGGAGATCGGAGAAGCTAAATCGTAAGACAAGTCACTAGCAAGCTAAAGTAATGTACATCGACCCTATGAACTCCTAGAATGGTGGCAAAGTACTTGAACTATTCAAATAAGCCTCTTTTAGTGTGTATATTTTGTGATTGTGGGATGTTAGTGCACAAGGCTTAAAATGAACTTTCCATATGGCTTAAAAAATGGCTAAAGGAGAATATTTGGCTCTAAAAGGTGAAAACATAGTAAATGGATTTGGAATAACACGAAATTTAGTTTATAATGTTTAAAACTTACTGGTAAAATTTCACTGTATTTGTAACTTGGTGGATAGGTTAAATCGAATAAAAACCAGTAAAAATTTGTTATTATAGGACAGGGCGTATCGATACTACTGATGGCGTATCGATACCGCCATGCATATTTGATCAGGTCAATGTTGGTCAAAGGGAGTGTATCAATACATCCTAGGCGTATTGGTACAGATTTTGGCTACTGGAGTTTGGGTGTAAAAATGGTATCGATACGGGGTCAAGGCGTATCGATAAGTGGTCAACGTGATCAATCAGTATCGTTAAGGCCTCAACCGTATCCATATAGTCCTATTACCTTTGAATGTGGAATTTGGGAATTAGGTTTAGTGTATTGATATGGCCATAAGGTTATCGTTACGGTGACAGTTAATTCTGTTAAAAGTTAAAGAACCAAGTTTTGTATTGTTTATAGAATGGTCACTTATTATTGCATGGCTTAATTGAATGGGCATATGAACTCCCAATAGTATGAAAATTTGTACGCTCACTGTCTGCATGATGAATTACATTATAGTGAGATAGGTTTTAGAATGGACCAATAAAATGCTATAATTACGATTAAGTCCCTAAAACTTGTAAACTTTATAATTTGGTCCTAATTGGATAATTATAGACTCGTAATAGAATAATTGGAATTTTATATTGCTCATTCTTGAATGTTAGGCCTAATATCATCACCTATTGTATGCAATTATCGTATCGACCACCGTCTAACACGACAGTTAGGCTTATATGATGTCGATTTAGTCTATGGTCTAGTGTATCGTCAACCTTATTAATTACATGTCTAATTAATTAGAACCCAACGATTTTGATAAAGGCCATGCAATAAAATTCAATTTTTAATTAAGTACGCTGAATTAAATTTAATTTTAAAATTCCAATGAATTCCATCATTTTAAAGGCAACAAATATTGTGGCACTGATATTCGGGCGTGATGGGGGTGCTAGCCCTTCCCCACGCGTAACCAACTCCCGAACCTTTTCATAACAAAACTCTTGTATTTTATGGTTTCTGGTCTACCTTACCCATGTGGACGGTGGCGACTCCAAGTTTTCATTGTTTTCAAAAGAATTGGAGTTTTCAAAAAGGAATCCCCCCATTCTAAAACAAGATTTTGAAGAGAAGATTTAGGGGATAACCCATAGCATCGAACCTATGAAACTTTTCTTGTTTCTTTTAAAAAAGGGGTTCGCTACAAGTGGCAGTACTAGTTATTGAAGTAGAGGTCTTATCACTCCAAATTTTGAATGAAGTGAAGTTAGACGGAGCTGAATGGATACAAGCCAGGTTGGATCAGTTGAATCTCATTGAAGAAAAGAGGTTGGAAGCTATCTGCCATGGTCAGATATATCAAAAGTGGATGATGCAGGCTTATGACAAAAAGGTTCACCCGAGAGAATTTTGTGATGGAGATGTAGTGCTTAAAAAGATCTTGTTAGTTCATAGAGATTTTCGTAGGAAATGGATGCCTAATTGGGAGGGGTCGTATTTTGTCAAGAAGGCCTTTTCTAGGGGAGCGTTGATCTTAATAGAGATGGACGGGAATGAGTTGAGAAATCCAGTAAAATTCGACTTGGTTAAAAAATACTATGCTTGAAAAAACAAAAAAAAAGAGACAAAAAGATAAAAGAAAGAAAGAAAGAAAACAAAAAAATCAATCTATAAAAGAAAAGGAAAAAACTTAATAAAAAAGTAAAGGGGTTTAAGACGAAAACCCGAAAATGGAATCTTGGAACAAATGGAGGATTTGAGTTGAAACCCGTAATGGTCGGCTCAAATGAATTTTGAGATTTGGCATCTGGCAAGAAAACCCTCTCCGAAATCATATATATTTGTGAAGAGCTTCAACCAAAGATTCTACCTCGGTCGATGGGCCCACGCATCATTCATGAAGTGGATGTTTAGGACATTGTATTGTGTTTTATTTTCTTTTTTTCTCATGTTTGCCATGACCTTTCATATCATTCCAAAATCTATCAATCTTAATGAAGTACTATTTTGTTCCTTCTCTTATATTTTCTGGAAGCATCCTGCAAGTAGGTTAATATAGATTCATAATAGGCAAAAGATTTCTTTTTATTACTATTTTGTTCGATATACCCAGAAGGAGACCCCAAGCACCGAGATATGAGATTGCGCCGAGATCGTACGGCAAGTGTCACCAACATAGAAGTTGAAGCTTGTCAGAGAAAAAGCAAGAGATTTGTGAAAACAAAAGGACAATAAGGTGAAAACCCAAAAGGGCATCTGGAAAAAAAGAAAAAAGAAAATTTGAAAAAGAAAAAGAAAAAAATAAGAGAAGAAATGAAAACTAAGGTGAAATTTTGAAAGGGCACTTTGAGAAGCAAATCTAAAGTGAAAACCTAAAAAGTCGCTTTAGAGCAAAATTTCAAAAGCTTGGAAGAAAAAGAGATAAAATGGTTAAAATTGAATGTGAGATGGAGCACCACTACTAAAAAGAACCAGAAGAGTGATGAAGCAAGTAGAAAGCTAACATTAGTCGACAAGAAAAGTGAAAATGTCCGAGCAATCTAGAAAGTCTGTTAAGCATGCATCGAATGTAGTTAGACATCCCTAAGTTAGGAGCATGCTGACTCATTCCATCAAAAAAACTTATATATTTTCTTAACAAGTACTAAAGAAATTAGCAAAAGACTGGATCTTTCACTCCACGTCCAGAGAAGTAGATCTGAAGCAATGGACATCTTTTCATGCTAACACAACAAGAAAACTGGGCATTGTTTCAATATTTTCCAAGCTTTAGCCTTTTGCGAAGCAAGGGAAAAGTTTTCTAGTACTCATGACGTAAGAAAATAGGGTGCCAATTTGGGGTAAAAAGTTCTACATAGGAAGGAATTATAGCTCTAGGACTTCAAAATGAAAGGTTCTATATAGGAAGAACCTGTAATTCCAGGATTTTAAAGGCAAAGGTTCTATATAAGAAGAACCTGGAGCTCTAGGATTTCAAAGTCAAAGTTTCTATATAGGAAGAATCCAAATCTCTAGGATTTCAAAGAGTTCTATATAGAAAGAACTCATGACTCCAAGACTTGGAGGTGAAAAAGTTCTATATAGGGAGGACTTGTAGCCTAAAGAGATGTCGCCAAAGACAACCTAAAGGTTCTATATAGGAAGAACTTGCTGCTTCGAGGCTTTAGAAAAAAGAATGAGAAACCAGTTCCATATAGGAGGGATTCGTGGCTCCGTATCTCCATATAGGGAAGATGGATAAATTAGTGCTTATGGTTTTTGCTCCATTCTCGTTTCACAAGAATGAGTAGAGAGGGGCAGTTGTATACACTAATTTTATCCACGTATGTTGACCCGAGATTTTATTGTTATATTCATTTTATGTTATTATTATTATTATTACTCTTGGGCTATAAATAAAAATAGATATAAAAAATCTATGCACCCATTGAACTAAGTCATCCAAGTCCGTTACAATATAATTAAAACCCGTTCAATATGTACAAAGCCTGTTTGGTCCAACTGATAACAAAAACCATAATTTAATAACCTAATATGATCTATCTTATGTGCAGCCAAGGGAGAGACATTGGATCAAGCCAAATCCAACAGTCCAGATCAAGCCTAGGCACCTCTACATGGCATGATCGATGACCACCCTTTCACCGCGAACTGAGAAATGTCGTGACGTCCTCCTCTCATTGGCTCTCCAACCACCGAACATGCCAAAAATAATAAAAAATAAAAGGTTGCCAGTCCAACAAATCATTAACAATGTAATCTTTTAATGGTTTCCTATGAATGTAAACAAAGAATCAGAGATATATATGAGCAAAAGCAATCCACATGTAATGGGCTTTTCATTACGAATCAATAGTAGAAAAAGCAAAAATTTCAGAAGGTATGCTTTTTTCTCTCTTTGCATGAAAGCATAAAATAGAAACTTAAGAGAGTTCTTTTTTCTTACCTTTGTTGTTGATTTGCTATCATTCCTGTCTGGTGGCAAACCCACTTGATTACTTCGGGATCAAAGGTTGAGCCAGGTTGGGGGTTAGTTCTTTTTCTTTTAGGGTACTGTTTTTTTTAAAAAAAAAGGATGGAATTGGTTTCTGTAAAGAGGTAGTCGGATTTCACTTTAGAAAAGGGAAAATGAGTTATTTGGGGGGGTTTTATAGGTAACTGACACTGGTGAACGACGACCAATGATGACTCACGGAGGTCAGCATGGTCGGGACTCGTCGGACTTTGAATTTTTTGGTGGTTTCTGGGTTTGAACCGAAAAACCTATGTGTTGGAAGGGATAATTTAAGAGAAAAACTCTGTTTTTTTTTGGAATGGTTAAAAACTAGGAGAGAGTCCAAAATTTGTGTGATAATGAGGTTTTATAGGTGTTTTAAAAAATAAAATGGGTTATTCGCTTCATAATACCCTTCGCCCCAGCATATTTACCGTCTAAGCCATTTCGCCTTTCTAAATTACTTCCACTATCCTTAAAACTTTCAAGTTCTTTTGGATTTCATCCCTAATTGAATTTTAATCCAGATTTCAACGGGAAAATTCTCTTTTCGGTCCTCAAAACTCTTTAGCCTTTTAATTTGATCCAAAATCTAGTGGTTTATTTAATTTTTGCCCCCTTATCTTTCATGCATATTTAAATTTCAACACTTTTTTATATGTTTAATTAATTTTAGTTATTTATTTCAACTTACATTTGTTCATTTGTTCGATATATGTTGTTCATTTTCATTGTTTATCAATGCATTTTAATATATATATATATATATATATTCATATTATCTATAAGTATATATTTTATACGTTGTTAAGTTACATTATACATGTTGTATATTGTTTTTATTTATATTAATAAATATGTTACGTTTTTGTGCCATTATATATATGTATTAGGTACACATTATAATATTTGTAATATGGTTTTATTATTATATATGGAACGCATATTCTGTATATTTATTTTCCATATAGTGTTATATGTTTTATTACTTATATATATATGTGTGTGCTTGTGTGTGTGTTCAACATTACTTGTTTTAAATTTCATGCTTTTGCTCAATATCTTGTACCTATTTTTTGTCATATCTATTTTGCTCATACATGTCATTATGATGCGTACCGAAATATAAATTGTCAATGCCGTGCCTTTTTATTCGAGAGTAAACGTGGCCAGTAGCAGTAGTAGTGGTGGTTTTTTTTGTTTACTTTTGAATAACATGACCTTTAAAATTTACTCACATGTATAACCAAATTTTGATTTAATCATTACCTTAACTCGCAAAATTTGATACTAATAAAATGATAATTGATTTGGTACCAAGTTGAGGGTGCGAAACCTTCCCCACACGTAATGGACTCCCGAACCCAAAACACAAAGAATCTCTAGTCTATTTTTTGGTGTTCGGTCTACTTAACCCAAGTGACCAGTGGCGCCTCCAAGTTTTATTCAAAAATACGAGCTTTTTTCCAAAATCCCCCAAAATTCAAATTTTAAGAAAAGTGAAAAACCTTTAGATTTTTAGTCGCTACACTCATATTGCTAAAGAAGACAAATTTTGTCTTGCGTAATGCCCTAAAAGTAACCTTGAAATTTAGAAAATATAAATGATTCCATATGCATAAGTTATTGAGAATCTAATTTATGTTCAAGTATGCATGCATTCAAATATTGCGTATATTATTGGAACATTAGACGATATTTAAGCAAATCTAGTATAGAGTATTGGATACCAGCTAATAGGGTTATGATATATATTTAGAGAACAAAAATTACATGCTCACATATTGGAGTTCTGGTAATTTAGAGATCATCAAGTTTACAGACTTCGATTCTGTGACAATAAAGAATACGAACACTTCAAAATTGAAGCACATAAATATTAAGTTCCTAGTTGTTAAAGAAAATTCAGAGTGATTGTGTGTCTATAGAGCATGTTGGTACACATTCCATAATTGCACGCTTATTAAGAAACAATCACCCTCGGTCTTTCATGTGGGTATAATGTTATTTAAGGATATTTAGTTTTAGTGGGAGTTTGTAATTTTGAAAAATATTCATCATTTTAGACAAAATTTTGGTTACTTCAGTTTAAGGATATTTTAAGATTATTTTTTGCAGAAATAAAGTTCTATTGGTTTATGCACAGTCTAGATTCAGTAAATTTTGATCTCACCAGTTGGAAATAGACATGTTTGGTTCACATTTCATGTAATTTCCCATGCTACGCATCCATGATTGATCTATGTCATTTGACTATATTTGTATATTTGACCATTGATTGGTCTAGTCATGATTGATATGGCAAAGACTGCTTTGATCCTATATGGATATAGTTGATGGACGAGAATGTTATAGAATACCTATTATATGAAAGAAAATGTTTGAGCTCATAAGGTTGAACATTTATCAGGAAACATATGTTGGCCTAGTGGGAGATTGTTGGATTAAAATCCGCAATTGTGGGCACACATGTAAAATGTATGGTTCCATTATAAAGTATGACACAAAATCAAGTGATCAATTATGTTAGGCGTGTCATATGTATTAAAGTGTCATGGAAATAAAAGTGTAGATACCCTAAGATATAATTATAACTCAATAAGGGGAAAAGTTATAAATATTTAATTGTTGATTTAATAATCATTTATATAAAGAGGTGGTGGTCCCCAAGAAATATGTTAACTTGTATTACTCTTGTCCCCGTCAGAGAGTTTTTATGGCAGGGGCTAACCTATCTTTTTGGAAGATCACAACCACCTTCTAGGTGATCCCTATCAAAGGATTTAAGTTTTTCAGTTCATCAATGAATTCAAGTACGCTTCTGCTTTTGGTTTATTGTTCTTGATGATTTCACATGATAATTTATAGGTTTAAATTTCATATCTATTATGATTTGGTTCTAACATATTCTACTTTCTCAAATTTCATTAATCTTCACAGTTAACAACTTTTTACACCTCACGCGCATTGAACAACAAATGCTCATTTGACACATTTACGATTCCTAACAATCCAAAAAATCAAGAAAACACAACTCAGAAGTTGAACAGCAAGAAACCAACGTGCCCTTAACCCAAAAACTATAGGTGGTGGATCACATCATCATGTACGCATTTCTTGTAATCTTTGAGTGAACATCATTGCATATAGAAGAATGGACCAAGGGAGTCTAAAGTGCGGTCACATCACACTCGTAGAATTTTTAAATCCCCTTGAATTTCTAATATCACTCCTAAAAGTTCACATACCATCTCATATGTTTGAGTTTTATTTTCTTCTCTCCTTGTTTCTTATGTTATTTCTGAATCTAAATGAATACTCTAGAGAGAGATAGGGGTTTCCCCCACTTAAATGACTTTTTAATGGCGTTACTTTTGAAAGATTAAGTTGTTATCGACTGCCTCAATACAAAATGAAAAAGAAAACATTAGCCATATAGACATATTATCAACTCTTAACCAAGTATTGAACTTGGTTTGTGGATAGTGCACCACTCTCTAGAGACCCTTTGATCCGCCATGATACAAAATTTGCATTTTTTTTATCTAATTAGACGGTGACAAAATTTCATCATTTGATTGAATTAAATTAAAATTAAGATCAAATTGATAGGATGTGTAAGTAAGCGAAGACTAAATGTGTATTTATACAGAGTTTTTTAACTACCACGTCATCAATTCCATCAAAACTTAATAGTAAGTGGCTTGATTGTAATCATTTTAATAGTTTAGTGATTTAATTGACAAAATTTATAGCTCAATTGTCAAAACAGAATCAGACTAATAGTTTAGTGTCTTTCGAGGTAGTTTACCCGTTTTCCTATGTAAAATCACATTATGTGTTAAACACAATTATTGTAACATATGGAGGGATATGGGCAAATTTAGAGAATTGTTGTTCTTGGAATAAATAAATAAATTTTTAAATTTTGTTGGAAAAGGTATTTAAGGATTTAATATTGTTTAAATAGTAATATTAGAAAGCATGACATTTTTTTTAAACACAATAAAATTGTCAAGAAAATATGACGGTTTTCTTAGTTTTGAACTAAAATGTTAGGAAGGCAAATTTTGAATGCTTAGTGAGAAATTGGAATAGTTGGGGGACTAAATTTAAGTAAAAAGTTTATTATAGGAAATTTTCATATGAATTTGTATTAAGTCTAACTAAACTAATCAATTTGCAACTTCTATTATCTAGTAACTAATATTGAGAGTTTAAACCTAAAAATTTTTAGGGTACTTTTACAAATTAATTCTCAACGAATTTTCCCTTTTTTAATGAAACTTCAATTTTCTTTTAAAATCTTTATAGAATAAAAGACATAAGAATCTGAAAGGAAAGGAAAAAAGAAGGAAAAAAATATGTAGGATTGACATTAAAAATGTCTCTTTGTCTATTGTCTCTTTGTCGTGGATTTTTTCTTATGAATCCAAAGACGGTAAGTCTAAGGTACAACAGGTAATTTATGGCTAAAAAACGACATGACCGAAATGTTAGAAAAAAACATAACCTAAAATGTTAACTGATGTGTGGAATATAGTATGCTCAATTAAGAGCAAGTATACATGTCACACAAGTAATAAAGTGATAAATATCGATTGTTGAAACCACAAGGATTGGAGAGATAAACTAAAAGCAATTGCATGAAAGAGTTAGTGAAATAATATTAAGATGATATAGTGATAAAAATTATAAACTAAATGTAACACCCCCTCCTCGGCCTAGTAGAGAATTAGGTCGAAAAAAGTTTATCGGAAACTGATTTGGAGATTGGAAGTTAAAACAGGTTTGAAATCTTGTTCGGAATGTCTTATTAGTCTCTTTTAAGACTTATCAAACTAACTTATTAATGGCTCACTCCGTTTGGGTCAATTTTAACCCTTTTCAAACTTAGGGACTAAATTGAAAATTTTAGAAATTACGAGACTTTATCAAAATTTCTTTATACAAATCTTCAATTAAGCTTACCAATTATTAACCTGTGAAATTTTGTTATTAACGGATGTCGTTTACCTATCCAATTAGACTATTTTAAGATTAGTGACCAATTTGTAAACTATTTAAAACTGTAGTTTAAGCCTTTCAACAGAATTAACTGACACCGTACCGATACACTTAGGACCATATTGGTACTCTAAGTCGAATTTCACAATTTCAAAACTAAGGGTGACAAGCCCATATAGATACAATTTCAGAACTAAGGGTGACAAGCTCGTATCGATACGCCTTAATCGAATCGATACGCCCTGTCTCTTAAGCCAAATTATGCCTGGCCGTATCGATACGCCATCATCCGTATCGATATGCCCTGACCTGTAATGACAAATTTTTACTGGTTTTTATTCGACTTACCCATCCAAACGATATTAAAATTTTACCAAATTTTACCAACAACTTTAAAAATAGTAATTCTAATAGCATGTTAAATTTTAGGGCGATTAGAATCCATTTACTATGATTTTACCAATTAGGGCCTATAAGCTTGTTTTAACCAATTTTCCAAACTCCAAACATACCATTTTGCACATACAACACCTAGGTACTTTTATTCTTATACAACCGCATCAAATGGCATGTAATGAACATGAATGGTATATTGGCATACTTAATTATCATAATCGTATTCTTTTAATCACAAGGTCTCATGCTTAGGCTATTTATCATAATTTCACATAATCATAATGAAGCTTGCACACAATTAAATTCCCTTGGACAATGTAACAAGTGGATACACGGATTCACCTTTACACCACGCACATAACGAAAAATAGGTTGTAGCCTTGAGCGGTAGCTCTGGATAGTCCCTTACACAATCCATCCTTAACTCCCCCACATATTAGTCGTATCCTCAGACCGTAGTCCAATCCCTTACTTATACGAGCTTAAATAACCCTATGGCATGCCAATTGTATCCAAAACTCACAAATGTCCAAGGTTACACATATTTTATCATATAACGTACCTTTATGCCCGTATGCCATATCATATTGGAATCGAAATTGAGCCTTAGCCCCTTATAACGGATCATGGCATATACGTACCATATCATAACTTATTCTTAGCATATTCATATCGAATTCACATATAGAATATTCATATCGGATTCACACATAGCATATTTCAAACATAGTACATGAACTTACCCATATCAACCATATCGAAGACTTTCCATGCTTACCATTAGCACCCACACAAACTTGCTCTACTTGAGCCCTTAAAAAATGAAATTTGAAACACAAAACGAATGCAACGGGATGGCACCTTGCCTATCCCTTGACATGACTACACTCACCATGATTACGAAAGCTTTTAGGATTCCCGAATTTCAAATCCTATGCTCCTATGCTTGATTGGAGATGATGGATCGTTCTCCTCTAATTTTTTTTGAGCTAGGAAAAACATAAGGAATTATCATAACCAATATAACAACATGGTTAAAGATTAACTTAGAGTTTACAACTCGAAATTAAATTCCAATTGCCTATGGAATCCAACAATTGAAGGAGGGCTTCTTCTTACCCAACCGATGGCTTTTCGATGGAGCCTTCGAATCAAAGAACACTTGAGTTTAAGGTGGCCAACAAAGGAGGTGTGGGCTTGCTTGAGGTTGAAGACAACAATAGAGGAGCTTGCTTATTTGAAGACAAGATTTTTGGGTTTTGCTTTCGGGAGTTCAAAAGATGAGAACTTCACATTGTTTCATTCTTTTAGCACTTATTTGGCCATTCTAATCATGGCTCACCTATCCTTCAATCAATATGAACATTTCCTCTATCCAAGGGTTTTCCTAAACCCAATGGTCATTAGCTTTCCAAGTTGGCTAATGACTTCAATAGTCATCTTTTCTGATAACTTTTACGTGGGAAAAGCTAAGCAAGGCGGTGAGTAAGCACCTTGCTTCAATTTCTCTCCAATTAAGCCTTAAACAGATTCAAAACAGTAGACCCGTATCGATACACTCATTGTCGTATCAGTATGCCCACGCTAAAACAAGTAAGTTAGTTATTGGCAGTTGGACCGTATCGATAGTGGCTTGACCGTATCGATATGCCTAGCGCAGAATTTGCATTTTTGGCTTCAAATTTTGTACAAGGAAGTTCATTCACTTAAATAGGACCAAAATGTAACTTCATTATACAATAGTGGTAGAATGGTCAATCATTACAAATGTTTCACACATCGGATTCAAAATTTTCGATCACCGAAACCTACTCCCGACTAAGTCAGTTTTCAAGATGTGATAACTCCTCCTTAAGAAAATTCATCCTTGAATTTTCTTTTTGAACAAGGAGATGAGGATACTGCTTTCGCATTATCTCTTCAGGTTCCCATGTTGCTTCTTCGACAGAATCACTTCTCTATAGAACTTTCACTAAGGGTACGGATTTATTGCGTAGCCTCTTAACTTCTCGTGTGAGGATTTGTATATGTTCTTCCTCGTACGTCATATTAGATTTAATCTCTACAAATACCATCTCGATCACATGGGAAGGATCTGACCGGTATTTCTGTAGCATTGATACATGGAAGACATTGTGGATCTGACTTAATTCCTCGGGCAGAGCTAATCGGTATGCCAGAGGTCCAATTTTTTCAATCACTTTGAATGGGCCAATGAAACGGGGGTTTAGTTTCCCTTTTTTCCAAAACGAAGGATCTTCTGCCATAGAGACACTTTGAGGAAGGCTTTCTCACCAACTTCATAATGGATATCTCTTCTCTTCAGATTAGCATAAGCCTTTTGTCGGTCGAATGCTGCTCTGAGCCGATCGCGGATAATGGTCACCCTTTTTCCGGTTTGCCGAAGTAAATCAGGGCCTAACATCTTGCCTTCACCGAGTTCGGTCCAACAAAGTGGAGTTCTACATCTCCTTCCATAAAGAGCTTCATGCAGAGCCATTTGAATTGAGGCTTGGTGACTGTTGTTGTATGTGAACTCAACTAAGGGTAAGAATTTCTCCCACATATTCCCAAAGTCGATAGCACAAGCTCGGAGCATATCTTCCAGAATCTACAAGGAAGAATTGAAATTGGTACAAAACACTTGTACATACTAATCCAGAAGGACATTAGGTTACCTGTATAACCTTTCGAATTGGCCATCGGTTTGAGGATGGAATGTATTGCTTAGGTGCACTCGCGTTCCAAAAGCCTCGTGTAAAGTCCTCTAAAACTGGGCTGCAAATCGAGGATCACGATCGAAAATAATAGTTATTGGAACTCCGTGTCGACAGATGACTTCACGGATGTATAGCTCCGGGAGCTTAGGCAAGCTGAGATCCATTCTCATCGGAAAGAAATGAGCAAACTTAGTAAATCAGTCCACAATGACCCAAATAGCGTTATTCTTCTTCGGCGTCCTAGGTAGACCACTTACGAAGTCCATCATAGTACGCTCCCATTTCCACTATGGAAGCTTGATAGGCTACAGAAGACGACTAGGCACCTTGTTCTCAGCTTTGACTCGTTGACAAGTCAAACACCTCGCCATGAAGTCTATGATCTCATTCTTCATACTAGACCACCAATATAGCTCTTTTAGATCTTTGTACATCTTGATAGCTCCCAGATGAATAGATAAATGGCTAGAATAAGCTTCACTTAGAATTTGATTCTGAAGATCATCATCATCAGGCACACAAATACGGTTACGGAAACACAACAAGCCTTCAGAATTTATGGAAAAGTCAGGATCTGTGTTATCCTTGATCTTAACAATGAGAGGTCGCAAGTCCTCATTGGTTTCGTGGAGTGCTTTGATTTGAGATATAATGGTGGACTGAACTCTCAACTCAGCCAACAACTTGCCATGCTTCCTGAGTCGGAAGTGAGCATTCAGACATCTCAGAGAAGGGTAGTCTTCCGACTAAGGGCATCGCCACATCATTGGCTTTACTAGGATGGTAATCTATAACCAAGTCATTGTCATTCAGAAGCTCCATCCACCGACGTTGACGGAGATTCAACTGTTTCTGGGTCAAAAGATATTTTAGACTTTTGTGATCAGTGTATAAATAACACTTCTCACCATAAAGGTAGTGCCTCCTGATCTTTAAGGCAAACACAACGGCGGTCAACTCCAAATCATGTGTTGGATAGTTCAGCTCGTGTGGTTCGAGCTGACGTGAGGCATAGGCAATGATATTTCCTTCTTGCATCAATACATATCCTAATCCTAAGAGGGATATATCACTGTATACGGTGAAGTCCTTGCCTGACTCGGGTTGCACCAAGATAGGGGCACGGGTCAGAACTTGCTTAAGCTGGTCAAATGTAACATCCTAAACTAGCCTTAGAAGAAACGAGCATCCAATATGAAACATTCAAGAGGTGCAAACAATACAAGTCATTGGAAAGGAATAAGATCTTCCTTGGTTGACAAGTTAAATTTTTGAATAGACAAGGTAAGCATTCAAACATAGTGACTTAAGGACAATTCTTACATGTTTTAACTATTTACATTCTACTTAACTAATTGGGCTAGGTTAAGACAAAAAAAATCCCAATAAAGGATTACCAACCAATAGGGTTTCTAGCATTTACTATCTAAATCTATATCATTTAGTTAAATATTTACAAAGTTTCTATCTAGATACAAGGTCCACCTATTGTTGTATTGAACATTACGTTTACAAACTATAAACTACTTCAATATTTAAACATAACTCCTTTATTCGAGTTTAACTAACCTCCCAAATAGCAATCCGAGCAATCAATTCACTAAGATAATCCCAATTTTAAACATTTCCATCCATCTACTCCCAAATATAACCTAACTATGATTTTACTATCCTGTAATCTATTAAATCGATATCAAACAAGACCTTGCCTAAATCATGGATACCAAACTTCACAATAAAGATAGTCATGCTACCACGCAACCATGAGCAACCACAAGTCTATTAATTAAGTTTACATGCCATAGCAATTACATACTTTACAAACCAAAACAACCATAACTTAAAAAATATACATTAGTGCCACCATCCTAGGAGTCTTATAACCAAAATTAACTACATACTCTTATAAGTCAAAAAGGTGACTTGATCAAGCTTCTTGCCCTAGCAGTATCCAAAGGATTACCCTGAAATGTAGCGAAAGAACTTAGATAAACGATAGTTTAGTGAATGAGTTTATAGCACAAAGATACTAAACATAACTTAAAGTCTTTCACTATTACATTCTTATAAAAGAATCAAGGTTTCGCACCAAACCAAATGTACTAGTCAACCATTCTAATAAAATTCAATAGTATATTTATATTAATAGAGTTCTTTCGCTCAATTTTGTTACATAGCTATTTAACTAGTTAAAATATCAATCATGTATTTCGAATGCTAGCTAGAATTCTACTCTTATTCATAACCAAATAAATCAATGTAACCATTTGATTATCCAAAACCTCATTGTTAATACAATACATTAGCATATCAATTGATTCTATCTCAATATATATATATCAATCTCATTGTTATAAATTAGTCTTAACTAAACTATTATATATGCTTTAACCATTATAACATTTCATTAACAAGCAATTCTTTTCAATTAACTTTTATTTGAGCCATGAGAATCGATTTCTCATCCTAGATACACGAGTCCCTAACCAAACTGTCACCATTAAACAATATGGTACTAGAAGTACCGGTCAATCCCTCCTATTGTTGAAAAAAGACCAGACACAACTTCCCTCCTACTGTCACCAAATAGGGACCTTTGTCCCAGACTGTAGTCCACCCCGACACTGAGCTCTATGGACTCTATGGCATGCCAATTATATCTAGATCTTACTCAAACCCAAGGATTCCAATAACCAACATTCTTATAAATTCATTAAGTGGAACAATATTCAATTTGCACTACATGTGCCAATAATCCCTAGTTGTTCAAAGATCAATTCCAATGTCAATAATTCAATAACAATATCAATATTCCTTGTTCAAAGATTCAATGTTTCAAAAGTATTTGTTCAATTCAACGACCAATAGTTCGATTGTTTATGTACAATAATTTCCATCCATTTCAAAGATCAATGAATTATAACAATTGCTTCAATAATTAGTTATAATCGAATTCACATTTCTCATAACTTTTTATTCACTTTATCAGTTAATTCTAAATCTTTCTAGCATGATGCATCATCCTATCACTTCACATAGCAAGGTCTACAACATGGCAATCAATAATAACAATATGCCTTCAAGTAACCATTCAATTAAGTATTCTCAAAAGAATACTTACCTTGCGTCTATGCTAGCTTAGCCATACTCGATCAAGCAACATACCATAAGCAATCTTTAATATATTATTCAAAACAAACTATGAAAGGGTAAAAACATCCTTCTGATACTATAAACTACACTCACAGATTGTTTTCGAGTTATTGTCGATCTCAGATCACGACCCCTTTTAGTCTATCAGCTTGCTGGTCTACCGTAGCTCTTTTGTCCTCAATCTCTTCTCGATCTAACATTCCACAATACATTCATTTTATTAGACACATTAATTAATCATTGAAGCTAACAATCTATTCAAAATTCATATTCATTTATCCCTGATCTCATCACAAAAATCACCACAGCCCTCATTCGTTCATTAACCACGTGATTCATTTAATGCCTTCCTTAATTAACCAGGTTAACCCATAATCCAATACGAAATTAGTCTAAAAACATGTCACTATTAAGTCTGAAATAGGGTAGTTTCGAACATCACTCACACAAGCACAATTCAATCCCAATTTTTGCAATAAACAGAACAGTACGTAGTCCCAACACTTAAATACATACACCATTTTTCAATGGAACATTTACAATCTTTATACACCCTTTTTACAATCCTTCTAATCAAATATCATATTCAAGAAGTTTATATAACAATTCGATCCTACAACTCAAAACAGAGCAAAATTTTCAATTAATGATCAACTAGATTGAATCATAAATATCCTTCTGATTAAGCTATAATTCGAGAGGGTCAATCTCTCATCCACAAACGTTAAATATCATCTTTAAGCTAAATTGACACATTTATTATTCAATCTAAATTACTCAAGCATTCAAATCATTCATAACATATACAATCATAACTTTGTTTCCTATAGACTCGATCTATCTTCTTCATCATTCGACTCATGCATAAACCTTACTAACCATTTAATCAAAGCTAATCTCAACTATCATCTAACATTCATCATTCAAAACTATGGAGAAGGAAGATTTACCTTCCTTAAGATGAACAAATTAACCAAGCAAAATGGTTCCCTTCACAACCAAATCAAGCTTCGAATTCTATGGATTTTTCTCATTCTCTCTCACTTCTCTCTTTTGATGAATTTAATCCCATGTAGAAGAGAACATTTTTCCTTAGTTGGGAACCAGTTGATGAGAGAGTGATGGACATGTGTATTGTCCTTAATTTAGTTTTCAATTCCCATGCAAACCACTAATTATGTATCTATTAAAGTTTAGTCCATATAAATAGGCTCTTTAATTCTATGTTCATGCCGAATAGTCCCCTACATGGTCCACACTTTTAAATCACAATCTTGATTTAACAAAGGATAGTCTCATATGTTTCTAGATCAAAATTTATGGGTATTACATCAAAGCTCCTTTGTTGATCCACTATCCATACAAATGGAGTTTCCTTACGAAGAAGCTTCGTCAAGGGTGCAATAATCAGTGAGAACCCTTTAACAAATCTATGATAGTAGCCTGCAAGGCCCAAAAAACTCCGAACTTCTCCAACATTCTTCGGAGGAATCCAATCAAGGATTGCTTAAATCTTCTTTGGGTCGACTTGAATCCACGCAGAAGAGATCACATGGCCTAGGAAGGACACTTCGGATAGCCAGAATTCACATTTGCTGAACTTGGCATATAGTTGCTTTTCCCGAAGGGCCTGAAGCAGAATTCGGAGATGTTCTTCATGAGTAGCAGCATCTTTCGAATAGATTAGAATGTCATATATGAACACCACCATGAACTTATCTAGTTAAGGTTGGAACACACTGTTCATCAAGTCCATGAAGGCTGCAGGTGCATTCATAAGCCCAAATGGCATTTCTAAGAATTCGTAATGGCTATATCTAGTTCGGAAGTCAGTCTTTGGAACATCAAACTCCTTCACCAGCATTTGATAATACCGGATCAAAGATCTATCTTTGAGAAGACGACAACATCTTTCAACTGATCGAAAAGTCCATCTATTCACGGTAACGAATACTTATTATTGACTGTAACCTTATTCAGCTGATGATAGTCAATGCACAGACGCATTGGTCCATCTTTCTTCTTAACAAACAACATTGGTGCTGCCCAGCGTGTGGAACTCGGTTGGATGAACCCCTTATCCAAAAGGTCTTAGATTTGGACCTTTAGTTCTCTTAGCTCCACCGGGGCCATTCTATACGGAGTAATAGAGATCAGAGTTGTCCCAAGTTGCACTTTTATCCCGAATTCCACTTCTCGAGTGAGAGGCAGTCCCAACAGTTCATCTGGGAACACATCGAAAAACTCTTTCACTATAGGCACATTCTCGAGCTTTAAATCTTCTTAGGACTCTATGGCACACATAAGAGTCCTCTTAGGCTCGGGTTTGGATTTCATCAATGTTATACTCTCCTTACCAAGTCCACGGATATACAACTTCTTCTTAGAACAATCCACCCATGCTCGATGTTCAGCTAGCCAATCAAGGCCTAGGATGAGATCGAACTCTCGAAAGGGTAATGCCATCATGTTGGCTGGAAATGGGATCCCTTGGATCCTAATAGGGCAGGCATTACAGATCAACCAAATGACCACACTATCACCTAGTGGCTTAGAAACAACAATCTCGAAAGTAGTAGGTTCGGAGTGTAAGGCATACTTTTCAATCAACGGTTCACTTATGAAAGAATACGTAAAGCCTTGATCTATTAAAGCATAAAAAATATCAAAACATAATTCCACCATACCTGCAATCAAATCAGGATCATCCTCCTGCTAACAACCCCGAACATGGTAATCTGGGCTGAAGTCTGAGGGTCACGACTAGCTGGAAGGGCATTGGTGTTGCGAGGTCTCCTCGCGAATCCAGATGGCACCTGCTTTGCTCTCCTTCCTCTGTTAGGATTATTCTGAGAAGTCACGATAGTAGGGGCATTTGGATTCTACGAACACTGCCTGATGAAGTGGCCTGATTCACCGTAGAGATTGCACGATCTAGATTGTCTTCGGCACTGCCCAGGGTGCCTCTTCTGATAGAAGTTGTATAAAGGGATCTGAGATCCCTTCACGAAACTGCCCGTACTATCAGCAGACATTGTACGAGCAATAGTCGTCCCCGAAGATAGAAATTGTGGCACATAACCTGACCTAGGTAGTTGATGGAAGGTAGCAGCCTTCTGATCCCACTGTCTACCCTTCTTCCAAGGCACATGAGGTTTGGAATCATCACGGAATCTCTTATTAGATTGGGCTTGATTCCCTTTCCTTCTTTTAGAAGCCCTCTAGCAGGCTTTAATAGTAATGGCTCGGTTGACAAGAGTCTGAAAGTCCTCTATCTCTATAGCAACAAAGAGAGGACGTAATTCATCACATAGGCTGTCTATGAATATCCGACACTTTTCCTTCTCTGTGCGGATGATCTCGGTACCATATCTTACATATTTGAAGAAGTTGTGGATGTACTGCTCCATGGGCCTTCTCCCTTGTCGCAGATGGAGGAACTTCTTATGCCTCTCAGTGATGTAGTGGTCACTGACGTACTTTTTGCAGAACTCTTCAAGGAAAAAGTCCCATGTAACTTAGTGTTCGGGCACAGTGAGCGTCACGATGTCCCACCAATTTTGTGCTTCTTCGACGATCAAAGCCAAGGCACACTCTAGCTTGTTATTCTCAAGGCACTTCATTTACTTATTCAGAACTTTGAGCGTATTCTTCATCCAATATCCTGCGATCTCGGGATTATCCAAGTCTTGTCAGTAAATGTATAAATTGGATATTGTTTGAGCTTGTCGATATGGGCTCAAGAAACTGACTGAGTGATTTTGGCAAGTTGAGGAAGTGGTTCGTGCCGAAGAGACACAACCACTTGCTTAATCATATCGGCCATTGACATAAGATACTTATGCTAAGCTGCAAGCATCGGAGGGGGACAAGGTGGGTCATTCTGCCCAACTTGTTCAGCCCTGGCTTCGACCCTCAGATTATCCCCCTGAGTCGAGGAGTCGGGATTTGGTTCATTAATAGCGCGTCTATCAGTAGGCGCAGACATTTTCAGATCTAATCATACAAAAAGATTGAATCGTGTAAGCTGCAAGTCATAGATAACATATACAAATAATTCCTAGGTGGCATAAGTACATATAGACTCATAACGGGTTTCAGTTTAGTCCTAGATCGACTAAACTTAGGCTTTGATACCACAATTATAACACCCCCTTCCCAGTCTGGTAGAGAACCGGGTCGGAAAATGTTATCGAAAACCAAATTTGGAATTTCAGAGATGGACTCGGGGTTCAGGACTTATTCAGAATGTCTTATTAATCATTCTTAAGACTTGACAAACTTATTCGTTACTAATCTTATCAGAAATTTGGGTCAATTTAAACTTTTTAAACTAAACGGACTAAATCATAAAATTAATAGATTAGCGATCCTAATCCAAATTGTTTATTACCAACTTGTAATTAAACCATCCAATTATTAATCTGTGAAGTTTTGATTCTATCGGATATCATTTACCTAACCAATAAAACAATATGACTTTAGTGACCATTTTGTAAACTGTCCAAAACTTCTCTTTATTCTTAATAACATAATTAACTAACATCGTATCGATACCCTAAGCACTGTATCGATACGCTAAGCCCAATTTTTAGATTTCCAAATTAGACAGACGTTAAACCTGTACTGATACAACTAAGCTCGTATCAATACGAGCTGACTGCGTTGACCCCGTATCGATACTCTATTAGACCGTATCGATACCATTTTTCACTCCAATTTCTAGTGTTTAATTTCAGTACCGATATGCCTTAATCGTATTGATACGCCCTGTCTCTAAAGCCAAATTATGCCTGGCCGTATCGATACTCCATAACCCATATCGATACGCCTGACCTGTAATGATAGATTTTTATTAGTTTTTATTCGATTTACCTATCCAATAGATATTCAAATTTTACCAGCAACTTTAAAGCAGTAATTCTAATAGCATGACAAATTTTAGGGCGATTCGAATCCATTTACTACGATTTTACCAATTAGGGCCTATAAGCTTATTTAACCAATTTCCCAAACTCTAAACATACCATATTGCACATACAACACCTAGGTATTTTTATGCTTATACAACAACATCAAAATAAGTCATCACGACACATTTAAACCTTATGCCACCGTACTAGGAGTTCGGGAAAAAAAGTAGACATACATATAGCTTGTAGAAGTGATTTGCAGCCAGGAGATTACACGATCAGGGTTCGGAAAATCTCAAGATCCTGAAATGCATGAGGCACACATATGTTAGGCTTACATAGCCTAGCGGGGCAGCCATAACAACGTAAGCAATGACAATACATAAATGGCATGCTATGAACATGAATGGCATATTGGCATACTTAATTATCATAATCGTATTCTTTTAATCTCAAGGTCTCAAGCTTAGGCTATTTATTATAATTTCACATAATCATAATGAAGCCTATACACAATTAAATTCCCTTGGACAATATAACAAGTGGATACACGGATTCACGTTTACACCACACACATAATGGAAAATAGCTCGTAGCCTTGAGCGGTAGCTCCAGATGGTCCCTTACACAATACATCCTTATCTCCCCGACATATAGGCCGTAGCCTCGGACCGTAGCCCAATCACTTACTTATACGAGCTCAAATAACCCTATGACATGCCAATTGTATCCAAAAGTCACAAATATCCAAGGTTACACATATTTCATCATATAACTTACCTTTATGCCCGTAGGCCATAGCATCTCAGAATCGGAATTGAGCCTTAGCTCCTTATAATGGAGCCTTCTTCTTACCCAACCGATGTAGCCTTCAAATTAAAGAACACTTGAGTTTACGGTGGCCAACAAATGAGGTGTGTGCTTGCTTGAAGTTGAAGACAACAATGGAGGAGCTTCCTTATTTGAAGACAAGATTTTTGGTTTTGCTTTCGGGAGTTCAAAAGATGAGAACTTCACATTTTTTCATTCTTTCAATACTTATTTGGCCATTCTAATCATTGCTCACCTATCCTTCAACCAAAAGGAACATTTCCTCTATCCAAGGGTTTTCCTAAACCCAATGGTCATTCACTTTCCAAGTTGGCTAATGACTTCAATAGTCATATTTTTTGATAACTTTCACGTGGGAAAGGCCAAGCAAGGAGGTGAGTAAGTACCTTGCTTCAATTTCTCTCCAATTAAACTTTAAGCAGATTTGAAATAGGGGACTTGTATTGATACACTCGTGGCCGTATCGGTATGTCCATGCTAAAATGGGTAAGTTAGTTATTAGCAGTTGGACCGTATTGATACTGGCTTGACCGTATCGATATGCCTAGCGCAAAATTTGCATTTTTGGCTTTAAATTTCGTATAAGGAAGTTCATTCACTCAAATAGGACCAAAATGTAACTTCATTATACAAGAGGGGTAAACGTCAATCCTTACAAACATTTAACACATCGGATTCAAAATTTCCAATCATCGAACCTACTTCTGACTAGGCCAGCTTTCGAGATGTGACAATACAAGCCTGTATTGATACGTGTTGACCAAGGTTGACCCATTTCGGTACACCCCAAGGCCATACTAATGCAATTAATTTTCTAGACCTCACTGCCGAGATCCGTATCGATATAGCTTGACCCGTATTGATACGCCCTATTTTCTTAGGTCCAAATATGCAAGGTCGTACCGATACAACTTGACCCGTATCGATACGCCTGTCTTGTAATGATAGATTTTATCTGGTTTTTATTCAAATTAACTTGTTGAACGATGTCCAAATCTAGGAAAATTTACCAGCAAGTTATTAATCTATAATTCTAGTTGCATGCAAAATTTTTGGGCATTTTGAATTCATTTACTAGGATTTTACCTTTTGGTGCCTCTAAGCTCATTTTGACTAGTTTTCCATTTTATAAACATGCCAACTTTCAGATTTAACACCTACGCACTATTAGGCTATTTCACACATATCAAAATATGCAAATACAACTTGTCTAAACCATATGCCACCTTACTAGGAGTTCAAAGCAATATATAGACATACATAGTATCGATGAAAGTGACTTGCAACTGCAACTACACGATCGAAGCCCAAAATACTTCAAGATTCTGAAATGCATGAGACACATGAATGTTAGGCTTATATAGCCTAGTGAGGTAGTTATAACAAATACACAACCAGCTTATCAAATGCATGAATAACATATAAGCATGCTTGGGTGACATTTTACATAGCATCAACCACAATAAAACATATTCAAAGTCAATAGTCATGATTCCACATAGCAATTATAAATCATATAAACATATCATTTCCCTTGGATATGGTAATCAATGGATACGCGGATTCCCCTGTACACCACACATATTAGAAATAGGTTGTAGCCTTGAGCTGTAGCTCTGGATAGTCCCATACATAAGCCGTCCATATTTCACCACACATATAGGTCGTAGCCTTGGGCCGTAGTCTAATCCCTTAATTAGTGAGCTCAAATAATCCTATGCATGCCAATTGTATCCAGTGTCCACAATTGTCCAATTTCAGATATCATCACAAATCTTACCTTTGGAGCCCCTAGGCCATAACATAACAAAAATGAAATTGAGCCTTAGGTCCATATATCACATGTCATGGATTATTCATATCAATCTCACATATAACATATCTTGATTATCGCACATAAGCTTATAACATATCAACCATATCGAAGACTTACCATGCTCACCATTAGCATCCACAAAGCTTGCTCTACTTGAGCCTTTAACTACATGCAAACATAATCACAAAACAAATGCAACGGGATGGCACCTAGCCTATCCCTTGACTCAACTACACTCACCTAGTGCACGAGAGCTTTTACTATTCTCGGATTTCAAATATTTTGCTCCTAGACTTGATTGGGAATGATGAATTGATTTCCTTCAATTCTCAAGTTAATAAATAACATAAAGAATCGTTATAATCAACATAACGACATCAACACTCATTTCAAAGATTAGGCTTAGTAATTTGACTTGAAATTAATCCCCAAATATTCATGGAATTTAATAATTGATTGAGGGCTTTTACTTACCCAATTGATAGCTATGGAGCAATACCTTTGAATCAAAGAAAACTTGGACTTAAGAGGCTCAATAGGAAAGGTGTATGGTTGAGTTCAACGGATAAGACAACAATGGAGGTGTGTGCTTGTTTTGCAAGGCAAGGGAAATTTTGGTTTCGGGGGATATTAGAAACAAAGATGAAAGCTTCCCTTTAATCTTTTATTAGGGATTTATCATTTTAATTATTCTTCACCTATCCAAGGACCAATAGGGTGCTTTCCTCTTAGCAAGGGAAAGCTTATTTAATTATTTCCATCACTTTATCTCTTTTTTTTTCTCAATTCTAGGCAATCAATGGTCATTAGTCCCCCTTTTCAGAGTTATACCACGTGAGGGGTGATAAGCAAGGAGGTGAGTCATCCTTTAAATTTCCATTCCTATCAATTTAGTCACTAATACCAATTTCTGTAGAGACCCGTGTTGATACACCTTATGGCCGTTTTGATATGGTTAGGCCAAATTTGGTAAGTTAGTTATGGGCAGTTAGGCCGTATCGATATTGGTCTTACCGTTTCAATACGCCTAGTACATTTTCAACCATTTCAACTTTGAGTTTCTTACAAAAAGATCCCACAATTCAATTTAAGTTCCAACAGCTTCCATTACTTTACAATGGAATACAAAGGTTGGAGAAATTACATCATTCGGCTCAGCCGGTTATAGAATTTCTGATCACTGGAACCAAATTCTGACTACGTCTATTTTTAGGATTTGACAACTCTTCCCTTTAAGAAAATTCGTCATCAAATTTTCACTCTAGTTGAACAGATGGGGCAACTGCTTTTGCATCATCATTTTCCGATTCCTACGTTGCTTCCTCAACCGAATAACTTCTCTAGAGGACTATTACTAGTGGCACAGATTAGTTTTGAAGCCTCTTGACTTCTCGTGCGATGATCTTCACAGGTGCCTCATCGTACGTCAGATTGGATTGAACCTCCACAAACTCTAGCTCGATCACATGGGAGGGATCGGACCCGTACTTCCGTAGCATAGACACGTGAAAGACATTATGAATTTGACTTAACTTCTCTGGGAGGGCTAGCCAATACGCAACAGGTCCAATTCTCTCGATTACCTTGAATGGGCCAATGAAACGAGGAATCAGCTTCCCCCTTTTGCAAAAATGAAAGATCTTCTTCAATGGAGACACTTTAAGGAAGGCTTTTTCACCAACCTCGTATTGGATGTCCCTCATTCTCAAGTCAGCATAGGCCTTTGCTGATGGAATGTAGCTTTGAACCGATCACTGATAATGGTCACCCTTTATTCGGTTTCCCGAAGTAAGTCAGGATCTAACACCTTGCATTCACCAAGATCGGTCCAACAAAGAGGAGTTCTACATCTCCTTCCATACAAAGCTTCATAAGGTGCCATTTGAATCAAGACTTGGTAGCAATTGTTGTAAGCAAATTCCACCAAAGGCAGGGATTTTTCCCACATATTTTAGAAGTCAATAACACATGCTCGGAGCATATCTTCCAAAATCTACAAGGAAGAATCAGGATTGATACAGAATATTTATACATATGGATAAAAGGAATATATTGTTACCTAGTGCCTCCAAATTTTTAAGGCAAACACAAAAGCACCTAACTCCAAATCATGAGTTAGATAGTTTAGCTCGTATTGTTTAAGCTGACGTGAGGCACAAGCAATGACTCTTCCTTCTTGCATAAGCACACAACCTTATCCCAAGTGGGATGCATCACTATATATGGTGAAGACTTTGCCTAATTCGGGTTGCAAAAAAACAGGGGCATGTGTCGGGACTTGCTTAAGTTTATCAAAACTCCTTTGCTGCTCGACCGTCCATACAATGGGGTTTCTTTATGGAGAAGCTTCGTTAAGGGTGCAGGACTCATCAAGAACCCTTTGACAAATCTATGATAGTAGCCAACAAGGCCCAGAAAGCTACGAACTTCTCTAACATTCTTTGAAGGAATCCAATCAAGGATTGCTTGAATCTTCTTTGGGTCAACTTGAATTCCCACAGAAGAGATCACATGTCCTAGAAAGGATACTTTAGATAGTCAGAACTCACATTTGCTAAACTTAGCGTATAGTTGTTTCTCCCAGAGAGTCTGTAGCACAACCCGGAGAAGTTCTTCATGAGTGGTTGTGTTTTTGGAGTAAATCAAGATGTCATCTATGAACACAACCACGAACTTGTCTAGATAGAGCCAGAATACATGATTCATTGAATCCATGAAAGCTGCAAGTGCATTTGTAAGCCCAATAGGCATTACTAGAAATTCATAATGTTCATATCTAGTTTAGGAGGTAGTTTTCAGAACATCAGATTCCTTCACTAGGATTTAATAATACCCGGATCACAAGTCTATCCTAGAGAAGACGGAAGCATCTTTCAATTGATCGAAGAGATCATCGATCCTATGCAGCGGGTACTTGTTATTGATTGTCACTCTATTCAATTGACGATATTCAATGCATAGACGCATCGACCTACCCTTCTTCTTGACAAACAAAACCGGTGCTCCCCAGAATGAAATACTCGGTCGTATAAATCCCTTGTCCAAAAGATATTAGATTTGGGCCTTCAATTCTTTTAATTCAATTGGGGCCATCTTGTACGGAGCAATGGAGACTGGTGTAGTCCCCGATTGCACTTCAATTCTGAATTATAGTTCTCGGGTCGGAGGGAGTCTCAAAAGTTTATCGGGAAACACATCAGGGAATTCTTTCACAATTGGTACATTCTCGATCTTTGGATCTTCCTTGGACACCATAGCACTTCAATTCTACTCAGGCTTGATGTTCTGCTAACCGTTCAAGACCTAGGATAAGATCAAACTCGCAGAAGGGAAAGGTCGTCAAGTTAGCCAGAAACGGGATCCCTTGGATCTTCAAAGGATAATCTTTACAGATCAATCGAATAACCATACTATATCTTAGTGGGTTATAGACAACAATCTCGGAAGTGACTAGCTCATACTCTAATGCATACTTTGCAATCAATGGTTCACTAATGAAGGAATGCGTAGAGCCTGGGTCTACCAAAGCATAAACAAGATCATAACATAATTCCACCATACCTGCAATCACATCTAGATCGTCCTTATGCTCTTGGCCTCATGCATGATACATCTGGGCTGAGGTTTGAGGATCGCGTCCAACTGAAGGATCATTGGTGCTGCGTGGTCTCCTTGTGGATCTAGATGGCACTTGTCTCGCTCCTTTTCCCTTTTTCAGATTATTTTGAGAAGCCACAGAGGTAGGAGCATTTGGATTCTACGGACACTACCTTATAAAGTTGCTATACTTGCCACAAAGGTAACAGGATCCGAAATGTTTGCAGCACTGTCCAAGGCTTGGGATTGCAGCAAATGTCCCTAGAGATTGGGATTGCAGCACATATTCCACCTGTGGCAGTTGGTGAAAAGTGGTAGACTTCTGATCCCACTGTCTACCCTTTTTCCGAGGCATGAGAGGTCTGGAATCATCTCGGGACCTTTTATCAGTTTGAGCTTGGTTCCCCTTTCTTCTTTCATAGGCCTTTTGGGAGGCTTCAGTAGCAATGGCTCGGTTGACCAAGGTCTAGAAATCCTCTATCTCCAAGGTAGTGAAGAGAGGACCTAGTTCATCAAAGAGGCCATGAATGAACATTCTGCATTTCTCTTTTTCCATTCGTATGATTTCAACACCATACCTCGCATATTTGTAGAAATTGTGGATATACTACTCTACATGCCTTCCTCCTTGTCTCAAGTGGTGGAATTTCTTGCGTCTTTCAGCAATATAATAATGTTCACTGACATACTACTTACGAAACTCCTGGAGGAAGAAGTCCCACGAGATTAGGTGCTCAGGTACGGTGAGTTTCACAGTGTCCTACCAACTCTGAGCTTCTTCAAAAATTAGGGCCAAGGCACACCCTAACTTGTGCTCCTCGGGACACTTCATCTACTTATTCAAAATTTTGAGAATATTTTCTAGCCAATACTCTGCTACTTCAGGGTTTTCCAGGTACTGGCATGTAAAAGTGTAAATTGGATACTAATAGAGCTTGTCAATAGGGGCTCCAAAAATAGATGAAGGTGTTTCAGCAGGCTGAGGAAGTGGTTATTGCCATAGAGGCATGACCACTTGCTTAATCATTTCGGCCATGGACATCAGATACTCCTGCTGAGTGGGAGGCATTGGAGAAGGATGAGGTGGGTCATTTTGCCCTTAGATTGTCTCCTTGTGTCGAGGAGGAGCTGAGGCACAGTTCATTTACGGCACGCCTATCAGTAGGTGCATACATTTGCAGATCTAATCATACAAAAAGGATTTAATTGTGTATGTTGCAAGTCACAGATAACATATACAATTAAACTCCTAGGTTGCATATGCAGATGCAAACTCATAACTGTAACATCCCTAAATAGTGATTAGAATGTTACCACTATTTAGAATTCCTAAATAGTTAAATAATCTTGAACTAAGTAAAGTCAATTAAGGGCTGAATTGAATAGTTAACAAAGTGAATTGCCAAAATGAAAGATTAAATGAAAATAGTGACCAATTTAGAATGACCTAGTTGAATTAAATGAGAAATATGATAATTGCATGCTAAACTCTTTGATTCCCCTAATGCCCTTGATTAAGTTAAGAGTAAGGATTAATTAATGGACATTTTGGACATTTCATAAATCCATTAAGATGGATGTCATCTTCATCCATTCTCTTCATTTTGGACGAATTGAAGAAGAAAATTAGGGAGGGTTTCTTGTGAGAGAAAGCTTGAATCTATTGTGTCAAAGTTGAAATTGAGCTAAACTCAACTTGGTGGCAGCATTACTAAGGTAAATACATGTTGTCCAAACCGATTCATGCTTGAAATTCTGATTTAGATGATGTATAATGCTTAGTTGAGTTGTTAGGTTGATAGAAATGAAGAGAATGATGAAATTGAACTTGTATACACCATGGATAACTTGAATTAGAATGGAATTTATGTGTAAGTGAAGGTGTAACAAGAAATAGGTTGCTGGAAATCTGAAATGAAATGTTGTTGTAAGAATTGAATTGTTAGAAAATGTAATTGAGATATGGAACTAATGAATTGAACATGATCATGATTAGGTAGTGTAATTAAGGTGTTAAACAAGCTAAATTGTTAGTAACCAATATTGAAAGACCTGGGAAACATGAACATGATAGAAAACAATCTTGTTAGGGACTGTTTTGATTGAGAAATTGTGTAAGCATGCTAAATGAACTTAGAGCTCTATTTTGAACATGTTGCTAGGTAAAAAAAAGATTGAATTGAATAGGTAACTTTCTGGAAAATGTGAGTACACCTAATTGAACTAGTTAAATTAGGTAATGGACTGCCTAGTTGATGAATTGATGTGTAATTGTGATCAAATGGATTAAACTAGGATTAACATGACTATGCCCTATTTTGAGAACATTGTTAGGTTAATTATGATGGCCTAGACATGTATGAACATGATCATGAATGAAATTGTCATGTTAGAACTTTGCTAGAATGAAATAAGGAACTAGAAATGCAACCTAGTGTAATCTGCCCAGAATGTTCTGTTCTGGGCAGTGACTTTGAAAATCACTAAAAATTGTATATAATGAATTTAAGGCTAAAATTTTTATGGACAACACCTTGGAATGTATAAATTAACTATGAGAAAACAGAGCTAAACTTTGGGTTGTGTACTGAAATGTAGAGAAGAAATACTTGAGACAGTGCAAACTGCCCAGTAAAGCAGGATTCCCTGTCTTTGAGTAAAAACTGTATTAATTGGCTAAGAAATAAAATTCAAGCCTTATATGGTCATTAAGACAAATGTTTTAGCTTTCCAACCGTGTAAACTAATCGAAATTCCGACATACGGATTAAAAGATATGACCATTTAAAGGGACAATGTGCAAACTGCCAGGTAGCAGTGTCCTGGGCAGTTTGGGACTGTTTTTGCTCCTAGAAGCAAACTGTTTCCAAAACAGTTTTGGGACATTGTAATCTGTCCAGTTATGTCCTAAAATGGGGTAATAACAATATAGAGATGAATAAGTAAGAAATGCTGAAAAGAAAGAATAAAAAGTAGCAAAATGTTAGGTACAAATGTGGTAACATTATTACTATATATGTGTGACATTATATGCATGTTTTGATGAATTGTATGTGTTATGCTTGCTAGACCAAGGGCAGCAAGTTGTGGTAGAGGAAGAAAAGAGTGAACATGCCAAATCAAGAGGCAAAGGGATTTGGATACAATACAAGTGATTAGCTAGGAGTATTGTGAGTGTAACCAAATTTAGGCTTAGGACTTAGGTCCTAACCAATCTTGCTACTGTGTTAATTCAATGACAATACCATGTAACATGATCTAATATATATTTTGTTAATTAAGGGAAGAATGATATGAATGACAACTTGTTTGATACCATGTTCTACTTGTTTAATTGATTATTAAGCAAGTGAAATGAAATGCTTGACATGTTGCATTGCTTATGCCAAAGGTAAGAAATGGCATGCTTGCTTGGAGAATAAGGTACTCACATTGCATACATATGAACGTGTTTGTGATTGATATGCATGACTTGTTTGAAATGAAACGAACTATGGTACCACCTTGTGTTCATGCCAATCGAATGGCATGGATAAACTTGTCTTGCGAGTTAAGACTCTATAAGCCTAAGGGCTTGGCCTTTGAATGGCATAATCATGTATTGATTAATGAATTGTATAAAGCTGGAATGAAATTGATAATCAACAACCTTGGTAGCTAGTTTGGATAGATAGAAGGGCATGCCTTAGAATCTAGAGCTCATATTGGCACTACGGTGCATATTGTTGAAGATTTGATTATCTAGTGAACTAATTACCAAGGGTGTTGTAAGATGAATTAATAACTTGAAATGAACATTGTTTGTTTTGGATGTGTGATGTGAACAGTACTTGTGTTGTAAGATTCTTGAATGAACAAACTTGTCTTGAAAGATAACACATGAATGATTGTATAACTTGTTACTTCCCATGAAAGAAATGCATAGATGATGTTTATTGTGTAAGAATGTCTACTTGGTACTTGGTGTATTTGATTGCTTGTCTTCTAAGCAATAATTCGAATAGCTTGATGTAATCATATGATGATGATGCTATGTTGTAAATGTGAATCGCATGCTTGTCTATGTCTACTCCTTGAATTGGAATAGTATATGACTTGTAGTGATAATCTTGATTCCTTGAAATGCTTGTACACTTGGATAAGTAAACTTGGAAATTTGCTAGACTTAGTGTTACCTCACTAAGTACATAACTTCTACTTACCGCTCTACTCTTCATTCTTCCCATAATAGATTAAGGACACTTTCAAGAGGATAACTTAAGCTCGAAGCATCATTTTGAAGCAAGCTTGAAAGTATGATTTCATACTCTTTATATTCTCCTAGTTTGGTGGCACTAGAACTTGTAATATTTAGCCTTGATCATGCATTTTGTTGTGCGTTTAAGACTAGTAATTATGTATAGCTTGTATGGGCCTATCCTGTAACCAACATGGGTGACTTGAACTATGTATATAACTATGTTGATATGTATATAAATAAGTATGATGCTGCGCAAATTGTGAAAGTAATTCAATGATTGATGAAACCTTGTATCATTCGAATACTAGACCAATATTGTATGATCATGCATTTGTTCTTGTGGCCATTGGTATGATTCGGCAATGCTTATTGGATTGGAGCTAAGGTATGTACAAGCATGAATTAACAATGTTACTAGCTAAGGATGCCATGAAATATTATGTCTTGTTTGAAAAAGAATCAAATGTGTTAAGTGACCACCTAGTTATTGGAATAGGGTATACGAACATGTAATAAGAATGTAAGTTGGGTCATGTCTAATAGAAATCTATTGTGAATTATGCAACACTTGTCATTGATATTCGAATGGTGTATGTGTATTGAATGGAATGGTAAATTGTAGTATGATAGTGGTAACTTAGGATATAAGCATGAAACGAAACAAATTAGTACCTAAATTAGCATGCTATGTATGTTTGTTTTGATTAATGCGGATTACTTGTATGTCTTGTATTGTTGTGTTTGGGTTACTTGCATCACAAGTTATCTATATCAAGGTTACTTGTTCGAAAAGTAACCTATTTATTGCATTGCTCTCGCTTTGGTAACGCTTCCAAACTGGATTACGACTAACCCGAGGATGGGGTGTTACAATAACAGACTTTAGTTAAGTCCTAGAATCGACTAAACCTAGGCTCTTATGCCACAACTGTAACACCCCCTCCCCGGCTTGGTAGAGAATCGGGTCAGAAAGTGTTTATCATAAACTAATTCAGAGATTGGAAGTTAAACCGGGTTTGAAATCTTGTTTGGAATGCCTTATTAGTCTCTCTTAAGACTTATCGAACTAACTTATTAATGGCTCACTCAGTTTGGGGTCAATTTGAATATTTTTTCAAACTTAGGGACTCAATTGCAAATTTTAAAAATTAAGAGACTTTATCATAATTTCATTATACAAATATTTAATTAAGCTTACCAATTATTAACCTGTGAAATTTCGTTATTAACGGAGGTCGTTTACCTATCCAATTAGACTATTTAAAGATTAGTCACCAATTTGTAAACTATTTAAAACTGTACTTTAAGCCTTTTAACAGAATTAACTGACACCGTACCGATACATTTAGGACTGTATCGTTACTCTAAGTCAAATTTCACAATTTGATAACTAAGGGTGACAAGCTCGTATCGAGACATACAAGCCTGTATCGATACGCGTTAACTAAGGTTGACCCATTTCGGTACACCCCAAGGCCGTACCGATGCAATGGATTTTCCATATCTCGCTGCTGAGATCCGTATCGATACACCCTATTTTCCTAGGGCCAAATATGCAAGGCCGTACCGAAACAACTTGACCCTTATCGATACGTCTGTCTTGTAATCACAAATTTTATCTATTTTTTATTTAAATTAACTTGTTGAACGTTGTATAAATGCCATTAAATTTTACCAGCAAGTTATTCATATATAATTCTAGTTACATGCAAAATTTTTATGCATTTTGAATTCATTTACTAGGATTTTTCCTTTTGGTGACTTTAAGCTTATTTTGACTAGTTTTTCATTTCATAAACAGGCCAACATTCACATTTAACACCTAGGCACTATTAGGCTTTTACACACATCAAAATATGCAAATACAACTTGTCTAAACCATATGCCACCTTACTAGGAGTTCAACCCAATATATAGACATACATAGTATCGATGAGAGTGACTTGCAACCGCAACTACACGATCGAAGCCCGGAATACTTCAAGATCCTAAAATGCATGAGACACACGAATGTTAGGCTTATATAGCCTAGTGAGGTCGTTATAACAAATGTACAACCAATTTATCAAATGCATGAATAACATATAAGCATGCTTGGGTGACATTTTACTTAACATCAATAACAATAAAACATTTTCAAAGCCAATAGTCATGATTCCACATAGCAATTATAAATCATATAAACATATCATTTCCCTTGGACATAGTAATCAATGGATCCGCGGATTCCCCTGTACACCACACATATCAGAAATAGGTTGTAGCCTTGAGTCGTAGCTCTGGATAGTCTCCGACACAATCCATCCTTATCTAACCACACATATAGGCTATAGCCTCAGACCGTAGTCCAATCCTTTACTTAGTGAGCTCAAGTAATCCTAAGGCATGCCAATTGTATCCAATGTCCACAAATTTCCAAGTTCACACATCATCACAAATCTTACCTTTGGTGCCCTTAGGCCATAACATATTGGAAACGAAATTGAGTCTTATGCCCACATATCACATGTCATGGATTATTCATATCAATCTCACATATAGCATATCTAGATTATCACAAATAAGCTTGTAACATATCAACCATATCGAAGACTTACCATGCTCACCATTAGCATCCATAAAGCTTGCTCTAATTGAGCCTTTAATCACATGCAAACATAATCACAAAGAAAATGCAACGGGAAGGCACCTAGCCTATCCCTTGACTCAACTACACTCATCTAGTGCACGAGAGCTTCTAGGGTTCTCAAATTTCGATTCATTTGCTCCTAGACTTGATTTAGAATGATGGATTGGTTTCCTTCAATTCTTGAGCTAAGAAATAACACAAGGAATCGTTATATCAACATAACAACATCAAACTCATTTCAAAGATTAGGCTTAGTAATTCGACTTGAAATTAAACCCCAAATATTCATAGAATTCAATAATTGATTGAGGGCTTTTACTTACCCAATTGATAGCTATGGAACAATACCTTTGAATCAAGGTTAACTTGGACTTAAGAGGCTCAATAGGAAAAGTGTATGCTTGAGTTCAACGGACAAAACAACAATGGAGGTGTGTGCTTGTTATGCAAGACAAGGAGGCATCTTGGTTTTGGTGGATATTAGAAACAAAGATGAGAGCTTCCCTTTAATCTATTATTAGGGATTTATCATTTTAATTACTCTTCACCTATCCAAGGACCAATAGGGTGCTTTCCTCTAAGCAAGGGAAAGCTTATTTAAATGTTTCCATCATTTTATCCCTTTTTTCTCAATTCTAGGCAATCAATGGTCATTAGCCCCCTTTTCATAGTTATCCCACGTGAGGGGTGATGAGCTAGGAGGTGAGTCAGCCTTTAAATTTCCATTCCTATCAATTTATTCACCAATACCAATTTTTGTAGAGACCCGTATCGATACACCTTATGGGTGTATCCATACGGTTGGCCAAATCTGATAAGTTAGTTATTGGTAGTTAGGTCGTACTGATACTGGTCTTACCGTATTGATATGCCTAGTTCATTTTCAACCATTTCAACTTTGAATTTCTTACAAAGAAGATCCCACAATTCAATTTAAGTCCCAATAGCATCCATTACTTCACAATAGAGTACAAAGGTTTGAGAAATTACATCATTTAGCTCGGTCGGTTACAGAATTTCTAACAACCGGAACCAAATTCTGACTATGTCAGTTTTTAGGATGTGATACTAAATGTTAAAGCAAAGAAAAGTAAAGTAAAGCTATTATTAAAGAAGAACAAATTGATGCTGATTCGCAAAGATATCTACCGATATTGGATGTTAGGTTTGTTGCTAAGTATAATGCTAATTATCAGTAAAATGCTATAGCAACGAAACAACACATATCTACTGGACAAGGTTTTCGTATAAACTCCTAAAATATGTCTAGATAGAAGTTGATAAAAGACTGCTACGATGATACATATCTGCGTTAACCTCAACAACCTTATTATCTATTTAAGTTCCTCTTATTAGTTGTTGAAACCCTAAACTTATGTCTAAGCCAGATTAGGACTCAAGTTAACAGGCTAAGCCCCATTGTTCACACAGTCTAACTTAACTCTCTCTCGATAGTAAGCCACAAATCAATAATCAAAGGCCTCTATCGATAGCCCTTACAAGATTAAGCATTAGGTTCAATTACATTAATAGATAAGAAACAAATGCTATAGCATTGAATAATAATTAAACAAAGTAACTTAAACAATAAACCCAACAACGAGTATTTAGCTCATGTCTGAGCAAATAACATTCATCAACATAATATAATAAGTCATGGAAGCCAATAAATTAGCAAGAGAATGAGTATTTAGCTCCAATCTTCTTAATCCTCTCTCGATAGGTGTTGGTGCCTGGAGACTCTTTTTGACATTTGCTAATGGTGGTTCTTAGTCGTGGAAGATAAAGGGTTGTTCCTCAAATAATGCTTTCTTTTATATGTGTTTTTTCGTTAGGCACAACTCACCTTTCTTGTGGTATTCCCCCCACCTTTTAAAATAAGAGAAAACCCTAAGGTTATATACTTTAAGCCCATTAACTGTCAAGAAAATAATATCTTGCGACATACTTTTAGTAAATTGTCACGTGATCCATTAAAAAAGATCTTTGTTTTCCTCGTCATAAATGACTCAATGAAGGAGAGGGGACCACACATTCAATCACTTTAAAGGATTCAAGATTTGTCTCCAGTGTCACATAAATGTTGTGGCATCCAGTCAATCATGAGAGAATGCTACTCCAATGCTCTAATGCTCCAGTTCTTCTTCCAATCTATTGCTTCCTACACAAACATCACTAGAATATATTACCTGATAAATCTACAAAATGCATATATTTCATACATTTTTACTCTGTTATTTGCTTGTTTTAGGCTCATTTCATGGCATTTAGGTTTCATTTAGTTCATATAGTTGCATTTTGTTTCATAGCTTTGGTTGTTGTGGGTTAATTGTAAAATGGGTGCTACTTGAGAAAGGTTTGGTATGGTTTCGTGATGTGCAGATGAGCAGGGCAGAGTAGCTGAAAATGCCATAGCATTTTGGACTGAAAAGGCTAGGTGCAAAAAAAGATGAAAAACAAAGAAGATATTTTCCAGCCCACATGTGAAAACCCCCATTTATCTCTTGTGCCAAGCATGTGCTAGGGAATATTCCTTAGGTCACAAAGGGAATGTTTATGGCACAAAACCCTAGGAGCCTCAACTATATTAAGAATAAGAAGCCCTCATTTAAAGGTGTGCTGAAATGGTGACCTAAAAAGCTAAGGAAGAGAAAGGGAGCTCTTTTCTTCATCTTTTTCCTCAACTTGGTGTCTTCCATTGTTGAAGCTCCAAAGGGAAGATCTTCCTGGCCCTTGAGAGAAGCAACAAACCTAGGGTGGTTCGTTGCAGTCCAAGGCAGATCAGGAGTTTACCTTTCCTTATGCTTTTGCTGTGACATTTTATATTTTTTTGGATATGGGTTGTATGAGACGTATGATGATGGATGTTTTTTGCCCAGCCATGAACTGATTTTAGGTGGCTTGGGTTTGTTTGGATGATTATGTTTGGTTTCCTTTAATGAATTCTTGTATGTTTTCCACCTTTATCTGTGCTTTGCCTATGGTTTTATTTCCTTAGGGTTGTAAGAGCCTTTGAAAGTTAGCCTTTCCTTCAGTGTTTGATTAGCTTAATGGTCGAGAGAGTTAGGCTTAGATCCACGTAGGAAATGGAGTTGGATGCTGAGAGGCACATCTCTAACCCACCTTAGAGATAATGGAAGGGTTTCAATGGCTAAAAAGGGTAGTACATCGTGGGTAGAGGAGTGTTAGGATTACGCTGAGAGGTATTGCCACAGCACTTCTTACTCCCAGATTCCTTACTAGCGATAGCTTAGGAACACTCTTAGTAAACCCTTCCGAACATAGGATAAGTTGGAAGGTTGAAGCATTCATGAGGGCCAAACATAGGTTATCTAGACAAACCTAGCCAGTCATTCCCATAGTGAGTTTAGCACACGTGTAAGGACAGTTTTAAGTCTCTTGGATCAGCCAGTTTTTATTCTAGTTAATTGCCATAGCATTTACATCTTTGCTTCTGTTTGCCACAACAATTGCATTTCCAATATGTGTTTGCATTGCTTAAACTCGACCTGAAATACCTCCAATCCCTATGGAGACGATACTAACTCATCACTTTACTACTTGTTCAATGTGTATACTTGCATTGTTTGTGTATCATTTATAGTACACCAAACACGCAACAAGTTTTTGGTGCCGTTATCGGGGATTGGCAATTGGTCATCTATGGTTTAGTTTTTGCATTGTTTTATTTTTTTAAGTTTTTGTACAGTTTTACTTGTTGTCTTTGCAGGTGTTCCGCTAGTGTATGACCAGAAGAAGACCTAGTGGACCTTTACGACCTATCATTCCTGAAGTTGAGCATCTTTTTTGGCAAGGAAGGCGTATACAATAAGATTTGAGAATCATGAATAGACATTAGAATCAAGGATTACCGGTTGATAATCAATGAAATCATGATACTGCAGCAAATCCTGGAGCAATAGTTATACCACGAGCTATGATAGATCACTTGAATCCTATCTTGGATGATCTAAATTCTGGAATTGTGGCTCCCAAGATCCAAGCAGCTCACTTTGAACTCAAGCCAATCATGTTTATTATGTTGAATTCCATTTGGCAGTTTGGTGGATCACCTCATGAAGATGCAAGGCAACACATTCGTGCATTCTTGGAAGTTTGTGATTCATTTAGACAACAAGGAGTGCATGAAGATGTGCTAAAGTTGAAGTTGTTCCCTTATTCCTTGCGTGATCGGGTGAGAGCTTGGTTGAATGGAGTTCCTGCTGGTTCAATGGAGACATAGATAGACCTATGCAAAAGTTTTTTGATGCGGTATAACCCACCCAATAGGAATACCCAATTAAGGAATGACATTGCTTCATTTCGTCAGCCTGATGATGAATCGATGTACAAGTGTTGGGATAGATTCAAGGGACTGTTGCCCATACAAGAATATGTTGGATGCTTCAGCAAATATAACCCTGTTGGACAAGTCACCCGAATAAGCGTTTCATATCCTTTATAGGATAGCAAACAACGTCTACCAATTCCCTACCTCAAGGCTCGAAGCGGGGAAAAAGACTCAAAGGATGCGAGAATATGATATTGATGACTCGGTTTCAGCTCAATTATCAGCCATTAACAACATGTTAAAGAATCTCCAACGTCCAAACGAGGTAAACGAAGTGAAGGTTACATCAGCCTGTCTTCGATGTGAGGGAAACCATCATTTGAGTGAGTGCCCAGAAAACCAAGAATCTACCAACTATGTGGGGAACTACAATAGGAACAACACCTACTTGAACACCTACAATCTAGGATGGCATCAGCACCCTAACCTTTCTTGGGGGAACCAGGGGAACAATAATGCTGGCAGTTCAAATCAGTAACAAAATCTGATCGAACCCCCAGGCCACCAGTAGAATATGCCATGGCAAAACAACAGAGGTTCGGCGTCTTCATCAAATAACAATTATTTGGAAGCTACATTCAAGGATTTCATGTTAACCACGAAGGAAATCATGTTAACCAGGTAGTCGACCCTCTCTAGGTTAGAGAACAAGGATGAAAATAGCATTGAACAAGGAATCAATGAGTAATTCCCTAATGAGAAAATTTTATATGATACAGCAATTCCGTGGTATGCTGATGTTGTTAACTATCTTGTTAGTGGTATTTTGCCTCCTAATTTGAATAGCCAGGGTCGGAAGAAGTTCAAGCACGATGTGAGGTTCTATTTTTGTGATGAACCTTATTTGTTCAAGGAATGTGCTGATCAAATGATAAGGATGTGTGTTCTCGAAGAGGAGCAAAAGGACATCAATTCCATTGCCACTCATCGTTGTGTAGAGGCCATATCGGTGGAACAAGGACTGTTGCAAAGGTCCTAGAATCCAGGTTCTATTGGCCAACACTTTTCAAGGATGCACACGAGTTTTGCAAGACTTGTGACTGGTGTCAAAGAACAGGGAAGATTTCTTGAAGGAATGAAATGCCATTGCAAGGCATCTTGGAGGTAGAGCTTTTTGATGTTTGGGGAATTAACTTCATGGGACCATTCCCTTCGTCTTTTGGAGATCTATACATCTTATTATCGATAGACTATGTGTTGAAATGGCTAGAAACTATGCTACACCGAAGAACGACTCTAAATCAGTTCTCAAGTTTTTTCACAAGAATGTTTTCACCAGATTTGGAGCGCCAAAAGCCATCATTAGCGATGAAGGATCCCACTTTGACAACAAGCTTATTGCCAAAGCACTATACAGATATAGGGTAAGGCACAAAATTGCTTCGACATATCACCCCCATACCAATGGACAAGCTGAGGTCTCCAACCATGAGTTTAAACAAATACTTTAGAAGGTCATCAACCCCAAGAGAAAGGACTGGTCCCCAAAGCTTGATGAGGCCTTATGGGCCTATCAAATAGCTTTTAAGACACCCTTGGGGATGTTCCCCTTCAATCTAGTCAATGGAAAAGCATGTCACCTCCTCGTCGACTTTGAACACAAGGCTTATTGGCCATCAAGAAGCTCAACATGGATGCTCAACTGGCTAGTGATAAATGGCTGCTAGAGCTTAATGAGATGGAAGAATTTAGAGCCCATGTGTATGAGAATGCACGGTTATATAAGGAAGAAATGAAGAAGTGGCATGACAAGCACATTTTGCCACGACATTTTTCATAAGGGCAACAGGTTCTGTAACGGAACTGAACTTGATGTGAGAACAAGATCTGTAGATCGAGGAAGGCTTAAGCCTGAAGCCAAAGTTTGGAATCACTTTGTCAAAACTCGTCTTATGCCCACAACTCACTCTACCACTGTTCACATCAACCGGTTGATTCTTATCCATTCCATCTTGAATGGTCGGTCGATGTTGGGAAGTTGATTGTTGATGAAGTCTATGCATGTCTAAAGAGAAGCAAGAGCGTACTAATTTTTCCAAATCTTATCACCACTCTTTGCCGCAAGAAACAGGTCTTCGAAGACCCTCATGAAGACGAGGAGGACGACGACAAGCACCCAATCACACCATCCCACATCCCCAGTCTACGAGGATTCGATAAAGATGCCCCAACGGAAACTATTGAATGCGGGGCCAAAACTTTTACTTTAGCAAGGATTGCATCCTTGGTGGCCACCACCAACCACCTACGGTCTGACATTGATCACATGCGTGGCAAGCTCACAACCTATTTCAGTTATGTGAAAGCAAGGGATGTTGTTCTCAACGCATACTTCTGAGAAATGCGGCCCCACATGACTGTCGACTTTCCCCCTTCCTTGAGGAACTGTTTGCTACCCAGATGGACCCTCCAACTACGAGTAGAGCAAGTGCTTCTCATCCCATCCTGGCTGTAAAGAAATCTGCCCCACCGAGATCCCCAACTATTGAGCGTGAATCCACTCCACAAGAACCTACACCTGCTGAGCCTGCCGCAGCAAAAAGTAAGAAGCTTAAAAAAAGAGCCAAAACTCTGGCTTCTGCCCCACAACCTGAAGAGCCTGCTACCAACCCCGTCACTATCAAGAGTGAAATTGATGAAGAGATCGTTGAACCGACCCCCACTCATGTACTAGATCCTGTGGTGGACTAGACTCCAAATGCTACGCTAAGATTTAGACCACCCCTACTGAAGAATATGAGCCTGAAGATGATGATGATGTTGACCAACTTGAGCAAACTGAATAGGATGACCCAGCCCCAACACCCGAACCGGAACAGGAAGACCCACCCGTTGCCTCGCTTAAAAAATTGAGCATCAAGCATAAGGCATCCAAAACTGTGAAACAAAAACAACCATGACGTACCTCCCTTGCATTGCATTTAGTTTAGTTTCATGCATCTAGTTTTAATTTAGTTAACTTTTATGCATTGAGGACACTGTATTTTCCATGTTTAGGGGTGTTAGTGTTCGTAGTTAGTCATTTGATTTGTAGTTAGGAACAAAAGTTTTGCTATGGCATTTTGTTTAGTTCAAAGAGAGTTTTGTGAATAAATTCATGATGTCCAATGATGAACATTTAAACTTGTATGGATTGAAATTAATTGAATGATTATGACTAGTTGAGATTGGTAGAACTGACTTTAGGGTTTGGTGCTTTATGAATTGAATTGTTACATGATTGCTTGCTTTCTATACTTAAGTTTCATAGAAAAGTCTCTAGGAAATGACTCTTGCATGCCTTAGTATAAATAATCTTAATAAACTTGAATGATAATTACAAGCATTAAAGGCTTTGTTAAACTCCCCTGTGCTTAAATATGTGTAGACCCGTGAATAAATGCTTCAACATAGCTGTAGAGGGACACTCCTTTAATAAATGGCGGCAATAGCATATGAGTGAATGAAAGTAATCACGGGATAACTCTACTCAATAGGCTAGGGAATGAGGTGTTTGCTCCACTTCATTTTCAAGTCTAGGAAGGTAGCTGTGATGAGCTGACTCCCTTCGAAGTAGCAAAGAGAAAAAAAAGGAAGAGAAGTGAGAAAAAATAAAGATTACAATATGGGAGTAAAAACTGTGCTTAAATCGCTTAGAAATATTAAGGTGCATTAGAGAGCTTTCCTAAATTTTTTTCTTAGCTATGTTACCCATAGGTTGGATGCAATCACGCACACACATACAATGAACCTGGCCCTAAGGGATGTTCTCAAAATCTCAAGTCTAGTCAAGCATGTTGATAGCCTGTATTTTTTTGAGGACTGAAATTTTGCCATAGCTCTGTCTTGAACTAAATTTTTGCCATAACATTTCTTCTATTCTTTTCTACTCATTGCTTGAGGACAAGCAATAGCTTAAGTTTGGGGGTGTGATAACTCTACAAAATGCATATATTTCATACCTTTTTACTCTGTTATTTTCTTGTTTTTAGGCTCATTTCATGGCATTTAGATTGCATTTAGTTCATATAGTTGCATTTTGTTTCATAGCTTTGGTTGTTATGGGTTAATTGCGAAATGGATGCTGCTTGAGAAAGGTTTGGTCTAGTTTCATGATGTGCAGGCGAGCAGGGCAGAGTTGCTGAAAATGCCATAGCATTTTGGACTGAAAAGGATGGGTGCAGAAAAAGACAAAACACGAAGAAGATATTTTCCACCTCACATGTAAGAACCCTTATTTGTCTCTTGTGCCAAGCATGTGCCCGAGAATATTCCTTAGGTCACAAAGGGAATGTTTAGGGCACAAAACCCTAGGAGCCTCCACTATATAAAGGACAAGAAGCTCTCATTTTAGGGTGTGCTGAAAAGGTGATCTAAAAAGCTAAGAAAGAGAAAGGAGAAAGGCAGCTCTTTTCTTCATCTTCTTCCTCAACGTGGTGTCCTCCATTGTTGAAGCTCCAAAGGGAAGATCTTGCTGGCGCTTGAGAGAATCAACAAACCTAGGGCGGTCCGTGGCAGTCCAAGGCGGACCAGGAGTTTACCTTTCCTTCTGCTTTTGCTGTGACATTTTATATTTTTCTAGATATGGGTTGTATGAGACGTATGACGATGGATGTTTATTGCCCAGCCATGAACTGATTTTAGTGGCTTGGGTTTGTTTGGATGATTATGTTTGGTTTCCTTTAATGGATGCATGTATGTTTTCCACCTTTATCTATGCTTTGCCTATGGTTTTATTTCCTTAGGGTTGTAAGAGCCTTTGAGAGTTGGCCTTTCCTTGAGTGCTTGATTAGCTTAATGGTTGAGAGAGTTAGGCTTAGATCCACGTAGGTAATGGAGTTGGATGCTGAGAGGCACATCTCTAACCCACCTTAGAGATAAGGGAAGGGTTTCAACGGCTAAAAAGGGTAGTACATTATGGGTAAAAGAGTGTTAGGGTTTATGCTGAGAGGTATTTCCATAGCATTTCTAACTCCCAGACTCCTTACTAGAGATAGCTTAGGAACACTCTTTGTAAACCTTGCCGAGCATAGGATAAGTTGGAAGGTTGAAGCATTCATGAGGGCCAAACATAGGTTATCTAGACAAACCCAGCCAGTCATTCCCATAGTGAGTTTAGCACACATGTGAGGACAGTTTTAAGTATGTTAGTTCAGCCCAATTTTGATTCCAGTTAATTGCCATAACATTTACATATTTGCTTTTGTTTGCCACAACAATTGCATTTCTAGTCTGTGTTTGCATTGCTTAAACTCGACATGAAATACCTCCAATCCATGTGGAGACGATACTCACTCATCACTTTACTACTTGTTCGATGTGTATACTTGAACTATTTGCGTATCATTTATAGTACACCACACCACGCAATACTACCTTTCCTATTAATAGTGTAACACCCCTAACCCAGCTTAGGAGTAAACCGAATTAGGAAGTGTTTCAAAACAAGCAAAGAATGATTTAGAACATGTAGACTTGATGTCAAACACCAAAGTTAAATCAAAGACAAGATTATACTTCAAATTACTCAAATTTAGCAAAAAATTTAAACCCTAACTTGAGTTACCTTATAAAGATACAAGTACATAGCTTACTCTTCAAGCACTGAATTAAAACCTTTCATAACACAAGCATTAGAGTCTTTTACTATATAAAGGCATTCAACCATTCTTTACAAATGTGGCTTTAGGCTTCGATTTTAATATTTTGAGGTTCATAACAATTTAGGCCAACTAGAATAACCAATTCATTTGTTAGTGGGACATCTTAAAACCCTTAGCTATTAACTACATCTTTGTTATGCCAATTTCTTCTTTTGAAAATAGCATATATAAACATCGAAGATCTATAGTCATTTCCTTATGGTTAAATAATTACTAGGAGACACTAAAACGTGGTCTAATCCCACAAAAATATTACTAGTTTATTACAAAAATCATTTACCCAACAAAGACTTTAAAATTTTTCCTTACTTAGACCAAACAAGTAAAACATGGAAGTTACTACCAAACAAGCAATCCAACAACCACCTAAGGACCAACATATCTAAGATGGTTCGAAAAGCATAAACCATTTTTATGATCATGACTAATTAATCAAACATTTCTTAGCATAACAAGAATTTTGTTTATAGCCTTTAATCTTATTCGATTTATAAGGTGTCCTACCAATCATTCATGATCTCAATTTATTAAAGCATTATAACCCACATAACTTATTCGACAAGAAAACATTCAAATATATCTCTAGCATAGCTCAGCTATCAAGCAACTACTCAATTACCATATTAACGGAACTTAGCCAACAAACAACCAAAAAGCTTAATAGACCACTACAAATAATGATAGCTACTTAAAAACTTATACACTGATGAGATCAAAGAATTAACTAAATGCATTATGCATAGCTAAAGATTAAGTGCCACCATCTAGGAGTTCTTTAAGGAAATACAAGACATACAATCTCGACTTTTGGTGATCTTGTCCAGGTTTAAGGCTAACCAAAGATGAACTTAACCTGAAAGACAGTGAAAGGAGATATAAGTATAATTACTTAGTGAGGTAGCTTAATGCATCTAAAGCAGGGAACAATAACTCGTCCTTTCACCTAGTTCTTTTGCTTATGCACATATGATTCTAAGCTTGGACAATAAGTTAACCAATCTAGGGCAAGACATTCAATCAAGAAATCACACTTATACATGGGCAATTAGAACTAGGCATGTTCATACATACATATAGGTATTCGAATAGAGCATAGCTATTCACCCAATTGGATACTCAATATAGACATTACTTACTATGCAAGTCATTATCATTTCTCATTAATCATCATATGAACTTTCTTGGTTTCTTTTATCATAGCCTTGTGATTCAAGCAACTTATTTCACTTGTATATCTTTTGTTTGAATCATCCATAGTACCATTAATTCATGAGTAAATATTTTTATACTTGTATATATATACATATCCAAAACAGTCCTCAAATCATGTATATACAAGTATAAGTTCAAAACAGTCCAATATATACATGGACTTATACAAAACAATCCTTAAATCAATAGTATACACTTATAGGTTCAAAAGAGTCTAAAATATTCATGAACTTATACAAAACAGTCCTTAAAATCGAGAGTATATACTTATAGGTCCAAATAATCCAATACATGGATTTATCCAAAACAGTCCTTATATCTTGAGTATACATATATATGTTCAAAACAGTCCAAGACATCTTTGAATTTAGTGAGAATAGTTCTTAAATCTTGAGTAAACATATATATGTTCAAAACAGTCCAAGACATAGTTGGATTTAGTCAAAATAGTCCTTAAATCTTGAGTATACATATATATGTTCAAAACAGTCCAAGACATTCTTGGATTTAGTCAAAATAGTCCTTAAATCTTTAGTATAGATATATATGCTCAAACAGCCCAAGACGTAGTTGGATTTAGTCAAAACAGTCCTTAAACCTTGAGTGTACATATATATATATATATATATATATATTCAAAACAGTCCAAGACATAATTGGATTTAGTCAAAACAATCCTTAAATCTTGAGTGTACATATATATATTGAAAACAGTCCAAGATATAGTTGGATTTCGTCAAAACTGTTCTCAAATCTTGAGTATACATATATATGTTCAAAACAGTCCTTGAATCTTGAGTATACACTTATAGGTTCAAAACAGTCCAAGACATTGTTGGATTTAGTCAAAACAGTCCTTAAATCTTCTATATATTTTTATAAGTTCAAAATAGTCCATAAATACTAGTATTTTATCCAAATCTGTCCATAAATCATGTATATACTCATACACCAAGCCATTTATTTAGTTTATAAGTATTCATGAATTCTTTAATCATAACCACAAGGTTTCGAATCATGACACTAATTCTTAATCCAATTACGCACAACTTCAGTTAAACGTTAATTACTTATTATGCAAGTTTTCATGTTGATTCAATAGATTAACTTATGGATTCATATTTTTTCTTAAACAAGGCATCACTTAAATATGGTTACTTATCACATAAGTTATTCTAATTTTTAATTACTTGTCTTATAAGACATCAAACATATCATAGTCATAGCACATCACATGCATGATTTTACTTATCAAATAAGTTATTAGCTTAGCTTGTCATGGACTTAAGTTGCTTATTATAGAGGCTATCAAACTTAGCATGTCATCGACTTATGTTTATATGTTAAAGTATCAAACATAGTATCTCAAGAGCATAAATAGTTATCACCCAAATTATCAAGCATAGAATCTCATAACATAGTTACTTATCATATAGTTATTAAACATAGTATCGTATAACATGAATACTTTTCACATGATTCGTCAAACACAGTTCATTTGTTTAACTTGCAAATTTCATTATTTTGTCTTTCTCATAGTCTCGAGAATCAAGTAACAACCTAGGTACTCGAATCCCCAACCAACTGTTGCCAATAGAAAGGTACTCATAGTACCGATCAATCCCTCATACTGCCGCAAAATGATGACAATACTTCCCTCCTACTGTCACCAAATAAGGACCATAGTCCACCCCAAACATGAGCTCTATGGACTCTATGGCATGCCAACAATACCTAATATCGACTTGAGACCAAGGCTTTTCACATATTCTTATCTTATCATATCAAAATTGAGCTTGGCTCCATATTCATGTAATCATATACATGTTATAATCTTATCATAGCTGAAACGATTGAGCATTGCTCCATATCAAAATATCAGATCATATTTCATATTACTTAACTTATGATACGCATGAATACACATATAGATTCCATCATGCTCATAGTTTTAAGGTCATTTAACCAATAGGTCATATCTTAATTTTCTTCTAGATTTAACTTGCACATAAATACAATCACAAGTTCAATTCTCAATTCAAACATACCTTTTTATCAAACATTTACTTAGCATAGTGTACTTTAACAAGTAGTCACTTACCTTAGATCCAAGCTTAGCTTAAGCGTTTTCTAATATATGCATAAGGAAATATAATTAAATTGATAAGTTGTTCAGGAAGGCTTTTAACCTATCCCGAGACTTTAAACTACACTCACCTCTTATCCTGAAGTTACGGGATGCCTGAATCCTTAATCATATCTTGCTACTTATCCAAATCCTTTCTTAGCTCCTTCTTGGCCTAACAATTTACAAGAGGGCTAATTTGTATATTAGGACCATACTTATCAACAAATTATTTGCAAGGTCACTTTAATTTTAATGCCCACAAACATGTAAACACAAGGCAGCTCATAACAATCCTAGATGCCAAGACAATTCCTAATCACATGTTCACAAACATGTGTGCAAAAACAGTCCATAACCATTCATGTTCATACAAAAAGAGGGTAATTAACTTGTATACATTTTTACACATAAAAAACAGTCCAATGTTTGCTTTAAATTGTCCATTTACTTAATTTGCATTCTTGTGCGCATCAAAACAATTCTCTAACATGATCATATACATTCAAGCAGTCCAATTAATTTCACAACTATCCAGAACATCCCTAAACTCATAAGCACACAAATAATCAAGCTTAAAACAGCCTATGATTATCCGAATTATCTAAAACAGTCCCAAATTCCCACTTACACAATTTGCGTACCTACAACAGTCCCTAAACATTTTGCAAGACAGACCATTAATTTAGTTTACAAAACTGTCCCTAAACTGGGCAAAACAGTCCCTAAACCTTTTACAAGTCAGTACATTAATTTAGCTTGTAAAACAGTACACAAGCAGTTCTTTTTAAATAAATCCCCTGCTTTTAAATCTCCAAATCAGCCCTTAATTAATTGCAAACCAATCCCATGTTTTAGATTAAAGGTCCAGTTCATTTTTCCATTGTTAAGGCAGTCCCAAACAGTTTTGATTTTGCAAAACAATACCGAATTTAATATCCGCATGCTTAATTTACATAGACTCATTAACATCAAGTATGGTGACTAGAATTTCACAATTCAAGTGTCATATATGAACATAACAAGATCAATTTTACAATCAAACTCCAAGACACTAACTTTCAGAATTTTATACATCAAATGAGTATATTCTATGCATTGTTCTACTTCTTCAAACAAGGCATTTCCTATCACACAACATTCGAATGATTTCCATTTTCTCCTTAACATAGTTTGATATTCAAACAAAGCCATTAACACCAAAACAAGCATAAACACAGTTATCTAACACATTGAAATTAGATTAAGTTGCTAGGAAAAATAATTTACCTTCATCCTTAATCAGCAGAAGAATTTCTTAAGGAAAATTAAGCTAAACAAGCTTTCCTTTAAGCTTCCATGGTGGATATCCAAATCTTTCTCTCAATTCTCTCTCACATGGGGTGGTTCAGCCATTTGGGGGAGAAGGAGAAATGTTTTGGCTAATCCTCCTCTTGGCCAAACCCCTTCCACACATGTCTCCACATGCTTGTGGCATGTGTCCAAGCCCTTGGTGTTCCCACCATTTTACATGCAAACTCCTCATTAATCAATTCTCATGTTTTTGTCACTTAATTTTTTGCTAACATACCTTGGAAGTTTTATTTTTGATCCCTACCTTGTTTAATTTACCATTCTAGAATTATTTTAATTTAAATCGAGATTCATTCAAAATGTTATCATTCTTCTAGGCAATATTTTGGGATGTTACAAATAGTATTAATATATATATATATATGTACATCACTATGCTCAAGCATAAACTCCAAAAATATATGCAAACTACTACTAAATGCAACTATATGGGCTCGAACACATGCAATATTCTAAGTAAAAGGCCTAAAATATAGGTTTCCTATAGATTCATCAAATACTCCAAAACTTAAGCTATTGCTTGTTCTCAAGAAATGTCATACAAAATGTAACCCCCCAAATTTAAGCCCAAATTTAAAACCCTAATTTTTAATTCCTAATCTGTAAAACCCAAACTTTTGGGGGATTGAACCACAATTTCTAGAAGCATCTGAATTTCTAATTTTGAAATTACTAAACCCATGACTAAATTATAAGAAATATTTATTTCATAGTCAAAATTAGAATTTTTGAAAGTTTAAAGACTCTTTTATGATTTTTGAAAACTTGGGTGATAGAAATTGAACCCTATCTAAATTGGAGATTTAGGTTCAAATTTAACCGATTATTTTTATTGTTATAAAATCCAACACTCTCTTTTTATATCAGACTCCAATCCCGTAGCCTCAAACAAAATCCCACACATTCATTGTTTTTCGGTGCAGTCATAAGTTATCCGATCACCGCTATACGATGCGACATCCTGCTTGTCTATCGTGTTTCGAATAAAGCAAACGACCAAGAGAAACACCCAGCCCTCGCCATCTCTACATGGTCTCTGCGTCAACACCCAATGTCTTGATTCGCCCAGCCCCACACGTACCACTGCCCTTCTATGAACCGATTGTTCTCACCCAATTAAACCACATCAAACTTCAATTCCAGGCCTCTAACACCAAAACCACCGCCCATGGTCTAATTCTATTTGATCCAAACCGTTATGACCTGAATCAAGATCTAATTTGTAGACTCGAGTTAGACCTGACTGACCCGTACTCATAATCACTTTTGTAATCAGTTTGGCCTAGACTATCTGACTGCCTTTACCGCACCATTCATCCCAACTGTGCCTTCGATTGAATTGGAGATCAATGTTACGAATTAGATATGTGTTCTATATCAGTGTCTTAGTCTTAGATGGTGGCACTACGATTATAGAAATAATATAGAAATTATTTCGTAGCTAGTGATACAACTGGACCCAATATTTCTAATCGTGGAAAACGCATCATCATACAATTGGTTGTGTTTGCTTGGCTACGGGATGTTTCTTCCGGTGTTATAAATAATTTTTTATTTTTCAATGTTTTGGTATTTTACACCTTACTTCATTATGATTTTGCTTTATGGCTTGTATGTTTGTCATCACCTGCAGACTTTTTTCAGAATATGTTTTAACTATGATTTATGAAACGTTAAATTTATGAACATATGATTTACGAATTTATGAACTATGATTTATGAAGTATGCTTTATGGAATATCGGATTTATGAAACTATGTTTACAAATTTGAGTTTTAAACATCATATATGTATGAGCACGAGTTGGGATTTGTACAGAGAAATTTAGTGGTTTCACCCTTCGGGTTGAATTCAACATCAGATGGTGGTCGAAGTGAGGAGTTCTGGGCAGCTTTCCTCTTCTCTTGGCGGTTGTAGTTGGGTGCATTACATTGTGTTTGTGATATTTGTGCTATGATTTTAAAGGATTTTAAGAAAATAATACTATGTTTTATGATTATGGTCTGTCTTGCACTTTAGCGACACATCAAGCTCTTTAGCTTACTCCCCCATAGTTTCCTCTTACAAATATATTTGTTCTCTAGGCGACGTGGTACTTGGAAGATCTCGTATTTTATCTGATTATTTTATTATTCAGTACGAAACTATTTTTAGTTATTCAGATTATTATCTATTATTCTGAGACATTAATAAAAATTTTGTACTTTCAGATTATTTATATTTTGGGATTGTTTTTAACATTCATTTACTGTGGTTTTTATTACTGTTATTTTATTTTAAATTCAAGTACAATGTTTTAAATTTGGTTTTTGAAGGGTTAAGCTTTCAATCGTAACTCTTAAATTCGGTCATTTCTTTTAGGCTGAGTTTAGGAGGTTATATTTAGTGGTATCAGAGCTGAGTTCAACTCTCAGACTATGAGGCTCACATAAAATTTTAATCAAAAACAATTTTTGCATGGATATAAAATATTTTTCGGCAAAATGAGTTTTCTGCTAAATCTATCTTTTAAAATATGTACTTTGATTAGAGACTCCAAGTCCAACTATGATTCGAGGATTATTTTCTTCTTTGCAGATAGACTACTATGTCACCTCGTTTGAGTTCTAAATTTGAGTGTGTTTTATTTGGATTTAGAACTAGGAAGAATAAGTACTCCTTAGTTATACTACTCAAAATATAAAATTATCCGTAACCTATTCCACATCCTAATATTGATAAGGATGCTTCGGAACCACATGAATCCTTGGGATACATTCTTTTGAGTAACATTTAGAGATGATCATAATTAAAATTTCGATCAAAGGTTTTGGAACTTGTGTCAATTGAGCGTACGATTGTGACCATGCCCGTCCTTGTGAATCTAAGATCAAATGTGTGTTTAAAAATCAACTTCTATCATCCATACTCGATCAGAAATGACCTAAGAAGTTTTTACCAAATTATTCGTATTTTTGACGATTTTTCGCTAAGTTTGAAAATTTGGAGGACGAAATTTCTTTTAAGGAGATGAGAATTGTAATACCCCGAATTTTAGCCCAAATTAAAAATCCTAATTTTTAATTCTTAATTTTTAAAACCGTAACTTTTGGGGATTGAATCACAATTTTTAGAAGCATATGAATTTCTAATTTTGAAATTTCTAAACCCGTGACTAAATTTAAGAAATATAGATTTCATAGTCAAAATTTGAATTTTTAAAGTTTAAAGATTATTTTATAATTTTTGAAAACTTGGGTGATAGAAATTGAACCGTATCTAAATTGGAGAATTAATTTCTAATTTAACCGATTATTTTTATTGCTATAAAACCCAACCCTCTCTTTTTTATCTCGGACTACAATACCGTAGCCTTAAAACAAAATCTCATACCTTCATTATTTTTCCGTGCAGTCATAACTTATCCGGTCACTGCCGTACGACGCCACCTCTTGCTTGTCTATCATGTTTCGAATAAAACAAACGACCGAGAAAAACGCCCAGTCCTCGCGATCTCTGTTTGGTCTCTGCGTCAACACCCAATGTCTTGATTCGTTCACCGTTGCACCGACTACAGCTGCCCCACACGTACCACTGCCCTTCTGTGAACCATTGTTCTCACCCAATTAAACCACATCAAACTTCAATTCCATGCCTCCAACGCCAAAACACTGCCCATGTATTTGTTTCTAGTTTGGAAGTTATTCATCATCATTATTATATTATTATTTTAGTATAAATATGATTAATTTATACAAATATCTATTGTTTTATCTAATAATCATAATGTTAATACTAATATATATATATTTATATTCAACTGTTTTTCATGATTCAATCTTTTTTATAAACGTAGGCGATGTAATTCTGTTTGATCCAAACCGTTATGACTGAATCAAGATCTAATTTGTAGACTCGAGTTAGACCTGACCAACCTGTACTCGTAATCACTTTTGTAATCAGTCTGACCTAAACTATCCGACTGCCTTTACTGCACAATTTATCACAACTGTGCCTTCGATTGAATTGGAATCAATGTTACGAATAAGATAAGTGTTCTATATCAGTGTCTTAGTCTTAGTTGGTGGCACTGCGATTATTGAAATAATATAGAAATTATTCTCATAGGCACTGATACAGCCTGACCCAATACTTCTAATCGTGGGAAACACATCATCATACAATTGGTTGAGTTTGCTTGGCTACGGTGTGTTTCTTCCGGTGTTATACACCTTGCTTGATTATGATTTTGCACTATGGCTTGTATGTTTGTCATCACCTGCATATTTTTTCAGAATATGTTTTAACTATGATTTATGAAACATAAGATTTATGAAGATATGATTTATGAATTTATGGACTATGTTTTATGAAGTATATTTTATGGAATATCGGATTTATGGAACCATGTTTATGAATCTGAGCTGTAAACATCATATATGTATGAGCATGAGTTGAGATTTGTACGGGGAAATTCAGTGATTTAACCCTCTGGGCTAAATTCAACTTAGGATGGCGGTTGTAGCGAGAAGTTTTGGGGAACTTTCCTCTTCTCTTGGTGGTTGTAGTTGGGTGCATTACATTGTGTTTGTGATATTTATGCCATGGTTTTAAAGGATTTTAAGAAAATAATACTATATTTTATGATTATTTTTTTTCTTGCAGTTTAGAGACACATCAAGCTCTTTAGCTTACTCCCCATAGTTTCCTCTTATAGATATCTTTGGAGTTTAGGCGGCGTGGTACTTGGAGGATCTCACATTTTATCCAGTTATTTTATTATTCAGTATGAAACTATTTTTATTTATTATTTTGAAACATTGATAAAATTTTGTACTTTGAGATTGTTTATGTTTTGGGATTGTTTTTAGTCGTTATTTATGTGGTTTTTATTTTAAATTCAATTATAATTTTTTAAAATTGGTTTTCTTGAGGGTTAACTTTCCAATTGTAACTTTTAAATTCGGTCTTTTCTTCTAGGTTGGGTTTAAGGGGTTACCCAAAAACTAAAAAGAAACTATGGCGTCAACTTTGCAGAAATATGCTGCAACATTAATTCAATCCTCAAAAAATCAAATATATAAAGGCAGTATATCAAAGCTCAACAGATTCGTTCCTCGGATCAATTCCACTATAGGTGAAGTGTGTGATGTGCTGCATTCAGTCAATACTTAATAACCTTAGAGAAGTTTGAAATATGCTCTCTAAGTTTGCCCTAGCTTTTTCTTTCCTTTTTAGAACTTATTTGAATCCCTTAGTCTTTTTATTTATTAACTACATCATAGGTGCTTCAACTTATCACAACTACCCTTCAAGGCCTAAAAATGAAGTGGAGCAAACACCCCATCCCCAAGCCCATCGAGCAGAGTCATCCGTTGAAGACATTCATTCACACTTATGCTAATACTACTATTCCTACCAGAGAAAGTTAAATAGAGCAAACACAACTCACCTAGTGTTTTAAGCTAGAAAAGCATATTAGATTGTCCCTAAATAGTTTTCCTTCAGCATCGACTTTAAAATTTTCCATCTTTTTTATTATTTTTTTCTCGATTTTTATGTGATTTAATTATTTAGCCTTTATGCTAACGTTGAGCATTTTGTTCACTGTTTTCATCACTAGGCTACGACATTCAAGACAGACTAACCTAAAATTTCCCTAAGACTTCTTAAGCATTGAAGGCATCAACATGTTCAAATAGATGCTACAATAGTTTCAACCCCTAAGTTCAAATCACAATTGCGTTTAATACATTGCCAAATGTTAAACCTAAAATCATCATAAGATATCATTATTAACAAAGCAGTAGTTTCATCAAATTAAAGCCATAGTAGTAAAATGCAAAATTAAAAATCTACCAACTACTGACCTTTAAATTTTTTACCTAAGACAAACCTCCCCCAACCGTGAGAGAAGCATTGTCCTCAATGCAACAAAATAAACATGCAATGAAACAAATATGCAATTCAAACAAGAAGATGAAAAAAATGCTACGAACAAACCTAAGTACGTAAAAAATTACTATGGACAAACCTCCCCAAACTTGAGGGAAGCATTTTCCTCAATACAAACAAATGAAAAGGCAATGCAAAAGAAAAGAATAACTACCTAAAGTTTAAGTGCGAGCGAGAATGTGTAGTCTTGCGTGTTGTACTTTTATAGCATGTACCAGCGCGGGGCGCGAATGGTGCTAGCGCTTCACTAGCCTGTGGTGCAGTGGATGTTGAGGCATCTGGTGAAGCATGAGTAGATCTGGAGGACTTTCTATATTCAAAAGTTTTTGGCAGGTCCTATAGCATCTAGTCAACATTGAAGTACCCAATAATGATGTTCGTTAAGGTTGCATTATGCACACTGGGTGCTAGGGCGTAAGGTACAAGTCCTTTGAGCCCTGGCACTTTGGCTAGCATAGTCTTGTCTTTGCTTTAGTTTTCTCATCCTTGGCATTCTCATGCACCTACGATTGCCGACACAAAGCAATTATTAAACTTGGAAAAATTAGTGGCCTAATATTCTTATCCTTAGATGTTTCCCTCGCAACAATTGCTTTGGTGAGTGGCTCGAGCGACGTTCTTGATTTACACCATGGTGGCTCTATGAAGAAGAAGATGATGATTGCACAAGATATTGAGGACTTAGTTTTTTTTTTGAAATCTTGAAGAAGAAGAAGAAGGCTCGACAAGATCTTGGCTTTAAAGAAAAAATTATCTCTTTGTTCGTCTAAGATTCAGATGAGAAGATGATAGAAAGAAGAAGGAGATTGAAAGATATGGTATTGAAGGTGTAATGCTGTAAACTTTTGAAGGGAAATTATTGAGGAGTTTATTGAGAAGTGGGAATGTGAGGAAAGTGAGGAAAAGTAATGGCCTGTGGAAGAAGATTGTGGACATGTGGTGGCATAGGGATTTAGAAATCCTAAAAAGTAAGAGAGAGGGAATATATGGTGTAATTATTAGAGAAGAGAAAAAATACAGTTCATTAAATGCAACATATCCTCTTCCCATTTTGTCTATTAGCCACCCAAATATCCTAAAATATTTTGGAGCTAATACTGCCAAAAATTAACATTTCTCTAAATCCCAAAAAAATTTGATTCTTTTTTTCTTTATGGCTGTAAAATAAACAAAAGAAAATCAAAAGAAATAAAACAATAGTTAACTCATTATTGTAGCATCAGATACGAAACGAGATAACAAAATAAAATTTAGAAGCATCTAAAACGAAACTAAAGTTTTAAAAAATAAAAGAAATAAAATAAAAAACAACGCTGAAAAATAAAAATAAGACTTAACTGGATGCTCAAGTATCCCGAATCTTGATGTGTTGGAATGAGAATCATTTCTGATACTTCTTATAGTTCATCCGCACCCTCTATCGAGTGAAAATTCTTCTAAAAAAGAGTTGAGCCGAGGTGCTTGAAACTACATCCCCTTGTGGAGCTTTATCGGAGATATCTTTCTTTTAGTTCCTTTGTAGTCCACGCATACCCTCCGCGTTGCCATTGTTCTTGGAGGCATCAGTCCTTTGATGGAAAAGAGTATACCAACACTCAAGCATTTGATTACTTCATTTTGATCGGCTTCATCCATCGACGCGAATGGTGCTAGCGCTTCACTAGCCTGTAGTGCAGCGGATGTTGAGGTATCCAGTGATGCAGGAGTATATCTGTAGGTGTCTCTATATTTAGAAGTTTTTGGCAGGTCCTATAGCATCTCGTCAACATTGAGGTACACAACAATGATGTTCGTTAAGGCTGCATTATGCACACTGGGTGCTAGGGCATAAGGTACAATGTAACACCCCTACCCAGGTTAGTAGTAACTCAGTTTGGGAGCGTTACTTAGCAAGCAAGCAAATACAAGACAAGGCATGGCATTCGAACAATACTAGAACATAGACAAGGCAAGGACAATACATGCATTACACATTCAAACTTGATTCAATAATCAAGCATTACACTCGATAATCAACAACCAAGAAGAAACAATCATTCAAACTTGCTTACTTAGCTAACAAAAAAGCTCACCCTTGACTCATAAATCATCCTATCAATTGAACAAAGCAAGCAATGAGGAACAAGCATTTGAACAAGGCATATGCAACCATTTATGCATATCTTATCATGTAAGTAATCTCAAATGTACTTCAATTTCATCCTAAGCATTCGACTATGATTAAAATACCACTAGATTAATTTCTTTCGTGCTTACATTTCAAGTTACTACTTTATCATGTAGATTACACTACATTATTCATTAGCTTGTATACCTTTAGACATCTTAATTCTATTCTTACTAAGCATGATCATCTAAGCATTCATTAACATAGAATTTGTTCCATGCTAGCCTTACTCTAACTCATACATTCAACCATTAACACTAGTCATTTATTACAAGGCATGTAACTAGTACCTAATGAATCAAAACTATTTGTTCATGCATCAAACAAGTGCTCAATACTCATATAATCAAGCCATGAACACACAATTGATTCATATACTTATCATGACCATTCGAATAGATCTTAATCAACCTATTTTATCCTATTCGAATTATAACCCAAGCATACACATGATCATTTCAAGGCTTTTACATTTCTTCATATCAACTAGATCAACATTGGATCATTCATTCCATCAACATAAGCGCAGCAAAACATTCAACCATTACAATTTACCTAAGTTCTTTACAAACCTAAACTATATACATATCATAGATAGACCCATCAAGCATTATATACAATCCTTCAAGATGCATGTTCAAGCTATCTATATACATCTAGCGCCACCATTCTAGGAGAATACAAAACAAGTATGGAATCTACTTTAACCAAGCTTGTGTAGGATGCTTCTTGCTCAGGGAATCAACTTCAAGATCAAGCAATGTTGAATCCTTTAACCTATAGTTTGGGAAGAATGAAACATGAGTGATAAGTAAAAAATGTACTTAGTGAGGTAGTAACTAGTCTAACCATTTGTTATTTCAAGTTTCATATCTTTTAAGTCAAGTGTAGACCTAGCTAAGGCTTCCAAGCATTAGAGTAGACTTAGCTAGTCTTTCAAACATCAAGAGTGACCTTATCTAGTCTTGCAAACATCAAGATTATCCTATCTAGGATAGCATGCATTCGACCAACAAGATTAGGCATCAACAAATCATAATTCATGAACCAAGCAACATGCTTGCAAAACAAGAAACCAAGGTGTCATGCTTTCAAATCAAGTAACATACATCTCATGGCATTCAAGACAAGTATCATCTATAATTGAATTGTTATTCATTTGTTAATTCATTAAACAACCCCCTTGGTACTTAGTTCGTATAGGTAATCGAGTCTCCAACCAACTGTCACCACAATATGCACCGTAGTGCTGGTCAACCTCCTACTGTTGCCAAAGACCACATATGTACCCTCCGTCTGTCGCCAAATAAAGGCCGTAGCCCTGGACCGTAGTCCACCCGTACATAATGAGCTCTAGACTCTAAGGCATGGCTTTCTACCTAATCCAACTAGATACCAAGGTTGTTCAAATTACCATTTATTCATGTTATCAAGTTCAAGATCATGTTCATGTCAAGTAAGATCATTTCATGTTAAGCCCTTAGGCTATTGTGCCTTAGCTCACAAGTCAAGTGGTTTCAAGATTCATTTCATCATGATGAGATAACATCATATCTCAAACAAGTCATTAGCATTCAATCATGTTGTATCATAACACATACAAGCATTCAAGCTATCATCAATCATGCATAAGCATTTCGAATAGACATATAAAAAATACTAGGATCATGTTTCATGTGTTTCTTTAATCATCCTTCCCTTATTAGGTCAAGTTCAAGATTAGATTCATTTACATGTCAAGATTGAAACAAGAATGCAATGGTTAGGACCTAGTCCTAACCCTAGAGGTAACTACACTCACAATACAATCCAAGCAAGCTAGCAATTGTCTTGTATAGATATTCCCTTGCTCTTAGCCACTGAATGATTTCCTTTTTCTCCTTCCTCCAAGTTCAAAGCTGGTTCTAAAACATTAAACAAGCAGATGCATATTAAAACAAGTCTCATATGACCATTCAAGCAAGGCAATATTACTAGTACTTATCATACACAATTCTGGCAGCAAGACTTTGCTCATATAAGTACAATTAAGCCAACATTTCAATAAACAAAGCTAGGCAAAATCCATTTATCCCAAACTGTTACAAACAGTCCAACAAAACTGTGTACAAAATAGTTTATAACTAGCTTAAGTGCTGCTGCCTGACAGCTTGCACACTACATGCTTAAACAGGCATATCTTTCAATTCTTACGTCGTAATTTCAATTAATTTATACCGTTGGAAAGATAACAAAATTTTATTTAAAACCATAATAGGCTTGCATTTTAGTTATTATCCAATTAATAAAGTTTATTGTTCAAAGACAGGGCATTTTACACTGCCTGGACAGTTTTCACTGTCCAGCTATTTCCATTTACTGTTTCCAGTATAGGACCCAGTTTTCAGTTCTGTTTTCTCCTAATGAAATTATACATACAAAGGATTATGCCATTAAAATTTCAGCCCTGAATTTGATCTCTACAATGTTTGGTGAATTTTCAAAGTGACTGCCCAGAACAGAGCAATTATGGGCAGCTTAGGTTGCAATTCTAGTTCTTTATTTCATCCTAACAAGGTCCTATCATGAGAATTTCATTCATAAACACATTCATACATATTTAGGCCATCATAATTCTCCTAAAAATGTTCTCTAAACAGGGCATAGTCATGTTGAACCTAGTTTAATCCAATTGATCACAATTACACATCAATTCATCAACTAGGCAGTCCATTACCTAATTTACTAGTTCAGTTAGGTGTAGTCATTTTTCCAGCAACTTACCAATTCAATTAAATATCCATTTTACCTATCAACATGTTCAAAACAGATTTTTAAGCTCATTTAGCATGCTTACACAATTTTTAAATCAAAACAGTCCCCTAATCTAAACTGTTTTGAACCATGTTCATGTTTCTCAATTTTCTAGCAATTCCACGTGAGTTTCATTAGCCATTTGATTACTAGCAATCAATTTCCAGGTTCTAATTGCACATAGCATGACCTAAACACATAAAGAAATCATCTAATTCATCAATACAACCAAGAACATCATCAAACAATCATTCAATCAATCTATAACATGTTCATCACATTTTCCAGCATCTATACATTCAAACCACATTTCCATTTCAATTCAAACATGAAATTTACAAAGGAAACAAGTAATTAACTTAATCACTAAGCTATCTAGGCTTAATTTGGAGCTAAATCAAGGTTGTAGGACATGGATTCAAGCTTTCTCCTTCAAGCTTTCTTTCTCTCTTTTTCTCAAGTAAGTTTCGGCAATTTGGTATAATAGAGAAGATGACAACATCTAATCCATGTTATTGGATTTGTGCAAAGTCTAAAATCTCCCTTAATTAATCCTTAATATTAACTTAATCAAGGGCGTTAGAGTTTACAAGTTGGTCATCTTAATTTGATCACTTGTTCTTTCATTCATTCAATTAGACCCTTGACTAATCAATTTAGCTTAATTTCTAGATTCAATTAAGCTATCAATTTAAGCAATTAAGCTTAATCCTCGAATTTACCTGAGTCAAATAGATGGGGATATAGTTTCTTCATGATTTGTTCAAATTCCAAAGTAGCTTCTTCTATCTTGTGGTTTCTCCACAAGACCTTGACAAGAGGAACAATCTTGTTCCTAAGATTTCTTACTTCTCGATCAAGAATCTGAACAAGCTCTTCTTCATAGGACAAATCGGGATTCAATTCAACTTCTTCCGGTTCAAGAATATGGGATGGATCTGATATGTATCTTATGATGATAGATACGTGGAATACATTGTGGATTCTATCGAATTCTCTAGGGAGAGCTAATCGATAGGCCACCAGTGCAATTATTTCAGTGATTTCAAATGGACCAATGAATCGGGGGACTAAGTTTCCCTTTTCTTCCAAATCAAAGGGCTTTCTTCCAAGGTGAGACCTTTAGGAAGACTTTTTCTCCAATAGCATGCTGGATATCTCTTCTTTTCAAGTCAGCATATGTTTTCTGTCTATCGAAATCTGCCTTCAAACAATCATGAATGATTTTCACATGTTCTTCGGTTTCCCGAAGCAATTGAGGCCCTAGCACTTTGTTTTCCCCCAATTCAGACCAACATAATGGAGTTCTACACTTCCTCGTGTATAGAGCTTCGAATGGTGCCATCTAAATAGATGCTTGATAGCTATTGTTTTAGGCAAACTCTAGAAGGGGTAGAGATTTCTCCCAGTTATTCCCGAACTCTATAACACAAGCTCGAAGCATGTCTTCTAGTACTTGAATAATCCTTTTAGATTGTCCATCAGACTGAGGATGGAAGGCTATACTTAGATTTACTTTGGTCCCTAGAGCTTTCTGTAGAGACTTCCAAAATCGAGAAGCAAATCTAGGATCACAATCAGAGATTATTGCTGTAGGTACACCATGTAATCGAATCACTTCACGGATGTATAGCTCGGCTAAGGTTTCCAAGATCATGTTCTTTCGAACAGGGATGAAATGACTAGACTTTGTGAATCTATCTACAATAACCCATACAACATCGTTCTTTCTTGGAGTGGAAGGAAGACCAGTAACAAAATCCATTGTAATACGATCCATTTCCACTAAGGGAATTCGATTGGCTGAAGTAATACAGTAGGAACTAGATGTTCGGCTTTAACTCTTTGACAAGTCAAGCACTTAGATACGAAGTCTGTAATAGCTGATTTCATACCCGGCCACCAGTATAGTGGCATAAGATCCTTGTACATCTTAATCGATCCCGGGTGAATCAAGAATAAGCTTTGGTGAGCTTCTTGTAACATTTCTTGTCTTAGTTCTTCATTGTTAGGAACGCACACTCTATCCTTAAAATATAGGAGTCTATTTGACTTAAGGGAGAAGTCAGAATTTGACTCAGAGTCTAACTTGGATATGATCTTCTAAAGATCTGAATCAGTTTACTAGAGTTCTTTAATTCTCGAGATTGAGCTAGATTAAACTTAAAGTTCAGACAAGAATTTCGAGTGATTACTTGCAAAACAAGTAAGTGTTCGAATAGCTTTCTTGTGACCCAAGAAAGTTCAAATTTGATTGAAATATACTAGAATTTAGATTTAGGAGTTTACCGGAGTATGGTTTGCGACTAAGGGCATCAGCAACCACGTTTGCTTTCCCCGGATGGTAGTCGATAACCAAATCATAGTCTTTGAGCAATTCAACCCATCTTCTTTGTCTCAGATTCAAATCTTTCTGAGTCAGGAGATATTTGAGACTCTTGTGGTCTGTGAACGTTACATTTCTCCCCGTACAAGTAATGTCTCCATATTTTGAGAGCAAACACGATAGCTGCTAATTCTAGATCGTGTGTTGGATAGTTTGACTCATGTGGTTTTAGTTGCCTTGAAGCATAAGCTACCACTTTTCCATCTTGCATTAGGACACATTCGAGTCCTAAATGAGATGCATCACTATAGACAGTGAATTCTCTACCCGATTCTGGTTGGATAAGAACCGATGCAAGCGTAAGGGCTTGTTTAAGTTGATCGAAGCTTCGTTGTTGGCTTTCCGACCAAACAAAAGGTGTATCCTTTTGGGTTAACTTTGTCAAACTTGAGGCAATGGATGAGAATCCTTTGAAAAATCACTGATAATATCTGGCTAGACCGAGAAAGCTTATGATTTCACTAACATTCCTCGGAGGTCTTCAATCTAGGATGGATTGAATTTTCTTCGGGTCTACTTTAATCCCTTATGCCGAGATGACATGGCCAAGGACAAGACTTCCGATAGCCAAAATTCACATTTAGAGAACTTTACGAACAATTGACATTCTCGAAGAGTTTGCAATACAATTCTGAGATGCTAAGAGTGTTCTTCCTTTTTCCGGGAGTAAACTAGGATGTCATCAATAAAGCTGACCATGAACTTGTCGAGATAAGGCATGAAAACTCGATTCATGATGCCGATTCTTAATTGTAAGCTTGTTCAATTGTCTGTAATCAAAATAGAGTCTCATGGTCCCGTCTTTCTTCTTCACGAACAAGACTGGAGCACCCCAAGGAGATAAGGTAGGTCGTATGAAACCTTTATGTTGTAGCTCTTGGAGTTGCTTATTGAGTTCTTTCAACTCAACATGTGCCATTCTATAGGGTGTAATGGACACCAGAGCTGTTCCAGGCTGAACTTCTATCCCGAACTCTACTTCTCTGGTCGGAGGGACACCAGGGAGTTCCTCGGGAAAAATATTAGTGAATTCAGACACAATTGGCATACTAGGTAAACCGAATTCAATTTCATCTTGGAGAATCATCTTAGCAAAGATTGAAGTTGGTTTCTTCTCTATTAGGATAATGGATTCTTTCCCTAAGACCAGAGATACTGTCTTCAATTTTGGCAATCTACCCAGTCTTTGTGTTTACTTAAACAATCTAACCCCAATATCAAGTCCAATTCACAAAAAGGTAGAACATAAAGATCAATAGGAAAGGGGGGAACGTTTCGAATGGTCAAGGAAGCTTGCTTTTGGAATGGGTTTTCCCCCTAATGGATTCAAAACTACAAGACATGATTCTATAATTTCAGGTTTTAATTTTAACTTGTTGATCAAGGTAGAACAAACAAATGAATGGGTAGACCCTGAATCAATAAAAGCATATGTAGGACTGGAATTTAACTCAATGGTCCTTGCGATAACATCGGGAGCTTCTTCATCATCTTTACCATGAATGTGGTACATACGAGCAGAGGCTTGGGATTCCTGATGAGTTAGAGCATTCGAATGATTCCCTCTACCTCTCCCTTGATTTTCAGACTGGTTTGTTTAGGACCCTTGTTTCGATTAAAGAGAGCTGAGAGTGCATTTCTAGGTGTTCGACTTGGAACCTGACTGATTTCTAGGGACAATCCCAAATATAGTGATATGAGGCTCCACATAAGAAACACAAGTTTTGTTGAGTTCTGCATTGCCTGGTGTGGTGCTTCTGACAGAACTTGTAGGTAGAATACTGAACAGGTTTAGCGGAATTCCCCGTACTATCAACTGAGATGATCGAGGTTGCGGATTTGATTACCGATTAAGGTTTTGATATATAATTGCTCTTCTGGACATGAGTATAATTTGAAGAGTGATCTTTAGAGTGTTTAACTTTCTTCGACTACCAGTGTGGCTTGTCATCCTTTCTGGATCGTTTATCTTTCCAGGTGTTTCCACTATTACATTTCTCTGAGGCCTTCATCTTCGGCTCTATGGAAATGGCTCGGTTTACAAAATTTTGGAAGTCGGTAATACCCAGAGTAGTGAATAAAGGGCTTAATTCATCATTTAACCCATCAATGAACATTCGGCACTTGTCGGCCTCGATTTTGATATATTCCAACCCATATTTGCAATACTTGCAGAAGTCGCTTACATACTATTCAATAGGTCGACCCCTTGCTTGAGGTACAAGAAACGTTTCTGGCGCTTAGCCAAATACTGTTCATTGATATACTTCTTCCAAAATTCATCGAGGAAGAATTTCCACGTCACGGCTTATGCAGGGGCAGTCAGTGTAGTAGTTTCCCACCAGCTTAAAGCTTCATCAACTAACAAAGCTATAGCACATTCGAGTTTGTGTTCATCTTGACAAGGTAGTTGCTTGGTTAGGATTCGAGTAGTGGCTTCTAGCCAGTACTCAGCTACTTCTGGATTTGCTTCACCGGTGCCAGTGAAGGTATAAGCTTGATGTTGAGCTACTTTGTCAATTGGGGCTCAGTTTGGCACAACAACAGTAGGAGCAATAGGGCGATCATGTTTTAAGGCATACACTAGATGATTAAACATCTCCTTCATACTTAGAAGGCATTCTGGCTGCACAGGATTGATACCATGATCTTCTTGTTGAGCAGCACCTTGAGCTCGAAGTTGAACTTGATGTTGAGGAGGAATCTGTTCCATCCTCACACTGTCTCCTTCATTTGAGGAGCCTTCAAGACTTTCATTATCCCGACCGAGTCTTGTTTCAAACATTCTACGTTCAAATAGAACAATTAGGGGTTTGGTTTAATAAGCAAGACACAAGCTATTCAATACAAGTCTCCTAGGTGGCACAAGTATCCTATATGATGCATTATAGCCTGGTTTAGTCCTAGAATCGACTAAATCTAAAGCTCTTACTACCAATTAAGATGTAACACCCCTACTCGGGTTAGTAGTAACTCAGTTCGGGAGTGTTACTTAGCAAGCAAGCAAAGACAAGACAAGGCATGGCATTTGAACTATACTAGAACATAGACAAGGCAAGGACAATACATGTAATACACATTCAAACTTGATTCAATAATCAAGCATTACATTCAGCAATCAACAACCAAGAAGAAACAATCATTCAAACTTGCTTACTTAGCTAACAAGAAAGCTCACCCTTGACTCATAAATCATCCAATCAATCAAACTATGCAAGCAATGAGGAACAAGCATTCGAACAAGGCATAGGCAACCATTTATGCATATCTTATCATGCAAGTAATCTCAAATGTACTTCAATTTCATCCTAAGCATTCAACTATGATTACAATACCACTAGATTAATTCCTCTCATGCTTACTTTTCAAGTTACTACTTTATCATGTAGATTACACTTCATTATTCCTTAGCTTGTATACCTTTAGACATCTTAATCTTATTCTTACTAAGCATGATCATCTAAGCAATCATTAACATAGAATTTGTTCCATGCTAGCCTTACTCTAACTCATACATTCAACCATTAACGCTAATCATATATTACAAGGCATGTAACTAGTACCTAATGAATCAAAACTATTCGGTCATGCATCGAACAAGTGCACAATACTCATATAATCAAGGCATGAACGCACAATTGATTCATATACTTATCATGACCATTCGAATAGAGCTTAAGCGACCTATTTTATCATATTCGAATTATAACTCAAGCATACACATGATAATTTCAAGGCTTTTACATTTATTCATATCAACTAGATCAACATTGGATCATTCTTTCCATCAACATAAGCGCAACAAAACATTCAACTATTACAAGTTATCTAAGTTCATTACAAACCTTAACTATATACATATCATAGATAGGTACATCAAGAATTATATACAATCCTTCAAAATGCATGTTCAAGCTATCTATATACATCTAGTGCCACCATTCTAGGAGAATACAAAACAAGTATGGAATCATACATTAACCAAGTTTGTGTAGGATGCTTCTTGCTCAAGGAATCAACTTCAAGAGCAAGAAATGTTGAATCCTTTAACTTGTAGGTTGGGAAGAATGAACATGAGTGATAAGTACAAAAATGTACTTAGTGAGGTAGTAACTAGTCTACCCATTTGTTATTTCAAGTTTCATGTCTTTTAAGTCAAGTGTAGACCTAGCTAAGGCTTCCAAGCATTAGAGTAGACTTAGATAGTCTTTCAAACATCAAGAGTGACCTTATCTAGTCTTTCAATCATCAAGATTATCCTATCTAGGATAGCATGCATTCAGCCAACAAGATGAGGAATCAAGAAATCATAATTCATGAATCAAGCAACATGCTTGCAAAATAAGAAACCAAGGTGTCATGCTTTCAAATCAAGTAACATACATCTCATGGCATTCAAGACAAGTATCATGTATAATTGAATTGCTATTCATTTGTTAATTCATTAAACAACTCCCTTGGTACTCAGTTTGTATAGGTAATCGAGTCTCTAACCAACTGTCGCCACAATATGAACTATAGTGCTAGTCAACCCTCCTACTGTTGCCAAACACCACATACGTACCCTTTGTCTATCGCCAAATAGGGGCCGTAGCCCTGGACTGTAGTCCACCTGTACACAATGAGCTCTAAACTCTAAGACATGCCTTTCTACCTAATCCAACTAGCTACCAAGGTTGTTCGAATTATCATTTTTTCATGTTATCAAGTTCAAGATCATGTTCATTTCAAGTAAGATCATTTCATGTTAATCCCTTAGGCTATTGAGCCTTAGCTCACAAGTCAAGTGGTTTCAATATTCATTTCATGTGATACCTCAAAATTTTGGTTAGTGACCAAAATGTAAGACTTGAAAAGTTGTCGACCAAAATGTAAAAAATTAAAAGTTTGGCGCCAAAGTGTAAATTTTGAAAAGTTCAAGGACTAAGTTGTAATTTTCAAAAGTTATGTAAGTTAGTCCTGTAAATGAATAGTTGACCCCCAAGAGTGGTATTTTCGTGTTACACGGGTTTTTGATACGGAGTTTGTATGAAGAGCTATGAAGCTTTAAAGTTCAGGAAAAATCTGGATAATCGGATTTAATCGAATGAAATCTTTTATGAGATATTTTAGGAGATATTTTATTAAAATAAGACAAGGTTAAAAGGGTTATTTCCATGCCTTATTTTAATGGAAATTAATATGGGTCATTGGATTAAAGATTACTTTTCCACGTTTAATCTTAGCCATTAGATGAAAAATGGCAAGATGGTAATTTTTGAAGATGGCAAGGGCAAAGTTGGTAATCACTAACTCCTTGGATTGTTTTGGGCCCTTGGATTGGTAGGTATACATGTGGCTTAATATGGAGCTTTGGATTACAAGGGTAAAAAGGTCATTAGAATTAATCTACATGAAATTCTCTATCTCTTGGTACCATTTGTTCATGTTTTTCTTACTTAAAACCTTCTTGAGGTAAGGAGAAAAATTTTATTTTGATTTTTCAGGATTATTTCTTTGGATTTTGGATGAAAGCATGAAACAATGAATTAATCTACGTGAAATTCTCTATCTCTTGGTACCATTTGTTCATGCTTTTCTTACTTAAAACCTTAGTTTTGAGGAATTGATGGATGAAGGGGATGTTGATTTAGGTTGAACTAAGGTTAGTTTTTGATAAATATGATGTCGTGGACTCATATTAAAGCTTGTGTGATGGTTGAAATTACATAGAAAAAGCTAAACCCTAAATTGTTTAAAGTTAAGGTTTTAGTAGACAAGTTGAATTTGGAATGATTTTGAGTTGGAAATGGTTGTGAAGGCTTTGAAATGATGTTTAAGTGTTAAGTAGACTAATTTGGAAACTTGAAAAATTAGAGGGGTGATTTCGGCATTTTGAAGGAAGTAGAGGAAATTATGGAAAAATTTCCATAAATTTGGAAATGTTGAAATTATGATTTTACAAGCATTAAAATGTCATTTGGACTATTTTGGAAGTTTGTAGAACATAGGGATCAATTCGGAAATTTGGAAAAGATTAGGGACCAATTCGGTAATTAGGAAGAATTTAAGGACTAAAGTGAAAATTTATTTTCATGGAAGCATTATGCTAGAATTAAGGTTACAATGAGTTATAAATCATTCTTTGAGTAAGTGTTGGAAGAAATACAAAGTATTGTGGATGGAATGACTTGTGTCATCAAACTAATATTTGGAAAATATTAGGGTGTTTATAGGAAAATTACTCTTATATTGTTTATGTGTTAGTAAGATACTAACATATAATTTGGAATGTACTCATGGTATTTTAATACACTGTAGACTGTGAACAAAATCAAGACCGAGTTAGCAATCGAGGAAAGGAACGGGATCAAAGTTGAACTTAGTGAGGTTAGTGAATATTGACAAAGCATAAAGTGTCAAGGTTAGTGTATTTTTATGCATGGATAATACTATGATTATCATTTGGAAGACTTGTGATAAGTCTACCTTATTAACAATTTCTTGATAATTATATGTTTATATCATGAACTTATATTTGACATATTGAGAATTGTCAAAGGAAGAACTATGATGCATTTGATCACTAAATATATCAGGTATGTATGGTTATGTTATATTTAGGGTATGAACTGCCCAGTATTTAATTATATTGCCATTGATGAATTGAATATGGAATTGGAAAGTATGCCCAAATAAGTATTTGAGGTATAGAGTATAGTTGGCATGCCATAGAGTCCAGCGGTTTATCACTTCGGTGTGGTTTATTAACACTTAGGTGTTGTTCTTTAGCACTTATGTGCGGTCTCTTAGCACTTGAATGCGGTTTATTAGGAGTTTGATGCGGTTTTGACTCGTGTATTGAAGTCCTCAAAACTATGTTGGGCAATAATTTATTTGATAGTAAATGATGAATAAATTAGAGAGTAATTGAACTCTCGAAAAATGATAATAAATGATGAATAAATTAGAGAATAAGTGAACTCTCGGAAAATGATAATAAATGGTAAATCAATTAGAGAGTAAGTGAACTCTTGGAAAATGATAATAAATGGTAAATAAATTAGAGAGTAAGTGAACTCTCGGAAAATGATAATAAATGGTTAATAAGTTAGAGAGCAAGTGGACTCTCGGATAATAAATGGTAAATCATTTAGAAAGTCGGTAAATTCTCAGATAATGGCAAGGATAATAATAGGATTTATGAATCTGGATTATATTATGTTAATATTTGATTAACATAAGGGAAATAAAGGAGTAGTGATCAAACTGTATGTTTATTATATTATTGATTTAATTCAAGCATGTTGATTTATATTAAATAATTATAATGCCTCACTAAGTATATACTTAGCGTGTGATTGTTTTTCACGCGAAGGTAGAAAACTCGGTTCGGAGTAAAGAGTTAGGCATCACTATCAAAGGGGATATATGTAGTATCAGTAATTACATATTTGATATATTTTGATATTTCTAGTTGGCATGTATAAATGAAAGTAGCTCCTTTCAAACTAGTTTAGATATGAGTTGTAATAATAATATCTAGATAAGTGGTTAGTATATGATATTGAGTTTTATTTAAATGATACTAGTTTAAAGAAATTGCTAGTAACGAAAATTGGGTAAGATTATAATAATGAAATTTTAGAGTAATCAAAATGATTTTTATTTTAGGCAGTTTTGTTAATTGTATAGTATAGTTAAAAATTTCCAAGTTGCTGCCTGAAATCGAGGTCTATCTCATGGATTAAAAATTGGAAATAAATTTTACGCGATTAAAAAGGAAAAATTTTAAATCGTCATTTTGGACTTGATCAGATAGCATAAAATATGGTTTAAACATCATGTGACGCTCTATACTAGTATTGGGTAATAAATACTAGTAAGGGTGTTACATTTATTGGTATTAGAGCTACAAGTTTAGCCGGTTCTGGATAGTAAATGAGTCTTTGTAGAAAGTTAGAGTTATATACATGCCACTAGAATATCTAAAAATTACCGCTATTGTGTAGGATTATGATGATGCATGATGTTGAGTAGATTGCTCCTTACTTATTTTAGATAAACGTGACATGAACAAATGTCGGGTTATCGAGAATTCTGACAGGCTGTTGAGCAGGATGTGCCTGCTCGAAGCGGAAGTAATGAGGTGAATTAGAATCCACCTCAGGTTCAGCAAAATGTAGAGCAACAGGCTCATGAACAAAGAAATATGCCGGTACAAGTGCAAGGCTTATTTATGCAGTCTTTGGAGGCAATCCTAAATCGGCAAGCACCAGTATCAATCCCAAAGGAATTAAGGAAAATTGGGGCACTAGAATTCTGGGGTTATACTAATGCAAATCATATGGTTGCCGATTATTGGTTAAATGATATAAAGATCATATTAAATAGGATTCCTTATGATAATCAAGGAAAATTAGGAGTAGTATCCCTATTGATGGAACAAGCAAGCGTATGGTGGAATGTGATAACTACCCAAGTACCTCTAGAACGAATTACTTGGGAATTCTTTCTACAAGAATTCAAGAAAAATATATATTGGAGAAAGTTGACCTTGAAGAAAAAAGTGAGAAGTAGATTCAGACCAGAAAAAGGTCTGGAGGTTTATTTGCTACGTCATCATTTTAACGCAGTAAAGGAATACCACAACAATATCCTGCAGCATCAGCCTCTTCAGTTAAGAAGGGGTATGTAGGAGGAAAATCGAAGCAGTCCTAGATGAATACTGCAGGTACTCGTGGGTCTGGAGTTCGCCCGATTTTAGAATGTGAGCATTGTGGTAAGAGGCATCCTTGTCAATGCTGGTTGATCAGAGCATGTTTCTATTGTAGGCAAGTTGGTCATATCAAGAAGCATTGTCCAGAACTTCACCCAAATTAGCCTATCGTAGCACATAAGGCTGGTAAAGGAAATAACGGTAGTAACCCGGGAACATCTGCATTTACGCCTAATCGAGAGATCAAGGCTACAGCTCAGGTATACCACATCAAAACTATTGAGGATCAGGATGATGTAGAGATTGTAGCATGTATGATCGAACTCTTTCGCAGACCTATCTTTGCATTGGTTGATCTAGGCTCTACTCATTCTCACATTAGTTCTAAAATAATATTCGAAAGAAATATTCCAATAGAACCAAATTCGAATAAAGTAGTTGCCATCAATCTAATAGGACAAAGTGCCAAAGTGAGTCAAATATGCAAGAAATGTCCTCTAAAGATTCAAATAGTAGTATTTCTTGCTGGTTTTATGGAAAATATAAAAGGGTTAATCTTGAAAAATCCAGACAGTTCAAAGATGGTATTTGTAGGTGAAAGACCGAATAATCTAAACAATGTGATTAGTGCTTAGAAACAAAAATAAATCAGGAAAATGTACCAACGGTACAAGAATTTCTAGATGTTTTCCGGATGAATTACCGAGATTACCTCCCGATTGAGAGGAAGAATTCGGTATTGATGTGCTTCCTGGAATAGCACCAATATCGATAACACCTTACAGGATAAATCCTACAGAGCTTAAAGGATTGAAAGCTCAGTTACAAGAATTATTAGACCGAGGTTTTATACGGCCTAGTATATGATGTTGATTTAGGATGAACTAAGGTTTGTTTTTGATAAATATGATGTTGTGGAATCATACTAAAGGTTGTATGATGGTTGAAATTACATGGAAATAGCTAAACCCTAAATTGTTTAAAGTTAGGGTTTTAGTAGAAAAGTTAAATTTGGAATGATTTTGAGTTGGAAATGGTTGTGAAGGCTTAGAAATGATGTTTAAGTGTTAAGTAGACTAATTTGGAAACTTGGAAAGGTAGAGGGGTGATTTCGGCATTTTGAAAGAATTAGGGGAAATTATGGAAAAATTTCCATAAATTTGAAAATGTTGAAATTATGATTTTACAAGCTTTAAAATGTCATTTGGACCATTTTGGAAGTTTGCAGAACATAGGGATCAATTCAAAATTTTGGAAAAGATTGGGGACCAATTCAGCAATTAGGAAGAAGTTAAGGACTAAAGTGAAAATTTATTTTCATGGAAGCATTATGCTGGAATTCAGGTTAGAATGAGTTATAAATCATTATTTGAGTAAGGGTTGGAAGAAATACAAAGTATTGGAGATGGAATGACTTGTGTCATAAAACTAATATTTGGAAAATATTAGGGTGTTTATAGGAAAATTATTCCTATATTGTTTATGTGTTAGTAAGATACTAACATATAATTTGGAATGTACTTATGGTATTTTAATACACTGTAGATTGTGAACAAAATCAAGACTGAGTTAGCAATCGAGGAAAGGAACGGGATCAAAGTTGAACTTAGTGAGGCTAGTGAATATTGGCAAAGCATAAAGTGTCAAGGTGAGTGCATTTTTATGCATGGATAATACTATGATCATCATTTGGAAGACTTGTGATAGGTCTACCTTATTAATAATTACTTGACAATTATATGTTTATATCATGAACTTATATTTAACATATTGAGAATTGTCAAAGGAAGAACTATGATACACTTGATCACTAAATATACCAGGTATGTGTGGTTATGTTATATTTAGGGTATGAACTGCCCAATATTTAATTATATTGCCATAGATGAATTGAATATGGAATTGGAAAGTATGCCCAAATAAGTATTTGAGGTATATAGTATAGTTGGCATGCCATAGAGTCTAGCGGTTTAGCACTTCGGTGCGGTTTATTAACACTTAGGTGTGGTTCTTTAGCACTTATGTGCGGTCTCTTAGCACTTCGGCGCGGTTTATTAGCACTTTGGTGCAGTTTTGACTCGTGTACTCAAGTCCTCAAAACTATGTTGGGCAATAATTTATTTGATAATATATGATGAATTAATTAGAGAGTAAGTGAAAATGATAATAAATGAGGAATAAATTAGAGAGTAAGTGAACTCACGAAAAATGATAATAAATGGTAAATAAATTAGAAAGTAAGTGAACTCTCGAGAAATGATAATAAATGGTAAATAAATTAGAGAGTAAGTGAACTCTCAGAAAATGATAATAAATGGTAAATAAATTAGAGAGTAAGTGAACTCTCGAAAAATGATAATAAATGGTGAATAAGTTAGAGAGTAAGTGAACTCTTTGATAATAAATGGTAAATCATTCAAAAAGTAGGTAAATTCTCGGATAATGGCAAGGATGATAATAGGATTTATGAATCTGGATTATATTATGTTAATATTTGATTAACATAAGGGAAATAAAGGAGTAGTGATCAAACTGCATGTTTATTATATTATTGATATAATTCAAGAATGTTGATTTATATTAAATAATTATAATGCCTCACTAAGTATATACTTAGCGTGTGATGGTTTTTCATGTGTAGGTAGAAAACCCGGTTCGAAGTAAAGAGTTAGGCATCACTATCAAAGGGGATATATGCAGTATCGGTAATTACATATTTGATGTATTTTGATATTTCTAGTTGGCATTTATAAATAAAAGTAGCTCCTTTCAAACTAGTCTAGATATGGGTTGTAATAATAATATCTAGATAAGTGGTTAGTATATGATATTGAGTTTTATTTAAATGATACTAGTTTAAAGAAATTGCTAATAACGAAAATCGGGTAAGATTATAATAATTAAACTTTAGTGTAATCAAAAATGACTTTTATTTTAGGTAGTTTTGTTAATTGTATAGTATAGTTAAAAATTTCCAAGTTGCTGCCTGAAATCGAGGTCTATCTGATGGATTAAAAATTGTAAATAAATTTTATGCGATTAAAAAGTAAAAAATTTAAATCGTCATTTCTGACTTGTTCAGATAGCATAAAATATGGTTTAAACATCATGTGACACTCTATACTAGTATTGGGTAATAAATACTAGTAAGGGTGTTACATTTCATCACGATGAGATAACATCATATCTCAAACAAGTCATTAGCATTGAATCATGTTGTATCATATCACATACAAGCATTCAAGCTATCATCAATCACGCGTAAGCATTTCGAATAGACATATAAACAATACTAGGATCATGTTTCATGTGTTTCTTTAATCATCCTTCCCTTATTAGGTCAAGTTCAAGATTAGATTCATTTACATGTCAAGATTGAAACAAGAATGAAATTGTTAGGACCTAGTCCTAACCCTAGAGGTAACTACACTCACAATACAATACAAGAAAGCTAGCAATTGTATTGTATAGCTATTCCCTTGTTCTTAGCCTTCGAATGATTTCCTTTTTCTCCTTCCTCCGAGTTCAAAGCTGGTTCTAAAACATTATACAAGCAGATGAATATTAAAACAAGTCTCATATGACCATTCAAGCAAGGCAATATTAGTAGTACTTATCATACACAATTATGGCAGCAAGACTTTGCTCATATAAGTACAATTCAGCCAACATTTCAATAAAAAAGCTAGGCAAAATCCATTTATCCCAAACTATTAAAAATAGTCCAATAAAACTGTGTACAAAACGGTTTATACCTAGCTTAAGTGCCGCTGCCTGGCAGCTTGCACACTACATGCTTAAATAGGATATCTTTCAATTCCTACGTCGGAATTTCAATTAAATTATACCGTTGGAAAGCTAACAAAATTTTATTTAAAACCATAATAGGCTTACATTTTATTTATTATCCAATTAATAAAGTTTATTGTTTAAAGACAGGGCATTTTACACTGCCTGGACAGTTTTAACTGTCCAGCTATTTCCATTTACTGTTTCCAGTATAGTACCCAGTTTTCAGTTCTGTTTTCTCCTAATGAAATTATACATACAAAGGATTATGACATTAAAATTTCAGCCCTGAATTTGATCTCTACAATTTTTGGTTAATTTTCAAAGTGACTGCCCATAACAGAGCAGTTATGGGCAACTTACACTAGGTTGCAATTCTAGTTCTTTATTTCATTCTAACAAGGTCCTGTCATGACAATTTCATTCATAAACATGTTCATACATATTTAGGCCATCATAATTCACTTAAAAATGTTCTCAAAATAGGGCATAGTCATGTTGAATCTAGTTTAATCCAATTGATCACAATTACACATCAATTCATCAACTAGGCAGTCTATTACCTAATTTACTAGTTCAATTATGTGTAGTCATTTTTCCAGCAAGTTACCAATTCAATTAAATCTCCATTTTACCTATCAACATGTTCAAAATATAGTTTTAAGCTCATTTAACATGCTTACACATTTTTTAAATCAAAACAGTCCCCTAATCTAAACTGTTTTGAACCATGTTCATGTTTCTCAATTTTCCAGCAATTACACGTGAGTTTCATTAGCCATTTTATTACTAGCAATCAATTTCCAGGTTCTAATTGCACATAGCATGACCTAAACACATAAAGAAATCATCTAATTCATCAATACAACCAATAACATCATCAAACAATCATTCAATCAATCTATAACATGTTCATTACATTTTCCAGCATCTATACATTCAAATCACATTACCATTTCAATTCAAACATGAAATTTACAAAGGAAACAAGTAATTACCTTAATCACTAAGCTATCTAGGCTTAATTTGGAGCTAATTCAAGGTTGTAAGACATGGATTCAAGCTTTCTCCTTCAAGCTTTCTTTCTCTTTTTTTCTGTAGTGAGTTTCGGCAATTTGGTATAGTGGAGAAGATAACAACATCTAATTCATGTTATTGGATTTGTGCAAAGTCTAAAATGTCCCTTAATTAATCCTTAATATTAACTTAATCAAGGGCATTTAAGAGATGTAGGAATTTTAGCATGCATTCCTTGGAATTGTTAGAGTTTACAAGTTGGTCATCTTAATTTGATCACTTGTTCTTTCATTCATACAATTAGACCCTTGACTAATCAATTTGGCTTAATTTCTAGATTCAATTAAGCTATCAATTTAAGTAATTGACTTCAATACTTCTAGGCTAGGATTTAGGGTGTTACATACAAGTCCTTTGAGCCCTGGCACTTTGGCTAGCATAGTCCTGTCTTTGCTTTAATTTTCTCATCCTTGGCATTCTCGTGGACCTACGATTGCCGACACAAAGTAGTTATTAAACTTGGAAAAATTAGTGGGTTAATATTCTTATCCTTATATGTTTCCCTCGCAACGATTGCTTTGGTGAGTGGCTCGAGCGACGTTCTTGATTCACACCATGGTGGCTCTGTGAAAAAGAAGAAGATGATTGCAGAAGATGTTGAGGACTTGGGTTTTTTTTGAAATCTTGAAGAAGAAGAAGGCTCGACAAGGTCTTGGCTTTTAAAAAAAAATTCTCTCTTTGTTCGTCTAGGATTCGGAGGAGAAGATAATGGAAAGAAGAGGAAGATTGAAAGGGATGCTCTAGATCGATTTTTTGATTCCAAAGCATGAATAAATGAACTTAAATGCTCAATTTAACAAAACAAAGGCTTAAAAACCCCCTGAAAAATCTAGAAAGTAAATCAAGACTTGATAATTTAAACAAAAATGTCGAGGGACACTCTTCTATGTATCTTGTTATCTTATTACACTAGGTGAATTGTGTTTGCTCCATTTAAATTTCCCTGTAGAAATGATAGTACTGGCACCGAGTGAATGAAAGACTTCACAGGATGACACTACTCATAGGGATTGGGGATAGGTTGTTTACTCCACTCCATCTTCAGGTATAGAAGAGTTAGTGTGATAATGTGAAGCCCCAAGGATACATTTTTCAAACTCAAAAAGAGGAGGGAGTGGTATTAAAAGAATATGATGAAAAACAAAAAAACATGTCCAGGCAGAAAAAGAAAGCAACCCTTAAGCTTCTCTAAGGATATTAAGTGATGAATGCATGTAACTTAACACACACTGCACTTACAGTAGTTTTGATCTTTTGAATAAAACTATAAGCTCTAATATATTTTCTTATCATCAACATAGTTGAGGAATGAATTATTGCTGCAACATAACTTGGAATCACCGTAATCATAGCTTAGTGGAACCTTAGGACTTATTGTTTGCTACTGTTATTCTTTTTTGTTTTTATTTTTCTTGCTTCCATTTTGCATTGCTTGAGTAGAAGAAACAATTCAAGTTTGAGGGTATTTTAAGAGTGCATAATTGATATATTTTATATGCCCTTATTCCTTGTCTTTTGCATGTTTTCAAGCTCATATGGATTGCATTTAGGTTAGGTTGTACACATTTGCTTGTAGATAGGGAGTTACACTACTTGTGCTTTAAATGTCATATATATTGGTGTTTTTCACGGGAAAGGTTGTGTTTTGTGGTGCATGTGCATGATGCTGGTAGATACTAGAGGATTGCTAGAGTAGGAGTGGAGCAAATTGCATGGCTGGAGTTGACGAGGCATGGAGAGTTGGAGATGAATCTACTTTTGCCTGCATGTACTTTCTCCTAGATATACAACATTAAGTGAAGCGGGAAACCAATTGCATTCCTTTTATGAATCCGCACACACTTTAGGGTACTGAAACCCTAGGTCACCGCCTATATAAAGAAGACATTAAACTCTATTTCAACAAAGAGCGCGATTATAGATGACAGTCCTAGTCTGAAGCTTGCAGAGAACCACCAGAGCGAAGCTAGAAGATTCTCCTCATGAAAGACGCCATCAAGATATGTTGACGGAGATAAGACATAAAACACAGTTGGAAAACACAGAGGGAATTTTGTCAACGACGTTCGAATCTTTTGTTTTCCTTGCTTGACAAACTGTCATACTATATACAATTAATTATGGATCTTTTAGGCTCAAACATGAGCTAAATATTTTAGTTGGATTATTGCGTCCTAGGATTTTATGTTTTGATTAATTGATGTCAATGCTTTAGTTGTTTCCTCTTTATCTATTTTGTTCATCGTTCTTCATGCATAGTTATTTTACGAGCTATCGAGAAAAGCCTTTTAACTATTGATTTGTGGCTTAATATCGAGAGAGTTAGGTTATACAAACGTGAAAAGTGGGGCTAAGCTGTTAACATAGTCTTAATCCAGCTTAGACATAAGATTAGTGTTTCAATGACTCAAAGGGAGTTCTAAAACAAATAATTTACTCATTAGTGTTAATGCAGACATGTATCACCTTAACCACAATATTATTAACTTCTATGCATCGAGAGAGTCAAAAGTTTATTAGAAAATCATGTCGAGTAGATAAAGAATCTAATGGTTTACGTTGCCATGTATTGTCAATCGCTATACCATTGGCATCAGCAATCAACATATATCCTTAGCAATAATCTCAACTTCCATAATTTTTTGTTAGTTGCTGCAGCTATTTGTCTTAATCATAACTATATTTAGATTTGTTAATTTAGTTTTAATCAAACTGACAACCACCAATACTTTCAAACACATTTTTAAGTTTGATAACTTCGTAGTTATTGATCCAATCCTCGTTGTTTCGGCACTCTACCTATCACTTTATTACTTGATTCGATGAGTATACTTGCTCTAAAGTGCATCACTATTCGACAAGCATCATTAAACTTGATGAACAAATGCAATTCTTCAAGGTTGTATTGATACACCTAAGGAGGGTATCGATACCCTTTGTTCTACAAGAATTCCAATAGCCAAAATGTTCTACAAGGCTACTAGTTCAATTCCTTTAATATGCAAAGATGTGTATCGGTACACATAAGTGGGTATCGGTACCCACAATAGCGTATCGATGGCCTTAAGCGGGTATTGGTACTTGCTGGGAAATCTGCTTGGAAATTATGTTTTGAGTTCTAGGGACCTATATTTCAAGGAGTAAGGCCCAATGCGTTTCTAATGCGGTAAAATGAATAGTGAAACTAAGAAACCAAAGATTTAACTTCCTATACGAGCATAATGAGTAATAACTTGGTACATATTGGGTGACTTGTTTCTACTAGAAACCACAAGGATCCTTGGTAGATCGTGTGCTGTTACATACCAAGTAAAGGGACTTGTGTGGTTTGGTCACTTTGATTGATGGGATCTAGATGCCTAGTGAGAGTGTTGTAGCACTAAAAGGTAAACTTCCGAATGTACGTTCCCAAGGCTGTATGACACCAGGCCTCATCCGATGATACTCGACGAGAGATTCCAAGTATGATTGTATGCTCCTGAGGCTGTATGACATCGAGCCTCATTCCAGTTTTGTTGGTATGGTGCATATATGATGCGTGAGATTGTTACAAATTTTCTTGTTATGTGTTTAGGCTGCTAGAGGTAATGCCATATGTATTACATTGCCATGTATCATTCTTTAGCCACGTGCCCTTATTTATAATTTGCATAAAGCATGTTTGATTGAAAGTGTATCCACTAAGCTTTGTTAGCTCAGCGTTCAGAATTGTTGTTTCTATTCGCAGGTTAGTAGGTTGGCGTGCATCATTGGAGCACCATTAGAGTAGGACCTTAGTATCGACTTGTTGTCTGATTACAGTACATAGATTATTTGGGCTATGTATTCATAGGACCCTAAGTCTTATTGTAACTCTCATTTTGGATTTTAAATTATTAATCGAATGCTTTTAATTATGTATTTTAAATGGAGTTCCTATAACGTTTTAACCATTTGTTTAATGTATTTGAACTTAATGGTTTTTATGAAATGAATGTGTTTGCTCTAAATCTAGTTGTAAAATTTTATGATTTTGGCTTGGGCGTGAGGCCCAATTATGACATTCGGGTTGGGGGTATTACAAAACTGGTATCAGAGCCTAGGTTTAGCCAGTTCTAGGAAGCCCTGGGGTTTTTAGAGTGTTGTCTAGGTGTCTAGCAAATACGTTTCCCATAAGTCGAAGTCGTACTAGTTTAAGCTGAATATTCAATGATGTAACCTTATTTGTTAGCTTGTACAGAAAGTAATCATGCCAAGGAGGGCACTGTAACGTCCTCAACCCGGTTTAGAAGAAAGCTGGAGTTTAAGAAGTTACTTAAGAAAAAAACTAACACGCATTATTAACTTGACTTGCAAGATAACACTTCATCAGTGAAAAAGGGGCAAACAGTTTAAAACTTTTTATAAAACTATTATAAGAGTCTAAACTTAAACAAGACTTATCTATGGCACCCAAACAAAAATCGTTACAAATTAATTATTCTAATCGATCTATACGTTTCAAAATACACTATCCAATTAACGATTAGGGTGTTCCCTATCACATCCGATAACAACATTATTATCATAGATAACCTATCTAATGATTCCATTTGCAATCCGTAAGAACCGACCCATGATTTTTCATGAAGGTTTTATTACTTATCAATTATGAAACATATTTTTATTTATCGAAACATAAGTGTTAAGCATTTGACTAATATTCTCATTTAATCATTTAACATAGGGATATCTAATATCCAACGTGGCATGCCCAAAAATGACATTAATCACTGCTAGATATTCAATTTGAGAGTCATGGAGCACCTTTACTTATAACTTAATGCAGTTTATCTGGTAGTGAACTTCATAAACTTATCTATATGTCATTTTATTTCATTGCTTAAGAGAGTTCTTCTCAATATCTATAAAGTTATGAGGTTTTATTCAGTATGCTTTGGTGTTAGGGGATCGATCCCATGATTCTAAGCCCACAATTGAACATTTGTCTAATTTCCTTTAAAGCCTACTTTGATTAGTCATCTATAAATCAAACCCTTTGGCATATTATCACCATACATCCGTCTAAGAATCACTTTAAAGATTGACCAAATGTAAATTTTCTTAAAACGCAATTGTCAAATAGAAATCTTATCAAACACCACTTAGACCATGCCATCTTCGATTTCCAAAACAATATTACTATTTTACATTCATAAGTTGATTCAATCAAAATATCAAGCATGTCATGATTCACTAATTATCAATATTTCCATGATCAACTAGTTTTAGAACCCCAAGAAATTTTCGTATGCTTACTCACGACTCAAATTATACTTCAAATATTTAACATCACAACCATGGAGAAAAATCTATAACTTACGAATCGAAAGTAACCCTACATGTCTTTTAATACTAAGGAAACATTTGAATGGCTTATAGTTATAACATCAATCATATGAAATAACAAGATTTGGCTATTTGTACAAAACATAGAATACTCTACATATAACTATTAAACAATGTGCCACAATCCTAGAAGTACACTACTTAGAGAATGAATCCAACTCTGCTTGGATCTTGAACAAAAGATTGCTATTCTTGTCCATACTTGAACCACATGAACTTTAATAAACCCTGCAATGCATGATTATGAAGTGCATTAGGCTTATATAGCCTAAGTGAGGTAGTGGCATCAAATAATGAAAAGCATTTAGTATAAAAATTCCAATGAAACACACAATCAATATTCGATCATAGTTAGCATTTGTTATGAATATCTTAATCTTTCTTTTATAAGCCTTATAGTGTTCGAATACTTCTTCAATCTTCTTACAAATATGTCGATCTTATTAAAGATCAACTTATTACAATTAGGCTTCCCCGAGACTTGATAACTGTTCAATAGCCTTTGAATTCCTTATAAATTAGTCATTTGCTTGTCAATAGTTCAGTTGATTGTTTGTTGCCATTTATGTTCAAAGCTTTTAGTAATTAGTATAAAACGCGTAACATATGGTCACCAGGAACCAAACATACTATTTGCTCATCATGAGCCAATAATCATTTCATATGATTCATATATTTCCTTGAATTCTTACTGGATACTATACATTCATATTTTTTAACAATTCGCCTTGGATCACAATTGGATACGATTGACATTGGTCCGAGTTTGACCATATGGGTCCAAGCGATAATTAGCTCAAGCACAAAGCCATGGCTAATATCAAAACATAACAATCCTATCTCCATAACTATCCAACTAAACTGTTGACAAACTCCGTACAACTCCCCCGTTACCTCCTACTGTCTGCAATTAACTTATCACGTATAATGGGGCATTCCCCGAGCAGTAGCTCATGGATCGTAGTCCCAATAATACCATGTATCATACCAATGAATCCAAGGACTTCCATTTTAGGCAATTACGTATTTTATCTTATCTTTGATATTTGGGGAGTATCTTATTTCATAAGTATCCATACTTTGTTGCTTAATCAATGTCTTAGAACAAACAAAACTTTGCTACATTAGACTTATTATCTTTGAATTGTTGAGTTATGGAAGATAGTTACTCATCTTATTTCGTAGAAATAGCATTCGATAGTTAGCTTCCAATCATAAACAATATGCACATAACCATCCATTTCAAACACAACATAGCAAATATAAGTGCATATAAATTCCAAGCATTAGACAAGAACTTACAATGATTCTATACCATGAATGTATGTTTTTCGCCCCAATGTGCTCTACTTGAGCTTTAGGCAACCATGTATACATTTAAATCATAATAATTACTAACAAAATTAGGATGATTCCTTGTCATCCCGAATGTATAACTACACTTACCTTATATTCCAACGTTATGGAATAGTTGAACCACAATCCTAACTTCTTTTCACACCAACCCACATCCTAGCCTTCATTGATCACAAATGTACCTCAAACAAGAGTAACAAACCATTAAAAATCTATCTAAATTCAACCAATACCTTAACAGCCCCTAGGTTCCACAAATCAGTCCATGTACTCTAAATTTTCATTCTAACCTGTCCATGTTGGAATAATTAAGATAAAACAGTTCAATAAAGAGATACAACAGTCCAACCACCATATATTTTAAAAGCAAAACAGTCCTTAACTTGCATAACAATCCCTTCACTTAATCTCATAGCATTCCTAATATTTTGATCATACCAAGCAGTCTACTAATGATCTTTAGACCCGTACAACAGTCCCAAACTTTATACACATACATTTGCCTACAATTAGATCAATATATTTATATATGTATACCAAAAATAATCCAATATACATTTAGTTACATATATACATAAGCATAAAACCATTTAATAACATATATACATAAGCATAAAGCCATTTCTAACATTCTTATATATATTTCAAATAGCCCTATTGTTAATGAAACAATTCACTTCCTTCCAATCTACTAAAACAAATCTTAGTCCATTTAAATTGATCCTAATATGATCATCATAAACAAAACAATTCAGCTTCTCAAGTATTTTACATTCATGCTCTACTCAATCCATTAAAGCTTCCAATGATATTTTAAGTCACCTATAGAGCTACTGCCAGGCAGCTTGTTCACTACTCGATTAAAAATTCATAACTTCCATTTTGTATATCAGAATTTTGAACCGTTACACCGTTGCAAAACTGACTCAACTAGCTCTCTAATCATACAGGCCTTGCATTTTTACTCCTTATGGATTAATACAGTTTTTAATCTAGAGATACACTTAATTCTGCCGCTAGGCAAATTACACTGTCTTTGAACAATTGTCTATACAAGCTGTTATAAAACTCAAAATTCAGTTTCTCTTGTTTTAAATGAAACTAGACATGACAAGATTTTCAACCATATGAATTATAGCTTCTAATTCTACTTGTACGATTTATAACAAAATTTCAAAGTTACTACTAATGCAGATTTTAAAACTGTTTACAAGGTACAAAGCAGGACAGTTTCTTTACAACTCATTTCCAGCCCTTAATTTTTTTCTAATAAGACTTCCAATTACCTTAATTGTTCCTACTATTAATCCTACATATTACAACCTTGAAATCAATCAAAACATTCATTCAGAATCAATAAAAAATACTCTAGTTACCACTTATAATTCATAAAGCAGTTTCGATATTCTAAAATTCATTTTATCAAGATCATTCATCTATTTTGAAAACAATCATATAGCCATTTTTGCATTTCAAGACTATGTGATTAATCAAATTTTCACAACACCATTTACTAAGCCAAAATAGTTCAGTGCTTTACCTATCAACTAGATTTGTTTACACCAAAATTTATAAACATAAATCAGTCCTTAATTCACAATACAACCTCTGTTTACAGTCTTAAAGTGTTTTCCTTTGTTTCAAAGCTTCAAAAATAATCCTTAACTTCATTGAAACAACATTTGATATCAATTCAATTGAGTCTATATCCAAGCTCTACATGGCTTAATGCTTTTCTCATTCAATTGTTGTATCTCTCATTCAATTAATCATAAAGAAAGTTCAAGTGTTTCTTCATCTAATTTCATTCGACCCAACCCATATTTCATCAAGATCACAAAGTTCTCAAATCAAGAAATTCACATACTTTTTATATCAAAAGGTATCATGAACGTCATCCAATTAAACATGCAACTATTAGAGGAAGAATAGCTTAACTTCCTTGCTTTATTGACAACAAAAACCATTCAAATTCCAACCACATAACCGAATCAAGGAGCACATGAATTTCTCTCTTCCTCCCCCTATCTAATGCTTTGGTTGATCCCACTTAAGGTAAAGAAGAAGATCATTCTTCTCTTATTTGTTTTGACCGAAACAAGGCAGTAAGGGGAGGGCATGGGGACACACCCTTTCCTTTTTGAATAATCTACTTGAAAATCTAGAACTTTTCAGTATTATAAAATTGGTCCTTTTAATTGTAGTCGCCTAATATAGATTTCCATCAATTCCGTCCCTTACATCCCAATAGAATACATTAAAAGCATAACTCAACCAATTAATCCTTTGATTTAATTTTTGTCCTATTTGATTAATGGCTTGCTTGTTCTAGTTACAATAGCAATCCAACGTAATTTCTAATATAACCACTTCTTAAATCAAGGTTTGTAAAAATTTACAATTAAACTCTTCAAAATTTACACTGAAATTGGTTAACTTAAAAACTAAATTAATATTGTTTATTCTAGACTGGGTTTCTGGATATTACAGGCATATGATCGTGAGGAGTGTTGGGACTCACGTGGGGGAGCTATGATGAGGATTACGTCCGTGGTTCGGCTGAGATGTCAAAGGACAATAAGGGCCGAGGGGCCAATTATTTCTCTCTCTGCACCAATCCCTTCACCGATTTGTGAGAGCCATACCTAGGCCTTCGGCTACCCCTTGCGAGTCACCGATTGAGAGGGTGCGCCACCATGGTGCTACAGACTTTCTAGGATCAGGACAAGACAATAATGTTAAGGCAGATTAGTGGTTGAGGGGTACTCGTTGGATCATGAGATAAATGCGGTTGAAACCTAATGATAAGTTGACATGTGTTCTCTCCCTTTTGAAGGAAAATACTCGAGAATGTTGCGAGACCGTAGAGTTGGGTTGGTATCCTAACCAACCCACATAGGACGACTTCTTGGATGAGTTTGAGAGAAAGTATGTAGATGAAGCCCACATTGTTATCTTGAGGGATCGGTTTAATAATTTTTTCCAAGGGAATCGATCAATCCTCGAATAAGAACACGAGTTCTTGCAGTTGAGTAGGTATGCCCTCGAGTTGGTTGCTACCGAGAGGATAAGGTGTAAGAGGTTTCCAAATGTTTTGTGGAAGGAAATTCAGACATACTTGACTATTGCCCCACCAAAAGTGTTTTCAAAATTGACTGCTAGTACCAAGTCACTTAAGCAAATGTAAGGTTTGACCTATGGCCCGGATGGAGGGTAAGGGAGCTCGAGTGGGAGTACTCAAAACTTCTCCAACAGCTCGCAGTATTATTTCGGGAGGAATAGAAACTGCTGGAACCAAGGAAGAGGATCTTCGAACCGGACTTCAATATCAAACTGTAGGTCAAAGCCTACTGGTTGTATGAGGACATCATCATCTTCATCCATGATGAGTTTGGAGGGCTCACAAAGGACTGTGGGCACACCAGTTTGTGATCCGTGTGGGCGAAAGCATATAGAAGAGTGCTGGGGGACATCTAGAGTTTACTTTAAGTGTGGATTACCAAACCATTATGCGAGGGATTGTCCGGCCACTGCTAACACCACTCTGGTCTAGACTCAGAGAACCTCTGATCGAGCTTAGAGGGGTCGAGGCTTTGCTAGAAGAGGAGCGAGCCATATGTCCATAAATCAAAGTGGGGGTACGATCTAGTCCACTACAAGGGAACCAGTAAGCTAGTACGCAGTCAAGGCTCAGAAGGACTATAAGGCTATTGATGTCATATTATGTACATTTACCTTGTTTTTTGTTCCTATTTTTTCTCTTGTGGATTCAGGATATACTAATTCCAATATACGTAGTGGAATATCTCAACAATGGGGTATTCTTGTCGAAGATCTTGAGATAGGAGTCTGTGTGACTAGTCCTTTGGGGTATGGTGTTTTGGTGAATAAGGTGTATTGGCGGTGTCCGATCGAGTTTCAAGCTTAGATCTTTTTGATTGATTCGATGGTATTGATTGCTCCAGCATGATGCACGATTGGGTCGTAGGGTGAAGAGCCTTAAGCTTCGAGGTTTAGATAGAGCCAAGTTGGTGGTGAAGGGTGACATAAGTCATTGCCTTTCCAATATAATGTCGGCCTTGGTGGCACAAATGATGATCCAACAAGGCTATTAGGCCTTATTGGCTCGTGTGGTTGACACGAGTGTGGGAGTCTAATGCTTGAGAGTCTTCTGACTGTTAGAGATTTTGCCAATGTGTTTCCAAAAGGGTTACCCAGACTTCCTCCAGATCGTGAGCTAGAGTTTCGTATAAATGTGATGTCTGGCATGACAACAATTTTTCGTATAGCACTGTTAGAATTGAGAGAGCTTAAAAATTAGATACATGATTTTTTAGAAAGAGGGTTCATCCGATCGAGCATATCACCTTGAGACACACCGGTCTTGTTTATTAAGAAAAAGGATGGGACTTTAAGGATGTGCATTTAGAGCCGACAGCTCAACAAGGTAACAGTGAAGAACTATTATCCCTACCAAGAATAGATTATTTGTTTAACCAGTTGAGAGGTGCTCGTGTGTTCTCTAAGATCGACTTGAGATCGGGTTACTATCAGTTGAAAGTAGTAGAAGAGAATGTTTAGAAAACCGCTTTCAGGATGTGGTATGGACATTATAAGTTCCTAGTAATGCCTTTTGGGCTTACCATTGCACCTTTAGATTTTATTGATTTGATCAACCAGATATTTCAACCTTACCTAGATCAGTTTATGGTGGTTTTCATCGATGCCATCTTGGTTTATTCGAGTTTGGAGGAGAAGCATGACTATCCTCTCCGTGGGGTTCTTCAGACCTTGAGGGAGAGGAAGGTTTTTGCTAAGTTTAGTAAGTGCAAGTTTTGCTCTCTAAGGTGGCATTTTTGGGTCTCATTGTTGCAGTGGATGGGATCCGAGTTGATCCGTAAAAGATTCAGGATGTTGTAGAGTGGAAGCCACCTAGGAATATTGCAAAGTTAATAGTTTCCTTGGGCTTGCAAGATTTTACCACTATTTTCTATCACGGTGGAACCTAAGACCAAGTTGTTACAAAAAGAAGTTCTATTTGAGTGGAACAAGAAAAACATCAAAGTTTTGAACAATTGAAAGCTTATTGACGGAGGATCCTATTTTGGTCCAACCCAAGCCACGGAAGGATTATGTTGTGTTCAATGATGCTTTGTTGAATTGACTTGGTTGTGTTCTCATGCAAGCTGGTAAAGTGGTTACTTAGTCCTCGAGACAACTCAAGCCTCACAAACCGAATTACCATACGCCTGATTTGGAGCATGTCGTGGTTATTTTCTGTTACACTCCTTACCTGATCTAGGAGTTAAACCGGTTTAGGAAGTGTTACTGAACAAACATTGAATCAAACATACGATATCTTAACACTTATCAACTAAACATCCATCCAGATTTCAGGTCAATTTAAAACTTTTTTATGTTTCATAGATCAAGTTCCAAAATACATTTCATATCAATAGACATATCAAATAGTGTTTCTTATTCACTTCAAAGATCAAACATAACAATCACTTTCATTTCTTTTAAGATCATAATTATATATCAATGTCATTTGCATACATTGTTAAAGCATACACATATTCATAAACAAGAATCATTCATGTTCACTTATGACTTCTTTATAATCTTATCATTATTATTTAAATCAATTTCCTTGGACTTAGACAACTTTCAAACATTCGAATCCCCAACCAAACTGTCGCTAATAAATATTTAACAATATGGTTAACCCTCCTACTATCACCAATGACCTTTCACAGCACATACCTCCTATTGCCGCTAAATAAGGACCTCATTTGTCTTGGACCGTAGTCCCTCATTCACAATGGCATCCCAATTATGTCCTAAGTTGGCTCAAATACAAGGATTTATATATAGTTTCATATCTTTTCATTTCAATTCATAAACATTTGCAAGCATTGCTTGCCATTTCTATTTGAGCTTTAGCTCCCTTTCTTTCATTTTCATTTCATTTCATTTCACATTTCAATTCAATGCATATCAAATATGCCATCGTACCATTTCATTTTGCTTTCTTTTTGTCTTTTCATTGCATAAGTAAGTATGCTATCATGACTTTTTATTTAACCTTGTTTATTATCATGCCAAGTTAACATCACTATCATACAATTCAACCGTTATGCATAGTAATTACATAGCATTCACATATAACATGCATATCATTTTCATCAATCTATGTCATTACACCTTGCATAACATTCCTTTATACCATTATCTTCATAACATTTCAACCTTGATTAGCATACCATTAATCGATTAACACTATACAATCATATAGAGAAATTACTAGCGTTCACATAGCAAGAAATCATACCATACTTCACCTTATCATCAATCAAAGATCCATACAAGTGGCTTAACTTGAGTTTACATGTTCTTCCCATTGGTGTACCATTTAGCAAGCATATTAAGTCATAAGCTTATTGAGTTCAATAAGAACTTTTCCTGTTACAATCACTAGTACTTTAGGTGTCTATCATCAATTCATTGCATACCATTAGCTGATTGTGTTAAGCTATTAAATAACAATCAGTTCAGCTCAGCCTCATATCAAGTTTTCAATTGCTTTACATATCATTTCACACCTTTTTCACACTTCAGACATACATTAGTTACTTATCTTTCTTTCTGTCATATTTCATTATTTAATTACCATTTGTTTTAAACCTTCGGTTTTAGGCATTAATTTAAATGATGTTTAATACAACATCATTTTCACACAAAGGTATAGTTTCACTCACCTTACACCCGAAGTTACGGGATATCCCGATCCACTAATTACATATGAGTCCTTGTTTCAAAATTTCCTTCTTTATTGACCTTACTTCTTTCACCAATCTTTAATTCAAACAACATAAGTACAACAGTTAATATACATACACTTCACCAAACATTTACTCAATACACATAACCAATATCATCATTCAAGCAACAACCATATATATACTTGTCATTCCTCATTTCCATTTTCAAGTTAAGTTCTTGTTTTCAACCTTTGGTAGTTTGAGCTATCATCAAGAATTATCTCTCCAGAAAAGAGAATACACTGGAATTTAAAGTTCTTTACACCCTTACAAACTAGATTCAACTGTGGTTTTAATGCTATAAGCCTCATAATTTAACAATGTCTACAAAAATTATGAGAATTCTTAGAAGTCTCAAAGCTGAATCTGCTTCCAGATTTTCTGTCCTACCTTCACTTAAAAATTCAAAACTCTTGATTCAGAACTCGAAATAAATCACTGTTTGTTGGAGACAAAACTAGACTCGGACATGGTTTTACACATATAAAATTCATCCTCTAACTCAACATATTTAAATTTTCTATGAATTTCTAAACTTACTGCCAGAACATAGCTTTTCTGGGTAGATTGCATATCCATTGTTTTCAACTAATTTAAATGCCCTATCTCAATCATAATCATCAACAATTCATTCTCAATTCAAGCAACATTATTTCAAGATTACATCATGCTTTCCTCCTCTTTTTAATACTCATTATCCTTTAACAAGTATAACATTCAACCCAATCAATAATCATGGACCCAAAGCATTACATTTCTAAGTTTCTTATTCAATTGCGATCAAAAGTAGAATTTCTAGCATCAAAATCATGCAATTAAGCTTCAGATTCACATAGAAATTTAACACAATAATATATACAAAGGGATTGCTTACCGATTGGATAAATTTAGCTACAAAAATTGGCACAAAATTCACTACAATTTGACTCCAAACAAAATCGATTAATTAGCTCCTCACATGGATGATTTTTTGAGAGAATTTGAGTTGTAGAAGATAATCTTGTTGGCTTTTTCCTTCCTCCTAGCATAGCCTGCCACTTTTTCTTTTTCTCTTAATTTTTTCTCTTTTTTTACTATTCTTATACATTAACCACAATTGGTTAAATAGCCATGCAACCTCAACATTTTCACTTCCTTTTAATTTGATCCTCTAAGACTATTTATCCTTCCTTACAATTTAGTCACAAACTCTTTTCTTTTCCTTTACAATTTAATCCTCAATCATTTGATTTTCATTCGAAATTACCTTATGAATTTCCATATATATACACTCCTTTATAGTCCTTGTAATATGATCACTTTACTCATTTGATAATTGATCTTTGCTCAATTAGTTCTTTTACCTTCAATTTCATTCACTTTATTATTCAATTGACACAAATTTAATCTTTAATAATCCAAAGATAACTTCTCCAGGCATGTGATTACCTTGTAAAACTCCTAGCCCGATTTTAGGGGGAGTTACATCTTGACTTTGAAGATTTGGAGACATTATCTATATGGGGAAAAGTGTTACATCCGCACCGATCATAAGAGTTTGAAGTACCTTATTACCCAAAAAGAGTGGAATTTGAGGCAAAGATGGTGGATTGAGTTGTTAAAAGAATATGATTGCATCATAATGATACCAGAGCCTAGGTTTAGCTAGTTCTAGGAAGCCCCGAGGGTGTTTAGAGTGTTGTATAGGTAATTTGTTGCCTATAAGTCAAGGACTAAGGCCCAATGGGCTACTAATGTGGTAAAATGAATATTAAAACTAAGAAACTGAAGATTAAACATGATATACGAGCATAATAAGTAATAACTTCGTAAATATTGGGTGACTTGCTTGTAATAGCAACCATAGGGATCATTGGTGGATCATTTGTTGTTACATGCCAAGTAAGGGAACTTATGTTGTTGGATTACTTTGATTTATGGGATCCAGATACCCAATGGTAGTGTTGCAATAGCAAAAGGTAAGCTTTTGGATGTACATTATTGAGGCTGTGTGACACCGGGCCTCACTCTAGGTTTGTTGGTATGGTGCATATGTGTTGTGTGAGAGTATTGCATTGTTTGCTTGCTATGTGTTTAGGCGGCTAGAGGTAGCACCATATGTATTACATTGCAATGTATCATTCTTTACCTACATGCCCTTATTTATGATTTGCATGAAGGATGGTTGAGTGGAAGTGTATCCCTTGAGCTTCATTATCATAGAGTTCAGAATTGTTGTTTCCGTTTGTAGGTTAGTAGGTTGGCGTGCATCGTTAGAGCACCATTGGAGTAGGACCTTAACATCGACTTGTTGTCCGAGTACAATACTTCGATTATTTAGGCTACGTATCCGTAAGACCTTATGTCATATTGTAACTCTCTTTTTGGATTTTAAATTATGGGTCAAATGATTTTAATTGTGCATTTTAAATGGTGCTCCCATGTAACATTTTAACTATTTGTGTATGTATTTTTGAACTTAATGGATTTTATGAAATGAATGTGTTTGGGCTAAATCTAGTTGCAATTTAGGGACCAAATTACAAATTTGAAAATTTGTGAGAACTTAGTTAAGTTTGAATTTACTGAACCTTAATTAATCAGGTTACATTCAAGCTTGTCAAAATTCATCTTCAAATGATTATCTAAACTCGTTTAATTTGCATGTACAAGAAGCATGGACTAAAATTTAAGGAAAGTAATCTTCAATTCACAAATATCAGAAATAACTAACTTGGTATCGGTACATAACATGCTCATATGGGTAAGGGTTCCACTTTTCAAATGCTACACTCAAAAGGTCTACTTGTCTGCAAGGATGAGAATGGAGCGTAAGCATGAGATGCTTAGTGAGGGAAGCTCAAAGTCATTCAGCAATGCATTAAAACATGAATACAAAAACAGTCTTTAATGGAAGAATATCATTTGTAAAACCTTCTAAAACATTATGCATAGCTTTCAAACATCCCATTTCCTAAGCATAAACACGTATCATGATTTACAAGTATAATCACATATGCAAAAACCTCAATTTAAGCTTTCTCATGCATAAACATTCCTTTGCATATCTTAAAGACCATCTTAATCCTTTATCACAAGGCATAAACCTTATTAATCCCATCACGATACATTATTTCATATATTTGTATTAGAGTGATCAAAACCATAACATCCCATTTATAGAAACACATTGGATACTCAAATTTTCGCAGTGGTTCCTTTAAACACACTTTTACATCCACCAACCGGAGAAAAATACAGTGGCATCTCACTCCTTGATGGTTACGGTTCTCAATGGTCGGGGAAAAACACGGTGGCATCCCACACCCTCAACGAACCATGAGAGGACTTATTATGGTGCACTTTAAACCCTATGGCATGCCAACTATATTTGATAACATTTAATCATTTGTCACTAAGCCAAAATATACTTTCAAACCATGTTACCTTACTGTTTTTCCATATGCATTACTCAAACCATTTACCTCTGCATAAACTATGTTTATAAACCAACATGTGTTCCCATTTCAGAAACCATTTGCCAAGCCTCATAGGCTACCACATGTTATAACATTCGCAATGCATTTCTCATGGAAAAACCAAGTATTAAATAATAGATACAAATCATGTTTAACATCAAAACATATGCTTAAACTATAACACCCCATCCCTGGGTTAGCCATAATCCAGTTCGAGAGCGTTACCAAGGCAAGAACAAAGCAAGAGATAGGTTACTTGTCGAACAAGTAACCTCGATATAGATAACTTGTGACGCAAGTAAACTAAACGCAACCATACAAGACATACAAGTAATCCATATTAATCAAAACAAACACACTTTGCATGCTAATTTAGGTACTAATTTGTTTCATTTCATACTTATATCCTAAGTTACTACTATCAATATACAATTTACCATTCCATTAGCAAGAACTAAGCATAGCATTATTCTTTCAATTAGCCTACTTGCATTTCAAGGTACTACTTATTTAACCAATCAACATGATCATTACAAGGCATCTTCTATCGTTCGAATAGCCATTGCATATACAAGAATGGTTAATTTCATTTTCAAGTTAATCAATCAAGTAGCTTTTCTAGTCATCTTCAATTTCATGTAATTATATATGCATGTTCAATACATACCTTATATCCAATCCAATAAGCATTGCTAATTCTTACCAATGGCCACAAGAACAAATGCATGATCATACAATATGGGTTTAGTATTCGATTGATGCAAGGTTTCATCAATCATTGATTTACTTTAACAATTTGCGCAGATCTTACTTATTTATATACATATCAACATAGTTATATACATAGTTTAAGGTATCAAAGTTGGTTAAATGATAGGCCCAACAAAACATTACATATACTAGTCATATATATACACCGAAAATGCATGTTCAAAGCTAACTATTACAAGTTCTAGTGCCACCAAACTATGAGCATACAATGAGTATGAAATCATACTTTCAAGCTCGCTTCAAAATGTTGCCTCGAGTTCAAGATATCCTCTTGAAAGTGTCCTTAAACTATTATGAGAAGAATGATGAGTAGAGTGGTATGTACAAGTTATGTACTTAGTGAGGTAACACTAAGATAACCAATTTCAAGTATACATATCCAAGTTTACAAGTATTTCAAAGAATTAAGATCATCACTACATGTCACATACTATTCGAATATATGGGGTAAACATAGGCAAGCTTCACATGTCATTCATTCAACATAGCAACATCCATCATGTATACATATCATGCTATTCGAATTATTGCTAAGGAGACAAGCAATCAAAAACACCAAGTACCAAGTAGACATTCTTGCACAATAACATCATATATGCATTTCTTTCATGGGAAGTAACAAGTTATACAATCATTCATGTGTTATCTTTCAAGACAAGGATGTTCATTCAAGAATCTTACAAAACAAGTAATGTTCACATTACACATCCAAGACAAACAATGTTCATTTCAAGTTATTAGTTCATCTTGAACATCCTTGGTATTTAGTTCATTAGATAATCAAATCTTCAACAATATGCACCGAAGTTCCAATATGCAATGTAGTGCCAATATGCACGTAGTGCCAATATGCACCGTCGTGCCAATATGCACCGTCGCACCAATATGCACCGTAGTGCCAATATGCACCGTCGTGCCAATATGAGCTCTAGATTCTAAGGCATGCCCTCCTACATATCCAAACTAGCTACCAAGGTTGTTTGATTATCAATTTCATTCAAGCTTTATCCAATTCATTAATCAAGATATGATTATTCCATTCAAAGGCAAGCCCTTAGGCTTATGGAGTCTTACTCCCAAGACAAGTTTTTATCCATGCCATTCAAATGGCATGAACACAAGGTAGTACCATTGTTCATTTCATTTCAAACAAGTCATGCATATCTATCACAAACACATTCATATGTATGCAATGTGCGTACCTTATTCTCCAAACAAGCATGCCATTTCTTACATTTGGCATAAGCAATGCAACATGTCAAGCATTTCATTTCATTTGCTTAACAATCAAGTAAACAAGTAGAACATGGCATCAAACAAGTTGTCATTCATATCAGTCTTCCCTCAATTAGCCAAATATATATTAGGTCATGTTACATGGCAATGTCATTGAATTAATACAATAGTAAGATTGGTTAGGACCTAAGTCCTAACCCTAAGGATGGTTACACTCACAATACTCCTAGCTAATCACTTGTCTTGTACCCAAATCCCTTTGCATCTTGCTTTGGGATGTTCACTGGTTTCTTCCTTTTCCACAACTTGCTGCCCTTGGTCTAGCAAGCATAACACATACAATTCATCAAAACATGCACATAATGTCACACATATATAGTAATAGTGTTACCACATCTGTACCTCACATTTAGCTACTATTTTTATGCTTTCTTTTAAGCATTTCTTACTTGTTCATCTCTTTATTGTTATTACCTCGTTTAGGACATAACTGGACATATTACAATGTCCCAAAACTGTTTTGGAAACAATTTGCTTCTAGGTGCAATAACAGTCCCAAACTACCCAGGACACTATTGTCTGGCAGTTTGCACATTGTCCCTTTAAATGGTCATATCTTTTAAGTCGTACGTTGGAATTTCGATTAGGTTACACCGTTGGAAATCTAACAAAATTTTCTTTCTGACCATATAAGGCTTGCATTTTAGTTCTTATCCAATTAATACAGTTTATTGTTCAAAGGCAGGGCATTTACATTGTCTGGACAATTTGCACTGTCCAGATATTTCTAATTATAGTTTCCAACATAGAACCCAGAATTCAATTTTGTCTTCACCTAATGAAAGTAGACATACTAAGGATCATGTCACTAAAATTTCAGCCCTGAATTTGATCTATACAAATTTTGGTGAATCTTAAAAGTTAATGCCCAGAACAAAGCAATTATGGGCAGATTGCACCTATTCACATTTTAATTCCTTAAATTCACTTTAACCAATGTTTTGGCCCTATAATTCATTTCATATGAAATCCTAAACATTTTTAGTCAATGTTAATTCTTTTTTCACGGTGGCCAAAACAAAGTAAGTTGGTTCAGTTGCTTAATTTTGCATGTTTACACAGTTTCTAGGCTATATGACTTTGTTCATACCTTTATCTTTCTTTTCCAGCATTGGTTTCTAACAATTTAGCTTGTTTAACACCTTAATTACATTACCTAATCATGATCAGGTTCAATTCATTAGTTCCATAGCTCAATTACATGTTCTAACAATTCAATTCTTACAACAACATTTCATTTCAAATTTCTAGCAACCTATTTTTGTTACACCATCACTTACACATAAATTCCACTTTAATTCAACTTATCCATGGTGTATAAAAGTTAAATTTCATCACTCTCTTCATTTCAAACAACCTAACAACTCAACTAAGCATTATACATCATCTAAATTAGAATTTCAAGCATGAATCAATTTGGACAGCATGAATTTACCTTATTAATGCTGCCACCCAGTTGAGTTTAGCTCAATTTCAACTTTGATACCATAGATTCAAGCTTTCTCTCACAAGAACCCTCTTTCCTTAATTTCTTATTCAATTTGGCAAGTAGGGATAATGAAGAAGATGATGACTATGTTTAATCCAAGTTAATGGATTTATGAAATGTCCTTTAATTAATCCTTACTCTTAACTTAATAAAGGGCATTAAGCGAATCAAAGAATTTAGCATGCAATCATCACCTTTCTCATTTAATTCAATTTAGTCACTTTAAATTGGTCACTTATTTCATTTAGTCTTTCAATTAGATCCTTGACTAATCAATTTAGCTTAAATTCTAGGTTCAATTAAGCTATCAACTTAAGCAATTGGTTTCAATACTTCTATGCTAGGATTTAGGGTGTTACAACTCTCCCTTCCTTAAAAGAAAATTCATCCTCAAATTTTTACCTGAATCGAATAGGTGAGGATATTGCTCCCACTTGACTTCTTCAGATTCCCAGGTAGATTCTTCCACCTTATGATTTCTCCATAAGATCTTAACAAGGGGAACAATCTTGTTCCGAAGCTTCCTTACTTCCCGTTCAAGAATCTGAATAGGTTCTTCTTCGTAGGACAAATCAGGATTCAACTCTCCTTCTTCAAGCTCAAGGATGTGTGAAGGATCATATCGATACCTTCTGAGCATTGAAACATGGAAAACATTGTGTATTCTATCGAGCTCTCTAGGACGAGCTAGTCGATAGGCTACTGGACCAATTCTTTCAATACCTTCAAATGGTCTGATGTAACGGGGACTGAGCTTCTATTTTCTTCCGAATCTGAGCACTTTCTTCCAAGGTGAGACCTTTAGGAAGACTTTGTCTCCAATAACATACTGGATGTCTCTCTTTTTCAAGTCAGCATATGCTTTCTGTCTATCGAAAGCCGCCTTCAATCGATCATGAATGATCTTGATTTGTTCTTCGGTTTCCCGAAGCAATTGAGGTCCTCAAATCTTGTTCTTTCCCAATTCGGACCAGCATACAAGAGTTCTACATCTTCTTCCATATAGAGCTTCAAATGGTGCCATTTGAATAGAAGATTGATAGCTATTATTACAGGCAAACTCTACAAGAGGTAGGGATTTCTCCCAATTCTTCCCAAAGTCGATAACACAAGCTCGTAGCATATCTTCTAGAATTTGAATGATTGTCTCAGATCGGCCATCCAATTGAGGATGAAAGGCAGTACTAAGATGTATCCTAGAGCTTTCTGTAGAGAATTCCAGAATCGAGAAGTGAATCGAGGGTCACGATCAGAGATGATTGCTGTAGGCACATCGCGTAACGAATCACTTCACGGATGTAAGCTCGGCAAGGGTTTCCAAGCTCATTTTCATATGAACAAGGATGAAGTGAGTAGATTTAGTTAATCTATCAACAAGCACCCATACAACATCATTATTTCTTGGAGTAGAAGGAAGACCGGTGACAAAGTCCATAGTAATTCGATCCCACTTCCAGTGGGAAAGTTCAATAGGTTGGAGCAGTCCAGTAAAGACTTGATGCTCAACTTTGACTCTTTGACAAGTTAAGCACTTGGATACGAAGTACGTGATTCCATATTTCATGTCTGGCCAATAGTATAGTGGCTTTAGGTCCTTATACATCTTAACCGATCCATGGTGGATCGAGAAAGAACTTCGATGTGCTTCTTGCAACATTTCCTGCTTCAATTGTTCGTTGTTAGGAACACAAACTCTATCTTTGAAATAGAGGAGTCCATTTGACTTGAGTGAGAAGTCAGAGCTAGACTCAGAAGTAAGTTTAGACATGATCTTCTGAAGATCTGGATCAACTTGTTGAAGTTCTTTGATCCTGGAGACTAGATTGGATTGAACTCGAAGTTCGAACAAGAAATTTTGGCCGTTAGATAGTTGGAAGTAAGAATTGATAGTCGTAGTAACTACGAAAGAATTAACAAGGTCATTAGAATGATTTCCAATAGATTTATTGCGATGCAAGGCACTGTTCGAATTGTTTCTTAAAGAACAAGGCATTATTCGAATGCTTTCTTACAAGCTAAGAAAGACGCAATTTCAATGGTTACATGTCTTTTAGGCATAATTCTTATTCGAATGGTAGTTTACTTTTCAAGGAGTGTTCGAATGGTAACTTGTAGCTTAAGGAAGCTCTAGATTCATGGTTTGCAAAACAAGAGAAGGCACGATTCGAATGAATTTAATTAGAATTCTAGATTTAGGAATAAGAAGAATAGTTTGGGATAAGAAAAATAGTCACAATTCGAGGAATAAAAATGAAATTAAATATAGTAGATTCTTGATCATTTTGGAATAAGAAAAATAGTTTGGCTTATGGGAAAATTGAGAGAAACGTCGAGAGCAAATATAGTTACGTGAGAAAAGTCTATTGACTCTTATAAACCAATTTAAATAAATATATTTTATTTCCATTTAATAATCATTTAGATAGCCTAATTAAGGGAAAAGTATTATTAAAAACATTGGTAGATTAGCTCCTTAAAGATTCTAAGTTTTGACACTTTTACGATTTAGTTACCAAAATAGTTTTGAAACTTTACATTTTAGTCACCAAACCAAAATGTCTTTTAATGCAAATTTATTTTATCAAATTAAGTTTACAAAAACCCTCAATATATTAATTATATATTTTCAAACATTTTTCCATATTTTATTTCACATAAAACATTTATTATGGACAAATCCCTAAAACTAACTCGAACCAACTAATCCGGTTCCCCAAACTGTCTAATCTATCTAGCTAACTTTTAGGCACAAAATTGGGGTGTTACATCGAGCATAAGGCCTATTGGGAAATCAACACATGAGCATAGACTGGGAGAAAGAGGGACGAAAGCGCTTACTAGACTTGAATGAGGTGGAAGAATTCTATGCACTAGCTTACGATAATGCCAAGCTCTATAAAGAGAAAACTAAACGATGTCATGACATAAAAGTTATTGCCACGATAATTTTTTCCAAGGTGTAGTCACCAATTTTATCCGGCCCTTTTAAATTTTATGCTTGTAAATATATTAGAGTATGTCTATAAATTAGAGTCCATTAAAAAATAAAAAAAGAGTCCATGTACATGAATAAAGGCCCAATTGACCCATTTTTATTTCATTTGTATTATTTATTATTAATGTATTTTAGTTTTTCTTGTAGACCACACAAGATCCTAATCAGGTCAAATAAGGGAAGATTACAATAAATCCTGCTCGACATATATGGAAAGTCAAACTATGTGCAAGAATTCCTCACTGAAGACTTATGGCAATTTTCCGATAGGATCCAGGTGTTTCGGGTCAGGGTGTCTTCTTAAGTATTGACCGTCTTTTAGTTACCTTTCCAACGCATCTTGAAATGCCTCAATCGGACGTCTGGAGCTCAATATATGCTCATTTTACTGAAGATAGCGAGTGCAGAAAACTGTATACGGGTTCAATACAATAATTTGATTTTATTACGAATTTTCAATTATTTTGTTGAATATTTGTAATTAAAATCAAGCTTAGACATTTCCCTATTTGTTTAACTCATTTAGGATCATATTGAATGTAAGGAAAGAGTTTGATGCCCAAGTAATGGCATTATTCCCTTTCCAAGAATGTTGAGCATAAGAAGGGAATATGCTTTTAGGGTTTTAGGATTTTTTAAGTTTTCAGGGTTTCTTAAAGCCTATAAATAGGCTTCATCCATTATAATTCACATTCACACCAGACAAACAAGATTCATCCTTTGTAACACACTAGATTAAAGAGAAATAAAAGTTATAGTCGATTTTTGAAGTATTTTCTATACCAAAAATTTGTTATTTTTAATTCTATTTCGATTGGAGTTGGAAGAAAAAAGGTACGTGTTCTCACCAAACCAAGCGTGTGAAGGAGTTTCCATCACCGAGAGGCGGTGTCGTCACCACCACCGAAATCGAAAGAAGAAGCAGAAGGTGCCCGCTGCCGACAAGCAGTGTCCGGCATCTACACACGGCGGCAGCCATGATGGCGAAAGGCGGTCCAAGGCTCAACACGTATCCTAGCTCCAGCGAAATTACACTACAGCCCCCACTATTTGCATTTCTTCACTTTAGCTTTTTTTTATTTCAATTTCAGCCCTTTATTTTTATTTGCTGCAATTTAATCCATGTGTTATTTAATTCAATTGGTAATTATGTTACCTAATTAAAGTTAACTCTTAGTTATATAATAATATAATATAATAATTTCCATTAAAAACGACAAAAATAAAACTTTTAAGTAAATTGACTAAAAGATATTCTCTTAGGCTAGTTTCCCATGTAATGTAATAATTAATAAGTTTTAGATGCTTAATTAATTTTTAGATTGTAGGTTAGTTCACTAATAATGTAATTTAACTTAATGTCCTAGATTTAGATTCCTTAAATAATTTTTCTTTAATAGTTAACTTGGTAAATTATTTTGAAAAGTAAAAAAATGAATTTCCTTTAATTGTAAATAACCTTTGTTAGGTAATTTTTAGAAAAGTAATTGTACCTTCCCCTATTTGTAAGTAATTAAATAAAATCCTTTAGGTAATCTTTTAGAAAGGTAATTAATCTCTTTTCCTTAATTGTGAATAATCGTAAATAAAAAAACTAATTTGGTAAATTATTTAGAAAAGTAAAAATTCTTTAATTGTCAATAGAATTCACTTAAGTAATTTTTAGAAAACTAAATATATTTTCCTTAAATTTAGATAATTAAATCAGGCCCTTTAGGATTAGTTCCTTTAAATACATGCTTTTAATAATAATAATAATAATTAACTTTGAAAACTAAACCACACGTAAAAATAAAAAAAACATAAAATGTCATTTAAAAATATATTTTCTTGCATCATGAAAACGAAATATTTTCTCAATTAGGGTTAATTCGGTCTTCCCCTAGTAGTTGTGGGAATGGTCGAAACTCCTATGGGAGATTATATTTTTAGATTTTTAGGGATTAATGCCTTAATCCCCTTGTGTCTAAATTGATTCGGGTTTTCTCAGCTGTGAGCGAATTCGGGTCATTATTAGAACTCTGTGGATTTTTACATTAATCTTTGCTCGTACGCATCTGAGTTATCATGGAAAATATTAGTGATCAAGTAAGTGCCGCTCTCCGGGTGTGATGGGGTTGCTAATCATTCCCCACACGTAACCGTGCCCCCAAACCCTATATCTGGTTGGTTTTTAGGTTTCCAATCCACCTAATATAATAAAAGGGAACGGTGACGACTTTGTTGTTACAGCTTGGTGACTCCACTGGGGACTGTTTAAGAGGGAACAACTTTTACTTGATCACGAATTATTTTCTTTACTAATCCATTACATTTTTGTTTGTGCATTTTCTTGGTGCTATAAATTGTTTGTATCATAACATAAGCCTTCTATCTGGGCTTTATCAAACTTAAGTGGAAGAAAATAGCTATGCCTTCGTGTGTAACCCTCCATGTAGGCTAGTGAAAGTCTTCTGGGGTCCAGAGTTCTTATGCTTTCGTCAGTAACTCTCCATGTAGGCTATTGAAAGTCTTTCGGGGTCCAGAGTTCACATGCTTTCGTGAGTAACCCTCCGCACGGGCATAACGGAAATGCATCCCCTTGAGTTGTGATCGATTCACAGGCCTGTGATGGGCCAAAATCAAACATCTTATCCACCTTGGAGTAGTGGATAAGGACGGTTTGAGAACCTTTTCTAGATCCAAACCCGCATGAATGTGTGTTTTAGAAAGCCCACCCCATTAGAACCATGTGAAACCATAGGTTTTATTTTATGTTATTTATTGTTTTAATTTTTTTATCTTACCCTTGTGTTTTATTTCATTATTTATATATACTTAGACTTTTTTGAATTCTGAGAGCATACATCACATTGCATCTAGTTGGTAATTCGAAACACTAGTCAGTAAAGATCATGAGTATTCGGGTTACATTATCCAGCTCTAGAGTCCTTCGCCCGAATACAGATATCCAAGGTGAGTCCACAGAGTTTCAGCGCCGATACAGAGATAGCGTGCAGAAATATACCACTATCTGCCAAAACAAGTTTACATGGGTTTGCCTCACAATCATCTATTGGGATTAATCACTATTTGGGTGAGCCTAGAAGCCCAAGACCGAGCTACATTCACCAAGAGGAGGACATGACCCATACCTTTGAGGAATACATGATTCTGTTGTGCCTATAGTTAGAGAAGCCCAACAAGATATATTGGAAAGAGAATAACTCTAAGGAAGTTTGCCAAGATTGCTGATCTAGACGTAAAGAAAGTGGAAGCCCACGTTGCCAAAAAGAACAAAAGCTCATGTTTCACGTGGGAATTTATTTATGCCCAGATCATGAAGCATGTAAAGCACATAAGGGTCCTCAATATGCTTGCCCTAGCCAGCTATGGATTGGTATTTTTTCCTAAAGTCCTAGGGCTTGTTGATTTGTTGGCCGAGAAGAATGCGGATCCGGTCCCAACAATTTTGGCTAAAACCTTCAGGTATTTGAACTATTGTCGAAATCGAGGAAGAGGGTGCTTCACTGGATGCTCGTAGCTCCTTTACTTATGGCTACGGATCTATTTCTAGGACAATGAGGAAATAAGTAGACACCTAACGTCTAGAGATCTAATCCAAATCAAGGAGGTTACCAAAAAGCAGTGGCCGAAAAGTGGGAAATGAGAGCAATGGGTGACTTTCTTCAGAAACCTTGCCGATATTGATATCACATGGAGGGCGCCGTGGATGTATCTCGTACCGATCCTATACAAGTGTGAAAAGATGAAGTGGGTTCCTCTTATAGGCCTATAGGGAACCACCAGCTATGCCCTTTGCTTGTACAGCGCCAGTATGGGTGTCAGCAATTCATTACTGTTACTCATAGGCTGGGAGAAGAAGAGTTCTCCTACATGGAAGATAATCCCACAAAACGAGTCATGGAGTTGGCTAGTGAGTGGAAGCAAACGTACTAAACAAAGGAGATCCCACTTACCGGTGTTGTACCCAAATATACAAGTTGAAGAAAGCAAAGGATCGACATAAGTGTTCCGTTCATGGCAAGCCCATCAGATAATCCTGAGTATGGTATCCTTCTGGCTAAGTTAGAGATCTATAAGCAAGACTTTGAGAAAGATAATGAAAGATTGTGGGGGTAGAGTTACTAATCTCTAAGGAAAGTTCACCGCAAAACAATACCAAAGAAAGGACTACCAAAAAACGTGAGGATCTTGTTGACAAAGCAAGAGATCTACTTAAAATATGTACAAGAGTTGACGCAAGAGAACAACTGCCTGAATGCTGGGAGCATGTGCTAGCAGTTCTAAACCCTCGAAGGAAGAAAAGGAACAACTCAAGGAAATGAAGAAAGAGCTGAAAGTTTGGCAATGTGAGGCCCAGACCGACTTGCCGGAGAAAAGCAACACTTAGAGGGGCAATACTCGAAAGCACGTAGTAGCCTCAGAAAATGCCATGACTGGAATCAGGAACTCCTTGAGAAACTAAAGGAAGATGACATAAAGGGTGTCGAGGCCAGATTGCTCCGTTATGGTCTCGAAGACTTGAAGACACAGTTAGAAGCACATAAGGACCATATCCGATGATTGGGACAATGAGAAGATACAGTGGGATGACACTAAATAGACTATGAATGTTGTATTCTTGGGAAGACAACTGTGCATTGACCATTTAACTTGGAAACTTTGAAAGGCAATATCCAAGGCTCCTAAGATGAAGAACCATGTTGAAGATAGGAGAGAGAGATTCCTCCCAATTGGGCAAGACGAACAATAATTGTAAGACTCCCTAGATGAGATAGTTGACCAATACTAGCAAGTTAGCCAGTTCTTTGGTAGTGTTTATAGAGAGGCTACGCCAGTTGGAGAGTTCGAGTAATTGGAGCCAAAATGCATCAAGGGAAGAGAAAAGAATGACATCTTTGTTTTGTGTACACAAACATCTTGATCTATGAAACATACTTTTTGTTTTAAAATAGCAACAATCTTGCATCAATACCTCATGTACATCACCATCTCCATTTATCCAGAACAATTATGGAAAGATCCATGGACTAAGCTCGAGTGAAAAAAGTATGACACTCGCGCACTAACCAAAATTAGGCACATAGTAGCTATGGCGATTAAGGCCGTTGACACCAAACTCGGAATAGCTTATCAAAGGGAATATTTAAATTCATATTCTGATGGAGTCTAGAATTTGAAGTTTCCTATCCAGACGAAAGGTCAGAGCCTAGTACCTAGCCAGGTAGTTCTTTCAAAACTCAAGGTCTTATAACTTGAAAAGTACAGCAAATAGAATCAACGACGGTGCAAGCCCTGATGACAATGGAAACCGAAATGAACATGAAAGGAAGAAATTGAAACGTTGATATCATTCAAAGATTTCAAGGTGGAAATGAGCCTTGCTACAAAAATTCCCATGCAAACAATTCAAAATGCTCTACAAACAGATATTTGAGAATTCACACTGAAGGTATTTAAGGCGTCATGCAAATAGAGAAGTGCCTACTTGTTTGCCAATCTTTCTTCCATGACAATTAGAACAATTGGAAAATGTGTCACGAGATGTAGATGTTTTCATTCGAGCCATTCGAAGAGGTCTTTCACTTCAACAAGGCTATAGAGAATTGATAGTACTACCTGCCCCTTAGCACACTTGATCATGTGTTACCAAAAATAGGAAGTTTCTCATCTACTGTCTGTTGGAGTCTGCTACTCGATGACATACTTAACCGAGTCAATCTAAGGACATATAAGGATTCGTCAAGGTCTTCTTCTAAACAAGTTATAAATATGACCAACACGGTCCCAAATCAGATTGAGCTGCAAGGCATGGACTTATGCCAGTATACAATGGCATTACAAGACAGTTCTAGTATAGCCATCCTTTGTCAGATTTCTTTGATGAATTTGAGGGAGCCCTTCAGACATGGTTACGAATATCGGCAGCCATCAAGAGTTGAAGACTTAATTGGCAAGCCCAACGTGCAACAATGGAACCTTGATGAGAGAATTAGCCCCTTAGTGGAATTCAAAAGAAAATTGAGCAAGTAGAGGGATTTCCTACTATTTCTAAGACAATTACGAAGTCATACTCAGAACCAATTCTTGCTTTTTCCCACAAGAATTAGGGATGTTTTAAAAGGGTGGCTATGTTATTTTACTTTTTAAAAAGATGCATTTTTTCTCAAGTGGCAAACATTTTTTTCTTCTTTTTGTTCATAAGTTATTCATTATATCTATATTCTATATTTTTTGCAGGGCCCCTATTATTGATTGCATGAATGATTCTTGAATCTAATCCCGTGATAGAGGGGGAAACAAAATTGTGCTCAGGATTAATGGGAAAGATCCCAAATACAAAATTTCGAGAGAATTTTCCACTCTAACATTGTTGTTTAAGGTTTTTGGATTAAGTGATAACTCTAAAACATATACAAAATGAAGACAACTTTTCTTCAATGATATCCATGTACGAGAGGAGATTTGGTATAAGGATATTTGAGAAAAGGAGTTTGTTTTCAGAACACATTCCACCTGATTGAGTTCACCTTTTTCCAAGGACTTCGAAACTTCTAATGTTTGTTTGATATTAGAATAGAGGGAAAATGAATTTAGGGGAGTGGTGAGTCAAATAGAGCCACATAAATGGGTAGAAAATAGGAACACTATTCGGTCGATGGGCTCATGAATCATTCATGCTATGAATTCGGGGGCAACTGACTTTATTTCTTTATTTTACCTTTCCTTGTTTTCCATGACTTTTTTAAATTTCCTTTAAATTCTCATGAATTCTCACCTCAAGGTTTCATCTTGTCCACAAGCATCTTACAAGTATATTAACATAGATTCATGAAAAAAATAAATGATTTCTTGGTATGACTTCCAATTGTAGGGATCCATAATTAAAACTTCACACTCGCGTGAAGGAGGCGTTGAAAGATTTCATTTGCTGTTGAAAATGGAGATCAATAAATGGTGTAGCCATCATGAACTAAATCAAGAGACGACACGATCACGTTGATGATAGCTGGGCTCGTGGTTGAATGTAGCATTACCTCACATAAAGGGCACACAAAGAAAAGCTTGATTGAAAAATCTATGAAATGCAAGAGCAGGGCAGCTGTTCCCTTTACGAGCAAGCTGTGATAGAATGCCTAAGTCAAGCCAGATTGAAGAGGTTAGAAGGAGTTCCTCCCAGAGCCTTTGGTAGTGGGGCTTCGTTACCCATGGAATAACAAGATAAGTTCACATGCGAACATACGAGATGTGAAGTTGAAAGCAACTTGAACAATGAAGAGCTTGGAAGGTTCAAAGTTCAGGGGCATTTGCCCAAATTAAGGATTCCTTAGTCCTTTGAAGAGAATTAAGAGGGGAACAAGCCTTGCCCTAAAGATTCTAATGTGAAGAACCCAAAAGGGTTCACAAGAATCCTTGAAGAATTGCTACCAATCAGAAGCCCAAGATTACATGATTGATTTTGGAGGAACAAACAATATTTCTCGCCATCCTTGGAAAAAGTATATCATTTTTCGATTCGAGGCCTACCCGTTAAGGCTTATGGAGAATGGAAGCCCTTATAGCTTATCCGTTCAGGCTCATGGTGAATGGAAACCTTTATAGCCTATCCGTTTAGGCCCATAGAGAATGGAACTTTATCGATTCAGTGCCCACAAGGGCGAGAGTCACCTTTTTCGATTCAATGCCCGCATGGACGAGAGTCACCCTTTTTGGAGCAAAACTCCTTAAACATTAAATATCATTCTAAGACATTGAAGGTGGAAATAAGAAGCTTTGAAGAGTCAGAAGATCTGGAGTACAAGATTATTGATTTGGTTGAACAAATATGCCAAGATCATTCGACTTATTTAAAGATTAGTCATTGCCACTTCGAAATGACACACCAGTTATTTAATTTGTTTTTGCCTCTCTGGAGAAACATGTTCATTGAAGTTATTTGCGCTTCGGAATGACACACCAATTATTTGATTTATTTCTACTGCTCTAGAGAAATAGGTCATTTGAAGTAATTGCCGCATCGAAATGACACACTAGTTATTCGATTTGTTTCTGCCGCTCTACAGAAACAGGTCCTTTGAAGTCATTTCCACTTCGAAATGACACACTATTTATTCAATTTGTTTCTGCCGCTCCAGAAAAACAAGTCCTTTAAAGTCATTGCCCCTTAAGAATAACACACCAGTTGTTCGATTTGTTTCTACCACTCCGGAGAAATAGGTCATTTGAAGTGCAATACCCCAAATCATGGCCTAGTAACATGTCATAAGCTAATTAGAACTTAATTGTACAAACAATCTACAAATTAGAAGAATTAAGTAAACCTAGTGACTAAATTAGGTGGATTGATAAAGAAGTGGCTGAATCATGAAGGATCAAATAGTAACAAATTGTAAATGTAGAATTGCATGCAATAAGGATGAGTAATTAAGGATTTATGAAACAATTAGACCATAATATGCCAAGTGGAGGCAAATAGTCAAGCAATGTGATAACAACATGGCCAAGTGGCCGAATTTCCTCTCATCCACCTAGGAAAAGAAAACCACTATTGTTGAGGAAGAAAGCTTGCATGAGATCACAATTGCATGAAAATTGAATAACTTGGAAGATTGTAAGTGGTTTCTAAATCCTTCCTCCGTAGCAACTTGTTTTAAATGAGTGATTGATGATGTTCTTGTTGCCTAGATTGAAATGATGATTGTTATGTATGTTACGATCATGCTAGCTTCTAATTGAACTTGAACTTGTGATTTCTAGTAGCTAAATTGCTAAAGAAAATGTATATGATTGCTGGAAATTTGAAAATAGGAAGTATGATTTCTAGTAGCTAAATTGCTAAAGAAAATGTATATGATTGCTAAAGAAAATGTATAGGATTGAACTTGGTGGATGAGGAAAAAGTGGAACATCCTAAAACCAAGAACAAAGGAGTGCGAATCCAAGACTAGCTAAGCTTGGAGTATTGTGAGTGTAGTTATCTTTAGGGTTAGGACTAGTTTCTAACCAATGCATGCTTGTTTACATTCTTGTAATGCTTGAATGAACATAATATGGTCTTGACTTAATAGGGGGAAAATGACTAGTAATGTATGAAATTTGATCACATCTTGAATACATGTTTTACTTGAATGCTAAGCATGTTTAAGTGGTTACATTGGTGCTTGTATGTGTCATGATGCATGTGATGGAATGCTAAAGAACTTGCTTGAGATATCATCTCATCTTAGTGAAATGAAACATGAGAATTACATGATATGTGAGCTATGGCTAAAATGGCCTAAGGGCCTAATATGAAATGAACTTGTTTGACATGATCTTGATCTTGATAAACTTGTATAACTGATAAATCGAACAACCTTGGTAGCTAGTTGGGCTAGGTAGAAGGGCATACCTTAGAGTCTAGAGCTCATTGTGACAGGGTGGACTACGGTCCAGGGCTAAGGCCCATATTTGGCGACAGATAAAGGGTACGTATTTGGTCTTTGGCGATAGTAGGAGGGTTGACTAGCACTATGGTGCATCTTGTGGCGACAGTTGGTTCAAGATTCGATTACCTATACAAACTAAGTACCAAGGGGGTTGTTTAATTGATAACAAATGTAATAACATTCCTAAAACACATGTGACTTGTCTCGAAAGCCGTGAATTGTACTTGTAATCTAAGCATGACTTACTTGATTACTTGTTTTGAAAGCATGATGTGCTTAATTCTTTATATGAAAACATGAAGTATGATTTCTTGTTTCTTGTATCCTTATGCTAGCCGAATGCTTGAATCCTTAATTTGGATTACTCTATTGCTTGAAATCCTTAGTTAGGATTACTCTACTGCTTGAAAACCTTAGCTAGGTTCATTCTTCTTAAATTGACACATGACTTGACATAACAACTGGTTAGAACTAGTTACTACATCACTAAGTACATTCTTGTACTTATCACTCTCGTTTTCATTCTTCCCAACAATAGGATAAAGAATTTGAGTGTTGCTTGATCTTGAAGCCTATTACCTTGAGCTAGAAGCAAGTCACACAAGCATTGCCTAAGTATGTTTCATACTTGTTTTGTATATCTCATAGATTGGTGGCACTAGATTGTATAGGTTTTATCATGATCATGCATTTTGGAACACTTGAAACTTGTATATATTGTCCTTGTATGGGCCTACTATGTTTATGATCTTGATTATCAAATGAGAAACAAGTTGTATTGAACTTAGATTACATGTAATGGAATGATTTTGCTGCGCGTATGTGAGATTACCAAGGTATGATCAAATGTTTGATCTAGATTACCTTGAGCCATTCGAAAGCCTTGTTTGATGAACATGTATATCATTGAATGAATAGCATGAAATGTTTCATGTCTTGCTTGAAATGAAAGAGTATGAGATGAACCATGCTTGCTTGTCTTTTATTCGAATTGCCTTGGAAACTATATGGTCACTTCTGCGTGTACATACCACGATATATGTGTTTTGGTATTAGTATGATGATTGCTGAATGTTTAGGTTTAGAGTATGACTTGAATGAAAGCTAGTTACATGCAAATTGAATGTTCAAGAATCATATTAGTAATTTAGGTATGAGATGTACATGTAAGAGTCTAAAGATCATTGAAATGAACTGGAATTATTTTGCATACTAGGGTCACTCGAATGATTAAGTTATAAGATGAACTTTAGTGAATCATGAAAGTAGTAACTAATAGTGTAGGCAATGAAAGAAATCATTTAAATTGCCCAATGATCTAATCAAATGCCTTCATGTCTTGAAATCAAAATGTGAGTTGCTTGTATGTTAAGAAATGAATGTTTGGTTGCTTGTTAGTTAAGTAACTCATCTAATAGAGATGAGTTATCAAATCATGCCCATGCCTTGTTCTTCTTTATGTTTGCCCTGATCTTGCTTGTTTGTTCTTGTATTGCTTGCCATGTCCATGTCCTTGCCTGGTAACACTCCTGAGCCGGTTTCCTACTAGCCTGGGGTATGGGTGTTACATTTATTTGGTAATCAGAGCATTTTAGTCGGTTCTAGGACTAAACCTAGCTCTCTTGCATCATATAGGATTAATTGTGCCACCTAGGAGTTTTATTTCAAGTTTCTTGGGTCCTTGCTTAAACTAAACTCTTCTTGTTTAACTTGAACTAGAAATGTTTGAAACAAGACTTGGCCGAGACAATGGAAGTCCTAAAGGCTCCTTGAACGAAGGAGGTAGTGTGAGGATGGAACAGAATCCTCCACAACATCAAACTCAAAACCGAGCCCAAGCTGCTGCTCAACAGGAAGCTCATGCTATATATCATGTGCAGTAGGAATGTCTTCTGAGCATGAAAGAGATGTTCAATCATCTTGTAACTGCTTTGAAACAAGACCATCCTATTGCTCCTCTTGTTGTTGTGTCAAATAGAGCCCCGATTGAGAAGCTGGCTCAACATCGGTCCTATACTTTCATTGGCACTGATGAAGCCAATCCCAAAGTAGCTGAGTACTGGTTAGAGGCCACTACTCGAATCTTGACTAAACAAATACCTTGTCCGAATGAACATAAACTTGAATGTTCCATAGCCCTATTGGCAGATGAAGCTTTAAGCTGGTGGGAAACCACTACCCTGATTGCTCATGCTGAAACAGTAACATGGAAATTTTTCGTTGAGGAATTCAAGAAGAAATATATCAGTGAACAATACTTGGCCGACCGCCATAAACGTTTCTTGTATATCAAGTAAGGTGGCCGACCAATTGAACAGTACGTGAGTGATTTCTGCAAGTATTGCAAGTACGAGTCGGAATACATCAAGACCGATGCTGATAAATGTCGGATGTTTATTGATGGACTGAATGATGAACTGAGTCCAATCTTCATTGCCCTAGGTATCACCGACTTCAAGAATTTGGTGAAACATGCTATTGTAACCGATGCAAAGATGAAGGCCTCTAAGAAACAGAAGAGTGGTAACTCCTAGAAAGACAAACGATCACAAAATGATGACAAGCCTCATAGACAGTCAAAGAAATCTAAACACTCCAAAGATCACACTTAAAATCACACTCTACTTACTGAGACCCCAATCGATAATCAAGCCTTCAGCCCAGATCATCTCTGTTGATAGTACGGGGAATTTCAGTAAAGCTACTCAATATCCTACTTGCAAGTTCTGCCAGAAACACCACACCGGGCAATGCAGAACTCAATAGAATTTATGTTTCTTATGTGGAGCCTCCGATCATTATATATGGGATTGTTCCCATAATCCTAACAAGGTTCTGAATCGAACTCCGAAAAATGCTAGTTCAGCTCCCTCTAATCGAAACAAGGGCCCGAGACTAGCTCAGCCCAGAAATCAAAGCAAAGGTTGAGGCCAACAATCGGTACCTACACACCAAGAATCTCGAGCTCATGCTAGAATCTACCACATCCGAGGACAAGAGGATGAAGAATCACCCAATCTCATAGCTCGTCCTTGATTGTAAAGTCGAATTTGAAACCTGAAATTGTAAAACAAAGCCTTGTAGTTTCAAACCCAATAGGGGGAATCACATCCATTAACTTCCTTTGCAAGGAATGTTCTATAGTCATTCGAAATATACCCTTTCCTATTGATTTATATGTATTGCCAAATTGTGAGTTCCATCTAGTGCTAGGATTAGATTGGTTAAGCAAGCATGAAGTCTGGGTAGATTGCCAAAATAGGAGGCTTTATCTCTGTGGTTTAGGAAAGGAACCCATTCTCCTAATTGATAGGAAACCGACCTCAATATTTGCTACTATGGTCGTACAAGATGAACTTGAATTTGGCTCACCTAGTATGGCAATTGTATCTGAATTTGTTGATGTTTTTCCTGAGGAACTCCCTGGTCTCCCTCTAACTAGAGAAGTATAGTTTAGGACTGAAGTTCAGGACTGGAGTTCTCGAGGAACTCCGGTGTCCATCACACCCTATCGAATATCTCCTATTGAATTGAAAGAACTCAAGAAGCAACTCTAAGAGCTACAAGACAAAGGCATTATTTGGCCTAGCTTGTCTCTCTAGGGTGCTCCAGTCTTGTTCGTGAAAAAGAAAGATGGGACTATGAGACTCTGTATTGACTACAGACAATTGAACATGCTTACTATCAAGAAGTGGTCACCTTAGCAGATGCATGAGCATACTCTCCTTTCGATATTTTCTTTTTTATTTTTATTTTTTTGAACTATTTATTTTTTATTTTTACTTATTGTTTTTGGTTATTTTTCTTTTTAGGATAAATTTATTTATTAAAACTACATCTTTCTTTCATATTTATCTAATTCTTTTTAAAATTTTGAGTTTAAGAATTTCTTTGCACATCTTTATTTATTTTCTTTTATTAATTTATCTTTAATTTTAATCCTTATTTTATTTGTTTTTGAATTGTTGGAAAAGAGTTCAAGATAAAGAGGAATTTTAATTCAAGAAGGAAACTTCTTCAACAAGGAAATTAATGGGCTGAACCTAAGGCTTATATTAAGCCTCCAATTTACCCTAAATAAACCCTACATAACTGGCCAAACCCTTCCCCTTCCCTAAACCCTCTAGCCGTCACCTTCCCTCAATCTAAACCCTTGTTTTCTTTCTCTTAAAATTACTCTCACCCACCATATTTGCTACCTATCTTTTCTATTTAACCCATCACCCTTAACTTCCAAGAAACCTATTCCTACTTTTCACCATGCAACTCTTTAGTTTCTTTTGCTTTCTTTTCTTTGTTTTTACCAAACTCACAACCAAGATCATCCATGGCATCCAAAATCAAATTTTTGGTTCATCCAAGTTCCTCCAAAGAACCAAGATACAAGAAGTTTGCTACATCGGTGGTTCAAGAAAGATTTCACTCTAAGTTTGAAAGCTGGAATATTTGTGAAGAACAAGGCTTCGAATACTCCAACTCTCATCATGATTTCGGCCTTGAACCATTCATCTTCGGAAGGATTGCACATCAAAAGTGGCAAATCTTTTGCCATCAATTAGAATCGGGTAACATCTTATGCGTAAGAGAATTCAATGCTCACTCACCTAATCCGGATAATCCTTATGTTTTTGTTCGTGACAAGGCTATACTCATAAGCCCCGAAACATCAACACCTTTTACGGGCTCTACGTTGAGAAGGACGAGCATCAAGCCTTTGTTAATCAACTCACACCTAAGCAACTCGACAAGGTGCTTCAAGAACTCACTCTACCTGGAACTCAATGGAATGACGGTAAATACAAGGGCACAGTAAATCGCCTTTGGCTTAAACTCGAGGCAAAATTATGGAATAAGTTTGTTAAAACTTCTTTAATGCCCACCACACACAATCTATCGTTGATACACCTCGTATTTTTCTCATACATTCTATCTTGCATAATCTGATCATTAACATTGGAAAATTTATTTGCGATGAGATTTTTGTATATATCACAAAAGACAAGGGTTTTCTTTTCTTCCCTTGATTAATTTCCAATCTTTGCAAGGAGATGCATGTCCCAAGTGAGTCCACTGATGAAAAGGCCCCACCAAAGTCCGGTTGGAATCGAGCACAAATCCGAAAGCTAATGCGAGAGGCACCGATAAAATCCCCAACGCCTTTAATTGCCGCGGCAACTCCTGCCGCCTCGGCAACCCCTAATGCCCAAGCAACTGATGCCCGGGCAACTCAGCCAGCAACCTCGGGACAACTTGAAGCACTCTTACAACTGTTGGCGAACCGCCTTAAGAAAATTGAAGACTGGCAATTAATGTTCATGCAGTACATGAAGGATCACAACAATGCCATCAACCAAGTCATCCTGGAAAAGTACGTAGACAGTTGTGTGTCGTTCCCCATCTTTCCTGCTGAAATCCTTGCCATGGCAACCAATGAAGCAGTTGCCACGACAACTGCAACAGATGATGCCGCGGCAACCTACATTGCGCCTGCCCAAGCAGTTGCCATGGCAACCAACATTGAAGATGTCGTGGCAAGCAAAGCTAAAGACGTCCCGACAACCACTACAAAAGCCAAAGGTAAAGCACCTATGGCCGAATCAACTCGTACTGAATCATTCTCTAATTTTTCAGATTCGGACGAGTCCTCCATCACACCAACAAAGACCACACCAATCGAATCTTGCAAGCCCAAGCAAAAAGCCAATGACATTGATGAAGAGGACGATGAGGATAACCCGGTACGAGGATCGATTCCACCATCGACAACAATGAAGCAACCACCACATTTAAGCAAAAGAATCAAGACACCAACCAAAAGGAAACTAACCATCCACGACGACGAACTCTCGGAGTAATTCCTCGTTTTCATTTTACTTTACTTTATTTTTATTTTTATTTTTCTTTGGTGCATGCATTGAGGACAATGCCTCACTCGAGTTTGAGGGGGTTGTTATTAGTTAGTTACCATGTTTAGTTGCATTCATCTTAAGTATTGCATTTATGTACATAAATTGCTTGCCATGGCTTTAGTTGGAAAAAAAATTGCCTAGATTTGATGAATATCCGATGATGACTTTGCCAATGCACTTAATTGATAGAATTTTTTTATTATAGGATAACCGTGGAAACACTTAGAATCTTACTATGATGCTAAACTTGATGAAACACTGTTGTGGCTTGATTGATTTAAGGAATTCTAGCGAACTTAGGTTGATAGTTAAAAAATAGGGGGATTAGAATAAAAATTGGATGAATGCTAGAGGTGCCCGAAATTGGCTCTAGTATGTGCTAAAAAATTGATTGCTAGAGGTGCCCAAAACCGGCTCTAGTTAAAACATGTTAAAAGAACCCAATGAAGTAATTTGAAAACCTCTTGTTTGCATAGAATCAAAAAAAAATCAACTTGTGCACAACTCCGCACACACTCACAAACATTATAGTTTGATTCCGAGTAACTCCTAAGTTTTATGAAAAATTAAAAGCCAATCATACTTTGTGCCACGATTCTGAGAATTGAATTCAAGTTCAAAGCTAAGTTTGTGAAAATTGAAGTCTTGGCGGGTAATTATTAGTTTGCATTGCCTGAGGACAAGCAATAGTTCGAGTTTGGGACTGTGTTAAGTGTCCAAAAGTACTATTTTATTCACCCTTTTTATTCATATTATTGCTAGACCTAGGCTCATATTAGTTGCATTATTCGTCATTCATGTATGTTTGCATAGTTTCCTTGATGGACAAGCTTGATTTCATATTTTGCTTAATTTTGTGGAAAAAGATACTGCTTTGGTGTGTTCTTGTGTGTGTGAAGAATCACTTGCCAACGCAAGGCTGGAACCAGTTGCCAAGGCAATGCATGAAGGAAATGCCGAGCTAGTTGCTAGGGCAATGCATGAAGGAGATGTTGAGCTTGTTGCCAGGGCAATTTTTGGTAAGGGGTAAGATGATATGGTAGTCGAATTTATGACTAGATAAGCCCAAGATGACGTGGAGCAAAGTTAAATCCCAAAGGAGTTTGATTTCCATGAAGAGGTTAAAGAGAAATTAAATCCCAAGAAGATAGGAGAAGTTCTAGAAGGAATTTAAATATAATAAAGAATTTTATTCTTTAAAGATATTTAATTCCAACTTAACTTCCTTCTCAAAAAAGACTTTTACCTAGCCCTATAAATTGAGGTCCAAGCCGTCAACTCCAGAGGGGAGAAAGGAGAGAAATTTTGACAAAGAGATCATGGGAGATTTCGACAAGAGCTTTGGAGAGATTTCGACAAGGCTTTAACCATTCTTCAGCTTTTTCTTTCTTGTTCAGTTAGGTTTATGCTAGGAATTCTTTGTTTTGTACTTCTTTGGAACCTAGCCATGAACTAAATCTATTTGGCTAAGGTTATTGTGTTTTGTGGTTGTGAGAAACAATTGGATTTTGTTTAGGTAATAAGAGTTTGCACTTTCAATTCAAGGTTTATTCATTCTTGGTTTTTCTTCTTGTTTGCGAGTGAATTGGGAAAGGATCACGTAACTTCATCTATTTATCTAATATCGGGATAGTTGGATTCAAGAAACGAATGAGTATGGTCTTTGTTCAATTTATTGATGGTTAAGATTAATCCGGCTTAGGAATAAGTTAAGGATTTCAACGGCTAAGAGGAGCGCAAGATTGGTTGTTGTTCACCTTTGATTCACGCAGGGATGTATTATCAAGGCATACACAAATAGCTAGAGTTTTGACTTAGGGATAAGAAGAAACCATTGAAGAACGCTCCGCCAAACCTTGAAGTTGCTGCCCAGCCGCCCAAGTAGTTGCCTAGCTAGTTGCCCAGGCAACCGCCGATTAGTTACCGAGGCAACCCCGCTGTGCAAGTTGCCACGGCAACTGAGTTGCCCTTGCACTCTTTTACCAAGACGATCCAACCGGCTATCACACCTCAACTCACGATAACTTGGCCTATTCTCTCTCATTTGATTACACCTTCTTTTACTTTATTGCTTTCTACTTTAGTTGTTAGTTAAACTTCTACAATCACCTACTTGTGTTTTTACTCTTTACAGTGCAAGAGATTAGATTCTTGAAGTGGCACCAATCCTTGTGGAGACGTTATCTTTTATACTTTAACTTGCGACGTGTACACTTGCACAATTGCGGAGCACTTATTGTGCGCAATAGTATGATAGCTCTGTTGTCGACTACCACCATTAGCAACTCATCATTCCATCTGGAAGATATGTATGGTACACCACCTTCTACGCAAATTTTGGATGATCAATTTGTGAACGATGAGCAGCTCTGAATCAACCACGAATAACTCATCATCCCCCTCAGTGGTACGATCAAACATCATCCTTCCACCGACATGATTTACCGAGAAGGAGGAAGAAGTAAGAAATAGGGTTTCTTTATTTATTTGTAATTTATGTTTCGATTTTGAATATTTGTGGTCCTCGGGCATTTCATGTTATAACACGTATTTCTTTCAATTTCATTTCGATATTTAAGTTGTCTATATTTCGGTATCAAAATTGAAATTCCAACTACAAATTTCAAAAAAATCAAGACATAAATAAATGGTTAAAAAATCAAGACGGTTAAATTTGGTTAGAATATTAACTGTAAAAAAGAAGGTAAATTTGGTTCAAATATTAACTGTAAAAAAGGAAGGTTAAATTTGGTTCAAATATTATATGTAAATAAATGGTTAATTTTGTTCGAATGAATAGTAACTATATATTTAAGCTCATTCTTTAACTTCGATATTCAAATTCAAAATCAAAATGCAAACATGAATGACAAATGTATTTACATTACCATATAATGTACGATCAAACAAAGTCTAGGTTGATGGTCTGGCACGATAGTTGGAAAGATTAGATTTGTTCGGACACTTGTTTCTTGTATGACCCAGTCCCCTACAAATAGTACAATGTCTACCTTGAACCCCCATCTCTATCATCCGGATCATCCATATTAGTATGAATATGAGTGGATGTCGGTCGACCCTTCAGCTTTCTACGAGGCTCTGGATTTGGTAACCATTCTTCGTATATTGGATCTATCGGCCAATAGTCTTGGTTCGGGATTATGCTGAACTAAATTCAGTATATATTTGCCATATTCTCCAGTTTATAACACTCATCCACAAACCCGTAAGGGTCGAGAGGAAAATGCAAGCATGCGGCGTGTGCGTGAGAGCAGGGGTATCTAAATGCTTGGAATGCATCACAATCACACCATCTCTAAGGAAGGTTTACGGTGAACATTTTTTGCTCTCCTCGGACCTTAGCTTCAACAGAAAATTCAAAGCCATGTGCGTCGAATGTTTTGACTCATATAGAGGTTGCTTCGGCTTGAAGTTCGATCATTCTATCCTACAGCGTTTTAGACCAATGTTTTCCGTTGTTTATCCGGGCGTTAACTTTTGGCCCTTTGTCGGACCACATTTTACCCAATCCAAAGTAAGTCTCCCACACAATACTTGCAATTGGGAGATGGTGTGTTCCTTTAAGCACCGAGTTCATAGCCTCTGCAAGGTTAGCTGTCATATGGCCATAACGACGTCCTTCATCGTAGGCTTGTGACGATCTTTCCCTAGGTATGTCATTTGCAAAATTAAATACATTTTGACCATGCCGCTTCAACCTGTTTATCCTCTGTTCAAATTTTGGTTGAAGTAGTTCATACCCTATTTTAAAAAATTAATCTAAATAAGTCAACAGGATCAGCTCAAAAAATTACTAATTTTTATAAACAACGAATAACAACTTACTTGCACCTAAAATTTCTTTTCGGATTTGATTATTTCCGAAATGCTTCTTTGCATTTGCCGCAATATGACGTACGAAATAGGCTGGATATGCATGTGGGGGCTTTCATAAACTCCCATCTCCGTCAATTACTGATAAGAGCGCAGTCCCCCTATCAGAAATCATGCAAATTCCATCTTCTTTTACTACATGGTTGCGTAGATGCTTCAAAAAGAATTCCCATTCCGCGTCTTCCTTTTCAACTATGGAAAAGGTAACTAAGAATATATTACTGTCTCCATCTTGTGCAACAGCCATGAGTAATATATGACCGTACTTCCCATACAGCCAGGTACCATCCACTTGAATCATGCGTTTACATAATGGGAACCCTTCAATGCACGCATTGAACGCCCAAAATAACTTACTAAATATTCTTTTACCAGGAATTAATTCACCTTGTAAGTTGAACACCAATTTTGTTTCGTGTTTTACCATGGTTCCTGGGATGAATATTTGCATTGCACGTAACAGAGTTGGTAGCTCATTATACGATTTATCCCAATTTTCATACAGTTGCGCCATCGCCTTCTGCTTTGCCATCCACAGCTTGTAGTAAGATGGAATATATCCAAGTTGAGTTCGAATGGAGGCTACTAACACTGCAATCGAAATTCTTGCCTCTTGTTCAACCAATGCCTTGGTGTAAGCACATATTAGATCAGAGTCTAAATTAACGTGGTCTTGTGATAAAGCCATATTGGAACATGTGTGCTGCTCAATGAACCGTGACACCTCCCACATATGACTCCTCTTCTTGTTGGTACATGAATTGAGCATTGAATATAGTAGATAACTTTATAGAAAATGAATGCACCATATTGGATTAGTTAAGACTAGGTAATGGGCTGCTTAAATGGTGAATTGGATGAATGATGTAGATCAAATAGTTCAAATTGAGTTTAACATGTTAATGTCCTGTTTAAGCACATTGCTAGGTGAATTAGACTGGCCCAGACATGTAATAACATGAAAATGAATTGAATTACAATGATAGAACCTTGTTAAAATGAGTTATGAAACTAGAAACTCAATCTAGTGTAATCTGCCCAGAATACTCTGTTCTAGGCAGTGACTTTGAAAAATCACCATAAATTGTATAAAAGGAATTTAAGGCTTAAAATTTTATGGATAATGCCTTGACATGTATAAATTCACTAGGAGAAAACATAACTAAATTCTATTTTGTAGAATGAATTGTAGAGAAGAAAAACTATGGACAATGCAAACTGTCCAGTGTTGTAAATTACTATCTTTAAGTTAAAAACTTTATTAATTGGCAATGAACTAAAATGCAAGGCCTATATGGTTAGAAGGCCAATTAAGTTAGCTCTCCAACAGTGTAAACGATTCAAAATTCTGACGTACGGAATAAAATATATGAATATTTAAATAGGCAATGCACATGCTGTCAGGCAGTAACAGTTTAGATGTTTATATTGAATTGTATGCTTAAGTAGGGAGTCACATAATGACTCAATTGATTGCTGGATTGTATCTAATACCCTATGTATTGTATGAATGTTAGATCAAGTGGAAATTGAGGATAAAGGGGCTCACTTAGATCAACAAGCTACTAGAGGAAAAGAGATTACAATCCGGGATCGACAATAGCTCAAAAAAATCCTGTGAGTGCAGTTTAAAGTTTGGAGAGGGCGGTAACCTCTCCATGACTGTTTTGGTCTGTAATTCTTATTGAATCTTAATTATAAATTGTATAATGAGCTTGTTATGGAGCATTACCAAGGTAAGTACTCTTTTGAGTGGTTACTTGATTGTGAAGAATGCTTGAATTGCCATTGATTGTATTGATGTACTTATTGCCTAATTGAACCATATTGAAATGAAGCATGGTGTTATAGATAGAAGTACATAATTCATTGTTGAATGACATATTGATTGATCCTACATTAACCATGGAAACATTGATATTGGATTGCATTGAGCCTTATAGGACTAAAAGAGAATATTGGCACAAATTGTGCATATGGAATTGAATCATGCTTCTAATTAATTGAAAGCGATAAATATTGTAAGCCTTGGTCTCGAGTCGGTCTTAGATATAGTTGGCATGCCATAGAGTCTATAGAGCTCATTATCGGGGTGGATTACGGTCTGGGATATTGGTCCCTATTTGGCGATAGTAGGAGGGAAGTATTGTTATTGGTCATTAGTGACAGTAGGAGGCTATACTTAAAATGAACTAATAACTCATTTTGATTATTTTTATTGATGACAATTTGGTTGGAGACTCGAGTATCTAGACTGAGTAATGGATTCTCAAGGCTATACTTAAAATGAACTAATAACTCATGCACATTGAACCTATTTCTACATTGAATTGTATTGATTGAATGTAAGGGTAAAATTGAATGGCATGAACTATGGATATTGAAACCTTGATTGAACATTGCTTATATAAGTTTGCTTGATTGTAAAGGAAATTCAAATGCTATGATCTATTGCTATTGAAACATTGGTTGAGCCTTGTTATATGAGATTGCTTTAGTTGAATTTTTAATCGAATTGGGTAATTGAGTATGCCTAAACTTCAAGCCTTGCATTGTTATTGGCTTGAAAATTTGACAATGCATCTAGTAGTGTATGCCTTGTTCGAATGGTTCCCTATTGATGGGGGAACCATACCATCCATTTGATGGTTCGTAGTTGAGACTTATTGTATTGTTGCCTTGTAACTTTAACTCACTCACTAAGCTTTGCTTATTCTAGTCTCATTTCTACGATACAGGTTGATTTTGGATACTATCTTGAAGTCTAAGCTCATACAAGTCACATTTTGCTTAAAATAGTATGTTTCCATCTTGATATAGTTCTCCTAGGATGGTGGGACCTAAGACATGCATATTTATGGTCACTTGGCTGTGGTTTGTATAAGTTAAACCTATCTACGATCTATAAGAAGTTTGGTATGTATATATATGAGCTTGTATGCACTTTAATGAACTTGTATGCTTGATAGTCTAATGTTTAATTTCCATGGATGAATTATGCATGAAATGGTTGAATGGATTTCTTGAAAATGGTTAGTTGACATTAAGTAAATGTAGTAAACCACATGTTTAGACATGAACTACATTAATCACCTAAGGAACTAGTTATATTGTGTACATAATATTATAGGCATGTTTGATTGATTATGGTAGCTTAAGTAAATGATGTGATCACCTATTGTGTGCTTATTAGCTTCATAGGAAACTTGAAATTTCTTATTCATGTTATTCATCTACCTGAATGCTTGCTTGATGGACAAGTAAGTCCTAATTAGTGTTGAACATGATATCTAATTGCTTTATGGGTCCTAATATATCTAGTAAATGCTTCATACATTGTCTAAAATTTTCCTTACCTATTTGAATGGTAACTTGAAGTGCAAGAAAGACCTTAAACAAAAAGTATTCACTACCTACAATTGATTGAATTGTTGATTGTAATTGTAGTAACTTGCCTAATCGTACTAGGGTGGTTAGAGTATGTTACACGTATAGCTTATCCGTTTAGGCTCATGGTCAATGGAAACCTTTATAGCCTATCTGTTCAGGCCATAGAGAATGGAACTTCATCGATTCAGTTCCTACAGGGGTGAGAGTCACCTTTATCAATTCAATGCCCGCATGGACGAGAGTCACCCTTTTGGAGAAATCGATCATTTCACCCATTGGTGTCATTGCCTGTAACACCCTAAACTTGGCCTAAGAAGGTTACCACTATCTAAACTATTGGCTAATTGAATATTGTGCTAATCAAATTAAAAAAGAATGAACATTACCTATCTTTAAGATCAAATAAGTGAAATTAGAACCAATTTGAATTGAAATTAAATCTAGAAGGCTTAAATGGAAGGATGGAAATGTGAACACGAAAAGCTCTAGAGTTTGCATGTAAAATTGAATTAAAATTAAGGCCTAGACACAGGTTCTCATTTGATGAGAACATGTGCATTGTGAGTGGTGACTCACGGCAACTATGAGGGGAAAGATGAACAAAAATTGTATCATCATCTTTCTTCCAAAATCCTCCATAACCGAGTGAAAGGGAGAAAGAGAGAGAAAGAAGAAAGCTTCATAGACCATTTTCAATTCATGGTTCTTGATTAAGCTTTAATCAATTCAGGTTGGAGAAGGTAAATTGCTTGATTCCTACATGTTATAAAATGCTTGAATCTTAAGTTTGTGATGTTCTTGTTGCCTAAACTGAATAGGATGATTGTTATGCATGATAAGATAATGTTAGCTTATAATGGTACTTGAATTTGTGAGTGTTAGTAGCCAATTTGCTAAAGAGAATGTGTATGGTTACTGGAAATTGAGAATAGGGACTGTTTTGCTAGGTGAAGATGTGTAAACATGCTAAATGTATATAATGCCCTATTTCGATCATGTTTTTACATGAATTGAGACTTGAATAGGGTAAATAGCTTGCTGGAAAATGAATGCACATAATTGGATTAGTTAAAGCTAGGTAATGGACTGCTCAAATGGTGAATTAGAGGTATGTTGTTGATCAAATGGATCAAATTGAACATAGCATTATAATGCCCCATTTTAAGCACATTGCTAGGTGAATTAGACTGACCTAGACATGTAAGAAAATGAAAATAAGTTGAATTACAATGTTAGAATCTTGTTTAGATGAGTGTGGATCCAAGACTAACTAGCTTGGGGAGTATTATGAGTGTAGTTTATTATAAAGTTAGGACTAGGTCCTAACTAAAGCAAGCATGTCTACATTCTTGTAATGTTTAAATGGACCTAATATGGACTTGGCCTAATAAGGGAAGTATGATTAAAGTAATGCATGAAATTTGATCACATCCTTGAATCCATGTATAATTCGATTGCTAAGCATGTTTAAGTGGTAACATTGGTGCTTGTATGTGTGATATGGCATGTGATCGAATTCTTAAAGAAATTGCTTGAAATGTTATCCCCAAATTGATGAAATGAACACATGAGTATTACAGGACATGTGAGCTATGGCTCAATTGGCCTAAGGGCCTAGTATATAATGAACTTGCTGAATATTTGGCATGATCTTGAACTTGAAATACTTGTATAAATGGATAAAATCGAACAACCTTGGTAGCTAGTTGGATTAGGTAGAAGGGCATGCCATAGAGTCTAGAGCTCATTGTGTCAGGGTGGACTACGGTCTAGGGCTAAGGCCCTTATTTGGCGATAGACGTAGGGTACATATGTGGTCTTTAGTGACAGTAGGAGGGTTGACCAGCACTACGGTGCATCTTGTGGCGACAGTTGGTTGGAGATTCGATTACCTATACAAACTAAGTACCAAGGGGGTTGTTTAAATGATAACAAATGAAATAAAAATCCTATAATACATGTTGATTGTCTTGAAAGTTATATACTGAATGTTACTTAACCTGAAAGCCATGAATTGTATGTTACTTGTCATGGAAGCATGAATTGCTTAAGACTTGATATGAGATGTATTGTTGCTTGACATGTAAACCATGCACTGTTCGATATTTGGTGTGTCAACTTGATTTACTTGGTAAATGTATACCATTCGAATGATTAGATAACAAATTTCTTGGTATTGATTGCCTTGTTACTCTAATAGGATATAATTCATGTATATTGCTTGCTAGATTGTTCGAATGATATACATGCTTGGTGATTGTGATTCTTGATTGAATTGAAATGCTTATAAACTTTAGTTAGGTAGACTTGATAAATGGCTAAATAACATGATAAATGATTAGAACTACTTACTACCTCACTAAGTACATTCTTGTACTTATCACTCTTCTTTTTATTATTCCCAACCACAGGATAAAGGATTCGATCGTTGCTTGATCCTGAAGCCTGATTTCTTGAGCTTAAAGCAAGACACAAGCATACCATAAGTATGGTTCATACTTATTTTGTACTCCTCTAGTTGGTCGCACTTAGATTGTATATAGTGAACTATGTACGGATTTTGAATACTTGAACTTGTATATATATGTTCTTGAATGGGCCTGCTATGTTATGAATTTGGTTGATAATGTGAAACATGTATTGAACTTAAATTACAAATAATGGAATGGTGTTTTGCTGCGCATATATGAATATACAAATGGAATGATAAAGTGATTGATCTAGTTTATATTGAGCCATTCGAATGCCTTGGAAATTATATGGTCACTTATGTGTGAACGTACCATGTTGTAAGTGTTTTGTGTGTTTGTATGGTAATTGTCGAATGGATATGCTTGGTGTATGGCTTGATTGGGAACAAGTTACATGCAATTGTATGTTCAACAATCATGTTTAGTAAATTTAGGTATGAGATGTTATATGTATCAAACTAAGGAACATTGAAATTAAATGGAAGTATGTTGCACACTTAGGCCTTTCGAATGATAGTGGTATAAGATGAAGTTAATTGAATTGTTAAAGTAGTAACCTATAAGGACTTCAAATTAAAATGTGAGATTGCTTGCTTGATAAGTCAAGTATGCTTGGTTGCTTGCTAGTTAAGTAACTCGTCTAATAGGGATGAGTTAATCTATTCTTGCCTTGTTCTTGCTTGTAATGCATTGTTATTGCTTCGTAACGCTCCCGAGCCGGTTTGCTACTAACTCGGGATAGGGGGTGTTACATTGCCGCTTTGAAATGATACAATAGTTTGTTTCTGCCACTTTGGAGAAACCGATCCTTTCACCGGTTGATGTCATTGTCCCTTGGAATAATACAATGGTTATTCGATTTGTTTTTGCCGCTTCGAAGAAACAGGTCCTCCCACTGATTGAAGTCATCTGTTTATGCCGCTCCGGAGAAACAATTCTTTTCACCGATCTATTCGCTCCCGCTTCGGAGGAATAGGTCAATTGAAGAATTGCCTCGTCCTTTGCCACTTTGGAAAGAATCAAGAACATTAATCGGCATGGCTTGAGTGAAATCTCCAATAAAACAAGTAAGGTTTGATGTAGAAATCAAAGGAAAATTGAGGAATCAAAATGAAATAAAAAAGAGTCGATTCTTGATCATTTTGGAATAAGAAAAATAGTTTGGCTTATGGGAAAATTGAGAGAAACGTTGAGAGCAAATGTAGTTACGTGAGAAAAGTCAATTGACTCTTAAAAACCAATTTAAATAAATATATTTTATTTCCATTTAATAATCATTTAAATATCCTAAATTAAGGAAAAAAGTCTTATTAAAAACATTGGGAATATGTGAATCGGTGCATGTAGGAAATTAGGTGATTTGGGCTGTGGTTAAGTAAATAATTATGTATTAGTGAAAACAGGGAAATGTTTCAGCTAGTTAAGAATGGTTGATTAATAGAGTATATACGTATGTTAATAGATAGAAGGATGTCATATACTATTGTAATCGAACTAAGGGCTGTTTTGGATGCTTTAGGGTATTTCGAACTGCTTTGTTATCACATGAATTATGTATATACTTACTAAGAACTGTTTTAATACGGTATAGGAGAGCATTGGATGGTTTAGGCTGAGTTTAGAGTCATATACGTAAAAATGTAGGAATTTTTCCTGTTCCAATGTATCTAAGAAAACATATATTTTCATGCTATGAAATATGTATGTCGCTGCCTTGTATTGGAGCTAATAGATTTTAAATTAATCTGTTTGGGTTTACTAAATGTATACAACAAAGCCTGAAACTGTTTTGAGTTTAAATCGGTTTGAAAGTGTAATAACAATTGATGAAAAATACTATGCTGGAAAGTGAAGAAAAAACATTGCAGGATATTAGAGTAAAAATGGTGCTAAAAACACAGTTTTGTTTTGTTTAAAAATACAGTTTTGTTTAGCTTAAAATTGCAGTTTGGTTTAGTTCAAATTGGACTATTTTAATAACTAAATTACAGATTGTTTTACAACAGGAATGACTCACTTGAAAATCTGTTTTAAGACTGTTTTTGAAGCTTAAAAAGGGACTGCATTGTAAGCTTAATTTAAAGGAGTGTTTCTCCAACCCAACATTGGATAGTTTTGATTAATTGAACACTTATTTGATTGATTTGAAAATAGATGTATAAATACATTTAGTTACATGTAAAATGAACTGTTTTCTGTATAAATAGGTGATTAAAGATATTGTTTTTGATAAGAATGTTTCTTTGGGCAGATTTGAATTAAATGTTTGTATGGTTGGTTCGTAAAGGCAGAAAACAGTATTAAACAAACTGGTCTGATTTTACTTATGTTCTAGGCTAGGAAAATGAGACTATTTTGCTGGCCATAACATATATATGTATTGATGCTAATATGTATAGATAATTTCTTAACTTTGAAGATTGCTTCGAACTGGATAAATCCCTGTAATAATCAAGGATATTCTGATTGTTAAAATGAACTAAATGTAGGCTTAATGAACTGCTATATGGGGTAAAAATGCTTGTGGTAGGATAAGGCATGGAGAATATGAAATGTGGACTATTTTGATGTGAGGAGAGGATGTTTCAAATATATTTGTGTACAGAGAATTCGAATGCTAGGCTGCCTTGATAGTGTAACTTGGTTTGGGGACTGTCCTGTCTTATAAATGTAATAATGTGGACTGTTTTGTCTATAAACAACATGAATAAGGCTGTTTGACGCTAGTAAACAATGGGATTGCTTTAAACATACGAAACTGGTATACTTACAAACTTGGGGCTGTTTTGATTAATGAAAAGTTATAGGATTATTGGATACTCATATGGCATATTTGGACTGTTTGGCAAGTATATATATACAGGATAAATTGTTTTAAGTGCATAATTTAAGTTTAAATCTGTATTGAAATGCAGTTTAAGAAATAGAGCAAAATTGAATTAAAACAATGCAGTTCCGGTAAAACAGCGTGCAATTTTTGAACATTTAAAATCTGAACAACTTGTAATAAAACACTATTATGAGCACATGGTAAAAGCTATACATGAAATAGATAAATGACAAATTATGAAAGACAACAAATATTCTATTGAATAATTTACACACGATTGATTAGTTAATAAAGAAGCAAATAAATATCGGATGTTTACAAGTCTTTGAGACACTTAAACATATAATTTGATCTTCATTCAGATCAAAGTAAATTGTAAAGAATTGAAGAAGCTTTCGAATGCTCAAAAGACTACCAAAGCTAATTTAAGACCCCATTGACATATGTTAACTTTTAAATTGTAGTTAGGGCTTGTGTTTCTCTAAAATTATGTATTATATGATTTGTTAATGACTGGTTGTTGCTGCCTCACTTAGGCTATGTAAGCCTAATGCATTCATCATCATGCATTGTAGGTAATACAACTTGTGTAGTTCAATTGTGGTTAAAAGTTGCAAGTCATTACTTGGAATGCAAGAGGAGCTAGATTTCTCTTTAAGTAGTAACTCCTAGGATGGTGACACATAGCATTTTCTTGTCATGTATGTGTTTTCGGTTGTAAGTGTATAGGTTTCTTAATGTAAATGTATAAATATGTCTTTGTGTGAGAGTACTTAATAGTATAGCATAATTTGGGTTCAAAGTATACTTGAAAGCTAGACAAACTGGGTCTTTATGATGGTGTCTTGATAGCAAAAGAAAATCTTGTATGTTAGTTTGTTAATGATGAGCATAGTTAGTTAAAAATTAATATAAATTGGATATATGCATGAGGTGCTTGTGGTCACCCTTTTGATTTATGAAGTGATTTATTAATCCTTAAATAACTTATGTTACAATAACTGAATTATCATGTTTCTTAGAAGTAAGTTTTGATGAACATACGGCTTTGTATATATAAATAAAGATATTTGATAGTCTTTTGTTACTTGAGACATAAGTATAATAAGTTTGTAAATGAAATAAGGATTTTACTTGTTAATTTAACAATATTGCCCTTAATTAAGGGCATGTAAAGATTATGAACTATGTGGTTGTGTATTTATAATTATAATTGATGAATGGTTATATATTTGAATACATATTTAAACAATGGTTAGATTTGGTTGTTTGGTAAGAAGAGTCAGGAATAAAAGTTGTTCAACTTTGATAGGTTAATGTCTTAAGAGTATTACCAATTAGGTAATCGGTTCTTGATATGGGATTAATGCACTTTTAAGTAAAAGTACGTATTGTAAATGAATCGTATGAGCATAGATAATGAAACTTGTAAAATTTTCCTAATGATTATTTTATTAATCAGGTCATTATGTGTTGAACCGACAAATATGATACCTTGTTAAGGGTAGCTTCTTTGCAATTTGAGATACGATAGAACAAATCAAGAAATCTCATAAAAAGGCTATGGTATAAGGCTATTTATAAAGTTTGGAAATTCTAATGGTACTTGCTATTGCTCTCGTGATAATAAAATGTTAAAAGAGGAAAATAGAAAAGATTTTTTATAGCTTTCCTTTAAATTCTTTAATGAAATCTTTCTAAATTGTAATGGGAAATACCGTTCATGCATTGGGTATTGGTTAACTAAAAATATGTGAAATACGTTGTGCATGATAACTTGATAGAGTCTTAAATTATGGATATGCAACATAGCAAAGTACGTTCTTGTAATTGAAGAAAGGTGGCATAATACTTGTATATGATACGATTCCCTATTTGATCTTTGTAACCTAAGACAATTTATAATTGTTAACTTCTAGTAAGGCATTGTTGTCTGAAAAGATTTCTTATTCTTATTTCATTAATCCAGAAGTGATTAATATTATACTTGGGGACACCTTAGTGATCCCTAACTGTTCGTAATAGCTTAATGGTTAAAGGAACCTATCGGTATAAGTCATGATGTTAACTAATAAGGTGTTTTGTTTACATACATGGATGAAATTGTATAATTCCTAGTTGATCAAGTGAGGTCTAAGACTGGTTTAAGAATTGTTAAATAGAAATTAAATTTAAAAGTTTTAAATTATTGTCATTTTCATTGATCGGGACTTAACTTGCAAGGCAAGTTAGTCAATAAGGTTTGCTTTTTAACACTTTAGACTCGGTTTACTACTAAGCCGGGTTTAAGGTGTTACATAGGGGGTGTTACATTTATTGGTATCAGAGCTTTTTAGTCAGTTCTAGGACTAAACCGGGCTCTCTTGCATCATATAGGATACTTGTGCCATCTAGGAGACTTGTATTGTATAGCTTGTGTCATTGCTTAATTAAACCGAATTCCTAATTTTTCTATTTGGATGTTGAATGTATGAAACAAGGCTAGCTCGGGACAATGAAAGTCCTAAAGGCTCCTCGAATGAAGGAAATAGTGTGAGGATGGAGCAGAATCTTCCACAACAACAAGCTCAACCCCGAGCCCAAGCTGTTGCTCAATAGGAAGCTCCTGCTATAAATCCTATGTTGTAGGAATGTCTCATGAGCATGAATGAGATGTTCAATCATCTTGTAACTACTTTGAAACAAGACCATCCTATTTCCTCCTCCTGTTGTTGTGCCAAACCTGAGCCCCGATTGACAAGTTGGCTCAACACCGGGCCTATACTTTCACTGGCACTAATGAAGCTAATCCTGAAGTAGCTGAGTACTGGTTAGAGGCCACTGCTCGAATCCTGACCAAACAACTACACTATTCTGATGAACACAAACTCGAATGTGCCATAGCCCTGTTGGCATATGAAGCTCTAAGCTAGTGGGAAGCCACTACCCTGACTGTTCTTGTTGAAGCTGTAACCTGGAAATTATTCCGTGAGGAATTCAAGAAGAAATACATCAGTGAACAATACTTAGCTGAGCGCCGGAAGCGTTTCTTGTATCTCAAGCAAGGTGGCCAACCCATTGAACAATACGTGAGTGATTTCTGCAAGTATTGCAAGTACATGTCGAAATACATCAAGACTGATGTTGATAAATGTCGGATGTTTATTGATGGACTGAATGATGAACTGAGTTCAATCTTCACTGCCATGGGTATCACTGACTTCCAGAATTTGGTGAGCTAGACTATTGCAACCGAGGCAAAGATGAAGGTCTCTGAGAAATGCAAAAGTGGTAACTCTTGGAAAGACAAACGATCCAGGAATGATGAAAAGCCTCACTATCAGTCAAAGAAGTCTAAACACTCTTCGAATTACATTCCTATTCAGAAGAGCAACTACATACCGAGACCCCAATCGGAAACCAAGCCTTCAGCCTCGATCATCTCAGTTAATAGTACAAGGAATTTCGGTAAAGCTACTCAGTATCCTACTTGCAAGTTCTGCCAAAAGCACCACACCGGGAAATGTAGAACTCAACAGAATCTATGTTTCTTATGTGGACCCTCTGATCACTATATAAAGGATTGTCCTCAAAATCCTAACAAGGTTCCAAATCGAGCTCCTACAACTGCTAGTTCAGCTCCCTCTATTCGAAGCAAAGGTCCCAAACAAGCTTAGTTTGGAAATCAGGGGAAGAACAAAGGACCCCATTTGAATGCCCCTACTCACCAATAATCTCGGGCTCTTGCTCGAATCTATCATATCCAGGGAAAAGAAGATGACGAATCACACGATGTCATAGCAAGTACCGTTAAGCTAAATTCAACTCTTGTTTATGCTTTAATAGACTTGGGATCCACACATTCTTTTTTATGCTCATCTTTGATTGTAAACTTGAATTTGAAACCTAAAATTGTAAAACAAAGCCTTGTAGTTTCGAACCCAATAGGGGGGATTACAAACATAAGCCTTATCTATAGAATCTGTTCCCTATTCATTTGAAATGTACCATTTCTTGTTAATCTATATGCACTACCAACTTGTGAGTTCGATCTACTACTAGGACTAGATTGGTTAAGCAAGCATGAAGCCTGGTAGATTGCCAAAATAGGATACTTTATCTCCGGAGTTTAGGAAAGTAACCCATCCTCCTAATTGATAGGAAACCCACCTCAATCTTTGCTGCTACGATTATGCAAGATGAACTTGAATTTGGCTTACCTAGTACACCAATTGTGTCTAAATTCATTGATGTTTTTCCCGAGGAACTCCCTGGTCTCCCTCCAACCAGAGAAGTAGAGTTCAGGATCTATGTTCAACCTGGAACAACTCTGGTGTCCATTACACCCTATCGAATGGCACCTATTGAATTGAAAGAACTCAAGAAGCAACTCCAAGAGCTACAAGACAAAGGCTTTATTCAGCCTAGCTCGTCTCCCTGAGGTGCTCCAATCTTGTTCGTGAAGAAGAAAGACGGGACTATGAGACTTTGTATTGATTACAGACATTTGAACAAGCTTACTATCAAGAATCGATATCCTCTCCCAAGGATAGAAGATCCCTTGGATCAACTCAAGGATGCTTTAGTGTTCTCAAAGATCGATCTATGATCGGGATACTACCAAATGAGGGTAAAGGAAGAAGATGTACCCAAGACAGCCTTTCGTACTCGATATGGCCATTTCGAATTCCTTGTAATGCCATTAGGGTTAACGAATGCTTCAGCTGATTTCATGGACCTCATGAACCGTGTATTCAAGCCTTATCTTGACAAGTTCATGATCGTCTTCAATGATGACATTCTGGTGTATTCTCGGAATAAGGAAGAACATTCCGAACACCTTCGAATTGTATTGCAAACTCTCTGAGAATGTCAATTGTTTGCAAAGTTCTCTAAGCGTGAATTCTGACTTTTGGAAGTCTCATTCCTTGGCCATGTTGTAACACCCTAAATCATAGCCTAGAAGTATTGTAACCAATTGCTTAAGTTGATAGGTTAATTGAACCTAGAATTTAAGCTAAATTGATTAGTCAAGGATCTAACTGAAAGAATGAAAGAACAAAGTGACCAAATTAAGGTGACCAACTAGTAAACTCTAGCAAGTTTAAAGAATGCATGCTAAAGTTTTAATATCCCATAGTTACCCTTGATTAAGCTAATATTAAGGGTCGTATTGAACATTTCACAAATCCAATAACATGGATTAGATGTTGTCATCATCTTCTTCATTATACCATTGCCGAATTAAAGAAGAGAGAAAAGAGAGAAAGGAAAGCTTGAGGGAGAAAGCTTGAATCCATGCCCTACAACCTTGATTTAGCTCCAAATTAAGTCTAGATAGCTTAGTGAGTAAGGTAATTACTTGTTTCTCTTATAAATTTCATGTTTGAATTGAAATGAAAGTCTGATTTAAGTGTATAGATGCTGGAAATGTGATGAACATGTAATAGACTCATGTGTAATTGTTGGAATCGATCTCAAAATTGTTAGATGACATGTTAAGTTGCATTACATGTTAATTGTTGTTGTATTATACTGGAAATTATGTGTAAGGAATGGTGTAACAAAACTAGGTTGCTGGAAATTTGAAATTAGATGTTGATTTAAGAATTGAATGGTTAGAACTTGTAATTAAGCTATGGAATTAATGAATTGGACATGATCATGATTTGATAATGTAATTAAGGTGTTAAACAAGCTAAATTGTTAGCAAGCAATGTTGGGAATGAAAGATTAAAGTATGAACATAGTCATATAGCATAGAAACTATTTTAGTAATAACCTATTATGTAAACATGCAGAATTGAGCTTTGTAATCAAGTTACTCTATTTTGGCTGCCTTGAAAAATGAATTAACATTGACTAAACATGTATAGGATTGCATACGAAATGAATTATAGGACCAAAACATTGGTTAAAATGAATTTAAGGAATTAAAATGTGAATAGGTGCAATCTGCCCAGAATTGCTCTTCTCTGGACAATAACTTTGAAAGTTCACCAAAATTCGTATAGATCAAATTCAGGGCTAAAATCTTAGTAACATGATACTTAATATGTCTACTTTCATTAGGTGAAAACAGAACTGAAAACTGGTCCTATGCTGGAAACTGTAAATAGAAATAGCTGGACAGTGTAAACTGTCCAGGTAGTGTAAATGCCCTGTCTTTAAACAATAAATTGTATTAATTGGCTAAGAACTAAAATGAAAGTCTATTATGGTCTTAAAGACAATTTTGTTAGATTTCCAACAGTATAAATTAATTGAAATTTCCGTCGTATGAATTGAAAGATATGCATGTTTTAGCATGTAGTGTGCAAGATGCCAGGCAGCAGCAGTTAGGCTAGTTGGAAACTGTTTTGTACACAGTTTTATTGGACTGTTTTGTAACAATTTGGGATAATTAGATCCTGCCTAGTCTTGTTTATTAAAATGTTGACATAATTGTATGTATATGTCTATATGTATTGAAATAACCTTGCTGCCATGTTGAATTGTCTTGTGTATACATATTGATGAGGGTGTTTAATCATGAATTTGCTAGAGCAAGGAGTGAACTTGGTGGAAGGAGAAAAGGGAAATCATCCAAAGGCTAAGAACAAAGGGGTAGCTATTCAAGACTAGCTTGCTTGGAATGTGTTGTGAGTGTAACTATCCGTAGGTTTAGGACTAGGTCCTAGCCAACATTGTTGGCATTTTTAACATAATGCTTCATGCATATATATATACATGAGTATGACTTGATAAATTGGGGAAGTATGATGCTAAATTGAATGTTTGATCCATGTTCGAATGTTCTTGATCCATGTTCGAAATGCTAGCATGTAAATTGGTTCATTGAAGCTTAAAGATAAATGCACATTGAATGACTGATTCTTGTAAAATTGAGACTTGAAACGCTAGCATACATGAAATTGCTAATGTTGAATAATGAGCTAAGGCTCTAATGGTCTAAAGACCTCTTTCGTGAATGAAATTGTCTTTATCTTGCTCGAATGAATAGGTGAATAAGCCTTGCTTGTCTTGATCTTGAATATGTAAACTTGAAACATGAAATGTAAGCTTGGACAACCTTGGTTACTAGTTGTATAGGTAGGAAGGCATGCCTTATAGTCTAGAGCTCTTGTGTAAGGGTGGACTACAGTCCAGGGCTAAGGCCCTAATTGGCGACAGACGGAGGGTACATATGTGGTCTTTGGCGATAGTAGGAGGGTTAACCAGCACTACGTTGCATAATGTGGTGATAGTTGGTTGGAGACTCGAATACTTAGCAAACTAAGATCCAAGGATTGTACTATGATAATAAACAAGCTAAAATGAACTTGAAAATCTTGTTACTTGTTACAAAAGACATGATTCTATTGATTTCTTGTTACTTAAGTATGATAGCTTGGTAACCTACCATGTTAATGCTAGAATTGAAATCCTTGCTTATTGCTTCTTGGTTGATCGAATAGTATATCTTGCTCATTGTTTCTTGGTTAAATGAATGTGTATCACGCCTATTGAATTCTTGTTTGATCGAATGGAAATCTATACCTATGTTCACTTGTTCGTTTGCTTGATTGACACATAAAATAAGCACTACATGCTCTTATGACTATCTATTGCCCCTACTCTTGTAAGCCTTCGATAAGTTGACTTGTTTAAAGACTATATATACTTGAAACATGACTAGATTTAGGAGTTACCTCACTAAGTACAAACTTTGTACTTATCACTCTTGTTTTTCATTATTCCCCCAAAAACATGTTAAAATTATTGATCGTGCTTGCTTTGGAAGCTAGAATCCTTGTCCTTGAAGCAACTTCACAAGCAAGAAGTTAAAGTATGACCTCATACATCTTTTGTAGTCTCCTAGGAGGTGGCACTAGTCTTGTACATAGAAGTAGTGAATCATGCATTTTGAGATCTTGAATGTTTTGTATAAGCACGTTCTTGATGGACCTATCATGTAACTAACTATATGACTTTAAGCTTGGTATGTAAACACTTTAAATTTGGTGTAAATGTCAATGGTTGCTGCGCATATCTTTTTAATTGAGATGATCTCTATATGTAACCTAACTTGCTTGATCAAGTACCATGTATGATTGAAGTGTAAATGCTTGAATGGCATATGTCTAGTGAACCAATCTTGATTGCCGAATAGGATACATGATTCTTGTCTAAGATCTAGCCTTGAATGAAATGAGCTACGATGTCTGTCATGTCTAATTAAGCTTCAAATGAATCACCATGCCTTGTAATTGAAGTAAAGTATTCGAACTTGATCATCTATTATATTTTAAGTAATTCGAATGCTATGAAATGTAAATGATAATGAAAGTTTAAAATGGATCACATGCTTGGTTTGTAATGTATTCAAATGGTCTTTCTTGTTAGCTAAGTAATGTATGTCATGTTGTTTGTTAGTTAAGGAACTCATTAATAGGATGAATTCTTCTTGCTTGTTTGCCTTGTCTTGTCTTGGTAATACTCCTGAACCGGGTTACAACTAACCCGGGGTAAGGGCTGTTACACATGTTATCTCGGTAGAAGGAATTAAAGTAGACCTGAGCAAAATTTGATCCATCCTAGATTGGAGACCTCTGAGGAATGTTGGTGAGGTCAGAAGCTTTCTCGGTTTAGTCTGGTACTATCGAAGTTTTGTCAAGGGATTCTCATCCATTGCCGCAAGCTTGACTAAGCTAACTCGTAAAGACACACCATTTGTTTGGTCAGAGAACCTACAACGAAGCTTCGATCAGCTTAAACAAGCCATAATTCATGCTCATATTCTCATCCAACCAGTATCGGCAAGGAGTACACTGTTTACAGTGATGCATCTCATTTGGGACTAGGATGCGTCCTAATGGAAGATGGAAAAGTGGTAGGTTACGCTTCAAGGAAACTAAAACCACATGAGTCAAACTACCCTACACGCGATCTAGAATTGGTAGCTATCATGTTTGCACTCGAAGTTTGGAGACATTACTTGTACGGGGAGAAATGCAACTTGTTCACAGACCACAAGAGTCTCAAATACCTCCTAACTCAGAAAGACTTAAATCTAACGCAAATGAGATGTCTATAATTGCTTAAAGACTACGATTTGGTTATCGACTACCATCCGGGGAAAGCAAACGTGGTTGCTGATGCCCTTAGTCATAGACCATACTCGGGTAAACCCCTAAATCTAAATCCCAGAATAATTCATTCAAATTTACTCATTCTTGGATTACAAGTAATCCATTCGAATTGAACCTTTCTTGTCTTGCAAGTCACTATTCAAAAACCATCCTTAGTGATCTTGTTTATTCTTTCGTAGCTTCCTTGGCTATTAATGCTCATTTTCGTTTATCTAAAGGACGGAAATTATTGTCTGAACTTCAAGTTCAATCTAGTCTAATCTCGAGAATCAAAGAACTCCAGCAAACTGATCCAAATCTTTAGAATATCATATCCAAGCTAGACTCTGAGTCTAATTCTAACTTCTCTCTCAAGTCGAATGGACTCTTCTATTTCAAAGATAGGTTATGTGTTCCTAACAACGAGGAACTAAGACAAGAGATGTTACAAGAATCTCACCAAATCTCTTTCTCGATTCATCCAGGATCAGTTAAGATGTACAAGGATCTAAAGCCACTATAATAGTGGCCAGGCATGAAATCGGCTATCACAGACTTTGTTTCAAAGTGCCTAACTTGTTAGAGGGTCAAAGCCGAACATCAAGTCCCTACTAGATTGCTCCAACCAATCAAATTCCCTCAGTGGAAACTGGATCGGATTACAATGGATTTTGTTACTAGTCTTCCTTCCACACTAAGAAAGAATGATGTTGTATGGGTGATTGTTGATAGATTCACAAAGTCTACGCACTTTATCCCTGTTTGAATGACCATGAGCTTGGAAACCTTAGCCGAGCAATACATCCGTTAAGTGATTCAATTACACAGTGTACCTACAGCTATAATCTCTAATCGTGACCCTAGATTTGCTTCTCGATTCTAGAATTCCTTACAGAATGCTCTAAGAGCTAAGTGCACCTTAGTACAACCTTTCATCCTCAATCAGATGGACAATCTGAAAGAATCATCCAAGTGATTGAAGACATGCTACATGTTTGTGTTATAGATTTCGGAAAGAACTGGGAGAAATCTCTACCCCTCGTAGAGTTTGCCTACAACAATAGGTATCAAGCTTTTATCCAAATGGCTCCCTTCGAAGCTCTATACGGAAGGAAATGTAGAACTCCCTTGTGCTGGTCTGAATTGGGAGAAAACAAAGTATTGGGACCTCAATTACTCAAAGAAACCGGAGAACAAGTGAAGATCATTCATGATCGATTAAAGGCAGCTTTCGATAGATAGAAAGCATATGCAAACTTGAAAATGAGAGACAACCAGCATAATGTTGGAGACAAGGTCTTCATCAAAGTATCTCCTTGGAAGAAAGTCTTTCGGTTTGGAAGAAAAGGGAAACTCAGTCCCCGATTCATTGGACCATTCGAAATCATTGAAAAGATTGGTCCAGTGGCTTGTTGATTGGCTCTTCCAATGAATTTGACAAGATTCACGATGTCTTTCACGTATTTATGCTTAGAAGATATAGTTCTGATCCATCCCATGTCCTTGAGCCTGAAGAAGGGGAATTGAATCTTAACTTGTCTTACAAAGAAGAACCAGTCCAGATTCTTGATCGTGAAGTTAGAAAGCTCAGGAACAAAAGTGTTACTCTTGTTAAGGTCTTATGGAGAAATCACGAGATAGAAGAGGCAACTTGGGAATCTGAAGAAGTCATGAGGAAGCAATATCCTTACCTATTCGGTTTAGGTAAATTTGAGGGCGAATTTATTTTAAGGGGGGGGAGAATTGTAACACCCTAAACTTGGCCTAGGAAGGTCACCACTATCTAAACTATTGGCTAATTGAATATTGTGCTAATCAAATAAAAGAAGAAAGAACATTAGCTATCTTTAAGATCAAATAAGTGAAATTATAACCAAATTGAATTAAAATTAAAACTAGAAGGCTTAAATGGAAGGATAGAAATGTGAACATGCAAAGCTCTAGAGTTTGCATGTAAAATTGAATTAAAATTAAGGCCTAGACACATGTTCTCATTTGATAAGAACATGTGCCTTGTGAGTGGTGACTCACGACAGCTAGGAGGGGAAAGATGAACAAAAATTGTATCATCTTCTTCCTTCCAAAATCCCCCATAACCGATTGAAAGGGAGAAAAAAAGAGAAAGAAAAAAACTTCATAGACCATCTTCAATTCATGCTTCTTGATTGAGCTTTAATCAAATTAGCTTGGAGAAGGTAAATTGCTTGATTCCTACATGTTATAGAATGCTTGAATCTTAAGTTTGTAATGTTCTTGTTGCCTAAATTGAATGGGATGATTGTTATGCATGATAAGATAATGATAGCTTCTAATGGTACTTGAATTTGTGAGTGTTAGTAGCCAAATTGCTAAAGAGAATGTGTATGGTTGCTGGAAATTGAGAGTAGAGACTGTTTTGCTAGGTGAAGATGTGTAAACATGCTAAATGAATATAATGCTCTGTTTTGATCATGTTGTTAGAGGAATTGAGACTTGAATAGGGTAAATATCTTGCTGGAAAATGAATACACATAATTGGATTAGTTAAAGCTAGGTAATGGATTGCTCAAATGGTGAATTAGAGGTATGTTGTTGATCAAATGGATCAAATTGAACATAGCATTATAATGCCCTATTTTAAGCCCATTTCTAGGTGAATTAGACTGATCTAGACATGTAAGAACATGAAAATAAGTTTAATTACAATTTTAGAATCTTGTTTAGATGAGTTATGAAGCTAGAAGCTCAACCTAGTGTAATCTGCCCAGAATACTCTATTTTGGGAAGTAAGTTTGAAAAATCACCATAAATTGTATAAAAGGAATTTAAGTCTGAAAATTTCATGTATAGTACTTTAACATGTCTAAATTCTTTAGGAGAAAACATAACTGAATTTTGGATTGTAGAATGAATTGTAGAGAAGAAACACTAGGGACAGTGAAAACTGTCTAGTGTTGTAAATTGCATTGTCTTTAAGTTAAAAACGGTATTAATTGGAAAATAAATAAAATGCAAGGCTTATATGGTTAGAAAGACAATTAAGTTAGATTTCTAACGGTGTAAACCAATTGAAATTCCAACGTATGAAATGAAAGTTATGCATGTTTAAGTGAGCAAAGTACATGCTGCCTAGTAGCAACAATTTAGGTAATTGTACACAGTATTGTGACAGTTTTGAAGACTGTTTAGTAAACAGTTTTGGGACATTGGTTACTACCCTGTTTTGGGACATTTGTAAACAGTTTTGGGACTTGGTAAATTATTTTGAAAAGTAAAAAAATGAATTTCCTTTAATTGTAAATAACCTTTGTTAGGTAATTTTTAGAAAAGTAATTGTACCTTCCCCTATTTGTAAGTAATTAAATAAAGTCCTTTAGGTAATCTTTTAGAAAAGTAATTAATCTCTTTTCCTTGATTGTGAATAATGGTAAATAAAAAACTAATTTGGTAAATTATTTAGAAAAGTAAAAATTCTTTAATTGTCAATAGAATTCACTTAAGTAATTTTTATAAAAGTAAATATATTTTCCTTAAATGGCGATAAATAAATAAGGCCTTTGAGGATCAGTTCCTTTAAATACATGCTTTTAATAATAATAATACTTAACTTTGAAAATTAAACCACCCATAAAAATTAAAAAAACATTAAATGACATTTAAAAAAGAGATTTTCTTGCATTAAGAAAATGAAATATTGTCTCAATTAGGGTTAATTCGGTCTTCCCCTAGCAGTTGTGGGAACGGCCGAAACTCCAATGCGAGACAATATTTTTAGATTTTTAGGGATTAATGCCTTAAACCCCTTGTGTCTAGATTGATTCGGGCTTTCTCAGCCGTGAGCGAATTTGGGTTATTTTTAGAATTCTGTGGATCTTTACATTAATCTTTGCACGCACGCATCCGAGTTATCAAGGAAAATATTAGTGATCAAGTAAGCGCCGGTCTCTGGGTGTGATGGGGTTGCTAATCATTCCCCACACGTAACCGTGCTCCTGAACCCTATATCTGGTTGGTTTTTAGGTTTTTGGTCCGCCTAATATAATTAAAGGGACCGGTGGCGACTCCGTTGTTACACAAGGCAACTGCTGCTTCTCTATATTTCTAGACTCAGTCTTTTTTCAGGCAAACTAAAGTCAAGATGGTATGGACAATTCAAAGTAGTGAAACCCTATTCTCATAAAGCTATTATGATCAAGTCAACTATGGATATTCGCGAGTTTAAGGTTAATGGATAGAGATTGAAGCACTATGTTGGTACTCATTTTGAGCGTGATATGAGAATAATATCCTTAGTGGATGCATGCGAATGCCATTTCTACGTGTTTTTAATTTTCTTTTAGAATTATTTTCTTTTTCTTTTTGTTTATTTTATTTTTCTTTGAATTATGTCCTTTATCCTTTTCGTTTTATTTTTGATTTAGTTGTTATATTTATCTTTTATTTTCTTTATTTAATCTTTATCTTTTTGTTTTTGATTTTTAGGATAAGAGGTTCAAAAGGAAAGGAGATTGGGATTCACGATAAAGATTTATCTAAATGAAATTTTATCCCCAAAGAAGATAGAGGGCCGGTGGTTTCAAAGGGATTTAAATACCCTTTGAAAAATTTCACCCGAAATTTTCTTTTCATCTCTTTCTTCCTAACCCTAGCCGTACATCATATCTATCTTACACCCATGATTGGTTTTCTTTTTCACCCATTGGTAACAAATTAATCAACCTTTCATCTCATTTACCAACAATATTTCACACCACCATTAAATCACAATTACAATCCATCTTCTTCTTTTACTCTTTCCCCATCTGTTGAAACTCTTAAGCTTTTCTTGTTTTACTTTTTAAATCTTGAACCAAACACCATGACCAAGAATTTGACAACCATGCCAGAAGCAAGTTCCTTGCAAGCTATGTTTGCGTTGTCCTTTCACCATTTCACAACATCGGCAATCAAGCAAAGATTCGAGAAAAAGTTTGTCACTTGAAAAGTTTGGGAAGAACAAGGTTTTTCCTATGATCTCACCAAACCAAAATATAGTCTTGAGGATTCTGTCAACACCATTTCTGCAGATCACAAGTGGCCAATATTTTACGAACAACCCACACTGTTTAACATCTCATGGGTAAGAGAATTTTATTCACATGTTTCCAATCTGGATAACTCGTGTGTTTTTGTGCATGGTAGGGATATTTTTCTTGATGCCACTACAATCAATGCATATTATGGGTTGTTCTTTACACATGATGAGCACATCAAGTTTGTGAATAACTTCACCTCAGAAGCGACAGACCAAGTCTTCGAGGACCTTACTATCGAAGGAACCTAGTTGAATGATGTAGGTTTAAAAGGCACTGTGAATCAAGTCAAGCTGAAACCCGCGACAAAGTTGTGGAACAACATTCTCAAAACTCTTTTGATGCTCACAACTCAAAATATTATAGTTTCTTCCTCTCGTTTATTGTTGCTATGCTCTATTTTGCATAATCGTAATATTAATGTTGGATAGATTATTGTTGATGAAATTTATGCTCCTAGCAAGAAGGATGTGTACGTGCTATATTTACCTAACTTGATTTCGATCTTATGTCCAAGGGAGAAAGTACCATCCGATATTACGGAGGAGAGGCTGCCCAAGAAGAATGGGTGGACTAAGACTCAATAAATGCTGATGATGCAAGATGGCCTGCTAAAAGCACCAGCAATTGCAAAGAAATCCTTTATTCCAGAATTTTCCCCAACAAGTGAACATGCCATGACAAGTGCTCCACGGCTGGAAGATCTCCTTCGTCCTTTGTTGCGTCGTTTAGATCAGATGGAAGCTAGATAGATGTTGCTTAGGCGATATTTTAAGGATCAAGATATTTCCCTGGAATGAGTAATCTTTGACAATTATGCTAATAGCGGTGTACCATTTTTGGTGTTCCCTGTCGAGTTACTTGTCCTAGCAATTGATGTTGTGTCGGTTATAGGTGGCATTGTCGCAATAACCACTACCTCGCGCAAAGGTATGGAACTTGTTCATGAACTAAAACATACTAAATCTTGTCAAGATTTTTTAGATTCCGAGGACACCACTTATACACCGTTGAAGTCTCTACCTTCGGTTGTGCCATCAAAGTAGGCGTCAAAGCGTAAACCTTCAACATATGAGGAAGCTGAGAAAGAGGGTGAGCCGATTTATGAGGTAGAGGAAACTAAGATTCATGCCCATACACCAGCTTCACGACAACAACCACAAAAAGGCAACAAACACCTCAAGCAAATGGCCAAAAGGAAACTACGACTTCGAGTTGACGACCTCTCAGGTTAACTCATTTGCATTTTTATTTTATTTTTTATGTTTTGCATGCATTTGGGATAATTCTTCTCTCGAGTTTCGGGGGTTTCTTTTTTGTTTGTCTCATGTTCATTTGCTTTCATTTTGTTTGTGTCATGATAGTTTGCATATGTTACTTACCATGACAATTTTCTGATAAAACTGACAGAAACCTGCTATGATATCCTACGATGAGTTTTTCCACTACACTTAGTTGAGAAAACCTTAGATTTTAGGTTTGGCATGGAATTTACTTGAAATTTTACTATGATGTTGCTTATATTGACACTGTTGTAACGCTTTTATCAAGGGAGACCTAGTAAACTTTAGGTTATTAAAAAATGGAAAAATGTGCTAGACTTGCATATCTAGCACTAGCTAAAAAAATAATAATAATAAATGCTAATTTATTACTAGAGGTGCCCATCTGTCTCTAGTTTTTAAATATTGAGAACTACTAGAGCTGCGATATGGCTCTAGCTGTAAAAAATAAAACAATTCACTAAAGGTGTCTAACTGGCTCTAGCCACATAAAATTCCCTGACAATCTAATAAAAACCTAAGTTTTGCATGGATCCTGTTGTTTGACTTGTACACAAATCTGCACATGCATTTTCACCAGCATTGTAGTTTATTTTTGTGTAATTTTTTTGTGCTCTCCGAAGTTTGAAAGGTAATCAATTCTTTGTTGCCTCGGTCATGAGGATTGAAATCAGGTTTGAAGCATGTTTTGTGGTGAATGCCTTGGTAGGTAGTTGTTAGTGTCTACATTGCTTGAGGAAAAGCAATAGTTTGAGTTTGTGGGTGTGTTAAGTGTGTAAAAGTACTATATTTTCTACCCTTTTTACTCATATTGTTATTAGACTTAGGACCATTTTAGTTGCATTCTTAGCAATTTATGCATAGTTTCTTAGTTTCCTTGACCATTTGGCTTGGCCTCATTTTTTATTGTTTTTATGGAGAAATCGTTGTTGTTTATGCTTTATTTTGTGTATGATGAGTTTTCGAGCCACTTGTCAAAGGATGCCCTGGCAAGTCGCGGTAAAGCTATTATCTCCAGGAAGTAACTCTAACGCATTAGATAATTGCCTAGATTAAAATTCAAAAGCTTAGTCGGTTAGAGATCAAATCCCATGGATTACACATGCATTCAAACTCCTTCCCCTCACCTATTTAAGGATATCGCAACAACACATAAAGGGAGCTGATCGTGACAGAGAAATTGGATCTAAGAGGATGATTTGAGCACAACCATTAGCGCAGGAGTTCATATTCTCCATTTGTTTTTATCTTGTATCGTGTGATCTATCCATGTCTAGGTTTTATTCATTGTTGTTTCCTTTTAACCTAACCATGAACTAGATTAATTGCCTTAGGATTATCGGGTTTATTGTGCGTAAAGACGAATGATTTGTTTTGGTTTTTAGTTCTATAGATTCAGTGTTTATCGACTCTTGGTTGTTAATTTCGCTTCAAGGAAACTTGGGAAAGGAACTTGAATGCATTTATTTATCTAGGCTGAGGAGAGCTAGATTCACGAAATGATTGGATACAGTTTCCTTTTAAAATCCATTGGTGGAAACTAATTCGCCTTAGGAATAAGGAACGGATTTTAGAGGGTAAGAAGAGTGAAATGATCAATGTTATCCACCAAAGGTTAACGCAGGGATGTATCACCAAGTCTTACACAATCATGAGTCATCAGTTAGGGATAAATCGAAGGCATTGAAGAACACTCCGCCTAACATTGAAGGGCAATCCACTTGCCACAATAATTACTAGCCATGACAATTCATCCAGCAATTACCCCATTACTCACGATAACCCAACCTACTCTCTCATATTGATTACTTATTTACATTTATTTCTTTTATACTTATTTTTTTACTTGATATTTATCTTCATCTATCACTATCAGTTCTAGTTTCTTTTAACGAGAGAAGATAAAAGTCAAAGTTTCACCAATCCCTCTAGAGACGGTATAAATCTATACTATTACTTGTGACGTGTTCACTTGCACCATTTTGCGTTGCACTTAAATCATGCAACAGAAACCCTAGCTTTTTCGCCTATATAAAAAACACTTGGGCCACAAATAAAGGGAGCTTGATCTTAGATGGCAGCCCTTAGTCTTCATCTATTAGAGAACCACCAGAGTCAAAATTCTAGAAAAGCCTCCACATGTTCCTTTTCCAACATAGACATGGCATCAACAATCTTCTACCATCATTAAAGACAATACAACATTGTCAAAGCATGATCAAAAGCATATTCGACAATTATGCGAATCAAAGGAAAACACAAAGCATAACCCCATGCTTGTAAGACATCAACAACATGCCTAAAATCCAACCTTAAAGGCCACCAAACCACAACAATTAATCCATTCAAACAACCAAAAATCCATATTAGGAATCCCCCAACACATGGTAAACGCATTACCTTATTGACCAAATTCAAAAAAGAGTTCCATACTTAAGCAAATGTCTTGATCTTTGACCTATCTTTCCAAAATGATGCTGCCCCTCAACTCTATTGCTCTGCATCAATAGAAAGAAAAGAGAGCATAAGCACAATTTCTTAGTGAGGATGCTCATAGTTAACATTGACGCAATTTGAAAGCACTTTTAAACATTAAGCCTTTTGTTTCCAAATCATGCTTACCTCCCAAGCATTTCATATGTGATTAAAACCAATTCAAAACTATAAAGTATCTTTTTTTCAAAACATGCTTTATTACCTAAGCATTATCTCATTTGATTCCACAACAAATAATGCATAACAATCATATACATCAAATCGTTTATCAACTTACTAATCACATATATTCTCATATACTGGCATGTAGTGTGACCCAGATAGACTCGCCTCTTTCCTTGGATAGCACTACCTCTATCCATACATGTATGGATACATGGATTTCTCATGGTGGGCTCACCTCCACCAAATCTCATACCTTGCCTAGTTAAACCACAAGATGCCATCACAATGGGCTGCCTAGTAAAACTACATACCCAAGTGATAACTCAATAGTCTGAGTAACCTAGTTAAACTATTTTTCCTCAATGACTATGGCACGATCAATTTTACGTAGTATAGTTCACTTTAATCATATGGCTAGCCAACTATATTCGACACTTTCTCAACACGTCACATAGCCAATATATCATTTTTCAAATACATTTACTTACTATTTTCTAATGCATTTCATAAACAAACTGATATGCAAAATCTTATTGCCCAAGGCAACAACACATTCCTATTAGGAACAAATCTCAATGCTCAAAAGCATTCAATTACTTTGATAAACATTGCATATTAATCCAAAACAATGCATTTATAGTAAGTAAATCAAACCATGTTCAAAACTAAAACATGTTAATCAAATCATGTTTAAACCAACATGAAATCCACAAGATCATCTCAAAGCCAATACTCAAACAAGGTAAGAACAAATTATGCTTGATCTTAGTTAAGCTTGTTAGGAAATAACTAAACTCCCATGATCCATCGATCAAACCTTTAAAAGAGCTTTAACACATTTAAACACTACTGCTAATCCTCGCCTTGCTCGCTAACAGGAATCAAGCCACCGATAAGCAACGTACCCAACTAGGAAACCTTGCCTTGATTGTCCCATATTTTAATCACATAAAACTAGAGGGAAAATTCATCATTATGCATTCGACTCGTTGCTAAATAAGGATCCCTTGCATCCTTAACATAAACCCTCCAAAAACTAGCCCAAACTACCGAAAACATCACCAAACTTCACTCCATCAACTCCTAACCTAAAACCAGCGATTCTAACATTCAAACCACATCAAAACATACCCACAAACACCTTCCAAGCATCCTTATACCTGCAAAAACTCAAAAAACATAGAACAACCCCAAAACCACTAAAAACACCTTGACAATTTGTCAATGTAGTAGTTTCGGGATTCATTCTCAAAATCTTATTTCACATTATGATTACATTATTAAAACATTAATTTAACCAACTAAAATCTCCAGGTTTCATCAAGTTAAACAAATCTTTAAGAAAATCATCAAAATTACCATTAATATATCAAATCTTGAAATGCAATGCAAAACCATGTTAATATCAATCCATAATCAGCCAAATACTAGGGAATATCAATAAAGAACCTTAGTTTAAAGAGAGCAAAAGAAATTAACCTTTGAAGAAACTTCCACCAAAATTGACGTAAGATTTTCTTAAAACTGAGGAAAAATGTAAGGTTTTATTGAGAAAATCTTGTAAGGTTTTGTTAAGAAACAATTGTAAGGTTTTGTTAAGAAACAAATGTAGAATAAAATGATAAATTCTCTATTGAAAATCATCAAAGAATTTCGGAGAAACTCTTACTAAAATGGAAAGTGAGGAAAAATAAGGAGATAGAATGAAGGAAAATCCAAACTATTGTAAAATGATTTAGGAAAAACAATTAACCATAAATTATTACTCAATTAAGGTGAATATTTTTAGATTAAAACATTTGGAAAATATAGCTCTCTAAGGATTCTTAGTGTTGGCCCATTTACAAAATAGTCATTAACATAGTTTTGCACATTTTACAATTTAGTCAGTAAAACACAATTCTACTTAATTCGACTTATTAATCCCTCAATTAAATTACCAAATTACTTGATAACATTTATAACCCTTTTTAAAACCCTTAACTTATTTCAATTTCCACCACTCATATTTTAAAATATTAAATCCCCCGAAACTACTCAAATCGACCAATCTAGTTTGAACCGCACCCAATCGAAACCCTAAACATCCAACCCTATTTTTTGGTTGTTTCAGATCTATTGCATCTTGGATGATTTGTGTAAGAAATTTGTTCATTGATATAATTCACCTAACGTGCACAATCAGAAGTGAAGCGAAACTATAGAATTCAAACAACGAGATGATGAATCTATGTATGTATGCAAGGATAGATACAAAGATATGTTGCACAAGTGCTCGATTCATGGATTTCATGATTACCTTGAAATAATGGCATTAATGTTCCAACAAGAATGATGATTGACTTTTCAGGTAGTTGTATCACGCTCGACAAAGATCCTGAAGAGACTTTTGAAATTCTCAATCAGATAGCCAATAATGATTACCTAATTCCTACGGGGACATTGAATCTTGGCCCTAAATCTCTTGGAACACTCTATTTGGACGATTCCTAGAGTTTGGCTGCTCAACTCTCCACCATTGCAAATCTGATCAAGAACATGCGGTTGATATCCAACACACGGGAGGCTAAGGTAATTCAATACACTATAACACGCCTAACCCATCTTAGGAGATAAACCAAACTAGGCAGTGTTATAAAACAAACAAATAAACAAACAAACATTGTCTTACACAAGTAAGCCCTATTCATATATCAAAAAGGCAAAACATGATTATGGATTTTCAGTGATTTCAAAACAGAATCTTGAAACTTAATGTTTTGAATAACTTGTGGTTTCATTTTCGGTTTATTTAAACTTAACACTTATACACTCTATTCAAAAATGATTAATCAAGAAACCAAACATTGAGTAAATTACTAGGCTTATTCAAAGCATGATTCAATAATCAAAACATACCCTACCCTAGGTTAGCTTATTGAATTTTCACATCCATGACTTCAATTGACCCTATCTGGATTTGGGACTCCTATTTAGAACAATAGCTTGAAATCAAGTGACCGTTAACATGTTTACTACCATGCCTTATTATCTTCAAAAGACAAACCTTAAAACCAAGGAAAGAATCAAATTTCTTTTAGATTATTATTCAAACTATAGACTCTATTATTAACCAAGTTATTCCAATTATTCGATCCAAACACAACCAAGACTTCTAATTAATCATGCATTCAAGTGACCAATTCAAAATCAGGATATACATTTTAAGCCTATTAATAAGCCATTTCTAGATTTCAAACATCATCGTCTAACCTCTTACCAAAACATTCAAAACTCATCCATCTAGCATAAGATCAATCAAAACATATTCTAAAGGCCCATTATACACCATACTAGAGCTTAAATTGCTTATATACAAACATAACCAAAAAAAGTGATCAAATGCATTATACGTATGAGACATCTATATGCCACCAACTAGGAGTTCTAAAGGTATAGCTCCAAAACATACTTGTGAACCCTTGTGATCATGTCCAAGCTCAAGCGGTAACCGAAAATGTGTTTATCCTGAAATGTATCGAAATAATAGAGTAAGCAAGGACTTATTGAGGTAGTTTAAATAGCCAATTGTATGAACTAAAATCTCCAAGCTATAACTCTGTTGATTCTTTAAGTCCAATATATCTAGGTAATTGGCAAGCTTCGTCGAACATAGCTCATCTTATTCGTAGTGTTCGAATATGACATTATTTCTAATTCATTCGAATCTATGCATGTGATACACTTGATCACATTTATGTCATTATAACTACAAGATATCAACTTGGTAACATTCCCTAATCCCATTATAAATACTCAAAGTACTTTACTAGCAAGTGTTACTTGTACAAATTATCAAAATGATACTTTTGTTTAGCTAGTAAATTTCCCAATAACCTTTTTCTTTTATATGTAGCTTCAACAAGCATGTGTTACCTAATTTATATTTAGTCATTTAACTTGTTTCTCAAGAAATCAATTAAAATCTTTCATTTATAAGCAACAATACAAAAATCCTTTAATTTCTAATAACGTATGCCCATATCAAATTGGGTTTAAGGTCTAACTAGAGACAAAATTTGCAAGGTTCGACTATATTAATCCAATCAAATAAAAATATAACAATCTTTAGGAACCATTTGGTACATTATCGACCTATTAAAGCATGCTTGAGGCAATGGTATTCTTTTAGATTCGAAATACTAAAAATTAAGGTAGTTTAAGCTTAAGCCACTCACCACTTTATACTTGAATTATAACAACCAATTCTTCCCTCATAAACAACATCATAACTTATCAACCAAACAATCATTAAAGCATAACCCCCCTTTTATCAAACAATAACTATCTTAAACATTATCAAGTATCAAACCTAACATTTCATAGGTATGAATCATTGTCAAATATTTATATATATATATATATATATCACCAAACTTAGCACTACTTGAACATGGTTACTTATTATAAGTTATTAAGAAAATTCATTAATTTTACTCTTATTGTCCACTATTGTCTTTAGCATAGTCACAAGGTTCCAAGCAATAGTCACAAGATTCCAAACTTCATACTTCATGGCTATAATTTTGCTTGATACCCATAAATTATCAAACATAACATCTCAATGACATGAATCTCAAAACATACATGTTGTCATATTAACAAAATCCCTCTTCTTACAACTTTCGAATTTAGCATCATAACTTGAATTAAATGGTAATGCATGCATTAAGTAGGCAAATATCAATTTTCATGCAAGATATCAAGGTAGTTATTGATTTAACTTACATTTTCCATTATTTCCTTTTTTACAAGGCATCAAACATAACATATCCAAACATAAGTTACTTGTCATATAAGATATCAAAGTAATTCTTTTGTTTATTAGCAATTTCTTTATTTTATCTTTAACTTAGCCTCGAGGATCAAGTAACATCTTAGGTACACAAATCTCAAACCAAACCGTTGGCAAATAAAATGGTACTCGCAGTACCGGTCAATCCCTCATACTGTCGCTAGGTGATCACAAAACTTCCCTCCTACTGTCGCCAAATAAGGACTGTAGTCCATCCCAAAAATGAGCTCTATGGAGTCTATGGCATTCCAATTATACCTAAGACCGACTTGAGTTCAAGGCTTTCACATTTATCATCTTGTATTAGAACAAAGTGAGCATAGCTCATTATCATGATATTATATCAATAAACTCATCACCCCTTTTAATTTGGGTATGTGTTCACCTTATGTGAACTTCTCATTGAATCGTTTCTTTTAATCGAATGACACTATTGACAAGATTACTTTCGATATGCAACATGTATAGTTCATATGGTAGACATGTTATCAAGTTCACAAAAAGGTTTGTCATGTTTAAGGGTTAGACCCATTATGCATAACATATTACCATTCCAACTAGCACACATAAGATTTATTTACGAGTTCTTAATTAACATTCTTTTCTTATTCAAATGATAGGATAGTATAGCAAGACCCCTTATTCTTGTAACACCCCTAAACCCGGCTTAGTCGTAAGTCGAATTAGGAAGTGTTAAAAGGAAAGCATAAAGACATTTTGATAACTAAACTCGAAACTTTACGATCATGCATCCAAAAAAATATGGACAATTTAAAAACTTTTCAAATCCCATTCAAGCTTTTCTTTAGTCTCGTATTCTTTCAATCATACTTACACATATAAGCATTGTACTACAATCAATAAATTAAGCATGTCTTAAGAAAAAGGGTCAAATAAAACTTTTAGAACCATTCATATTCGAACAAACCATTCCTTTTACTGAGCTAGGTAGGTTACGAACTACCCTGTCTGTAACACCCCCTATCCGGGCTAGTAGTAACCCAGTTCAGGAGCGTTACTTAACAAGCAAGCATTGGCAATACAAGACATGGCAGTAGACAAGAACAATACAATACAAGAAACAATCAAGCAATCACATACTTACTTAGCTAAAAAGTAAGCTCTCATTTGTTTTCAAATGAAACTAAGGCATTCGAACAAGGCCAAGGCAACGAATCATACATTACTTATCAAACAAGTAGGCTCACATTTGATTTAATCTTTAAACCTAACCAATTGAATAGGTCATTATCTTAATTCATTTCATGCTTACATTACAAGACACTACATTATCAATACACTTTTGCTTCATTTTATTCCCTAGCATTCGAATTGCCCTAAGATAAACAACCTAATTTCATTTCATTTCTTTGTTTCTTAGACTTATACATGTACATCTTATCCCTAAATTACTAACATGTTTCTTGAGCATTCTAATTGCATGTAACTAGCTTCCAATCAAGTCTTTCCTTACACCTAACCATTCGGCCATCACCATCCAAACACACAACAATACTTTCATCATGGTAATCCCATACAAGATATGAAACATTCAAATGGTAGGTCAAGCAAGCATGGTTCAATCATCCTATACTCAATTAAAGCAAGACATGTTCATAGCAAAGCATTCGAATGATATCAAGGTAAACTAGATCAAACATTAGATCATTCAACTTAAATCCAAATATGCCCAGCCAATACCATTCATTACATGATACTTAAATTCATTACATACTTGTTACTAGGTTCATAACATAGGTAGGCCCATCAAGACATTATATACAAGCTTCAAAATGCATGATCAAACTATCTATATACATCTAGTGCCACCATTCTAGGAGATATACAAAACAAGTATGGATTCACACTTAGGCAAAGCTTGTGTGAGTTGCTTCTTGCTCAAGGTAACAGGCTTCAAGATCAAGCAACACTCGTATCCTTTATCTTGTAGGTTGGGAAGAATGAAACAAGAGTGTACTTAGTGAGGTAGTAACTAGTCTAACCATTTGTTATTTCAAGTTTCATGTGTCGTTAAAGTCAAGTATAAACCTAGCTAATGCTTTCAAGCATTAGAGTGATCTTAGCTAGGTTTTCAAGCATCAAGAAAATACTATCTAAGGATATCATGCATTCGGCCAACAAGTACAAGCAACAAGAATTCATACTTCATGAATCAAACACACATACTTGCAAAACAATAAATAAAGGAGTCATGCTTTCAAGTCAAGTAACATACAATTTCATGGCATTCAAGACAAGTAACATATGATGTAGGATTTCTTGGTACTTAGTTTGTATAGGTAATCGAGTCTCCAACCAACTGTAGCCACAAGATGCACCGTAGTGCTGGTCAACCCTCCTACTGTCGCCAAAGACCACATACGTACCCTCCATCTGTCGCCAAATAGGGGCCTTAGCCCTGGACTGTAGTCCACCCTTACACAATGAGCTCTAGACTCTAAGGGATGCCCTTCTACCTAGTCCAACAAGCTACCAAGGTTGTTCGATTTACCATTTATTCATGTGTTTCAAGATCAAGATAATGTCAAGCAAGTTCAATTCATATTAGGCCCTTAGACCATTGAGCCATAGCTCGCATGTCAAATAGTTTCATGTTTCATTTCATCAAGATGAGAACATGTCTCAAGCAAGTATTTAACATTCAATCACATTGCATCATAGCACATACAAGCATCCATGTATCACATAATCATACTCATGCATTCGAAATAGACATGTATTCAAGGCTAGGATCAAGTTTCGTGTATTACTTTAATCATCCTTCCCTTATTAGGTAAAGTTCATGATTAGATTCATTTAACATGTTAAGAATGTAACAATAATACATTGGTTAGGAGAGGTAACTACACTCACAATACTCCAAGCTAGCTAGTATTGGATCCACACTCATTTGTTCTTGTCTTTCGATTGTTTCAATCTCTCCTCTTCCACCAAGTTCAATCCTGGTTCTAACACATTACATGCAAACACATATCAAGACAAGTTGACAAAGTCATTCAATTCAAGATAAGGTCATTAAATCAAGCAATGTTACAAGCATATAACATTCACATATTGGGCAGCATGCTCACGTGCATTTTCCATTACACTTTTCTACATTCTAGTTCATGTAAAACAAGGCATAATCAAAGGCCTAAAACTGTTTACAAGATAGTTTGCAAAATGACACAAAACAGTGTGCATTTGCCTATGCAGCTGCTGCCAGGCAGCTTGCACTCTAGTCACCAAATCATGCATAACTTTCATTTCGTACGTCAGAATTTCAATTGGTTTACACCGTTGGAAAGATAACAAAATTTTATTTATGACCATATAAGGCCTGCATTTTATTTCTTTTCCAATTAATACAGTTTTTAACTTAAAGACAGGGCATTTTGCTTTACTGGACAATTTGCACTGTCCCTAGTGTTTCTTCTCTACATTTCAGTATACAACCCAAAGTTCAGTTATGTTCTCTCCTAGTGAATTTAGACATACCAAGGTGTTGTCCATAAAATTTTCAGCCTTAAATTTAGTATACACAATTTATAGTGATTTTTCAAAGTCATTGCCCAGAACAGAGCATTCTGGGCAGATTACACTAGGTTGGATTTCTAACTTCTTAACTCATTTTAGCAAGGTCCTAACATGGAAATTCTATTCATGTTCATGTTCATACATGTCTAGGCCATCATAATTCACCTAGAAATGTTCTTAAAACATGGCATAATCATGTTGAACCTAATTTGGTCTATTTGATCACATTTACACATCCAATTCATCAACTCGGCAGTCCATTACCTAATTTAACTAGTTCAGTTAGATGTAGTAACATTTCCAGAAACACATGTATCTAATTCAATCTTCTTTTTTACCTAGAAACATTATCAAAATAGGGTTCTATGTTCTTTTAACATGTTTACACAATTTCTCAATCAAAACAGTCACTAATCAAGACTATTTTCAACCATGTTCATATACCTTAAATTTCCAGCAACTATACATATATCCTATATCAAATTGGTTACTAGAAATCAATATTTCAAGTTTACATTTAAGCTAGCATGTCCCTAACATGTGTAACATTCATCCAATTTCATCAAGACAACAAGAACATCATCAATTCAAAGTTCAACAATCTATAACAAGTAAGAATCAAGTATTATACCTTTTCCAAGCTAAATTTGATCAATGGATGAATCAAAAAGCTTCAATTTGAAGGTTTCCATGAAGCTTTTCTTTCTTTCCCCTTTTCTCTCTCACAATCGGCCAAAGGATGATAATGGGGAAAAGATGACACTATTTCTTTGTTCAACACTCCTCTAAACATGAGTCATCATCCAAATTGGTACATGTTCTCTTCTAATGAGAACACGTGTCAAGGCCTCCATTTAATTTTTTCTTACATTCAATGTATAGGATTTTGCATGTTCATATTTTTATCCTTTCATTTATGCCGTCTAGTTTTCATTTCAATTGAATTTGGTTCAATTTCACGTATTAAATCCTAAGGATGGCCAACGTTTAATTTTCCTTTAAATTGATTGGCTTATAAATTCAATTAGCCTATAGTTTAGATAGTAGTAACATTACTAGGACAATTTTAGGGCGTTACACTGTCCTGGAGAGTTGAAGGGGGGGCTGATTTTAGAATTATTATTGATAAAAAAAATGTTGAGGTATATAGGAATCAAATGATAACTCAGGACACACTAATTTGATTAATAGTCTTTGATTGAGTTTTATTTGTGATAGAAATATATTGCTTGGGAGTTAACTAGGGTTGTTTCGAATAGAAATTGAATTAGAAGAGGAAGTTGTAAGGCACAATGTTGCTAGGTCCAATGTTTAGATTTGTTTGATGCTGAATTTGAACAATATAGTTGATTAAATTATGTGAAAACATTAGAAGATCCAAACTTAAAAGCTTGATTGAGCATGTATGTGGTAGATAAGTAAAAGAATTAAATGATCATGAAATGGTTCTAATACACCATTGAATTTCTATTATTAATAAACAAGAAAGGAGTCGATCGAGGGGACGAAGGACAGAAGGGTGTGGTGATTCACTATCAAGATTAGTCAACATATTAGTGAGTGTAAATTGTATTCGTTTTAGTATATAATTGTCAATTAAATTAAATAATTTCGAATTTTCATCCATGGCCATGGTGCCTATGTGTGCATTTGCTTGCTTGAGTTTTTAATTGGTAAGTATGCCAAGGTGAGTTGGTAAATTTCTTAATGAAAATCAATCATGTTAGTAATGTGGATTAAATAGATTGCCATAGATAGCATATTGTATCTATGATTGGTTTCTTTTGAAATTAAAGTATGCAAATAATGAAATAAAAATTAAACTCTAAGCCTTGATTAGTATTGTAATACCCCAAAATTTACTAAGTTTATTAAGTGTCATTTTGTACTAAGATAATAGCTTAAAAGCTAACTTAGTGACTAAAATGACAAAAATGCAAAACTTAGGATTTCTTTAATTATGGGTTTTGGAAAGGAAATTTCTAAGGTTTAAAGGTATCATGTGATAGATAGTGAATTGAATAAGGTATTCTTAAAGTTTGGTTGAATACCAAGGAAAATTGGAATGGAAATTGAAGATTAAAAGTTTAGTGACCAAAATGTAACTTTTGAAAATTTTATGGCTAAAGTATAAACTTTGGAAAAGTCTGGGGACTAAAGTTGTAATTTCCTAAAAGTTAAGGGTTTTTATTTAATAAATAAATATATCACCTAAGGGTGTGAATCAAAGTCAAAATTTTTGGTTCGATCTGAAAAATTATTGGGAAAATCGCAGTTAAAGTTTAAGTGGAATTCGGATACCCGGATCGAACTGAAAAATTTTGAAGTTTTGCCATATTATAGAGAAAGGTTATAAAGTCATTTCCAAGTGTTGGAAATATTTTTAGTTTGATTCAAGATGAATCATAGAGTTTATTTCTGAGTAAAGGATTATTTATCGGTATATTGGAACGAATGGAAATTTTGGAGACTGATCCAAAAGATATGAAAAAATTCATAAAATATTACTTTATGAATATTTTATTATTGTTGGTTGGATTCCAACTAGATTTAGTTGAATTTTTACAAGAATGGCAAACTAGTAAATAAGAACTAGTCGAGGGCAAATTGGTCATTTGGCCCCAATGGCAATTTTGAAATATTTAAAAAGTTATAAGGGCAATTTTGGAAAGAGGAAATGGAATATTAAATATTGGCCCTTGATTGATGATAAAATAAATCTCAACCATTGGATAAAAGGGCAAAATTGTAATTTCACTATTAAATGAATTTAATATTCATTTAATAGATATATGTGTAAAATAATGGTAAAAATATGAACCAAATGTTCATCTTTTCCACCTAAAAACATTAGGTCTAGGGAAAGAAAGAGAAAAAATTTTCCAAGCTCGATTTAAGCCCCGAAACTCGATTTTCGGGTAATCTCTTCAGCTACAAAGTTGTTCTACTCTTCAAGCTCTATCTTTTGATATCAATAATTCATGGAATCCATGCTTGATTGATTAGAATTTACATGAGAAAGAAATTAGGGTTTAAGGATCAAATTGGGGCTTTTGAGATTTTATAATTCCATGATTGAATTCAAGTTGAAATCAAGCTAGTATGATGTTAAAATCATGATATTGAGTTGGGATTTAAGTTTTACATGTTTTGATTATTATGAAGATGATTAGGGTTTATCGATTCAAGTGTAATTTAGGGTTTGTAATGTTGAAATAATGATCCAGTAAGCTTGAATTGTTGTTTGGAAGCAAAACCCTAAGTTAAATTGTGTAGGGACCATTTCGGCAAATTGAAAAGTTGAAGGACCAAATCTGAATTAGTAGAATTTGGAGTGTATTTATGTTATTAATGATGCTAGATATAAGAAAATGAAGTTAGAATGCCAAATTGATGTTGAATTGAATTAGTGACCATTTTGACAATTTGTCAAAGTTAAGTGACCAAATCGAAATGGAAGTTTTGTATGGGGGACAAATCTGATTTTTAGTTGTAATGATGGAATTAAGGCAGTAATGTTGAATTGAGGACTAATTTGCAAAGTTAAGTAGCTTGAATCCTTATCTTTGGATTTTAGTGACTATTTTGGTAAAGAAGGAAAATTAACGAGAATTATTGTGAATAATTATTTGATGAAGAAGGTCAAAAAATGATGGTTTACAGCAAATAATTGGACTAAATTGAAAAGTAGAAAAGTAAGTATAAAAGTTGAAGTTGTTTATGGAAGTTGTGTAGAAAAATTGGTTTATGGTAGTAACTTTTAAAATTCACCATAAATTCTACAAAAATGGTTAGAAGTTGAATTTTATACCGATGTAAATATTAGTTCGTCTAGTTTCGTGTCCAACAAACGGAAACTGGTTTCAAGTTCCGAGTAAGAAGATATGAATTTTTAAGTGGTGAAAGGTTAGAAAACAGTATAGCAGGCTGTTCCCAAATTCAATACTGGAAATTGAATTTGAAAATTCCCCATAAATCGTACAAGTTGAATTTGGGCTATTAATTTATATGGTTGAAAAGCTTATTGAATCTAGTTTCTTTTATAACAAGAAAAATCGATTTCCGAGTTGTAGATTATTTTATAGAAATATTTCTTTAGAGGTACTGCAAACTGCCAGAAAATGAGAATTGATACACTTTGTATCTAAATTTGATTAGTAAGCTTGAAAAGGGTTAATGGAAGTTCAAATTGGTCACTGGGGACCATAATGAGTTTTTGAAAAATAAAAGGGAGAAAATAAAATGTTTGGAGATTTTGTATTCAAATGATTATATTGGACAATATGTTTAAGATATTGTTAGATTGGGATCTAACAAATATTTTACTTATTTGAATTATGCAGTAAAGTTCGAATCAAGGGAGGTTCGAGGTACAATGAAGGAAAGGATCAAAGAGGACTTAGTGAGGCATATTAATACATGGCCCAGGTGAGTGTAATGCATACATAACATGATACATGGATGTTTTATACATCACCGGTAGGACTTGCGATGAGTCTACCTGGTCTATATATTGTCATGATATTTATGTCATTGATCATATATTTGACATATTTTAAATATGTCAAAGGTTGAAAATAAATGCATTGATCACTAGTTATTGATGATGGTATACTATGGATGTTATTTCGGGTATAACCTGCTTAATGTTAATATAAATTGATATACGTTGCCATTGATGATATAAATGATGAAATAAAGCCCAATGTATGATATAGAGGTTCGATGGTATAGTTGGATATCCATAGGGTCATAAATAACTGTATAAATATTGTAAGCACTTCGGTACACTATTCATAAATACTCATTAAGGGTATACTCATGCAAGGATTGGGTATACAGAAGCACTTAGGGTGCTAAGCACTATGGTGCAAATAATATACATACTCAAGAAAGGTTGGCTATAGGGGATGACTCATGTACATAGAATCTCTTAATTCGATACCTTAGGCTAAGTAAACTGAATTGACATAAAAAATAGAATGATAAGCTTGTAGACAAAGTTGGAAAAAGGTATTGGTATGCATTGAAAGCTTACAGATGGAAATTGCACCGATATTGGTAAGATCTAGTCTTATCACTTTGATATACATATATGCTATTACATATTTAATTATGTTAATGAGCATGTAATGGTAAGGTGATCATATGCATTATTAATAATTAATAATTAATATTGAGATTGATGTTATGACAATTGCACTTAAATTTGAATTACTGCCTCACTAAGTAAATACTTAGCGTGTAACTATTTTACACGTAGGAAAGAAGAAATGGTTGGAGTATGGAGCATATACGAACAATATCAATCAATAACAGGTACATCAGTATCAGTAAGATATCTTTTGATACTTTTTGAAATTTACTAGTTGGCATGTATATTAAAAGGGTATGCCTGCTCTGATAGAATTTGTATTTTATTTGGTATATGGATGAATTTTAAATCAGGCAGTTTTTAGGCAGTTTTATTAATTATATCAGTAAAATTAAATTGATAAGTTACTGCCTAAAAATAAAATTGGTTTGAAGATGATAATATTATTTTTAAACTTTACGCGAATAACTAGATTTGTAAATAAAAAGTAAATACATGGTAATATTTTTAATGAAATAAAATTTTCCCGAGTTACAAATGTAGAGGGTTTTACAAATGTTTTGTGATATCTCTGACTTGTATTCAGGTATGAATACGGGATAGGGGTATTACATTTATTAGTATCAGAGCTGTAGGTTTAGCCGATTCCTGGCCTAAATAGAAGTGGTTTTATGTTAAAAAGAGTATACATGCCACTAGGATATCAATATTACTGATCTGATGTTTTTATGATCTGATTGATGTCGCTCCTTACTAATGTAAATTGGGAGGAATTATAAGAAATATTTGAGTCAAGAAAGCTTGATGAACTGATAAATTGGAAGCTTTGGAAGGAATCAAGAGTAGTAATAATAAGGTTAATGATAACCCTTCCGATAAATCAGAATAAGAAAGCGGTACTAGTACAACAAGGAGTGCTTGTGCCGGATTAAGGAATTGAAAAGTTCGGGAACACCTGAATTGAAAGGAAAAGCATATTAAGGTCTGGTGATTGTTGATTTATAACTGAATAATCCAAGGATTACACTGGATGGATTCCACTGTTTGGATTCCGAGAAATTGGATGGGGCGGTTTTGTTGCTCTAAGCTTTAAACTAGATTAGAAAACCATCTGAATTTGCTTCATAGCCAGGATTGCACATATCAGTCTGAGTTTATTACATCAGGACTAATAAAGATTGGGAGGATTTGAAAATCATAGAAGGTACATCTCATCTTTTTGGATAAACATGTACTGATCTTGATGGGTCCTAGCTTTACACATTCGTATATAAGTACGAAGTTGAATGGTGAATGAGATATCCTTTTAGAACCCATTTCAAGTAATATAGCAGTCACAAATTTGTTCGGTTGTAATGTAAGGGCGAGCTGAATATGTGGAATTACTCGATAAAAATATAAGAAATAGAGTTCCTGATAAACTTAATGAAATTATCTTTCGAGGAGTTTAATATGATGGTGGCCATGAATTGGTTACCTTCCTATCAGGTCATGATGAAATGTCACATAAAGCGATTAGTATTGAAAAAACATGGAAGGTACAAAAATAGTAGTAGTTGATAAAAGGGTAAATCCTTTTTCCAATGTAATTTCAGTTGTTTTATTAAAGAAATTGTTGTTATAAGGTTGCTAAGTTTTCTTAGCAAATGTATTAGATGCTCGGGCTATTGAAGTTAAATTGAAAAATAACTCGACTATCCAAAAAAATCTAGATTTATTCCCAGATGAATTACTCGGAATTACCTCTAGATTGAGAGGTGAAATTCAAAATAAAGATGATACCAAGCATTGAACCTAAATTAATGGCCTCGTATAAAATGGCTTCGACCAAACTTCGGGATTTAAAGATAATTACAAGGAATGTTAGGTTGAGGTTTTATAAAGCCAAGTGTGCCACCTTGTGGTGCACCAGTGTATTTGTGAAAAAGAAAGAATGATCTATGCGATTAAGTATAGATTTTCGTCAGCTAAATAAGGTGACGGTAAAGAATAAATACCTTCTTCCGAAGTCTGATGATCTTTTGATCAGTTAAAAAAAGATTAAGGAAGAAGAAATTCTAAAGATAGATTTTCGGACTCGGTATGAATACTATGAGTTCATGATGATGCCTACGACATTTATAAGCCTAATGAAGCAACTATTCTAATTTTGATTGGACCATTTTTTGGTAAAGTTCATTTAGTATATTTTGGTCTATTCGAAGGAAAAAGGAAGAATAAGATGCCCATTTAGTGCCAATATTCCCTTTCATTCGAATAGGGTTCATAACCAATACCAATATCAATATTCCTATAGTCAATGATGGTATGTCAATCAATATGTCCTTAAACAATGAGTTTAGTTATTTCTGACCGTAACAACATGCTTCATTTCAATATAGTTCAATTAGGCAATAAGCATATCATGACATTCAATAGCAATCAAGCATGCTTCACAATCAAGCAACCACTCAAGAGAGCATTTACCTTGCAAATGCTCCATAGCAAGCTCATTACACAATTATACTAAGATTCAATAAGAAATTCAAATCAGAAAATGGACTAGGAGAGGTTACCGCCCTCTCCAAACTTTAAACTACACCCACATGAATTTTCTGAGTTATTGTCGATCTAACATTCATACAGTGCACAGTATGTTAGGTAAAATCCAGCAACCTATTGATTCATACGTGACACCATATACTTAAGCATACAATTCAATATAAACATCTAGACTGTTGTTGTCTGGCAGCATGTGCACTACTTGCTTAAATGTTCATATCTTTTATTCCGTACGTCAAATTTTTGAACCATTTACACCGTTAGAAAGATAACTTAATTGTCTTTATAACCCTATAGGTCTTGCATTTTAATCCTTTGCCAATTAATATAGTTTCTAGCTTAAAGACAGGGCAATTTACAACATTGGACAGTTTGCAATGTCCCTAGTGTTTCTTCTCTACAATTGATTCTACAATCCATAATTCAGTTCTGTTTTCCCCTATTGAATTTAGACATGTTAATGCACAGTCCATAAAAATTTCAGCCTCAAATTCCATTTATACAATTTATGGTGAGTTTTCAAAGTTACTGCCCAGAACAGAGTTTTATGGGCAGATTACACTAGGTTAAGCTTCTAGCTTCATAATTCATCTAAACAAGATTCTAACATTATAATTCAACTTATATTCATACTTCTATATGTCTAGGTCAATCCAATTCACCAATAAATGTGATTAAAACAGGGCATTTGAGCAATATTTTCAATTTGATTCATTAAGACATCAATTCACTAGAATTTCCAGCAACCCCAATTTCAATTCACATATCATCATCCATTGTAATCATCATCCAAATTTTCCAGCAACTAGCATAGCATTTAACCATCAATTTTGCTATTGACAACATCAATTTCTCATACTCATTCGAATGACATATCAATTTCATGAATCAATCAATCAATTGAACTTTTTAACTAGTTCATAGCATCAATTCACTAACCATTCATCAAATTCATGTAATTCAAGCAAGAACCCTAAATCTACATGCATCATTTGAATCTAGAACACATTAAGGAAGAGATTTTACCTTCATATCAATATTATATGAATGTTAGCAACTCCAATTTCACCAAATTTCAAGCTTGACTCAATGAATCATAGAGTTTTCTCGCTCAACCCCTTTCTCTCTTCTTTGTTCATCCTACTCGGCCAGAAGGAGAAAGATGATGATAGTTCATCAATTAATTCCTCCCTTAAATGTATAATTTATCCTTAATTATCCACTAATTAATGACACGTGTAGGGGCATTTTAGGAATGTATGAATTTTGCCTGCGTTCACTCAATTTGTTGTTTGGTTTGGTTTGGTCACATATAAATTAGGTTATTACTTTTTCATTTATAACATTCTAGTCCTCATTAACTAGATATAGTATATTGTTTTCAATCAATTAGAGGTCAAATGAAGGCATTGTAGTAACTTATTTTATTCTAATTTTGAGGTTATTACATGTTAGCCTAAATCAAGAACAAGTAAATCCTCAAAAGGCTGTAGAGTTACAGCCTGAGGTTCCCCAAATGAATCAAATTCAAAAAGAATGTCTTCTCAGCATGACTAAGATATTCAATCAATTTGTCACTAATCTGAAACAAAGTAACCCTCATGCACCTATAGTTATATAAACTAAGGCCCCGATTGATAAATTGGCTCAACGTCAAGCCTGTACCTTTGAGGGATCTGATGAAGAAAATCCCGAAGTGGCAGAATATTGGTTGGAAACTACCATTAGAATCCTAACCAAACAACTCATGTGTTCAGATGAGCACAAGTTAGAGTGTGTTGAAGCTGTTTTAGCTGATGAAGTTTGAGTTGGTGGGAGACTACAACTCTCACGGCCCTGAAGGAGGCAATTACATGGGATTTCTTTTTGAAAAAGTTTCGAAAGAAGTATGTGAGCAAGAAATACTTTGCCAAAAGGAGAAGATGTTTATTGTACTTAAAGCAAGGGGAAGGCCAAATGAGAAATATGTTAGTGACTTCTGTAAATACTGTAAATACGAGTCGGAGTACATCAAGAAAGAAGAGGATAAGTGCATAATGTTTATCGAGGGGTTGAATGATGAAATAAGTCTAATGTTTACGGCTCTCGAAATTACCGACTTCCAAGATCAGGTGAACCAAGCAATCGCTACGGAAGCTAAGTCGAAAGCTGCTGACAAGTGGAAGGATAATTACTCCAGAAAAGATAAGAGACAGATGAATGAAAACAAGACCTGTTGGTCATCTAAGAAACCCAAAAGTCAAGGGGAAACTATTCTAATCAAACTCCTTCTCAAAAGGGGAATTTATTACCCAAGTCGTAGTCTGTGATCAGAATTCGACACTGGCCATGTCAGTTGTTAGCTCGGAAAACTAGGCTAGAGAATTCCAATCTCGTCTTTGCCAACATTGCCATAATTTCCATTTGGGTCCTTGTAGGAAGAAATTGAGTGCATGCTACCAATGTGGAAGTCTATATCATTTTGTTAGAGATTGCCCTCAAATTGGGAACAAGACTTCGATTAAGGTAGCTTCCAATTCTATGCCTGTTCAATCACCTAAAGGAAAAGGACCGAAGCAAGCATACTCGGGAAATTCGGGAAGGACCTGGGGTCAAGCTCCTACATCCACACATCAAGAATCTCGAGCCCCTACTCGGGTATATCACATCAAAGGCTGAGATGATGAAGATACACCTAATGTCATCACAGGTACAATTGAACTCAATAATAATTCTGTATATGCTTTAGTTGACCCGGGATCTACCCATTCATTTATTTGCTTTCCCTTTCTTGAAAGAGTTAAAATGAAATTTGATTTAGTTGAACAAGGGTTAGAAGTTTCGAATCCTTTAGGAGGCAATGTAACCTTAAAGCCCATTTGTAAAAATTGTCCCCTTTTCATACAAAACATTCCCTTTCGAATAGATCTCTATGTCTTACCTTATTGTGAATTTGACTTGATCTTGGGGTTAGACTGGTTAGGGAAACATAGAGCCTAGGTTGATTGTCAAAAGAGAAAACTATATCTTAGGGGGCTAAGAAAAGAATCAATACTCCTTCTTCACTCGAAACCCAAAGAGCTGAACCCCCTAGTTGCTAATATACTTGGACTTGTCAAAAACGAATTTGATATTAATTCAATACCAACTGTGTCTGAATTTGTTGAAGTTTTTCCTGAGGAACTTTCGGGATTGCCCCTAACACGAGAGGGGGAATTCTAAATTGAGACTCAATCGGAATCAACCCTACATCCATTACTCCCTATAGGATAGCCCCGGTTGAATTGAAAGAACTTCAAAAGTAGTTACAAGAATTGCAAGACAAAGGATTTATTCGACCCAGTTCATCTCCGTGGGGAGCTCCGGTACTCTTTGTTAAGAAGAAGGATGGTTCTATAAGGCTGTGCATAGATTATCGACAGCTTAATCAAGTTACAATCAAGAACAAGTATCCTCTTCCAAGGATTGAAGACTTGTTTGATCAGTTGAAAGGTGCATCCATGTTTTCCAAGATCTATCTAAGATCTGGATAATATCAAATGAAGGTTAAGGAATCCGATATACCCAAGACTTCTTTCTAGACTCAATACGACCTTTACGAGTTCCTTGTGATGCCTTTTGGCTTAACAAATGCCCCTGCTGCATTTATGGATCTCATGAATAGGGACTTTAAACTTTATCTGGACAAGTCCGTTGTAGTTTTCATCGATGACATTCTCATCTACTCTAAGGATGAATCTGAACACTCAAAACATATCAGAATAGTCTTGAAAACCCTTCAGGAAAATCAACTCTTTGCCAAGCTAAATAAATGTGAGTTTTGGTTACTCGAAGTATCTTTTCTCGGGCATGTAATTTTTGCTGCAGGGATTAAGGTTGACCCGAAAAATATTCAATCGATAATTGAATGGAGGTCTCCAAGGAATGTTAGTGAAGTTCAGAGTTTCCTTGGCTTAGCTGGTTATTATCGAAGATTCGTAAAAGTCTTTTCTATCCTTGCCCCCCCTTAACCAAATTACTTTGCAAGGAAACACCATTTGTTTGGTCAGAAGAACAACAAAAGAGTTTTGACCAATTAAAAGAGGTACTTACTCGAGCCTCGATTTTGACCCAACCAGATTCGGGAAAATAATTTATCGTATTTAGTGATGCATCTCACTTGGGTTTGGGTTGTGTTCTTATGCAAGACAACAAAGTTGCAGCTTATTCTTCTCGACAGTTAAAATCTCACGAGCTCAATTATCCAAAAGACGATCTCGAGTTAGCTGCAGTAATTTTTTCCTTGAAGATATTGAGGATGTAACATACTCTAACCACCCTACTAGGATTAGGTAAGTTACTACAATTACAATCAATGATTTATTCAATTTAAGGCAGAGAATTCAATTCGTTTTAGGTCTTTCTTTCTCATTAAGAAAGGTTTCGAATAGGTGAGGACCTATAATGCACTTTGTTATCACAATCAATACCAATTAAAACTTACTTGATTCCCAAGCAATCATTCGAACTAGATGAGAAGCCTATTAGATAATTTCAACATTCAATGTAACTATCACGCATTCTAATAAGTGATACATGTTTTACTTATGTGACTTTAATCAAACATATGTGCTTACAAGGTTATACATACCATTCAGCCAATTCTCTAAGTGATCTAGGTGGTTCATGCCTAACATGTAGGTTACTACATTTACTTAGTGTTAACTAGCCAACTTCAATAGATCTATTCAACCATCACATGCATAATTCAACCATAGGAAATCTAACATTTGGCTAACAACATACAAGCTCATTAAGATGCATACATGCTCATATATACATACCATACTCTTATAGGTCATAGATGGGCTTAATTTATACAAACCATAACTAAGTGATCATGAGTATACATGCCTTAGGTTCCACCATCCTAGGAGAACTATAACAAAATAGAAACATATTTTTTCAAGCAAAATGTGACTTGTACGAGCTTAGACTTTAGGATAGTATCCAATATCAACCTGTATCATAGAAATAAGACTTGAATAAGCAAAGCTTAGTGACTGAGTTAAAGTTACAAGGCAAACAATACAATAAGTCTCAACTACGAACCATCAAATGGATGTTATGGTTCCCCTATCAATAAGGAACCATTCGAAACTAGGCAAACAATACTAGGAACATTGCTTAATTTTCAATTCAATATCAATACAAGGCTTGAAGTTTAGACATGCTTAATCATCCAATTCAATTTCCTTAAGTATAACATATCCTTTGAACACAATCAATGTTTCCATACGCAAGCAATCTCCTAAGCAATGTTCAATAGTTCATGGTACTTGATGTTTTCTTTACAATCAAGCAATCTCATAAGCAATGTTCAATCAATGTTTCAATACACAAGCAATCTCCTAAGCAATGTACAATAGTTCATGGCATTGGATGTTTTATTTACAACGAAGCAATCTCATAATCAATGTTTCAATACACAAGCAATCTCCTAAGAAATGTTTAGTAGTTCATGGCATTTGATGTTTTCTTTACAATCGAGCAATCTCATAAGCAATGTTCAATCAATGTTTCAATACACGAGCAATCTCTTAAGCAATGTTCAATAGTTCATGGCATTTTACGTTTTCTTTACAATCAAGCAATCTCATAAGCAATGTTTCAATATTAATAGTTCATGGCATTTGATGTTTCTTTACAATAAAGCAATCTCATAAGCAATGTTCAATATAAATTTTTCCTTTACTACCAATCAATGCAATTCAATGTAGCAATAGCTTCAATGTACATGAGTTATTAGTTAATTTTAGGTATAGCCTTGAGAATCAATTACTCAGTCTAGATACTCGAGTCTCCAACCAAACTGTCACCAATAACAATAGTCAATATGGTACCAAGTACCTGGTCAAATCCCTCATACTGTCGCTGATTAGGGACCAATGTCCCGGACCGTATTCCACCCCGACAATGATATCTATAGACTCTATGGCATGCCAACTATATCTAATACCGACTCGTTACCAAGGCTTACAATAGTTATCACTTCATTCAGTTAGAAGCATGATTCAATTCAATATGCACATTTAGTGCCAATATTCCTTTTCATTCGAATAGGGTTCATAGCCAATACCAATACCAATATTCCAATAGTCAATGGAGGTATGTCAATCAATATGTCCTTAAACAATAAATTTAGTTATTTCTAACCATAACAACATGTAATATCCTCAAATCTATTATAAAAGAAGTTACTACAATGCTTTCATTTATCCCTAATTGATTGAAGGCAATATACTAGATTTAGATAATAAGGACTAGAATGCTATAATTGAAAAGTGGTAACCTAATGTATAAGTGACCAAACCGAAACAATTGATAAATTGAAGGAATGCATGCAAAATTTTCATAATCCTATGATACCCCTACATATGTCATTAATTAAGGATAATTAAGGGTAAATTAGTCAATTGGAGGATATAATGGGTGATCCATTATCATATTCTTTTGCCATATTTGCCGTGTAGATGAACTAGGAAGAGAGAAAACAATTTGAGTGAGAAAAACTCCATAGTCATACATTCAAGCTTGGAATTGGAGAAATTGGAGTTGCTAACATTCATATAATTTTGATAGGAAGGTAAAATCTCTTCCTTAATGTGTTATAGATACAAATGATGCATGAAGATTTAGGGTTCTTGCTTCAAATATATGAAATTGATTAATAGATAGTGAATTGATGCTATAAACTAGTTAGGAAGTTCAATTGATTGATTAATCCATGGAATTAACATGCCAATCGAATGAATAGGAGAAATTGAAGTTGTCAATAGCTAAATTGATGGTGAAATGCTATGCTAAATCCTGGAAAATTGGGATGATAATTGGAATGGATAATTGAAATGTAATTTGTAATGGTTGATGCTGGAAATTCTAGTGGATTGATGTCCTAATGAATTGAATTGAAAATGTTTCTCAAAAGCCCTATTGTGAACATTTTGGTAGATGAATTGAAGATTGAATTGAATAGATAACTTGCTGGAAATGTAAAAGCACCAAATTGGATTAGTTAACTTAGGCAATGGACTGCTAAATTGGTAAATTGAATGTGCAATGTGATCAAATAGATAAAATGGGGATCAACATGTAAGAACATGTTAGAACATTGTTTAGGTGTATTAGAATGTCCTATACATGTAAGAACATGAAAATGAATTGAATTGCCATGTTAGAACATTGTTTAGGTGAATTAAGAAGCTAGAAATTCAACCTAGTGTAATATGCCCAGAATGCTCTATTCTGGGTAGTAACATTGAAAAATCACTATAAATTGTATAAAATGAATTTAAGGCTGAACTTTTTATGGACAACATCTTGATATGTCTAAATTCATTAGGAGAAAACAGAACTGAATTCTGGGATGTATACTGAAATGTAGAGAAGAAACAATAGGGACAGTGCAAATTGTCCTGTATAACAAAATGCCCTGTCTTTAAGTTAAAAACTGTATTAATTGGATAAGAACTAAAATGTAGGCCTTATATGGTTATAAAGACAATTTTTTAGCTTTCTAATGGTGTAAACCAATTGAAATTCTGACGTACGGAATCAAAGATATGAATATTTAAGTAGGCAGTGCACATGCTGCCAGGCTGTAACAGTTTAGATGTTTATATTGAATTGTATGCTTATGTATGGAGTCACATAATGACTCAATTGATTGTTGGATTGTATCTAATACCTTATGTATTGTATGGATGTTATATCAAGTGGAAATTGATGATAAAGGGGCTCACTTAGATCGACAAGCTAGTAGAGGAAAATGGATTACAATCTGGGATCGACAATAGCTCGAAAAAATTCCTGTGAGTGTAGTTTAAAGTTTGGAGAGGGAAGTAACCTCTCCAAGTCTGTTTTGATTTGTAAATTTTATTGAACCTTAAGTATAAATTGTATAATGAGCTTTCTATGAAGCAATAGCAAGGTAAGTACTCTTTGAGTGGTTACTTGATTGTGAAGTACGCTTGAATTGCCAATGATTGAATTGATATGCTTATTGCCTAATTGAACTATATTAATAGAAGCATGTTGCTATGGATAGAAGTACACAAATCATTGTTGAATAACATATTGATTGATACTCCTACATTAACCATGGAAACATAGATATTGGATTAGATTGAGCCCTATTCGACTAAAAGTGAATATTGGCACAAATTGTGCATATTGAATTGAAAATGCTTCTAATTGATTGAAAGGGATAACTATTGAAAGACTTGGCCTCGAGTCGGTCTTAAACGTAGTTGGCATGCCATAGAGTCTATAGAGCTCATTGTCGGGGTGGACTACGGTGCGGGACATTGGTCTCTAATTGGCGATAGTAGGAGGGAAGTATTGTTATTGGTCATTGGCGACAGTAGGAGGGATTGACTAGGTACTTGGTACCATATTGATTATTGATTTTGGCAACAATTTGGTTGGAGACTCGAGTATCTAGACAGAGTAATCGATTCTCAAGGCTATACTTAAAATGAATTAATAACTCATGCATATTGAACCTATTGCTACATTGAATTGTATTGATTGAAGGTAAAGGTAAAATTGAATGCCTTGAACTATGGATATTGAAACCTTGATTGAACATCGCTTATATGAGTTTGCTTGATTGTAATGGAAATTCAAATGCTATGATCTATTGCTATTGAAACATTGTTTGAGCCTTGTTATATGAGGTTGCTTTAGTTGAGTTGTTAAACGAATTGGATGTTTGAGTATGCCTAAACTTCAAGCCTTGTATTGTTATTAGATTTAAAATTAGGCAATACATCTAGTAGTGTATGTCTTGTTCGAATGGTTCCCTATTGATGGGGGAACCATACCATCCATTTGATGGTTCGTAGTTGAAACTTATTGTATTGTTGCCTTGTAACTTTAACTCACTCACTAAGCTTTGCTTATTCTAGTCTCATTTCTACGATACAGGTTGATTTTGGATACTATCTTGAAGTCTAAGGTCATACAAGTCCCATTTTGCTCAAAATATTTTGTTTCCATCTTGATATATTTGTCCTAGGATGGTGGCACCTAAGACATGTATATTTTTGTTCATTTGGCTATGGTTTGTATAAGATAATTCTAGCTATGATCTATTAGAAGTTTGGTATGTAAATATAATAGCATGGATGCACTTTAATGAACCTCTATGTTTGATAACCTAATATTTAACCCCCATGGATTAATTGTGCATGAAATTGTTTTTAGCTTAAAGACAGGGCAATCTACAACACTGGATAGTTTGCACTATTCCTAGTGTTGATTATCTACAATTCATTCTACAATCCAGAATTCAATTCTGTTTTCTCATAATGAATTTAGACATGTTAAGGCACTGTCCAAAATAAATTCAGCCTTAAACTCCATTTATAGAATTTATGGTGATTTTTCAAAGTTACTGCCCAAAATAGAGTTTTCCGGGCAGATTACACTAGGTTAAGCTTCAAGCTTCATAATTCATCTAAACAAGATTCTAACATGTTTGTTCAGCATATATACTCATTCATACATGCCTAGGCCATTCCAATAATGTGTCCAACCAATAAAAACAGGGTAATTGAGCAATATTTTCAATTTGATTCATTAAGACATCAATTCACTAGAATTTCCAACATCCACAATTTCAATTCACATATCAATAATCCATTCTAATCATCATCCAAATTTTCCAGCATCTAGCATAGCATTTCACCATCAAATTGGCTATTGACAACATCAATTTCTCCTACTCATTTGAATGGCATATCAATTTCATGGATTGATCAATCAATTGAACTTCTCAACTAGTTTATAACGTCAATTCATTAACTATTCATCATTTTCATGTAACTCAAGCAAGAACCCTAAATATACATGCATCATTTGAATCTATAACACATTAAGGAAGATATTTTACCTTCCTATCAAGATTATATGAATGCTAGCAAGTCCAATTTCTCAAATTTAAGCTTGAATGTATGGTTATGGAGTTTTCTCACTGAATTTCCTTTTCTCTCTTCTTTGTTTATCTACACGGCAATGGGAGAAGAAGATGATAATAGATCATCCGTTATTTCCTCCCAAATGACTAATTTATCCTTAATTATCCACTAAATATATGACATGCATAGGGGCATTGTAGGAATTTAGAAATTTACCATGCATTCCTTTATTTTGTTGTTTGTTTTTGTTTGGTCACTTATATATTAGGTTACCACTTTTTCATTTATAGCATTCTAGTCCTTCATAACTAGACCTAGTATCTCGTTTTCAATCAATTAGGGATCAAATGAAGACATTGTAGTAACTTCTTTTATACTAGTTTTGAGGATATTACAATTCCCTCCCCCTTAAAAAATTCATCCTCAGATTTACCTAAGGGGAATAGATGAGAGTATTGCTTTCTCATTGTTGCTTCGGGTTCCCAAGTGGCTTCTTTTGCATTGTGATTCTTCCATAGAACTTTCACCAATGGTACAATCTTTTTGCGAAGCCTCTTAACTTATTTATCAAGTATTTGAATTGGCTATTCATTATAAGATATACCAGGATTAAGTTTCGCTTCATCAGGCTCTAGAACATGTGATGGATCTTATCGATATTTCCTCAACATCAATACATGGGAGATGTTGTGGATTCTATTGAATTCAGCAAGAAGTGCTAGCTTGTAAGCAAGTAGACCGATCTTTTCCAAGACTTCAAAGGGTTCGATGAATCGAGGGCTTAGTTTACCCTTATTCCTGAATCTGAGGATTTTCTTGCAAGGAGATACCTTCAAGAATACGTAATCTCCCACTCGATATTCAATGTTTCTTCTCTTGAGATCGACATAAGCCTTTTGCCTATCAAAGGCCTTTTTCAATCTACTATGAATCACCCGAACTTGATTTTCAGTTTCACGAAGTAATTCAGGTCCTAAGACCTTGTTTCACCCAATTTAGACCAGCATAGGGGAGTTCTACATCCTCTACCATATAATGCTTCAAATAGGGCCATTTTGATATAAGCTTGATGGTTGTTTTTGTAGGCAAACTTGGTTAATGGTAGAGATTTATCCCAGTCTTTACCGAAGTCGATAATGGAAGCTCGAAGCATATCTTTAAACACTTGGATTACCCTTTCAGATTGTCCATCAGTTTGTGGATGGAAGGCAGTGCTAAGGTTCATCTTAATTCCCATAGCCTCTTGAAGTGACCTCCAGAATCAAGAGGTAAAACGAGAGTCCCGATCTGATATAATAGATCTAGGGACACCATGAAGTCTGACTACTTCTTTCAAGTATAATTCAGCTAGCTGTTTGAGTCTCATGTTCATTCGAACAAGTAGGAAGTGAGCAGATTTGGTGAACCTATCAACGATCACCCAAATAGCATCATTTTTCCTCGATGATAGAGGCAATCCCAATACGAAGTCCACTGTTATACACTCCCACTTTCATTGAGATAATTCGATGGGTTATAGCAGTCCAGCAGGTAGTTGGTGTTCGGCCTTCACCCTCTTGCAAGTAAGATACTTCGATAGGAAGTTAAAAATATCGGCCTTCAATCTTTGCTAGCAATAGACTTCCTTCAAGTCCTTAGACATCTTAATCACTCCCGGATGTAATGAAAAATGACTACTATGTGATTCTTGAAGAATTTCCCTCTTAAGGACTGGATCATTGGGTACACAAACCCGATTCTTGAAGTAGAGCACACCATTCGATCGAAGTGAGAAATTGGTGCTCGGTTTGGAATCAATATCTTTCAATATCTCCTGATGTTCAAGATCATATTTTTGAAGCTCTTTGATCCTCGAATTCAGGTCGAATTGAACTTGAAGTTCTGCTACATATCTCTGGTTCTTTAGGAGCTTGAAATGGGCATTGAAAGTAGTTGAAGCTACAATTAGAGGATTTTAATTAGTGGATTTCATATTATCCATTCGAATAGAAGGATAAACAATGTTGGAAATTCATATTCGATCTTACCAATTGAATGTTTGCGACTAAACGCATCAGCCACAACATTTGTCTTGCTCAGGTGGTAATCAATGATTAGATCATAGTCTTTTAGTAGTTTCACCCATCTTCATTGTCGAAGATTTAACTCCTTCTGAGTTAGGATGTATTTTAAACTCTAATGATCCGTAAATAATCGACATTTCTCTCCATATAGATAATGTCTCCAGATCTTTAATGGTTGAATGTATGAGTTAGTATAAGGCTTGAATGGTACTAGTTTCATGCTATTGGTTGGTTAGATAATCTTCCTTAGTATGTAAAGAATTGAGTTGTCTAAATGTATACAAGACAAGGAATTTTGAATTGAATTAGATGCATGTTGTAATATGAACCATGGAAGTAGTAACTTGTAATTGAAAGCATGAAATGAACTTAAACTAGGGGATCTATTCGAATGCCTTAAGATGAAATTGAAGTCATATATGAGGTTACTTGCTTGATAAGAAATGCCTGATTGGTTGCCTTGCTAGCCTTGCCATTGCTTGCCTTGCCATGTATCTTGCCTTTCATTCGAATACTTAGGATGATTTGGAGATTAAGTGTGAGCTTACATGTTAGCTAAGTAATGAATGTTAAGTTGCTTGATTGTTCTTGATCTTGTTCGAATGCTTTGTTCTTATCTTGTCCTTGCTTTCTTATTAAGTAACGCTCCTGAACCGGGTTACTACTAGCCCGGGTAGGGAGTGTTACACAATCAATATGTTATTCAATAATGATTGTGTACTTCTATCTATAATAACATGCTTCATATGAACATAGTTCAATTAGGCAATAAGCATATCAATTCAAGCATACTTCACATTCAAGCAACCACTCAAAATGTGTCGTGTTATTGCTTCATAGCAAGCTCATTATACAATTTACACTTAAGGTCGTGTATCTAATACCTTATGTATTGTATGAATGTTAAATGAATCTAACTATAAACTTGACATAATTAAGGAAGGATGACTAAAGAAATACTTGAAACTTGATCCTAGCCTAGTATACATGATCCAATCGAATACTTATGCATGATTAAGTGATATCATGGATGCTTGTAAGTGTTATAATTCCATGTGATTGAATGTAAATACTTGTTTGAGACATAGTCTCATCTTCATGAATTTAATCATGAAACTACTTGATATGTGAGCTAAGGCCCAATGGCCTAAGGGCCTAACATGAAAAGATCTTGCTTGACATGAACATGATCTTGAACTTGATAAACTTGAATAAATGGTAAATCAAACAACCTTGGTAGCAAGTTGGACTAGGTAGAAGGGCATGCCTTAGAGTCTAGAGCTCATTGTGTATGGGTGGACTATGGTCCAGGGCTAAGGCCCCTATTTGGCGATAGACGGAGGGTACGTATGTGGTCTTTGGCGACAGTAGAAGGGCTGACCAACACTACGGTGCATCTTGTGGCGACAATTGGTTGGAGAGTCAATTACCTATACAAACTAAGTACCATGGAGTTGTTTAATGAATAACAATTGAAATAACAATTCAATAATACATGATACTTGCCTTGAATGCCATGAAATGTATGTTACTTGAATTGAAATCATGACTCATTGATTTCTTGTTTTGCAAGCATGTGTGCTTGATTCATGAAGTATGATTCTTGTTGCTTGTACTTATTGGCCGAAATGCTTGCTATCCTTAGATAGGATAATCTTGATGCTTGAAAGCCTTAGCTAGGTCTACACTTGATTAAAAGACATGAAACTTGAAATAACAAATGGATAGACTAGTTACTACCTCTATAAGTACATTCTTGTACTTATCACTCTTGTTTCATTCTTCCCAACCTCCAGGATAAAGGATACGAGGTTGCTTGATCTTGAAGCCTGTTACCTTGAACAAGAAGCAAGACACACAAGTTTGTTTAAGTATGATTGCATACTTGTTTTGTATATCTCCTAGAATGGTGGCACTAGATTGTACATAGTAGCTTGAACATGCATTTTGAAAGCTTGTATATAATGTTTGGTGGGCCTACAATATTATGTATCTAGTAATAAGCATGTAATGAACTTAGATTACATGTAATGAATGATGTTTTGCTGCGCATATGTTGATGGAATGAATGATCCAATGTTGATCTAGTTGTTATGAAGAAATTTGAAAGCCTTGAAATAATCATGTATATGCTTGAATTATAATTCGAATGCGATGAACCATGTTGCTTAAGTTCCATTCGAATGGTGATGGAAAGTATATGATTCAATTGTGTGTCCATGCCTTGATTATAAGTGTATCATGTGCTTGTTTGATGCATGGCCGAATAGTCTAGATCATTAGGTACTAGTTATATGCCTTTTAGTATATGTTTGGCGTTAATGGTTGAATGTGTGTGTTAGTATAAGGCTTGAATGGTACTAGTTTCATGCTATTGATTGGTTAGATAATCTTGCTTAGTATGTAAAGAATTGAGTTGTCTAAATGTATACAAGATAAGGGACTTTGAATTGAATTGGAAGTATGTTACACTAAGGTAATTTGAATAGGTTATGTAACCTAGAATGAATGTTGTAATATGAACCATGGAAGTAGTAACTTGTAATTGAAAGCATGAAATGAACTTAAACTAGGGGATCTATTCGAATGCCTTAAGATGAAATTGAAGTCATATATGAGGTTACTTGCTTGATAAGAAATGCCTGATTGGTTGCCTTGCTAGCCTTGCCATGTCTCTTGTCTTTCATTCGAATACTTAGGATGATTTGGAGGTTAAGTGTGAGCTAACTTGTTAGCTAAGTAATGAATGTTAAGTTGCTTCATTGTTCTTGTTCTTGATCGAATGCTTTGTTCTTGTCTTATCCTTGCTTACTTGTTAAGTAACGCTCCTGAACCGGGTTACTACTAGCCTGGGAAAGGGGGTGTTACACAATCAATATGTTATTCAACAATGATTTGTGCACTTCTATCTATAACAACATGCTTCATATCAACATAGTTCAATTAGGCAATAGGCATATCAATTCAATCATTGGCAATTCAAGCATACTTCACAATCAAGTAACCACTCAAAGAGTACTTACCTTACCATTCAAGCCTTATACTAACTCATAAATTCAACCATTAACACCAAACATATACTACAAGCATGTAACTAGTACCTAATGATCTAGACTATTTGGCCATACATCAAACAAGTGAACAATACACTTATAATCAAGGCATGAACACACAAATGAATCATATACTTTCCATGACCATTCTAATGGAACTTAAGTAACATGGTTCATCATATTCAAATTATAATTCAAGCATATACATGATCATTTCAAGGCTTTCAGATTTCTTCATAACAACTAGATCAACATTGGCTCATTCATTCCATCAACATATGCGCAGCAAAACATCATCCATTACATGTAATCTAAGTTCATTACATGCTAATTACTAGATACATAATATTGTAGGCCCGTCAAACATTATATACAAGCTTTCAAAATGCATGTTGAAGCTACTATGTAAAATCTAGTGCCACCATTCTAGGAGATATACAAAACAAGTATGGAATCATACTTAGACAAACTTGTGTGTCTTGCCTCTTGTTCAAGGTAACAGGCTTCAAGATCAAGCAACCTCGTATCCTTTATCCCATATGTCGGGAAGAATAAAACAAGAGTGATCAGTACAAGAATGTACTTAGTGAGGTAGTAACTAGTCTATCCATTTGTTATTTCAAGTTTCATGTCTGTTAATCAAGTGTAGACCTAGCTAAGGCTTTCAAGCATCAATAGTGATCTTAGCTAGTCTTTCTAGCATCAAGATTATCCTATCTAAGGATAGCAAGCATTTTGGCCAATAAGTACAAGCAACAAGAATCATACTTCATGAATCAAGCACACATGCTTGCAAAACAAGAAATCAAGGAGTTATGCTTTCAAGTCAAGTAACATACATTTCATGGTATTCAAGACAAGTATCTTGTATTATTGGATTGTTATTTCGATTGTTATTCATTAAACAACCCCTTGGTACTTAGTTTGTAAAGGTAATCAAGTCTCCAACCAACTATCACCAGAAGATAAACCGTAGTACTAGTCAACCCTCCTACTATCGCCAAAGACCACATACGTACCCTCTGTTTGTTGCGAAATAGGGGCCTTAGCCCTGGACCGTAGTCCACCCGTACACAATGAGCTCTAGACTCTAAGGCATGCCCTTCTACCTAGTCCAACTAGCTACCAAGGTTGTTCGATTTACCATTTGTTCAAGTTTATCAAGTTCAAGATCATGTTCATGTTAAGCAAGATCATTTCATGTTAGGCCCTTAGGCCATTGAGCCTTAGCTCACATATCAAGTAGTTTCATGATTCATTTCATCAAGATGAGACTATGTCTCAAGCAAGTCTTTACATTCAATCACATGGCATTATAACACATACAAGCATCCATGTTATCACTTAATCATGCATAAATCATTTGATTGGATCATGTATAATAGGATAGGATCAAGTTTCATGCATTTCTTTACTCATCCTTCCCTTATCAGGTCAAGTTCATAGTTAGATTCATTCAACATGTCAAGATTGTAACAAGAATACATTGGTTAGGACCTAGTCCTAACCCTAGAGGTAACTACACTCACAATACTCCAAGCTAGCTAGACTTGGATCCACACTCCTTTGTTATTGGCTCTAGATTGTTCCAATCTTTCCTCTTCCACCAAGTTCAATCCTGGTTCTAACAGATTACAAGCACAAGCATGTCAAAACATGATCACAAGGTCATTCAATTCAAGACAAGATTACAAGCACATAACATACACATATTGGGGAGCATGCTCTTCTACATTTTTTTTACTTAACTACACTTTTCTACATTATAGTTCATGTAAAACAAGGCATATTTCAAGGCTTAAAACTGTTTTCAAGACAATTTACAAAATGCCACAAAACAGTGTGCATTTGCCTATACAGCTGTTGCCAGGCAGCTTGCACTCTAGTCACTTAAGCAAGCATATCTTTCATTCCGTACGTCAGAATTTCAATTGGTTTACACTGTTGAAAAGCTAATAAAATTGTCTTTATGTATATATAAGGCTTGCATTTTAGTTCTTTTCCAATTAATACAGTTTGTAACTTAAAGACAGAGCATCTTGTTACACTGGATAGTTTGCACTGTCCCTAGTGTTTCTACTCTACATTTCAGTATATAACCCAGAGTTTAGCTCTGTTTTCTCCTAGTGATTTTTCAGAGTCACTGCACAGAATAGAGCATTCTGGGCAGATTACACTAGGTTGGATTTCTAGCTTCTTAACTCATTTTAGCAAGGTCCTAACATGGAAATTCCATTCATGTTCATGTTCATACATGTCTAGGTCATCATAATTCACCTAGAAATGTTCTTAAAACAGGGCATAATCAAGTTGAACCTATTATGATCTATTTGATCACATTTATACATCCAATTCATCAACTAGGCAGTCCATTACCTAATTTAACTAGTACAATTAGGTGTAGTCATTTTCCAGCAAGTTACCTATTCAATTCAATCTTCATTTTATCTAGCAACATGATCAAAACAGGGTTCTATGGTCATTTGGCATGTTTATACAATTTCTCAATCAAAACAACCCCTAATCAAGACTATTTTCTATCATGTTCATAATTCCCAGATTTCCAGCAACTATACATATGTTTCATTAGCAATTTAGTTACTAGCATTAAATTTCCAGGTTCTAATTGCAACTAGCATGACCCTAACATACATAGAAATCATCCAATTCAATTTACACATCAAGAACAACAAAGACATCATCAATCACTCATTCAAACAATCTATAGCAAGTTGGGTTCAAGCATTATACCTTCTCCAAGCTTAATTTGATCAATGGATGAATTATGAAGCTTGAATTGAAGGTGTTTTCATGCAAAATTATCTCCCATTTCTTTCTCACAAGTTTCAGCCAAAACAAGATAATGGGGAGGAAGATGACCGTATATTTGGTTATTTTTCCTCCCTAGCATGAATCATCATCCAATTTGGCACATGTTCTCCTCTAATGAGGACATGTGTCAAGGACTCCAATTAATTAGATTTTACATGCAATCTATAGGATTTTACATGTTCACATTTCCATCCTTTCATTTATGCCTACTAGTTTTCATTTCAATTCAATTTAGTTCAATTTCACTTATTTGATTTATAAGCATGGCAAATGTTCAATTCTTCAAATTGGTTACTACAATTATTCAATTAGCCTATAGTTTAAACTGTAGTAACATTACTAGGCCAATCTTAGGGTGTTACAGATTGATACTCCTACATTAACCATGGAAACATAGATATTGGATTGGATTGGGCCCTATTTGACTAAAAGGGAATATTGGCACAAATTGTGCATATTGAATTGAAACATACTTCTAACTGATTGAAAGGGATAACTATTGAAAGTCTTGGTCTCGAGTCGGTCTTAGATATAGTTAGCAAGCCATAAAGTCTATAGACCTCGTTGTCGGGATGGACTACTGTAATACCCCAAACCCAAACATAGTAGAAATACGTTCTAAATGTAGTAAAATAATTGAACTAGGGAATATAATAATAGTAATAATTCGTTGATTAATTGTGTATGTGACTAAAATTATAGAAAAGGGAACTAAGTAACAATTAGCCAAATGACTAAAATGTTATAAATAAGAAGTAGAAGTGACAGATTACTAAAGGACCAAAGTGTTGTAAACAACAACATACCTTGCCAAATTAAAAGGGCTAAATTGAACACTAGACTAACTAAAGGGTTGCATGGTGATTAAAAATAAAGGAGTGACTATTACACATGCCATGAAATGGAAATTGGCATGTGTGTATCATGGGGAAAGCAAAGCCATCTTCTTCCTCTAGTCTCCCCAAGCCGATTATAGAGATAAAAGAGAGAAATTAGAGTGAGAAAGAGAATTCTCCATGGAAATATAGAATTAAGCTTCAATCCCACAAGTTTTCTTGAGGTTTCGGTTAGCATAGCTTAAGAACGAAGGTAATGAACCATTTCCTTCTTTCATTTCACGTAAATTGAATATTGAATGTGTGATATTGGTTACTGGAATGTTAGGAGATAAGTAGAAATTCATATTTCATATGATGGTTAATGTATGTACAATGGTGTACTAGATTGGGTACATGTTTAGATGACCAAATCAACTTAGTATACATATCTAAATGAGTATTGTTGCTGGAATTGATGTATATATGTTTATATAAAAGATTAGGTTGTGGAAATTTAACTATGTTCAAGTGAAAGATTTATGAAAGTGTAAGCATGCTTAATGAATAAATTGATCATTATGCTCTATTTTAGTTACATTTATAGGTGAATTAAACTGACCTAGACATGTAACAAGATGTATATGAAATGAAGTATCTTGTTAAAACCTTGTACAAATGAATTAGGAAGCTTAAAATGTAAACTAGAGTAATCTGCCCAGAATGCTCTGTTATGGGCAGCAACTTCAAAAATTCACCATATATTGTGTAGATGGAATTCAGGGCTGAAATTTATATAGAATGAAAATTAGTATGTCTATTTTTATTAGGAGAAAATGGAATTGAATTTTGGGTCCTGAGCTAAAATCTAGAAAAGAAAATATCTGGACAGTGCAAACTGTCTAGAAATGCAATTGTCCTGTCTTTGAATAAAAAAATGTATTAATTGGAAAAGTATGAAAATGCAAGGCCTATACCGTTGGAAAAAGGATTAAGTTAGATTTCCAACGGTGTAAACTAATCGAAATTCTAACTTACGGAATGGAAGTTATGAGTGTTTTAGTGGACAATGTACAAATTGGCTGGCAGCAACAGTCTTGGCAATTTGAGACTGTTTTGTACACAGTTTTAGAAACTGCTTTGTAATAGTTTAGACAGTGATCACTGCCCTGTTTTGTAGGAAACTGCAAAATGAATAATTTAAGCCACATGTGTTAACTTAAGAACTTGAAAATGCTTCCAAAGTCATGAATATTGAATGCTAGCAATGTTACTATAATTGAGTAGTTATGTGAATATGTTTTGATGTATGCTTTCTTGTGCAATATACTATAACCAGTGGAGAATTTGGTGGAAGAGCAAAGGGTAGAGCATCCCAAAGCTAAGGGCAAAGGGGTGTGGATTTAATGTGATACCCCAAATCCTAGCTTAGTAGTAATAGAACCAATTGCATAAGTTAAAAGCCTAATTGAACCTTGTATCTAGCTAAATTAGTTAAAGGGCTTAATTGAAAGAAATAACAAAATTAATGACAAATTTAAAGTGATCCATTTGAATTACATAAGAAATTTATGGATTGCATGCTAAATTACACTATTCCAAAGGATGTCCTTGATTAAGATATTAAATAAAGACTAATTAAGGTTAGTTTAGTAAATTCATAAATCCACTAATTAGATGATAACTATGTCATATTCCTCCTTCGGTCTTCTTTACTCGAAATGAAGAATGAAATAGAGAGAGTGAGAAAATTAGAAGAGAAGCACCATTGAAGCATGAATTGAGCTTGCATGTGTAGTGATTTTCCATTGAAATTGAGCTAGGAAGCAAAGTAAGTATGATTGTACCTTTGTTCCATTCGAATAGCTTGTATGTTAGTTGAATTTTGTTGTTTGATGTGTTAAGGTAGAATTTGTTATTGTATGAACTTAGTTGTTGATTGAATTAGTGTTGTATATGGATGAATTGAAAGAAAGAAAGAAACATGGGTGTTATGCTAGGATTTGTGGACAATGAATTGGTTCATCTAGTGACATAGCCAAATATTATAATTGCCTAAATGATGAAATTGATGAATGAATTGAATATGATCATGATTAGATAATGTAATTAAGGTGTTAAACAAGCTGAATTGTTAGTAACCATTGCTGGAAATGAAAGATAAAAGTATGAACATAGTCATATAACATATAAACTGTTTTAGTAAAAACCTATTGTGTAAACATGGAAATAAGCAATTTAACCAGCTTACTCTGTTTTGGTTCCTTTTAATAATGAATTAGCATTGACTAAACATGTTTAGAATGTCATATGAAATGAATTATAGGGCCAAAACATTGGTTAAAAATGAATTTAAGGAATTAAAAAGTGAATAAGTGCAATCTGCCCAGAATTGCTCTATTTTGGGCAGTAACTTTGAAAATTCACCTAAATTTGTATAGATCAAATCCAGGGCTGAAATTTTAGTGACATGATCCTTAGTATGTATACTTTCATTAGGTGAAAACAGAACTTAAAATTGGGTCCTATGCTGTAAAATGTAAATAGAAATTGTTGGACAGTACAAATTGTACAAGCAGTGTAAATGCCTTGTCTTTAAGCAATAAACTGTATTATATGGTAAAGAATTAAAATGTAATGTTTACATTTCTGGATACAGGATTAAGTGAGCTTTCCAAAGGTATAAATTAATTGAAATGCTTACGTAAGAATTGAAAGATATGCCTGTTTAAGCATGTAGTGTGCAAACTACCAGGAAGTAGCAGTTAAGCTAGTTGGAAACTGTTTTGTACATAGTTTTATTGGACTGTTTTGTAACTGTTTGGGATAAGATCCTGTCTAGTCTTGTTTATTGAAACGTTGGCAGAATTGTATGTATATGTCTATATGTATTGAAATAACCTTGCTGCCATGTTGAATTGTCTTGTGTATGCATATCGATGAGCGTGTTTAATCATGAATTTGCTAGAGCAAGAAGTGAACTTGGTGGAAGAAGAAAGGGGAAATCATCCAAAGGCTAAGATCAAAGGAATAGCTATACAAGATAATTGCTAGATTGCTGGGATTGTATTGTGAGTGTAGTTATTTTAGGGTTGGGACTTAGGTCCTAACCAACCTTACATGTCTAAATTCTTGTTGGAATTCCATGCTATGAAATGAAACTAAATAATACTTGGTAATTGGTTAAATGGGAAGAAAGGACTGATAATGATTAAGTAATTCAATTTGTTTGTTTGATTGTATTATAGATAGAGTGTGAATTAGTGAAATGTTTTATGGATTTACTTGCTTGGAATGAAAATGCGGAATGGAATTGGTAATATTGTAGTATTGAATGATGCTTACTAAGTTTGATCTAATGTGTAATGAACTAAATACAATTGGCCTAAGGGTCTAAAATGAATTGATCTTGAATTACTTGATAACTAAGAAACTTGTGTGATTGCTTGAAATAAAAGATTCTATAAGCCCTTGGTTACTAGTTGGTCTTAGGTAGAGCGACATGCCTTAGAGTCTAAAGCTCAATTATTTTGGTACGTTTGTGTACCCTACAGATTGGTGTTGACTACACCCTACTGTTAGATACCTTGGGTATCGAATTTTTCAGGTACATTGAGTACCCTACTGAGACTTGATTACCTAGTCATACTATCTACCAAGGCAAAATAAACTATTAAGCTTGAACAAGATATGTCACATGATTAATGAATGAGCAATGTAATACTTGATATTCGGCTTTTATTGAAATGAAATTACATGTATAAGATGATAGAAATGCTATTCTGATTTGCTCATTATTTGCAAAACAAGCCTTATGGAGTAATGACCCCATTCGAATAAGGAATTGATGAACATTGTGCTCATTTGCTTGAATTTTGATGGACTTTGATGCTTGATTGTTTGAAATAGTAATTGGCTATTTACTTTAAGTGTATATTGTGGACCTTGAATTAAATTTTGATCCCCTTAATGTGTACATTTGATTGGTGCTTGAAGCTAGCTAGATCACACCTTAATTAAATTGAAGCCTAACTAAGTTGATATAGAATAAATGAATTATAATCCCCTAAAGTAATTAACTCGTTAACATGCTAGTTCTAGGAACTACCTCACTATGTACCATGTGTACTTATCACTCTTGTTTCTTTCTTCCCAAAAACACATGTTTTAAAGAGATTAAAGCATTCTGACCTTGAGCTGAGTTTATCAAGCAAGGATTGAAGTATGCCTTGTTTTTTTCTTGTTGCACTCATAGTTGGTGACTTAGTTTTGTGTCTAGTGGTGCAAGTTTCATGCATTTGGCTTATCTTGAAGATGTATATGAAATGTATGTAAAAACTTTATGAAATTGTTTGTAAAGTTTTGAGTGCATATATGGAATGTAAACCTTAAGGACACATTTTGATATGTATATTTGTAGGTAAAGTTTGTAAGGCTTATGGACCTCTTTAATGGTATATATTAATGTTATCTTAAATCATGCTTGTCAATCTTAAATGCTATGACTTTTTGCTTGTCTTAAATCTTGTACACTATTCGATTGACATCGCTTGGTACTTTGGTATAATTTAATTTCTTAAAACATGCTGAAATGAATATGAATGGTCATGCTTGCATGTATGTATGAATTTCGAATTCCTTCTTGTCTTATTGAATCTTGCTCGAAATGTAAATGTTTATGACCATCGTTGTCCAAGATGTAACCATTCGAATGATACTAGGGGTTGCTTAGTTAATCTAGTTTGAATTTAAATGAATTGGGACCTAATTATCTATATGGTGTTCGAATAAGACTAAATTGGTAAAAGACAAATATAGTTCCTTGATCTGTAAGTAATCTATTCGAATAAGATGGAAATGTTAACTTGATGTCTAAGAAAATTATAAGAAAGGTTCAAATTGACCCCTAATTTTATGTGTCTTTGTCTGATTGTTTGCATCGACACAAGATAAGCTAGAAGTATTGTGAGTCTAGCTTTAATGATAGGGTTAGGACTTAGGTCATAACCAAACTTGTTTGAATCATGTTTAATTGTTTAAATGCCTATGATATAATTTATGCTTTGATATACTTGAATAAAGCTTGCTTGAATACTTGAACTACTTGACATGTAAACTTGAATTTCTTGTTACTTTATAAACAAGCTTGTAACAAGATAAGCTATGCTTGACAAATGATATGATTCTTGATCTTTGATAATGATCTTGCTTGTTACTCGATATCACATGAATAACATAATATACTTGCTTACTTGAAATGCTTGATACTTGATTAACATGCTAGATATGATGAGCTTGCTTACATGTATTTCTTATTGCTTAACCAATAAACCAATTTTGAATGAAAGGAATGATTGACTAATTGTGTTGCCTTGTTCTTGTATACATGATTACTTGTTTGATATATGCCATGTAGATCCTTGAATGAGTTTCGAGATCATAAACTACTTGAGACATTTAGAGGAGGGGTTGGTAATTGATCTTGCTTGAAAGCATGCCATGTCCATGATAAATTGATCGAAATGCCATCCATGTAAACCTTGTTTTGGCCTATTCAAAATTAACCATGATTCTTGTCTTGAAATCGAATTGAAGTTGCCTTACATGTTCTTGTCTATTTGTTTGAATTTAATGTCATCCATGTATATAATGCTTATGCTTATATTTGTATGATTTGATTGCTTCCACGAGTTTGTCTTGTGTTTTGTTCCAATTACTTGATCATGTCTATCTTGCTTTACATTCGAATATTGACATGACCCAAGATACTTGTAATCGAATTAAATGCCCTTGTTATCATGTTTGAAGTAATATGAAACCAATTTCCATGTATATTGTCGTTGTTCGAATACTACCTTGTTTAATAAGCTTGTTGTTCGAAATGATTGTTGCTATACATGTTGATAAACAATGTTAATTAAGTTTGAGATAAGTTAAGCTAGACATGGTTAGTAAATTTGAAACTTGAATTTGTTAATACACTTGTTTAGGTACTTGAATTACATGTATAATATATGAATATACCTACTTGAGTTCATTTGTTACTTGATGAATAAGCTACTTGAAGCATGACTCCTGTTTGAATGAAATGTTTGATCCCATACCTGATTTGGCCAATGTTTGTAAACTTGATGTTGCCTGGTATGTAATGGTATGAAATACCCAAGCTCCTAAAATTTGCTTGAACAATTTGAATTGGGTGCTTGAACTATAATGCTTGAAACTATTTAGTATCTTGGTCTTAATATGCAACTTGAACATGTAATGCCTACTTGATTTCTTGATAACATGCTATAGAACTTGAGACTTAAAATATTATAAACTTGGAACATAAATGAAAATATTGTCTAAGTCACAACCTTGATAAGTCTTGTTTTGTAAAACCGATTAGGTTCTATGTGCTACCTCACTAAGTACACTTTTGTACTTATCACTCTCGTTTCCATTCTTCCCATCCTACAAGATATCTCGCTTTCGTATTTGGTTCCTTGTGCCCGAAGCATGATACACACAAGTGCAGCTTGTACAGTTCTCTTGAACTATCTCTTGTTTACTCTTAGTTGGTGGCACTAGGCTTGTCTTTAGTTGCTAGCCATGCATTTGATTCGTGAAGTTTGTATAAATTATTGGTTTGGATTATTTATAGGGTTTGTATAAGGCATAAGCCTTGTTAATTTGTAACTTGTTTAAGCTTGGTTATTGAATGCCTTGATACTTTCATGAATGTCTTGAATTATATACATGTTAATGACTTGTATCTCGTGCTTGCTTTCTATGCTTCCGCAATGCCAGGTGCATCTTGACATACCTTGACATACTTGTTAGCTACCCTATCTTGAATACCTTGATAAAATTCTATCTTGTAATCCTTGTTCATGTCTATAATGCCACCTTGTATATGATGATTGAAAGCCATCTTATCTATGTTTTGTCCTTGTTTGGAAATGGAAATCATGCTCATGTCTTGCTTGAGTCAAAAGTATACCTTCTTGCCTTGTTTGAAAATAAAATGAAACCAAGTTCCTTGAATATTGTTCCTGGTTCAATTGTTACCATCTTTTTCCTAGTCTTGCTTGATGTTCGAATGACAACAACATAAGTCTTCTGTGATCAAATGCTACCATGTATGCCTTACTTGATTGAACCATGTTATCCTTGCCCATGTACGTAGTTCGAATGCCATGGATGATCTTGACAAATCATGTTTGATTTAAACTATGCCTTCTTGTCAATGAATGAGACTGGTGTTAACATGTTCAAGTATGTCTTGCTTAAACGCCATGTTCCCATGTTCATATCTTGATGTTCAAATGAGTGGAACCACCCATCCTTGTTCTTGTAATTGCCATGTTGTAAATTAGTCATGTATAGTCTTTGATTTGTGAATGTTACCATGATAATCAAGTATTGTTATGTCTGAACATAATCAACCCTACTTGTGTATATCTTGTTTAATTCGAATAAGAGAAAGATTTCATGTCTAAATCCTTATCTCGTAGCATGTTCGAATTGCTATCCATGTGCATCTTGTCTTGTTTGTTTGCGTAAACCATGACTCATGTCTACCTTTCTTGTACTTTGTTCCATGTTTAGTAACCATGTTGCTTGATCCATGGCTATGTTCTTAGATCTTGATTTGGATTTGAAATTCTATCCTTGTCTAGTGATAGCTGATGCTAGTATTGACTCATCTCTTATAGATAAGCCCTCCAAAAATTTTAATTGTCCTCGTTCTTGCTTGCCCTGGTTTATACTAAACCGAGAAGGGGTGTTACAACTACAGTCTGGGACATTGGTCCCTAATTGGAGACAGTAGGAGGGAAGTATTGTTATTGGTCATTGGCGATAGTAGGAAGGATTGACCAGGTACTTGGCACCATATTGATTTTTGATTTTGGCGACAGTTTGGTTGGAGACTCGAGTATCTAGACTGAGTAATCGATTCTCAAGGCTATACTTAAAATGAATTAATAACTCATGCATATTGAATGTATTGCTGCATTGAATTGTGTTGATTGAATGTAAATGTAAAATTGAATGCCATGAACTATGGATATTGAAACCTTGATCGTACATTGCTTATATGAGTTTGCTTAATTGTAAAGGAAATTCAAATGCTATGATCTATTGCTATTGAAACATCGTTTGAGCCTTGTTATATGAGATTGCTTTAGTTGAGTTGTCAAACGAATTGGTTGTTGAAGTATGCCTAAACTTCAAGCCTTGTATTGTTATTGGATTGAAAATTAGACAATACATCTAGTAGTGTATGTCTTGTTCGAATGGTTCCCGATTGATGGAGGAACCATACCATCCATTTGATGGTTAGTAGTTGAGACTTATTTTATTGTTGCCTTGTAACTTTAACTCACTCACTAATATTTGCTTATTATAGTCACATTTCTACAATACATGTTGATTTTGGATACTATCTTGAAGTCTAAGCTCATACAAGTCCCATTTTTCTCAAAAGAGTATGTTTCCATCTTAATATAGTTCTCCTAGGATGATGGCACCTAAGACATGTATATTTTTGGTCATTTTGCTATGGTTTGTATAAGATAATTCTAGCTATGATCTATTAGAAGTTTGGTATCTAAATATAATTGCATGGATGCACTTTAATGAACCTATATGTTTGATAACCTAATGTTTGACCCCCATGGTCACATTTTGTTCTAGCCGAATGATATAGATGATGTTGTAAGCTTATATGTTTGATTTAAGTCATATAGGTACATCTTGCAAAACACTTATTAGTATGCTTAATAGTTACATAGGATACTTGGAATTTTTTTTCTTTCATGTTAATCATCTAGCCGAATGTTTACTTAGAGGACAAGTAAGTCCTAATTGGTGATGAACATGATATCTAATTGCTTTATGGGTCCAAATATATCTAGTGAATTTTTCATACAATGTTTAAAGTAACATCACGTATTCGAATGGTAACTTGAAGTGCAAGAAAGACCTTCATTGAAATGTATTCACTAACTACAATTGATTGAGTTGTTCATTGTAATTGTATTAACTTACCTAATCTTACTAGGGTGGTTAGAGTATGTTACAGAATGGTAATCAAAGCTTATGGTTGCATGATTCTAGGATCTATTGCATGAATAGGTTATTGTCATTGGTCATTTAGGTGCCACCTAGGAGTTACTTGAATATTGATTAGATTGTGACTTGAGCTTGACTTCTCTTATTCCTTATATATAGAATGTCTGAAATAAGATTGGGCGAGGATAATGAAAGCCCGACTGGCTCCTCCAATGAGGGAGGAAGCGTAAGGATGAACCAGGATCCCCTAAATGAGAATGCTTCTCCAATCTGAACGAGATATTTGATCAAATGATTGTCTCAATGAGACAAAATACTTATGAATCTCCAGTAGGAAAACCGACAAGAGCTCCTATTGATAAGTTAGCTCAACATCGAGCTTACACTTTCACTGGAACAAGTGAAGATAAGCCAGAAGAAGCAGAATACTAGTTGGAGAATACAACAAGAATATTTTCTAAGCAAATGCAGTGCTCAGATGAACACAAGGTGGAGTGTGCAGTAGCTTTATTGGCCGAGGAGGCATCGAATTGGTGGGAAACTACTACTTTGGCAGCACTTGAAGAAGCTGTCACTTGGGAAATCTTGCTTAAAGAATTCAGAAAGAAGTATATAAGTGATGAGTATTTGCTGGTCGCAAAAAGAAGTTCTTGTACCTGAAACAATGAGGAAAGTTTAGCAAGCTGTATGTCAGTGAATTCTATAAATATTGCAAATACGGCTAAGAGTTCATAAAGAAAGAAGAGGACAAGTGTAGAATATGCATCGACGGTCTTAATGATGAGTTAGGCCCCATGTTCACTGCCTTGGGGATTATTGACTTCCAAGAACTGGTCAACTGAGTTATAGCTATCGAAGCAAAGATGAAGACTTCGACAAAAAGATCAGAGATCCAGTCCCGAGATAACAAAAGATTGAGGGATGATCACAAGTCTCATTGGCGCGACAAGAAACAAAAGCATCATGGAGGAAATTCTTCCAATCAAGGAAATTTCTCAAAAGGTAGCTATATACCTAAGCCGCAAGCCATGTCCAGATCCTCAACACCTATGGTATCATTGGATAGTGTTGGGAATACCAGGAGGTAGAATCAAATCCCTACTTGCAAGACTTGTCAAAAGAACCATACCAGAGTTTGTAGAAAGCTCACCAATGCTTGCTACTTGTACGGAGACACAACACACTACGTCAAAGATTGCCCCCAAAATCTGAACAAGTTGCCTTCTCATGCTTCTCATAAATCAAACCAAGCTCCTTCACCCAATGAAAAGGGCTCGAAACAAGCTAACTCGGGCAACTATGGGAAGAGCAAAGGCCAAGGGTCTAATGCTACATATCAAGAGTCTTGGGCACCTGCTCGAGTCTATCACATTCGGGGTCGTGAGGATGAAGAATCGGTCGATGTAATTGCAGGTACATTTTACCTTGATACATACCCTGTTTATGCTTTATTTGATACTGGATCAACCCATACATTCATACGATCTCCTTTAATTGAAAAGTTTAAATTGAAGCCTGAATATGTCACTTGTAGTGTAATTCGTACCAATCCTTTAGGAGATAATGTAATAGTAAACAAAGTATGTAAGGATTGCTCTTTGTTTATTTATGGCATTCCATTACTAGCCGATTTGTTACTGTTACCTTTAGTTGAATTCGACCTTATTTTGGGATTAGATTGGTTTGGAAGGCATCAAGCTTGGGTAGATTGCCAAAAGAGAAAATTGTTTCTCCGAGGTTTAGGAGAAAAATCCATTACCTTGATCGACAAGAAACCTATTAGCATCTTATTGCTATGATTAAAAGTGATGAAGTTGAATTCGGGGTGTGTTCATTCCCTATTGTTTCTGACTTCCCTGATGTTTTTCCTGAGGAATTGTCAGGATTTCCCCATATTCAGGAAATCGAATTCAAGATTGAAGTTCAACTCTGGAGTGATCCAGTGTCTATCGCTCCATATCGAAAGGCCCCTATTAAACTCAAAGAGCTTAAGCAACAATTGCGAGAGCTTCAAGACAGGGGCTTCATCTGACTGAGTTCTTCACCCTCAGCAGCACCCGTATTGTTCGTTAAAAAGAAAGACAGGTCGATGAGGCTACGTATTGATTATCGTCAGCTAAACCAGCTCTCTATCAAGAATAAGTATCCATTGCCGAGGATAGAGGACTTGTTTGATCAATTCAAGGATGCCAAAGTCTTCTCCAAGATCGATTTGTGATTGGGGTACTATCAGATGAGAATACAAGACTCAGATGTACCAAAAATGGCTTTCAAGACTCGATGTGGTCACTACGAGTTCCTAGTTTTGCCCTTCGGGCTAACCAATGCTCTAGCGGCTTTCATGGACTTAATAAACGGAGTGTTCAAACCCTATTTGGACAAATTCGTGGTTGTCTTTATTGATGACATCCTTGTCTACTCAAAAAACAAAGAAGAACATGCTAATCAAATTCGATTTGTACTCCAAACATCGGGGGAGAATCGACTATATGCCCAATTGAGCAAATACGAGTTCTGTCTCTCGGAAGTATCCTTCTTGGTCGTTGTTATCTCGGCCGATGGGATAGAGGTTGATCCTAAGAATATTCAAACCATCATCGAATGGAGACCTCCAATAAATGTTAGCGAAGTAAGGAGTTTTCTCGGTTTAGCCGGGTATTATTGAAGATTCGTTAAAGGATTCTCGATTCTTGCTACTCCATTAACTTGACTCCTTCGAAAGAATACTCCATTTAAATGGTATGAGGACCAGCAAAGGAGCTTTGATCAATTGAAGCAAGTCCTAACTCAAGCTCCTATTCTAATCCAACTTGAACCGGGAAAAGACTTTACGATCTTCAGTGATGCTTCCCATCTCTGTTTAGGGTGTGTATTGATGCAAGATGACAAGGTAATTGCATATGCTTCTCGACAACTCAAGCCACTTGAATTGAACTATCCAACACACGAGTTGGAGATAGCTGCGGTCCTGTTTGGTTTAAAGATCTGGAGACATTATCTATACAGAGAGAAATGTTGATTATTTACGGTTCATCAAAGCTTAAAATACATTCTAACTCAAAAAGAGTTAAATCTTCGACAACAAAGATGGGTGGAACTACTAAAAGACTGTGATCTAATCATTGATTACCTCCCGGGCAAGGTAAATGTTGTGGTTGATGCACTCAGTCGCAATCATTCAATTAGTATGATCGAATACGAATTTTTCCAACATTGTTTATCCCCTATTCGAATGGATGATGTGAATCCACTAATCGATATTCATAAATTGTAGCTTCAACTACCTTCAATGCCCATTTTAAGCTCCTAAATAATCAGAGATATGTGGCAGAATGTCAAGTTCAATCTGATTTGAATTCGACGATCAAAGAGCTTAAACAAAATGATCATGAACTTCTGAAGATATTGAATCCAAACCGAGCACTGAATTTTCACTTCAATCGAATGGTGTGCTCTACTTGAAGAATCGGGTTTGTGTACCCAATGACTCAATCCTTAAGAGGGAAATGCTTCAAGAAGCACATAGTAGTCTTTTTTCAATACATCCGAGAGTGATCAAGATGTATAAGGACTTAAAGGAATTCTATTGGTGGCCGGGATTGAAGGCCGATATTCTTGACTTTGTATCGAAGTGCCTCACTTGCAAGAAGGTGAAGGCTAAACACCAACTACCTACAAGACTTCTTCAACCCATCGAATTGCCTCGATGGAAGTGGGAGTGTATAACAATGGACTTCGTATCGGGATTGCCTCTTTCGCAGAGGAAAAATGATGCTATTTGGCTGATCGTTGATAGATCACCAAATCATCTCACTTCCTACCTGTTCGAATGAACATGACCCTCTAACAACTAGCTGAATTATACTTGAAAGAAGTAGTCAGACTTCACGATGTTCCTAGATCAATCATATCTGATCGGGACTCTCGTTTTACCTCCCGATTCTGGAGGGCACTTCAAGAGGCTATGGGAACTAAGCTGAACCATAGCGCTGCCTTCCATCCACAAACTGATAGACAATCTAAAAGGGTAATTCAAGTGCTTGAAGATATGCTTCGAGCTTGCATTATTGACTTCGGTAAAGGTTGGGAGAAATCTCTATCATTAGCTGAGTTTGCCTACAACAATAGCCATCAAGCTTCTATCAAAATGGCTCCATTTGAATCACTGTATGGTAGAAGATGTGGAACTCCCCTATGTTGGTCTGAATTGGGTGAAAACAAGGTCTTAGGACCTAAGTTGCTTCGTGAAACCAAAAATCATGCTCGGGTGATCCATAATAGATTGAAAGAGGCCTTTGATAGGCAAAAGGCTTATGCCGATCTCAAGAGAAGAAACATTGAATATCGAGTGGAAGATTACGTATTCTTGAAGGTGTCTCCTTGGAGGAAAATCCTCAGATTTGAGAAGAAGGGTAAACTAAGCCCTCGATTCATCAGACCTTTTGAGGTCTTAGAGAACATTGTTCCAGTTGCTTACAAGCTAGCACTTCCTACTAAATTCAATTCATCAACTAGGTAGTCCATTACCTAATTGAACTAGTTCAATTAGGTGTAGTCATTTTTCTAGCAAGTTACCAATTAAATTAAATCTCCATTTTACCAAACAACATGTTCAAAATAGAGTTTTAAGCTCATTTACCATGCTTACACAAATTTTCAATCAAAACAGTCCCCTAATCTAGAATGTTTTGAACCATGTTCGTGTTTCTCAATTTTCCACCAACTACAAATGAGTTTCATTAGCCATTTGATTACTAGAAATCAATTTCCAGCATATAACCACAACAATTCAACATGTAATGCAACCTAGCATGTCATCTAAACATATTCAAAATCAATTCCAACAACTACATGAACCGATTCCACATTCACAACATTTCTATCATCTATTCAACCAATTTAACATGAAATTTACAAGAGGAACAAGTAATTACCTTAATCGCTAAGCTATCTAGACTTAATTTGAAGCTAAATCAAAGTTGCAAGGCATGGATTAAAGGTTTCCCCTTGACTTTCTTTTTCTCTCTATTTCCTTTCTCTTCCAATCGGCCAAACAAAGAGAAAGTGAGGAAGATGATAACACTTAATCCAAGTTAATGGATTTGTGTAATGTCTAAAATGTCCCTTAATTAACCTTTAATATTAACTTAATCAAGGGCATTCAGGAAAATTGAGGAATTTAGCATGCATTCCTTGAAATTGCTAGAGTTTACAAGTTGGTCATCTTAATTTGGTCACTTTGTTCTTTCATTCATTCAATTAGACCCTTGACTAACCAATTTAGCTTAATTTATAGATTCAATTAAGCTATCAACTTAATCAATTGATTTTAATACTTCTAGGATAGGATTTAGGGTGTTACAATAATCCTAGCTAAGGATTTCAAACATCCAACTATCAAGGAACAATAATATGGAATCATACTTCATGTATTCATATAAAAAATCAAGCACGTCATGCCTACAAAACAAGTAATCATGAAAGTCATGCTTACATGACAAGTAACATACAGTTCATGGCTTTCATGTCAAGTAACATACTACTCATAGCTTTCAAGACAAGTCAAATGTGTTTTAAGATTGTTATTACATTTGTTATCAATTAAACAACCCCCTTGGTACCTAGTTTGTATAGGTAATCGAGTTTCCAACCAACTGTCGCCACAAGATGCACCGTAGTGCTGGTTAGCCCTCCCACTGTCGCCAAAGACCACATACGTACCCTTCATCTGTCGCCAAATAGGGGCCTTAGCCCTGGACCGCAGTTCACCCTGACACAATGAGCTCTAGACTCTAAGGCATGCCTTTCTACCTAATCCAACTAGCTACCAAGGTTGCTCGATTTACCATTTATTCAAGTGTTTCAAGATCAAAATCATGTCAAGCAAGTTCATTTCATATTAGGCCCTTAGGCCAATTGAGCCATAGCTCACATATCATATAATTCTCATGTTTCATTTCATCAAGATGAGATGATATCTCAAGCAAGTTCTTTAGCATTCGATCACATGAATCATGACACATACAAGCACCAATGTACCAATTAAACATTCTTAGCATTCGAATAAAACATCTATTCAAGATGTGATCCAGTTTCATGCATTACTAGTCATTCTTCCCTTATTAAGTCAAGTCCATATTAGGTTCATTTAAGCATTTCAAGAATGTAGACAAGCATGCAATGGTTAGGAGCTAGTCCTAACCCTAGAGATAACTACACTCACAATACTCCAATCTTAGCTAGTCTTGGATCCACACTCCTTTGTTCTTGGCTTTAGGATGATCCACTCTATCCTCTTCCATCAAGTTTACTCTAGGTTCTATCACATTACACGACAATTACATGTAAAAACAAGATCACTCAATCAAAGCAATGTTACAAGCTCATATCATATACAAATCTGGCAGCATGTTCATATACATTCTTTACTACACTTAACTACACTCATCTATACTCTAATCCATGTAAAACAGGGCTGAATAAATGTTTTGTGAATTGTTTACAAAACAATTTACAAATTGCCACAAAACAGTGTAGAATTACCTATACTGCTGCTGCCAGGCAGCTTGCACTCTATTCGCTTAATCATGCATAACTTTCATTCCGTATGTCGGAATATCAATCGGTTTACATCGTTGGAAAGCTAACGTAATTGTCCTTATGATAATATAATCCTTGAATTTTAGTTCTTTCCCAATTAATACAGATTTAACTTAAAGACAGGGTAATTTGTTACACTGGACAATTTTGCATTGTCCCTAGTGTTTCTTCTCTACAATTCATTCTACAGTCCAGAATTCAGTTTTGTTTTCTCCTAATTAATTTAGACATATCAAGGATTTGTCTATAAAAATTCAGCCTTAAATTAATTTTTTAAAATTTATAGTGATTTTTCAATTCATGGCAATTCAATTCATTTTCATGTTCTTACATGTCTAGTTCAATCTAATTCACTATGCAATGAGCTTAAAACAGTGTATTATCATGTTGAACCCAATTTGATCTATTTGATCAACATTACAAATCCAATTTACCAATTGAGCAGTCCATTACCTAATTTAACTAATCCAACAAGGTGTACTCATTTTCCAGCAACTTATATATTCAATTCAATCTTCATTTCATCTACCAACATGATCAAAACATGATTCTATATTCAATTGACATGCTTAAACATTTTCACTAGTAAAACAGTCCCTAATCAAATTGTTTTCAACCATATACATATTACTCAAATTTCCAGCAACCATATATATTTCCTTTATCAAATTGGCTACTAGTATTCACAATTTCAAGTTCAAATTGAAGCTAACATGATCCTAACATACATAACAATCATCCAATTCCATCTAGGCAACAAGAACATCATCATTTGCATTTTTAAACAATCTATAACATGTAAAGTCAAGCATTATACCTTCTCAAAGCTAAACTTAATCAAGTCTAAATCAAGAAGCTTGAATTTGAAGGTGTTGCATGAAGCTTTTCTCTCCACTTTCTCTCTCAAGTATTTCGGCCAAGGAGGATGAATTAGGGAGGAAGATGACAATATGTTTGGTTCATTATTCTCCCTAGCCGTGAGTCATCCTCAATTTTGGCAGATGTTATCATCAAATGAGAACATGTGTCAAAGCCTCCATTTTTAATTCCATTTGCATGCAATCTTTATAATTTTGCATGTTCTTTCTTCTTTTAATTGATTATCTCATGAATTCAATTAGCCTATAGTTTAGATTGTGGTAATATTCCTAGGTCAATTTTAGGGTGCTACAATTCTCCTCCCTTTAAAATAAATTCGTCCTCGTATTTACGTAAATCAAATAGGTGAGGATATTGCTTCTTCATGACTTCTTCAGATTCCCAAGTTGTTTCTTCTATCTTGTGATTTCTCCACAAGACTTTGACAAGTAGAACGGTTTTGTTCCTAAGCTTTCCAACTTCACGATCAAGAATCTGGACTGGTTCTTCTTCGTAAGACAAGTCAGGATTCAATTCCATTTCTTCAGGTTCAAGGACATGAGATGGATCAAATCTATATCTTCTGAGCATAGAAACATGGAAGACATTGTGGATCTTATCAAATTCACTAGGAAGTGCCAATCGATAAGCCACTGCACCAATCCTTTCAATGATTTCAAATGGTCTGATAAACCGAGGACTGAGCTTTCCTTTTCTTCCAAATCTGAAGACCTTTTTCCAAGGGGACACATTAAGGAAGACCTTGTCTCCAACATTGTATTGGATGTCTCTCCTTTTCAAGTTAGCATAAGCTTTTTGTCTATCAAAACCTGCCTTCAATCGATCATGAATGATTTTCACTTGTTCTTCGGTTTCTCTGGGCAATTGAGGTCCCAATAATTTGTTTTCTCCCAATTCAGCCCAACACAAGGGAGTTTTACATTTTCTTCCGTATAGTGCTTCGAAGAGAGCCATCTGAATAGATGTTTGGTAGCTATTATTGTAAGCAAACTCTACTAGGGGTAGAGATTTCTCCCAATTCTTTCTGAAGTCTATAACACAAACACGTAGCATATCTTCAAGCACTTGGATGATTCATTCAAATTGTCCATCTGATTGAGGATGAAAGGCTGTACTAAGATTCACTTTAGCTCTAAGAGCCTTCAGTAAGGAATTCCAAAATCGAGAAGCAAATCTGGGCGCTATAGGTACACCGTGTAATCTTATCACTTCATGGATGTATAGCTCATCTAAGGTTTCCAAGCTCATGTTTATTCGAACAAGGATGCAGTGAGTAGACTTTGTGAATCTATCAACAATCACCCATACATCATCATTCTTTCTTGGAGTAGAAGGAAGACCAGTAAAGACATCCATTATAATTCGATCCCTTTTCCACTAAAGGAATTCGATAGGTTGGAGCAATCTAGTAGGGACTTGATGCTCGGCTTTAGCCCTTTGACAAGTTAGGCACTTCGAAACAAAATCTGTGATAGCCAATTTCATGCCTGGCCACCAGTATAGTGGCTTTAGGTCCTTGTACATCTTAACCTGTAATACCCAAAATCATGGCCTAGCAACATGTCATAAACTAATTAGAATGTAATTGTACAAACAATATACAAATTAGAAGGATTGATTAAACCTGGTGACTAAATTATATGGATTGCTAAAGAAGTAGCCTAATCATGAAGGATCAAATAGTAACAAATTGTAAATATAGAATTGCATGCAATAAGGATGAGTAATTAAGGATTTATGAAACAATTAGACCAAAAATTGCCAAGTGGAGGCAAATACCTAAGTCATGTGATAACACCTTGGCCAGGTGGCCATCTTGCTATCATCTCCTCCACTCCACCTTGGCCGAAACTCTCTTCATCCATCTAGGGAGAGAAAATCACCATTGTTAAGGATGAAAGCTTGCATGAGATCACTAGTGCATGAAAAATTGAATAGCTAGGAAGATTGTAAGTGGATTCTAAATCCTTCCTCCCTAGCAACTTGTTTGAATGTGTGATTGATGATGTTCTTGTTGTATGAATTGAATTGATTGATTTCTATGTATGTTAGGAGAATGCTAGTTTCAATTTGAACTTGAAATTGTGATTTATAAAAACTAATTTAATAGAGAAAATATGCATAGTTGCTGGAAATCTGGGGAATATGTACATGGTTGAAAACAATCTTGATTAGGGACTATTTTGATAGAGAAAATGTGTAAACATGTCAATTGAACACAAAACCCTGTTTTGGTCATGAATCTAGGTAGAATTAAGATTGAATTGAATAGATATGTTGCTGGAAAATGACAACATCTAATTCTACTAGTTAAATTAGGTAATGGACTGCCTAGTTGATGAATTGGATGTGCAATGTTGATCAAATAGATCAAATTAGGTTCAACATGATAATACCCTATTTTAAGCTCATTTCTAGGTGACGTAGAATGACCTAGACATGCAATAATATGATCATGAATGGAATTTCCATGTTGGAACCTTGCTTAGGTGAATTAAGAAGCTAGAAATTTAGCCTAGTGTAATTTGCCCAGAATGCTCTGTTATGGGCAGTAAATTTGAAAAAATCACTATAAATTGTATAAAATGAATTTAAGACTGAAATTTTATGGACAACACTTTGATATGTCTAAATTCATTAGGAGAAAATATAACTGAATTATGGGTTGTATACTGAAATGTAGGGAAGAAACACTAGACACAGTGCCAACTGTCCAGTATAGCAAAATACCTTGTTTTTAAGTTAAAAACTGTATTAATTGGCAAAGAAATAAAATGCAAGCCTTATATGGTCATAAATACAATTTTTTAGCTTTCCAACGGTGTAAACCAATTGAAATTTTGACATATGGAATGAAAGTTATGCATGTTTAAGTGACTAGAGTGTAAGCTGCCTGGCAGCAGCAGTATAGGCAATTGCACACTGTTTTGTGCCAATTTACAAATTGTTTTGTAAACAGTTTTAGGCCATTGATTCTGTCTTGCCTTACATGAACTATAATATAGATAAGTGTAGTTAAGTGTAATGGAAAATGTATATGAGCATGCTGCCAAATTTGAGTATGTTATGTGCTTGTGACATTGTCTTGATTTGATGATCATATGAACTTGTCTTGACATGTTTGTACTTGTAATGTGATAGAACCAGGAGTAAACTTTCTGGAAAAGGATAGAGTGGATCATCCTAAAGCCAAGAACAAAGGAGTGTGGATCCAAGAATAGCTAGCTTCGAGTATTGTGACTGTAGTTATCTCTAGGGTTAGGACTAGGTCCTAACCAATGCATACTTGTTACATTCTTGAAATGTTAAATGAATCTAATAATGGACTTTACTTAATAAGGGAAGAATGATTAAATTAATTCATGAAACTTGATGTCAACCTTGTATACATGTTTGATTCGATTGATAAGCATGTTGAGTGGTAACATTAGTGCTTGTATGCTTCATGCGGCATGTGATCAATGTTTAAAGAGCTTGCTTGTAATGTTATCACACTTGATGAAATGAAATCATGAGAACTACATGTCATGTGAGCTATGGCTCAAAGGCCTAAGTGCCTAATATGAAATGAACTTGCTTGACATGAACTTGATCTTGAAACACTTGAATAAATGGTAAATCGAACAACCTTGGTAGCTAGTTGGACTAGGTAGAAGGGCGTGCCTTAGAGTCTAGAGCTCATTGTGTAAGGGTGGACTACAGTCCAGGGCTAAGACCCCTATTTGGCGACAGACGGAGGGTACATATGTGGTCTTTGGCGACAGTAGGAGGGTTGACCAGCACTACGGTGCATCTTGTGGCGACAGTTGGTTGGAGACTCGATTACCTATACATACTAAGTACCATGGGGTTGTTTAATTGATAAAACATGTAATAACAATCCTAAAACACATGTGACTTGTCTTGAAAGCCATGAATTGTATGTTTCGTGTCATGTAAGCATGACTTCCTTGATTACTTGTTTTATAAGCATGATGTGAATGATTCACGATATGAATTTTTGATTCTTGTTCTTGATAGCCAAATTATATGATCCTTAGCTAGGATTACTCTAATGTTTGATATCCTTAAATAGGATTACTCAATTGCTTGAAATCCTTAGCTAGGTTTATACTTGATTAAATGACATGAAACTTGAAATAACAAATGGATAGACTTAGTACTACCTCACTAAGTACATTCTAGTACTTATCACTCTCGTTTTCATTCTTCCCAACTACATGATAAAGGATACGAGTGTTGCTTTATCTTGAAGCCTAATTCCTTGAGCTTGAAGCAAGTCACACAAGCTCTGCCTAAGTATGGTTTCATACTTGTTTTTGTATGTCGCCTAGAATGGTGGCACTAGAATAGATATAGTTAGTTGAACATGCATTTTGGTACTTGTATATAACGTCTTGATGGGCCTACTATGTTATGAACCAATTAGCATGTATGTAATGATGTTAAAATACTTGTAATGTAAAGGATGTTGCTGCGCATATGATGATGGAATGAAATGATCTAATGTTTGAACTAGTTTCCCTTAGAACAATTGAAAGCTTGTTATTGTACTTGACTTGCTCGAATTGAAAGTAGGATAACCGAATCATATTACTTGTATTCCATTTTATTGTCTTGCAAATCTTATGATCACTTGTTTGTGTGTTTATACCATTATGTATGTGTTTGGTACTAGCATGGTGTTTGCTGAATGTATAAGAATAGAATGTGGCTTGAATGGAAGCTAGTTTCATGTAAATTGAATGATCAAGAGATGCTAGAAATTAGGGATAAAATGTACATGTATGTGTCTAAGGATCAAACAAATGAAATGGAATTAGGTTGTTATCTTGGGGAAATTTGAATGTTAGGGATAAAATGAAGTAAAGTGTATTGATATTGTAGAAACTTATAATGAAAGAATGAAAGGATTTAATTTAGCGGCCTTGTTTCGAATGCCTTTGGTGATTTGAAGTCTAATTATAAGCTTACTTGTTTGATAAGTAAGTATGGTAAGTTGCTTGCTTGTTTTTGACTGTTTTGTATTGCCTTGTTGCTTGACATTGCTTGCCTATGTAACGCTCCCGAGCCGGTTTGCTACTAGCCCAGGGTAAGGGGTGTTACATAATTGATCTCGGATGAATCGAGAAAGAGATTTTGTGACCTTCTTGTAACATCTCGTGTATTAGTTCCTCGTTGTTAAGAACACACACTCTATCCTTGAAATATAGGAGTCCATTCGACTTGAGGGAGAAGTCAGAGTTAGACTCAAAGTCTAGCTTGGATATGATCTTCTAAAGATCTGGATCAGTTTGCTGGAGTTCTTTGATTCTCAAGATTAGACCAGATTGAACTTGAAGTTCAGACAAGAATTTTTGTCCTTTGGATAAACGGAAATGAGCATTGATAGCCAAGGAAGCTACAAACGAAAAGATAAGATCATTAAGGAAGATTTCAAATGGTTACTTGCAAGACAAGAAAGATTCAATTCAAATGGTTACTTGTAATCTAAGAAAGATTAAATTGGATTAAATTATTCTAGAATTTAGAATTAGGGGTTTACCCGAGTATGGTCTGGGACTAAGGGCATCAGCAACCATGTTTGTTTTCCCCAGATGGTAGTCAATAACCAAATCGTAGTCTTTAAGCAATTCTAGCTATCTCCTTTGCCTCATATTCAAGTCTTTCTGAGTTAGAAGGTATTTGAGACTCTTGTGGTCTGTGAACAGGTTACATTTCTCCCCGTACAAGCAATGTCTCCAAATTTTGAGAGCAAACACGATAGCTGCCAGTTTTAGATCGTGTGTAGGGTAGTTTGAATCAGGTGGTTTTAGTTTCCTTGAAGCATAAGCTACCACTTTTCCATCTTGCATTAGGACACATCCTAATCCAAATGAGATGCATCACTATAGACAATGAATTCTTTGCCTGATTCTGGTTGGATAAGAATAGGTGCATGAGTCAGAGCTTGTTTAAGTTGATCGAAGCTTCGTTGTTGGTTCTCTGACCAAACAAATTGGGTGAGTTTATGGGTTAGCTTAGTCAAGCTTGCGGCAATGGATGAAAATCCCTTGACAAAAAGTCGATAATATATGGCTAAACCGAGAAAGCTTCTGACGTTGCCAACATTTCTCGAAGGTCTTCAATTCAGGATGGATTGAATCTTGCCCGGTTATTCTTTAATTCCTTCTGCCGAGATGACATGGCCAATGAACGAGACTTCCGATAGCCAGAATTCACACTTAGAGAACTTTGCGAACAATTAACGTTCTTAGAGAGTTTACAATACAATTCGAAAGTGTTCCAAATGTTCTTCCTTATTCCGAGAATAGACCAGGATGTCATCGATGAAGACGACCACAAACTTGTCAAGAAAGGGCTTGAATACACGGTCATGAGGTCCATGAAAGCATCTGGAGCATTCGCTAACCCGAATGGCAGAACAAGGAATTCGAAATGGCCATATTGAGTACGAAAGGTTGTCTTGGGTACATCTTCTTCTTTTACCCTCATTTGATAGTATCCCGATCGAAGATCGATCTTTGAGAATACTGAAGCATCCTTGAGTTGATTGAAGAGATCTTCTATCCTTGGGAGAGGATATCGATTCTTGATAGTAAGCTTGTTCAATTGATTGTAGTCAATACAGAGTCTCATCGTCCCATCTTTCTTCTTCACGAACAAGACTGGAGCACCCTAGAGAGACGAGCTAGGTCGAATAAAGCCTTTGTCTTGTAGCTCTTGGAGTTGCTTCTTGAGTTATTTCAACTCAACAGGTGCCGTTCGATAAGGTGTGATGGACACCGGAGTTGTTCCAGGTTGAACTTCAATCCTGAACTCTACTTCTCTAGTTGGAGGAAGACTAAAGAGTTCATCGGGAAAAACATCAATGAATTCAGATACAATTTTTACTTGATTGTGAATAGGCTAAATGTATATAGAACCCTGTTTTGATCATGTTAGTAAAAGAATTGAGGCTTGAATAGAGTAGGATACTTTATGGAAAATGAATGCACCTAATTGGATTAGTTAAAACTATGTAATGGATTGCTCAATTAGTGAATTAGATGTATGATGTTGATCAAATTGAATTTAACATGATAATGCCCTATTTTAAGCACATTGCTAGGATAATTAGAATGACCTAGACATGAATGAAAGTGAAAATAAGTTGAATTTCCATGTTAGAACCTTGTTAAAATTAGTTATGAAAATAGAAACTCAACCTAGTGTAATCTGCCCAGAATGCTTTGTTCTAGGCAGTAACTTTGAAAAATCACCATAAATTGTATAAAATGAATTTAAGGTTGAAATTTTTATGGATAGTACCTTGACATGTCTAAATTCATTAGGAGAAAACAGAAGTGAATTCTGGATTGTAGAATGAATTGTAGAGAAGAAAAACTAGGGATAGTGCAAACTGTCCAGCGTAGCAAATTGCTCAGTCTTTAAGTTAAAAACTGTATTAAGTGGCAAAGAACTAAAAGGCAAGGCCTATATGGGTAGAAATAAAACTACGTTAGCTTTCCAACGGTGTAAACCAATTGAAATTCTGATGTACAGAATGAAAGTTGTGCAGGTTTAAATGAACATACTACATGCTGCCTAGTAGCAACAGTTTAGGCAATTGTACACTGTTTTTCGGACATTGATTCTGCTCTATTTTACAAGAATTGGAGTATAGATAAAAGTGGTTAAGTGTAGTAAAGAAAATACGTGAACATGCTGCTAGATTTGTATATGTTGTATACTTGTAACATTGCCTAGATTGAATGATTTTGTGAACTTGTATTGATATGTGTTTACTTGTAATGTGTTAGAACCATTAGTGGACTTGGTGGATGAGGAAGGAGTGGGCCACCCTAAAGGCAAGAACAAAGGAGTGTGGATCCAAGAGAAGATAAGCTTGGAGTATTGTGAGTGTAGTTATCTCTAGGGTTAGGACTAGGTCCTAACCAATGCATGCTTGTTTACATTCTTGTAATGCTTAAATGAACCTAATATGGGCTTGACTTAATAAGGAAATAATGACTAGTAATGCCTGAAATTTGATCACATCTTGAATACATGTTTTATTCTAATTTTAAGCATGTTTAAGTGGTAACATTGGTGCATGTATGTGTCATGATGCATGTGATCGAATGCTAAAGAACTTGCTCGAGGTATTGTCTCATCTTGATGAAATGAACACATGATAATTACATGGTATGTGAGCTATGGCTCAATTGGCCTAAGGGCATAGCATGAAATGAACTTGCTAGTTGACATGATCTTGAACTTGAAATACTTGTATGAAAGGCCTAAATCGAACAACCTTGATAGCTAGTTGGACTAGGTATAGGGCATGCCTTAGAGTCTAGAGCTCATTATGTAAGGGTGGACTACGGTTCAGGGCTAAGGCCCCTATTTGGAAATAGACAGAGGGTACGTACGTGGTCTTTGGTGACAGTAGGAGGGTTGACTAGCATTACGGTGTATCTTATGGCAACTGTTGGTTAGAGACTCGATTACATATAAAAACTAAGTACCAAGGGGGTTGTTTAATTGATAAAAAATGAGATAACAATCCTATATCACATGTTACTTGTCTTGAAAGCCATGAATTAAATGTTACTTGACATGAAAGCCACGAATTGTATGTTACTTGGCATGAAATCCTTGAGTTGTAGGTTACTTGTCATGTAAGCATGACTTAATTGACTTCTTGTTATGCAAGTATGATTTGCTTGTTTATTGATATGAAAGCATGAAGTATGATTATATGTCTCTTGTTCCATATGCTAGCCGAATGCTTGAATCCTTAGCTAGGATCATTCTAATGCTTAAAATCCTTAGCTAGGATTATACTTGATTAAATGGCACAAAACATGTTAAAACAAATGGTTAGAACTACTTACTACCTCACTAAGTACATTCCTGTAATTATCACTCTTGTTTCATTCCTCCCAACAACAAGATAACGGATTCGAGTGTTGCTTGATCTTCAAGCTTGATTTCTTGAGCTAGAAGCAAGTCACACAAGCATTGCCTAAGTATGGTTTCATACTTGTTTTGTATATCTCCTAGATTGGTGGCACTAGATTGTATAGAGTTTAGCTTGATCATGCATTTTGGAATTCCTGAAAACTTGTATATATTGTCCTTGTATGGGCCTACTATGTTATCAACTTGGTTGATGATGTGAATCATGTAATGAACTTAAACTACATGTAATAGAATGGTTTTCATGTGCATAAATGGATTTATATATAGAATGACCACGTGTTTGATCTAGTTTACCTTGGAACATTCGAATGCCTTTTTTATGTACATGTGTATGCTTGAATTGAAAGTAGAATGAGATGAACCATGATGCTTGACCTACCATTCGAATGCTTCATGTCTTGTATGAATATACCTTGATGTAGGTATTGTTTGGTGTTAGTATGACGATTTTCGAATGGATAGGTATAGTGTATGACTTGAATGGAAACTAGTTACATGCAAATTGAATGTTCAAGAATCATGTTATTAATTTAGGTATGAGATATTACATGTATACATCTAGGATCAATGAAATGAAATGAAGCATGTTTGTACCCTTAGGTCTTTCGAATGAGGTATGATAACATGGATTGAAAATGCAAAATGAATAATGAAAGAAGTAACCTATAATGTAAGCATGAAAGCAAAATTTTAATGGTCTATTCGAATGCCCTTCATGTCTTGAAATCAATTGCGTGTTTGCTTGCATGATATGTATTGAATGCTTGGTTCCGTGTTAGTTAAGTAACTCATCTAATAAGGATGAGTTATCAATTCTTGCTTGCTTGTTCTTGCTTGTATTGCTTTTATTGTAATGTCCTTGTCCTTGCTTGGTAACGCTCCCAAGCTGGTTTGCTACTAGCCCGGGGTAGGGGTGTTGCATGCATAGTGTGTTATGTAAAATCCAGCAACCAATTGAGTCATATGTGACACCGTATACTCAAGCATACAATTCAATATAAACATCTAGACTGTTGCTGCCTGGCAGCATGTGCATTGCTTGCTTATATGTTCATATCTTTTATTTCGTACGTCGTAATTTTGAACCGTTTACACCATTACAAAGCTAACTTGATTTTATTTCTAACCCTATAGGTCTTTCATTTTAATCCTTTGCCAATTAATACAATTTTTAGCTTAAAGATAGGGCAATTTACAACACTAGACAGTTTGCACTATCCCTAGTGTTTCTTCTCTACAATTCATTATACAATCCAAAATTCAGTTTTGTTTTCTCCTAATGAATTCAGACATGTTAGTTTACTGTCCATAAAAATTTCAGCCTTATATTCCATTTATAAAATTTATGGTGATTTTTCAAAGTTACTGTCCAGAACAAAGTTTTCTGGGCAAATTACACTAGGTTAAGCTTCTAGCTTCATAATTCATCTAAACAAGATTCTAACATGTTTGTTCAGCATATATACTCATTCATACATGTCTAGGTCAGTCCAATTATGTGTCCAACCTATAAAAACAGGGCAATTAAGCAATATTTTCAATTTGATTCATTAAGACATCAATTCACTAGAATTTCCAGCATCCACAATTTCAATTCACATATCAATCATCCATTCTAATCATCATCCAAAATTTCCAGCATCCAGCATAGCATTTCACCATCAACTTGGCTATTGACAACATCAATTTCTCCTAGTAATTCGAATGGCATATCAATTTCATGGATTGATCAATCAATTGAACTTCCTAACTAGTTCATAGCATCAATTCACTAACTATTCATCAATTTCATATAATTCAAGCAAAAAACCTAAATCTACATGCATCATTTGAATCTATAACACATTAAGGAAGAGATTTTACCTTCCTATCAAGATTATATGAATGCTAGCAATTCCAATTTCTCCAATTACAAGCTTGAATGTATGGCTATGGAGTTTTCTCACTCAATTTCCTTTTCTCTATTCTTTGTTTATCTACACGGAAATCGGAAAAGAAGATGATAATGGATAATCCATTATTTCCTCCCAAATGACTAATTTATCCTTAATTATCCACTAATTAATGTGTGGGGGCATTGTAGGAATTTAGAAATTTACCATGCATTCCTTCATTTTGTTGTTTGTTTTGGTTTGGTCACTTATACATTAGGTTACCACTTTTTCATTTATAGCATTCTAGCCCTTAATAACTAGACCTAGTATCTTATTTTCAATCAATTAGGGATCAAATGAAGGCATTGTAGTAATTTCTTTTATACTAGCTTTGAGGATATTATAGAGGCACTATTTATATGGACAGAAATGTTATTTGTTTACTAACTATAAAAGTTTGAAATACCTCCTAACTCAAAAAGAGCTAAATCTTCGACAATAAAGATGGATCGAATTGATAAAAGACTATGATTTGGTCATAGATTATCACTCGGGCAAAGCCAATGTTGTGGCTGATGCACACAGTCGACAACATTCTAGTTTGAACAAACTATTTCCTTTCTTTCTATCTGTTCGAAAGATGGAAATGGTCTATGTCTAAAAACTTGTCTTAGTTTTTTGTAGCTTCAAACTCTATAAATGCCCATTTTCGAGTGTCCAAAAAGCAAGGATCAATGGCCACCATTCGAATTCAATCAGACCTCGTACCTAGAATTTGATTACTTCAACAATCGGTCCTGAATTACAAGAAATTGAGCTCAAACTTAAGAATGGTACTGAATCAGATTTCTCTTTAAGAGATGATGGATTACTCTATTTTCGGAATAGAATATGTATTCCTAATGATCCTGCCTTGAGAAAAGAAATTTTGCAAGCTCATAATAGCCCTTTCTCAATACATCCGACATCTGTTAAGATGTATAAGATCTCAAAGTCTTGTATTGGTGGCTGGGAATGAAATCTGCTATTACGGACTTTGTTTCTAAATGCTTAGTTTGTCAGAAAGTAAAAGCCAAACACCAAGTTCCTTTGGGTTTGTTGCAACCTATTGAAATACCTCAATGGAAACGGGAGCAAATCATGATGGATTTTGTTAGTGGATTGCCTTTGTCACCAAAGAAGAATGATGCTATTTGGGTGATCGTAGATAGATTTTCAAAATCAGCCCACTTTCTTCCTTTTCGAATGAACATGAGTTTGTAACAATTAGCAGAATTGTACATATGAGATATAATAAGACTTCATGGTATTCCTATTTCTACAATCTCTGACAGGGACTCCAAATTTACTTCTAGGTTTTGGATGTCCCTTCAGAAAGCTCTCGGAGCTAAGATCAATCTCAGTGCAGCGTTTCACCCTCAATCAGATGGACAATCTGAAAGAATTATACAAGTCTAGGAAGACGTGCTTAGAGCTTGTATACTTGATTTCAGGAAGAGTTGGGATAAAATTTTACCATTAGTCGAATTCTCCTACAACAATAGCCACCAATCTTCCATTCAAATGGCACCTTTTGAAGCCCTTCATGGGAGAAAATGTAGAACTCCTCTGTGTTGGTCAGGGGTGGGAGAGAACAGAGCTTTGGTATCGTAACTTCTTTGAGAAACTAAAGAGCAAATACAAGTTATTTGTAGTCGATTAAAAGAAGCCTTCGATCGACAAAAAGCTTATGCTGGTCGTAAGAGAAGGGATAATCAATATCAAGTGGGAGACAGAGTGTTTCTTAAAGTATCACCGTGGAAAAAGGTGTTCAGATTCGGGAAAAAAGGGATAACTCAGCCCCCGTTTTATTGGGCCATTTGAAATAATAGGAAGGATAGGCCCTTTTGCTTATCGATTAGCCTTACAGGAACAATTCAACAAAATACACAATGTATTTCATGTGTCATTGCTGCGTAGTTACCGGTCTGATCCATCTCATATTCTCGAGCCTGATGAAGTAGAGTTGAATCCCATCTTGACATATGATGAAGAACCTATTCAAATCCTTGATCGAGAAGATAGAATGCTTCGAAATAAAACAATCTCCCTTGTTAAAGTGTTATGGAAGAATCATAGAAGTAAGGAAGCTACGTGGGAGCCTGAATCTACCATGAGAAATCAATACCCACACTTATTTTCCTTAGGTAAATTCGAGGACGAATTTCCTTAAGGTGATGGGATTTGTAACACCTTCATTCGACTTTTAGCGAGAATGTATTAATATGTTGTGTTTAGAAAATTAGTCTAGATGACTAAAATTTAGTTCTTCTTGATGGGGCCGAATTGAAAGGTTGAGAATTAGGGGATCAATTGTGAGGTGACCAAAAAGATAACAATTAAAGTATGAGTTTTGCATGGTGAATAAAATTTTAAATAGGAATTTGGGGAGTGGCTCGGTTGTTAGATTGACATGTGGGGTTAATTTTAATGAATTAACAAACAAGAAGACCATTTTTCTTCATTTCTTCTTCATATCGAGAGTTTGAATAGAGAGAAAGAGAGAGTTGTTCAAGAGCTTTTGTGCTTGGTAATCAAGGGTCTAGGGCTGGTTTGATGCTTGCATTTACAAGATGTAAGTTTCCTTGTTAAATTTTGGCATCCAAATGTGGCATTGAGATTATAGTTAGAACCGATGATTGTAATACCCCAAATCATGGCCTAGCAACATGTCATAAACTAATTAGAACTTAATTATACAAATAATTTACAAATGTGAAGAATTAATTAAACCTAGTGACTAAATTAGATGGATTGGTAAAGAAGTAGCCTAATCATGAAGGATCAAATAGTAAAAAATGGTAAATGTAGAATTGGATGCAATAAGGATATGTAATTAAGGATTTATGAAGCAATTAGACCATAATTTGGCAAGTGGAGGCAAATAGTCAAGCCATGTGATAACAACATGGCCAAGTGGCCATCTTTCTATCATTTTCTCCACCTCGGCCGAAAATTTATCTCATTCATCTAAGAAAAGAAAACCACCATTTTAGATGAAGGAAGCTTGCATGTGATCAAAATTGCATGAAAATTTAATAGCTAGGAAGATTGTAAGTGGATTATAAATCCTTCCTACTTAGCAACTTGTTTGAATGACTGATTGATGATGTTCTTGTTGTATAAATTGAATTGAATGATTGTTGTGTATGTTAGGATCATGCTAGATTTTAATTGAACTTGAAATTTTGATTGCTAGTAGCTAAATTGCAAAAGGAAATGTATATGGATGCTGGAAATTTAAGAAATGTGTATATGATTGTAAACAATGTTGAATTGGGACTGTTTTGGTAGTGAAAATGTTTAAGCATGTTAATTGAATATAGAACCCTGTTTTGATCATGTTGGTAGATGAATTGAGTAGATATGTTGCTGGAAAATGAATGCACGTAATTGGATTAGTTAAATTAGGTAATGGATTGCTCAATTGGTAAATTGGATGTGCAACGTTGATCAAATAGATCAAATTGGGTTCAACATGATAATGCCCTATTTTAAGCTCACTGCAAGGTGAATTAGGTTGACCTAGACATGTAAGAACGTGAAAATGAATTGAATTACCATGTTAGAACCTTGTTAAAATGAGTTAAGAAGCAAGAAATTCAGCCTAGTGTAATCTGCCTAGAATGCTCTCTTCTGGGCAGTAAATTTGAAAAATAACTATAAATTGTATAAAATGAATTTAAGGATGGAATTTTTATGGACAACACCTTGGTATGTTTAAATTCATTAGGATAAAACATAACTGAATTCTAGTTGTAGAATGAAATGTAGAGAAGAAACACTAGGGACAGTGCAAACTGTCCAGTGTAGAAAATTACCCTGTCTTTAAGTTAAAAACTGTATTAATTGGCAAAGAACTAAAATGCAAGCCTTATATGGTTATAAAGACAATTTCTTTAGCTTTCCAACGGTGTAAACCAATTGAAATTATGACGTATGGAATGAAAGTTATACCTGATTAAGTGATTGAAATTATGACGTACGGAATGAAAGTTATGCATGATTAAGTGACTAGAGTGCAAGCTGCCTGGCAGCAACAGTATAGGTAATTGTACACTATTTTGTGGCAATCTGTAAACTATTTTGTAAACAGTTTTAGGACATTGATTCTGCCCGGTTTTACAAGGATTAGAGTATAGATAAGTGTAGTTAAGTGTAGTGGAGATTGTATATGAACATGCTGCCAGACTTGCATATGTTATGTGCTTGTAACATTGCTTTGATTGAATGATCTTGTTTTGACATGTAATTGTTGTGTAATGTGATAGAACCAGGACTAAACTTGGTGGAAGAGGATAGAGTGGGTCATCCTAAAGCCAAGAACAAATGAGTGTGGTTCCAGGACTAGCTAAGCTTGGAGTATTGTGAGTGTAGTTATCTTTAGGGTTAGGACTAGGTCCTAACCAATGCATACTTGTTTACATTCTTGAAATGTTAAATTAATCTAATCATGGACTTGACTTAATAAGGGAATAATGACTAGTAATGCATGATGTTTGATCACATCATGAATACATGTTTTATTTGAATGCTAAGCATGTTTAAGTGGTACATTAGTTCTTGTATGTGACATGTTGCATGTGATCGAATACTAATGAAATTACTTGAGATATCATCTCATCTTGATGAAATGATACATGAAAATTACATGAAATGTGAGATATGGCTCAAATGGCCTAAGGTCCTAATATGAAATGAACTTGCTTGACATGATCTTGATCATGAAACACTTGAATAAATGGTAAATCGAACAACCTTAGTAGCTAGTTGACTAGGTAGAAGGGCATGCCTTAGAGTCTAGAGCTCATTGTGTGAGGGTGGACTACAGTCCATACCTAAGGTCCCTATTTGGCGATAGATGGAGGGTATGTATGTGGTCTTTGGCAACAGTAGGAGGGTTGACCAGCAATACGGTGCATTTTGTGGCGATAGTTGGTTGGAGACTGGATTACCTATACAAACTAAGGACCAAGGGGGTTGTTTAAATGATAACAAATGTAATAACAATCCTAAAACACATGTGACTTGTCTTGAAAGCTATGGATAGTCTGTTACTTGACATGAAAGCCATGAATTGTATGTTACTTGTCATGTAAGCATGACTTTCTTGATTACTTGTTTTGTAAGCGTGATGTGCTTGATTTTTTATATGAATACATAAAGTATGATTCCATGTTCTTGTTCGTTGATAGCCGAATGTTTGATATCGTTTGCTAGGATTATCTTGATGCATGAAAGCCCTAGCTAGGATCAATCTAGTGCTTGAAAGCCCTATCTAGTTTCATTCTTGTTTAAATGACACAAAACAAGACATAACAAATGGTTAGAACTAGTTACTACCTCACTATGTACATTCTTGTACCTATCACTCTCGTTTTCATTATTCCCAACTACAGGATAAAGGATACGAATGTTGCTTGATCTTGAAGCCTGTTACCTTGAGCTTGAAGCAAGTCACACAAGCTTTGCCTAAGTATGGTTTCATACTTGTTTTGTATATCTCCTAGATTGGTGGCACTAGATTGTATATAGTTTATCATGTTCATGCATTTTGGTACACTTGAACTTGTATATATGTTCTTATTCTTGAATGGGCCTACTATGTTACGAATTTAGTAACAACAATGTAATGAACTTAGATTACATGTAATGGATGATGTTTTGCTGCGCAAATATTGAATAAACTTATGAAATGTTCAAGTCAACTATCTAGCTTACATTGATGCTCGAATGTTTTGGAAATTTTATGGTCTCATGTGCATGATCATACCTTGTTGTATGTGTTATGTATGTTTGTATAGATGATTGTCAAATGGTTATGCATCAAAAAAGTGTAACACCCCCTACCCGAGATAGTAGGAACCCAGCTCGGGAGCATTACTTAACAAGCAAGCAATGACAATACAAGACATTGCAATAGACAATAACAATACAATACAAGAATCAATTAAGCAATCACATACTTACCTAGCAAACAAGTAAGCTCTCATTTGTTTCCAAATCATCCAAGACATTCGAACTAGGCAATACAAACAACCAAGAACAAGCAATCAAGTCTTCCTACTTACTTAGCAAACAAGTAACCACACAATTGATTCATGCTCATCCAAAACCATTCATACATTACTGATCATGCAAGTAACTGATGTTAAATTTCAAATCATCTAAGTCATTCGAACTAGACATCAAACTATCTTCTTCATGATTACATTATAGGCTACTACTACTTACATTTCAATTTACTTCATTTTATACCATATCATTTGAATGAATCCTAAGTATAACATGCTTCTATTCAAGTCTTACACTATCCCTAAGCAATCAGAAATCATCATGTACTCACATTAGGCAATTCGGCCTTACCAAATCTAACACACAACAATACTTTCATCATGGTAAATTCTTACAAGACATGAAGCATTCTAATGGTAGGTCATGCAACATGGTTTATCACATTCTACCTTCAATTTAAGCATACACATTCGGCCATTAACAGAAGATACATACAACAAGAAATTATCATACACATGAGACCATAATTTCCCAAAGCATTCAAGCATCAATGTAAGCTAGATAGTTCACTTGAACATTTCATAAATCTATTCAATGTTTGCGCTGCAAAACATCATCCATTACATACTTGATACTAAATACATAACAAGGTAGGCCCATCAAGACATTAAATACAAGCTTCAAAATGCATGATGAATGCTATTTATATACATATAGTGCCACCATTCTAGGAGATATACAAAACAAGTATGGGCTCATACTTAGGCAAAGCTTGTGTGAGTTGCTTCTTGCTCAAGGTAGCAGGCTTCAAGATCAAGCAACGAATTAATCCTTTATCCCGTAGGTTGGGAAGAATGAAACAAGAGTGATAAGTACAAGATTGTACTTAGTGAGGTAGTAACTAGTCTAACCATTTGTTATTTCAAATTTCATGTGTCATTAATCAAGTATAGACCTAGCTAAGGCTTTCAAGCATTAGAGTGATCTTAGCTAGTCTTTCAAGCATCAATATTATCCTATCTAAGGATATCATGTATTCGGCTATCAATGGACATGAAACAAGAATCATACTTCATGAATCAAGCACACATGCTTGCAAAACAAGAAATCACAGAATCATGCTTTCAAGTCAAGTAACATACATTTCATGGCATTCAAGACAAGTATCATGTATTATTGGAAGGTTATTACAATTGTTATTCATTAAAAACCCCCCTTGGTACTTAGTGTGTATAGGTAATCGAGTTTCCAACCAACTATCGCCACAAGATGCACCGTAGTGTTGGTCAACCCTCCTACTGTCACCAAAGACCACATACGTACCCTCTGTCTGTCACCAAATAGGGGCCTTAGCCCTGGACCGTGGTCCACCCGTACATAATGAGCTCTAGACTCTAAGGCATGTCCTTCTACCTAGTCCAACAAGCTACCAAGGTTGTTCGATTTACCATTTATTCATGTGTTTCAAGATCAAGATCATGTCAAGCAAGTTCATTTTATATTAGGCCATTGAGCCATAGCTCACATGTCGAGTAGTTTCATGTTTCATTTCATCAAGATTATAACATGTCTCAAGCAAGTCTTTAACATTCAATCACATTGCATCATAGCACATACAAGCATCCATGTTATCACATAATCATATTCATGCATTCGAAAGAGACATGTATTCATGGCTAGGATCAAGTTTCATGTATTACTTTAATCATCCTTCCCTTATTAGGTCAAGTTCATGATTAGATTCATTTAGCATGTCAAGAATGTAACAAGAATACATTGGTTAGGACCTAGTCCTAACCCTAGAGGTAACTACACTCACAATACTCCAAGCTTAGATAGTCTTGAATCCACACTCCTTTGTTCTTGGATTTAGAATGATCCACTCTATCCTCTTCCACCAAGTTTACTCCTGGTTCTAACACAGTACAAGTACAAGTACAAGCATGTCAAAACAAGGTCACAAAGTCATTCAATTCAAGACAAGATTACAAGTATACAACATTCATAAATTTGGCAGTATGCTCTTGTACATTTTCCATTACACTTAACTACACTTTTCTATATTCTAGTTCATGTAAAACAAGGCATAATCAAAGGCCTACAACTGTTTACAAGACAATTTGCAAAATGCCACAAAACAGTGTGCATTTGCCTATGCAGCTGCTGCTATGCAGCTTGCACTCTAGTCACTAAATCATGCATATCTTCCATTTCGTACGTCAGAATTGAAATTGGTTTACACCTTTGGAAAGCTAAAAAAATTGCCTTTATATCCATATAAGGCTTGCATTTTAGTTCTTTTCCAATTAATACAGTTTTTAACTTAAAGACAGGGCACCTTTACTGGACAGTTTGCACTGTCCCTACTGTTTCTTCTCTGCATTTCACAATACAACCTAGAGTTCAGTTCTGTTTTCTCCTAGTGAATTTATACATACCAAGGTTTCGTCCATAAAATATTCAGCCTTAAATTAATTATACACTGTTTATAGTGGTTTTTCAAAGTTACTCCCATAACAGAGCATTCTGGGCATATTACAGTAGGTTGGATTTCTAGCTTCTTAACTCATTTTAGCAAGGTCCTAACATGGAAATTCTATTCATTTTCATGTTCATACATGTCTAGGCTACCATAATTCACCTAGCAATGTTCTTAAAATAGGGTATAATCATTTTGAACCTAGTTTGATCTATTTGATCACATTTACACATTAAATTCATCAACTAGGCAGTCCATTACCTAATTTAATAGTTCAATTAGGTGTAGTCACATTTCCAACAACACATGTATTCAATTCAATCTTCTTTTTACCTATAAACATGATCAAAACAGGGTCCTATATTCATTTAACATGTTTACACAATTTCTCAATCAAAATAGTCCCTAATCAAGACTGTTTTCAATCATGTTCATATACCTCAATTTCCAATAACATTACATATATCCTATATCAACTTGGTTACTAGAAATCAAGATTTCAAGTTTACAATGAAGCTAGCATGTCCCTAACATGTATATCATTCATCCAAGTTCATCAAGACAACAAGAACATCATCAATAACTCATTCAATCAAGTTCCTAGGGAGAAAGGATTTAGAATTCACTTACAATTTTCCTAGCTATTCAATTTTCATGCAATTGATCTCATGCAAGCTTTCTTCCTCTCAACAATGGTGATAGGATGATAACAAGATGGCCATTTGGCCATGGTGTTATCACATGGCTTAGCTATTTGCCTCCACTTGGCAATTTTTGGTCTAATTATTTCATAAATCCTTAATTACTAACCTTAATTGCATGCAATTTTATATTTACAATTTGTTACTCTTTTATCCTCATAATTAGGATACTTCTTTATCAATCCATGTAATTTAGTCACTAGGTTTAATCAATCCTTCTTTAACATGATTAGGCTACATCTTCACTAATCCTTGGTGAATCGAGAATGAGATTTGGTGAGCTTCTTGTAGCATTTCTTGTTTTAGTTCCACATTGTTAGGAACACATACTCTATCCTTGAAATAGAGGAGTCCATTTGACTTGAGGAAGAAGTCATAATTATACTCAGAGTCTAGCTTGGATACGATCTTTTGAAGATCTGGATCAATTTGTTGGAGTTATTTAATTCTTATGATTAAGCTGGATTGAACTTGAAGTTTAGACAAGAATTTCCATCCTTCGGATAAACGGAAATGAGCATTGATAGCCAAATAAGCTACAAATGAAAGAACAGGATCATTAAGGTAGAACTTTCGAGTAGTTACTTGCAAGACAAGTAAGGCATTCGAATGGATTACTTGAAATCCAAGAAATATTAAATTCGATTGAAATATTCTAGAATTTAGATTTAGAGGCTTACCCGAGTATGGTTTGTGACTAAGGGCATCAACAACCACGTTTGCTTTCCCTGGATGGTAGTTGATAACCAAATCATAGTCTTTAAGCAATTCTAGGCATCTTTTTTATCTCAGATTCAAATCTTTCAGAGTCAGGAGGTATTTAAGACTCTTGTGGTCTGTGAACAAGTTACATTTCTCCTTGTACAAGTAATGTCTCCTTATTTTGAGAGCAAACACGATAGCTGCCAATTCTAGATTGTGTGTTGGATAGTTTGACTCCTGTGGTTTCAGTTTCCTTGAAGCATAAGCTACCACTTTTCCATCTTGTATTAGGACACATCCTAGTCCTAAATGAGATGCATCACTATAGACAGTGAATTTTTTACCCGATTCTGGTTGGATAAGAATCGGTGTATGAGTCAGTGCTTGTGTAAGTTGATCGAAGCATTGTTTTTGGTTCTCTGGCCAAACAAAAGGCGTGTCTTTGCGAGTTATCTTAGTCAAGCTTACGGCAATGGATGAGAATCCTTTGACAAATCGCTGATGATACCCGGCTAAATCGAGAAAGCTTCTGATTTCACTAACATTCCTTGGAGGTCTCCAATCCATGATGGATTGAATTTTGCTTGGGTCTACTTTGATTTCTTGTAACATCCTAAATCCTAGCCTAGAAGTATTGAAACCAATTGCTTAAGTTGATAGGTTAATTGAACCTATAATTTAAGCTAAATTGATTAGTCAAGGATCTAATTGAAAGAATGAAAGAACAAAGTAACCAAATTTAGGTGACCAACTTGCAAACTCTAGCAATTTTAAAGAATGCATGCTAAAGTTTCAATATTCCATAGTTGTCCTTGATTAAGTTAATATTAAGGATAAATTAAGGGACATATTGGACATTTCACAAGTCCAATATCTTGTATTAGATGATTGTCATCATCTTCTTCATTACACTAGTGCCGAATTGAAGAAGAGAGAAAGGAAAGCTTGAGGGAGAAAGATTGAATCCATGCCCTAGAACCTTTATTTAGCTCCAAATTAAGTCTAGATAGCTTAGTGAGTAAGGTAATTATTTGTTTCTCTTGTAAATTTCATGTTTGAATTGTTTGAATTGAAATGGAAATGTGATTTGAGTGTATAGATGCTAGAAATGTGATGAACATGTAATAGACTCATTTATAATTGTTGGAATTGATCTCAAAATTGTTATATGACATGTTAGGTTGCATTACATGTTGAATTGTTGTGGTTATATGCTAGAAATTATGTGTAAGGAATGGTGTAACAAACTAGGTTGCTGGAAATTTGAAATTGGATGTTAATGTAAGAATTGAATGGTTATAACTTGTAATTGAGCTATGGAATTAATGAATTGATCATGATCACGTTTAGATAATGTAAATTGTATGTTAAACAAGCTAAATTGTTAGCAACCAATGCTGGAAATGAAGGATAAAAGTATGAAAATAGTCATATAGCCTAGAAACTATTTTAGTAAGAACCTATTGTTTAAACATGCAAAATTAAGCTTTGTAACCAAGCTGATCTATTTTGGCTGCCTTGATTAATGAATTAACATTGAATAAACATGTTAGGATGCCATATAAAATGAATTATAGGGCTAAAACATTGGTTAAAATGAATTTAAGGAGTTAAAATGTGGATAGGTGCAATCTGTCTAGAATTGCTCTGTTCTGGGCAGTCACTTTGAAAATTCACAAAAACTTGTATAGATCAAATTCAGGTCTGAAGTTTTAATGACATGATCCTTAGTATGTCTACTTTCATTAGGTGAAAACAGAACTGAAAATCGGGTCCTATGCTGGAAACTGTAAATAGAAATACTTGGATAGTGCAAACTGTCCAGACAGTGTAAATGCCCTCTCTTTGAACAATAAACTGCATTAATTGGATAAAAACTAAAATGAAAATATATTATGGTCTTAAAGACAATTTTGTTAGATTTCCAATGGTATAAATTAATCGAAATTCCGACGTAAGAATTGAAAGATATGCCTGTTTAAGCATGTAGTGTGCAAGTTGCCAGGCAGCAGCAGTTAAGCTAGTTGGAAACTGTTTTGTACACAGTTTTATTGGACTGTTTTGTAACAGTTTGGGATAATTAGATCCTGCTTAGTCTTGTTTATTGAAATGTTGAAAGAATTTTATGTATATGTTTATATGTATTGAAATAACCTTGCTGCCATGTTGAATTGCCTTGTGTATACATATTGATGAGTGTGTTTAATCATGAATTTGCTAGAGCAAGGAGTGAACTTGGTGGAAGGAGAAAAGGAAAATCATCCAAAGGCTAAGAAAAAAGGAATAGCTATACAAGACAATTGCTAGCTTGCTTAGATTGTATTGTGAGTGTAGTTACCTCTAGGGTTAGGACTTTATTACATTCTTGACATGATAATGAATCTAAGAATGAACTTGACATAATAAGGGAAGGATGATTAAAGAAACACATGAAACTTGATCTTATTATTGAATACATGTCTATTTCGAAATGTTTATGCATGGTTAGCGATAGCTTGGATGCTTGTATGTGCTATGATGCAGCATGATTGAATGCTAAAGACTTTTTTGAGATATGATGTTATCTCATTTTGATGAAGTGGATCTTGAAACCACTTGACTTGTGAGCTAAGGCTCGATAGCCTAAGGGATTAACATGAAATGATTTTGCTTGACATGAACATGATCTTGAACTTGATAACTTGAATAAATGTTAAATCGAACAACCTTGGTAGCTAGCTGGACTAGGTAGAAGGGCATGTCTTAAAGTCTAGAGCTCATTGTGTACAGGTGGACTACAGTCCAGGGCTAAGGCCCCTATTTGGTGACAGACGGAGAGTACGTATGTGGTCTTTGGCGATAGTAGGAGGGTTGACCAGCACTATGGTGTATCTTGTGGCAAAAGTTGGTTGGAGGCTCGATTACATATACAAACCAAGTACCAAGGGGGTTGTTTGATGAAATAAAAAATGTAATAACAATTCAAAGATACATGATACTTGTCTTGAATTCCATGAAATGTATGTTACTTGACTTGAAAGCATGACTCCTTGTTTTCTTGTATTGCAAGCATGTTGCTTGATTTATGAATTATGACTTCTTGATGCTTATACTTGTTGTCTGAATGCTTGCTATCCTAGATAGGATAATCTTGATGCTTGAAAGACTAGATAAGGTCACTCTTGATGGTTGCAAGACTAGGTAAGACTACTATAATGCTTGGAAGCCTTAGCTAAGATTACACTTGATTTTAAAGACATGAAACATGAAATAACAAAATGGATAGACTAGTTAATGCCACACTAAGTACAATTTTGTACTTATCACTCTTGTTTCGTTCTTCCCAACCTACAGGTTAAAGGATTCAAACGTTGCATGATCTTGAAGCTTTATTCATTGAGCAAGAAGCATCTCACGCAAGCTTGGTTAAAGTATGATTCCATACTTGTTTTGTATCTCCTATAATGGTGGCACTATATGTATTTAAATAGCTTGAACATGCATTTTGAAAGATTGTATATAAAGTTTGATGGGCCTACCATGTTATGTATATAGTATCATGTATGTGATTAACTTTGATAACATGTGATGGTTGATGTGTTGCTACGCATAAGATGATTTAAATGGATTGAATTAATGTTAATCTAGTTATCTTGATGACTTTCGAATGCTATGATCTTGTATATTGGATTGCTTGAATGGAAAGTAGGATGATGAGCCATGATGCTTGCTTGTACCCTAATCGAATTTCCTTGACATATAGGGTTACTTGAATGTAAAAATACTTGTTTTGAGTGAGATGTATGCTTGTGGATGTGATTGCCGAATGCATGGGATGAAATTAAGCTTGAATGTAACTAGATACATGCCTTGTGTTTGCTTTTGGTGATATGGCTGAATGGTAGGATTTGAAATAGGCTTGAATGGAACTAACTTCATGAAATATTGGATGTTCAAGAAACATGTTAGAAACCTAAGGATAAAATGTACATATAATAAACTAGAAAACAATTGAATCGAATTGGAAGCATGTAATACTAAGGTAATTCGAATAGGATAGGTAACAAAGGTTAAATGTTGTAATATGAATCATGTTAGTAATAGCCAATAATGTATGCATGAAAGAAGAAAAATTTAAAGGCCATGTTCGAATGGATGTTGTATGAGTATGAAGCAATTGTATGTTACTTGTATGCTAAGAAATGTATGTTTGGTTGCTTCGCTAGCCTTGTTCATTGTTTGTTTTGTTTTAGTTTGAATGATTGTTTCTTCTTGCTTGATAATTGCCGAATACTTTGGATTATTATTGAAGTCAAGTATGATTGTGTAATACTTGTATTGTCCTTGCCTTGTCTATGTCTTGCTTGGTTCGAATGTCATACCTTGTCTTGTCCTTGCTTCCTTGATAAGTAACGCTCCTGAACCAAGTTACTACTAGTCCGGGTATGGGGTGTTACATTTCTTCTACCGAGAAGACATGGCTAATGAACGAGACTTCTAATAGCCAAAATTGACACTAAGAGAACTTTGCAAACAATTGACGTTCTCAGAGGGTTTACGATACAATTGGAAGATGTTCGGAGTGTTCTTCCTTATTTCGAGAATACACTAGATTGTCATCGATGATAGTGACCACGAACTTGTCAAGATAGGGCTTGAATACACAGTTCATGAGGTCCATGAAAGCAACCGGGCATTCGTTAACTCGAATGGCATTACAAGGAATTCAAAGTGGCCATATCGAGTACGAAAGGCTATCTAGGGTACATCTTCTTCTTTTACCCTCATTTGATAGTATCCCAATCAAAGATCGATCTTTGAGAACACTGATGCATCCTTGAGTTGATCGAAGAGATCTTCTATCCTTGGGAGAGGATACTGATTCTTGATAGTAAGCTTGTTCAATTTTCTGTAATCAATGCAGAGTCTCAGAGTCCCGTCTTTCTTTTTCATGAACAAGACTGTAGCACCCCATGGAGATGAGCTAGGCTGAATAAAGCCCTATATGATACATGATAGCCCGGTTTAGTCCTAGAATCGACTAAACCTAAAGCTCTGATTACCAATTGAAATGTAATACCCCTACTTGGGCTAGTAGGAACGGCTCGGGAGCGTTACTTAACAAGCAAGCAATGGCAATACAAGACATTGCAATAGACAAGAACAATAGAATACAAGAATCAATTAAGCAATCACATACTTACCTAGCTAACAAGTAAGCTCTCATTTGTTTCCAAATCATCCAAGACATTCGAACTAGGCAATACAAACAACCAAGAACAAGCAATCAAGTCTTCCTACTTACTTAGTAAACAAGTAACCACACAATTGATTCATTCTCATCCTAAACCATTCATACATTACTTATCATGCTAGTAACTCATGTTAAATTTCAAATCATCTAAGTCATTCGAACTAGACATCAAACTATCTTCTTCATGTTTACATTATAGGCTACTACTTACTTTCAATTTACTTCATTTTATACCATAGCATTCGAATGAATCCTAAGTATAACATGCTTCTATTAAAGTCTTACATTGTCCCTAAGCAATCGAAAATCATCATGTACTCACATTAGGCCATTCGGCCTTACCAAATCAAATACACAACAATACTTTCATCATGGTAATTTCTTACAAGACATGAAGCATTCTAATGGTAGGTCATGCAACATGGTTCATCGCATTATCCCTTCAATTCAAGCATACACATTCGGCCATTAACACAAGATACATACAGCAAGGCATGATCATACACATGAGACCATAATTTCCCAAAGCATTCAAGCATCAATGTAAGCTAGATAGTTCACTTGAACATTTCATAAATCTATTCAATATTTGCGTAACAAAACATCATCCATTACATACCATCTAAGTTCATTACATACTTGATACTAAATACATAATAAGGTAGGCCCATAAAGACATTATATACAAGCTTCAAAATGCATGATCAATGCTATCTATATACATCTAGTTCCACCATTCTAGGAGATATACAAGAAAAGTATGGGTTCATACTTAGGCAAAGCTTGTGTGAGTTGCTTCTTGCTCAAGGTAACAAGCTTGAAGAGCAAGCAACGATTGAATCCTTTATCCTATAGGCTGAGAAGAATGAAACAAGAGTGATAAGTACAAGATTGTACTTAGTGAGGTAGTAACTAGTCTAACCATTTGTTATTCCAAATTTTATGTGTCATTAATCAAGTATAGACCTAGCTAAGGCTTTCAAGCATTAGAGTGATCTTAGCTAGTCTTTCAAGCATCAAGATTATCCTATCTAAGGATATCATGCATTCGGCTATCAAGGGACAAGAACCAAGAATCATACTTCATGATTCAAGCACACATGCTTGCAAAACAAGAAATCAAGGAATCATGCTTTCAAGTCAAGTAACATACATTTCATGGCATTCAAGACAAGTATCATGTATTATTGCATTGTTATTACATTTGTTATTCATTAAACTTGTAACACTACTAAACCGAGCCTATATTAATTACAACTAAATAGTTGAATCATGACTTAATTGAATAGAATTAAGAAATCAATTGTAGTGATTAAAAGAAAGAAAATGAATGTCAAACTATAAAGGATTGAAAATAAAAGATATACAAAGAGAAGAGCCAAATTAAGAGGATCAAAATGAATCATTGGAAACCTTGTACAATGCATGCTAAATTATAATAAAAAATGGACATGACACATGTCCATTACTCCATGTCTTAGCGAGCCATTATGGAGGGGTAATACCCGTGTTCTTTCTCATTATTCATCACCGATTAAGAAACAAAAGAGAGAGAAATGGGAGAAAGCTCTATTGTTTATCCATGGAGTATTGTGGAACTACTTGGATTGAGCTTGGTTAGAGGTTAAATTCAGTTAGGGTTCAACTTAAGTAAGGTAATCACATGTTATTTCAATTGATTTTATGTTTGAATTGTTGAATTTGTGATAACATAGGTTGCTGGAAATTTGAAATGAAATGTTGTTGCAAGAATTGAATTGTTAGAACATGTAATTGAGCTATGGAACTAAAGAATTGAACATGATCATGATTAGGTAATGTAATTAATGTGTTAAACATGCTAAATTGTTAGTAACCAATGTTGGAAAATCTGGGAATTATGAAGATGATAGAAAACAGTCTTGTCAGGGACTGTTTTGGTTATAGAAATTGACCAAACATGTTAGATGAACTTAGAACTTTGTTTTGATCATGTTACTAGGTAAAGAGAAGAATTGAATTGAATACATGTGTTGCTGGAGAATGTGAGTACACCTAATTGAACTAGTTGAATTGGGTAATGGACTGCCTAGTTGATGAATTGATGTGTAATTGTGACCAAATGGATTAAACTAGGATTAACATGACTATGCCCTGTTTACTTGATTGTTAAGTAAATGAAATGCTTGACATGTTGCATTGCTTATGCCAAAGGTAAGAAATGGCATGCTTGCTTGGAGAATAAGGTACGCACATTGTATACATATGAATATGTTTGTGATTGATATGCATGACTTGGTTGAAATGAATTGAACAATGGTACCACCTTGTGTTCATGCCATTCGAATGGCATGGATAAACTTGTCTTGGGAGTTAAGACTCCATAAGCCTAAGGGCTTGGCCTTTGAATGGCATAATCATGTCTCGATTAATGAATTGGATAAAGCTTGAATGAAATTGGTAACCAAACAACCTTGGTAGCTAGTTTGGATAGATAGAAGGGCATGCCTTAGAATCTAGAGCTCATATTGGCACTACGGTGCATATTGGCACGACAGTGCATATTGGCACAATGGTGCATATTGGCACTTCGGTGCATATTGTTGAAGATTTGATTATCTAATGAACTAATTACCAAGGGTGTTGTAAGATGAATTAATAACTTGAAAGGAACATTGTTTGTCTTGGATGTGTGATGTGAACATTACTTAACTTGTAAGATTCTAGAATGGACATCCTTGTCTTGAAAATAACACATGAATGATTTTATAAATTGTTACTTCCCATGAAAGAAATGCATAGATGATGTTTATTGTGCAAGAATATCTACTTGGTACTTGGTGTATTTGATTGCTTGTCTTCTAAGCAATAACTCGAATAGCATGATATGTATACATGATGTATGTTGCTATGTTGAATGTGTGATATGTGAAGCTTACCTATGTTTACCCCATACATTCGAATAGCATATAACTTGTGGTGATGATCTTGATTCCTTGAAATGCTTGTACTCTTGGATAAGTAAACTTGGAAATTTTCTAGACTTAGTGTTAACTCACTAAGTACATAACTTGTACTTACCACTCTACTCTTCATTCTTCCCATATCAGATTAAGGACACTTTCATGAGGATATCTTGAGCTCGAAGCAAGCTTGAAAGTATGATTTCATACTCTTTGTATGTTCCTAGTTTGGCGGCACTAGAACTTGTAATATTTAGCCATGATCATGCATTTTGTTATGTCTTTAAGACTTGAAATTATGTATAACTTGTATGGGCCTATCGCGTAACCAACATGGGTGACTTTAACTATCTAAATAACTATGTTGATATGTATATAAATAAGCATGATGTTGCGCAAATTGTGAAAGTAATTCAATGATTGTTGAAACCTTGTATCATTCGAATACTAGACCAATATTGTATGATCATGCATTTGTTCTTGTGGCCATTGGTAAGAATCGGCATTGCTTTTTGAATTGGAGCTAAGGTATGTACAAGCATGCACTAACAATGTTACTAGTTAAGGATGCCCTGAAATAGTATGTCTTGCTCGAAAAAGAAACAAATGAAATGAGTTAAGTGACCACCTTGTTATTCGAATAGGGTATATGAACATGTAATAAGAATGTAAGTTGGGTCATGACTAATAGAAACCTATTGTGAAGTATACCATACTTGTCATTGATATTGGAATGTTGTATGTGTACTTAAATTGAATGGTAAATTGTAATATGATAGTGATAACTTAGGATATAAGTATGAAATGAAACAAATTAGTGCCTAAATTAGCATGCTAAGTATGTTTGTTTTGATTAATGGGATTACTTGTATTGTTGTGTTTGGGTTACCTGCGTTGCATGTTATTTATATCGAGGTTACTTGTTCGACAAGTAACCTATCTCTTGCTTTGTTCTCGCCTCAGTAATGCTCCCAAACCGGATTACGGCTAACCCAGGGATGGGGTGTTACATTTATTGGTAATCAGAGCTTTTTAGTCGGTTCTAGGACTAAACTAAGCTAACATGCATCATATAGGACGTTATGCCACCTAGGAGACTTGATATAAGCTTGTATTGTTGCTTAAATGTGAAAACTAAAACTCTTATTGTTCTGATTGAACTACAATGTCAGAAACGAGACTTGTTCGGGATGACGAGAGTTTCGTAGGCTCCTCTAATGAAGGAGGCAGCATGAGGATGAAGCAGAATCCTCCACAACAACAAGCTCAACCTTGAGCTCAGGCCGCAGCTCAACAGGAAGCCCCAGCTGTAAATCATGTACAACAAGTTCTTGTTAAGCATGAAAGAGATGTTTGATCATCTCGTATCTACCCTAAAGAGTGAACATCCGATTCCACCTTCTGCTTCTGTAGTAAGTCGAGCCCCTATTGACAAGTTGGCTCAGCATCGGGCCTATACCTTAACTGGCACCGACAAGGCTAATCCTGAAGTAGCCGAGTACTGGTTAGAGGCCACTACTCGCATTCTGACTAAACAATTGCCATGTCTTGATGAGCATAAACTCGAGTGTGCCATCGCTCTGTTGGCAGGCGAAGCACAAAGATGGTGGGAAACCACTACCCAGACTGCTTCTGCGGAGTCAATCACTTGGAAGTTCTTCCTTGATGAGTTCAAGAAGAAATATATAAGTGAACAATATGTGGCCGAGCACCAAAAGCGATTATTGTGTCTTGAACAAGATGGTCGACCTATCGAGCAATACGTAAGTGACTTTTGCAAGTACTGTAAGTTTGGGTCTGAATATATCAAAACCGAGGCCGACAAGTGCCGAATGTTCATCGATGGACTATATGATGAATTAAGCCCTATATTCACTACTCGGGGTATCACTGACTTCCAAAATTTTGTAAATCGGGCCATTGCTACTAAGGCGAAGATGAAAGTCTCGGAAAGATACAAGAGTGGACACTCTTGGAAGGACATACGACCCAGGAATTATGACATGCCACACTGGAAGTCAAAGAATTCCAAACACTCCAAGGGACACTCTTCGAACTATACCCCTAATTAGAAGAGTAATTACATCCTGAAGCCTCAAACGGTTGTAAAGACTTTAGCCCTTGTTGTTTCTGTTGATAGCACGGGGAATCAGAATAAAGCTAATCAATACCCTCTTTACAAGTTCTGCCAAAAACATCATACTAGCCAGTACAGAGTTCAACAAAATCTATGCTAATCACGTGGTGCCTCTGATGATTATATCCGGGATTGTCCCCAGAATCCCAACAAGGCTTCGTGTTGAACTTCTGCAATTGCTAGCACAGCTCCTCCTAACCGAAACTAAGCAGCCAGACAAGCTCAGTTTGGGAATTAGGGGAACTAGAAGGGCCCCTATTCGAATGCTCAAACTCATCAAGAGTCTCGAGCCCCTGCTCGTATGTACCACATTCGTGGTAAAGATGGTGAAGAAGCTCCTGATGTTATCGCAGGTACCGTTGAGTTAAATTCCAGTCCTGCATATGTTTTAATTGATTCGGGGTCTACCCATTCATTTGTTTATTCTGCCTTGATCAACAAGCTAAAATGAAAACCCGAAACTATTGAATCAAATCTTGTAGTTTCGAATCAATGATGGGGAAAAAACCCATTAATTTGCGGCATAAGCAAGCTTCTTTGACCATTCAAAATGTTCTTTTTCCTATTGATCTTTATGTCTTGCCATTTGGTGAATTTGACTTGATATTGAGGTTAGATTGGTTAAGTAAACACGAGGCATGGGTAGATTGCAAAAATAGGAGACTGTATCTCTGGGGTTTAGGGAAAGAATCCATTCTCTTAATAGTCAAGAAACCAACCTCAATCTTTGCTAATATGATTCTTCAAGATGAAATTAAATTCGGTCTGCATGTAACAACTCCGATGTCCGTTACACCCTATAGAATGGCAGCTATCAAGTTGAAAGAATTAAAGAAGCAACTTCAGAAGTTGCAAGATAAAGGCTTCATACGGCCTATCACTTCTCCCTGGGGTGCTCCAGTCCTGTTCATGAAAAAGAAAGACGGGACTATGCGGCTTTGTATTGACTATCGTCGGCTAAACAAGCTCACTATCAGGAATTGGTATCCCCTGCCCAAAATTGAAGATCTTTTTGATCAACTTAGGGATGTTTATGTATTCTCTAAGATTGACCATCGATCAGGGTACTATCAAATGAAAGTGAAAGAACAAGACGTGCCCAATACAACCTTTCGTACTTGATATGGCCACTTCAAATTCCTCGTAATGCCATTTGGGTCAATGAATGCTCTAGCTACTTTCATGGATCTCATGAATCGGGTATTCAAGCCCTATATTGACAAGTTTGCGGTCGTATTGATTAACGACATCTTGGTGTACTCTCGGAATAAGGAGGAACATGCTAAACACCTCTAAATTGTATTACAAACACTCCGAGAACATCAATTGTATGCCAAGTTCTCCAAATGCAATTTTTGGTTACCAAAAGTTTATTTCCTCGGCCACGTTATTTCGGCTGAAGGAATCAAAATCGATCTAAACAAGATTCTGGCTAGTCTAAATTTGAGACCTCCAAAGAATGTAAGCGAGGTCTGAAGCTTTCTCAGTTTAGCTAGGTATTACAGAAGGTTTGTTAAGGGCTTTTCCTCCATTGCCGCAAGCCTTACTAAGCTTGACCACCAAGATATGCCTTTCGTTTGGTCGGAGAACCAACAACGAAGCTTTCATCAACTTAAGCAAGCTCCGACTCATGCCCCAGTACTTATCCAACCAGAATCAGGCAAATAGTTTCACTGTTTACAGTGATTCTTCTCTTCTAGGACTCAGTTGTGTCCTGATGCAAGATGGGAACTTATTTGTTTACGCTTCACGACAACAGAAGCCACGTGAGTCTAATTATCCAACACACGATCTGGAACTAGCAGTTATCGTGTTTTCTCTCAAGATATGGAGACACTATCTATACAGAGAGAAATGCAATCTATTTACCGATCACAAAAGTCTCAAATACCTCCTAACTCAGAAGGACTTGAATCCGAGGCAAAGGAGATGGCTCGAATTACTTAAGGATTACGACTTGGTTATTGACTACCATCCGGGGAAAGCAAATGTAGTTGTTGACGCCCTTAGTCGCAAGCCATACTCAGGTAACTCCTAAATCCAAAAATTCTAAATGAATTCAATCAATTTTATCCTTCATGTTTGATAAGTAACATCTCGAAACCTTCCTTCAAATATAAGTAACTATTCGAATTAAACCTTCTTAGGTTACAAGTAACCCATTCGAATAAGAAATGTGCCTAAAATACATGTAACCTTTAAAATTGAGTCTTTTTTAGCTTGTAATAAAGCATTCGAATAATGCCTTATTCTTCAAGAAACAATTATATAGGTAACAATTCAATAGTGCCTTGCATTGCAAGAAATCTATTGAAAATCATTTTAATGACCTTGTTAATTCTTTTGTAGCTATTACGGCTATCAATGCTTATTTCCGAATATCTAACGGTCGAAAATTCTTGTCTGAACTTCAAGTTCAATCCAACCTAGTCTCAAGGATCAAATAACTTTAACAAGTTGATCCAGATCTTTAGAAGATCATGTCTAAGCTTACTTCTTAGTCTAGCTCTAACTTCTCCCTCAAGTCAAATGGACTCCTTTATTTCAAAGATATAGTATGTGTTCCTAACAACGAATAATTGAAGCGGGAAATGTTGCAAGAAGCACGCCAAAGTTCTTTCTCTATCCACTGTGGATCGTTTAAGATGTATAAAGACCTAAAGCCACTATACTGGTGGCCAGACATTAAATCTGCAATCACGAACTTTGTATCCAAGTGCTTAACTTGTCAAATAGTCAAAGCCGAGCATCAAGTCCCTACTAGACTGCTCCAACCTATTGAACTTCCCTAGTGGAAGTGGGATCAAATTATTATGGTGTTGTATGGGTGATTGTTGATAGATTCACTAAATCTACTCACTTCATCCTTGTTCGTATGAACATGAGCTTGGAAACCCTTGTCGAACTGTACATTCATGAAGTGATTGAGTTACATGGTGTACCTACATCTTAGTACTGCCTTTCATCCTCAATTGGATGGCCAATCTGAGAGAATCATTCAAGTGCTAGAAGATATGCTACGAGCTTGTGTTATCGAATTCAGGAAGAATTGGAGAAACCCCAACCTCTTATAGAGTTTCCGTACAACAATAGCTATCAATCTTCTATTCAAATGGCACCATTCCAAGCTCTATATGGTAGAAGATGTAGAACTCCCCTATGCTTGACTGAATTGGGAGATAACAAGATTCTAGGACCTCAAATGCTTCAAGAAACTAAAGAACAAATCAAGATCATTCACGATCGATTGAAGGCAGCTTTCGATACAGAGAAAGCGTATGCTGACTTGAAAATGAGAGACATACAGTATGCTATTGGAGACAAAGTCTTCCTAAAGGTCTCACCTTGGAAGAAAGTGCTCATGTTTGGAAGAAAAGGGAAGCTCAGTCCCCGATACATCGGACCATTTGAAGTTGTTGAAAGAATTGGTATAGTGGCCTATCGATTAGCTCTTGCTAGAGAGTTTGATAGAATACACAATGTATTCCATGTTTCAATGCTCAGAAGGTATCGATCTGATCCTTCACACATCCTTGAGCCCGAAAAAGTATAATTTAATCCTGATTTGTCCTACAAAGAAGAACCGATTTAGATTCTTGACCGGGAAGTAAGGAAGCTTCGGAACAAGATTGTTCCCCTTGTTAAGATCTTATGGAGAAACCATAAGGTGGAAGAAGCTACCTGGGAATCCGAAGAAGTCATGAGGAAGCAATATCCTCACCTATTCGATTTAGGTAAATTCAAGGACGAATTTAATTTAAGGGGGGAAAATTGTAACACCCTTAAATCAGGCCTAGATTAATTACTACTAAATAGTTGAATCGTGACTTAATTGAATAGAATTAAGAAATCAATTGTAGTGATTAAAAGAAAGAAAATGAATGCCAAACTATTAAGGATTTAAAATAAAAGATATACAAAGAGAAGAGCCAAATTAAGAGGATCAAAATGAATCATTAGAAACATTGCACAATGCATGCTAAATTATAATAAAAATGGACATGACACATGTCCATTACTCCATGTCTTAGCCAGCTATTACTGAGGGGTAATACCCATCTTTTTCTCATTATTCATCACTGATTAAGAAAGAAAAGAGAGAGAAAGCTCTATTGTTTATCCATTGAGTGTTGAAGAACTACTTGGATTGATTTTGGTTAGAGGTTAAATTCAGTTAGGGTTCAGCTTAAGTAAGGTAATCACGTGCTATTTCAATTGATTTTAGGTTTGAATTGTTGAATTTGTGATAACATAGGTTGCTGGAAATTTGAAATGAAATGTTGTTGTAAGAATTGAAATGTTAGAACTTGTAATTGAGCTATGGAACTAATGAATTGAACATGATCATGATTAGGTAATGTTATTAAGGTGTTAAACAAGCTAAACTGTTAGTAACCAATGCTGGAAAATCTGGGAATTATGAACATGATTGAAAATAGTCTTGTCAGGGACTGTTTTGGTTATAGAAATTCAGCAAACATGTTTGATGAACTTAGAACTCTATTTTGATCATGTTACTAGGTAAAGAGAAGATTGAATTGAATACATGTGTTGCTGGAAAATGTGACTACACCTAATTGAACTAGTTGAATTAGGTAATGGACTGCCTAGTTGATGAATTGATATGTAATTGTGATCAAATGGATTAAACTAGGATTAACATGACTATGCCCTATTTTAAGAATATTTATAGGTAAATTATGATAGCCAATACATGTATGAACATGATCATGAATGAAATTTTCATGTTAGGACTTTGCTAGAATGAAATAAGGAACTAGAAATGCAACCTAGAGTAATATGCCCAGAATGTTCTGTTCTGGGCAGTGACTTTGAAAAATCAGTAAAAACTGTACATAGTGAATTTAATGCTGAATTTTTTCTGGAAACCACCTTGGAATGTCTAAATTCACTATGAGAAAACATAGCTAGACTTTGGGTTGTGTACTGAAATGTAGAGTAGAAATACTAGAGACAGTGCAAACTCCCCAGTAAAGCATGATGCTCTGTCTTTGAGTAAAAGAACTGTATTATTTGGCTAATAACTAAAATGAAATCCTTATTTGGTCATAACAAAAATTTTGTTAGCTTTCCAACGGTGTAAACTAATCGAAATTCTGACGTACGGATTAAAAGATATGACCATTTAAAGGGACAGTGTGCAAACTGCCAGACACCAGTGTCCTGGGCAATTTGGGGTTGTTTTTGCACCTAGAAGCAAACTGTTTCCAAAACAGTTTTGGGACATTGTAATCTATCCAATTATGTCCTAAAATGAGGTAATAACAATATAGAGATGAACAAGTAAGAAATGCTTAAAGAAAAGCATAAAAACAGTAGCTAAATGTTAGGTACAAATGTGGTAACACTATTACTATATAAGTGTGACATTATGTGCATGTTCTGATGAATTGTATGTGCTATGCTTGCTAGACCAAGGGCAGCAAGTTGTGGAAGAGGAAGAAAAGAGTGAACATCCCAAAGCACGAGGCAAAGGGATTTGGATACAAGACAAGTGATTAGCTAGTAGTATTGTGAGTGTAACCTCCCTTAGGGTTAGGACATAGGTCCTAACCAATTTGCTGTTGTGTTAATTAAATGACTTTGCCATGTAACATGACCTAATATATATTTGGCTAATTAAGGGAAGAATGATATGAATGACAACTTGTTTGATGCCACGTTCTACTTGTTTACTTGATTGTTGAGTAAATGAAATGCTTGACAAGTTGCATTGCTTATGCCAAATGTAAGAAATGGCATGCTTGTTTGGAGAATAATAGGTACGCACATTGCATATATATGAATGTGTTTGTGATTGATATGCATGACTTGTTTGAAATGAAATGAACAATGGTACCACCTTGTGTTCATGCCATTCAAATGGCATGGATAAACTTGTCTTGGGAGTTAAGACTCCATAAGCCTAAGGGCTTGGCCTTTGAATGGCATAATCATGTCTTGATTAATGAATTGGATAAACCTTGCATGAAATTGATAACCAAACAACCTTGGTAGCAAGTTTGGATAGATAATAGGCATGCCTTAAAATCTAGAGCTCATATTGGCACGACGGTGCATATTGGCACTTCGGTGCATATTGTTGAATATTTTATTATCTAGTGAACTAATTACCAAGGGTGTTGTAAGATGAATTAATAACTTGAAAGGAACATTGTTTGTCTTGGATCTGTGATACATTACTTGACTTGTAAGATTCTTGAATAAACATCCTTGTCTTGAAAGATAACACATGAATGACTGTATAAATTGTTACTTCCCATGAAAGAATTACATAGATGATGTTTATTGTGCAAGGATGTCTACTTGGTACTTGGTGTATTTGATTGCTTGTCTTCTAAGAAATAACTCGAATAGCATGATATGTATACATGATGGATGTCTATGTTGAATGTGTGATATGTGAAGCTTACCTATGTTTACACCATACATTCATATAGTATATGACTTGTGGTGATGATCTTGATTCCTTGAAATACTTGTACACTTGGATAAGTAAACTTGGAAATTTGCTAGACTTAGTGTTACCTCACTAAGTACATAACTTGTACTTACCACTCTACTCTTCATTCATCCCATATCAGATTAAGGAAACTTTCAAGAGGATATCTTGAGCTCGAAGCAGCGTTTTGAAGCAAGCTTGAAAGTATGATTTCATACTCTTTGTATGCTCCTAGTTTGGTGGCACTATAACTTGTAATATTGAGCCATGATCATGCATTTTGTTGTGTGTTTAAGATTTGAAATTATGTATAACTTGTATGGGCCTACCGCGTAACCAACATGGGTGACTTGAACTATGTAAATAACTATGTTGATAAGTATATATATAAATATGATTATGTTCAAATTGTGAAAGTAATTCAATGATTATTGAAACCTTGTATCATTCGAATACTAGACCAATATTGTATGATCATGCATTTGTTCTTGTGGCCATTGGTAAGAATCGGCATTGCTTATTGAATTGGAGCTAAGATATGTACAAGCATGCATTAACAATGTTACTAGCTAAGGATGCCATGAAATTGTATGTCTTGCTCGAAAAAGAAAAAAATGAAATGAGTTAAGTGACCACCTTGTTATTTGAATAGGGTATATGAACATGTAATAAGAATGTATGTTGGGTCATGACTAATAGTAACCTATTGTGAAGTATACCATACTTGTCATTGATATTCGAATGGTGCATGTGTATTGAAATGAAATGGTATTTTGTAATATGATAGTGATAACTTAGGGTATAAGTATGAAATGAAACAAATTAGTGCCTAAATTAGCATGCTAAGTATGTTTGTTTTGATTAATAGGATTACTTGTATTGTTGTGTTTGCATTACTTGCGTCGCAAGCTATCTATATCGAGGTTACTTGTTCGACAAGTAACCTATCTCTTGCTTTGTTCTCGCCTCGGTAACACTCCCAAACCGGATTACGGCTAACCCGAAAATAGGGTGTTACATTTATTGGTAATTAGAGCTTTTTAGTCGGTTGTAGGATTAAACTAGACTCACTTGCATCATATATGATTTTGTGCCACCTAAGAGACTTGATATAAGCTTGTATTGTTGCTTAAATGTGAAAACTAAAAGTCTTATATTTCTGATTGAACTAGAATATCAAAAACGAGACTTGCTCGGGATGAGGAGAGTCCTGTAGGCTCCTCTAACGAAAAAGGCAGCGTGGGGATGGAGCAGAATCCTCTGCAACAGCAAGCTCAACCTCGAGCTCAAGCTGCAGCTTAACAGGAAGCCCCAGCTGTAAATCATGTACAGCAAGAGTGCTTGTTAAGCACGAAAGAGACGTTTGATCATTTTGTGTCCACCCTAAAGAGAGAACATATGATTCCACCTTCTGCTCCTATAGTAAGTCGAGCCCCTATTGACAAGTTGGCTCAGCATCAGTTCTAAACCTTCACTGGCACCGATGAGGCTAATCCTGAAGTAGCCGAGTACTGGTTAGAGGCCACTACTCACACTCGGACTAAACAATTGCCATGTCATGGCGAGCATAAACTTGAGTGTGCCATCGCTCTGTTGGTAGATGAAGCACTTAGCTGGTGGGAAACCACTACCCTAATGCTCATGTGCAGTCTATCACCTGGAAGTTCTTGCTTGATGAGTTCAGGAAGAAATATATTAGTGAACAATATCTGGCCGAGCACCGAAAGCAATTCTTGTATCTTAAACAAGATGGTCGACCTATCGAGCAATACATAAGTAACTTTTGCAGGTATTACAAGTATGGGCCTGAATATATCAAAACTGAGGCCGACAATTGCGGAATGTTCATCGACGGACTAAATGATGAATTAAGCCCTATATTCACTGCTTGGGGTATCACCGACTTCCAAAATTTTATAAACCAGGCCATTGCTACTGAGGCAAAGATGAAAGCCTCAGAAAGACATAAGAGTGGACACTCTTAGAAGGACAAATGACCCATGAACGATGACAAGCCACTCTGGCAGTCAAAGAAGTCCAAACACTCCAAGGAACACTATTCGGACTATACCCCTAATTAGAAGATTAATTACATCCTAAAACCTCAAACAGTTGTAAAGACTTCAGCCCCTGTTGTTTCTGTTGATAGCACGAGGAATCAGGCTAAAGCTAATCAATATCCTCTTAGCAAGTTCTTCCACAAATATAATATTGGCCAGTGCAGAGTTCAACCGAATCTATGCTACTCATGTGGAGCCTCTAATCATTATATTCCGGATTGTCCCCAGAATCCCAACAAGGCTTCGAATCGAGCTTCTGCAATTGCTAGCACAGCTCCTCCTAACCGAAACAAAGTAGTCAGACAAGCTCAGTTTGGGAATCAGGGGAACTAGAAGGGCCCCTATTCGAATGCTCCAGCTCATCAGGAGTCTCGAGCCCTTGCTCGTATGTAACACTTTCGTGGTAAAGATGGTGAAGAAGCTCCTGATGTTATCGCAGGTACCGTTGAGTTAAATTCTAGTGCTGCATATGCTTTAATTGATTCGGGGTCTACCCATTCATTTGTTTGTTCTGCCTTGATCAACAAGCTAAAATTAAAACCTGAAACTATTGAATCAAATATTGTAGTTTCGAATCCATTAGGGGGAAAACACCCATTAACTCGCGCCATAAACAAGCTCATTTGACCATTCAAAATGTCCACTTTCCTATTGATCTTTATGTCTTGCCATTTTGTGAATTTGACTTGATATTTGAATTAGATTGGTTAAGTAAAGACGAGGCCTGGGCAGATTGCAAAAATAGGAGACTGTATCTCCGGGGTCTAAGGAAAGAATCCATTCTCTTAATAGACAAGAAACCAACCACAATCTTTGCTAATATGATTCTTCAAGATGAAATTGAATTCAGTTTGCCTAGCATGCCTGTTGTTTCTAAATTCATTGATGTTTTTCCCAAGGAAGTCCCTGGTGTCCCTTCAACCAGAGAAGTAGAGTTCGGGATTGAAGTCCAGCCTAGAATAGCTTCGGTGTCCATTACACCCTATAGAATGGCACATGTCGAGTTGAAAGAATTAAAGAAGCAACTTCAGGAGTTGCAAGATAAAGGCTTCATACGACCTAGCACTTCTCCCTGGGGTGCTCCAATCCAGTTCGTGAAAAAGAAAGATGGGACTATGCGGCTTTGTATTGACTATCGCCAGCTAAACAAGCTCACTATCAAGAATCAGTATCCCTTACCCAGAATTAAAGATCTTTTTGATCAACTCAGGGATGCTTCTGTATTCTCTAAGATCGACCTTCGATCGGGGTACTATCAAATGAAAGTGAAAGAACAAGACGTTCCCAGGACAACCTTTCGAACTCGATATGGCCACTTTGAATTCTTCGTAATGCCATTCGGGTTAACGAATGCCCCGGCTGCTTTCATAGATCTCATGAATCGGGTATTCAAGCCCTATCTTGACAAGTTTATGGTCGTATTCATCGATGACATCTTGGTGTACTCTCGGAATAAGGAGGAACATGCTAAACACCTCCGAATTGTCTTGCAAACACTCTGAGAACATCAATTGTATGCCAAGTTCTCCAAATGAATCAAATTAGTGCCTAAATTAGCATGCTAAGTATGTTTATTTTGATTAATGGGATTACTTGTATTGTTGTGTTTGGGTTACTTGGGTCGCAAGTTATCTATATCAAGGTTACTTGTACAAGTAACATATCTCTTGCTTTGTTCTTGCCTCGGTAATGCTCTCGAACCGGATTACGGCTAACCCAGGGATGGGGTGTTACAAAACAACCCCCTTTGTATTTAGTTTGTATAGCTAATCGAGTCTCCAACCAACTGTCACCACAAGACGCAGCGTAGTGCTGGTCAACCCTCCTACTGTTGCCAAAGACCACATACGTACCCTTCGTCTGTCGCCAAATAGGGGCCTTAGCCCTAGAACGTAGTCCACCCGTACACAATGAGCTATAGACTCTAAGGCATGCCCTTCTACCTAGTCCAACTAACTACCAAGGTTGTTTGATTTACCATTTATTCAAGATCATGTTCATGTCAAGCAAGATCATTTCATGTTAAGCCCTTAGGATATTGAGCCTTAGCTCACATAACAAGTAGTTTCATGTTTCATTTCATCAAGATGAGATGTAATCTCAAGCAAGTATTTAATCATTCATTCATGTTGCATCATAGCACAGACAAGCATTCAAGCTATCATCAATCATGCATAAGCATTTCGAAATAGGCATGCTTTCAAGACTAGGATCAAGTTTCATGTGTTTCTTTAATCATCCTTCCCTTATTAGGTCAAGTTCATGCTTAGATTCATTATCATGTAAAAAATGTACAAAATGCATTGGTTAGGACCTTATTCTCCAAGCAAGCATGCCATTTCATACCTTAGGCATAAGCAATGCAACATGACAAGCATTTGATAACATTTGCTTAACACCCAAGTAAACACAAAGCTCATGGCATCAATCATGTTGTCATACATTTCATTCTTTCCTTAATTAGCCAAATATACTTTAAGTCATGTTACATGGCATTGACATTGCGTTTAAACATAACAAGGTTGGTTAGGACCTAAGTCCCAACCCTAAGGATAGTTACACTCACAATACTCATAGCAATTCAAGTGTCTTGAATCCAAATCCCTTTGCCTCTAGCTTTGGGATGTCCACTCCTATCCTCTTCTTCCCCAACTTGCTGTCCTTGGCCTAGCAAGCATAACACATATACACATCATCAAAACAAACACAATATCACACAATCATAGTAGCAATGTTATCACATTATACCTAACATTTTGCTACTGTTTTTATGCTTCCTTTTAAGCATTTCTTTCTAAATCATATCCACATTGTTATTACTTCATTTTGAAGCATAATTAGACAGGTTACAATGTCCCAAAACTATTTTGGAAACAGTTTGTTACTAGGTGCAAAAACAGTCCCAAACTGCCCAGGACACTGCTGCCTGGCAGTTTGCACACTTTATCTTTAAATGGCCATATCTTTTAATCCGTAAGTCGGAATTTCGATTGCTATACACCGTTGGAAAGATAAGAAAATTTCCCATAATAAAATAATAGGATTGAATTTTATTTCTTAGCCAATTAATACAGTTTATTGTTCAAAGACAGGGCGTTTACACTGCCTGGACAGTTTGCACTGTCCAGCTATTTCTATTTACAGTTTCCAGCATAGGATCCAGTTTTCAGTTATGTTTTAACCTAATGAAAGTAGACATACCAAGGATAATTTCATTAAAATTTCAGCCCTGAATTTTATCTATACAAATTTTGGTGAATTTTCAAATGACTGCCCAGAACATAGCAATTATGGGCTGATTGCTCCTATTCACATTTTAATTCGTTAAATTCATTTTAACCAATGTTTTGGCCCTATAATTCATTTCTTACCTTAGGCATAAGCAATGCAACATGACAAACATTTTATTACATTTGCTTAACACCCAAGTAACACATAGATCATGACATCACACAAGTTATCATACATGTAATTCTTCCCTTAATTAGCCAAATATGCATTAGGTCATTTTACAAGGCAATTTCATTGAATTAATAATAGCAAGGTTGGTTAGGGCCTAAGTCCCAACCCTAAGGATAGTTACACTCGCAATACTCCTAGCAATCAATTATCCTGTATCCAAATCCCTTTGCCTCTAGCTTTGGGATGTCCACTCCTATCATCTTCTTCCCCAACTTGATGTCCTTGATCTAGCAAGCATAGCACATACACATTTCATCAAAACAAGCACAATATATCACACAATCATAGTAGCAATGTTACCACATTTGTACCTAATATTTAGCTACTATTCTTATGCTTTCTTTTAAGCATTTCTTACTAGTTCATTTCCATAATGTTATTACTTCATTTTACAGCATAATTGGACAGGTTACAATGTCCCAAAACTGTTTTGGAAATAGTTTGTTATTAGGTTCAAAAACAGTCCCAAACTGCCCAGGACACTGCTGCCTGGCAGTTTGCACACTGTCCCTTTAAATGGCCATATCTTTTAATCCGTATGTAGGAATTTCAATTACTATATACCATTGGAAATCTAACAAAATTTTCTATAAGATCATATAAGATTTGCATTTTACTTCTTAGCCAACTAATACAGTTTATTGTTCAAAGACATGGCATTTACACTGCCTGTATAGTTTGCATTGTCCAGCAATTCCTATTTACAGTTTTCAGTATAGGACCCAGTTTTCAATTCGGTTTTCACCTAATGAAAATAGACATTCTAAGGATCATGTCATTACAATTTAAGCCGTGAATTCATTCTATACAATTTTTGGTGAATTTTCAAAGTAACTGCCCAAAACAGAGCAATTCTGGGCAGATTGCATCTAATTACATTTTAATGCCTTTAATTCATTTTAACCAATGTCTTGGCCATATAATTCATTTCATATGATATCCTACACATGTTAAGTCAATGATATTCCATTAATCAAGGCTGCCAAAATAGGGTAAGTTGGTTACAATGCCTAATCTTGCATGTTTACTCAATTTCAATTCCACAAAACAGTTTCTATGTTATGCAACTATGATCATACTCTTATCCTTCATTTCCAGCATTGTTTGCTAATAATTCAATTTGTTTAACACCTTCTTTACAATATCTAATCATTATCATCATCAATTCATTAATTCCGTAGCTCAATTTTAAGTTCTAATCATTCAATTCCCACTTCAATAACACAATTCAATTTTTCCAGCAACCTAGGTTATTACACTAGCATAAACACATAATTTCCAGCATTGAACCTGGTGTTCGTTGTTCAAATTTGTATAATTATACAACCATTCAATCACCTAACAACATATTCAATAGCCAATCTTATCTATAATCATCAAAACAATCCAATACAAAAATCATAGTTGCCTATTCAATTGAACACAAGAAGAATTATACTTTGCTTCTAGCTTAATTTCAATGAAAAATTCCTACACATGCAAGCTTGATTCCTTCTTCAATGGATGAATTCTCTCAATTCTTTCTCTCTTTCATTCGGCCAAGTGAAGGATAGTGGAGAAGATGACAACAACAAATCCATGTTATTGGAATTGTGTATTGTCTAAATTATCCCTTAATTAGTTACTAATCATGTAATTAGTCAAGGGCAAATAAGAGAATCATAGAATTTATCATGCACGCCTAATATTTCTTACTTAATTCAAATTTGTCCTTTGTAATTTGATCACTTATTTCATACATTCTTTCAATTAGGCCATTAACTAATCAATTTAGCTTAATTCTAGATTCAATTAAGCTATCAATTCATTCAATTTAATTCCAATACTTCTAAGCTAGGATTTGGGGTGTTACAATCCGTCTGTCGCCAAATAGGGGCATTAGCCCTGGACCGTAGTCCACCCTGACACAATGAGCTCTAGACTCTAAGGCATGCCTTCTACCTAGTCCAACTAGCAACCAAGGTTGTTCGGTTTACCATTTATACAAGTTTATCAAGTTCAAGATCATGTCAAGCAAGTTCATTTCATTTTAGGCCCTTAGGCCATTTGAGACATAACTCACATATCATGTAATTTTCATGTTTCATTTCACCAAGATGAGATGATATCTCAAGCAAGTCTTTAGCATTCGATCACATGCATCATGACACATACAAGCACCAATGTACCATTTAAACATGCTTAGCACTCAAATAAAGCATATATTCAAGATGTGATTAAATTTCATGCATTACTAGTCATTCTTTCCTTATTAGGTTAAGTCCTTATTAGGTTCATTTAACATTACAAGAATGTAAACAAGTATGCATTGGTTAGGACCTAGTCCTAACCCTAGAGATAACTACACTCACAATACTCCAAGCTTAGCTAATCTTGGATCCACACTCCTTTGTTCTTGGCTTTAGGATGATCCACTCTATCCTCTTCCACCAAGTTTACTCCTGGTTCTATCACGTTACACAACAATTACATGTCAAAACCAGATCATATGATCATTCAATCAAGGCAAGGTTACAAGTATACAACATTCACAAATTTGGCAGCATGTTCATATACATTTTCCACTACACTTAACTACACTTATCTCTACTCCAGTTCACGTAAAACAAAACAAAAATCAATGTCCTAAAACTGTTTACAAAACAGTTTACAAATTGCCACAAAACAGTGTACAATTACCTATACTGCTGCTGCCAGGCAGCTTGCACTCTAGTCATTTAATCATGCATAACTTTCATTCCGTATGTCAGAATTTCAATTGGTTTACACCGTTGGAAAGCTAACGTAATTTTATTTATAACCATACAAGGCTTGCATTTTAGTTATTTTCCAATTAATACAGTTTTTAACTTAAAGACAGGGTAATTTGCTACACTGGACAGTTTGCACTGTCCCTAGTGTTTCTTCTCTACATTTCATTCTACAACCCAGAATTCAGTTATGTTTTCTCCTAATGCATTTAGACATATCAAGGTGTTTCCCATAAAAATTTCAGCATTAAATTCATTTTATATAATTTATAGTCATTTTTGAAAGTTACTGCCCAGAACAAAGCATTATGGGCAGATTACACTAGGTTGAGTTTCTAGCTTCTTAACTCATTTTAAGAAGGTTCTAACATGGAAATTCAATTCATTTTCATGTTCTTACATGTCTAAGTTAGTTTAATACACCTACAAATGTGCTTAAAACAGGGCATTATCATGTTGAACCCAATTTGATCTATTTGATCAACATTACACATCCAATTTACCAATTGAGCAGTCCATTACCTAATTTAACTAATCCAATTAGGTGCACTCATTTTCCAGCAACTTATCTAGTCTATTCAGTTCTCAATTCATCTATCAACATGGTCAAAACAGGGTTCTATATTCAATTGACATGTTTAAACATTTTCACTATCCAAAACAGTCCCTAATCAAACTTTTTTCAGCTATATACATTGTCCTTATCAAATTGGCTACTAGCATTCAAAATTTCAAGTTCAATTGGAAGCTAGAATGACCCTAACATACATAAAAATCATCCGATTCAATTTATACAACAAAGACATCATCAATTACTTATTCAAACATTCTATAACAAGTTGAAATCAAGCATTATACCTTCTCCAAGCTAAATTTGATCAAGGCTAAATCAAGAAGCTTGATTTTGAAGGTGTTGCATGAAGCTTTTCTCTCCCATTTCTCTCTCAAGAATTTTCGGCCAAGGTGATAGTTTCGGGAGGAAGATGACAATATGTTTGTTCATCTTTCTTCTCCAAGCTGTGAGTCATCCTCAATTGGCACATGTTATCTTCAAATGAGAACAGGTGTCAAGGCCTTGATTTTAATTAAATTTTACATGCAGTCTATAGAGTTTTGCATGATCACAATTTCATCCTTCCATTTATTCATTCTAGTTTTAATTTCAATGCAATTTGGTTCTAATTTCACTTATTTGATCTTAAGGATGGCCAATGTTCTTTCTTCTTTAAATTGATTAACTTATGAATTCAATTAGCCTATAGTTTAGATTGTGGTAACATTTCTAGGCCAATTTTAGGGTGTTACACCTAAGTCTCTAGCACCGCTCAATTCAACTATGTCTTCGATTGATTTGAAGATTTACTAATCGAATTAAATAAGTATTCTTGTATCATTAAATTTCATTAGATAAGTATATAGGAATAACTCGTTAGTCATAGTGATAATAGTACTGATATAGAAATTATTCGTATAGGTTCTAATACAGCCAAACCTAGTGCTTCTGATCATGAGAGACGCGATATTCAATGGTTGAGTTTTGCTTTGGCTAAGGTGTGTTTTCTTACGGTGCTATATAACATTGAATTTTATTGTGTGACATTGTTTTTATATCGTATGCATATTTTATACATGTGACATGGCATGATGAATTTTCCATGCATTTTTATTTGATTTAACGGATTTATCATGTAACACCCCTTACCCGGGCTAGTAGTAACTCGGCTCAGGAGCGTTACTTAACAAGCAGGCAAGGCAAGAATATAGACAAAGCAATAGATAAGAACAATCAAACAACTTAACAAGGCAAGCAATGCAAGTTTCTTATCATACAAGTAACCACAATTGATTCTTATTCAACTTAAACCATTTGGCTACCTATACAAGATCACTAAATTAAATTCCTTTCATTCTTACATTACAAATTACTACTTCATGTTTCATGTGACAACATTCAACCTTTGATATCATATCCTATTCGAATTGACCTAGATGTGATAAGCTTCCATTTCAATTCAATGTTTCTTAACTCTATACATGTATCATTACATACCTAGGTTATTAAACATGATCATATTATCGTACAATAGCATGAAACTAGCCTCCTAATTAACTAGGTCATTCGGCCATTAACTTCAAATACATACAACAAAGCATATAACTAGTTCATTCAAGTCTTATTCTAATCCCATGTATTCGGCAATCACCTATACAATTACCATTCACATACATCATGGTATAAACACACACACAAGTGACCATATAGTCCCTAATGTATTCGAATGAAAGGCAAGAGACATGGTTCACCCTATACTATTTTCATTTCAAGCATAACCATATACATTGAACAAAACGTTCAAATGACTTAAGGTAATATGGATTAAACATTGGATCATTCATTCCATCACCTTATGCACAACAAAACAACGTCCATTACATGTTATCTAAGTTCATTACATACTTAATACTATATACATAACATAGTAGGCTCATCAAAAATTATATACAAGCTTCAAGATGCATGTTCAAGCTAGCTATGTACAATATAGTGCCACCATTCTAGGAGATATACAAAACAAGTACGAAATCATACTTAGGCAAACTTGTGTGTCTTGCTTCTTGTTCAAGGTAACAGGCTTCAAGATCAAGCAACCTCGTATCCTTTATCATGTAGTTGGGAAGGATGAAAACGAGAGTGATAAGTGCAAAAATGTACTTAGTGAGGTAGTAACTAGTCTAACCATTTGTTATTTAAAGTTTCATGTCTTTTAATCAAGCGTAGACATAGCTAAGGCTTTCAAGCATCAAGAGTGATCTTAGCTAGGCTTTCAAGCATCAAGAGTGATCTTAGCTAGGCTTTCAAGCATCAAGATTATCCTATCTAAGGATATCATACATTCGGCCACAAGGGGCAAGAAACAAGAATCATACTTCATGAATCAAGCACACATGCTTGCAAAACAAAAAAATCAAGGAGTCATGCTTTCAAGTAAAGTAATATACATTTCATGGCATTCAAGACAAGTATCATGCATTATTGGATTTTTATTTCAATTGTTATTCATTAAACAACCCCCTTGGTACTTAGTTTCTATAGCTAATCTCCAACCAACAGTCGCCACAAGATGCACCATAGTGCTGGTCAACCCTCCTACTGTCGCAAAATACCACACACATACCCTCCTACTGTCGCCAAATAGGGTCCTTAGCCCTGGACCGTAGTCCACCCGTACACAATGAGCTCTAGACTCTAATGAATGCCGTTCTACCAAATCCAACTAGCTACCAAGGTTGTTCGATTTACCATTTATTCAAGTGTTTCAAGATCAAGATCATGTCAAGCAAGTTCATTTCATACTAGGCCCTTAGGACATTGAGTCATAGCTCACATGTCAAGTAGTTTCATGTTTCATTTCATCAAGATCAGATGTTATGATATCTCAAATAAGTCTTTAGCATTTGATCTCAGTGAATCATAACACATACAAGCATTCATGTTATCACTTAATCATGCATAAGCATTCGATTGGATCATGTATACTAGGCTAGGATCAAGTTTCATGCATTTCTTTAGTCATCCTTCCCTTATTAGGTCAAGTTCATGATTAGATTCATTTATCATGTCAAGAATGTATCAAAAATACATTGGTTAGGACCTAGTCCTAACCCTAGAGGTAATTACACTCACAATACTCCAAGCTAGCTACTCTTGGGTCCACACTCCTTTGTTCTTGGCTTTAGGATGATCCACTCTATCCTCTTCCACCAAGTTTACTCATGGTTCTATCACATTACACAACAAGTACCATGGTCAAGGGTGAAGCTAAGATGGAAAAGCCCTTAACGAATCTTCAATAATATCTAGCCAAGCCAAGAAAACTCCTAACTTCATTTACATTTCTTGGAAATCACCAATCAAGCACAGATTGGATCTTTTTTGGGTCAACTTTGATTCCCTCGGCTGAAATTACATGCCCAAGAAAGGATACTTCGGGTAACCAAAATTCACATTTGTTGAATTTGGTGTAGAGTCTATTTTCTCAAAGAGTTTGTAAGACAATTCTGAGATGTATTGAATGCCCATCTTCATCTTTCGAGTAAACAATAAAATTGTCAATGAAGACTACCACAAAATTATCCATATAAGGTTTAAAGACTCGGTTCATTAGATCCATAAACGCGGCGAGGGCGTTTGTTAGACCAAATGGCATTACTAGGAACTCGTAATGACCATATCGAGTCCTAAAGGCAGTTTTCGAAATGTCAAACTCCTTTACCTTCATTTGATAGTACCATGATCTAAGGTCAATCTTAGAAAATACTAATTCTCCTTTCAATTGATCAAACAAATCTTCAATTCTCGAAAGCGGGTACTTATTCTTGATCGTGACTTGATTAAGTTGTTGATAATCTATGCACAACCTCATTGATCCATCTTTCTTCTTAACAAAGAGTACTGGGGCTCCCCGTGGTGAAGAGCTAGGTCATATAAACCCCTTTTCTTATAGTTCTTGCAATTGCCTCTGAAGTTATTTTAATTACATATGAGCAATTCGGTAAGGAGTAATAGATATGGGATTAACTCCCAGTTGAGTCTCGATCTTGAATTCAACTTCTCGAGTCGGTGGCAATCCCGGATGTTCCTCAGGAAAAACATCAGGAAATTTAGATACAATCAGAATTAAAGTTATATCAGACTCGGTTCGAACATTTTTTATCATATTAGCAATTAAAGTACCCTGCTCTTTATGCCATTGACTAACTAGAGATATTGATTCTTTTCCTAAGTCTCGTAAGTATAATTTTCTCTTATTACAGTCTACCCACGCCCGGTGTCTACCTAACCAGTCTAATACCAAAATTAGATCAAATTCACAGGAAGGCAGTACATAAAGGTTAATAGGAAAAATGTATGTTTTGAATATATAAAGGACAATTCCTACAAAGAACATTTATAGTCAAACATTTTCCTACAGGGTTCGAGACTAGGAGTTTTTGTGTAGTTATTTCGGAATTCAGATTCAGCTTTTCAATCAAAGGGAAATGGATAAAAGAATAGGTAGACCCTAGATCAAATAAAGCGTATATAGGACTATTCTTTAGTTCAAGAGTACCTGCTATGACGTCGGGTGCCTCTTCTTGTCACGACTCCGAATATGATACATCCGGGCAGGGGCCCAGGACTCCTGATGAGTGATGGTGACAGCTTGACCTCGAGATCTTCCTGAGTTTCCCGATTGAGCTTGTCTCGGCCCCATTCCCTTCAAAGGTGTAGTTTGATTCGAGTTATAGGCTACCTTAACCCGGGATTTGACAAAAGATTGAGGACAATCCCAAACATAATGATCCGCACTCCCACATCGGAAACAGGTATTTGATTGTCTCCTACATTGACCAAAATGATAATTCTGACAGATATTGCAGTGTCGAGACTAAGATTCTTTACCCACATTTCCCGAGCTATTGATAGAAACTGCAGGAGCAGAAGATTTAATTATAGTATGAGGCTTCAGAATGTAGTTATCCCTTGGCGAAGCAACTTGGCTTTCACAATTCTTTCCCTGGCCCCTCGGTTTCTTAGAAGGCCACATTGGTTTATTATCACCCCGGAGTCTTTAATCCTTCTTGGAAATGTTCTCCAGTCTTTTGTCAGCAGCTTTCATCTGAGATTTTGTGGAAATTACTCGATTCACCAGGTCTTGGAAGTCAGTTATTCCGAGGGCTATGAACATCGGGCTCAACTCATCATTCAATCCTTCGATGAACATTCTACATTTGTCCCCTTCTCTCTTGATGGATTCAGCTCCATACTTACAATATTTATAGAAGTTACTGATATATTGCTCTACAGGTCTTCCACCTTGCTTAAGATGCAAGAAACATCTTCTTCTTTCAGCTAAATAATGTTCATTGACATACTTCTTCTGGAATTCCTTTAGAAAGAATTCTCAGGTGATAGAATTCTCTGGAGCCGTAAGGATTGTGGTTTCCCACCAATTCAGGGCATCATCAGCAAGTAAAGCCACAATGCATTCCAAATTGTGTGGATCAAAACATTGAAGTTGTTTGGTTAGGATTTGAATAGTTGTCTTTAACAAGTACTCAGCCGCTTTAGGTTTCTCTTCATCTGATCCCATAAAAGTGTAGCCTCGGTGCTGAGCCAATTTGTTAATAGGGGCTTTTGAATGGCTCACTGTAGGCATAGGAGGATCATTTTGCTTCATTGTAGTGATGGAGTGATTAAACATCTTAGTCATACTAAGAAAGGACTCTTTCTGTATTTGATTTAATTGAGGAACCTCTGGCAGTTGTTCTGCAGCCTTCGAAGGATTTATTGGTTCATGATTCATTCTAACGCTTCCCCCTTTATTGGAGGAGCCAACCAGACTATTTCCATCCCAGGCCAGATGTGTCTCAGACATCTGTAATTAGCATTTAAACGAGATTCAATCACACAAGGTCATAAGAACAATTATACAACTCCTAGGTGGCACTTAAATAACATAACCTAGACTGATTTAGTCTTAGGATCGACTAAACCTTAGCTTTGATTACCAAATTGTAGTACCCAACCAGGCCTATGAGTATTTTACATCCTCAAGGTAGACAGTCTAACTTGCCTAACAAGTTAGAGATTCATTCGTTCAAAAATGACTAAAATAGGCAATAACCAAAAGACTGAAGATATAGTCAAGCAATTAAACAACACTCAAGTAATTACATGGTTTACAAGGATATAAGAATCGGCCAATGAAGTATTAAAGAAATCAAACAAAATATCCATGCATATTAAGTAACTTGTGACCCAAGCAAGTGTATGAAAATACTATAAACATTCGCATAGTATTCAATGTAAGATCATGGCATTAGATTTTCAATGAAACAACATCATAGATAACAGCGTACCTTCTATCTTAGCACTATAACGCGAAGAAAATTCCTAAACAAGTAACTTACTCCAAGCACCAAATATAGTTATGCTTCATCGAAGCAATATTCGTTAAAACATGTTACAACTAACTATTGGATGATTATCTTATAATCCACTTTGAGTTTCTACTTTCCTTTACATCGACTAAGAGGTAACATACTCAAGAAATGTTGTATCAAACAATCTCATACATAGCAACATCACATTATGATTCTAAATCATAATCAACACATTTAAAATAAGCTAGTGCATTCATATCATCCCATAGTAAGGCATCCAAATGATCACAAGTGCTTAAACAAAACACCTCGAATTATCATTATGATCTAAATTATTTACAAGTCTACTAATCCCACCCGAATTAACACATATGTACTCCTATCATAGTACCACCCCTAGGGAGTTATCAAAATGTAGTTTTCTAACGTACATTAGAAGTTCAGGTGACCTTGCTGGATCTCCTTGCAAAAGTTGGTAGGATATAGAACTGAAATATGAAACAGAGTGAGTAGTCAGAATGATGATCTTGCAATGAATTCAAGAAATAAAATACGACATGGTAAGAGCATAATCGAGTTATCAAGGTAGATTGACTATCTAACAGAAGTACTCTCTATCATAATGTATAGCACCGAACATAAGATCCCTCATCTCCTAAATTGTAATTTCACATGGATTCACAATGATTTCACAAACATACGATCAAATACACAAAATTCACTTTTCAAGCAACCATTAAAGGTTGATTTAATATCAGGCAACATTCGAAAATGCTCATAAAACAGACAATCATAATTGAAATTCCAATAACAACTAACAAACCTTCTAGGTTCACCAATGTGACCACTTTATCAGCAGGCAATGACATTTAGGTAATTAAATCATTCGATTTAGTATCAATCAGGGGTACAATTGTACCTTTCAGGGGACCTTAGTCCTATAATTCAGGATGAGCTCAGAATGTAACTCCTATTGGCATGCCAATACCAACTAAATTATAACTATACGCATCCTCCTAGTGTCTCTACTTATTCAAACTAGGTGCTAATGATTCATATTAGGTATACAAGCATGTACAATTAATCCACAACATCCATGAAGCCCCTTTTATGGAATTCAATTCATTGTTTTATAACATATTCACAATTTACAATTACCATAGATGTTACCTTGATAGATGCCTTCAAGAATTTCCCAAGATACATTCAAGCAAGCAAGGCGACGAGACCTTCTTGTCATTCAAATAGTTTAACAATTATACAACAATTTAATTAAATTAACATAGGCTACACTCACATATGATTCCAGCTATACTTGGTCTTGGATCACAACTCCCTTTTTCCTCTCGTCTTCTTGACCAATTTCTTTGTCGTCTAATTAACAAGAGTTAAGTCATTCATTAGAGTAATTTCACACTATTTGACTTGTTTATGTGCTCATGCAATTGTATCTAATCAAGTTTAAGGTAATACATTCAAAACATTCATATAATACTATATTCATAGCCAAGAATGTAGCTTAACAATAGAGGGCATTAACATACACATAAAACAGTCCCCTACATTCAACAATTCGAAATTGTCCCTAATTGCTCCTAGAATCTCTCTTTACGCGAGTATAGCCATCCCTCATTTGGGTGTTAACTCAAATTTTTATGCATCTAATCATCCAAAACTATTAATTTATCAATTAACACTATAATGACCCCTAACACAAACATAGCCAAGTCGTAAGGCCACCATCCAGTCCCTAATTTGTTCTCTTCGAAATAGGGCATAATTCTATAGAATTAGGTTGCTTTCCAACGATTGAAATTCACTGAATTACTCCCCTAATTCAGGTATAAGGCTATTACAAGTCGGTCAACATACATGTTATCACAAATTCAATTTGCTTTCCTTCTAAACATACATAGACATATATATACATACATACATACATACAAGTTAAGTCATCAAATTTCCAGCATTGATAAATTTTCACTCATCTAAGCAAACATATCAATATACATATAACATTCATTTCAAAGCATCAACTAGCATCTTCGGTTCCTAAGGATACTATCATCTATCATTCTCTCAATCATGTAACAACACAACCTTGAACTAATAATCATAATGTAATGGCATATCATCTCCCAATTCATAAGATTCCACACCTCTAACAAGCTATCTCAACATCTAGTTCTAAAGGAATTATAAGAATGACTTACTTCCTTTGATGACCTTCTCCCAAATATGCACCAAACTCAACCGAAGATCTTATCAAACTATTGCTATGGTGGAATTTCTCCTCCCTCTCTCTATACTTGTTTCGGCTCAGGGGGAAATGAAGAAGAACAAAGCATATTTGTTTGTCTTCGAAAGATGATGATAATCATCCACATGTTCAAAGGCTAAGAAGCCATCTCATCAATCTATTTTTAACTTTAGAATTACCATGCAACACAAAAAACTCTATAATTTAACCATTTAGCCATTTCGGTCCTACCTTCCTAGTTTTGTGGAGTTCAATTTAGTCCCTTATAATCTTTTAACAATCATACAACTACTCTAAATATAGAGTATCGTAATGTTAATTTAACTTGTAGATAGGGACGTTATATAAGCGCTCCAAAGGCAAACCAAGATTAACCGCAGGTTGTGGCACAACTGCATGCATACCCGTCATTGCAGCCTGAAATGCTCCCGCAATAGCCTGAATCAACGGTGTCATGTCACCCATAGCATGACCTTGTGTAACCCCGGTCTAATCACAATACAAAATCGAGCGAGTCACATGGGGAATATTGGAGTTAAACCCAAAGGTTTCACTTCAATAAACAACCCTTTTTTGACTTTTTATCTTTTCTAGATGTCGCGTAGCTAACCTAAGCGTGAGAGAAAGCAGCAGACGAAATCTCAACTCCATCACGCGTCAAATCGACATCTGAGTACACCAAATATTGTTTAGGGACCATTTCGTAAAACTATCACTAAACATGGACTTAACTCGAAATTGAAGTTACCATTTTATAGTTAGTCAGTTTTGGATCCACCACATAAAATTTCAACTCATTTGAGCCATCCAAAATCATTGAATTGCACAAACAAATAATTAAGGACTAAAATGTAAGAAATCAGAACTTCAGAAAACATCAAATAACTAATTTAACTGCAAAGGGTATCAAAAGCCTCTTGACAGTATCAAATAACTAATTTTACGGCCCTGTGTATTGATACGACACAGCTAAAGTGCCTTAAAACCGTATCGATATAGTACAAGGTGTATCGGTATAGTATGCCTAGAATGGCTTTACTGTATCGACATGGTGGCCCGAGTATCGATACACTTGGGCCAGAATTGACTCGATTTGTCGTTTAAATACTTCTAAATGCAAACCAAACCCCCTAGGCATATTTCCAAGACACACATAACATATTTAGGAATAAAACCTTAGCCAAAAACAACAGAAACATCACCATACCATGGTCTCATGCTCAAAAAGGAAATCTATAGGCATGCACCCTATGGCAAAGCCAAAACAAATGCCAAAAACCATAACAACGCTCAAACCAAACATAATAGGCCATTTACGATCTCAATAAGGCAAAACAAACTTGCCAAACCTTGGAGTTCATCGAACACAGACTCCCAAAACATTAAAGTATCCACCCATTGCCAATCCCATTACTATTGAAATGTTAAAACCATACTTGAGCTTAGAGCGTCGAATGAACCACTTCTCTTGCTTCCTTCCAGCCTAAACAAACTACTTTTATGCATTGTTAAGAAAAGTGAGCGTAAGCTATATGCTTAGTGAGAGATGCTCGAAACAAAACCATAACAATGCACTATTGAAAACCATTTTCTTATCAAACCATTTCCCCATCATGCTCTTAACAAATTTCATGCTTTAAAACCTATTAAAGCATAACCATTAAACTCTTTACACATGTATCGTGAAATTTCATGCTTTAAACCAAAGCAAATCTCAAAGCAAGCTTCACATGCTTATGCATTCAAAACATATCTCAAGATATAGTCTCATGTATAAATCTCATATACAATTTCACTTCAAAAGCATGATACTTGTAATCTCTTATATTGGCATTCAAGAGATCCAGATGGTTGCTTCGTCATCCCTATACACACGGAGCTTGCTGCACTTTCCATAATAAACACATCGGATATACAAATACTCATTAATGGAGCTTGCTGCTCTCTTTATCAATACTTATAGAGCTTCCTGATCTCTCTATAAGGCGGATCTCATGGTGCTTGCTGCATTCACCATAGTTGCTACGCTAATATGGAGTCGAAGGATACATGCACATGCGAATTTTGCTACATTTTTATAGTGCACTCTCGTTCTATTGGTCGACCAATTATATTCGATTATAATAAGCATCATCACTTGCCAATACATACTTTAAAACCATGTTAACCTACTGTTTTCCTATGCATCATCATAAACCATAACATATGCCATTTTAAATAATAAATCAATGCATAGCATATTCTCATCAAGATGCAACCTCTTGAAAACCATAAATCAATCTCATGGGATAACATGAATCATTTCTCAGTTCATAAAAACATGCATAACAGTAGGTAACAAATCCAACTTCGAAACATGAGCATGAACAATTAAAACCATGGGAAAAGACGATATCAGAGAGTGAAACATTTTATACTTAATTTTGAGCTTAGTTCAGCGTTTCAAGCTAAATCTAAACTCCCATAATCACTTCAAAGCTTTAGAAAGCTGAAAACCATGTTTCCACTCACCAACTACATCTCGCTTGGCTTGCCGAGGCGAAATCAAGCTTCTGGATCCTCCGCAACACCTTCCGAACCTATCAGATCATCATCCTCAGCTTCTAATCAAAGCAAAACAAATGATTAATGCGTTCCCTTGCATCAAAATCCCTAGCAACACATAACAACACTTTTCTCCCTCAACAACCAAGCTTTCGCCTAACAAAAACAACCGAAAACATCAGCGAAACCTTTCTAATAAATCTACATCTATTACCCAGCGAGATTTACACTTAAACAACATCAATTTACATCCAAAAACATCTCGTAAACATTAAAGAATCATCAGCAATCAATTATCCCCATAAACAAGCCGCCAACCCAAAGATATCAACAACCAAACCTAACAATTTACCTAGTTCCAGGATTCTATTATCAAAATCGCTTAACTCAGCATCTCAAATCATCATATTATCTCATCAAAACCAATCAAAAGCAAATGTCCATTGATTTAGGCAAGTAAAACTCAATTAAACCGATTTTCCATAAACATATTACCAAAACCCATTAGAAAACCATCATTAGAGACCAAGAACTTGGAAATTTCAATAAAGAACATATCATTAGAGGAGAAGAACGAAACCTTACCTCTAATGCTGACTTTTCCTTCAACTGCAAAGATTTACATGAGAAAACAAGCATTAACCAACAAGGTTTTGTTAAGAAAACATTAATGAATCATTTAGGATCAAATCAGATATTTACCTTAAATCTTTGAAGAGAAAATGGTTGTTTGGCTGGAGAGAATTTGAGAAAAAGTAAATGAGAAAATATAGTAGTTACGTGTATTTTGAGAAAACAAATTGGTTAATTAATTCCCTCTATTTATTTATTAAAACCATTTAAAACCAGCCAATAAAAGGAAAAGTCTTAATTAGACTCTTGGTCAATGCTCCTTAAAGATTCTAAGCCTTGATCTCTTACAATTTTGTCACTAAAAACAATTTTATGTACTTTACATTTTGGTCACTAGTCTCAAAATGTCAACCTTCCGAAATAAATTTTCCAAAATTTATTCCACTAAAATCACTTATATAATAAATAAGGGTTTTAAAACATTTTCCCATATTCAATTTTACTAAAAAAACTATTTATACCAAATTAATCCCGAAACTAGCCTAAATTGTAGAAACCAACTCAACGAGCTATCTAGCCTAACCTGGCTAACTTCTAGGCTCAAAATCGGGGTGTTACAACTCTCCCCCACTTAGGAAATTTCGGCCTCAAAAATTACCTGTTGGAAAAAGGTAAGGAAACTACTTCTTCATGTCATCCTTCCTCTCTTACGTTGCTTCCTCGACACCTCGGTGTCTCCATAACACTTTGACCAACTCAATGGTCTTCCCACGAAGCTCTTTTCTATCCACATCCAAGATTTTGTCTGGTTCCTCATCATAAGTCAAATCTAGATTCAACTCAACTTCCTCAATTGGTATAACATGCAACGAATCCGACCGATACCTCCGAAGCATGGACACATGGAAAACATCATGTTTCTTTTCCACTCAGGCGGCAACCTCAACCTATAAGCAACAAGACCAACACATTCTAACACCTTATACAGTCCAATAAACCTCGAACTCAATTTGTATACTAGCCTCATAAGGCGTCAGTTGCATACTAGCCTGATAACTATTGTTATAGGCGAACTCCACCAACGGAAACTATTTCTCCCAAGAACTCTGGAACTCAATAACACAACAACGAAGCATATCCTCCAACACTTGGATAACTCGCTCAGACTGTCCATCTCTCTGAGGATGATAAGATGTACTGAAACTCAACCGCATACCCAAGGCTCGATGCAAACATTCCCAAATCCTCGCGGTAAACCTCAAATCCTTATCTGAAACTATGGACTTAGGTACACCATGCAAACGCACAATCTGTCACAGTATACGTTGTATGCACTGGCACAAAATGAGCACACTTCATCAAACGGTCCATAATCACCGAAATAGAGTTCTTCTTTGACGAGGTCAAAGGAAAACCGGACACAAAATCCATGGTGATTCCTTCCCACTTCCATTCCAGTTTCTTCAATGGTTGCAACAACCCAAATGGAAATTGATGCACAGCCTTCACAGGTTGACAAACCATACACTTACCCACAAAATCAGTAACATCCTTTTTCAACCCAATTCAATAGTACTCATCTTTCAACCCACGATATATCTTGGTAGTACCAAGATGCATAGCAAAAAGATTACTATACGCTTCCTTCCAAATAGTGCGCCTCAACTCAACATCTTCCGGCACAACTATTCATCCCTTAAAGTACAAAACACCATCATCATTAAAGCAAAAATCATCAGATTACACTCCGTAATGTTTGAAACAAGCAGTACCAACGAATCATCGCGCAACTACTTCTCCTTGATAAACTGGATCAAGAAAGGTTTCACTTGGAACTCAGCCACTAACCCACCACGCGATACACTCAACCGCACAAACATGGCCCTTAAATCCACAACCATCTTCCTGCTCAAAGCATCGGCCACCATATTGGCCTTACCCGGATGGTACTCAATCGATAGATCATAATCCTTAAACAGCTCTAACCATCTTCGTTGCCTAAGATTTAACTCATTCTATGACATCAAATACCCCAAGCTCTAATGATATGTATGCACCACACATTTCTCACCATATATGTAATGTCACTATATCTTCAACGCAAACACCACCACAACCAACTCAATATCATGTGTGGGATAGTTGCGCTCATGCACCTTTAACTGTCTCGAAGCATAAGCCACCACCATACCATCCTGCATCAGCACAAAACCTAACCCCACATAGGATGCACCGCTATAAATCACAAACTCTTTTCCTGATTTAGGCTGAATCAAGATTGGGGCTTGTGTTAAAGCTTCCTTCGGCTTCTCAAAAGCTTGCAGCCATGCCTCTGTCCACTCAAACTTAACATCCTTTTATAATAACTTGGTTAACAGGGCAGCAATTTTAGAGAAACCATCCACAAAATGACGATAATAACCCGTTAAACCCAAGAAACTTTGAACCTCCGATACCGACTTAGGTTGTATCCAACTTACAACAGCTTCAATTTTTTGAGGATCCACACAAATTCCTTCAGCTGACAAAATATGACCAAGAAACACCACCTCTTTTATCCAAAACTCATATTTACTTAACTTCACATAAAGTTGATTGTCCAACAAGGTCTACAAAACAATCCACAAATGTTTATCATGATCCTCATTGGTACGAGAGTACACAAGGATGTCATCAATAAACACCACCACAAACTGACATAGGAATTCATGGAACACTATATTCATCATATGCATGAAAGCTGCAGGTGCATTCGTCAACCCAAACAACATCACTAAGAATTCATAATGTTCGTAACGGGTGCGAAATGCTGTCTTTGGCACAACTTTATCCTTCACTTTCAACTGGTAGTATCCCAATCTAAAATCTATCTTGGAAAACACTGTAACACCACGAAATTAATCAAATAGGTTGTCAATTCCGGTAAGGGATACTTGTTCTTTATCATTAACTTATTTAGTTGCCGATAATCGATGCACATTCTCATAGTGCCATCTTTCTTCTTTACAAACAACTCCGGAGATCCCCAAGGCGACACACTAAGCCGAATAAACCCATAGTCTAGCAACTCCTGAAGTTGCATCTTCAACTCTTTTAACTCCTTGGGTGCCATACGATACGGGGCAATGGAAACCGGAGCCGTATACGTATATGTATCAATGCAAAACTCTACCTCCTTATCCGGTTTCAAACCAGGCAACTCTTCCAGAAACACTCTCGAATAATCATAAACTATTCGAATATCCTTTGGATGTGCCTCCCTCATATTTGGATTCATAACATACTCCATGTATGCCTAACACCCTCCTTTCATCAACCTTTGTGCCACCATCGCTGAAAGAACATTAGATAAGAACTTAACATTCTCACCCACCACCACAACTCCATAATCATCAGCAAGCTTCAACGAAACATGCTTGCTTTCACAATCTACCATAGCCCTATACTGAGACAACCAATCCATCCCAAGAATAACATCAAAACCATAGAAAGGTAATTCCATTATATAAATAGCAAACACATGTCCTTGAGCCATCAACAGACATCTCCTAAACAACTTCCTAACCACAACTATCTCAATAAAGAACTAGTCACTTGCATACCCACATCCAAATACACAACCGGTACGTTAAGCAACTATGCATGCTCTTGCAAGATGTATGAATACGTGGAACCATAATTAATCAGAGAAAATAATGACAAGGATTGCAAAAGTAAAGGTACCTACGATCACATTCGTGCCATTCCTTCCCTCGCGGTGTACATACACCCTAGCTGGGCCATCTCCCTTAGGCTGAACCGCAACAACATGAGCCACATTTCTCCGACCATCCTCCCTATGCTAAAATTTACCTCGGCCCCAGCCATGACCCCTCTAAGGCTCAATAGCATGCACCGGTGCCTATCTAGCTAACTGGGGACAATCACGCCTCATATAACCTTGCGAACCACAATTTCAACAACCTCTAGAATTACCCCAACACTCTCCAGGATGTCACCTACCACGGCGACCGCACTCAGGTGTACGAACCCCTACGTACTGACCCAGCTAAACTTGGCCCATGCCTCTGATCTGGAACGAACCTCATATCTCGCTGCCTCTTACTATGATCTTTACCACCACCAAACCCAGCAACTCTCTTTCTAAAACTATAATTCCCTGGGCGAGAGGACAAAACCAAACTCTGTTCAATGTCCTTGGCGCGAGTGACCAAGACATTGAAGTCTGAGTACTCAGAAGCTAGCATATAAGTCTTCACTTCCTTCACCAAACCATATCGAAAGCGATCACATCTTTTCCACTCATTGAGAACCAGTTTAGGGGCATACTGGCTCCACCTGACAAACTGAACTTCATACTCAAAAACTGACATATTTCCTTGTACCAAGGCTATGAAAAACTCCCACGTAACATCCACAGGTTTCATCCTCGCGATAGTGCTAGTCCACCATGAATAAGCATCATCCTGGAGCAAAGGAACTATATAGCCCAGCTTACGCACATCCGTGCACTCCATCTGTCTAAGAATCCTCTCAGTACTCTCAAACCATGCCTTAGAGCCCTCCAAAGACAAACCTCTAAACTCGTACCTCCTAGACTACGTAAGCGCTCCAAAGGCAAACTAGGATTAGCTGTAGGTACACTACTACATGCTTACCAGCCACTACAGCTTGAAACGCTCCGACAATGGCCTAAATCAATAGTGTCATATCTCTCACAGCATGACCCTGGGCTACCTGGGGTCTAACACCATCACCACTCAGAGGAGGAGGAGGTGGCGGTACCTCATCATTACGCTCTTCTTCCACCACATTTTGCACATTCATCCTTTGCTGTCGTCTCGGTCCCATATGAAAATAGAATGAATCTCTACCAGATAAAATTCAACATTTAAAATAGTTAGGCCAACAAGAAGCAAGGGTCCAGGTCGCTCAAATCTTTTTAAAACAATTCTCTTTACACCAATAGTAGTAGTGGCAATGGATACCATGACGTCTACTCCCAAATCATCACATGACATATTCGATAATCATGCTATCAAACATCGTGCATAACAAACATTGAGAATTCGACCATCTTACCTCCCAATTTTTTTGTAAACCTAGCTCTAATACTAACAAATGTAACCCCCTTGACCCGGTCTAATCGCAAGATCGAATCGAGCCAGTCACACAGGGAATATTAGAGTAAAACCCAAAAGTTTCACTTCAATAAACAACCCTTTTTTACTTTTTATCTTTTATAGATGCAATGTAGTTAACCTAAGCATGAGAGAAAGAAGCAGACAAAATCTCAACTTGAACAACGTCAAATTAACATCTGATTACCCCAAATAGCATTTAGGGACCATTTTATAAAACTATAACTAAATAGGGACTTAAATCAAAATTGAAGTTACCATTTTTTAATTAATCAGGTTTCGATCCACCACATAAATTTTCAACTCATTTCAGCCATCCAAACTCATTGAATTGCACATACAAATAATTATGGACTAAAATGGAAGAAGTTAGAACTTCAGAAGACATCAAATAACTAATTTAACTGCAAAGGGTATCGATACCCTCTTGAAAGTATCGATACGTTTTAATCTCGTCAAAATCTAAGATTTTTCAGTAACCAAATAGCGTATCAGTACAGTATCATGTATCGATCCGATACAACTAAAGTGGCTTCAAACCATATAGATGTGGTAGAAGGCGTATCAATACTGTATGCCGGGAATGGCTTTACTGTATCGATATGGTGGCTCGAGTATTGATATGCCTGGGCCAAAATTGACTCGATTTGCTGTTTAAACATCATCATACCATGGTCTCATTCTTAAAAGGGAAATCTATAGGCATACACCCTATGGCAAAGCCAAAACAAAGACCAAAAACCATAACAAAGCTCAAACCAAACATAATAGGCCATTTACAATCTCAATAAGTCAAAACAAACTTGCTAGACCAGGGAGTTCATCAAACACACACTCCCAAAACATCAAGGTATCCACCCATTTCCAATCCCATTACTATTGAAATGACAAAACCATACTTGAGCTTAGAGCGTCGAATGGACCACATCTCTTGCTTCCTTGCAGCCCGAACACACTACTTTTCTGCATTGTTAAGAAAAGAGAGTGTAAGCTATATGTTTAGTGAGGGATGCTCAAAACAAAACCATAACAATGCACTATTGAAAGCCATTTTCTTGTCAAACCATCACCATCATGCTCTTAACAAATATCAAGCTTTAAAACCTATTAAAGGAAAACAATTAAACTCTTTACACATGTATCATGAAATTTCATGCTTTAAACCAAAACATATCTCAAAACAAGCTTCAAATGCTTAGGCATTCAAAAAATATCTCAAGATATATTCTCATGTATAAATCTCATATACATTTTCATTTCAAAACCATGATACATGTAATCTCGTATATTGGCATTCAAGTGACCCCGATGGTTTCTTTGCCATCCATATACACATGGAGCTTGCTGCACTCTACATAATAAACACATCGGATTTATGGATACTCATTGATGGAGCTTGCTGCTCTCTCTATCAATACTTATGAAGCTTACTGCTATCTCTATAAGGCCAATCCCATGGTGCTTACTGCACTCACCATGACTTAGATCCCGTGGTGCTTGCTGCTCTCACCACAATACACTTTGTTACCCTCAGCACAATAGTTGGTATACTAATATGGTGCCGAAGGACACACGCACATGCGAATTTTGCTACATTTTTATAATGCACTCTCATTCTATTGGTCGACCAATTATATCCGATTATATTAAGCATCATCACTTGCCAATACATACCTTAAAACCATGTTAACCTACTGTTTTCATATGCATCATCATAAACCATTGCATATCCCATTTTAAATCATAAATCAATGCATAGCATATTCTCATCAAGATGCGACCTCTTGAAAACCATAAATCGATCTAATGGGATAACATGAATCGTTTCTCTATTCATAAAAACTAGCATAACAGTAGGTAACAAATCCAACTTCGAAACATGAGCATGTACAACTAAAACCATGTAAAAGACAAGAACCAAGAGCGAAACATGTCATACTTACATCCGAGCTTAGATCAGCGTTTCAAGCTGAATCTAAACTCCCATAATCACTTCAAACCTTTAGAAAGCTGAAAACCATGTTTCCACTCACCAAGTACACCTCGCTTGGCTTGCCGAGGCGAAATCAAGCTTCTGGATCCTCCACAACAATTTCGAAGCTATCGGGTCATCATCCCCAGCTTCTAATCAAAGCAAAATAGAGGATTAATGCATTCCCTTGCATCAAAATCCCCAGCAACACACAACAACACTTTTCTCCTTCAATAACCTAGCTTTCGCCTAACAAAAACAATTGAAAACATCGACGAAACCTCTCTAATAAGTCTCCAACTATTACCCAACGAGATTTACACTTAAACACCATCAATTTACATCCAAAAACATCTCCTTAACATTAAAGAATCATCAGCAATCAATTATCCCCATAAACAAGCCACCAACCCAAAGATATCAACAACCAAACCTAACAATTTACCTAGTTCCGGGATTCTATTATCAAAATCACTTAAATCAACATCTCAAATCATCATAATCATCATATTATCTCATTATAAACCCATCAAAAGCAAAGGTTCATTGATTTAGGCAAGTAAACCTCAATTAAACCAATTTCCCATAAACATATTAGCAAAACCCATTAGAAAACCATCATAAGAGACCAAGAACTTGGATATTTCAATAATGAACATATCATTAGAGGAGAAGAATGAAACCTTATCTCTAATGCTGACTTTTCCTTCAATTAAAAAGATTTACATGAGAAAACAAGCTTTAAACAACAAGGTTTTGTTAAGAAAACATTAAAGAATCATTTAGGATCAAAAAGACAAATCAAATCAGATATTTACCTTAAAACCTTGAAGAGAAAATGGTTGTTTGGAAGGAGTGAATATGAGAAAAAATAAATGAGAAAAGAAAGTAGTTACGTGAAATGTATTTTGAGAAAACAAATTGGTTAATTAATTCCCTCCAATTATTTATTTATTAAAACTATTTAAAATCAACCAATAAAAGGAAAAGTCTTAATTAGACTCTTGTTCAAAGCTCCCTAAAGATTTTAAGCCCTGATCTCTTACAATAAATGAGGGTTTTAAAATCAACCAATAAATAAGGGTTTTAAAACATTTCCCATATTTAATTTTACTGAAAAACTATTTATACCAAATTAATCCCGAAACTAGCCTAAATTGTCAAAACCAACTCAACGAGACATCTAGCCTAACCCGGTTAACTTTTAGGACCAAAATCGAGGTGTTACACCTTGGGCTCCTAGAGGTCTAGCACCTCCCGCACCAACTCCCACTCTGAACCCATCACCACCTGGAGGAGGAGGAGGCGGCGATATATCCTCATTATGCCCCTTTCCACCACATTATGCACATTCACCCTTTGCTCTCGTCACAGTCACATTATAAAAACAAAATAAATCTCTAGCATATAAAATGCAACAATGAAAATAGTTTGGCCGACAAGAAACAAGGGTTCAAAACGCTCAATTCTTTAAAAACAAATCTCTTTACATCAATAGCAATAACGGCAATAGATACCCCAACGTCTAACCACAAATCATCACATAATAGACAACATGCTATCAAACATCGTACATATCAAACATTAAGAAATCAACCATCTTACCTCCCAATTTTTCATAATCCTGGCTCTAATACCAACACATGTAACCCCCTTGACCTGGTCTAGTAGCAAGACCGAACCGAACGAGTCACACGGGGAATATTGAAGTAAACTGGGAAGGATTGCCCAATAAACAACCCTTTTATTTTTTCTTTTTATCTTTTCGAGATGCATAATTATTAACTTATATGTACATGCTAGAAACGTGTGAAATTATGACTTGACCGGGCATCAAATTGACATCCAATCGTTCTGTTATGAGTTTAGGGACCAATTTGCAAAACCAATATTTTTGGGGATAATTACTAAATTAAAGTTACCAATATTTAATTAGTCAGGTTTCATGCTCACATGTAAGTTTTCAACTTGATTTGATCACCCAAACTCATTTAATTGCATTTACAACATTTAGGGACTAAAATGTAAGAAAACAGAACTTCAAACAGCTTCAATTAACAAACTTAACGGTCAAGTGTATCGATACACTTGTACCCGTACCAATACGCCAATACCTCATCAAAACCTCAAATTTCCAGTAGTACAAAAAGGTATCGATACGGTCTCGTGTACTGATACGCCCAACCATTTTCCTCTAAGACCATATCGATATGGGTCCATCTGTACCGATACGTTAAGCCTGAGTTGGCCTATCATACCAATACGGTACCCCACGTACCGATATGCCTAGGTATGTACTGTCCTGAATTGCTATTTAAACATGCCGTAAGGATAACCAAACCATTCTAACATGCTTCCTAGACAACCACAACATATTCAAGGATCAAACCCCTATCAAAAGCATTAGAAACACCACCGAGGCATGCTCACAATTCAAAAGGGAAAATCTATAGGCATGCATCATATTTCCAAGTCAAGTTAAACATCAAAAACCATATCAAAGTTCAAACCAAACTTTAGAGGCGATTTACACAACCATTTAGGCACTAGAAACTTGTGCCAAAACCAGTGAGTTCACAACATACACTCCGAAATCATTAAGGTATCCACCCATTGGTAATATTATTACTATTAAAGGGTTAAAACCATACTTGCACTTTGAGCAATTCTTGAATCTCTTCACTTTCTTTCTTGAAGCCCGAACAATCTACTTTTCTGCATTGTTAAGAAAATAGAGCATAAGCAATATGCTTAGTGAGGGATGCTCCAAACAAATCCGTAAACAATGCCTTTGAAAACCTTTTTCCACGATAAACCATTTTCCATCATGCTCAACATAGGCTCATGCTTTAAAGCTCGCTAAAGAAAATCATTTATCTTTTAAACACATGTATCATTAAGGATCATGCATTAAACCAATGCAAATCTCAAACTAGCTTTTCAAATCATGACATTTGCCACCATGCTCAAAAGTAGAATCTCATTTATAAAGCTATTTATACAAAAACCATTTAAATCAATGATACATGTAATCTTTTACATTGGCACTCAAGTGACCCGAGATGGCTACGTCCCGATCAAACACATGGGAGGGCTACGTCCCAAATAACACTTGGGAGGGCTACGTCCCAACACATCGAATATGCGGATACATCTCATGGTGTTGCTGCGCACCATAGATCGACAGAACACATGGTGTTGCTTCGCACCAAGGTTGACAAGGTGTTGTTTCGCACCTTGATTGCCCGTAAGGTGTTGCTTCGCACCCTATGGCGACTCACATGATGTTGCTGCGCATCATGGAGGTGGCTCACGTACACACGATTTTTTTACATATTATAGTACACTCTGATCCTATTGGTCGACCAATTATATCTGATTATTAAAGGCTCCGTCACTTGCCAATATACACTTTAATACCATGTTAACCTATTATTTTTCAATGCATCAACATAAACTATAGCATATACCATTTTAAAACCAAATCAATGCTTATCATTTTTCTCATCAAGAAGCAACCTATTAAAAACCATAAATCAATCTCATGGGATAACATGAATCATTTCACAATTCATAAAATACATGCATAACAGAATGGATGGAGCTTTGTCAAAATCCTCTTTGCCCTTGATGTTGTCGAAAATTCTCTCTCTTTCTCTCCTTTGGAGTTGACGGCTTGGTGATCTATTTATAGGGCTAGGTCAAAGTCCTCCTTTGAGGAGGAAGCTAAGTTGTAATTAAATTATCTTTAAAGAATATAATTTTTTATTACAATTATATTCCTTCTAGAACTTCTCCTATCTTCTTGGAATTTAATTATTCTTTAAACTCTTCATGGAAATCAAACTCCTTTGGGATTTAGCTTTGCTCCACGTTATCTTGGGCTTGTCTAGTCATCAATTTCGACTACCATATCACCTTATTCTTTGTCGACAATTGCCCTGGCAACTGGCTCGGCGTCTCCTTCATGCATTGCCCTGGCAACTAGCTCGGCATCTCCTTCATGCATTGCCCTGCCAACTAGCTCTAGCCTTGCTTTGGCAAGTGATCCTGCACATACACACAAAACACACCAAAGCAACATATTTTCTCACCAAAACAACCAAGTTATGCAATCAAGCTCAACGATGGAAGGAAACAAAGATTAATGCATGAATGACTAATTATGTAACTAATATGAGCCTAAGTCTTACAATAATATGAGTAAAAAGGGTAAGAAAAATAGTATTTTGAACACTTTCACACCCCCAAACTTGAACTATTGCTTGTCCTCAAGAAATGCAAACTAATAATTACCTGCCAAGACTTAAATTTTCACAAACTTAGCTTTGAACTTGATTTCAATTCTCAGAACTGGGGCACAAATTATGATTGGCTTTTCATTTTTCAAAAAACTTAGGAGTTACTCGGAATCAAACTATAATGCTTGTGAGTGTGTGCGGAGTTGTGTGCAAGTTGATTTTTCGGATTCTATGCAAACAAGAGGTTTTCAAATTAGATCATTGGGTTCTTTTTAACATGTTTTAACTAGAGCCGGTTTTAGGCACCTCTAGTGTTTTGTTTTTAGTTTCCTTAAGTTAATTAATTTATTCGATTAGAGCCAGATTCGGGCACCTCTATAGATCAATTTTTAGCACATACTAGAGTCGGTTTTCGGCACGTCTAGCGATCTATTTTTTTAGCACATGCTAGAACCAATTTCGGGCACCTCTAGCATTCATCCAAGTTTTATTCTAATCCCCCAATTTGTTTAATTATCAACCTAAGTTCACTACAATTCCTTAAATCAATCAAACCACAACAGTGTTTCATCAAATTTAGCATCATAGTAAAATTCTAAGTTTTTCCATGGTTATCCTAGAATAAAAATTCTATCAATTAAGTGCATTGGCAAAGTCATCATCGGATATTCATCAAATCTAGGCAATTCTTGTTCCAACTAAAGGCATGGCAAGCAATTTATGTATCCTAAATGCAATACTTAAGATGAATGCAACTAAACATGGTAACTACTAATAACAATCCCCCTCAAACTCGAGTGAGGCATGGTCCTCAATGCATGCATCAAAGAAATATAAAAATAATGAAAAATAAAATGCAAACGAGGACTTACTCCGAGAGTTCGTCATCGTGAATGATTAGTTTCCTTTTGGTCAGTGTCTTGATTCTCTTGCTTGAACGCGATGGTTGTTTCCTTGTTGTCGATGATGGAATTGATCCTCGTACGGGGTTGTCCTAATCGTCCTCTTCATCAATGTCATTGGCTTTTCGCTTGGAGGATTCAATTGGTGCGGTCTTTGTTGGTGCAATGGAAGACTCAGTCGAATCTGAAAAATTAGACAATGATTCTGTACGAGTTGATTCAGGCATAGGTGCTTTACCTTTGGCTTTTGCAGTGGTTGTCGGGATGTCTTTAGCTTTGGTTGCCGTGGCATCTTTAGGGTTGGTTGTCGTGGCATCATTTGTTGCGGTTGCCGTGGCGACTGCTTCATTGGTTGCCGGGGCAAGGATCTCGGCAGGAAAGATTGGGAATGGCACGCGGCTGTCCAGGTACTTTTCTATGATGACTTGGGTGATGGCATTGTTGTGCTCCTTTATGTACCACATGAACATTAGTTGCCGGTCTTCAATTTGCCTTAGGTGGCTCGCCAGTCGTTGCAAGAGTGCTTCAAAGTGTCCCGAGGTTGATCGCCAAGTTGCCAGGGTGTTAGGTGCTTGGGCATTAGGGATTGCTGGGGCGGCAGGAGTTGATGCGGTAATTGAAGGCCTTGAGGATTTTTCTGGTGCCTCTCCTATTAGCTTTCCGATTTGTGGTTGATTCCAACCAGACTTTGGTAAGGCCTTTTCACCGGTGGACTCACTTCGGACATGCATCTCCTTGCAAAGATTATAAATTAAGCAAGGGAAGAAAATAGAACCCTTATCTTTTGAGATACATACAAAAATCTCATCACAAATAATTTTTCCAATGTTAATGATGCGATTATGCAAAATAGAATGTATGAGCAAAAGACGTGGTATATCAACGGTAGTATTGTGTGTGGTGGGCATTAAAAAAGTTTTAACAAACTTATTCCATAGTTTGGCCTCGGGTTTAAGCCGAAGGTGATTTACTGTTCCCTTGTATTTATCGTCGTTCCAACGAGTTCCCGGTTGAGTGAGTTCTTGAAGCACCTTGTCGAGTTGCTTGGGCGTGATTTCATCAACAAAGGCTTGATGCTCGTCCTTCTCAATGTAAAGCCCGTAAAAGTTGTTGATGTTTTCGGGGCTTATGAGTATGACCCGATTCTGATTGATGGCAAAAGATTTGCCACTTTTGATGTGCAATCCTCTCGAAGATGAATGGTTCAAGGCCGAAATCTTGATGATAGTTGGAGTATTTAAAGCCTTGTTCTTCGTAAATCTTCTAGATTTCAACCTTGGAGTGAAACCAAAAATTTAATTTTGGATGCCATGGATGATCTTGGTTGTGAGTTTTGTAAAAACAAAGAAAAGAAAATAAAAGAAACTAAAGAGTTGCAAGATGAAAAGTAGGAATAGGTTTCTTGGAAGTTAAGGGTGATGAGTTATATAGAAAAGATAGGTAGTAAATATGGTGGGTGGGATTAATTTTGGATAGAAAATAAAGGGTGTTTCGGTTTAGGGGAATGGTGACGGCTAGGGGGTTTAATTAGGGTAAGTTGGAGGCTTTATATAAGCCTTAGATTCAGCCCATTAATTTCCTTGTTGAAGATGTTTTCCTTCTTGGATCAAAATTCCTCTTTACCTTGAACTCTTTTCCTACAATTCAAAGACAAATCAAATAAGGATTAAAATTAAAGATAAACTAATAAAAGAAAATAAATAAAGATGTGTAAAGGGATTCTTAAACTTAAAAAGATAAAAAAAGAAAATAAATCTATCCTAAAATAATAATAATAAATTAGTTTGAAAATAAATAAATAATAAAAATAATAATCGGAAATAATAAAAATAAAAATAAAATATCGAAAGGATAGCATGCTCATGCATCTCCTAAGTTGACCACTTCTTTGTTACGTTCCACATGGGCACCATTGTAGTACTTTAATCTTTGTTCATTACTTTGAATTCATGTTTGTCAGTGATGGCCTTGATTATCACGACACCATGGGAGAATGGTTTGACAACTTTGAATGGTCTCGACCATCTTCATTTTAGCTTTACTGGGAAAATTTTTAGCCGAGAATTGAATAAGGGAATTAGTTGCCCTGGCGTGAATTGTCGCGGCAATAGTTTCTTGTCATGCCATTGCTTTGTTTTCTCCTTGTAGATTCGTGCATTGTTATAGGAGAGTGCACGGAATTCTTCTATCTCGTCGAGGTCTAACAAACGCTTTTGTCCGGCACTTACCCAATCCATATTCACGGTCTTGATTGCCCAATATGCTTTATGTTCGATTTCCACCGATAGATGGCATGTTTTGCCGAAGACAAGTCGGAAGGGGGACATACCTAAGGGTATTTTAAATGCAGTGCGATATGCCCAAAGTGCGTCATCTAGTCTTAATGACCAATCCTTCCTAGAGGGATTTACAACTTTCTCGAGTATACCCTTCAATTCCCGGTTGGAAATTTCTGCTTGCCCGTTGGTTTGTGGGTGATATGCCGTGGAAATCTTGTGTGATACGCCGAAGCGTTGCAACATCTTGGCAATGAGTCTATTGTCAAAATGCCTGCCTTCGTCACTGATAATTACTCTCGGCATCCCAAACCATGTAAATATGTTTTTCTACAAGAATCGTTGCACGGTCTTGGAATCATTGTTGGGAAGTACAGCTGCCTCAACCCATTTAGACACGTAGTCAACGACAAGTAGAATGTAGAGGTTGCAGAATGAAGATGGGAAATGTGCCATAAAATCGATCCCCCACACATCGAATAATTCCACCTCGATGATGTTTTGGAGAGGCATCTCATGTCATCTAGAGATATTGGCCGTCTTCTGGCAACGATCACATTGCTTGTAAAAGTCTTGGGCATCTTTGTACAATGTTGGCCAATACAAACCGGATTGCAACACTTTGGCCGCGGTACGAGTTCCTCCATAAGGTCAAGAATGGAATTGCCGGAGTACATTCTGCTGCATCTCTTCAGGGACACATCGGCGTATAACCTGATCTGCACATTGTTTAAACAAAAGAGGATCGTCCCAAAAGTAATGCTTAGCATCATGGCGAAACCGCTTCTTCCCTTGGTGAGTAAGACCATAAGGTAAAATACCACAAACAAGGAAATTAACTAAATCCACATACCAGGGTATTGCCAAGGCATGTGCTGCTGTGGCGACTGCTCCCAAAATTACTGAGGCATGTGGCTCAAGGGCTGCCGAAGCGTCGAGGGTTGCCGAGGCATGCGTATCCATGGTTTCTGAGGCATGCGCGTCAAGGGCTGCTGAGGCATTGAGGGTTGCCGAGGCATGTGTATCCATGGTTGTCGAGGCGTGCGCGTCAAGGGCTGCTGCGTCGTCGAGAGTTGCTGAGGCATGCACGTCAAGGGCTGCCGAGACGTCGAGGGTTGCCGAGGTAACTAAAAGTTACTCATCTGGGAATGCATCGCATATCTTTAGATATATGTCCTCCTCCCTATTGTGTTCTAAACGTGATTAGTTATCGGCCACTTGATTTTCTGTTCCTTTCCTGTCCTTAATTTCAATATCAAATTCTTGTAAGAGTAATATCCAACGAATCAAATGAGGTTTGGCATCCTTTTTAGCAAATAGATATTTGATTGTCGAATGGTCCGTATGAACAATTACCTTTGTACCAACCAAATAGGATCGGAACTTGTCAAATGCGAAAACTACAACTACTAACTCTTCCTCCATTGTTGTGTAATTCACTTAAGCACTATTAAGAGTTTTACTAGCGTAATATATCACATGAAAGGTCTTACCTGTGCGTTGGCCTAGGACTGCTCCTACCCCAAATCACTTGCATCACACATGAGCTGAAAAGGTAGCGTCCAATCTGGTGGAACGACAATGGGTGCTGAGGTAAGCTTTTCCTTTAGGGTTTCAAATGCTTGGGTGCAAGAATCATCAAAATCAAAGACTTTATCCTGTTCCGGCAAATTGCACAAGGGTTTAGTGATTTTAGAAAAATTATGAATGAACCTCTTGTAAAAACTTGCATGTCCATGAAAGCTTCAAATTCCTTTAATCGAACTTGGTGGGGGTAATCTCTTGATCACATCCACCTTGGCTTTGTCTACTTCAATTACCTTGGATGAAACCTTCTGGCCGAGCATTATTCCTTCATCTACCATAAAATGGCACTTCTTCCAATTGAGGACTAAATCAGTTTCTTCACATCTTGCCAACACCTTCTCTAAATTGTCGAGGTAGCTATCGAAGTCATTACCAAAAATAGAAAAATCATCCATGAAGATCTCAAGGAAGTCTTCGACCATGTCTGAAAAGAGTGCCATCATGCAACTTTGGAAGGTTTCCAGGGTGTTACACAATCTGAACGGTATCCTTCAGAAAGCATAAGTACCGTGTGGGCATGTGAAGGTTGTCTTTTCTTGATCTTCTGGTGCTATGGCAATTTGATTGTAACCTGAATAACCATCAAGAAAACAGTAAAAGGGTTCACCTGCAAGATGGTCAAGCATTTGATCAATAAAGTGTAATGGGAAGTGATCTTTCCTAGTGGCTTTGTTTAGCTTTCGATAATCCATACAAACCGTCCAACCGATCGCAGTCCTGGTTGGAATGAGTTCATTATTTTCATTACTTACCACCGTTATACCTCACTTTTTCGGTACACATTGTACCAGACTTACCCATGTACTATCAGAGATAAGGTATATAATGTCGGCGTCAAGCCACTTGATGATTTCTTTCATTACAACCCCTTTCATGGCATGATTCAGTCTCTTCTGGGCTTTAATTGAAGGTTTGTGATCATCTTCCAATAAAAACTTGTGCACGCACACTGCCGGGCTAATTCCCTTCAAGTCGGCAATTGTCCACCCTATTGCCTTCTTGTGTAGCATCAACATTTCGATCAGCTTCTTTTCATGCTCAGGCTATAACTTAGAAGAAATAATTACAGGCAATGTATTATCGATTCCTAAGTATGTATATTTTAGTTGCTCTGACAACTATTTCAACTCAAGAATCGATGGTTGTTCAATAGAGGGCTTTTCGAGCTTACCTTCCTTACCTGAGTAATCCAGTGGATCAAAGTATGTACCTGGTCGATTGACTAGCCAATTTGCCTCTTTTTGTTGTTCCTTATTGACCGGTTCTTCATACTCCTCAGGTTCCTCTTGATCGGCAATGTAGTTGCCGAGGCAACTAAATTCCTCGTCGAAGTTAAACTCTGCCGTGACATGGAGAAGTTGGCATTCGTCTGGATCATCGGCATGCCTTAGTGTTTGGAACACATTTAGTTTAACTTACTGGTCATTCACCCTCATTGTGAGTTCTCCCTTTTCAACATCGATCAAGGTTCTCCCTGTTGCTAGGAATGGTCTCCCGAGTATGATAGGTGCATGCTCATTTGCTTCACAATCCAAAACAATAAAGTCAGCATGAAAAATAAATTTATCAACTTTTACCAGTATGTCCTCGATTTTTCCGTCTAGATGCACATAGGATCTCTCGTCTAGCTGTAGCATAACTGTTGTAGGTCTTGCCTTCCTAATTCCTAGTTTATGGAAAACTGATTTAGGCATCAAGTTTATGCTAGCCCCAAGGTTGCACAATGTTTTCCCGACATAGTGGTTTCCAATGGAACAGGGTAATGTGAGACTTCCAGGATCCTTCAACTTAGGTGGCATACGATTGTGGAACATGGCCATGCATCCCTCTGTTGCCGCAACTGTTTCAAACCCTCCTAGCCTTGTTCTCTTGGACACAATGTCTTTAAGAAACTTGGCATAGTTCGGCATTTGTTCAATTGCTTCCACCAATGGGAAGTTGACGTGGACTTGCTTTAGGATATCAAGAAACTTCTTGAATTGATATTCTTGCTTTTGTCGCTTCAACCTTTGTGGGAATGGTGGTGGAAGTCGGATATCTTCGATCCTTTCATTGGTTTGGAACCTGATTTACGGTATTGCCAGGACAACTAGAGTTGCCGAGGCATGCTTATCGCAAGTTGCCGAGGCATCCTTATCGTCGGTTGCTGAGGCATGCTTATTGCCGGTTGTCGCGGTAATTCCTGGTTCATCATCTGAGGCTTTGCCGCTAGGTTCGTCTTGATCTTTTTGTGGAGTTTTGTTTGATGAGTGGGCTTGAGCCTCTTTAAGTTGTTGGCCACTTCTAGTGGTGATCGACTTACATTGCTCATGGCCAGTTCCTCTTTAAGTTGTTGGCCACTTCTAGTGGTGATTGCCTTAATATCTTAATAGACTTGAGGGGTAACGATTAGTTGTTAGGTACTAAGGAGAGAAGCTTCAAGAGAAGATGTTCAAGTAGATGAGCTTACTTCAAAAGTGAATCTATCCCTTAGGAGTATAGATTGGAACTTAATCAAGTTAATTAATGAAAAGCTACACTATAAACATATAGGGGTTTTAACATGGTTAACTTAGGGTATTTCCATTGATAGAAGCGATGCCACTCTTAAAATCTTCTAGGCAATCATTCCGAGGTAGGAAGTTATTAATAGCTAGCATAACTAGTGTAAAAACCAGGCATCCCTTGCCAACGCTCATCACTAATTTGAAAACAAATCTATCCAAAATTTTCCCCTTAACAAGTAAAATATTGAAGCAATTGAATTATTGGTTAATCCTTGTAGATACGATACTTAGCTAACTTTTGTATTACTTGTTGACCGTGTATATTTGCATGCAAAAGACATATACTTGGCATTGTTTTTACTAGCATTCTTTACTGATTTATCATTTATTTGTCAAGTGTTATCAAAGTCGACAAGTTTTTGGCACCGTTTCCGGGGATTGCAAAAGAGTTTATTTTTTTGATTTACTTATTTTGTTTTATTTTATTAATTTGTTTGGTTTGGTGTATGATCAGGAATCGCCCTGAGATGGAAGATTCATGATACGACCCAGAAATTGAATGAACCTTACACATATTGAAAAAGAAAGTTCGAGAAATGGCTCATCAAGGTAATGGCAGAGTAGATGGTGTCCAAAACAACCATGATCCACTGATGCACAAAGGGGTGCCAGCTGCCTCTATTTCCCCTTCTATTGTCGTTGAAGAAGAAAAAACTATTAGAGAGCACTTGGCACCAAATATGGACAATTTAATGCCATCCCTAGTTGGTCCAGAGGTAAACACAGCTAATTTCGAGCTTAAACCAGTAATGATTCAGACTCTTTTGAATGTAGGACAGTTTGATAGATCACTTACTAGAGACCCAAGGCAACACTTGAAGCAATTCATGGAGGTTTGATAACTATTTCAGCAACTAGGAGTGTCTCATGATATAGTGAAGCTAAAATTATTCATATTTTCCTTGAGAGATAGAGCAAAACCGTGGTTAAGTTCTTTGCCACATGGTTCAGTTACTACATGAGCAGATTTATTCTAGAAGTTTCCGCTGCGATTCCATCCGCCTAAACTCAATGCCAAGCTAATGAATGAGATCACGACATTTAGGCTGCTAATGACGAGACCTTATATGATGCTTGAGAGAGATTGAAGGACCTGTTAAGGAGGTGCCCCATGCATGGATTCCCTATATGGACCCATATAGACCTTCTGCTATGGACTCAATGATCATGCAAAAACTGTGGTTGATGCTTTGGCAAATCGTTCACTATTAGACAATAATTATACTAAGGCAAATGACATCTTTGATAGGATTGATGCTAATGATTTTTAGTATCCTATTGCCAAACTAGGAATGGGGACAAAAACCATTGGAAAGTTGGTGCTTGATGCACTAACATCCATCAACACTCAGATCTCAATCTCATTAGCATTGTTGAAACTTTGCAAATGAGTAATGAAAACCAAGAAGTCAAGGCATTAAAACCATTTTGCACTATTTGTGGCGAGGATCATCATGTAGATGATTGCCCAACAAACCCTGAATCGGTAAATTTTATTAGCAATTTCAATCAAAATTTTAACCCACATTCCAATACTTATAATGTAGGTTTGAAGCACCACCCAAATTTTGCTTCGACAAACCAAGGTCATAACCAATTCAATGCCCAACGAAAGAACAATGCACTGCTAGGTTTCAACCAAAATGCCATGCCTCGAAGAGCCTAGAACAATTTCTAACAAGGGCAGAGATCTAACCAAGGGAACTCTCTTACTGATTACATGGAGAGAAATGATGCAATTGTCTAGAGTTTGGCAGCATTAATGCGGAACTTGGAAGTTCAGCTAGGGCAGATTGCCAATGCACTTATCAATAGACCTCATAGAGCTTTTCCAAGTGACACAGAGAATGCTCGGCATAAAGGCAATGAACAATTCAAAGCAGTAACTCTTTAGAGTGGCAAACAATGCGAGACTGATACACCTATCAAATAGACAAATGACTACCAAGTTGAAAAGTTGATGGCAACAAAAGACCCTAGAGAATTGGAGAAGGAAAAAATGAAAGCTGGTGATGCCAGAAAGAAACCAGATGCCAGCACCACATTGGTAAAACCAGTGGAACCAACATTTGCTTATCCACCACCACCTTTTCTACAAAGGCTCCAAAAGCATAAGCAACACAATAATTTAAGTGCTTCTTAGAAGTTCTTAAACAATTACAAATCAACATACTTTTAGTGGAAGCTCTTGAGAAGATGCCCAACTTTGTCAAATTCATGAATGACATCTTGTCCAAAAAGAGGAAATTAGGTGATTTTGAGACTATAGCTCTTACAGAAAGATACAATGCCATGATACTCAATCGATTGCCACTAAACTTGAAAGATTCGTGAAGTTTCACTATTCTCTATACCATTGGCAATAAATTCATGGGCAAGGCACTGTGTGACTTAGGAGACAACATCAATTTGATGCTAATGTCAGTTTTTAGAAAGCTTGGCATAAAAGCAAGGCCTACCACAGTAACACTTCAGTTGGCAGACCAATCGTTTGCATATTGTTAAGTGTGTAAAAATACTATATTTTCTACCCTTTTCACTTATATTATTGTTAGACTTAGGCTCATTTTAGTTGAATTGTTAGTCATTCATGCATAGTTTCATAGTTTCTTTGTCCATTGAGTTTGGTGTTATGTTTTGCTGGCTTCTTTGGAGAAATCGCTGCTGGTTTACCGTATTTTGTGCAGAATGAATTGCCAAACCAATTATCGTGGCAAGTGAGGATAAGGATGAAGGAATTTCCAAGCTAATTGTCGTGGCAAGTCAGGATAAAAACTCCATTATCCGCATATTTATCCAAAATGCAAAGGATAATTATCCCATATTCAAAAATCAAATCTCCAATCAGATATAGATCAAATCCCCATAGATTTCATACACATTCAAACTCTTACCCTTATCTATTTAAGGGGATTGTATCAACAACATCAGGGGAGTCAATTGTAGGGAATTGGATTGCAAGGAATTCACGCTCAAACCTCTTATTCTTTATCTTTGTATCGTGCGATCCATGTTTGGATTTATTTCCTTTGTATTTACTATTTACCTAGCCATGAACTAGTTTAATATGGCTTAGGTTATCGAGTTTTTTGGTGTAAGAGATGAAAGAATGGGTTTTGGTTTTTTGATTCAATAAATTTTATTATTTGTTCATTCTTGGATCTTGATTTTTACCTTGAGGGCATTCGAAAAGGAACTCGAGTGTATCCATCTATCTAGGCTCATGAAAGCTATATTCATGAAACGAGTGGACACGATTCTCATTTGAACGAATGTTGGTGGGGACTATTCTGCCTTAGGAATAACGATCAAATTTTAATGGCTAAGAGGAGTGCAAGATCGGTTGATGCTCACCCAAGGTTAACGCAGGGATGTATCACCAAGGTATGCGCAAACACTAGTTCTTCAGTTAGGGATAACAAGAAGGCATTAAAGAACACTTCGTCGAACATTAAAGAAGAAAACCCAATTGCTACAACATTCATCCAAACCCAGTTGCCACAGCAAATATCGTGACCTAATTGCCACTGCATTTATCTAGACCTAGTTGCCATAGCAATTGAATTCCCCCAGTAATCATAAGCCACGACAACTCATTCGACAATCGCACCACTGCTCACGATAACCTGACCTACTCTCTTAAATCGATTACTCCTTTCTATTTGCTTTACATTGTTTAGTTTATCTTACTTGTTATTTATCATCACCTATCACTTTCAATATTCTTCTCTTTTAGTGCATGAAGCTATAAATTAGAGCTTCACCAATCCCTATGGAGACGATATTTATCTATACTATTACTTGTGACGTGTTCACTTGCACCGTTTGCATTTCATTTAGATCACGCAATAAGTTTTTTACACCATTGCCGGGGATTGGCAATGATAACTTCATTATTAATTACTTGCACTTTTATTTTACATTGTTATTTAATTCAAGGGGTTAACATTATTTTGCAGGTTTTGCACTTGTGTATGTCCAAAACAAGACTGACAACACAATACTACCCACTTGAACCGAAGATTGAACGAGTTTTTCGTAGAAGAAGGAGGGAGATAAAAGTTATGGTAGATGCACCTATTGATCTACCCAACAACTATAATGCCCTCGACAATCAAAATGCCAACAACAATCAGAATGCCATTAGCAATGCCTACACCAATCAGCATGCCACGAAAGAAGACAATGCAGTTCTAGCAGAGCAACCTGTTCTTGTACAAAACAGACCTATCCTAGATTATCTACATCCAAATCTTGATGATCTCAAACCATGCATTATGACTCCTGAGATCCAAGCTACGCAATTAGAATTGAAGCCGGTGATGTTCACCATGCTCCACTCAATTGGACAATTTGACAGCTCACCTCATGAAGATGGCAAACAACATTTGAGAGCCTTCTAAGAAGTTTGTAGCTCTTTTCATCAACAAGGAGTCCATGAAGACATCTTAAAGATAAAACTATTTCCCTATTCACTGACGGATAGGGCAACAACGTGATGGAATGGTGTACCACCTGGATCATTGAAATTGTGGGCAGAACTATGCTAAAATTTTCTATTAAGGTATAATCATCCAAATATGACTAATAAACTACGTAATGACATTACTTCTTTTCATCAAGCAGATGACAAGTTCATGTACGAGGCTTGGGATCGGTATAAAGAACTTTTACGTAAATGTCCCACGCATGGATTCAAAAATTGGACAGAAGTGGTAATGTTCTACATTGGAGTAAATGCACCAACTAGTATGATGTTACATACCTTGGAAAATGGCACTCTCCTAGAAAAATCACATGAGGAAGCCTTAGAGATCTTGGATAGACTTGACAACAATGATTACCAGATCCCAACCATGAGGAAGGGACTGACAAGAAGAAATGCCACAACAATTGAGCTTGATTCATCATACGCTAGTTCAGCACATCTTGCTTCATTAACCAACATGGTTAAGAATTTGCAGCGACCCAAGAATACACTGAAATTCAAGGTAGTTGATTCATTTCGTGTTTTAGGTAGTACTAATCATGATTCTTCTGAATGTCCAAAGAATACAGAGTCAAGTTATGATGTTGGGAATTTCAGTCTGAACGACAATCCATATTCCAACACACATAAACAAGAATGGAAGAAGCATCCAATTTTTTTGGAGTAACCAGGACAACTCAAACAATCCACCCCACTAGAACACAGAATCATCAGGCTTTCAACAGAACTTGCCATGGCAACAAGCTCAATTGTCACAGAACAATCATCATTAATAAGTCCTATGGAAATAACTTTGAATGCTTTTATGCTTAAGACTGAATCTTTTATGGCCGAGACTAGTAATTTTATAAAAAAGATTGACTCGTTCATAAACAGGACTGAGATGACGATGTAGAGCCAATGAGCAATATTGAAATCTTTGGAATCACAAGATGGGAAATTTGCCCAAATATTGAGCTCAAGGCCACAAGGAAGTCTGTCCAACAACATAGAGGTTGTATGATAATCAAACCATAAATAGTGTAAGGCGATCTCCACCTGAAGTGGACCAAAGGAGAATGATGATCCCATCCAACCCAAGGAAAGTAGTCAGCTAGCAGAGCAGTCCCCTGTTCCAAAAGATGCGCCTTACAACAATACCACAACAATCGCAGATGCTGAGCTTTATGTAGTTGCCATGGCAAGTTCACATGTCGCAACAAGTCTATCCAACAAAGAGATGAGCAAGAGCAAATAAATTAGATTGCCACCTCTATTTCCACAGGGGCTAAGGAAGCAGAAAAATGATTATCAATTCAAGAAGTTCCTGGACATCCTCAAGCAAGTTCACATTAACTTGCCACTAATTCAGGCAATTGAGTAGATGCCCAATTAAGACATCGTCTATACCATGAACAAGGTTGAACGAGTTTGAAACAGTTGCCTTGACAGAAGGATGTATGGCGATGCTGCATAATCGATTGTCGCCTAAGCAAAATAATCTAGGTAGTCTCATGATACCATGTGCTATTGGCAACCATTATGTCGGAAGAGCATTGTGCGACCTTGGAACAGACATAAATCTTATGCCAAAATCAATTTTCCAACGATTATGCATAGGAAAGACAAAACCCACCACAATCACGCTACAGCTCACCGACAGATCTTACATTCAACCAGAAGGGAAAATCGAAGACATTTTGGTAAGATTGGATAAATTTATTTTTCCCACGTACTTTATTGATTTGGATTGTGAATCAGATGAGTTCTATCCCATCATTCTTGGGAGACCATTTTTAGCAACGGGAAGGACGCTGATCGATGTCGAGTGAGGACAACTCACAATGCGAGTGAATGATCAACAAGTAACGTTGAATGCTTTCAAAACACTCAAGTCCATGGGTGATCCAGAGGAATGGCAATTCATTAGAACCGTTGAGACAAATCTAGGTATTAACATGAAGGAATATTGCCACAACAATTGTTTGATTGTCGAGTATGAATCTAAAAACATCAAGGAACAAGAGCTAAACAATGAAATTCAATAAGAAGCAAACTAGGTTTTGAATCGGCAAGGTAAAATTTTTGAATCTCTTGATTACGCAAGTAATGAATTTAAACCCCCTAAACCTCCTATTGAACAACCATTGTCTCTTGAGTTGAATTCATTACCAGAGCAATTGAAATATGCTTACTTGGGAAAGGATAACACCTTGCCCATCATAATTTCTTCTTAGTTGCAGCCTAATTAGTAAAGAGAGGTAGCAAATCCTAAGCACTACTAGGGTGTTGAATTCAGTCAAAAGATCACTATATTTTCAGGGAAAAGGTACTTCGGTTTCCTAAGATGGTTGTTCATAGCCACCATGACAAAGCATGCTTCCTTGTTTTACAATCGCGAGTTTGGCACTCTTAAAAGAAAGAAGTTCTACAGTTTCTTATGTTGGTTATTCAAGGAAAGAATGCATAGCAATTTAAAGGGAGGTATCATAGTCAGGCTAAGACTATAAATTAAGTGCTCTAGGGAGACAACCCTAATCTTTTTAATTCATTTATTTTTGTTAGATTGCAGTTAGTTTTGCATTAGTATTTTTAGATTTGATTGGTTTGTTAGTGTCTTCATTTTTAGCAGGAAATACTAAGGGAAAGGAAAATTGTGAAAGAATAAAACAAGGGTTCTCAAGGAGTAATGACTAGAGCATCATGCAAGTGTTAGAGTATGCCCAAAGACCAATCATAAGATGATTGTAATTGACATTTGTTTTTTCCTTATTCATTAAGAGGCATTGCCATTATTATTTTCAGTTACAATTATGCGTGCATAAATAAACTAAATTATAATAAAGTCCTTCGAATAATATGATTATTCTTAAATGTCCTTTGTCGAGTATTATTGTGGGCATGGACAATAATAATGAATTAAGACTAATATGTAGTTGATTGATGACAAAATGTTATCATTGACATAGAGATGTCAAAATCAATACATAAATATGTGTTAGAGAACATACTTGACTGACCCGCTGTGAGCATGTTTCTTGGATTATTATGAGACAGTCACAATATCGCTCATAGTGATAACTAAATGTATGATCATAAGACTTGAGATCATCATTATTTCAACATCGTGAGTAACATATTTTGATACACTCAAACCTGTGTCGTATCTGACTACACTATAAGGACTGATATTGGATATGTCACAATCTATGTAGTGGGATATGGTTGATCAAGATAGGATTTGTACCTCATACATAATAGAAGTAATATTGTAGGCCACTTGATTTAGTGAGACTATAAATGCATGGCCATGCTCGAATAAGTTGATATAAGATATCATAGTTATTCGTTTATAATAGTCTACTCAAGATATCAATAAATACTAGATGGACTATACAAGTGTGACTGTTCCATGACTTGTGCCCAATCTAGATATAAAGGACAAAATGATGTAACACATGAAAAAGAGTTAATCACGAAAAAGGTCATGTCGAATCATGATTTCTTGTAACTTAGGTGGCAATGACATATTGTTAGATGTCACTCATTGTTTGTAATATTAGAAATGTTCTAATATTTACTACTAACGTTACATGAACCTATAGGGTCACACCTCCAGTTGAAATCATAATATATTAAATGAATTATATATGTACAAATTTGTTTTACATAAACTATATACGTACAACATAAATATGAAAAGATCAAAAATAAAAGACTATAGCCAAACTCATCTTTGGCATTGTCACTTAGGTCACAAAAGTGAAAAACGCATTTCAAAAACTTTATTAAGATGGATTTTTGGATTCATTTGTTTTCGAACAACTTGATGTATGTGAGCCTTGCTTATTGGGAGAGATGACCAAAGATCTTTTTAACGGTAAAAGTGAGCGAGCAAGTGATTTATTGGGATTAATACATAGTGATGTATGTGGACCAATGAATACACAAGCCAGAAGAGGGATTCAATAATTCATTACTTTCACATATGACTTAAGTAGATATGGGTGCATTTACCTAATGCATCATAAATCTGAAGCCCTTGAAAAGTTCAAGGAATTTAAAAATGAAGTACAAAACCAACTAGGAAAAATATTAAGGCTCTAGGATCAGATCAAGGAGGAGAATACTTAAGCTTGGAGTTTGGTGACCTTCTTCAGGAATGAGGGATTGTCTCACACCTCCTAGTACTCCACAATAGAATAGAGTTTCCAAAAAGAAGAAATCGAACACTATTAGACATGGTTCAATCAATGATGAGTCACACTGATCTTCTAGTTTCTTTTTTGGGAAATGCGCTAAATATAGTTGCTTTCACACTAGACCGTGTTTCATCTAAATTAGTTCAAAAGACACCATATGAGATATGAATTGGGAAACGTCCTAGTATGTCTTTTATGAAAATTTGGGGATGCGAAGCTTATGTTAAACATAAATTGTTTACAAAGCGTGAACCTAAATCTCATAAATGTAATTTTGTGGGTTATCCTAAAGAAACTAAGGGATGCTATTTCTTCAATCCTAGCGAGAACAACATGTTTGTTGCTCGAATATGAATCTTCCTATGAAGATAATTTGTTTTCCGAAAAAGAAGTGAGAGAAATATTAAACTCAATGAAATTCAAGATCAACCAGATACCATTGAACAAGAGATTGAACAACAACAAGTTCCACAAGTTGTTGAGGAACATTCAAAAGTTTTGGAAACAAAACCACTACAAAGATCTTTGAGAGAATGCAATGCGCCTGAGAAATATGGATTTATTATCACATTGCATGGTAATGTTCTCTTCATATATCAAGATGAGCCTAGGACTTATCAAGAAGTAGTGGCGGGCCCAGACTCTAAGAAATGGCTAGAGGCCATGAAATTCGAGATGGATTCCATGTTAGAAAACAAAGTTTGGACCTTGGTTGACCCACCTCTAGGGTTTAAGCCCATAGGGTGCAAATGGGTTTTCAAAAAGAAAAATGACATGGATGGTAATGTACAAACATACAAGGGCGATTAGTTGCTAAAGGTTTTCGTCAAATTCATGGTATAGACTATGATGAAACATTTTCTCTTGTTGCTATATTTAAATCCATCCCGATCTTACTTGCAATAGCTACATTTTATGATTATGAGATATGACAAATGGATGTTAAAATATATTTCCTTAATGGAAAACTAGATGAGGATGTGTACATGACACAACCTAAAGGTTTTGTCAATCCAAAAGATGTTAAAAATATGCAAGCTACAAAGGTCCATTTATGGATTGAAGCAAGCTTCTCGAAGTTGGAATCTTCATTTTAACAATGCAATCAAAGAGTTTGTTTTTATCAAAAATGAGGATAAGCCATGTGTTTTCAAGAAAATTAGTGGGAGCATAGTCATATTGTCGATATTATATGTGGATGACGTACTGATAATAGGAAATGACATACCTAGCTTACAATCTTTTCTAAAAAAAATTGGTTAGGAAAATGTTTTTCTATGAAAGACTTGGGTGAGGCAACATACATATTTGGAGTTAAGATCTATAGAGATAGATCGAGGTGACTCCTAGGACTCAGTTAAAATACATACATAGATAAAGTACTGAAAAAGGTTTAGTATGGACGAATCAAAAAGGGAATTCTTACCTATGAGACATGGTATTTCACTCTCGAAGGAAATGTATCCTTCAATGCATCAAGAAAGAGAGCGTATGAGTAAGATTCCATATGCTTCGGCCATTGGATCTATCATGTATGCCATGCTATGTACATGTCTGGATGTATCATGTGCATTAAGTATGACAAGTCGGTACCAAGTAGATCCGGGTGAAGGTCATTGGGTTGTAGTAAAAAAGCATCCTCAAGTACTTGAGAATAACTATGGATACATTCCTCAGGTATGTAGGTGAGGAAGTACTAAGTATAAAAGGTCATATTGACTCAAGCTTCCAAACTGATAAGGATGATTCTCGATCGCAAAGGGGTTTCGAATCTTTGCCTTAATGGAGGTGTTATGAGCTAGAAAAGTTTAAAGCAAGATACAATAGATAATTCTACAACTGGAGTAGAGTATATTGTAGCATGCGATGCTGCAAAAGAGGGTGATTGGATCAAGAAGTTCATATCTGAACTAGGGGATGTGTTGAGCATATTAAATGATATAGATCTACGTTGTAATAACAATTGAGCCATCGCACAAGAAACAGAACCCATATCGCACCAATGATCCAAACACATACTTAGGTATTACCATATCATTCATGAAATTATAGATCGAGGAGATGTGGAAATATGTAGAGTACCGACAGATGATAACATTGTCGATCAGCTGACAAAACCACAAACGCAGCAGAAGCATGATCGTCACACTAAGTCACTTGGTATTAGTTACGTGAGTGATTGGTCTTAATGCTAGTGAGAGATTGTTAGAGTATGCCCAAAGACCAATCATAAGATGATTGTAAATGAACTTTTTTTTACCTTTTTTATTCATAAAGAGACATTGCCATTATTATTTTCAATTACAATTCTGCATACATAAATAAAATGAATTATAATAAAGTCTTTAGAATAATGTGATTATTCTTAAATGTCCTTAGTCGACTATTATTGTGGGCATGGACAATAATAATGCATTAAGACTAGTATGTAGTTGATTTATGACAAAGTGTTGTCATTGACATGGAGATGTCAAAATCAATACATAAGTATGTGTTAGTGAATAACATATTGGACTGACCCACTATAAGCATGTCTTTTGGATTATTATGTGTCAGTCACAACATCGCACATAGCGATAACTACATGTATGATCCTCAGACTTGAGATCATCATTATTTCAACATCGTGAGTAACATATTTTGATACAGTCAAACGTGTGTCATAACTAACTATACTATAAACACTGATATTGGACATGTCACAATCTATGTAGTGGGATATGGTCGATCAAGATAGGATTTTTCCCTCCTACATAATAGGACAGAGCTTTATCGTTGCGGCTTAGGAATTGACATCATGGAATCGTGATTAGATATCTATCTCCTCCAAATTAAGAATTCTAAATTTTAAACAGGTAATTCTTCACCTTTATTCACCCCGATTTGTTCTTTATAGATGGATCTCTAGTGGTAATAACTAGATAATTTTCCGCTATGCCATAGGGTGTTCCAACATGACCCAACAAAAGAAGGTCCTCCAAAAGCACCCACGGTAACAAAAAAAACCATTGTTACTAGACTTGCCCCGACAAGTACAATGTCAGGGCAATTCCCTAGCAGCGAGATATCACTTTGGAGAGAGTCTTATCAGAGATTAATCTAATGTGCAATGTGTCTTTTCCTATGTTTCATGCCGAGTTACTTGCCAAGACAATTGAAGCTGGTAATTTTGGGACAACAGTGAGCAACAATGTCGCAAAAATGCCTATACCAAACCAAGGTAGGAACAAAACTCTAAACCAACAATGCACTGACTCTTGTCACAAATTTTCAGGTTTCGATGACACCATTTCCACATCGTTGAAGTCCCCACCTCTGATTGCACCATCAAAGGTAAAGTCAAAGTGTAAAGCTTCTATACAAGAGGGGGTCGAGAAGGAGGGTGAGCCAGTTGAAGAGGTTGAGGAAGCTGCGGTTCATGACCCTACACTAGCTTCATGACAGCAACCACCATGAGCAAGAAAATGCACCAAGCAAATGGCACGAAGGAAACTTCTGATTCGAGGTGGCGACCTCTTTGATTAATTTTTTTTACTTGTTTTGTATTGCATACATTGAGGATAATGCTTCTCTCGAGTTTCGAGGGGACATGTTGTTTTTGTTTATCTCATGGTTATTTGCCTTCATTTTGTTTGTCTCATGTTAGTTTGCATATGTTACTTGCCATGAAAATTACCTGATAAAACTGTTGAAACCTACTGTGATATCCTATGATGAGTTTTGCCACTGCGCTTAGATGGGAAAACCTTAGATTTTAGGTTGAACGTTCTGTTTACTTTGAATTTTTCTATGACATCGCTTATATTGACACTGTTGTGACTTTTTCATTGGGGGAGACCTAGTAAACTGTAGGTTATTAAATTGGAAAATGTGCTAGGGGTGCATAACTAGCTCTAGCAAGTTTTTTTTTAATTAAGATAATTTCTTATTACTAGAGGTGCCCATCTAGCTCTAGTTTTCACGCATCAGGAATCGCTAGAGGTGCTCATCTGCTTTAGTTGATTTAATTGAAAAGAAATTGCTAGAGTTGCCTAACACTGGTTCTAGCGGAATTAATTGCCCCGACAATTTGATAATAAAACCTAAGGTTTGCATGGAATCTTATTGATCGACTTGTACACAACTCAGCACACACATTTTCACTAGCATTATAGTTTAATTTTGAGTAATAATATGTGCTTTCCAACAAACGAAAGGTAATCAATTCTTCATGCCACGGTTCTGAGGATTGAAGTCAAGTAAGAAAGTATGTTTTTTTGTGGTAAATGCCTTGGTACGTAATTGTTAGTGTTTTACATTACTTGAGGACAAGCAATAAGTCAAGTTTGAGGGTGTGTTAAGTGTGTAAAAGAACTATATTTCTACCCTTTTTACTCATATTATTCTTATGCTTAGGTTCATTTTAGTTGCATTGTTAGTCATTCATGCATAGTTTCATAGTTTCTTTGTCCATCGAGCTTGATTTTATGTTTTGTTTTTTTTTTGTGGAGAAATCGATGTTGGTTTCCTTATTTTGTGCATGATGAATTGTCAAACCGATTGTCGTGGCAAGTGAGGATAAGGATGAAGGAATTGCTAAGATAATTGCCACGACATGTTAGGATAAAAACTTCATTATCTGCAGATTTACCTACAACGCAAATGATAATTATCCTAGATTCAAAATTTAAATCTCCAACCAGATAGAGATCAGATCCCTATGGATTTCACACGCATTCAAACTCTATCCCTCATATATTTAAGGGGATGGAATCAAAAACATCCAGGGAGTTGATTTTGGGGGAACTGAATCATAAGGAATCCACGCACAAATCTCTTTTTCTTTATCTATGTATCATGCGATCCACATATGGGTTTATTTCCTTTGTATTTTCTTTTTACCCAGCCATGAACTAGTTTAATTTGGCTTGGGATACCAAGTTTTGCTGGTGTAAGAGACGAATGAATGGTTTTTGGTTTTTGATTCAATATATTTCATTATTTGTTCATTCTTGGATCTTCTTTTTTACCTTGAGGGAATTGGGTATAGAACTCGAGTGTATCCATTTATCTAGGCTTGGGAGAGCTTGATTCATGAAATGAGTGGACACGGTTCTCATTTGAACGTATATTGGTGGGAACTAATCTGCCTTAGGAATAAGAATCGAATTTCAGCGTTTTAAAAGAAATAAAAGATCGGTTGTTGCTCACCCAAGGTTAACATAGGGATGTATCACCAAGGCATGCGCAAACACCAGTTCTTCGGTTAAGGATAACACAAAGGCATTGAAGAACACTTCACCGAACATTGAAGGAGGAAACCCAGTTGCTACGACATTCATCCAAACCCATTTGGCACAGTAAATATTATGACCTAGTTGCCATGACATTATCCAGACCTAGTTGCCTCAGCAATCATAAGCCATGACAACTCATTTGGCAATCTCACCACTACTCACGATAACCCGACCTATTCTTTTAAATCGATTACTCTTTTCTATTTGCTTTACTTTGCTTAGTTTATCTTACTTGTTATTTATCACCACCTATTACTTTCAATATTCTTCTGTTCCAGTGCACGAAGCTAGAAATTAAAGCTTCACCAATCCCTATGGAGACAATCTTTATATATACAATTACTTGCAACGTGTTCACTTGCACCATTTGCGTTGCACTTAAATCACACAACACACATCCTAATGGTAAGATTGAGGACGTGTTGGTGAATGTAGACAAATTTATATTTCCAACTGATTTTTATCATTTTAGATTATGAGGCAGACGTTAATGTCCCAATTATATTGGGTAGACCATTCGTTGCCACAAGAATGGCCTTGATTGACGTTCACAAGGGTGAAACTACAATGCGCATGAATGATAAACATGTTACATTTAATGTGTTTCAAGCTCTTAAATACACAGATGAACCTGAAGAATACCATGCTGACAAGATGATGGAGTCTATTTTCACTATGGACGTGGCACAAATTTGCCAAGACCCAGATTATGATGCTAGAAAATTTGATGATGAAGAGGAGATGATTAAAGGATCCACCTTAGAGGTTGAATATGTGAGTTATTTTGGACAATCGAAGCCACTAGAGTTGGTTGGCAGAGAAATCAAGGCACCCAAGCCATTAATTAAGGAGCCACCATAATTGGAGCTAAAACCATTGCCAAACCAACTCAAGTATGTTTATTTAGGTAATAACTCAACTTTGGTAGTGATCATTGCTACTGATCTCACTAATGATTAAGAGGAAAGATTATTGGAAATCTTAAGCAATTACAAGGAAGCTTTGGCTTGGACCTTGGCTGATATCCAATGAATAAGGCCAACTATATGCATGCACAAAATGATTTTGGAGGAGTACCATGGCAAAACCATTAAAGGCCAAAGAAAGAGATCATAAAATGGCTAGATGATGGGATAATTTGTCCTATTTCTGATAGCTCGTGAGTTAGCCCGGTGCAATACGTGCCAAAGAAAGGTGACTGTGGTACAAAATAGCAAGAATGAGTTAATACCGTCCAGGACTGTCACATGCTAGAGCGTGTGCATGGGTTATAGGAGGCTAAACAATGCCACATAGAATGGCCACTTTTCATTGCCCTTCATCGACCAAATGTTGGACAAGAGAAAACCATGTTCACTTGTCCATATGGGACATTCGCTTTGAGAGGAATTCCCTTTGGGTTGTGTAATGCACCGACAACGTTTCAACGTTGCATGATGTCTATTTTTCCTAATATGAAAGAAAACAACTTGGAAACCTTCATGGATGATTTCTCGGAGTTTGGAAAAACATTGAAGGAATGTCTTCAAAGTTTGGAGCATGTTTCGAGGAGATGTATTGAGACTAACGTAGTCCTGAACTAGGAAGAATGCTACTTCATGGTGAAGGAGGGCATAGTTCTCGGGCACAAAGTGACCAAGAGAAGATTAGAGGTTGACAAAGCAAAAGTTGAGGTAATAAAGCAATTGCCACCTCCTACAAGTTTTAAAGGTATAAGAAGTTTTTTGGGACATGCAGGTTTTTACCATCATTTCATTTATAATTTTTCAATAAATTCTAATTTTTTATGCTTGCTTTTGGAAAATAAATACCGCTTTTGCATTTGATGATTCTTGTTTAATAGTGTTTCAGGAACTTAAGGAAAGATTGATTAATGCCCTTATAGTTGTGGCACCAAATTAGAATGAGCCATTTAAGCTCATGTGTGATGCCAATGACTATGTCGTTGGAGCAGTGTTGGGACAGAGGCGTGGCAAGGTTTTCCACGCCATCTACTATGCCAGTATGACGCTAAATGGAGCACAACTTAATTATTCCATAACCGAGAAAGAATTTCTTACCGTTGTCTTTGCATTTGACAAGTTCAGATCTTACTTGGTAGGTAACAAGGTTGTGGTGTACACAAACCATTCAGCATTAGAATATCTCTTGGCAAAGAAGGATGCCAAGCCTTGATTGATCTGATGGACGCTTCTGCTACAAGAATTTGATCTCAAAATCCAAGACAAGAAGGGAAGTGAGAATTTGGTAGCTGGCCACCTATCACGATAAGATCATCACCTTTAGGATGGTAAGACCTCTATCATAAGGGATGGATTCCCAAACGAGTATTTACCTGCAGTCAATGCTATGCCATGGTACGTTGATATAGCCAAGTACCTAGTAAGCAATATTTTGCCTCCAGATCTAGCAAGCAATGCCAAGAAATGACTTATGCGAGATGTTCGACAATATTATTGGGATGAGCCAATTTTGTTTAAGCAGTGTGTCGATCAAGTGATAAGATAATGTGTGCTAGAATATGAATAACACAACATATTGTACTTATGACATGCAGCACCATTTGGAGGCCACTTTGTCGGGATGAAAATTGCGACCAAGGTATTGTAGTCAGGATTCTTTTGGCGTACACTATACAAAGATACCCATAACTTTGCCAAGGCATCTAATCGATGCCAGCAGATGTGGAACATATCTGGCAGGCATCAGTTGCCACTCCAGAACATTATGCCAGTAGAGCTATTTGACGTATGGGGAATAGACTTCATTGGTCCCTTTCCCTTATCATTGGGTAACCTATATATCCTTGTGGCCTTCGACTACGTGTCAAAGTAGGTTAAAACTATTAATTTCAAAGTAATGATGCTAAGACTATTTCCAAGTTCCTGCATAAGCATATTTTCACTCGATTCGGTGCCCCAAGAGCTATTATTCATGATGAGGGTACACATTTTAAACGCAATCTAATTTCTAAAGCTTTGTACAGTTATAGAATCCAACAAGGAATGACTGGTCCTTGAGACTAGATGACTCTCTTTGGGCTTACAAAATAGCATTTAAAAATCCTTTGGGAACCTCCCCATACATACTCGCTTTTGGGAAGGCTTTCCACTTGCCAGTGGAGTTGGAGCATCGAACATATTGGGCAACCAAAAAGCTTAACATGGAATTGAGGACTGTTGGTGAGAGGAGGTTGTTAAATTTGAACGAGTTAGAGGAATTTCAAGCTCAAGCCTATAATAATGCTAAGCTGTATAAGGAAAAGACAAAGAGGTGGCATGACAACAGGATATGTCCAAGGTAATTCAAGGTAGGCCAACGTGTTTTGTTATTTAACTCAAAGCTAAAGTTATTTCCAATGATGCTCAAATCAAGAGGATCGGGGCCTTTTGAAGTTATAAAGCCATATGCTCATGCAGTAGTGGATATCAAGGACTGGAAGACGGGAACAATTTTTAAGGTAAATGGCCAAAGGTTGAAGCATTACTTGGAAGTGAATCAAGGCAATGACAAGGAGACCATTATCCTAGAAAATATTGAATTATTTTGCTCTTTTCGATCCATCATTGTAAATAATTAGGTTAGACATTTTTATTTTCCAGTATTTGATTTGTTTTCTTATTTCTATTTTTATTTTTCAATTTGCTACTTTGAAAAGTTGGCTTTAAGTACATTGAGGTACAAATTATTTTGCCAGGTAGAATGCCAAGACAGAGGAATGACATGGGGTGATCTAAAAAAATGGAGAAGGAAATTTACCCTAGTCTCCCAAGGCTTGATAGAGCTCGACCCAAGGAAGAATGAATTATTTTGCTAAGTGCTGAAATTTACCATAGCTGCCCAAGGTGAAAAGTTGAAATTCAAATTTTCACCTTATCACTTCATCCTTTCCCGAGTCATCTTATCACTTTATCCCTATTTACATCATTGTTTATTCCCCCTAAACACGCTAAAACCCTATCATTATTCCTTCTTAACATGCCAATTTAAAACACCATTTAAAACACTCAACTATTTTACACCTTCATCTACTTAAACCCTAACTGATTCTTAGCTAAATACTTTTCACTCTTCCTTTTGTTTTCTTTGTCGAGCAAGAAAGCAAGATTCAGTTCTACTTTTTCACAAGAAGCCTTCGAAGTTCTCAAAAGATTTCCATGGCAACCTCTTCAACACCTTTCAAGATTTTCTTTAATGAAGAGATCCACAAGAAGTACGAGGAGAACTTTTCCTCGAGAACATTTTGCTACGAGAAGAACTTTGATTTCAAGGAAGAATCCAACTTGGGTTATCCACTGAGTTCATGGCGCTGGTAAAGAAGCACAAGTGGGAGTTGTTTTGCGAACATAAGGGGGACATCTATTCCAACATTGTTTGGGAGTTTTATGCTCATCTCACAACCAAAGACTCAACTTTCTTGCTTATACGAGGTGCGTGTGTTCGATTTGATGAAGGATCCACTAATGCTATGTTTAAATTGAATGGTGTAGATGATCAACACTCTAAATTTTTTGATTCGTTGGACATTGCCAAGAAGCAAAAGCTTTTGAAAGATCTAAATGAGCCTAACAATAACTGAATTGTGTCATCAAAGGGCCACCGGATGGTGAAGTGGTTGGCACTTAAGCCACTACCAAAGAGGTGGAACCACTTATTGAAGGCAAATTTGATGTTGACCACCCATAACAAGACTGCCTTGGAAGAAAGATTGGCATTGTTGCATTCAATCATGATGGGCCGCAAGATCAACATCGAATGTATCATTATTGAATAAACTTATAAATGAGACGGTAAGGGTAATGGAAGTTCATTTTTTCCTTTATTGATTTCTAATATTTGTATGCAGCACAATGTGCCAAAGCTTGATTCAGATAAAGTCCAAGAAACCAAGGGAAAGACGACCACTCTTGCCCTATAGAGGCAACTCATTTCCAAGTAAAAGGGCAAATGAAAGGCTTTCGAGCCTGTGTCTAAGGCCAAGGTGCCCAAGGCAAAACCTGAGGCTCCTATGCCAACTGCTGTAGTGGCAATGCTTTCCCAAATCTACTAATGTCAGGAGATCATTCTCCTAAAGCTGGATAAAGCATAGGAGCAAAACACCAAGCTCTGACATTATACTAATGTCATGAAGTTTTCCATCAAGAAAATTCTTGAAGGAATATCCCCGTGTGTCTTGCTAGCCTTTCATGGGTTCCCCACTTATCTCTTTGCCCACGATGATGTGTCAGCCAATCCTCATTCACTCCATACTCTGACACAATCATATGCCACCTTACCAGTGTCCCACGTCCAATTTGAGTTTGCCAAAACAAATATGTTGTCAAAATCATAAGAAGAAGGAATCCAAGCCAAAGCTTCCGCAACACCTGTTGCACCTGCTTCGTCTCCTGCCACTAACGTTCCTGCCACCTCAGAGCTAGTGAAGATTGTCAAGGAAGTTCTTCGTGACATTCAAGCTTTCACTTCTGCCGCAAAGCCCAGCATGAAGGGAGGGAAACACATGGGTCCTGATCGTGGGAGCTTTGTCAAGAGAAAGACCCCCGTCACATGCCATGAAACCTCCGAAGAGGTATCTTCTTCCCCTTAAACTCCTTGCATTCATTTTGTTCATGCATTTTTTTTCCATGCCATGCATTAATGTTTATATTTCTGTTTGCACTCTGTTGCCATATAGATTAGGTGTAATTTTCATGCTAAACCACTAAAGTTTTTTGTTGCCCCTGTTAAATTTGGAAATCTTGTCAATACATTGCTAGATTAGTTAGAATTTGCTTTAGTACACTCTATCCAATGATGAAATTGGAAATCCTTAGTTTGTTTATGCTAGAAAGATAGTAATGCCAGGTCTGCTTGGCAATTGATCTCTTGTTTAGGGAAATTGATCTTTCTCTTAACACATAGTATGTATCTAGTTCCTAAACAAACTTAGAATTCTTCAAACTATGCTCATAATTAAAAAATTTATTCCAGGATAAAATAAAAGAATAAGGCAACAATGTTTTACCAAGGCAAGAAAAAAATGTAGAACACTCCTCTGCCTAGAGATAATAAGTAACTTGGGGCTTTGTGGTTTGATCCCTCTTAGTTCTCAAGTTATAAAACTTTAGGGTATGAGTTGAAGAGTAAAATCCTAGTAATGTTTGGAATAATGTGGGGTTCGTGGTATGCTCCCTCTTATTTCTCACGCCAAATAGTATTACAAAGCAAGCTTAAAATATTGCCAACAAAGACCATTGGCAAGAATAAAAGAAAAAAAGAACAATTCTGAGTTTGGAGAGTAAATTTGACTAAGTGACTTAAAGGATACTTGATGGATATTGCCTGCACTTCATGCACTCATCATGACCTTAGACTAGAGTTATATTGCTGCACTTGAATTTGCTTATCTGCTTGGCATTACTGCACTGGGATATATGAGGGCATAACTAAGGCTAGATTCTGATTGCTAGCACTTGTTGACATTTAGAATAAATTTTGTCGATGTACTCATTTTTCTATTTTCTTAATTTTAGTTGCATTTCTTGAGGACAAGCAATGAGCTAGGTTTGGGGGAGTGTTAACTCCTAGAAAGTACTAATTTTTATGCATATTTTACAATGCTTTTGCTTGTCTTTAGGTATAAATGTTTGCATTTAGTTGTTAAAATCGTGCATTTGCATAAGGAGTTAGGGAGTTTGTATTTTCCCAGTGTGAAGGGTTGTTTTCCTAACATTAATGTAGGTTAGTAGCATGGCAGGCCTGGCAGAGCAGTGCAGGCGCAGGAATCAGGAAAGAAGAAAAGATATGCCGAGTCACCATTGGAAAAGTTGGACCATAGATTGCCAAAGCTCATTTGGCAAAGAGTTGAAGTTTGATGCTTGGTAAAAGTAGCCGTTGAACCCATTACACATCAGCCCTAAAATTTAATTAGAGAGAAGAAGATAACGCACTTTATCATAAGTGCAGAATCCAATTTCAAATTCAAACCCACTCTAGGGTTATCCTCGTGTCCCTACTTAAAGGAAGAGAAGAGATCGATCAACAAAGACCTGGAGAGAGCATAGCGGTTGAAGAGGAAGTTAGAGGATCTGTGGTTTAACCAACTTAGACTGAGAGCTTGGAGCCATTGAAAGGGCTGGATCGACAGACCTCCTTCTTGCCCATTCTCTTTGCTTATTTTTATTTTAAGTGATGATGTTGAGATACGATGATGTTTTATGGATGGAACCCCCAACCATGAACTAAGCTTTTACAGTTGGTTAGGGGTGTTTACGTTTAACACTTTGTTTAAGTTTGGTTTTTAATAATTTGAATGCCTTGGCATTGTTTTCTATCTGGCTAGCACTTCGATTTTCTAAATTCTTTGTCATACGACAGTTGGCATTGTTTGCTTATTACACCTTAACATCGTAACAGACTTGAGGGGTAATGATTGGTTGTCAGGTACTAAGGAGAGAAGCTTCGATAGAACATATTCAAGTAGATAAGCTTACTTCAGAAGTGAATCTACCCCTTAGGAGTATAGATTGAATTTAATCAAGTTAATTAATGAAAAGCTTCACTATAGACATATAGGGGTTTTAACATGACTAGCTTAGGGTATTGCCATCGACAAAGGCAATGTCACTCTTAAAACCTGCTGGACAATAATTCCAAGGTAGGACATTATTAATACCTAGAATAACTAGAGTAAAAACTAGGCATCCCTTGCCAACGCTAATCACTCATTTGAAAGCTTCCTCTTGCCAAACTATTTTTACTTTATTACATTCCTTTAAGTTGTTTTCTAAAACAAAACTTCAAATCAATCCAACATTTTGCCCTTAACAAGTGAAATATTGAAAAAACTAAATTCTTGGTCAATCCATGTGGATACGATACTAAGCTCACTACTATATTACTTGCTAACCATGTATACTTGCATGCAAAGGACATAGCAAATACCTAAGTATAGGTGATACCTAAGTTTATGTGATGCAAATATAATTATTATATTTGCATCACATAAACTTAGGTATCATCTATACTTAGGTATTTACTCTTTCCTATACTTTGCAATGTTTTTACTGGCATTCTTTACTGATTTATCATTTATTAACCAATCGTTAACAAAGTCGACATGTACCGGTTTTACCCTCAAACAATTTCATCCTAGTAGCTATAAATTCTGTAGATATGGGTTTCCTTGAACCCTCTTACTCGCAAAGATAATACAGCAACTCACGATTTACCGTTGCACTATTTGGCTAAACTGCCTCAATCTCCTCAACATCATGTGATTCATCACTCCCAATTTGACGTCCTCCCAAAGACTCGTCCTCATTATCCAATATCTCATTCTAATATTTAGTTTGATTAACAGAAGGTGGATGCTCACTACCAGAAGCGGTGGTACAACCTCAGCCTCGACCTCAACCCAGCACAGAACTAAAACTCCTATGCGGTGGCATAGTAGCTATCTATAAATGGTAATAGCCTAGAATCAAATTCGGTATTGGAGTCTCGGATTTAAAACACATTGCAAACAATTAAGCCAAAATCACATAATATCGAAGTATATTTTTTTAGAAAATCTTCGTTTATCCAAAAATATTTCTGATGCATGTAGAAGTTAAAACTGTTTTGAAAACAATTATTATGAGCCTCACAGTTAGAGGGTTGAACTTGGCTTTGATACCACTAAATGTAACGCTCTTAACCATACCCAGAAGAAATGGGTAAGGATTTTGACCCGCTGTTTCAAAACATCAACAATGATTAAGGTCGATGACGTTTACAAATATTGTTGTATGGTTATAAGATATGCGTGGTAATTGTGAATAGAAGTTAGTTCATTGTGAGGTATTATAACCTTGATAGTAATATCAACATTTGTGTGCTTCACTTAAAATTTTGCTCGATGAGATTTTGAATAAGAACCATGTGAAATTTCATGAATGGTTGGATTGGTAATATTATGATACGACTTATGGTGAAGAAGTGAGGTTTATGAGTGATAATTAATCCAATGTCGTTGCTATTAGAAAGAAATTTTCTAATCTCTCTAGTGTTATTTCCACTAAGATAGTTCGGGATATGAATTGGATATAAAGATTTGTCAACCCACATTTGTGGAAATCAGAGTGTGCAACGGAATCAAGAAACCCATATTTTAGTTATGGAATAGAATAGGTGTTCTATAATTTATTCCTTTATTATCATTTGGTTGGTTATGATTCTACGCACTTGTATATTTTCAGTTGACGTGTTTGTGCATTGGATAATTGCTGTGAGATATTTATTTTGGGAAATTGTTACGAGTTTGTTTAGAAATATCGTGACAATGAATCAGTTATTTTGGAGTTGTTCATTGAAGAAGGTATTGCTTTTATGTATAATGTGATGTTCACATTTAGGGGCTGAAAGGATAATGCGTTTGAGTCATGAAGCTTATTTGGTTTACATAACAAATTTTAAGAGTAAGGATATTCGACACAAGATAATATTACCGTTAGAGATTATCGTAAAGTGTTTTAAAAAGAATTACCTCGACTGCTTCCTGATCACGATGTGAGTTTATTATTGAGACATACCCTGGTACGGCTCTTGTGTCCATTGCACTTTATCGTCTAACTTCAAAATAGTTGAAGGAGTTTGAGACACAATTTCAAAAGTTGTTAGGTCATGGAATTATTCGAGTGAGAATTTCACCTTGGGGAGAGTCGGTCTTATTTGTATGAATAAAGATGGTATTATGAGAATGTTTATTGAGTTCCAACAATTGAATACAACAACCCTAAACTACTCATAGAGTAGGCGACAACACAAGAAGAGTGAGAGGGTTTTGGCTAACTTAGGGTTTGGCTACTTGGTGAATTCTCTTCGCCCTTTGATCTCTATTTATAGGGAAAATAAAAGGGAAGACTTTACATTAAATACAGCTAAACTACTCTAATTATGGTTAAAGTAAAAGTCCACTTGTAGTAGGATTGCTTATCTTCCAAGTTGAAAAGTATGTGTTGCGCCGTGCCCACATCTATTTCGCGAGTTCTACTGGTTTTGCGTGATGAATTTCCTAATGACGCCAAAAATGGTGCTAAAACTGGCCTTTTGCATATGAAATGTCTTTAAGGCCAAAAACACCTGCAAAACTAAATAAGAAACGAATTAAGGGCTTTAAGATAGATTAATGTGCTAAACATAGGATTTAATATATGAAAAACATGCAAATATATGACTTATCATATACCTCCACACTTAGATTATGCTTGTCCTCAAGCATATTGAAATTCAAGATCTTGGGTCCTTTTGGTAATGAAGAAAGGATAAGAGAAGAAATAAATCATGATTGCAAATTAGCACAAGAAAATAATATCTCAATTAATTACAATGAAGTTAAGATGGAATAAAATCAATCACCCTCGCAAAGAATTCAGTCAATACCTCTCAAAATGTTTAAGGGACAACAACACTCAAGTCAAAGCATGAAAAGAGACTTACCATAGGCTTGCAAATATATCACATATCTGCCACTAGTTGGATCGAATTACAGGATCAAAAGGTCCTTGAATTTGGTTGTAACGGGGCTTAGGACAAGGTATGATGAGAAAGTCTTTTAGGCTCTTTGAATCGAAGAATTTCACACTCCCTGTTCTCTTTGTATCAAGCTTTTGGACAAATTTAATTTTTGGAGAAACAAGGATTTAATCTTTTTCATACCTTTTTTTGTCTTTTCTTTTCTTTGAGTTTTATTTTTGAACAAACAAGACAAATTTCTCTTTGGTTTTGTTTTTCCTTGTTTTTTAAGATTTTCTCCCGTTTATTTTTTCTTTTGCTTGATTTCCCCTTTTTTCAAGTAAGGGAAGTGTGTAGTTGTCCAATTTCGAGTGCAAATTGGGGAATTCATGTAACACCCCCTACCGGGCTAGTAGTAGCTCTATTCGGGAGCATTACTTAGCGAGGAAGCAAGGACAAGACAAGGTATGACATTCGAACCAAGCAAGACATAGACAAGGCAAGGACAATACAAGCATTACACAACCATACTTGACTTCAATAATCATCCAAAGTATTCGGGAATTACCAAGCAAGAAGAAACAGTCATTCGAACTAAAACAAAACAAACAATGAACAAGGCTAGCAAAGCAACCAAACATACATTTCTTAGCATACAAGTAACATAAAATTGCTTCATACTCATACAACATCCATTCGAACATGGCCTTTAAATATTTCTTCTTTCATGCATACATTACTAACTATTACTAACATGATTCATATTACAATATTTAACCTTTGTTACCTATCCTATTCGAATTACCTTAGTATTACATGCTTCCAATTCGATTCAATTGTTTTCTAGATTATTATATGTACATTTTATCCTTAGGTTTCTAACATGTTTCTTGAACATCCAATTTTTCATGAAGTTAGTTCCATTCAAGCCTATTTCAAATCCTACCATTCGGCTATATCACCAAAAGCAAACACAAGGCATGTATCTAGTTACATTCAAGCTATCCCATGCATTCGACAATCAGATCCACAAGCATACGTCTCACTCAAAACACGTATTGTTACATTCAAGTGACCCTATATGTGAAGGCAATTTGATTAGGGTACAAGCAAGCATCATGGCTCATCATCATACTTTTTATTCAAGCAATCCCATATACAAGATCATAGCATTCGAAATTAATCAAGATAACTAGATTAACATTAAGTCATTCCATTTAAATCATCTTATGCGCATCAACACATCAACCATCACATGTTATCAAGGTTCATCACATACATGATACTATATACATAACATGGTAGGCCCATCAAACATTATATACAAACTTTCAAAACGCATGTTCAAGCTATTTAAATACATCTAGTGCCACCATTATAGGAGATACAAAACAAGTATGGAATCATACTTTAACCAAGCTTGTGTGAGATTCTTCTTGCTCAAGGAATAAAGCTTCAAGATCAACCAACGTTTGAATCCTTTAACATGTAGGTTGGGAAGAATGAAACAAGAGTGATAAGTACAAAAATGTACTTAGCGAGGTAGTAACTAGTCTATCCATTTTTTTATTTCATGTTTCATGTCTTTAAAATCAAGTGTAAACTTTGCTAAGGCTTCCAAGCACTAGAATAGTCTTAGCTAGTCTTTCAACCATCAAGAGTGACCTTATATAGTCTTTCATCCTAAACCTAGCCACACACCTTTTGTCTTCCCTCCAATGACCATTAGCCGCATACCCACCCAATACCCTTGCTTTCTTTCTCGTCTTATTTCTTTCTTTTCTTTCCCCTCATTAGTCTAGCATCCACCCATTACCTCCACCATGTTTGCACTCCACCATTAAACCATCAACTTCCTACCTACTCCATCCTTGTGTCATTCTCTTCCCTCATCTTTGAACTCTCAAGATTTCTTTAGTTTTTCTTTGTTTTCTTTTCCAATCAAAACCCAACAACCCCCATGGCCAAGAACCTCAGAACCATGGCTAAATCAAGTTCTTCAAAAGCAGTTGAACCCCCGTTTCGCTAGTATGCAACTCCTAACGTCGAAGAGAGATATCTCACCAGATTTGCAAGACGAAAGGTGTGGGAAGAACAAGGATTCGATTAAGCCATCTCTCGTAAGAATTTTGGCCTTGATGAATTCATCTTTCATATTATCAAGCATCACAAATGGAAAATCTTTTGCCAACAACCAAAGCCCGGCAATGTAACTTGGGCAAGAGAGTTTTATTCCCATTTTTCTAACCTAAACAACCCTTACGTTTATGTTCATGGCAGGGCGATCCTCATTGACGCCGATATGATCAACATTTATTATGGGTTGTACGTTGAGAAAGATGAGCATAAGGCATTTATCAATAATATCTCGGCCAACGAAGTAGAAAAGGTGTTGAAAGACCTAATGGTTGAAGGAGCGAAACCAAGGAGCCTTGAAGGGAACAATAAACCGAATTTTGTTAAAACCCGAGGCAAAATTGTGGAACAATTTTATTAAGACATGCTTAATGCCTACTACCCATCACACCACGGTTTTTTATTCTCGTCTTTTATTACTAAACTCTATTTTTCACAAGCGGTCCATAAACATTAGCAATATTATTTTTGATGAGATTTATGCTTGTAGTAAAAAAGATGTAGAGGCACTTTTCTTCCTAAGCTTGATATCCTGACTATGTGAGAAGGAACATGTGCCGCTTGATCCCATGGACAAGAAATTGACCACAAAAAAGGTGGACTCAGACTCAATTCTTGCAGAAAATGGGTGAGGAACCAACAAAAGAACCAACATTATCAAGAAAATACCTTGCTCCAGCAATTTCTAGGGCAACTAAAAATGCCGCAGCAAGTTCCCAGCCCCCACCAAGCATGGATAAACTTGCCGAACTACTCCAATGGTTGGAGCAAATGGAGGCCTGACAACTGCTATTCATGCGGTATATGAAACATCGAGATGTCACTATCAAACGAGTTATTTTGGAGAACTATCCCAATAGTACCATCCCTCTTCCGATTTTCCCTACTGAATTACTTGCCCCAACAACTAGAGATGCCACGACAACTGTTGTACCACAAAAGGTAAAGAACCTATGACCGAACCTACTCAAACTGAATCTCTTCATGGATTTTTAGATTCGGACGAGTCTATTTTTGAACCAATGAAGTCGCCACTGGCTGTGCCATCAAAGTCGAAGCGCAAAGCTTCTAACAGTGAAGAGGCTGCAAAAGATGATGAACCAAGCACTGACGTTGCAGAAACAAAGGTTCAAGATGCACCACTAGCTACACGTTACCAACCACCGCAAGCCAGCAAACGGATCAAACAAATGGCTCGAAGGAAACTTGTCATTCGAGGTGACTACCTCTCTAACTAACTCATTCGCATTCTATTTCATTTTTTAAATTGTGTAATTGCATGCATTGAGGACAATGCTTCTCTCGAGTTTGGGGGGTGTTGTTTTTATTGTTAGATTGTTGCATTAGTTGCATTCGTATCCTATAGTTTGCATATAGCCTGCATATGTTACTTGCCATATCCTTTACTGGATTAAACTAACTAGACCTGTTGGGTATCCAATGATGAATTTTTACCACTGCACTTAACTAATAGAACCCTTAATTTCAGGATTTGCATGGAAAGCACTTAGGATTTTACTATAACGTTGAATATTATTTGACACTGTTGTGACTTGTTGATTAAATGAGACTTAGTGAACTTAGGTTGCTAAATTTTTTTAGGTAAATTGAAATTAAAAATTTATGGTCGAGGTGCCTATCCGGCTCTAGCCCAAACTAAAATTGGATTAAAGATAATTTCTTGCTAGAGGTGCCCGAAACCGGCTCTAATTGTCACACATTAAAAATCACTAGAGGTGCCCGAAACTGGCTCTAGTTGATTAATATTAAAACATGAAATTGCTTGCTTTGCTAGAGGTGCCCAAAATAGGCTCTAGTAAACTTAAATACCCTGGTAATTAATTTGATAAAACTTATTGTTCACACGAAATCCTATTAGTCAACTTGTACACAACTCCAGACACACAATGTCACGAGCATTATAGTCTAATTTCGAGTAATTTCTATGCTATCCAAAAAATTAAAAGGTAATCATACTTTGTGCCATGGTTATGAGGATTGAAGTCAGGTACGAACCATGTTTTTGATGGTTGAATCCTTGGCAGGTAATTGTTAGTTTTTCATTGCTCGAGGACAAGCAATAGTTCAAGTTTGGGGGTGTGTTAAGTGTGTTAAAATACTATATTTTCTACCCTTATACTCATAATTATTGTTAGACTTAGGCTCATTTTAGTTACATTTCTAGTCATTCATGCATAATTTTATGAGTTTCCTTCGTTGTTAAGCTTGATATTACATTTTGGTTCGTTTTTGCGGAAAATTCGCTGCTAGTGTGTGTTATTTTGTGCAGGATAGGATTGCTATGACAAGCATAAATTGCCATGGTAATTAAGGGGAATGTTGAAGGGTCTTCCATGGCAAGTGAAACTGATTTCTGAAAGACATGTCGAGCTAATTGTTGACGATGACTGGATGAGTCCATCTAATTCGGATAAGCACGAAAAGCAAGGGTTAAATCCCAAATATTTGGATTTCCATGCAACATTTAATGGAGATTTAAATTTAGATTTGTGAGGAGTTTTTTAGGAAAAAAGTTAAAAGAGATTTATTATTCCTTTCATTCAATTTAATTCCAAATTAAACTCCTCATGATCAACAACAAGTCTAACCAAATAATCTCTTATAAATAGAGACCAAATCAGAGTCTTCAAGATGAGAGCCGACTTGAGAGAGAAAAAAGGGGTTCATCACAATCTTCACCTTTTTCTCTATTCTTTTTATGCTATTCATGTTGGGAATTATTTTTTTGTATTTCTTTTACACCCAACCATGAACTAAATTAAATTGGCTTGGGTTATTTGGTTTTTGTGGTTGTGAAATGATTGGATGTTTAAATTTTTTATTACAATTTAAATTCAAAGTTTGTTCATTCTTGGTTCTTATTTTAATTTCGAGTGAATTGGGAGAGGATCTCGAGAGTTGCCCATTTATCTAGCATCGGGAGAGTTAGTTTCAAGAAACGAATGAGCATGATCTTCATTCAACAAATTATTAATGGAGGTTAATCCATCTTAGGAATAAGATTCAGATTTCAATGGCTAAAAGGAGTGCAAGATCGGTTATTGTTCGCCCAAGGTTAACGCAATGATGTATCAGCAAGGCATGCACAATTGACCAGATATTTGTGTTAGGGATAACATGAAGAGATTGAAGAACGCTTTGCCGAGCATTGAAGGAATGAACCCAGTTGCTACGCCAATTGAACAATTGCCTCAATAATCAAGTTACCTGAGCAATCAATTGCCAAGACTATCCATTCGACCACTACACCACAGATCATGATAACCCAGCTTACTCTCTTCTTTGATAACAATCTTCTTTTATTTACTTGTGTATCTATCTTTCTCGTTAATTTCAAAAATCCTATCATCACCATTTATTCCTCTTTTCAGTTTAAGAAGTTAGAATCCAGAGTTACACCAATCCTTGTGGAGGCGATATCTTTCTATACTATAACTTGCGACGTGTACACTTGCACCAATTGTGAAGCACTCAAAACATGCAACAATTTGTATGAAGCATGGTGTGCCAATGATCAATTTGGACAATGTCCTTGTAACACCCCTTACCCCGGGTTAGTAGCAAACTGGTTCGGGAGCCTCACCAAGCAAGAACATTACAAGAAAGAACGAGCCAAGAATAGGTTAACTCATCCCTATTAGATGAGTTACTTAACTAGCAAGTAATCTCATATTTTGTTTACAATACATTATAGGTTACTACTTTAACATTTCAATTAACATCACCATACACTAGTATTCAAATAGCCTAAGTGAACAAAATGCTTCCATTTTATTTCATTGTTCCTTAGATTGATACACATAACATTTCTTACCTAAATTCACTAAACATGATCATTTGAAAATACAATTGCATGTATCTTATCTCCAAACAAGCCATACCATTCGACATTTACCACACACACACATAAAAACACCTACAACATAGTATATTCACACAAGTGACTATAAAATTTCACAAGGCATTCGAATGGCACAATAAGCTAGATCAATCACTTTGAACATTCCACATATATTCACATATGCGCATCAACTACTTTTACATTACATATAATTTGAGTTCAATACATACTTAAGTCTTAAAAACTATGTTCTTAACATGGAAGGACCATACAAGAGCATATATATACAAGTATTCAAAACATCAAGTAGCCATGTTCATGCATATATACAATCCTCCCAAAACAAGCAAGATGCATGGTCTAGTCCTAGCTACATGTATATGTCTAGGTGCCACCAACTAGGAGAAATACAAAACAAGTATGAACCATACTTTAGCTATGCTTGTGTCTTGCTTCGAGCTCAAGAAATCATGCTTCAGGATCAAGCAATGATCGAATCTTTTATCCTGTAGTTGGGAAGGATGAAAACAAGAGTGACAAGAAAAAAAATGTACTTAGTGAGGTAGTAACTAGTTCGAACCAATTGTTATATCAAATTAAGTGTTAATTAGTCAAGAACGATCCTAGCTAAGGATTTCAAGGCATTCGAATAGCATAATAAGCAAGAGACAATGAATCATAATTCATGCTTATCCATTTCAAGTAATCAAGCTTTTCATGGTCACTTGTCAAGTAGTCAAGCAATTCATGCTTACATAACAAGAAATCAAGCAAATCGTGCTTACATGACAAGTAATCAAGCTATTCATGATTATTAGCTCATTTATTATCTTTTTAACACAATCCTTGGTTCATAGTTTGACTAGGTAATCGAGTCTCCAACCAACTGTTGCCACAAAATGTACCATAGTACTGGTCAACCCTCCTACTGTAGTCAAAGACCACATACGTACCCTCCGTCTGTCACCAATTAGGGGCCCTAGCCCTGGACCGTAGTCCACCCTGACACAATGAGCTCTAGACTCTAAGCCATGCCCTTCTACCTATTCAACTAGCAACCAATGTTGTTTGATTATAATTCATTTATTCAAAGATTTCAAGCTTTTCAAGTTCAAGATCATGTATCATTCAAGTGTACAAGATCATGACAAGCCTTATCCTTTTCAAGAGTCATTTCGAGTATTGCATGGCAAGTGTATACATGCATTAACCCCTTAGGCCAATAGAGCCATAACTCAACATTTCAAGTGTTCATTGCATCATCTAAGCTAGCACATCAAGCATTCGGTTTAAGCAGTTGGTCACAATAGCATGTCATACATACAACCATCAATGTTACCACATATACATTCTAGCATTCTATTTCATGTATTATCTTAATTCATACTTCCCTTATTAGATCAATATCATATTAAGTCCAATTTAACAATTCAAGAATTTAGACATGCTTGCTTTAGTTAGGACCTAGTCCTAACTCTTGAATAAACTACACTCACAATACTCCCCAAGCTAACTAGTCTCGAAAGACTATTCCCTTTTTGTTTGTCCCTTGAATGCTCGACTTTAGATCCTTCTCCAAAGTCCTCTACTTGCTCTAGTAAATCACATAGATAGAACAAGGTCAAAATATGAAACCACAAAATCATTCAACATGGCATCAAGGTTAATACATTATATATGCAAAACAGATAGTATATTCATATACACACCTTAATACACATTACCTAACTGCCCACATTTCATATTAAAGCAAAATAGGGCAGCAATTAAACTGTCCCAAAACTATTTGCAAAATAGTTTACAAAACTGCCACAATACCTAAACTGCTACTACCAGGCAGCATGTACTCTGCTCACATAAACATACATAACTTTCATTCCGTAGGCTGGAATTTCAATTGGTTTACACTAAACCAGTTTGCACTGTCCCTAGTGATTCTTCTCTACAATTTGTTCTACAATCCATAATTTAGTTTTGTTTTCTCCTAATGAATTTAGACTTTTTAAGGCATTTTCCATAAAAATTTAAGCCTTAAATTCCATTTATACAATTTATGGTGATTTTTCAAAGTTACTGAACAGAATAGAGCATTCTGGGCAGATTTCACTAGGTTAAGCTTCTAGCTTCATAATTCATCTAAACAAGATTCTAACATTATAATTCAACTTATTTTCATGTTCTTACATGTCTAGGTCAGTCTAATTCACCTATCAATGTGATTATAATAGGGCATTATAGTGCTCTGTTCAATTTGATCCATTTGATCAACAACATTCCTCTAATTCACCATTTGAGCAGTCCATTGCCTAGCTCTAACCAATCCAACTATATACGTTCATTTTCCAGCAAGCTATTTACTCTATTCAAGTCTCAATTCATCTAGCAATGTGATCAAAACAGGGCAACATATACAATTAAGCATGTTTACACATTTTCTTCTAGCAAAACAGTCCCTAATCGAAACTAGTTTCAACTATGATCCCTATCCTTAATTTCCAGCAACCATACACATTCTCTTTAGAAATTTGGCTACTAACACTCACAGTTTCAAGGATCATTAGACGCTAACATCATTATAACATGCATCACAATCATCCTATTCAAATTAGGCTACAAGAATATCACTAATTCAAGATTCAAGCATGTAATTGAAGTGAGGAATCAAGCATTTTAACTTCTCTAAGCTAATTTGATCAAAGCTCAACGAGAAACATGAGTTGAAGATGGTCGAAGAAGCTTTTTCTCCTACTTTCTCTCTCAAACATTTGGCTATGGTGGATGAAGAAGATAACACAATTTTTGTTCACCTTTCTCACCAAGTTGCCGTGAGTCATCACTCACAAGGCACATGTTTTCATCAAATGAGAACATGTGTCTAGGCCTCCAATTTTAATTCAATTTACATGTAAACTCTAGAGCTTTGCATGTTCACATTTCCATCCTTCCATTTAAGCCTTCTAGTTTTAATTTCAATTCGATATGGTTCTAATTTCACTTATTTGATCTAAAAGATAGCTAATGTTCTTTCCTCTTTAATTTGATTAGCACATAATTCAATTACTCAATAGCTTAGATAGTGGTAACCTTCCTAGGCCAGGTTTAGGGTGTTACAATTCTCCCCCCTTAAAAATAAATTCGTTCTCTAATTTACCTGAATTCAATAAGTGAGGACATTGCTTCCTCGTGACTTCTTCTGATTCCCATGTTGCCTCTTCTACCTTGTGGTTTCTCCACAAGACTTTGACAAGAGGAACAGTTTCGTTCCTGAGCTTTCTAACTTTACGATCAGGAATTTGGACTAGTTCTTCTTCGTAAGACAAGTCAAGATTCAATTCCACTTCTTCAGGCTCTAATATGTGTGATTGATCAGATCTATATCTTCTAAGCATAGATACGTGAAAGACATTGTGAATCTTGTGAAATTCACTGGGAAGAGCTAATCGATAGGCCATTAGCCCCATCCTTTCAATGATTTCAAACGGACCAATGAATCGGGGACTAAGCTTCCCTTTTCTTCCAAACCGAAAGACTTTCTTCCAAGGGGAGACTTTGAGGAAGACTTTGTCTCCATCATTGTATTGGATGTCTCTCATTTTCAAGTCTGCATATGCTTTCTGCCTATCAAATGATGCTTTTAATCGATTGTGAATGACCTTCACTTATTCTTCGATTTCCTTGAGCAATTGAGGTCCCAATACTTTGTTTTCTCCTAGTTCAGACCATCACAAGGGAGTTCTACATTTCCTTATCCATAAAGCTTCGAAGGGAGCCATCTGAATAGATGTTTGGTAGCTATTGTTCTAAGTAAACTATTAGGGGTAGAGATTTCTCCCAATTCTTTCCAAATTCTATAACACAAGCACGTAGCATGTCTTAAAGAACTTGGATGATTCTTTCAGATTGTCCATCTGATTGAGGATGAAAGGTTGTACTAAGGTGCATTTTAGCTCCTAGAGCCTTCTATAAGGAATTCTAGAATCGGGAAGCAAATCTGGGGTCTCGATTAGAGATTATAGTTGTAGGTACACTATGTAATCAAATCACTTCACGGATGTATAGCTCGGCTAAGGTTTCTGATAAGTGTTCAAAATTAGTATTTTTCTTACCCTTTTTACTCATATTATTGTTAGACTTAGGTTCATATTAGTTACATAATTAGTCATTCATGCATTAATCCATGTTTCCTTCCATCGTTGAGCTTGATTGCATAACTTGGTTGTTTTTGTGGGAAAAGATGCTGCTTTGGTGTGTTTTGTGTGTATGTGCAGGATCACTTGCCAAAGCAAGGCTAGAGCTAGTTGTCAGGGCAATGCATGAAGGAGATGCCAAGCTAGTTGCCAGGGCAATGCATGAAGGAGACGCTGAGCCAGTTGCCAGGGCAATTGTCGACAAAGAATAAGGTGATATGGTAGTCGAAATTGATGACTAGACAAGCCCAAGATGACGTGGAGCAAAGCTAAATCCCAAAGGAGTTTGATTTCCATGAAGAGGTTAAAAAAGAATTAAATTCCAAGAAGATAGGAGAAGTTCTAGAAGGAATATAATTATAATAAAGAATTATATTCTTTAAAGATAATTTAATTCCAACTTAACTTCCTCCTCAAAGGAGGACTTTGACCTAGCCCTACAAATAGATCACCAAGTCGTCAACTCCAAGGGGGAGATGAGAGAATTTTTGACAAGCATCAAGGGCAAGGAGGATTTTGACAAAGCTTCATCCATCCTTCATCTTTTTCTTTCTTGTTCAATTAGGTTCATGCTAGGAATTCTTTATCTTGTGTTTCTTTGGAACCTAGCCATGAACTAATCTATTTGGCTAAGGTTATTGTGCCTTGTGGTTGCGAGAAACTATTGGATTTTGCTTAGGTAATAAGAAGTTGCACATTTCTATTCAAGGTTTATTCATTCTTGGTTCTTATTCTTGTTTGCGAGTGAATTGGGAGAGTATCTCGTAACTTCATCTATTTATCTAATATCGGGAGAGTTAGATTCAAGAAACAAATGATATGATCTTTATTCAATCTATTGATGGTGAAGATTAATCCGTCTTAGGAATAAGTTAAGGATTTCAACGGCTAAGAGGAGCACAAGATTGGTTGTTGTTCACCCTTGATTCACGCAGGGATGTATTCTCAAGGCATGCACAAGTAGCTAGTGTTTCGACTTAGGGATAAGAAGAAACCATTGAAGAACGCTCTGGCGAATCTTGAAGTTGCTGCCCAGACGCCCAAGTAGTTGCCCAGTCAACCATCGATTAGTTGCCAAGGCAACCCCGTTGTGCAAGTTGCCATGGCAACTGAGTTGCCCTTGCACTCTTTTACCAAGACGATCCAATCGGCTATCACACCTCAACTCACGATAACCTGGCCTGTCTCTCTCATTTAATTACATCGCCTTTTACTTATTTTCTTTCTAGATTAGTTATTAGTTAAAACTCCTATAATCTTTTACTTGTGTTTTCTTTTACTTTTTACAGTGCACGAGACTAGATTCTTGAAATGGCATTAATCCCTGTGGAGACGATATCTTTTATACTATAACTTGTGACATGTACACTTTCACAATTGCGGAGCACTTATTATGCGCAACAAGTTTTTGGTGCCGTTGCCGGGGATTGGCAATTGCGACTTTGCTTTTAATTTCGTGCACTTTCTTTTTACTTTTCTTGTTTAAGATTCAAAGGGCTAACAAACTTTGGTTTTGCATTGGTATATGACCAGGGCGAGACCGATTACACCAGAATATCCCTTTGATCCAGAAATCGAATGAACCTTACAAAGACTTAGACGAAGGTAAAGAGTAGCAATGGCTAATCAATACAGCAATATGAATCAAGATGTTCCAGCAGGAGGAGGAGTGATTCTTACACGAAACAGAACTATCCGAGACTATCTTGAAGAAGATCTTGATGGACTTAATCCAGGAGTTGTCGTACATGAAATTGAAGCCGACCACTTTAAGTTGAAATCGGTGATGTTTAACATGATCAACAGAATTGGTCAATTTGGCAGCTCAGCAGCTGAAGATGCACGACAACATCTTAAATCTTTCCTTTAGATTTACAACTCGTTCAAAATACACGGAGTCACCCACAATGTTTTACGATTAAGATTATTCCCCTGTTCACTGAGGGATAGGACGAAAGCATGGTTGAATAGCATTCTTGCTGGATTAATAGGATCTTGGACCGATCTTTGTTGTGATTTCCTTGCTCGGTTTAATCCTACAAATTTGACTGATAAGCTTCCTAACGATATTACTTCTTTTCGGCAGGCAGATGATGAATCCATGTACGAGGCTTGGGAGCGATATAGAGAACTTCTACACAAATGCCCCCTATACGGATTCCCAGTGTGGACACAAGTAACAATGTTATACAACGCCGTGAATACACCAACAAGGATGATGCTAGATGCCTCGGCAAATGGCATACTCCTAGATAAGTCGCCGAACGAAGCAATGCAAATTCTAAACAGGCTTGCCAATAATGATTATCAATTCCCCTCTACTAGACGAGGAGGAGTTAGACACCAAGCCACAATACATGAACTAGGATCATCATACTCAGTTTCGGCACAATTGGCCACTTTAAGCAAGATGGTCCAGAACATGCAGAAACCAAACAACACACATGAGGTCAAGGTAGTGGATTCTTTTTGTGAGTTATGTGGTGGTAACCATGATTCTTTTGAATGTATGCAGAATTCGAAATCCAGCTTCTATGTGGGGAATTACAATCGGAACAACAATGTGATGTCCAATACATACAATCCAGCTTGGAAGAAGCACCCGAATTTTTCATGGAGTAATCCCAACAATGCTCTAAACCAGAACAATCAGAATGCACAAGCATCGGGATTCCAGCAGAATATGCCACGGCAACAGTTGCCGCAGCAGCAACCAACAACATCTAGTTCTTTGGAAAATTCTCTAAATGCTTTTATGATGAAAACTGAATCTTATATGGCTGAGAATAGTAACTTCATAAAAAGAACTGACGCTTTTACTAACAGGACCGAGATGAGATTGAAAAACCAAAAGGCGGCAATCAAATCATTGGAAAATCAAGTCGGATAATTTGCTCAAAACCTGAATACTAGACCGCAAGGAGGTTTACCTAGCGATACTGAAGTCGCAAGAGGAACTGGCCATGAGCAATGTAAGGCGATCACCACTAGAAGTGGCCAACAACTTAAAGAGGCTCAAGCCCGCTCATCAAACAAAACTCCACTAAAAGATCAAGACAAATCTAGCGGTAAAGCCTCAGATGCTGAACCAGGAATTGCCGCGGCAACCGGCAATAAGCATGCCCCGGCAACTGACGATAAGGATGCCTCGGCAACTTGCGATAAGCATGCCTCGAAAACCCCAGTTGATAATGCCTTGGCAAATCCAGTTGTCCTGGCAATTCCGTCAATCAGGCTCCAAACCAATGAAAGGATCGAATATATCTGACTTCCACCACCATTCCCACAAAGGTTGAAGCGACAAAAGCAAGAATATCAATTCAAGAAGTTTCTTGATATCCTAAAGCAAGTCCACATCAACTTGCCATTGGTGGAAGCAATTGAACAAATGCCGAACTATGCCAAGTTTCTTAAAGACATTGTGTCCAAGAGAACAAGGCTAGGAGAGTTTGAAACGGTTGCCGCAACAGAGGGATGCATGGCCATGTTGCACAATCGTATGCCACCTAAGTTGAAGGATCCCGGAAGTTTCACAATACCCTGCTCCATTGTAAACCACTATGACGGGAAAGCATTATGCGACCTTGGGGCTAGCATAAACTTGATGCCTAAATTGGTTTTCCAGAAAATAGGAATCGGGAAGGAAAGACCTACAACAGTTATGCTACAGCTAGCCGACAGATCCTATATGCATCCAGAGGGAAAAATTGAAGACATACGGGTAAAAGTTAATAAATTTATTTTTCCCGCTGAATTTATTGTTTTGGATTGTGAAGCAGATGAGCATACACTTATCATTCTCGAGAGACCATTCCTAGCAACAGGGATAACCTTGATTGATGTTGAAAAGGGAGAACTCACAATGAGGGTGAATGACCAGCAAGTTAAACTAAATGTGTTCCAAATACTAAGGCATGTCGATGATCCAGAAGAATGCCAACTTCTTCATGCCATGGCAGAGTTTAACTTTGACGAGGAATTTAGTTGCCTCGACAACTACATTGCCGATCAAGAGGAACCTGAGGAGTATGAAGAATCGGACAATGAGGAAAACCAAGAAGAGGCAAATTGGCTAGTCAATAGACCAGGTACATATTTTGAACCATTGGATTACTCAGGTAAGGAAGGTAAGCTCGAAAAGCCCTCTATTGAACAACCACCGATTCTTGAGTTGAAACAGTTGCCAGAGCAACTAAAATATGCATACTTAGGAACCGATAATACATTGCCTGTAATTATTTCTTCTAAGTTACAGCCTGAGCAGGGAAAGAAGCCGATCAAAATGTTGATGCTACACAAGAAGGCAATAGGGTGGACAATTGTCGACTTGAAAGGAATTAGCCCGGCAGTGTACATGCACAAAATTTTGTTCGAAGATGATCACAAACCTTCAATTGAGGCCTAGAGGAGACTGAATCATGCCATGAAAGGGGTTGTAATGAAAGAAATCATCAAGTGGCTTGACGCCGGCATTATATACCTTATCTCTGATAGTACATGGGTAAGTCCGGTACAATGTGTACCGAAAAATGGAGGTATAACAGTGGTAAGTAATGAAAACAATGAACTCATTCCAACCAGGACTGTGACTAGTTGGAAGGTTTGTATGGATTATCGAAAGCTAAACAAACCCACTAGGAAAGATCACTTCCCATTACCCTTTATTGATCAAATGCTTGACCGTCTTGCAGGTAAACCCCTTTATTGTTTTATTGATGGTTATTCAGGTTACAATCAAATTGCCATAGCACCAGAAGATTAAGAAAAAACAACCTTCACATGCCCATACGGTACTTATGCTTTCTGAAGGATGTCGTTCGGATTGTGTAACGCCCTGGCAACCTTCCAAATATGCATGATGGCACTCTTTTCAGACATGGTCGAAGACTTCCTTGAGATCTTCAAGGATGATTTTTCTGTTTTTGGTAATAACTTCGACAGTTGGCTCGGCAATTTAGAGAAGGTGTTGGCAAGATGTGAAGAAACTGATTTAGTCCTCAATTGGGAGAAGTGCCATTTTATGGTAGATGAAAGAATAGTGCTCAACCACAAGATTTCATCCAAGGGAATTGAAGTAGACAAAGACAAAGTGGACGTGATCGAGAGATTACCCCTACCGAGTTTGGTTAAAGGAATTTGAAGCTTTCTTGGACATGCAAGTTTTTATAGGAGGTTCATTCATAATTTTTCTAAAATTACTAAACCCTTGTGCAATTTGCTTGAACAGGATAAAGTCTTCAATTTTGATGATTCTTGCACCCAAGCATTCAAAACCCTAAAGGAAAAGCTTGCCTCGGCACCCATTGTCGTTCCACCAGATTGGACGCTACCTTTTGAGCTCATGTGTGATGCAAGTGATTTTGTGGTAGGAGTAGTCCTAGGCCAACACACAGGTAAGACTTTCCATGTGATATACTAAGTGGATCTAGAGATATGAGATGCATTCTCGGATGAGCAACTTTTAGTTACCTCGACAACCATGGATGCGCATGCCTCGGCAACTCTCGACGCCGCAACAGCCCTTGATGCGCACGCCTCGGCAACTATGGATACGCATGCCTCGGCAACTCTTGATGCTTCGGCAGCCCTTGACGCGCAGGCCTCGATAATTTTGGGAACAGTCACCACGACAGCACATGACTCGGCAATACCCTAGTACGCGGATTTAGTTAATTTCCTTGTTTGTGGTATTTTACCTTATGGTCTTACTCACCAAGGAAAGAAGCAGTTTTGCCATGATGCTAAGAATTTCTTTTGGGACGGGCCTCTTTTGTTTAAATAATGTGCATATCAGGTTATACGCTGATGTGTCCCTGAAGAGGAGCAGCAGAATGTTCTCCGACAATGCCATTCTTCACCCTATGGAGGACATTTTGGAGGAACTCGTACCGCGGCCAAAGTTTTGCAATCCGGGTTGTATTGGCCAACATTGTACAAATATACCCAAGACTTTTACAAGCAATGTGATCGTTGCTAGAGGACGTGCAATATCTCTAAACGACATGAGATGTCGCTCCAAAATATCATCGAGGTGGAATTGTTCGATGTGTGGGGGATCGATTTTATGGGACTTTCCCATCTTCATTCAGCAACCTCTACATTCTACTTGTCATTGACTACGTGTCTAAATGGGTTGAGGTAGCTACAGTTCCCAACAACGATTCCAAGACTGTGCAACGATTGCTACAAAAAAACATATTTACACGATTTGGGATACCGAGAGCAATTATCAGTGACGAAGGCAATCATTTTGACAACAGACTTATTGCCAAGATGTTGCAACGCTTCGGCGTATCACACAAGATTGCCATGGTATATCACCCACAAACCAACGGGCAAGCAAAAATTTCCAACCGGGAATTGAAGGTATACTCGAGAAAGTTGTAAGTCCCTCTAGGAAGGATTGGGGACTAAGACTAGATGACACACTTTTGGCATATCGCACTGCATTCAAAACACCCTTAGGTATGTCCCCCTTCCGACTTGTCTATGGCAAAACATGCCATTTACCAGTGGAAATCGAACACAAGGCATATTGGGCAATCAAGACCGTGAATATGGATTGGGAAAGTGCCGGACAAAAGCGTTTGTTAGACGTCAACGAGATAGAAGAATTTCGTGCACTCGCCTATAACAATGCACGAATCTACAAGGAGAAACCAAAGCAATGGCATGACAAGAAACTATTGCCGCGACAATTCACGCCAGGGCAACTAGTTCTCTTATTCAATTCTCAGCTAAAACTTTTCCTAGGAAAGCTGAAATCAAGATGGTCAGGACCAATCGAAGTTGTCAAACCATTCTCCCATGGTGCCATGATAATCAAGTCCATCACTGACAAAATTAATTCAAAGTTAATGGACAAAGATTAAAGCACTGCAATGGTGCCCATGTGGAACGTAACAAAGAAGTGGTCAACTTAGGAGATGCATGAGCATGCTCTCCTTTTGATATTTTATTTTTATTTTTATTTTTATTATTTTTTATTATTTTTTCCGATTATTATTATATTTTTATGATAGGTTTATTTTCTTTTTTATCTTTTTAAGTTTGAGAATCCATTTACACATCTTTATTTATTTTCTTTTATTAGTTTATCTTTAATTTTAATCCTTATTTGATTTGTCTTTGAATTGTAGGAAAAGAGTTCAAGATAAAGAGGAATTTTGATCCAAAAAGGAAAACATCTTCAACAAGGAAATTAATGGGCTGAATCTAAGGCTTATATAAAGCCTCCAACTTACCCTAATTAAACCCCCTTGCCGACACCCTTCCCCTAAGCCGAAACCCCCTTTATTCTCTATCCAAAATTAATCCCACCCACTATATAACCATCACCCTTAACTTCCAAAAAACCAATTCCTACTTTTCATCTTGCAACTCTTTAGTTTCTTTTATTTTCTTTTCTTTGTTTTTACAAAACTCACAACCAAGATCATCCATGGCATATAAAAGTAAATTTTTGGTTCATCAAAGTTCCTCCAAAGAACCAAGATACAAGAAGTTTGCTACACCGGTGGTTCAAGAAAGATTTCACTCCAAGTTTGAAAGCGGAAAGATTTATGAAGAACAAGGCTTTGAATACTCCAACTCTCATCAAGATTTCAGCCTTGAACCATTCATCTTCGAGAGGATTTCACATCAAAAGTGGCAAATTTTTTGCCATCAATCGGAACCGGGCAACATCTCATGGGTAAGAGAATTCTATGCTCACTCACCTAACCCAGATAATCCTTATGTTTTTGTTCGTGACAAGGCCATACTCATAAGTCCATAAAACCTCAACACCTTTTACGGGCTCTACATTGAGAAGGACGAGCATCAAGCCTTTGTTGATCAAATCACGCCCAAGCAACTCGACAAGGTGCTTCAAGAACTCACTCAACCAGGAACTCATTGGAACGACAGTAAATACAAGGGCACGGTAAATCGCCTTCGGCTTAAACCTGAGGCAAAACTATGGAATAAGTTTGTTAAAACTTCTTTAATGCCCACCACACACAATACTACCGTTGATATACCACGTCTTTTGCTCATACATTCTATTTTGCATAATCGCATCATTAACATTGGAAAAATTATTTGTGATAGGATTTTTGTATGTAGCTCAAAAGATAAGGGTTCTCTTTTCTTCCCTTGCTTAATTTCTAATCTTTGCAAGGAGATGCATGTCCCAAGTGAGTCCACCGATGAAAAGGCCCTACCAAAGTCCTGTTGGAATCAAGCACAAATCTGAAAGCTAATGGGAGAGGCACCGAAAAAATCGTCAAGGCCTCCAATTGTCGCGGCAACTCTTGCCGCCCCAGTAATCCCTAATGCCCAAGAACCTAACGCCCAGGCAACTCGGCCATCAACCGCGGGACACTTTGAAGCACTCTTGCAACCATTGGCAAGCCACCTAAGGCAAATTAAAGACCGGCAACTAATGTTCAAGCGGTACATGAAGGAGCACAACAATGCCATCTCCAAAGTCATCCTAGAAAAGTACCCAGACAGCCGCGTGCCGTTCCTAATTTTTCATGCCGAGATCCTTCCCCTGGCAACCAATGAAGCAGTTGCCACGGCAACTGCAACAGATGATGCCACGACAACCAACCCTAAAGATGCCATGACAACCAAAGCTAAAGACATCCCAGCAACCACTGCAAAAGCCAAAGGTAAAACACCTATGCCTGAATCAACTCGTACAGAATCATTGTCTGGTTTTTCAGATTCGGACGACTCCTCCATTGCACCAACAAAGACCGCACCAATTGAATCCTCCAAGCAAAAAGCCAATGACATTGATGAAGAGGACGATGAGGACAACCCCGTACGAGGATCGATTCAACCACCGGCAACAAGGAAACAACCATCGAGTTCAAGCAAGAGAATCAAGACACCAACCAAAAGGCAACTAATCATCCATGACGACGAACTCCCGAAGTAAGTCCTCGTTTGCATTTTATTTTTCTTTATCTTTAATGCATGCATTGAGGACAATGCCTCACTCGAGTTTGGGGGAGATTGTTAGTAGTTAGTTACCATGTTTAGTTGCATTCATCATAAGTATTGCATTTAGAATACATAAATTGCTTGCCATGCCTTTAGTTGGAACAAGAATTGCCAAGATTTGATGAATATCCGATGATGACTTTGCCAATGCACTTAATTGATAGAATTTTTATTCTAGGATAACCATGGAAAAACTTAGAATTTTACTATGATGCTAAATTTGATGAAACATTGTTGTGGTTTGATTGATTTAAGCAATTCTAGTGAACTTAGGTTGATAATTAAACAAATTGGGGGATTAGAATAAAAATTGGATGAATGCTAGAGGTGCCCAAAATTGGCTCTAGCATATGCTAAAAAAATGGATCGCTAGAAGTGCCTGAAACCGGCTCTAGTATGTGCTAAAAATTGATCGCTAGAGGTGCCCGAAACCGGCTCTAGTCAAATAAATTAATTAACTTAAGGAAACTAAAAACAAAACACTAGAGGTGCCCGAAATCGGCTCTAGTTAAAACATGTTAAAAAGAACCCAATGAAGTAATTTGAAAACCTCTTATTTGCATAGAACCCAAAAAATCAACTTGCACATAACTCCGCACAGACTCACAAGCATTATAGTTTGATTCCGAGTAACTCCTAAGTTTTCTGAAAAATGAAAAGTCAATCATACTTTGTGCCCCGGTTTTGAGAATTGAAATCAAGTTCAAAGCTAAGTTTGTGGAAATTGAATTCTTGGCAGGTAATTATTAGTTTGCATCGCTTGAGGACAAACAATAGTTCGAGTTTGGGGGTGTGATAAGTGTTCAAAAATACTATTTTTCTTACCCTTTTTACTCACATTATTGTTAGACTTAGGCTCATATTAGTTACATAATTAGGCATTCATGCATTAATCCATGTTTCCTTCCATCGTTGATCTTGATTGTATAACTTGGTTGTTTTGTGGGAAAAGATTATGCTTTGGTGTGTTTTGTGTGTATGTTCAGGATCACTTGCCAAAGCAATGCTAGAGCTAGTTGTTAGGGCAATGCATGAAGAAGATGTCGAGCTAGTTTCCAGGGCAATGCATGAAGGAGACGCCGAGCTAGTTGCCAGGGCAATTGTCGACAAAGAATAAGGTGATATGGTATTCGAAATTGATGACTAGACAAGCCCAAGATGACGTGGAGCAAAGCTAAACCCCAAAGGAGTTTGATTTCCATGAAGAGGTTAAAGAATAATTAAATTCCAATAAGATAGGAGAAGTTCTAGAAGGAATATATTTATAATAAAGAATTATATTCTTTAAAGATAATTTAATTCCAACTTAACTTCCTCCTCAAATGAGGACTTTAACCTAGACCTATAAATAAATCACCAAGCCGTCAACTCCAAGGGGGGAGAAAAGAGAATTTTCGACAAGCATCAAGGGCAAGGAGGATTTTGACAAAGCTTCATCCATCCTTCATCTTTTTCTTTCTTGTTCAATTAGGTTCATGCTAGGAATTCTTTATCTTGTGTTTCTTTGGAACCTAGTCATGAACTAAATCTATTTGACTAAGGTTATTGTGTCTTGTGGTTGTGAGAAACTATTGGATTTTGTTTAGGTAATAAGAAGTTCCACTTTTCTATTCAAGGTTTATTCATTCTTGGTTTTTATTCTTGTTTGCGAGGGAATTGGGAGAGGATCTCGTAACTTCATCTATTTATCTAATATCGGGAGAGTTAGATTCAAGAAACGAATGAATATGATATTTATTCAATCTATTGATGGTGAAGATTAATCCGGCTTAGGAATAAGTTAAGGATTTCAAAGGCTAAGAGGAGCGCAAGATTTGTTGTTGTTCACCCTTGATTCACGCAGTGATGTATTATCAAGGCATGCACAAGTAGCTAGAGTTTTGACTTAGGGATAAGAAGAAACCATTGAAGAATGCTTTGTCGAACCTTGAAGTTGCTGCCTAGACGCCCAAGTAGTTGCCCAACTAGTTGCCCAGGCAACCATCGATTAGTTGCCAAGGCAACCCCGTTGTGCAAGTTACCATGGCAACTAAGTTACCCTTGCACTCTTTTACCAAGACGATCCAATCATCTATCACACCTCAACTCACGATAACCTGGCCTATCTCTCTCATTTAATTACATCGCCTTTTACTTATTTGCTTTCTAGATTAGTTATTAGTTAAAACTCATATAATCTTCTACTTGTGTTTTCTTTTACTTTTTACAGTGCAAGAGACTAGATTCTTGAAGTGGCACCAATCCCTGTGGAGACGATATCTTTTATACTATAACTTGCGGCGTGTACATTTGCACAATTGCGGAGCACTTATTACACGCAACAGTTTCCAAGCTAATGTTCATTTGAATAGGGATGAAATGAGTAGACTTTTGAATCTATCAACAATCACCCATACAACATCATTCTTTCTTGGAGTGGAAGAAAGACCAATAACGAAGTCCATTGTAATTCGATCCCATTTCCACTGAGGGAATTCGATGGGTTGGAGCAATCCAGTGGGGACTTGATGCTCGGCTTTGACTCTTTGACAAGTTAGGCACTTTGAAACAAAGTCTGTAATAGCCGATTTCATCCCTGGACACCAGTATAGTGGCTTTAGGTTGTTGTACATCTTAACCGATCTCGGGTGAATTGAGAAAGAGCTTTGGTGAGCTTCTTGTAACATCTCGTGTCTTAGTTCCTCGTTGTTAGGAACACATACTTTATCTTTGAAATAAAGGAGTCCATTCGACTTGAGGGAGAAGTCAGAATTAGACTTAGAGTCTATCTTGGACATGATCTTCTAAAGATCTGGATCAATTTGTTGTAGTTTTTTGATTCTCAAGATTAGACTAGATTGAACTTGAAGTTCAGACAACAATTTATGTCCTTTGGATAAACGGAAATGAGCATTGATAGTCAAGGAAGCTACGAATGAATGGACAATGTCATTAAGGGAGGTTTTCGAATGGTTACTTGTAAGTCAATAAAGGTTTAATTCAAATAGTTACTTGCAAGTCGATAAAGGAAAATTTTGAATGAATTATTCTAGGATATAGATTTAAGGGTTTACCCAAGTATGGTTTGTGACTAAGGGGATCAGCAACCACATTTGCTTTCCCCGGATGGTAGCCGATAACCAAATCGTAGTCCTTAAGTAACTATAGCCATCTCCTTTGCCTCAAATTCAAGTCTTTATGAGTTACGAGGTATTTGAGACTCTTGTGGTCTGTGAATAGGTTGCATTTATCCCCGTACAAGTAATGTCTCCAAAATTTGAGTGCAAACAGATAGTTTCCAATTCCATATCGTTGGTAGGGTAGTTTGACTCGTGTGGTTCTGTTGCCTTGAAGCGTAAGCTACCACTTTTCCATCTTGCATTAGGACACATCCTAGTCCAAATGATATGCATCACTGTAAACAGTGTACTCTTTGCCCGATACTGGTTGGATGAGAACTAGAGCATGAGTCAGGGTTTGTTTAAGCTGATTGAAGATTCATTGCTGGTTCTCTGACCATACAAAGGGTGTATCTTTTCGAGTTAGCTTAGTCAAGCTTGCGGCAATGGATGAGAATCCGTTGACAAAATGTCGGTATACCCGGCTAAACCGAGAAAGCTTCTAACCTCACCAACATTCCTCAGAGGTCTCCAATCCAGGATGGATTGAATTTTGCTCGGGTCTACTTTAATCCCTTCTGTCGAGATGACATGGCCAAGGAACGAGACTTCCGATAGCCAAAATTCACATTTAGAGAACTTTGTGAACAATTGACGTTTTTGAAGAGTTTGGAATACAATTTGAAGGTGTTCAAAATGTTCTTCCTTATTCCGAGAATACACCAGAATGTCATCAATGAAGACGACCATGAACTTGTCAAGATAGAGCTTGAATACATGGTTCATGAGGTCCATGAAAGCAGCAAGAGCATTCGTCAACCCGAATTGCATTACAAGGAATTCAAAATGGCCATATCGAGTACGAAAGGCTGTCTTGGATACATCTTCTTCTTTTACCCTCATTTGGTAGTATCTTGATCGAAGATCGATCTTTGAGAATACCGCAATATCTTTGAGTTAATCGAAAATATCTTTAATTCTTGGCATGGGGTATCTATTCCTGATAGTAAGCTTGTTCAATTGTCTGTAGTCAATACAGAGTCTCATAGTCCCATCTTTCTTCTTCTCGAACAAGACTGGAGCACCCTAGGGAGATGAGCTAGGTTGAATAAAGTCTTTGTCTTGTAGCTCTTGGAGTTGCTTCTTGAGTTCTTTCAACTCAACAGGTGCCATTCGATAGGGTGTGATGGACACCAGAGTTGTTCCAGGTTGAATTTCGATCCCGAACTCTACTTCTCTGGTTGGAGGGAGACCAGGGAGTTCCTCAGGAAAAACATCAACGAATTCATATATAATTGGCATACTAGGTAAGCTGAATTCAAGTTCATATTGTAAGACCATAGTAGTAAAGATTGGGGTCGATTTCCTATCAATTAGGAGAATGGATTCCTTTCATAAACCCCATAGATAAAGTCTCCTATTTTGGCAATCTACCCAGGCTTCATGCTTGCTTAACCAATCTAGTCCTAGCACTAGATCGAACTCACAAGTTGGCAATACATATAGATCAATAGGAAATGTATGTTTAGAATGATTATGGAATATTCCTTACAAAGGAAGTTAATGGATGTGAATCCCCCTATAGGGTTCGAAACTACAAGGCCTTTATCAACAATTTCAATTTTACAATCAAAGATGAGCATACAAAAGAATGTGTGGATCCCGAGTCTATTAAAGCATAAACAAGTGTTGAATTTAGCTCAATGGTACCTGCTATGACATCTGGTGATTCTTCATCTTATTTTCCCCATATATGATAGATTGGAGCAGGAGCTCGAGATTCTTAGTGAGTAGGGTTGTTCGAATGTTGTCCTTTACCCTTCCCCTGATTTCGAGACTGAGCTTGTTTGGAACCTTTGTTTCGAATGGAAGAAGCTGAGCTAGAATTTGCAGGAGCTCAATTCGGAACCTTGTTAGGATTCCGAGGACAATCCCTTATATAGTGATCAGAGGCTCTACATAAGAAACATAGATTCTGTTGAGTTCTACATTGGCCAGTGTGGTGCTTATGGCAGAACTTGCAAGTAGGATGTTGAGCATCTTTACCGAAATTCCTCATACTATCAACAGAGATGATCAGGGCTGAAGGCTTGGATACCGATTGAGGCCTCGGTATGTAGTTGCTCTTCTGAACAGGGGTGTAATTTGAAGAGTGTTCTTTGGAGTGTTTAGACTTCTTTGACTGCCAGTGAGGCTTGTCATCATTCCTAGATCGTTTGTCTTTCTAGGAACTGCCACTCTTGCATTTCTTAGAGGCCTTCATCTTCGCCTCGATTGCAATAGCCCGGTTCACCAAATTTTAGAAGTCAGTGATACCCAGGGCAGTGAATACTGGACTTAGTTCATCATTTAGTCCGTCGATAAACATCCGACACTTGTTAGCATCAGTCTTAATGTATTTCGACTCGTACTTGCAATATTTGCAAAAATTGCGCACGTACTGTTTGATAGGTCGTCCACCTTGCTTGAGGTACAACAAACGCTTTCGGCGCTCGGACAAGTATTGTTCACTGATGTATTTCTTTTTGAATTCCTCGAGGAAGAATTTCCATGTTACAGCTTTAGCAGAAGCAGTCAGGGTAATGGTTTCCTACCAGCTCAGAGCTTCATCAGCCAACAGGGCTATAGCACATTCGAGTTTGTGTTCATCAGAATAGGGCAGTTGTTTGGTCAAGATTCGAGTAGTGGCCTCTAACCAATACTCAGCTACTTTGGGATTGGCTTCATTAGTACCGATGAAGGTATAAGCCCGGTGTTGAGCTAGTTTTTCAATCGGGGCTCTATTTGGAGCAACAACATGAGGAGGAATATGATGATCTCGTTTCAAAGTAGTTACAAGATGATCGAACATCTTCTTCATGCTCATGAGATAATCCTACTGCACAGGATTTATACCAGGAGTTTCCTGTTGAGCAGTAGCTTGGGCTCGGGGTTGAGCTTGTTGTTGTGGAGGATTCTGTTCCATCCTCACACTATCTCCTTTATTCGAGGAGCCTTCAGGACTTTCATCATCCCGAGCGAGCCTTGTTTCAGACATTCTACGTTCAATAGAACAATTATGAATTCGGTTTAGTTAAGCAAGGACACAAGCTATACAATACAAGTCTCCTAGGTGGAACAAGTATCCTATATGATGCAAGAGAACCCGATTTATTCCTACTTATTAGATGAGTTACCAAGCAGTAACATTACAAGCAAACTGACTCAGGAGCGTTACCAATAAATGTAACACCCCTTACCCCGGGTTATTAGCAAACTGACTCAGGAGCGTTACCAAGCAAGAATATTACAAGCAAGAACAAGGCAAGAATAGGTTAACTCCTCCCTATTAGATGAGTTTCTGATCTAGCAAGCAATCTCATAATTTGTTTACAAGACATTATAGGTTACTACTTCAACATTTGAATTAACATCACCATACACTAGCATTCGAATAGCCTAAGTGAACAAACATGATTCCATTTCATTTCATTGTTCCTTGGATTGATACATGTCACATTTCTTACCTAAATTCACTAAACACGATCATTTGAACATACAATTGCATGTATCTTATCTCCAAACAAGCCATACCATTCAACATTTACCATACACACACATAAAAACACCTACAACATGGTATAGTCACACAATTGACTATATAATTTCACAAGGCATTTGAATGGCACAATAGGCTAGATCAATCACTTTGAACATTCCACATATATTCACATATGCGCAGTAACTACTTTTACATTACATATAATTTGAGTTCAATACATACTTAAGTCTAACAACTATGTTCTTAACATGGAAGGACAATACAAGAGCATATATATACAAGTATTCAAAACATCAAGTAGCCATGTTCATGCATAGATACAATCCTCCCAAAACAAACAAGATGCATGGTCTAGTCCTAGCAACATGTATATGTCTAGGTGCCACCAACTAGGAGAAATACAAAACAAGTATGAACCATACTTTAGCTATGCGTGTGTCTTGCTTCAAGCTCAAGAAATCAGGCTTCAAGATCAAGCAACGATCGAGTCCTTTATCCTATAGTTGGGAAGGATGAAAACAAGAGTGATAAGTACAAGAATGTACTTAGTGAGGTAGCAACTAGTTCTAACCAATTGTATTATCTTAATTCATACTTCCGTTATTAGGTCAAGATCATATTAAGTCCAATTTAACAATTCAAGAATTTAGACATGCTTGCTTTAGTTAGGACCTTGTCCTAACTCTAGAATAAACTACACTCACAATACTCCCTAAGCTAGCTAGTCTCGAATGACTATTCCCTTTTGAGTGTCCCTTGAATTCTCAACTTTAGATCCTTCTCCAAAGTCCTCCCATTGCTCTAGTAAATCACATAGATAGAACAAGGTCAAAACACGAAATCACAAAATCATTCAACATGGAAGCAAGATTAATACATTATATATACAAAACATATAGTATATTCATATACACACCTTAATACACATTACCAAACTGCCTACATTCCATATTAAGGTAAAACAGGGAAGCAATTAAATTGTCCCAAAACTATTTGCAAAACAGTTTACAAAACTGCCACAATACCTAAACAGCTACTACCAGGCAGCATCTACTTTGCTCACTTAAACATACATAACTTTCATTTCGTATGTTGGAATTTCAATTGGTTTACACCATTGGAAATCTAACTTAATTATCTTTCTAACCATATATGTCTTTCATTTTAATCATTTGCCAATTAATACAGTTTTTAACTTAAAGATAGGGCAACTTACGACAATGGACAGTTTGCATTGTCCCTAGTGTTTCTTCTCTACAATTCATTCTACAATCCAAAATTTAGTTCTATTTTCTCCTAATGAATTTAGACATGTTAAGTCACTATCCATAAAAATTTCAGCATTAAATTCCATTTATACAATTTATGGTGATTTTTCAAATTTACTGCCCAAAATACACTGTTTTGGGCAGATTACACTAGGATAAGCTTCTAACTTCATAATTCATCTAAACAAGATTCAAACATTATAATTCAACTTATTTTCATGTTCTCACATGTCTAGGTCAGTCTAAGTCACCTATCAATGTGATTATAACAGGGCATTATAGTGCTATGTTCAATTTGATCCCTTTGATCAACAACATTCCTCTAATTCACCATTTGAGCAGTCCATTACCTAGCTCTAACCAATCGAACTATATGTATACATTTTCCAGCAAGGTATTTACTCTATTCACGTCTAAATTCATCTAGCAATGTGATCAAAATAGGGCAGCGTATACAATTAAACATGTTTACACATTTTCATCTAGCAAAGCAGTCCCTAATCGAAACTAGTTTCAACTATGATCCCTATCCTCAATTTCCAGCAACCATTCACATTATCTTTAGCAATTTGGCTACTAACACTTACAATTTCAAGGATCTTTAGAAGCTAACATCATTAGAACATGCATAACAATCATCCTACTCAAATTACGCAACAAGAATACCACAAATTCATGATTCAAGCATGTAATTGAAGTGAGGAATCAAGCATTTTACCTTCTCCTAAGCTAATTTGATCAAAGCTCGACAAGAAATATGAATTGAAGATGGTCTAAGAAGCTTTTTCTCCTTCTTTCTCTCTCAAACATTCGGCTGTGATGGATGAAGAAGATAAAACAATTTTTGTTCATCTTTCTCACCTAGTTGCCATGAGTCATCACTCATAAGGCATATGTTTTCATCAAATGAGAACATGTGTCTATGCCTCCAATTTTAATTAAATTTACATGCAAACTCTAGAGCTTTGCATGTTCACATTTCCATCCTTCCATTTAAGCCTTCTAGTTTTAATTTCAATTTGATTTGGTTCTAATTTCACTTATTTGATCTAAAAGATAGCTAATGTTCTTTCCTCTTTAATTTGATTAGTACATAATTCAATTAGTCAATAGCCTAGATAGTGGTAACCTTCCTAGGCTAGGTTTAGGGTGTTACAGTCCTAGAAACCAAGGGAACAAAAATCACGGCTATCCTTTGGAGGCAGCTCACTACCATCGGGTCAAAATACAAAGGCAAGGGAAAGCCAAAACAGCCAACGCCGAAGCCCAAGGTACCGAAGGTAGAGCTTAACACTCCTATTCCAACTAGTTTGGTGGCAACGCTTTCCTAGATATACCAACACCAGGAGATCATTCTCTAAAAGTTAGAGAAAGAAAAGAAGCAAAATCTCAAGCACTGCATTATGCTCATGCCAGGGACAATTCTATCAGGAAGGCTCTTGAAGGAATGTCCAGGGGCATTTTTCTAGCCTTCCCCAAGTTCCCCACTGATATATTTGCTAGCAATGACATGCGAGACAGTCCCCACTATGTCCATACTTCAACCCAGTCTGATGCTTCCGTTTCAATCTCAATAGTACAAGTTGAATATGCCAGAACTCACACACTACCAGAATTTGAAGATGAAGGAATCTAGAGCCATGCCAAAGCTACTGCCACGCTAGCTGCAACAACCTCGTTTGCTGCCACTGATGCTCCTACCACCTCGGAGCCGGTGCAAATTGTTAGGGAAGTTACCTACAACCTTGGAGCCTCCACAGTGGCCACAAAGCCAAGTATTGAGTGAAAGAAGCACATGGCTCCTAATCGAGGAAACTTTGTCAAACGAAAGACTCGCGTATCATGGCCAGAACCCTTTGAAGGGAAGTCCACTACTTCCTAAACTCGTTTATATATGTGATGTTTTCATGCATATTTCCTACACTTCATGCACTCTTCATGACTTTAGACTAGAGTTATATTGATACACTTGAATTTGCTAATATTCTTGGCATTATTGTACTAGGATATTTGAGGACATGACTAGGGTTAGATTATGATTGCCAGCACTTGTTAGCATTCGAACCAAATTTTTGCCTAGGTACTTTTTTGCTTTTATATTTTTAGTTTCATTACTTGTGGACAAGCAATGAGCTAGGTTTGTGGGTGTGTTAACTCCTTAAAAGTATTGTTTTTATGCTTATTTTAGAAGGCCTTTGCTAGCCCTTTAAGTACATTTAGTTGCATTTAATTGTTAAATTCATGCATTTGTATAAGGAGTTAGGGAAATAGGAATTTTTTTGTGCTTTGATGTTGCATTGTTGGCATTATTACAGGCTTGGCAGAGCTAGATAGGTTTGGCAGTACTTAACGCGCCGATTTTGGGCCTAGGAGTTAGCCGGGTTAGGCTAGGTGTTCTGTTTGAATCGTTTTGGCAATTCGAACTAGTTTCAAGAATAATTCGGTTAAAATGGTTTTTGAGCGAAATTAATTATGGGAAAATGTTTTAAAATCCTTATTTAATATATAAGTGATTTTGGTGGAATCAATTTTGGAAAATGTAATTTGGAGGTTTGACATTCTGGGGTTAGTGACCAGAATGTAAAATGTGTAAAACTGTTTTTGGTGACTAAATTGTAAAAGATCAGAACTTAGAATCTTTAGGGAGTTTTGATCAAGAGTCTCATTCAGACTTTTTCCCCTTGATTGTCTATTTTTAAATTAGTTTAATAAACAAAACAAGTTGGAGAGAATTAATTAGTCATTGCAAATATTTAACGTAACAACCTTTCTCTCAACTATTTTCCTCTCAATTTCTCTCCAGCCATATATCATATTTTCTTCAAATATTTAAGGTAAAGCTTTGATTTAGTTCAATCTTTTAACATCAAAAGATTTCCTATTGATTTCTTATTAAAGCCTTATGATTTTATCTTTGTTTTCTTATGAAAAATCATTGCAATTGGGAGAAAAAACATCATTAGAGGTAAGGTTTCATTCTACTCCTCTAATGAAATGTTCTTTAATGAAATTCCCAAGTTCTTGGTCTTTTATGAATGTTTCCTAATGGGTTTTGATGGTATAATTATGGAAAGATGATTTAATTGAGGTTTAATTGCTTTAATTGGTGGATCTTTGTTTATGATCTAATTTGCTGGGATTATAATGAGTTAATATTATGATTATTATGTATTGTTATGTTGATTTAAGTGATTTTAACAATAGAATCCCGAAACTAGGTGAATTGCTAAGTTTTGATGTTGATATATTTGGGTTTATGGCTTGTTTATCGGCTTAATTGGTTGCTGGTGGTTCTTTGGTGTTGAAGAGATGTTTTTGGATGTAAATTGATTTTGTTTTAGTGTTAATCTCGTTGGAAGGTAGATGGAGATTAGTTAGTAAGGTTTCGTCGGTGATTTCGGTTGTTTTCGTTAGGCGAAAGCTTGGTTGTTGTGGGAGGAAAGTGTTGTTGTATGTTGCTAGGGATTTCGATGCAAAAAATGCATTAATCCTCAATTTTTCTTTGGTTAGAAGTAGGAGATGATGGTCCGATAGCTTCAGAAAGAGTTGCGGTTGATCCAGAAGCTTGATTTTGCCCCGACAAGGAAAATGAGGTGTAGTTGGTGAGTGGCACTGGTTTTAAAGATTTTCAAAGATGTTTGAAATGATTTTGGGGAGTTTAAATTAAGCTTGAAATGCTGGTTTAAACTTGAAAGTAAGTATGATCAAACTCACTCTCGGTTCTCGGCTTTTTCCATTATTTCGATAAATCATGCTCATGTTTGAAGATGAAACTTGTTACCTATTGTTATACATGTTTTTATGAATTGATAAATGATTCATGTTGTCCCATGAGGTTGATTTATGGTTTTCAAGAGGTTGCATCTTGATGAGAAAATGCTATACATTGATTATGTTTTAAAATAGGATATGTTATGGTTTATGATGATGCATTGAAAATAGTAGGTTAACATGGTTTTAAAGTGTATATTGGCAAGTAACGAAGGCTTTGTTAATCGGATATACTTGATCGACCAATAGGATGAGAGTGCACTATAATATGTAGCAAAATTGTGCGTGCGTTAACCACCTCCATGATGCACAATAACATCATGTGAGTCATCGTAGGGTGCGAAGCAACACATTAGAGGCATTTAAGGTGCAAAGCAACACATTGTGAACCTTGGTGTGAAGCAACACCATGTGTTATGCCGATCTATGGTGTGCGGAAACACCATGTGTCCTTGCCATTACATTCTTTGATTGATTCCGGTTCCACGCATTCATACATCTTGCACGAGCATGCACAATTGCTTTGTAACACCCCTACCCGAGCTAGTAGCAACCCGGTTCAGGAGCGTTACTTAGCAAGCAAGCAATGGCAATACAAGACATGACAATAGACAAGAACAATACAATACAAGAATCAATTAAGCAATCACATACTTACTTAGCTAACAAGTAAGCTCTCATTTGATTTCAAATCACTAAAGGCATTCGAACAAGGCCAAGGCAACCAATTTTTCTTCTTTCAATCTTACCATTTTGAATAGATTACTAATCTTAATTCATTTCATGCTTACAATTACAGGTTACTACATTTTCAATATGTTTTACTTGCTTTGATCCTTATCATTCGAATTGCTCTAAGACAACCTAATTCCATTTTATATATTTGTTACTTAGACTTATACATATACACCTAACCCAAAATTTCTATCATAAATCTTTGATCATTCAATTTACATGAAACTAGCTACCAATCAAGTCATTCCTATACCTAACCATTCGACCATAACACCAAAAGCATACACAAGGCATGTAACTAGTTTATTCAAGTCTTACTCTATCCCTATGCATTCAGCAATCATACAAGCAATCTTCATATTCGATTACAAATCATCCAAAGGTATTCGAACTAGGACAGTACAAACAACCAAGAACAAGCAATCAAGTCTCCCTACTTACTTAGCAAACGAGTAACCTCACCATTGATTCTTACTTCAATCTAACCATTCGAATAGGGCATATAGTTGATTCCTATTATACTTACAATATAAGTTACTACATTATCATGTACAATTCACTTCATTTTATCACTAATATTCGAATTGATCTAAGACAACCTAATTCCATTTCATTTATTTGTTTCATAGGCTTATACATATACACCTAACCCAAAATTTCTATCATAAATCTTTGATCATTCAATTTACATGAAACTAGCTACCAATCAAGTCATTCCTATTCCTAACCATTTGGCCATAACACCAAAAGCATACACAAGGCATGTAACTAGTTTATTCAAGTCTTACTCTATCCCAATGCATTCGGAAATCATCATATACAAGCATACATAACATATACATTAAGGTATATTTACATACAAGTGACCATTTAGGTCCCAGTCATTCGAATGGAGGTAATCAACCATGGTTCATCTTATACTACTTTCATTTCAAGCATACACATGTACTTTAAGCTAGAATTTTCAAGTGGCTAAAGTAATCTAAATCAAACATTAGATCATTTCATTGTAACATCAAATACGCGGCAAAACATCATCCATTTCATGCCATCTAAGTTCATTACATACTTGATACTAAATACATAACATGGTAGGTCCATCTAACATTATATACAAGTTTCAAGATGCATGTTCAAGCTAGCTATGTACAATCTAGGGCCACCATTCTATGAGATATACAAAACAAGTATGAAATCATACTTTAACTATGCTTGTGTGAGTTGCTTCTTGCTCAAGGTAACAGGCTTCAAAATCAACCTCGTATCCTTTTTCCTATAGTTGGGAAGAATGAAACAAGAGTGATAAGTACAAGATTGTACTTAGTGAGGTAGTAACTAGTCTAACCATTTGTTATTTCATGTTTCATGTCTTTTAATCAAGTATAGACCTAGCTAAGTCTTTCAAGCATTAGAGTGATCTTAGCTAGGCTTTCAAGCATCAAGATTATCCTATATAAGGATATCAAGCATTCGGCCAACAAGGTACAAGCAACAAGAATTCATACTTCAAGAATCAAGCACACATGCTTGCAAAACAAGAAATCAAGGAATCATGCTTTCAAGTCAAGTAACATGCAATTTCATGGCATTCAAGACAAGTAACATATAATGTAGGATTGTTATTTCAATTGTTATTCATTAAACAAACCCCTTGTACTAAGATTGTATAGGTAATCGAGTTTCCAACCAACTGTCACCACAAGATGCACTGTAGTGCTGGTAAACCCTCATACTGTCTCCAAAGACCACATACGTACGCTCCGTCTGTCGCCAAATAGGGGCCTTAGCCCTAGACCGTAGTCCACCCTTACACAATGAGCTCTAGACTCTAAGGCATGCCCTTCTACCTAGTCCAACTAGCTACCAAGGTTGCTCTATTTACCATTTATTCAAGTGTTACAAGATCAAGATCATGTCAAGCAAGTTCATTTCATATTAGGCCCTTAGGCCATTGAGCCATAGCTCACATGTCATGTAGTTTCATGTTTCATTTCATCAAGATGAGATGATATGATATCTCAAACAAGTCTTTAGCATTTGATCTCATTGCATCATAACACATACAAGAATCCATGCTATCACTTAATCATGCATAAGCATTCGAAATAGTCATGTATTCAAGCCTAGGATCAAGTTTCATGTATTATTTTAGTCATCCTTCCCTTATTAGGTCAAGTTCATGATTAGATTCATTTAACATGTCAAGAATGTAACAAGAATACATTGGTTAGGACCTAGTCCTAACCCTAGAGGTAACTACACTCACAATACTCCAAGCTAGCTAGTCTTGGATCCACACTCCTTTGTTCTTGGCTTTAGATTGTTCCAGTCTTTCCTCTTCCACCAAGTTCATTACTGGTTCTAACACATTACAAGCAAACACATATCAAGACAAGTTCACAAAGTCATTAAATCAAGACAAGGTCATTAAATCAAGCAATGCTACAATCATATAACATTCACATATTGGGCAGCATGCTCATGTGCATTTTCCATTACACTTGACTACACTTTTCTACATTATAGTTCATGTAAAACAAGGCATAATCAAAGGCCTAAAACTGTTTACAAGATAGTTTGCAAAATGCCACAAAACTGAGTGCATTTGCCTATGTAGCTGCTGCCAGGCGGCTTGCACTCTAGTCACTAAATCATGCATATCTTTCATTCCGTACGTCGGAATTTCAATTGGTTTATGTTGCGCGTAATAAGTGCTACGCAATTGTGCAAGTATACACGTTGCAAGTTATAGTATAAAAGATATCGTCTCCACAGGGATTGGTGCCACTTCAAGAATCTAGTCTCTTGCACTGTAAAAAGTAAAAACACAAATAAAGGATTATAGGAGTTTAACTCATAACTAAACTAGAAGGAAAATAAGTAAAAGGTGATGTAATTAGATGAGAGAGATAGGCCAGGTTATCGTGAGTTGAGGTGTGATAGCCGATTGGATCGTCTTGGTAAAAGAGTGCACGGGTAACTCAGTTGTCGTGGCAACTTGCACAACGGGGTTGCCTTGGCAACTAATCGATGGTTGCCTGGGCGACTAGTTGGGCAACTACTCGGGCGTCTGGGCAGCAATCTTCAAGGTTCGACAGGGCGTTCTTCAATGGTATCTTCTTATCCCTAAGTCGAAACTCTAGCTACTTATGCATGCCTTGATAATACATCCCTGCATGAATCAAGGGTGAACAACAACCAATCTTGCGCTCCTCTTAGCCGTTGAAATCCTTGACTTGTTCCTAAGCCAGATTAATCTTCACCATCAATAGATTGAATAAATATCATATTCATTCGTTTCTTGAATCTAACACTCCCGATATTAGGTAAATAGATAAAGTTATGAGATACTCTCCCAATTCACTCGCAACAAGAATAAGAACCAAGAATGAATAAACCTTGAATAGAAAAGTGCAAACTCTTATTACCTAAACAAAATCCAGTAGTTTCTCACAACCACAAAACACAATAACCATAGCCAAATAGATTTAGTTCATGGCTAGGTTCCAAAGAAACACAAGATAAATAATCCCTAGCATGAACCTAATTGAACAAGAAAGAAAAAGATGAAGAATTGAAGCTTGTCGAAATCTCCTTGCCCTAGATACTTGTCGAAAATTCTCTCCTCTTGCTCTCCTTGGGGTTGTCGAAATTCCCCTCTCTTGCTCTCCTTCAAGTTGACGATATGGCCTCTTATTTATAGGACTAGGTCAAAGTCCTTCTTTGAGAAGGAAGTTAAGTTGGAATTAAATTATCTTTAAAGAATATAATTCTTTATTATAATTATATTCCTACTAGAACTTCTCCTATCTTCTTGGAATTTAATTCTTCTTTAATCTCTTCATTGAAATCAAATACCTTTGGGATTTGGCTTTGCTCTACGTCATCTTGGGCTTGTCTAGTCATCAATTTCGACTACCATATCACCTTGTTCTTTGTCGACAATTGCCCTGGCAACTGGCTTGGCGTCTCCTTCATGCATTGCCCTGGCAACTAGCTCGGCATCTCCTTCTTGTATTGCCCTGGCAACTAGCTCTAGCCTTGCTTTGGCAAGTGATCCTGCACATACACACAAAACACACCAAAGCAGCATCTTTTCCCACAAAAACAACCAAGTTATGCAATCAAGCTCAACGATGGAAGGAAACATGGATTAATGCATGAATGACTAATTATGTAACTAATATGAACCTAAGTCTAACAATAATATGAGTAAAAAGGGTAAGAAAAATACTACTTTTGAACACTTATCACACCCCCAAACTCGAACTATTGCTTGTCCTCAAGCAATGCAAACTAATAATCACCTACCAAGACTTCAATTTTCACAAACTTAGCTTTGAACTTGATTTCAATTCTCATAACAGGGGCACAAAGTATGATTGGCTTTTCATTTTTGAAAAACTTAGAAGTTACTCGGAATCAAACTATAATGCTTGTGAGTGTGTGCGGAGTTGTGTGCAAGTTGATTTTTCGGATTCTATGCAAACAAGAGGTTTTCAAATTACTTCATTGGGTTATTTTTAACATGTTTTAACTAGAGACAGTTTTGGGCACCTCTAGTATTTTGTTTTTAGTTTTATTCGACTAGAGCAGTTTGGGCACCTCTAGCGATCAAAAAAATTTTTTTAGCACATACTAGAGCCAGTTTGAACACCTCTAGTGATCAATATTTTTAGCACATGCTAGAGCCAATTTTGGGTGCCTCTAGCATTCATCTAATTTTTATTCTAATCCCCAATTTGTTAATTATCAACCTAAGTTCACTAGAATTCCTTAAATCAATCAAACCACAACGGTGTTTCATCAAATTTAGCATCATAGTAAAATTCTAAGTTTTTCCATGGTTATCCTAGAATAAAAATTCTATCAATTAAGTGCATTGGCAAAGTCATCATCGGATATTCATCAAATCTAAGCAATTCTTGTTCCAACTAAAGGCATGGCAAGCAATTTATGTATCCTAAAGGTAATACTTAAGATGAATGTAACTAAACATGGTAACTACTAATAACAATCCCCCAAACTCGATTGAGGCGTTGTCCTTAATGCATTTATTAAATAAAAATAACGAAAAAAAAAAACAAACGACGACTTACTCGAGAGTTCGTCGTCATGGATGATTAGTTTCCTTTTGGTGGGTGTCTTGATTCTCTTGCTTGAACGCAATGGTTGTTTTCTTGTTGCCGGTGGTGGAATCGATCCTCGTGACGGGGTTGTCCTCATCGCCCCTCTTCATCGGTGTCATTGGCTTTTCGCTTGGAGGATTCAATTGGTGCGGTCTTTGTTGGTGCTATGGAGGACTCGTCCGAATCTGAAAAATCAGAAAATGATTCTGTAGGAGTTGATTCGGGCATAGGTGCTTTACCTTTGGCTTTTGCAGTGGTTGCCGAGATGTCTTTAGCTTTGGTTGTCGTGGCATCTTCAGGGTTGGTTCCCGAGGCATCCTCTGTTGTGATTACCGTGGAAAGTAGTCGGTAGTAAATTTCCTTAGCATGGTGGCTGTGAGTCTTGTTGTGGAAAAGCAAACAAAAAACCTAGAAACTAAAGATAATGAAGAAAAATAAAATATCTCCTAAAATAAAAATGACAATAAAAAGAAAAAGAAAATATTGAAAGGAGAGCATGCTCATGCATCTCCTAAAGTGACCACTTCTTTGTTACGTTCCACATGGGCACCATTGTAGTGTTTCAATCTTTGACCATTAACTTTGAATTCATGTTTGTCAGTGATGGACTTGATTATCACAGCACCATGGGAGAATGGTTTGACAACTTCGAATGGTCCCGACCATCTTGATTTCAGCTTTCCCGGGAAAAGTTTTAGCCGATAATTGAATAAGAGAACTAGTTGCCCTAGCATGAATTGTCGCGGCAATAGTTTCTTGTCATGCCATTGCTTTGTTTTCTCCTTGTAGATTCGTGCATTGTTATAGGCAAGTGCACGAAATTCTTCTATCTCATTGAGGTCCAACAAACGCTTTTGTCTGGCACTTTCCCAATTCATATTCACGGTCTTGATTGCCAAGTATGCCTTGTGTTCGATTTCCAGCGGTAGATGGCATGTTTTGCCATAGACAAGTCGGAAGGGGGACATACCTAAGGGTGTTTTGAATGCAGTGCGATATGCCCAAAGTGCGTCATCTAGTCTTAATGACCAATCCTTCCTAGAGGGATTTACAACTTTCTCGAGTATACCCTTCAATTCTCGGTTGGAAATTTTTGCTTGCCCGTTGGTTTGTGGGTGATATGCCGTGGCGATCTTGTGTGATATGCCGAAGCGTTGCAACATCTTGGCAATTAGTCTGTTGTCAAAATGCTTGCCTTCTTCACTGATAATTGCTCTCGGCATCCCAAACCGTGTAAATATGTTTTTCTGCAAGAATCGTTGCACAGTCTTGGAATCATTGTTGGGAACTGCAGCTGCCTCAACCCATTTAGACACGTAGTCGACTACAAGTAGAATGTAGAGGTTGCCGAATGAAGATGGGAAAGGTCCCATAAAATCGATCCCCCATACATCGAACAATTCCACCTTGACGATGTTCTAGAGCGGCATCTCATGTCGTCTAGAGATATTGCCCGTTCTCTGGCAACGATCACATTGCTTGTAAAAGTCTTGGGCATCTTTGTACAATGTTGGCCAATACAAACCAGATTGCAAAACTTTGGCCGCGGTACGAGTTCCTCTAAAATGTCCTCCATAGGGTGAAGAATGGCATTGCCGGAGTACATTCTGTTGCTCTTCTTCAGGGACACATCGGCGTATAACCTGATCTGCACATTGTTTAAACAAAAGAGGGTCATCCTAAAAGTAATGCTTAGCATCATGGCGGAACTGCTTCTTCCCTTGGTGAGTAATGCCATAAGGTAAAATACCACAAACAAGGAAATTAACTAAATCCAGCGTGCGCGGTATTGCCGAGGCATGTGCTGCCGAGGTGACTGCTCCCAAAATTGCCGAGGCATGCGCGTCAAAGGCTGCTACAGCGTCGAGAGTTACTGAGGCGTGTGCATCCATAGTTACCGAGGCGTCGAGGGTTGCCGAGGCATGCGAGTCCATGGTTGCTAAGGCAACTAAAATTTGTTCATCCGGGAATGCATCGCATATCTCTAGATCTGTGTCCTTCTCCCTGTTGACGTGATAAGTGATCGGCCACTTGATTTTCTGTTCCTTTCCTGTCCTTAATTTCAATACCAAATTCTTGTAAAAGTAATATCCAACGAATCAAATGAGGTTTGGCATCCTTTTTAGCAAATAGATATTTGATTGCCGAATGGTTCGTATGAACAATTACCTTTGTACCAATCAAATAGGATCGAACTTGTCAAATACGAAAACTACTGACTAGTAACTCTTACTCCATTGTTGTGTAATTCACTTGAGCACTATTAAGAGTTTTACTAGCGTAGTATATCACATGGAAGGTCTTACATGTGCGTTGGCCTAGGACTGCTCCTACCGCGAAATCACTTGCATCACACATGAGCTCAAAAGGTAGCGTCCAAACTGGTGGAGCGACAATGGGTGCGAGGCAAGCTTTTTCTTTAGGGTTTGAATGCTTGGGTGCAAGAATCATCAAAATCGAAGACTTTATCCTGTTCAAGCAAATTGCACAAGGGTTTAGTGATTTTAGAAAAATTATGAATGAACCTCCTCTAAAAACCTGCATGTCCAAGAAAACTTCAAATTCCTTTAACCGAACTTGGTGGGGGTAATCTCTCGATCATGTCCACCTTGGCTTTGTCTACTTCAATTCCCTTGGATGAAATCTTGTGGCCGAGCACTATTCCTTCATCTACCATAAAATGGCATTTTTCCCAATTGAGGACTAAATCGGTTTCTTCACATCTTGCCAGCACCCTCTCTAAATTGCCGAGACAGCTGTCGAAGTCATTACCAAAAACAGAAAAATCATCCATGAAGATCTCAAGGAAGTCTTCGACCATGTCTGAAAAGAGTGCCATCATGCATCTTTGGAAGGTTGCCGGGGCATTACACAATCCGAACGGCATCCTTCGGAAGGCATAAGTACCGTATGGGCATGTGAAGGTTGTCTTTTCTTGATCTTCTGGTGCTATGCCAATTTGATTGTAACCTGGATAACCATCAGAAAAACAAAAAAAGGGTTTACCTGCAAGACGGTCAAGCATTTGATCAATAAAGGGTAATGAGAAGTGATCTTTCCTAGTGGCTTTGTTTAGCTTTCGATAATCCATACAAACCCTCCAACCGGTCACAGTCCTGGTTGGAATGAGTTCATTGTTTTCATTACTTACTACCGTTATACCTCCCTTTTTCGGTACACATTATACCGGACTTACCCATATACTATCAGAGATAGGGTATATAATGCCGACGTCAAGCCACTTGATGATTTCTTTCATTACAACCCCTTTCATGGCATGATTCAGTCTCCTATAGGCCTCAATTGAAGGTTTTTGATAATCTTCCAACAAAATCTTGTACATGCACACTGCTGGGCAAATTCCCTTCAAGTCAGCAATTGTCCACCCTATTCCCTTTTTGTGTAGCTTCAACATCTTGATCAGCTTCTTTTCCTGCTCAGGCTGTAACTTAGAAGAAATAATTACAAGCAATGTATTATTGGTTCCTAAGTATGCATATTTTAGTTGCTCTGGCAATTGTTTCAACTCAATAATCGGTGGTTGTTCAATAGAGGGTTTTTCGAGTTTACCTTCCTTACCTGAGTAATCCAGTGGTTCAAAGTATGTACCGTAGATTGACTAGCCAATTTGCCTCTTCTTGTTGTTCCTCATCAACCAGTTCTTCATACTCCTCAGGTTCCTCTTGATCGGCAATGTAGTTGCCGAGGCAACTAAATTCCTCGTCAGTTAAACTCACGCCGTGGTATGAAGAAGTTGGCATTCTTCTGGATCATCGGCATGCCTTAGTGTTTGGAACACATTAAGTTTAACTTTTTGGCCATTCACCCTCATTGTGAGTTCTCCCTTTTCAACATCGATCAAGGTTCTCCCTATTGCTAGGAATGGTCTCCGAGAATGATGGGTGCATGCTCATCCGCTTCACAATCCAAAATAATAAAGTCAGGGGGAAAAAAATTATCAACTTTTACCAGTATGTCCTCAATTTTTCCCTCTGGATGCACATAGGATATATCGGCTAGCTGTAGCATAACTGTTGTAGGTCTTGCCTTCCCGATTCCTAGTTTCTAGAAAACCGATTTAGGCATCAAGTTTATGCTAGCCCCAAGGTCGCATAATACTTTCCTGACATAGTGATTTCCAATAGAACAGGGTATTGTGAAACTTCAGGGATCCTTCAACTTGGGTGGCATACGATTGTGCAACATTTCCATGCATCCCTCATTGCGGCAATTGTTTCAAACTCTCCTAGCCTTGTTCTCTTGGACACAATGTCTTTAAGAAACTTGGCATAGTTTGCCATTTGTTCACTTGTTTCCACCAATGGCAAGTTGATGTGGACTTGCTTTAGGATATCAAGAAACTTCTTGAATTGGTATTCTTGCTTTTGTCGCTTCAACCTTTGTGGGAATGGTGGTGGAAGTCGATATCTTTGATCCTTTCATTGGTTTGGAACCTGATTGTGGCGTTGGCGGGACAACCGGAGTTGTCGAGGCATTATCAATTGGGGTTGCCGAGCATGCTTTTCACAAGTTGCCGAAGCATCCTTATCGTCAGTTACCGAGGCATGCTTATTGTCGGTTGCCGAGGCAATTCCTGGTTCAGCATCTGAGGCTTTGCCGCTAGGTTCGTCTTGATCTTTTTGTGGAGTTTTGTTTGATGAGCGGGTTTGAGCCTCTCTATGTTGTTGGCCACTTCTAGTGGTGATTGCCTTACATTGCTCATGGCCAGTTCCTCTTGCGACTTCAGTATCGCAAGGTAAACCTCCTTGCGATCTAGTATTCAGATTTTGAGCAAACTGTCCGACTTGATTTTCCAAAGATTTGATTGCCGCCTCTTGGTTTTGTAATCTCATCTCGATCCTGTAATAAAAGCATCAGTTCTTTTTATGAAGTTACTATTCTCAGCCATATAAGATTCAGTTTTCATCATAAAAGCATTTAGAGAATTTTCCAAAGAACTAGATGTTGTCGGTTGTTGCTACGGTAACTGTTGCCGTGGCATACTCTGCTGGAATCCCGCTGCTTGTGCATTCTGATTGTTCTGGTTTAGAGCATTGTTGGGATTACTCCATGAAAAATTTGGGTGCTTCTTACAAGCTGGATTGTATGTATTGGACATCACATTGTTGTTCCGATTGTAATTCCCCACATAGAAGCTGGATTCCGGATTCTGCATACATTCAGAAGAATCATGGTTATCACCACATAACTCACAAAAAGAATCCATTACCTTGCCCTTATGTGTGTTGTTTGGTTTTTGCATGTTCTGGACCATCTTGGTTAAAATAGCCAATTGTGCAGAAATTGAATATGATGATCCTAGTTCATGTATTGTGGCTTAGCGTCTAACTCCTCGTCTTCTAGTAGAGGGGAATTGATAATCATTCTTGGCCAACCTGTTTAGAATTTGCATTGCTTCCTCCGGTGACTTATCTAATAGTATGCCGTTTACCGAGGCATCTAGCATCATCCTTGTTGGTGTATTCACGGCGTTGTAAAACATTGTTACTTGAGTCCACACCGGGAATCCGTGTAGGGGGCATTTGTGTAGAAGTTCTCTATATCGCTCCCAAGCCTCGTACATGGATTCATCATCTGCCTGCCGAAGAAAAGTAATGTCGTTACGAAGCTTATCAGTCAAATTTTTAGGATTAAACCGAGCAAGGAAATCACGACAAAGATTGGTCCAAGATGCTATTGATCCGACAGGAATGCTATTCAACCATGCTTTCGTCCTATCCCTCAATGAATAGGGGAATAATCTTAATCGTAAGACGTCAGGGGTGACTCCGTGTATTTTGAACGAGTTGTAAATCTCGAGGAAAGATTTCAGATGTTGTCGTGCATCTTCAGTTGTTGAGCCGCCAAATTGACCAATTGTGTTGATCATATTAAACATTACCGATTTTAACTCAAAGTGGTCGGCTTCAATTTTAGGTGTGACAACTCCTGGATTAAGTCCATCAAGATCTTCTTCAAAATAGTCTCAAATAGTTTTGTTTGTGCAAGAATCACTACTCCCTCTGCTGGAACATCTTGATTCATATTGCCGTCTTGATTAGCCATTGCTACTCTTATCCTTCGTCTAAGTCTTTGTAAGGTTCGTTCAATTTCGGATCAAAGGATATTCGGTGTAGTCGGTCTCCCCGGTCATATACCATTGCAAAACCAAAGTTTGTTAGCCCTTTGAATCTTAAACAAGAAAAGTAAAAAGAAAGTGCAAGAAAATAAAAACAAAGTCGCTATTGCCAATCCCCGGCAACGGCGCCAAAATCTTGTTGCACGTAATAAGTGCTATGCAATTGTGCAAGTATACACGTTGCAAGTTATAGTATAAAAGATATCGTCTCCACAGGGATTGGTGCCACTTCAAGAATCTAGTCTCTTGCACTGTAAAAAGTAAAAGCACAAATAAAGGATTATAGGAGTTTAACTAATAACTAAACTAAAAGGCAAATAAGTAAAAGGCGATGTAATTAGATGAGAGAGATAGGCCATGTTATCGTGAGTTGAGGTGTGATAGCCGATTGGATCGTCTTGGTAAAAGAGTGCACGTGCAACTCAGTTGTCGTGGCAACTTGCACAACGGGGTTGCCTTGGCAACTAATCGATGGTTTCGGGCGACTAGTTGGGCAACTACTTGGGCGTGCGGGCAGCAATCTTCAAGTTTCGCAGAGCGTTCTTCAATGGTTTCTTCTTATCCCTAAGTCAAAACTCCAGCTACTTGTGCATGCCTTGATAATACATCCTGCGTGAATCAAGGGTGAACAACAACCAATCTTGCGCTCCTCTTAGCCGTTGAAATCCTTGACTTATTCCTAAGCCGGTTTAATCTTCACCATCAATAGATTGAATAAAGATCATATTCATTCGTTTCTTGAATCTAAATCTCCCGATATTAGATAAATAGATGAAGTTACGAGATCCTCTCCCAATTCACTCGCAACAAGAATAAGAACTAAGAATGAATAAACCTTGAATAGAAAAGTGCAAACTCTTATTACCTAAACAAAATACAATAGTTTCTCACAACCACAAAACACAATAACCATAGCCAAATAGATTTAGTTCATGGCTAGGTTCAAAAGAAACACAAGATAAATAATCCCTAGCATGAACCTAATTGAACAAGAAAGAAAAAGATGAAGAATTGAAGCTTGTCGAAATATCCTTGCCCTAGATGCTTGTTGAAAATTCTCTCCTCTTGCTCTCCTTGGAGTTGTCGAAATTCCCCTCTCTTGCTCTCCTTCAAGTTGACGATATGGCCTCTTATTTATAGGACTAGGTCAAAGTCCTTCTTTGAGAGGAAGTTAAGTTGGAATTAAATTATCTTTAAAGAATATAATTCTTTATTATAATTATATTCCTACTAGAACTTCTCCTATCTTCTTGGAATTTAATTCTTCTTTAATCTCTTCATTGAAATCAAATTCCTTTGGGATTTGGCTTTGCTCCACGTCATCTTGGGCTTGTCTAGTCATCAATTTTGACTACCATATCACCTTGTTCTTTGTCGACAATTGCCCGGCAACTGGCTCAGCGTCTCCTTCATGCATTGCCACGGCAACTAGCTCGGCATCTCCTTCTTGTATTGCCCTGGCAACTAGCTCTAGCCTTGCTTTGGCAAGTGATCCTGCACATACACACAAAACACACCAAAGCAGCATCTTTTCCCACAAAAACAACCAAGTTATGCAATCAAGCTCAACGATGGAAGGAAACATGGATTAATGCATGAATGACTAATTATGTAACTAATATGAACCTAAGTCTAACAATAATATGAGTAAAAAGGGTAAGAAAAATACTACTTTTGAACACTTATCACACCCCCAAACTCGAACTATTGCTTGTCCTCAAGCAATGCAAACTAATAATCACCTACCAAGACTTCAATTTTCACAAACTTAGCTTTGAACTTGATTTCAATTCTCATAACCGGGGCACAAAGTATGATTGGCTTTTCATTTTTCGAAAAACTTAGAAGTTACTCGGAATCAAACTATAATGCTTGTGAGTGTGTGCGGAGTTGTGTGCAAGTTGATTTTTCGGATTCTATGCAAACAAGAGGTTTTCAAATTACTTCATTGGGTTATTTTTAACATGTTTTAACTAGAGACAGTTTTGGGCACCTCTAGTATTTTGTTTTTAGTTTTATTCGACTAGAGCCAGTTTCGGGCACCTCTAGCGATCAAAAAAAATTTTTTTAGCACATACTAGAGCCAGTTTCGAACACCTCTAGTGATCAATATTTTTAGCACATGCTAGAGCCAATTTTGGGTGCCTCTAGCATTCATCTAATTTTTATTCTAATCCCCCAATTTGTTAATTATCAACCTAAGTTCACTAGAATTCCTTAAATCAATCAAACCACAACGGTGTTTCATCAAATTTAGCATCATAGTAAAATTCTAAGTTTTTCCATGGTTATCCTAGAATAAAAATTCTATCAATTAAGTGCATTGGCAAAGTCATCATCGGATATTCATCAAATCTAAGCAATTCTTGTTCCAACTAAAGGCATGGCAAGCAATTTATGTATCCTAAAGGTAATACTTAAGATGAATGTAACTAAACATGGTAACTACTAATAACAATCCCCCCAAACTCGATTGAGGCGTTGTCCTTAATGCATTTATTAAATAAAAATAACGAAAAATAAAATACAAACGACGACTTACTCTGAGAGTTCGTCGTCATGGATGATTAGTTTCCTTTTGGTGGGTGTCTTGATTCTCTTGCTTGAACGCAATGGTTGTTTTCTTGTTGCCGGTGGTGGAATCGATCCTCGTACGGGGTTGTCCTCATCGTCCTCTTCATCAGTGTCATTGGCTTTTCGCTTGGAGGATTCAATTGGTGCGGTCTTTGTTGGTGCTATGGAGGACTCGTCCGAATCTGAAAAATCAGAAAATGATTCTGTAGGAGTTGATTCGGGCATAGGTGCTTTACCTTTGGCTTTTGCAGTGGTTGCCGAGATGTCTTTAGCTTTGGTTGTCGTGGCATCTTCAGGGTTGGTTCCCGAGGCATCCTCTGTTGTGATTACCGTGGAAAGTAGTCGGTAGTAAATTTCCTTAGCATGGTGGCTGTGAGTCTTGTTGTGGAAAAGCAAACAAAAAACCTAGAAACTAAAGATAATGAAGAAAAATAAAATATCTCCTAAAATAAAAATGACAATAAAAAGAAAAAGAAAATATTGAAAGGAGAGCATGCTCATGCATCTCCTAAAGTGACCACTTCTTTGTTACGTTCCACATGGGCACCATTGTAGTGTTTCAATCTTTGACCATTAACTTTGAATTCATGTTTGTCAGTGATGGACTTGATTATCACAGCACCATGGGAGAATGGTTTGACAACTTCGAATGGTCCCGACCATCTTGATTTCAGCTTTCCCGGGAAAAGTTTTAGCCGATAATTGAATAAGAGAACTAGTTGCCCTAGCATGAATTGTCGCGGCAATAGTTTCTTGTCATGCCATTGCTTTGTTTTCTCCTTGTAGATTCGTGCATTGTTATAGGCAAGTGCACGAAATTCTTCTATCTCATTGAGGTCCAACAAACGCTTTTGTCTGGCACTTTCCCAATTCATATTCACGGTCTTGATTGCCAAGTATGCCTTGTGTTCGATTTCCAGCGGTAGATGGCATGTTTTGCCATAGACAAGTCGGAAGGGGGACATACCTAAGGGTGTTTTGAATGCAGTGCGATATGCCCAAAGTGCGTCATCTAGTCTTAATGACCAATCCTTCCTAGAGGGATTTACAACTTTCTCGAGTATACCCTTCAATTCTCGGTTGGAAATTTTTGCTTGCCCGTTGGTTTGTGGGTGATATGCCGTGGCGATCTTGTGTGATATGCCGAAGCGTTGCAACATCTTGGCAATTAGTACATTGTCAAAATGCTTGCCTTCTTCAGCGATAATTGCTCTCGGCATCCCAAACCGTGTAAATATGTTTTTTTCGCAAGAATCGTTTACGATCTTGGAATCATTGTTGGGAACTGCAGCTGCCTCAACCCATTTAGACACGTAGTCGACTACAAGTAGAATGTAGAGGTTGCGAATGAAGATGGGAAAGGTCCCATAAAATCGATCCCCATACATCGAACAATTCCACCTTGACGATGTTCTAGAGCGGCATCTCATGTCGTCTAGAGATATTGCCCGTTCTCCGCAACGATCACATTGCTTGTAAAAGTCTTGGGCATCTTTGTACAATGTTGGCCAATACAAACCAGATTGCAAAACTTTTGGCATGATACGAGTTCCTCTAAAATGTCCTCCATAGGGTGAAGAATGGCATTGCCGAGTACATTCTGTTGCTCTTCTTGAGGACACATCGGCGTATAACCTGATCTGCACATTGTTTAAACAAAAGAGGGTCATCCTAAAAGTAATGCTTAGCATCATGGCGGAACTGCTTCTTCCCTTGGTGAGTAATGCCATAAGGTAAAATACCACAAACAAGGAAATTAACTAAATCCGCGTACCAGGGTATTGCCGAGGCATGTGCTGCCGAGGTGACTGCTCCCAAAATTGCCGAGGCATGCGCGTCAAAGGCTGCTACAGCGTCGAGAGTTACTGAGGCGTGTGCATCCATAGTTACCGAGGCGTCGAGGGTTGCCGAGGCATGCGAGTCCATGGTTGCTAAGGCAACTAAAATTTGTTCATCCGGGAATGCATCGCATATCTCTAGATCTGTGTCCTTCTCCCTGTTGACGTGATAAGTGATCGGCCACTTGATTTTCTGTTCCTTTCCTGTCCTTAATTTCAATACCAAATTCTTGTAAAAGTAATATCCAACGAATCAAATGAGGTTTGGCATCCTTTTTAGCAAATAGATATTTGATTGCCGAATGGTTCGTATGAACAATTACCTTTGTACCAATCAAATAGGATCGGAACTTGTCAAATACGAAAACTACAGCTAGTAACTCTTACTCCATTGTTGTGTAATTCACTTGAGCACTATTAAGAGTTTTACTAGCGTAGTATATCACATGGAAGGTCTTACATGTGCGTTGGCCTAGGACTGCTCCTACCGCGAAATCACTTGCATCACACATGAGCTCAAAAGGTAGCGTCCAATCTGGTGGAACGACAATGGGTGCCGAGGCAAGCTTTTTCTTTAGGGTTTCGAATGCTTGGGTGCAAGAATCATCAAAATCGAAGACTTTATCCTGTTCAAGCAAATTGCACAAGGGTTTAGTGATTTTAGAAAAATTATGAATGAACCTCCTCTAAAAACCTGCATGTCCAAGAAAACTTCAAATTCCTTTAACCGAACTTGGTGGGGGTAATCTCTCGATCATGTCCACCTTGGCTTTGTCTACTTCAATTCCCTTGGATGAAATCTTGTGGCCGAGCACTATTCCTTCATCTACCATAAAATGGCATTTTTCCCAATTGAGGACTAAATCGGTTTCTTCACATCTTGCCAGCACCCTCTCTAAATTGCCGAGACAGCTGTCGAAGTCATTACCAAAAACAGAAAAATCATCCATGAAGATCTCAAGGAAGTCTTCGACCATGTCTGAAAAGAGTGCCATCATGCATCTTTGGAAGGTTGCCGGGGCATTACACAATCCGAACGGCATCCTTCGGAAGGCATAAGTACCGTATGGGCATGTGAAGGTTGTCTTTTCTTGATCTTCTGGTGCTATGCCAATTTGATTGTAACCTGGATAACCATCAAGAAAACAATAAAAGGGTTTACCTGCAAGACGGTCAAGCATTTGATCAATAAAGGGTAATGAGAAGTGATCTTTCCTAGTGGCTTTGTTTAGCTTTCGATAATCCATACAAACCCTCCAACCGGTCACAGTCCTGGTTGGAATGAGTTCATTGTTTTCATTACTTACTACCGTTATACCTCCCTTTTTCGGTACACATTATACCGGACTTACCCATATACTATCAGAGATAGGGTATATAATGCCGACGTCAAGCCACTTGATGATTTCTTTCATTACAACCCCTTTCATGGCATGATTCAGTCTCCTATAGGCCTCAATTGAAGGTTTTTGATAATCTTCCAACAAAATCTTGTACATGCACACTGCTGGGCAAATTCCCTTCAAGTCAGCAATTGTCCACCCTATTCCCTTTTTGTGTAGCTTCAACATCTTGATCAGCTTCTTTTCCTGCTCAGGCTGTAACTTAGAAGAAATAATTACAAGCAATGTATTATTGGTTCCTAAGTATGCATATTTTAGTTGCTCTGGCAATTGTTTCAACTCAATAATCGGTGGTTGTTCAATAGAGGGTTTTTCGAGTTTACCTTCCTTACCTGAGTAATCCAGTGGTTCAAAGTATGTACCTGGTAGATTGACTAGCCAATTTGCCTCTTCTTGTTGTTCCTCATCAACCAGTTCTTCATACTCCTCAGGTTCCTCTTGATCGGCAATGTAGTTGCCGAGGCAACTAAATTCCTCGTCGAAGTTAAACTCTGTCGTGGTATGAAGAAGTTGGCATTCTTCTGGATCATCGGCATGCCTTAGTGTTTGGAACACATTAAGTTTAACTTTTTGGCCATTCACCCTCATTGTGAGTTCTCCCTTTTCAACATCGATCAAGGTTCTCCCTATTGCTAGGAATGGTCTCCCGAGAATGATGGGTGCATGCTCATCTGCTTCACAATCCAAAATAATAAAGTCAGCGGGAAAAAAATTATCAACTTTTACCAGTATGTCCTCAATTTTTCCCTCTGGATGCACATAGGATATATCGGCTAGCTGTAGCATAACTGTTGTAGGTCTTGCCTTCCCGATTCCTAGTTTCTAGAAAACCGATTTAGGCATCAAGTTTATGCTAGCCCCAAGGTCGCATAATACTTTCCTGACATAGTGATTTCCAATAGAACAGGGTATTGTGAAACTTCCGGGATCCTTCAACTTGGGTGGCATACGATTGTGCAACATTTCCATGCATCCCTCTGTTGCGGCAACTGTTTCAAACTCTCCTAGCCTTGTTCTCTTGGACACAATGTCTTTAAGAAACTTGGCATAGTTTGCCATTTGTTCACTTGTTTCCACCAATGGCAAGTTGATGTGGACTTGCTTTAGGATATCAAGAAACTTCTTGAATTGGTATTCTTGCTTTTGTCGCTTCAACCTTTGTGGGAATGGTGGTGGAAGTCAGATATCTTTGATCCTTTCATTGGTTTGGAACCTGATTGACGGCGTTGGCAGGACAACTGGAGTTGTCGAGGCATTATCAATTGGGGTTGCCGAGCATGCTTTTCACAAGTTGCCGAAGCATCCTTATCGTCAGTTACCGAGGCATGCTTATTGTCGGTTGCCGAGGCAATTCCTGGTTCAGCATCTGAGGCTTTGCCGCTAGGTTCGTCTTGATCTTTTTGTGGAGTTTTGTTTGATGAGCGGGTTTGAGCCTCTCTATGTTGTTGGCCACTTCTAGTGGTGATTGCCTTACATTGCTCATGGCCAGTTCCTCTTGCGACTTCAGTATCGCAAGGTAAACCTCCTTGCGATCTAGTATTCAGATTTTGAGCAAACTGTCCGACTTGATTTTCCAAAGATTTGATTGCCGCCTCTTGGTTTTGTAATCTCATCTCGATCTGTAATAATAAAAGCATCAGTTCTTTTTATGAAGTTACTATTCTCAGCCATATAAGATCAGTTTTCATCATAAAAGCATTTAGAGAATTTTCCAAAGAACTAGATGTTGTCGGTTGTTGCTACGTAATCGCATTTGCCGTGGCATACTACTGAATCCCATTTGCTTGTGCATTCGATTGTTCTGGTTTAGAGCATTGTTGGGATTACTCCATGAAAAATTTGGGTGCTTCTTACAAGCTGGATTGTATGTATTGGACATCACATTGTTGTTCGATTGTAATTCCCCACATAGAAGCTGGATTCCGGATTCTGCATACATTCAGAAGAATCATGGTTATCACCACATAACTCACAAAAAGAATCCATTACCTTGCCCTTATGTGTGTTGTTTGGTTTTTGCATGTTCTGGACCATCTTGGTTAAAATAGCCAATTGTGCAGAAATTGAATATGATGATCCTAGTTCATGTATTGTGGCTTAGCGTCTAACTCCTCGTCTTCTAGTAGAGGGGAATTGATAATCATTCTTGGCCAACCTGTTTAGAATTTGCATTGCTTCCTCCGGTGACTTATCTAATAGTATGCCGTTTACCGAGGCATCTAGCATCATCCTTGTTGGTGTATTCACGGCGTTGTAAAACATTGTTACTTGAGTCCACACCGGGAATCCGTGTAGGGGGCATTTGTGTAGAAGTTCTCTATATCGCTCCCAAGCCTCGTACATGGATTCATCATCTGCCTGCCGAAGAAAAGTAATGTAAATTCTGGCTTATCAGTCAAATTTTTAGGATTAAACCGAGCAAGGAAATCACGACAAAGATTGGTCCAAGATGCTATTGATCCGACAGGAATGCTATTCAACCATGCTTTCGTCCTATCCCTCAATGAATAGGGGAATAATCTTAATCGTAAGACGTCAGGGGTGACTCCGTGTATTTTGAACGAGTTGTAAATCTCGAGGAAAGATTTCAGATGTTGTCGTGCATCTTCAGTTGTTGAGCCGCCAAATTGACCAATTGTGTTGATCATATTAAACATTACCGATTTTAACTCAAAGTGGTCGGCTTCAATTTTAGGTGTGACAACTCCTGGATTAAGTCCATCAAGATCTTCTTCAAAATAGTCTCAAATAGTTTTGTTTCGTGCAAGAATCACTACTCCTCCTGCTGGAACATCTTGATTCATATTGCCGTCTTGATTAGCCATTGCTACTCTTATCCTTCGTCTAAGTCTTTGTAAGGTTCGTTCAATTTCTGGATCAAAGGGATATTCTGGTGTAGTCGGTCTCCCCCTGGTCATATACCATTGCAAAACCAAAGTTTGTTAGCCCTTTGAATCTTAAACAAGAAAAGTAAAAAGAAAGTGCAAGAAAATAAAAACAAAGTCGCTATTGCCAATCCCCGGCAACGGCGCCAAAATCTTGTTGCACGTAATAAGTGCTATGCAATTGTGCAAGTATACACGTTGCAAGTTATAGTATAAAAGATATCGTCTCCACAGGGATTGGTGCCACTTCAAGAATCTAGTCTCTTGCACTGTAAAAAGTAAAAGCACAAATAAAGGATTATAGGAGTTTAACTAATAACTAAACTAAAAGGCAAATAAGTAAAAGGCGATGTAATTAGATGAGAGAGATAGGCCATGTTATCGTGAGTTGAGGTGTGATAGCCGATTGGATCGTCTTGGTAAAAGAGTGCACGTGCAACTCAGTTGTCGTGGCAACTTGCACAACGGGGTTGCCTTGGCAACTAATCGATGGTTTCCTGGGCAACTACTTGGGCGTCTGGGCAGCAATCTTCAAGTTTCGGCAGAGCGTTCTTCAATGGTTTCTTCTTATCCCTAAGTCAAAACTCCAGCTACTTGTGCATGCCTTGATAATACATCCCTGCGTGAATCAAGGGTGAACAACAACCAATCTTGCGCTCCTCTTAGCCGTTGAAATCCTTGACTTATTCCTAAGCCGGTTTAATCTTCACCATCAATAGATTGAATAAAGATCATATTCATTCGTTTCTTGAATCTAAATCTCCCGATATTAGATAAATAGATGAAGTTACGAGATCCTCTCCCAATTCACTCGCAACAAGAATAAGAACTAAGAATGAATAAACCTTGAATAGAAAAGTGCAAACTCTTATTACCTAAACAAAATACAATAGTTTCTCACAACCACAAAACACAATAACCATAGCCAAATAGATTTAGTTCATGGCTAGGTTCCAAAGAAACCCAAGATAAATAATCCCTAGCATGAACCTAATTGAACAAGAAAGAAAAATATGAAGAATTGAAGCTTGTCGAAATATCCTTGCCCTAGATGCTTGTTGAAAATTCTCTCCTCTTGCTCTCCTTGGAGTTGTCGAAATTCCCCTCTCTTGCTCTCCTTCAAGTTGACGATATGGCCTCTTATTTATAGGGCTAGGTCAAAGTCCTTCTTTGAGGAGGAAGTTAAGTTGGAATTAAATAATCTTTAAAGAATATAATTCTTTATTATAATTATATTCCTACTAGAACTTCTCCTATCTTCTTGGAATTTAATTCTTCTTTAATCTCTTCATGGAAATCAAATTCCTTTGGGATTTGGCTTTACTCCACGTCATCTTGGGCTTGTCTAGTCATCAATTTTGACTACCATATCACCTTGTTCTTTGTCAACAATTTCCCTGGCAACTGGCTCAGCGTCTCCTTCATGCATTGCCCTGGCAACTAGCTCGGCATCTCCTTCTTGTATTGCCCTGGCAACTAGCTCTAGCCTTGCTTTGGCAAGTGATCCTGTACATACACACAAAGCACACCAAAGCAGCATCTTTTCCCACAAAAACTACCAAGTTAAGTAATCAAGCTCAACGATGGAAGGAAACATGGATTAATGCATGAATGGCTAATTATGTAACTAATATGAGCCTAAGTCTAACAATAATATGAGTAAAAAGGGTAAGAAAAATAGTACTTTTGAACACTTATCAGTTTACACTGTTGGAAAGCTAACAAAATTTTCCTTATGACCATATAAGGCTTTCATTTTAGTTCTTTGCCAATTAATACAGTTTTTAACTTAAAGTCAGGGTAACTTGCTTTACTGGACAGTTTGCACTGTCCCTGGTGTTTCTTCTCTAAATTTCAGTATACAACCCATAGTTCAGTTCTGTTTTCTCCTAGTGAATTTAGACATACTAAGGTGTTGTCCATAAAAATTTCAGCCTTAAATTCATTATACACAATTTATAGTGATTTTTCAAAGTCACTGCCCAGAACAGAGCATTTTGGGCAGATTACACTATGTTGAATTTCTAGCTTCTTAACTCATTTTAGCAAGGTCCTATCATGAAAATTTCATTCATGTTCATGTTAATACATGTCTAGGTAATCATAATTCACCTAGCAATGTTCTGAAAACAGGGCATAATCATGTTGAACTTAAGTTGATCTATTTGATCAACTTTACACTCTCAATTCATCAACTAGGCAGTCCATTGCTTAATTTAACTAGTTCAATTAGGTGTAATCATTTTCCAGCAACATATCTATTCAATTAAATCTTCATTTTACCTAGCAACATAATCAAAACAGGGTTCTATGTTCATTTAACATGTTTACACAATTTCACATTCAAAACAGTCCCTAATCAAGACTGTTTTCAATCATGTTCATATTCCTCAAATTTCCAGCAACTACATATATATTTCATTAGCAGTTTAGTTACTAGCATTCAATTTACAGGTTCTAATTGAAGCTAGCATAACCCTATCATGTATAACAATCATTCAATTTCACCAAGGCAACAAGAACATCATCAATTCAAAGTTCAACAATCTATAACAAGTTAGAATCAAGGATTATACCTTCTCCAAGCTAAATTTGATCAATGGATGAATCAAGAAGCTTGAATTGAAGGTTTTTGCATGCAACTTTCTCTCCCCTTTTCTCTCCCAAGGTTTCAGCCACAATGGATGACAATGGGGAGGAAGATGACAATATTTTTGGTTATTTTTCCTCCCCTAGCATGAGTCATCGTCCTAAATGGCACATGTTATCCTCCAATGAGGACATGTGTCAAGGCCTTGATCTAATTGCTATTTTACATGCAATCTAAAGGATTTTGCATGTTCACATTTTCATCATTTCATTTATGCCTTCTAGTTTTAATTTCAATTCAATTTGGTTCAATCTCAGTTATTTGATTTTAAGGATGGCCAGTGTTCATTCTTCTTTTAAATTGATCAACTTATGAATTCAATTAGCCTATAGTTTATATTGTGGTAACATTACTAGGCCAATTTTAGGGTGTTACATGCTTGATATACCGGTTGAGTATCTAGATGTGGGTATGCAAGTGACGAGTTCTTTTGGTGAGACGGTTGTGGTTAGGAAATTGTATAGGAGATGTCTGTTGATGGTTCAAGGACATGTGTTTGTTGTGGACATGATGGAGTTACCTTTCTATGGTTTTGATATTATTCTTGGGATGGATTGGTTGGTTGAGCATAGGGCTGTGGTAGATTATGAAACCTAGCGTGTATCGTTGTATCTGCCCGATGATTATGAAGTTGTGGTGGTGGGCGAGAACGTAAAGTTCTTGTTCAATCTTTTTTCTGCGATGGAAGCGCAAAAGTTGTTGAAAGGAAGATGTCATGCATATTTGGCTTATGTTATGAATCCGAATATAAAGGAGGCACGTCCCCATGATATCTGGATAGTTTGTGATTTTCTGGGGGTGTTTCTAAAAGAGTTGTCTGGTTTGCCGCCGAATAGAGGGGTAGAGTTTTGTATTTAGACGTATGTTGATACGACTCTGGTGACCATTGCTCCGTATCACATGGCATCCAAGGAGTTGAAGACACAACTTCAGGAGTTGGTAGACCGTGGGTTAATTCGGCCTAGAGTGTAGCCTTGGAGAGCTCCAGTGTTGTTTGTGAAGAAGAAAGATGGCATGATGAGAATGATCATCAATTATCACCAACTGAACAAGTTGATGATAAAGAACAAGCATCCCTTGCCGCGAATTGACGACTTATTTGATCAGTTCCGTGGTGATATGGTGTTTTCCAAAATATATTTGAGATCGGGATATTACCAGTTGAAAGTGAAGGATAAAGATGTGTCGAAGACAACATTTTTCACTTGCTACGGGCATTATGAATTCTTAGTGATGCCTTTTGGGTTGACGAATGCACCTGCAGCTTTCATGGATGTAATGAATAGAGTGTTCCATGAATTCCTAGATCAGTTTGTGGTGGTGTTTATTGATGATATCCTTGTGTACTCTCATACCGAGGAGGATCACGATAGGCATTTGCAGGTTGTTTTCCAGACCTTGTTGGACAATCAGCTTTATGCTAAGCTAAGTAAATGTGAGTTTTGGATTAAGGAAGTGATGTTCCTTGGTCATGTTGTTTCAGCTGAAGGGATTCGTGTGGATCCTCAAAAAATTAAAGCGGTTGTGAGTTGGAAGCAACCTAAGTCAATGACAGAAGTGTACAGTTTCTTGGGTTTAGCTGGATATTATCGTCGTTTCGTGCATGGTTTCTCTAAGGTTGCTGATCCGTTAACAAAGTTGTTGCAAAAGGATGTTAAGTTTGAGTGGTCAAAGGTGAGGCAACAAGCTTTTGAGAAGTTGAAGGAAGCTTTGACAAGAGCTCCAATCTTGATTCAACCCGAGTCAGAGAAAGAGTTTGTGATTTATAGCGATGCATCCTATGTAGAGTTAGGGTGTGTGCCGATGCACGATGGTAGAGTGGTAGCTTATACATCGAGACAGTTGAAGGTGCACTAGTGCAAATATCCTACTCATGACATTGAATTGGCCGCGGTGGTGTTTGCGCTAAATAAATGAAACAAAATTACAAGTAGGAATATAAAAACCAAATAACGTCATCCCCATCAACGACGCCAAAACTTGATCGGTGAATAATCATCACACGAAAGTACAAGCACACACTGTTGATGCAAGTATAGTTAATAGTGAACCTGTTAGATATTGATCCCACGAGGATGAGTATTTAGTCAAACTATTATGTTGCCCCAAGCAATTATGTAAATTGAAATATTGTGAGTGTAATAGGAGTTCTAAAAGAAAAATAAACTAATGTATGTTAGAACAATTGGGATAGCAAGAAGAATGATTAAAAGAATGTAAACAAAATGTTAAGAGAAGATCTTGAAACCCTCGGTTCAGCTTGGTAGAATGTTAAGTACAGCAAGGAATTACAATATGATGACAAATATGATAAGTAAGTGGGTTAAGCTCGCTTACTAACTTTCATTCAATTCTCAACTAATGACACAAAGATGTAGATCAATCACAACTCTCATTGTTCGTCAAAACTACAACTCCTTGAACAGGTGGATCAGCTCTCGTTGTACCCTCATTCAACTCTAGTTGTAATGGCTTGTTAACCTAACTTGTCACTGCATTTCTCAATGTCAGTGAAGATGTTTAACATTATCATGCAAAAAAAGATAAGATCCAACAATCACAATATGCAAAAAGCTAATAATAATATACTGAACTAAAAACCAAAGTTTAAACAACTTCATATAGAGCTTAAAGTGTTTAAACCAATGTCATTAACACACAAAATATAATAAAATATCCAATAAACATCTATCTCTATAAAAGTTTAAACAGTATAACATATATTTCTCCTTGACCAAGAACTTGAATCCTCATCTCCTCAGATATTTTTGCCTTGCTTTGCCTTGCATCTTTAGAAAATGAGTTTAAGCCACCATGGGAGGAGAGTTCGAAAGGTTGAAGATGATAGGAAAACTGAAATCTTGTGTGTTCTCTCTCTTTTCCCGAATTTATTCTTTTATAAATTGACAAGGAAAATACACATGTCCTTCAGGAATTTTGCATGACTCTATGCTATACCAATTTTTTTTATAACAAATAATCCAGCTGGTAAGGTCGTCCTTATCTTTTAATAGACTGGACAGTTGGTCACTGTAGTGTCGAGCTGGCTGCAGTAGTGAAACATCCTCTATAGGGACATTAGTAATACATCGATGATAGAGCAAGAAGGAAGAAATATGTATAACATGAGCAACTAAGACCTGAATTAGACAAAATAAAGAAAATAAATATGAAAATGAAGATATGCATGTACAAAATGCTGATGTGGGGATAATTTAATCTGTAATTCTAGAGGAAATGCATGCTCTTTAAAGAGCTATCACACCCCCAAACTTGAATTTTTACTTGTCTTCGAATAAAAATTGAAAACAACAAGGTATATCTAAAAGATCAAGGACATTCTATCTATTTGAAGCATTCTAACCCACATATGAATCAATTGCAGGGACAGTATAGAGGATTGCATAAACAACTCAAACATCACAATATCAACAATACCTAGCATCACATATATCATCTCGGATTCTTTCCACCTATCGGCGTTTATTTAATACAACTTATAACAAAATATAAATATCATTATATATTTTTTCATGTTTTATATGTAGTGAGGGATATCGAACAATGAATGCACCCTAAACCATGAGAAGTAAGATGTTGTGCAACGAACCTCCAGGAAGTACTTCATTGTTTTGACACACACTCATGCAGCGACATCATTTGAACAAATTCATTTTTCTAATGCATGGATTGGAGTGTTCCCCCTTGAAGCTACTTTTATTGCACTCGCATTAGAATGCCTTTTATTTATACTTAATAAGATCTACTAGCATTATAACACCCGTTGAACACGACGTAGTTCATCCAAAATCAAAGAGCTGATGCTAGATATTCTTTACTCAAACAAGTAGATAAATTTATTCAAAGTTATAATGCAATCATCCATCATGTATATCCAACTAATTCATCGACAATTAAAATGATTCAAGGTTTACACATCGAATGCAAGAAAAAGGTTTTCAACAAAAAAAGAGCCTTGCCTTTTCTTAGGATTTTTTTTATAAATGGGGATGCATTTCAACTCTTAGGTGTATACCCCCAAACTTAAAGATTGTATTGTCCCCAATGCAAAAGAAAAGAAAATGTAATGATAGAATATGGTTACAATGTGGAATGCAATGACGATAAAACTAGATGCAATTAAAATGTAGATTGGATGAAAATAGAGTTTAACAAAATGGAATTACACTATATGGTATGCACACCTACAAAAACTAAAAGAAACTAACTTAGTCCATCAGGGCCCTTAAGAGGAGGAGGCAGAGCAATGCTTCTTCTTCTGGCTCCTCTATTCTTCATTGCGCTTCTTGTTTTTGTCTTTAGATTTCAAGTTCTTGTGTTTCTTTTCATTCTTTTGAAGAGAGGCCTCCTCTTCTTATTCAAGCTCTTCTTCGTTCTCAGGCTCCTCCTCTTTGTCGACATCATCTGTCGTAACTACAGTGGGAATGAACTGGGGTGGTGCTTTGTAAACCACCATTGCAAGATGGTTGTCCGCTTGTTCATCCGCTCCAAAAATAACTTCCACCGGTCTTGTAGAATCTCGTACAAACGTTGGTCCTTCATAGGTTGCATTCACAACCTTGGATGCAACTGACTTCACTTTAGCATAGATTTCTTCAGTAGTATTCTTCTCAACTTGGGAACTTTCTTCGTCGTCAACGTCTTCCACAAAAGCTTCTCATTTTACTAGAACTTTTTAGGTGGATTCTTCCTCTGTTGTGACATTCAAATCAAAGAGGCGGTCTTTAACTATCTTCTTTGGTGCTTCTTCTTTTGGTGTGTCCTCAACCTCGCTAACTTTCTCAGGGAAATTTACAAATTTAGTATGGACTTCCTTTGTATTATTATTATTTTATAATAATAATAATTATTATTAGTTTTATAATAATAATTATTATTATTAGTTTTAGTATTTTGTGCATGAATATATATAAGTACATTATATATTATCGTTATTATCATATTAAATTATTTTTATTATAATTATATGTTACATATTATTATTATCATTTCTTTATTAATATTACTAATAATATTCCTTCGATGTTAATGTAATAATATAGCTATACATATATACATCTGTATCAATTTCGCATTCGTTCATTATAACCAAATTTTAAATTCCTTTTTAGGAATTATTGTGAAAAACTTACCTCGAACGTAAGGGGTGTCACTTTTCGTTAGTCTCTCTACAAAATACCATTTTAAATTCTATACTATAATTTTCAAAATAGATTCCCTTCATTCGAGAATCTAACGGAAACTATGACCCAAGTGTAGGGGTGTAAATTCCTTTCATACAAAGAAATATTCTTTTAACAATTTCAAGGGATCAAAAATTTTAAATTAAATTTGAATTCTTGATTTCAATCATTTAGACAATATGTAATCGACCAGCTACCAATTTTCGGTGCTGTGGGGGTGCTCATCCTTCCACACACGTTACTGACTCCCGAACCTTTTTTTATTTTCCCATACCAAAACTCGTTGTTTTAATAAAATGACACAAAAATGAGTTTTATTAAAATAGTTGGGTTTTCAGGTGATCTGATCTCACCTAAATTAAAAAGATTGGTGGCGGCTCTATGGCAAAAAATATTTTTCATAGAAAATGCGGCGAGCACCACTGCAAGGTGGGATCGTTGTTACAGCTTGGCTACTCCGCTAAGGACTTCCTTTTTTGAGAGTCAAGCCAATGATCGATTACATTTTTCCCAGTTAAGTGAAAACTATAATTTTGATTTAATTTATTTTGTGATCCCTACTTTTATTTCTCAAAATTTTACACAAAATTCTTCAAATATGTTTTTTGATTTTCCATATCATGAGCTGTGCACCTGAGCTTTGTCCCTTTTAAGTGGGAGTGAGAAGCTATGCCTTCGTGAGGTATCGCCTCCGTGCAGGATAATGGATCACTTCCGGGATACTTCTGTACCTTTTTTTTCGTGAGATCTTCATCTCTGCACAGACCAAGGGAAATGTATCCTCCCGAATCAATGTCCTAGCGGTAGTTCGGGTACCATTACTTTAGAACCTAACTCCATGTAGTGAACCATAGCGGCCTACATTGTCTAGAGGCATGCCGAACCTCTACCCGTTTAGAGAGTCACCTTATAAGTGCATAATAGAGAGAGATGGGTTTTTTCTTTCAATTATGTTCTTCAATTTCAAGAGTTATTTATTATTCTGTAATATTTTGATATGTTTATTTATGTAAAATATATATTGTTGCGTGTTGTGGCATACTATAAATGATACGCAAAGAGTGCAAGTATACACATTGAACAAGTAGTAAAGTGATGAGTGAGTATCGTCTCCACAGGGATTGGAGGTATTTCAGGTCAAGTTTAAGCAATGCAAACACAGACTGGAAATGTAATTCTTGTGGCAAACAAAAGCAAAGATGTAAATGCTATGGCAAATAACTAGAATAAAAATTGGGCTGAACCAACAGACTTAAAACTGTCCTCACACGTGTGCTAAACTCACTATGGGAATGACTGGTTGGGTTTGTCTAGATAACCTATGTTTGGCTCTTATGAATGCTTCAACCTTCCAACTCAAGCTATGCTCAGCAGGCTTTACTAACAGTGTTCCTAAGCTATCTCTAGCAAGGAGTCTGGGAGTCAGAAATGCTATGGCAATACCTCTTAGCGTGAACCCTAACACTCCTCTACCCACGATATACTACCCTTTTTATCCGTTGAAACCCTTCCCTTATCTCTAAGGTGGGTTAGAGTTGTGACTCTCAACATCCAACTCCATTGCCTACGTGGATCTAAGCCTAACTCTCTCGACCATTAAGCTAATCAAACACTCAAGGAAAGGCCAACTCTCGAAGGCTATTACAACCCTAAGAAATAAAACCATAGGCAAAGCATAGATAAAGGTGGAAAACATACAATCATTCATTAAAGGAAACCGAACATAATCATCCAAACAAACACAAACCACCTAAAATCAGTTCATGGCTGGGAAATAAGCATCCATCATCACACGTCTCATACAACCCATATCTAGAAAAATTTAAAATGTCATGGCAAAAGTAGAAGGAAAGGTAAACCCCGATCCGCCTTAGACTGCCACGAACCGCCCTAGGTTTATTGCTTCTCTCAAGGGCCAGCAAGATCTTCCCTTTGGAGCTTCAACAATGGAGGACACCAAGTTGAGGAAGAAGATAAAGAAAAGAGCTCAGCACACCCTTAAATGAGGGCTTCTTGTCCATTATATAGTGGAGGCTTCTAGGGTTTTGTGCCCTAAACATTCCCTTTGTGACCTAAGGAATATTCCCTGGCACATGCTTGGCACAAGAGACAAATGGGGGTTCTCACATGTGGGCTGGAAAATATCTTCTTCATGTTTTGTCTTTTTCTACACCCAGCCATTTCAGTCCGAAATGCTATAACATTTTTAGCTACTCTGCCCTGCTCACCTAGACATCATGAAACCAGACCAAACATTTCTCAAGCATCACCCATTTCACAATTAACCCACAACAACCAAAGCTATGAAACAAAATGCAACTATATGAACTAAATGAACCTAAATGCCATGAATTGAGCCTAAAAACAAGCAAATAACATAGTAAAAAGGTATGAAATATATGCATTTTGCAGAGTTATCACACCCCCAAACTTAAGCTATTGCTTGTCCTCAAGCAATGAGTAGAAAAGAACAGAAGAAATGTTGTGGCAAAAATTTATTTCAAGACAGAGCTATTGCAAAATTTCAGTCCTCAGAAAAATACATGCTATCAACATGCTCGACTAGACTTGAAATTTTGAAAACATCCCTTAGGGCCAAGTTCATTGCATGTGCGTGCGTGATTGCATCCAACCTATGCTTAACATAGCTAAGAATTTTTTTTAGGAAAGCTCTCTAATGCACCTTAATATTTCTAAGTGATTTAAGTACAATTTTTACTCCCATATTGTAATCTTTTTTTTTCACTCTTCTTTTTTTCTTGTCTGCTTCTTCGAAGGGAGTTAGCTCATCACAACTACCTTTCTAAACTTGAAAATGAAATGGAGCAAACAACTCATTCCCTAGCCTATTGAGTAGAGTCATCCCATGACTACTTTCATTCACTCATATACTATTGCTGCCATTTATTAAAGGGATTTTCTAGGTAATGCAATGCACAGAGGAGTGTCCCTCTACAGCTATGCCGAAGCATTTATTGACAGGTCAACACATATTTAAGCACAGGGGAGTTTAACAAATCCTTAAATGCTTATAATTATCATTCAAGATCATTAAGATTATTTATACTAAGGCATGCAAGAGTCATTTCCGAAAGACTTTTCTAACAGTCTTAAGCATAGAAAGCATGCAATCATGTAACAATTTAATTCATAAAGCACCAAACCCTAAAGTCAGTTCTACCAATCTCAGCCAGTCATAATCATTCAATTAATTTCAAAGTATACAAGTTTAAATGTTCATCATTGAACATCATGAATTTATTCACAAAACTATCTTTGAACTAAACAAAATTCCAAATCAAAAATTTTGTTCCTAACTACAAATGCAAATAACTAACTATGAACACTAACACCCCCAAACTCCGAAAATGCAGTATCCTCAATGCATAAAAATTAACTAAATTAAAACTAGATGCATGAAACTAAACTAAATGAAATGCAAGGGAGGTACCTCATGGTTGTTTCTGTTTCACAGTTTTGGATGCCTTATGCTTGATGCTCGATTTTTTAAGCGAGGCAATGGGTGGGTCTTCTTCTTCTTGTTTGGATGTTGGGGCTGGGTCATCCTATTCAGTTTGCTCAGGTTGGTCATCATCATCATAATCTTCAGGCTCAAATTCTTCAGTAGGGGTGGTCCAAACTCATCCAGATGTGTGTTTCTAATGGTGCTTTGTTCTTGCTGTAGCATCTGGAGTCTGCTCCACCACAGGATCTGGTATAGTAATGGGGGTCGGTTTAGCGATCTCTTCATCATCTTCACTCTTGATAGTGATGGGGTAGGTAACAGGCTCTTTAGGTTGTTGTGTAGAGGCTAGAGTTCTGGCCTTTCTTTTACGCTTCTTACTCTTTGATGTGGCAGGCTCAGCAGGTGCAAGTTCTTGTGGAGTGGATTCACGCTCAACAGTTGGGGATCTCGGTGGGGCAGATTTCTTTGTAGCCAAGGTGGGATGAGAAGTACTTGCTCTGGTTGTAGTGGGAGGGTCCGTCGGGGTAGCAAATAGTTCCTCAGGGAAGGGGGAAGTCAACAGTCATATGGGTAGCATTTCTCGAAAGTATGTGATGAGAACAACATCCCCTTCTTTCACATACTTGAAATAGGTTGTGAGGTTGCCACGCATGTGATCCATGTCAGACCGTAGACGGTTGGTGGTGGCCACCAATGATGCAATCGTTAATGCAGCAAAAGTTTTGGCCCTGCCTTCAACAGTTTCTACCGGGGCATCTTCATACTCGTAGACCAGGGATGTGGGCTGGTATGATCGGGTTCTTGCCATCATCCTTCTTGTCTTCCTGAGGATCTTCGAAGACCTGTTTCATGTGCCAGAGAATGGTGATAAGATTTGGAAAAATTAGCGGGCTCTTGCTTCTCTTTAGACAGGTATATACTTCATCAACAATCAACTTCCCAACATCGATGGACTGACCATTCAAGATGGAATGGATAAGAAGCAACCAATTGATGTGAACAGTGGCAGAGTGAGTTGTGGGCATAAGACGAGTTTTGGCAATGTGATTCCAAACTTTGGCTTCAGGCTTAAGCCTTCCTCGCTCTACAGATCTAATTGTCGCATCGAGTTCAGTTATGCTAAATCATAAGTCCTCAAGGACTTCTTTTTGTGTTCAGGCATCGACACCGGTAGCAAAAGGAGTATGGTGGTCCACCACATTTTCAGCCCATAATACTTATTGGTTTTGAAGCAGTGAACTTTATTTGCTCTCCTCGGACATATACACCGGACTGAGTGGGGCTAGTGAGATGAGCATAGAATTCTCTCACTAGGGGAATGCAAATATCGTCAGGGTGTCGCAGAAAATATTCCCAACTAGACTTTGTGATTATGTCCATCACCTCTTGATCAAAACCTTGTTCCCCCTCGGTAGGGAACTTGACACCTTGCTCGGCAAATAGCTTCCGATCTTTCAATTGTTGCCAATGTTCCTTGGCAGTGGGGTGTGAGAATTTCTTGATCTCGATAACTGGTGGTGCTTGGGCACTTATGGATGCACCAGAGACGTTCTTGCATCAGACCATTGTGAAAGGTAGGGAGGGCTGATTTCGTTGGGGGAAAATTGTAAGGGTTTTGGAGATGAGGGAGTTTTGATTTTAATGGGGTAAGAGAAAGCCGGATGAAGAAGATGAAGTTTGAAAAGTCTTAAGAGAAAAAACAGAGAAAAAGGTGAGGGATGTTGATGGGTTTGGGGAACGGACACACGTTAATAGAGAGAGAGGGTGATGGGGACGGTTTTTAAGCGTGTGTAAGAGGAGAGAGATGATGGCTATTTAATAAAAAGTGGGAGAGTGGGAGAGTAGGAGAGAGAAGGTAGAGTTTTAATTGGTTAGGGTTTCGAAGAAATTAAATAAGGAATAACTTCCCCCTTTTGATTTTTAAATATCGCCACCCCCAAACCTTAGAAATTCCTTTTGCCCTTTTAACTTCCCTTATTAGGATAGAGACAAAACCCTAACCCTAATAAGAAAAGTCTGCCAACCTTAATTTTTGCCTTGGCGTGCCACCTGCAACCTCTAGGCAAAACTGACATGGGGGTAAATAAAACAAACATAAAAGAAAGACAAGAACACACTAAAAACAACTAAAAAGATTACTAAAAAAACTAAGTTATTTATGGACATAAAAGCAGGAAAATGCTATAACATAAAGAGAATAGGAAGGGAGATGCAAACTCTTAAGGATCATTAAGGGGCAAAGACGATTTGTGTTGCAAGATTGGGGCTCCATTGTACACCTTCAAGCTCTGGCCATTAACCTTAAAGATCATGTCACCATCAAGATTTTTGATTTCGACAACACCATAAGGATGCACCTTGTGAACTTTGAAATGCCCTGACCACCAAGACTTGAGCTTCCCAGCGAAGAGCTTGAGCCTCGAGTTGTAAAGAAACACCTATTGTTCTTCTGAAATATGTCATGGTGAAATGTGCTTGTCATGCCACTTCTTCGTTTTCTCCTTATATACCCATGCATTCTCATACGCATGGGCTCTAAATTCGTCCATCTCATTAAGCTCTAGCAGCCTTTTCTCACCAGCCAGTTGAACTTTTTGATGGCCCAATAAGCCTTGTGTTCAAGCTCGACGGGGAGGTGACATGCTTTTCCATACACTAGCTTTAAGGGGGACATCCCCAAGGGTGTCTTAAAAGCTGTTCGATAGGCCCATAAGGCCTCATCAAGCTTTGGGGACCATTCCTTTCTCTTAGGGCTGACGACCTTCTCAAGTATTTGTTTAATCTCATGGTTGGAGACCTCAGCTTGTCCATTGGTCTAGGGGTGATATGCCGTAGCAATTTTGTGCCTTACCCCATATCTGTACAATGCTTTGGCAATAAGCTTGTTGTCAAAGTGGGATCCTTCATCGCTAATGATGGCTTTTGGTGCTCCAAATCTAGTCAATATATTATTGTGAAGAAACTTGAGAACTGTTTTAGAGTCATTCTTCAGTGTAGCCACAGCTTCTACCTATTTCAACACATATATTTTTATCCAAAAGACGAAGGGAATGGCCCCATAAAGTCAATTCCCCAAACATCGAAAAGCTCTACCTCCAAGATGTCTTGGATTGGCATTTCATTCCTTCGAGAAATGTTCCCTGTTCTTTGACACCGGTCACAAGTCTTGCAAAACTCGTGTGCTTCCTTGAAAAGTGTTTGCCAATAGAACCCGGATTGTAGGACCTTTGCAGCAGTCCTTGTTCCACAAAATTGCCTCGACACGACGATGAGTGGCAATGGAATATGATGTCCTTTTTCTCCTGTTCAGGAACACACCTCCTTATCATTTGATCAGTATATTGCTTGAACAAATAAGGTTCATCCCAAAAATAGAACCTCACATCGTGCTTGAACTTCTTTCGACCCTGGCTATTCAAATCAGGAGGAAAAATACCACTAACAAGATAGTTAACAATATCAACATACTACAGACTTGTTGTAGCATATAAAATTTTCTCATCAGGAATTCCTCCTTGATTCCTTGTTCAATGCTATTTTCATCCTTGTTCTCTAACCTAAAGAGATGGTCGGCTACTTGGTTTTCACATCCTATCCTATCTTTAACTTCCAAGTCAAATTCTTGCAAGAGAAGTATCCATCTAATAAGCCTAGATTTAGCATCCTTTTTAGTCACTAAGTATTTAATAGCCGAGTGATCGGTGTGAACAATGTCCTTAGTGCCTATCAAGTATGACCTAAACTTATCAAAGGCAAACACAACAACTAGCAATTCTTTTTCAGTTGTGGTGTAACTAATTTGTGCTTCATTTAAGGTGCGACTAACATAGTAAATAACATGAAAGAGTTTACCTCGGTGTTGCTCAAGTGCTGCCCCTACTGCATAGTCACTTGTGTCACACATCAGCTCAAAGGGCTCGCTCCAATCAGGTGGGACGACAATAGGTGCTGAGATAAGCTTCTTCATCAGTTCCTTGAATGCGCTATGACAATCATCATCGAACATAAATGGATGATTTTTCTGTAGCAAATTGCAAAGTGGCTTTGAGATCTTGGAGAAGTCCTTGATGAACCTTCGATAAAAGCCTGCATAGCCAAGGAAACTCCGTATACCCTTGACAATGGTGGGAGGAGGCAACTTCTCGATCACTTCAACGTTTGCCTTGTCTACCTCAATTCATCTCTTCGAAATTTTGTGACCCAAAATAGTTCCTTCGGTCACCATAAAATGGAATTTCTCCCAATTGAGAACCAAGTCAGCTTCTTGACAATGCTTTAGCACTTTCCCCAAGTTGCCCATGCATGTCTCAAAATCATCCCTGGATACTGAAATGTCATCCATGAATATTTCCAAGAACTTTTCAACCATGTATAAAAAAAATGGCTATAATACATCTCTGAACAGTTGCTGGAGCATTGCAAAGGCCAAAGGGCATCCTTCTAAAAGCATAGGTGCCATAGGGACAGGTGAAGGTGGTCTTCTGGTGCTATAGCAATCTGGTTGTACCCTGAGTACCCATCGAGGAAACAATAGAAGGCCTTGTCTACCAATCAATCTAGCATTCGATCAATGAACGAGAAGGGAAAATGGTCATTCTTGGTTGCCTTGTTGAGCTTCCTATAGCCCATACATATCCTCCAACCCGTGATAGTCCTTGTTGGTAGAAACTCATTGTCGTCATTGCTCACCACGGTCATGCCTCCTTTCTTGGATACACATTGCACCGGGCTGACCCACGAACTGCTGGATATTGGGTAAATGACGCCAACATCAAGCCACTTGATTATCTCCTTCATCACCACCTTCTTTATGATCGGATTGTCTTCTTTGGGGTTCAATAGAATTGTTGTGACAATCATCAAGCAAAATTTTGTGCATACAAATAGTAGGGCTTATACCCTTTAAGTCATCCATAGTCAAACCTAAAGCCTTTTTATGTTGATATAACATATTTATCAAGCTAGATTCTTGCTTAGGTGTAAGACTAGATGAAATTATCACCGGCAAAGTCTCATTACTACCCAAATAAGCATATTTAAGGTGTGATGGCAAAGGCTTTAGTTCTAATGTGGGTGCATGCTCAAGGGAGTGTTTAGGAGTAAATTCAGAAAAGTCAAGGGGTTCGAAGTACGTACCTGGTCTAGCTTCGAGCAAGCTAGACTGTTCCACCTCCAATGGGCAGTCCTCGAGCCCCTGATCATTATCCTTTTTGAACTCCACATAATCTTCAATTTGCACAAAATTGTTGTAGTATAATTTTCCATCATGCTCTTCTGCTATAGCATCTATATATTGACATTCCTCATTGTCGTCCACATATTTAAGAGTGTTGAAGACGTTGATGGTTACCCTTTGATTAGCCACCCGCTTTGTAAACTCACCTTTCTTACAGTCAATCAAGATACGGTCGGTGGCTAAGAATGGCCGCCCCAAGATTATAGGTGCATTGTCATCCGCCTCACAGTCAAGAATGAGAAAGTCGACTAAAAAGACAAATTTGTCAACTTTTACCACAACATCTTCAATCCTTCCTTCTAGTCGGACATGAGAACGATCAGCTAGCTGCAAAATGACTGTTGTAGGCCTTGCTTCTCCCATATCAAGCTTTATAAAAACAAACTTTGGCATTAGATTGACACTAGACCCAAGGTCGTATAAAGCTTTTCCCACATAGTTGTCACCAATGGAGCATGGAATGATGAAACTGCCCGGATCTTGCCGTTTAGGTGGCAACTTGCTCCACACTGAATAGCACTCTTTTGTTGTGGCAATAGTCTCATATTTGTCCACCTTCCTCTTCTTGGTAACAATATCCTTGAGAAATTTAGCATAAGTGGGCATTTGATCAATGGCCTCCAGAAATGGGACATTGATATGCAGCTGATCAAGGATATCCATGAATTTCTGAAACTGAAGATCATCTTTGTGCTTCTTCATTCTTTGAGGGAAATGAGGTAGGGGTCTGATTTCTTCTTCTACTAGTAGGGCTTTGTCTTTTGCCGCAGCAAAAGTTGGTCCTTCCTTAGCAGATTCTTTAGTTGGGCCCTCATTCTTGTATTCCTCAAAACGTGTATCTTCTATTACAGCAGGTTCCCCTTGCTCAAACTTGGGGTTGGGGTCTTCCTTTGTTTGTCCCCTAAACTTATCTCCTTTATTGAGTTGTGTGCCACTTCTCAAAGTGAGTGCACTGCATTGTTCCTTTCCATGAGGTTTAGTGACTTCAGTGTCACTAGGCAAACTCCCTTGAGGTTGCACACGCATGGCTTGTGCAATTTGCCCTACTTGTGTTACCAAAGCTCTTAAGGACGAATGTGACTTTGTAGCAATGTTCCTTGGTTCTTTATGGACGCAACGTGGTCTTGAAGCAGAACCTTTGAAGTAGCCATAAAGTCCTTCGTGATTAACATGAAATCCTTGAATGTAGCTTCCAAAGAATTGTTATTTGATGAAGACATTGAACCTCTATTGTTTTGCCATGGCATATTCTACTGGTGACCTGGGGGTTCGATCAGATTTTGTTGTTGATTTGAACTGCCAACATTATTGTTCCCCAAGTTCCCCCAAGAAAGGTTAGGGTGCTGATGCCATCCTGGATTGTAGGTATTCGAGTAAGGGTTGTTGTTCCTATTGTAGTTCCCCACATAGTTGGTAGATTCCTGATTTTCTGGGCACTCACTTAAATGATGGTTTCCATCACATTAAAGACAGGCTGATGTAACCTTCACTTCCTTTACCTCGTTTGGACGTTGGAGATTCTTTAACATGTCGGTAATGGCTAATAATTGAGCTGAAAGCGAGTCATCAGCATCATATTCTTGCATCCCTTGAGTCTTTCTCCCCGCTCCGAGCCTTGAGGTAGGGAATTGGTAGTCGTTGTTTGCTATCCTATCAAGGATATCAAACGCTTCTTCGGGTGACTTGTCCAGCAGGGTTCCATTTGTTGAAGCGTCTAACATCGTTCTTGTAGGGGCATTATCACCATTGTAGAACATCACCACTTGTGTCCAATCATGGAAACCATGATTCATGCACTTGCGCAACAGTCCCTTGGATCTATCCCAACACTCATACATCTATTCGTCATCAGCTTGACAAAATGAAGCGATTTCATTCCTTAATTGGGTATTCCTATTGGGTGGGTTATACCATATAAAAATCTTTTGCATAGGTTTGTCCATGTCTCCATCAAACCAGCAGGTACTCCACTCAACCAAGCTCTCGCCCGATCACGCAAGGAATAAGGGAACAACTTCAACTTTAACACATCTTCATGCACTCCTTGCTCTCTAAATGAATCACAAACTTCCAAGAATGCATGGATATGTTGCCTTGCATCTTCATGAGGTGATCCACCAAACTGCCAAATGGAATTCAACATGTTAAACATGATTGGCTTGAGTTCAAAGTGAGCTGCTTGGATCTCGGGAGACACAATTCCAGGATTTAGATCATCCAAGATAGGATTCAAGTGATCCCTAATAGCTAGTGGTCGAATTATTGCTCCAAGATTTGTTGCAGCATTAGGATTTCCTTGATTATCAACCGGTAATCCTTGATTCTAATATCTATTCATGATTCTCAAAGCTTCTTGTATACGCCTTCTTTGCCAAAAAATATGTTAAACATCAAGAATGATAGGTCGTAAGGGTCCACTAGGTCTTCTTCTGGTCATACACTAGCAGAACACCTGAAAATACAAACAAAGACAACAAGTAAAATTGTACAAAAACTTAAAATAAATAAAACAATGCAAAAATTAAACAGTAGATGACCAATTGCCAATCCCTGGCAACGGCGCCAAAAACTTGTTGCGTGTTGTGGTGTACTATAAATGATACGCAAAAAGTGCAAATATACACATCGAACAAGTTGTGAAGTGATGACGGAGTATTATCTCCACATGGATTGGAGGTATTTCAGGTCGAGTTTAAGCAATGCAAAAACAGACTGGAAATGTAATTGTTGTGGCAAACAGAAGCAAAGATATAAATGCTATGGCAAATAACTGGAATAAAAACTGGGCTGAACCAATAGACTTAAAATTGTCCTCACACGTGTGCTAAACTCACTATGGGAATGACTGACTGGGTTTGTCTAGATAACCTATGTTTGGCCCTCATGAATGCTTCAACCTTCCAACTTATCCTATGCTCGGAAGGGTTTACTTAGAGTGTTCTAAGCTATCTCTAGTAAGGAGTTTTGGAGTCAAAAATGCTATGGCAATACCTCTCAGCGTAAACCCTAACACTCATCTACCCACGATGTACTACCCTTTTTAGCCGTTGAAACCCTTCCCTTATCTCTAAGATGGGTTAGAGCTGTGCCTCTCAACATCCAACTCTATTGCCTACGTGGATCTAAGCCTAACTCTGTCGACCATTAAGCTAATCAAACACTCAAGGAAAGGCCAACTCTCGAAGGCTCCTAAACCCTAAGGAAATAAAACCATAGGCAAAACATATATAAAAGTGGAAAACATACAAGCATTCATTAAAGGAAACCAAACATAATCATCCAAACAAACCCAAGCCACCTAAAATCAGTTCATGGCTGAGCAATAAACATCCATCATCATAAGTCTCATACAACCCATATCTAGAAAAATATAAAATGTCACAGGAAAAGCAGAAGGAAAGGTAAACTCTCGATCCGCCTTGGACTGCTACGAACCGCCCTAGGTTTGTTGCTTCTCTCAAGGGCCAGCAATATTTTCCCTTTGGAGCTTCAACAATTGAGGACACCAAGTTGAGGAAGAAGATGAAGAAAAGAGCTGCCTTTCTCCTTTCTCTTTCTTAGCCTTTTAGGTCACCTTTTCATCACACCCTTAAATGAGGGCTTCTTGTCCTTTATATAGTGGAGGCTTCTAGGGTTTTGTGCCCTAAACAATCCTTTTGTGACCTAAGGAATATTCTTGGGCATATGCTTGGAACAAGAGACAAATGGAGGTTCCCACATGTGGGTTGAAAATATCTTCTTCATGTTTTATCTTTTTCTATACCTAGCCTTTTCAGTCCAAAATGCTATGGCATTTTCAGTTGCTCTGCCCTGCTCACCTGTACATCATGAAACCAGACCAAACCGTTCTCAAGCGACACCTATTTCGCAATTAACCCACAACAACCAAAGCTATGAAACAAAATGCAACTATATGAACTAAATGCAACCTAAGTGCCATGAAATGAGCCTAAAACAAGCAAATAACAGAGTAAAAAGGTATGGTATATATGCATTTTTGCAGAGTTATCACATATGCGGGTAGAAAGCATGATTGGGTAGGATTTCTTTTGTTCAAGTAAAGCATTTCTACTTATAGGTTCTATACCTTTTTAATTTATTGTAATAAATTATTAATTATTTAATCCGCACTAACTTGCTCTATTCTGTTTTTGCCTTCCATTAACATCTCATCTTGCATACATTTATATCACACCATATTGCATGATTACTTCTTGGTCGAGCTTCTAATTCTGAGAGATCAACGAACACAAAATTTTGGTACATCCGATCCAGCCGAGTTAGCATTGGTTTTTCACTCGAAGTAAGGCTAAAGAAATGGATGGCCGTTTGGAAAACGTTGAAAAGGTGTACGAATATATAAAGAATGTCATGGAGAAAAACCTGGGAAAGGTGCAACAAGCAACTCGTGACCACATCTCACAGTCATAGGAGGATCTACTTGCCAAGGTAGCTGCAATGTTGGCAGGCAAAGATCCTGAAAGGGGAAAAGGATTGGCCATTGACCTTAGTAATCTACAAAAGTCAGAGAATCCTTTTGACAAGACACCCCAGCGAGGGTCATCATCAATTGAAAAGCAGCATGGTCCCCAGAGCAAGTCATCATTGCGTCAGGGAATTAATTTGTGTTTTGTTTCATTTCGGTCACTGTTTCTATTTTCTATTCTTCTTTATTATTTTTTATTATTATTATATTTACTTTATAATAATAATAATAATTATTATTAGTATTTTATACGTGAATATATATAAGTATATTATCGTTATTATCATATTAAATTATTTTTATTATAATTATATGTTTCATGTTATTGTCATTATTTTAATAATATTACTAATACTATTCCTACGATGTTAATGTAATAATATAGCTATATATATCCATATAAATTTCCCATTCGTTTATTTTAACAAAATTTTAAATTAAAAATGACATTCATTTTTAGGGATTGTTGTGACAAGACACACAGGCAAGTGTCATCATCAATTGAAAAGCAGCATGGTCCCCAGACCAGGTCATCATTGCGTCAGGGAATTAATTTGTGTTTTGTTTCATTTCGGTCACTGTTTCTATTTTCTATTCTTCTTTATTATTATTTTTTATTATTATATTTAGTTTATAATAATAATTATTATTATTACTATTTTATACGTGAATATATATAAGTATATTATATGTTATCGTTATTATCATATTAAATTATTTTTATTATAATTATATGTTTCATATTATTATCATTATTTTAATAATATTACTAATACTATTCCTACGATGTTATTGTAATAATATAGCTATATATATATACATCCGTATAAATTTCACATTCGTTTATTTTAACAAAATTTTAAATTAAAAATGACATTCGTTTATAGGGATTATTGTGAAAAGCGTACCTCGAACAAAAGAGGTGCCACTTTTTGTTAGTCTCTGTTGCAAAATACAATTTTAAATTCTAAAGTATAATTTTCAAAATAGATTTCCTTAATTCGGTAATCTCACGAAAACTATGACCCAGGTGTAGGGGTGTAAATTCCTTTCATACAAAGAAGTATTCTTTTAATAATTTTAAGGGATCACAAATTTTAAATTAAATTCGAATTCTTGATTTCCATCATTTAAACAATATGTAATCGACCAGGTACCATTTTTGGGCGTTGTGGGGTGCTCACCTTCCACACACGTAACTGACTCCCGAACCTATTTTTTTTATTTCGCAGACCAAAACTCATTGTTTTAATAAAATGACAAAAAAATGAGTTTTATTAAAATAGTCGGGTTTTCAGGTGATCTGATCTCACCTAAATTAAAAAGATTGGTGGCAGCTCTATCCCAAAAATATTTTTTGTACAAAATGCGTCGAGCACCACCGCAGGGGTAGGACCATTGTTACAGCTTCGCGACTCCACTAAGGACTTCCTTTTTTGAGAGTCGAGCCACCGATCGATTACTTTTTGTCCCAGTTGTGTGAAAAACTATAATTTTGATTTAATTTATTTTGTGATCCCTCCTTTTATTTCTCAAATTTTACACAAAATTCTTCAAATATGTTTTCTGATTTTCTATATCACGAGCTGTGCATCCGAGCTCTGTCCCTTTTAAGTGGGAGTGAGAAGCTACGCCTTCGTGAGGTATCGCCTCCGTGCGGGATAGTGGATCACTTCCGGGATACATCTATACCTTTTTCTCCATCAGATCTTCATCTCTGCAAAGACCTAGGAAATGTATCCTCCCGAATCAATGTCCTAGCGATAGTTCGGGTACCATTACTTTAGAACCTAAACTGCATGTAGTGAACCATAGGAGCCTACGTTGTCTAGAGCCATACTGAACCTCTGCCCGTTTAGTGAGTCACCCTATAAGTGCATAATAGAGAGAGATGCGTTTTTTCTTTCAATTATGTTATTTAATTTAAAGCGTTATTTATTATTCGGCAATATTTTGATATGTTTATTTATGTAAAATAAATATGCGGGTAGAAAAGCGTGATTGGGTAGGATTCCTCTTGTTCAAGTAAAGTATTTCTACTTATAGGTTCTATATCTTTTTAAGTTTTTGCAATAAATTATTGATTATTCAATCCGTACTAACTTGCTTTATTCTGTTTTTGCCTTGCATTAACATCTCATCTTGCATACATTTATATCACATCATATTGCATGATCACTTCTTGGTCGAGCTTCTAATTCTAAGGGATCAACAATCATAGTAGTTTTGGTACATCCAATTCGGCCGAGTTAGCATTAGTTTTCACTCGAAGCAAGGCTAAAGAAATGGATGGCCGTTTGGAAAAGGTTGAAAAAGCGTACGAATATATAAAGAATATCATGGAGCAAAACCTGGGAAAGGTGTAACAAGAAACTCGCGACCACATCTCACAGTCATAGGAAATCTATTGGCCAAGATAGTTGCGATGTTGGTAGGCAAAGATCCTGGAAGAGGAAAAGGATTGGCCATTGACCTTAATAATCTACAAAAGTCAGAGAATCCTTTTGACAAGACACCCCGGCGAGTGTCATCATCATTTGAAAAGCAACATGGTCCCCAGACTGGGTCATCATTGCGTCAGGGAATTAATTTGTGTTTTGTTTCATTCCGATCATTGTTTTTATTTTATATTCTTCTTTATTATTTTATTACTATTATTATTATATTTACTTTATAATCATTATTTTTTAGTATTTTATACATGAATATATAAGTATATTATATATTATCGTTATTATCATATTAAATTATTTTTATTATAATTATATGTAACATATTATTATTATCATTATTTTTCAAATATTACTAATACTATTCCCATAGTAATTCAATTGTGAAGGAATAAGGTGGATATCAAGTAATAAGGGACATCTAGATGATGGGTTGGGAGTATCAAACCTAGCATAATCCATCAGTCCAAATTTTGTACCGGCTCTTGAACCACATCATAAGATTGTTTGATCGTGACCTTACCTCTTTCTTTAACGTCATATGTGGCTCTATCAAGGTTGATTTGTTTAGCAGGACTGGGCATACCGCTATGGCATATTTCAGTCAAACTACCCTTAGTATGAGCTTTTTCAGTTTCCACAAGCTGGCCTTCCTTATAGATATCCATGTACTTGGTTGTGGTTAAGACATTTAATGTGATCGTCTGGTCATTCATTTTCATGGTGAAGTTTCCATTCTCATAGTCGATCACGATCCGTCCGGTGGCTAACATCACCCACCTTCCTCTTCTTTGCCATAATCTCTTTTAGAAACTTTGCATAGACCGACATCTGATAGTGGCCTAAAGAAGTGGGACATTTATGTGTAAATGTTTGACCATTTCCAAAAAAAATTGGAATTGCGCATCTTGTTTTTGAGCTTTCAACCTCTATGGGAATGGAGATGGTGGTTTGAGCTCGTCATCTGGCTTACTTGATGTAGGTGAATCCTTAGCTTTGTCTTCCTTGCTGTCAGTAGCAAGGTCACTTATTGTATAGACACATGAGTTGGTTCCTTTGTTACAGGAGAGCCAATGGATACCTTGCTTGGATTAGGATCGACTAGCGAGCTTCCCCCAAACTTGGCTTCTGTCCTTAATTGCACATCACTACGAAGAGTGATGGCATTGCATTGTTCTACATTAAAGGCCTTAGTGACTTCAGTATCACTAGGTAATCTGCCAAGTGATCTCATCTTCAACATCTGGGCAACGTCCCCAACTTAAGTCTCCAAGTACCTTATCAAGGCAGTGTTGTTTTGCATGATCGATTACTATTTTTGCAATATGGTAGCCTGAATTGTGAGCATGTCACTGTGATTCTTCAAGTGGGCTGCTTGATCCTATATAATGACATGGGTAGTATCTATAAACTTTTGATAAGAATTATCAAAAGAATTAGAGTTCCAGATAGAAGCTCCCTAGTTCTGCCTATTAGTCTTTTGAAATCTAGGAGGGTCGATAGATGTGGCTGGTTGCACTCCTGAGTTTCCTCTGTTACCTCCCCAACTAGAATTTTGATGTTACTGTTACCCTAGGTTGTAGGTGTTGGAGTAGGGATTATTGTTACGGTTGGTGTTCCTATATAGCATCCAGATTCTTGTTGGTGAGGGGATTTGCTTGATAGATGTTCCTCATCACAATGCTCACAAATGTGTTGCACCATCTTTGCCTCGCGAACATTAGAGGTTCCTTGTATGTTCTTGAGCAGGTTGGTGATAGTCGAGAGTTGAGCTACTACAGTTTGTGAATCATCCAATTGGAGTGTTCTAGTTGCATTAGGTCTATGCTTCAATCGCCCTCGCAGTAATTGGTAGTTGGCGTTGGCTATCCGTTCAAGTACTCTGAAAGCATCGTCAAGTTCTCTGTCAAGCAAAGTACCATTGGCTGATGAATCGATCATCATCCTTGTTGGTGCATTGATGTCCTTATAGAACGTCGTGACTTGTAGCAAATATGTAAATCCAAGGATCGAGAAGTTCTGAAGTATATCTTTATATTTGTCCCATGCTTCATACATGGATTCATCACCATATTGTTGGAACGAGATGATGTCACTTCACTTTTGGTTGTGCATTTTCGGTGGATCATATTGGTGCAAAAACTTGCTGAAAAAGTTGTCCCAAGATGTAATAGATCCTACGGAACAAGTTTTCAACCATGCTCTAGCTCGATCTCACAGTGAGAAAGGGAATAGCTTGAGTCGCAAGGCATCGGTTTGTATGTCTGGCTGCTTGAAACAGTCATAGACTTCAAAGAAAGCTTGGATGTGCTAACGAGCATCTTCTCTTGCGGATCCTCCAAATTGTCCAATGTTGTTGAGCATGTTGAATATAACAAGCTTTATCTCAAAGTGGGTTGTCCCTAGATCAGCTACCATAATTGATGGATTAAGGTTGTTGATAATGGGCTCAATGATATCTCTAATAAATCATTTGGGCCTTACAGGTGGTGGATCCTCCTATCGGTCGTGGTCATTATTTCCCGCTCCAATACCTTGTTGTCCATCGACTAGAAGGGGAATTTTCTTTAAAAATTGTGTTTTGAAATAAACTTGGAGTCGCTACTGGTCATTTGGATTAGGTAGACCGGACACCGAAAAACAAAACCAGAGATTACTACGAGTTCGAGAGTCAGTTACGAGTGGGGAAGGTTTTGCACCCCCACTAACCCGAAAACTGGTAGCAAACTAATTACCTTTTTGTTGATATTAAATTTTGTGAGTTAAAGTGACGATTAAGCCAAAATTCGGTTATACATGCGAGTAGATTTTGAGGGCCAAGAATAATCGAACGAGCCACCACCACTACGACTGGTACTGGCCACGTTTATTTTGGAACAAAAAGGCACCGAATTAGCAATTTATATCTCAGATACAACAATAACGACATGGCCTATAAGCGAGAAACAAGAAACAAAATAAAGGATCCACAAGTCGACTATATAAAAAACATACATACAAACACCATGGCAGTAACAATATATACATGGCATTTCAAACTATATAATATAACACATATGTACACTTGTAAGACATATAATATACATATAAAGTATCATATATAAAATATGTATACATGCCAATGTACATTTACAAACCATAGTTTAGATTTTGGTAATAGCCATATATACATATGTTTATATACATCCAAAATATATATATCATATACATATATATTATAAGATAGATATATTATGCATCACTAAATAAAACATAACATATTAGACATGGATAAGAAAACGTAACATATTAACAAGATAAATAAAAGGTCGCCATAGCAAGAATATGTACAAATTTGAAGCCAAATATACTACAAATTAAAAAACTACATATAACAAAAAAAAGATAAGATATAAAAACACATGTATATGTCGTGCAACAAAATCATAAAAGCATACACTCGAACAAGATATATATCGAACATAAAAACAAGCATGCTAATAGAGACTGAAATATAAAAACATAAAAAGCAGTGTTGAAAATTAAATATGCATACAACTAGGGGGAAAGGAAAAAACTAAAAAAACAAGGGCTGAAAAGGGGATTTCACCACTGGACCAGATTTAAAATAGCATGGGGATGAAATTGTAAGATTAAAAAACATAGAAAGACCTAGAGTGTAGTTTTGAAACGCGAAATGGCCGCGGGTGCAATTATGAAGATGCGAATTGTTTTATTTATGTAATATGACCCTTTTTAAAGAACAACAAAAGGAATATAAAAGGCCATATCAGTAAAAAACTTCCCCTTTTGGCCATTTTTGAAAACCAAATTCTCCAAACACTCCCCCCATTTCCCTATTTGCTCTGCTAGGGCTAAACCCAAAACCCAAAAACCACCGTACACTACTGCATCGGCAGCCTTTAATCGGCACTGATGACCCAAAGAAACATCAGCTGACAACCCTTTTGCACTTGAACACTAAACCAAAACCCGATTTAAGCTAGAACCAAGACAGAATCCTCCCTTTCTTGAAAAACGGATGCAAAACGAGACTATCTTCTTGAAAACGATCCCTTTTTTACCTTTGATGTCCAAGCAGTTCACCATAAATGACCCCCATATGGAGGCCGAGAGGCTTATTACCGATGGGATTCAAAATGAGGGAGGAAATGAATGGGTGCAAAGGTAAAAAAATAAACCTAATTCCTTTTTTGACTCTTTATGCATGCAATGGAAAATAAGAGACGAGTTACCTCAGAATTTCTTGCTTTTCCATTATTTTTTTTTTGAAAAAAATCCCCCTTTTACATTTGTTCATGGCTTTTCTTATATATCCCTCTCGATTTATATGTGTTTTGGAAATAAAGAATGAAATTCCTTAATCTCTATTGGCCGATTTGTGCATATTTGGCTGGATTCATGTTGTTCTCTGTAGATGTTGCCTCTGACCCTATTGCATATTTGTGGTTACTGTCTTTGGTTGTTTTCTCCTTGCATGCGTTTGTTGGTTTGACTTTCTTCTTTGGTTGCATGTGACACTAGCCGAGGACTAAGGGAGAGGGTGTCGTGCCCGAAGCGTTGAGGGAGATAGACGTACTCTATCATCTGAAAGGTCAGACGCGCAGGCGTGTACAAGGGGCAGAGAAACAGGCGTTGTTGTGCACTCGTGTGTGGGAGGAGCTAATAAGCCGCGTGTGGGCGCGTGATAATTTTGGAAGTTTCTCTATGTTGATCTGGGTCGTTGGTGTGCTCCCAGATCCAACGGCCATGATCAGTGCGGTGCTAAGGGATATGATCCTTGCTATTGTTTACATCCAAGGCCTAATTTGGATGGTTTGATCAGCTGCCATATCTAACGGTCCAGATTTGGCTATGTGAAGACCACAATAAGATTAGGGTTAAGGATTATTTAGGCCTATCGGGCCAGACGTAATATCTTTAATGTTTTGGGTTTTAATAAACTATAATTGGACTTTTATAATTACATTATTTAACTTCTTGGTTTTTTCTATTTTTACTTAATAACAATAATATGAATACAATAATAGCAATATAAGAATAATAAGTAATGAACCAGAATATGATAATGTGACAACTACAATCGTATCCAATTAAAACTAATAACAATACCATAAGAAAATAGGTAAGATTAATATGAAATAATAAATTCTCTTCCTTTTTTCTCTTCTTTTTTTCTCACTTCCAAAGCATATCTTTATATCTGTCCCACGCTTCATACATGGATTCATCATCATATTATTAGAACGAGATGATGTCACTTCGCTTTTGCTTGTGCATTTTTGGTGGATCATATCGGTGCAAAAACTTGCTGCACAAGTTGTCCCAAGATGTAATAGATCATACGAAACAAGTTTTCAACCATGCTCTGGCTCGATCTCGCAGTGGGAAAGGGAATAGCTTAAGTCGCAAGGCATCAGTTTGTATGTCTGGTTGCCTGAAACAGTCATAGACTTCCAAGAAAGCTTGGATGTACTCAAGAGCATATTCTCTTGCAGATCCTCCAAATTGTCCAATGTTATTGAGCATGTTGAATGTAACGAGCTTTAGCTCAAAGTGGGTCGTCCCTCAGTCAGGTACCAGAATCGATGGATTAAGGTTGTTAATAATGGGCTCAATGATATCTATAATAAATCTTTTGCGCCTGGCTGAAGGTGGATCCTCCTGTCGGACATGGCCATTATTTCCCGCTATAATACCTTGTTGTCCATTGACTCGAAGTACTTCTTGTGGATTATGCAGCAACGTTATTTTTGAAATCCTTTCAATTTGTACGAGGTGTGTCACTTTTTGAAAATATTTATTTTAAAGGGAATTTTCTTTAAAATTTGTGTTTTGAAATAAACTTGGAGTCGCCACTGGTCATTTGGATTAGGTAAACCGAACACCGAAAAACAAAACCAGAGATTACTACGGGTCTGGGAGTCGGTTACGAGTGGGGAAGGTTTCGCACCCCCACTACCCCCGAAAATTGGTAGCAAATTAATTACCTTTTTGTTAATATTAAATTTTGTGAGTTAAAGTGGCGATTAAACCAAAATTCAGTTATAGATGCGAGTAGATTTTAATAGTCCCATTTTTTGAGAATAAACGAATGAGCCACCACCACTACGACTGGTACTGGCCACGTTTATTTTAGAACAAAAGGGAACCACATTAGCAATTTATATCCCAGATACAACAATAACGTCATGGCCTATAAGCGAGAAACAAGAAACAAAATAAAAGATCCACAAGTCGACTATATAAAAAAGAATACATACAAACACCATGGTAGTAACAATATATACATGGCATTTCAAAATATATAATATAACACATATATACACTTGTATGACATATAATATACATATAAAGTATCATATATAAAATATGTATGCGTGCCAATATACATTTACAAACCATAGTTTATATTTTTGCTGTAGCCATATATACATATGTTTATATACATCCAAACTATATATAGCATATACATATATATTATAAGACGGATATAATATGCATCACTAAATAAAACATAACATATTAGACATGGATAAGAAAACGTAACATATTAACAAGATAAATAAAAGGTCGCCATAGCAACAATATGTACAAATTTGAAGTCAAATATACTACAAATTAAAAAATTACATATAACAATAAAAAACATAAGATATAAAAACACATATATATGTCTTGCAAAAACATCATAAAAACATACACTCAAACAAGATATATACCGAACATAAAAAAGCATGCTAGTAGAGACTGAAATATAGAATCATAAAAAATAGTGTTGAAAATTAAATATGCATGTAACTAGGGGAAAGGAAAAAAACTAAAAAAATAAGGGCTGAAAAGAGGATTTCACCAGTGGATCGGATTTAAATTAGCATGGGGATGCAATTGTAAGATTCAAAAACACAGAAGGACCTGGAGGGTAGTTTTGAAACGCAAAATGACCGCAAGTGCAATTATGAATATGCGGAGGGTTTTATTGACGTATTATGGCCCTTTTTAAAAAAAAACACCAAAAGGAATATAAAAGGTCCTAACAGGCAAGAACTTCCCCTTTTGGTCATTTTTGAAAAACATATTCTCCAAACACTCATCTTATTTCCCTATTTGCTCTGCTAGGGCTAAACCCAAAACCCAGAAACCACCGTACACCATCGCATTGGCCGCCGCTAATCGTCATTGATGACCCAAAAAAACATCGGCTGACAACCCTTTTCCTCTTGAACAGTAAACCGAAATCCGATTTAAGCTAGAACCAAGACATAATCCTCTTTTTTTTGAGTATGCAATAATAATTTTTCTTCCCTTTCTTTCTTATCTGTTTTTCAAATTAGACCAACAAGTGATATAGTGTAATATTTTTGAGTTTTTAAAATAGATATTGGTAGCAAAGCAACATAAGATAAATAAAAAGCCCGTTATTATTAAAATTAACATAAATATAAATCAAGTTAACATCCCGAATAAAATTAGTGATTATAGTTGCCCCTCTTTGCTTATCCTTGTAGATCAAGAATGAAGCCAAGACCATAAGCACTAATTTTTCCTACTTTCCTGTTTGAAGATTCTGAGCTGGGAGTTCCTCTAGTATATAACTGTTCACCCTTCCTCTTCCTGAAATTTGAAGCTATGAGTATCTGCCTCCTTGGCTCTAAAGTCCTTATGTCTCGAGTTTGAAATTCCTCGCCTAAAATCCTTGAGCTACGAGTATCTTCCCTTTTCGCTCAAAAATCCTGATGTTGCAAGTTTGAAATTCCTCGCTTGAAATCCTTGAGCTATGAGTATCTATCGCTTTTTGCTCTAAAATCCCGATGTTGCGAGTTTGAAACTTGCATGAAATCCTTCTTTTGGTTTACCGATCTCGCCCTTCTTTTGCTTTCTTCTTCTTTCCATCGTAATGGCAGCACCTCACCTCTCATTCTGGTTCAACCCTCTATGCCCCCTTTTCTCTTGAACTTCTAAATCCTTTGCTCTAAAGTGCCTTTTCAGGTTTTCACTTTAGATTGGTTTTTTACTCAAAGTTCCCTTTTTGGGTTTTCACTTTAAAGATTTCTTCTTCTTCTTCTTCTTTTTCTATTTTTTTTCTTTTTTCTTTTTTCTTTTCTCTTCCTTTTTTCCTCTTTTTTCTTCTTTCCTTTCTTTTATATTTCTTTCTACTTCGGTGCCCTTTCAGGTTTTCACCTTTAACTATTTAGATGTTAACATGAGAGGCATTCGCTGACATTTCTTGGTGAACTCCATCAACTTTGTATCCAATGTCCTCTTACCTTAACTTTAGCAAGCTCCCTTTTCTACCTTGGAACTACCTGCACTTAATAGGTTAAGTCATAGTAATGCCAAGAAATCCTTTGTATTTTAATAATCCACGTCAATCTATATGTAGGATGCGTAGATAAAGAAAGTGAAAATAGAATTTTATTAATACTTGAAGAAACGAAGGAATAATTTGAAAGTCATAGCAAAAATAAAAAACGAAGAAGATATAGATGGTATATAATATCACACCCCCAAACATTAATTGTATCAATGATGAAAGAGCCCATCGACTGCAGTAGATCTATCACTTTTCGTTCTTGACTGAAAACCATGATGACCCGTGGACAAAGTATAGCTCTTCAACCGAGATAAAGCCTATCCGTCGAATTCCAAATGCCAAGTTCATCTGAACTGTCCCCTTCAGATTTTTAATTTAGATTCTCTTTTGGTTATAAGAAGCCCGTTTTCGAGTTTTCAACTTAAACCTTCTTCTTTTTCTCTTTTTTTGTCTTCTTTTTTCTCTTTCTCTTTTTTCCTTTTATTCTTTAAGCGTAATACTTCTTGACAGAGTCTGAGTTTATTGGATTGCTCAATTCTTTCCCATCCATCTCTGCTAGAATTAACATCCCCGGGAGAAGTCCTTTTTAACAACATAAGGCCCTTCTTAATTAGGCATCCACTTCCCTTGGAAGTCTTTTTGATTTAGTTAGATCCCCTTAAGCACCAGGTCCCCCTTTTGAAACTCGCTCGAGTGAACCTCTTTGTTATAAGCTCACATCATCCTCTTTTGATACATTTGGCTGTGACATATGGCCTTCAACCTTTTTTCTTCGATGAGGTTTAGCTGATCAATCTTGTCTTACATCCATTCGACTTCGTCCAACTTTATTTCATTTAGAATTTGAAGCGATAGGATCTCTACCTCAATGGGTAATACCACTTCTGTGCCATATACCAGCGAATACGGTGTTACCCCCATGGAGGTTCTCGCAGAGGTCCAATAAGAAAAAAGAGCGAAGGGTAGCTTCTTGTGCCAATCCCTAAAAGTATCTATAGTTTTTGCTATGATCTTTTTAATGTTCTTATTTGTAGCTTCTACTACCCTATTCATTTTGGGACGATAAGTAGTAGAATTATGGTGCACAATCTTGAAATGTTCACACACTTCAGTCATCATCTTGTTGTTCAAATTAGAAGCATTGTTGGTGATGATTCTTTCCGACAGACCATAGCGACACATAATTTCTTTCTTTAGGAACTTGCAAATTGTTGCTCTTGTGATGTTGGCATATGAAGTGGCTTTTACCCACTTGGTTAAGTAATCGATGGCTACCAAGATGAAATGGTTCCCATTAGAAGCTTTCGGGTGTATTTGGCCAATGACGTCTATGCCCCAAGTAGCAAAAGGCCATGTTGAATTCATGGTGTGAAGTGGCACCGGAGGGGAATGTATCCTGTCAGCATAAACCTGACATTTATGACATTTCTTTTTGTAATTGATGCAATCTCAATTCATGCTTGACCAATAGTAGCCATATCTCATGATTTTCCTAGCCATTAAAAATCTACTAGTGTGGGTTCCACACAAGCCATCGTGGACCTCGGCTAAAATGGTTTTGGCTTCTCGAGCATTGACACATGTTAACAACATCTGGTCTTTGCTTCTTTTGTACAAAACCTCTCTATTAAGGACATACCGTGACACTATCCTTCTAATGGTCATTTCACTATTATCATTAGCCTTTTTTGTGTAAGCCTGAAACTTGATGTAGCAGAGGATATCATGATACCAAGGATTGTCGTCATCCTCCTCCTCCAAGTTATAGCAACGGGCTGGTATCTAAAAAATCTACATCTTGACTGGCTTCATCTTGACCTTTAGGCTTACTTCAAATACGACGGCTAACGTTGCTAGAGCATCCGCCTTTTTTATTATCCTCCCTCGGCAAATAAGTAAAACGGATGTCCTCAAAATCTCTAACCAACTCTTGGAATAGATCGTAGTATTTACTCAACTTCGGATCTCTAGTTTTTGACTCTTTCTAGAGCTGGTAGATTACCAAGGATGAGTCTCCAAAAACTTGAAGCATCTTAATTTTCCTTTCTATGGCCACACGGATCCTCATGACACATGCTTCATATTCGGTCGTATTGTTGGTATAGAAGAATTCCAACCTACTTGTAAAGGGGTAGTAGACATTTTTGAGACAAAATAATACTGCCCCTATCCCATGGCCAAGGCCATTGGATGCCCCATCAAAATAAAGCTTCCAATACTCGTTCTTGGTGCGAGATTTCCCTTTGAACAAATCACAGATCAAATCTTTATCTGGGAAACTTTGGATGTGCTCCTCTTCGGTTTGAGACTTGGCTATCATGTCGTCCACATACACCTCAATTTCCTTATGCATCATGTCATGGAACAGGGTTACCATGGCTCTTTGATAAGTTGCCCCAGCGTTCTTTAACCCGAAAGGCATCACCTCCTAGCAAAATGTGGCCTACATGGTTACAAAGATGGTCTTTTCCATGTCTTCAGGGTGCATTTTAATCTGATTATACCTAGAAAAACCATCCATGAGTGAGAACCAAGCATGTCCCGTAATTTTGTTAACTAGTGTATCAATGTGGGACAAAGGGAAGTTTTCCTTAGGGCTCACCTTGTTAAGGTCCCTATAATCCACGCACATCTGCACCTTCCCGTCCTTTTTTGCCATTGGTACAATGTTAGCTATCCACTTTGGGGATTTGGAAACCTTCAAGAATCTGGCCTCAAACTGCTATTTACTTCCTCCCTAACTTTTAGTAGCATGTTCGTTCTCATCCTTCAGAGTTTTTGTTGAACAGGCTTGCATTCGGGCCATGTAGAGAGCTTGTCTACCACAATGTTTGTGTCCAAACCATGTATGTCTTGGTATGTCCATGCAAACACATCTTTGAATTCTAAAAGTAGTTCCACCAAATTTCACTAAACTTTCGAGGACAAGGTATTGTCGATCTTCACTTCTTTCCTCTCTTCATCAGTTCCTAAATTTAGGATCTCTACTTCTCCTTGATGCGATAGTATTTGCTTTTCTTCACTTGTCATTAGTCTTAACAACTCGTCTGGGACCTCGTCGTCTTCCTCATCGATTTCTACCAAGCACATGGGTCGTTCAAAATCTACCCCGAGACTAGATTTAGAATTATTCATATAGTTTATATTAAGGGGCCTGCACAAGCTTCAAAATATGCATTGGGAATAAAAAGGGATAGCTTATAACATGAATAAATAATAAACGAATAAATAATGAATGGAATGAATCTTATGTTTGCCACGTGAGAAAGAAATATAGAAAACATCTATTTCATTGAAAACATATAGAAATTGACATAGCTTCCGTTTTACAAAGAATCCCCATTACTCTCAGGCAGAAGTAATAGGATTGTTCTATGTATTACTCTAATTTGGACCTAAAAACAACAGGCATGTCCACGTTGGTCCAGTTGTTGAGCTTTTCATCCAGGAAGCACGAGGGAATCTTGGCTAAAGGGTGGACAATCCTGTCACCCTTGCATATCACGTTCACATCCATCTCCTCCAAAGCTTCACAGATCAACTCTTCAAGGAGGTATCTCTCACTTTCTCAATTTTCTTCTTGGTCATTCAGCTCGGAGTTCATTAGCCCATCGGATATGAAAATGCTTTTGAAATCCACATAGTTGATAGGGGCCTAGGGAATATCCTCCCCTATGAGCCGAACCTTCCTTTGTTCTTTCCTTTTCTTCCGCTCTTGTTTCTTTTTAAGGAAATTGGGCTATAGTCGAGCCTAAAACGGTCATTCCTGTGGATAATGTTCATAGGTCGGAGGCGCCCTTGTAGGTTTCTTCCACAGCCTCTCCCCTTCCTTGCTCCTCTTCCTAGAGTCTCTAAAACCACTATCTTGGTGCAGTTTGATAGTTTAGGGCAAGGAATCTGGTTCCCCTTGGTGACAAAAGTAGCATTGAAGAATTCCAAAGCCCTAAAAGCACATTCTATTGCCTCCTCATCAGTCTAGATATATGGTGCGTCAGAAGCTACCTAAGCGACGATGTCTTGTTCAGCATTAATCGTGATCAGTTTCCCTTCAATAACAAATTTCAATTTTTGGTGTAGCGAGGATGAGATGGCACCAGCTGATTGTATCCATGGCCTTCCCAACAAATAATTATAGGTGGTTGAATGTCCATGACCACGAAGTCAACAGTGTATTCACTAGGGCCAATGAGCAGAGGTACTTCAATTTTCCTGACCACATCTTGCTGGGTCCCATCAAATGCTCGTACGGTATTCTAACAAGGTTTCTTGTGCGAATGGCCAATTGGTAGACGTTGCAAAGTAGCCGAAGGCATGACATTTAGAGATGAGTTGTTATCAATCAGTACTCTCGATAACACGTGCCCTTTACAACGGGTGGTAATGTTTAGGGCCTTGGTGGATCCCCTACCCTCCTCCGGTATTTCATCATCACTAAATGTGGTGTAGTTGTCAGTGGTGATATGGTCAATGACCTAATCTACTGAAATATCACTTGTAACTCGTTATACCAGCAACGTTTATTTTTGAAATCATTTCAATTTGTTTGAGTTGTGTTGCTTTTTGAAAATATTTATTTTAAAGGGGGAATTTTCTTTAAAATTTGTGTTTTGAAAGAAACTTGGAGTCACCACCAGTCATTTGGATTGGGTAGATCAGACACCGAAAAAAATAATCATAGATTACTATGGGTTTAGGAGTCGATTACGAGTGGGGAAAGTTTCGCACCCCCACTACCCCCAGAAATCGGTACCAAATTAATTACCTTTTTGTTAATATTAAATTTTGTGAGTTAAAGTGACGATTAAACCGTAATTCAGATAAACATGTGAGTAGATTTTAAGGGCCTCGTTATTCGAGAATAAAGGAACAAGCCACCACCACTAAGACTGGTACTGGCCATGTTTATTCCCGAACAAAAGGGCACCGCATTAGCAATTTATATCCCAGATGCAACAATAGCGACATGGCGTATAAGCGAGAAACAAGACACAAAATAAAAGATCCACAAGTCGACTATATAAAAAACATACATACAAACACCATGGCAGTAACAATATATACATGGCATTTAAAACTATATAATCTAACACATATATACACATGTAAGACATATAATATACATATATAAAATATGTATACGTGCCAATATACATTTACAAACCATAGTTTAGATTTTGGCAGTAGCCATATATACATATGTTTATATACATCCAAACTATATATATAACATACATATATATTATAAGACAGATATGATATGCATCACTGAATAAAACATAACATATTAGACTTGGATAAGATAACGTAACATATTAACAAGATAATTAAAAGGTCACCATAGCAACAATATATACAAATTTGAAGTCAAATATACTACAAATTAAAAAACTACATATAATAATAAAAAACATAAGATATAAAAAACACATGCATATGTCTTGCAGCAAAATCATAAAAGCTTACACTAGAACAAGATATATATCGAACATAGAAACAAGCATGCTAATAGAGACTGAAATATAAAAGCATAAAAAATAGTGTTGAAAATTAAATATGCATGCAACTAGGGGGAAAGGAAAAACTAAAAAAAACAAGTGTCGGAAAGGGGATTTCACCACTGGATCAGATTTAAAATAGCATGGGGATGAAATTGTAAGATTCAAAAACATTGAAGGACCGATAGTGTCATTTTAAAATCAAAATGGTCGCGGGTGCAAATATGAAGATGCAGAGGGTTTTATTTACGTAATATGACCATTTTTAAAAAACACCAAAAGGAATATAAAAGGCCCTATCAGGAAAAAACTTCCCCTTTTGGCCATTTTTGAAAACCAAATTCTCCAAACACTCCCCTCATTTCCTTATTTACTCTGCTAGGGCTAAACCTAAAACCCAAAAACCACCGTACACCGCTGCATCGACCGCCGCTAATGATGACCCAAAAAAAATCGGCCGACAACCCTTTTCCTCTTGAACATTAAACCATAACCTGATTTAAGCTAGAACTAAGATAGAATCCACCTTTTCTTGAAAATCTAAAGCAAAATAAGACCATATTCTTGAAAACAAACCCTCATTTTCCTCTAAAGTCCAAGCGGTTCACTATATGACCCCCATATAGAGGCTGAGAGACTTATTACCGATGGGATTCGAAATGAGGGAGGAAATGAACGGGTGCGAAGGTAAAAAACAAACCATAATTCCCCCTTTTTTGGCTATTTGTGCATGCAATGGAAAATAGGAGACAAGTTACCTCAGAATTTCTTGCTTTTCTATTGCTTTTTTGAAAAAATCCCCCATTTTACATTTGTTCATGGCTTTTCTTATGTAGCCCTCTCGATTTACATGTGTTTTGGAAATGAAGAATGAAATTCCTTAATCTCTATTGGCCGATCTATGCATATTTGGCCAGATTCATGTTGTTTCCTGCAGATGTTGGCTCTAACCTTATTGCATGTTTGTGGTTACTGTCTTTGGTTGTTTTTTCCTTGCATGTATTTGTTGTTTCTGACTTTCTTCTTTGGTTGCATGTGACACTGGACGAGGACTGAGGAAGAGGGCATCGTGGCTGAAGCATGGAGGGAGACAATGGTACTTTGTCATTTGAAAGGTCTGACGCACGGGCGCGTAGCAAAGGCAGAGAAATAGACAGTGTTGTGCACTCATGCGTTGGGAGAGCTAATAGGTCGCACGTGGACGCGTGACAATTTTGAAAGCTTTTTTGTATTGATCCAAGCCGTTAGCATGCTCCCAGATCTAACGGCCATGACCGGCGTGGTTCTAGGGAGATGATCCTTGCTAGGGTTTCCATCCAAGGTCTGATCTGGACCGTTTGATCAGCAGCCAGATCTAACGGTCCAGATTTGGCCACGTGAAATCCACAAGAGGATTAGGGTTAAGAATTTTTTGGGCCTATCAGGCCAGATGTAATATGTTTAATGTTTTGGGTTTTAATAAATTGTAATTGGACTTTTCAAATCAACACTTGGCCTTTTATAATTACATTATTTAACTTCTTGGTTTTTCTATTTTTATTTAATAACAATAATATGAATAATACAATAATAACAATATGATAATAATAAGTAATGAACCATAATATAATAATGTGACAACTACAATTGTATCCAATTAAAACTAATAATAATAGCATAAGAAAATATGTAAGATCAATATGCAATAATAATTTTTCTTCCCTTTTTTCCTCTTCTTTTTTTTCAAATTAGACCAAAACATTATATAGTATAATATTTTTTAGTTTTTAAAATAGATAATAGTAACAACGTAACATAAGAAAAATAAAAAGCTTGTTATTATTATAATTAACAGAAATGTAAACTGGATTAATACCCCGGATAAACTTAGTGATTACAGATTACGCACGTTCTTAAGATTGTTCTTGGTGGAACCTCTTCGTCATTCGCCATAGTCTTGTTCTCTCGTAGAAGTCTCTAAAAGGTTCTTTCGATCTCTGAATTATATGGAAGAATAGGTTCTCTAGTAGACCATCTGGTCATGCACTGGAACAAACCAGGGAATAAATACAAAAATTAAATGCAATAAAAATAAAAGTCCTAAGAGCAACTACAATGCAATTATCAATTACCAATTCGCGGCAACGGCCCAAAAAAATTGATGCTTGTCGAATAGTGATACACTTTGGAGAAAGTATACTCGTCGTATCAAGTAATAAAGTGAGAGTAGAGTTTCGAACTCACGAAGATTGGATTGATAAATACGAAGTTATCGTACTTAGGGAAGTGTTTTCAAGTATGGGTGAATGTCAGTTTAAGTAAGACTAATTTAACTAATCTAAAGATGAGTAAGATAAAGACAAAATGCTGCAACGACTGAACGATTAATTATGGAGGTTGGGATTATTGCTAAGGATATATGCTTGATTATCTATCTCAATGCTATAGCAATGAGCAATTCTTGTCTTTGTAAACCCTTAGGTTCTTCATCTACTCGATGAGATTTTCTAATGAACTTCTGACTCTTTCGATGCCTAGAAGTTAATAACTTTATAGTTAAGGTGATACATGTTTGCGTTAACTTTAACAACTCTAATATTTGTTTAAGAACTCCCTTTTAGTCATTCAAATCCTAAACTTATGTCTAAGCGGGATTAAGACTAAGTTGACAACTTATCCTCACTGTTCACATTTGTATAACCGAACTCTCTCAAATATTAAGCCGCAAATCAATAGTTAATAGGCCTCTCTCGAATAGCTCTTACGACTACGCATTAAGCACATGAACAGAATAGATGAAGATAAAAACAACTAAAACATTGAAATATAATAATCAAAACATAAAATCCTAGGACGCAATAATCCCAAATTAAAAAGTTTAACACATGTCTGAGCGTAAAGAAACCATAATTAAAAGTATATAGTACGACAGTTTATCAAGCAAGAAAATAAATAAGCCGAGCGTCCTCAACAAAACTCCCTCTGTGCTGTCCAACTCTGCTACAGGCCTCCTCACGGTCAGTCTCTCTCAGTGGCTTCGTTAGATGTGGAGAATCGTCGCAAGAAAATAAATAAGCCGAGCGTCCTCAACAAAACTCCCTCTGTGTTGTCCAACTCTGCTACAGACCTCCTCACGGTTAGCCTCTCTTAGTGGCTTCGTTAGATGTGGAGAATCGTCTAGCTTTGCCCCGGTGGTTCTCCGCAAGATCGGACTAGGACTATTTTCTAAATCGTGCTCTCTATCGATCAGGTTCTCTTGAGTAGTGTCCAAGACTTCCTTATATAGGTAGTGAATGTAACACCCCTAAATAGGGCTTAGAATGCTACTACTATTTAGAATTCCTAAATAGTTGAATCATCTTGAATTAAGTAAAGTCAATTAGGGATTGAATTGAATAATTAACAAATATGAATGCCAACTTAAAGGACTTAATTGGAAGAATGAATGAAATAAGTAACCAATTTAAAGTGACCAAATCAAAATGCATAGCAAATTGGGTGATTGCATGCTAAATTCTATGATTCCCTTAATGCCCTTGATTAAGTTAAGGTTAATGATTAATTAAAGGACATTTTGGACATTTCATAAATCCAATACAGGGGACGTCATCTTCATTCAATTCTTCATTATACCGATTTTGAAGAAGGAAAATAGGGAGAGAGGGTTCTTGTGAGAGAAAGCTTGGATTTATAGTGTCAAAGTTGAAATTGAGCTAAATTCAACTTGGTGGCAGCATTATTAAGGTAAATTCATGCTGTCCAAACTGATTCATGCTTAAAATTCTGATTTAGATGATGTTTAATGCTTAATTGAGTTGTTAGGTTGTTTGAAATGAAGAGAATGATGAAATTGAACTTGTATATATCATGGATAACTTGAATTAGAGTGGAATTTATGTGTAAGTGATGGTGTAACAAAATTAGGTTGCTGGAAATTTGAAATTAGATGTTGTAAGAATTGAATCGTTAGAACTTGTAATTGAGCTATGAAATTAATGAATTGAACATGATCATGATTAGGTAATGAAATTAAGGTGTTAAACAAGCTAAATTGTTAGCAACCAATGCTAGAAAATAAAGATAAGAGTATGAACAATGTCATATAGCCTAGAAACTGTTTTGGTAAGAACATATTGTGTAAACATGCAAAATTAAGCAACTTAACCAACTTACTCTGTTTTGGCCACCTTGAAAAATGAATTAACATTGACTAAACATATTTAGGATTTCATATGAAATGAATTCTAGGGCCAAAACATTGGTTAAAATGAATTTAAGGAATTAAAATGTGAATAGGTGCAATCTACCCATAATTGCTCTGTTCTGGGCAGTAACTTTGAAAATTCACCAAAATTTGTATAGATCGAATTCAAGGCTGAAATTTTAGTGACATGATCCTTAGTATGTCTACATTCATTAGGTGAAACTGAACTGAAATCTGGGTCCTAAGCTGGAAACTGTAATTAGAAATAGTTGGACAGTGCAAACTGTCTAGACAGTGTAAATAACCTGTCTTTGAACAATAAACTGTATTAATTGGATAAGAACTAAAATGAAATCTTATATGGTCATAAATACAATTTTTTTAGCTTTCCAACGGTGTAAATTAATCGAAATTATGACGTACGGATTAAACAATATGACCATTTAAAGGGACAATGTGCAAACTGCCAGGCAACAGTGTCCTGGGCAGTTTGGGACTGTTTTTGCACCTAGAAGCAAACTATTTCCAAAACAGTTTTGGGAAATTGTAACCTATCCAGTTATGTCTTAAAATGAGGTAATAACAATATAAAGAGGAACAAGTAAGAAATGCTTAAAAGGAAGCATAAAAACTGTAGCTAAATGTTAGGTACAAATGTGGTAACATTGCTACTATATATGTGTGACATTATATACATGTTTTGATGAATTGTATGTATTATGCTTGCTAGACCAACGGCAGCAAGTTGTGGAAGAGGAAGAAAAGAGTGGACATCCCAAAGCAAGAGGTAAAGGGATTTGGATACAAGACAAGTGGTTAGCTAGGAGTATTGTGAGTGTAACTATTCTTAGGGTTAGGACTTAGGTCCTAACCAACCTTGCTATTGTCTTAATTCAATGACATTGCCATGTAACATGACCTAATAAATATTTGGCTAATTAAGGGAAGAATGATGTGAATGTCAACTTGTTTGATGCCATGATCTATTTGTTTACTTGAGTGTTAAGCAAATGAAATGAAATGCTTGACATGTTGCATTGCTTATGCCAAAGGTAAGAAATGGCATGCTTGCTTGGAGAATAAGGTACGCACATTGCATACATATGACTGTTTTTGTGATTGATATACATGGCTGGTTGAAATGAAACGAACAATGGTATCACCTTGTATTCATGCCATTCGAATGGCATGGATAAACTTGTCTTGGGAGTTAAGACTCTATAAGCCTAAGGGCTTGGCCTTTGAATGGCATAATCATGTCTTGATTAATGAATTGTATAAAGCTTGAATGAAACTGATAATCAAACAACCTTGGTAGCTAGTTTTGATAGATAGGAGGGCATGCCTTAGAATCTTGAGCTCATATTGGCACTACGATGCATATTGGCACTACGGTGCATATTGGCACGACAGTGCATTTTGGCACTACGGTGCATATTGGCTCTACGGTGTATATTGGCACTTCGGTGCATATTGTTGAAGATTTGATTATCTAGTGAACTAAATACCAAGGGTGTTATAAGATAAATTAATCACTTGAAATGAACATTGTTTGCCTTGGATGTGTGATGTGAACATTACTTGTTTTGTAAGATTCTTGAATGAACATCCTTTCCTTGAAAGATAAACATGAATGATTGTATAACTAGCTACTTCACATGGAAGTTATGCATAATTGATGCTTGTTGTGTAAGAATGCCTACTTGGTACTTGGTGTTTTGGTTGCTTGTCTTCTAAGCAAGATACTCGAATAGCATGATGGGTATATATGATGGATGTTGCTATGTTGAATATATGATATGTGAAGCTTGCCTATGTTTACTCCTTGAATTCGAATAGTACATGACATGTAGTGATGATCTTGATGTTTCGAAATACTTGTAAACTTTGATGTGTATACTTGGAAACTTGCTAGACTTAGTGTTACCTCACTAAGTACATAACTTGTACTTACCATTCTACTCTCCATTCTTCCCATAACAGGTTAAAGACATTTTCAAGAGGATATCTTGAGATTGAAGCAACGTTTTGAAGCAAGCTTGAAACTATGATTTCATACTCTTTGTATTCTCCTAGTTTGGTGGCACTAGAACTTGTAATAGTTAGCCTTGAACATGCATTTTGGGTGTGTATATATGACTAGTATATGTATAACTTGTATGGGCCTATCTTGTAACCAACTTGGTTGACGTAAACTATGTATATGAACTATGTCGATATGTATATAAATAAGTTTGATGTTGCGCATAATGTGAAAGTAATCCAATGAATGTTGAACCTTGTACAATTCGAATGCTAGACCAAAATTGTATGATCATGCATTTGTTCTTATTGCGATTGGTATGATTCGGCAATGCTTGGATTGGAGCTAAGGTATGTTCAAGCATGCATTAACAATGTTACTAGTTAAGGATGCCATTAAATTGTATTTTTGTTTGAAAAAGAATCAAACGAAATGTTTTAAGTAACCACCTTGTATCATTCGAATAGGGTACATGAACTTGTAATAAGAATGAAAGTTGAATCATGTCTAATAGTAACCTATTGTGAAGTATGCCACACTTGTTATTGTTGTTCGAATGATGTATGTGTATTGAATGGAATGGTAAATTGAAATATGTTGTGGTAACTTAGAATATAAGTATGAAATGAAACAAATTAGTACCTAATTTAGCATGCTAAGTGTATTTGTTTTGATTAATGTGGATTACTTGTATGACTTGTATGGTTGTGTTTAGATTACTTGCGTCACAAGTTAAGTATATCGAGATTACTTGTTCGACAAGTAACCTGTCTTTTGCTTTGTTCTCGCCTCGATAACGCTCCTGAATCGGAATACGGCTAACCCAGTGATGGGGTGTTATAGTGAAACTAGGGTTTTAGTACCCTAAAGTTGCGCGACTTCATTAAATAAAGCCAATTGTTTCCTACCTCATTGAATGTTGTGTATCTGGGAGAAAGTCCTCATAGGAGAAGATGGATTCTTCTCCAACTCTTTGTGCCTCGTCAGCTCTAGCCATGCGATATGCTTTTCACCTGCTTCAGCATCTACCAGCATCCTGCACATACACCACAAGCACCACCTTTCCCATGAAAAGCACCAATATATATGACAATTTAAGCACAGGCGGTGTAACTCCCTATCTTCATGCAAATATGTACATTCTAACCTAAATGCAACATAAATGAGCTTTAAGACATGCAAAAGACGAGGGTTAAGGGCATATAAAATAGAATAATTATGCACTTGTCAATATCATCAAGAATTGGCATTTATGTTTCGAGAAAGGAGAACCACGACTTTATAAAAGATCATTATTTATGGGAAGAAATGAGATAAAAGAGAAAAGGCATAATCCAAAGCAAGCTCTTATGGAAAATATCATTACAGTTTGGGGTTTACAAAATCAAAGTAATGTTTTGATATCTATCTCTTCAAAGTTTCATTTATTGTAGAATATCCCAAAGTCAGAGGTTCACAATGTTCTTGTCAGTTGAAAATCAATGACTAAATTGAATTCCCTTCATATCTCCCATCGTGAGTTATACTACAAACTGCTTGAAGTTTCATCAAACTACGTGAAACATTCAAAGCCCCATCATTCAAGTTGTCACAACAATAGGAATTGTTGTGAATATCATAATGGAGTTCATGGTCATGATATTGAAAATTGTTATACTTTTAAACGACAGGTTCAAAACTTTCTGAAGCAGGGGTTTTTGGAAGTCAAAACTGAATGTCAGTCCATTAATATTTGTAACTCAAGAGGTAATGTAACATCTCCTACCCAGTCTAGAAGAAAATCGGATTGAAAGTGTCACCATAGAACAAATCAGAGAAACAAACATTCCATTCAATGAGAAACAAAGGCAAACATATTTGCCAAGTTTTTAAAGTTTAGGGACCAAGGTGTAAATTTGTCAAAGTTCAAGGAATTATCTATAAATTTCTATCAACTCGTATTCTTATAGACTTGGGTCTTGTTATGACTTACAAAAGAAGAAAATTATCAACACATAACTCAATTCCTAACATTTAGGGACTAAACAATGAAGTTTCAAAACTTTAGGGGCCTATTTATAAATTTTAGAGAAATTCAAGGACCAAAGAATCATTCATTTTATAAAAATATTATTATTATTATTAATCACTTCTTGATTATAAAAATTTAATTACAAAGAAAATGGGGACTGAATCGGAGTTCAATGGACAAGGTTATGAATTAGTGACTAAAATACAAAATTGTCAAAATTCGATCACGAGTTTCGAAACTCTTAGTGTACTTTCACCACTATAAAATATTAATTTAAATAATTTCAAACATATGTATTAACTTCTTAAGCGTATTATACACTCAATAACCATATAATTTAGAAATATTTTTATCCAAAGCATCATCATTCTAAGCGTCATACAACTTTAAACTAGATCATGATCAAGAGCTAAAAAGTACCAATTATTGAATTCATTTCAATCTTACCATTCAAGTACTTACCATTTGAAAATCTAAACATCTAATTCATGTCTTACATTTCAAGAATTGCATTGTTTCATGCATATCATCTAAGAAGGTTCTAGTTAATTAAGTTGTTTAAAAGCTATGAATATTGTTAATTTTAGGGTGTTTATGAAATAACACCCAATTACTTGGGCACTACTCATATTAAAACCCTAAATTTAACAATATTGCTAAATTAATTAGCGAATCTAATTAGTTAAAGTGCTAGCACTAATTAAAGAATTAATTCAATTAACTAGATTAATTTCATATTCTAAGTTAAAATGAGTATCAAATGTTCTACTTAAAATCCCCCTTGAATAACATCTCATCGCAATGAGACGCTATCCAACTTAGGACTTCAATGCTTTCCTTTCAATACTCATTTATTTTCTACAATTATCTCTAACAATTATATCTAACTGAATTATATGGTCTATCAAATAAACTATATGCTTGTTTTTAAATCATGCATCCAATCATATAATCTAATCACAATTGAAATTAAATTAATAGTTGAAATAAGGATTAAATTAAATTTAAAACAAACTTTAAACCTCTAATTTTATTTCATATAAGGATGAAATTGAAACATTTTCAAAAGAAAAAGCCCAAACGTGAGATGGAAAAAAAAGCGCATATCCTTCATCTGGGTTAGATAAACGCGCAGATCTGCCCGGGTTGACCCGGTGCCAAAACATAACTGTTTTGACTCACCCTTATAACCCTCTAAACCGAGCCAGCTCGCCCATAATCCACTCATCACTCCCTCTCTTCTCCTATCTCTCTCCCAAACTCTCTGAAATAAACACTTTCTAAACCTTCAAACTCAATCAAAACACATGGTTTTTGATGAATGTTCATCCGTGTTCTTCGTGTTTACGAAGAATACAATGAAAACTTGTCATGAACCACCACCTCAACCATTGTTCGATCCTCAGCCACTGACTTTTGGCCGAGCTCCAGTGTTTGTCGGCCACCGGGATTTGAATCCCGGTGACGTCGGTCGCGGCAAGGCAATTTTTAGACGCCATACCTCTGCCGCACCAAACCCTAAAACTCCCAAAAAAAACTTTATTTTGCCATCCTAATACTAGATCTAAGGCCTGATTCATAAGAATCTCCCTTCTTCCCCTCCTAAATCTAACTAACCGAACCTGCACCCTCTCATTTTCAACTCCTCCATGCCCTTAAACCCTCACCGACAACTAGATAAGATAAGTCATATTTCTCTTTTCGATTTTTATTTGCTTATGTTTTTGTTTAGATCTCATATTTGAAGACTGTTTTTGTGATTTTGTAAGAGATAAAAAGATTCGAAGAGAGGATTACCTTTTGGTGATGCGCGACAGTGATTTCGACAAGGGCTCCTACGATCGATGATGTCACATGCATGCCGTCAGCGGCCAACAAAACCATTATCCATGTGATAAGCTTCTAAACCAATCAAAAATTGCTACGTGTCCCTTGAATCTCAAATTTGGGCGGGAGAAGGGTTTTTTTCCAGATTTATTTGTGTTTAGTTGGGCTTCATTTGTTGTAAATGGGTTTGAGAAGGATTATGAGAACTGTAAATGAGTTGTAAAAATGAGATCTGGGACTTGTAGTTTAAAATGGGCTCTGAGAGTGTAATATGGACATTATAATGGGTTTTTTTCTTTGGACAAATTTTAGGGCTTTTATTATTTATTTGTCTATGTATTTATTTGTTTAAAAAATTTATTATTATATGTATGTATATATACACGCCGGGACAAATTTCGGATATTACAGCTGCCCCTCTATGCTCATTGATGTTGAATAGGAATAAGGAAAAGACCGAGAATACACAAATTTGGCCTTGAGCATCTGACCATCATTGTTGAGCTTCAATTTCTTCTTGTTACGAACTCCCACTCCTTCCATCTCGAGTTGACCATGAAGTCTGAAACAATTCTTTTTATTATGAGCTAATTCATTCTTCTTGGAGATATTGGTCTTCCTCTTTATAGAAGTGACGAACCGATGAGCTTTTCTTTTTAGAAACTCTGTACTTTGCTTAACAACCTCTTCTTATTGGGAGCTTCAGATTCTTTGCTTGACAAACTCTTCTTATTGGGAGCTTCGGATTCTTCGCTGGGTGAACTCTTCACATTAGGAGCTCTATCTTTGCTGGGCGAACTCTTCACATTAGGAATTCTATCTTTCCTGGATGAACTCATCATATTAGGAATTCTTTGATCTTAGCTCATTTCTTGTCAAAACAAATTAAAAATGCATGTATGCGAGTTATAATGATCCTAATTTCTATGTATGATGCATGAACAATATCATATTGAGATCAATTAGGCAGCTTCTGCCTCTTGGAAGACCCGTTTGGCTCTTTCTTCATTAGACTTCCTTGTTGACTCCCGGTCGGCTTTAACACTTTATCTCACATTTGGGATTAGCCTTTGAAACCTCCATTCCACATTTCTGGCCCATTGCTCTAAAGCGTCCCTTCGAGTTTTCACTTTAGACCACTTTTCCCAAAGTGCCCTTTCAGGTTTTCACTTTGTTTCTTTTTTTGTTTTTTCCCTCTTATCTCAAGGTGTTCTTTCGGGTTTTCACCTTGGTTTTTCTTTTTTCCTTTTTTTGAATTAGACTTGACCAGGCCGATCACGTCACTAGAGAGGTGGACATTGACTAGTGAACAAGCATTCATGTTTACATAACACTGTAACCATCCAAAAACTTGGTAATTAAAAGGTCTGAAATAAGCCTACTCTTAAATAGTGTTAAACTTTTGCCAAATCCAGGAGCCTTTACAAAACGATGGTTCAAACTTTCTTTCTTCTTTTTTAAATAGAATAACATGGAGCTGCAGACATTCTCATTCAATCTAGGAAGTTGAGGGACAACAATGGCTCCAGATGTTGTAACACTATCGTGGCCTAATAATATCTCAGAAGCATCCTCCATCTTCATAAATTGTCCCAACTGAGATACTAATCCAAGAGTGTATGATAATGTGTTGGCATTGTGGTTCCAATTATCCCAGCATAAGTATGAAGATAAAAAATCATTGTTCTTAGGGCGGCAGACTTTGTTGTCAATAACAGTTCCAGGTTGCACATTGTTTGAGGACCCCTGGAGACTCTATACTTGATCCAGTGCTTCATAAGTCATAATTTTTGGTGTACTTGCTGGTGTGAGGTTCAACACTATCTTTACTTTATACAATCTTCTTCAATATCCATGAGTGCTAAAGTTCACTGTTGTGCATATTAAGTGCTTCGCAATTGGTGCAAGTGTACACGTTGCAAGTTGTAGTATAGTATAGATATCGTCTCCACAGTGATTGGTGCTACTTCGGGAATCTAACTTCTCACAATGAAAGTAAAAACACAAGTAGGTGATTGTAGGAGTCCTAATTAAGAAGAAAATAAAAGAACGATTAAATAAAAAAAAGATGTAATCGAATAAGAGAGAGTAAGCCGGGTTATTGTTGCGCGTAATAAGTGCTACGCAATTGTGCAAGTATACACGTCGCAAGTTATAGTATAAAAGATATCGTCTCCACAGGGATTGGTGCCACTTCAAGAATCTAGTCTCTTGCACTGTAAAAAGTAAAAACACAAGTGAAGGATTATAGAAGTTTTAACTAATAACTAATCTAGAAAGCAATTAAGTAAAAGAAAAGATGAATTCGAATGAGAGAGATAGGCTAGGTTATCGTGAGTTGAGGTGTGATAGCCGATTAGATTGTCTTGGTAAAAGAGTGCATGGGCAACTCAGTTGCCGTGGCGACTTGCACAACGGGGTTGCCTTGGCAACTAATTGATGGTTGCTTGGGCGACTAGTTGGGCAACTACTTGGGCGACTGGGCAGCAACTTCAAGGTTCGGCAGAGCGTTCTTCAATGGTTTCTTCTTATCCCTAAGTCGAAACTCTAGCTACTTGTGCATGCCTTGATAATACATCCCTGCGTGAATCAAGGGTGAACAACAACCAATCTTGCGCTCCTCTTAGCCGTTGAAATCCTTAACTTATTCCTAAGCCGGATTAATCTTCACCATCATTGGATTGCATAAAGATCATATTCATTCGTTTCTTGAATCTAACTCTCCCGATATTAGATAAATGGATGAAATCACGAGATCCTCTCCCAATTCACTCGCAAACAATAATAAGAATCAAGAATGAATAAACCTTGAAATAGAAAAGTGCAAACTCTTATTACCTAAACAAAAACCAATAGTTTCTCACAACCACAAAACACAATAACCATAGCCAAGTAAATTTAGTTCATGGCTAGGTTCCAAAGAAACACAAGATAAACAATCCCTAGCATGAACCCAATCGAACAAGGAAGAAAAGATGAAGCTTGTCGAAAATTCCTTGCCCTAGATGCTTGCCGAAAATTCCCCTTGCTTCCTCTCTTGGAGTTGTCGAAATTCCCTCTTGCTCTCAATATTGAATTGTCGAAATCTCCTTGATATTTATAGGGCTAGGCCAAAGTCCTTCTTTGAGGAGGAGTTTGAGTTGGAATTAAATTATCTTTAAAGAATATAATTCTTTATTATAATTTTATTCCTATTAGAACTTCTCCTATCCTCTTGGAATTTAATTCTTCTTTAATCTATGCATGGCAATCAAATTCCTTTGGGCTTGGGCCTTGCTCCATGTCATCTTGGGCTTGTAAAATCATGAATTTCGACATCCCTATTGTATTTTATCTTTGTCGACAAATGCCATGGCAACTGGCTCGGCGTCTCCTTCATGCATTGCCCTGGCAACTAGCTCGGCATTGCTTTGGCAAGTGATCCTGCACATACACATACAAAAACACACCAAAGCAGCATCTATTTCCACAAAAATCACCAAGTTATGTAATCAAGCTCAACGATTGAAAGAAACATGGATTAATGCATGAATGGCTAACTATGCAACTAATATGAGCCTAAGTCTAACAATAATATGAGTAAAAAGGGTAAGAAAAATAGTACTTTTGAACACTTATCACACCCCCAAACTCGAACTATTGCTTGTCCTCAAGCAATGCAAACTCATAATTACCTGCCAAGACTTCAAATTTTCACAAACTTAGCTTTGAACTTGATTTCAATTCTACGAACGGGGCACAAAGTATGATTGGCTTTTTATTTTTCGTAAAAGCGAGGAGTTACTCGGAATCAAACTATAATGCTTGTGAGTGTGTGCGAGTTGTGTGCATGTTGATTTTCGGATTCTATGCAAACAATAGGTTTTCAAATTACTTCATTGGGTTCTTTTTAACATGTTTTAACTAGAGCCAATTTCGGGCACCTCTAGTGTTTTATTTTTAGTTTTCTTAAGTTAATTTGATCGACTAGAGCCGGTTTCGGGCACCTCTAGTTAAAAAAATTTTAACGCCTCCTAGAGCCAGTTTCGGGCACCTCTAGTGATCAATTTTTTTAGCATATGCTAGAGCCAATTTCGGGCACCTCTAGCATTCATCCAATTTTTATTCTAATCCCCCAATTAGTTAATTATCCACCTAAGTTTACTAGAACTCCTTAAATCAATCAAACCACAACAGTGTTTCATCAAATTTAGCATTATAGTAAAATTCTAAGTTTTTCCATGGTTATCCTAGAATAAAAATTCTATCAATTAAGTGCATTGGTAAAGTCATCATTGAATATTCATCAAATCTAAGCAATTCTTGTTCCAATTAAAGGCATGGCAAGCAGTTAATGTATCCTAAATGTAATGCTTAAGATTAATGTAACTAAACATGGTAATTACTAAACAATCCCCCAAACTCGAGTGAGGCATTGTCCTCAATGCATGCATAAAAATAGCGAAAAATAACAATAAAAATAAAAATGCATACGAGGACTTACTCCGAGAGTTCGTCATCGTAGATGATTAGTTTCCTTTTGGTCGGTGTCTTGATTCTCTTGCTTGAATGCGATGGTTGTTTTCTTGTTGCCGGGATGTCTTTAGCTTTGGTTGCCGTGGCATCTTCAGGGTTGGTTGCCGTGGCATCAGCTTGTATAGGCACGATGTAGGTTGCCGCGTCATCTTCTTCATTGGTTGCCGGAGCAAGGATCTCGGCAGTAAATTTCCTTAGCATAGTAGTTGTGAGTCTTGTTGTGAAAAAGGAAACAAAGAAAACCCTGAAAACTAGAGAAAAAAAATCTCCTAAAAAAATGAAAATAAAAAGAAAAGGAAAAAGAAAATACTGAGAGGAGAGCATGCTCATGCATCTCCTAGGTTGACCACTTCCTTGTTACGTTCCACATGGGCACCATTGTAGTGCTTCAATCTTTGTCCATTAACTTTGAATTCATGGTTGTCAGAGATGGACTTGATTATCACAGCAAGTGGGAGAATGGTTTGACGACTTGAATGGTCCCGACCATCTTGATTTCAGCTTTCCGGGAAAAGTTTTAGCCGAGAATTGAATAGGAGAACTAGTTGCCCTGGCGTGAATTGTCGTGGCAATAGTTTCTTGTCATGCCATCGCTTTGTTTTCTCCTTGTAGATTCGTGCATTGTTATAGGCGAGTGCACGAAATTCTTCTATCTCATTGAGATCCATCAAGCGCTTTTGTCGGCATTTTCCCAATCCATATTCACGGTCTTGATTGCCCAAAGACGCGCCTTGTGCTCGATTTCCACGGTAGATGACATGTTTTACCATAGACAAGCCGAAAGGGGACATACCTAATGGTGTTTTGAATGCAGTGCGATATGCCCAAAGTGCATCATCTAGTCTTAATGACCAATCCTTCCTTGAGGGATTTACAACTTTCTCGAGTATTCCCTTCAACTCCCGGTTGGAAATTTCTGCTTGCCCGTTGGTTTGTGGGTGATATGCCGTGGCGATCTTGTGTGATATGCCAAGCGTTGCAACATCTTGGCAATTTAGTCTGTTGTCAAAATGCTTGCCCTGTCGCTGATAATTGCTCTCGGCATCCCAAACCGTGTAAATATGTTTTTCTGCAGGAATCGTTGCACGGTCTTGGAATCGTCGTTGGGAACTGCAGCTGCCTCTACCCATTTAGACACATAGTCGACGGCGAGTAAGATGTAGAGGTTGCCGAATGAAGATGGGAAAGGTCCCATAAAATCGATCCCCCATACATCGAACAGTTCTACCTCGATGATGTTCTGGAGTGGCATCTCATGTCGTCTAGAGATATTGCCCGCCCTCCGCAACGATCACATTACTTGTAAAAGTCTTGGGCATCTTTGTACAATGTTGGCCAATACAAACCGGATTGCAAGACTTTGGTCATGGTACGAGTTCCTCCAAAATGTCCTCCACGGGGTGAAGAATGGCATTGCCGGAGTACATTCTGTTGCTCTTCTTGAGGACACATCGGCGTATAACCCTGATCTGCACATTGTTTAAACAAAAGAGGCTCGTCCCAAAAGTAATGCTTAGCATTATGGCGGAACCGCTTCTTCCCTTGGTGAGTAATGTCATACGGAAAAATACCACAAACAAGGAAGTTAACTAAATCTGCGTGCAGGGTATTGCGAGGCATGTCTTTGCCGTAGTGTCCGCTCCCAAAATTGCCGAGGGCGTGTGCGTCAAAGGCGCTACGGCGTCGAGAGTTGCCGAGGCGTGTGCATCCATGGTTGCCGAGGCGTCATGGGCTGTCGAGGCGTCAAGGGTTGCCGAGGCGATTAGAATTTGTTCATCCGGGAATGCATCGCATATCTCTAGATCCGCGTCCTCCTCCCTATTGCGTTCCAAACGTGATAAGTGAACGGCCACTTGATTTTCTGTTCCTTTCCTGTCCTTAATTTCAATATCAAATTCTTGTAAAAGTAATATCCAACGAATCAAACGAGGTTTAGCATCCTTTTTAGCAAATAAGTATTTGATTGCCGAATGGTCCGTATGAACAATTACCTTTGTACCAATTAAATAGGATCGAACTTGTCAAATGCGAAAACTTCTGACTAGTAACTCTTTCTCCGTTGTTGTGTAACTCACTTGAGCATCGTTAAGAGTTTTACTAGCGTAGTATATCACATGGAAGGTTTTACTGTGCGTTGGCCTAGGATCGCTGCTCCTACCGCGAAATCACTTGCATCACACATGAGCTCAAAGGTAGCGTCAACTGGTGGAACGACAATGGGTGCCGAGGCAAGCTTTTTCTTTAGGGTTTCGAATGCTTGAGTGCAAGAATCATCAAAATCGAAGACTTTATCCTGTTCAAGCAGATTACACAAAGGTTTAGTGATTTTAGAAAAATTATGAATGAACCTCTGTAAAAAACTGCATGTCCAGAAAACTTTGAATTCCTTTAACCGAATTTGGTGGGGGTAATCTCTCGATCACGTCCACCTTGGCTTTGTCTACTTCAATTCCCTTGGATGAAATCTTGTGGCCGAGCACTATTCCTTCATCTACCGTAAAGTGGCATTTCTCCCAATTGAGGACTAAATCTGTTTCTTCGCATCTTGCCAACACCCTCTCTAAATTGCCGAGACAGCCGTCGAAGTCATTACCAAAAACCGAAAAATCATCCATGAAGATCTCAAGGAAGTCTTCGACCATGTCTGAAAAGAGTGCCATCATGCATCTTTGGAAGGTTGCCGGGGCGTTACATAATCCGAACGGCATCTTTCGGAAGGCATAAGTACCGTATGGGCATGTGAAGGTTGTCTTTTCTTGATCTTCTGGTGCTATGGCAATCTGATTGTAACCTGAATAACCATCAAGAAAACAGTAAAGGGTTTACCCGCAAGACGGTCAAGCATTTGATCAATAAAGGGTAATGGGAAGTGATCTTTCCTAGTGGCTTTGTTTAGCTTTCGATAGTCCATACAAACCCTCCAACCGGTCAGATCCTGGTTGGGATAAGTTCATTATTTTCATTGCTTACCACTGTTATACCTCCCTTTTTCGGCACACATTGTACCGGACTTACCCACGTACTATCGGAGATAGGGTATATAATGCCGGCGTCAAGCCACTTGATGATTTCTTTCATTACAACCCCTTTCATGGCATGATTTAGTCTCCTCTGGGCCTCAATTGATGGTTTGTGATCATCTTCCAACAAGATCTTGTGCATGCACACCAGGGCTAATTCCCTTCAAGTCGGCAATTGTCCACCCTATTGCCTTTTTATGTAGCTTCAACATGTTGATCAGCTTCTTTTCTGCTCAGGCTGTAACTTAGAGGAAATAATTACAGGTAATGTATTATCGGTCCCTAAGTATACATATTTGATTTGCTCGCAATTGTTTCAACTCAAGAATTGGTGGATTTTCGATAGAGGGTTTTTCGATCTTACCTTCCTTACCGAGTAGTCTAGTGGTTCAAAGTATGTACTGGTCGATTGACTAGCCAATTTGCCTCTTCGGTTGTTCCTTATCGACCGGTTCTTCATACTCCTCGGGTTCTTCTTGATCGGCAATGTAGTTGCCGAGGCAACTAAATTCCTCATCAAAGTTAAACTATGCCGTGGCATGAAGTAGTTGGCATTCTTACGGATCATCGGCATGCCTTAGTGTTTGGAACACATTTAGTTTTACCTGCTGGTCATTCACCCTCATTGTGAGTTCTCCTTTTCAACATCAATCAAAGTTCTCCTGCCGCTAGGAATGGTCTCCCGAGAATGATAGGTGCATGCTCATCCGCTTCACAATCCAAAACAATAAAGTCAGCGGGAAAAATAAATTTATCAACTTTTACCGGTATGTCCTCGATTTTTCCCTCGGATGCACATAGGATCGTCGGCTAGCTGTAGCATAATCTGTTGTAGGTCTTGCCTTCCCGATTCCTAGTTTCGGAAAACCGATTTAGGCATCAAGTTTATGCTAGCCCCTAGGTCGCATAGTGCTTTCCCGACATAGTGATTTCCAATAGAACAGGGTATTGTGAAACTTCGGGATCCTTCAACTTGGGCGGCATGCGATTGTGCAACATTGCCATGCATCCCCCTCTGTCGCGCAAACTGTTTCAAACTCTCCTAGCCTTGTTCTCTTGGACACAATGTCTTTAAGAAACTTGGCATAGTTTGGCATTTGTTCAATTGCTTCCACCAATGGCAAGTTGATGTGGACTTGCTTTAGGATATCAAGAAACTTCTTGAATTGGTATTCTTGCTTTTTTCGCTTCAACCTTTGTGGGAATGGTGGTGGAAGTCGAATATCTTCTATCCTTTCATTGGTTTGAAACCTGATTGACGGCATTGCCGGGACATCTGGAGTTGCCGATGCATGCTTATCACAAGAAGCCGAGGCGTCATCGGTTGCCGAGGCATGTTTATTGCCGGTTGCCGCGGCAATTCCTGGTTCAGCATCTGAGGCTTTGCCGCTAGGTTCGTCTTGATCTTTTTGTGGAGTTTTGTTTGACGAGCGGGTTTGAACCTCTCTAAGTTGTTGGCCACTTCTGGTGGTGATTGCCTTACATTGCTCATGGCCAGTTCCTCTTGCGACTTCAGTATCGCTAGGTAAACCTCCTTGTGGTCTAGTGTTCAGATTTTGAGCAAATTGTCCGACTTGATTTTCCAATGATTTGATTGCCGCCTCTTGGTTTTGCAATCTCATCTCGGTCCTGTTAATAAAAGCATCAGTTCTTTTTATGAAATTACTATTCTCAGCCATATAAGATTCAGTTTTCATCATAAAAGCATTTAGAGAATTTTCCAAAGAACTAGATGTTGTCGGTTGTTCTTTGCATCCATTGCCGTGGCATATTTCTTTGGAATCCCGATGCTTGTGCATTCTGATTGTTCTGGTTTAGAGCATTGTTGGGATTACTCCATGAAAATTCGGGTGCTTCTTCCAAGCTGGATTGTATGTATTGGACATCATGTTGTTGCCCGATTGTAATTCCCCACATAGAAGCTAGATTCGGATTCTGCATACATTCGGAAGAATTATGGTTATCACCACATAACTCACAAAAAGAATCCATTACCTTGACTTCATGTGTGTTGTTTGGTTTTTGCATGTTACGGACCATCTTGGTTAAAGCGGCCAATTGTGCGAAATTGAATCGATGATCCTAGTTCATGTATTGTGGCTTAGCGTCTAACTCCTCCTCTTCTAGTAGATGGGAATTGATAGTCATTCTTGGCCAGCCTGTTTAAGATTTGCATTGCTTCTTCCGGCGACTTATCTAGGAGTATGCCGTTTCCGAGGCATCTAGCATCATCCTTGTTGGTGTATTCACGGCGTTGTAAAACATTGTTACTTGAGTCCACACCGGGAATCCGTGTAGAGGGTATTTGTGTAGAAGTTCTCTATATCGCTCCCAAGCCTCGTACATGGATTCATCATCCTACTGTCGAAAAGAAGTAAAGTCATTCTGAAGCTTATCGATTAAATTTGTAGGATTAAATCTAGCAAGGAAATCACGACAAAGATCAGTCCAAGATGCTATGGATCCGGCAGAATGCTATTTAGCCATGCTTTCACCCTATCCCTCGGTGAATAGGGGAATAATCTTAATCGTAAGACATCGGGGTGACTCGTGTATCTTGAGCGAGTTGCAAATCTCGAGGAAAGATTTCAGATGTTGTCGTGCATCTTGATTCTTTGAGCCGCCAAATTAACCTATTGTGTTGATCACATTAAACATTACGGTTTCAACTCAAAGTGGTCGGCTTCAATTTCAGGTGCGACAACTCACGGGTTAAGTCCATCAAGATCTTCTTCAAGATAGTCTCGAATAGTTCATTTCGTGCAAGAATCACTCCTCCTCCCCGCTCGAACATCTTGATTAATATTGCCGTCTTGATTTGCCATTGCTTCTCTTATCCTTCGTCTAAGTCTTTGTAAGGTTCGTTCGATTTACGGATCAAAGGGATATTCGGTGAAGTCGGTCTCGCCTGGTCATATACCAATGCAAAACCAAAGTTTGTTAGCCCTTTGAATTTTAAACAAGAAAAGTAAAAGAAAGTGCAAGAAAGTAAAAACAAAGTCGCTATTGCCAATCCCCGACAGCGGTGCCAAAAAACTTGTTGCGCGTAATAAGTGCTACGCAATTGTGCAAGTATACACGTCGCAAGTTATAGTATAAAAGATATCGTCTCCACGAGGATTGGTGCCACTTCAAGAATCTAGTCTCTTGCTTTGTAAAAGTAAAAACACAAGTGAAGGATTATAGAAGTTTTAACTAATAACTAATCTAGAAAGCAATTAAGTAAAAGAAAAGATGAATTCGAATGAGAGAGATAGGCTAGGTTATCGTGAGTTGAGGTGTGATAGCCGATTGGATTGTCTTGGTAAAAGAGTGCATGGGCAACTCGGTTGCCGTGGCGACTTGCACAACGGGTTGCCTTGGCAACTAATTGATGGTTGCTTGGGCGACTAGTTGGGCAACTACTTGGGCGACTGGGCAGCAACTTCAAGGTTCGGCGGAGCGTTCTTCAATGGTTTCTTCTTATCCCTAAGTCGAAACTCTATCTACTTGTGCATGCCTTGATAATACATCCCTGCGTGAATCAAGGGTGAACAACAACCAATCTTGCGCTCCTCTTAGCCGTTGAAATCCTTAACTTATTCCTAAGCCGGATTAATCTTCACCATCATTGGATTGGATAAAGATCATATTCATTCGTTTCTTGAATCTAACTCTCCCGATATTAGATAAATGGATGAAATCACGAGATCCTCTCCCAATTCACTCGCAAACAATAATAAAAATCAAGAATGAATAAACCTTGAAATAGAAAAGTGCAAACTCTTATTACCTAAACAAAAACCAATAGTTTCTCACAACCACAAAACACAATAACCATAGCCAAGTAAATTTAGTTCATGGCTAGGTTCCAAAGAAACACAAGATAAACAATCCCTAGCATGAACCAATCGAACAAGGAAGAAAAGATGAAGCTTGTCGAAAATTCCTTGCCCTAGATGCTTGCCGAAAATTCCCCTTGCTTCCTCTCTTGGAGTTGTCGAAATTCCCTCTTGCTCTCTATATTGAATTGTCGAAATCTCCTTGATATTTATAGGGCTAGGCCAAAGTCCTTCTTTGAGGAGGAGTTTGAGTTGGAATTAAATTATCTTTAAAGAATATAATTCTTTATTATAATTTTATTCCTATTAGAACTTCTCCTATCCTCTTGGAATTTAATTCTTCTTTAATCTATGCATGGCAATCAAATTCCTTTGGGCTTGGGCCTTGCTCCATGTCATCTTGGGCTTGTAAAATCATGAATTTCGACATCCCTATTGTATTTTGTCTTTGTCGACAAATGCCATGGCAACTGGCTCGGCGTCTCCTTCATGCATTGCCCTGGCAACTAGCTCGGCATTGCTTTGGCAAGTGATCCTGCACATACACATACAAAAACACACCAAAGCAGCATCTATTTCCACAAAAATCACCAAGTTATGTAATCAAGCTCAACGATTGAAAGAAACATGGATTAATGCATGAATGGCTAACTATGCAACTAATATAAGCCTAAGTCTAACAATAATATGAGTAAAAAGGGTAAGAAAAATAGTACTTTTGAACACTTATCAGTTATCGTGAGTCATGGTGTGATAATTGAATAGAACGTCGTGGTAATTGAGTGCTAGAGTAGCTCAAATGCTTCAACAATTGAATCTAGTCGGATTGCTGGGGAATTTTTACGACAACCTGGGTAATTCTGCGACAACTTGGGCAGGTCTGCGATTGTCTGGGCAAGTCTGCGATTGCTTGGGCAACTAGGAATAGAGCGATTGCCTGGGAAATTGGGCGACAACCTTCAAAGTTTGGTTAAGCATTCTTCAATGGTTTCTCATCATTCGTAACTCAAAACGCTGTTAATCGTGCATGTCTTTATAATACATCTATGCGTGAACCAAGAGTGAACAACAACCTATCTTGCGCTCCTTTTAGCCGTTGAAATTCGCAACTCATCCCTAAGTCAAATTAGTATTCACCATCGATTGATTGAATAAAGACCATGCTCATTCGTTTCTTGAATCTAACTCTCCTAATAATAGGTAAATGGATGAATTCACGAGATCATCTCCCAATTCACTCGCAAAATTTAAGAATCAAGAATGAACAAACTTTGAAGTAAAATTGCAAAATCAGTACCTAAACAAATCCAGTCGTTCTCACAACCACAAAAACACAATAACCCAAGCCAAATAAGTTTAGTTCATGACTGGGCACAAATAAACTCAAGAATAAAATCCCTAAACATGAATCTAATGTAAGCAAAAGAAAGAAGAAGAAGAAATCGAAACAGCCCCTAGGGTTTTCTCTCCAATCGCACCTCCCTTGAAGTAGTCGGCTAGGTCTCTTATTTATAGGAGTTGGATAGGTCAAAGTCTTTCTTGAGGAGGAAGTTATGTTGGAATTAAATAGAATAAAAGAAATAGATCTCTTTTATTATATATTCATTCGTCTAAAAACTTCTCCTAAAACTCTTGGAATTTAATCTCCCTTTGATCTCCAATAACTCCTCATAAATCTAAATTTAAATCTTCATTAAATGCTTCATGGAAATCCAAATCTTTGGGATTTATTTCTTGCTTTTCGTGCTTACCCCTAATGAAGTGGATTTGTCCCGACATGCTTCAGCAATCTGCTCAGCATGGCATGTAGAAGACAACTTCGATTGCCTTGGCAGACCCTCCAGTTTGGCATTTGGAAAATAGCTTTGACTGCTTTGGCAGATCCTTCAGTTTCCTTCCTTAGCTGCCACGGCAATCTCCTACTAGCTTGGGCAATTAGATCTTGCACACACAAAAACACACACCAGTAGTACCTTTTTCCAGAAAATCAACTAAATTATGAAATCAAGCATGACGGTAAAGGAAATCATGAAAACATGCATGAATGCCTAACAATGCAACTAAAATGAGCCTAAGTATAACAATAATATGAGTAAAAAGGGTTACAAAAATAGTACTTTTGAACACTTAACACACCCCCAAATTTGAATTATTACTGTCCTCAAGCAATGCAAATCTAACAATTACCTGCCAAGACTGATCAAAGACATGCTTCAAACTTGAATTCAAATCTCAGAACCATGGCACAAAATATGATCACGTTTTGGATTTTTCGGATGGCACAAAAATTTCCCGGAACCAGACTATAATGCTCGTGACAATGTGTGTGCGTAGTTGTGTACAAGTTGATTTTCAAGATTCAATGTGAACAATAGGTTTTTATCAATTTAATTATCGGGGTATTTTTCATCTTTTTACTAGAGCCAATTTCGAGCACCTCTAGTAAAGCAAGCAATTTCTTATTTTAATTAATTTAATTAATTTTTTTGTCGACTAGAGCATATTTGGGCACCTCTAGCGATATCTTTAATTTGCAACTACTAGAGCCAGTTTTGGGCACCTGTAGCAAGAAATTAACATTTTATTTTAAATTTACCCAAATTTTAAGCAACCTAAGTTCACCAAGTTTATTTCAATCAACAAGCCACAACCGTGTTCATAATATTTTGCATCATAGTAAAATTCTAAGTTTTTTTCATGAAATCCTAAAATTTAAAGGTTCTTTCAATTAAGTGCAGTGGCAAAAATTCATCATTGGGTATTCAACAAGTCTTAAGCAATTAAAAAATCAATTAAAGGCATGGCAAGTAACATATGCAACCTATATGCTATTACTAATTATGAATGCAACTAAACATGAAACTAACTAGAAACCAATACCCCCCAAACTCGAGAGAAGCATTGTCCTCAATGCATGCAAAAATTAAAATAAAATTCAAATGAGTTAGTCAACCCATAGTCCGACCAATCCTTTCGAGAATGACTAACAACTTTTTCAAGGATAACCTTCAATTCACGATTGGAAATTTTGGCTTGCCCGTTTGTCAGTGGATGATATGCTGTGGCAATTTTGTGCGTCACTCCAAATTGCTCTAGTATTTTGGCGATTAGCCTATTGTCGAAGTGGGTTCCTCCGTTTGTCGAAGTGTGAATATGTTTTTCTGCAAGAATTTATGCATAGTCTTGGAATCGTTGCTGGGAACTGCAGTTGCTTCTACCTATTTAGACACGTACTCCACAGCAAGTAGGATGTATACATTTTAGAAAGAAGATGGGAGGGGTCCCATGAAATCGATCCCCCACGCGTCAAATAACTCGACCTCAAGGATATTCTGTATTGACATCTCGTCTCGGTATGAAATATTCCCTGTTTGCTGACATCGATCACACCTCTTGTAGAAGTCTTGAGCATCTTTGTAAAGTGTTCACCAATAGAAACCAGATTGCAAGACTTTGGTTGCGGTGAGAATGCCTCCAAAATAACCTCCCTAGGGTGGTGAATGGCATTGTCGGAGCACGTTTGCTGCTCTTCATCGGGAATGCATCGTCTAATAACCTGGTCTGCATATTGTTTAAATAAAAGAGGCTCGTCCTCTTTCCTTGGTAAGTAAGATCGTGAGGTAAAATATCACTAACAAGGAAATTCACTAAGTCTGCATACCATGGAATTGCTGAAGCAATTACTACTGTTGTTGCCATGGGTATTACCGAGGTAGTCCCTACTGCGGTTGCCTAGGCATCGATAGTTGGGGCTGCCTTGGCCATTAACAACAGCTCATCCGAGAATGCATCAATGATTTCAACTTTTGTGTCATCGTCTTTTCCTTATTCTAGGCGTGACAAATGGTCAGCGACTTGGTTCTTGGTACCCTTCTGTCCTTAATTTCAATGTCAAACTCTTGTAAAAGTAAAATCCAACGAATTAAACTCGGCTTGGCATCTTTCTTGGCAAAAAGGTACTTAATTTCTGAATGGGCAGTATGAACAATTACCTTGGTCCCGATCAAGTATGAACGAAATTTATCAAAGGCAAAAACTACAGCTAGTAACTCTTTTTCCGTAGTGGTGTAGTTCACTTGAGTTTCATTAAGAGTTTTACTAGCATAGTAAATCACATAAAAGATTTTACCTATTCGTTGACCTAGTACTGCTCCTATTGCAAAGTGCTTGCATCACATATAAGTTCAAAATGTAAGGTCCAGTTAGATGGAACGACAATGGGTGCCGAGGCAAGTTGCTTCTTTAAGGATTCGAATGCTTGGATGCATGAGTAATCAAAATTAAAAGCTTTGTCCACATGTAAAAACCTGCATGACTGAGGAAGCTTCAGATTCCTTTGACTGAAGTTGGTGGCGGCAATTTTTCAATCACTTCCACCTTGGCTCTATCGACTTCAATTCCCTTGGATGAGATCTTGTGACCAAGCACTATACCCTTATCTACCATAAAGTGGCACTTTTCCCAATTAAGCACTAGATTTGATTCTTCACATCGTGTTAGCACTTTCTCCAAATTGCCTAGGCAATTGTCGAAGTTGTCACTGAATACCAAAAAATTGTCCATGAAGATTTCTAGTAAATTTTCCACCATGTCGGAGAAAATTGCCATCATACATCTCTAGAAGGTTTCTAGAGCATTACATAATCCAAACGGTATTCTTTGAAAAGCGTAGGTACCATACGGGCATGTGAAGGTGGTCTTTGCCTGATCATCTAGTGCTATGGTAATTTGGTTATAACCTGAGTAACCATCAAGAAAACAATAAAAAGATTTACCTGCAAGTCGGTCAAGCATTTGGTCAATAAATGGCAAAGGAAAGTAATCTTTCCTAGTAGCTTTATTTAACTTGGGGTAGTCCATGCAAACCCTCCAACCGGTCACAGTCCTATTTGGGATTAGTTTATTGCTTTCGTTGCTTACCACAGTTATACCTCCCTTTTCTGGTACACATTGTATCGGGCTTACCCATGTACCATCGGAGATAGGATAGATGATGTCAGCATCAAACCATTTGATGATTTCCTTCCTCGTGACTTCCTTCATAGCAGGGTTAAGCCTCATTTGTGCCTTAATTTTTGGTTTATGATCATCCTCTAATAGAATTTTGTGCATACACAATGCCGGGCTAATTTCCTTCAAGTCGGCAATTGTCCACCCTATTGCCTTTTTGTGCAAAGTCAACATGTCGATCAACCTCTTTTCTTGTTCAGGCTACAACTTAGAAGAAATTATTACAGGTAAAGTGTTATCGTTCCCAAAGTAGGCATATTTCAATTGCCCTGGTAATGGTTTCAATTCAAGAATAGGAGGTTGCTCTATAGAGGGTTTTCGATTTTACCATCCTTACCTGAGTAGTCCAATGGTTCAAAACACTTACATGGACGACTTGCTATCCAATTGGCTTCATCATGTTATTCATCGTCTGACTCTTCAAACTCCTCGAGTTTAATTGCCTGGGAAATGTAATTACTGAGGCCATTCTCCTTGGCAATGTTATTGCCAAGGCAATGTTCTTCCACGTCAAAATCAAATTTGGTTGTAGTATAGAGTAATTGACATTCTTCTGGATCATCAACATGCTTTAGGGTCTATAATACATTCAGCTTGACTTTCTGGTCATTAACCCTCATCGTGAGTTCTCCCTTTTCAACATCAATCAACGTTCTTCCCGTAGCTAAGAAGGGTCTCCCAAGGATAATGGGTGCGAACTCATCTGCTTCACAATCCAAAACAATGAAATTAGCGGGAAAAATAAATTTATCAACTCTTACCAGTATATCCTCAATTTTTCCCTCTGGATGCACATAGGATCTATCAGCAAGCTGTAACATAACTATTGTAGGCCTTGCCTTCCCAATTCCCAATTTCTGGAAAACTGATTTGGGCATCAAATTTATGCTTGCTCCAAGATCGCACAATGCTTTCTCGACATAGTGGTTTCCGATCGAACATGGTATTGTGAAACTGCCGAGATCTTTAAGCTTGGGTGGCATGCGATTATGCAACATGGCCATGCATCCTTCTGTAACAGCAACGATTTCAAATTCACATAGCCTAGTCTTTTTAGAGACGATGTCTTTAAGGAACTTAGCATAGTTCGGCATTTGTTCTATTGCTTCAACCAATGGCAAGTTGATGTGGACTTTCTTCAAGATGTCAAGGAACTTCTTGAACTGGTATTCTTGCTTCTTCTGTTTCAACCTCTGTGGGAATAGTGGTGGAAGTCGGATGTCCTGAATCCGTTCTTTGCATTGAATTTGATTTGAGGAATTGCCAATGCATTAGGACTTGCCGAGGCATGCTTGGTTTCCGAAGTGATGGCAACGGGTATTACCGAGGCATGGGTATCTGGTATTGCCTTGGCATCAGGGCTTGCCAAGGCACGAGCATGTGGAGTTGCCTTGGCAATTTCTGACTTGTCATTTTTAACGGAGGTTTTGTTGGAGGATTCATCTTTTTGGATAAGGGGTTGCTCTCCTAGGCACGAGCATGTGGAGTTGCCCAGCATGTGGAGGTGCATCATTAAGCTTTAGTCCACTCTAGGTGGTGATTACTTTACACTTCTCATGGCCTATTCCTTTGGCGACCTCAGTATCGCTAGGTAAACCTCCTGGCGGTCTCATATTCAATTTTTGATCAAATTGCCCCACTTGTGTCTCCAAGGATTTCAAGGTTGCTTCTTGATTTTGCAATCTCATCTCCGTCCTGTTCATAAAAGCATCAGTCTTCTTCGTGAAATTACTATTCTCAGCCATATAAGATTCAATTTTTAACATGAAAGCATTGAGAGAATTTTCCAAGGAACTGGATGGTGTCGATTACTACGGTATCTGTTGCCGTGGCATGTTCTGCTGGAATCCTGATGCTTGTGTGTTTTGACTGTTCTGACTAATGGCGTTGTTTGGGTTGCTCCATGAAAAAATAGGGTGCTTCATCCAAGCTAGATTGTATGTGTTGGACATCACATTGTTGTTTCGGTTGTAGTTTCCAATGTAAAAGCTAGATTTTGGGTTCTGCGAACACTTAGAAGAATCATGGTTACCATTACATAGATCACAAAGTGAATTTACTACCTTGATCTCCTGTGTGTTGCTAGGTCGTTGCATGTTCTTAACCATGTTGGTTAATGCAGCCAATTGTGCAGAAATAGATCATGATGAATCAAGCTCATTTATCGTGGCATTGCGTCTGACTATTCCCCTTCGGGTGGTTGGGAACTAATAATCGTTATTAGCAAGATGGTTCAGAATCTCTATCGCTTCCTCAGGTGACTTGTCGAGGAGTATTCCATTTGCCATGACATCATCATCCTCGTCGGCGTGTTCACTCAGTTGTAGGACATCATCACTTGCGTCCACAATGGGAATCCGTGCATGGGACATTTGTGTAAAATCTCTCTGTAGCGTTCCCAAGCCTCGTACATGGATTCATTGTTTGCTTGCCGAAAAGAAGTAATATTATGACACAACTTATCAGTCATATTTGTAAAACTAAATCTAGCAATAAAATCACAACACAAATCCATCCAAGATCCTATAGATCCGGATGGAATACTACTCAACCACGTTTTTGCCCTATCCCTCAGTGAATAGGGAAATAATTTTAGCCTTAAGATATCTTCATGGACTCCTTGTAACTTGAATGAATTGCAAATCTCCAGGATGATTTGAGATGTTGTCTGGCATCTTCTGTTGCTGAGCCGCCAAATTGACCAATTGTGTTGATCATGTTGAACATCACAAGTTTTAATTCAAAGTGGGCGGCTTCTATCTTGAAAGTGACAACTCCTGGATTAAGACTGTTGAGATCTTCCTCTAAGTAGTCTTATATAGGTCTATTCCGAATAGGTTGTACGAATGGATCTCCTCCTCCTCTTGCTACGGCATTCTGGTTACCATTGGCATTCAGATTGCCGTCTGGGTTATCATGTTCTTATGCCATTGCTGCTCGTTGTTCTCGTCTTCTTTTATGAAGATCTCATTCTATCTCGGGTTCAAGTGGGTAGTCTTGTGATGTTGGTCTAGCCCTGGTCTTACACAGATGCAAAACCAATGTTGTAAGTCCCTTGAAACCGATTAGAAATAAAACAAAAATAAAAAACAAAAATAAATAAAGGTGAAAGAAATAAAAAACAAAGTCGCTATTGCCAATCCCCGGCAACGGCGCCAAAAACTTGTTGCACGTATTAAGTGCTTTGCAATTGGTGCAAGTGTACACGTCGCAAGTTATAATATAGTATAGATATCATCTCTACAGGGATTGGTGCTACTTCGGGAATCTAACTTCTCGCAATGAAAGTAAAAACACAAGTAGGTGATTGTAGGAGTTCTAATTAACAAGAAAATAAAAGAACAAATAAATAAAACGAAGATGTAATCGAATAAGAGAGAGTAGCTCGGGTTATCGTGAGTCGTGATGTGATAATTGAATGGACCGTCGTGGTAATTGAATGCTAGAGTAGCTCAATTGCTTCAACAATTGAATCCAGTCGGATTGCTGAGTCAATTCTGCGACAACCTGGGCAATTCTGCGATTACCTGGGCATGTCTGCGATTGCCTGGGCAATTAGGCGGCAACCTTTAAAGTTCAGCGAAGCGTTCTTCAATGGTTTCTCGTTATCTCTAACTCGAAACGTTGTTAATTGTTCATGTCTTTATAATACATCCCTGCGTGAACCAAGAGTGAACAACAACCTATCTTGCACTCCTTTTAACCATTGAAATTCGCAACTTATCCCTATGTTGAATTAGTCTTCACTATCGATTGATTGAATAAAGACCATGCTCATTCGTTTCATGAATCTAACTCTCCCAATATTAGATAAATGGATGAATTCACGAGATCATCTCCCAATTCACTCGCAAAATTTAAGAACAAAGAATGAACAAACTTTGAAGTAAAATTGCAAACTCAATACCTAGACAAATCCAATCGTTCTCACAACCGCAGAAGCACAATAACCCAAATCAAATAAGTTTAGTTCATGGTTGGGCACAAAATAAACTCAAGAATGAAATCCCTTAACATGAATTTAATGGAAGCAAAAGAAAGAAGAAGAAGAAGAAGAAGAAGAAGAAATCGAAACAACCCCTAGGGTTTTCTCTCCAATTGCACCTCCCTTGAAGTAGGCGGCTAGGTCTCTTATTTATAGGAGTTGGTTAGGTCAAAGTCTTTCTTGAGGAGGAAGTTAAGTTGGAATTAAATAGAATAAAAGAAATATATCTCTTTTATTATATATGTATTCCTCCTAAAACTTCTCCTAAAACTCTTGGAATTTAATCTCCATTTGATCTCAAATAACTCCTCATAAATCTGAATTTAAATCTTCATTAAATGCTTCATGGAAATCCAAATCTTTGGGATTTATCTCTTGCATTTCGTGCTTATCCCTAATGAAGTGGATTTGTCCCGACATGCTTCAGCAATTTGCTTAGCATGGCATGTAGAAGACAACTTCGATTGCCTTGGCAGACCCTCCAGTTTGGCACTTGGAAAGCAGCTTCGACTGCTTTGGTAGATCCTTTAGTTTCCTTGCTTAGCTTCCATGGCAATCTCTTACTCGCTTGGGGAATTAGATCCTACACACACAAAAACACACACCAGCTGTACCTTTTTCCACAAAATCAACTAAATTATGAAATCAAGCATGACGGTGAAGGAAATCACGAAAACATGCATGAATGCCTAATAATGCAACTAAAATGAGCCTAAGTCTAACAATAATATGTGAAAAAAGGGTTATAAAATAGTACTTTTGAACACTTAACATTCACTTGTATCTTTCAAAACATAGTAATACCAAGAAATCTTCTACTTTTAAAGAATTATACTAGTTTACTTGCAAGATGCTTCAGAAATAAAAGGGAGCTCGAAAGAGAACTCATGAATTTTATTGAGGCTTATAAGCAGGAATACAATGAGATTTGAAAAAAAAGTCATGGCAAACTAAAATAACAAAATCAAGAAAAAAAGTTTGCTCCCCAAGTATTCACCACATGAGGGATTCTGCAACCCCATTGACTGAATATAACTTTAAGTTCAAACCCTTGTCCAACAAACTTTGAATGTTGTTGAGATGTCTTTAGATATGAAATCCCTTCCGAAATACCAAGTGTTCGAGTGGTTTAAATTCCCGGATGCTTATTCTTAACGCATCTGAGCCACCCTTTACGGGTTTTCAACCCATATTCTTCTTCAGTTTCATGACACTCTTTGGGAGTTTTCATCTTGAAACCCCTTTCCTTTTCCACTTCATTCTTCTTCTTTTTTATATCAATGGCCCTTTCGAGTTTTCACCATAGATATTTTTATTTTGCGAAGTGACCTTTTCAGGTTTTCACTTCACTTTTTCTTTATTTTCCTTTTTTTTCAATCTTCTTTTACTCTTCAAACATAATATTTCTTTACTGAATCAGAGTTCAGTGGTTTGTATAACTCTTTACCATCCATCTTAGTTAGAATCAACGCTCCTCTAGAGAAAGCCTTTTTGACAACATAAGGCCCTTCCCAGTTAGACATCTATTTTCCACGAGCATTTCGATGTACTTGCAAAATCGTTTTTTAGCATAAGATCTCCCTCTCAGAACTATTTGGGCCAAACTTTCTTATCATAAGCCCGCATCATTCTCATCTCGTACATTTGGTTGTGACCAATTGCCTTCAACCTTTTTTCCTCAATAAGACTCAATTGGTCAAATCAAGCTCGTTCCCACTTCGCTTCATCCAATTTTACCTCAGATAGAACTCGGAGAGACATAATTTCAGCTTCAATTAGAAGTACAGCTTTTGTCCCATAGAACAAAGAATAAGGGGTTTCCCCTTTGGAAGTTCATACTGGAGTTCTATATGCGAACAAAGCAAATGGTGGTTTCGCGTGCCAATCTTTGTAAGTCTTGGTCGTCTTCGATATAATTTTCTTGATGTTCTTGTTTTTTGCCTCCACTACCCCATTCTTCTTAGGGTGGTAAGTTACAAAATTATGGCACATTATTTGGAATTGCTCACACGCTTCTACTATTACTTTATTGTTGAAATTGGTAGCATTATCAGTGATAATTCTATCTGGCAAGCCATACGAAAAATAATATATTTCTTCAAAACTTACAAACCGTGGATCTTGTGATATTGAAATATGAGGCAACTTCCACCCATTTGGTGAAGTAATCGATAACTACAAGGATGAAGTGATGTCTATTAGAAGTTGTAGGATGAATCTGGCCGATGACATCCATACCCAGACAACAAAGGGCCAAGGTGAATTCATTGTATGAAGAGGTATCAGCGGGGCTTTAATCTTGTCAGCGTATATCTCGCACTTGTGACATTTCTTAGCATACTCAATGCAATCTCCTTCCATTGTTGACCAGTAATAACCATATCTCATTATTTTCCTGGCCATTGCAAAGCCATTTGCATGTGTCCCACAGATTCCATCATGCACTTCTGCTAAAATATCTCTAGCTTCTCGGTAATTGACGCATCCTAGCAAGATCTGATTTTTGCCCATTTTATACAGGATTTCACCATCAAACACATATCCTAAAGCCATTCTTCTAATAGTTCTTTTGTCATTATCATTCACCTCCATGGGATATGTATGGAATTTAATGTATTGCAAGATATCAAAATACCATGGATTTCCATCTGCCTCTTCTTCTATGCTATAATAATGAGCATAAGTATCATAACTCTGCATTTGAATTGGCATCATATCCTCTGTTTTATTTGTTAAAAATACTGAAGCCAATGTATCTAAGGCATTCGCCATTTGATTATCTTCCCTGGGGATGTATGCGAAAGTGACTTCTTCAAACTCTTTTCTCAACTCAAGGATCAACTTTCGATACTCAATCAACTTTGCATCTTTTGTTTCCCACTCTCCACGGAGCCGGTAAATAACTAATGTTGAATCCCCATATACTTTCGAAATTTGTATCTTTCTTTCAATAACAGCTGCAAGCCCATGACACAAGCTTTGTATGCTGCCATGTTATTGGTGCAATGGAATTCCAATTTACTTGTGAAAGGATAATGTTCGTTATTTGGGGAGATCAACATTGCTCCAATTCCACATCCTAGGGCATTTACTGCCCCATCAAAATACAATTTCCAAGTTTCATTCTTTGAAGTTTCATTTCCTTCCATGGAGACATTCATCACATCCTCATATGGGTAATCAAAGTTCAGGGGTTCATAATCTTTTAAAGCACGACCAGCCAAGAAATCTGCTACGACACTTCATTTTATTGCTTTTTGGTTTACATACACGATGTCAAATTCAGACAACAACATTTGCCAATCTTCCAGTCAACGCTGGTGATTCCATCAAAAACTTCAATGGATCGAGTCGGGATATCAACCAAGTAGTGTGGTACATCAAGTACTGTCTGAGTTTGCGAGTTACCTAGACTAAAGCACAAAACAATTTTTGGATTGGAGGATACCGTACTTCACACTCAGTGAACTTCTTGCTCAAGTAATAAATTACTCTTTCTTTCTTTCTCGTATTATCATGTTGCCCCAGGACGCATCCCATCGAGTTCTCGTAGACCGTCAAGTAGAGAATGAACGGTCTATCTAGAAACTGGAGCTACGAAGATCGAAGCATTTGTCAAATATTTCTTAATTTTTTTGAGTGTCTCTTGGAATTTCTCATCGCACACTCCTGGATTATTCTTTCAAAGTAGTTTGAAGATTGGATCACATTTATTGGTCAATTTGGAAATGAACCGAGAAATATAATTCAACCTTCCAAGAAAGCCATGAACTTCTTTCTATGAGCTTGGAGGTGAAATATTCTTAATTACTTTTCACCTTGTCCGGATCAATCTCAATTCCTCTCCTGCTAAAAATAAAACCCAAGAGTTTCCCTGATGTAACCCCAAAAGTACACTTATTCGGATTGAGTTTCAACTGGTACTTCCTTAATCTCTGGTTTTGAATATGCTCCTCCTCAGTCTAGGACTTGGTGATCATGTCATCCACGTACACCTCAATCTTTTTGTGCGTCATATCGTGGAAAAGGGTTACCATGGCTCGCTGATATGTTGCCCCAGTATTGTTCAATCTGAAAGGCATCACTTTATAACAATATGTGCCATACAAGGTTATGAAGGTTATCTTTTCCATATCTCCAGGATTCATTTTTATCTAATTGTACCCCGAGAAGCCATCCATGAAAGAGAACTATGAATGCCCTGGCGTATTATCAACCAGAATATCAATGTGAGGTAGCGAAAAATTATCTTTCGGGCTTGCTTTGTTCAAGTTTTTGTAGTCCACACACATGTGTACCTTTCCATCTTTCTTCGACACTGGGACTATATTAGCTACCCATTTTTGATATTTGGCCACTTTGAGAAACTCAGCCTCAATCTATTTTTGTACCTCTTCTTTGATTTTTAATACCATTTTCGATCTCAATCTTTTGAGCTTCTATTGAACCGGTTTGCATTCTGGTCTTATGGGTAGTTTGTGTAACACTATGTTTGTGTCCAATCCTGACATGTCCTGATAATTCCAAGAGAAGACATCTTTAAACTCTCGCAACAGATCAACCAATTCTCGTCTTGTTTTTGGCGAGAAAGATGTATCGATCTTCATTTCTCTTTTAACTTCATCTGTGCCTAGATTCAAAATTTCTATGTCTTCTTTATGAGGTAAGATCTGTTTGTCTTCTTTTTCCACCATCCTCAGTAATCATCAGGGATTTCATATTCTATTACATCTTTACACTCATTAACTTCCATTAGACAAATGGGATATTCAAGATCTATTTTAGTATCGAATTCAGAATCATTTATGCAGTTAATACTTGAGGACTTGCAAAAGAAAATAATAATATATTTGGAATGGAATACGAAAAAACAAGAAACATGTTTACCATTTGAAAATCAAAATGGAAGTATCTTTATTAAAGTAAAACTTGTATAATAGCCCTTTACAGAAAATTTCTTATACGCGCGAGCAAAAGTACAAGGTGGTTCTAGGCATTAGTGTGGTTTAAAATAAGGGGGAGATCATCTAACGTCCAATTATTCAATGCTTCACTAGGGAAGCATGTACGAATCATTTCCATAAATTTTCCAGGCTGACATCCTTCAAAAATACCATTAACGTGCAGTCCCTCCATGATCTCACCGAAAATCTATTATTCTGTAGCCTCACAGTTTCCTTGTTGTCCATCTTAAGCTACTTTTCAATGTTTTTGAACCTACGAGACTTGAAGATGCAAGTTAATGTCTGGGAAAGTCATGTGTCTACTAGCAAATTCTGCTCCCAAACACCAAGCCCTTCTTCTTTCTCCTCTTTGCTTCAAATCTCTCTGCCTTTGCTGAATGTTCAGCTTAAACCTGAGTTCAAAACGATCTTTCTTCATGAGAACTAGTTTTGGGTGTACGCATCCCTGCAGATTCTTCCCAAATCCTTTACTTGTCCTTGCTCCTCTGCCAAGGGTTTCATGATCAGTCATCTTTGTACAGTTTGACAACCTAGGATGAGGTATCGACCTCTTCTTTGTTAATAAAGGTTGTATTTATAAACTCGAGGGCTCTAAACAAACATTCAAGAGTATTCTCGTCTACCTTGATGTATGGGGCATCAGTGGATATGGAGGCGATAATGTCTTCCTCTGTCCCAATACTGATCAACTTTCCTTCTAGTACAAATTTCAGGTACTGATGCAAGAATGATGGTACCGCTCCGGCATATTGAATCCAAGGCCTATCCAACAAGCAGATATAGGTTGGTTTAATGTCCATTACCATAAATTCAACATTGTAAACCACATGTCCGATCAACAATGGAACCTCAATCTTTCCTAACACATCTCAGATTATTCCGTCAAAAGCTCTCACAGTATTCTTATAAGTTTTCAAATGTGAATCGTCAACTGACAACCTCTGCAATGTGACCATTGAGGGAACATTTAATGATGACCCATTGTCGATTAACACTCTTGAAAAAACGTACCCTTTGTAGTGGGTTGTTATAATCAGGGCCTTAACGGATCCCATTCCTCATTATGGACTCTCATCATTAGTAAAGGTGATATAGTTGTCTGCAGTAATGTGGTTCACAATTCTATCCAGTTTGTTCACCGATATATTGCTCAGAACAAATGTTAGATTAAGCACCTTGATTAGAGCGTTATCGTGCCCTTCTGAACTCAGCAAAAGTTCAAAGACAAATATTCTTGCTTGTTCTCTCTTCAGCTGTTCAATTATGCTATACTCGCTGTGTTCCAAAAACCTCAGAAACTCTTGGGCCAGTTCCTCAGTAACGGGATCATTTATCTTTGAAGGAGGCTCTTCCCTGAAAATTCTCTCTGGCACTATAGCAGCCTTTATTTTCACCTTTTTAGCTTCTTTAGACGTCTCTAGTGAGTAACATCTTCCGCTTCTAGTGAAGTTCCTGACCTCATTTATTGTCTCAGCATCAAGCTTTTCACTTGTTTTTTTCTTCAGGCATTGTCTTTTCTTCGCTCAATGGTTTTACATCTTCATGTAGCATTGATCCCTCTGGTATAGTTACATTGGCTGCATAATTTCAGGGAACCTTGTGAGTATCATTAAAATAGAAGGATGCCAGAGGAGAAATTACCACCCTTTGAGTCATTGTCGGCTTTTTTTCATTAGACAAACTTCCAGCCTTTGGCCTAGCAGAAATGGCCAATGGCTTGTTGACCCCATACCTGACTCTAGAATTCTCAAAGGTGTACACCTCTGCTTCCTTCTCCTCTCCCATTTTTTCAAAAATTTCAATCTCTTCATTATCCATCATTTTCTGAATCAAGCACCTGAATTGAGAATAGTGTTGAATCTCATGACCATCCTCTTGATGATATTCACAATATAGGTCTGATTCCATTTCCTTTTTAATCTTTATGTCTATATGTATCACCTCAGCATTGTACAATCGTTCGAACGCCTATTTCAAAGGAGATCTGACCTCAGATACATCAGTCTTTAGTCGCTTGGCCTCATCATCTTCTTCTATAGAATTTACTCCTCTTTCTCCATGGTTGGGAAGAGGATTGGCCACAATATTGGGTTCATCGAACTTCAAAACCCCAGTTTTAATCATGTTCTGAACCACCTTCTTGAAAGTAGTGAAACTTTTGATAGTATGCCCCAGAATCCTAGCGTGAAATTCACAATGAGCATATGGATTATACCATGGAGGATAAGGAGGTTGTAAAGGTGTAAGATAATACGGTGCCACCAGATCTACCTCATAAAGTTGTGGGTATAGTTCTGCATACGACACTAGTATGGGCATAAAATTCATCCTTTCATTTCTCGAACCTCAAGAATCTTTCTTATTTGTGTTTTGAGAATTTCCTAACGCAGCACCAAGCAGCGTAATTGTGACATTCTTTGGGGCTTCATAAGCACTTGTATTTTTAACCTTATTGCCTTTTATTTTGTGACTTTTGCGAGAGCTTTCACTATTTTTGATTCTCCCACTTTTGATTCCTGCTTCAATTAGCTTACCTATCATTACTATATTAGCAAAATTATGTGTAGCATTGCTGATCAATTGCTCGAATGGCTCTCTCAGAGTCTACACAAACATGTGGGTGACCTCAGTTTCCATCAACGGTGGCTGCACCTGCGCTGCCACGTCTCTCCACCTTTTTGCATATTGGCAAAGAGTTTCATTAGATTGTTGCTCCATCCCTTGTAGCATAACATGGCTATGAATCATCTCAGTTACTTGTTTATAGTGCTCTACAAAAGCACCTGATAAATCCTTCCATGATTGGATATTTACTCGGTTTAAATGTGTGTACCAATGCAGTACCGAGCCCGTCAGACTATCCTGGTAACAACGGATCAACAACTTTTCATCTTTTAGATACGCAATCATTTTGCGACAATACATTGTAAGATGGGCCGATGGAGAAGTTTTTCCACATAACTTCTCAAAATCCAGTACTTTGAACTTGGGAGGAAGAACCAAGTCAGCAACCAAGATCAGGTCGACTGCACTACACCCTCACTCGTTCACCTTTTTTATTTTGAGTAAACAGTCTTCCAATGCTTTACAACGTTTGTAATACCCTGAAATCCGGTATAGTTAGAAATTGGTTCCGACGATTGAAAACCATACATCGAGAGGTCCAAACATTATGTTGACTTTGACTGCAAGGTTGATTACATCAATGTTGGATTCTAATTGAGTCAATTCATTGTTTAAGGACCTTATTGAATGTATTGAAATCTGTTTAGTGGCTAAAGTATAAAAATCAAAAGTTTGGGGGCAAAATTATAGAGTGTCGAGAGTGGAAGGACTAACATTGCGATTAACACCTCTTCAATTAAAATCACCACATACGTGGGTGATCAGAAATGGATTCCTTCACCTTAAGGAAACCTTAAGGCAATAGGAATCAAAAAGAAAAGTAAAAAGAAAGAAACTAGAAACCCTACCGGTTACAAGGAAGCAAGCAACTTAATCTCATCTCCTTCCTCCAAGCAAGCACCTCCATTGTTGAGGCTAGAAAAGCTTGAGTTTTCTTTGATTTATTGATATAGAATCAATGTTATCAATTGAGTAAGCTATAATCCCCAAACAATCAATGAAATCCATGGATAAATCAAGCTTAATCTTAAGCTAGGGTTTGGGTCATCCATGGAATTTGATGGCCATGTAACACCCCAAAAACCAGCTTAGTAGTATTTATTAATTTAAGTGCCTTGATCCATTTAAAATCTAGATTGAATTATGGGTCTAGGACTAAATTGTTATGAAAGGTAAATAAGTGACTACTTTTAGAAGGGGATAAACCGAATAAAATGAAAAACACCTTGTTTGCATGCTAAACCCAAATTCTCCCATGGTCATCACACATGTCGTTAGGAGCCAAATCCATTTGGATTATTGGGGGTAAATATGGGAAAACCAAACCCTTGTCTTCCTCATCTTTCATGCTTGGATCGAATGCTCTCATGGAAGAGAGAATCAAGTGTAAAATAAGAGTGGGAGAGGGAGAGGAATCAGAGAGATGAACTAATCTCATCTTCAATTTACATTCTACTCAAAGAAAGTTATCTAGGAAGGTAATTATCCTTGCTTTCCTTTATAATCGAGCAAAATTTAAGGTTAAATTGGTAGAATTGTGTAAGCTTAGTTTGAATTGTACAATAATATTTGAGAATTTGTGTTTAGCATCGGGTTGAATGTGTATTGTTTGATTGTATTGTCGAAAATAGGTGCTAGTCGAATGAATATGTTTAGGAAATGTATTTGGTGATTTGAATGAAGGGATCTATGCATGTATGAGTATGTTGCTTCTTTGTAAATGTGTAATTATATAGGTGCTGCCATGTTTTGGTTAAATTTAAAATTTGATAGGTTGTTTGTATTTGAATAAACAAGAAGGTACATGAAGTGAAACTCTTTTGAGTATATATATAGTTTCGGGAATGGACTGTTAAATTGTACTTAAAGGGAGTTTAATGTGATTATGTGATCATGATGGAATTCGATTAAGTTGATAATGGATTAATTATGAATAAGGAATCATGTTTAAAACCTACTTTCAAGACTTTTAAATATGTTCATGAGTTTGAACAAGATAGGTAGAGAAGAATTTTTGCACAATCAAGTCTTAAAGGACTGTTTTGAAGCATGGTTGAAAGTATTTATACAAAGAGTATAACTTTTGTATATTGGGGTCATAAAGGACTGTTTTTAAAGCAAAATTGGTATGATTTTGAAAACAGGGCAGAATCATTTAAGGTTGGATTTTAGGGGGCTATTTTTATGCAAGTGTAATGCCCAAGTCAGGGCAACATTGTTAAATTACGAAATAAAAAGGATAACTTTGAACATGTATAAGTACAAGAAAAATGTGTTAAAGACTGTCATGAATGTTCATGAATAAATTGGAGCTGTTTTAATGTGATTAAGTGTATATGCTAATGGCTAAGGATTGTTTGATTAATATATGAAATAGTGATATATTTTACAAGTATAAGTGTGTAAATGTATTGATATGTGATTAAGTGTATATGCTAATCGCTATGACCTATATTGATTTGGCGAGGTGGAGGGATGTGTTTTGATATTGATCATATTGACGAGGCGAAGGGACTAGACCATTCATTGATTTGGCAAGGCGGAGGGAATTCGTGTATCCACTATGTTGAATCAATTCCAAGGATTAATATTGAACTATGAACTAGATGATATAGGACATGAAATATAGAATTGATGTTATTGAGAATGATTTTTTATGTATTCCATTGTTAATAACATTGTTTATACCGAACTCACTAGGCAAAGTATGCCTAATGCATTTCATCTCATGCATTTCAGGTTGATCGAGTTGTTGAATCGAGATCGGAAAAGTTGGAAGCTTGACAAGTCACTTGCAAGTCAAACTAAAGTATTTTGTCTTTATAAGCTCCTAGAATGGTGGAAAAGTATTAAACTAGTCACTTATGGCCTTTATGATATGTATGTTTTGTTCTTGTGGAGTACAAGTGCTTAAGGTCCTAAATGGTCTTTTAAAATTGCTAAAAGATGGTTAAAATGGCATAATTGGCTTAAAAAGGTGAAACCTTAGTAAACGGATTCGAATGAACGTGAAATTTGACATGCTATTAGATTATGGTGTTTAAACTTTTTTTGTAAAATTTCATTACATTTGGACTTCGTTTGATGGGTTAATTTGGATAAAAACCATCAAAAATCTATCAATACAATTGAGGGTGTATCGATACAGGTGATGGAGTATTGATACGGCCTTGCATATTTGGGCAGGTCAATGCTAGTCAAAAGGGGTGTATCAATCTTGTGCAGTGCGTATTAGTACAAAAATTGGCTACTAGAATTTGGTTGTAAAAATGGTATCGATGCGGGCTTAGGGTGTATCGATACAAAGTCCATGTGGTCAACCTATATCGATATGGCCCCAAGCTGTACCGATAAGAGCCTATTGCTAGTGAATCTGAAATCCCTAATTTAGGCATAGTGTATGGATACGTCCCCAAGTGTATTGGTTCGGTGACTGGTAATTCAGTTATAAGTGTTACGAAACAGTTCTAAAATATTGCGTTTTGGTCACTAAATGTCTTAAGATCTCAAATGAAAGGGGAATTGAACTCTGATTAGCATGAAAATTTGCACAGTGGTTGTTCATAGGCTAAATTTCATTGTAAAAACATTAATTCTAAAAAAGGACCTTTAGAACAATGAAATTATAATTTATCCCCTAAACATTAATTCTGAATGGATAATCACAGTTTTGTATTGGTTTAACTAATTTCATGGTATTTTTTGTATTTATTACTAATCGTGTCAGTCTTAATATATTAACCATTGTAGTAATTATCGCACCGATCACCGTATTGTTCACTAGTAGCACTCTCTGACTCCGTTCTCAACCAGCCCGGGAAGAGGGTGTTACAGCGTTCCTCATACTTCCTTTCGATTTCGGCTCTAATCTTCTCAATTTCATTGTTGGTATTCAAGTCTAGAACTTCGTCACCACTCTCAAAATTTGCTTCGACATGAACATGATGACTAGCAGTAGCTCCAGCCAAATTAATTTGAACCTTCTTCGTAGGAGGTGGCCTCTCAAGCTATTCCCTCATGTGAGATGTAATGTCAGCTTGGTCTTTCATGTTATTTGATGCGCCTTCATGTCCTTTGCCCTTTCCAGGCTTATTTGGTCCCAAAAGAGTGGTCAATTGAGTGATTATCTGTTGCTAGGATTGAGCAAAATATTTCTTCATGGACTATTCCATTCTGTCAAAATGTTTATGTGTATCTACTCGATAATTCTCCAGACTAGTGATTCTGTCTTCTACTGCCATAGTTTTGGAGCTCAAATGTGTTCCGTATGAATACAATATGATTACGATTGTAAGTAAAACTACCATAGAACCTTGTGTATTAAACTTTTTTAAATTTTTACAAAATATAATGCACTATGTAAATGCATGAATGCAAAAAGTATCGAATTCAGGAACTAGTCTTTAGGAAACATTCATTATATAAAAGGTCCAAGTACAATGAAAATATAACTTATTCTATAGAAAATAGCTAGCCCTAAATCTTAAATTGATCACTTCATTCAATATCCTAATCAAAGCTTTTCCAAGTTCAGTGTCGACGTTAATGTTGGGACGTCGTAACAAGCCTATGGCTTCGTCTGACAAGATCTACACGTATTGGGCAACCCCTTCTACCTAGTTCTTGAAGCTAATCATCTCATGACTTTGTTTATGGATTGTGTACTCAGCGGCTTCAAGTTTTCCCTTCAGTGACTTATCTCCCTGGTGCAGTGCTCCCTCATAACCTATGATCTGATCCCTCAAACCTTGTACCACACATTCCATCTCAGCCACCCTCTTCTTCAGTCCTTCATTCTCTTGCTCCATCTTAACTTTGTCTTCGTTGTGGTACTTTGTAATCATTTGTTCCAGTTGTGACACTTGAGTCATTAGTTCAAAATTTTGGGCTTGTTTTTCTTCTAATTTCTCCTTGGCTTTGTTGCTTGACTCTCTCAAGTCTTGGGCCTTTTTCTCATACATATTCTTGTAATTATTCTTTCCCTTCGTATCCTGGTATGACTTCCAACTCCTGATAAGGGTTCACCCTTCTTGGCATTTCCCATGCTTTTGCAGTTTGACTTATCTTTCCCTTGTAATCGTTTGTCTTATGTGAATATTCGAATCGTGCCATACATGTAGTAGTCGGTATGAACTACCTTGATGCAAGTTGTCTCGACATCAATATAGGGCAATACGTTGTTCTTCCCTAGATTCCGAGTAATGGGACCCAATCTATGCCTCTATATCGATATAGATAAGTTGTTTCCCTATTTAACTACAGAGCTTTCCATACAACATCTATATCTTTCATGTCCTTAAAGTATTCTTTCCATTAATCTTCTTTCTTCTTTTCTTTCGGGAAACTAGCAATGTGTTCTTCTATCGGTGAGTAGGTACTGAGATACCTAATAGCACTATAAGATGTATTCCACATGTGTACTCTGAACCAAATTTCTAGCAACTCAGCGCATCCCCAAAACCTTCTATCTCCTGACGTCTTACATGCGATCAACGATCGGTAAGTCTCAACCAAGATTGCGGGTAACGAATTTACGCCTTTTTCCATTCATTTGAACAGTCCTAGTGTGGAGGAGTCAATGTGTTTTGGAGTTCGTGGAAAAAATATCAGCCCATATATGCACAAGGCGTATAAGCTCCTCGTCTTCGCCAGTTCATCACTTGCGACCATCAATTCCATAAGGATTTTCCAATTTATGCATTGTTTGTCCTCATTCTGATCAGTACTATCGCTGTTAGCTATCTTGCCATTAAATCACTCTTCACTCTAACCCGTGATCAATCTCAATTTCGTCTTAAAACCAGAGTTGTTGTTGGGTCTTGTGTAAATCTTATCACTTTGAATTTTTGGACAATGTATCAAGGCCTCATACTCTTCGAGCGTAGGTGTCATGTCCACTTGCCCAAAAGTAAAATAATTGTATGTTCGGTTCTAGAATTGAGCCATTCCTCTGAGCAGCTCTCGATCTACTTGAACGTACAACAATAGGTCTATGTCACCAAATTCTTTTTGAAAAGGTACCTTCATGTCGCTTCCCCACTGTTCCCATATGGCTCTAACCTATGGTAAACAATCATTGGGCTTAATATTTAGCTTAACGTAACTCTTCATCTGTGATATGTCACCCTTAAAAAGACTATTCCCTTTTTCATGATGAGTTTGCTCTAACCATGTCCAAACTATGGAATTGTCTTCTCCTAGTTTCGTGGACCCTTCAGCCATATCGAATTCTTCCTACTCAACTGATTCCTGAAACGATACCAAAATAATGCAACATGACACGGTTCATTTAAAAATAATAGAATAAGACAAAAACAAATAAAAAACTTGTGTCAGTACTGTGAATTAATATTAAAAACAAATAGATGAATTAATAACAAAGTAAAGCAAGTAATATTTAGTAGAGAAGATACCCGTATAAGTGTTTTTAAACCGCCAGTTCCTAGGTCCCTGTCTGGCTTTAGCGGGGTAGGTTTATAGATTACAGCATATGGTTTTTGTTCTAGACTTTGGGTACTCGAACTGTCGTTACTGTCTACTACGACAACAAGATATCGATTTGGGAGTATGCAACCCATTATATAGGAGGCGTGTACCTCACGTTGTATAAGGTTGGTATACCAGAAGAAAGACAAAATTCCAAACTCAGAGGTGCAGAGCCTCACGTTGGATCATGTCTCGCTCCCACTTAAGGGTGAAAAGCCCAGGTAGAAGGCTTATGCATGAATGACAGATATATCATACACAAAAGCTACCTCTATTCTTTCTAAAAATCCATTCAGTAATTATTGGAAAATTAAATTCAAATTACCATTCTAAATGCCAAAATGCCACGTAAAATTAATTAATTAGGCCTGACTCTCAATTTTTTGTCCCCGATGGAGTCTCCAAGCTGTTGTGACCATTTTTTATCCGAGGTGTGAAAATAGCCTGGTGATTTATTTTGCAAAATAGGGTTTTGACCCTTTTTAATTCATTTTATCCTAAAAATTTAGTTTTCTTATTAAATCGGGTTTTTATTTAATTAACCACGAAAATTTGATTTTCCTTTTTACTTAAACTTTTAAAAAAACATTTGGAGTCGCCACTGGTCACTTTGGTAGATAGGACACCATAAAAACAACTAGAGATTCATTTCTTTAAAATTTGGGTTCGGGAGTCGGTTACGTGTGGGGAAGGATTAGCACCCCCACAAACGCCCGTTATCGGTACCTTTTAATTTTACGTGGCATTTTGGCATTTCGAATAGTAATTTAAGTTCAATTTAATCATAATTATTAATTAAATTTTAATTCCAAATGGAGATATCCTTTTGTAAGGAAATATATTTTTATCCGAATATGAGATTGGAAGTGCCTAGTTACTTTAGGAAACTTCGATTCATATTAAAAAATGTTTATTTTTTAATGCATGACCGGTTATTCTCCTGTTTATTTTATAAAAGGTTTTAGTGCATGGCCAGTTATTGTCCTGTTTATTTTAAGTTCTAACTTAAGAAGGCTCTAGTTAATTAAGTTGTTTAAAAGCTATGAATATTGTTAAATTTAGGGTGTTTATGAAATAACACCCAATTACTTGGGCACTACTCATATTAAAACCCTAAATTGAACACTATTCCTAAATTAATTAGCGAATCTAATTTGTTAAAGTGCTAGCACTAATTAAAGCTTTAATTCAATTAACTATATTATTTTCATATTCTAAGTTAAAATGAGTATCAAATGTTCTACTTAAAAGCCCCATTGAATAACATCTCATCGTAATAAGCCACTATCCAACTTAGGACTTCAATGCTTTCCTTTCAATACTCATTTATTTTCTACAATTATCTCTCCTAATTTAATTATTTTATTCTTAATTAAAGAACTTAGTATCTAAGGCTCTAACAATTATATCTAAGTGATTTATATGGTCTATCAAATAAACTATATGCTTGTTTTTAACTCATGCATCCAAACATATAAGCTAATCACAATTGAAACTAATTAACAGCTGAAATAGGGATTAAATTAAATTTAAAACAAACTTTAAAGCTCTAATTTTATTACATATAAGGACGAAATTGAAAATTTTTTAAAAGAAAAGCCCAAAACGTGAGAATGGAAAAGAAAGGCATGGATCCTTCATCCCGATGGGATAAACGCGCGGATCTGTCCGTGTTGACCCGGTGCCAAAACGCATCATTTTGACTCACCCTTATAACCCTTTAAACCGAGTTAGCTCGCCCATAATCCACCCATCACTCCCTCTCTTCTCATATCTATCTCCTAAACTCTCTGAAACAAATACCTTTTAAACCCAAATAAACCTTCAAACTCAATCAAAACACATGGTTTTGGATGAATGTTCATCCCTGTTCTTCGTGTTTACGAAGAACATGATAAACACTAGTCATGAACCACTGCCTCAACCACTATTCAATCCTTAGCCATTGACTTCCGGATGAGCTCCGGTGTTCGTCGACCACTGGGATTTGAATCCTAACTGCCGCAAGGTAATTTTTGGCCGATGTACCTTCGCCGCATCAAACCTAAAATTCCCCAAAAACTCTATTTCGCCATACTAACCCTAGATCTAAGGCCCAATTCATAAGAATCTCGCTTCTTGCCCTCCTAAATCTAACTAACTGAAGCCCCCCTCTCATTTTCAGCTCCTCCATGCCCTATAACCCTCGCCGACAACCAGATAAGATAAGTCACATTTCTCTTTTCTTTTTTCATTTTTGGCTTCTACTTTTGTTTAGATCTCAGATTTGAAGTCTATTTTTGTGATTTTGTAGAAGATGAAGATATTCGGAGAGAGGATTACCTTTTGGTGATGAGCGACGGTGATTTCGGCAAGGGTTCTGGCGACCGATCGTCTTTTCCGACGAATGCTTCAACTTTCAGGCGACCTTTTAGCTTTGGCAAGCTTCTCTCTCTCTTCCTCAATTATAGATGTAATAATTGTGTAATCATTATGCTGACTTTTTCTCTCTCTTCCTTTATATAAATGCAACGTGACATCATCGATGATGTCATATGCATGATGTCAGCAACCAACAAAACCATTATTCGTGTGATAAGCTTCTAGACCAATCAACAATTGCCACATGTCCCCTGAATCTCAAATTTGGGCGAGAAAAGGGTTTTTTCATATTTAGTTGTGTTTCTTTGGGCTTCAATTGTTGTAAATGGGTTAGAGAAGTATTATTAGAATTGTAAATGGGTTGTAAAAACAAGATTTGGGACTTGTAGTTTAAAATAGGCTCTGAGAGTGTAATATGGACATTATAATGGGGTTCTTTTAGTTGGACTAATTTTAGGGCTTTTATTTATTTATTTGGCTATGTATTTACTTGTTTAAGAAGAAATTATTATTATATGAATGTATACATACACGCGGAACAAATTTCAGGTATTACAGCATTTTGGCATTAAAGAATGATAATTTGAATTTAATTTTTCCAATAATTATTGGATGGATTTTTAGAAAGAATGGAGATATGTTTTTTCTGTGTGTGATATAAACCGTCACTCGTGCATAATCCTTCTACCCGGGCTTTTCTCCTTTAAGTTGGAGCGAGACATGATCTGATGTGAGGATCTCTACCTCTGAGTTCAAAATTTTGTCTTTCTTCTTGTATACCAACCTTATACAAAGTGAAGTACACGCCTCCGATATAAGGGGTCGTATACTCCAAAATTGATGTCTTGTTATCGTAGTAGACAGTAACGACAATTCGAGTACCCAGAGTTTAGGACAAAAACCACATGTTGTTATCTAAAAGCCCACCCCACTAGAGTTAGGCATGGACCTTGGACAAAGTGCCACCGATTTAAATACGCTTCTCTGGTTATTTTCTCTACTCAATATAACCTACTTTATTGTATCAATTTAATTTTTTCTTATAATATTATTTTACCATACTGACACTTTTTTCATATATCTGGCATCATTTTGCATATGAAAAGGTATCGATTTGAGGTTCAGTCAAATAGGCAGTGATCGTAATGGCTGAAGGGTCTGATAAACAAGGAGAAGACAATGCGTTGGTGTAGATCTAGTTGGAGGAAATCCAATACAATAAGAGGAATAGTATCTAAGGGAGTTATGTGTCAGGATGCAAGCAGTTACAAGAAGTTGTGTGAAGACGCTAAGAGGGAAACGAGGAAGAAGATTCAAGAACTAATGGATTCAAGTAGCTAGACCAAACAAAAATTAGAGGAATAGCAAGCTTGTCGTCTCAAGTTTCACAAATGAAGAAAATTCTTGAAAGGGCACTATAATGTAGGAAAATTTGATATGTAATACCCCGAAATATGTCTTAGAATTTTAGTGTGATTTAATTTTAATCAAAATTGACTTGAGTGTTTAATTAGAATAATCTTATAAGGGCAAACGACCAATTTGGAATTATAAAGGACTGAAAGACCTTATTACAGGGACTTAAAAGCTAAAGTGATAAGAATCATGTTTTGCATGCTAAATTTCTAATAAATAAAGGGCATGGACACTTGGCTAAATTAGAACTATGCCAAGTTTAGGGGATGATGATTTGGCTAAGCAAAAAAATTAGGCAATTGATGAGAATTTTGTCCTTATCTTCTTCCTCCCAATCCCTTCCATGACCGAATTGAGAAGTAGTGAGAGAAAGTGTAGAGTTTGATGATCCTAGTCTCTTTTCAAGGAGTGGATCGAAAAGAGGGTTAATTAGAAAGGTAATTGTCTACTTTCCTTATTGATTAAGTGGATTTTATGTTTAGATTAGAAAGGAATTAGGAGGTGAATACATGATAGGCAAAATTCTAGTGTTCTTGAATGATTCTTATAATGAGTGATTACACTTTGTGTTTTATGGTACATTGGTTGAAATAATTATGTTGTTGTTAGTAACATTGGTTTGTTATAAGCCTAGTGTTCGAATGTTAACATGAAGTATGTAGTTACCGGTTTATTGGTAAAGAGAATTTTGTTTATATTTGAATTGTGATCACAAGATTAGTAAGAAATCAAATTGAGGGTTGTTTTATAGGTTTGGATTGTATGGGGATTTGAGGTCTAATTTGTGATTGTTTAATGGATGAATTAATAGATTAAAAATAGGAAAAGGTTGTTAAACAAGTTTAAGGGTAAGTCATAATAGAATAGAGGTTAATTAGGATGTTTATGGACAGTTTGAACTTGAAAAGAAAATGTATATAAAACCTGGACTATTTTGCAAACGAAAGAACTTGTATGGACTGCTTTGACACATATAAAATCAGGGGAGGAACTGGTTGCAATTATAAGAAGTTGTTAATCTTTCAAATGGACTGTTTTGATGTGAATACTTGTGAATGTAAGTAGATAAGTGAGAATTAGACTATTTTGGCATTAATGAAAGCATAAGTGGACTGCTTAGCATTTATAAGAATCTTAGGGACTGATTTGTATACACCTAAATGTATACACATGAAAAGTGAACTATTTTGAATGAATATTGAAGTAGTCAGAAACTGTTTTAGGTTGTTTTGACTATGAAAAATGAATTAAATTGGTGAGTTAAAACAAGGAACTGTTTTATAAAAGAATATAGGTAGTTTTATGAATTAAGAGGTTGTTTTAATCAATGAAATGAATTATTAAAGTTGTTTTGCAAACCTATGAACCATGTGGATTGTATGTTAAATTGAGAGGAATGTTTTATGAAAGTATAAATATAAAATAGACTATTTTTAGGTATGGACATGTATACAAATGAATGAAATTGTTTTAGATGTTAAAGAACACACTAGGAAATGTATTGGGATATTAAATTTGTATACAAGTATGGGGGAAATTGTCCTAAAAATATAGGAATTTATAAAAGGGCTGATTAGGTGACCCAAAGACAAAAAAAACTGTTTTGTTAGTAAGAGTAAACTATTTTGAGGTGTAAGACATATATGTAAATGTATGAATTGCTCAAATGGATAAGAACATAATTGAAACTATTTTGTAATTGAGAACTTTGTAAGGGACTAATTTAATTCATATACCTGTGTATATGTGTATTTGAACTATTTTGCCTTGGTGAAAGAGTTAGTGGACTATTTTGTGAGTTTATATGTGAAAACATGCATGTTAAGGGTTGATTTGTGTATGTGTGAAATCAAGTAGATTGTTTTGTATATATGTGTGTAAATGGGACTATATTAGGCATGTATGAAAGTTCATGGACTATTTTTGAGTATCTAATGACTGGGGAATGTTTTGGGATATAAAAATGTATATGTAAGAATGGATGGCTAATTTGAAAGTATGGAAAACATATGGAATTGCTTTGAGCATGTGTATATGTATATCTATATTTGAGATTGTTTTACATTGATACAAAAGTTAAAGGGGTTGTTTCGTGAATTGAATGAATTTATTTGATTATAATGACTTCTTATTTCTGTATAAGGTACACATTATGATAAGGAAGAGTAGAAGAAAAGAGTTAGTTGGGGATAATTATGGATCCAGGTATCCCGTAACTTCGGGATAAAATGTGAGTGTAGTTGCATTTGTTTCAGGTGACACAGTGTCATCTTGAACTTTGTTTCTGTTATGTGTTATGTATAAACCATGAGCATATGCAATGGCTCACATAGAGCACAATGTGTGAATACATTCATAGCATGGCATTTTGATAAGTCTTTTGGTTATGTTGCATCACATATGCACCTTGTGTCTCGCTATGCTATGTTTGTAATGGATGAGTATATATATTTTACTATAAAGCTTGAAGCTAACAACTAACCAATAAGGCCACAAGATTCTAGTAAAGGAATTGAACAACAAAGTTATAAGTTCATGAATTCTAAAGCTTAAGGAGCTAGAATCTCAACTTGTGTTATAAGATACTGAAAAGAAGAATTAAGTAAGTTTACTTGTAACATAAGAAATCTCTCCTAACTTTAAAACATAAGATATCTAAGTTACCTATTTAATGGAAGCCCTTGGACACTTTGGCATAGTACATGGTATATTTCGGGACTACGATCCATTAGCTATAGCTCGGGGGATACCCATTTATATATGTAATATATTGGCGACAGTAGGAGGTAACAGGGGAGATGATAAGGAGATTGGCGATAGTTTGGTTGGATAGAGAAGAGAAGTTAGGATTGTTATGATCAGACACTAGCCATTGATGTGTGCTTTGCGCTGTGTGTAACACGGACCAATGTTACTTATGTCCAAATGTGATCCAAGGCAAATGATTTAAAAGAGCTGAACTTAAGATGTACCATGAAATATGCCTTGATGGCATTGTTAATAAAGATATGGAGCAATGCTCATCTATGATAACAAATTCACATGAAGTGATATGTGCCTAATATGAGAGGCAATAAGCTTTGAAATGAAACTCCGATAAGCATTATGAGAAGATTTAACAAGGAATCTAAAAGCTTTAATAAGTACTCTGATAAGTCTCGAGAAGACTATAATAAGATAAAGTATGATCTTTGATAAGATCAACAAGTATTCAATGAAAATCAGTTAAGATCTGAAAGAATATGAACCACAATAAAGCTTGTAAAAGTTAATATTAAGGCATAAGAACCAAATGCTAACTTATTTTGATATTACTACCTCACTTAGGCTATATAAGCCTAATGCATTCATTATCATGCATTGCAGGTTGATTAAAGCTTGTGTAAACCAATCGAGGACAAATATTGCAAGTCACTGCCTAAAAGTTCTAAGTAGATTTGGACTTTCTTAGTTGAACTCCTTAGATGGTGGCATAATAAATTTTTAGAAGCATATCAATAATTTTTTTATTGAAGAATTGCATTGTATACAGCCAAGTTTCTAAATGGCATATCTATTCCTCAGATTTGTTTATGTAATTATTAGTGGGTGATTACTTTGATTAATTGATAAGTAAATATCATAGAAGTATGAATCAATTAGCTAAATGGATTGAAGGAAACTAGCATGCATTAATATGGTAACTAGACGATATGTAGAAACTTAAGTATGGGCTTAATGCTTGATTTATTTTGTTTTAATAAATTGTATGTAAAAATTGTCAAGGGATTGAAGGATTATATATTTGTAATGCTCGAATATCATGACTTGGGTGATGAAGTTTTTTATATAAATGTATTCAATAAGTGATCATACTACTTAAAATAACCTTAATTAATCTTGCTTGTGTTGCAAGAAATTGGTCGAATTGCTTGTCCTCCTTTCTTATTCGAAACCTCAAGTGTATTTGGTCCATATTAGTCCAATATGCATGGTTAAACCTATTATGGTCCTAAACACAATAAAAGATTTAGATGTATTCACGGTCTTACAAGATTTAGACAAGTTTTTTTTAAATCAAGTTTTGTTTTAAAAGCTAAGTATGAATTAGTATGAAAACATTGATCTTGAATATTAATAATGCTGTTCACAAATGAGATGAATTGCTATACTGCTTGTTAGTGAAGTCATGAGAAAATGTGATTAAATGCTTGCTTGATAGTTGAGTCATACTAGGCTTAATGTTTGAATAGTTGTTCGATGGTATGATATGTTAATGTGTGCTGCAAATGGTTGTTTAATTTGAATAATTGCTTGTAATTTAATATATGTGAGTATAATGTATGATTAATTACTTGATGGCTAAGTTATTATTCGTAATGTCAGATTGTTGTTGACTAAGTTTTGAGATGTGTCATGAATCAAGTTATACCAATATAGTCTCATTTGAATAGTAATCAAATGCTAACAAGTTAAATGAATTAACTTGATTCATAAGTTATGATGTTAGCAAATTTTCAAATATGGAACATTTGTTGGAAATGATTTTAACATGTTATAAGTTGTAAATGTATAAAGATGATTTTAATTTGAAGCATTCTTCGAATCACCATGATTATGTGTTCTAATGATCAAAAACAACTGTAAACAAATTTGAATACTTAAAGGAACCCCAATCTTGTTTGTTATTTTAATGGTTCTTGATGCTTCAGAGCTTAGTTGGTTGTATGCTTTGCTTAAGTGATAACTGAAAACAAGTTAAGGTAAATTAAAAATAAAAAAAAATTGTTAGCCAGTTCTGAAAACTTGACCAAATTTTATAATTTGGCCACATAAATACTGGATTAAGTTTTCAGTAATATCTTCAATTCTTGTTTTCTCCTGAACTGGGTTGAGGGTGTTACATGATCTCCAGCAATAAAGTGATGAGCTAAAGAAGAAGATGACAGAATTGGAAAGTGTCATACAACATCTAAAGACCAGCTTGTAAGTTTTGAAGGGGCACTAGAAATGGTGGACAAGGCACTGAAAGGCAAGTTTTAGGTAGCCACCCAAATTATCCAGAGCTAAAAGCATGAAAAGATCAACTTCAGAAACCAAGTGCAGGGGATTTCCTAGTATGTGCAAATTTTGTTTACAACAGCACACTAGCATTCGATACCGAGCTAGGACAGATGCTGGCTCAGAGGCTGAACGAAGTGATTAATCTAGGGCTAGATGCCTTCTGCAATTTGATTGTCTGTTTCTTGTATTCGGCCTTTTGGCTAATAAAAGTTGTTCTAACGACTAGTTCTTGAAATCCATACCTAGTGCATTCATACATTGCATTATTTAATAACATTGTTTTTTTCAAATAACATTTCATTTTTTGTCAAAAAAACATTGCAAAAGCTGAAAACCAATATTCTGAGAAACATGGGCAATAGGCTTATTAGGGTCGGGTAATCTCAGAAGGTTATGGAGAATCGTTTAGGTAGTATGAAGTAAAGGATTGATCAGTCCCAAAACGAGATGATAATTTGAGCTACCACTTTACTTGGAATTAGGGAAGCTGGAAAAATAATGTTTCAGATGGAAATGTCGATATTGATAAGCAATGAGTTATTATATCTCATATGAGGGTTTAGTCTGAAATGATTCTTCCTGCAATATAAAATAAGAAAAAAGACAAAAAAGTCAAAAAAGAGAAAAAGTAAAAAGAAAGAAAGAAAGAAAATTTCAAAAAGAAGAAAAGACAAAAAAAAGACAAAAAAGAGAAAAGAAAAAAGAGCAGGTTCAAATCAATGTAGCTGGCGCATCTGCAAGAAATCCAGTAGATCTGAAGTAAATAATGAAGTGCTCGACCTTAATGCACTGGTGGGTTTTTGAAGATGCTGATATGGAGGTAGTCTAGTAGACAGGCATGGAAAGGCTAAAGAAAGCCAAATTTTGACGTTTTTGCCAAAAATCTCGTTGATCAATAGTTCAGTGATAGCTAGAGGACATGATGATTTTAGCAAAGTTGAGGAAAAACAAGATCTTTCTCAGAAGTGATGAAAGCCAGGGATTCAGTTGAAGATCAAATTTTTCTCACAAGGGAATTGACTACAAGGGAAGCAGAGAGCACAAAAACACAAGACAAAGAAGCCGAAGAATTTAGGAAGAAATGGAAGATGGTTAGTCCTATCTCCATGCTATATTCAAATTGGTTGCTTTACCCCATGCAGAATAACATTTTGATGACAGTGTCTCGAAGTTCTATAAGTCCTTTTATGGTATGGTTTAGAAAAAAGTTGATGATCTCAACAAAATTGAGCATTTATGAACGGAGAACCCCGATTCTACAAAAGACCATTATTTGCTAGAAGAATTGAGATAAAAGAGAAAAAACAGAATCTACAGTAAGCTTTTGTGGGTAATTCACTCAGTTCATGGTCTACCATAATCAAATTGTGTTTTGATATCTACTACTTCAACGTTTCCTTTACTGAAGAATACTCAAGATGCTCATGTTAGTGGAAAATCAAACACTAAATTGGATGTCATTCATGTTTCCTACCGTGAGTTGTACTTCAAATTGCTTGAACCTTTGCCGCATCATTTGAAACCTTCAGAGCCTCACTATCCAAGTTGTTACGACATTAGGAAGCATTGTGAATATTGTAATCAAGTTCATGATCACGACATTGAAGACTGTTACACATTCAAGTGGCAAGTTCAAAACTTTTTGAATTAGAGGATTTTGGAAGTTGTCCCTGAAGGCCAGACCATTAAGATCTGTAACTCAGGAGGTAGTTCCTTGATTAGAGCCAAGGCAATTGAATTACCCAGAAATCAAGTGTTGAAAGACGTCAAGAAAAGAAAGAGAATAGGGAGAAAGGTGATGTAACATCCCCTTCTTGGTCTGGTAGAGAACCGGGTCAGATAGTGTTACCAAAAACTTATTCAGAGGTTGGAAGACATAATCAAAGTTCAGAATATTTTATTGGTCATTCTCAAATTTTATCGAACCTATTTGTTACTAGTCGTATTAGAATCGGGTTAATTTTACCTTTTTTAACTTAGGGACTAAATCATAAACTTTACAAATTAGTGACCCTAATCCGGATTCTTTATTACCAACTTGTAATTAAACTTACCAATTATTACTCTATGAAGTTTCAATACTATCAGATATCGTTAACCTGATTAATTAGACCGTATAGTTATTAGTGACCAATTTGCAAACTGCTTAAAACTTCTTTTTACTCCTTATAATAGAATTACCTAACATCGTATTGATACCCTAAGGGCCGTATCGATACGCTAAGCCTAATTTCATATTTCCAGATTAGAAGGATGTCAAACCCGTACCGATACAGCTAGTCCAGTATCGATACGCGTTGACCACGTTGACACCATACCGATATGCTCTATGATCGTATCAATACCTTTTTCCCATCAAGATTTTAGTGACCAAATTCCATACTGATACGCCTAAACTGTATCGATACGCCCTGTTCTATTGAGACAATTTATTTATGCATGGACGTATCGATACGCCATCACCTGTATCGATATGCCATGACCTGTAATAACAGATTTTTATTGGTTTTTATTCGAATTAACCTAGCAAATGTTATTCAAATTTTATCAAACTTAATAGCAATCTTAAAAATAGTATTTCTAATCGCATGACAAATTTTAGAGCATTTTGAGTCCATTTACTAAGATTTTACCAATTAATGCATTGAAGCTCATTTTAACTAGGTTACCAACCCCAAAATATACCATATTACACATACATCACTTAGGCTGTTTTAGGCTTATACGAACATATCGAAATAGGTCATTTCAACACGTCTAGACCTTATTTCACCTTACTAGGAGTTCGAAAACGGAAGTAAACATACATATGGTAATGGAGATGACTTGCAAGCGTAGATTACACGATCAGAGCTCGGAATGCTTCAAGGTCCTGAAATGCATGAGACCCACACATATGTTAGGCTTATTTAGCCTAGTGAGGTAGTCATAACAAGCGTAAAATAATCAAGTGACATGAATAGCATACTTTGATCATGAACAACATATCATCATACTTAAATAACATAATTACACTATTAACCACGTGAGTCTCTTGCTTAAGTCATTTACCATACTTTCATATAATCATAGCAAAACTTAACACATATCAATTCCCTTGGACATAGTAACAAATAGATACACGAATTCCCCTTTACACCAGCATATATATTGAAAAATAGGATGTAGCCTTGAGCTGTAGCTCTAGATAAATCCCTTACACAATCCATCCTTATCTCCCTACATATAGGCCGTAGCCCCAAACCGTAGTCCACCCTTACTTATACGAGCTCAAGTAACCATATGGCATACCAATTGTATCCAAAATTCACAAATGTCCAAGGTTACACATATTTCATTATTTTACTTACCTTTATGCCCATAGGCCATAGCATATCGGAATCATAATTGAGCCTTAGCTCCATAACATATCATAGCATGATCATATCATAATCATAACATATTGGATACCACACATCTACTCATGGACATATCAAAATAATGTAAGGACTTACCATGCTAGTAGTTAGCATCCACATGTTTGCTCTATGTAAGCCTTTAAACAAAAATGCAATTATAACAAAAATGAAGATTGCACCAAGGTGCTTGCTTAGCTTGAGCTTGAAGATGGAAATGGAGGTGTGTACTTTTTTTTATAGCAAGGTGGGTTTAGTTTACTGGGAGGTTTAAAGATAGAACGATGAAGGGATGAAAGCTTCTCTCTTTATTATTCATATAAAAACCACATTAATTATTTTAATGATTGCCCACCAAAGTTTGGACCAATGAAATTATTTCCCTTGGTCAAGGGTTTGCTCGATTCAAGGTTATCACCTAATAACTTCTTTTCACTTTGATATAAATCACTTTTCTAATGATTTCACATGGGGGTTGTCAAGCAAGAAGGTGAGTAAGCACCTAATCACTTCTAACTAGGCCGGTTGTTGGGATGTGACAGCTAAAATTAGTTGAGAATTATCAGTCGTCAAGGAAGACTCCTCGAATAGACGTGCCTAGTAAAAGCACCAACACATCAGTCAACATCTTGAAAAGCATAGTTCATCTAGATGCCAGCCATATGATACTATTAATTTCTACATGCAAATGATTGAATATTCAATGAAAAAGAGGAAGCAGTTGAGTGAAGAAACAAGGAAACGTATAGGTAGGATGGTCTTAATTCAAGAATTGATGAGAACTTCAAAACATAAACAAGAAGGGGCATGTCTTTGTGCTGGAAAAAGAAAAATGAAGAATTAAAGATAGAATTAGAGTGGATGGAATTCACTAAAGTTTTCCTTGATCAATGGTTGACAATTGGACCGCAAGAGATATGTCTGTGGTTTTAGGACCGTTACAGAATAATACCCTGAACCATCCCAATCGCTTTTGCCCGCGAGCATTGGGGGTCCTTTATAAGGGAAGCTATTTCGGTTTATTTGTTTACAATGTTTGTTTTACATTCTTTGATTCTTTTAATATTTCATTTACTCTTTTTCATGGGTTAGTTCTTGTTTTCCCATACATATGTATATATCTTCACTATCATTTTCTATCAGATACTTGAATATTAGTTGCAAGAGAAACCAAGAATCAAATTCAAAGATCAATTATGAAAATATGGCTCTCTTCTAATTTATGTAGGCCGACGAAAAAACATTAATGAGTGTTCAGGAATTACAAGAAAATCTCAAATACAAATTTGGAATGAATTTTCCTCTCATGCATTGTTGACTAAGGTCCTTGAATGAAGTGATAATCCTAAAACATCCATCACTTGAAGGTCGCTTTTCTTTAGAGATATCTGTATATGGGAGGAAATTTGGCATTCCTTCATCTCCCTTCACAAAGAAAGAAAATAAGGAAAATATCCTTTTTTGTTCCATTTGAGCCTGACAATTTTCTTTCGATTCAACCTAAACCAATGATCACCCTCACACTAGGGGCAAAGAGGATGAAAGTTTGTTTACAAGTGAAAGATGTTTTTGGTCATGCTATGATAGTAATGCCTTGTGAATTAGGGGACAAGAAAAAGGTGAATACATTAAGTACAAGAGCAAGAAAAACTTGTTGAACGAAGACGAATATTCTAAATCAAGTCAAAAAAGAAGAAAAATAGTGGAACGCTTATATTCAAAAAGTCAACTAAATCAAGTTGAAAATTGTTGACATGAAAGTTGAAGTAATTGAAAGAGAAAACACTAAGTGGAAAAGTGAAAAGGAAAAACAAGTGACACATGTAAGATCTTCCATTCGAATGAATCTCTATCTAAATGAGAAGTGGCAAATTGATTACCTTTGAATTCAAAGAAGGGAAATGAACTCTAGGGTGAAAACCCAGAGTAGTCTAGAGCGATCCACAAAAATAAAAGAAAAGAAAAGAGTTTTTCATTCGAGCATATTCAAATTAAGGAGTACAAGAATAAGATTTCACTTGGAAGAAATGATCATTGGTTTCATCACCCTTACAGTATTTTGAGCCTATATATCCTTTCTTTCATGGTCGTTAGCCATGGCCTACATTACAAGCCTCAAAAGACCATTTTGATCATATACGGGTATTGGAGTAAAGGAGGTTTATCTTCAAAATACATCCCACTTATCAGGGTTAACCTTTCTTCAAGGATTTTCTAGACTTCTAATGCCTGATTGAGATTAGAAAAGAGGGAAAGTTGGGCATGGTGAGTTATTGAGGTAAAGAGTGACACTTAAATGGGATAGAGTTAGTCATATATGAAATGTTTCTCTCGGAAGTCTAATAATCTGGAAGGGCTCACATTTGAGTTTATCTTTCCTAATTTGGATCAAAGGCGCTATTGTATTTGATATTTGAGGGCCTAATTTTGGTTTGTTTTATCATGTTTGCCATGGCTTATCAAATTATTCCATTTTCTCGAATTTATTAAAAATAATATTTTGAGCCTTTAAATTATTGTTTCAGCAAGCATCTTGTATATAAATCAATTAGATAAAAGAAAAGCAAAGGATTTCATGGGTATTATTATGATGTACTAATCCTTTAAGTGCAGGCAGAATAGAAGGTAGTTTCGGTACTTGGTTAATGATGAAAAGAATTTCGAGGAAAGGACACAACTCTGAGTGTCCAAAACATTTAAACAAAGCTGCAAGAAAGTAATGTAGACAACCCTGGGGTAAAGAGAGAACATGAACCATCTTTTAGGGCAAAAGTTGTAGCAAGATCAATTCTTTAAAGGATCATACTATTCAAAAGCAGAGATCACTACTTCCGAGGCATTACAAAACAAGAAAGCCTTATAAAAGTGAACAAAGATGATAGTTGAATTCAAGAGTGGGACAATGCTACAAAGAACATTGCAAAAGAATATGTTTTATTCCGATGAGTCCGCAAGCTGGAACAATAGAAGTGATGATCTCTTTTGGAACCATGAGAAAGAATGTTCTCAAAGAAGCTGAATGAAGACATAGCCAGAATGGCTTTCTAAGAAAGAAGTTATCACTAGAACTCAAGTTTTGAGAAATGCATGGTGAGATATGACAAGAGAAGGGTTTATGTGATGAATCCATGAAAAGGTAAGTACAAGTTCCATCAAAATTGAAATCAGCTTTTTTTGGAACAAAGCAAAAACATCATAGCAAAGAAAGAGGAAAAGAAAGACACGATGTGAAAAACCCGCAAGGGAGCTTCAAAAAAGAAAAAAAGAGAAAGAAAAAAGAAAAGAAAATGAAAAGAGAAAAAGAAAAAGAAAAAGAAGAAAACTGAAATGAAACCTGAAAGGGTGCCTTGAGAAAAAGAGAAAAATAAAAAAACCAAAGTGAAAACCCGAAAGGGCGCTTTGAGAAAAGCAATCTAAAGTAAAAACCTAAAAAGGTGCTTTAGAGCAAAAGATGCAGAGATCCTGAAGATTGAACCTGACAGTGAGATGGATTATTTTGGCAGCAAAAAGAGTTTTTGAAAAATGAAGCAAGGAAATTTTGAGCTTCCCTGAAGATGACAGCTCATCCAAGTGGCCACTAGTTTCCACAATTCATGCATCATATATAATTAGGCATCCATAAGATAGAAACATACTAACTCATGCATTCAAAGCATTTTGTACATTTTGGAAGGAATTTACAAGAATTAGCAAAAAATAGACAAAGATTTCAATCTACAGCTTCGAGATAGGAGAAGTATATCCAACAAAGAACAAGCAAAGATTTCAATCTACAACTTCAAGATTGGAGAAGTAAATCCAGCAAAGATTTGGCAAAGATTTCAATCACATTTTTGTGAAGAAAATATATCATCTTGTTTGAAGAGGCAAATTTTAGCAAAGATTTTTTGATTATCTGCACAAGAAAAAAAGTGCAGAATGATCCTAAAGCTTTCGGGTCATCAATAAGTCCTTCATGCATGATGTTAAGTCCTTTGGGCCATCACCTTCCGGAGTGATGCAAATTTTTGATTGTTTGTGCAAGACAGAAAGTGTATTACAATCCTAAATCCTTCATGTCATCAGTAAGTCCTTTAGGCATGATGTTAAGTCCTTCGGGCCATCACCTTCGGGCCATCACCTTCGGGGGTGATGAGAACATTTGATTGTTTGTATAGGATAGAAAGTATAGTAAAATCCTAAAGCCTTCGGGTTATCAGTAAGTCCTTCGGGCATGATGTTAAGTCTTTCAGGCCATCACCTTCAAGAGTGATGAGAATATTTGATTGTTTGCATAGGACAGAAAATGCATTATAATCCTAAAACCTTTGGGTCGTCAGTAAGTCCTTCAAGCATGGTGCTAAGTCCTTTGAGCCATCACCTTCGGGAGTGATGAGAATATTTGATTGCATGGACAATATAGAAAGTGTAAGTGCAATTCTAAAGCCTTCAGGTCATTAGTAAGTCCTTCAGGCATGATGTTAAGTCCTTCGGGTGGACACCTATGGAAATGATGAGAAATTTTTTAATGCCGTCGCGGTAAGACAATGGGAGCATGGTATCAGTGAAGATATTACCTTTTGAACCACCAGTTTAAAGAGAAATAAAGAAGTCCAAAAATTGGAAAGCAAGATAGAACAACTTTGGGCTCAAATGGGAAGATTCACAATTTAATTTGTTAAAAGTTTCAACATTTCTCGTTGAAACTCTAGAAGTTTCTTAATAATTTACCCAAATTATACATTTACTTTATAATCAATATTGAAAGATTAATGATAAGTTTGACTTTTGTAGGTCACATATATTCCAAGCATATGCATTGAATGAATTTTAGATCAAGTGGAAATTAAGGAAAAAGCGGCTCTCTTAGATCAACAAGCTAGTAAAGGGAAAGGGATTACAATCTGGGATTGACAATAGCTCGAAAAATTCCTGTGAGTGTAGTTTAAAGTTAACCTCTCCAAGTCTATTTTTGATTTGTAATTCTTATTGATTCTTAAGTATAAATTGTATAATGAGCTTGCTATGGAGCATTAGCAAGGTAAGTACTCTTTTGAGTGGTTACTTGATTGTGAAGCATGCTTGAATTGCCATTGATTGTCATGATATGCTTATTGCCTAATTGTCTATATTGAAATGAAGCATGATGTTATAGATAGAAGTAACTCAATTCATTGTTAATAACATATTTATTGACATACCTTCATTGACTATTGAAACATTGAAATTGGTATTGGCTTTGAACCCTATTCGATTGAAGGGGGATATTGGCATAAAATGTGCATCTTGAATTGAATCATGCTTCTAATTGATTGAAAGTGATAACTATTGTAAGCCTTGGTCTCGAGTCGGTCTTTGATATATTTGGCATGCCATAGAGTCTATAGAGCTCATTGTCGGGGTGGACTACGGTCTGGGACATTGGTCCCTAATTGGCGACAGTAAGAGGGAAGTATTGTTATTGGTCATTGGCGACAGTAGGAGGGATTTGACCAGGTACTTGGTACCATATTGACTATTGTTATTGGTGACAGTTTGGTTGGAGACTCGAGTATCTAGACTGAGTAATCGATTCTCAAGGCTATACCTAAAAGGAAGTAATAACTCATATACATTGAACCTATTGCTACATTGAATTGCATTGGTTGATAGTGAAGGAAAATTGATATTGAACATTGCTTATGAGATTGCTTGATTGTAAAAAAAAATCAAATGCCATGAACTATTGAACATTGCTTAGGAGATTGCTTATGTGATGAAACATTGATTGAACATTGCTTATGAGATTTCTTGATTGTAAAGAAAACATCAAATGCCATGAACTATTGAACATTGCTTAGGAGATTGCTTGTGTATTGAAACATTTATTGAACATTGCTTATGAGATTGCTTGATTGTAAAGAAAACATCAAATGCCATGAACTATTGAATATTGCTTAGGAAATTGCTTGTGTATTGAAACATTGATTGTGTTCAAAGGATATGTTATGCCTAAAGTAGCCTAATTGGATGATTAAGCATGTCTAAACTTCAAGCCTTGTATTGATATTGGATTGAAAATTAAGCAATGCACCTAGTATTGTTTACCTAGTTCGAATGGTTCCTTATTGATGGGGGAACCATACCATCTATTTGATGGTTCGTAGTTGAGACTTTTGTATTAATTGCCTTGTAACTTTAACTCACTCACTAAGCTTTGCTTATTCAAGTCTCATTTCTACGATACAGGTTGATATTGGATACTATCCCGAAGTCTAAGCTCGTACAAGTCACATTTTGCTTTAAAAAGTATGTTTCCATTTTGTTATAGTTCTCCTAGGATAGTGGCACCTAAGGGATGTATATTCATGATCAATTAGTTATGGTTTGTATAAATTAAGCCCATCTATGTTCTATAAGAGTATGGTATGTATATATATGAGCATGTATGCACTTTATTGAACTTGTTTGCTTGTTAGCCGAATGTTAGGTTTCTATGGTTGAATTATGCATGAAATGGTTGAATAGAACTTTTGATAATGGCTAGTTAACATCATTTAAATGTAGTAATCCACATGTTTTGACTTGAACCACTTTGGTCACATGTAGAACTAGCCGAATAGTGTATAAACATTGTAAGCACATATGTTTGATTACGATCACTTAAATAAATCATGCAAATCACCTAATGTTATGCTTAATAGCTACATTGAATGGAAATTATCTATTAGGCTTCTCACTTAGTTCGAATGGATGCTTGGAGATCAAGTAATTCTTAAATGGTCTTGATTATGATAACATATTGCATTATGAGTCCTCACCTATTCGAATTGTATCTTGATGTGCAAGAAAGACTTAAAATGAATTGAATTCTCTGCCTTAAATTGAATGAATCATTGATTTTAATTGCAGTAACTTACCTAATCCTACTAGGGTGTTAGAGTATGTTACAGATCAACTGGGACTTCTAGAAAGTATGTGATGTTACCATACTCTTCTCTGAAAGTACTCTTTATTTCAAAATCCCAATTGTTCCAAACCGGCTTCAATTCGGACACATCATTGAACTCTGTATTCATGAATGTCATGGCTGACATGGCTGATCTGAACCTAGTGGCAATATTGTCTCCATCATGTAGCTACTCCCCTTCCGACCGTATCTGAACATCGAAATTCTTTTCATCACTGCTACGAACTAAGTCTCCCATTTATCTAGCCTTTAACTTCAAACTATTTCTAACTCAATGTGCTCTTCATGATATGATAAGATATGCAAAAAAGGTAAAAGAGAAAAAGGAAGAAAACAAAAAGAAGATTACTTATAAGATAAACAATAAAACAGAAATGAGAAGAGATAAACGCAAACTGAAATAAGAACAAGGCAAGCAAATAAGGAAACAAACCTAACCACATGAATTTTAGTTCACTGGGGTTATCCGCATGGCTCTAACGGGGTAGGTTTTCTGGATTCTCACACATGGTTTGGTTCTAATTGAGGGTACCCTTACCTATCTCATTACCTACTAAGGCAACAAGAACTCCAATTATGACCCATTACAACCTTGCGAATTGGTTTCAGTTTGAGGGAAAGCACGACCTAATGACGTGGAGGGTTGCTCACGTGTCAGAAGGCGTGGATTTCGGAAGTGAATTACCGACCCGTGGAGGGCTACTCACATGGGTATGTAGCGTTTCACTCCCACTTAAAGGGACGGAGCTCGGGTATAGAGCTTGATGAACATGATGCAACACATGTCGGTGATTCATTAGAAATTAAACGAAAAATTAATCCGAAGTCCACCAATTATCAAAGCCTGTGCAATCTTAGTCACATTTCCAAGAAAGAATCGACCTTATTAAAATCAAGTGAAATTCCAACATTTTGTATCATTTAAGGCAACGAATATTCCTTTAGCCTAACTCTTTTTTGTTTTGTAAAATCAAATTCAGGTCCCCAGCAGAGTCGCCAAGCTGTAGCGACGTTTTTTCCTTTTTCTAAAACAATGTGGTGGTTTCATAAGTTCGACGCTACAGGTTATCACCAAAATTATTTCTTTGAAATTAGGTTTAAAGGGATTTCTTTTGAAAATCGATAAAAACATGGAGTCGCCACCGGCCACATGAATAAGGTGGGCCGAACACCGTAGAAAACCAGAGATCCATTATAAAAGGGTCCGGGAGTTGGTTACGCATGGGGAAGAACTAGCACCCTCATCACGCCTGGGAACTGGTACCTGAACATTTGTTGCTTTCAATTTGATGTAATTTGTTGAAATTTGAATTGAATTTAACTCGGCAAACTTAATTGAAAATTTGACCGTAATTACGCGGGCTTTATCAAGTTATTGGTTCAAATTAATTGGACATTTAATTAGTAAGGTTGACGATAAATCGGACCATAGACTAAACCAACATCATATAAGCCTGCTTGCCGTGTTAGTTTATGGTTCGAATCTCGTACGTCACCTTTATGCATAGTGCAAACTGTTAATTTTACCTTGGAACGGTAAGGATTAATTCAAATATTTGGTCAGCATCCTTTGAGCTCGACTGTTACGACACAAATATCATAATTAATAGATACTTCACTTTTTTGAATTAAATTAATTTATTCGAGATAAAGGGTCCCATGAATGACAATTAAGGGATGACAAACAAAAGCTTAAAGATAAACACACAAAACCCACCTATGGCCCTGACCTATAAAGGCCCAAGTTTTGGGAGATCCAATTAGTGATTTAGTTATTAATTAGGTAAATCTAATATTAACCCTAAAAGACTAAAAACTAACAAATTAGGATTTATCTTGTAACATGATAATTAATTCGATCAATTTTAAACTATAATTCTAATAAGCCAAGAATACTATTTAAAGTAAATCAAATTAATTAATCATGGTTTTAATTTAAATGTCAATCTAATTTTCATGTTAATTTCATCTTAAAAGTAATTAAGAAATATCCAACTAATTTAATGAACTTAACATTTATCCCAATAAGTCAAGGGTAAATTTAAATTCACTAAATCAATTCGAACCCTAATCTAACTAAGGCTCTAAAAGGCTAATCCTAAATTAATCTAATTAATTTAAATATCGTGCCCCTATGAGACGAGCACATGACTTAAATTAATTAAATTAATTCCTAAACTAATCCAAAGGTCTTAACAAACACAAAGCCCACCTTAACTATGCCCAAGGCCCACTAAGCTAAAGCTAAACCTAGGCCCAAAACACAAAGAGGCCCAAACATCTAAACTAAACCTACATTAAGGAAATAAATATATTCCATACTATATACATAAAAATATATACAATATTTTTAAAACTATGTATTACATATATTATAAGAACTTATATATTATAAAGGCTTGTATTATATATTGAAAAGAACCCTATATTATATATTTAAAAAAAACAAAAATTTATATTATATATATTAAAAATCTTATAATACGCATACTATGATCTTTATAAAATCATATATATTATAATTAAAAAAGATTATATATTTAAAGGAAACTATATATAAAATATATATTATAAAAACCCATATTTTACATAACTATTATAGAAACTATATATATTGTATATTATAAAAGAAATAAATATATACTATATGTAATATATTACACTAAATAATACACATATCAAACCATATATCAAACATTACAAGCAAGCAACAATTTAACATTAGAAGTAAAATTGGAAATTAACAGAAATATAAACAAAATTTAAATTAAAATGCATGGAAAAGAAATAAAAAAAGGTTTCAATACTGGAAAGGGCCAATTTGAACAAAATAGAAATCTTGAAGACTAAAACGAAAGGAGCAAAAATGACGTGATTGAAGATCTTTTAAAAGCTTCAAGGACCTGGGAAAGGGTTTTGAAATGCGAAATGGCTTGGGCATGTAATTTTCCCGAGCAAGGGGACTAATAATGAGATAACGAAGTGCAGAAGGGTTAAACGTGCTATTACAAGGACACGAAGGTCCTTAAAACAATATTAGACCATTTTTAAAAGCCTAAAATGATATATATATATATATATAGCCCCTTTCGTCCATAAATGATCCCCTTTGCCCATTTTAAAAAACGAAACTCTCTGAACCCTCTCCCCTCTCTCAACATTGGACGACTCGCCGTGGATGAAAACCCATAAACCGCTGTATCGGTCGCCGCTCACCGGTGGTCTTCGAACTCAAAACCTGTACCAAAAGAACCCATTTTTCTGATCTGAACACTGATCCAAACTCAAATCCTTTGAAAACAACCAAGCCCCTCCTTTATTTCAAAAAATCGTAACCGAAATAAAATCCCCTTTTGAAAAAGCCAGGACCGAAACCAACCTCCATGGCCGCCATTTCCTCTAACTCACCACAAACGACCTTAGAAAGGTCAATAGACTTCTTATCGAGGAAGAAAGATGGATGGGTGCAACGACGATGGAACGACACTGTAAAGAAACAAAAAGGTAAAGATCCTAAACCCAAATCTGCTTGTGCATGATGATATGAAAATGAAAGAAGAAGAAGGAGTATACCTCAAAAAAGCTTGAGGCTCTTGGTTTGTTTTCTACTCTATTGCTTTCAAATCCTGTCTAGGGTTTACATCTATTTTTTTCTTTCGGTTATATAGTGCCCGAATATTACATGATTATTGAAAATGCCAAAAAGGCCCTAAAATGCTATTGGTTGCCCTCTGATTCATGTGCGTTGTTGCAATTCTCTGGAATTTCTTGATTTTTGGTTGATTTCCTGCATTTATAACCACCTCTGACATTCCTTTCCTTTGTTTGTTTATGTTACATGGCTGAATCAAGCGTTGGGACAACCAAAGGAAAGAGAAGACCGTCTGCCATCGTGGCGGTCAACGTGGGCGAGCAGCCATGATGTGGCATTCAGCCACTGGCTTTGCGTGCTGGCGTGGAGATGGGGAGATATCACCGGAAGACAACTAGCCGGTTGATGGACTCTACGCGTGATTGGAGAGATAGGAGGACGTGCGTGAACGCATGCAGAAGCTGAAAGGTTGGTGCATTCGATCCACATGGGAAATGGAAGATCTCTCTTCGATCAATCTGGTCTGTTAGATCTCACCTATATCTAACGGTTGGAATTAGGCGGCTGCACAAGTTTGAGAGGCAACATGGATTAGTGCTTAGGTTTAATTTTGGACTGAAATCTTAATGTGGAAAATTTTGAAGTCCTTTGCCTAAAACCTTATCTGGATTTTTTACTTTGTCACTGACTCCTCTTTTGGAAAGATACCCGACCTTCTTTTGGATATCTGTAATAAGAAATAAAAAAACTGTAATGATATGAGTTAACGTGCTTCTAATCTAGGGATGTCAAACTAAACATGATGCATGAATTATCACGATTTTAGACTTTCTCGAGCAATTTCTCTTCTTGCCCCTTTGACTCTCGTGACCTCCGTTTTTCTTCTTCTTAATAGCGATACTTTGTCTCTCGCTCGGGTTCACCCTTTATGCCCCTTTTTGAGCTCTTGAACCTTTTGTTCTAAAGCTCCCTTTCAGGTTTTCACTTTAGAGATCCCTTTTCCTTTTTCTTTTCTTTTTTCTTCTTTTTTCTTTCTTGATTTTCTTTTTTTTTCTTCTTTCTTTCTCTCTTTTTCTTTCTTTCTTTCTTGGGCGCCCTTGCGGGTCTTCGCCCATGGTCCCTTAGATTTTAACACGATTGGTACTTAGCATCTCTTCTTGGCAGAACCTTGTCAATTTCTCCTCTAGTGTCCTCTGGCTCTACCTTTGGTGGGCTCCCTAGGAACAAACATGCACTTATTAGATTAAATCATAGTAATGCCAAGAAATCCTTTGCTTTTTTATTCTATGTCAATCTATTTGTGAAACAAACAATATGGACTAAAATAATGCTTTATTGAAACTTAAAGGAATGTTAGAATAAATTTGAAAGTCTTGGCAAACATGAGAAAATGAAAAATGGATGTAGATAATATCGATTGCATGAATGATGAGAACCCATCAACCTCGGTAGATTTCTCGCTGGCTACCCTTGATCCTTTCCCCTGATGATATGAATACCGAATCATAGACCTTCAACCGAAACAAGGCCCATCAATTGGATGCTGAAAGTCAAGTCTATCTGAATCGTCCTTTTCGGATTTTCAATTCAGACCCTCATTTGGCTTTAAGGCGCCCATTTTCGGGTTTTCACCTTAAACCCTCCGTTTTCTTCTTCTTCTTCTTCTTCTTCTTCTTCTTCTTCTTCTTCTTTTTCTTTTTCCTTCTTTATTTTTCCTTTTTCCTTTTTTTCTATCTTTTTTAGGCGCCCTTACAGGTTTTCGCTTTTTTATTTTCTTCTCCTTAAGCATAATACTTCTTGACGGAGTCCAAGTTTATGGGGTTGCTTAGTTCTTTCCCGTCCATCTCTGTCAGTATTAAAGCTCCCCTAGAGAAAGCCTTTTTAACAACATATGGCCCCTCCCAATTGGGCATCCATTTTCCTCGGAAGTCTCTTTGGTTCAGCAAGATCTTCTTTAGCACCATATCCCCTTCTTGAAACTCCTTTGGGCGAACTTTCTTGTTATAAGCTCGCATCATTCTCTTCTGATACATTTGATTATGAGAGATAGCTTTCAACCTTTTCTCTTCAATGAGGTTCAACTAATCAAACCTGGCTTGCATCCAACTTTACTTCATTCAAAATTCGAACCGATGGGATTTCCACCTCAACAGGTAATACTGGTTTGGTACTGTATACTAAGGAATACAGCGTTGCCCCGGTGGAATTTCTCACGGATGTCCGATAGGCAAACAAAGCAAAAGGGAGCCTCTCATGCCAATCCTTAAATATCTACGTAGTTTTTGCTATGATCTTCTTAATATTCTTGTTTACCGCCTCTACCGCTCTGTTCATCTTGGGGCGATAAACGGTAGAATTATGGTGCACAATCTTGAATTGTTAGCACACCTCGGTCATCATCCTATTGTTCAAATTGGAAGCATTATCGGTGATGATTCTTTCAGGTAGACCATAGCAACACATGATTTCCTTCTTGAGAAACTTGCAAACCATCGCTCTTGTGATATTAGCATATGAGGCAGCTTCCACCCACTTGGTGAAGTAATAGATAGCCACTAGGATAAAGCGATGCCCATTGGAAGCCTTCGGGTGTATCAAGTCCTAGTACTAAAGAATAATCTCCGGAAACCTAGAGCACCTTGACTTTTTCTCTATGGCCGCTCGGATTCCCATGGCACAGGCCTCATAGTCGGCCATATTGTTGGTGCAAAAGAATTCTAACCTACTTGTGGAAGGGTAGTAGACATTTTTGGGGAGACCAAAATTGCCCATATTTCATGGCCTAAGGCATTCGATGCCCCATCAAAATAAAGCCTTCATCCTTTATTCCCGATAGTGGACGTTTCTTTGGACATATCATAGATCAGATTTTCATCTGGGAAACTGAAATCTAATGGCTCATAGTCGTCTGAGGCGCAGCTTGCTAAAAGATCTGCCACCACACTTCTTTTTACCATTTTCTGGCTCACATAAACGATGCTGAATTCTGACAAAAGCATTTTCCAATGGGCCACTTTCCCAGTCAAAGCTGGTGCTTCCATAAAAAATTTCAACGGATCTATTCGGTAAATCAAATAAGTGGTGTGATACAACATGTATTGCTGGGTATTGCATCTCATACTCGGTGAATTTCTTGCTCAAGTAATAGATCGCCCTTTCTTTCTTGCCCGAGTCATCGTGTTGTCCCAACACACATCCCATAGAGTTTTCAAAAACTGCCAAGTACAAAATCAGTGACCTATCTGGTACTGGTGCTACTAATATTGGAGGATTAGTCAGATACTTCTTGATCTTTTCTAGCACTTCTTGACATTCATCATCCTAAAACCCCAGGCTATTCTTTTAGAGTAATCTAAAGACGGGGTCGCATTTATCAGTCAACTGAGAGATGAACCAAGAGATATAGTTCAACCTTCCCAAAAAATTTTGGACTTCCTTTTAAGTTTGAGGTGCCAGAAGATCTTGGATTGCTTTCACCTTGTCAGGATCAATCTCTATGCCTTTCTGACTTACCACGAAACCTAAGAGCTTCCCGGATGTTACCGCAAAGGTACATTTGGCGGGATTGAGCTTCAACTGATACTTTCTTAGCCTCTGGAAGAGTTTTTGCAAATTTTGGAGGTGCTCTTCCTCGATCCGAGACTTGGATATTATGTCATCCGCATAGACCTCAATCTCCTTATGCATCATATCATGGAACAAGGTCATCGTAGCTCTTTGATACGTCGTCTCGGCATTCTTCAACCCAAAAGGCATCACCTTGTAGCAAAACCTACCCTACATGGTCACGAAAGTGGTCTTCTCCATATCCTCGGGATGCATTTTGATCTGATTGCACCCCGAGAAGCTGTCCATAAAGGAAAACCAAGCATGCCAACAGTATGAGGCAAAGGGAAATTGTCTTTGGGGCTTGCCTTATTGAGGTCCCTATAATCTACACACATACACACCCTCACATCCTTTTTCGATACCGTCACTATGTTAGCTACCCATTCTGGGTACTTAGAAACCTTCAAAGATCTAGCCTCAAACTATTTCTTTACCTCTTCTCTTATTTTCAATAACATGTATGTCCTCATTCTTCAAAGCTTTTGTTGGACAGGCTTGCATTCTGGCCTAATGGGGAGCTTGTGTGTTACAATATCTATGTTTAGGCCTGGCATATCCTGGTATGACCATGCGAACACATCTTTAAATTCTACAAGCAATCCCACCAACTCTTGCTTGACTTTTGGTGGCAGGGTACCTCTGATCTTTACTTCTTTCCTCTATTTGTTAGTCTCCAAATTTAAAATCTCTATCTTCTCCTAGTGTAAGAGGATTTGCCTTTCCTCATTGTCCATCATTCTTAGCAGCTTATCGGGAATCCCATCATCCTCCTCTTCTACCTCCACCAAGTACGTGGGTCGTTCAAAATCTACATCCCATCATTCGGATAAGTTCTGTTAGAACAATTGGTATTCGAATAAATCCTTTCTATGAGGCATTAATGCTAGACTCAAGTTAAAGTATTTTTCTATATATTAAGCAAACTATAGCTGGTTTGGGTGTTCTAATCAGGGGATACAGTATCTTATCAATTAGAGGATTGTCCAAAATTTAGTAGTGTTAAATGAATTGTTATGCTAATGCTAGGTGCCTTATAATCTTTATTGAGTTGTTAAAACAGGGAAATATGTCTTAAAAGGGCTGCCATGCACCTATGAAAACATTAAAGAAAAAATGTGAATACATACTTGTATGTCTAGGAAGTTAGGGACTGTTTTGGGGAAACCTTTGAAACTATTTGGACTGTTTGGCACCTAAACTGTGATCATATGAGATCAAGGACAGCTTTGTCGTCCCAGAATATATGGAATATGTATGTTTGCATACATGAAGAATAGCGTGATTTGTATATAGTTTATTGATTGGAATGGTTCTAAAATACGATATTATTCTTGATAAATTGTTAGATCAAGAAGGTTTGATTGGAGAAGGATCTAAGGCAAATCATTCAAAGGATAAAGGTGAAGGGTTACGACTTGGAAGCAAACTAGCTTGGAGCATCGGTGAGTGTAGTTTAAAGTCTCGAGGTAAAATAGAATATCTCGAGCTTATTCATTATGACTTTACTGACTTTTGTGTGCTATTAAAGCTAAATTGTGTTACAATGGTTAAGGTTGGACACTTGGTAAGTGCCTTATTGAAAAGTACTTTAAATTTGAAATTGGTTGAAGGCTTACTCCATGGCCAGATTTTATGGTTAAGAATGTATGTATATACATAAATGGATATTAGTATGTTTTGATAGATTTGTGGCATGTCTGAATTAGGGGTGATCGCATATAGATGCTTGAGTTTGCTAAATATGATGTATTACAAACTTGTAAAATGTGTTAGTAAGTAGAAAAGACTATGATCGAATATTCTCAAATAAATACTTGCTAAACTTTAATCGATTTGATGAATGGCGTTAATGGTTATTTGAAAGATTTTTCCTATTGGTGCTCAAGCCGATATTAAAATAACACTTGGCTAAGTTCATGATGAAGAAATGATATTAGAAATGATTGTAAACTTAGCTAAGAATGGTGGATTAGAAAAGAATAATGGGTCAAGAAGTGAAGGAAATGGTTTCTTCCTTGACTTGAAAGAATAATGCTAGATTTCTAAGTACTTATAAGTAAACTTAATAGACTGCTATGAACATGCCATAGTGGCATGAAAGAAATTGGTGAAATAATGCTTATTTATGGTAGTAAATGTTATGTTTATGGCTTATTGCCACTCGAAATAATGAGTTAAATATTGTATAAAATGCTTGATGAATAAAAAGCTTTGTAATAAATATATTGAATAAGATTTAGAAAAGATGCTACTTGAGCAAATGAGTTATGAATCTGATAACCCATTTCAGAGCTATGCTCCCTTGAATATGAGAAAGACGAAATGTCTAAACATGAAAGCCTTGGTTAGTATTAGTCCTAACTTGATTGACATGCCAATAGATCCTGAGCTCAGCCTGTTACGGACTACGGTCCCTTGATGGTACTACGGTACCCTTGCATATTCTTGATTTAATGTGAATTTCAATGGTAAATTCTATCATTGCCTGATGATTGCTACAAAAAGAAGATTGATTCTAGGCTAGTAACTAATCATGGCTATTGATAACAACTAAGGTTGCTTGAAATCTTGTGGTTTGGGAATTTGAATCTCAAGGCTTTATTAAAAGGAAAAGATTGATTTTAAAATAAAAAATAATAAGCCCTCCTGATTTCCCCTTATGAGACAAATATTATATGATTAGAAAGTGATGCATGAGGCTTTGTAAGACAAGGCCATAAAAATATGAATCTATAAGTGAAACATCAGTGAATAATGGTAACTTGTTTGATTAGTATTGAGATTGTAATGGAATCTATACTTTACTCCAATTATTATATAATAGTTTGAATGAAAATACTTTGAGACTAGAAATTATAAGACCTATAATGATTAAGAAGGGTTTATGACCAGTTACTTGATAATCAATAGAAAACCTATGGAATATTAGTATATTTCTAAAGAGTTATTTATATCTATATATATATGTATGTATGTTCTTTTTGAACAAGAACTGTATGTTATCTTAATTAATCACTTGTAAACAAGAATTACTTTGTTTGTACTTATACTGAATAGATCGAAAAGGGGTAATACCTAAAGGCCTGGCTAAGTAAGGAAATTCATGTTTTGGTGTGTTAAGTTTGGTACCTTAAGCTAATTAACTTGCTTGATCAAGAAGTTGAAAGATGGAATTGAGCTATTAAAATAGTTTTTAAGGCTGATGTGCTTGTAATTTGGATTTATGTTTCATTACATCTTTTGTATGATTAATTTCAAGGTTGTCTTGTTTGTAAATGAACTTGAAATTGGTTGTTTCAATTGTTCTGATCTGGAGACTGTTTTTGTGTACTAAGGGTAGTTGTATGTGTTTTGATAGGTAGGAAATTGCTTTAATCAGCAAACAAAATAGAGGAAGAAATTAACTTGTAATTGAGTACTGTTTTAATGGAAAATTGTGGTGTTTAGGACTGTCATGTGTTTAAGGAAAATAATAGGGAATGTTTTAAGATCATGAACTGTTTGAGCTTCATTGAATATGTATCTGTAAATTTATCACTATTTATGCATCGGTATGATATGGTTACTCATGCTGCAAATGCCTAATTAATGATCAATCTAATAGATTGCAAGTTGAAACCAGATATATATGGTATACCTTGAAAGGTCGGAACGAATAGTTCTATGTTAAGTAATCTTAGAAGTAGGAAGTTAAGTTATATTAACTTACTAATAAATTGGTGATGAATTGTACAATAAGGAATAATATGCATTGTTACACATAGTGTCTTGATGATTAATTAATACTTTCTTTAAGTACATGATGATGGTTCTATTCGCACTCTTCCAAATTGAAGGGAAGTTTAGTCAATTGATTGAGCTTCATCCTTACTAAGATGATTAACTAGTTGGATGAAAGGACTTGTACATCAATTTTGGTTAGTTTATTTAAACTACCTCACTAAGTAGACGTACTTACTCATCCTTCCATCTTCTTACAAGACGGGTTAATATGATATCTCAGAGCTCGGACATGATCACAAAGACCTTAGTGTATGATTTAAATTCTTATACTCCTATGTGTATAGAAGGATTTGGAAATAACCACGTTTGAAATCTGTTAGGCACATTTTTGTCTATGGGCCCTAAAATGTTTTATAATATGTGGTTATGTCTTGATAAATTCAGTTTTAGTTCATGGTTGTTTTTTATTCTTAACGAAATTAAGATTATGTTTTGGCCACATAGTAATTTAATCTTAAGTCTTAAGATGTGGAAAGTGTAAAATATGATGGCTTGTAAGTAATTGCGTATATTATTAATTATCCAAGGTCTTTGAATTAGGTTTAAACTTAGCTTTCTATGTCTTGGAGTGCTTGGTATTGCTGGAAACAAGTAATCTTTAGGTATGTTAGTAGTCATAATCTTATGATTTGATCTATCGATTCTACAATAATCTTATAGAATATGCTTGACAACAAGGTTATATATGAATGACTATATATGTATCGATTTGAGTATCGATTGATAATTATTTGTTTGTATTTGGATATTGATTTCTTTGATTAGCTAAATATGGAAAAAGTTTTTAATTCAACCTCATCACCGAAAGCATGCTCTGTTGGTCGACCTAAATCTTGCTATGATTGCTTGTATGTCTATTAGTAACACATTCTAAGCTGATTTATTTCTTAGACTGGGTTAGGGGTGTTACAACAACCTTCTTCCACAATCACCATTCCCCGGTCAATGAGGCGTGCCATACACAAACATTGGAAAACCCACCTTAACGGTGACCGAACTTCAGACATGCTCACTCTAGCTTTTCTGGTATTCTCTCTTCGATAGCATTCATGCCTTGACCTTCATCATTTGGTAGGGGGTTGTTGGTCGTGCTCGGTTCTCCCAACTATAACACTCTGGTCTGAATTAAGTTCTAAACGAACTTCTTGAACGCCACACAATTTTCAATCGAATGCCCTGGAACATCGGCATGGTATTCGCAATGTACCTTGGAGTCATACCATGTTGGGTAAGGTGGGTTGTAAGAAGTAACATGATAAGGACGAACTAAATCAGCCTTATACAATTGTGAGTAGAGCTCTTTGTAAGAGATTGGCAAAGGAGTGACGGATCCCTCCTCTCTTTCCTTTTTAGGTCCCCTATTTTCTCTCTTATTGAAGTTTCTGGAATTTCCCGTTGTTGCCTGGGGTTGGAAGATAGTGAAATTCCTGGTTGCCTCGAAGGTATTTGTATTGTTCACCTCATGGTCCTTTTTCTTGTATTGTTTGCATGAATGATCCCCTCCATCAATTCTTCCGCTCTTAATGGCTGCTTCGATGCACTCGCCAGTCATGACCATCTTCGCAAAATTGCTAATAGGGTTATTGATTAATCGATCATAGAGCGTAACGTGTCTACAAACATTAGGGAGATCTCGTGCTCGTGAAGTGGTGGTTGAACTTGTGCTGCCACATTATGCCATCTTTGAGCGTATTCACGAAGGGTCTCGTTGTGCTTTTGTTCCATGCCTTGCAATAGCAGTTTGTTGGGAACCATGTTGGTTATATGCTTATACTGATCAATAAAAGCTTTTTCCAAATCCCTCCATGACTTAATTTAAGCCCTTGTTAGCTGATTGTATCACCTCAAAACAGATCCCACTAAGCTGTCTTGAAAATAGTGAATTAGGAGCTTCTCGTTGTTGCTAAACCCAACCATCTTCCAGCAAAACATCACTATATGAGCAGTAGGGCAGGTGGTTCCATCGAACTTTTCAAATTCGGGGGTCTTAAACTTATATGGGATTCTACATCGGGGACCAAACTGAGTTCCCTAGCACTTAACCCATAGGAGCCATCCTCGTCTTCCTTCACTCAAAAATTTTCCTATAGGTTTTTCCGAGTATCCTCTAATTGCTTAGTGAACTTCGCTTTCATTTGGCTCAACTTCTCCAACTCGTCAAAGTCTGGGATGTTGTCCCAATAATCTCGAGATTCCTGAAGGTCACCCCAGTTGAGTTTGAGCAGCCGCATCGACATGAGAGGAAGATGCACCTTATGGAGGATTTAGAGATAGATCAACAAGCAGAGGATTCTGGACGATTTGAGCATAAAGGAGATCACCCAAGTTTTGGGCAGGATTCTCAATGGTGCTCTTGCCCCTCGGTTCTAGTCCTAGCCGAGCTTGTAGCAGCTGGGATATTTCCTTCATCATGTCCTGTTCAGACTTGATGATGGTGTCCTTTAATTCTTGTTGGGCTCATTCCATCAGGCCACGTAGGTCAGTTTCCAACTTGGCAAAGCCTTCATCCATTTGCTTTGAACGTGAGCGAGTGCGATATGGGTGTGGAATGATGATAAATTTAAGAAGCAAAATGCAATCTTTCTGAAATAGAAAGCTTTTCAATTAATAAATGGCAGTTAATCAAAAATGAAAACAAATGTACTAATTGGATGATTATTAGCATTTAATAAAAAATCCGAATGAAAGAATCATGCATGAATGCAAAGAGTAACACTAAGCTTGGCAATATCATCATTAAACGACTTCCATTAATGGAAACGTTATCTTGTTACAATAACTTAAAGAGAACCAACTACACATATTGATTCAAGGTAGTATCAAGGTCAATGATCTCTCTCAAAATCCAAACAATCCTCTCTCCTTCTTCAGATTCATCATCCACACAGTCATGGAGTTCGGTAGCATCTTCTGCCAAACTCTGTACTTTCCGGGCAACCTCTTGCATGTAAGTCATCCAATGTACCAACCCTTGTTCTTGCCTCCAAATTGTGTAGGCGACTAAATGCAGTTGCTCTAAACTCAGCATCGGGCGTACTTGAATCGCTCCCCTAAGGCTTGCCACATGATCCTTGAGCTATTGAACCTCGTTTTCCAACTCATCAACGCGAGTCGTCAAGGCTTGAATCTCCAAGTTACTGGCTTTTAGCTTGCTAGTTGATCACTTATGCTTGAAAAGAGACTTTTCCAAACACCTCACTTGATCTTTCAAGGCTTCATTTTGGTGTTGTTCTTTCTCGATCTGTATCGAGTGGGAGATTCGTAGATTCTTCACTTTTTCGGTTAAAGTGAGCACTTGATCTTTGTGCTCGTAAAACATTATTTTGTAATTCTCAGCTCTCACTTTCTCTTCCTTCAATCGGAGCTCTAACCCTTCACTTGGTCTGCCTTCCACAACTCTTTTGCTCTTATTCAACCTTTTAAGCTTCTGAATCACTTCCTTCTCCATCTTGAGTTCGAGTTCCAACTCATCTCTTTTCCTTTGTAGATCTTTAACCACTCCTTCAAACGGTGTTTTCTCTAACTCGAAGTCAAACTTTTCTTGATAGGCTCTCTCCTCGAGCGTAAGGTACCTCATTCGCTCTTCTTCAAGTTGTTTCCTCATCAAATCGGCCTCAATAGGAAGCGTGGCCAATCTCTCCTATATAGATCTTTTTCCATCAGGATTCAAGTAGGGAATATTGTCGTTGACATGATTAAATCGCCACACTTCGTATTTGGGAGTGACCATGTATAGAGCATTTACGATCCTAACTCGTCTTGCGTTGTTCCAAGTTGAAGAAGCATTATATACCATCGTCTTGTAGCCCTTCTCCTTCTCATAATCCACGTTGAACTATTTTAGACCTTTGGTGGCTGGCACAAATTGCTTCGAACTGTACTATCTCAAAACTAGAAGAGGTGCATATGCTTTATGCCCCGAAAGGCTAAGTAGTGTTACCAATGAATGCTCTCCACATCTATAGAGAACGTTCTTTGCCAACAACCACGGTGCTCTCTAAACTATATCTTCCTCCTTTATATTTCGGAGGACATCCAGCCATACTTCCTCAGATCTTTCGGTTGACTAATCATTCTTTCATAGGAACTCTTCTAAGGGCGAGAACTTGCCATCATAAAGGGGCCTCAAAAAACTGGGATCGGTCCAAATGTGGCTGTAGAACCAAACAATCAAAAGTTGTGGGCATCCTCAAAAGTGACCTCCACCATGATCTCGACAGAACCTCAAAGATCGAAAAGTTTTAGCCAAAATTACAGGTACTGGATTACTCCCGCTATCCAAACAATCAAATAGATCCAAAATCGATGGATCAATGAATCCCAATCCTCGAGGAAAGAGTACCAATCCATAGATCAACAAATCAAAGAGATTCCGTTGAAATTGGCCCATCTGATGCATAGAAGCTAAGGCCAATATCCCCTCCCACTTAAGATACTCTTTATTGTTCCAAGTAGTGACTTCATGCTCGACCCAAAATGAAAACATATCCGAGAACTTCTTTAACTTACCTCAGAAAACTTTGTTCTTACTTGGTCTAGAATATACCCAATTCACATCAATCTTCTCGCAATTTATATGGTCCCGATATTCTTCGATTGTCGGAGTCAAATCAAAGTTACCAATCGTAAAGTAGCTATAGGCAGAGTTCCAAAAACCCACCAAGGCTTGTAACAGTGCTTGATCAACTGGACTTCTAGAAAGTATGTGATGTCACCATACTCTTCTCTAAAAGTACTCTTTGTTTCAAAATCCCAATTGTTCCAAACCAGCTTCAATTCGGACACATCATTGAACTTAGTATTCATGAATGTTGTGGCTGACATGGCTGATTTGAAATCAGTGGCAATATTGTCTCCATCATGTAGTTGCTCCCCTTCCTACCATATCTGAACATCGGAATTCTTTTCAACACTGTTATGGACTAGGTCTCCCATTGATCTAGACTTTAACTTCAAACTATTTCCAACTCAATGTGCTCTTCATGATATGGTAAGATATGCAAAAAAGGTAAAAGAGGAAAAGGAAGAAAACAAAAAGATAAACAACAAAACGAAAATGAGAAGAGATAAACGCAAAATGAAATAAGCACAAGGCAAGCAAAAAAGGAAACAAACCTAACCACATGAATTCTAATTCGCTAGGGTTATCCCCATGGCTCTAACGGGGTAGGTTTCCTAGATTCTCGCACATGGTTTGCTTCTAATCGAGGGTACCCCAACCTATCTCATTACCTACTAAGGCAACAAGAACTCCAATTTTGGCTCATTACAAGCTTGCAAATTGGTTTCGGTTCGAGGGAAAGCACGACCTAGTGATGTGGAGGGATGCTCACATGTGAGAAGGCATGGATTCCAGAAGTGAATTACCGACCCATGGAGGGCTACTCACGTGGGTATGTGGCGTTTTACTCCCACTTAAAGGGACGGAGCTCAGGTATAGAGCTTGATGAACATGATGCAACACATATCGATGATTCCTTAGAAATTAAATGAAAAATTAATCAGAAGTCCACCAATTATCAAATCCCATGCAATCTTAGTCACATTTCTAAGAAATAATCGACCTTGTTAAAATCAAATGAAATTCCAACATTTTGTATCATTTTAAGGCAACAAATATTCTTTTAGCCTAACTCTCTTTTGTTTTGTAAAAACAAATTCAGGTCCCCAGCGGAGTCGCCAAGCTGTAGCGACCTTTTTTCCTTTTTCTAAAACAATGTGGTGGTTTCATAAGTTCGGTGCTACAGGTTAACCCCAAAATCATTTCTTTGAAATTAGGTTTTAAGGGATTTCTTTTGAAAATTCTTTTTCTTTTGAAAATCGATAAAAACATGGAGTCACCACCGACCACTTGGATAAGGTGGGCCGGACACCGTAGAAAATCAGAGATCCAATATAAAAGGGTCCGGGAGTTGGTTACGCGTGGGGAAGAATTAGCACCCTCATCACGCCCGGGAATCGGTACCTGAACATTTGTTGCTTTTAAATTGATGGAATTTGTTGGAATTTGAATTGAATTTAACTCGGCGTACTTAATTGAAAATTTGACCTTAATTACGCGGGCTTTATCAAGTTAGTGGGTTCAAATTAATTGGACTTTTAATTAATAAAGTTGATGATACGCCAGACCATAGACTAAACAGACATCATATAAGCCTGATTGTCGTGTTAGTTTATGGTTCGAATTTCGTACGTCACCTTTATGCATAGTGCAAACAGTTAAAATATGATGTGATGATCTTATCAACTTTTAATTTTACTTTGGGACGGTAAGGATTAATTCAAATATTTGGTCAACATCCTTTGAGCTCAACTGTTACGACACAAATATCGGAATTAATAGATACCTCACTTTTTTGAATTAAATTAATTTATTCGAGATAAAGGGTCTCATGAATGACAATTAAGGGATGCCAAACAAAAGCTTAAAGATAAACACACAAAAGCTCACCTACGGCCCTAACCTATTAAGGACCAAGTTATGGGAGATCCAATTAGTGATTTATTTATTAATTAGGTGAATCTAATATTAACCCTAAATTAATTAGCCCTAAAAGTATAAAAACTAACAAATTAGGATTTATTTTGTAACATGATAATTAATCTGATCAATTTTAAACTAGTATTCCAATAAGCCAAGAATATTATTTAAAGTAAATCAAATTAACTAGTCATGGTTTTATTTTAAATGTCAATCTAATTTCCATGTTAATTTTATCTTAAAAGTAATTAAGAAATGTCCAACTAATTTAATGAACTTAACATTTATCCCAATAAGTCAAAGATAAATTTAAATTCACTAAATCAATTCAAACCATAATCTAACTAAGGCTCTAAAAGGCTAATCCAAAATTAATTTAATTAATTTAAAGATCGTGCCCCTATGAGACGAGCACACGACTTAAATTAATTCCTAAAATAATCCAAAGGTCTTAACAAACACAAAGCCCACCTAAACTAAGCCTAAGGCCACTAAGCTAAAGTTAAACCTAGGCCCAAAACACAAAAAGGCCCAAAATCTAAACTAAACCTACATTAAGGAAATAAATATATTCCATACTATATATAAAAATATATAATATATTTTTGAAACTATGTATTACATATATTATAACAACTTATATATTATAAAGGGTTATATTATATATTGAAAAGAACCCTATATTATATATTTAAAAAAACAAAAATTTATATTATATATATTAAAAACCTTATAATACGTATACTATGAACTTTATAAAATTACATATATTATAATTAAAAAAAGGTTATATATTTAAGGAAAACTATGTATTAAATATCTATTATAAAAACCATATTTTATATATCTATTATAGAAACTATATGTATTGTATATTATACAAGAAATAACAATATACTATATGTAATATATTATACTAAATAATACACAAATCAAACCATATATCAAACATTACTAGCAAGCAACAATTTAACATTAGAATTAAAATTAGAAATTAACATAAATATAAACAAGATTTAAATTAAAATGCATGGAAAATAAATAAAAAAAGGTTTCAATACTGGAAAGTGGACAATTTGAACAAAACATAAATCTTAAAGACCAAATCGAAAGGAGCAAAAAAGACGTGATTGAAAATCTTTTAAAAGCTTCAGGGACCTAGGAAAGGGTTTTGAAATGCGAAATGGTTTGGGCATGTAATTTGCCCGAGCAGAGGGACTAATAATGAGATAACGAAGTGCGGAAGGGTTAAACGTGCTATTACAAAGACGCAGAGGTCCTTAAAATATTATTAGACCATTTTTAAAAGCCTAAAATGATATATATATATATATAGCCAATTTTGGTCATAACTGATCCCCTTTGCCCATTTTAAAAATTAAAACTCTCTGAACCCTCCCCCTCTCTCAACATTGGACGAGCGCCACCGCTTGTCGTGGATGAAAACCCAAAAACCGTCGCGTCAGCCGCCGCTCTTCGGCGGTTGGCGAACTCAAAACCCGCACCAAAAGAACCCCTTTTTCGATCTAAACACTGATCCAAACTCAAATCCTTTGAAAACAACCAAACCCCTCATTTATTTCAAAAAATCGTAACCGAAATAAAAGCCCCTTTTGAAAAAGCCAGGACCGAAACCAACCTCCCTGGCTGCCATTTCCTCCGACTCACCACATACGACCTTAGGAAGGTCGAGAGGCTTCTTGTCGAGGAATGAAGATGGACGGCCGCAACGACGGTGGAACGACACCTTAAAGAAAGAAAAAGGTGAAGATCTTAAACCCTAATCTACTTGTGTATGATGATGTGAAAATGAAAGAAGATGAGTATACCTCAAAAAAGCTTGAGGCTCTTGGTTTCTTTTTTGCTCTATTTCATTCAAATCTCGTCTAGGGTTTACATATATGTTTTTTCTCTTGGTTATATAGTGCCCGAATATTACATGATTATTGAAAATGCAAAAAAAGCCCTAAAATGCTATTGGTTGCCCTCTGATTCATGTGTGTTGTTGCAACTCTCTGGAATTTCTTGATTTTTGGTTGATTTCCTGCATTTATAACCACCTCTAATATTCATTTGCTTTGTTTGTTTACGTGGCATGGCTGAATCGAGCGCTGGGGGGACCAGAGGAGAGAGAAGACTATCTGTCATCATGGCGGTCGACGTGGGCGAGCGGCCATGATGTGGAATTCAGCCACTTGCTTTGCATGCTGGCATGGAGACAGGGAGACGTCACCAGAAGACAACTGGCCAGGCGGTGGACTCTACGTGTTAAGTGTGTAAAAGTACTAAATTAATACCCTTTTTACTCATTATTATTGTTAGACTTATGCTCATTCTACTTGCATTTTTAGTCATCCATGCATATTTGCATTATTTCCTTTGTGGTTGTGCTTGATTTCATGTTTCGATGAGTTTTGGTGGAAAAGGGTACTACTGGTGTCTGTTTTATGCGTGCAGGATAATTGCCCAGGCAAGCTGGAGATTGCCAAAGCAACTGGGAAAAGAAGAAAGAAGCTGTCGACTTTTATGGGATGAGTCCATACAATTTGGATGATCATTAGAGGCAAGGATAAATCCTAAAATAAGTTGGAATTCCATGAAGAAGTCGAGGGGAGATAAAAATCCAAGAATTTAGGAGGAGTTTTCGGAGGATAAATAAATAAAAGAGATTTATATCTTTAATCTCATTTTATTCCAACTCAAACTCTCCCTTATCCAACAAGGAAGTCGATCAAGCCATCTCCTATAAAGAAGCCGCAGCCTTAAACTTGCAGGGGAGAGGAGAGAGAACTTGATAGAGAGCGGCACTTGACTTCACCATCTTCTTTTCTTTTGTTTTGGTTTATGTTTGGAAATTATTGTTTTGAATTTATTTTGAACCCAGCCATGAACTAAACTATTTGGGATAGGGTTTTGTGTTGAATGGTTGTGAGAACGAGTTAAATTGTTTTAGGTATTTGAGTTTGCAATTTAGTTTGAGGTTTGTTCATTCTTGGTTTTTGATTTCAATTGCGAGTGAATTGGGAGAGGATCTTGTGATTGCTTTTGTTTATCTAATATAGGAAGAGTTAGATTCAAGAAACGAATGAACATGGTCTTCATACAAACTTATGTTGTGGAGACTAATTCGACTTAGGGATAAGTTATGAATTTCAACGGCTAAAAGAAGCGCAAGATCGGTTAATGTTCACCCATGGTTAACACAGGAATGTATCACCAAGGCATTCTCAATTAACCAGTGTTTTGAATCAGGGATAAGAAGAAACCATTGAAGAATGCTTTGTCGAACCTTAAAGGAAATTGTCCAGTTGCCTAGGCAATCACATTATTCCCAGTTGCCCAGGCAATTACACTTGCCAAGGCAATCCGACTGTTGCTAGTTGCCAAGGCAATTGAGTTACTCTTGCATTCAATATCTAAACGATTCATTCAATTATCACACCGCTACACACAATAACCCGGCCTACTCTCTCTTATCCAATTACATCTTTCTTTTATATAATTGCTCTTTTATTTACTCGTTAATTAGAACTCCTACAATCATAAATTTGTGTCTTTACTTTTAGTGCGAGAAGTTAGATTCCCAAAGTAGCACCAATCCTTGTAGAGACGATATCTATACTATTCTATAACTTGCGACGTGTACAGTTGCACCAATTGCGAAGCACTTAATACGCACAACAAGTTTTTGGCGCCAGTTGCCGGGGATTGGCAATAGCGACTTTGTTTTTAATTTCTTGCACCTTTGTTTCTTTTTATTTTAGTTTTATTGATAATCGGTTTCAAGGAACTCACAACTTTGGTTTTTCATCTGCGTATGACCAGGGCGAGACCAACAGCGCAAGATTACCCACTTGAACCTGAGATAGAACGAGTTCTTCATAGAAAATGACGAGAACAACGAGTATCAATAGCAGAACAACACGATAACCAAGTCAGGAATCTAAATGCCATGGTAACCAAAACATCGTAGTAAGAGGATGAGGAGATCAAGTCGTACAACCTGTTCGTAGCAGACCCATTCGAGACTACTTAGAGGAAGATCTCAATGGTCTCAATCCAGGAGTTGTTGCACCTGAGATAGAAGCCGCCCACTTTGAATTAAAACCTATGATGTTCAATATGATCAACACAATTGGACAATTTGGTGGGTCGACAACTGAAGATGCCAGACAACACCTCAAATCATTCCTGGAGATTTGCAATTCATTCAAGCTACAAGGAGTCCATAAAGATATCCTAAGGCTGAAATTATTTTCCTATTCACTAAGGGATAGGGCAAAAATGTGACTGAATAGTATTCCATCCAGATCTATAGGATCTTGAACGGATTTGTGTCGTGATTATATTGCTAGATTTAGTTCTACAAATATGATTGATAAGTTGTGTAATGATATTACTTCTTTCCGGAAGGCAGGCGATAAATCCATGTACGAGCCTTGGAAGCGATACAGAGAGCTTTTACATAAATGTCCTATGTACGGATTCCTATTGTGGACACAATTGATGATTTTCTACAACTCAGTGAACACACCAGCAAGGATGATGTTAGATGCCTCGGCAAATGGCATACTCCTAGACAAGTCACTTGAGGAAGCAATAGAGATTCTAAACCGTCTCGCCAAGAACGATTATCAATTCCCAGCCACTCAAAGGGGGATAATCAGACGCAATGACACGATTAATGAGTTTGATTCATCATGATCTATTTCTACACAATTGGCTGCTTTAACCAATATGGTTAAAAACATGCAGCGACCGAGCAACACACAGGCAGTCAAGGTAGTTGGTTCATTTTGTAAATTATGTAACGGTAACCACGATTCTTTTGAGTGTCTGTAGAATCTGAAATCTAGCTTCTATGTTGGAAACTACAACCGGAACACCGATGTGATGCCCAACACTTACAATCTAGCCTAGAAGAAGCACCCCAATTTCTCGTGGAGTAATCCCAACAATGCCTTCAACCAGAGTAGTTAGAATGTACAAGCAATAGGGTTTCAGTAGAACTTGCCACGGAAACAGATGCAGCAACAACAATCAACACCATCCAATTCTTTGGAAAATTCTCTCAATGCTTTCATGTTAAAAAATGAATCTTATATGGATGAGAATAGTAATTTCATGAAAAAGACTGATGTTTTTATCAACAGAACTGAGATGAGATTGCAAAACCAAGAGGCGACCCTAAATTCATTGGAGACAAGTCGGGCAATTTGCTCAAAACTTGAACACAAGACCAATGGGCGATTTACCTAGCGATATTGAAGTCGCAAAAGGAGCAAACCACGAGCAGTGTAAAGCAATCACCACTCGGAGTGGCTGACAAATTAAGGAAACCAAAGCTCGCTCAACAGATAAAACTCAACCAAATGAGCAACCCCTTGTCCAAAAATACGATTCCAGTAACAAAACCTCTGCCAAAACTAATGAATTGGAGAATGCCATGGCAATTCCACATGCCTCAGCTACTGCACAAGCTTCGACAAGTCCTGATGCCTCGGCAACTCCTTCCATCAAGTTCCAAACCAATAAAAAGATTAAAGACATCCGAATGCCACCACTATTCCCACAGAGGTTGAAATGGCAAAAGCAAGAATATCAGTTCAAGAAGTTCCTTGACATCTTGAAGCAAGTCCACATCAACTTGCCATTGATTGATGCAATAGAACAAATGTTGAACTATGATAAGTTCCTTAAAGACATCGTCTCCATGCTACATAATCGCATGTCACCCAAGCTTAAAGATCCCGGTAGTTTCACAATACCATGTTCAATCGGAAACCACTATGTTGGGAAAGCATTATGCGATCTTGGAGCAAGCATAAATTTAATGCCCAAATCATTTTTTAAAAGTTAGGAATCATGAAAGCAAGACCTACAAAAGTTATGCTACAGCTTGCTGACAGATCCTACGTGCATCCAAAGGGAAAAATCGAGGATATCCTGGTAAGAGTTGATAAGTTTATTTTTCCTGCTGATTTCATTATTTTGGATTGTGAAGTAGATGAGTTCGCAGCCATTATTCTTACGAGAAGGACCTTGATCGATGTCGAGAAAGGAGAACTCACCATAAGGTAAACGACTAGCAAGTGAAGCTTAATGTTTTCCAAACCCTTAAGCATGCCGACGATCTAGAAGAGTGTCAATTCATCCAAGCCACAACTGCATTCAATTTTGACATGGAGGAAGATTGCCTTAACAATTGCCTAGACAATTGTATTGCCGAACCTGAGGAATTTGAAGAACCAGACAATAAAGAGCAGGATGAAGCCAATTGGATAGCAAGTCGTCTGGGTAAGTATTTTGAACCATTGGACTACTCAATTAAGGAAGGTAAGACCGAAAAACCTTCTATTGAGCAACCTCCTACTCTTGAATTGAAACCATTGCCAGGGCAATTGAAATATGCTTATTTGGGAAACGATAACACTTTGCCTGTGATAATTTCTTCTAAGTTACAGCCTGAATAAGAAAAGAGGTTGATCAACATGTTGGCATATCATAAGAAAACAATAGGATGGACAATTTCTGACTTGAAGGGAATTATACCCGGCAGTGTGTATGCACAAAATCCTATTAGAGGATGATCATAAACCGACAATTGAGGCACAAATGAGGCTTAACCCTACTTGAAAGAAGTCCTGAGGAAGGAAATCGTCAAATGGCTTGATGCCGGTATCATATATCCTATCTTCGATAGTACATGGGTAAGCTCGGTACAATGTGTACCAAAAAGGGAGGTATAGCTATGGTAAGCAATGAAAGCAATGAACTAATCCCAACTAGGATTGTGACCGGTTGGAGGGTTTGTATGGATTACTGCAAGCTAAATAAAGCTACTAGGAAAAATCACTTTCCTTTGCCATTTATTGACCAAATGCTTGACCGACTTGCAGGTAAATCTTTTTACTATTTTCTTAATGGCTACTCAGGTTATAACCAAATTTCCATAGCACCGGATGATCAGGCAAAGATCATTTTTACATGCCCGTATGGTACCTATGCTTTCCAAATGATGTCTTTTGGATTATGCAATGCTCCTGCAACTTTCCAGAGATGTATGATGGCAATTTTCTCCAACATGGTGGAAGATTTCCTAGAAATTTTCATGGACGATTTTTTGGTATTCGGAGACAACTTTGACAATTGCCTCAGCAATTTGGAGAAAGTGCTAATAAGATATGAAGAATTCGATCTAGTGCTCAATTGGGAGAAGTGCCACTTTATGGTAAATGAGGGTATAGTGCTCGGTCACAAGATCTCATCCAAGGGAATTGAAGTCGACAAAGCCAAGGTGGAAGTGATTGAAAAATTACCACCACCAAATTCGGTCAAAGGAATTTAAAGCTTTCTCGAACATGTAAGTTTTTATAAAAGGTTTATCGATATTTTTTTCTAAAATCTCTAAACCTTTGGGTAACTTGCTTGAACAGGACAAAGCTTTTAATTTTGATGACTCATGCCTCCAAGCATTTGAAGCCTTGAAAAAGCAACTTGCCTCAAAACCTATTGTCGTTCCACCTGATTGGACCTTACCTTTTGAGCTTATGTGCGATGCAAGTGACTTTACAGTGGGAGCAGTTCTCGTTCAACGAACAGGTAAAATTTTTCATGCAATATACTACGCTAGTAAAACTCTTAATGAAGCCCAAGTGAACTACACTACTACGGAAAAAGAGTTACTAGTCGTATTTTTTGCTTTTGACAAGTTTTGCTCCTACTTGATCGGGACCAAGGTAATTGTTCATACTGACCACTCGGCAATTAAGTACCTTTTTGCTAAGAAAGATGCCAAACCTCGTTTGTTTCATTGGATTCTACTTTTACAAGAGTTCGACATTGAAATTGAGGACAGGAAAGGGATGGAGAATCAAGTTGCCGATCATTTATCCCGTATAGAAATCAGCAACAAGGAGGACGCAGATATGAAGATATGCGATACATTCCCAGATAAGCAAATGTTAGTTGCCTCGGCAATACCATGGTATGCAGATTTAGTTAATTTCCTTGTTAGTGGCAGTTTACCTTATGGCCTTACTCATTGGGAAAGAAGTGGTTCCGACATGATGCTAAGAATTATTATTGGAACGAGCCTCTTTTATTTAAATAATGTGTAGATCAGGTTATAAGACGATGTGTCCCGGAGGAAGAGCAGCAAAATGTGCTCCGGCAATGCCATGCTTCACCATATGGAGTCCATTTTGGAGGCACACGCTCCGCGGAAAAAGTCTTGCAATCCGGTTTATATTGGCCCGTACTCTACAAAGATGCCCAAGAGTTTTATAAGCAGTGCGATCGTTGTCAAAGAACGGACAATATCTCCAAGCGACATGAGATGCCACTTCAACACATCTTCGAGGTGGAGCTATTCGATGTATGGGGGATCGATTTCATAGGACCTTTCCCCTCTTCATGTGGAAATTTATACATCCTTCTAGCCGTTGATTATGTGTCAAAATGGGTCAAAACAGTCGCAACTCCCAAAAACGACTCCAAAACCGTGTAGAGATTCTTACATAAAAATATGTTTACACAGTTTGGAATACCAAGGCCAATCATCAGTGATGAAGAAAAGCACTTTGACAACAAACTCATTGCCAAAATCTTGCAATGTTTCAGAGTGTCACACAAAATTGCCACGGCATATCACCCACAAACGAACAGGCAAGCTGAAATATCCAACCGAGATTTAAAGGGTATCCTTGAGAAGGTTGTCAATCCCTCTTGAAAGGATTGGTCATTAAGGTTAGATGGTGCACTTTGGGCCTATCGGACAGCATTCGAAACACCCCTAGGTATGTCTCCTTTTTGACTTGTTTATGGCAAAACTTGCCACTTACCGGTGGAAATCGAGCACAAAGCATATTGGGCTATCAAAACCGTGAATATGGACTGGGAGAATGCGGGACAAAAGTGTCTACTGGACCTTAACGAGATTGAGGAATTTCGTGCCTTAGCTTATGACAACACAAGAATTTGCAAGGAGAAAACGAAACGTTGGCATGACAAGAAACTATTGCCAAGGCAATGCTTGCCCGGGCAATTAGTACTCATCTTCAACTCTCGGCTGAAACTCTTCCCAGGAAAATTGAGATCGAGATGGTCTGGGCCCTTTAAAGTCGTAAAATCTTTCACCCATGGTGTCGTGATAATCAAGTCCACCATCGACGGACATGAGTTCAAAGTTAATGGACAAAGATTGAAGCACTACGCCAGCACCCAAGTTGAACGCGACAAAGCAGTGATCACCTTAGGAGATGCATAATCATGCTATCCCTATCGTATTTTTATTTATTTATTTATTTTAGACTTATTTTTTTTCTTTTTGAACTCAAGTTTTAATTTTTTGTATTATTATTATTATTTTTATTTCATACTCTATTTTATTCTCTTCTCCCACATTTTAGGATAGAAAATCTTTTATTAATTGCTACTTATTTTTATCTTATTCCTTATATTTAATTTATAGTTTATTTCTTTTGAGTTTAAATTTTCTTTAGGGTAAGAGTTCAAGATCAAGAAGAGTTGGAACCAATGAGGAAATTATATTCCAAAGGAATTTATGGGCTGATTTTAAGGCTTATAAAAAGCCTAAAATTTTTACCCTAAATCACCTCCCACTCTCCCTAGCCGCCCAAATCATAACCAAGGCTCTCCCCCTTCCTAATTGTTTCATGCCGGCCACTACACCCAATCAACTAGTTGCTTAATTTCTTTCACATCCACCTCACCTACTCATCTTTACTACCCATCCCTTCACACTCCCATCACAATTAAAACTTTCAATTCCCCTTCATCTCTTTCTTTCCCTCTTGCAACTCTTAAGCTTCTTGTATTTCTTTTTGTTTTTCCTTTCACTCGACTCAACCACTCACCAAGCATACCAATGGCCTTGAAACTCAAAACCCTCGTCCATATAAGCTCTTCCACCGAGCCGCCTTTCAAGCATTACGCAACTCTAACCACCGAGGAACGGTACTTTTCCAAGTTCGTCAGCCGCACAATTTGGCAAGGGCAAGAGCAAAGCTTTGCCTACTCTGACTCCTACAAGGATTCCGGCCTTGACCCAGCCATTTTCCGAGTAATGGAGCATCAAAAATGGCAAATCTTTTGTTGCCAACCAAAGCTGGGCAACAAAACATGGGTAAGAGAGTTCTATGCTCATTCTCCTAATCTCGACAACCCCTATGTTTTTGTCTGTAGCAGAGCAATCCCTATTGACGCCGACCACATCAATACCTTCTATGGTGTATACGCCAAGACGGACGAGCACCAAGAATTTGTGGACAAGATCACACCCAAGGGGCTCGATAAGGTGCTCCAAGACCTTACCATTCCGGAAACCTAGTGGAATAAAGGCTCAAACAAGGGCACGATAAATCACTTTCGGCTTAAACTCGAGGCAAAACTTTGGAGCAAATTCATCAAAACATGTTTGATGCCCACCACACATAACACTACTGTTGATACACCTCGCCTTCTCCTCATTCACTCTATTTTGCACAACCGCGTTATTAATATTGGCAAAGTTATTTGTGATGAGATTTTTGTGTGTAGTCAAAATGATAAAGGCTCACTTTTCTTTCCGAGCCTCATATCCCATCTTTGCGAGGAAGAGAGAGTTCCCAGTGATCCAATAGATGAGAAGGCACCCGCCAAGTCCTGATGGAGCCGCGCACAGTATTGGAAAATCATGGGTGAAGAGCCAGAAAAATCCCCTGCACCGACGAATGCCCCAGCAATTCTTGTTGCCTCGGCAATGCCAGATGCCTCAGCCAGAGTTGAAGCCCAGGCAAGTAGGCCAACAAGCGCATATCAACTTGCAGCCATACTCTGCCCTTTAGCGCACCGATTAGAGCAAATCGAAGCACGACAATTACTATTTATGAGGTATATGAAGGACCACAACACTACCACCACACAAGTAATCTTGGAGAAATACCCTGATAGCACAGTACCATTCCCTATCTTCCCATCTAAACTATATGCCCCGGTAACAGAACCTAATGATACCCGACAACAGCAGCTGTCGTTGCCTAGACAATTGAAGCTAACGATGCCCCGGCAACTGAAACTGAAGATGCCCCAACAACTTCTGCAAAAGATAAAGGTAAAACCCCCTTAAAAAACCAACCTGTACTGAGACCCTATCTAATTTTTCAGATTTAAACGAGTCCTCTATTGCACCGATGAACTCTCCCCCAGTTACATCCTCCGAATGCAAAGTCAATAAAGTTGAAGAAGAGGATAACGAGGAAAATGAGGTAGCCTCCGCACAGAAATACATTCCTCCACCAGCCACAAGGAAGCGACCACCACGCTCAAGCAAGAAACTCAAGCAAACTGCCAAAAGGAAACTCATCATCAACGATGATGACCTCTCCGAGTAAGTCATTGGTTTACATATTTTTCTCTTCTTTTGCATGCATTGAGGACAATGCCTCACTCGAGTTTGGGGGGAATTGTTACTAGTTAGTTCATGTTTAGTTGCATCCATCCTTAGGAAATGCATTTAGGATTCATATATTGCTTGCCTTGCCTTTATTTGGATTGAATTTGCTTAGACTTAATGAATATCTGATGATGACATTGCCACTGTACTTAATTGATGAACTTTTAATTTTAGAATGCACTTGGAAAACACTTAGAGTCTTACTATGATGCTAAATCAACTGTACACTATTGTGGCTTGATTGGTTGAAGGAATCTAGTGAACTTAGGTTAATTGTTAGAAATTTGGGTAAATAAAAATTTGTGATTACTAGAGGTGCCTAAAATCGGCTCTAGTATTGTGCTTAATTTGATCACTAGAGGTGCCCGAAACTAGCTCTAATCGACTAAAGAAAAAAGAATCAAAGATAAGAAATCAAAAAACTTTTCTAGAGGTGCCCGAAATTAGCTCTAGTAAAATCTTAATAATAAAACCCAAGAAACTAATTTTGAATACCTAACGATCACATAGAATCCGGAAAATCAACTTGCACACACTCACAAGCATTATAGTTTAATTCCGAGTAACTCTTAAGTCATCTAAAAAATTGAAGGATAATCATACTTTGTGCCACAGTTCTGAGGAATGAAATCAAGTTCGAAGCAATTTTATGACAAGTGAAGTCACGGCAGGTAATTGTTTGTTTGCATTGCTTGGGACAAGCAATAGCTCGAGTTTGGGGCGTGTTAAGTGTGTAAAAGTACTAAATTAATACCCTTTTTACTCGTTATTATTGTTAGACTTAGGCTCATTCTAGTTTCATTTTTAGTCATCCATACATATTTGCATTATTTCCTTTGTGCTTGTGCTTGATTTCAAGTTTCGATGAGTTTTGATGGAAAAGGGTACTACTGGTGTCTGTTTTATGCGTGCAAGATAATTGTCAGGCAAGCTGGAGATTGTCGAAGCAACTGGGAAAAGAAGAATGCCGACTTTAATGGGATGAGTCCATACAATTCGGATGATCATTAGAGGCAAGGATAAATCCTAAAAGAAGTTGGAATTCCATGAAGAAGTCAAGGGGAGATGAAAAGCCAAGAATTTAGGAGAAGTTTTTGGAATAAAACAGATTTATCTCTTTTATCTTATTTTATTCGAACTCGAACTCTCCCTTATCCAAAAAGGAAGTCTACCAAGCCATCTCCTATAAAGAAGCCGCAGCCTTAAACGTGTAAGGGGGAGGAGAGAGAACTCGATAGAGAGTGGCACTTGACTTCACCATCTTCTTTTCTTTTGTTTTGGTTTATGTTTGGAACTTATTGTTTTGAGTTTATTTTGAACCCATCCATGAACTAAACTATTTGGGCTAGGGTTATTGTGTTGAATGGTTGTGAGAATGAGTTAAATTGTTTTAGGTATTTGAGTTTGCAATTTAGTTTGAGGTTTGTTTATTCTTGATTTTTGATTTCAATTGCGAGTGAATTGAGAGAGGATCTTGTGCTTGCATCTGTTTATCTAATATCAGAAGAGTTAGATTCAAGAAATGAATGAACATGGTCTTCATACAAACTTGTGTTATGGATACTAATTCGACTTAGGGATAAGTTATGAATTTCAACGGCTAAAAGAAGTACAAGATCGGTTAATGTTCACCCATGGTTAACGCAGGAATGTATCACCAAGGCATGCTCAATTAACTAGTGTTTCGAATAAGGGATAAGAAGAAACCATTGAAGAACGCTTCGCCGAACCATGAAGGAAATCGCCTAGTTGCCCAGGCAATCACATCATTCCCAGTTGCCCAAGCAATTACACTTGCCCAGGCAATCCGACTGTTGCTAGTTGCCAAGGGAACTGAGTTGCTCTTGCACTCAATATCTAAACGATTCATTCAATTATCACACCACTACACACGATAACTTGGCCTACTCTCTCTTATTCAATTACATCTTTCTTTTATTTAATTACTCTTTTATTTACTCATTAATTAGAACTCCTACAATCATCAATTTGTTTTTACTTTCAGTGCGAGAAGTTATATTCCCGAAGCAGCACCAATCCCTGTAGAGACGATATCTATACTATACTATAACTTGCGACGTGTACACTTGCACCAATTGCGAAGCACTTAATACGCGCGACTGGGGAGATGGGAGGATGTGTATGAGCACGTGCATAAGCTAAAAGGTTGGTGTGCTCGATCCACATAGGAACTGGAAGGTCTCTCGTCGATCAATTCGGTCCGTCAAATCTCACCTAGATATGACGATTGAAATTGGGCGGCTGCACAAGTTTGAGAGGCAACCTGGATTAGGGTTTAGGTTTAATTTTACGCCAAACAAGCCTTATGTAATTAAAAAAACTCTAGGCTCTTTCTTTTTTAATGTAAATGGACTGTATATTAAAAGTTGGGCTTTCATTAACATAGTGTATTCTATATTTTTGGGCTAATAACATTAATAGACTCAGGGCAGATTTTATTATCCATATTAATCTCTCTTTTTTATTTTCAGTTTAGTTTAATAACAAAACAATAATAATAATATAACAAGAATGGTAATCAAAACATTAATATCAAAACATAATAATAAAGATGTCACAATAGTACCAAAGCAATAAGATAACATAAGGGAATTATTATACCACTCCGATAATATTTAGGGGTTTTCAAATTGGATCACATCATAAATAACAAGTATGGTAGATAACATATACTAAAGGTACCTTACCCATGATACTAGATATATTTTTGGGTTTTAAAAAGGCCATTTACATAAGATATAAAACAAATAAAGCTCTTAATACATATTCTTTATAAATAATAGCAACATACAATTAGGAAGCCCATTATTATAAAAACAAAAATAAAACAGGTCCAGCCAGACAAAATTAGTGATTACAAGAATAAATAGACGAATAAAAAGTAAGATCCTTCGAGTACCAAGTTTCTTAAAGTCCAATGATATCTGTAAGAGGAAACTATGGGGAGTATGCTAAAGAGCTTAGTGAGTCTCTAATGTGCAAGAAAAACCACAATCACAAACACAATAATTTTATATAAAATATTTAAATTCAAAATGATGATTCACAACACAAACGTTTTAATTTTATAAACACAATGCAATGTACCCAGCTGCAACTCACCAATCGCTAAGAGGAAAGTTCCCCAGAACTCCTCACTACTTCCACCAATCGGTAAGTGTTTAACCATCTAAGGATGAAACCACAATATTCTATTGTACATCCCAATCCATGCACACAACGGTATAAAATCACAGTTCTCAAATCTCACCATAATTCTATAATGGAATTCGGGTCCACGGTTCACAAATCCATTCTTAAAATAAATATCAAGTATAAATGCATGGAAAATTAATCATATAACAACACATAATAGGTAAAATACTCATAAGTTGTAAAACAACATTGTAGTCACTGAATTTTAGCATGAATCAAATGAAAATGGAAAGTCAACAAGCAAATCAAGTCGAATATGGAAAGATAATAGTCAAGCAAATAAAATTAAAATGAAAAGGGAAAGGAATCAAGCATCGAGACAAATAAAGTAAAGGAAATCAATAGAAATTAAGGATTTTTTATTCCTTTGTAATTTTGGTATGTAAATGGCTATATAAGAGCTAAGCATTTCTTTGTAAACACACACGGATTATCAAGAAATAACAAGCAAGCAATTTCTAGGTACTTTTACTCTATTATTTTCTATTTATTATTATTTTCATTTCAAGTCTGAAAAAGAAAAGGGATAAATGTTATATCCACTTTTCTTAGCAATCGACGTCGTGTGCAGCATTTTGAGGTCGTGTCCCCAATGACGGATACTCATCTCCACTCCTATCGAGATTCAAACAAAAAGACCACCAGATTCTATAAATTTTTCTAAAAAATGAGTGGGATTCATAAAGTGTTTTTTTACGATTTTGGCCCCTCTTTTAACGATTTGGGTATTTTAAAAAACGGATTCGGATCGTGAATTAAAAAGGATTTCAAAAAATTTATTTATTTTTTAAAAATCCGCCACCATCGATCGGCGATAGATGCCGGTGGATGGCGGACGGCACGACAGACCACCTTCGTGTTCTTCATCCCATAAAGAACACCAAGAACAGTTGAGAAAAGATGATGGAAGGGTGTTTGATCTATTTTTAAAAAAATGAAAGGAATGTGGAGTGGTTATAAAAAAAAATAGGTTTAATACCCACATGTTTTAAAACAAAATGGGTTAATCGCACTCATTAAATCCCTTCGCCCTATTCTTTTTTGCTCCGCCCGCCACCCACTTTTCAAACCTTTCAATTTGGTCATTTTAATTCAATTTGACCCATTACTCTTTTAAATTAAGCTTTTTTACATATCATATTTTGATCTTAATTTGTAACCCCTATAGTTTTTTTAAAATTGTTGCATGTCTTATTTTTATATTATTTCAATTTTGCATATAGTTTTTTAATTTTGACTCATAGGTTAAATGTTGACTCGATTTAGGAAATGGTGAACGTTTTTTATAAAAATCTATGTTTATCCATTTTTTAAATATTCTTTTAATGTACGTTAAATTTCATGTATTTTAAATTTAATTTATTCTGTTTATTTTGTTGTCTTAATTTTATTTCCTTAAAAGACCTTTTATCGTTAGCATCCTTTAGTTAAATCTTTAAGTTGGTTTTAAAACCTTAGGAATATGATCTTTTTTTAATTTATGCTTTCATTTAGTTTTAGGAATTTTTTGGAATAGATTCTAGAGTAATTTAGTTTCCTTTTCACAATAGGTTTAATTTCCTTTAATTAATACTTAACCAAACTTGAACCTTTAAAGTAAAATTCACTTAGGTTGCCCTTTTTTAGGATAATAATAATTATATTAGGGTAGTTAAAAACATTAATTCCTAACTAAAGTAAGGCTTTGTCTAACCTATGTATACATGCCTAGGTTAAGGGTCATTTAAGAGCTTGCACTAAATACAAGATTCTATTAGGAAAAAAATTCTATCATTCAATGAATTACAAACCCCTAAAAGATTATATTGAAAAAACTATCATTCAATGCATTACTAAACCCTAAACTATAAAAACATAAACCATAACACCATAAACCATAAAACCTAAAACCTAAAACCCTAACCCTAAACTATCAAACCATAAACTCTAAACCTTAACCCTAACACTAAACTATAAAACGCTAAACCCCTAAACACTAAAACCCTAAAACCCTAAATCATAAGTCCTAATATATTAAGTGAGAATTTTTTCAATGGAATCTTTTAAGGTTTTATAATACATTGAATGATAGAGATTTTTTCAAATAGAATCTTGTATTTAATGCAAGCTCTTAATGACCCTTAACCTATGCATGTATACATAGGTTAGAAAAAGCCCTAAGGTAAATATGTTCTTTTTGTCTTTAATGACATGCTTAATTTTAACCAGGACATTTAAATTGCAATACGGTGTCTCACCAAAAAGGGGTAAACGGGTTAGCGCCAAAAGTGTTGGCGGTGATTATTGTTTATTCCTCGGATGGTGTAGCCGTTAAAATGAGCTCACATGCATAAATGGATAATAAGTTAAATTTTACACGAACTTGCAAATTCTAACATTAAGACAACTTGTAATCGGCTAGGTACCAATTTTTGGACGCTATGGGGGTGCTCACCCTTCCCCACGCGTAACCAACTCTCAAACTCGTTTTTTTTGTTTTCGCAGACCAAAATTGTTGTTTTAAAAAATAGAAGGTTTTACTAAAATAACTCATTTTTAGGTAGTCCGATCACTCCTCGAAAAATATTGGTGGTGAATCCGTTGTTTTTATGTCGAGCTTGAAATGGCTGCGACAAACGTCTCATAATAAAATTATTTATATAACATAGTAAGAAATACACTTCGCAATGGTAAAGGTCTAACGATGTGGAGGACAAGTCCCACGCTCATATCTAGTACTAGGTCTTAACTGAGTTGAAAGGTTTTGATATGGCCAGGTTCGCGGCATTGGGTGTGCATGGGACTGATGCGGGGGATGAGAAGGTGCATGCGCAATAGTGGTTAAAAGTTGTTGAGAAGCTAGGGTCTGGGTTGAAGGATTTGTGGGTGTGGCGTGCGCAGGCGAGGCGAGGCGTTGTTGTGAACCACAAAAAAGCCTAACTCCAAATGATGGATTTGGTTTTATGATTACAAGGATTTGCACAATTCTATTGAGGAGAGGAGGCAGAGAGCTAAGCGGCTTGAGGTTAGAGAAAATAGAAAAGGACAGGCAGCTCTTGTATTTTAATTTCCTTTAGGTATAATTATAACTAGAGAAAACTACATATTTAGTACCTTAACTATGCTCGCATTACTGTTTTGGTACCCAATTGTTATTTTTTGCAAAGTGCTATCTAACTTTACGTTTTTGTCCTCTTTTGGTACCCGACCGTTAAAAACTAACAGAGATGATGACGTGTCTTCGTATAATCACAATTATAGTCCAAAACACTTATATATAATATCAATTTAGTCCAAAATTCATCAATTTAAAACATCATCTTAATTTTGGGGCAAAACATCGTTTTAATTTTGATAAAATTTTGTCTTATCCCTTTCCCACCCCTCGTAATCTCGCCAGTATCCCGATCGTGGAGTTTGGATCCTCTAAAGGACCCCGCATTAGCCTCCCATTGATCCTCAAATCCTAAAATTTTGATTCTCCCTACAGTGTTTTTTAAACTCCAAAACCCAAAAAAGTGTTCGACTAAAAGAAGAAGAAAATGAAGAATATACAATTAAAATAATGTTTAAATTGATAGAATATTAGACTAAATTGATAGATTGTATAGGTTTTTAGACTAAAACTGTTATTATCCCAAGTCACGTCACCATTTATGTTAATTTTAAACGATACAGGTACGAAAACATAACAAAAACGTAACATTAGGTACCATTTTGCCATAAATAATAGTTGGGTACTAAAACAATAATGTAGTCATAATTAGGGTATTAAATATGTAGTTTTCCCTTATATATATATTAAAGGATGGGCTGTGGTAAGTTTAAGCAATTAGGAATATAATTATATGGGTAATCTTCACTTGTGGTCCTTTTTGTTTGGGGTTTGTTCTATTTTAGTCACCCGAATTCAAAAAAGATCATTCTTGCCACTTACGTTTTGAATCGGGTCTATTTTGGTCCCTTGGCTGTTAACCTCCATTAATAAAAATTATTTAGTTTCTAATTTAACTCCCAAACTTTCAAAACTTTATTTTTCACCATCTTCCCCAAAAACTTGAAAATTTTATTTCTCTGCCCACCACCCGATCTCGACCCTCTTTCCACCGCTATGGGTCCGCCACTCTCCTCCGCCCCAAAGCGTTAAACTTCTACCATATAGAGGAAGACATTTCAAAGAAACCCCTATGACCTTATCCTCTTCATCCACTTCAGCTTTATGGTTTTTTTCCCTCAACTTCTGGCTAACATTCCTCACAAGCCGTTTAGACACAGTTAGAGACTTGAAATCCTGACAAATGGATTCCTCATTCGTACTCTCCGCAAACATTATGGTCTCCAACTCTGGGCATGCAAAGGTGTACACTCATTTCTATATTGCTAGCTGCATTTTGGTTACTTAAACCCTTGGATCTACATAAGAAAAAAGGGCTGATGAGATTGCAATACTAAAACAAGAAGGGGTGAAACCCTTGCCTTAATCAGATAACAAATAATCAAAGAAGACAAATGTGAAATATCCTAATACTAAATGCAAAGATTATACAGGGAGTGTGATTACCGAAAAGCTTCTAAAGAGAATCAGAAAAGAAGGCAACGGAAGATGAAAGCAAATCGAAATTAATGATGTAAAAGCAAAACAATAACAACAATTTTAATATTAGTACATTTCAATAGTTCCAGAAAATACATGGCGACAACAATAAATTAAGGTATAATTCAGCTAAAACAACGTTTTCTCAGGAATAAATTCTCGTTTACAGATCCATATACTCCTTTTTAAAAATTAGAGAGATTCACAACACTCGTTTGAATCAGATCCTACTGAGATCGTCAGATTTTCTTTCCCATTACGTTTCAAAGTAAATTAATGTGCTAATTTAGCTCAACAAATGATTCAAAATAAAAAGATTAATTTCTCGTAAACCTAAATTCTTAAAATAAAACAAAAAAAAAACACGAGAAACTTACATTGCAACAACAAGGAATCGAGGGTTGAGATCAACAAAAGAAGCAAGAAGACAGATGAAAAAGATTGATCCGCAACTTCAAACAATGAAATTAATTTCTGTTTAAGAAGTTTAACGCTTTAGGGCGGAGGAGAGTGGCGAACTCATGGGGTGGAAAGAGGGTCGGGATCGGGTAGTGGGCAGAGAAATAAAATTTTCAAGTTTTGGGGAAGATGGTGAAAAATAAAGTTTTAAAATTTGAGGGGTTAAATTAGAAATTAATTTTTTTATTAACGGAGGTTAACGGCCAAGGGACCAAAATAGACACGATTCAAAACATAAATGGTAAGAATGATCTTTTTTGAATTCGGATGACCAAAATAGAACAAAACTCAAACAAAAGGGACTACGAGTGAAGATTACCCTTAGTTTCATTTATAATTAAAATAAATAAGGCAAAATAATAATACTAATAATTTAATATCAGACAAAGTCGTCTTTAACAATAAATAAATTATGATTGTATTTGTATTAAGGGTTAATCATGAAATCGGTCCTTCAATTCATTACTCTCTATAGGAAAACGCTTCAAACTTCATACTTTTTTCAATTTAATCATCGAAAATTGTAATAATTTAAATTTTCCAAATAAGTTCCAAAATTTTTCTCTTTATAAAAATGAGTTCAGAAATTTAAAAAAAATAAAATGTTCTCTAAAATAACAGTTTATTCCCTAAAAGTTTAATATTTTGCAAATTGATATCGAACTCTAATATTTAGTTTTTATCAAATTGACTGAAAATTTCTTAAAAGTTAGGGTTTCAAAATTTGAGACTTTAAAATTAGGGTTTTAATTAGGGATTTTCGAATCTAGGATTTATAAATTTGAGGAAATTTTTGAGGTGTTACATCGTAAAAGCTTTTTGATTGTCGTATGTTGGTTACAGCCTATCTCGTATTAGTTGTACATTTTCTTCAGTTTATGTGATCAAGTTTGAACTCATGATCCTCTTTTCATTGTGCTCGGACCAACACAAATAAGTTTTACACTTATGTTCATTCAATGCCTCAAAAGAAGGCTTAAAGATAAATCTAGGACCATTAGGTCCTATTTTTACCAAAGTACAACCCAAAATCTATATTTCCCGGACTAGAACTATTATAGTGAACTCGCCGCACACGTACGGTGAATTCCAAAACAATATTAATTTTTTATTCAAACTTATCGTAGACACATGGCGAGTTCCAATTTTTTTTTGTATAAAATATCTAGTTTAAGCCTTAATCAGGGACTAACCTAATCCTAAATCGAACTCGTCGTAGGGGCAAGACGAGTTTAAAGTGGGTTAACGGTTGTAATGTTTCATGTACATAACATCGTTTGGCCAAATATGGAACTCGCCTTGGTTGGACGGCGAGTTTGGTTTAAAAAAACTTGAAAGAAAAATATATAAAAAAGGTAAGTTTGTAGCATTTATGAAACAAAAACTTTTAATAAATAGTTGACACATAGATGGAAAATTTTGAATTTTATTCGATTTGGGTCAGTAAATTATTTATATGTATGTTAATGGTAGTCAATGTTATTAGAATAAGTAGGTAAATTTTATCTCCCTACTGTAGCGATGTCTTTTTTCGCTAAAAATCGAGTTTTTGAAGTGTTTGTGAATTTTTCGGATATAAAATATTTATTTCGTGGGGTTTTAAAAACCGCATTTTTTAAAAATTGGAGTCGCCACCGGCCACTTAGGTAGGCCGGACACCATAAAAAAACCAGAGATTTGAAAACTATTGGGTTCGGGAGTCGGTTACGGATGGGGAAGGATTAGCACCCCCATACCGCCCAAAATTGGTACTTTAATAATTATCGCTTTATTAATATTAGATTTTTCGGATTAAAGTGATGATAAGTTTAAAATTCGGTTATAATTGCGAATAAATTTTAAAGGCCCCGTTATCCGAGAGTAAACGCCCAACCACTATCACTACGCCTGATACTGGCCCCGTTTACGCTCGGATAAAAGGACACCGCATTGACAATTTATATATTCCATTATGCAAACCTAACAAAAACATTATAAACAAATATCTACAAAGGCGTGGAACTACAAAAAAAACATAAAAGACATAAACATAATAATATTGAAGTGCAAAATGCATGAACAAAAAACATTGTAATATGTCCTAAAAATAAAACAACAAATACGAATATAAACATAAAAATGTGCTTTCTAAAACTAAATTAATTACACCCAACACTTATATATAAAGATGAATTACAATTACCATCTACATGACAATTACACATGGCATAATATGATACCAAAATAATAACATGACATACTAGAATAAAACTAATATTTAATGCTTAACATATGACACAAATTTCATGCATGAATAAAAACATTGTGTACGATAAACAATATCACACTATCATGTGACCTAAGAAGCGAAAATATCAAAAAATGTAAACATACGAACATGACATATAACCTAAACTAAAACGTAACATGTGAGACACACGTGAACACGACATGGATAAAATAAATTAAATATAGTAACACGGTATAACATATTTTAATACACAAATTATATGGTTATAAATTAATATACTATGCAAAACATATACCAATACCAAAGAACAATATGAACATGCTAGACATGTAAAAGATAAATATTTAAACATGAAAAAAGGACTGAAATGGAATAATAAAAAATAGAAGGCACAAATTAAAGAGTACATTTAGGGATCGAATTAAGAACCATGTAAAACACATAAGGACTGGAAGTGTAATATAACCAAGGGGGAAGCTCAGAGTGAAAAATCCAAAAACGCGGGATGGTTAAGGAGGTAATTTTACCATTTTAAAACCTGAATTCGGTTTAATTCAGGGACTAGATTGGGAGTTTCCTTAAAAAATGGGGGGATTGGGATTGTAACTGGACCAAGGGGGAAGCCAGTTTTGAAAAATAGAAAAGGACGGTGGTCCTTAAGAAGTAATTTCCCCATTTTTGAAAAATAAGTCTATAAATAGACCTTATCAGGTCTGGTTTCAGATTTTTGCCATTCAAAATTTGTTTTATAACACCAAATCCTCTCCCCCCCCCTCTAATATTTGGAGCCGGCTCTCTTGAAACCCAGATTTCGGCCATCACTAGCCACCGTCGGCCGCCGCTCACCGGCGCCGGCAGCCCTCAATCTACGACCTAAAACACTCCCCTTCTCACACTAAACTCACGTCCCGCCTTAGATTTTAGAAGAAAGAGACCTATTTTTCTAGATCTAAAAAACAAAACCGAAACCCTTTCTCCTCTCGTTTTTAGTTTTGTAAACTAAGACCAAACAATCCCTCTCCTTTACCGGTTCACCGTGTTTAGCTTAAGAGCCTGGCAGCTTATTACCGGCGGTGGGAAACTTTTCGACGAGGGTAAGAACCGACCTCTTTAACTTTTTTTTTGATATTGTTGATACCTTTTGAAAGATATGCATGCAGTAAAAGAAGAAAGGGAAATACTACTAGACTTGCGTTGTTCTTTTTGTATTTCTGAAAAACTGATGATAATACACTTTGGTTGGATTCTATATATTTTTCTGATCTCTGTTTTTGGTAGAGTATATTACATGAAAATTACATCAGATCTGATTTTCTTGGTACTGATAATCCATTGTTTTGGTGTTTTGCACGTTCTCTGAGCGCGGTGGTTGAGCTGGTAGTACGGCGGAGTGGTGTCGGCGTGGAGGGAGTCATGGTGGTGGTGTCCTCTGCCAGATCCACTCACGGCTGTTGGATCAGATCTGATCCAACGGCTGTGATTACATGGGGTATGAGCGGCCTAGATCGAACCTTGAAATGAGCGAAGCTATATCTGATCTTGACGCGTGGCAGAAGGGTAATGAACGGCACGCGCGAGTGGGAGACGAGCAGTCCCGGGGTGAATTACACGCGCGCCAGCTGGATCGTCTTGGACTGATCTGGACCGTTGGATCAAATTTTGATCCAACGGCTGGGAGGGTGACGGCTGCAAGAAAGAGATAGGATATTAGATAGGGTTTTTTAGGTATTGGGTCAGGCCAAAAATGGGCCTTGTAAACTATATTATATATTTTTTTTGGGGGTTGTAATATTATGTGGGCTTGGACACTAATAAACCTTGGTTTTATTTTATTCTCTGTTTATATATGTGTGATAATAATATTAGTAATAATAACACGATTATGATCATATATACACATATATATTCGTACGCGTACACCTATACGTATGGCATACCGACATTAATGTACGTTACACGCCCTTAGTTAATATAACATAAATGTACCGGCACACCTAATTATACACATCACTAATATAACATTCACATGTTACACAGTCACACACAATGCACACATAAACATACATACGACACACATATACTATAATAAATATTAACATATACATAAACATAATATGTATAATACACATGCACTCGTACATCACACGTATATATTTCACACACATTAATCGCATATATATAGTAAACATATAATGTAATATGTATACATGCAATAATAATTCCCCATTAATTATTATACTAATATATTAACAATATTTACAAACCGGATAAAAATGAGTGATTACACCTACCTTAACAAGCTGGAAAAGATAATTGAGGACGATGTCTATCGAAAAACGTTTCACAAAATTAAAGCATAAAACAGGGTAGACTGTAGCGTAGCACATACTTAGAACATCAAACGAATAACCAACGCATAAACATGAAACTATAATGATTTCAGTAGTGGAGGGTTAATCAGATTCTAGCTTGGTGTCATCGTAATCAATAGAGACGTCTAAAGTTAAGTTAAGTTTTTCAATCTGTTGTTTCTCTTGTATGCACCTATACATAAAAAGTTGCAACGCATCAGTAGTTGCATCAACATCCAAAAAAGATGGAGCTTGTTCAGTGGCGCTGGGACTACGGATGGACCAACTTCTCTGGGTGCAGACAAACTACCTTCTTCGGCATGGACCTCATGGAACATAACATATAAGTGGATGTATTTAGCTCTTGCATAGTTGTGTTGATCAAACATCTTGTGTAGGTCGCTTTCATTAGTAAGCCTCATAATGTAGTGCGGTTCAACTGTTGTCGGTGTTGGGATTTTACATTCCAAATAACAAATTTTATTGTTGGTACATATACTAACCTCAGTTGATATCAACTGCAACAAATCATCGAGTGACATATTGTTGTTGATTGTTGAGACGAAATAGGAACCATGAAAATAAAATGTTGTGTAAAAATTAGCCATGAGGGGAGCAAAGTATTGAATCTACTGGTGAAGTAGACACAACTAAAGTGTGGGTTTTATAGTAACGAAAATCACGTGAAACTCGCCAATAATTAAAATTGCATGCATAAATTAGTAAATATAATGGAGTTATTAAATACAATACAATTAAATTTCACATTATTTTCGATAAGTATTTACAGTAAGCGTAAATGAAAAAATAGTAAACTTTAGAGCTATTAAACACAATGTCATCATTACACTTTTTTCAATGTTGTTGTAATTTGATGTTGGATTATTTTGGTCTCCCATGTCTATAAATACACCGTTATGTCATGCTTGTTAAACCCATAAATTCCAAATGAATTAAGACCATGGATTTAGACTCATTGCACAAAGTTCTCCTTACAACATTAAGTTTCGTAATACCTCTCGCAAGTGATGAAGTGTCGAACAATTGTGTCATATGAGAGATGTAATGGAAGTTCTTCTTACAACATTATTGTTCCGTGAAATCACATTGTGAGAAGTATATTTCATTTATTTGCAACTGTTTTCTAATATAACAAATGTATTAAGTTTTGTAATACAAGAACACTTATATGCATTTATTTGTAACCGTCTTGTAAACTTTTAAATGTATTAAATTTTGTAATCCCATAAAAGAAATATGGAGACTAAATCAAACACCGAATAAAAAAATGCTTAATGAGTGTTACTCGCCAACCATGCATGGAAAGTTACACCAAAAGTTCCAACTATAAAGACATATTCGATTATCTTCTTGAACACACATCTTCAAACATGCATTGTTCAATGTCGGATTTAGGGTTTATTGTAAATTCTCTTAAAAAAAGTCGCCATTCTTTTGATCATTTCCACCAATGAAGTTCTCCTTACAGCATTAGGTATGTTAAGTAAGTCTCAGCGTACTAATTTCAATGTGAGCCTCGACATGGTCTTCTTATCGAGATAAAGCATTACACAGCTTCATAAAGATGTAGTTGATCATGGTCAGCGGCTCCATGGTTATTGCATGTAGCACCCCCTATGCTTCCATAATGAAAATGATGGTACTGCGTGTGATATTTCATGTTGACGGCCCCTATTTTGATAGAACCAACCCACCACAAATCAAACAAGTGGGCATTCATGTGAAAATGATTGATTTCATTAATTTGTTATGTAGTTACAACATGAGAAATATAATTTTAAATGTTTTGTGCTATGGTTAATGATTACATGTATTCAATTTCATATGTACTTCCATTTTCATATGTTGCCAAAAGTATTGAACTTTAATATCAAAAAAGTTATTGGTTTGCACAATCGAGAAAAGCTCTGAATCTTGCGTTCAAAAGTCTACCAAATATGACTTCTATAGGGGTGTTTACGCAAATTTTTTACCTTGTTTGGGTGGTTTTTAGGCCGCATTTTTTTGCCACCATTGTGTACACGTGTTTATCTATTAGACAGCATGTCCGTTGTTCATTCTCGCATTCAAAAAATGCTCCGAATCTTATCTTGCAAAGCCTACTAGGATGACTTCTGTGTTTAGGCAAATTTTTTGCCATGTTCGGATGTTTTTTGGGCCACATTTTTTTGCCACAATTATGTACTTATGTTTATCTATGGGATGGTGTATCCGTTGTTCGTTCACGCGTTCAAAACACGCTCTGAATCTTTCTTTGAAAAGTACACATATATTCATCTAAAACCTGTATCTGCGGTAGCTACAAGATAATGGAAATGATAGGTGCAACTCAACGTCCATGCATGGAAAATTTGATGAAACTCGTTGTGCATGGATGGCGAGTTGCACCTATCATTTCAGCTACCACAAATATAGGTATCAGACGAATATATGCATGCCTAACTCGTCCTACATGCACTACATATATTCCCCTATAAATAGTCGTGAGAGCTAATGTTCGAGTATACAAAAAATGTTCACAAATGTTAAATCTTCTTTTACATATCATATATCATATGTTAGTTTTCTTCCACATGTGCCTATATATTAACTTTACGAAGTTCTTCTTACAACATTAATTACTCTATACAGTCAGCCACATAGCTACATCGTTTGGAGCTTCTTTTCCTGAGTCATCTTTTCCAAAAGCGTCCATGGCATCGCTGGACACTACTGGTGTCGGTATTGCCTCACCTTTGACAAGGGTTTAAGGCTTCTAAATTTTATGCCATACAGATTGACTAGTGCCTTAAAGTACTGCAGTATGCTATGTAAGGCTCAACTAGATAAATGAACACCAAATGGTGGTAGCATCGAGGGTGTTCTTGGAGTACTACAATGCAGTCTACCTATTCACTTTTATGAAGTTCTTACAACATTAATTATGCTCTAGTTGTCGTAGTAAGAATGCACAATTAATCTAGAAGACGTGGTAGGACAATTGTCAGCTGCCTCGTAATCGGCAACAGCATCACTAAACACTAATTTTGCGGCATCTGTCGCAATGGTGCAAGGTGTTGGCAAACGAAGGCCTTCAACAACTGTACAGCACGTGTTACGTGTGCACTCTGCCGCGTAGCTATACCATTAGGAGAATTTTCTACTTAATTGTAAATTTTCAACTCATAGTTTAATATTTTTACATGTAGGGAATAAACAATAAAGTTTCATAACTTTAGGGACCCATTTTTTAATTTTAAAAACAATCATGGGTGAAATACTCATCAATGTGTTTATAATAAAAACTTCTTGATTATAATTCTTGAAATTCAAAGAAAATTGTGACTAAATCAAAGTTCACATGACTTTTGTAAGGGTGTAACGACAAATTTTTCGTCGTATTCAGATGTTTTTTGGCACTCATTTTTTTCACCACCTTTACGGACTTGTTTTTATCTATGATACGGCTTTCCATCGTTCGTTCTCTCATTCAGAAAAAGATCCAAATCTTGCCTTGAATAACATACTAATATGACTTCCATATAGTGTTTACGCAACTTTTTTGCAGTGTTCGGATGTTTTTTCCTGCCTTTTTTTGCCACCTTTACGTACATAAGTTTATCTATAGGACGACGTGTCCACCGTCTGATCGTGCATTCGACTAATGCTCCCAATCTTGCCTTGAAAAGCCTACGAAGATGACTTCCATAGGGGTGTTTAGGCAACTTTTTAGTCGTGTTCGGATATTTTTCGGCCTGCATTTTTTCCTCACTATAACGTACATGTGTTAATCTATGACACAGGGTGTCCGTCATATGTTCGCGTATTCAAAAAATGGTATGCCACTGATTGGCTTGAAAAGCCTGCATATATTCCTCTATAAGCTGCATCTGTGAAATATGCTATGATAGAAATTAGAAATGGTAGGTGTAACTTGTTGTGCATGGCGAGTTAGGGGAAACTCGTCATCCACTCGCGGTGAGTTACACCTATCATTTCTAATTTCTATCCCAACAGATTTCATAGATGCAGCCTGCAGAGGAATATATGCACTATGGACTTAAGTGCATACTCCCTTATAAATAGTCATGGAAACTAACGTTCGATTATACAAAAATTTGTTTATAAATGTTCAATCTTCTTTTCTAAATCATACTTTTATTTTTGTTTTTTATGTCATTTTCTTCCACGTGTGTCTACCTATTAAAGCAATGATTTTTTCTTGAAAAAAGTTAAATGTGTCATTCACTTTTAAAAAGTTCTACTTACAATATTAATTACACTATACAGTCAGCCACGTAGATGTACATAGCTATATCGTTGTTACGCTATACACTCTATTGATGCTCTCGGGCGTGCACTACCGCCACATTTAACCAGTATGTGCCTGGAAGAAATCATATTTTCATCCCCAATTGTACATTGCCTTATAATACTATTTTTCCTCTTATCATGTCAATATCCATATCAACAACCTCACTCATATCTGTATTGGTATCTTGCGTGCACAGCCGCCCATTTAACTTGTATGGGTCTGCCACAATTCATATTGTTAGCCCCAATTACGTGCATGATGTTCTCCTTACAACATTAAGTACGTAGTGTAGTCCGCCTTTGAAAGCTATATCTTTAGGAGCATTTACACTCGAGGCCTCATGCATCAAAGGCCTTCATATGACGGTGTTAGCCTCGTGCATCAAAGTTTTTAGCCATCTTTTGTTGATTTCAAAAAATATCAATGGTGAAATAATCATCAATGTTTTTATAATAAAAACTTCTTGATTCGAAATCTTGAAATTCAAAGAAAACTATGACTGAATTAGAGTTCAAATGACTTCTACATGGGTATTTAGGTAACTATTTCGCCATCTTCAGAAGTTTTTTTGGGCCTCATTTTTCACCATCAAAAAGTACATGTGTTTATCTATGGAATGGGGTGTCCTCCGTTCATTCGCACATTCAAACAACGCTTCGAATCTTGGCTTGAAAATCCTACGAAGATGACTTCTAAATGGTGTTTAAGCGTATTTTTTGCCGTGATCAGATGGTTTTTGGGTCGCATTTTTCTTGCCACCATGATGCACATGTGTTTATCTATGGGACAGGGTTTCTGACATTCGTTTGCACATTCAAAAAATGCTTTGAATCTTGACTTCAAAAGCCTGCATATATTCGCATGCAGGCGCAGGGATAGAAATGATAGGTACAACTAGCTGTGCTTGGACGGCGAGTTTAAGGAAACTCGTCGTCCAAGCACGGTGAGTTGCACCTATCATTTCTATCCTAGCACTTGCATGCGAATATATGTAGGATACATGTCTGACGAGTTTAAATGTATCAATCACATTTACGAAGTTCTTCTTAAAATATTAATTACGTTATACAGTCAGCCGCACTGCTACATCGATATGAGCATTTACACTCGAGTCATCTGCCATAAAAGCATCAAACGGATAAATTGCCACTAAATGGTGTCAACAACAAAGGCATTTTGACAATGGTGTAAAGCTCCTAAATATATGGCATGCTTACTCTAGAAGATGTGACAGTACAACTCAATGTCCCAGTTAACGGTATGCCACTGATTGACCAGCATATGCGGTAGACGGCTTGCGTGTGAAATTGAAATGGCTGGAAAAGTCTTTTCTTAGCAATGTAATTATGTTATCTTTAAAGCATAAGTAAATATGTATATATTGAAATGCGTGTGAAATTTGTAATCATTGCTGACGACAAATGTATTAAATTTATTTCAATCATGTAACTTATTAATTTTATCAAACTAATATTTGAACTTAGTTACAACTAAAAGATCAATTTATCTAAAATTTAAATATAAATATCCAAAAATTGTCCACTAAATTTTTCCAAAATTTATTAAACACAAAACAACATAACAAATGCTACAAAAAAATTAAATTTATCTATCTTCCTCTACTTGGTCCTCTTCTTCTCTTAGGTCTTAGGCTTTAGCGGTATCCTGAGTGCATCTGGTCATAGAAATGTGGCCCATGTCGAACTCGTGGCTGGATCAGGGTTTTTTCATCATTATCATCAGCAACAACATTGACACCTCCTCCACTGACATCACCACTCTCCTCCTATTCTGTGTTATCTTCATGATCTGGAGTCATACGAAGTGGTTCACTAAACATACTCGGACCAGCTCCCCCAATATTGCCTAAAAATATAGGACATGTTATGGACATTGTCGACATTAATTATGTCATGTACTCTATATCATGCTACTACAGATCATGATATTGAGCTTGTGGGACCACAAACTTAGGTAGATAAACACCTTCAAAATTACTTGTAGAACTTTGCACTTGTGTTGTAGATCCTTGTCCTTGACTGGCCCAAATACCATGTCCACCTCTCCACACGCATACTTCATATGGAATATGCAAATTCCATGACCCTTGTGTAATTTTCAGAGGTTGATCCCAACTCGGGGACCCATATAACGGTGGAAAATAGTTGACATCAAACGCTGGCAATGTAAGTTCTGGTTTAGGTTCCGGTTATGTTTTAGCCTCTCTTCTGCCACGTCGACCTCTACCTCTAGGTCGACCTCTACCTCTTCTCCCCCAGATCGGCCTCTTGATGACCCCACACTTGATGACGACTCACTCAAAGCTTCTTGGGCTTCTCGGGCTTGAAACAAAACAAGGAAGGCATCCCATTGAACTTAGGTCGTCAAGTATGGTTTGCAGTTTGCGCCAAACCACTGATGGTATTCAAAAATCAAGAAATTGAAATCATTCGCTCGAATGGGAACACGACGAGGCAACATGTTTAACCATCTATGCCCCAATGATATGAATGATGAACGTTTGGTAGGCCAATCCGCTTCACTCTTACCACGTGAATCCACCCCTACCATTTCATCCATGTTGAGTGGACAGGTTGGTGGTATCCGAACTGTCTAAGGACTCGATTGCTGTAAACATCTCAACGGGCGCAAAATGTACCAACGACATTACGGAACACCAATTTTTGGTATACTACTCGATAAGCATCATCCAAATATGACATACATTGGAACTACAACAATTCGTCCAATAAAGAAAATTAATCGCATATAAATTAATATAATTTTGCAACTACCAACGAAAACCAAATTAGACATTAGAAATGGAATAGAAATTAGAAATTAGAAATTTGTATTACATGATCTTGGTAGTAGAGGTCAATCTTGGTAGTAGCATCCCACCGAGAATGCGTAATATATATGCCCGAGCAACGCATGCAACTTCTACCGCTGTGGAATTTTGATTCACTTGAAATGCATTCTTGAGCCACGTCATCCTCACCCGTTTGCCATTTATCTCTCGCGCCTCTAGTGCCTTCCCTAAATAATGCATAAGGTAACTTTAGGAACATACTTGTTGCATGCAACTATTGGACTGCCCGAAATTGGGTCACCAAGATGCATAGCAACATCTTCGAAGGTGATTGTGGACTCCAAGCACCACATGTGGAAGGTGTGCTTCTCCGGTCTTCAACGCTCCACTAACCCATTAATCAACTGTAACATGATTTTGAAGTCACAAATCTTTGTCGCGTAACTAAATCCAATTGTCTCCATAAATCCAAAAATTTCCATGTTTGGCGGATCGTTCCATAGCAACCAAGGCTGAAATAGTGTCCCATCCGTCTACAAACACAAAATTTAAATTAAATTACTACTTTATCATTTACAAACAACAAATTAATATTTGTAAAAAAATAAACAATTATTACAAATAATTCCATGTTGTTCATGATGTACGCTTCTTCACATCTTAACAACACCATTTTTTTTCCAAAAATTATACGCCAAAAAACCTTAAACCTTAACAACACAATCGAATAAGAAATATTTTTACTAAAAAAGACTCACAAACACCATAATCTAAAAATTCAAAAAAACCGTTGTCTTGAATCTTCCAAAATTTTTTGTGTGGTTGATTTTTCCATGGCTCTACGAAGATCACACGGCTTAACAATCTTACTTGCTTTGCTCAAACTAAAAAGGTTGAAGAATATTTAAGTGCTCAACACTCTACACCAAATTTCCTATTTATTCTAAACAACAAAAACCCTAACTTGAAAAAGATGACCATTGGTCAATGGATAGAAAATGGAACTCACCGAGATCCTACAGCGAGTTTTATTTTTTACCCTTTGACCAACGGTCATCTTTTTCAAGTTACGATTTTTGTTGAAACGTAACGGTCGCTATTAACTATGGGTGTTCATTGTCGGGTACCCAAAAAACTAAGTACTCGGTTCTTTCGAGTATTACATATGTCGGCCCGTGTTTCGGCCCGCTTTAGCTGGGTACCTGCTATTCAGGAACCCGTATAACCTGGGTACCGGTTCATATTTTTTATTTATTTTTAAATTTAAAATTTTAAAAGAATCACATAGTAAATACATAAAATTTAAAAGTTCATAATACATAATTCAAACACAAAAATTAGTGATTCGAAATGAGTTTTAAGATATAAATATTTAGATATATATATATATTAAAGTTTATCACCAAAAAGACATTAAAATATTAATCTCATTTTTTCTTTCGAATCTTGTATTAACAAATTAATACAAATATTTTTGAAAATTTTAAAACTTAAAAAGAATAAGTTTAGAAGGTACTATTTATGGACTTGCTGGAATAAGCTTAGAAGGGCATGAAACAACATCGAGGAGGATGGAGGTATGCATTTATATAAAAATGGTTGTATGAAGCAATTTACCATGACTGGTTGATTCTCACAGTACTTCCAGGAGGAATTAGCCATTGTGCTGTTCATAAATGTTAAAATGTGTTATAGAAGTGGCCACCTTCTTTTTCAATATATATTTTTATATATAATACAAACATAAAAAAATTAGAGTTTTAAATTTAGCTTTAGCTAAAAATATTAAAGAAATTAAAATAAAAATATAATTTAAAATTAAAAAATAAATATATTAAAAGTACTGGGTCAGGTCGGGTATTCAGTTACAAAAAAAAAATCGGTCTAGATCCGGCCTAATTTCTCAAAAAAAATCTCGGGTCGGGTATCCGGCCCGGTCATATAATTTTTAAGAAGATTACCCAGTTTTTTAAGGTTCGGATTGGCGGGTCGGGTCAATCAGGCCGAGTGTTTTTTAACACCCCTAATGTTAATCCAGTTAAAACTAGTCATGGCCCTATAGCGAGTTCGGTTTAGGATTAGGTTAAATCTTCTTATTAAGATTTAAACCGGATAACTTTTACAAAAAAAATGGAACTCGTCATGCATCTATGGCGAGTTTGAATAAAAAAGAATATTATTTTGGAACTCGTCGTGCATGTATAGCAAGTTTATTGTAATGGTGTTAGTACAAGACATAGAATTTTAAGTCCTAATTTGATAAAAAAAAATAGGACCTAATGGTCCTAAAATTGTCTTTAAGCCTCAAAAGAAATTATTTAAATGAAGAATGATTGATTGAAAACTATTGTTGTATGCAAACTCAACTAAAGGAGATGTTCCTCTCAACTGCCCTCAAAATCAATGAAAATAGTTGAAGCATTAAATATTATAAGCAAGAGAAGAAACTCTTTAATCAAAGTCTTTACTAGCCGGGTCTAAAATCTTTAATCAAAATAGTTGAAGCCTAGAATATTATAAGCAAAAGCAAGCAAGGGAAAAGAAAGCCAGTGAGGTAGAGGATGTCTGGAGTCAGAAATGGAGATTAGAGCTTTCAAACCATTCTAATATACACTGCATTTCAAATTTTTAAAAGGATTTGGCATTCATTTTTTACAAACATTCGCAGTGAAAAAAAAAGCTAAAAATTAGTATGTTCTTTAGCTGTGAATAGCCAAACCAAAGTGATACTATCCAAGAATGTTAAATATTTGTTCCTAACCTCCTAGAATAATAATAATAATTATTGCAATTATTGAGCAGGTTTCATTGCCTCTAAATTCATAACTGGCATATTTCAAAATTAATGGTAACAAATATTTTTTTAACAGCCAATACCTAAACCAATGGCTTGTTAATTCGGATTTATGGCCGTTTCAAAAATTTTCGGGGCTCTGAGCAAAAATTAAAAAATAGACCCTTATATAACGAAATCATATATTATTATCTTGAACAATCAAAGTAATATTTAAAAAAATAATATTTTTTAAATCTTAACTACAAAATAAGTATTCAAACTATACATGTTTTTTTGGCTCTAAGTGCTTAAAGTTTATTTCGTTATCATTTTTAAGTAACGATCATTATTTTTTTATAAAAAACTTTAGACACCTAAAATAAAAAAGACATAATTTGGACACTAATTTTTTAAACAATAGACACCTAAAACAAAAAACGGCATAATTTGAGTACTTGTTTTTAATTTTTTTTAACGGTTGTTACTTAGAAATGGTCACAGAGTAAACTTCAAACACATGTTTTGACCCAAAAAAATACTTTAAGGACCTAAAGTAAAAAAGAGTATAGTTTGGACACATATTTTGTAGTTAAACATTTCTTTAATAAACTAGGGAAACATGATTAAACTTTTGTCAAACACATTATTTTTATTGTTAAATTAATTAATTTATTTATTTATTTAAAAAAGAGAATTAATTTTTACCATTAAATTGATTATTTAATTAACGAAAAATATGAAAAATTAAATTTTAAGAGCTCTAAGCGATCGTTCAGGGTGTTCTCCTCATAGTCGGCTTTGTTAGGATCGAGTATTGTAGAGGCCCGTTATAGAGACGACCATTCTAACATAATTTGTTCCATTGTCCGCTCAGGGTGCTCCCCTCATAGCTGGCTTTGTTAGGATCGAGTATTGTAGAGGCCCGTTATAGAGACTACCATTCTAATCTAATTTGTTCCATTAACAATATTCAAATTCTAAAGTCGTACTTAAGGGATTTAATATCTTATCTTACTAGATCAATTGGTTATTGGTATGGTAAGAAATACTTTGACAACTTGTTGATATATTTTTCAACCGCAAAACACCCTTCGACTAACATTTATTGTATAAAACCTGCATTATCCAAATGATTTGAAGCATGTACATGGCAGCATTTGTATTATACTATATATATATATAGTTAGGATCTATTTGTATTATGTAAAATTTTTAAAAATTTATATATTTTTAAGATGTTGGGCAAAAAAAATAAATAATTTAAATTAATGACATTATTATTTTCAAGCAATAATGTTCGTATATCAGCCATTCGTCTTACCAATCCAATTCAAAAAATGTCTAAACTCATAACCTCGGAAATTTCTCCCTCCAAATTCGTATTTTCAATTCTTGTAAGTTTGCTCGATTGATTGTCTCTGGTTGTTGGGTGCCCCTCTCTGAGCTTCATCGTCGGCTTCTCGGCGTCTTTGGTCAGTTTTTGGAGCTAGATTTTGGAATTTTCTTTAGCATTTTGTAGGTTTCAAGCTTCGCTTTTTGCTAGTTTCGGTTTGAGTTTTCTCCATGGTAGTTTATGATTCTTTGTTTCTTCTGTTTCTCTTGGATTTATGAGCTAATAGTTCTAAGCTTTTGTTTTGCTTTGAGTTTCATGAGCTTGATTTGGGTTGAAGGGTTACGTTTGGCTTCGATTTCTGCTCAAAGTCTAAGCTTTTGCTTGAGAAGTTTTCTCTTGTGTTTTTTGTTTTCTTCACTACCATTTTGAGTGGTGGTAATAGCTGTGAGCCATGATAATTCTTGTTTGGAATTGCCAAGGGCTTGCGAATGTTGAGACAGTTCGCGCGTTGGGAAAGTACATAGCTGCTAAAGATCCTCATTTAGTTTTTGTTTGCGAAACTTGGCTTAAACAGAGAAAAGCAGAAATTTTGAGTAGAAGATTTGGCATGTTCGGATGTATTGCAGTTGCAACTAGTTAGGGCTGCACGGGATTGTTTATGATGTGGAATGAAGAAGTAAATGCTAGCCTGATTGAGTACTCTCGCATACATATTGATATGAAAGTTGAGCTAGGTGATGAGCACTTCCGGTTTATAGGGGTTCATGATCCGTCTGCTAGACAAGGGAAAGCTGAAACAGATCAGTTGTTAGATTTTATTAAGAGTGCTTCTTCCCTACCTTGGTTGATAGGTGGGGGTTTCAACGAGATAATCACACACGATGAGAAGGCTGGAGGCAGAAGGAGGTCGCAAGTTGATATGGAAAATTTTCGAAATGCTTTCGAAATGAATTAAGTGACATAAAGCCATTCAAAGGTTGGTTTACTTGGCATACTAGGGAAGTTGTTGGATATCCTATTGGAGAGAGGATATATAGATATGTGGCTTCCACAAGATAGCTACAAACTTGCAAAGATTATCGGATCTTTAGCAATTTTTCATCATATTCGGATTATTGTATGTTGCTACTGGATTCTAAAGGTGCACTACGAAGGAAAGATCGATGCAGAGGTAAATATTATTTTAAGTTTGATGATTGTTGGTCTTCAGAATCAGAATGTACCCGAAAGGTGACTGAGGCTTGGCAAGACACTCAAGGAAATACCTTGGATAAGTTTAAAGTTGTTGGTAATAGTCTGGATTCATGGCAAAATGCTAGAAGGGTTGAGACATTTGGATGCAAATCCCAGTTGCAAAAAGACATTGAGTATCTGATGCAAGGCCATATTTTTTATGCTCAATCCTTGGAGCTCCTGGGAAAAAGAAAAGAGTTGAAACTTTTGCTTGATAAAGAAGAACAATATTGGCAGCAAAGGTCTCGAGTATCTTGGCTTAAAAGATGGTGATAGGAATACTAGATTTTTTTCAAGCTCAGGCAAATGGTAGAAGGAAGAAAAATGTGATTCTAGGAATTACAAATGATGCTGGATAGTGGGTTGAAGGACAAGAAGATATTTTAAAAGTTACAAATGAGTACTTTATCAATGTTTATCGATCTTCAAGTGGGACATCATCATCTGCAATTCTAAATTCTATCAAGACGTGAGTTACAGCGGAGATGAATTCAACTTTGTGCAAGGAATTCACAATTGAGGAAGTGGAAGCATCTTTCTTTCCAATTAATCCAAACAAACCTCAAGCTATTGATGGTCTGTCAGCTAGTTTTTCTTTCAAAAGTTGTGGTCTTTAATTGGGTCGGATGTGATTTCTTCCAGTTTGGATTTGCTTAATGGTAGAAGCAATTTAGAATTGGTTAATCAAACTGTGATCACGCTTATTCCAAAAGTTGAGGCTCCTAAGGCAATGAAGAATTTTCGCCCAATAAGCCTATGCTCTATGATATATAAGATTGTTTCTAAAGCAATTGTGAATCGCAAAACCTGTCATGCCTTTTTGTATAAGCAAGAATCAATGTGCTTTTGTCCATGATTGCCTTATTTCTGATAATATTATGGTTGCTCATGAACTATATCATTATCTAAAGGGTTCGCAAAATGGACCTAATAAAGGAGCAGCTCTGAAATTAGATATGGAAAAGGCCTATGATAGAGTTGAATAGATCTACGACAAGTGATGCTCAAACTTGGTTTCGGTACTTCTTGGGCTTCTCTCTTAATGCAATGTGTTTCTACTATGTCTTTTGGTGTTCGTATCAGTGGTGAACTCTGAGAGGCTTTTAGACCAGAGAGGGGTCTATGACAAGGAGACTCGATATCCTCATTTTTTTCTATTTTGTTCACAAGCTCTTTCAGATGTACTTCTCAGTAAACAACAAGCTAATCGGCTTAAGGGGCTTAGAGCCAGTCGCTATGGGCCGAGAATGAACCATCTTTTCTGTGATGATGATAGTTTGATATTCATTAAGAATTTTTTGGCTGAAGCGAATCGAATTAAGAAGATAGTTGGCATGTACGAGGATGCATCCGGACAGAAATTAAATTTTGAGAAATCAAGCATTTACTTCAGCACCAACACATGTGATGCACACAGAACACAAATCAGATCTGTTTTAAGGGTGCAAGAGGTCTATGATCCGGGTATTTATTTGGGAGTTCCTTTGATTGTGGGGAAGAATAAAACAACAGCTTTTGGATTTATTCGGGACAAATTTTAAAAGAGAATTTTAGGATGGACTAAATATCTTCTCTCATACAGTGGCCGTGAGGTTTTTTTGAAGTCGGTTGCACGGGCTTTCCCCACTTATATTATGTCATGTTACCTTTCTCTAAATGGTTTTATCGATGATTTGGAATCACCTATAAGATATTTCTGGTGGACTGGTAAATCAAATAAAAGAGGGTGAGCGTTACTAGCGTGGAAGAAGATATGTAAACCGAAAAGGGAGGTTTAGGTTTACCTGATATGAAGTTTTTTAATTTGGCATTGTTGGGTCGATAAATTTGTAGGCTTTTGAAAGATCCAGATTCGTTGTGTGCCAAGGTCCTCAAGGCAAAGTATTTCCCCAATGGTTAAATTCTTGATGCTAGATTTGGCAACCGACCGTCTTTTGCTTTGCAGCGCCTTTTTAAGGCAAAGGAGGAATTAAAAGATGGTTTATTTTGGAGAGTGTGGATTAATAGCACCTTACAGGTTCATAATGATGCTTGGGGAGGGACTCGCACAAGACTTTCTAAAGATTATATTGATAATGCTATCAAATCCTTTTCGATGTGGTGAATTTATGATGCAAGACAAACTGGAATGGGATGAACAAAGAGCTCTTAATGTTTGTTTTCAACGCTGAAGATGCACGGAAGATGCTTCTTTGACCAATTGCGCCTACATGTGAGGAGATGGTTTTATGGGAAGGACATATGACGAGAGCTTATTCCACTCATTCGAGTTATAACTGGTTGCTTAAAAGAAACTCAACTCAACAAGAGTATCCACAGATTTGTCATCAATTTGCAAAGCTTAAAACACTCCCCAAAATCAAGATTTTTGCATGGCGAGCTTTCCATGAAGCTCTTCCAACTGAAAAAAGATTGCTTGAAGCAGGAATGGGGGATGGTGTATCAGACTTTGAACTCAACATGTTGAGACAACAGTTCATGCACTTCTCGACTGCCCGCGGGTTAAAGAAATCCTGGAACTCAGTGGGGTACCTTCAAGGATTCGTAATGGTGGTCATATGAGTATTAAAGAATGGTTTCAAGATGCTTTTGCGGGACTGCATGTTACACAATTCACTGCAATGGTTGTCTTACTCTGGAATATGTGGAATCGAAGGAACAAGATGGTGCATGATGGCGTTTTGCAATCAGCAACCTTCGTTATTGACACTGCTTCGACATTGCAATCTGACTTTTTCTTGGCACATGTAAGGACTCGTAGGTTACCTTCCATGCAGCAATCAGTCAAATGGATGAAGCCGAGTGCAGGGAGGATTAAAATTAATGTTGATGCAGCTTTCTTTACGGCCTCTAGAGTGGCGACAGTAGGAATTATAGCGAGAGATGAAGATGGATTTGTGTTGGCAGGAGCGGGAATGATTCTTAAGGGATCTCACAATGCAAAAATAGCTGAAGCTTATGCTTTTAGCGAAGGTATTCGAATGGTTGTGGAACGAAATTGGCTTGATGTTGTGAATAAAGGTGATGTCATTGGTATTGTTAACAAATTGGCTAACCCGATTCTTGATCTCTCAACAGTTGGTCAACACTCGAAGGAAGATTGCTCTCTTCTATGTCAATTCCCTCTTGTGCAAGTTAGTTATATTAATCGTTTAGTTAACAAAGCTGCTCATTCACTTGCCCATTGGGCTTTTGACAATCGTTTATCCGTCCGATTCAATATAGATCACCCTCAATATTCATATTATGAATGTTGTGTTGAATGATATGATTTAATGGTTAATGAATCTTTCTCTTTTTTATATATATATATATATATATATATATATATATCCTAACTAAATAATAATAATTCGAATTTCACTGTGCAATTCCACTTTAGTTGGACCAACTCACGAGATGTCAATGATTATAACTCGTATGAGTGTTTGCAGCTTTAGGTGTTTGTTGGCCATGCATGGCCCCGTCAATTAAAACAACCCTTTTTATTTCAAAACCTTTGTATTTGTTTTTTCTCCTTGTTTTTCACATGCATGCCAATTTTTTAATCAATATCATACTCTCTTGGGTTTTTTTTCTCATTCTTCAATACCATTAACGTCATGATTAGTTCGCTGGGCTTTGGATTCTTGCAGGCTGTCCTCTACCTAGAAATCATAGAGGTAGATTGATTTATCAATCTTTGAACTTTGCATCCAAATGCGAGTTATGATTTCATTCAATTGGAGTGGTTGCACTAGAGTTTACTAAAGCTAACTGCAGCTCAATCTTTGATTTCCCGTGGTTGGACTTTCAAAGTCAACAATAAATCCCCCATTGAACTTTTTCTAAAGTTTACGCTGAATTGGGCTGGATTTTTCTGGTTTAATTCCCTTGGATGGTTGGGAAAAAAATCAATTCAAAAGATACCCAAGGCAACCAGGCTGCTTACTATGGTTACAACTAACAACTGCGCGCATAGATTTTTAAATACTGGGTTCAGATTGCAGCTGAACATAAATATGAGCTGCGTACACTGTGTCCTTTTCCAAATCCAACGAATGTGACCCAAGCTACATAGGCAACACAGAGTTAAATGTTTTGAACAATCATGTGTCATTTTCAGCACCATCATGATGGATTTGGAAACCAAATTTGTGGGGAGGGCCAAAATCTTTCATTTTCATTATCAACATGACAAAAAGCTTTGCCCAATACGATCAACACTTAGCAAGCGACTCTCAATATATTTAATATTGGAGTCGTAATGTAATGATTTTGGTAGCTATTTTCATAATATTTAGGGTAAAGTACACAAATGGTCACTAAACTATTCCTGAAAATACGAAAAATCATCTAACTTTTAAAAATTATATAATAGTCATTAAACTTTATTTTTATTATAAAATAATCACTGGGTCGTTAACTGTTGTTAACTGGGAGATGTGGCAGTCACTAAACTATCCCTAAAAATACAAAAATCACCAAATTTTTAAAAAATTACACAATGGTCATTAAACTTTAGTTTTTATTACAAAATGATCACTGGGCCATTAACTGTCGTTAACTAGGAGACGTGGCAGTTACGAAAATTTTTATAATAACATATTTAATCCTCAATATTTACACATTCAATCAATTTAGACATCAATAGTAAAGATTAAATTGAGAATAAATTGATTAATTGTGTTAATATAGAAGATTAAATGTTATATTATTCAAATTTCTGTAACTGTCACATCACCCAATTAACGACAGTTAACAGCTTAGTTACCATTTTATAACAAAAACTAAAGTTTAAAGCCCATTAGGTAACATTTGAAAGTTCGATGACCATTTTGTATTTTTAGAGATAGTTTAGTGACCATTTGTGTACTTTGCCCTAATATTTAACAATGGGGTCCATTTAGACTTGGTAAACTTGACCTGAGACCCGAATCGGGACTCGAGACCGACCCGAACACGATGACCAGAATTTGATCCGAAATCCAAAATAAACCGAAACTGGCCCGAATTTTAGTTGAACCGAAAATAAACCCGAATTGATTTTCAACCTAACTGAATGGACCCTAACCGAAGGTAACCCTAAATAAAGAAAAGATATTAAAATAAGGAAAAAATGATGGGATGTGAACTGTCGTACAACTCAATAAAAAGCCAAATATACAAGCTATATAAAGTCATATATAGGGTGAAAAAACCTAAATCGGCCTAAAAACCCGACTAAAACATATCGATCTCATATTTAACCCGATATTAAGCCGACCGAAAATCAACCGATCTGATATTAACAGAACCGAAAATCAAGTGAACCGACCCGATATCCGAACCAAAATTACCATAGACTTGAACTAAAACCGAACCAGACACGAACCGACCCGACCTGAATTTAAACTGATTGTAATCAGATCCAAATGATCGAACCGAACCAGAACCAAACTACCTTTTGCCACCTCTAGGTACATTATTGCTGATGTTGTTATAAATGTCCATAAGTGTAAAGAGGGGTTGACCCTAAAACACTCAATCCATGAGGAAAGGAGGATTAAACGTCAACCGCGTGGTATTCATGTGGTTTAACAACAGCACGCAGTATTTGGCTTAATCAGTCATTTGCTCCCTCTCCTCCTCCCTATTTCCGCGTGTGGCTGCCCTTTCGCACAGTGAAGACGAATTCCATCTTTTATTTTACCCTGAAATTTAATCGACACTTTTATACATTTTTGAAAGGTCGTAATACAATATTTAATAATCTCTAAATATGAAAATATCTTTTAAAAAAACTAAAGAAAATACGAGAAAGAGAGCGAATGCCTCGGCCTCCTTCACTCGCCGATGCGCATGTTTCCTTCACAATCAGTCCATACCATCGTCATTTATTGTAATGGTAAAGCCACAACGAAAATGAAGAGATATTTTTCGGAAAAATATGATGAGTGTTTAATTTTTTTTAATTGTCTAATAATTATATTAATCCAATAATTATATACTAGTGTAAAATTAATTGAGTTTTACATAGTATAAGTGCATCATAATTTTATATGTATAATCAGGTTTAATTTAAGTGATGTAAAATGTAATTTATATAAGAATAAATTAAACTCTTATCGTATTAAAATCCCCAAAAATCTAAATAGCTAATCTTTCTATTTTCTTTAACATTATCTCAATTTTGTCTTATTTTCTCTAGCACTTTTACAAGTCATTAATCTTTTCTTTTCAAGCTTTATTAATTAATTTCTAGGAAATAGGATTATGCCTTTGCTCATGATAGATTAAGATATTTATCTAATATTGTTTTTTTATTGAATGATTTTTTAACATTAAATAACTTAATTAGATTACATTTTAGAGGCTGAATACAAATCCTTGAGGGAAATTTTTTAAAATTGAGCATTAATTTAGCCTTTTTGTTTAAAAATTGTTGTTGCTTGTGTGAGTATTACGATTTTTTTTGTTTGTATTTTGTGGTTGACATAATGCATTTTCATGACACTAAAAAGCACATAAAATAGTTTTTATTTTTGTGAAAGAAAATTACTAATTGTGTCAATTTTATAAAAAAATTGTGTAAAACTTAGATTTATTTGTTCTAGATATTTGATATATTGGAGAAATATTTTCTTTTTAAAAATCTACTTGTAAAATAGAAGAATAACAAGAAAAAAAATGGATACCGAAAATAATATACAAATCAATTTGAAAAGAAAGTCAAGTTGAATTTAGGTGAAAAGTTTTTGGCCGATCTGAGGGCGAGAAAAGATAATTTTATCAACATTGACAAGGAAAAAATATTCGACAGTTTTAATACATACAAATATGTAGACAACCGTAAAAAAACGTACAAGTTAATAATATTTATTTGATGTATATTTTCTTTTAATTACCATTTTAATAGTTTTATAACATTTTACATTCGTAGGAAAATTCTAAAGTAATCGTGAAAAATGTACACGTTAATAATATTTTATATTTTCTTTTAATACATACAAATATGCATTGAATTTTTTTATTTTTAATTTAAATAATTCATTTTCTTATAATTCTGCAATCTGACTCATTGTAACAAAGAAATCTTGTAAAAGAAATTTTGTTATTGGATTGAACCAACAATCAAAAGCAGAAGAAGTCTTATTTCTGTTCCTATGATATAGAATCCAAATATTATTTCTATTCTTTTTTCTTCCTATTTCTTGTTATTTCCGTTTATTTTACTTGAATAACTAGAATAAATGATCACGTGGAGCATTTCTTTTTGTGAATAAATTATAGGGTGAAGTACATAAATGATCCCTAAACTATCTTAAAAATATAAAATAGTCATCAAACTTTTAAAAATTATAGAATGAACGTTAAATTTTAATTTTGTTATAAAATAACCACCGAATCGTTAACTAACGTAAAATGGGTGATGTGGCTGTTACAAAATTTATATAATACCACATATAACCCTTCATATTTTTACATTCAAGTAATTTTGTCATAATTTAAAAAAAATCATAAAAAGTAATCCTCAATATTTTGAAATTCCTTCAATTTGATATTATTTACATTTTTCTTCATGACCATAAATTAAATTTCAGTAAGCAAATCTGGATACCGGTGAGAATGAGGAATCAAAAGAAATAATGCGAGAATGCTAGGGAGCGACTCACCTATTTTTTTAGAGGGGTTTTCTCTTCTTTTCCTTTTTTTTTTTCTAGACTTAAGTGGTAAACAAGTGTTCAAACTATACTTTTTTTTTCTATATAGGTGCTTAAAGTATTTTTCGAGTCAAATAAGTGTCTAACGTTTATTTAAGTGCCTTATCGTTAACAGCCGTTAAAAAAATTATGTTATCCAATAAAAACATGACTCGTGACAGTATTAAACATTTTCTGAATTTTATTTTTTTAAAAATAAATTATAATTTTTAAAATATCTTAAAATTTTCAAATAATCTCAAAATAGTCTCTAAACCCCTAAATCTAGCTACTTCCACTGGCGTTGATCGCGTCTCCAGCGACGGAATGAAGCATTCTTCCCTCGTCGAACGACCCACATACCGTTCATTATCAGTTATGTTGATGTTTGTCATGAATCATTCGAATGAATTATTCGACGATTTCATGATTTCGTACGGCGACAGTTGATTTTCACCGACGAAGTAGTGGGATAAATGGTCGTGATGGGCGGCGGCATGACGATCAGCAGCGAAATCAAGTCAAACCAGAATTTGAGCTTTGGAGTGTTAAAGATTTTAAAATTTGAGGCTATTTTGTGAGATTTGGGGTTATTTTGTTTTATTTAATTTTAAATATAATTTTAAAAATTTTAAAAGATACATGTGTCAGATAACAAAAATTAACAATAAAAATTAACGAACAGTAATAACGAAACACCTATTTGAGTAATGTTAAAAACGTTGAACATCAATTTAACCTAAAACAAAGTTTAGATACCTATCTAAATCAAAGTATAAGTATTTATTTGCCACTTAAGTTTTTTTTCTACTCAGTTGTTCCAGGCAGAGAGTAACGTACGCCACAATTCAAGGTTTTTAATTAACATTAAGAATTAAATAAATCAAGAGAGCTATGATATGATTGAATAATTAATGTAGAGTTAATTTCATTTTTGACCTAAATAAGGGTAAAATTGTAACACGACCCTCTCTCTTAGGCAAATGCACAACTTAAAGAAAGACCAGAGATATGAACTTTAAGCTAATCACATCCACAATGAGACCAATTTCTACCACTGATTTGACTAACAATTCCTTCCCCTTTCACATATTTACAGTTATACCACCCATTGATTTCCCATCTCTATTCAGGAATAGAACTCAACACAGCCTTAAACTTTCTACTCCCTCTCCATCGACCTCTGCCTCCTCTCCCTCTCTTCTCACCGCCGTTCCCAACACCAGAAACGCCGGCGGTGGCAACCTCCCGGCGAGGAGACTCTTCTGAAAAAGCAAAAGGCGTAACAGCTTTACTTCTTCGCCCGCGTTTTTCAGACACAGTGGTAGTTTTCATTAGAGCAGAGCTGGCTTTGACAGCCAATGCAGCCATTTCCTCTGCTTGTAAAGGACGGTTAAGCCAACTCAATGGCAAGGCGAAGTATAGTTGCCCGGGCTGAAGCTGCTGGTCTTCCTCAATGGCTGATACGACGTCGTCGAAATCCATTTCATCAGCGTTGCAGATAAAACGCGTGGGATTCTTCTGCAGAACGTAAGAAACCTTAACGGGGTAAGGAAACTCTTGTAATCTCCCATCATGGAGGATCAGCTTGGCTGTTGCTACGTGAGTTGATTCACAAGAACTACAAATACCCATTTTCCAGATTCGTAGATTTCAATGTTGCTCTCTTTCTTTTCAGATCCTGGAACGGGAAATGTTGAAGTTTTTGAAATCTTTTTTTCTGAAGAAAAGTTTTTGAATGTGTTGGTGAAGGCTGTAGGGGGACTATTATATATAGGGAAAGAGCGAAAGGGAGGGGGCCTCGACTTTCGACCGAGTTGCCACGTAGGAATTGTCGTGACGTGATGATAAAATTATTTCATAGGAACAGTGGGCAGGGTTGCCAGCCTGTAAGTTAGTGGTGACAGGTTGTACAAGGGGCGAAGATCTGTGTCCGAATACATCAACCCTTGTTTCAAGATGATAATTACATTGATGGGACTACTGAGCTTTTAGGGTACCATTTTTCACGGCTAAACACAAACGCATTTAATATATGAGGCAATTGGTCAAATATTTTCTTTTAGAAATTTATTTGTCCAAATATCTCCTTTTAACAACATTTGGAAAAGTACTTTTATTCTGTCCACGTAAGGGTAATTCGTGTTCTGCAAGACCCGATTTCTAACCTCGTTTTTCTCAGGACGCATCTTTAGTCCGACTTGGTTTTTGTTATCCTTTAATTTTAAAAAAAATAAAAAGACGAAACTTGCATCCTATGAGACGCGAGTTCTACGAGAAATTGAAGCGGCGAGATAACTGCAATTTAAAAGTTTTAGATTAAATTAGGTTAATATTGATTATAAGTAGAGTGTTCAAATTAATGGTTTTAAAAGTATTTTTAGCGTATTGGTTTAGGGTTTAGGGTGATTATGAATAATATAGATTCGATTTATTGTACGTTATTGATTTTTTTTTAAATAACTAAAAAAAAGATCGTTAAAAATAAAAATATAGTTTACATATTATTTTGGACTCCGATAACATCATCATCATTAGAAAACATTGCATACAACTCAAGCTCAAGGCCCGCCCCAAAAGGAGTTTGTAGGTGAGATTCTGTTGCGTGTATTAAGTGCTACGCAATTGTGCAAGTATACACGTCGCAAGTAATAAAGTGATATGAGTATCGAGTATCGTCTCCACAGGGATTGGTTTGGGCCACTTTGCTTAAGTTACTGCACTATGAAAAGTAAAAACACAATTGATAATAGGAGTTCTAATTAAAGAGTAAACTAAGAGCTATAAATTAAAAGAATATATGAAATCAAAAGAGAGAATAGGTCAGGTTATCATGAGTTGAGGTGTGATAGCCGATTGGATCGTCTTGGTAAGAGAGTGCAAAGGCAACTCAGTTGCCGTGGCAACTTGCACAGCGGGGTTGCCTTGGCAACTAATCGATGGTTGCCTGGGTGACTAGCTGGGCAACTACTTGGGCGTCTGGGCAGCAACTTCAAGGTTCGGCAGAGCGTTCTTCAATGGTTTCTTCTTATCCCTAAGTCGAAACTCTAGCTACTTGTGCATGCCTTGATAATACATCCCTGCGTGAATCAAGGGTGAACAACAACCAATCTTGCGCTCCCCTTAGCCGTTGAAATCCTTAACTTATTCCTAAGCCGGATTAATCTTCACCATCAATAGATTGAATAAAGACCATACTCATTCGTTTCTTGAATCTAACTCTCCCGATATTAGATAAATAGATGAAGTTACGAGATCCTCTCCCAATTCACTCGCAAACAAGAATAAAAGCCAAGAATGAGTAAACCTTGAATAGAAAAGTGCAAGCTCTTATTACCTAAACAAAATCCAATTGTTTCTCACAACAACAAAACACAATAACCCCAACCAATCAAGTTAGTTCATGGTTGGGTTCAAAAGATATAGAAAGAATAATCCTCAAACCATGAATATAATGGAAGCAAAGAAGAAGAAGAAGAAATCAAACTCTCTCCCCCTTGCTCTCTTGTCGAAATCTCTTCCTTCTTGCCCTATGGGGTTGTCGAAAATTTCCCTCTTCTTGCTCTCTCTTCAAGTTGACGATATGGCCTCTTATTTATAGGGCTAGGTCAAAGCCCTTCTTTGAGGAGGAAGTTAAGTTGGAATTAAATTATCTTTAAAGAATATAATTCTTTATTATAATTATATTCCTACTAGAACTTCTCCTATCTTCTTGGAATTTAATTCTTCTTTAATCTCTTCATGGAAATCAAATTCCTTTAGGATTTAGCTTTGCTCCACGTCATCTTGAGCTTGTCTAGTCATCAATTTTGACTACCATATCACCGTATTCTTTGTCAACAATTGCCCTGGCAACTGGCTCGTCGTCTCCTTCATGCATTGCCCTGGCAACTAGCTCGACATCTCCTTCATGCATTGCCCTGGCAACTAGTTCTAGCCTTGTTTTACCAAGTGATTCTGCACACACACACAAAAACACACCAAAGCAGCATCTTTTTCTACAAAAATCACCAAGTTATGTAATCAAGCTCAACGGTGGAAAGAAACATTAATTAATGCATGAATGACTAATTATGCAACTAATATGAGCTTAAGTCTAACAATAATATGAGTAAAAAGGGTAATAAAAATAGTACTTTTGAACACTTATCACACCCCCAAACTCGAACTATTGCTTGTCCTCAAGCAATGCAAACTAACAATCACCTGCCAAGACTTTAATCATCAAAGACATGCTTCAAACTTGAATTCAAACCTCGGAACCGTGGCACAAAGTATGATGACCTTTTAATTTTTCGGATAGCACAAAAATTACCCGGAACAAAACTATAATGCTCGTGACAATGTGTGTGCGTAGTTGTGTACAAGTTGATTTTCAAGATTCTATGTGAACAATAGGCTTTTATCAATTTAATTACTGGGGTATTTATTTTTATTTTCACTAGAGCCAATTTCGGGCACCTCTAGCAAAGTAAGCAATTTCTCATTTTAGTTTAGTCGACTAGAGCCAATTTCGGGCACCTCTAGCAATTCTTTAATTTGCATTAACTACTAGAGCTAGTTTCGGGCACCTCTAGCAAGATTTAACTTTAATTTTCAATTTTAAATTTACCCAAATTTTAAGCAACCTAAGTTCACTAAGTTTCTTTCAATCAACAAGCCATAACCGTGTAAAAAAAATTCAGCATCATAGTAAAATTCTAAGTTCTTTTCATGCAATCCTAAAATTAAAGGTTCTTTCAATTAAGTGCAGTGGCAAAAATTCATCATTGGATATTCAACAAGTCTTAAGCAATTAAATCCAATTAAAGGCATGGCAACTAACATATGCAACCTATATGTGATTGCTAACGATGAATGCAACTAAACATGAAACTAACTAGAAACCAACACCCCCCCAAACTCGAGAGAAGCATTGTCCTCAATGCATGTAAGAGTGAAACAAAATTTAAAAGAAACTAAATGAATTGAGTTAGTCGGAGAGGTCGTTACCTCGAGTGATAAGTTTCCTTCGTACCGTTTGCTTGATTCATTTTCCGGTTGGTGGTTGAATGCTTGTGGCCGGTACCGCGTGAATAGCATTGCTTTGATTTGATCCATGTTTGCCGATGCAGGTTCACTTGCCTGGGCATCAGTAGTTGCTGAAGCCATTGTTGTTGCCTGGGCATCGCCAGTTTCTGTTGTGGTTGTTGTGGCAAGTAGTCGGCAGTGAATTTCCTTAGCATGGTGGTTGTGAGTCTTGTTGTGGAAAAGAAAACCTTGAAACTAAAGATAATAAAGAAAAATAAAATATCTCCTAAAAATTCCAAAAAAAAGAGAAATAATAACCGAAAATAATAGAAAGAAAAAGAAAAGAAAAAAAAAGAAAAGTAAAAAGAAAATATCGAAAGGAGAGCATGCTCATGCATCTCCTAAGGTGTCAACTTCTTTGTTTCGTTCTACATGGTCACCGTTGTAGTGCTTCAATCTTTGTCCGTTAACTTTGAATTCATGTTCGTCGGTAATGGACTTGATTATCATGACACCATGGGAGAATGGTTTGACAACTTTGAATGGTCCCGACCATCTTGATTTTAGTTTTCCCAGGAAAAGTTTTAGCCGAGAATTGAATAAGAGAACTAGTTGCCCTGGCATGAATTGTCGCGGCAATAGTTTCTTGTCGTGCCATTGCTTTGTTTTCTCCTTGTAGATTTGTGCATTGTTATAGGCGAGTGTACGAAATTATTCTATCTCATTGAGGTACAACAAACGCTTTTGCCTGGCACTTTCTTAATTCATATTCACGGTCTTATTGCCTATTGGTTTGTAGGTGATATTGCCCGTCCTCTGGCAACGATCAGATTGCTTATAAAACTCTTGGGCATCTTTGTACAGTGTTGGCCAATACAAACCGGATTGAAAAACTTTGGCCGTGGTACGAGTTCCTCCAAAATGTCCTCCATAGGGTGAAAGATGGCATTGTCGGGGTACATTCTGTTGTTCCTCTTCAGGGACACATCGGCATATAACCTGATCTGCACATTGTTTAAACAAAAGAGGCTCCTCCCAAAAGTAATGCTTAGCATCATGGCAGAACCGCTTCTTCCCTTGGTGAGTAAGGCCATAAGGTAAAATACCACAAACAAGGAAATTAACTAAATCCGCATACCAGGGTATTGCCGAGGCATGCGCATCCATGGTTGCCGAGGCGTGCACATCCATGGTTGCCGAGGTAACTAAAAGTTGTTCATCCGGGAATGCATCGCATATCTCTAAATCTGTGTCCTCCTCCCTATTGCGTTCTAAACGTGATAAGTAATCAGCCACTTGATTTTTTGTTCCTTTCCTATGCATTGGCTTAGGACTACTCCTACTGCGAAATCACTTGCATCACACATGAGCTCAAAAGGTAGCGTCCAATCTGGTGGAACGATAATGGGTGCCGAGGCAAGCTTTTAGGGTTTCGAATGCTTGGGCGCAAGAATCATCAAAATTGAAGACTTTATCTTGGTGGAGGTAGTCTCTCGATCACGTCCACCTTAGCTTTGTCTACTTCAATTTCCTTGGATGAAATCTTGTGGCTGAGCACTATTCCTTCATCTACCATAAGATAACACTTCTCCCAATTAAGGACTAAATCGGTTTCTTCACATCTTGCCAACACATTCTCTAAATTACCGAGGCAACTGTCGAAGTCATTACCAAAAACGGAAAAAAATCATCCATGAAGATCTCAAGGAAGTCTTCGACCATGTCTGAAAAGAGTGTCATCATGCATATTCTAATATTAGTGCATATCTGAGAAAACTTGAGGATGGTCATTTTCGATACTTCTTATAGTCCATCCGCACCCTCCATCGGGTGACAATATTGCCCAAAAAGAGTTTGGCCAATGTGCTTGCCACTACTCCCTTTTGCGTTACCATGGTGGAGGTGTCTTTCTTATTTGTTCGCTTGTAGTCCATGTATACTCTCCACCTTGCTACTATTCCTGAAGGCATAAATATATTAATAGGAAAAATTATATCCATTCTCAACCATTCAATTACCTTATTCTTGTCAACTTCTATCATGGTTGGATGTAGCCTTTGTTATCGTGGCAATTGCTGCTCAAGCCAATTGCCGTGGCAATCAGTTGCCAAAATTTGTTGTAAGTCAAGGGAATAACCAATTTTCTGAAAAGCTTTACGAATCCAAACACCGTTTTCTTTTGGCCTCTCAAACATCTCCATCAGTAGAGATTTCGATGGCTTTAAATCTACCAACCTCGGTTCCTCAAGACATACCTGCAATGGACGAGGTGAGTTTTTAAAGAATTCAAAAGGTTCAACTATTACCTGCTCATATTCTATTGGCAAAGTATTATCATCTCGTTGATCTTGCATGTGGTCGTGTAATTGTCGTGGCAATTGTAGATGAGAGCAGTCTACAGATTCCTGCTTCAACATCAACGTTGTAACCTTCTGGGCATCAGGTTCCTTAGAATTTGTTGTAGTATTGTTGTTCTCAGCTTCACTGAGTGTTGTCGCGACATTGCTCTGTTCAGGCTCCTCAATCATTGCCGAGGCAATTTGTTGTTCAGGCTCATCATGTGTTGGGAAGTCTCTTTCATTGGCATCCTCTTAACTTTGAGGTTTTAGTTGTTCCCCACACATCAGAGAGCTTTCTTTGCATTGCTCCTTATCCTCTTGCCTTGGGACGTCAGTATCCCTAGGAATGAATTGTTGGTGCATGTTATCCATGACATATGTGGATATCCCCAATTGATCTTCTGAATCCCCTAAGGTTGCATCCCACTGAGCTATCCTCGTATCCATAGATTTTGATAGCTCTCGAATCTCTTCAATTGATCCGTCAAGTCTAGCCAAGGAAGCTAGTAACGTTTCCTCCAAGGAATTGGAATGCTCTTGAAAAGGACTACATTGCCATGGCATATATGTTGCTGCAGCAAAATTGTTATGGTAAAAAACATTTTGAGCTTTTTGACCATACCATGAAGAATTTTGCTGTTGGTTCCCTCTATGGTCCTCCATGTAGTTATATTCACCGAAAATGTGAGGGCAATTTTCAAACATATGATGTTCTCCACACATAGCACAAGATTTTTCCACGGTATAGGCTCTTTGGGCTTTTCTTGGTTGGTATAGGTAATCATCAAAGGGTGCAAGAAACTCTTGATTGGATTGATTCATATCTTCCAACATCATCTCTCGAATAGATTGGCTTTTATTTCCCGATATGTTGATGTCCCATAACTTGTAGCGTACCTAATTTTTTTTTGATAAAACAAACAAAAAGAACAGTTAGTAAAACTAAGAGAAAAAATGCAATAACAAAAACAACTAACACCAATTGTCAATCCCCGGCAACGGTGCCAAAAACTTGTTGCGTGTATTAAGTGCTACGTAATTGTGCAAGTATACACGTCGCAAGTAATAAAGTGATATGAGTATCGAGTATCGTCTCCACAGGATTGGTTTGGGCCATTTTGCTTAAGTTACTGCACTATGAAAAGTAAAAACATAATTGATAATAGGAGTTCTAATTAACGAGTAAACTAAGAGCTATAAACTAAAAGAATAGATGAAATCAAAAGAGAGAATAGGTCAGGTTATCATGAGTTGAGGTGTGATAGCCGATTGGATCGTCTTGGTAAAAGATTGCAAAGGCAACTCAGTTGCCATGGCAACTTACACAGCGGGGTTGCCTTGGCAACTAATCGATGGTTGCCTGGGCGACTAGCTGGGCAACTACTTGGGCGTCTGGGCAGCAACTTCAAGGTTCGGCAGAGCGTTCTTCAATGGTTTCTTCTTATCCCTAAGTCAAAACTCTAGCTACTTGTGCATGCCTTGATAATACATCCCTGTGTGAATCAAGGGTGAACAACAACCAATCTTGCGCTCCTCTTAGCCGTTGAAATCCTTAACTTATTCCTAAGCCGGATTAATCTTCACCATCAATAGATAGAATAAAGACCATACTCATTCGTTTCTTGAATCTAACTCTCCCGATATTAGATAAATAGATGAAGTTACGAGATCCTCTCCCAATTCACTCGCAAACAAGAATAAAAGCCAAGAATGAGTAAACCTTGAATAGAAAAGTGCAAACTCTTATTACCTAAATAAAATCCAATTGTTTCTCACAACAACAAAACACAATAACCCCAATCAATCAAGTTAGTTCATGGTTGGGTTCAAAAGATATACAAAGAATAATCCCCAAACCATGAATCTAATGGAAGCAAAGAAGAAGAAGAAGAAATCAAATTCTCTCCCCTTGCTCTCTTGTCGAAATCTCTTCCTTCTTGCCCTATGGGGTTGTCGAAATTTTCCCTCTTCTTGCTCTCTCTTCAAGTTGACGTTATGGCCTTTTATTTATAGGGCTAGGTCAAAGTCCTTCTTTGAGGAGGAAGTTAAGTTGGAATTAAATTATCTTTAAAGAATATAATTCTTTATTATAATTATATTCCTACTAGAACTTCTCCTATCTTATTGGAATTTAATTCTTCTTTAATCTCTTAATGGAAATCAAATTCCTTTGGGATTTAGCTTTGCTCCACGTCATTTTGGGCTTGTCTAGTCATCAATTTTGACTACCATATCACCTTATTCTTTGTCGGCAATTGCCCTGGCAACTGGCTCGGCGTCTCCTTCATGCATTGTCCTGGCAACTAGCTCGGCATCTCCTTCATGCATTGTCCTGGCAACTAGTTCTAGCCTTGTTTTACCAAGTGATTCTGCACACACACACAAAAACACACCAAAGAAACATCTTTTTCCACAAAAATCACCAAGTTATGTAATCAAGCTCAACGGTGGAAAGAAACATGAATTAATGCATGAATGACTAATTATGCAACTAATATGAGCTTAAGTCTAACAATAATATGAGTAAAAAGGGTAATAAAAATAGTACTTTTGAACACTTATCAGATTCCACCATCGATTCTAGAGCAGCGTCGTCTACAACGTAGAATAATGAGTACGTTAATGGTTCTAATGACGTCTGCAATCGATACTTCAACGGTTCTAACTTTTTTCCCACGTCCATGTGGAACATGTTTGTTCACTTCATTCATCAACTTCTTATACGTTAAGTTGTGTGGCATCAGAAGCAATATAGCACTTAAGGACTGGAATACGACTCCTAGAGATTCATCATTGATTATCTTCCCATCGTAGTATACCAAAGCATTAATATTTTCTGGTCTGGACATATTATATTGATGTAACAAACGCAAATAATATTGAAATGTAGAGTAAGAAGAAGAATAAGAACGAAGATAAATTGTGAGAAAATTTGGAGACAGCGGTTTCCTATTTATAGCAGAAGCGATGACGTTTTAGAATCGAATTCAACCAAACTCGCGTCTTACAAGACGCGAGTTCAGTGTAAATTATGGTATGTATTAAATGACAATAATATTGATTATAAGAAGAAGAGTGTTTAAATTAATGTAGTATTTTTTAAAAAATTATAGATTACACAAAGTTGTGAGTTATGCTATTAAAATGCATTAATTATAAAAAGATTCTTAGAATCGTGCATGAATTAGAATTGAAATTAGTTGTCAATTAGGCAAACGATATATTACAAATTAATAGAGTCGATATTATAGTAAGAATAACAGAATACAAATAGTGTATATATTAAATACTTATATTTTAATATGGTAAATAGTTAAAAGTAATGTGTTTTTAAAAGTAATTAGTTAAATAGAATACAAATAGTGTATATAATAAATACGTACTTTTTAATATGGTACATAGTTAAATGGAATACAAATAGTGTATATTTATTATATGAACTTACTTTTTAATTTAAAAAGTAAGATTTATCTTGGGTTTAAATGAACTCGCATCCTGCAAAACGTGATTACTGCAGTAAGTGGAACTCGTGTCCTGTAGGGTGCGAGTTTCATCCGAATAAATTTTACAACAGTTAAAAATTTATTTACACCGTTTAGGGTACGAGAAACTCGCACTCTGTAGAATGCGATAAGTGGAACTCGCGTCCTGCAGGGTGCGAGTTTCATTCAATCCTCGTAGCCCAGCCGGTGCGATCACGAGTATAAATAGGTCCCCACCCTCTACCCTTTTACCACACCAAACACATTCACTCTCTCTCAAATATATTTTCTTTCAATTTATCGATTAATTTCTCGTGTTACATTAATGGCGGGATTGATAAGATTGGATCACAAGCACGTGTTCGACTATCATCTGCGACATGTAAGTTTTATATAGTTTAATTTTGTTTTTATTTTATTCTATTATATATTCTAATTTTACATACGAGTATTTTAAAATTTTTATATAGTTTAATTTAGACTTACTTTTTTATTTTTTTAGGGAGGGGGGAACGACATATAGAGGTGTTTTACAACTGGATGTTGAACTTACCTGACCCGTTAATTGCACCGTATTTAGCGCAATCCAGATTTCTGCACGCATCCAGTATTATTGGAGGTGTGAAATTGGACTTTGATTTGATCAATTCTCTTTTGGAGAGGTGGAGGCCGGAGACGCACACATTCCACCTTTCGTTTGGTGAGGCGACGATTACCCTGCAAGACGTTTCTTATATCCTTGGTTTGCCTATTGATAGAGAGGCGATCATCAGTCTCGGCACTTTTGATTGGGGTGCCCTGTGTTTGGATTGTTTAGGGGTTGCGTCGGAGAGTTTTGACGGTGAGAAAATAAAATTGAAGTGGCTGTGGGATAATTTTCAAAATCTACCCGCTGACGCGAACGAAGTTGTAAGCAAGGTATAATTTTTTTTAAAAATTTTATTTTTAAAAAATTTTATTATTAAAATAATAAAAATCTCTACACATGCTAATATATTTTTTCCTATTGTAGGCATATGCTCGCGCTCATATTTTGCAGATGATCGGCGGGGTATTGATGTTTGACAAATCATGCAACAAATTACACATGATCTGGTTGAGATATTTAGAGGATTTTGAAGATGCCGCGAAACTGAGCTGGGGATCCGTAGTTTTGGCATGTCTGTTTAGGGAGCTATGCAAGAACACCGATCTGGACAAGTGTTAGATTAGAGGTTGTTTGATGTTGCTCTAGTCCTGAGCATGGTGTAGAATGCCATTTTTACGCCCTCAGCTTTGGGAGCCTACTCCATATGTTTTTTTGTTGGGCCAGAGGTGAGAAAAGGGTTTTATTCTAATATAAGAATTTTTATAATTAAAATTTAATTCTCTAATATACATATTTAATTCTTATACGTCTTGTTTTGCAGGTAGACCGATCCTTTAACTCATGTTGGTGTTGCTCGCGGTCTGGACCTTATTAGACAGGATATTGAGAATCAATCAGCGAATAATCAGATAACACTTTGGTGTATTTATATATAATTTATTATATATTTAACTTTAATTATATATATATATTACAGTTTTTATGGACACCGTACGAGGATCCGGAAGTGTATGAATGCATCCCGAAATTTTTGGATGAGACGAGGCAACTTTGGACGGCCACTGTACCACTCGTCCAATATGCCGTAGTTGAGTGGCATCTGACTGACCGCATTTTACGCCAGCTTGGTTGTTTCCAACTATCCCACGGCGCCTCCATACCTGGACGAGTTGCACAAACTCACTTGACAATGGAAACTCGAGGTAATATGTATGTGCATTCCATATTCTTTTATTACCTCGAATGAAAGTCACATCTAAAAAGAATAATATTTTTTTGTATGATAGGTTGATTGGTTGGTGTATCACCAAACTTATATCGCTCACTAGAGGGACAAGCGAACCTGCGATGGCAACCCCAGCGTAATTACTGTATGTTTGATACGATGGTCAGCCATGACTACGACGACTGGTTTATGGCCAATAGTAAGCCATTTATTTTGACTCCAGAGGAACGACCACGAGTCCTTCATTGTCAGCAACGCAACCGCCTACCATCTCAGCGTACGAGGGAGGACGGAACACCTATGGCGGTGCATCATCATCGACAACAACCCGCAGTCCTGCCTCCGAAGCAGTCGATGTCACCCCACCACCAATGCAGCCACAAAACTTTAGTGGATCGATGCAGTCATCGTTCCAACTGGGCCCCAATTCGAGCGTAGGTTGTTTTACGTCTTTTATGTTAGACCCCTATGCTTAGTTTGCAGCGATAATGAGTGGCGCCTCCAGCTCTCGTTCAGCCTACGTGCCCTTCATGCAGTTTCCCCCGGGGGCGACCGTATTTGGAACCGGGATTGTCCAACAAACGCCACCGCAGTCCCTTTTCTACCTTAGCGGGCCCGGTGGAATGAGTGGTATTGTTGGAGGTGCAACCGGGAATGATGGTGATGATGATGATGATAATGACGAAGGCGATGAGGATGAGCCCGTTCAAGATACTCGCCCCTGACGCAATCCCGATCGAACTCGCCATCCACCGCGTTATGGTACTGGTGGACATAGATGTCATTAGTTACTTACTTTATTGTCTTTGAAAATATTGAACTCTATTTTTTATTTTGTTTTTTAATTTTTATGTATTAAGTACGATTTGTTCATTTTAATTAGTATATATTTAGGGTTTTAATTTTTTTGATTTTTTAATCGTAGTTAGTTTTATTTATTTTATTTTTTAATACTTTACAATTTTAAATTCGTCGTCTGTACGGAATTCTAGCCAAATTTGCATTGTACAAAACACGAGTTTCCTGACACGTTAGGAATGTCAACCAAACTTGCATCTTACATAATGCGAGTTTGGTCTATAAAACCCCCTAACCAACCGGCGTTGCAATCAGGTAGCTTTGTAGGATATTTCACTTCAATTGTAGCTACCAATGACAACAAACCATATACGCGGAAAATACTTTCGCAAAGAGATTTTCTGACTATTGTGGTTTGTTGTTATATGTAGTTGCATGACAAGTACGTGGTTTTCCATGGTAGCTAGTTGTGGAGTGATGTGTGTACCATGTTTTTGTTGAAGATGAACGACAAATCACAATATTTAGAAACGTAATCGCGGTCAAAGCCCATACCATTTACGACAATGATGAAAGTGGGTGTAAAATATAGCATGATAAGGTCAACCTTAAAATCCACGACTGCAAAAATCGACGATGAATGAGAATGTGTAGGGGTACAATTGGCCAGTTACAACGTTGTTGACCCTGGCTCGCTAATGAAAAGGTGCCCTCTTTGTTGGGGGTGTCATCTTTAATCGGGGTCAGAACTATAAGTTGTATTCCAACCCAAACTTGACAGCTGGTAATGCCTAGCAATTATTGTATGTTGATGCCGATCATGATTCTGATCGGTACCTCGAAATCCATGAAGCTGCATCTTCATCTGTCATGTCTAGGGTTACAACTCTTGGTGGGGTGTGGGATACAATAAAATAAGTGTTCTATTCTATTCTTTCTAAGGATGTGTTATAAGTTTATATTGAAAAGTAAGTTTTATTTTGTTGATTTTGCAAAAATTAAAATTTATTTATTATTGGTTTAATTAACATTTACGAACATGAAAATTTTCGTATTCTTCCCTATAAATACCCCATCTTCACTTCCTAGGGAAATCGCTCCTTAAAATTTCTTTCTCTACGTATTATTCTTTATGAATCTTTGTGTTAATTATTATGTATTAAGAATATGAGCCACAATTTCGGATGTTTCGTTAATTTATGATTTTATAAGAATATGAACCACAGTTTTAATCGGATTGATGCAGTTTGAAAATATATTAACGACATGTCATTCAAATAAGTACACCAACCTCAAATTACTAAGCATAGTTAAAATTAATGGATGAAGAATCTGATGCGCTGTCCTCGTAGTTTGTATCGATGTCAGATGTTAGGTTTAGTTCCTCCATTATTTGTTCTTTCTCCTGCCACCTCCTATAATTTTGCGTTGAGACCGCGTCTTCGTCTTTGAAATTGAGAGCCTTCGATTACCTAGTTGATGAACTGGGGCCCTCACTAAATTGTACAGTCAGTTCGATGTTTGTACCCCTAACATGTTTATATGATCAAAACATCTTGCACATATCTTTCTCAGTCGATATTTTTAGCATGTAATGTTCTTCTGGGCTGGGCTCAATGATTGACATTTTGATAAGCAGGGCAGGAATTTTGTTACTTGTATATTCCCTAACCCATGTTGCAATCAACTCAAACAAAGCATCTTCTGTGATTTTCTCGTCGAAAGATGTGTAAGTGTATGTTCCAAAGTAGAAAAAGGTAGCGGAAAATCGGGCCATACTTTATATTCCGGCTATCAACGAACCTAAATTTGCTTTAAGAATATGTCATTCTTTGTAAGATTAAGTCTGGGGTATATATATACCATAGAGAGTTGGCTGCAGAACTCGCACTCCTAAGAACACGAGTTTGGCTGACTCGCCAAGAATCCTACAAAGCTGAGGGAACTCGTGTTCCACAAAACACGAGTTTCCCTGACACGTCGGGAATCCTACAAAGCTGGCATAACTTGCGTTCTACATACCGCGAGTTCTGCTTATCAAACGTCCCATCTCACCTGATAAAATGAAGGAGGGGGTAAGCCAATTTGAACATAAGAAATATAGCTTCGTACAAACGTTCAAAGCAATTCGTGTGCAAAGAAGAAAGACAACTTGGTTTTCTCAACAAACAATGGAAAAAAATGGTTGCTCTTGTTCACTATGATGGTGAGATGATCCCCGATGTCGAACTCAGTGTCATATTCTAATCTCCTAACAATGTAACGCTAACGATTTTGAGGGGAGTAAAATACGAAAGGCTTAAGCGATTCGTAATGAGAAAGGTTCCACATACTTCTGGGATAGAGTTACAATCATTAAGGTATCGACTACCTACGTCGTTAGATCCGTTGTATTTCACAATATTCGATGTTCGTGATGACGGAGATGTGGAAATGATTATCGATACGCATACCCAGTATTCCATGGGATAGCCCTTAGAGCTCTTTGTAACATTTTCTGAACAAAATGTCAGATTCCAAAGCGCTGTGCCAAATTGGGTACAAGAAAATCTTAACTTCGACCCAAATGCTCATAGTCCAACATCAAGTTTACGACAAGGCTTCAACTTACTAAGTACAAGCAATGACCATGCTTCATCGTCTTCTACCTCGAGGCAAAGGCATTCTTCCGTAGGAAGGTTCAATTTTGACCTAAACATGCCGCCAACCCAGCACTCAATGTACAATCTATTATAGTGCGAGTGTAGGGCCGTCATTATCTATGAGGCCGTCTGACTTGGAAGAGTTTAACCCGTTCGATGATTTTTTTTCTGGATGACACTCAACTTATATCCCTAGTGAAACAAACGTAGATGATTTGTCATACGGATGACACTCGACTTATATCTCAGGCGTAAGGCCGTTATCATCTATGGGGCCATCATACCATGAAGAGTTTTACCAATTTGATGACTTCTCTTCAAGATGTCACTCAACTTATATCCCAGTGAGGCAAACACAGTTGATTTCTCATCAATGAGGAGACATTCGTGCGCTACTGATGTTGACTTACATATTAGACGTAGGCCTCATCACCAGTCTTCTGATCGGGTTGCGGTTGCAGAACCTAGCAGGGTACATGTTGCCGATGAATTAGAACTATACAGTTTTGAAGGGTATAATTCTGATGAGGAACTACTGAGGGAGCCCAGACCCGAAGGTGACGATATGAGTTTATTTCCAAAAGAACTAGCCAACCTTGGCGAGACCGTGAATGTCGAGGATGCTGTAGATGATGTTCCGGAGGATGTTACAGAGGAAGAACCTGTGGAAGTTGTTGCCCCGGGCAGGTTTACTGGAACTGACAGTAGCGTTGCATATTACGATCCACCATCCCACTTCACAATAGTGGATATAGAAGGATTCTATGCTACGAAATTCCCCCAGTTAGAGTAGTTCAACGAACAGAATAACGGTGAACTACATGTTAGGATGGTCTTCAAGACCAAGAAACTGGCGGAGGCTGCCATCAAACATTACAACATACGCAACTCAGTTATGACCACCGTCAAGAAAATTGAAGGGGACAAATATATTGCTGAATGCCCCCACAAGTACGACATATGTAACTAGAGAGTCCGTATATCACGTTTGAAGAGAATGCACAACATGTAGCAAATGACGAGATACGACAGACCTCATACATGCTCCATGGCAAGCCTTAATCAAGACCATCCTAACTTGGATGTACATCTGCTCTCTGATTATATCCTGCCACTTATGAGAGTAAACCCACGCGTATCTGTACCAGTATGTATAGCCTCGATCAAAAAACATTTCACGTACACAATTAAATACGATAAAGCATGGTTTGCAATTTATCATGCCATCCAACAAATGTATGGGCAGTGGGAGGAATCCTACAACGATTTGCGAACGTGGCTGAACGTGATGCATAAATACAACCCATGAACGATTGTGCAACTAGAGACAAAGCCAAGATACTACAATGATCGAGTCGTACCTGGGGAGTACAAAATTTTCCTCCTCTTTTGGACATTTCTACAATGCGTTAAGGTATTCCGCCACTACAAGCCGATACTGCAGATTGACGGCACATTCTTGTACGGAAGATACACCCAGATCTTACTTTTGACCGTTGCACAAGACGGTAATAGGAAATGCATTTTGGTAGCATTTGCAATTGTTGAAAATGAAGATATCCCTTCGTGGACATTTTTCCTCACCAACCTGCGCACCCATGTCTTACGCCAGGTCCTACAGACAAGAGAATACGGTATGTGTGTTACTTCAGACAGAGGCGCAGGGATCTGGGCATCAGTCTAATGTTTGGGACCGTCTTGGGAACCTCCGAATATTCATAATTTGTACTATCTATGGCACATTACCGCAAATTACTACCAGAAGTACAAGAATAATGATGAGCGTATAATGGTTCTTCGCATGGGTACGCCATCCACTGTCATTCCGTTTTATTTAACGTTGCTTTTATTATTATTTATTTTAAATATTTCATATGTTATTGAATAGGCAACACACATAGGGTTCACAAAGTTCAGAAGCTGCTAGAAGAGTTGCGCGTAAGAAATCCAGCTGGATATGGCTATCTTCTTGAAATCCTAAGGGAGAAATGGTTGCGATGTTATGATGGGGGTCACCGATATGGTCACATGAAGACGAAATTAGCTGAGGCAATCAATTCGTATCTGAATGGACCGCGTCATTTGCCTATCACATCCGTTGTGAAGGAGACATATTATCGACTGGCTACCCTTTTTGCAACCCTCGAAAAACAAGCTACGAACTGGATGGCAGGTGGCCACAGGTTCTATCCAGATCTCCAACGAAAATTTCAAATATATCGTCAGCACGTAAACGCGATGAGTGCCATATCATTCTCTCGATACGAAAATCTCTTCACGGTTACTCAATTTTCGCAACCACTGGAAGGAATTATGTAGCACGACTATGTTGTTAATCTACAAGAGAGAATATGCTATTGCGGAGTCTTCTAGACATTCAAGTACCCGTGCGTGCACGTCTTCGCTACATGTGCATCCATTTATTTGGACGTAATGACACTCGTTGATTCTGTATACCGACTTGAAAATGTTTTCAAGGTATATTGATCTGAGTTTCCTTCAATCGGAAACGACGATGATTGTGATATTGTCGATAATGAACCAAACATACGACCAAATGAATCCCTGCAACGCAACAAAAAGGTCGCCCAAAGTCAAATAGGATTCATTATGCCGAAGATATGGTTCCTAGAGAACGGACCGGCCAACCAAAGCTGTGCAGCAATTGTAGGAACCCTGGACACAATATCAGAAAATGTCCTTATAAGACCCGCTTTCGAATAAACTAACTATAATTGTAAGTTCAATGTGTTAATCATAAATAACATTATCAACCTTCCTACATACGTTACCTCGACACCATCGTAAACATGTGTTCTCCTTGTAAACATGTGTTCTCGTAATCCTACGTGAAAGTTAAATAACAAAAAAAACCAAGAACTTACCATAAAATCGACTAAAACATGACTACCGACCCATGTTTCTATTTTCTTCATGCAAACGAATACACCAAGATAGCGTTTTTAACACGATTTTCACACCCTTTAGGATGTCTTATACGCGAAGAATGTTGCACCATTATAAACATGTGTTCTCCTACTACAACGTGAAAGTTAAATAACAATAAAAAACCAAAAAGATACCACAAGATCGACTAAAACATCACTACCGACCCAAGTTTCCATTTTCTTCATGCAAAGGAACATGGAAAGATAGCATTTTAACGCGATTTATACACCGCTTCAGCTGTCTTATACATGCTGATTTTCATACCATTTTCAAGAGATATATCGGTACTAAAAGGTAAAATTCCAAAACCGAGAAAAAATTATCGTCTTTCCCCAAGACAATTAACCACGAACAAGCCTATCGAGCATTTTTTAAACAGCAAGATCGCGAAGAACTTCCGTCCTACAGGACGCGAGTTCTACCAAGTATTGCGATATATTTGCGCATCTCCGTTACAATTTCTCATGGAACTCGCGTCCTACAAGATGCGATTTCTGTCTTTTTATTTATTTTTTGAAATTAAAAGATAACAAAAACCACGTCAGACTAAAGACGCATCTTAGGGAAAGCGAGGTTGGAAATCGCGTCTTGCAGGGCGCGAGGTACCCTTACGTGGGCCGAATGGGGGGTATTTTTCCAAATGTTGTTTAAAGGAGGTATAAATAAATTCCTAAAAGGGAATATTTGACCAATTGCCCCTTTAATATATAGTCGTTGTGATTTTTTACTATATTCAGTAATTTTATTATCTTTAAATGTAAACTGATTAGATTTTTTGAATTAATATTCATTTAATTTTTAATGAGTAAATTCTAGTGGTGGTTCCTTCTATTTTTAGTATGTTTGATTTTAATCATCTATTTTAAAAAATAACGATTTGGTCATTTATGTTATCAATTTTAAATATTTCGGTTATTGTGCCATCATCTATGATTGCCCTGATGAAATAACTAGAAACTAACCTTTTTAGTTAGTGTATCATGCCGTCTAAATAAGAAGTGCTAACAGTTGAGTGATCAAATCGTATCAAATCAAATAACATAAATCACCAAAACATAGTTTTTCTAAAATTAATAACTAAATAAAATAGACTGGAAATAAAAGGGACTACCCGTGTAGTTTACTCTTTTATCATTAGTATAAAATCTAATCAATGTATTTGTTATATATGTAATATAACACATAAATAAATTAAGTTTTGAATTATCGGTTAGAATTATATTTAATTGTTTTTTATTATCTTTACACTTAAACTATTTGGAAATTTGAATTAATTATCATTCCATTTTTATTAGTAATCTAATTAATGTATCTATAATTAGGGTTGAGCACTTAATTGAGTTGAGTAAAAAACTCGAGTTAGTCGAGTTGAGCCATATTTAATAACTCAAATTTTATTTAAAATTATTTTGAGTCGAGTTTATGAAATTTGCGTCGAGTAAGTCGAGTTGTTCATGTTTATGTTCAATTTTAATTTTAATTATTTATAATGTTATTGTACTAATTGGTTCCAATTTAACGACTTCTATAACATATACAATATGCACATATTTTTTTTCATATTTTTTCATATGCGATATATATATATATATATATATATATATATATATATATATATATATATATATATATATATATATATATATATATATATATCAGACATAATTGAGGACTCGACTCAAACTTGAAAATTGTTCCACTAATTACTAAAAGTTTTGAGTTATTCTAAGATCCATTTTATAACTCAAACTTCATTTGAAATTTTCCGAGTCGAGTTTATAAAATTACGATTCAAGTTGAGTTTTTTCATGCGAGTCGAATCAAAGAATTTGATTTTTTAGTCGAGTCAAATTTCATAACCATATATATAATATGTAATATTACGAGTAAACAGACGATGTTTTGTCAACAATCTTTAGAGTAAGTGGTTAAAACTCTCAGTTGACACCCTCCCCTAGGTTGTGGGTTCAGAACTGATTAGGAGAAAATTCCCCCTCCCCTCCCATAGGTAGAAATTATTCAAATAAAAACAGATGATGTTTTAATTTATTGGTAAGAATTATATTTAATTTTTATTATTGTTTTCACACTTATACTAATTAGGGTTTTTTTAATATGTTGGTGTGATTACAATGTAGTATATGTTCAATTTTCTTAACCCTTTAATAATGCGCACGCACCAGAAATACATAGTGCTCAAACACGAGTCACCTGAATGAAGTACATCATCCTTTACCAATAGAACCACTCCACGGGTTCACTAATTAGGTTTTTGAAGTAACGATCATTAATTTAAAATTTAATAATGTATTTGTAATATGTAATTTGACAAGTAAGCATATTATATTTAGAATTATTGATAAGAAATATATTTAATTATTTTTATTATCTTTATCTTATTTGTTAGGTTTCTTAAAAAAAGAAAATTAAGAGTGTATTTTTGGCGTCAATCTTATTGTCGTCGGGTGTTTTTTTCTTTTTTTTCTTGTTTATTTTTTTACTTTTAGTTTCGAATAAGAATTTTTTTGGATTCTTACTTTTTGCACATCATGTTACATTTGTTCTTTTTCTTTTGTGACACAATTTGGTCTATCTTGTAGCACGGTTCTTTGTCTACTTTTGTGATAGTTTTTCGTCCGTGCAATGATCATCATATTGCACCCTCAAATTAGAAAAAGGTCGGCATTCTAGTGTGATTAGATCCTCATTTGTGGTAGTTTGTCAGTGTGTTGCGCGTAATAAGTGCTCCGCAATTGTGCAAGTGTACACGTCGCAAGTTATAGTATAAAAGATATCATCTCCACAGGGATTGGTGCCACTTCAAGAATTTAGTCTCTTGCACTGTAAAAGTAAAAACACAAGTAGATGATTGTAGGAGTTTAAACTAACAACTAAACTAGAAAGCAATAAAGTAAAAGAAGATGTAATCAAAAGAGATAGAATAGGACAGGTTATCATGAGTTGAGATGTGATAGTCGGAAGGATCATCTTGGTAAAAGAATGCAGCGGCAACTTGTTCAGCTAGGTTGCCTTGGCAACTAGTAGAACGGTTGCCTGGGCAACTGGCTGAGCAACTGTTTGGGCGACTGGGCATCAAACTTCAAGGTTTGGCAGAGCATTCTTTAATAGTTTCTTCTTATCCCTAAGTCAAAACTATAGCTAATTGTGCATGCCTTGACAATACATCCTTCCGTGAATCAAGGGTGAACAACAACCAATCTTGCGCTCCTCTTAGCCGTTGAAATCCTAAACTTATTCCTAAGCCAGTTTAGTCTTCATCATCGATAGATTGAATAAAAACCATACTCATTCGTTTCTTGAATCTCTCATCTCTTACACCCCATTGGAGTTGACGGCTTGGGCTCCTTTAAATAGGAGATGGCTAGGTCAAAGTCTTTCTTGGGGAGGAAGTCAAGTTAGAATTAAATACTTAAATTTTTATTATATTTAAATTCTTTCTAGATCTTCTCCTATTTTCTTGGGATTTAATCCTTCTTTGACCTCTCCATGTTGGGCATATTCAGTCATCAATTTCGGCTGCCACATCATCTTATCCATTCTTGTCGACAATTGCCCTAGCAACTAGCTCGACATATCCTTCATGCACTACCCTGGAAACTGCGTCGGCATCTCCTTCTTGCACCGCCCTGGCAACTAGTTCTGCACACACAAAAAACAACTATCGGCTGTACCCTTTTTCCAAAAAATTAAGCAAAAATATGGAATCAAGCTTGACCACCAAGGAAACAATACAAACATGCATGAATGGCTACTAATGCAAATAATATGAGCCTAAGTCTAGTAATAATATGAGTAAAAAGGGTGAATGAAATAGTACTTTTGGACACTTAACTCAGCCCCAAACTCGAACTATTGCTTGTTCTCAAGCAATACAATCTAATAATTACCCACCAAGACTTCAATTTTCACAAACTTAGTTTCGAACTTGATTTCAATCCTCAGAACCGTGGCATAAAGTATGACTGACTTTTCATTTTTTTGGACAACTTAGGAGTTACTCGAAATCAAACTATAATGCTTGTTAGTGTGTGCGAAGTTGTGTGCAAGTTGATTTTTCGAATTCTATGTGAACAAGAGGTTTTCAAATTACTTCCTTGGGTTCTTTTAACATGTTTTAACTAGAGCCGGTTTCGGGCACCTCTAGTAATTTGTTTTGTTTTCTTAAGTTTTTCTTTTATTTGACTGGAGCCGGTTTCGGGCACCTCTAGTGATCAATTTTTAGCACATACTTGTAGCGATGTCTTTTTTTTTATCGCTAAAAAAAACGAGGATTTTTGAAGGTGTGTTTGAATGGTGTTTGTGACTCTTTTGGATATAAAATATTTATTTCGTGGGGTTTTAAAATAAACCGTATTAAAAAATGGAGTCGCCACCGGCCACTTAGGTAGGCCGGACACCATAAAACCAGAGATTCAAAAAAAAAAAAAATTGGGTTCGGGAGTCGGTTACGGATGGGGAAGGATTAGCACCCCCACACCGCCCAAAATTGGTACTTTAATAATTACCGCTTTATCAATATTGGATTTTCCGGATTAAAGTGACAATTATTTTAAAATTCGGTCATAATTGCGAGTTAATTTTAAAGGCCCCGTTATCCGAGAATAAACGCCCAACCACTATCACTACGCTTGATACTGGCCCCGTTTACGCTCGGATAAAAGGACACCGCATTAACAATTTACATCTCGATATGCAATCTTAATGGCAAAAATATAAAACATGGTAAAATGTTTAAATGTAGTAAATATTGTCATAACAGAATATTAATTTAACATGAATGATATTTTAGACTAAAACATGTATATATATACATACTATTCTAAATAATAGATAAAACAATTATAATATGTCAAAAAAAAACAAGGCAGGAACAAGTATATATATAGACGAAAAAATGCATACTAGCAATAATACATATTTCAACATATACGGGTCAACATATCGTATGAAAAGGGTAAATATACTAACATGTAGCTCTAAAAAAATAAGAAAGCGCACACACATAAAAATACAAAACGCCATGTATGAACCAATTAAAACATAACATGCTTGATATGAATAACCAGACAAAAAACGAATATCATACTTGACACATATATACATATAAACATAAAACGAGTCATATACGGGAGACATAAAATAAAATAATATCAACATATACGATGCTAATACGAACAATAATATTTACAAAGAAAGCAGGACTGAAATGAAAACGAAAATCAGTGGCGGAAATTAAAGAACAATAATATGTAATTTAGGGACGAAATTGCAAAACAGACAAAATCTAAAAGGACCAGGATTGTAATTATACCAAGGGGCAGACCCAAAGTGAAAAATTCAAAAACGCGGGATGGTTAAAGGCGTAATTTTACCATTCAGAAACTGATTCGGTGTAATTTAGTGACTAAATTGTGACTTTTTGAAAACTCAGGGGGACTGGGACTGTGATTATACCATGCGGCAAGACAAAAATGAAAATATTGAAAACGCGGTGGGATTAAGTGTGTAATTTACCCATTTCAAAAATAATAATAACTATAAAAGGGCCATTTTTAGACCGAAACCCATTTTCTTTTTCTTTGTTTCATTTTTCGGTTTTTCAGAGTTTTTGTTCATTCGTTTTCTCTCAAATGTTCTTGAGAAACCCAGAATCCGGCGGCCGGCCGCCGTATTCTCCGCCGTCGGCCGCCGCTAACCGGCGCCGGTAGACTCCCAAAATACACCAAAATATTCCCCTTGTCGTCCTCAACATGAATCCGTGGTTGGATTCAGAGGATCCCCTTTTATTTACCTTAGATCTAAGAAATACGAACCCAAAAATATATTTTTTTAGACCAAAACGAAACCACAAGGGGTCTTCCCCTCCCTTTTGTTCACCAGATCTGGCTTGTAAGAGCCGAAAGGCTTGTCACAGAGGAAGGGAAGACCCACAGACAACGCCGGTAAGACTTCTTTACTTGTTTCTTTTTTTATTTCTTTTTGTGTTTCGTATATGCATGCAAAGAAAACAGGTAAGAAAAAGAGACAAAAAATTACCACTGGACTGCCTTTTTGATTATCTTGACTGGTTACAAATTTTCTGGTTTTACAAGCTCTCTGTTTTTTTGTTACTACCCTCTCTGTTTTTTGCTAATCCTTTTTTTTTGCTCGCTAAAAATTTTTCTTTGCTCTCGCTCTCTGTTACAAATGACCCGTTTCATATATATATCTTCGCCTCTGCTTTTGTTGCAACTTGTATCTTCTTTTCCAGATCGACATTTGCTTGTTGTCTTTGGCATAAATCGAACGCGGGGACTGAATATCGCCCGTGTGTCGGTGTGGTCATTCTCGCGAGGCTAGACGCATTTTCGGCCGTTAGATCGACCGATCTAACGGTCGAGATGGCTTGAAGAACGATCGGCTGGATGAAGCCTCGATCCGATGAGCGGCTTGAGATTTCGCCACGTGGAGCTCCGCGATCGAGGAGTCGAACGCGCGTGGATCTTACGGCGTGGGATATTAAAGCGTCCGCTGGCGTGGACCACACGCGCGCGTGGTACTCGAACGGTCCATACGTGTGGAGGACGCGCCTGGCAGATATTTTTGACCTTGGTTGCATCGTGGGCGTTGGATCAGATCTTGATCCAACGCCCACGCTACCCCCGCACATTGTAATTAAATGGGATTCAGATTTGGGCCAAACGGGCCTTGTAATTGGATTTGTAATTGGACTGTAATTTTTTATTTGGGTTTAATGTATTTAATTTTTCATTTTGTCAGCCCAATAATAGTATAACAGCAATACATATACATACGAAAATATATACTTATATTAATTAATATAATATTCTAGTATACGTACGTATAATCATACATATAATTAACATAACATCTATATACGCTTATACCCTAGATACATACGTGGCATACATACACCCCTAATACGTATACATAGCTTATACATGCACACACCTTATATTAGTAACATAAATATACATGCAATATTAATATATTTAAGTAAAAATGAGTGATTACAGTTGCCCATCTTTGATTGTTCTCATGGAATGGGAAAGAAAGCAAAGATTCATAAGCACTCATTTTTATCAGACTTCCCTGTTTGTAGCCTTGGAAAAACGAATTCTTTTGGACATTTCCGCTCTTCCTTGGCTGAATCTTCAGGCTCGTAAGTTCTTCCTATATAGAGCTTCGTCACCTTCCGATCTTGGAGCTACAAGCTCTTTTCGACATAGAACCTTTCACTCTGATTTTTATCAGACTTCCTGTTTGTAGCTTTGGAAAAACGAATTCTTTTGGACATCTCCGCTCTTCCTTGGCTGAATCTTCAGGCTCGTAAGTTCTTCCTATATAGAGCTTTGTCACCTTCCGACCTTGGAGCTACAGGCTCTTTCGACATTGAACCCTTCGCTCTGATTTTTATCAGACTTCCCTGTTTGTAGCTTTGGAAAAACGAATTCTTTTGGACATCTCCGCTTTTCCTTTGCTGAATCTTCAGGCTCGTAAGTTCTTCCTATATAGAGCTTTTTACTCTAAGACAATGAAGCTCGGAGTCTTTCCTATATAAGACTCTTTGCTTTCGACACAACAGGTTTCCTATATAACCCTGTGTCATGGGTGAATAGAACTGCGAGTCTTCACCCTGGAGCTGTCAGTCCTTCCTATATAGAATTTTCAGCTTCTGAAGCCTTGGAGAGGTGGATTCTTCCTATATAGAAACCCTCTCTAGAGCTTGAAAACATGTGCCTTTATGTAAAGACATTGTTTTCTCATTTAGGATTCACACCTGACGGTCTTCGATGTCTCTTTTGATCTGCAAATACCTGTCTGAGACGAAAACAAATTGCTATGACAAATGAATGAATTGACATGCTCCTAATTCTAGTGATGCTTGACTATTCATGATGCATGAGAGTCAATCTCTGGGTAGGCTTGTTTTGGTCCTTATTTGATCTTGACGTCCGTTTTCTCCTTTTTACAGGGCATCGATACTCGCCGCCACCGTCAGGTTCAACCATCTCAACCTTTCTTTTTCTCCAATTATGATTTGGAATTTTAAAGCGCCCTTTTGGGTTTTCACTTTAAAGAGTTTTTTTTTTTTTTTTTTTTTGTTTTTTTTTTTTTTTTTTTTTTTTTTTTTGTTTTGTTTTTTTTTGTGCCCTTCTGGTTTTCACCCAAGATATCTCTTTTGTTGTCTCGTGTGCCTTCCTTGGATAAATAGGACATGTGCCATTGGTCATCCTACCTAGTTGTTTAAAGCTTCTCACCTTCCCTAGCCATTATGTAGGGAACTGGAGGGCGGAGTTAACATCGTTTTCTTTGATCACCTGCAATTTTCAAGGTTAAATCATAGTAATGCTCCGAAATCTCTTGTTTCATTATAAGCCTATGTTATCTTATTTGACTAAAATTGACAAGAAGGCCAGGAATGGATGCTCAAAAAACACGGCTTTATTACAATTAAGGGCTTCGAGATATCTTGAAAAGAAAGGTATGACACACATGAGTTTAAGTATGAAAATACAAGATCCCTCATTATCTTCGATATGAATGATACGTGACCCTGTCAACCGGTGTAGAATTTTTTGCCTGAAGCCTTCTCTTCACAATGTTCATGAAGATGCCCTTCTCTTCGGATATTCAACTTTTCAACTTACCCGAGCCGCCGCCCTTTGCGGGTTTTCAACTCGAGTCCTTCCTTTGCTTCAAGACGCCGGTTTGGGTTTCCGTCTGAGCTCTCCAAAATTTTTTTAGAGATAATATTTCTTGACGACATCAGAATTTCAGGATTTTTCAGCTCGTCCCCGTCCATTTTGTTAGGATCGGGCTCCTCCGAGAAGGCCTTTTTACGACGCACGGCCCTTCCCGGTTAGGCGTCCATTTTCCTCGAGAATCTTTCGGATAGGGAAGATTCTCTTGAGTACTGAGATCCCCTTCTTTGAATTCTCTTGGCGCACCTTTTTGTTGTAAGCTGTACCATCCGCTTTTGGTACATCGACCATGACAAATGACCTTTAGTCTTTTTCGTCAATGAGATTTATTTGGTCGAATCGCCTGCACCCATTCAGCTTCTTCCGTTTTTACTTCGTTTAAGACCGGAGGGACGGAATCTCTACCTCAATTGGGAGTACCGCCGGTACCATATACCAAGGAGTAGGGTGTTGCCCCCGTTGATGTGCGGATGGACGTCCTATAGGCGAAAAGGGCAAAAGGCAACTTCTCATGCCAATCCTTGTAGGTATCCGTAGTCTTAGCTATGATCTTCTTTATATTCTTGTTTGCTGCTTCCACTGCTCCATTCATTTTAGGACGATAGACTGTGGAATTATGGTGTATTATCTTGAATTGAGTGCACACGTCCTTTACCATTTTGTTGTTGATTAGGCGTTGTCGGTGATGATCCTCTCTGGCAATCCGTATCGACAAATGATTTCCTTCTTTAAGAACTTACAAACTGTAGTCCTGGTGATATTGGCGTAAGACGCTGCCTCTACCCATTTAGTGAAGTAGTCTATGGCGACCAAAATGAAACGGTGCCTATTGGAGGCTTTCGGGTGGATCTGCCCGATGACGTCCATGCCCCATGCTGCGAAAGGCCACGGAGAATTCATGGTGTGTAGAGGTGATGGGGGTGCATGAATCTTGTCGGCGTAAATTTGGCATTTGTGGCATTTTCTCGGCGTAATCGATGCAATCTCCTCCATGGTCAACCGAAATAACCGTATCTCATAATTTTCCGGGCTATAGACAGCCCATTGGCGTCGTTCCACAGAGATCCGTCATGTACTTCAGCTAAGATTTCCTTCGCCTCTCGGGCATCCACACATCTTAGCAATGTTTGATCATGACTTCTCCTATATAGGATTTCCCCATCTAGGATATATTTTGTTGCCATTTTTCTGAGCGTTTTTCTGTCATTGTCGTTTGCCCCTTCTGGATACTTTTGGAGCTTGACATATTGCAGGATGTCATAGTACCATGGATTTCCGTCAATCTCTTCCTGTATATTACAACAATGAGCAGGTTTTTCAAACGTCTGCATCTCAATGGGTTTCATTTCTGCCCCGGTGTTTATTTTAAACATGGATGCCAAGGTTGCCAATGCATCTGCCATCTGATTTCCTTCTCGGGGTAGGTAATTGAAGCTGACCTTTTCGAACTCTTTGACGAGCTCTTGGATCCACTCGTGATATTTGACCAACTTCGGGTCTCTGGTTTCCCACTCTCCGCGCAATTGGTAAATAACTAGGGACGAATCTCCGAACACTCGAAGTTCCTTAACCTCTCTTTCGATGGCTGAGTTCAGTCCCATGATGCAAGCTTCGTATTCAGCTATATTGTTTGTGCAGAAGAATTCCAATCTGCTGATGAAAGGATAATACACGTCCTCAGGTGAGATTAGCACTGCCCCTATCCCATGTCCGAGGGCATTGGAGGCTCCATCGAAGTAAAGTTTCCATGACATATCATCTCAAATCTCTTCTTCGGTTGTGATGCACATTAAGTCTTCGTCTGGGAAACTAAAGTTCAATGCCTCATAGTCATCGAAGCCACGACTAGCCGGGAAATCTGCTACGGCACTCCCTTTACTGACTTTTCGATTAACATATACGATGTCGAATTCGGATAAGAGCATCCGCCATCGGGCCATCCTTCCCGTTAGTGCTGGTGCTTCCATTAAGAACTTTAATGGGTCTAGCACGGATATCAACCAGGTAGTATGGTACAACATGTCTTTGTCCCGAGCCGCTTGGTAGCCCAAACTAGAGCACAACACGACTTCAGATTTGGCGGGTACCGTGTTTCGTAATCATTGAATTTCTGCTCGGGTAATAGATGGCTTGCTCCTTTTTCTTGACTCATCGTGTTGCCCAAAGTACACATCCCATTGAATTCTCGAAGACTGTTAAGTAGAGAATTAGTGGTCGACCAGGCGCTGGTGCGACTAAAATTGGAGCATTTGTCAGGTACTTTTTGATCTTTTCTAGGGCTTTTTGACATTCTTCATCCCACACGCCAGGATTATTCTTTCTAAGAAGTCTGAAGACCGGGTCGCATTGATTGGTTAATTGGGAAATGAAACGAGAGATATAATTCAGCCTCCCAAGGAAACCGCGAACTTCCTTTTGCGTGCGGGGTGGTGAAAGGTCCTGGATGGCTTTCACTTTATCCGGGTCAATCTCAATCCCTCTTCTGCTTACTACGAACCCTAGGAGTTTTCCAGAAGTAACGGCGAAGGTACATTTGGCAGGATTGAGCCTCAGTTGGTACTTCCGTAGTCTTTGGAATAGTTTTCTCAAGTTTTGTAGGTACTCTTCCTCTGTTCGGGATTTGGCAATCATATCATCTACGTATACTTCTATCTCTTTGTGCATCATGTCATGGAAAAGAGTCAGCATTGCTCTTTGGTATGTTGCCCCTGCGTTTTTTAGTCCAAATGGCATCACCTGATAACAAAAAGTGCCCCACATGGTTATGAATGTGGTTTTCTCCATGTCGTTAGGATCCATCTTTATCTGGTTGTACCCTGAGAAGCCGTCCATGAAGGAAAACCATGAATGTCCTGCAGTGTTGTCAACCAGCGTGTCAATATGTGGCAAAGGGAAGTTGTCTTTTGGGCTAGCTCGATTTAGATCCCTGTAATCTACACACATACGAACTTTCCCGTCTTTCTTCGGTACTGGTACAATGTTTGCAACCCACTCGGGGTATTTGGCTACCTCCAAGAATCCAGCATCAAATTGCTTCTTCACCTCTTCTCGGATCTTTAACAACATATCTGGCCTCATTCTCCGAAGTTTTTGCTGTACTGGTTTGCACTCCGATTTTGTTGGCAATTTGTGCACCACTATGTCGGTATTCAATCCTGGCATATCTTGATAAGTCCAGGCGAAGACATCCTTGAATTCCTGAAGTAGGGCTATCAGTTCATGCTTGGTTTTTGAGGAAATAGTCGTTCCTATTTTTATTTCTTTTCTCGCTTCTTCAGTCCCCAAGTTGACAATTCTGTTTCTTCTTGGTGGGGCATAATCTGCCTTTCTTCGTCGTCCACCATTCTCTTTAATTCTTCTGGGACCTCAATTTCTATTTCATCATATCCTCCCTCACTTTCCTCTGAGACCTCAGGGCATTCGAAATTTACTCCAGGATCAGATCCGGTATCATTCATATCGTCAATCATGAGCGACCTGCATTAAAGGAGAATGAATTGTATTGGGAAAGAGACGGTTTTACATGAAGGGAATGAATATGAAGAATGCATGAATGGAATAAATGAGACTTTGGTCATTTTTTAAGAAAGTGGGGATATTTTCATTTCAATCAAAAAGTTAACATAGGTGCCCCATACAAGAGATCCCCATTGTCTATGAGCAAAAACAAAAGGTTGATTCGGAGCATTACTCTGATATATTCCTAAAAACTACAGGTAGATCAATGCAGCTCCAGTTATCAAGTGTTTCCCCGGGATGGCAAGGGCGGATGTTGGTCAACATTTTGCTACCTCGGTCCTTTTCAGCTATCATGTTGATGTACATCCCTTCAAATGTTTTACTGAGTATTTCCTCATGGTTAAATTTATCATTTTTCATCATTGCCTCTCCAATATCTTAACCTGGCTGGTAGAACCCTCCAGAGATGAAAGTGGCTTTCAGACTAGGAAAGGACATCAACCTCCGCGGAATGTCTTCTCCTTTAGATCTGGCTTTTCTTTGCTCCTCATTTCTCTTATATTCCTCTTTCTTCTGTTGGACACTTGGTTGATAACCCAGCCCGAAACGATCCTTCTTGGTTGTGATATTCTTGGGTCTCAGGTTTCCTTGTAATTTCTTCCCCAGCCCTTTTCCTATTTTGGCTCATCGGCCCAGAGTTTCTGCGATGGTCATCTTGGTACAATTAGATAACCTAGGGTAAGGGATCCGGCTTCCCTCTTAAACGAATGTGGCATTTACTAGTTCTAATGCTCGGAACGAGCATTCTGCAGCATCTTCGTCATTTTGAATGTAGGGGGTGTCTGATGTCACGGAAGCAACAAATTCATGCTCTGCTTCTACGGTGACCAATTTGCCTTCAACTACAAATTTTAATTTCTGATGCAATGATGATGGGACAACTCCTGCGGAGTGGATCCAAGGTCTTCCCAATAAGCAGCTGTAAGATGGTTTTATGTCCATCACCACAAAATCGATCACATATTCAGTTGGTCCGATCAATAGGGGCACCTCAATTTTCCCCATTGTTCCCTTTTGCGTACCATTAAAGGCTCTTACCGAGTTGTAGCAAGGCTTTAGGTGCGAACCATCTATTGGCAATTTTTGCAGGGTTACCATAGGCAAGACATTCAATGCTGACCCGTTGTCGATCAGTACACCTGGTAATACATACCCTTTGCAGTGGGTAGTGATATTAAGGGCTTTGGTAGACCCCATTCCTCCCTCTGGGATCTCATCATCACTGAATGTGATATGATTATAGGCGATAATATGCCCCACTATCATGTCCAGGTTTGTTACAGAAATGTCCTGGGGCACAAAAGTTTGATTCAGCACTTTCAATAGCGTCTCCCGATGCTTCTCTAAACTCAAGAGTAATTCTAGCACAGTGATCCTGGCCGGTTGTTTCCGTAGTTGTTCCACTACGCTGTACTCGCTATGTCTCAAGAACTTTAGAAATTCTTTGGCCTGGGCCTCAGTTACTGGTTCATTTATCTTTTGGGGAGGTTCTTCTCCAAATATCTGTGTAGGGCTAACTGCTGTATTCTTCCCCCTATCTTTTTCAGCTGCTCTCAAAGCCTCGGAGGAATAACATCGGCCGCTCCTTGTGAAATGGCCTGCTTCACTAACGTTCACATTGTTCTGGCTTTGTTGGTTTTCCAGCGTAGACTCTTTTACCTGTTCGTGTTCTGATTTTTCTGGCATGGTCACATTCGCGGCATAATTCCAGGGAATTTGTCGCATATCTTTGAATGGGAATGGAGATGGTGCTGAAATGACGATCTTGGGATTTATCTTGCTGGTTTCTCCTTGGGAGACACCTGCATTTCCTGTCCTGGGAGAGATGATAAAAGGTCTATCCTTCCCGTATCTAGCTTTGGGGCTATCTGTCATGTGCACGTCTGATCCCTTCCCCATGGGTTCCTCAAAGAATTCAATTTGTTTTTCATTCATCAACTTCTGCACCAATTTCTTGAACTCTTCACATTCTTGAATATCGTAACCTTCAGTCTGATGGAATTCGCAATATTTTCCGCATTCCTTCTGCCTTATTATCATGCCTTTGTTGATCACACGAGCCATGCATAATTGTTGAAATACCCACCGTAAAGGAGACTTGACTTCTGACACGTCATCCTTTATCCTCCTGGTAAAGCATTCTTCTATGATGTTTACCCCTCTGCTCCCATGATTAGGCAGCGGGTTGTTGGCTACGCTAGGCTCTTCAAACTTCAATATCCCGGAATCGATTAAGTTCTGCACAAGCTTTTTGAAGGCAAGGCAGTTCTCAGTGGGATGTCCAGGGGTACCACCGTGATAGTCGCAATGTGCGCTTGGATTATACCAAGGCGGGAATGGTGGATTGACAGGATTAACGATGTATGGTCGGACCAAGTCTGCTTCATACAATTGTGAATAAAGCTCTGAGTATGAAACAGGTAGGGGAGTGAAAGTTCTCATCTCTTTATCTTTTCTGGTGACCCTCTCATCTCTTTGATTCGAATTTTGTGTTTTTCCCACAGGTGCTTGTGGCTGTGAGACTGTGAAGTTCTTCGGGGCGGTATAGGTGCTGGTGGTATTTACTTCACTTCTCTTGTTGTACTTTCGAGACCCTTCTCCACCATCAATTCTGCCGCTCTTGATTGCCAGTTCGAGAGATTCCCCAGTCTTGATCAAGTCGGCGAAACACTGTGTTGTGTTATTGATGAGGCGGTCGAAGAGTGCCCCTTTCAGAGTGTTGACAAATAATGGCGTGATTTCATGCTCCGGGATAGGTGGCTGAATTTGGGCGGCCATTTCTCTCCACCTTTGGGCATATTGTCGCAAGCTTTCATTGGACTTCTGCCCCATATTTTCTAGCATAATTCTGCTAGGAATCATGTCTGTTACATGTTTGTATTGCTCGGAAAATGCTTTAGACAAATCTTTCCATGTCTTGACATTCGCTTTGCTTAACTGAGTATACCAACGTAATGCCGCTCCAGTTAGACTATCCTGGAAACAGTGGATCAGTAGTTTTTCATCTTTATGGTAGGCCGCCATTTTTCTACAATACATCGTTATGTGTGCAGAAGGACATGTGGTCCCGTCATACTTATCGAACTCTGGTGTTTTGAATTTTGGCGGCAAGACAAGATCGGACACCAGACTTAGATCACTAGCGTCGTTTCCTGATTCTTCATTTGATTGTAACGCTTTAAATCTTTCTTCCATGAGGCGAAATCTTTCTTCCCACTTTCTTTCTACCTCATTCCGGATCTTTTCGACCATGTTTAGGTCCGGCACTTCTTCTTCATAAAGTGCTTCAGTATCAAGGGGTTGAGTCTCAGGTGCCCCTACTTGAAAGCTGGAAGACATTCCTGTAGGGTCAATATACACCTTCCTAGCCTGGTTTGGTGCAGTTGGTTAAACCTTGTAGTGAGCCGGAGTACCTTCTGGCTCTGGGATATTTTCTCCTTCTACTCGTTTTCCAAGACTTTTTGCCAGCAATGCCGTTATGTCAGATACTATTGATGTTTGTGACTGTGCAATCTGATCACTAAGGCTTCTCTGGGCCTCTTCAAGCCTTGTCTCAAGCTCTCTCTGCCCTTTTTCTAGACTGATTATTCTTTCTTCCATGAGCTTTCTTTGTAGCCGGGTAAAGTATAGGTGATGAATGATTGCGGGTTAACACTACATAGAATGCCACAATATTCATATTGTTAATATGGTTGTAAAAAATAAATGCATGTACAATGATGCAAATGTTATGATGCAAATGCAAGAATGCATGCAGACAAGGTACTGATTCCGCTGGTAATCACCCTTTTGAATTACTTCCACGGGAATTAAAGGGTCCTGATTACAACAAAATTCGTGTTACAAAGTAAAGATCCCTAGTACAAAAGATCTAATTATAACACAAAGTCCTATAGATAGATTCTAGCTCTATCTCCTAACTTTCCAATTGCCTTGAGCAGCTTGAGGAACCTAGGAGCTTCTTCCATTCCCGGGGCTATAAAAGGTCGGAGTGTCTCAGCCTCGACAGCTAAATCATTTACGTGTCTGGCGACTCGCTGTATGTCCACCATTAGATTTGCATAGTACTGGTCTCTGTCTTGTACCATTCGAGCAGCGTCGCATAATCTCTTCTGCCAATAAGTGTCTCCTCCGGCTGCAGCCTCCTCGAATACATTAATTCTTTCCTTGTAATCCTCCACAACTGCTTCGAGGGACCCGATTCGTGCTTGTAACACATCCACTTAGCGTTCTCTTTCTTGCAGCTCCGCGAAGTTATTCCTGCGGCAGTACATTCGAAGTGAGTGTTCGACTTCCGCCATCTTTCCTTTTAATTCATCATTTTGACTTTGGCTTTGCCCCAATTTTTGAACAGTGTCATCGCACAGTTTTCTGCATCTCTAATGAGTCTATTTCGACTACTCACGGATTTTCTTTTCCATGCGGTGACACTTTCTCTTTCATGATGAACAGTCTGTTTTCCCTTGCTGATTTCTTGTCTGAATCTTTCTTTCTCTTGATCAATGGCCTTCTTGGCGGACCGTTTTTCTTCCTCCATAGCCAAACGGTAGCTTTCAATCTCTTTCTCTATCGCTCTTTTGTTAATTTCTCGTTCTTCTTCCACCAAACGGATGCCGTTCACTCTTTCTCTTTCCCACAGCTATGAACCGACTCGGCCGGCCTTTTTGTATTTTTGCCTGTAATAGGAGGGCATCTTTTTGATAAAGAGTATTTTTGTCACTCAAATCTGCATTTAATTTCTTCAGTTGCCTGATGATTCCATCCCGCTCGTCAACTTCTAAGCTTGCTTTATAGAGCTCGCTCGCATGTTGGGTCTGTTGAATGTCCAATTTCCTTTTAACTTCTTCGAGTTCACTCCTTAAGATGTCGGCTTCGGACGGTACCACCCTTGTAAGCTCTTCGAGTGACACTGTTAGTCCTTGATCAGATTCAGGAATCACATTATTAACCCTCAAATGTCTCCAAAGATCGTAATCTGGGGTAGTCATGTGTTCGTATCTCCTTCTACCCCGATCCGATAACAATGATCCTGTGCCCTCATGATGGTGCGAATTTTTCCTTTGAACTCTCCTTTGAAAAGAAATTCAGTTTGGCTTAATCCGGCGGTATTAGGAATGAACTGTCGTTATCCGAACCGCCGAGACACTAAAAGTGGAGCACAAGCAATCCCTCCATGTAATCCTAACATCATCAGCCAGTTGAAGTCACCACAACTGTATAGAAAATAATTAACTTTACCGAGCCATGAGACCCTCCATGCTATGTCTTCATCTTGAATGTTCCTGAAGAAACTGGTCCACATTTTTGTTTTCAAATCTTCTCGCCATTCCTTTGCTAAGTATTCTCGTAAAGGCGAAAAACCTTGGAAGGATATCCCCGGCAGGACCCGCGTCGGCGTCTTCCACATGTGACTCTGGATCCATACTTGTAATAGCTGTGCGCAGCCTCGAAAACGTCCTTCTTCATGCTTCCGGCTAGCGTTTAAAGAAATGAAAGTCTCGACCAAGATTGCTGGTACCGGGTTTGCTTTCCTTTCACTCGCTCAAACAAATCCAGAATGGCTATGTCAATGTTCCCGAGTACTCTGGGAAAGATCACCAAGCCATATATTCCTAAAGCAAATAAGTCCATTTTCTTTGCCTCGTCTGGATGTGTTGATATGATGTCCCGAATACTCTCCCATGCAAAGACTGTATTATCTCCTCAGATTTGAAGGAGGCCACTAACCCAATCGTCACTCATTCCTGCAAAGGTCTTGAGTTTAGCAGTGTAATTCTGATTCCTTGGAGGCTTCGCGTAGATCCAATCTTCTTGAATATTTTTCTGGTTAAGTAAAGCAGTGTACTCTTCTACCGTAGGCATCATGTCCTGCCCATTGAAGGTGAAGCAGCAAAAAGCCGGATTCCAGAACTGGACTATAGCTCAGAGTAGGGGCTGGTTAATCCGAACATATAATAGCTGTGCGATGTCGCCATAACTATCGCTAAATAAGCCTTGTAGTCTTCGGTCCCATCTTTCCCAAATACTTTGAAGATCCCACAAGTCGTTCTGTTGGAGACTCACATAGGTGTATCCAGCTATTACGCGTTCGTTAGGCAGACTGTCCCCTTGGATTTTTTGGTTGACCTCTGACAAATGTCTGACTGACAAATTAAGCTCTTCTTTCCTAAGACACCTTTTTTCCATAGTGAAAGACTTTCTGATCAGGCAAACCACTTGATCCAGTACCTTTATGTGATGCAAATGCAATGATGTATGAGAAAAAGAACAAAAAGCGAAAAGAAAACAAGTCAGTACCAGATAAAATTGATAAATATATAAATAAAATGACAAAATTAAACAGAAATAAACACACAAAACAACCCTATTTATCCCGTCTAAAACCTAAGGTTATCCGCATGGCTCTACCAGGGTGGGTTCCTATGTTCTCTACATGCAGTTTTGGTTCTAGGAGGTACCCGAACTGTCCTTGTTGTCCCCTACTAAGGGTAGCAAGGCCCCCGATCATCACCCATTATAGGCTCCTCTCAACCGGGTTCAATTCAGGGGGACCCATTCGCTTATGCCCGTACGAAGGAACGATATCCTTACGAAAGCATAAGGTACTCGAGCCCCGAAGGTACTTGCTAGGCCCATACGGGAGAACGATATCTCCACGAAAGCATTAGCGTTTTCTCCCCACTTAAAAAGACGGGTTTATATGCCATATTTTAAATGCGTTAAAATAAACGCGCAATTATGACCGAATGTTAATTTAATAATCACCTTAATCCAGAACTTCCAATATTAATAAAGCGGTGATTATTTTAAAAGCTTGACTCTCATTTGTTTTTTTTTTCAAAAAAAACAAAACAAAAATAGTCCCCAGCGGAGTCGCCATCTGTAGCGATGTCTTTTTTTTTATCGCTAAAAAAAACGAGGATTTTTGAAGGTGTGTTTGAAAGGTGTTTGTGACTCTTTTGGATATAAAATATTTATTTCGTGGGGTTTTAAAATAAACCGTATTAAAAAATGGAGTCGCCACCGGCCACTTAGGTAGGCCGGACACCATAAAACCAGAGATTAAAAAAAAAATTGGGTTCGGGAGTCGGTTACGGATGGGGAAGGATTAGCACCCCCACACCGCCCAAAATTGGTACTTTAATATTTACCGCTTTATCAATATTGGATTTTCCGGATTAAAGTGACAATTATTTTAAAATTCGGTCATAATTGCGAGTTAATTTTAAAGGCCCCGTTATCCGAGAATAAACGCCCAACCACTATCACTACGCTTGATATTGGCCCCGTTTACGCTCGGATAAAAGGACACCGCATTAACAATTTACATCTCGATATGCAATCTTAATGGCAAAAATATAAAACATGGTAAAATGTTTAAATGTAGTAAATATTGTCATAACAGAATATTAATTTAACATGAATGATATATTAGACTAAAACATGTATATATATACATACTATTCTAAATAATAGATAAAACAATTATAATATGTCAAAAAAAACAAGGCAGGAACAAGTATATATATAGACGAAAAAATGCATACTAGCAATAATACATATTTCAACATATACGGGTCAACATATCGTATGAAAAGGGTAAATATACTAACATGTAGCTCCAAAAAATAAGAAAGCGCACACATATAAAAATACAAAACGCCATGTACGAACCAATTAAAACATAACATGCTTGATATGAATAACCAGACAAAAAACGAATATCATACTTGACACATATATACATATAAACATAAAACGAGTCATATACGGGAGACATAAAATAAAATAATATCAACATATACGATGCTAATACGAACAATAATATTTACAAAGAAAGCAGGACTGAAATGAAAGGAAAACGAAAATCAGTGGCGGAAATTAAAGAACAATAATATGTAATTTAGGGACGAAATTGCAAAACAGACAAAACCTAAAAGGACCAGGATTGTAATTATACCAAGGGCAGACCCAAAGTGAAAAATTCAAAAACGCGGGATGGTTAAAGGCGTAATTTTACCATTGAAACCGATTGGTGTAATTTAGTGACTAAATTGTGACTTTTTGAAAACTCAGGGGGACTGGGACTGTGATTATACCATGCGGCAAGACAAAATTGAAAATATTGAAAACGCGGTGGGATTAAGTGTGTAATTTACCCATTTCAAAAATAATAATAACTATAAAAGGGCCATTTTTAGACCGAAACCCATTTTCCCTTTCTTTGTTTCATTTTTCGGTTTTTTGAGTTTTTGTTCATTCGTTTTCTCTCAAATGTTCTTGAGAAACCCGAATCCGTGGCCGGCCTCCGTATTCTCGCCGTCGGCCGCCGCTGCTAACCGCACCGTAGACTCCCAAAATACACCAAAACATTCCCCTTGTCGTCCTCAACATGAATCCGTGGTTGGATTCAGAGGATCCCCTTTTATTTACCCTAGATCTAAGAAATACGAACCCAAAAATATATTTTTTTTAGACCAAAACGAAACCACAAGGGGTCTTCCCCTCCCTTTTGTTCACCAGATCTGGCTTGTAAGAGCCGAAAGGCTTGTCACAGAGGAAGGGAAGACCCACAGACAACGCCGGTAAGACTTCTTTACTTGTTTCTTTTTTTTATTTCTTTTTGTGTTTCGTATATGCATGCAAAGAAAACAGGTAAGAAAAAGAGACAAAAAATTACCACTGGACTGCCCTTTTGATTATCTTGACTGGTTACAAATTTTCTGGTTTTTACAAGCTCTCTGTTTTTTGTTACTACCCTCTCTGTTTTTTTGCTAATCTTTTTTTGCTCGCTAAAAAATTTTGCTGGCTCGCCCTCCCGTTACAACAGCCCCGTTTCATATATATCACTGCCTCTGCTTTTGTTGCAACTTGTATCTTCTTTTCCAGATCTGACATTTGCTTGTTGTCTTTGGCATAATCTGAACGCGGGGACTGAATATCGGCGCGGTGGCGGTGTGGTCATTCTGCCATAGGCCAGACGCATTTTCAGCCGTTAGATCAGATCTGATCTAACGGTCGAGATGGCTTGAAGAACGATCGGCCTGGATGAAGCCTCGATCTGATGAGACGGCTTGAGATTTCGCCACTTGGAGCTCCGCAGTCGAGGAGTCAGAACGCGTGGATCTTACGCGCGCGTGGGATATTAAAGCGTCCGCGCGTGGCACTCGAACGGTCCATACGTGTGGAGCACGCGCCTGGCAGATATTTTTGACCTTGGTTGCATCGTGGCCGTTGGATCAGATCTTGATCCAACGGCCCACAGTTACCTGCACATTGTAATTAAATGGGATTCAGATTTGGGCCAAACGGGCCTTGTAATTGGATTTGTAATTGGACTGTAATTTTTTATTTGGGTTTAATGTATTTAATTTTTCATTTTGTCAGCCCAATAATAGTATAACAGCAATACATATACATACGAAAATATATACTTATATTAATTAATATAATATTCTAGTATATGTACGTATAATCATACATATAATTAACATAACATCTATATACGCTTATACCCTAGATACATACGTGACATACATACACCCCTAATACGTATACATAGCTTATACATGCACACACCTTATATTAGTAACATAAATATACATGCAATACTAATATATTTAAGTAAAAATGAGTGATTACAATACTAGAGCCAGTTTCGGGAACCTCTAGCATTCATCCAATTTTTATTCTAATCCCCCAATTTTTTAACTATCAACCTAAGTTCGCTAGAATTCCTTAAATCAATCAAGCCACAACAATGTTTCATCAAGTTTAGCATCATAGTAGGATTCTAAGTGTTTCCACGGTAAAAGGTTCTATCAATTTAAGTACATTGGCAATGTCATCATCGGATATTCATCAAATCTAGGCAATTCATGTTCCAACTAAAGGCATGTCAAGCAATTTATGTGTCCTATATGCAATACTTAAAATGAATGCAACTAAAATGACAACTAACTAGCAACAATCCCCCCCAAACTTGAGTGAGGCATTGTCCTAAATGCATGCAAAAAATAAAATAAAAAATAAAAAAAGTAAAATGCAAATGATGACTTACTCCCAGAGCTCGTCGTTCATGGATGATTAGTTTCCTTTTGGCCGGTGTCTTGATTCTTTTGCTTGAATGCGGTGGTTGCTTCCTTGTTGCCGATAGTGGAACCGGTTGGTGCAATAGAGGACTCGTCCAAATCTGAAAAATCGTCCTCATCATCTTCTTCCTCAATGTCATTGGCTTTTCGCTTGGGCTTGGAGGATTCAATGGGTGTGGTCTTTATTGGTGCAATAGAGGACTCGTCCGAATCTGAAAAATTGAAAAATGATTCAGTACGATTTGGTTCGGGCATAGGTGCTTTACCTTTGTCTTTTGCATTGGTTGTCGGGGCGGATTCAGTCCTGGTTGCCGTGGCATCTTCAGTGTGGGTTACCGTGGCAACTGCTGTGTAGGTTGCCACGGCGTCATCTGTTGCGGTTGTTGTGGCAACTACTTCGGCGGTTGCCGTGCCAAGAATTTCTGCAAGAAAGATAGGGAATGACGCTCGGTTGTCCGGGTAATTTTCTAGGATGACTTAGGTGATGGCATTGTTGTGGTACTTCATGTACCGCATGAACATTAGTTGGCGGGCTTCAATTTGTTTAATACGGTTCGCCGACGGTTGTAAAAGTGCTTTAAGTTGTCCTGGGGTTGCTGGCCGAGTTGCCTGGGCATCAATTTCCTGGGTATCAAGAGTTACCGAGGCGGCAGGAGTTGCCTCGGCAACTGTAGGCGTTGGGGATTTTACTGGTGCCTCTCCCATTAGCTTTTTTATTTGTGCTCGATTCCAACTGGACTTTGGTAGGGCCTTTTCATCGGTTGACTCACTTGGGACATGAATCTCCATGCAAAGATTGGAGATTAGGCAAGGGAAGAATCTCCATGCAAAGATTGGAGATTAGGCAAGGGAAAAAAAGAGAACCTTTGTCTTTCGTGCTACATACAAAAATCTCATTGCAAATAATTTTGTCAGTGTTAATGATGCGATTATGCAAGATAGAATGTATGAGCAAAAGACGAGGTGTATCAACGGTAGTGTTGTGTGCTGTGGGCATTAAAGAATTTTTAACAAACTTATTCCATAATTTTGCCTCGGGTTTAAGCCGAAGGCGGTTTACCGTGCCCTTGTATTTACTGTCGTTCCAATGAGTTCTCCGTAGAATGAGTTCTTGAAGCTCCTTGTCGAGTTGCTTGTACGTGAGTTGATCAATAAAGGCTTGATGCTCGTCATTCTCAATGCATAGCCCTTAAAAGGCGTTGATGCTCTCGGTGCTTATGAGGATAGCTTTGTCGCGAACAAAAACATAAGGATTATCTGGGTTAGGCGAGTGAGCATAGAATTCTCTTACCCATGAGATGTTGCCCGGTTCCGGTTGATGGCAAAAGATTTGCCACTTTTGGCGTGCGATCCTTTGGAAGATGAATGGTTCAAGGCTGAAATCTTGATAAGAGTTGGAGTATTCAAAGCCTTGTTCTTCGCAAATCTTTCGGGTTTCAAACTTGGAGTGAAATTGTTCTTGAACCGCCGGTGTAGCAAATTTCTTGTAGCTTGGTTGTTTGGAAGAACTTGGATGCACCAAAAACTTGAGTTTTGTTGCCATGGATGATCTTGGTTGTGAGTTAGGTAGAAACAAAGAAAAGAAATCAAAAGAAACTAAAGAGTTGCAAGGTTAAAAGTAGGATTAGGTTTCTTGGAAGCTAAAGGTGATGGGTTAAAAAGAAAAGATAGGTAGTAAATATAGTGGGTGGGATTGATTGGAAAGAAAGAAAGCAAGGGTTTTAATTGGGTGAATGGGCGGTAAAGGCGATTGAGGAATGGGAAGGGTTTGGCCTGCTATGTAGGTGAATTAGGGTAAATTGGAGGCTTAATATAAGCCTTAGATTTAGCCCATTAGCTTCCTTGTTGAAGAAACTTCCTTCTTGAATCCAATTCCTTTTTTATCTTGAACTATTTTCCTACAATTCAAAAACAAATAAAATAAGGATTAAAATTAAAGATAAACTAATAAATAAAAATAAATAAATAAAGATGTGCAAAGGAATTCTTAAACCTAAAATTCAAAAAAACAATTAGATAAATATGAAAGAAAATTGTAGTCTTAACCTAAAGAAAATAAATAAATCTATCCTAAGAATAACCAAAATTAATAAAATAAAAATAAATAAATAGTTCGAATAAAAGAAAAATAGAAATAAAAAGAAAATATCGAAAGGAGAGCATGATCATACATCTCCTAAGGCGACCACTTCTTTTTTTCGTTCCATATGGGCACCGTTGTAGTGCTTCAATCTTTGTCCATTAACTTTGAATTCATGTCCGTAAATGGTGGACTTGATTATCACGGCACCATGAGAGAATGACTTGACTACTTCGAGTGGTCCCGACTATCTTGATCTCAGTTATCTCGGGAAAAGTTTTAGCCGAGAATTGAATAGGAGAACTAGTTGCCTTGGCATGAATTGCCACGACAATAGTTTCTTGTCATACCATTGCTTTGTTTTCTCCTTGTAGACTCGTGCATTGTCATAGGCGAGTGCACAAAATTCTTCTATCTCGTTGAGATCTAGTAAACGCATTTGTTCGGCACTCTCCCAATCCGTATTCACGGTCTTGATTGCCCAACATGCTTTGTGTTTGATTTCCACCGGTAAGTGACAAGTCTTGCCATAGACAAGGCGAAACGGGGACAATTCCAGAGGTGTTTTGAATGCGGTTCGGCAAGCCCAAAGTGCTTCATCTTGTCTTGAAGACCAATTTTTTCGGGAAGGATTGACAACCTTCTCGAGGATATTCTTTAATTCCCGGTTAGAAATTTTTTGCTTGCCCATTAGTTTGTGGATGGTATGTCGTGGCAATTTTGTGTGACACGCTGAAGCATTGCAACATCTTGGCAATGAGTCTGTTGTCAAAGTGCTTGCCTTCATTACTGATAATTGCTCTCGGCATCCCAAATCGTGTAAATATATTTTTCTACAAGAATCGTTGCACAGTTTTGGAATCATTGGCGGGAACTGCCGCTGCCTCAACCCATTTAAACACGTAGTCGACGGCAAGTAGAATGTAGAGGTTGCCGAATGAAGATGGGAAAGGTCACATAAAATCGATCCCCTATACATCAAACAATTCCACCTCGAGGATGTTTTGGAATGACATCTCATGTCGTCTAGAGATATTGCCCGTCTTCTGGCAACGATCACATTGCTTGTAAAACTCTTGGGCATCCTTGTAAAGTGTTAGCCAATACAAACCAGATTGCAAAACTTTGGCCGCGGTACGTGTTCCTCCAAAATGTCCTCCATAGGGTGAAGAATGACATTGCCGGAGTACATTCTGCTGCTCCTCTTCAAGGACACATCGGCGTATAACTTGATCTGTACATTGTTTAAACAAAAGAGGCTCGTCCCAGAAATAATGCTTAGCATCATGGCAGAACCGCTTCTTTCCTTGATGAGTAAGGCCATAAGGTAAAATACCACAAACAAGGAAATTAACTAAATCCGCATACCAGGGTATTGCCAAGGCAACTAGACTTGCCGAGGCGTGTGCATCTTGAGTTGTCGAGGCATTAGGGGTTGTCGAGGCATGTGTTGTCGTGGTAACTGCTCTAGTGGTTGCCGAGACGTGTGCATTTGAAGTTACCGAGGTGTGCGCATCTGGAGTTGTCGAGGCACCAGGGGTTACCGAGGTAACTAAAAGTTGCTCATCCAGGAATACATCGCATATCTCTAAATCCACGTCCTTCTCCCTATTGAGTTCTAAGCGTGACAAGTGATCGGCAACTAGATTCTCTATTCCTTTATTGTCCTTAATCTCAATGTCAAACTCTTGTAAAAGCAATATCCAACGAATCAAATGAGGTTTGGCATCCTTTTTAGCAAATAGATACTTAATTGCCGAATGGTCTGTATGGACAATTACCTTTGTACCAATCAAATAGGACCGGAACTTGTCAAATGCAAAAACTACAGCTAGTAACTCTTTCTCCATTTTTGTGTAATTCACTTGAGCGTTATTAAGAGTTTTAATAGCATAGTATATCACATGAAAGGTCTTACCTGTTCGTTGGCCTAGGACTACTCCTACCGCAAAATCACTCGCATCACACATGAGCTCAAAAGGTAGTGTCCAATCGGGTGGAACGACAATGGGTGCCGAGGTAAGCTTTTTCTTTAGGGTTTTGAATGCTTAGGCACAAGAATCATTAAAATTGAAGACTATATCCTGTTCAAGTAAATTACACAAGGGTTTAGTAATCTTAGAAAAATTATGAATGAACCTCCTGTAAAAACCTGCATGTCCAAGAAAGCTTCAGATTCCTTTAACCAAACTTGGTGGCGGCAATCTCTCGATCACGTCCACCTTGGCTTTGTCTACTTCGATTCCCTTGGATGAAATCTTATGGTCGAGCACGATTCCTTCATCTACCATAAAATGGCACTTTTCCCAATTAAGGACTAGATCGGATTCTTCGCATCTTGCCAACACCTTTTCCAAATTACCGAGGCAACTGTCAAAGTCATTACCAAATACGAAAAAATCATCCATGAAGATTTCAAGGAAGTCTTCGACCATGTCTGAAAAGAGTGTCATCATGCATCTTTGAAAGGTTTCCGGGGTATTGTATAATCCGAACGGGACCATTCGAAAGGCATAAGTACCGTATGGGCATGTGGAGGTTGTCTTCTCTTGATCTTCTGGTGCTATGGCAATTTGATTTTAACCTGAGTAACCATCAAGAAAACAATAAAAGGGTTTACATGCAAGACGGTCAAGCATTTGATCAATAAAGGGTAAGGGGGAGTGATATTTCCTAGTGGCCTTATTTAACTTTTGGTAATCCATACAAACCCTCCAACCGCTCACAGTCTTGGTTGGGATGAGTTCATTGTTTTTATTACTTACCACCATTATGCCCCCTTTTTTGGTACACTTTGTACCGGACTTACCCATGTACTATCAGAGATAGGGTATATGATGCCGGCGTCAAGCCACTTGATGATTTTTTTCATTACAACCCCCTTCATGGCATGATTTAGTCTCTTCTGGGCCTTAATTGAAGGTTTGTGATCATCTTCAAAAAAAATCTTATGCATGCACACTACCGGACTAATTCCCTTTAAGTCGGCAATTGTCCACCCTATTGTCTTCTTGTGTAGCGTCAACATGGTGATCAGCTTTTTTTCCTTCTTAGGCTGTAACTTAGAGGAAATAATTACAAGCAATGTTTTATCGATTCCCAAGTAAGCATATTTTAGTTGCCTTGACAATTGTTTCAACTTAAGAATCGGTGGTTGTTCAATGGAGGGTTTTTCGATTTTACCTTCCTTACCTGAATAATCCAGTTGTTCAAAGTATATACCTGGTCGATTGACTAACCAATTTGCCTCTTCTTCTTGTTCCTAATCGATCAGTTCTTCATACTCCTCAAGTTCCTCTAGATCGGCAATGTAGTTGCTGAGACAACTAATTTCCTCGTCGAAGTCAAACTCTGTCGTGGCATGAAGAAGTTGACATTCTTCTGGATCATTGACATGCTTTAGTGTTTGGAACATATTTAGTTTAACTTGCAGGTCATTTACCCTCATCATGAGCTCTCATTTTTCAACATCGATCAAGGTTCTCCCTGTTGCTAGGAAGGGTCTCCCAAGAATGATAGGTGCATGCTCATCTGCTTCACAATCCAAAAAAATAAAGTCAGCGAGAAAAATAAATTTATCAACTTTTACCAGTATGTCTTCGATTTTCCCTTTGGATGCACATAAGACCTGTCGGCTAGTTGTAGCATAACTATTGTAGGTCTTGCCTTCTCGATTCCTAGTTTATGGAAAACCGATTTAGGCATCAAGTTTATGCTTTCTCCAAGGTCACATAATGCTTTCCCGACATAGTGGTTTTCGATGGAACATGGTATTGTGAAACTTTCAGGATCTTTCAACTTGGGTGGCATGCGATTGTGCAACATGGCCATGCATCCCTCTATTGCGGCAACTGTTTCAAACTCTCATAGCCTTGTTCTTTTGGACACAATGTCTTTAAGAAACTTGGCATAGTTCGGCATTTGTTCAATTGCCCCAACCAACGGCAAGTTGATATGGACTTGCTTTAAGATATCAAGAAACTTCTTGCATTGATATTCTTGCTTTTGTCGCTTCAACCTTTGTGGGAATGGTGGTGGAAGTCGGATATCTTTGATCCTTTCATTGGTCTAGAACCTGATTGATGGTATTGCTAGGGCAACTAGAGTTGCCGAGGCATCATCAACTGGGGTTGCCGTGGCATACTTATCATTGGTTGTCGCGGCATGCTCATCTCAGGCATGCTTATCGTTGGTTGTCGCAGCATCGTCAACTGGGGTTGTCATGGCATTTCCTAGTTCAGCATCTGAGGCTTTACCGCTGAGTTCATCTTGTTCTTTTTGTGGAGTTTTGTTTAATGAACGAGTTTGAGCCTCTTTAAGTTGTCGGCCACTTCTAGTGGTGATCGCCTTACATTGCTCGTAGCCAGTTCCTCTTGCGACTTCAGTATCGCTGGGTAAACCTCCTTGCGGTCTAGTATTCAGATTTTGAGCAAATTGTCTGACTTGTGTTTCCAATGATTTGATTGTCACCTCTTGGTTTTGCAATCTCATCTCGGTCCTGTTAATAAAAGCATCAATTCTTTTTATGAAATTGCTATTCTCAGCCATATAAGATTCAGTTTTTAACATTAATGCATTGAGAGAATTTTCCAAAGAACTAGATGTTGTCGGTTGTTGCTGCAACAACTATTACCGTGGCATATTCTGCTGGAATCTCGATGCTTGTGCATTCTGATTGTTCTGGTTTAGAGCATTGTTGGGATTACTCCATGAGAAATTTGGGTGCTTCTTCTAGGCTGGATTCTATGTGTTGGACATCACATTGTTGTTTTGGTTGTAATTCCCCACATAAAAGCTGGATTCTGGATTCTGCGTTAATTCAGAAGAATTATGGTTACCACCACATAACTCACAAAAGGAATCTACTACCTTGACCTCCTGTGTGTTGTTTTGTTTTTGCATGTTCTGGACCATCTTGGTTAGAGTGGCCAATTGTGCCGAAATTGAGTCTGATGATCATAGTTCATGTATTTTGGCTTGGCGTCTAACTCCTCCTCTTTTAGCAGTTGGGAACTGATAATCATTCTTGGCGAGCCTATTCATAATTTGCATTGCTTATTTCGGCGACTTGTCTAGGAGTATGTCGTTTGCCGAGGCATCTTGCATCATCCTTGTTGGTGTATTCACAACATTGTAAAACATTGTTACTTGTGTCCACACTGGGAATCCGTGTAGGAGGCATTTGTGTAGAAGTTCTCTATATCGCTCCCAAGCCTCGTACATGGATTCGCCATTTGCCTGCCGAAAAGAAGTAATTTCGTTACGAAGCTTATCAGTCAAATTTGTAGGATTAAACCGAGCTAGGAAATCACGACATAGATTGGCCCAAGATCCTAATGATCCAGCTAGAATACTATTCAACCATGCTTTCGTCCTATCCCTCAGTGAATAAGGGAATAATCTTAGCCGTAAAAAATCTGGGGTGACTCTTTGTATTTTGAATGAGTTTCAAATCTCGAGGAAATATTTAAGATGTTGTCGTGCATCTTCAGTTGCTGAACCACCGAATTGACCAATTGTGTTGATCATATTGAACATCACCGGTTTCAACTCAAAGTGGTCAGCTTCAATTTCAGGTGTGACAACTCCTGGATTAAGTCCTTCAAGATCTTCCTCTAGATAGTCTCGAATAGTTCTGTTTCATGCAAGAATCACTCTACCTCATGCTGAAACATCCTGATTTATATTGCCGTCTTGATTAGCCATTGCTACTCTTAACCTTCGTCTGAGTCTTTGCAAGGTTCGTTCGATTTCTGGATCAAGGGGATATTCTGATGTAGCTGGTCTCGCCCTGGTCATATACTAATGCAAAACCAAAGTTCGTTAACCCTTCGAATCTTAAACAAATAAAATAAAAAAGTGCAAGAAAATAAAAACAAAGTTGCTATTGCCAATCTCCGGCAACGGCGCCAAAAACTTGTTGCGCGTAATAAGTGCTCCACAATTGTGCAAGTGTACCCGTCGCAAGTTATAGTATGAAAGAAAAAGAGTGATAATAAACTAAAAGAATAGATGAAAGAAAAAGAGTGAGAATAGGCCAGGTTATCGTGGGTTGTGGAGTGATAGCCGATTGGATCGTCTTGGTAAAAGAGTGCAAGGGCAACTCAGTTGTCGTGGCAACTTGCACAGCGGGGTTGCCTTGGCAACTAATCGATGGTTTCCTGGGTGACTAGCTGGGCAACTACTTGGGCGTCTGAGCAGCAACTTCAAGGTTCGACAGAGCATTCTTCAACGGTTTTTTCTTATCCCTAAGTCAAAACTCTAGCTACTTGTGCATGCCTTGATAATACATCCCTGCGTGAATCAAGGGTGAACAACAACCAATCTTGCGCTCCTCTTAGCCGTTGAAATCCTTAACTTATTCCTAAGCCGAATTAATCTTCACCATCAATGGATTGAATAAAGACCATACTCATTCGTTTCTTGAATCTAACTCTCCCGATATTAGATAAATAGATGCAGTTACGAGATCCTCTCTCAATTCACTCGCAAACAAGAATAAAAACCAATAATGAGTAAACCTTGAATTGAAAGTGCAAACTCTTATTACCTAAACAGAATCCAATTATTTTTCACAACAACAAAACACAATAACCCCAACCAATCAAGTTAGTTCATGGTTGGGTTCAAAAGATATACAAAGAATAATCCCCAAACCATGAATCTAATGGAAGCAAAGAAGAAAAAGAAGAAATCGAACTCTCTCCCCCTTGCTCTCTTGTCGAAATCTCTCCCTTCTTGCCCTTTGGAGTTGTCGAAATTTCTCTCCTCCCTTGTTTACCTCTCTTTGACGGCTTGGTCCTTTAAATAGGAGATGGCTAGGTCAAAATCTTTCTTGAGGAGGAAGTTAAGTTGGAATTAAATTATCTTTAAAGAATATAATTCTTTATTATATTTAAATTCCTTCTAGAACTTCTCTTATCTTCTTGGGATTTAATTTCTCTTTATCCTCTTCATGGAAATCAAACTCCTTTGGGATTTAACTTTGCTCCACGTCATCTTGGGCTTATCTAGTTATCAATTTCGACTACCATATCATCGTATTCTTTGTCGAAAATTGCCTTGGCAACTAGCTCGGCATCTCCTTCAAGCATTGCCCTGGCAACTAGCTCGGCATCTCCTTCATGCATTGCCCTGGCAACTGGTTCCAGCCTTGCTTTGGCAAGTGATTCTGTACACACACAAAAACACACCAAAGCAGCATCTTTTTCCACAAAAATCACCAAGTTATGTAATCAAGCTCAACGGTGGAAAGAAATATGAATTAATGCATGAATGACTAATTATGCAACTAATATGAGCTTAAGTTTAATAATAATATGAGTAAAAAGGGTAATAAAAATAGTACTTTTGAACACTTATCAGCTAGGTTCCAAAGAAACACAAAACAAAGTTTTCCTAACATAAACCTAATCGAACAAGAAAGAAAAAGATGAAGATGTTAAAGCTTCTTGTCGAATTCTCTTCTCTCTTGCACCCCCTTGGAGTTGACGGCTTGGGCTCCTTTAAATAGGAGATGGCTAGGTCAAAGTCTTTCGTGGGGAGGAAGTCAAGTTGGAATTAAATACTTAAAAAGAATATAATTATTTTTTATTATATTTAAATTCCTTCTAGATCTTCTCCTATCTTCTTGGGATTTAATCCTTCTTTGACCTCTCCATGTTGGGCATAACCAGTCATCAATTTCGGCTGCCACATCATCTTATCCATTCTTGTCGACAATTGCCTTGGCAACTAGCTCGGCATATCCTTCATGCACTGCCCTGGCAACTGCGTCGGCATCTCCTTCTTGCACTGACCTGGCACACACAAAAAATAACTATCGGCAGCACCCTTTTTCCACAAAATTAAGCAAAATATGGAATCAAGCTTGACCACCAAGAAAACAATGCAAACATGCATGAATGACTACTAATGCAACTAATATGAGCCTAAGTCTAGCAATAATATGAGTAAAAAAGCTGAATAAAATAGTACTTTTAAAAACTTAACATGGTACAATCAGAACCGTTAGAGGATAGACACATTGTATCACCCTGATCCAGATCCAAATCCGAAGTACTACATTCGAGTCAACCAAAACCGGCATATCAAAAATTTCATTTAAAAACTATAAGTTTAGCCACTTCCAACATATCAAATCATCAATAATCCATGTAACTAAATAATCATTTAAATAAGTTTACAAAATAAGAGTTGAATCTGCAAAAAGAAATATCATCAATTAATAAAATTTCAACTTGAAGTGGTGTGAAATATCATCAATTTTCAACTTGAAGCACTGAAATCTTCAGAGTTACTGTTTTTTTTTTTTGCCTATGGTGTCTCGATCTTTCGGTTGAAACTCACATTGGATCCTTCGTTCCTCTTTATGTGTTGATCAACCTCCTTTTACATTTGAAATATATGTAACATGTAAAAATTCGAATCTATCATTAATCTTTCAACATTAATAGTAAAACAAATGCACAATTTGGGTAAATCATTAAGGAATTTCAAGTGCTTCAACAAGAAAGAAACTTTTAACCAATTAAACTGTGAATCTTCCTCATTTGAGCCTGAAGTTGATTTATCTTTCTTTCCAGCCTGGTAACATGAACTTCATTCTTTTTCTTGACTCTAATGGCCCAAAAGGTTAATATCTTCTGCTGATACCATGCCCTCACTATCTTACCGTGACGACACTCGAAAAGTTCTCATCATTTCCGAATGTGTCTACCCAAAAGACTTAACATTATGCTCGAAGGACTTATTAATGACCCGAAGGCTTTATGATTGCACTGTACTTTCTGTCTTGTATAGATAATCAAATTTTTTCATCACTCCCAAAGGTGATGGCTCGAAGGACTTAACATCATACCTAAAGGATTTACTGATGACCTAGAGGCTTTAGAATTGCACTACACTTTCTGTCTAGTGTAGGCAATCAAATGTTCTCGTCACTCCCAAAGGTGATGGCCCGAAGGACTTATCATCATGCCTGAAGAACTTACTGATGACACGAAGAATTTAGGATTGTAATGCATTTTATGTCTTGTGCAAACAATCAAATGTTCACATCACTCCCGAAGGCGATGGCCTGAAGGACTTAACATCAGACCCGAAGGACTTACTGATGACCCGAAGGTTTAAGATCGTAATGCATTTTCTATCTTATGCATACAATCAAATATTCACATCGCTCCCGAAGGTGGCCCGACCCGAAGGATTTAGAATTGTAATGCACTTTTTGTCTTGTACATACAATCAAGCATCACTCTCGAAGGTGATGGCCCGAAAGACTTATCGAGGACCTGAAGGAAATACTTTTTTATCCGAATATGAGATAAGAAGCACCCAGTTACGTTAGGACACCCCTATTCATATTCAAAAGTATATTTCCAACATAAAAGGTTTCCAATGCATGACCGGTTATTGTCTTATTTATTTTAAGTTCTAACTTAAAAAAGGCTCTGATCAATTGTGTCTTATTTAATTCTATAAATATTATTAAATTTTAAAACTTATATGAGACGACACCCAATTGCTTGGGCACCATCCATGTTTAAGCCTAAAAATTACATCTAATGTTCTTAGTCCAATTAATTAATCTAATTACTTGAGTTTTAATCCTAATTAAAGGCTCTATTAGTTACAAGATTAATTATCATCTTCCGGGTTATAAAAATATTATTTTTTCTATCTTAAAAGTTTAGGTTGAATAACACCCAATTACTTTAGGACCCCATTCAAATTTAAACTTCTAAGGTTTCCAAATAACACTTATTAAATTTCTACAATCGTTTATCCTATTTAAATTATTTAATTCTAATTAAAGAACCTAAACACTATGGCTCTAGCAATTTATATTAAAGGTTAAATGATTTAATTATCTAGCAAATATACTATATGCTAATTTTAAAATCATGCATCAAACATATAAATTAATTACAATTAAATAAATAAATAACATGACTAAATTAAAAGAATTGAAAGCTGCAATTTTGATTTTATTGAACAATGGAGACCAAATTGAAGAGAGGATTAAAACCAGAAATAGCCCAAATCATTTTAAGAAAACGCATATCTCCCCACCCGACTGACTGAATCACGCGAATCTTTTTTGACCCGCCCTCTAAACGATGTCTTGTAGCATCAGCTATATAAAGCCTATTTTTATCTTTCCCCATATTTCTGATAATTTTTCCTCTCTCCTCCGAATCCTCTCCCTACAAACATAAAACAAGCCAGAAACAGATCCAAAATGGATCAAAGTTCAACATTTTCGGATGATCATTCAACCTAGTTCTTCACTTTTCTAAAGAACTCAACATTCTCGGACACGAACCACCCCTTTCACCGCCGTTCAATCTTCCTCAGCTTAACGTCGACGAATCTTGGCTGTTCGCCGGCCACCGCAGATGAAAATCGACCACCCACTCTCCTCCGGTCAGGCTTCGTGAGGTGATTTCGGTCGCCGGCCGAAATCCTAAATTCTTCCCAAATTTCTGATTCGAGCCTAGAATCACCTAAAAACTAAACTCGGCTCGATGGAGCTGCCCAACTCCGGCCACCTAAGCCTAACTACCCAAATTGAGCCCTCTTCAACTTCGGCCACGTCTCAATTCACTCTGACTGTCACAATAAACCACTATTTTCCTCTTAGTTTTACATATGTACAATCTAATACTCTTTGTTTCTGATTTGCACGAATTGAAACGAAAGGAAAAAGTATACCTTTCTAACAACGACGCGACAGTTTCGGCTTTCTTCATCGGCAACGTTTGAGCTTTTCGACGAATCAGTTCTTGACGACTGTACGACTTCCAAAGGTCTCTTCGGCTCTCAATGTAAGCTCTTCTCCAAGGTAATTTTCTTTCACCTCTTTAATTTCTTTTTTTTTAAATTTTTCCAATAATTGCACCATAAATGCATTGACAACTTTCTCTCTCTATTTATAGGTGAATGTCTTTTGACGTTATCGCTGACATCACACAAGTGACATCAGCTTTCAGTTGTGTTCAAACAAACCCAAATCCGTGACTTCATGTTCGAACCTACTAGAGACTGCCAGGTGGCATTGGGACTCGAATTATCAGGTGAATTTGTGTTTGTTTGGGTGTAAACAGCTATAAGGGAACTTGGAGACTTGGGCCTTGCAACCGAATGGGCTTTTGGATATCTGAAAATGAATCTTTGATTGTAAATGGATTATATTTGGACTGAAATTAATTTTTGGACTGTTAGTATAACATTAGATCTCAGATTTATTTATTTACTTATTATTTACTCTTTTTTATTTTATTTATAGGGAGATATATGTATGTATATAGGTAAACCCCGGGTATTACACTTCTGATCAAATTAAATATTCATACTATTGTAATTAACCGATAATCACTCTGTTTATAAGAAAAAACAACCTTTCTGGCGGACATTAATTCTTAAAATTAGAATTTCGGGGATAAAAACTTTAACGACAGTTTTTAAAGATGATAAACATAATTAAAGTAAGTTAAAATTTTAGGCCGGTCGTACTTGTAATGTTCTCAAGGATCTAAAATGACTACTTAGGTCTAAGTTGCCACATTATTGTTCTATGGAAGCAGGCGGTTAGAAGTTTGGACTTCAACGCAAGTTTTAAAAATTTGGTAATTAAGGTGAGCATCTTAAAGTTCAATTATAGTTTACCTTATGTTTTACGGTACCATGACCATCGGTGTGACACGTAAATAATATTGCAAATAAAGGGTATTTTGAAGAGTGGAGAGAGAGAGAAACGAGGCGAAAGGGAAAGATGGCAAGGAAACAAGGGATGCATGTGTGGAAGGAAATAAAAAGGGCACGTGGAACAGAAGGGCCTCGGGAATACTCCCCAACAATCCGACAAGAAATGGCGTAAGCTCATCTGGTTTTGCTGCTGCCCTTCCCATCCTAGACATCTCCCTGTTCCCTGCTGCGCCTGCTCCCTTACTTTTATTTATTTATTTATAATTATCTTAATTCCAATTGCATAACGCAGAATGAAGCGTGAACGATGCCAGGATTTAATTCTAATTGCATGTGCACCGCACGGGTGATCATTTTTCCTTGAATTGATTATTGCCACTCGCTTAAACCAATCCATGGTTTTACTTTTAATTTTGACTTCTATTCCATTGGCGAACATCTCCTTGGTCTAACAAGGGGAACAATGAATTCAATCTTGGAGTTTTAAACAAGGAAATGTTCAACAATTGGGTCAAATCGATACCCTACAAAAGTAGCATAGTAATCGTGTTCTATACATATAATACAATGTCTGATGGGTTGAAATTAAAACATATTTACGATCAATTATTTAGTGATCCCGATAAAAGCCGAACATTATTATTTGTAATGAATTTAGACATAAACAATTTATTTGTATGGTGTGTATATATTTTTAAAAAACTTCAAGTAAAAAATACAAACCAATCCTATTCAAAAAATCAAAATACAAACCAATCACGTCAAAATATTCATAAAAACTATTTCTCTCTTAAAATATCATATAAGATAAAAAAAAGTACTAACAATAGAAATCAAAGATAAAATTAAGGTTTAACTACAAAATAAGTGTCAAACTATGTTTTTTTTAATAGGTGTTTAAAATATATTTTGGCTGAAATAGGTGTTTAATGTTTTATTTTTTGTTTATTTTAAAGTCAACTGAAACACCTACTTTGGTACCTATTTTAACAAAAAATAAAATTTTAAGTACCTATTTCAGCCAAAAAAATATTTTAAATATGTATTTAAACTAAAAAATACTTTAAACACTCACTATAAAAAAGATATAATTTAAGTACTTATGTTATAATTAATCCTAAAATTAATAATTGAAGAATGAGCATGTCCCACTCCCATCCCACTACAATTAATCCTTTCTACGAATCTTTACGAGGCACCTATTTCTCCACCGAAAACATTCACCCTACCAAGTTCCAACTATAGTAAAGGTAACGCTATCATTGAATCGCTCACACCAATGCTTTTCATTTCTTTAATCTCCATTTCCCATCAAACGACGTACATTTGTTACTTTCTCTTGTTTTATTGGACTCCTTCGTAGCTCTTCTGATTTTCATTTGTCCTTTGAAACGGATGGAAAATTTAAACCAATATTGTGGTAAGATTTTCCCCCTAAAGTATTACACTGAATAGATTAATTCTAGAAGTATTGTTGTTTGAACAATGTACTCAAAGTCGGCACCAGCTGAATTCGACTTTAGAGAAAAAATTCCCTAAGTCGACACCAGTTGAATCTGACTTTAGAGAAAAAAACTCCAAAGTCGGAACCAACTGAATCCGACTTTAGAGAAAAAACTTTAAAGCCGGATTCAGCTGGTGCTGACTTTAAAGTTTTTTTTCTTTAAAGTCAGATTCAGCTGGTGCCGACTTTGGGTGCACTGTTCAAACTACAATACTTCTGGAATTAATCTACTCAGTGCAATACTTTGAGGAAAAAATCCCACCACAATATTGGTGTAAATTTTCCGAAAGGGATACATATTTTTTTAATTAAATATACCAAAGACGGAATAATATTTTAAAAATAAAAAAATAAATTCTCATATATTGATTTTTTAAAAAATATATTGTTTTAAGTTTAATTTTAGAGAGCATATGTGATTTTTATTTTTTGAAAAATAAAAAATGTTAAAGAAAATATGTTTGGTTGTAAAATTTGGAGATGATTTTTTAAAAAATAAAAATTTGAAAACATAAAAAATATGTTTTCACTTTTTTCATCGAAAATGTTTTAGAAAAATGAAAAAAACGAATACAATAGTTATTAAGTTTTAACTCTATTTAACTCAAGTTCGAATCTTTTTATTGACAATTTTAAAACTTTAGTTTATTTAATAATATTTCATTTTTATTATAATAATATTTTTCTAATAAATATATTTTAATTTTGTTATTTATTGAGTAACTATTTGTTTATTTTTAGGCTTAACCCTCAAATAACAGCTTAAACTATACATTTTTTCAGATAGGTGCTTAAACCTTGTTCACCATAACAGACGTTAATTTTCTGCCATATCTATTGAAAATCGTACACGTGACAGTGTTAAACATTTTCTGAATTTTATTTTTTTTAAAATAAATTATAATTTTTAAAATATCCTGAAATATTCAAATAACCCCAAAATAGTTCTCAAATCCTCAAACCCCCCAGATCCGACCACTCCCATCGGCATTGGTCGTATTTTCGGTGACATAATGAAGCATCCTCCCCTCGCCGAACGACCCACACACCGTCCATTGTTCGTTATGTCGCTGTTTGTCGCAAATCATTCGAATAAACCATTCGGCGATTTTGACGTTTCACACGGCGTCGGTCAATTTCCAGCGACGAGGCGGTGGGATAAATGGTCGCGATGGTCCGACGACAGATGTGATGGGCATTGACGTGACAATCGACGATAAAATTAGGTCAATTAGGGATTTGGGTTTTGGGTGTTATGAATTTCAAATTTTGGGGATATTTTGTGAGATTTGGAGTTATTTTGTTTTATTAATTTTTAAATATAATTTTAGAATTTTAAAAAGATGACAAGTGTCATATAACGGAAGTCAACGGTAAAAATTAGTGGACAATAATTATGGGACACCTATTTGAGTAACGTTGAAAACGTTAGACACCTATTTGACCCAAAACAAAGAATAGGCACCTAACTGGAAAAAGGGTATAGTTTGGACACTTATTTGATTGCTAAGTTATATTTTTATTTTGAAAAACTAAATATCAAACACATTTTTATTATTTTCATTTTTGAAAACAAATTTTTATTTTTTAACCAAATGTGTTTCTTCTAATTTTTTGAAAAACTGAAAATGAAAATATTTTCCTAAAAGCAAAAAATTTAATTTTTTTTGAACCAAACGGACCTTTACTTTTTTTATATAAAAAGTTACAAAACAATCTTTCTAGTCTTATATATTTTATTATCAATTTGACCATCAAAATTTAAAAATACTTAAAAACTAAAAAATATTTAAATCATCAAAAATATTATAAAAACTTTATTAGAATCTCTAAAATATTTTAAAAATGCTTAACTAAACGTTGAATCCTTCGCTTTCTCCAATATAAGCAAATCTCTCATTTTACACTTAATTTTTTTGAATCAACTGGTTTTTGTATTAAGGAATGATCAACAAGTTACACATATAGTCTAACAGAACTAGACTATAACTAAACATACAAAACATTCCTATCAACTGAAACAGACAAAACCAGTTATCTCAAAAACTGAAAAGTTTGAAGTGTATCTAAACATGGGAATCTAAAGACTTCTGATAAAACAAAGCTTGAGCAGGATCAACATTCTGTCTCACATATCATCAAGCAACATCAATCAACACACACTGAGCAGGCCAACAAATCCAAGAAACTTGCAAGGTGGTTCACTAACTATGAATAATGCCTTCTCGATCCTTCTCTGTGGCCAGAGTCGTCTTTGTTGGAGCTTCTTCTATCCAATACATAGAGCAACTATAAGCTTTCCCCTCTTGAGCCATAAGATGAGCAGCATTATTTGCCTCTCTTCTCACAAAGTTGATGGTGATACTCTCAAAAGCTTTCGATGTCTCTTTAATGTCTAAAATCATAGGACTGATCAAAGAACCATCAACTGCATCCGAGCAACACTTTTTAATAACGGTAAGAGAGCCCCCCTCTGTCACCACCTTAGTGAAACTAAGATCCCATGTAAATGAAACAACCTGTAACTAGAGCCTCAGCCATAAATGCAGCTGCCACATACACATGAGGGGAGGTACAAGCTGCCATAATAAGGTCATTACTACCATACAAACAACACCAGAGGTTAATTTCTTAGTTAGAGGATTATATGCCGCATCAAAGTTTACTTTTACCACGTTCTCAATCGGCACTTTTCAATTGTTCTGGTGCATTATAAGACTCAGGCAAACATCTGGGTTGAGCATCTCATTTTCCCTTAGAAAAGCCACAATAAATGAGAGAGTTTTAATCACTACAAGCACAACTCCTTCATGAAACATCTTATTATGAGCATACCAGACTGCCCAAAAAGTTACCATTAGAACACATCTGTATTTTGTACTAAGAGCCAAAAAGTAAAGGGCCAGCCAGCCACTCTTTCCAATCCATATCGTCAATAGGGCCTAAACATTGCACCCCTTGAGCATCAAGAAGCTGTTTTATAAAACCACAATCTCTCATAATATACTCAATACATTTATTAGAAGAGTTGCACAAGGGACATCAATTATTGACATTCAATCTTCTAGATTGTAAATTTGCAAGAGTTGGCAGATAATTATTAGCAATTCTCCACATTGTGATTTTCACTTTAGAAGGCAAACTAACATCCCACAGCTCAGAATAAAATTTTGATAAAACCATAGAAGAAGAATTAGCTTGCATACCAGTAACATTAGAGGACTCTCTTTCGTAGAAGCTTATATTCACTCTTCACAGTATCTGTACTCAAACCCTCATGGCGCCAAATTAATTCATCATGCAGTCCAGATTTGGCCAAAGGGATGGCACATATTTTATTCACAAGCTCTTGATCAAAAGTCCCTCAATGACATTAACTTTCCAAACTGCAGTAGGAGCATCAATAAGATCTAACACTAATGTGTAGTTGCAATTAATGGGATGATCTCTCACAAAACCACCACTAGATCCAGGCAGCCACGGATCATTTCAAATATTAATATTATGTCATATGCCAACACGTCAGCCTATGCCCTTTTCAATTAGACCTTTTAAACTCCATATGCTCCTCCAAATATACGAAGGATTGGACCCAGATTTGAGTTTAAAAAATCGTTGTTTGGATAGTATTCGGCTTTTAACACCTTTACAAGGAGACAATGAGGTTGAGTGATTAGGCGCCAGCACCGCGCTCCAAATATACTAGGGATTGGACCCCAGATTTGAGTTTAAAAAATCGTTGTTTGGATAGTATTCGGCTTTTAACACCTTTACAAGGAGACAATGAGGTTGAGTGATTAGGCGCCAGCACCACTTAGCCAAGAGTGCCACATTAAACTTCATTAGATCCCTAAACTCGAGCCCTCCATATTTCTTGGGACATGTTAGTTGAGCCCATGTGCACCAATGGATTCCTTTACCAAAACTACTATTTCTCCACCAGAACTTGGAGATGACTTGTTCTATTGCTCGACATAAGGTTGAAGGCAATGACACAATTCTGTAAAGCATTTAAAACTATAGTTTAAGTCCTTTAACAAAATTAACTAACTCGTATCGATACACCTAGATCCGTATCGATACACTTTATTTCCCAGACCTTACTGCCCAAGTCTGTATCAATACACCCCCTTCTGTATATCGATATGCTCTGTTTAACCAGGTCCAAATATACAAGGCCGTATCGATACAGCTTGACCCGTATCGATACGCCTGCCTTGTATTGACAGATTTTAGCTGATTTTTATTCAATTTAACATGTTGAACGTTGTCCAAATACCATGAAATTTTACCAGTAAGTTTACATCCATTTAATCTACTAACATGTCCAATCTCATGTCAATATGAATCCATTTACTCATTTCATCTCTTAAGGCCGGATATGCATATTAAGTCAAATTAAGCCAACACTAACATACCATTTAGACTCTCTAAGGTCGATACAAAACATAGCCAATATACACATACCAAAATGGCCATAATTAACTAGTTTGACTACTTTGCCACCATTCTAGGAGTTCATAAGGACAAAACACATTACGCTAAGTTTGTGGCGACTTGCCAAACTTCCAACTAGCTCCGATCTTGATCCAATACACTTCCTTAACCTGAAAATGTGGAAGATGAATGCATTAGATTTACATAGTCTAAGTGAGGTAGCCATAAACAATGAATGAGCGTGGTATGCATTCCAATATGCTTCAGCAACAAGTCTAACCATTCTAACAATAAGCATATGATTCAACATGGCATAATTATCATACTCCACATTTATCACGGCATCAATAATCATTATAACAATGATAATCAATAGCATATTCATAGTTTCATATCATTTAACAATAGCAATACTTAATGGTTCCCTTGGATCGAATTCACGATATATGGATACACGAATTCCACCTCCGCACCAATATCAATAATGGTCTAGTCATATTCCCTCCGCCGCATATGTATTCCAATATGCTTCAGCAACAAGTCTAACCATTCTAACAATAAGCATATGATTCAACATGGCATAATTATCATACTCCACATTTATCATGGCATCAATAATCATTATAACAATGATAATCAAAAACATATTCATAGTTTCATATCATTTAACAATAGCAATACTTAATGGTTCCCTTGGATCGATTTCACGATATATGGATACACGAATTCCACCTCCGCACCAATATCAATAATGGTCTAGTCATATTCCCTCCGCCGCACCAATTTGACCAATACACATTAACATCCCTCCGCCGCACCACAATAAAGGCTGTAGCCTATACTCGTACCAATGAACTCATGAATTCTATGGCATGCCAATTGTATCCAATACTTTCAATCCTAAGGTTCAATATTCAATAATTCAATATCAATATATCAATAACAAGGGTTCAATGACAATAGCTCAATAACAATGATTCTTAACAATAAATCAATAGCAATATTCATGTATCAATGTTTCAATAGCTTAGCATAACTATTCATTAATGCTTTCCATGGCAACAATAACGATGTTTCGGACATGATTTCAATGCAATACTTACCCATTCTTACTTATGTGACTTTCAATAGGGTTTTATGCAAAAACCTTCAATATAATGGTTAGCAATACAATAAGCAATAATCAATGATTCGAGATGGCACCTAGCCAACTCTCGATACTCCGACTACACTCACCTTGAATCCCGATACTTTCAAGGCTCACGAATGGTAATACCCTTATTCCTAGTTTGTTTTGGAGATGATGGACTAGCTTCCTCCAATTCTTGAGCTATGAAATTTAGTAAGAAATTGTTACAATTAATATAACAATATCGATATTCATTTTTAAGCTTAGAATAGCCATTAGCTATTCATTAGATTCATGAACTAGAACTTGAAGAACAAGGGCTTAGCTTTAAGAATCATAACTTAGAATTGGGCATTCAATAGTCAATGAAAATGATAATAGATGAAGGGTTTCTACTTACCTAACCGATAGCTATAGATTGAAGTTTTCAAAGCAAAGAAAGCTTGAGTTTAAAGGGTCCAAATAGAGAGATGTGTGCTTGAGCTTGAAGTTGGAGACAACAATGAAGGTGCTTGCTTATTTTAAGACAAAGGGTGGGATTTGGTTACGGTGAAAGCCAAAACAAAGATGAGAACTCTTTCTTATTCTCTTGGAATGGTTTTAATCATAGCCCACCTCACCAAGGGCCAATGAAAAGCTTTCCATTTGGTGAAGGTAAGATTAAACTATTCATTTTCTATCATTTCATACCTTTTTACAATTCTAACGCAATCAATTGCCATCTTTCTAACATTTCAGAAAGTCCCACGTGATATGGGTGGCAACCAAGTAGGTGAGTCATCCTCAACTTTCAAACTTTTCAATTTAATCCTCAAAACAATTTTTGACAGGGACTCGTATCTATACCCTTCTGGCCGTATCGATACTGCTTGCTTAGGTTCGGTAAGTTAGTTAAGAAACAATTCAACCGTATCGATACAAGTCTTACTGTATCGATACGCCTAGCCAAAAAATATCATTTTCAACGAAACTCCTAACTATGAATAGGTCAATTAAGGTCCTTTAACAACAAAACTAACGCATAGTCAATATTGATAAAATATTTAAACTTCTCGGTGTAGGGTTTTCGATCGTCGGAACCTAATTCCGACTAGGCCAATTTTCGGGGTGTTACAATTCTCCCCCTTAAGAAAAATTCCTCCTCGAATTTTTACTTGTGATAGGGTTGTGATCATCCTCTTGTTTCTTGCCTCTCACATGGTAAATCTGCGTAGAAGCTTTGGATTCAAGTTGGTGTGATGCTTTGGATAAACCTTCAGGCTTTTCGAAGGATCCTTGTCTTTCTCCCTTACTTCGAAAGGATTGAATAGGAGATGAATTGGCCGACGCAAAAGTATACTTAATAGTGTTCTTAGGATAGTCATGAATGAGATGTCCCATCTCACCATAGAAGAAACAAGCTCCCGACTTCTTACGGCATTGTCCTTTAGGATGCCCGTGACGACAGAAGTTACGAATTGGAAACTTCGTTTCTTGCTTAGAGCCTTCAGCGCTCTCAGTAAAGTTGGCACTAGGAGAAAATTGAGTCACGGCTTGTGGTTTAGCAAGATATTCATACTGGGAAGGCCGTGAATACATATTCGTCTTGGAATCATGATGATTCCCTTTCTTGAAAAATTCAGAAAAATAAGATTCATCACGATGTCTCCTTTCAGACTTGTTTGACCCACTGGCCTTCTGAGTCTTTTGAGCACTTTCAGTAGCTTTTACCCTATCCACAAGGTTTTGGAAATCAGTTATGCACAAGGCCGTGAATATAGGACATAGTTCATCATTCAACCCGTTGATAAACATCATGTATTTTTCTTCTTATTTCTTGATATATTCAGCCCGATATCGGTAGTACTTGCAAAAATCTTGAATGTATTGCTCCACAGGTAGTATTCACTGATACATTTCTTTAGGTGACGCCTCTCAGCAAGGTAGTATTCACTGATACATTTCTTTCGAAAATCACGAAGGAAGAACTCCCAACTCACAACCTCTTCAGGGACTGTAAGAATCATATTCTCCCACCAATATAGTGCTTCGTATGCTAACAAGGAAAGGGCACATTCTAGCTTGTGTCATCGAAACACTATAGTTGCTTAGTCAGAATTCCTAGAGTATTTTCTAGCCAATACTCAACAATTTTAGGGTTATCATCATTCTGACGCGTAAAAGAGTAATCCCAGTATTAGGGTAACTTATCGATAGGGGCTCGGGTACTCGAAATAGCAATATTGTGCGATGAGGGAGTTTGCTTAACTCGCAACGAGGTTATTAACACTTTGAACATGTCAGCCATGTTCATATAGCATTCTTCTTGAGCAACTTGCATTCCACGCTCAGGATTTCGTACCGGAGGGTTCCGCGGAATCGGAGGATCCCTTCTTTTAACTTCCTCACCATGCATAGAAGAGTTAGCAATGTGATCGTCTATTCGAGCTTGAATGGAGTTAGACATCTATAAATAAAGAGATCGGATTAGCTGCAAGTCATAATATACAATAAAATAACTCCTAGGTGGCAAAGTAACACAATAATCAATACAATACACTTCGGTTTAGTCCTAGAATCGACTAAACTCTAGCTCTTCTACCACAATGTAACTACCCTTTCCCGACCTGGTCGAGGACAAGGGTTGGAGAATGCTACCGGAGAACGAACGGTGAACGGTGCGGTACAATTTCAATTACAACAATATTTAGTCAATATTATGTCTTTCAAATATTATACAATATCGAGCTTAGCTCATTTTATCCATTTGTATCCATGACTATTCAATTAGGACCAATTTCTAACTTTCACAAATTTTAGAGACTAAAATGCAAAATTTGATAATTTTAAGGCCCTTTTTGTAATTAGCTATAAAATACTGAAATTCAATACATTAATAGTGTTCCCGTAAATTTTCATGTCATTCTGATAACATTAACCCATCCGATTAGGCCTTACTAAATTCAATGACCACTATGTAAAACATTTAAAACTGTAGTTTAAGTTCTTTAACAGAATTAACTAACCCCGTATTGATACACCTAGATTCGTATCGATACACTTTATTTCCTAGACCTTATTGCCCAAGTCCGTATCGATACACCCCCTTTTGTGCATCGATACGTTCTGTTTAACCAGGTCCAAATATGCAAGGTCGTATCGATATAACTTGACCCGTATCGATACGCCTACCCTGTATTGACATAATTTAGCTGGTTTTTATTCAATTTAAATTGTTGAACGTTGTCCAAATACCATGAAATTTTACTAGTAAGTTTACATCCATTTAATCTACAAACATGTCCAATCTCATGTCAATATGAATCCATTTACCATGATTTCATCTCTTAAGGCCGAATATGCATATTAAGTCAAATTAAGCCAACACTAACATACCATTTAGACTCTCTAAGGTCAATTCAAAACATAGCCAATATACACATACCAAAATGGCCATAATTAACTAGTTCGACTACTTTGCCACCATTCTAGGAGTTCATAAGGACAACACACATTACGCTAAACTTGTGGTGACTTGCTGAACTTCCAGCTAGCTCCGATCTCTATCCAATACACTTTCTTAACCTGAAATGTGGAAGATGAGTGCATTAGACTTACATAGTCTAAGTGAGGTAGCCATAAACAATGAATGAGCGTGGTATGCATTCCAATATGCTTCAGCAACAAGTCTAACCATTCTAACAATAAGCATATGATTCAACATGGCATAATTATCATACTCCACATTTCTCATGGCATCAATAATCATTATAACAACAATAATCAATAGCATATTCATAGTTTAATATCATTTAACAATAGCAATACTTAATGGTTCCCTTGGATTGATTTCACGATATATGGATACACGAATTCCACATCTGCACCAATATCAATAATGGTCTAGTTATATTTCTTTTGCTACACCAATTTGACCAATACACATTAACATCCCTCCGCTGCACCACAATAAAGGTCGTAGCCTATACCCGTACCAATGAGCTCATGAATTCTATGGCATGCCAATTGTATCCAATACTTTCGATCCCAATGTTCAATATTCAATAATTCAATATCAATATATCAATAATAAGGGTTCAATGACAATAGCTCAATAACAATGATTCATAACTATAAATCAATAGCAATGGTCCAATAACAATATTCATGTATCAATGTTTCAATAGCTTAGCATAGCTATGCTTCAATGCTTTCCATGGCATCAATAACGATGTTTCGGACATGATTTCAATACAATACTTACCCATTCTTACCTATGTGACTTTCAATAGGGTTTTATGCAAAAACCTTCAATATAATGGTTAGCAATACAATGAGCAATAATCAATGATTCGAGATGGCACCTAGCCAACTCTCGAGATTCTGACTACACTCACCATGAATCCCGATTCTTTCAAGGCTCACGAATGGTAATCCCCTTATTCCTAATTTGTTTTGGAGATGATGGACTAGCTTCCTCCAATTCTTGAGCTAGGAAATTCAATAAGAAATTGTTACAATTAATATAACAATATCGATATTCATTTCTAAGCTTAGAATAGCCATTAGCTATTCATTAGATTCATGAACTAGAACTTGAAGAACAATGGCTTATCTTTAAGAATCATAACTTAAAATTGGGCATCAAATAGTCAATCGAATCGATAATAGAAGGAGGGTTTCTATTTACCCTACCGATAGCTATAGATTGATGTTTTCAAAGCAAAGAAAGCTTGAGTTTAAGGGGTCCAAATAGATAGGTGTGTGCTTGAGCTTGAGGTTGGAGACAAAAATGGAGGTGCTTGCTTATTTTATGACAAAGGGTGGGATTTGGTTATGGTGAAAGCTAAAGCAAAGATGAGAACTCATTCTTATTCTCTTGGAATGGTTTTAATCATAGCCCACCTCACCAAGGGCCAATGAAAAGATTTCCCTTTGGTGAAGGCAAGCTTAAACTATTCATTTTCTATCATTTCATACCTTTTTACAATTCTAAGGCAATGAATTGCCATCTTTCTAACATTTCAGATAATCCCACGTGATATGGGTGGCAACCAAGTAGGCGAGTCATCCTCAACTTTCAAACTTTTCAATTTATTCCTCAAAACAATTTTTGACAGGGAGCCGTATCAATACCCATATGGCCGTATCGATACGACTTGCTCAGGTTTAGTAAGTTAGTTAAGAAATAGTTGGACCATATCGATACAGGTCTTACTGTATCAATACACCGAGCCACAAATCAACATTTTCACATTTTCAACGAAACCCCTAACTATGAATGAACTTAATTAAGGTCCCTTGACAACAAAACTAACACATAGTCAATATTGATGAAATATTTAAACTTCTCGGTGTAGGGTTTCTGATCGTCGAAACCCAATTTCGACTAGGCCAGTTTTCGAGGTGTTACAAAGACACTTTTAATTAGGACCTCCTTCCCTCCCATAGAAAGGAAACGAACCCCCCAATTATCAGTCTTCTTGTTGAAACGATCCAAATAATAATAGAAAGCTTCCTTTTTACTTCTTCCTACCATAGTTGGCAACCCAAAGTATCATTCAGGATTAGATGATACACGAACCCCTAATATAGCTCCAATTTGTTCTCGAAGACCAACATCTATATTACTGCTATAAAAGATAAGGGACTTCTCAAAGTTTACCCTTTGCCCAGATGTGTTTCCATAAGCAGCCAAAACCTGTTTAAGGTTATTTGCAGAAGATACTGATGCCTCATTGAATAGTATGTTGTCATCAGCAAACAATAGATGTCCCACATCAAACTTCTGTCGACCAATTGTTACCCCTTTGATAGACTTAACCCGATTAGCTTCATTTAACAGAATTGATAACCCTTCCGCGCATACTAGGAAGATATAAGGGCTCAAGGAATCTCTTTGTCTGATGCCACGAGTAGGTTTAAACTAAAACTATTCAACAAAAACAGCGACAGTTGCCATAAAATATTGAAAAAATCGTCAAGGATTTGATGTGTTTTGTTATGCATGTTTTAATTTGCTTAATCCCTTGGATTATATGGGCAAAGATAGTTGGCAAAGAAGAAATTAAACCCCACCAACCGGCATAAACACATCACATGCACAATAATGTGGTCTAAGCACCCCTGAAAACGAATCTAATTTTCCTAATTACCTACAGCTTAAGCTTATAGGTTTTTGAAAGGGATGTCAACTTTCTCCCTTACTATCATTGATTCAATCATGAGCTCTTAAAAAGGGAACCCCTTGGCATTGCCATGAAAGATCCTCCCTTTTTGTACACAACTTGAAACTTTATTATTATTTTTGGACCCTTAAGGGACTGATCTTCCATGGGCAAAATCTCATATAATCCCATAACATCTAGACCAGTAGTCTCCCCGGTGGCGAAATTTGGTGATAGTGTTTAGGGTGACCAACTTAAAACATTAAAAAAAGCTTAGAGGTTTAAATTAAATTTTTCAAAATTTTTGAAGGGTTTCACTTTACTTTTTTTAAAAAAAATTTGGGGCTTAGGATTTCATTAAGAACATTAAAAATTTTTGAAGCTAAATCGAAATTTTTAAAAATTTTGTAAAGATCAAATTAAATTTTTTAAAAATTTTAGGATCTAAGTAATAATTTTTTAAATTTTGGGAGGGACTTAATCCGACAAGTCCCATTGTGTTTTACCCCCGAGTCTCCCTCTTCTTACCAAATCTATTCAAATTAAAATCAAATTATTGGATATATATTGTTTTGAATGGATTCATTTTTTTATTTTTATAAATGAATGGATTCATTGTTTATACAAGACTCGCCTATTTTTCTTTAAAGAAAAATAAACAGATTTAAATGATAATGATCAGTGCATTAATAACATACACATTAAAACTCTTGTTTTATGTTATACATTCATGTTTTGGTTCATATCCTGTCCAATCCGTACACGTACTCAACATTATTTAGATTTGCTATATTGATGTCTAAATCAATGAAATCTGTTTATTAACAATTAACATATATACTACCTTATAATTGCCCAATAAATATCCAGTAAAAAAGCGAATGATGTTTATCCTAAGAGACACGGGTTTAAATCGTTTTGTTTACGGGGTATATGTGCATTATCAAGAGGTAAAAAATATGTATAAACAAATATTACTTTGTAATCACCTTTAAATTATTAAAAAAATAATTAACATATATACGATGTGTGTGCCTAGGATTTTCTAATTTTCTTTATTACCAATTAATATTGAACAGTGTCTTATATTAGCACTATAAGAATTATATTAAAATATACTCTCCGTCTTTGTACTCTTTGTATATTTAGGATTTAGTTCTTTCTACTTTTATTTTTAAGAATTTAGTCCCTATTGTAATACCCTAATTTTGTCTGGGTATACTGTGTATATATATATATATATTTCTTTAAATAAAGCCAAATAATAAATGATATAAATAATAGTTTATTAAATAAAAATAAATGTCCATTAGTACAATTTAAATACCCATTATACACTATATGAGTTCACTTTTACATACAAAAAACATTATAAGTCCACAAAAATGATATCATGCCCAAAATACAAGCCATTCCCACCCAAAACCCATGCTTATCGGGTAAAGAAGCAAAAAAAAAAAAACACATTTGGCCCGCCAAAATTGTCCACGTGGCGCCCTAGAAGTGGTTCATTCAGCCATCACATGGATTGAGCTCCTTGCTGACGTCAGCGCCTGCATCACCCTATAAATAGGGAGAGAGAGAAGGTCAAATTCAATTAATCACCATCATAATTACCCATTATTAAAACAAGAGATATAATAAATACAATGAGAGAGAAAGGGCATTTGGGGAATCTCACCTTACATCGGGAAGTCAAATGGCCGGGAATTAAGGAGCTACCAGAGACCGATCGTCACTGGAAGCGGAGAGGTCACTAGAGATTTCAACCGGTGCCATGAAACCAGTTCGTCACTGGAAGCGCCATTGTGACCAGAAAGAGGATTTCAGCACCGTTTCAGACACTACCGTAAAGTTGAATCAACACCGAGAAGCCGAAGGGACCATCGAGGCCGGAGAAGAAAGCTGAAGTCGTGAAACTATTGTTGAAAGGTATATCTTCATCCTGTTCCTCATTTTCCTGCATTAAAACATGAAAATAGTTAGATCAGAAGCAAAATAATGTAAAAACAGTGGTAAAAAAAGAGGAGATCGAGAACTTAGCTTGTGGTTGCCGGCGGAGTTTGGTTTCGAAGGGGGTGAAGAGGGTTGAGTTTTTGTGTTAGATTTAGGGTTTAGCTTCGAAAAGGAGAAATTTTGGAAATTTTTAGGGTTCCGGCCAGCGGCCGAAAATCGCCACGCGACAGTCGGCCTGAAGGGACAGAGGTCGGAGTAGAATAAGCAATTCCTGGCAAACGGTTGGTGGTTATCAGAGTTAGCGGTGGAAGATCAAGGCGGTGGGGCTAGCGGCGGAGCTAGGCCGAAATTCTTTAGTTCTTCCAATTTCGGATGAACTCGTGACGAACATACAAAAAAAAACATGCTCTTTGATTCGTTTGGATCTCAAATACTGGGCAATAAGGCGTTTATTTCAGAGGAAATGAGGATAGAGAAAGGGTAGTGAGAGAGTGGGCTAGTGGGAAATAACTGAGCCAACTCGATTTTGGGGTTTTACAACACGGGCAAAACGGTGCCGTTTTGGGCACCAAGTTTGGCCTAACCCGCATCATTGGATTGGGTCAGATCTATTGACCTGTGCCCTAGTTTTAGGTTTTCACATTTTGGGCTTTTCAGTTTTCTTTTTTATTCAATCTGGTCCTAGTGGCTTGTAATTTGACACTCATATTTTAATAATAGTTCAATTCAGTCCCTAATTGCAGTTTAATTTATCTTAATTACTTTAAATTATATGTATGATGCATATTTTAAATTAGCATTTAGTATGATTGTTTAGATAATTAAGTCATTTAGTTAATTAATTGTTAGAGCCTTAACAGTATGTTCTTTAATTAAATCAAATAATTTAAATAGGTGAAACAATTTTACAAAAAAATGATTATTAAATGGAAACTTTAAAGTCCTAAGTTGGTTAGTGTTTCATTGTAATGAGATATTAATCAAATGGGGCTTTTTAGTAGAATATTTAATATTTCATTTGAATTTAGAACATGTAATTACATAGTTAATAAAATTAAAATTGAATTAACGATAGGTTTAAATAATTAGAGTCATTAATCAAAATAGGAATATTATCGATTTAGGGTTTAATATGGATAGTACCCAAACAATTGGATGTTATCTCATAAACACCCTAAATTCAATAATATTCATAGTTTATTAAACAAATTTAATTAATTAGAGCCCCTATTAAGTTAGAACTTAAAATTAACAAGAAAATAATCGAACATGAAAAAAACCCTTCTATGTTGGGATACATTTTTGAATATGAATCTAAATATTCTAAAGTAACTGAATGTTTCCGAACTCATATTCGTTCAAAAATGTATTTCCTTATAAAAGGATACCTTCATTTGGAATGAAAATTCATTTAATGATTAAGGATTAAGTTAAATTTAAATTATTGTTTGAAATGCCAAAATGCCACAAAAAAGTACCGATAACAGGCGTTTGTGGGGGGTGCTAATCTTCCCCACACGTAACCGACTCCCGAACCCAAATTTTAAAGAAACGAATCTCTGGTTGTTTTATGGTGTCCGATCTACCAAAGTAACCGGTGGCGACTCTGAATTGAGTTTTAAGAACAAATAAAAGAAAATCTGATGTAATACGAAGAACCTTAATTTTCAAGATTAAATTAAAAATGAACAAAAACTCTATTTTTTTTAAAAAGAATCAATCGTCAAGCCATTTTCACACTTCCGTTTAAAAAATGGTCGCGACAGCTTGGCGACTCTGCTAGGGACTTAAAATTGAATTAATTTCACGTGGCATTTTGGCATATCAAGCAATAATTTGAATTAATTTTTTCTAAAAATTGTTGGATGAATTTTCAGGAAGAATGTAGGTAGTTTTTGTGTATGATATATCATTCATTCATGCATAAGCTCTCTACTCGGGCTTTTCACCCTTGAGTGGGAGCGAGACATGATCTGACGTGAGGCTCTCTACCTCCGAGTTCAAAATTTTTTCTTTCTTTTGATATACTAACCTTATGCACCTTTGGGCCTACGCCTCTATTATAAGGGACTTATACTACCGAATCGATGTCTTGCTGTCGCTGTAGACAGTAACGACAGTTCGAGAACCTAGAGTCTATAACACAACCAACATTCTATTATCTAGAAACCCACCCCACTAAAGCCAGACATGGACCTAGGACAGAGGGCTATCGGTTTAAATACTTTTCTCTGGTTATTTTCTTGGCTTATTTTGAATTGTTTTTATTTATCAGCAATTTAATTTTTGCTTACATAATTAATTTACCATACAGACTCGTTTCTTTTGTTTTTGTTTTGTTTTGCATTTTTGCACCGCATCTTTATTACATAGATGTATTGATTCAAAAGTAGTTATCATTAGAAAAGGATCATGATAGGTAAGAGGATTCGTAATCCGATAGAAAAGAGTGCAAATATGAGGCAGTGTCCGGGACAAGTCACGAAAGAAATGAAGGGTAGTTCATCCAAGGGTCATACATCTGATTATGCTAGTGCTGATACTGACAAAAATGAGATACAAAAACTGAAAAGACAAATTGCTGAGATGATGACCATGATGACGGCTATGACCAAAGAAAAGGACATACTGAGTTGAAAGGAGAACCAAACAAAATAAGTACTTGTGTAATCAGCCGGGTCCATGCACTGTTACAATTTGCATTAATAAACCAATGAGAGGTGTAAGTAGGTTAAACGCCGAGAACTTGATGAAAGGCCAAGTAGAAGCCCAAGTGGAAGATAATGGAGGTTCTTTAAATCCAATTCCAGTGTCATATACGGAGCTACTTTATGTATTTCTGGAGAAGAATCTTGTGGTCCGAGTTTCATCTAAGTCCAAAATATTTTCTTATCCCGAGGATTATGAGACAATATGTGGCTATCATCAAGGAAGTTTAGACCATACTACTGATAATTACGAAGCTCTGAAGATCAAAGCTGGAAATCTCATCAGGGGAGGTATGCTGAGTTTTGAAGACGAAAAATCCAAATTTCCTAAAGGTCTGACAATTAACAGAATACATGAGACGCAAAAGCGAAAGAAAGCTTAACCCCATCGAAGTCAATTAACTATCCAGGAAAAAGTTTAGATTCTAGTCCCTTCAACTGATTGGAAGAAGACAAGAGATCACAAATTTCATTTTGACCCAATCCCTATTTCATACAAAGAACTATATTCTCAATTGTTGAAAGCCCGATTGGGGACCCTACAATTTGTCACATCTTTGCAACCTCCGTATCCAAAATGGTATGGTGCCAAGGTTCAATGTGTATTTCATGATGGAACTCAAGGCCATTCTATTGAAAATTGTGTCACCTTCAAATGCTGAGTCCAAGTTCTTTTGGAGCATGGAAAATGGAAATTTGAAACAAAAAGTTAGTTTGATTCATCGGTTTTATGGGAGACTCGAGATGAAAATACCTAGGGAAAGGGGCGTCAGTTTGAATATGAGGTTCAAATGAACAAGATAAGGTAAGAGAGAGAATGTTTGAATGAGGAGCTAAAAGCTTGCAATCCAGTCATCAAGAAATTTGTTCAATGCTCAAGAATGCTGGTTTGGGTGTGACTCTGGAACGGTCAAAGAAAAGAATTAAGGAACTGAAGCGTGAAGTTGAATACTAGAAAATGAGCTGTAAGGCAAATGAAAATTGAGTCAACATGCTCTCGTGTGATCTACATGCAATGGAAATACAACATAATATCATTATGAATGATTTAAGGGTTAGCGAAGCTAATCGAGAGATAGTAAAAATGTACATGCATATGTATGAGGATACTGTTATCAAGCTGAATGACAGTCAAGCTGAAAATGAAACACTAAAGAAGAGGGTAGATGAATACCATAATCTTACACTAATGTACAAAGATCTTGCTGATGATGTCAAGAAAGACTGTCAAGAAAGTGATGAGAAGCGGCATGTTCAATTTCAGAGATCGAGAATGAAGACACAGGAAAGAGACATGACATGAAAGATGTTGTTACTCAAGCACGAGAAGTGGCTCAACAAGTGGCAGACCTAGCTGATGTAGCGCTGAGTCAAAATATTGAAACAACATTAGATCACAGAGGAAAGCTGACTTGGCTCTTAGAGAAAGTTAGGAAGCTGTGAGTTAAAGCTCACCAATATTTGTAGTATCTAATATCTGATGTATTGAATCCTTTTTCTTCAATGAAAGTTTTTCTATGACAATCACTTTTGGAATCAATAACTCTTGCACTCATGCATTCATGCATTACATATTTATTAACATAACATTATCATTTAATATCATTGCATTAACATTCATGATTTGAAGTGGTCAGGATTTCAATGACAACAATCTGAGAATCAGTTAAAGTTTGGAAATCTGTTATCATGGATGAGGACGTGAAAGGAATTGAACAAGCTCAAGAAGGGTTGCAAGAACGAATGACCAAGCCTCAACAAAATGCGAAGAACCCCACTCCTATGCCATGTTTAACAATTTACCCCGGTGAATCTAACCCGAATGTAGGGGTAGGTTTTGCGAAGCCTATTATCTCAAGATCAAGACTCGAGCAGTTTGAAGATAAATATGCAAGGCTTGAGGAAAAGATTGAGTTAGGAAAAGGAGTCGGTGATTCCATATTTGATGCAAAAGAATTCTACTTAGTCCCTGATCTGGTTATTCTGCATAAATTCAAGGTTCAAATTTCGAGAAGTGTGATGGTTCTAGCTGTCCTAAAATCCATTCAGCAATGTTTTGTAGAAAAATGGAAGGAAACTTGGACGATGATAAACTGTTGATCCACTATTTCCATGATAGCCTGGTTGGGCCTGCTACAATATTGTATAACAGATTAAGTCATGAGCAGATTCGATCATGGGTTGATTTGGCCAAAGCATTCCTAGGGCAATACAAGTATGTTATAGACTTGGCTCCAGATCGCCAGTTTCTGCAAAGCATGAGTATGAAAGTCAGGGAAAGCTTTAAGGATTATGCATTGAGGTGGCAAGGAATGGTAGCCCAAATACAACCTCCCATGATAGAGGAAGAAGTATCTCTTATGTTTTGTCAAACTCTTCCATCTCCTTTCTTTGAGAGAATGCTTGCGAATTCAAGGGACACTTTTAGCGATCTCATGGTGATTGGAGAAGCAATAAAAATAGGGATCTGAAAAGGGAAAATAAAACCAAGATTTGAAGACCGTGATGATCAGGAAATGAAGCAAGAGAAATAGGTGAATGAATGTAATGTTCAAAGTTTCCAGAGTCGTAAGAGAAAGAGGCCAGCTAATTCATCAGGATGACCACAGAAAATTCCTCGAGCAAGTGCAAATATGGAGATATTTAGAGTATCCATTTCAGATTTATTGCCTCACCTTGTTGAACGACAACATATCACTCCTATGCCAATGAAGGTAGTGCCAAAGCCATCTGGCCATAGCTATGATCTAGAAAATGTTTATGACTTTCACATGGGGGCACCAGGACATGCTACCAAGAAGTGTAGGCCTTTGATGGAAGAAATCAAGAAACTAGTCAGTAATGGAGTCTTGACACGGGAAATAGTTCAACAATGGCAAGGAGTGAGGCAATTTGTTATACCCGCTGAAGAATCGGAAGGCCAGAATAAATGTTTCCAAGACTGTCTAGAATTCTAAGAAGTTTGTCTTAATCATGTCTTTGCATCATGTGGTTACAATCTACAGGAACCATCTTTGAAGTAATACATGGAAATAATTCTGCTACTTCTGGCCCGAAAATAGTAGAGATATTTTTCTAAGGGCACGTGTCATGTTTGCTGGTTTTCATTATAGGCCCCTAGATGCCAATTGCAAGATGCGATACTGATTATGGTACAAAGAACGATTGGATGTTGTGAAGACAATAAAGTGAAATTTATTTTTGGGTATACTCTTGACAACAAAGCAAGAAAAAGCAGATTACTATACCTTTGATGATGTTCGATGAGAAATCTTTGAAATTTATAAACAATGAAGTGGACTAGGCGATTTTAACCGAGTAGAGTTGCTTGAAATTGAATTTCTAAGCGTAGTATTTTATACCCTAAAAAATACAATAAGAGTGAGAAAGAAAAAGAGAGGAAAATGAGAAAAAGTGAACAAAAGAAAGAAAAAGAAAAGAAAGAAAAAAAAGAAAGAAAAAGAAGAAAAGGAAAAGAAAAAGAGAAAGGAAAGGAAAGAAAAAAAGAGATAGAAAGAAAGAAAAGAAGGAAGAAAAGAAAACGAGAAAAAGAAAAAGAGAAAAATAAATAGAGAAAGAAAAAAGAGAAGAAAAGGGAAAGAGAGGTAATGAACTATTGAATAAATAAGTCTCGGAGCATCCTGATGGAGCTGTAGGGGATGTCGACAAGTCTAATAAGGAGCTATGTTGCACATGTCCAATAACCAAGCGTCAGAGATGTATCTTTGAATACATGTGTATAATAATATATAATAATAGTTAATAACAATCAGAAGTACACATGCACTTATAGAATTCTATTCTTAGAATGATATTTTTGCACTCTATTGGTTAAACAAGTCTGGAAAGCTTGAACACATTTATGAATGGAAAAAGAATGAAGAGAATGGAAAAGGAGTTGTTTCTGACTGAATCGAGCAACGCGATAATCATAGGGTGTGAACCGAGTGATTTGGAAGAAATTTCATAACTTCAGACATCGTCACAATATTCATGAGTTATGCTACCCATGGGAGGGTTGAGGCTAAGATGCTCTTGCACTTGATATACAGGACATCCTATTCTATTTTCTTTCTTTATATTAAGACCCTGATTTTCTGGGTCTTGTAAGGTATCTTTCATTGAAATGTCGATCAACAAGCTGACATTTTTTTTCAAAACAAAAAGATTTCCTTGTATTTCTTTAAAGATAAACTTCAGAAAGCAAGATCATGGATGTAAATGATCAACCTAACATGGCAAAGATATAGCTGAGCATGAGACGCTCATCTGTTCGGCAGTTTTTTGGTCAAAAAGAAGAATCACCCATCAGGGGTCATCGTGAAGACAATGACAAGAATGCATATATCAGATAGTTTAGGAACTTAAAACAAGTTTCTACCATGAAGTTCTGGTTGATTTTGAAGTTAAAGAATGAACTTGATAAAGTTTAGAGACTGGAAGAAAGTTCAAGTACTTGAGATGTTTGCTCTCCCTAAAAAGATGAAAGAAGGGCAAATTCTACATAATGGGTTAAGAAACAAAGAGATTAGTGGGGCATCATGGTGCATAAGAGTCCAAATCAGAATAGACAAAAAGAGATACATAACTTGAAAGAGTTCGACTCCAAAATCTGCTCAAGAAGAAGATGAGCTTAAGAACAAAATCCAGGGGCAAATTTTGTCGGAGCATGAAAATAATAAGAACTTAAGAGATAAATCTCAAGAAGATCAAGTTGAACAAGACCTGATAAGAAAAAACAAAAGATCCCGACAATAAAATCTTGGGGCAAAGTTTGTTGCAGCATGAAGACAATAAGAGCTTAAGACAAAATGCAAGAAGATCAAGCAAGATTTGACAAGAAGAATCTCAAGAGATGATGTACAAAGACAAATTTCAAGAAGGCTAAGCTAAGCAAGATTTGAAAAGAAAAAATTAAGAAGATGAGGTGCTGCAACAACAGAAGTAGAAAATTCAATAAAAAAGCAAAAAAAAAAAAGATTAGAGTACATGATGCAACAGAAGTAGAAAGCTCAACGAGGAAGCAAAGAAGATCAGAGCTTATCCAAATGGACCTCAGTTGTCACAATTAATGCATCATATATAGTTAGGCATCCATAAGACATGATCATACTAACTCATGCATTCAAAACATTTTATACATTTTTGCAGGAATTTAAAAGATTCAGAAAGAAACGAGCAAGATTTCAATCTACAGCTTCAAGATTTGGGAAGAAGATCCAACAAAGAATTACAAAGTTTTCAATCCATTTGAAGAGATGGATTTCAACAAAGTTTTCAACCCGTTTGAAGATGCGGATTTCAGCAAAGTTTTTAATCTGTTTGAAGAGGCAGATTTCAACAAAGTTTACCAGTTCGTTTGTAGAAGCGGATTTCAGCAAGATTTTCTCATTATATGTACAAGTCATATAGTGCATTGCAATCCTAAATCCTTCGGGTCATAAATAAGTCCTACGGGCATGATGTTAAGTCCTTCGAGCCATCGCCTTCATGAGTGATGTTTGTTTGATTGCACATGAAAGGAAGTGCATTACAATTCTAAATCTCTTGGGTTATCAGTAAGTTTTTCGAGCATGATGTTAAGTCCTTCGGGCTATCGCCTTCGGGAGTGAGGTTTAATTGTTTGGACAAGAAAGGAAGTGCATTACAATTCTAAATCCTTCGGGTCATCAGTAAGTCCTTCAGGCATGATGTTAAGTCCTTTGGGCCATCACCTTCGGGAGTGATATAAAAATTTGTTTGTCTACACAAGAAAGGAAGTGTATTGCAATTCTAAAGCCTTTTGGTCATCAGTAAGCCCTTTGGGCATGATGTTAAGTCTTTCAGGCTGGTAACTTTAGAAATGATGAGAAGTTTTAGAATGTCATCATGGTAAGATAGTGGGGGCATGGTATCAACAAAGATATTAATCCTTGGGACCTTAATTTCTTAAAAAAAGAAAAAAAAGAAAAAAAATGGTACAAGTTACCAAGTTGAAAAACAAGATAGATCAACTTTGAGTTCAAATGAAGAATGTAATGTAATTTCCTAGTATAGAAAGAGATGGACCAATAGAGGAAGCAGCAGGAGATTTGATGCGAGTTACAGATTGAAAGATCAAGATACCATAGACGAAAAAACAAAAACTCTAAATATCTCAGCACTTCAAGTTAAAAATTAAAGATATTTCACACCACTTTAAGTTAAAATTTTATCAATTGACGATATTTGTTTTTGCAGGTTTCATATCTTCCCCAGAGGATGAGGTGAATCAACATTCCTAGCAAAGAGCATAAAGATCCTAATAAGAAGAGTTCGCCAGCAAAGATAGAGCTCCTAATGTGAAGATTTCACTCAGCAAAGAATGAATAGCTCATAATGTGAAAGTTCACTTAGCAAAGATAGAGCTCCTAATAAGAAAAGTTCGCCAGCAAAGATAGAGCTCCTAATAAGAAGAGTTCGCCAGCAAAGACAGAGCTCCTAATGTGAAGAGTTCGCCCAGCAAAGACAGAGCACCTAATGTGAAGAGTTCGCTCAGCAAAGAATAAATAGCTCATAATAAGAAGAGTTTGACAACAAAGAGTATAGAATTCCTAATGAGAAGAGTTCTCCCAGCAAAGATAGAATTCTTAATGAGAAGAGTTAGTTCAGACCCTATGGTTACCCTTGACATGAGGATTGAGAGGATCTAAATGAGAAGAACTTGTTCAAGATTCTAGAAGGGAAGAAGGAAAGAAAGTTTGTGAGAATAAGACCTTGCAGCTCAGAGCAATAGCTGACAAGTTCGGAAAAACTTTGTGTCTTTTCAGTCTCTGCCCTATTCCTGTTCTACAGCAATGAGCAAAGAGGGGCAGCTGTAAAACCCTAATTTTGTCTGGGTATACGTATATATATGCAAATATTTCTTTAAATAAAGCCAAATAATAAATAATATAAATAAAAATTTATTAAATAAAAATAAATGTCCATTAGTATAATTTAAATATCCATTATACATTATATGAGTCCACTTTTACATGCAAAAAACATTATATGTCGACAAAAATGATATCATGCCCAAAATACAAGCCATTCCCACCCAAACCCATGCTTATCGGGTAAAGAAGCCCAAAAAACATATTTGGCCCGCCAAAATTGTCCACGTGGCGCCCTAGAAATGGTCCGTTCAGCCATCACATGGATTGAGCCCCTTGCTGATGTCAGCACCTACATCACCCTATAAATAGGGAGAGAGAGAAAGTCATATTCAATTAATCACCATCATAATTATCCATTATTAAAATAAGAGATATAATGAATACAAGAAGAGAGAAAGGGCATTTAGGGAGTCTCACCTTACATCGGGAATCCAAATGGCCAGAAATTGAGGAGCCACCGAAGATTGATCGTCACCAAAAGCGGAGAGGTCACCGAAGATTTCAATCGATACCGTGAAACCAGTTCATCGCAGGGAAGCGCCATTGTGACCAGAAAGAGAATTTCAGCATCATTTCAGACACTGTCGTAAAGTTGAATCAACATCGAGAAGCCGAAGGGACCATCGTGGCCGAAAAAGAAAGTCAGAGTCGTGAAACTATTGTTGAAAGGTATATCTTCATCCTATTCCTCATTTTCCTGCATTAAAACAAGGAAATAGTTAGATCGAAAACAAAATAATGTAAAAATAGTGGTAAAAAAGAAAGAGATCGAGAACTTAGTTTGTGGTTACCGGAAGAGTTTGGTTTTGGAGAGGGTAAAGAGGGCTGAGTTTTTGTGTTAGATTTAGGGTTTAGGTTCAAAAATGGGAAACTTTTGAAATTTTTAGGGTTTCGACCGGTGGCCAGAAATCGCCACACGTCGACTGGCTGGAAGGGATGAAGGTCAGAGTAGAATAAGTAGTGGCCGGCGAACGGTTGGTGGTGACGGAGTAAGGCGGTAGAAGATCAAGGCGGCAGGGCTAGCGGCAGGGCTAGCGGCGAAGCTAGGCTGAAATTCTTGAGTTCATCCAATTTCAGATGAACTCGTGACGAACATACTCAAAAAACATGCCTTTTGATCCGTTTAGATCTCAAATACTGGGCAATGAGGCGTTTATTTCAGAGGAAATGAGGACATAGAGAGGGTAGTGAGAGAGTGGGCTAGTGGGAAATAACCGAGCTAACTCGGTTTTGGGGTTTTATAACCTAGGAGAAATGGTGCCGTTTTGGGCACCGAGTTTGGGCTATGTCACACCCCAAAAACTGGTCTAGTCGGGGTTAAGTTCCAGTGATCGAATATTTTGTACCGGTTAAATAATTAGCCCGATCTTATGCCTAATTTGAAGTAATAAAGGTTATTCGAGCTAACCATATCAGTTTATTATTATTAGTATTATTATTATTATTAAAAAAGAGAGAAATGTCGTGAGTGGGGGGGCCATGGCTAATTTCTTCAATTGAAGGAATCGGCCATAAGCCTCCACGTTGGGGAAACATGGCACAACTACAACCCAAGGTGGCATGTTACCACCACGTGGACAAGGCAAAATGGGCATTATGCCCAAAATGAGCCACAACAACATGGGGAAATTAATTTTGGGAGCCATACAATTTAGTATAAATAGGGGAGTTTATGCATAAGAAACATAGAAAAAAAATAAGAAACAAATAAACGGTTTAATGATAGGTTGGTAAGCTCGAGTTTTCCGGTTTGACAATTCGAGTCATTGCTATCAATTGGCTCAAGGGGTTGATACAGAACAACTGTCATCTCTTCCGAAATCCAAGAATAAAGGCGTTGTTATCCGAAAGTCTTAAAAATATCAGGTTGTCGAGGTGAGTGTAGCTGTGTCAAGGGATAGGCTCAGTGACATCCCGTTGCATTATTTTGTAGTAATGTTTGTATTCGTTTAAGGGCTCCCGTAGAGCAACTACGTTGAATTGGATTGGCAAATCCGGTAAGTACCTGCATTGCTTTGATATGTGCAAATATGAATATGATATGCTATATGTATGTGATATATGAAATTAATATGAAATGTGACATGATATGGAGTTAAGGCTTATTTTGATATGATATGACTTGAAAAATATGGAATATGTGAATTTATGTAATTATGGACATTGGATACAATTGGCATACCATAGGATTATTGATCTCGGTTAAGTAAGGGAGGACTACGGTTCCAGGGCTACACCAATATGAGGGGGAAATAAGGTCGGCTGTGTAAGGGATATATCTCCGAAGCTACGGCTCAAGGGCTACAACCCATTCTTCATTATGTGTTGGTGTACAGGGGAATCCGTGTATCCAATGATAGCTAATGTGATATGTGCCTATGAATTGTGCTATGACAATATGATTATGATATGACTATGTGACATGTAATATGTGAATATAGAAAGTATGAGAATATGTGCAATAAGTATGAATTATGCATAGCTTATTATGACTACATGTATATTTGATTATCATGCATTTCATAATATTAATCATTCATTGTAATTGTTATAACTACCCCACTAGGCTATATAAGCCTAACATGTGTGTCTCATGCATTTTCAGGACCTTGAACAATTCTGAGCTTTGATCGTGTTGTTGCGGTTGCAAGTCACATCCCTGCCATATATGTATGTTATCTTTTGCTATAAACTCCTAGTAAAGTGGCATATGGACCAGCTTGTTTTGTATAAGCCTTCTAGAATTGTATGATGACTTGGTAATATGGTTTGTTGTATGCTTAGATTTGGATAGGTTAAAATGGTTAAAAAGTGCCTAAAATGAGTATAAGGTGAAAACTTGGTAAATGAATTCCGAACGCCCAAAAATGTAATGTACCAATAGGAACATGGTTTGTAAGTGTACTGGTAAAATTTGGTAAGGTTTGGAAATCACCCGATAGGTTAATCCGAATGACAAAACAGTTTTGAACAGTTTACAAAATGGTCACTAAATATTGTATCGTCTAATCAGATAGGTAAATGACCTCCGTTATTGATGAAATTTCACAGGCTAATAATTAGTAAGATTAATTTTAGTGTGATAACCTGAATTTCAGCTAAGGACCCTTAATTTGTAAAACTTACAATTTAGTCCCTAAAATTCGAAAAGGTTTAAAATTGACCCCAACTCCGATTAAGTTTAGTAACAAACAAAGTGGATAAGTCTTAAGATTAATCAATATGATACTTAGATTAGGTTTTGAACTCTGAAACTTTTTTTGAACCTCTGATTAGTCTTCCGATAATACTATTCGCCTCGGATCTCTACCAGATAGAGAAGGGGGTGTTACAATTGTGGTATCAGAGTCTAGGTTTAGTCGATTCTAGGACTAACCAGACATCCGTTATTAGTTTGTGTCTGCATATTCCACTTAGGAGTTTTTTTGTATATGTTATCCGCGACTTGCAATTGACACGATCTAACCTTTCTTGTTTAATTAGATTTAAGAATGTCTGCGCCTAACGATAGACGTGTTGCAATAGAAACACGTCCAGGTTCTACGTATCCCTTTATTAGTGAACCGTTGATTAAAAAAAGTATGCTCTAGAATCTGAACCAGTTACTTCTAAAGTTATTGTCTCTAACCCAGTAGGAGACAATATGGTTATACGAATAATCTATAGAGCTTGTCCCCTAAGGATCCAAGGGATCCCATTTCTGGCCAACTTGATGGCTTTACCCTTCCATGAGTTCGTTCTCATTCTGGCCTCGATTAGCTAGCTGAACATCAAGCATGGGTGGATTGTTTAAAGAAGAAATTATATTTTCGTAGACTCGGTAAGGAGAGCATAACCTTGATGAAGTCCGAAACCGAGCCTAAAAAGAGCCTCGTGTATGCCATAGAGTTTAAGAAAGATTTGAAAATCAAAGACGTACTTATGGTGAAAAAATTTCCATATGTGTTTCCCGATGAACTTTTGAGACTCCCTCCCACCCGTGAAGTTGAGTTCGGGATAGAAATACAACCTAGAACTACTCCGGTCTCCACTACTCTGTATAGAATGGCTCCGGTGGAGTTGAAGGAGTTAAAAACTCAAATTCAAGACCTTTAAGATAAAGGATTCATCAAACCGAATTCCTCACCCTGGGGAGCACCGATTTTGTTCGTCAAAAAGAAGGATGGATCAATGCGTCTATGCATTGACTATCGTCAATTGAATAAAGTGACGATCAAGAATAAGTACCCACTTCTGAGGATAGATGACCTCTTTGATCAGTTGAAGGATGATTCTACCTTTTTCAAGAAAGATCTTTGATCCAGATACTACCAAATGCTGGTAAAGGAGACTGATGTTCCAAAGACTACCTTTCGAACTAGATATGGTCACTATGAATTTTTGGTGATGCCTTTTTGGGCTTACGAATGCACCTGCAGCCTTTATGAATTTGATGAATCGTGTATTCCAGCCCTATCTTGATAAGTTTGTGGTTGTCTTTATAGACGGCATTATGAGCTATTCCAAAGACTCAGCTTCCCATAAAAAATATATCCAGATTGTGCTTCAAACCCTCCGGGAAAAACAACTCTATGCTAAGTTCAGTAAATGTGAATTCTGGTTATCCAAAGTATCTTTCCTTGGCTATGTGATCTCTTCCACAGGAATCCAGGTAGACCTAGAGAAGATCCAAGCAATCCTTGACTGGACTCCTCCGAATAATGTGGGAGAAGTTCGTAGTTTTCTGGGCCTTGCAGGCTATTGTCGTAGATTCATTAAGGTATTCTTATTGCTTGCAGTACCGTTAACAAAGCTTCTCTGCAAGAATACTCCTTTTGTGTGGATTGTTGATCAGCAAAGGACTTTTGACCAGCTCAAGCAAGTCCTTACTCATGCCCCTATGTCAGTGCAGCCTGAGTCGGGCAAAGATTTCACCGTGTACAGTGATGCATCCCACCTGGGATTAGGTTGTGCTCTGATGCAAGAAGGCAAATTCATAGCTTATGCCTCACGTTAACTCAAGCCTCATGAGTTGAACTATCTGACTCATGATCTGGAACTTGCCGTAGTTGTGTTTGCTTTGAAAATTTGGCGGCATTATCTCTATGGTGAGAAGTGTTACCTATACACTGATCACAAAATCCTAAAGTACCTCATGACTCAGAAAGAGCTAAACCTTCATCAACGCCGATGGATGGGGCTATTGAAAGATTATGATTTAGTCATTGACTACCATCCCAGTAAAGCTAATGTGGTAGCTGACGCTCTTAGCCGGAAGCCCACTTCTTCTCTGAGATGCTTGAATGCTCACTTCCGGCTCAAGAAGCATGGTAAACTGTTAGCCGAGTTAAGAGTTCATTCGACCATTGTATCTCGAATTAAGGCACTCTAAGAAACTGATGAGGAGTTGCAACCCCTTATTGCTAAGGTCAAGGATAGCTCAGATCCTGATTTTGCTTTGAATTCTGAAAGGTTACTGTGTTTCCGTAACCGCATGTGTGTTCTCGATGATGACAATCTTCAGAACCAAATCCTAAGTGAAGTTCATTCTAGCCATTTCTCTGTTCACCCTGGAGCTATCAAAATGTACAAAGATCTGAAGGAAATCTATTGGTGGTTCGGTATGAAGAATGAAATCATGGACTAAGTAGCTTGGTGTTTAACTTGCCAATGAGTCAAAGCCGAGCATGAGGTACCTATGGGTCTTCTACAGCCCATTGAACTTCCACAATAGAAATGGGAACGTATCACAATGGACTTCGTAAGTAGTCTACCTTTGACTCCGAAGAAAAATAATGCCATTTGGGTCATTGTGGACTGATTTACCAAGCCTGCTCAATTTCTTCCAGTAAAAATAGATTCCAACTTTCCTAAGCTCGTGTAGTTGTACATCCGTGAAGTTATTCGTTTACACAGAATTCTGGTATCTATCATCTTCGATCGTGATCCACGATTTACGTCTCAGTTTTGAAAGACCTTACACGAGGCCTTGCGAATGCGAGTGCATCTTAGCACTGCTTTCTATCCTTAAACTGACGGCCAATCTAAAAGGGTTATTCAGATTTTGGAAGACGTGCTCCGAGCATGTGTCATTGACTTGGGAATATGTGGGAGAAATCCCTACCCTTGGTCGAGTTTGCTTACAACAACAGTTACCAGGCTTCAATTCAAATGGCTCAGTATGAAGCTCTCTATGGAAGGAGGTGTAGAACTCCTCTTTGTTGGACTGAACTCGGTGAAGGCAAGATGCTAGGTCTTGACTTACTTTGGGAAACCGAAGAAAGGACTACCATTATCTGTGATCGGCTTAAGGCTACCTTTGACCGACACAAGTCCTATACCGATTTGGGTAGGAGAGATATCCAGTACGAGGTTGGTGAGAAGGCCTTCCTCAAAGTATCTCCGTGGAAGAAGATTCTTGTTTTGGAAATAAAGGAAATCTAAGTCCTCGCTTCATTGGTCCATTCAAGGTGATTAAAAAGGTTGGACCTATTGCTTACCGATAGGCCCTCCCCGAAGAGTTAAGTCAGATTCACAATGTTTTCCACGTGTCTATGCTACGCAAGTACCGGTCAGATCCTTCCCATATGATTGAACCGGAATTTGTGGATATTTAATCTAATATGACGTGCGAGGAAGAACCTGTTCAGATCTCCGCACGAGAGACCAAGAGGCTTCGTAACAAGACTGTGCCCTTAGTGAAAGTTTTGTGGCGAAGTCATTCCGTTGAAGAGGCAACATGGGAACCCGAGGAGACTATGCAGAAACAGTATCCTCATCTGTTCGCTGGAAATGAAAATTTGAGGATGAATTTTCTTAAGGGGGAGAGTTATCACACCTCAAAAATCAATCTAGTCAGGGTTAAGTTCCGGTGATCAAATATTTTGTATCGGTTAAATAATTAGCTCGATCTTATACCTAATTTGAAGCCATAAAGGTTATTCGGGCTAACCATATCAGTTTATTATTATTATTATTATTATTATTATTAAAAAAGAGACAAATGTCATGAGTGGGGGGCGGGGCATGGCTAATTCCTTGAATTGAAGGAATCGACCATAATCCCTCACGTTGGGGAAACATGGCACAACTACAGCCCAAGGTGGCATGTTACCACCACGTGGCCAAGGCAAAAGGGGCATTATGCCCAAAATGAGCCACGACAACATGGGGAAATCAATTTGGGGAGCCGGCCAATTTAGTATAAATAGGGGAGTTTATGCGTAAGAAACATAGGAAAAAAATAAGAAACAAATAAATCGGTTCAGTGATAGGTTGGTAAGCTCGAATTTTTTGGTTTGACAGTTCGAGTCCTTGCTATCAATTGGCTCAAGGGGTTGATACAGAACAACTGTTATCTCTTCCGAAATCCAAGAATAAAGGATCCGTTATTCAAAAGTCTTAAAAACATCGGGTTGTCGAGGTGAGTGTAGTTGTGTCAAGGGATAGACTCGGTGCCATCTCGTTGCATTATTTTGTAGTTATGTTTGTATTTGTTTAAGGGCTCCCATAGAGCAACTATGTTGAAGTCGATTGGTAAATCTGGTAAGTACCTGCATTGATTTGATATGTGCAAATATGAATATGATATGCTATATGTATGTGATATATGAAATTAATATGAAATGTGACATGATATGAAGCTAAGGCACATTTTGATATTTGATATGATATGACTTGAAAAATATGGACTATGTGAATTTATGTAATTACGAACATTGGATACAATTGGCATGCCATAGGATTATTGAGCTCGGTTAAGTAAGGGAGGACTACGGTCCAGGGCTACGGCCTATATGTGGGGAAATAAGGTCGGCTGTGTAAGGGATATATCTCCGGAGCTACGGCTCAAGGGCTACGGCCCATTCTCTGTTATATGTGTTGGTATACATGGGAATCCGTGTATCCAATGGTACCTAATGTGATATGTGCCTATGAATTGTGCTATGACAATATGATTATGATATGACTATGTGACATGTAATATGTGAATATGAAAGCATGAGAATATATGCAATAAGTATGAATTGTGCATAGCTTATTATGACTACATATATATTTGATTATCATGCTTTTCATAATATTAATCATTCATTGTAATTGTTATAACTACCTCACTAGGCTATGTAAGCCTAATATGTTAGTCTCATGCATTTTCAGGACCTTGAACAATTCCGAGCTTTGATCGTGTTGTTGCGGTTGCAAGTCACATCCCTGCCATATATGTATGTTATCTTTTTCTATAAACTCCTAGTAAAGTGGCATATGGACCAACTTGTTTTGTATAAGCCTTCTAGAATTGTATGATGACTTGGTAATATGGTTTGTTGTATGCTTAGATTTGGATAGGTTAAAATGGTTAAAAAGTTCCTAAAATGAGCATAAGGTGAAAACTTGGTAAATGAATTCCGAACGCCCAAAAATGTAATGTACCAATAGGAACATGATTTGTAAGTGTACCGGTAAAATTTGGTAAGGTTTGGAAATCATCCGATAGGTTAATCCGAATGACAAAACAATTTTGAATAATTTACAAAATGGTCACTAAATATTGTATCGTCTAATCAGATAGGTAAATGTCCTCCGTTAGTGATGAAATTTCACAGACTAATAATTAGTAAGATTAATTTTAGTATGATAACCTGAATTTGTAAAATTTACAATTTAGTCCCTAAAATTCGAAAAGGTTTAACATTGACCCCAACTCCGATTATGTTTAGTAAAAAAAAGTGGATAAGTCTTAAAGAATAATCAATATGATACTAGATTAGGTTTTGAACTCTGAAACTTTTTCTGAACCTCCGATTAGTCTTCCGATAACACTACCGACCCAGATCTCTACCAGACCGGGAAAGGGGTGTTGCAGGCTAACTTGCGTCATTGGATCGGGTCGGATCTGTTGACCTGCACCCTAGTTCTAGGTTTTCACACTTTGGGCTTTTCAATTTTCTTTTTTATTCAATCTGGTCCTAGTGGCTTGTAATTTGACACTCATATTTTAATAATAGTTCAATTCATTCCCTAATTGCAGTTTAATTTATCTTAATTACTTTAAATTGTGTATGATGCATATTTTAAAATTAGCATATAGTATGATTGTTTAGATAATTAAGTCATTTAGTTAATTAATTGTTAGAGCCTTAACATTAGGTTCTTTAATTAAATCAAATAATTCAAATAGCTGAGACAATTTTAGAAAATAAATGATTATTAAATGGAAACTTTGAAGTCCTAAGTTGGTTAGTGTCTCATTATAATGAGATATTAATCAAATGGAGCTTTTTAGTAGAATATTTAATATTTTATTTGAATTTAATAGTAATCACACATAGTTAATTAAATTAAAATTGAATTAAGGATAAGTTTAAACAATTAGTTATTAATCAAAATAGGAATATTGTCGATTTAGGGTTTAATATGGATAGTACCCAAACAATTGGGTGTTATCTCATAAACACCCTAAATTCAATAATATTTGTAGTTTCTTAAACAGATTTAATTAATTAGAGCCCCTATTAAGTTAGAACTTAAAATTAACAAGAAAATAATCGAACATGCATAAAAATCTTTTATGTTGGGAGACATTTTTGAATATGAATCGAAATATCCTAAAGTAACTGGATGTTTCCAAACTCATATTGATTCAAAAATGTATTTCCTTATAAAAAGATACCTTCATTTGAAATGAAAATTCATTTAATGATTAATGATTGAGTTAAATTTAAATTATTGTTCAAAATGTCAAATGCCACGTGAAATTAATAAGGTACCGATAACGGGCGTTTGTGGGGGTGCTAATCCTTCCCCACACGTAACCGACTCTCGAACCCAAATTTTAAAGAAACGAATCTCTGGTTGTTTTATGGTGTTCGGTCTACCAAATTGACTGGTAGCAACTCCAAATTAATTTTCAATAACAAATAAAAGAAAATCTGATGTAATGCGAAAAATCTTAATTTTCAAGATTAAGCTAAAAATGGACAAAAACTCTAATTTTTTAAAAAAGGAATCAATAGTCAAACCATTTTCACACTTCAGTTTAAAGAATGGTCGCAACACCTATACTTCTTGAATTTCAAGTTAATAACTTCTTTTTATTTTAAAATGTCAAATCAATGAATTTAGCGATTTTTTTGAAAACAATAGAATTACTTAAATTTAAACGTGCAATGAGCACAAAAACTTGTAGCATATTTTAACCACAGTTTAAACCCGACCGAAAATCAATTTAGTAGACACAAGATATTTAATAAACATTCAAATAATATAATAAATATGTTATGATAGATTTAAGTATGGTTTGCCTCTTGTTCCATGCATGTGTCATAAGATTTTGATGTATCGAATAATTTGTAACATGTTTATGCTTACGCAACTATGAGTGCATATTGAGTTGAACAGCTCACAAACAGGTCGAACTTGACTCAGTCAATATTCGACTCAAGTTGACTCGACTCAAATTCGAGTTCTACTTGAGATCATAGAGAGTCAAGTCGAGCAAGACTCTACTTGACTCAATAAGTTCGTGAGCAGCTCGTTATTATTTTTTTTATAATTTTTATGATATTTTGGTGTCTACGTCAAAAAAATTGTTTCAAGCAGTTTAAATACTAATTGAAAACTCTAAAAAAGTTCAAAAATTAAATTATTATAATTAGTCTTTCCTTCTTTTTTATAATTATTTTCTGAAAATTCAAAAAGTTAATTTGTATTAATAAGAAATTAAATTATTATATCTTTAGTTTCTATATAAAAAATACGATTGAAAGTAAAAACCACGAAATCCCTAAGGTCTTCTCTCCTTTGTCGTCTATCGAAGATTTTTGAGAAACTTAAAGAGTCTCACACTCAAATATCGACTTCATCTCTAACTCGATCATGACAAGTTTGTTTATTTATCTCTTCAGTCCTCACGTTTTTTCAGACTTTGTATGTTTATATTAACTTCTAATAGTATCATTATATTTACCTATATTTTAAAAAAACAAGATAAAATTTTTTGCGAGCTTAATGAGCAACGAGTCGAGCAACAAGATTTTTTAACGAGCATGAATCGAGCAAAATTTTATTAGCTTAACGAGCAACGGGTTGAGTCGAGCAACAAGATTTTTTAACAAGCACGAGTCAAGCATTACTCAACTCGATTACTCGAATTACCAAATAAAAAAATAATTGTGCCTAATTGAATGTTCATGACTGCACTACAAACTTGCCGAAATTAAAGAGATAAGAGTATATGAAATAAGGCTAGCTATTATGCCGATGAAATGAAATCTTTGGCATGTTTTTCACTTGAACCAAGGGTAGCAGACAGTAGCTTTGATGCAACCTTTCAAGCATGGGAAATTTTTTACTTTAATTTGCCTCTTTGTTAGCTCATGGATTTTGACAAAATAATGAGAGGTGGATATGAATATTCCATTTGATTCCTAAAATGCCTTTCTTCTTATGGAAACTTATTCATCATATTATTCCTTATCAGAACATTCCTTATCTATCGAGATTTGCATATTATTTATTCGTCTTCTTTCTGAAGTTTGGAAGCAAAGACTCCCCTCTAGCTTCTTAAGGATTGTGGTTTATTTCAGTCCCTCCCTCATTCCAAACTCTCTGTTGTTAAACCACGTGAAATGCAGCTTTATGTACTTGGCCTCTTTTTCAAGAATAATGGCATACATCGTTTTCTGACAATTTACATCCTGAGCTCTCCCCATATGTCCTGTCCAAACAATCTGATTTCCCTATTACTTTCCAACTTTGTATTTCTACCAAAACCCTTTCGCCTCTCCATGGGGTCTTTATTTTCATTGTTCTTGGACAAGACATTGGGAGAGAGCTCTTGGTGTAAATTTCCAAAACTAGTGTATGCCATTGTTCCAAAAGAATACATACTAATGCTATACCAAGGGTGCACGCACAATTCCTCTCTCCCCAACCCCTTCCCTTCACCCACATCGTTTTATTTACTAAACTCCTTTTATTTCCCTTTACACATTTTCCATATAAAACCGACCAAAATCTATGAAAGATATTAAATTGAAGGATTTTTTTATAAAATAACTACTAAAACTATATGGGAAAATATATGATGTACTGGTGGTGGTGGATATATTTTGCTTCCACAAATGCCCTAATTTTAGGGGTTAGGGATATAGTTTAGGGTTTATAGTTTATGAGTTTAGGTTTACGGGTTTAGAATTTAGAGTATGTTGTTAGAATTTAGGATTTAGTGTTAGGGTTTAGGGATCAGAGTAATATGGTAAAGATTTAGGTTTTTACCTAAAAACCCTAAATTCTAACCCTAAACTCTAAATTCAAACCAAAGTCCCTAAATTCTAAGCACATAAACCTAAACCCCTAAACTATGAACCCTAAATTGAATCCCTAACCCTTAAAATTAAAGCGCTTGTGGAAACAAAATGTTTCCACCGCCAGTGCATGGTATGATTACCCAAACTATATATATATATATGGGTTAGGATCCACTTACACTGTGTAAAACTCAATTACTTTTATATAGTTTTTGGACCGTTGGATGAGGGTAATAAATAGCTTAGATTATTTCATTATCTTTTTTCCAAGTGATAATCTTCACATTTTCTACTATTTATCTCATCCATCCATTTCACTCATCCAATGACCATGAATTAGTGTAAAACTAAATGAGTTTCACACCATGTAACTGAATCTCATCCCTATATATATATATATATATTTGTTTTAGGTGCTTAATTTTTTTTGTAGGTAAAAATATGTTCCTAATGTTTTGTTATATTTTCGATTTCTAATATTTCATTCTGCTAATGTTTTAACTGCCACCAGCTAAACAAAAATCAAAGGTAGAGAGAAAGGCGGCACAAAAATATTGAGAGAAAACTCAGGTATGGGAAAGAGAAAGACGTCAAATAATTTTTTTACATTTACTATTCTTATATTCGGTTATATTTTGATACATAATCCTTTAAAATCCAATTGAGATCCACTAATTGGTCAAGTGGCCAACGATGTTCATGTTGTTCCACTTTGTATGGATTCAAATCCGATATTTACCTTGGAATGTAATTTTAATGTTGGTTGTCGATCGCTAGTGTTTATTATTTCTCTTGATTTTTCATACTATGTCCTTTGTTTTTCTTTTTTCTTGAGTTTTTTTTTTAAATTTTGAATAAGAATCTCTATCCTTATTACACACTTTTCTCTGCTCTTGTGGCACATTCCTTATGACTTTTGGTACGTTTTTCGCATACATTTACGGTTGTTTTGGTGCTCGCAAAAAGACTCTCACGACTTTTATTTTCTGATTGGTTTATCGGTGGTCACGTATAGTCAGATCTTCCCTTTGTTAAAAAGTTTTTTGCCGATATAATCAGAATTGTCTAGCGAAGTAGCCTGCCGGATAATTTGGTTCGCTCACCACTCCTTTATCATTTCGTAAAGCGTCTTGTTGGATAGAGACAATGAGTTTTTATGAAGGTTACTGGATTCTTTTGATGTTGGGCATCATTCTCAAGGGAATGTTTCGTTTTTCTTCGTATCTTTGAGTTTAATATTTTTGTTTTATGTATGAGTTTTTTATGACTATTGTCTCCATTTTCCCTCTATGTTTGGGTGTGTTGTAATTTTGATTACCTCCATTGTTTTTATTAATGAAATTGAGTTGTCATTGTTAAAAAAATAATCGAATATAAAATGCACAAATAATATAATACATATATGAAAACACCAAAATTAACCTTCCCATTGTATCCACCGCCAATAACAGTGACTAATCTCCTCGCCGCGAGGGCTCTCACTAAAAGGTAAACGGCTAGCCATGAAATGTACTTCATTCCTATTAATAAGAATTGAACTTCTAACCTTATGGTTAAGGGATGAGGTGAGCAACCACCATACCACGTCTCCTCACTTTTGTTATTTCTTCGCTCTTAATTCTCTCTCTCAAAAAAAAAAAAAAACCAAAAATAGCATTCTCAACACATTCATCTAAAAAATAGTATTCTCATTACAACTTTGAAATATGTTGACTTGTTCCATAATGATAATGTGATGGTCTCAAAATTGAAATTCAGTTTTTTCGTTGGTTGGGGATAGATATTTTGGCTTAATCCATTGGATTAGGACTAAAAAACAGTTGAAAACAAGAAATTTAATCCCATCAACAAGCATACAAATTATCAATTTGTTATCTAAAGTAATGATCTTACATTTCAAATAGATTCTTGAATGTGAAAGGCTAGAAAAACAATTATCTGAAAACAGAGAAGGAGCCAGGAATCAAAGTTAGGAGGGGCAAAGTATAAGTAACTATAAAATGAGGGGGCAAAGTTTAAATAAATTAAAAATTGAAGGTTGAAATGGACAAATTTTCCATTGTATTTTTAAATATAAAAAAATTGAGAGGACAACATCCCTAATCTTGCAACAGTAAGAAAATATCATTCATACCCGCAAAAAAAAAAAAAAAAACTCCTTATAAAGTAAATAAATCACATACATAGTACATCAACTTTGGAAAGTAAATAAATTAAGACGTCCTCTAACTCGAGCCTAATAATTAGCGTATATTAAAGTCTAATATTAGATCATTCCTCTCCTTCCTAAACACATGCTAACTGTCCTAAACTCGAAATAATCACAATCATTTCATTCAAATATAGTAAATTTCTTTCGACAATCATAATTCTAACAATTAAGTAAACAACAATACAGACTTTGCAATGAAGAAAAAACATTATTCTAAATTGGATTGCCTTCAATTAGAAGTATAAATGGCTGCCACATTCATATTCTAAACAAAGCAAATAAAATCTTTTTCGCATCATCATGTATTAATTAAATAAAATGGTTCATGTCTAATGCATAAAAACCATGGACCGAGGAATGAGGGGTGGTGGGACCCATGCTCTCACCCTAATTTTTTTTACCTTTATCATATATTTATATATAAACAATGAATTAATTATAAGTTTGTCCCCACTTTTAAAATACTTAAGTTTTCTTCCTAACCCTTAATCTCAGCTCTCTACATAAGATGGAAATTGTCTACCCTATTAGTATGCCCCACACTAAAATTAGGGTTTAGGGTTAAGATATAGGAAATTTAAAATAAGGTATAAGATTTGAAATTTAAAATTATGGTTCATAATTTAATTTTTAAGTATTTTTTTTAGCTTGTGACATAAAAAGAAAGGGCGGATCTGGGCCTAGGCCTACCTAGGCCATGACCAAGTCCATGCTCTAAATATGTCCTTTATTTATATAGAGAGTTTTGGGTAAGTAAAAATAACAAGAAATGACCAAATATAAAAATCTGGTTTAATTTTTAAGCCTTAAATTAGTTCAAAAAATAAAATCCAAGTAAGATAAAAGGTAAAAAAAGAAAATATTGTCGTTTATAATATAAACGTATTTTTTATTAAATATAATATGAATAAATATAATTTAAACATATTTATACTAAATAATTAAATATTTTTTTAAAAATAATTGAATTCCCCAAACATAATTAGAGTTTCACTCTAGTATATAATGTAAACAACAAAACAAAATAAAAATTAAGATCAAAGTTAAAATTAAAATTAAAATTAAAATTAAAAAATATTTGTAAGGAAAAACTTATAAATCATTTTCAATGCCTTTAGAAAAAGATAACTTAAAAGAAAATAAAAATGTAATATATTTCTCGGTTGTTTTGATTAAAACTTGCGAGATAAGAAAATATTAAAAAAATTTAAATTTACATTTTTATGGCTTATTTTTTTGATAAATTAATTAAATTATAGATAAAAATTTAAATTTTTTAAGAAATACTTCAATTCTATTTAAATAAAAGATATAGATAATATATATATTTTAATTATTAGAGAGTGGAATTTTAAAACTTTGAAATTATATATATATAAGTTATGTTAGATGAATTTTTATTTATATTATCCCAGTCGATGATATTTTTTTAGATTCGCCATTGATAGAAAGGAGCATGCTTAGGGTAAAGGATTTTTGTTCGTCTACCTGATAAAAACATAATTCTTATATATATAATTCGATCAAAAATTGAAAGCAACAATATGGGATTTCATTCTACGATAAAAAAACAAAGAAACCACATTTTTGTAAGATAAGCCGAGCTTTGGCATCGGTTATGTAGTCCCAATAAAATAAAATATGATTATGTATGTATATGTGTGTTCCCATTAAGATGTGGAGATTGGTGGGATTATCAAATACATTATGAAATAAACCCCAATATTAAATGTTGTAAAAAAACAATTTAGAAGAAAGGAGTCCTCTATAAGAATGTGGGGTTTTTTCAATCTGAATCCCCTCATAATTGACCTGCAAAAAAAAAAAAAAAATAGAAACATTGATTATTGAAACAAAATTAAAATTCCGTTCACAGCTTTGGCACTTTTTTATGGAGTTGGAAGATTTGTTGGGTTGGGCATTTTTCTGTCTTCTTTGATTAATATAAAGGACTTTGGTGTCGTTGTTTATGTAAGGGTTGGATACATAAAATATCCACGAGTTTATGCAACCCATTGGTTTTGATTACCACTTGATGCGAAGCTTTATACACCTAATAATAATAGTATATGATTAGCTAAACTTCAGTTCAACCGAATACTTTTTGGATAAAACAAATTGTTTCAACTACTATCATAAAATAATTTTGGTTAAAAGAAAACCGTTATGTCTCGAAAGTTTAGAGTTTGAATTTCGGAATCTGTAAACCCTAAAAAGCAATGAGAAGGTGGAGAGGAACATACTTGAAGAATTTGGTGAGAGGGATGTTCCTTGGATCTCAAGCATTCTTCACAAAGTAGCAATCCCATGCAATCTAAACAAAAGAAGACATATTTAGAGGCATGGGTTTCACATAGAGAATAAAACCTGGCTTCCACCAATGGCATTAACCAACTAGGTTTAAGCTTAATCTGTTCCTCCATTGTTAACTCAATTCAAGATTTTGCGAGGTTAACTGTTTCGATATAACTGTATGTATATGGATTTTCGTAGCCAAGTCTTGTTTTATATATACATATATTTCCACTTTCCCTTTTTGACATGTATTGGAATGAAGAAATCCTAGTAGGACAAATTCTAAAGGTGTCTGGGTTGTGCTAGAATTTCTTATTATTTCTCATCTTTTATGTATGGGTTTGAACGAGGGGAAATTCTAGGGTGAAACCCATTAAAATGAGGCTAAAATAAGGCGTGTATCGAAATTTTTACAAAAATTGTAAGAATTTCGGTATCCACTTTTCGGTATATACCAAATTTCTTACACTTTTAAAAAAAATGTAAAGAAGTATAAGAAATTCGGTATATACAAAAAAGTGGATACCGAAATTCTTATAACTTTTGTAAGAATCTCAGTACACGCCTTATTTTAGTCCTATTTTAGACAAATCATTGAACGAGAAATACAAGAACATCTCACTATTCAACAAAGTTGTTGCTCACTGACTTCTCTCAAAAACAGTATCTCATAGTTGACACTTTTGAGACCGACCATTTAACTAAATTGAGAGCAAAATAATTGACAACCAGTTGGTCTAATGAGACGAGACATTATATCCCTTAAGCAAGGTTAAAAGTTTGAATCCTAATTTTTTAAATGAAAAAAATTAAATTAGAAGAATCGCCCTATAATAGATCTCTGCAAAACTCAATATAGATTAATCGGCCAGGGACTTAAAAACTAGTGGTTAAACAAAAAAATGAGAGCAAAATAAATTGGACACTACAAATTTTTAAATTGTGTAGCATTGAAAAGTAAAGTACATTAACAGATCTTTAATATTTTACCCCACAAATTGAAAAAAAGAATAAGTTTTGAATTTTTAATACTAAAATTTGTAAGTGTTGGATTTGTATTAGAAATTTGTTTCGTGAATTAGTAAAATTTAAACATTGAATATAATTATTTTGTTTCATAAAAGTGAATATTGTTTTTGAAAAATGATTATTTATAATAAATAATATATTATATTATGTTTAGATAAAAATTAAATATAATAATTTAATTTTTTATTTCAAATATTACTTTATTTTTTTGAGAGAGACTCAAATTAAAAAAATAACATTAAGTGATAAATAGCAATCTACTTACTTATCTTATCCTATTTTTTTTTCTTAAAGTTTCGTATTAGGTAAAAAATTATAATTACCGAACATATTTAAAAACTAAATGTTGAATTTTTTTAGGGTAAAATGTTGAAAATTTTTATTTTCAATGAAACGGAAATATTCAACGTTTTATCGAACATAATCAATTTTACACTGGATTTTATATATAACTAAATTCAGTTTTGTTAGATTTTAATGTAATATTTTTTTAATTGGAATCCGCTAGATTTATTTAATAATATTATGTCCAAAATTACAATAAAAGTTTACATTTTAGTAAACAAAAGCACCTAATATTTTTTTTTATCAGCAAAGTATGATTTTATTTGGAATGCAAAATCATAAGCTCAAACACCATTATGTGCCTCATTAGAAACCACCATGAACCAAAGCTACACCCAAAAGTTGCTTCATCTCACCCCACTCGACAAGTAAGCACCAATTAAACACACACGTGAAGACATAACAATCGATTCAATCTTGGCGAAACAATCCCATAATCTCTAAGGCCGACGTTCATGATTCAAAATCCACGACACCGCAATAATTGATTATAATTCAATCACCAAGGACCATCCCCCTTACCCCATTTAGAACGAACTAACAAGTCCAATGCGGAAGCAATCGCATACAATTCAGCTTCATTCGAATCCATAACGCCAAAAAGACATGAAAACAAAATTCTAACACTTTACTATCAGTCACGTAAGACCCCACTACAGCTTGCCAGTCTCGATTAACCCCGAACCAACCCATCGACATTATATTTAGGTACACCAATCAAAGGAGGACACCACACCGTCCCTGCTCAAACCGTATTCCCTAGCAAGTATCAAGTCTTGTAAAGTTGTCTAAACCTCACCTTACTCTTCTAACACATAAGGGACGTAAACCCCAACCATACAACATTCCCATCCATCAACAAACCATCACCCTCTCACCATAGCATAAAGTTGTGCCACAATTGAATCAAAACCGAAAACGAGATGTCTCCCAAACCACAAGAATGCTACCTAACCTCCCATGAGACGAAGAAAACGCAAACACAGAAATCATTGAACCATAATTTCCTAACAATCAACAACGTAAAAACCTCTCATTTAGTTTCAAGAAGACCATATCACAAAGGTACCACCTCAACGGTAAAAGAATTGGTCTCTACTTCATCGCAGTTGCAAACCCCTAATATTCCAGGCCAATACCTTCATTAATGACAACTATTGTGTCTTGTCTCGTTTCTCAATAATCTGAGCTATGTCCCTAACAATGTCCTCTTCCCTTCCAATAGTTGTCGCCCCAATCAATTTTCCTAAATCGAGGGTCGTATGAGCTTCTCGTAATATTTACTGTTGTCGATTTAAAAAATGAGAAGAAGAGAGTGAACCATTGGCTATATGTTCATTTGTACATTTGTTTTTTCTTAGTCTTCCTCGACCCTTTTTCTTCAATTTCTCCTCAGCCTGTCCCCGATCCTTTGGATTGAGGAAGTTAAGAACTAAGTCATTAACGTTCTTCCTAGAGTCCCCCTTGTATTGAACAAATTCAATACCAACAATCTTTTTTCTACATTCTCAGGCTCATATGAATCCAAAGCCTCAAGCGGCATACCTGTTGTGAGTGTTGCTACCAAATTTAAATCTCTTTTAACCATACCCCCTCTTCATCTATTGATATATTCACCGGCTCCTTATGTACCTCATCCTTTCACATGTCCACCTGCCCCTAACACTCCCATAAACCATTGTCTATCCATGCTAAGGGCTCGCCCGATGTGGTAAATACAACCGTTCCTTTTCCTTTGTCATTACCGTTTGTGACTACCTTTGTACTTATATCAATCTCCTTTTTCAATGACGTATGTTGCACATCCTCCACCTTCTCTAAACTATCATGATCAACAACAACCATCTCCACATTTTCCTTACAATGCCCAGACGCACCATCCACCTCACAAATTTGAGATTCATGTCCAAAATTCATTTTAACCTCTCTAACTCCAATTCTGAAAGTTTGACCTTCTACAATGAGATCAATATTTTCATCAATTATTATATCTTTTATTGTCTCGATCAATACATACCCTCTCTCAAACGAGGTCAGCTCTGTTGTTGTTGAGTTTAATCGAACAAAATTTCCCCACAATTTTGCCAAGTTAATAAAGGACTCTCAAGACCACGCATGAATCGGCATACCACAAATGGCTAACCACGCACACCTCTGATTTCCATTTTGTTCTAGATTTCACTTTTCAAATTTTCCAAACCATTTGTCAAAATAATTTGCCTTTAGGAATTCATCTCGTATTTCAGTATTGTCAAAAACCATCAAGACTTTTAGCCCCGCCATTCTCATGATCGAAAAGGATGATAAGTGCATCCCATGTAATTCCTCCACCAACTCAATCGCGATCGGCTGTCGACACCCTCTTATGATACTTCGATTTTGTCGCGACCGTTTTTGCGACCGGAAAAAGAAAGGCGTAGGAAAATAGCTCGGTAATCGATTCTTTTAAAAATCAGGATTTTTGTTTATTTTAAATTCACTTAATCTTGAAATTAGTTTTTTTTTTCACATTAAAACATTTATTTAATTTTAGAAAATAATTTGGAGTCACCACCGGTCACTTTGGTAGACCGGACACCATAAAAACAACTAGAGATTCATTTTAAAACGATTTGGGTTCGGGAGTCGATTACGTGTGAGGAAGGATTAGCACCCCCACAAACGCCCGTTATCGGTACCTTTTTAATTCCATGTGACATTTTGGCATTTTAAAGCAATAAAATGAATTTAATTTGATCATTAATTGCAAATTGAATTTCATTCCAAATGGGAATATCCTTTTGCAAGAAAATACATTTTTAAATGAATTTAAATTTTTGAAGTGTCCAGTTACAGTAGGAAACTTCGATTCATACTCAAAAATGTATCTCAACACAAAAGGTTTAAATGCATGACAAATTATTTTGTGGTCAATTTTAAGTGAATTTGAATTTCAGCCACTGGCTGTCGTCTCCGGTCATCCATTTCGACGAACCTTAACCCTCCGACCACCGTCTGAACATTCCGGTCATCCCTAACCTATCTCCGATGATCGGTCGCCACCGCAAAGCGATTTTCGGCCACCGTCCTCCGCCGCCGAAAAATCCCAAAAATTCTAGAAATGCTCCTTTTTCGAACCTAAACCCTAATCTAATCCCGGATTCATCAAAATCGTTCCCTTCTCCTATTCCTAAACTATCTACCCAAAACCAGAGGTCTCTCTCTATCATTTTCGACTCCACCTTGAAGCCTAGCTCTTTCCTAACTCCGGCCTCAACTCGGGCAACGCTCTCAACAACAACAACTCAAGATACGTGACTGAAAACCTCTTTTAATTTCATATTTGATTTCTGCCTCAGATCTATTGTTTTTAGGTTACTGACTTTAGATTTAGAATCTAATTAGGTTTTAGACACTGTTATCACTGTTTTTAAAATGTTTGAGGCCTGGAGTTAGGTGTTTTGCTTGTTTTAGTGCAGGAAAAGAAAGAATAGAGATGAGGGTATACCTCCAGATCCGTGTCTGCAAATTCGGTGAGCTTCTGGTAGTTTTTTCCAACCTCCAGTAATGGTCCAAGCTTCTCAGGTGACTCACTGTCTTCTTCTCTCATTTCTCCTAATTATTACTATTTTTAATGATGAGTTAATAATTGGCCGTTATTAATCATTTTCTCTCTCTTTACAGGTATTTATACTGGTAATGGATCCTGACGTCACAGCATGACGTCCGACTAGCTGGCTCCAGCTGACGGGAGAAAGAACACAATTCGTGGCTCCTGGCTTTGGCTAATCGGAGGCTGCCATATGGCAAATTTGGGCAGGAAAAATAGGCTTAGGACCAGATTTGTGTTTGTTGGGCTGTGATTATCAGAAAATGGGCTATAACCAGCTGCTTGGGATTACATTTTGTATATGGACATTTGACTGTAAATGGACGTTAAGGAACTTTTATGAACTATTTTTATTGTTTGAATATTTAAGAATTATTACTATTAGAAAGAATTACTATCACTTATTATTATTTGGTCATACGTATAGTGAAACATATATATATATATGAAGCCCGAATGAAATTCGGGTATTACAATTGCCCCTCTTTGCTCATTACTGTGGAACAGGAATACGGTAGAGACTGAAAAGACACAAATTTCGTCTGCCCTTGTCAGCTACTGCTCTGAGCCGCAAGGCTTTATTCGAACCTTCTTTCTTTTCTCCCTCTCTAAGAGCTTACCAAGTTCTTCTCACTTGGAACTTTATCTTCGCTTATCGAATTCTTCTCATTACAAATTCTTTCTTCACTGGGGATGAATTCTTCTTATTTGGAATTTCATCTTTGCTACCAAGCTTCCTACATTAGGAACTTTATCTTCACTGGGCGAACCCCTCACATCGGGAGCTCTATCTTTGCTGGGCGAACTCTTCACATTAGGAGTTCGATATTTTCTGGGCGAACTCTTCACATTAGGAGTTCCATCTTCGCTGGGTGAACTCTTCACATTAGGAGTTCTATCTTCGTTTCCTATCATGACAAACTAAAATGCATGTATGAGGGTTATTATGGTCCTAGTTTCTGTATGATGCTTGAATTGTATCTCATTGAGATCAATCAATCAACTGTCACTCCCTGGGGAATTATCTTGATGCTTCATTTTCTTCTTTAATATTTCATATCACGTTTGGGATTAACCATCAGAAACTCCCTTCTGCGTTTTTGGCTCTTTTCTCTAAAGCGCCCTTTCGAGTTTTCACTTTAGTTTTTTTCATCTTTTTTCTCTTTTTCCTCACTGCGCCCTTTTGGGTTTTCACCTTGATTTTTCTTTTCTTTTCTTTTTTTTTTTGTTTTTTGAATACATCGTAGGAAAAAAATGGAACAAGCCCTCAACTAATTAGTATTTACAGTCTTGCCAATTCCAAATGCCTTTACAAAATAACGGATCAAATTTTCATTCTCAACAGAAGAACATGAAGCCATTACTGTTTGACCCAGCCCGGGAGTTTGAAGGACGGAGACGGCTCCAAGTGCTGTGATACCACCATGGTTTAGTAATGTCTCAAAAATATCCTAATAAAAGCAATGCCAAGACGACAATAATGCTCCTTTGATTCTCATATTTATCACGCCACCATGAGTGCCTCAAAACTAATTTTCAACGACACCCTTTGTGCGCTTCAACCTTCACTTTCCTTCTTATTTCTGAATATTTTGTCAATATGAGGTCCAACAACACATTTACTTTATACATTCTTCTTCAATAACCTAGAATGCAAAAGTTCACCTTTATCTTTCAAAACATAGTAATACCAAGAAATTATCTGCTTTATTCACTATGGCAATCATTTAATGATGCTTTGGAATAAAAGAAAGGCTCAGAAGAGAATACATGATCTTTATTGAAGCTTATTAGTACAAAATTATATGGAATTTTTAACAAACAAGTCATGGTAAACGAAAACAAAAAAATCAAGAAACCATATCAGGCTTTCGCACATTCATAGCATGAAGGATACGTTCACCCCATCGACCAGAAATAGTCTTGAGCTCAACCTTTGTCCAATAGACTTCAAATGTTGTCTAGATGATTACAGATGTGAATTCTCTTCTGAAATACTAGCTGGCGTCTGAGAGGTTTCAACCGACGGTTGCCTATTCTTAAACTATTTGGGCCGCCCTTTACAGGTTTTCAACCCAGATCCTCCTTTGGTTTCAAGACGCCCTTTGCGGATTTTCATCTTGAACCCCTATTTTTTCTCTCTCTCTTTTTGAATATCTATAGTGCCTTTTTGGGTTTTCACCATATATATATTATTTTGCGAAACTCCCTTTTCAGGTTTTCACTCCGCTTTTTCTTTAATTTTTTCTTTCTTTTTTTATTCTTCAAGCATAATACTTTTTAATTGAATCAGAGTTTACTGCTTTTTGTAATTCTTTACCATCCATCTCGATCAGAATCAGTGCCCCTCCAGAGAAGGCTTTTTTTAACAACATAAGGTCCTTCCTAGTTAGGCATCCATTTTCCATGATCATCACGGTGTATTTTTAAGATATTTTTCAACACAAGATCTCCCTCTCAGAATTCCATGAGTCGTACCTTCTTATCATAGGCCCACATTATTCTTTTCTGATACATCTGTCCATGATAAATAGCCCTCAACCTCTTATCTTCAATCAAATTCAACTGGTCGAACTGAGCCTGTATCCATTCCGGATCATCCAATTTCACTTCCGATAAAACTCGAAGAGAGGGAATTTCAACCTCAATGGGGAATACTACTTCTGTTCCATAAACCAAAGAGTAGGGAGTTGCCCTAGTTGAAGTTCGTATCGAAGTTTGATATGCAAACAATGCAAAAGGAAGGTTCTCATGCCAATCTTTATATGTCTTTGTTGTCTTCGATATGATTTTCTTGATGTTTTTGTTTGCCGCCTCAACTACCCCATTCATCTTTGGACGAAAAGTTACAAAATTATGATGCATGATTTTGAACTGCTCTCACACTTCTGCTATTATCTTATTGTTGAAATTGGTAGCATTATAAGTAATGATCATTTCCGTAATCCATATCGAAAAATAATCTCATTCTTCAAAAACTTGCATACAATTGTTCTTGTGACATTAGCATAAGAAGCTGCTTCCACCCATTTAGTGAATTAATCAATGACCACCAGAATGAAACGATGACCATTAAAAGCCTTGGGATGAATCTGCCCAATAACGTCCATGCTCCAGACAACGAAAGGCTAGGTGAATTCATCGTATGGAGTGGCACCGGTGGAGAATTGATTCTGTCTGTGTATATCTGGCATTTATGACATTTCTTTGCATATTCAATACAATCTCCTTCTATAGTTGCCCAGTAATATCCATATCTCATAATTTTCCTGACCATTGAATAACCGTTTGCATGTGTCCCACATATTCAATCATGTACCTCTGCCATGATGCTTCTTGCTTCTTTAGCACTAACACACCTTAGCAAGATCTGATCCCTGCCCCTTTTATACATGATTTCTCCATTAAGCACGTATTCTGAAGCCATTCTTCTGATATTTATTTTATCATTATCATTTGCCTCTAGAGGATAGATTTGAAACTTGAGGTACTGCATGATGTTGTAATACCAAGGGTTTCCATCTACCTCTTCTTCTATGCTACAAGAACGAGCATTGTAACTCTGTATATGGATTGTCGTCATGTCTTCAGGTCTGTTGGCTAAGAAAACTGAAGCAGTGTTGCTAAATCATCTGCCATATGATTATCTTCTCTAGGGATGTATGTGAAAGTAATCTCTTTGAACTCTTTTATCATCTCAAGGATTAGTTTTCGATACTGGATCAGCTTGGCATCTTTTGTTTCCCACTCTCCACGAAGCTGGTAAATAACCAATGCGGAATCTCCATACACTTTCAAACTCTCTATTTCCCTTTCAATGACAGCTTGCAACCCCATAACACAAGCTTCGTATTCTGCCATGTTATTGGTGCAAAGGAATTCTAGTCTAGTTTTGAAGAGATGATGCTCATTATTTAGAGAGATCAACACCACCCCCAATTCCACGTCCTAGGGCGTTTACAGCCCCATCAAAATATAACTTCCAAATTTCATCCTCAAAGATTTTATTTTCTTCTGTGGAGATATTCATCACATCTTCATTAGGGAAATCAAAATTCAACGGCTAATAATCCTCTGAAGAATGCCTTGCCAGGAAATCGGCTATTGCGCTCTCTTTAATTACCTTTTGACTTACATACACGATGTCAAATTCTGACAAAAACATCTGCCAACGAGCCAGTCTTCCGGTTAATGCTGGTATTTCCATTATAAACTTCAATGGGTCAAGGCAGGAAATCAGTCAAGTAGTATGATACATAATGTATTGTCGAAGCCTGCGAGTAACCCATACCAGAGCACAACACAACTTTTGAATAGGCGTGTATCACACTTCACACTCTGTAAACTTTTTGCTTAAGTAATAGATGGCTCTTTCTTTCCTCCCCATATCATCATGCTGCCCTAATACACATCCCATTGAATTCTCATGCACTGTTAAGTAGAGGATGAGTGGCCTGTTCGGAACCAGAGCAACCAATATCGGGGCATTCATCAAGTACTTCTTAATCTTATCAAATGTTTTCTGGCACTCTTCATCCCATTCTCCTAGAATGTTCTTTTTAAGCAGTCTGAAGATTCGATCACATTTATCAGTTAATTGAGAAATGAACCGAGAGACATAATTCAATCTCCCAAGGAATCCTCAAACTTTCTTTTATGTTTTTGGTGATGGTAAGTTCTAAATTGCTTTTACTTTATCCGGATCTATTTCGATCCCTTTTCTGCTGACGAAAAAACCTAGGAGTTTTCTCGATGTGACTCCAAAAGTACACTTATTTGGATTGAGCTTTAACTGGTACTTTCTCAACCTCAAAACAACTTTCTTAAATTCTGAATATGTTCTTCTTCGGTCTAGGATTTGGCAATCATATCGTCGACATATACTTCAATCTCTTTATGCATCATATCATGAAACAAAGTCACCATCGCCCTCTGATAAGTTGCCCCGACATTCTTTAACCCAAAAGGCATCACTTTGTAACAGTATGTTCCCCATAAGGTTATAAATATCGTCTTATCCATATCTTCTGGCTCATCATTATCTGATTATACCCTGAGAATTTTTCCATGAAAGAGAACCATGAATGACCCAACGTATTATCCACTAAGATGTCTATGTGGGGCAAAGGGAAATTATCCATTGAAATAACCTTATTCAGATCTCTATAATCCGCACACATACGTACTTTCCTATCCTTCTTTGGTACTGGAACTATGTTGGCCACCCACTCAAGATACTTAGATACCTCAAGAAAACCAACATCAATTTGCTTTTGCAGTTGTTCTTTTATCTTCAACACTATTTATGGCCTCAACCTTCTAAGCTTTTGTTGCACTGGTTTACACTCCGGCTTTATGGGCAGTTTATGTACCACTATGTCGGTATTCAGTCCAGGCATGTCTTGGTACGACCAGACGAAGGCATCTTTAAACTCTCGTAACAAATTAATTAACCCTCGTCCGGCTTTTCGCGAGAAGGCTATCCCTATTTTCACATCCCTTCTGATTTCATCAATTCCCAAATTAAGAATTTCCAATTCTTCTTTATGGGGTATGATCTACTTGTCTTCTTTTTCCACCAACCTTAGTAATTCTTCAGGGATTTCACATTCTGTTTCATCTTCCACCTTATTGATTTCCATTAGACACACTGGCCGCTCAAGATCTACTCCAGGATTAGGTTCAGGATCATTCATGCTATCAAAAATTGAAAACCTGCAAAGGAAATTATAGTATATATTTGAAAGAAATATGAAAAAGAAATCAAGAAACATGTTTGCCATTTGTGAATCAGCATTGAAATTATCTTTATTTAAATGAAATAACATAGTGGCCCTTTACAGATAACACTCTATACTCGTGGACAAAAGTATAAAGTTGGTTCCTAGTATTTACTTTGTTTTATTGGATACAACATCAGCCTCCTCAACTGTCCAAATGCCAAGTTTTTCAGCAAGGAGGCACAGACAGGTTTTCTCCAGAAACTTCTCAGGTTGAACTCCCTCAAAAATTCCCCCAACAAGAAGTCCTTCCAGCTCATTGCCAAAGATTTCCTCTTCGTGCATTCTCGTGGTCTCCAGATTGACTTCCATGAGCTATTCCTCGACATTCTCAAATCCTATGAACTTAAAGATACATGTCAGATCCACCACAGGCATAGATTCAGAGGAAGCTTCAGATCCCAAAAGACGAGCTTTCCTCTATTCTCCCATTTTCCTTAAATCTTTTAACCTATCCTTGACATTGGGCTTGAATCCTAGCCCAAAACGGTCTTTCTTCATAACCACTGATTTTGGACGCAATTATCCCTCAAATCTTCCCAGCGTCTCTCGTACAGTAATCTTGGTGCAGTTTGATAACTTCGAGCGCGGGAAGGCTTGCCTTCAGCAACGAAAGTAGCATTCACAAACTTTAGATCCCTGAAAGAACATTCAAAGGTATTCTCGTTGGCCTCAATATAGAGGGCGTCGGTGGTTATTGAGGCTATGATATCTTCTTCTACTCCCACGCTGACCAGCTTTCCCTCAATCACGAATTTCAACCTCTGATGTAGGGACGATGGTACTGCTTTGGCCGAATGAATCCACGGCCTTCCCAGCAAGCAATTATACGTGGGTCTTATATCCATCACCATAAAATCCATATTGTAGACTACCGGTCTAATCAACACTGGCACTTCGATCTTTCCAAGCACCTTACGAGTAGTCCTATCGAAAGCCCTTACTGTATTCTTATACACCTCCATGTTTGATTCATCAATGGGTAACCTTTGTAGCGTTACCATTGGCAGAACATTTAAGGCATAACCATTGTCTATTAACACTCCTGGTAGTACATATCCCTTACAATGCGTGGTGAAATTCAAAGCCTTTACTAATCACATTCCTCCTTCAGGAATTTCATCATTAGTGAAAGTGATATAATTGTCAGCAGTTATGTGATTCACTATCCTGTCCAATTTGCTTATGGATATGTCATTTGGTACAAATTTCTGATTAAGCACCTTCATTAATACATTGCGATGCCCTTCTGAACTTAACATCAATTCTAGAACAGAGATCCCCACTTGCTGTTTCTTTAACTGCTCAACAATATTATACTCACTATTTTTCAAAAACTTCAAGAATTCTTGAGCCTACTCCTCCGTCACCGACTCATTTATCTTGGGTGTTGGCTCTTCCCCAAAAATTCTTTCTGGTGCGGACACGACTTTCCCTTCGACCTTCTCCGCTTCTTTGGGAACTTCCAGAGAATAGAACCTGCCATTTCGAGTGAAGTGCCCTACCTCATTTACTGCTTCAGAACCTGTTTGATCACTTTTGCTCTCTTCTGGTATTAACTTTGTTTCTTCCAGCGGTTTTGTCTCTTCCTGCAATCCACCCTCTTCAGGTATGGTTACTGTGGCAGCATAATTCTAGGGCACCTTGTGAGTGCTCTTGTAGGCAAATGGTGCAAGAGATAAGATCACAACATTGGGAACCGTGACAGGTTTCGTGTCTGCAAGGCCTCCAGCTTTGGGTCTAACAGCAACTACCAAAGGTTTATGTATCCCATATCTGACGCCTGAAAGTTTAGAGGTACAGACTTCCATTGCATTCTTTTCACCTGTTCTTGCAAAGAACTCAATCTCTTTATTGTCCATCATCTTTTGTATCAAGCCTCAAAATTCTGGGCTGTGTTGAATCTCATGATTATGCTCCTGCTGATACTCACAATATACATCAAACTGCTTTGCTTCATCATCCTCTTTTATGGCATTTACCCCCCGCCCATGATTCGAGAGTGGATTTGCTACAATGCTAGGTTCATCAAACTTCAGAATCGCATTGTTAATTAGATTCTGTAGCACCATTTTGAATGTTGTGCAAGTCTCAATCGTATGTCCCGGTATCCCAGCATGAAATTCACAATGAGCATCAGGCTTATATCACTGTGGATAGGGAGGCTGTAGAGGAGTTAAGTAATATGGCCTCACTAAATCCGCTTCGTACAATTGTGGATACAACTCAACATAGGACATGGGTATTGGTGTAAAATTCATTCTATCATTCCTCAGGCCACAAGTATCTTTCTTGTTTGAACTCTGCACATTTCCTGACGCTGCTCCTAGTGAAGTAATAGTCACATTCTTGGGAGCCTCATACGTACTAGTATTATTCACCTTATTGTCATTCCTCGTATAATTCTTCCGAGAGCTTTCCCCACTCTCAATCCTCCCACATTTGATTGCTGCTTCAATTAACTCTCCGATCATTACTATATCAGCAAAATTCTGAGTAGCATTACTGATCAGTCTTTCAAACAATGGTCCATTCAGAGTCTGCACAAACATATGGACAACCTCACTTTCCATCAAAGGAGATTAGACCTGTGCCGCTATATCTCTTCATCTTTGAGCGTACTGTCGAAGCGTCTTATTATTTCTTTGTTCCATACTCTGCAACATTACACGACTATGAACCATCTCTGTTATAATATTCCACAAAGGCACCAGAAAGATCCTTCCATGAACGAATATTTACACGGCTTAGCTGTGTGTACCATCGAGCAGCCGAACCAGTCAAATTATCCTAGAAGCAATGTATGACAGCTTCTCATCCTTCAAGTGAGCAACCATCTTTCGACAGTACATTGTGAGATGAGCTCTCAGGCAAGTAGTCCCATCATATTTTTTGAAATCTGACATTTTAAACTTCGGTGGGAGTATTAGGTCAGCCACCAAACTCATCTCAACTGCACTAGGTCCTGTTTCATTTACCTTCTGCAATTCCAACAAACGATCTTCTAGTGTCTTACAACGTTCCTCATATTTTTTCTCATTCTCAGCACGAATTTTCTCTATCTCATTCAAGATATTCAGATCATGGACATCATCACTGCTCCCAAAATTTACCCCAATGTTCACCGGATTGTTTGGTGTTGCTCCCGTCAGATTAATTTGGAACTTCTTCGCAGGTAGAGGTCCTTCAGGCGGAACCCTTATGTCAGATGTGGTTTTTGCTTGGTCATTTATTTCATTGGAAGCACCTTCAAGTACTTTAGCCTTTCCTGATTCCTTTGGCCCCAACAGAGTAGTCAGCTGATTGATTATCTCTCTTTGGGTCCGAGCAAAATAATCCTTCATAGATTGCTCCATTCTGTCGAAACGATTTTATGTTTCCGCTCGATCATTTTCTAGACTTGCGACTCGATCTTTAACAACCATAGTCTTTGAACATAAACGAGTTATGTAAGAATGCAGAATGATTATGGTCTATAAAACAAACTTGCATAAAACTTTCTTTTGTTAAACCAAAAACTTTGTAAAATAACTTTTAAAGGTGAATGCATAAATGCATGATTATGTAAATGCATGAATGCACGAATGCGTGTATGCAAACAAGAAAATAAAACAACTCCTTCTACAGGAAATAAGGCAACTCCTTGTACAGGAAGCTACTAGCCCTAATTCCTAAGTTGGTCAACTCATGTAGTAGACGCGCAATGGCCTCTCCATACTCCAGCTCAACGTTTGGTTGCTTCAGCAGAGTTGTAGCTTGCCTCGAGAGTATTTGCACATATGAAGCTATACTCCTAACTTGTTTCTTGAAATTCACCAACTCATTGTTCTAATTGTGGACAGTGCGTTGTACAGCTTCATACTTGGCCTTCCATACTCCACTGTCTCGACATAACGCTCCTTCGTAGCTTGCAAGTTTTCCTTTCAATGTCTGCACTTCATTTTCCAATTTCGATATCTTTTTTTTATAATCCTTCCTTCTTGTGCTCCATCTGAACCCTATCTTCATTATGATATCTTGTCACTAACTCCTCTAGCTGTATCACCTGTCTTGCTAGATCAAAATTTTTGGCTTGCTCCTCTTCTATCTTCTTCATTGCCTTATTATTTGCTTCCTTACTTTCTCGAGACTTTTTCCTGTACAACTATTAACTTAATCATTTCGTTCCTTCGTCATGCTTTCCAACTTCTCTGATAAGTCTCGTATTGTCTTACTTGTTCCTCCATTTTGTTTAGCTTTATAATCATTATGAATCTCCTATAACTCTTTTAAATATTGGCTAATCTTCTTGTTTTGTGCAATCAACTCTTTCTCTTGCCCCTCATGAATAGTCACTTGATACTTTGCCATTGTTAACTCCTCTGTAAGGTCACTGATCCCCTTCTCATATTTCTTTAAATCTAACTCCTGATCATGTTTGAGTTTTTCTAGTGCTGATGGTGCTTCTGTAATTGATCTAGCAAACGGCCCTACATTCTTTTGTATTTCTTGAAAAGTTGTATCATTCACCCTTTGCGTTCTCCACTCCTCATATGCCATCATCATTTCTAGCTCCTGGTACGGCTGAACTCTTCTTGTTTTTTCCCATGCTTTCCCTATTTGCACTACAATTCCTTTATAATCATTAGCCTTGTGAGCATACTCAGATTTCGTCATTCCCGCTGTAGTCGGTATGAATTGCCTCGAACCAAATTGTCTTGATACAAGCAAGGGACAATAAGTTGTTCCTCCCCAAATTCCAGGTAATGGGACCCAATCCCTGTTTCTACACCTATACAAGAATGCCATCCCTTTGTGCAACCAAGGTGCCCTCCATAAAACGTGAGTATCTTTCAAGCTTTTGAAATATTCCTCCCATTCTTTCTCATCCTTTCTCTCCAAAGAACAACCCGTCATATATTCTTCTATTGGTGAATAAGAGGTAAGATACCTTGCAGCTCTATACGGCGTGTCCCACCTGTAACCTCTGAACCAGATTTCCAGCAACTGTGCGCATCTCCAAAACCTTCATTCTCTGGATTTCTTGCATGCAGTCAATGACCTATATGTCTTGGTCAGAATAGCGGGAACCGGGTTCACACCTTTTTTCAGTCGCTCAAATAATCCCATAGTTGATGGATCTACGTGCTCTAGAGTTCTCGGGAATATAACTAACCCATATATGCACAAAGCATATAAACTTCTTGCTCTAGCTGGTTCATCTCCACTTGTAACTACCAATTCTTTTAGGATTCTCCAATTCACTCGATGTTTTTCCTCATTCTGATCTGTGCTATCGCTGTTGGCAATTTTTGTATCCCATCGCTCCTTTGTCTTTCCGGTGATCAGTGCTAACTTCTTCTTAAAACTCGAACTGTTTCCAAGTCTTGTGTATATCTTGTCACTATGAATAGTTGGACAATTAACCAGTACCTCATATTCTTCAAGAGTGGGTGTCATATCGACTTGGCCGAAAGTGAAACAATTGTATGCGGGATTCCAGAATTGTGACATGGCTCTGAGTATTTGTTTGTCCACTTTAACACTTAGCAACAAAGCTATGTCTCCCAATTCTTTCCTAAATGCCTCTTTCATTTCACTTCCCCATTGATCCCATATTTCCTTTACTCCCCGCAGGCAAGCATTCTGGTTGGTATTTAGTTTACACTAACCTTTCATCCGTGACACATCACCCACGCGCAAATTGTATCCCTTTTCATGTCGAGTCTGTTCTGACCACATCCAGACCGCAACATTGTCTTCCCCAATCTTGACCCCTCTAGACATTCTAAATATTTCTAATTAGCTATTCCTTAAACCAATGCAAAAAATAAATGCAACAATGACATGGTTTATCAAGAACAAAAACAAAAAGAAACACATGTCAGTAGTTGTGAATTAATACAAAAAGCAAGTAAGAAAGCATTATCATATAACAACACAGAAATATTTAGCAAGGAAAAATAACCAAAGAAATGTATTTAAACCGGCAACACCTGTCCTAGGTTCCTGTCTGGCTCTAGTAGGATAGGTTTCTAAAACAAAATGTGGGCTTGGTTCTAGACTCTAGGTTCCCAAACTGTCGTTACTATCTACTATGGCAGAAAAACATAGATTCGATAGTATAGGTCCCTTACAACGGAGGTGTAGGCCCCACGACGCATAAGGTTAGTATACCGGAAGAAGACAAAAATCCGAACTCGGAGCTGGAGAACATCACGTTGAATAATGTCTTTCTCCCACGTAAAGGTGAAAAGCCCTGGTCGAGAACTTATGCATGAACGACAGATATACCATACACAAAACTACCCCCATTTTCCCTAAAAATTCATCCAACAATTCTCTAGAAGAAATTAAATTCAAATTATTGCTCATAATGCCAAAATGCCACTTGGAATTAGTTGGCTAGGCCTGACTCTCTTTTTTGTCCCCAGCGGAGTCACCAGGCTGTCGCGACCGGAAAAAGAAAGGCGTAGGAAAATAGCTCCGCAATCGATTATTTTGAAAATCTAAATTTTTGTTTATTTAAAATTCACTTAATCTTGAAATTAGGTTTTTTTCACATTAAAACCATTATTTAATTTTAGAAAATAATTTGGAGTCGCCACCGGTCACTTTGGTAGACCTGACACCATAAAAACAACACGAGATTCATTTTAAAATGATTTGGGTTCGAGAGTCGATTACGTGTGGGGAAGGATTAGCACCCCCCACAAACGCCTGTTATCGGTACCTTTTTAATTCCATGTGGCATTTTGGCATTTTAAAGCAATAAGATGCATTTAATTTGATCATTAATTGCAAATTGAATTTCATTCCAAATGGGAATATCCTTTTGTAAGAAAACATATTTTTAAATGAATTTGAATTTTTGAAGTGTCCAGTTACAGTAGGAAACTTTGATTCATACTCAAAAATGTATCTCAACACAAAAGGTTTAAATGCATGACAAATTATTCTGTGGTCAATTTTAAGTAGAAACCTAATTGAGGCTTCAATTCATTAATTAATAAGAATTCTATGAATATCATTAATTTTTGGGCTTGCATGATAACACCCAAATGATTGGGCACTATCCGTATTAGGCCCAAAACTAACAATATTCCTAATATTAATGATGCTAATTGTTTAATCCTAATTTGAATTTTATTGAGCTAATTATCCAATTATATATAATTACCTTATTTTAGGTTTAAATGAAATATTAAACATTTCACTAAAACACCCCATTTGAATAACATCACAATACAATGTGATACTAATCAACTTAGGGCATTAAAGTAATCATTTAATATTCATTCATTTTCTACAATGTTCTTCCTTTTCAATTCATTAAAGAACCTAATTATAAGGGCACTAATTATACTTAGAGTGTTAAAGGTTCTTTAAACAATTATACTACATGACTATTTAAAAACATGCATCATACAAACAATTAAATAAATTTAATTAAAAGCTATAAAATAAGCAAATTGATCTGTCCAGGACCAAATTGAATTAAATTGGAAATTACAAGGATGAATTACAAAGAATTAAGTGACCAATTTGTAAAACAGAACAAACTAAAGAGCCCAAACCTAAACATATTAAAATCCGGTTCACAAAACGGTCTAAAACAAATCGAACCGGCCGGTTTAAACACCAAATGGCCCAAACCGTTATAATCGGGTCCTGAGTCAGACCACGGCCTCGTGCACAGATCTTTTTAACCGGCACCAAAACAGTACCGTGTCGACTCGCCTTTAAAAGGGGTATAACAGGGCCAACTCGGCCATTTCTCTCTCTCTCCTCTCTCTCACCCTTAGATCCTCTCAACTCGAACAGAAAAAACCCCAGAAATAACGCCTTATTTTCGATCAAAACACCTATTTCTTCACTTGTTCTTTCTCTGTTCTTCAGTTTTCCTCACTTTGATTCAGCATAAACACTAAAACACTTCATTTTTCTTGTTTCTCGAAGATCAAACCCCATATTTTCTTAAGAACTCATCCTCAGTTATTTCATCTTTTATAACTTCAATCTACAACCACCACCAAACCCTAAGCCCGGTCTATTTCTCAGCCGCCGAAGGCGACGCAAGCCACTGGCCGTCGTCTCCGGTCATCCCTTCCGACGAACCTTAAACCTCCGGCCACCGTCTGAACATTCTGGTCATCCCTAACCTATCTTCGATGACTGGTCGCCGTCGTAAGGTGATTTCTAGCCACCGTCCTCCATCATCGAAAAATCCCAAAAATTCCAGAAATACTCCTTTTTTGAACCTAAACCCTAATCTAATCCTGAATTCATCAGAATCGGCCCCCATCTCCCATTCCTAAACTATCTACCAAAAACCAAAGCCTTTCTCTATCATTTTCGACTCCACCTTGAAGCCTAGCTCGTTCCTAACTCTGACCTCAACTCCGGCAGGGCTCTCAACAACAGCAACTCAAGATAAGTGACTGAAAACCTCTTTTATTTTCACATTTGATTCTTCCTTAGATCTATTGTTTTTAGGTTACTGACTTTAGGTTTAGAATCTAATTAGGTTTTAGACACTGTTATCACTGATTTTAAAATGTTTGAGGCTTGGATTTAGGTGTTTTGCTTGTTTTAGTGCAGGAAAAGAAAGAATAGAGATGGAGGTATACCTCCAGATCTGTGTCTGCAAATCCGGTGAGCTTCCGGTAGTTTTCTCCAACCTCTAGTGACGGTCCAAGCTTTTCAGGTGACTCCACGTCTTCTTCTCTCTTCTCTCCTCTCTCCTAATTATTACTATTTTGAATGATGAGTTAATAATTGGCCGTTATTAATCATTTTCTCTTCCTTTACAGGTATTTATGGAGGTAGTGGATCCTGACGTCACTGCCATGATGTCACAATAGCTGGCTCCAGCTGACGGGAGAAAGACCACAATTCGTGGCTCCTGGCTTTGGCTAATCGGAGGCTGCCATGTGGCAGATTTGGGAGGGAAAAATAGGCTTAGGACCAAATTTGTGTTTGTTGGGGTGTGATTATCAGAAAATGGGCTAACCAGTTGCTTGGGATTACATTTTGTATATGGACATTTGACTGCAAATGGACATTAAAGAACTTTTATGAACTATTTTTATCATTTGGATATTTAAGAATTATTACTATTAGAAAGAATTACAATCACTTATTATTATTTGGTCATACCTATAGTGAAACACACACACACACACACATATATATATATACAAAGCCCGAATAAAATTCGGGTACTATAGTTGCCCCTCTTTGCTCATTGTTGTGGAACAGGAATAGGGCAAAGACTGAAAAGACATGAATTTCGTCTGCCCTTGTCAGCTATTGCTCTGAGCCGCAAGGCTTTATTCGAACCTTCTTTCTTTTCTCCCTCTCTGAGAGCTTACCAAGTTCTTCTCATTTGCAACTTTATCTTCACCTATCGAATTCTTCTCATTACGAATTATTTCTTTGCTGGGGATGAACTCTTCTCATTTGGAATCCTGTCTTTGCTAGCAAGCTTTCTACATTAGGAACTTTATCTTCACTGGGCGAACCCCTCACATCGGGAGCTCTATCTTCGCTGGGCGAACTCTTCACATTAGGAGTTCGATATTTGATGGGCGAACTCTTCACAATAGGAGTTCTATCTTTGCTGGGTGAACTCTTTACATTAAGAGTTCTATTTTTGCTGGGTGAACTCTTCACATTAGGAGTTCTATCTTCGTTTCCTGTCAAGACAAACTAAAATGCATGTATGAGGGTTATTATGGCCCTAGTTTCAATATGATGCATGAATTGTATCTCATTGAGATCAATTAATCAGCTGTCACTCCATGGGGAATTATCTTGATGCTTCATTTTCTTCTTTAATATTTCATCACACGTTTGGGATTAACCATCAGAAACTCCCTTCTGCGTTACTGGCTCTTTGCTCTAAAGCTCTCTTTCGGGTTTTCACTTTAGTTTTTTTCTTTTTTCTTTTTTACTCCTTTTCCTCAAGGCGCTTTTTCGGGTTCTCACCTTGATTTTCTCTTTTTCTTTTCTTTATTTCTTTTTTGTTTTTTTTGAATACATCGTAGGAAAAAAACGGAACAAGACCTCAACTAATTAGTATTTATTGTTTTGCCAATTCCAAAAGCCTTTTCAAAATAATGAATCAAATTTTCATTCTCGACAGAAGAACATGAAGCCATTACTATTTGACTCAGCCTGAGAGTTTGAAGGACGGCGAAGGCTCCAAGTGCTGTGATACCACCATGGTTTAGTAATGTCTCAAAAATATCCTCATAAAAGCAATAACAAAGACGACAATAATGCTCCTTTGATTCTCATATTGATCATGCCACCATGAGTGCCTCAAAACTGATTTTCAACGACACCCTTTGTGCTCTTCAACCTTCACTTTCCTTCTTATTTCTGAATATTTTGTCAATATGAGGTCCAACGACACCTTTACTTTATACATTCTTCTTCAATAATCTAGAATGCTGAAGTTCACCTGTATCTTTTAAAACATAGTAATACCAAGAAATTATTTATTTTATTCAATATGGCAATCATTTAATGATGCTTTGGAATAAAAGAAAGGCTCAGAAGAGAATACATGATCTTTATTGAAGCTTATTAGTACAAATTTAGATGGAATTTTTAACAAACAAGTCATGGCAAACCAAAAAACAAAATCAAGAAACCATATCAGGCTTTCGGACATTCATAGCATGAAGGTTACGTTCACCCCATCGACCAGAAATAGTCTTGAGCTCAACCTTTGTCCAATAGACTTTGAATGTTGTCTAGATGATTACAGATCTGAAATCCCTTCTGAAATACTAGGTGGCGTCTGAGAGGTTTCAGCCGACGGATGCCTATTCTTAAACTATCTAGGCCGCCCTTTACGGGTTTTCAACCTAGATCCTCATTTGGTTTCAAGACGCCCTTTGTGAATTTTTATCTTAAACCCCATTTTTTCTCTTTTTTTTGAATATCTATAGTGCATTTTTGTGTTTTCACCATAGATATATTATTTTGCAAAACGCCCTTTTTGTTTTTCACTCAACTTTTTCTTTTCTTTTTTATTCTTCAAGCATAATACTTTTTGACTGGATCAGAGTTTACTGTTTTTGTAATTCTTTACTATCTATCTCCGTCAAAATCAGGGCTTTTTTAACAACATAAGGTCCTTCCCAGTTAGGCATCCATTTTCCACGATCATCACGGTGTATTTGTAAGATCTTTTTCAACACAAGATCTCCCTCTCGGAATTCCCTGGGTCGTACCTTCTTATCATAGGCTTGCATCATTCTTTTTTGATACATTTGTCCATGATAAATAGCCCTCAACCTATTTTCTTCAATCAAATTCAACTGGTTGAATCGAGCCTGTATCCATTATGCATCATCCAATTTCACTTTCGATAAAACTTGGTGAGAGGGAATTTCAACCTCAATAGGGAGTACTGTTTCTATTCCATAAACCAAAGAGTAGGGAGTTGCCCCAGTTGAAGTTCGTATCGAAGTTTGATATGCAAACAATGCAAAAGAAAGCTTCTCATGCCAATCTTTATATGTCTCTATTGTCTTCGATATGATTTTCTTGATGTTTTTGTTTGTCGCCTCAACTGCCCTATTCATGTTTGGGTGGTAAGTTACAGAATTATGATACATGATTTTGAACTGCTCGCACACTTCTGCTATTATCTTATTGTTGAAATTGGTAGCATTATCAGTAATGATCCTTTTTGGTAATCCATATCGACAAATGATCTTCTTCTTCAAAAACTTGCATATTGTTGTTCTTGTGACATTAGCATAAGAAGCTAATTCCACCCATTTAGTGAAGTAATCAATGACCACCAGAATGAAACGATGACCATTAGAAGCCTTGGGATGAATATGCCCAATAACTTCCATGCTCCAAATAACGAAAGGCCATGGTGAATTCATCGTATGGAGTGGCAGAGGTGGAGAATTGATTTCGTCTGCGTATATCTGGCATTTATGACATTTCTTTGCATATTCAATACAATCTCCTTCCATAGTTGCCCAGTAATATCCATATCTCATAATTTTCCTGGCCATTGCATAATCGTTTGCATGTGTCCCACATATTCCATCATGTACCTCTGCCATGATACTTCTTGCTTCATTAGCATTAACACACCTTAGCAAGATCTGATCCCTGCCCCTTTTATACAAGATTTCTCCATCAAGTACGTATCCTGAAGCCATTCTTCTTATAGTTCTTTTATCATTATCGTTTGCCTCTAGAGGATAGCTTTGAAACTTGAGGTACTGCATGATGTCGTAATACCAAGGGTTTCCATCTACCTCTTCTTCTACGCTACAACAATGAGCATGAGCATTGTAACTCTTCATCTGGATTGTCATCATGTCTTCAGGTCTGTTGGCTAAGAAAACTGAAGCCAGTTTTGCTAAAGCATCTGCCATTTGATTATCTTCTATGGGATGTATGTGAAAGTAATCTCTTTGAACACTTTTATCATCTCAAGAATTAGTTTCCGATACTGGATCAGCTTGGCATCTTTTGTTTCCCACTCTCCACGAAGCTGGTAAATAACCAATAAGGAATCTCTATACACTTTCAAACTCTATATTTCTCTTTCAATGGCAGCTTGCAACCCCATAACACAAGCTTCGTATTCTTCCATGTTATTGGTGCAAAGGAATTCCAGTCTACTTGTAAAGGGATGATGCTCATTATTTGGAGAGATCAACACCGCCCCAATTCCACGTCCTAGGGCGTTTACAGCCCCATCAAAATATAACTTCCACGTTTCATCCCCAGAGATTCTATTTTCTTCCATGGAGATATTCATCACATCTTCATCGGAGAAATCAAAGTTAAACGGCTCATAATCCTCTGAAGCACGACTTGTCAGGAAATCGGCTTTAGCGCTGCCTTTAATTACCTTTTTACCTACATACACGATGTCAAGTTTTGACAAAAGCATCTGCTAACGAGCTAGTCTTTCGGTCAATGCTGGTATTTCCATCATAAACTTCAATGGGTCGAGGCGAGGAATCAGCCAAGTAGTATGATACATCATTTATTGTCGAAGCCTGCGAGTTACCCATACCAGAGCACAACACAACTTTTGAATAGGCGTGTATCGCACTTCACAGTCTGTAAAATTTTTGCTTAAGTAATAGATGTCTCTTTCTTTCCTCCCCGTATCATCATGCCGCTCCAACACACATCCCATTGAATTCTTAGCACTGTTAAGTAAAGGATGAGTGGCTTGTTCAGAACTAGAGCAACCAGTATCGGGGCATTCATCAAGTACTTCTTAATCTTATCAAATGTTTCCTAGCACTCTTCATCCCATTCTCCTAGATTGTTTTTTAAGTAGTTTGAAGATTGGATCACATTTATCAGTTAATTGAGAAATGAACCGAGAGACATAATTCATCCTCTCGAGGAATCCTCAAACTTCTTTTTGTGTTTATGGTGATGGTAAGTTATAAATTGCTTTTACTTTATCCGGATCTATTTCGATCCCTCTTCTGCTGATGACTAAACCCAGAAGTTTTCCCAATGTGACTCTAAAAGTACACTTATTTGGATTGAGCTTTAACTGGTACTTTCTCAACCTCAAAAATAACTTTCTTAAATTCTAAATATGTTCTTCTTCGGTATGGGATTTGGCAATCATATCGTCGACATATACTTCGATCTCTTTATGTATCATATCATGAAACAAAGTCACCACCGCCCTCTGATAAGTTGCCCCAGCATTCTTTAACCCAAAGGGCATCACTTTGTAATAGTATGTTCCCATAAGGTTATAAATGTCGTCTTATCCATATCTTATGGGCTCATCTTTATCTGATTATGCCCCGAGAATTCATGCATGAAAGAGAACCATGAATGACACGACGTATTATCCACTAAGATGTATATGTGGGGCAAAGGGAAATTATCCTTTGGAATAGCCTTATTCAGATCTCTGTAATCCACATACGTACTTTCCCATCATTCTTTGGTACTGGAACTATGTTGGCCACCCAGTCAGGATACTTAGATACCTCAAGAAAACCATCATCAATTTGCTTTTGCACTTCTTCTTTTATCTTCAGCACTATTTCTGGCCTCAGCCTTCTAAGCTTTTGCTGCAATGGTTTACACTCCGGCTTTATGGGCAGTTTATGTACCACTATGTCGGTATTCAGTCCAGACATGTCTTGGTACGACTAGGTGAAGACATCTTTAAACTCTCGCAACAAATTATTAACCCTTGTCTGGATTTTGGCGAGAAGGTTGTCCCTATTTTCACATCCCTTCTGATTTTATCAGTTCCCAAATTAAGAATTTCCAATTCTTCTTTATGGGGTAGGATCTATTTGTCTTCTTTTTCAACCAACCTCAGTAATTCTTCAGGGATTTCACATTCTGTTTCATCTTCCACCTCATTGATTTCCATTAGACACACTGGCCACTTAGAATCTACTCCAGGATTAAGTTCAGGATCATTCATGCTATAAACAATTGAAAACCTGCAAAGGGAATTATAGTTTATAATTGAAAGGAATATGAAAAAGAAAGTAAGAAACATGTTTGCCATTTGTGAATCATCATTGAAAGCATTTTTATTTAAATGAAATGACATAGTGGCCCTTTAAAGATAACACTCTATACTCGTGGGCAAAAGTATAGAGTTGGAAATCTGATTAAGAAGTACTTGATGAATGCCCCAATACTAGTTGCTCCGGTTCCGGACAAGCCACTCATCTTCTACTTAACAGTGCATGAGAATTCAATAGGATGTGTGTTGGGGCAGCATGATGATACGGGGAGGAAAGAAAGAGCCATCTATTACTTAAGCAAAAAGTCCAGAGTGTGAAGTGCGATACCCGCCTATTCAAAAGTTGTGCTGTGCTCTGGTATGGGTAACTCGCAGGCTTCAACAATACATGATGTATCATACTACTTGGCTAATTTCTCGCCTCGACCCATTGAAGTTTATGATGGAAATACCAGTATTGACCGGAAGACTGGCTTTTTGGCAGATGCTTTTGATAGAATTTGACATCGTGTATGTAAGTCAAAAGGCAATTAAAGGGAGCATAATAGCCGATTTCCTGGCAAGTCGTGCTTCAGAGGATTATGAGCCGTTGAACTTTGATTTCCCTGATGAAGATGTGATGAATATCTCCACGGAAGAAAATAGAATCTCTGGGGATGAAACATGGAAGCTATATTTTGATGGGGCTGTAAACGCCCTAGGTCGTGGAATTGGGGTAGTGTTGATCTCTCCAAATAATGAGCATCATCCCTTCACAAGTAGACTGGAATTCCTTTGCACCAATAACATGGCAGAATACGAAGCTTGTCTTATGGGGTTGCAAGCTGCCATTGAAAGGAAATAGAGAGTTTGAAAGTGTATGGAGATTCCGTATTGGTTATTTACCAGCTTCGTGGAGAGTGGGAAACAAAAGATGCCAAGCTGATCGAGTATCTGAAACTAATCCTTGAGATGATAAAAGAGTTCAAAGAGATTACTTTCACATACATCCCCAGAGAAGATAATCAGATGGCAGATGCTTTAGCAACACTAGCTTCAGTTTTCTTAGCCAACAGACCTAAAGACATGACGACAATCCAGATGCAGAGTCACAATGCTCATGCTCACTGTTGTAGCGTAGAAGAAGAGGTAGATGAAAACCCTTGGTATTATGACATCATGCAGTACCTCAAGTTTCAAAGCTATCATCTAGAGGCAAATGATAATGATAAAAGAACTATTAGAAGAATGCCTTCAGGATACGTGCTTGATGGAGAAATCTTGTATAGAAGGGGCAGGGATCAGATCTTGCTAAGGTGTGTTAACGCTAATGAAGCAAGAAGCATCATGGCAGAGGTACATGATGGAATATGTGGGACACATGCAAACGCTTATGCAATATCCAGGAAAATTATGAGATATGGATATTACTTGGCAACTATGGAAGGAGATTGTATTGACTATGCAAAGAAATGTCATAAATGCCAGATATACGCAGACAAAATCAATTCTCCACCGGTGCCACTTCATACGATGAATTCACTATGGCCTTTCGCTGTCTGGAGCATGGACGTTATTGGGCAGATTCATCCCAAGGCTTTTAATGGTCATCGTTCCATTCTGGTGGTCATTGATTACTTCACTAAATGGCTGGAAGTAGCTTCTTATGCTAATGTCACAAGAACAACAGTATGCAAGTTTTTGAATAAGGAGATCATTTGTCGATATGGATTACCAGAAAGGATCATTAATGATAATGCTACCACTTTCAACAATAAGATAATAGCAGAAGTGTGCGAGCAGTTCAAAATCATGCATCATAATTCTGTAACTTACCGCCCAAAGATGAATGGGGCAGTTGAGGCGACAAACAAAAACATCAAGAAAATTATATTGAGGACAACAGAGACATATAAAGATTGGCATGAGCATGCTCCCTTTGCATTGTTTGCATATCAAACTTCGATACGTACTTCAACTGGGGCAACTCCTTACTCTTTGGTTTATAGAGCAGAAGCAGTACTCCCCATTGAGGTTGAAATTTCCTCTCCCTGAGTTTTATCGGAAGTGAAATTGGATGATGTGTAATGGATATAGGCTCGGTTCGACCGGTTGAATTTGATTGAAGAAAAAAGGTTGAGGGCTATTTGTCATAGACGGATGTATCAGAAAAGAATAATGTAAGCCTATGATAAGAAGGTACGACCCAGGGAATTCTGAGAGGGAGATCTTGTGTTGAAAAAGATCTTTCAAATACATTGTGATGATCGTGGAAAATGGATGCCTAACTGGGAAGGTCCTTATGTTGTTAAAAAAGCCTTCTCTAGAGAGGCTCTGATTCTGACCGAGATGGATAGTAAAGAATTAAAAAAACCAGTAAACTCTAATTCAGTCAAAAAGTTTATGCTTGAAGAATAAAAAAAAGAAAGAAAAAAGAAAAGAAAAAGAGGAGTGAAAACCAGAAAAGGGCACTTCGCAAAATAATATATCTATGGTGAAAACCCAAAAGGCACTATAGATATTCAAAAAAAAGAGAGAGAAAAAAGGGGGTTCAAGATGAAAATTCCACAAAGGGCGTCTTGAAACCAAAGGAGAATCTGGGTTGAAAACCCATAAAGGGCAACCAAGATAGTTTAAGAATAGGCATCCATCGTTTGAAACCTCTCAGACGCAACCTAGTATTTCAGAAGGGATTTCACATCTGTAATCATCCAGACAACATTCAAAGTCTACTGGACAAAGGTTGAGCTCAAGACTATTTCTGGTCGATGGGGTGAACGTAACCTTCATACTATGAATGTCCGAACGCCTGATATGGTTTCTTGATTTTGTTGTTTTGGTTTGCCATGACTTGTTTGTTAAAAATTCCATCTAAATTTGTACTAATAAGCTTCAATAAAGATCATGTAATCTCTTCCGAGCCTTTCTTTTATTCCAAAGCATCATTAAATGATTGCCATAGTGAATAAAGTAGATAATTTCTTGGTATTACTATGTTTTGAAAGATACAGGTGAACTTTAGCATTTCGGGTTATTGAAGAAGAGTGTATAAAGTAAAGGTTCCGTTGGACCTCATATTGACAAAATATTCAGAAATAAGAATGAAAGTGAAGGTTGAAGCGCACAAAGGGTGTCGTTGAAAATCAGTTTTGAGGCACTCATGGTGGCATGATCAATATGAGAATCAAATGAGCATTATTTTCGTCTTTGGTATTGCTTTTATGAGGATATTTTTGAGACATTACTAAACCATGGTGGTATCACAGCACTTGGAGCCTTAGCCGTCCTTCAAACTCCCGGGCTGAGTCAAATAGTAATGGCTTCATGTTCTTTTGTTGAGAATGAAAATTTGATCCAATATTTTGTAAAGGGTTTTGGAATTGGCAAGACTGTAAATACTAATTAGTTGAGGGCTTGTTCCGTTTTTTTCCTACGATGTATTAAAAAAACAAAAAAGAAGAAGAAGAAGAGAAAATCAAGGTAAAAACCCGAAAGGGCACCTTAAGGAAAAAGAGAAAAAAAGAAAAAAACTGAAGTGACAACCCGAAAGGGCGCTTTGAGAAAAGTAATCTAAAGTGAAAACCCGAAACGGCGCTTTAGAGCAAAGGGCCAGAAACGCATAAGGGAGTTTCTGATGGTTAATCCCAAACGTGAGATAAAATATTAAAGAAGAAAATAAAGCATCAAGATAACTCCCCAGGGAGTTACAGGTGATTGATTGATCTCAATGAGATACAATTCATGCATCATATAGAAACTAGGACCATAATAACCCTCATACATGCATTTTAGTTTGTCTTGACAGGAAACGAAGATAGAAGTCCTAAAGTGAAGAGTTCACCCAGCGAAGATAGAACTCTTAATGTGAAGAGTTCGCCCAGAAAAGATAGAACTCCTAATGTGAAGAGTTCGCCCAGCAAATATCGAACTCCTAATGTGAAGAGTTCACCAAGTGAAGATAGAGCTCTCGATGTGAGGGGTTCGCCCAGTGAAGATAAAGTTCCTAATGTAGGAAGCTTGCTAGCAAAGATGGTATTCCAAATGAGAATAGTTCATCCCCAGCGAAGAAAGAATTTGTAATAAGAAGAATTCGATAAGCGAAGATAAAGTTCAAAGTGAGAAGAACTTGGTAAGCTCTTAAAGAGAGAGAAAAGAAAGAAGGTTCGAATAAAGCCTGCGGCTCAGAGCAACACCTGACAAGGGCAGACGAAATTTGTGTCTTTTCAGTCTTTGCCCTATTCTTGTTCAACAACAATGAGCAAATAGGGGAAGCTGTAATACCCGAATTTCATCCGAGCTTCGTATATATATATGTTTCACCATACGTATGACCAAATAATAATAAGTGATAGTAATTATTTCTAATAGTAATAATTCTGAAATAACTAAACAATAAAAATAGTTCATAAAAGTTCCTTAATGTCCATTTACATTCAAATATCCATATACAAAATGTAATCCCAAGCAGCTGGTTATAGCCCATTTTTTGATAATCATAGCCCAACAAACACAAATCTGGTCCTAAGCCTATTTTTCCCGTCCAAATCTGCCATATGGCAGCCTCCGATTAGCCAAAGCCAAGAGCCACAAATTGTGGTCTTTCTCCCGTCAGCTAGAGCCAGCTTGTGTGATGTCATGGCAGTGACGTCAGGATCCACTACCAGTATAAATACCTGCAAAGAGAGAGAAAATGATTAATAACAGCCAATTATTAACACATCATTAAAAACAGTAATAATTAGGAGAGAGGAGAGAAGAAGACGATGAGTCACCTAAGAAGCTTGGACCGTCACTAGAGGTTGGTGAAAACTACTGGAAGCTCACTAGATTTGCATACACGAATTTGAAGGTATACCTCCATCTCCATTCTTTCTTTTCCTGCACTAAAACAAGCAAAACACCTAAATCCAAGCCTCAAACATTTTAAAATCAGCGAAATATTAGTGTCTAAAACCTAATTAGATTCTAAATCTAAAGTCAATAATCTAAAAACAATATATCTAAGGCAGAAATCAAATATGAAATTAAAAGAGGTTTTCCGTCACTAATCTTGAGATTTTGTTGTTGAGAGCACTGCCGGAGTTGAGGTCGGAGTTAGGAAAGAGCTAGGCTTCAAGGTGGAGTCGAAAATTATAGAGAGATACCTCTTGGTTTTGGGTAGATAATTTAGGATAGGAGAAGGGGGCCGATTCTGATGAATCAGAGATTATATTAGGGTTTAGGTTCAAAAAAGGAGCATTTTTGGAATTTTTGGGATTTTCAGGCAGTGGAGGATGATGGCCGGAAATCACCTTGCGGCAGTGACCGGTCACCGGGGATAGGTTAGGAATGACTGAAATGTTTAGACGGTGGTCGGAAGGTTAAGGTTCATCGGAAGGGATGACCAGAGACGACGGCCAATGGTCGGTGTCGCCTCTGGCGGCCGAGAAATAGATCGGGGTTGGAGTTTGGTGGTGGTTGTGGATCGAAGTTATAAAAGATAAAAGAACTGATGATGAGTTCTTAAGAAAACATGGGGTTGATCTTTGAGAAACAAGAAAAGGGAAGTGTTTTCGTGTGTATGTTGAATCAAATTGAGGAAAAACTGAAGAACAGAGTAAGAATAGGTGAAGAAATATGTGTTTCGATAAAAAAATGAGGAGTTATTTCTGGGTTTTTTTCTGTTCGAGTTGAGAGGATCTGAGGGTGAGAGAGAGAGAGAGAGGAGATATCGAAATGGCTGAGTTGGCTCGGTTATACCCCTTTTAAGGGCGAGTTGACACGACACCGTTTTGGTGTCGGGTCAAAAAGATCCACGTGTTTCTGAAACGGGTCGGGGCACGGGGTCACGGCCCGACTCAGGACCCGATTATAATAGTTTGGGCCATTTGGGGTTTAAACTGGCCGGTTCGATTTGTTTTAGACCGGTTTGTGAACTGAATTTTTATTTGTTTAGGTTTGGGCTCTTTAGTTTGTTCCGTTTTACAAATTGGTCACTTAATTCAATTTGGTCCTGATCAGTTCAATTTCCTTATTTTAATAGCTTTTAATTTAATTTATTTAATTATTTGTATGATGCATGTTTTTAAATAGTCATGTAGTATAATTGTTTAGAGAACCTTTAACACTCTAAGTATAATTAGTGCCCTTAGAATTAGGTTCTTTAATGAATTGAAATTGAAAATGAAGAACATTATAGAAAATGAATGAATATTAAATGATTACTTTAATGCCCTAAGTTGATTAGTATCACATTGTATTGTCATGTTATTCAAATGGGGTGTTTTAGTGAAAGGTTTAATATTTCGTTTAAACCTAAACTATGGTAATTACATATAATTGGATAATTAGCTCAATAAAATTCAAATTAGGATTAAACAATTAGCATCGTTAATATTAAGAATATTATTATTTTTGGCCTAATACGGGTAGTGCCCAATCATTTGGGTGTTATCACACAAGCCCAAAAATTAATGATATTCATAGAATTCTAATCAATTAATGAATTGAAGCCTCAATTAGGGTTTTACTTAAAATTGACCACAAAATAATTTGTCATGCATTTAAACCTTTTGTGTTGAGATACATTTTTTAGTATGAATCGAAGTTTCCTACTGTAACTAGACACTTCAAAAATTCAAATTTATTTAAAAATGTATTTTCTTACAAAAGGATATTCCCATTTGGAATGAAATTCAATTTACAATTAATGATCAAATTAAACTCATCTTATTGCTTTAAAATGCCATATGAAATTAAAAAGGTACCAATAATGGGCGTTTGTGGGGATGCTAATCCTTCTTCACACGTAATCGACTCACGAACCCAAATCGTTTTAAAATGAATCTCTAGTTGTGAATTTATTTTCTAAATTATTTTCTAAAATTAAATAAAGGTTTTAATGTGAAAAAACTAATTTCAAGATTAAGTGAATTTAAAATAAACAAAAATCTCAATTTTCAAAAGAATCGATTGCCGAGCTATTTTCCTATGCCTTTCTTTTTCCAGTCGCAAAAACGGTCCAGACAGCCTGGCGACTCCGCTAGGGACAAAAAAGAGAGTCAGGCCTAATCAAATAATTCCAAGTGGCATTTTGGCATTATGAGCAATAATTTGAATTTAATTTCTTCTACATAATTGTTGGATGAATTTTTAGGAAAAAATGGGGGTAGTTTTGTGTATGGTATATCTGTCGTTCATGCATAAGCTCTCAACCCAGGCGTTTCACCTTTAAGTGGGAGAAAGACATTATTCGACGTGATGCTCTCCATCTCCGAGTTTGGATTTTGTCTTCTTTCGGTATACTAACCTTATGCGTCGTGGGGCCCACGCCTCTGTTGTAAGGGACCTATACTACCAAATCGATGTATTACTGCCGCAGTAGACAATAACGACAGTTCGGGAACCCAGAGTCTAGAACCAAGCCCACATTTTGTTTTAGAAACCTGTCCTACTAGAGCCAGACAAGAACCTAGGACATGTGTTGCCCGTTTAAATACATTTCTTTGGCTATTTTTCCTTGCTAAATATTTCTGTGTTGTTATATGATAATGCTTGCTTACTTGCTTTTTGTATTAATTCAAAATTACTGACACGTGTTTCTTTTTGTTTTTGTTCTTGATAAACCATGTCATTGTTACATTTATTTTGGCATCAGTTTAAGTAACAGTTATTTAGAAATATTCAGAATGTTTAGAGGGGTCAAGATTGGGGAAGACAATACTGCGGTCTGGAAGTGGTCAAAATAGACTGGACATGAAAAGGGAGACACTTTGCACGTGGGTGATGTGTCACGGATGAAAGGTTAGTGTAAACTAAATACCAACCAGAACGCTTGCCTGCAGGAAGTAAAGGAAATATGGGATCAATGGGGAAGTGAAATGAAAGAGGCATTTAGGAAAGAATTTGGAGACATAGCTTTGTTGCTAAGTGGACCAACAATTACTAAGAGCTATGTCACAATTTTAGAATCCCGCATACAATTGTTTCACTTTCGGCCAAGTCGATATGATACCTACTTTTGAAGAATATGAGGTACTGGTTAATTGTCCAACTATTCATAGTGACAATATATACACAAGACCTGGAAACAGTTCGGGTTTTAAGAAGAAATTAGCACTGATCACCAGAAAGACAAAGGAGTGGTGGGATACAAAAATTGCCAACGGTGACAACACGAATCATAATAAGGACAAACAGTGAGTGAATTGGAGAGTCCTAAAAGAATTGGTAGTTACAAGTGGAGATGAACCAGTCAGAGCAAGAAGTTCATATACTTTGTGCATATATGGGTTAGTTATATTCTCGAGAACTCTAGAGCACGTAGATCCATCAACTATGGGATTATTCGAGTTACTGAAAAAAGTGTGAACCCGATTCCCGCTATTCTAACCAAGACATATAGGTCATTGACTGCATGCAAGAAATTTGGAGAATGAAAGTTTTAGGGATGCGCACAGTTATTGGAAATCTGGTTTAGAGGTCACAGGTAGGATACACCGTATAGAGGTACAAGGTTTTGGCGAGAAGGTTGTCCCTATTTTCATATCCCTTCTGATTTCATCATTTCCCAAATTAAGAATTTCCAATTCTTCTTTATGGGGTAGGATCTGTTTGTCTTCTTTTTCCACCAACCTCAGTAATTCTTCAGGGATTTCACATTTTGTTTCATCTTCCACCTCATAAATTTCCATTAGACACACTGGCCGCTTAGGATCTACTCCAGGATTAGGTTCAGGATCATTCATACTATCAACAGTTGAAAACCTACAAAGGAAATTATAGTATATATTTGAAAGGAATATGAAAAAGAAAGCAAGAAACATATTTGCCATTTGTGAATCAACATTGAAAGCATCTTTATTTAAATGAAATGACACATGGGCAAAAGTATAGAGTTGGTTCATGGTATTTTCTTTGTTTTAATGGATACAACATCAGGCTCCTCAACTGTCCAATTGCCATGTTTTTCACCAGGGAGGCACGGACGGATTTTCTCTAGAAACCTCCCAGGTTGAGCTCCCTCAAAAATTCCTCCAACAAGAAGTCCTTCCAGCTCATTGCCAAAGATTTCCTCTTCATGCATTCTCGTGGTCTCTAGATTGACCTCCATAAGCTGTTCCTCGACATTCTCAAATCCTCTGGACTTAAAGATACATGTCAAATCCACCACGAGCATAGATTCAGAGGAAGCTTCATATCCCCAAAGACGAGCTTTCCTCTATTCTCCCCTTTTCCTCAAATCTTTCAACCTATCCTTGACATTGGGCTTGAATCCTGGCCTGAAACGGTCTTTCTTTATAACCACTAATTTTGGACGCAAACATCCATGGAGTCGCTTGCCTAAGCCTTTTCCCATTCTTGCACCTCTTCCCAGCGTCTCTCGTACAATCATCTTGGTGCAGTTTGATAATTTCGGGCGTGGGAAAGGCTTGCCTTCAGCAACAAAAGTAGTATTCACAAACTCCAGAGCCCTGAAAGAACATTCAAGGGCATTCTTGTTGGCCTCAATATAGGGGGCGTCGGTGGTTACTGAGGCTATGATATCTTCTTCTGCTCCACGCTGACCAGATTTCCCTCAATCACAAATTTCAACCTCTGATGTAGGGACGATGGTACTGCTCCGGTCGAATGAATCCACGGCCTTCCCAACAAGCAATTATACGTGGGTCTTATATCCATCACCCCAAAATCCACATTATAGACTGTCCGTCCAATCAACAATGGCACTCCGATCTTTCTAAGTACCTTACGAGTAGTCTCATCGAAAGCCCTTACTGTATTCTTATACACCTTCATGTGTGATTCATCAATGGGTAACCTTTGTAGCATTACCATTGGCAGAACATTCAAGGCAGAACCATTGTCTATTAATACTCATGGTAGTACATATCCCTTACAATGCGTGGTGATATTCAAAGCCTTTACTGATCCCATTCCTCCTTCATGTATTTCATCATCAGTGAAAGTGATATAATTGTCAGCATTTATGTGATTTAGTATCCTGTCTAATTTGCTTATGGATATGTCATTTGGTACAAATGTCTGATTAAGCACCTTCATTAATGCATTGCGATGCCCTTCTAAACTTAACAACAATTCTAGAACAAAGATCCTCACTTGCTGCTTCTTTAACTGCTCAACAATATTATACTCACTATGTTTCAAAAACTTCAAAAATTCTTGAGCCCACTCATCCATCACCGGCTCATTTATCTTGGCTGCTAGCTTTTCCCTAAAAACTATTTCTGGTGCAAACACGACTTTTCCTTTGACCTTCTCTGCTTCTTTGGGAACTTTCGGAGAATAGCACCTGCCACTTCGAGTGTAGTGCCCCACCTCATTTACTGCTTCAGAACCTGTCTGATCATTTTTTCTCTCTTCTGGCATCAACTTCGTTTCTTCCAGCAGTTTTGTCCTTTCCTGCAATTCACCCTCTTCAGGTATGGTTACCGTGGCAGCATAATTCTAGGGCACCTTGTGAGTGCTCTTGTAGGCAAATGGTGTAGGAGATGAGATCACAACCTTGGGAACCGTGATAGGTTTTGTGTCTGCAAGGCCCCCAGCTTTGGGTCTAACAGCAACTACCAAAGGTTTATGTATCCAATATCTGACGCCTGACGGTTCAGAGGTACAGACTTCCACTGCCTTCTTTTCACTTGTTCTTGCAAAGAAATCAATCTCTTTATTGTCCATAATCTTTTGTATCAAGCCTCAAAATTCTGGGCAGTGTTGAATCTCATGATCATGCTTCTTATGATACTCACAATATACATCAGATTGTATCTCCTTTCCTACTTTCATGCCTATTTCAATCATCTCGGCATTGTATAACTGTTCATATACCCACTTCAAAGGAGATTTAACTTATGACACATCATTCTTCAACTACTTTGCTTCATCATCCTCTTCTATGGCATTTACCCTCCGCCCTCCATGACTTGGCAGTGTATTTGCTACAATGCTAGGTTCATTAAACTTCAGAATCCCATTGTTGTTTAGATTCTGTACCACCTTTTTGAATACTGTGCAAGTCTCAATCGTATGTCCCAGTATCCCAGCATGAAATTCACAATGAGCATCATGCTTATACCACTATGGATAGGGAGGCTGCAAAGGAGTTAAGTAGTACAACCTCACCAAATCCGCTTAGTACAACTTTGGATACAACTCAACATAGGACATGGGTATTGGTGTAAAATTCATTCTATCATTCCTCGAGCCACGAGTATCATTCTTGTTTGAACTCTGCACATTTCCTAACGCTGCTCCTGGTGAAGTAATAGTCACATTCTTGGGAGCCTCATACGCACTTGTATTATTCACCATATTGTCTTTCCTCTTGTAATTCTTCTGAGAGTTTTCCCCAAACTCAATCCTCCCACTTTTGATTGTTGCTTCAATCAACTCTCGGTCATTACTATATTTGTACAAACATATACGCAAAATTCTGAGTAGCATTACTGATCAATTTTTCAAACAATAGTCCCTTCAGAGCTGCACAAACATATAGACAACCTCAATTTTCATCAACGAAGGTTGGACCTGTGCCGCTACATCTCTCCATCTTTGAGCGTACTGTCAAAGCGTCTCATTATTTCTTTGTTCCATACTCTGCAACATTACACGGCTAGGAACCATCTTTGTAACATGCTTATAATATTCCACAAAGGCGCCAGAAAGATCCTTCCATGAACGAATATTTACACGGCTTAGCTGTGTGTACCATCAAGCAGCCGAACCAGTCAAGCTATCTTGGAAGCAATGTATCAACAGCTTCTTATCCTTCAAGTGAGCAACCATATTTCGACAGGACATTGTGAGATGAGCTCTCGGGCAAGTAGTCCCATCATAATTTTTGAAATCTGGCATTTTAAACTTCAGCGAGAGTATTAGGTCAGCCACCAAACTCATCTCAACTGCACCAGGTCCTATTTCATTTACCTTCTGCAATTCCAGCAAATGATCTTCCAGTGCCTTACAACGTTCCTCATATTTCTTCTCAATCTTAGCATAAACTTTCTCTATCTCATTCAAGGTATTCAGATCAGGGACATCATCATTGCTCCCAAAATTTGCCCCAATGTTCACGGATTGTTTGGTGTTGCTCCCGTAAGATAAATTTGGACCTTCTTCACATGCGGAGGTCCTTCAGGTGGCACCCTTACGTGAGATGTGGTTTTTGCTTGGTTATTTATTTCATTGGAAGCACCTTCAAGTACTTTAGCCTTTCCTAATTCTTTTGGCCCCAACAGAGCAGTCAGCTGATTGACTATCTCTCTTTAGGTCTGAGCAAAATAATCCTCCATAGATTACTCCATTATGTTGAAGCGGTTTTGCGTTTTCGCTCGATCATTTTCTAGACTTGCGACTTGATCTTCAACAGCCACCAAACTCATCTCAACTACACCAGGTCCTATTTCATTTACATAAACGGGTTTCGTAAGAATGCAGAATGATTACGGTCTATAAAACAAAATATCATAAAACTTTCCTTTGTTAAACCAGAAACTTTGTAAAATAACTTTGAAAGGTGAATACATAAATGCATGATTATGTAAATGCATGTATGCAAACAAGGCATCAAGTTATAAGAAACAATATTTAGAAACATTCATTCATTGAAGGTTCAAATATAGGAAATAAAACAACTCATTCTACAAAAAGCTACTAGCCCTAATTCCTAAGTCGGTCAACTCATGTAGCAGACACGCAATGGCCTCTCCATACTCCAGCTCAACGTTTGGTTGCTTCAGTAGAGTTGTAGCTTGCCTCGAGAGTATCTGAACATATGAAGCTATACTCCTAACCTGCTCCTTGAAATTCACCAACTCATTATTCTGATTGTGAACAGTGCGTTGTGCAGCTTCATACTTGGTCTTCCATACTCCACTGTCTTGACGTAACGCTCTTTCATAGCTTGCAAGTTTTCCTTCAATGTCTGCACTTCATTTTCCAATTCCGATGTCTTTCTCTGTAATCCTTCATTCTCTTGCTCCATCTGAACCCTATCTTCATTGTAATATATTGTCACTAACTCCTCTAGCTGTGCCACCTGTCTTGCCAGATCAAAATTTTTGGCTTGCTCCTCTTCTATCTTCTTCTTTGCCTTATTATTTGTTTCCTTGTTTTCTCAAGATTTTTTCCTCTACAAGTTCTCATAATCATTTCGTTCATTCGTCATGCTTTCCAACTTCTCTGATAAGTCTCGTATTGTCTTCCTTGTTCCTCCCTTTTGTTTAGCTCTATAATCATTATGAATCTTCTGTAACTCTTTTAAATCTTGGCTAATCTTCTTGTTTTGTGCAATCAACTCTTTCTCTTGCCCCTCATGAATAGTCACTTGATACTTTTCCATTGTTAACTCCCCTATAAGGTCATTGATCCCCTTCTCATATTTCTTTAAATCTAACTCTCGATCATGTTTGAGTTTTTCTAGTGCTGATGGTGCTTCTGTAATTGATCGAGCAAGCGATCCTACATTCTTTTGTATTTCCTAAAATGTTGTATCATTCACCCTTTGTGTTCTCCACTCCTCATATCCCATCATCATTTCTAGCTCTTGATATGGTTGAACTCTTCTTAGTTTTTCCCATGCCTTCCCTGTTTGCACTACAATTCCTTTATAATCGTTAGTCTTGTGAGCATACTCGAATTTTGCCATTCCCGCTATAATCGAACCCGCCAATTTAAACCCAAACAGCCCAAACCGTTATAATCAGGTCCTGAGTCGGGCCGCAGCCCCGTGCCCAGACCCGTTTCAGAAACGTGCAAATCTTTTTGACCCGGCACCAAAACAGTGCTGTTCTGACTCACCCTTAAAAGGGGTATAACCGAGCCAACTCAGCCATTTCGGTATCTCCTCTCTCTCCTCTTTCTCTCTCTCACCCTCAGATCCTCTCAACTCAAACCGAAAAAACCCAAAAATAACTCCTCGTTTTCGATCAAAACACATGTTTCTTCACCTGTTCGTTTTTCCTCACTTTGATTCAGCATAAACACTAAAACACTTCCCTTTTCTTGTATCTTAAATATCAAACCCCCTGTTTTCTTAAGAACTCATCATCAGTTCTTTCAACTTTTATAGCTTTAATCCATAACCACCACCAAACCCTAACCTCGGTCTGTTTCTCGGCCGCTGGAGGCGACGCCGGCCACTGGCTGTCATCTCCGATCATCCCTTCTGACGAACCTTAACCCTCCAACCACCGTCTGAACATTTTGGTCATCCCTAACCTATCTTCGGTGATCGGTCGCCACCGTAAGGCAATTTCTGGCCACCGTCCTCCACCGTCGAAAAATCCCAAATTCCATAAATGCTCCTTTTTCGAACTTAAACACTAATTTAATCCCAGATTCATCAGAATCGGCCTCCTTCTCCCGTTTCTAAACTATCTACCCTAAGCCAGAGGCATCTCTCTATCATTTTCGATTCCACCTTGAAGCCTAGCTCTTTCCTAACTCTGACCTCAACTCCAGCAGTGCTCTCAACAACATCAACTCAAGATAAGTGACTGAAAACCTCTTTTAATTTCATATTTGATTTCTGCCTTAGATCTATTGTTTTTAGGTTACTGACTTTAGATTTAGAATCTAATTAGGTTTTAGACACTATTATCACTGATTTTAAAATGTTTGAGGCCTGGATTTAGGTGTTTTGCTTGTTTTAGTGTAGGAAAAGAAAGAATAGAGATGGAGGTATACCTCCAGATCCGTGTCTGCAAATCCGGTGAGCTTCCGGTAGTTTTCTCCAACCTCAAGTGACTCCTCGTCTTCTTCTTTCCTCTCTTCTAATTATTACTGTTTTTAATGATGAGTTAATAATTGGTCGTTATTAATCATTTTCTCTCTCTTTGCATGTATTTATATTGGCAGTGGATCCTGACGTCACTGCCATGACGTCACACTAGCTGGCTCCAGCTGACGGGTGAAAGACCACAATCTGTGGCTCTTGGCTTTGGCTAATCGGAGGCTGCCATGTGGCAGATTTGGGTGGGAAAAATATGCTTAGGACCAGATTTGTGTTTGTTGGGCTGTGATTATCAAAAAATAGGCTATAACCAGCTGCTTGGGATTACATTTTGTATATGGACATTTGACTATATATGGACATTAAGGAACTTTTATGAACTATTTTTATTGTTTGGATATTTAAGAATTATTACTATTAGAAAGAATTACTATCACTTATTATTGTTTGGTCATACGTATAGTGAAACATATATATATATATATATATATATGAAGCCCGGACGAAATTTGGTTATTACAGATTTAAAATTGCAACATTATTTGAATACACAATCCCAATTGTCCTTCGAATTTGACCAAAACTAAAATTTTCGTTGCACACAGATACTTCCTTGTCCACCTTCTTTTTCCACCAATAGAAATCCCTTGAATCACGTTGTGCTATAAAAACTCTCAATTTCGAACCATAAATCCAGCACCCATGAAGTCGTTCAATCACTCGTCTAGCTTCTGTTTCATATTTCATTCGTACAAAACCAAAACGAGATCTATCTTTTGCTTTTTTCAGTGGGATAAACACATCCAATACAATCCCATGTCGATCAAACACCTTCCAAAAACCCTTCCAATGTAACAACGATGGAAGATTCGAAACATGCAAAGTCCAACATCCCTGACGACCATTCTGTCGTATGCCCATTCTTTATCTATAATAATAATAATAAAATATTTATAATGATAAGAGTCATTCAAACCAAAAACAAATGCATAGGCAGTGGCAGTGGCAGTGGCTGTGGCTTTGGCGTTGGAGGCCTGACATTGATGTTTTCATGTGGTTGAAAGGGGTGAGCAGAATCAGTTGGCACAAGGGCCGTGGTACGCGTGTGGATACTGTAAAGGGTGCGAGGGAGACGAACGATCGCCAGTTTGAGTTGTGGCCGGGAGGTAGAGTGCGGCGCTGGGTCCTAAAATCTAAAATCACAACGTTTATCTCAAAACGGACATATTCTTATAACCATTGAAACAAGAAACTAGTGTCTGGAGATCATATGACAGGGAAAAAATAAAAATCCAACCCAAAGACTCAAATCAAAAGAAAGATACTATCGAAACAATTTTTTGAAATATAGCTTGGGCGATTTATTTTTAAATAAGAAGTTTGACTTTAAATTTGATTTTTAGAAAATGAGAGTCGCCACCGGTCACTTTGGTAGACCAGACACAAAAAAAATAACCATAGATTCTTAAAATTGGGGTTCATAAGTCAATTACGTGTGAGGAAGAATTAACACCTACAAACTCTCAAAATTGGTACCTTTTAATTTCGAGTTGCATTTTGGCATTTATGATAATGATTGTTAATTTGATCATTTATTGTTAACTGTGTTTATATTTAAAATAAAATATTTCTTTTATAATAAAATATATTTTCTTTTAAATATAAAACTGAAAATACTCATACGATCAGAGCATTGTCTTTTCTATTTCAAAATATATTTTAGTTCTAAACGGTTTTTTGTGCATGCAATTAATTATGAAAAGTTTATTTTAAGTAACTAACTTAATAGGCTATAATTAATTCATGTATTTTTAAATCTATGAATATTATTTAATTTCAAAATTCACATAGAACAATATTCAATTGTTTTAAGATATCATTCTTAATTGAATTCCAAATTATATATAATATTCCCTACTAATTAAATACACTAGGTTATTAGGGTATCTAATTTTATTTAAGTCTCTATGCAATTAATCTAAGCTATTTGTCATTTCTAGGATTTTAAAAAATATTATTTATTCAATTTAAAAGTTCACGTTGAATAATATCCAATTACTTTATGACACCATTTAAATTTTAACTCTTAAATTTCTTAAATAATACTTGTTAATTTATTACAATTATCTAAGTCCTAATCATTTTATTTAATTAAGATTTCTAATTAGAGAACTTAAACTAAGGCTCTAATAGACTATTTAAATCTAAACTAAGTGTTTAGGCTATCTAATATAATACTACATGCACTAGTAAAGCATGAATCAATTAATTAATATTTAAAACTCATGTAAATTAAACAATTAAACCTGAACATGGACTAAATTAAACAAAATGAAATTTAAAACAAACAAATTGAGACTAAATTGAGCAAATTAAAACTTCAATTTCTGATTTTATTCAATATAGGGACCAAATTGAGTACATTCAAACTGGGGTCAAAATCAAGATGATCCAAATAATAGGGCACGGGTCATTCATCCCGACTCGGCCAAAAGGCGAAGATTCTCTTTGACCTGAGACCAATACGTAATGTTTTGAACAAGGTATTTAAACCTTGTTCAGGCTAAAAGCACGACATTTTCTTTTATTTTCTTTTTCTGATTTTCCTCTCTCTTCTCTTTAGACTCTGTCTCAAACTCTCTCCTTAATAACACTATCTTACCTAGAAAATCACCCTCAAAACTGATCAAACACACTTTTTTTAGAGGTGTTCTTCATATGTTCATCAAGAACGTGATGAACATGAAGAACATCGGTGATACACCGCCATGTCCCCAACTCCGACTATCACCTAAAATAATCTTGACCATCGTAAAGGTTTTTCCGGTCAAATTTTGATTTCCCTCAACCATCGTCGGCCGCTGGAAAGCGATTTTCGACTGTCATCACTGAAACTCTAAAATCTCAATTTTTGACTTAAAATCCTAAAACCAGGCATGATTTATCAGAATCTCTCATCTTCTCCTGATCTAAGACCTTAACTACCCATTCTCAGTCCTTTTTCAAATTCCCAGTGACAAATTAGTGTTTCTATAACACCCTGAATTTTCCTCAATTGAAAAATCCCAAGATTTTTGAATTCCTAAATTGGGAACCCTAATTTTTTAAGGAAAATTTTAATTTCAAACCCTAGTTTTGCAAAGGTTTAAATTGTAATTTATCCTTTAACTAAAGGACTAAATTGTAATTTTGCAAACCCTAAGATACATTGCGTATATTACGATTTATAAACCAGTTTCAACCCCTTACATATCTTTTTGTCTTCTTCTCCTAACCTAGCCGCAAGCCACCCTAAACCATAAAGATTTTCGACTCCATCAAAGTTTTCTGATCACTACACTGTTATCTACGCCGAACCACGATGCCCCCTCCTGCTTTTCCGTTGTGTTTAAAAAATGATTGAGAGAAACACATAGCCCTCACCATCTCTGCTTGATCTCTGTGTCAATACCCAACGTCAGCTCTCGCTCACCCTCGTGCCCTCTGCAGCGGCCTACGCGTACAACTACCCTTGTTTGAACCGACTGTTCTCACCCTTTTCAAACAAATCAAACATCACGTCCAGGCCATCAACACCACAACCACCGCCCATGCTTTTGTTTCTAGTTTGAAAGCTATTCATTATTATCATATTATTTCCAAAGATTCTATTATTAATATAGATAGGTTTAATCTGCAAATCATAATATATAGGGTAAACTATGACAGGTACCACCATACTATGGGGCGTGACCTATTTTTACCACCGAACTTCCAATTGGTCCAAATTTGCCATCAACGTTTAATTCTTGATTCAATCGTACCACCCAGCGTTAAATCATAGACGACAAGATGACATGTCAAAAAAAAGTTATGGTGCTGATTGTTTATTTAAAATAATAATATATTTTATACGTAATTAATATTTATAATAAAAACACTTACCCTAAACGATATCATTTTACTAATCCCCTCTTTTAATTTGTAATGACGTCAAAATTATCCCCAAATCAATTGAAAACGTTATCGACTCAGAAGAAAGATTTCCTAAACCTAAACCTAAACCTCCCAAACCGAAGCAAGATTTTCTTACAAAATCGGTGAAGAAATTTTGTTGAACTGAAGATTCGTTCCCTCGGGTTTTCATTGTTTACCCAAAATGTAATGTTGGTTTTGTTTAGGGATTTATGGTGACCGATTGACTTCTTCAATTTGTTTGCAAATCAAATCAAAATAGAGAAGCGAGTGGTGCGAACTTAGGGAATGAGGAGCATGAAATATGGTAAGTGACTGTGTCTTTTTATAACTTTTGATTTCTTCAAGCTATTTTATTCCTTTTGATTTATTTCATGAAATTGGGGGATTTCTGTAATGATGTAAACTAAAGGATTGACTTCTTCAATTAATTTCATTTTGATTTCAGTAACGATTTTGGGGTATTTGTGTATACATTAGGTAATATTTTCACTGTTTTATTGCACATTGTACTTTGGCAGTAATCATTTTGATTTAAAGTTGTATTTAACCTCATGTAATGGTACTGTTTTATTGCACATTGTAGCTTTGGAGTGTGTAACAATGTTGATTGGATTCTTTCTTTGTGATATGTCGGTGGCAAATAAGGTATAACATCATTGATAATGCATTAGAAACATGTGTACTTTGGCAGTTAGCATGCACTATTATATGTAATATTTTTCTTGGGAATGAATAGTAGGTCAACATGGTGGACCACTTTAGGATATTATTATTAGGATTGAATGATGGAGCACTTTAGGACTTTAGGATTATTTTATGCATTATAGGATGCAACTTGCTACTTAATGGGGTACTTTCTTATAATATGCATTAAATATGTCTTATAGGACTTTAGGATTATTTTATTTTACTTAGCATGCTGTATAATTTTTTTTCACGGGAACATCATCCGAGTATTTCACCATTGCCATACATCATGGAGGGTTCATGGTGAATTCACCAAATTACCAGTATACCGGAAAGAAGGTAACTTTCTTTTACATGTGTTATATAGACAGTATGTCATTGCTTGAAATGTATGATATTGTTGAAGAATTAGGTTTCTCTGGTAACTATATACTATACTGGAAAGAACCTGGGGAAAGCTTAAATGTTAAGCGTTTAAGAACAGACAGTGATATTCTTCTCATGTTGGAATGTATGCTTAATCATAGACAACTGCATGTGTACTTATAAGAGGTTGTAGCTTCTAAGGAACCTGTTAGGACTGAATTTGTTGAAGCTATTAGGGCTAAACCTAAACTTGTTAGGCCTGAATTTGTTGAAGCTATTAGGACTGAACCTAAACCTGTTAGGACTGAATCTATTGAACCTGTTAGAATAGATGAATTTGTTAGTTCTAAAACAGATGACTCAGAATAAGATGAAGATTATGTTACTGTTGAAAGTGGATTTGAAGATAGTGAGAATGATTTTAGTGATGTAGATGGGTATGCATATGATGTGAATGTAGGAATAGAGTATGAAATGGACATTAATAACTTAAACAATGATCTTTTGGGAAGTTGCTCTGCTATGGGAGTAGATGATGAAGATCAGAATTATGAACTAGATCAATTGAACAATGCAACTGAATCTAACTCAGATGTTGAACAGAATAAGAAGCCAAAATGTCTTGAGTTCAATACTGAGGTGGACTCTCTAAACCCACAGTTTTAGAAAGGGGTGATATTTGGGGATAAAGAGACTTCAAAATAGGCAGTCAGGCAATATGAGATTAACAATAGAGTTTATGTTCAATTTAAAAGGACATGCAATGAAAAGTACAAGTTTTTTGCAAAGAAGGGTGTCCATGGTATATTTGCGCCTCAATAGTTGACCCAAAAGACCCAATAAACATGACATAGCAGATTAAATCTTATGTGGAAGAGCATAATTGTCTGAGTGGTTTTAAAAATAGGAATACATCTTATAAGTGGTTTGCTAAGACTTACATTGAAAAATATAGGGCTGACACTTCATATTTAACTATACTTCTAAAAAAGATGTCATGTCTGACCATGTCTATAATATGTCATTGGGAAAGTGTGTGAGGGTTGAGAACTTAGCACTAAAAATGGTGTTTGGAAGTCACAAGGATCAATACTCTATGATTTATGATTATCTTAAGGAAATTAGGACATCAAATCCTGGCAGCACAACAGGAATTCCATGTATACATGCTATTTTAGTCATGGTACAATGGGATGAGAGACCTGAATCCTATGTTCATTCATGTTACAAAACAACCACACAACAACAGATATATAGCCACTGCATCCAACCAGTGAGAGGCCCTAATCAATGGGGGCATGACACAACATGTGAGCCAGTCATAGAATCAATACTCAAAAGACCAACAGGGAGACCTAAGAAGAAGAGGGTAAAGGAAGCAGATGAAACCAAAAATTCAAGTTCTAAATGGACCAAGAGGGGTATGACAATGTAATGCTCTAAGTGTAAAAAATTAGGTCACAACCAAAGGACCCGCAAGGGAGAAGTTGCTGCCAATAGACCTATTAATGCACCAAGAGCATTTAGGCCACCTAGGAGTGCATCTGTTGGGCCACCTCACAGAACACCAAAATTACAAGTTAGTCATTTTATTGATCTTTTAAGTGTTTTTACCAATCTATTAATTCTGTTTCTTTCTTTCTTTTTAAACTAAATTTCTTTTTAAACTACATTTTTCTGGTTAGGAAGGCCACTACTTCATTAGCAACAACAAACAAGGCCACAACAATATCATCACCACCTATGAGAACCACATCATCATCATCACCAGAAATCAGTCCTTTTGTTTTTATCCCTACTCTAGGCCATGTATCTCATCAGCAATCAAGAAGTGTTATGACAGTAAAATGGATGCCATCTTCACAGAAGGATAATAATGGTAGTCAATCTAGCATAGTTTTCCAAACTTCACAGGAAGCCAACACTCCCATTAATTTGGCAAAAAACCTAGGATGATGTAGGTTACTAGTTTGAGGTGTTTGAACATGTTTTGGGTATATGACTTGATCTACTTATTTTGATATATGTGAAGTTTACACTTAGAATGGTATAGGTTTGAACATGTTTTAGGGTAAATGACTTGATAGTTATCAAGTGATTTTGTTCACAAACAGTTGAAGGGGAGGGATATTTTGATATATGTTGGTGATAAACACAATATTTTTTGGGTTTGTTTTGTGCTTATTTGGTTCATTTAAACTTCAAATGTTATGCTGAAATATATGCCAAGAGCAATATTTTATATGTTTTACATTATTGTTTTTACATCCATTTTTTACTCCAACTTGAATATAAAAGTTTACTCTAAATTTGCATAATAACATAACAATACAAAGATTGAAAACCAAATGCATTCCATTACATAAACATTTCATTAAATAAACCTAAGTCCAACAACCAAAATGACAACAACCATACCCAAAAAACTGTACCAATCCCATTACTAGTGAACCCAAAAAACCAAAATAGTTCAAGACCAATCAAATCCTAATCCAATTACTAGTAAATCACAAATTGCCAACAACCATACCCAAACCGTCAAAGTTAAACAAACCAAATCATAACAACACATACAACCAAAATGATTAACCAGCAAAGTCTTTCTTTCCTTCTTTGAACTTCATTTTCCCTTATTTTCTTCAACAATCCTAGAAGAACAACTCTTGCGCTTGGGGTCATTGGAGGATCAAACCAACTGAAAAATTGACAAACATGATGCACCAAACCGTCATGGTTCTTGCAGCCAAAGAACCTCCTTCTAGGATTGTCAATGGACCACGATGTTCTCAATTGCACCAGAATTTCACACCCACACACTGGAAATGCAATGGATCCCTCCATCCCACCATCCCTTCGTCATTTTACTTCCATCCGCTCTCGACAAAATGAATCAAAAAATGGTAGAGAAAGAATGGATTAGAGATTGTACATTTCAAAATTTAAAAGAGAGGATTAGTAAAATGATATCGTTTAGGGTAAGTGTTTTTATTATAAATATTAATTATGTGGAAAATGTATTATTATTTTATCTAAACAGCCAGCACCGTAATATTTTTTTACATGTCATCATGTCGTCCATGATTTAATGGCAGGGTGGTACGATTGAATCAAAAGTTCAACGTTGATGGTATATTTGGACCAATTGGAAGTTCGGTGGTAAAAAGAGGTCACACCCCATAGTATAGTGGTACCTAGCATAGTTTGCCCTAATATATATATATATATATATATTCTTAAGTTACATTGTTATTATAACATATATGCACCTAATTGTGGTTTAGGTCACTCCCATACGTTTGTATAAGTTACGAAGAATGATCTCACTCCCAGTATTTTGAACCATCTTTTGAATCGAACCTGAATCAAATTTGGTTTGTGTTTAATTTTTCTCTCTAGCTTGGCCCCAACCACTCAACTCAGACCTGTGACCAGCGGTTAAATCATTGATTTTGATTAGACTCTTGACCCTGATGTTTAGTTAAATTCGGAGATTGTACAGTTTGATTTAATTGTTCATCCAAACGGCTTAGTGATCAACTATTCGACTTAGATAAGTCTTTAAATATTCAGATTAGTGTTTTAGACTTACTTTGGTGGCATAGTGATAATAGTAACAATATAGAAATTATTCTCATAGGTATCAATACAGTTGGACCCCGTAATTCTGATCGTGAGAGACGCGTCACTCAGTATGTTGAGTTGTTTGGCGATGGTGTGTTTCTTCTAGTGCTATAAATAAATGATTTTTATGTGTGTTTCTTATTGTGCTATATAATGATGATTTTATCGTTTGACATTTTATATCATATGCATACTTTTACATGTGATGTGGCATGATGAATTTTTCATGCATTCTTACTTGATTTGAGATTTAACTAAACATCGAATTTATCAAATTGTGTATCATCAGATTTATCGAATTATGAAATATCAGATTTATTGAACTATGTGTTGAGACTAGTAAAAATGTGATTTTACATCATTATCTGCATAGGTTGAGATTGTACGGTGGAAGAAGTGGTTTTTACCACACATCGATTGGTGGATGTAGAGAGTAATTCTGGGAACCTTACTCTTCGGACGATGCTGTAGTTGGGATTCATTGCATCATTTTTATCAAACTAAAGCTTTTATATTATGCATCATCATTCGTGAATTTATATATTTTATCGAAATAATTATGTTTTTTTTTAGATTGAGATTTTTCTTGCACTTTAGAGACACGCTAAGTTCTTTAGCTTACTCTTCTTAGTTCTTTCAGATATACACAGAGACATTGGCGAATTGGTACTTGGAGGATCTTGCATTTTATTTGGTTATTTTATTAATTAGTACGAAACTATTTTTAGTTATTCGGATTATTATTTATTATTTTGAGATATTGATGTGATTTCATACTTTGAGATTATTTATGTTTTGGGATTATTTTTAGCATTTATTTCCTGTGGTTTTTATTTCAGAGATTTTATTTAAACATTTGACTATTAATTATGACATTTATGTTTTATTTATTATAAGATATTTATTAAATTATCGTTATATATTCTTTTTTTAAATGAAAGTATAATTTTTTTTAAAAAAAATAGTTTTCTTGAGGGTTAAGTTTTCAAATGCTACTTTTTAAATTCGGCCCATTTCTTTTAGGCTGGGTTTAGGGGTTATAGTTTTGGCCGTCAACACCTTTTGATTTGTTTTTATACTTTTCTATTTATTTTCCTTCAGTTTTTTATATGTATGAAAAACTAATGTTTTTTCTGCTATTTTACAGGAAAATAAAATGAAAATGAGGATATACCTCCTCGGTGATGAAGACGTTTCTTCGATTCTCCTCCTCTGGCGATGATCGAGCTCTTGGTGACGCTACAATTTCTAGACGGTTGGCTCTCACAAGGTAGTTTTCCTCTCTTTTTCTTTTTTATTTTTGGTAATAATTGTAGCATTAATGATGATTTGACTAATTTCCAGACGGTTCGGCTCTCACAAGGTAGCTTTCTCTCCTTTTGTTTTTTGATTTTTGGTAATAATAGCAGCATTAATGATGATTTGACTAATTTTCTCTCTATTTTTATAGGACTGGAGTTTATGATGTAATGGATGATGTCACATGGGTAACGTCATCACCAGCTAGTACCAACTGTTATTTAGAAAAACACAATTCGTGCTACTATTTTGGCCAATGGGGAGGGATTTTGAGTTTTGTAATAGGCTCTGTTTAATGTAAAATGGACATTTTATGGACTTATATACATTTTTTGGGTTTATTATATTTATATATTTATTTAAAGAGAATTACAGTATATATGTATATGTATGTATATTCCTGGATAAAATTCGAGTATTACAGATACAAGCATCACCAAAGATCGGCGATGAAAGGTAAAACTGTTGAGTGAAACAATCAATCGATAGAGGCCAATAGGGGTGAATTGACAAATTAAAATTTGGTGGAAACTAATTGCAGAAAAAAAAGAAAATTTGCAAGGAGATTTAGAGTGGTTCAACTCCCACAATGGAGTTTACATGCACTACCTTAGTTATCACACTAAGGATTTCACAAATCCACTAATTTGTCTCTTTCTTTTAAAAGAAAGAGACAACCTTACACAATTTAACAAGATTTATACCCGAAATCTTTTGAACCCTTTCTAAAAATTCAAGACAAGTGAGTAAACTATGAAAACCCTCTAAAACAATATGTTTGCAATAATGAAGCTCTCTTATACACCAAACAATTGAAAATGAGAATTACAATAAATGCACTCACAAGTGTTCCCACAAGAAAATATGAAATAAAGCTCTAAAACTCTTGAATATTGATTGAATGCTTTGAGTTTGTTGTCTTGTTGTTGAAGAACCTTTTGAGACTTGTTCTTATACCTTATCATTGATTTCCAACAGTTGCGATTGTTGGAATCATAATTATAGTCGTTGGAGAGAGCTTTTCCCTCATTAAATACAGTTCTAAAGTAGTGGGTATTGGTACTAGGGCTAAGGTATTGATACTTGCTCAAATAGAAATAGTCGTTATCTAACAGGGGCGTACCAGTGCTCGAACCCAAGTATCGTTATGGAGTAAGGGGTATCGACACTAATGGGGTTTATTTGTACTGAAATAGCTCATTAGAATTTTGACAAAACTTAGGGTATCAGTACTCTAAGTACCATACCGGTACTCATAATGTATTTTTTGCAACTTAGCTCTAGGGTGTATCGGTACATTATGTAACGTACCGATAATGTCTGAGCATTCACTGTTTTAAATTTAATGCTCGTACTAGGACTGTAATGCCCCGGTTTTAGGCCTAGGAGTTTCTAGGTTGATTAGACGGTATGGTGGACTGAGATTAGAGATTCAAGTCAGATTCGAGATAAAAATCGAAATAAATATTTTTGTGAGAAAATATATGGGAAAATATCCTAAAATCATTATTTAATATATGGATATTTTTGGTAAAGTCAATTTTTAAAAGTGGAATTTGGAAATTGGACATTTTGGCTAGTGTCGAAAATGTAAATAGTGAAAAATTGTTTTTAGTGACTATTTTGAAAAAGTGTCAAATCTTAGAATCTTTAAGGAGCAAATTTACCAAATTGTTTAATCTGATTTTTCTCTCAATTTATATTATTTTAAATGAGTTTTAATTAGTGAATTAAAGGGGATTTAATAAAGGAAATGTAGTTATTTTCCTAAAACCACTTTTGACGTAAATTTTGCTCTCAAAGTTTCTTTAGCCAAACATTTGAAGTAATGTTCTTGATTTCTTAAATTCTTGATTTCTAATGGATTCTTCAATCTTGTTTTCAAAAATCTCATTGTTTTCTTTTGTTTTTCAAGAGTAAAACATCCAATTCAGAGGAAATTCACTCATTAGAGGTAAGGTTCATTCTTCTCCTCTAATGAATGGTTCTTTATTGAAATTCCCAAGTATGTGATCCTTTTTTAATGTTTTCTAATGAGTTTTAATGATTTAATTATGGAAAATTGGTTAAATCAAGGTTCAATTGATGAGATTAAGTGATTTTTGTTTTGGATCTGTTTTGCTGAGTTATAGATTGGTTCTAATCATAATTTTGATGTTTAATAATGTTAATAAGTTGGTTTTAACATTAGAATCCCGAAACTAAGTGAATCGCTAATTTCCTAGGTTGTCAGTGTTGTGTTTTTGGTGAGTTATGGGTGTTTTATGAATGCCGGAGGTATAAAAAAGTTGTTAGGTTGTTTTTGAATGTTAATTGAAGGTAATTGATGGATTAAACCTTTAGGTTTTGGCTGGGTTAATTTTGGAAGGTGGTTGATGTTGATTTCAGTTGTTGTGGAGGGGTTTTGGTTAGAGTTGTTGTGGATTGGTGTTATTGAGTCTTTGAATGCATTTAGATGCATTGAATCCCCTATTTTTTTATGCTTAAACCAGGGATGATTGATCCTCAAACTTGTGGCACCGTTTCGGAAGCTTTGGAGGAGTAGTTCGCATTGGCGGAAGAAGTTTTGCATAGTCGGTGAGTGAGAATATGGATTTCAGCTTTGAAATATTTTAAAGGTTATTTTGGGAGTTTAAATTAAGCTTAAAACTCTGGTTTAAACTCTAAAGTAAGTATGATGAGATTTCTCCCTCGGCCGTGTTTTGGCGAAATTGATTTTATGCACTTGTTTTTGAATTACATGGTATCTACTGTTTAAGCATGTTTTAAGTATGATTTATACTGATTTTTGATCATATATTGATGATGGATACATTGGGAAAATGATCCATGTAAGTATGAGAAATACTTGTAAATGCATGTTTTAATGCATTGAAAATGGGTTTGATCTTGCATATAAAAACAGTGAGGTACATGGTTAATAATGAATTATATTGGCAAGTGATGTGGCTTAAAATGTTATCCGATATAGTTGGTCGGCCATAGGATTGATAATACACTATAATAAGTTGCCTCGGGTGTTGAGGGGTTTATGTGTACTAAATACTCCACCACAAGTATCTTAACGGTCGAGGGGTTACATGGTACTAAAAACTCCCGTTAGTGGATTATACATCTAATCGATGATTGGATTGTGATGGTACCCAGTTGTGATCGTATCTTAATTCCGGTTGAGATTGTATGAAGTGTTAAGAGGACACTTGTTGAATCTGTGTATTTGATGCAATATTTTGTAAAGTGGAACTTGGTTTATAATCACTTTGTAGAGATGTTTTTTTTTCTCGCTAAAAAATGAAGGTGTTGTGTTTTTATTTTTTGAAAATATTTTCTTCCGCGTGGGGTTTTAGAAAACCCGTATTTTATTTAAAAATGGAGTCGCCACCGGCCACTCAAGGTGGACCGGACACCGTAGAAAACCAGAGATTTAAAATTGATGGGTTCAGGAGTCGGTTACGGATGGGGAAGGATTAGCAGCCCCACACCGCCCAAAATTGGTACTTTAATAATTACCACTTTATTAATATTAGACTTTCCGGATTAAAGTGACGATTAGATTAAAATTCGGTTATAAATGCGAGTAGATTTTAAAGGCCCCGTTATTCGAGAGTAAACGTCCAACCACTATCACTACGCCTGATACTGGCCCCGTTTACGCTCGAATAAAAGGGCATCGCATTGACAAAATATATGTTCGTTATGTAAACTTAAAAAACATGACAAATATAAATAAATACCTTGCGATAAAAAATATAAATAAATACTAACATAATGAAATACTAACATAACATAAATAAAATACTAATCTAAAACATACATACATAACTATTAATTTAACACATAAATAAAAACATATCTAACATAAATAAAATAATAATCTAAAACATACATACATAAATATTAATCTAACTTATAAATAAAAACATATCTAACATAAATAAAATACTAATATAAAACATAAATTTAAAACATACTAATCTAAAACATAGATAAACATACAAATTAAAAACACAATTTTAAATTAACTACTACTTCATTAAAATATAAAAATTACAACATAAATAAAAAGGAAAGAAAATATACCTAACTAGGAGTTCGAATGACGAACCCCGACGAAACCCCACCGAGATCTACCACGACCTCTCCAAAAATATTAACTAGATCAGACCTAAAATAGGACCCCGATCGAACCGGTTAGGACCGAGGGGACTACCCCTTGGCCCTGGGGTAGCCGAGAGCACTGCTCTCTTATTTGGCTACCCAGCCGATTTAATTTTGCTTGCTGCCCATTTCAATTGCCAATTGATGCATATTTATAGGGGTGAGGTGGGTGATGTGGAGTCTTGTGCTCCACTCCCCTCCCCCCTTTTTTATTATTAATTTTTTTTACTTCTTTGTTTTTAAGATTAATAATATTATTACAACAATACTAAAAATACTAAAACCCGGACAAAAATGAGTGATTACAGTTGCCCCTCTTTGATTGTTCTTGTGAAACGAGAACAAAGCAAAGATCAAAAGCACTCATTTTTGTCTTATCTGGCTAAACTTCTCTCCCTTTGACGCGTGTCTTCTTTCTTGTTTTGATTGATCTACCTTGTCACTCTAGGGAAGCAAAACCTTCAAAATGGGGGGTTGTTTGTTGGGGAAGCCAAACCGAGTTCTACTTGCTACATTATTGGTAATAAGCTAATACTTAAAGAGAGTTCGACCCAGCTGTAACACCGACGAAGAGACAGGGTCTACAAAATTCGATCCAGCTGCAACACTAACGAGGAGGCAAGATCAATGGATGAAAGTTGTGATGTCTGATCCAGCTACAACTCTGACAAAGAGGCAGGATCATACAACTTTTCTCTTTTTTCTCTGTTTTTGTTTCTTTTTCATTTTTCATTTTTCTCTTCTTTTTTTCCTCTTTTTTTTCTTTTTTCTCTTTTTTCTCTTTTTTTTTTATTTTTTCTTAAAACTTGAAAGTTGGTGAATTTTGACCAAGCTACAACACCAAAGAAGAGGCATGGTCTAAAGTTAGTAATGTTGATCCAGCTACAACACCGACGAAGAGGCAGGATCAAGAGTTAGTGAATTTGGTCTAGCTACAACACCGACGAAGAGGCAGAACCGAAAGTTAGATTTGACCAAGCTACAACACCGACGAAGAGGCAAGGTCTGAAGATTTGATCCAGCTACGACACCGACGAAGAGGCAGGATCGGATAGTTGTTCTTTTTTGTGATCAAGCTACGACTCTGACGAAGAGGCATGATCAGAATTTGGTTGAAAGCTCATTCATAACCGAATTTTAATCTAATCGTCACTTTAATCCGGAAAGTCTAATATTAATAAAGCGGTAATTATTAAAGTACCAATTTTTTCTTTTGATTTTTCATTTCATTCATTTTTTCTTCACTTTTACTTTTTTTTATTTTTTCGACTTTTCAATTTTTTTGAATTCTTTTTTTTTATTTTTTTTATTTTTTTGATCTTTCTTTTTTCAAAATTTTTTAAATTCTCTTTTTTTTATAATTTTTCTTTTTTTCTTGAACTGTACAAGGAAGTAAAACTTGAGAACAAATTAGGCATGGCTGCACCGTCAGCGGAGAAACAAGACTTGAATAGAAATTCGATCTGCTTGGGGAAAGGTTCAGATCTGTTGCACCATCAATGGAGAAACAAGATCTTCATGATGTCTATATTGTTGCACCATCAGCGGTAAAGCAAAATCTGGAAATTGTTGGCCTATCAAAAATGACGAAAGCAAGATCTAGAAAAGGGTTACTTCTGCTGCTCTACTGGCGGAGGGGTATGACCTAAATAGGAATAAACATTAATCAGTAAATGTTCACAAAATTTTTCACTGTTACCTTTTATTGATGTTTCAGCATCCTCTTTGTGTTTGGCCTCCTCTAAGACTAAGGTTGGCCGTCATGTTGTTGCCCCCACGGTTGAGGATGTTCGGTCTCTTTTTGAACCTGTTTGTAAGCAAAAATGCATACATGATTTTTATGCCTAAGTGCATGTGTCTATCTTAAATGCATGGTGATTTTGGTGTATGCACTTAATCTAATTGTATGACGTATGCAAGATGAATGCAATCTAAATGCATGAATGTGGTATGATATTTTTTGCCCTCAAAGGGATGCCCGACTCCTCATTGGTCCCGTCAGGATCTTGGTTTTTGTATGTGACGGTGCCCCAACCTCAACTTGGGTTCGATCAGTCATCTGGGTGCATGCCCCAACATTTTATTCATCCCTATGCCATCGTCTGAATCTGTTCTTGAATTTGACACTTTGAGTGTGGATTCTGTTGCCCCCTAAGTTGGGTTTATAAATTGTGTTGGTTCATGGTAGCTTATTATTTTTTTGATTGGGTGCAATTTTGCAGACTGTGGTCAAAGATGCAAGAGTTTGACTCGACAATGAAGGCTGGACCTTGGCAAAGAATGCCCCCGGACTGAGGCCTTGTTAGAGGCATAATGTTTGTAAAAGATGTGGGGGTGCTTTTGGACATGCCCCAAGATCAGGCTTTTGTAAGAAGCTCTGTAAGGTGCTAGATCGACCAACTTTGTTGTATTTAATGGGGCAACCCAGGGACTAATTTTGAAATTTCAAAATGTATGCATGTAAATGCAAAATGCATGTCTTAGATGTGAAAGTCTTGATTCAAAAATGGTTCGCGTGGCTCAACTTCAACTCGGGGATTTATTTGCAACTTTGAATATTGCCTTGATATCTAGAGTGCTAGATTTTCTCCCGATGATAATTTTTCAAATTGAGAGCCATTCGTGAATCAGCATTTCATCTTTGGTAAAAGTGCAAAAATTAAAGTGTTATGATATGCCATGCAAAGTGAATGCCAAAATGAACCGATATGATGTGATCACAAGAATGGGTCAATTTAAAATTAGGGTAAAAATGAAAAAAAAATGATCGGGTAAACCACTTGAACCAATACCCCAATGTAATGCAAATGCAATGATGTATGCAAAAAAGGGTAAAACAAAAAAGAAAACGAGTCAGTACCGAATAAGATCAACAACATATAAATAGAAGAATAATTTAGATAAGGTAAACAAACAAAACAACACTATTTACATCCCGTCTAAAACACCTAGGTTATCCGCATGGCTCTAAAAGGGTGGGTTTCTATATGTTCTCTACATGCAGTTTTGGTGCTACGAGGTACCCAAATTATCCTTGCTGTCCTCTACTAAGAGTAGCAAGGCCCCCGGTCATCACCTATTATAGGCTCCTTTCAACCGGGTTCAATTCAGGGGGACCCATTCGCTTATACCCATACGAAGGAACAATATCCTCACGAAAGTATAAGGTACTCGAGCCACGAAGGTACTTGCTAGGCCCATACGGGAGAACGATATCTCCACGAAAGCATTAGCGTTTTCCCCCCACTTAAAAAAACGGGTTTATATGCCATATTTTAAATGCGTTAAAACAAACGAGCAATTATAACCGAATGTTAGTTTAATAGTCACTTTAATCCAGAATTTTCGATATTAATAAAGCGGTAATTATTTGAAAAAGCTCCACTCTCATTTGTTTTTGAAAAACAAAAATGTCCCCAGCGGAGTCGCCATCTGTAGCGATGTTTTTTTTTCTCGCTAAAAAATGAAGGTGTTGTGTTTTTATTTTTTGAAAATATTTTCTTCCGCGTGGGGTTTTAGAAAACCCGTATTTTATTTAAAATGGAGTCGCCACCGGCCACTCAAGGTGGACCGGACACCGTAGAAAACCAGAGATTTAAAATTGATGGGTTCGGGAGTCGGTTACGGATGGGGAAGGATTAGCACCCCCACACCGCCCAAAATTGGTACTTTAATAATTATCGCTTTATTAATATTAGACTTTCCGGATTAAAGTGACGATTAGATTAAAATTCAGTTATAAATGCGAGTAGATTTTAAAGGCCCCGTTATTCGAGAGTAAACGTCAAACCACTATCACTACGCCTGATACTGGCCTCGTTTACGCTCGAATAAAAGGGCACCGCATTGACAAAATATATGTTCGTTATGCAAACTTAAAAAACATGACAAATATAAATAAATACCTTGCGATAAAAAATATAAATAAATACTAACATAATGAAATACTAACATAACATAAATAAAATACTAATCTAAAACATACATACATAACTATTAATTTAACACATAAATAAAAACATATCTAACATAAATAAAAGAATAATCTAAAACATACATACATAAATATTAATCTAACTTATAAATAAAAACATATCTAACATAAATAAAACACTAATATAAAACATAAATTTAAAACATACTAATCTAAAACATAGATAAACATACAAATTAAAAACACAATTTTAAATTAACTACTACTTCATTAAAATATAAAAATTACAACATAAATAAAAAGGAAAGAAAATATACCTAACTAGGAGATCGAATGACGAAACCCCACCGAGATCTACCACGACCTCTCCAAAAATATTAACTAGATCGGACCTAAAATAGGACCCCGATCGAACCGGTTAGGACCGAGGGGACTACCCCTTGGCCCTGGGGTAGCCGAGAGCACTGCTCTCTTATTTGGCTACCCAGCCGATTCAATTTTGCTTGCTGCCCATTTCAATTGCCAATTGATGCATATTTATAGGGGTGAGGTGGGTGACGTGGAGCCTTGTGCTCCACTCCCCTCCCCCTTTTTTATTATTAATTTTTTTTACTTCTTTTTTTTAAGATTAATAATATTATTACAACAATACTAAAAATACTAAAACCCGGACAAAAATGAGTGATTACACACTTGAAAAGCCAATATAATTGATAATGTATCATGTTGATGGATTATGTTGTATAATGATGGTTTATACATGTTTAGTCTTTAAGCCTTGCATATGGGTTGTATGCATGGGAAAGCTTAAATTGAGGGATTGCAAATGGGATTTTGCTATTGATCCATGATACATGTTGCATATGGTTTAATATGCATATTTTTGAAAATGTTAAGTGCATGGTTTGTAAGGCATGATGTTTTGAAAGATGTTTTATATGATGATTTCTTTGTGAGTTGGAAAACCAGTTTTAATTGCATTGATGGTGGTTGTTTTTTAGCACTCCTCACTAAGCCTAGTGTGCTTACGCTCTCATTGTCCATCAATGCAGAGAATTAAAGGTTGGAGGCAGCGAGCAAGTGAAGGGGAATCCAAGGATTTGAACTATTTGAAAGTATGGTTTTCGAGCTAGACTAATAGTAATAAAGGCAATAAGGTTCATTGTTGTTTGGGAGGGTTATTTGCTAAACTCCCTATTTGTGCAAGTTTATAATGTTGTTGTGATGTTGTGTGAGGTTTTGTATGTTTATTTTTGATGTGGATTTACATTTCATGCATTGGATGGATTAGATTTTAGGAAGCATGCCTCTAGACCTATGATTGAAGAATGTTGCTATGATTTGATCACGTTTCTTTGATAATCTGGCATGGTTTAATCTTTAGCTTAGTGGTGTACATGTTTATGATTTGTTAAAGCATGTTTGAATCCATGATTGTATGAAAAACCAACAAAATTGGACATCACAGGTCAGAGTGTACCGATACACGGGGTCTTGTATCGGTACGGGTAAGCTGGAAAAAGGCTTGGGGATCGATACACAAAAGGTCGTGTCGGTACAGGTTTTAGCTACTAGAATCCATGATTTTGCAAATGTGCCTGCGTACCGATACCCCTTGGTCATGTACTAGTACGACCTTGTTGGATTGAAGCCTCGTATCAGTATAGGTGCCCACGTACCGATACCGGCTACCGTTAATTCAGTTAACATGTAATCTGAGGTTTCTAATTCTTTCATTTTGGTCCCTGATGTTCTTGAATGCAATTGTATGAGTTTGAATGATCGGTTTGAGCTAAAATTTGGCAAGAAATCATGTAATCTAATTAATTAAGGATTAGCAACTTAAATTTTAACTAAGTCCTCGTAACTTTCTAGATTTGCAATTTGGTCCCTAAATTGCAATTATGTGAAATTGGATGTCAATTCGACGCCTGATTGAGTTAAGATTTCACCCGCTACCAGCATGCACACCTTAGGACATAATGTTGCATCTAGATAAGATAAAAAGAAAAAAATGGACCTAATCTTAGTTAATCGTTCTTGGGTTTGTTTTGGCAACCCCAATGTAGCTCACTCGATTAGGTTGGGCGTCTAGGCCGGGTTGAGGGGGTTACAGGTACGCAAAGGGTTGTATCAATACTCTATGCCGAAAGTGGAATTTTTGAGTACCTTTAACTCTAAAACATTTTTGAAACAAGTTTGTATTTACTTAGAAGATTTAGACTTATTTAAAAATAGGTCAATTTGATCGAAGCTTGTCAACTTAAGAAAATTGTGTGTTATTTCAATTAGCCTTAATTTTTTTTAAAGACAATTTAATTGTTTTGAAATCTTTGTTATATCAAAATAAAAAATATTGGTTTAACAATCTCACCTTTTTGATATAACAAAATCAAATAAAATTTTAAGATCCATCCCCCTTTTTTGAATAAAAGCCTTAAAGATTTTTTTTAAAATCTCACTCTTCTCCTCCCTTTTGTTAGATCAAAATCAATAAGCATAAATAAGGATAAGATATAAAACTCCAAAATAAAACATTACTTCATTCAACTAATAATATCCAAAATACCAAAGCATAATATCCAGTCATAGAAATATAAGCAAAATATCCAACAAAGGTGCATAAAAACATAGGTCCAAAAGAAATACTTGAAAATGTCAATAAACATAATAATCAATAAGTCCAAATGTATGATAAGCATGAATAAGCCAAAAGAAGCTAGATGGTCGAAGCGTCATCATCATCATCATCATCACCTCTACCAATAACACGAGACCTCAACTCATGGTGGAAGACGGTAAGAGAGTTCTTGATGCAAGTGATCTGGGTCTCTAACTGTGTCTCCAAGAAAGTGAGCCGAGCAACAAGAGTGGTAAACTTCCCATCAAGATATGCGATCAAAGTATCTTGGGAAAGAGGAACAACTAGTGGTGTAGGAAGTGGCTCTACATGAGTGACCGAAACATCATCGTCGTCATCGTCATCTCCACCAACGATATTAGGATCTCTCACCCATTCTTCATTGATAGGGTCGGTAAGAAGAGACGGAAGATCAAAAGAACAATAAATGTTTTCCTTTCAAAAAATATGACTTAATACACAACTATATGGAAAAGATTTGATGATCTTGGTGCAACGATGATTTATAGTGTGGACAATGCCGACAAAGATGATTTGGGCAAGGTTGATTCTAGTACCCTAATGAAAACAATAAAGCCAAAAAGAATTAACACCATGAATTGATGACCATTTTTCATTGGATGATCGAAACCACCAAGTAACTAGAAGACGAAGGAAACACTCATGGAATTGAGAACGGTCACAGAGAAACCCAGGACATGGGTGGAAGGGATTTGAGTCTCATGATCGACACGCTCATCGTCTTGGTGGCCAGAGTGGTTTTAGACAACGACAAAGTTGAAAAAAAAAGCTCGGGATTGGGTAGAATTAGGTTTAAGAGGGTTAAGAATGGGAGATCCTGTCAAATAGGGATAGAATTAGGGTTTTAGGGTGAAAAAAAGGAAATTTTGGTTTTTTAGGGTTTTAAACGGCGGCTGGAATCGTATGTGGCAGCCAAGAATCGCTTCCCGGTGGCCGGTGAATGGTGAAAAACAGTCAAAGATTGGTCGAAGAAGTTGTTGTGGTGTCGGTAAAATTGAAGTGGCAGTTGGCACGGCGGCCGAAGGTCGTGTTCTTTATTTTCATGAAGAGCAGGGATGAACACTTATAAAAACATGGTTTTAGATACGTTTAGGGGTGAAATTCTGGGTTTTAGGTGCTATGGAAGAGAGTGATTAGAGAGTAGTGAGAGTATATCATATAAAAGAGAGAATAGGTAAAAAAAAGAAAAAAAAGAAAGTCGTATTCAGTTTGAAATTGGTTTAAATACCCAGTTCAAAACGGGCCATTTTGGGTCCCGGGTTAGAGGGGATCCGCACGATTTAAATCGGTTCGGGCAATGGGATCCGCGCCCTAATATATGGATCCTCACAATTTTGAATTTTAATTTTGAATTGTATACAATTTGGTCCTTACATTGTATAAAATCAGAAATTCAAGTTTAAATCTTTTCAATTTTATTTCCATTTGTTTAAGTGAAAGTTTATATTTGTTTTAATTTAGTCCTTTTCAGTTTGATTACTTAATTTAATTGTTTATTATATGATTTAATTCAAGCATGTAGCATTAACTAGCATAACTTAAACACCTTAGTTTTAATTCAAATAATTAGAGCCATAGACTTAGGTTCTTTAATTAGGATTCCAATAATTTGAGTAGTGTTGGAGCTCGATAATCACAACCAAATTGCTGCCAAGTGGTGGAGAAGATGTATTTTGGGTGTTTGGAGTGGAAGCAAAAAGATAGAAAAGTATGGACAAGGATTTAGAGTGGTTCGGTATTCGAAGAAAAGGCTACATCCACTACCTTAGCTTCCTACTAAGGATTTCACCAATTCACTAAGAATTATTCCTTTTTTCTAGGCTAAGGAGGAAACCTTTACAACCTAGACTTACAAACCTAAGCCTAGCATCCAAAGCTCACAAATTGCGCTTTGGGAACACTCTTAAACAAGAGAATTGTAACGCCCCGAATTTGGTCCTAGGTGTTAGCCGGGTTGGCTTGAGGGTTCGGTTGAATCGGTTTTAGCGGTTTGGACTAGTTTCGGATTAATTCGGTAAAAAGGGTTTTTCATCGAAATAAAATATGGAAAATATTTATAATCCTTATTTAATATGTATAGGATTATAGTGAAATCAATTTTGGAAAAGGTGATTGGGAGTTTGACATTTTTGGACTAGTGACCAAAATGTAAAATATGCAAAACTATTTTTAGTGACTAAATCGTAAAAGATTGAAACTTTGAATCTTTAAGGAGCTTTGACCAAGAGTCTAATTAGGACTTTTACTTTTTAATTGGCTGACTTTTAAATGGTTTTAATTAAATAAAACATGAGATAATTAATTACTCACTTTATTTCCCAAAATACATTTTACGTAACTACCTTTTCTCTCAAATTCTCTCCAGCCAAACATTCATTTTCTTTCAAAGATTTGAAGTAAACATCAGATTTAATTTATCTTTTAATCTCAAATGGTTTCTTAATGTATTCTTAACAAAACCTTGTTGTTTTATCTTTGTTTTCTCATGTAAATCTTCTCAATTGAAAGGGAAAGTCATCATTGGAGGTAAGGTTTCGTTCTTCTCCTTTAATGAAAGGTTCTTTACTAAAATCCCCAAGTTCTTGATCTTTTATGATTGATTTCTAATGAGTTTTGATAATATGATTATGGAAAATTGGTTTAAATGATGTTAATTGAGGGAGTTTGTAAAGATTTGCTATGATCTATTAATGCTGGGTTTTATGATTGAGATTTGTGATATTTTGGATGGTTGATAATGTTGAATAAGTGATTTTATCAATGGAATCTCGAAACTAGGTAGGTTGCTAGGTTTTGATGTTGATATCTTTGAGGTTATGGCTTGTTTAAGTGGTTAATTGATGGCTGTTGATAATAGGGTGTTGAGGATGTGTTTTTGGATGTATGTTGATGTTGTTTTGTTGCTAATCTCGCTAGGTAATGGCTGGAGATTAGTTGGTAAGGTTTCGCCGGTGTTTTTAGTTGTTTTCGGTAGGCGAAAGCTTTTTTATGTTGAGACAGAAGTGTTGTTGTGTGTTGCTAGAGGTTTTGATGCAATGAAGTGCATTAATTCTCTATTTTGCTTTGGTAAGAAGCAGGGGATGTTGATTCATTAACTTCAGAGGGTTTTGTGGGCGTTGCAGAAGCTTGAAATCGCTTCGGCAAAGCGGGCGAGGTATAATTGGTGAGTGGAACTGGTTTTTAAAGCTTTTCAAAGGTTTGAAAGCAAGGTTTGGGGGTTTAGATTAAGCTTGAAATGCTAATCTAAGCTCGAAAGTAAGTATGAGATGTTTCGCTCTTATTTCTTGGTTATTCCCATTGTTTTGGTTAATCATGCTCATGTTTTGGAAATGGTTTTGTTACCTACTGTTATGCATGTTTTTATGAATTGAGAAATAATTCATGTTATCCCATGAGGCTGATTTATGATTTTCAAGAGATTACATCTTGATGTGATAAAGCTATGCATTGATTGTGTTTTTTTAAAATGGGATATGTTATGGTTTATGTTGATGCATTGAAAAATAGTAGGTTAACATGGTTTTAAAGAATATATTGGCAAATGATGATGCTTACTATAATCAGATATAATTGGTCGACCAATAGGATAAGAATGCACTACAAAATGTAGCAAAATTTGCATGTGTGTGTGGCCTTCTGCTCCGCAATAGCTGATCAACTATTGTGTTGAGGGTATCGAAGTATATAATGGTGAGAGCAGCAAGCACCATGAGATCCGCCTTATGGAGAGAACATCAAGCTCCATAAGTATTGGTGGAGAGAGAAACAAGCTCTATCAATGTGTATCCACATATCTGATGTGTTTATTTATGGAGAGTGCAGCAAGCTCCTTGTATATAGGGATGGCAAAGCAACCATCCGGGTCACTTGAATGCCAATATATGAGTTTACTTGTATCATGGTTTGAAATGAAATTGTACATGCAATTTATACAAGAGATAATATCTTGAGATCTGTGGAAAGTTAAAGTATGTGAAACTTGCATTGAGATATGCTTTGGTTTTAAAGCATGAGCCTTGTTATGAGCATGATGAGAAACTGTTTGTTGAAAAATGGTTTGTTAAGAAATGGCTTTCTAAACGCATTGTTAGTGGCTTTGTTTTTGAGCAGCCCTCACTAAGCTTATCGCTTACGCTCTTTTCTCCTAACAATGCAGATAAGTAGAGAGATCAGACAGCAAGATAGCAAGCGAAAAAGTCCAAGCATTGCTCATACCTCAAGTATGGATTTTACATTTCAATAGTAATAAGTTTGGCAATGAGAGAACACCTTTTTGGATTTGGGAACGTATGTTGTGAACGCCTTGGTTTGTCACAATTGTATAGTGTCTATATGAGTTGTAAATGACCTTTATATGCTGGATTTCGGTTGATTGGAGTTTTGGAAGTTTTTAGGTTGCTTTGCTAGGATGCATGCCTCTAGATTTTATTTGAATTGTGTTAGTACATATGACTGATGTTCCTGCTACAAAATGATGAAGATTGATCCTTGAATATGTTTGTTATATGTTAGGAGTATGCCTATGGGTTTAAATATGGTTTACGAATTGTTTATCGAGCAAAAAAGTGACATTTTAGGCCTAGGTGTATCGATACTCGGGTCACCGTATCAATACTATATTGCTGAAATATGCATAGCGTATCGGTACAGTGATCCTTGGTCGTTGCTTTCTCTCACGCTTAGGTTAAATAAGTTGCATCTAGCAAAGTAAAAGAAAAAATGGTTGTTTATTGGAGTGCAACTTTTGGGTTTTACTTAAATATTCCCTGTGTGACTCGCTCGATTTGGTCTTGCGATTAGACCGGGTCAAGGGGGTCATATTTATTGGTATCAGAGCCAGGTTCTGCAAAAATTTGGGAGGTAGGATGGTTGATTCCATGATGTTTGTTATGCACGGTGGTTGATAGCATGTTGTTGATATGTTAATTGATGATTTGAGGTGAGATTGGGGTACCCATTGCCTTTATTACTATTGATGTAAATAGATTGTTTTCAAATTTGAGCATCTTGGATCCTTGCTACTAGTTGGTCCGACTGTTTTTAATTGTTGCACTTTATATGCTAGAAATTCATATTGTTTCATTATGGGACCGAGACGAGAGCTCATACAAAGTGTACGTAATGTGATGGAAGATGAGCGTAATGATGATGTTATACCACCCCCACCTCCTCCTCTACTTGGTGGTGAGGGAGACGGAGCTGGAGCTGGTACGGGAGGTGTTGGACCTCAAGGAGCTCAGGAGCAGGTTGTGGGTGATATGACACCATTGGTTTAGGCTATCATAGGAACTTTTCAGGCTGCAATGGCGGGTATGCACGCTGTTGTGCCACAGCCTGCGGCTAACCCTAGTTTACCTTTGGAGTAGTTGCACAGTTTGGGTGGTACCGAGTTCAGAGGTTTGTCTCCGAAGGGTTTCGAGGCATGGTTGGAGAGTACCCAGAGGATTCTTGGTCAGATGGAGTGCACGAATATGCGTAAGCTGGGTTGTGTGGTATCCTTACTCCAGGGTGATGCTTATTCATGGTGGACTACTATAATTATGGGGATGGCACCCGAGAACGTGACATGGGAGTTCTTCGGAGTTGTTTTTTGAAAAAAAAATATTTGGGTGTTCATTATCAGGATGAAGAAGCGTGAGTTTATGACGTTGGTGCAAGGCAATTTGTCTATTTCCGAGTACAAGGCTCAGTTTGTTCGGTTGAGCCAATACGCCCCTGAACTGGTTCCCAATGAGCAAAAAAGATGTGATCATTTCCATTATGGCTTGGTTAAGGAAGTAAAGGCATATATGCTAGCTTCTGAGTATTCAGATTTTGATGTCTTGGTCAGTCGTGCCAAGGATATTGAACAAAGCTTGGGTTTGGTCTCTCACCCAGGGAATTCTAGTACTGGGATGAGAGTTGTTGACTTTGGTGGTGGAAGAGATCGAGGTAAGAGGCAGCGAGAAGGGAGATTCTTTCTGGATCAGAGGCGTGGTGGAGGTGGTTACACGGGACATGGTCAGCAAGGCCAGAATGTTGGTGTCTAAGCACTTGAGTGTGGCCATTGTGTAAGGCGTCATGTTGGAGAATGCTGGGTTAATTCTAGGAATTGTTGGAACTGCTGTTCACAGCGTCATATGAGGCGTGATTGTCTTCATGTCGCGAGTCAGGAACTGATACGTGTTGTTGAGTCTCAAAGGGGTCGTGGGTGCGGCCGAGGTAATTTCCAGCATAGGGAGGAAGGTCAGAGATATGTTGCTCATGTTGTGGCAGTTCAGCCTGAGGGAGGTGGACTGGCTAGGGTGTATAGACACTGTGAGGGAAGGAATGACACAGATGTGATCGCAGGTACCTTTACTTTGCAATCCTTGCCATTACTTTCTTTGATTGATTCTGGTTCCACGCATTCTTACATCTTGCACGAGCATGTACGATTGCTTGATATACCAGTTGAATATCTTGATGTGGGTATGCAAGTGACAAGTTCCTTTGGTGAGACGGTTATAGTTAGGAAGTTGTATAAAAGGTATCCGTTAATGGTTCAAGGTCATGTGTTTGCTGTTGATATGATATAGTTACCTTTCTATAATTTTGATGTGATTCTTGGGATGGATTGGTTGTCTGAGCATAGGGCTGTAGTAGATTGTGAAAGCAAGCGTGTTTCATTGAATCTTGCCGATAATCATGAAGTAGTGGTGGTGGGTGAGAATGTTAAGTTCTTATCGATGATATCCTTGTGTATTCACGTACTGAGAAGGATCATGATAGACATTTGTGAATGGTGTTAAGATTTTGTTGGATAAACAGTTGTATGCTAAGTTGAGTAAATGTGAGTTTTGGATCAAAGAAGTGGTGTTCCTTGGTCATGTTGTATCAGTGGAAGGGATTCGTGTGGATCCACAGAAAATTGAAGTGGTTGTAAATTGGAAACAACCTAAATCGGTGTCGGAGGTACGTAGCTTCTTGGGCTTAGCGGGTTATTATCGTCACTTCGTTGATGGTTTTTCTAAGATTGTTGCTCCGTTAACAAAATTGTTGCAAAAGGATGTGAAGTTTGAGTGGATGGAGGCTAGGCAACAAGCTTTTGGGAAGTTGAAGGAGGCTTTGACACGGGCTCCAATCTTGATTCAACCCGAGTCGGGAAAGGAGTTTGTGATCTATAGCGATGCATCCTATGTGGTATTAGGGTGTGTGTTGATGCAAGAGGGTAAAGTGGTTGCTTATGCATCAAGACAGTTAAAGGTGCATGAGCGAAATTATCCCACACACGATATTGAGTTGGCTGCGGTAGTGTTTGCGTTAAAGATTTGGCGACACTATCTCTATGGGGAGAAATGTATGGTGTATACCGACCATAAAATCCTTAAATATTTGATGTCTCAGAAAGAGTTGAACTTTAGGCAACGAAGGTGGTTGGAGTTGCTTAAGGACTACGATCTTTCGATCGAGTATCATCTGGGAAAGGCCAATGTGGTGGCCGATACGTTGAGTAGGAAGGTGGTTGTAGAGTTAAGAGCTATGTTTGCGCGGTTAAGTGTATCGTGAGATGGTGGGTTGGTGGCTGAGTTGCAAGTGAAACCTTCTATAGTTTAGTTAGTTAAGGAGAAACAGTTTTTGGATGATTCGTTGGTACCGCATGTTATGGACATTGCGGAGAGTAATCCGACGAATTTTTGTTTTAATGATGATGGTGTTTTGTGCTTCAAAGATCGGATAGTTGTGCCGGAAGATGTTGAGTTGAGACACACTATTTTGTCGGAGGCGCATAGTAGTCCTTTTTCCATGCATCCTGGTAGTACTAAGATGTATCATGGATTAAGAGATGAGTACTATGGGTTGCGCTGAAAAAGGATGTGGAGGAGTTTGTAAGTAGGTGTATGGTTTGCCAAAGAGTGAAGGCTGAACATCAGTTTTCATCTGGGTTGTTGCAACTGTTGAGGATACCGGAGTGGAAATGGGAAAGAATCACCATGGATTTCGTGTATGGTTTTCCTTTGACCCCGTCAAAGAAGAAATCTATTTGGGTGATAGTGGATCGTTTGACGAAGTGTGCACATTTTGTGCCTGTGCATACGATGTATACCTTGGATAACTTGGCGGATTTGTATATCGTTGAGGTTGTGCGTTTGCATGGTGTGCCTAAGTCCATAGTTTCAGATAGGGATCCGAGGTTTACATTGAGATTTTAGGAAAGTTTGCATCGAGCCTCGGGTACACGGTTAAATTTTAGTACATCTTATCATCCTCAAACGGATGGACAGTCCGAGCGGGTTATCCAAGTATTGGAGGATATGCTTCGTTGTTGTGTGATTGAGTTCCAAAGTTCTTGGGAAAGTGTTTGACGTTGGTGAAATTTGCCTATAATAACAGTTATCAGGTGAGTATACAAATGGCACCTTATGAGGCCTTGTATGGGAGAAAGTGTAGAACGCCTTTGTGTTGGGCCGAAGCAGGGCAAAAGTTGATTTCTTTACCAGATATACTTAAAGGAACGACGGATAAAGTAAAGATCATTTGTGATCGTTTGAAGAAAGCTTTGGATCGGCAAAACTCTTATGCGGATTTGAAGCGAAAGGAGATAGAGTTTGAGGTTGGAGATAAAGTGTTCTTAAAGGTTTCGCCTTGGAAGAAGGTGACGAGATTTGGTCGGAAGGGTAAGCTGAGTCCGAGGTTCTTTGGACCGTATGAGATTTTGGACCGTATTGGTCCGATAGCTTATAGGTTGAAGTTGCCATTTGAGTTGGAAAAGATACATAATGTTTTTCACGTATCAATGCTTCGGAGATATAGATCGGATTCGTCGCATGTTATGCCTATAGAAGAGGTTGAGTTGAATCCGGATCTGACATAAGATGAAGAGTCGGTCAGAATCTTAGATGTGGATAGTAAAGTGCTTCGTGGAAAGACCATTGAGTTGATCAAAGTGTTGTGGATGCACCGTGGTGTCGAGGAAGCCACGTGGGAAAGAAAAGCCTACATGGAGAAACAATTTCCTTATCTTTTTCCGCAAGGTAAATTTCGAGGACAAAATTTCTTAAGTGAGGGAGAGTTGTAACGCCCCGAATTTGGGCCTAGGTGTTAGCCGGGTTGGTTTGAGGGTTCGGTTGAATCAGTTTTAGCGGTTTGGACTAGTTTCATGATTAATTCGGCAAAAAGGGTTTTTCATCGAAATAAAATATGGAAAAATATTTTATAATCCTTATTTAATATGTATGGGATTATAGTGAAATCAATTTTGGAAAAGGTGATTGGGAGTTTGACATTTTTGGACTAGTGACCAAAATGTGCAAAATTGTTTTTAGTGACTAAATCGGAAAAGATCAGAACTTTGAATCTTTAAGGAGCTTTGACCAAGAGTCTAATTAGGACTTTTCCTTTTTAATTTGATGACTTTTAAATGGTTTTAATTAAATAAAACATGTGTAGAGAATTAATTACTCACTTTATTTCCCAAAATACACTTTATGTAACTACGTTTTCTCTCAAATTCTCTCCAGCCAAACATTTATTTTCTTTCAAAGATTTGAGTTAAACATAAGATTTGATTTATCTTTTTAATCCCAAATGGTTTCTTAATGTATTCTTAATAAAACCTTGTTGTTTTATCTTTGTTTTCTCATGTAAATCTTCTCAATTAAAAGGGAAAGTCATCATTGGAGGTAAAGTTTCATTCTTCTCCTCTAATGAAAGGTTCTTTACTGAAATTCCAAATTTCTTGATCTTTTATGATTGATTTCTAATGGGTTTTGATAATATGACTATAGAAAATGGGTTTAAATGATGTTAATTGAGGGATTTTGTAAAGATTTGCTATGATCTGTTAATGCTGGGTTTTATGATTGAGATTTGTGATATTTTGGATGGTTGATAATGGTGAATAAGTGATTTTATCAATGGAATCCCGAAACTAGGTAGGTTGCTAAGTTTTGATGTTGATATCTTTGAGGTCATGGCTTGTTTAAGTGGTTGATTGATGGCTGTTGATAATAGGGTATTGAGGATGTGTTTTTGGATGTATGTTGATGTTGTTTTGTTGCTAATCTCGCTGAGTAATGGCTGGAGTTTAGTTGGTAAGGTTTCACCGGTGTTTTCGGTTATTTTCGGCAGGCGAAAGCTTGTTTATGTTGAGACAGAAGTGTTGTTGTGTGTTTCTGGAGGTTTTGATGCAATGAAGTGCATTAATTCTCTGTTTTGCTTTGGTAAGAAGCAGGGGATGTTGATTCGTTAGCTTCGGAGGGTTTTATGGGCGTTGCGGAACCTTGAAATCGCTTCGACAAAGCGAGCGAGGTGTAATTGGTGAGTGGCAGTGGGTTTTAAAGCTTTTCAAAGGTTTAAAAGAAAGGTTTGGGGGTTTAGATTAAGCTTGAAATGCTAATCTAATCTCGGAAGTAAGTATGAGATGTTTCGCTCTTGTTTCTCGGTTATTCCCATTGTTTTGGTTAATCATGCTCATGTTTTGGAAATGGTTTTGTTACCTACTGTTATGCATGTTTTTATGAATTGAGAAATAATTCATGTTATCCCATGAGGTTGATTTATGATTTTCAAGAGTTATATCTTGATGTGATAAAGCTATGCATTGATTGTGTTTTTTTTAAATGGGATATGCTATGGTTCATGTTGATGCATTGAAAAAAAGTAGGTTAACATGGTTTTAAAGAATATATTGGCAAGTGATGATGCTTACTATAATCGGATATAATTGGCCGACCAATAGGATAAGAGTGCACTATAAAATATAGCAAAATTCGCATGTGCGTATGGCATTCGGCTCCACAATAGCTTATCAACTATTGTGTTGAGCGTACTGAAGTATATTGTGGTGAGAGCAGCAAGCACCACAGGATCCTTAAATGGTGAGAGCAGCAAGCACCATGAGATCCGCCTTATGGAGAGAGCAGCAACCTCCATAAGTATTGGTGGAAAGAGCAGCAAGCTCCATCAATGTGTATCTGCATATCCGATGTGTTTATTTAAGGAGAGTGCAGCAAGCTCCTTATGTATAGGGATGGGGAAGCAACCATCTGGGTCACTTGAATGCCAATATATGAGTTTACTTGTATCATGGTTTGAAATGAAATTGTACATGCGATTTATACAAGAGATAATATCTTGAGATTTGTGGAAAGTTAAAGTATGTGAAACTTGCATTGAGATTTGCTTTGGTTTTAAAGCATGAGCCTTGTTATGAACATGATGAGAAATGGTTTGTTGAAAAACGGTTTGTTAAGAAATGGTTTTCTAAACGCTTTGTTAGCGGCTTTGTTTTTGAGCAACCCTCACTAAGCTAATCGCTTACGCTCTTTTCTCCTAACAATGCAGATAAGTAGAGAGATCGGACAGCAAAATAGCAAGCAAAAGAGTCCAAGCATTTCTCATACCTCAAGTGTGGATTTTACATTTTAATAGTAATAAGTTTGGCAATAGGAGAATACCTTTTTGGATTTGGGAACGTACGTTGTGAACTCCTTGGTTTGGCACAATTGTATAGTGTCTATATGAGTTGTAAATGACCTTTATATGCTGGTTTTTGGTTGATTGGAGTTTTGGAAGTTTTGTGGTTGCTTTGCTAGGATGCATGCCTCTAGATTTTATTTGAATTGTGTTAGTACATATGAATGATGTTCCTGCTGCAAAATGATGAAGATTGATCCTTAAATATGTTTTTTATATGTTAGGAGTATGCCTAGGGGTTTAAATGTGGGTTACGAATTGTTTATCGAGCAAAAAGTGACATTTTAGGCACAGGTGTATCGATACTCGGGTCACCATATCGATACAATATTGCTGAAATATGCATAGCGTATCGATATAGTGAGCTCCGTATCGATACGATGTATGAAAGGTATACCGATACTCGAGGCCGTATCGATACGGTATATGCTACTAGAATTTTTGGTTTGAAAATACAAAGGACCGTATTGACACTGTGGTTGTTGAAGTTGGTTAAAAGTATCTTCTGAAGTTTATGTTATGCACGTTTTAGTCGTTGAATGTTTGTAAATGCAATTGGCAATGTTTGGTTGATAGATTTAAGCTGAAAATTTACATGTGAGCTTGAAACTTGAATAATTAAATGTAGATAGTATCAATTTGAGCCGTTGGGCCTTTATTTCCCGCAATAATTGCAGTTCTGAAGCTGTTCGTATTGGTACACCCTTCTTCAGAACTAGCCGTTGTGCTCTTCACAGGTGATGCGTATCGATACGCGTAGGAGCGTATCGGTACGGCCTACAATTTAAAAGACTGTTGGGAAAAAACGTTATGGGGTTTTGGTCGTTGGGGTTTTTTCCACATAGGCGTATCGAAACGCTAAGAGGCATATCGAAACGAACTTCTCTGTATCGATACGGGCAAGACCTATATTGGTACGAGTTTTGATAGTTTCAAATAGACTGTAGCTGAAAGCCTAAGGCGTATCGATACGGGAAATACCGTATCGGTACGGTTACTTGAAAAAACTCAGGTTTGGCTACTTTAAAGACATTTAAATCATTTCAAAACCTTATAAACTCCATCAAACATATTTTAAGTTGTTTGGACTTAAAATCATTTTTGAAATCTTTTCAATTTAGTCCAAATTGTTTTTGCAGAATCTCACCCTCTTTTCTTGGTATAGAAACCGAAGGATCCTACTCCTCTTGAACCTTGTACAGCAGCGCACGTCCATACAGATAGTACGCCTTGAGACATTCAATTGCATGTTCAGCGTGATGTGAAACCCTAGAATGAAATAACAGTATTTTATTAATAATGTAAGTTTAATGACAAAAAGGTTAAGTATTTTAAACCTGATTTCAAGGGCACGGCTGAATAAATCAGCAGCTTGGGTGAAATTGTATTCTCTAAAGCTCTTGGATCCTTTCTCCGTCAGCTCATCTGTGAACTCCAGAGTCTTCTCCCCATCAACAATCCAAACAATTCCACAGCTTTCAGCATTATTGTCATTATTGCATGTCCATTCGATAGTGGCTTCAATTGAACCTTGCGCTTCTAGGTTTTCTACCTTTTCCGGGTCTGAGGTTGGCTCCGTCATTGTCACCGACGCCTCTTATGCCGCCGTGACTACTCTAACCATCACTCTTTTTGCTTTAGTATTCACCCAAAAACACAGAGGAAAATGGAGGTTTGAAGGAAAGACCAAAACCTTAAACGAAGGAAAATGAAACGTACTGTCGTAATTGAAAGAAAAAGGTTTCTTCTTTGTAAAATTATTGTCAGTGCTAAGACGATTTTGTCATTTTGATTTCGAAATTCTGATTTATTGAATTCCACAATCTCAACATCCCTACAACTCCATACGCTCTCTCAGTCTGCTGTGTATATATATAATGCTTGCTGGTATCATAGAAGCTTGTCGATGGTATTTTAAGACGATAAAGAATTGTCTGAGGAACATAACAATCTTTCAAACAAAACCATTAATCACTTTACTAATCGAAGTACAACACTTATAGGTTTAAACATTGATAAGCATCTTGTGAAGAGAAAAAAAATATAGCATTGAATGGAGCACGTGTATTCACGAAACAGTTCTCGTTCAGGTCTCATTCTCGCCGAGATGAATTACCCAACAAGCTGTTTGTTGAAGGTGAGCTTTGTCCACTAGACCAATGATCTTGGACTGATATAGGAGATCTGTTTTTTACTTCATCTAACGCTGTAGTTAAACTTTCTCCTTCCCTTTGCTTCGCAATCACCACTCTCCGGCTTCCTACATCAGACTTCTCCTTTAACTTACTAAAAGATTTCTCACTTTCATCATCCGAGGATGGACAGGAAGAAGCTGCTGCTGGTGATTCAATGCACATGCCCGGAATCCAAGCGCTGAGCCTGATGTGTTCTAGCTCTTCTGCAACTTCGGTCATGGTGGGCCTCATGTCCCGATGAGAAGCAAGGCATCTAAATGCTAGCTCCGCCACATTATGAATTGATGAAAGTGTCCAAGCATCTCTATGTGGATCAAGGTATGGATCGATTATCTCATCCACACAGCCTCTTCCTATCCTATCATTAGCAAGTGCAGCTAAGTTTACCTCACTATGAACACGCGAGAAATCGACCACTTTCAATGCAGTTATTATCTCCACAAGGACAACCCCGAAACTGTATACATCACTTTTATCCGAAAGATGGAAGTACTGGTGGTATTGTGGATCAAGATACCCAGGAGTTCCTTGAGGGGCAGTAGAGATATGGGATGATTCCGTCATACCAAGCCTGGAAAGACCAAAATCAGCTACCTTGGATCTGTAGTTGTAGTCCAAGAGGATATTGCTAGACTTTATATCTCGGTGGAAAATAGGCGGATTCACAGAGTGAAGATAGGAAATAGCCTTGGCAGTTTCAGCAGCTATGGTGAGCCTTACGGTCCATGGAAGTCCTTGACCCCTCTCTCTTTGTAGATGCTGGGATAAGGTTCCATTAGGCATAAACTCATACACCAGGATAGGTTCACCATCCTCTATGCAGCAACCTAGGAGGCGGACAAGATTTGGGTGACTGACGGAGGAGAGGAGCTTAATTTCATTCATTACTTGGTCAATACTATCAGGATCTCTATACCTGGACCTTTTTATGGCAACCCAGTCATCGTTCTGGAGTTTTCCTGCATAAACTGTACCATAGGCTCCAGTCCCTAGTCTTTGTTTATCACTGAAGCCATTCGTAGCTCTTTCAATATCTCTATAGGCATAGCAAGGAACACTCGAGTTGCCTGCAGCTTCCGATAGAAGGCGCTTTGCACTTATATGTCTGTTGATGGAATTAGAACGCCGTCGCAAATAGAAACATACAAGAGCCACAACACCCATTAGCAAAGCTCCACCAACAAGCCCTAACAATAAAACAGCATGGTTCCTCTATTACTTAAAGAAGACAATATAGATACTATAAAAAGGATGATGAAAACAATACTCTAAGACAACTATTTTGACTTGGGCCCAGTTACCTCCAACCAGAACACCGACTCTTGTAGTTCCCCTGCACTTGCCAGAAATGTATCTTGAACCGTGGTGGCAGTTAGACACTGAAAAATGTAGCATCCCGAAAAGAAAGAGGAGTCGGTGAATTTATTCAATTACAAAATTACAAGTTGTAGAATTCAATACAATCAGAACAAAAGAAATTGCTTTCAAGACATTTCACATGCTAGTAGCAAATTCATATTCTACTCTAGTGACTATAATTTGATTAAAATTTTAGCATTGAATTTGTCAAGATCTTTCTCAACATAAATACATAGTCCAAAAACTTTAGACGTAGAACTGATAAAATATGCAAATGTCAACCTTACAGAAAACAAGCAGATTTCCTTTCAGCAAAAACTGTTCGTATCAGAATCATGGTCAGTGACGAAACCAGAGTTGGGGGTTGAGGGCAATACATAAATATTGAAAAGTGGGAGGGGCAAATTCATAATCAATTCAATTTAATTTTTTTTACATAAAACAAGGGTAAAGAATTTTTTTTTCTAGTGGGAGGGGCTGTAGGTCCGTCTCTGATCATGGTGGTTCTTAATAAATGTTACAGCAAGATTTAACCCTGTATTTACAGCTAAAATATTTCCATAAAAATATTACACAATCCTTCAAGCGAGTTGGTTTACCAAAGGAGATGTTAAATTTCAGCCATCTTCTTAAATCATCAGCCAATACTATATATTTTAGAAGGTATCCAATTCTATCTGCAACATTTTAGTGCATTCTACTTTTATGCACGCCTTTACTTCCACAAGGCAGAAAAGTCAAATATAAAACAGAGACATGATCAAAACAGTATCCTATTCCAAAGTCAACTGCGCTTTGTTCTTTGTTGCCATTGACCGTGCAGCTTCATTATTGCCTTTCTTGAAGAGAGTGCCTTTACAAAAGATGCTTAAATTTAGGGGTAATTGGCCAAATATTCTCTTTTGGAAATTTATTTAGCCAAATACCTCTTTTACCAACATTTGAAAAAATACTCCTATTTGGGCCATTTAAAGTAAACTCTCGTCTTGCAAAATACGAATTCTGTATTGAGTGAATAGGTAAGAAAAAATAAATAAATTTTTATTATACGAAACTCGAGGTATTTGGCCAAATAAATTCCCTCCTTAGATTTATGGGTTGTGATGAATTCAAAAGAGAAGAATGAAGGTGGGAAATCAGTTCAATTCAATGACTTTAACAGTCAAAATTAACAACTATTGTGGCTATATTCATGACAAAATTGTTGATTAACAGCTAGAGAATTCTTCCTTTTCGGTGCAATTCAACCACTAAATAAGAAATGAACAAAATTTACTTTACAACGAAACCCCCCATACCCCACTTCGAAGATGCAAACTGACTTGCAAAAACTCCTCATGTTTGTTCATATAGCACTAAAAATGATGAGCCAAAGTCCAAAAACATCAAACTGTACATGATTTCACCAAGAGATCAACAATCCTAGCAGTTCTACATCCATGGTCCATATACACCATATTTTTTTCAATCAAGTTGAAATGTTAAAGCTACCGTTTCTAGAGATGCTTGTTAATAATTTCGGTCTAAAATAATCTAAAATCCAAGTCAAACAAATAAAAAAGGTCATTCATCCAAACCAGTCATAAAAATGAGGGAAATAAACAAAACAAACAAAATAAAACCAAGTAAAAACAAAATGTTTGACCGGGAAGGGTTGACATACCTTTCCGGCAACCACCGCCTTGTTTGAATCCATCTCCTTCAAACCCTTCCTTGCAAAGGCACCTACACCCCACCGTATCGTTACCATTCTTAACATCCGTAGTATTAGCATTGGGATCGCAGTTACAGTCTTTAACCCACCATTCCAAGTTACCTCGTTCCAAATCCAAAGAAACCACCGAGTTCCTTGTAGAGTCAACTACAATGGAAGTCGAGGAAAACAGGAAGCGGCACTGCGTGTTATTAACTTCCTCAAAGCTCAACAGACGACCGCCGCCGCCGCCGCTGAAACAGCTTATGTTATCACTCCTAGCAACGCAAGGATTAACTCTAAATGATCTTTTTAGGAACATGGGCCTTATTTCACAAGGAGACGGTAAGGGCTTCGAACAGTTTTGGAGCAGAAGACTGTTATCCACGGAAAGCGCGTAGTTTCCACCGAAGAGAACGAAGAGTGAAGCGAGCGGTCGTTGGCATTTGGCGGGAAGGTCGATGATGATGTTCTTCGAAGTTATGTTGAGGACATGGAATTCTCCAATTCGGACCCCGTTCGGGGTACAGTTGAGTTGGATGGGGCAGCCCGGCGAGAATCCGAATGGAAAGGGTAGGGGTGTGGAGAAATTACTGGTGACGCAGGAGCCTTGGCACTTGTTCTCCGAGTTAACTGAGTTTGCTAGGAAGATAACAAAAAGAAATGCTATGGGTATCATTTTCGATTCTCAAAGAATAGAACAGAGCAACATCGGCTTCCTGTAAAACAAGAAGGCGAGCAAAACAGAGGTTGAATAAGAGAAACGGAGTAAAAGTGAAATATGTAATTGAAGGAGAAGACAGACAGAGGAGTAATTGAGGGGAGTTAAAGCAGAGCAATTGATGCGTTGGGAAGCCCATCTAATCCCAATAAATGCCAATACAAAGAAAGGTCAATGCATTGTAATTTCGGAAATTTCTTCTATTTTTAAGAAAATTTTGAATGAGGTTTAGTTGGGAATATTTATGATCCTACCTCTTAACTTTTCTTCTTCTTCTTCAATGGCTGCAAAAATCGACTCTTCTTTATTTCAACAACTGAGCTTCAAATGCAAAAACTGAACCACATCAAATTCTGGGTTTTTGGTTTTCATTTCAAATAAACAAAAAACGAAGGGGATTTCGGTGAAAATTCAAAGTTTTTAAAGGCAAAGAGTAGTTGAGCTCCATTGACATTGATAAGTAGGAGAATAGTATATTTTAGGAGAGAAAATAACTGTTCTGCCCTTTGAATTCGTGAAGTGATTTGACGGAAATGTCCTCCAAAAAGTGGGTTAAATTACGGAGATAGATCATACCAGATAGTATTATATTCTGGGTCAGCACCGCACTCAACAAAAAAAATTTGGGTTTTGAGTTTTGACTAACAACAAATTTGTATATTTTTAATAAAATATATAAATACAATTTTTTATTTTTGGGTTACATCATTAGTCTAATCAATTTAAATACAATTATAAATTAACCAATATAATGGGTTGAGATAGATTTTGTTTATAAAGTATATATGCATTGTCAAAGGATTAAGAATATGTATAAACAAATATTAGTAGGGGTAACAATGAGTGGGTCGGGGACGGTTTTGTATTTCTCACTCTTTTTCCAACACTTACAGGTACGGTTTCAAAGGATCCTCATTAAACGTTTTAGAGATTTTTTTGTTCTCATACTCATCCCTTACGGATCCTCACGATTTTTTGATTAAGCCATGTACCCAAAAAATAAACAAAACTTAATACATTAAAACAAATACTCAACATTAAATCTCCAAAATTACAAACATAAATGATAAATTTAATTTTACGAACAACAAACAAAGCATTTCAAAACTATAAAACATGAATAAAATATTAACTATTGAAACATTGCACCTTGCACTACCTTTAAAAGAAAATATGTAACTAATAATCTAACGTTGTAAATCATGATCTGTTTGTTCTAAAAGAAACTAGATTCGATAATCTTTTTAACCATATAAATTACATCTTCTAATTGACTCGTACGATTTATGACGAATTTCTGAAGTCATTGTCATTGTTGTTTTTGAAAACAATCTGCAGTCTATTTTTCTGAGCTTTTCTCACTAAAAAATTAATAACTTCTAATATATAACTCGAAATCAAGAACCATTTGTTTTAAATGAATCTAGACTTATGTATAGTTATAGAAATATAAAGCTCACTTCCTGATTTATCTTGTACAATTTTTGGTGATTTTTCGAAGTCACTGCTAAAACTATTTTCTTAGATATCTGCTGCCAAATTTTTATAACCTTTCAACATTCAAATATTCATATTTTTTAAAATACATATTGAAATGGATCACCATATATTTTAAACAAAACTAGACTGAGTCACGTTTACAACGATGTATAGACCACTTTCTAATTATTTTTATGAAATTTATAAAGAATCTCCAAACTTGCTCCAGCTGACCATACTAAGGTTATGGGAGATTATGGTTAAACCTATATTTTGATTTTGATATAACAAAGACTTGATTGCAAATAAATAATTTTTTAAGATACTTGATGTTACTCACAAATTGACAAACATTCGAACCAAAACAATTTTCTAAGTCAATATTTTCAATCCCTATATTTTTCTAAGTGTTTTGGTAATCAAAGTCAAACCAACCATTTTGGTAAGTGAGTACCAGTACAGGTTTTTGTAACTGTAAACGTTTTAATTCAATATGGCATATGAGTACCAGTGCGGCTATATGCATACCAGTACGACATTGTGATATTATAATTCGTTATGGCTAACTTAGTACTTGTACGGTCTTTGGCATACCTGTACGGGGATTAAATTTTTTCAAATATTTTTGACCGTTAAAGCCTTGTCAAAATTTTAGAGCCAAACTTATTTTAATATGAACTGTGTACTAGTACAACAATAATCGTACCGGTACGTTATATTCACAAAGTTTTACAAGGATTCTAGTGAGTAAAACGAGTACCGGTACGATACGAAGCATACAGGTACCCCCTATAAAAACTTCACTTCGTACTGATATGCTAGCCCGCGTACTGGTACCCCTTTGTTGCAACAACTATTTCTATTTTGAGCAGGTATCGATATAGAGATCCACGTACCAATACCCACACTTGTCAGGAAACATTTAATGCGGGAAAATTGTAATCCAACGGCTTTATTCAATTTCCCAACAACCCAAACGGCTCGAAACCAATGAAGGGGTATAAAAACAAGTCTTCAAAGCTTCTTCATCAGTAAGAAAACCATTCTAAAATATTCAAGCACATATCCAACATCTTTGAGCTTTTATTATTAATGTTATTGCTTCTTGGATTCCCAAGGGAACCAAGATTTTAGGAGCTACTCATGAACCCAAAAGAATTTGGGTACCAAAAATAAAGACTTGATTATATGTTTGTAGGGGAAGCAATGCTACAAGGCCCAAAATTTAAGTTCAAACTCATGGTACCTTGAAAGTAGATGCTCGAGACACATGACCGACGACAAGAGTCTGTTCTTGGACTTAAAAACGAAAAGAGAAAGAGTAGTGACATTTGGTGATAATTCCAAATGCCACATTGAATGAATTGGTTTCATTGGTAATCACTCTTCTATACTCATTGATAATGTTTTATATGTCAACATTCTAAAACATAATTTGTTAAGAATAAGACAACTTTGTGATAAAGGATTCAATGTCGTGTTTTATTCTAATGGTTGCAAAATAATTCACATTGCTTCTAACAAATTTGTGCTTATTGGTCATAGAATATGAAATATTTATAAGGTGCATCTAGATGACATTCATATTTCAAATGCATACTTTGTTGCTAAAGATGAGCATGATTCTTGGTTATGACATAGAAAACTAGGGCATGCTAGCATGAGTGTTTTGGAAAAATTCATTTCTAATGATCTAGTAAGAGGTTTGCCTAAAATAAAGTTTTCTCTTGATAAAATTTGTGATGCGTATTCTAAAGGCAAACATAAAAAAGTTTCTTTTAAATTCATTAATGATGTACCAATAAGTAGGATATTACAATTGATCCATATTAGAACTATAAGCTTGGGTGGAAAACAATACGCTTTTATGCTTGTTCATGATTATTCTAGATTTACTTGAGTTCTATTCTGAAGAACAAAAGATAAAGCTTTAGAATAATGATCACATTTTCAAAAGTAAACCAAAATGATGTTGGTTACTCCATTTATCATGTTAGGACCACAAGATCCACCTCTAAAAGCCTTGAAGGACATGTCTATAGAGGAAAGGGAGGTCACATACCCAAGGGAGTTCAACTATGTTAAATGTGGTGAGATTTTGGGTGATCCATCCAAAGGGGTAACCACTATATCCTATCTTAGAAATACTTGTAATTATGTTGCATTTATCTCATGCATGGAACCTAAGAATATCAAAGAAGCATTAAATGATGATTATTGGATTATAGCTATGCAAGAATAGTTAAATCAATTTGAAATGATTCAACTTTGGAAATTAGTTGATAGGCATTGTAATAAATCTATAATAGGTAATAATGGGTTTTTAGAAACAAACTGGATGAGAGTGGTAACATAGTGAGAAACAAGGCTGGACTTGTTGCTCAAGGTTACACTCAAGAAGAAGGAATCAATTTTGATGAAACCTATGCACTTATAGCTAGAATGGAAGCTATTAGGATGTTGCTTGCATTTGCATGTTTTCATGAATTCAAGCTTTTTCAAACAGATGTTAAAAGTGCCTTTTTAAATGGTTTTATAAATGAAGAAGTGTATGTTGAACAACCACCCGGTTTTGAAGATCCAAAATATCCAAACCTTGTTTTCAAACTTACAAAAGTTTTATATGTTTGAAACAAGCTCCTAGAGGTTGGTATGAAAGATTGTCAAATTTTATAGTTGAAAAAGGTTTTGACAAGGGGAAGGTTGATACTACACTTTTTATTAAAAGAAAAGGAAAGGATATTTTAGTATTTCAAATATATGTTGATGATATTATCTTTGGTTCTACTAATGAATCTCTTTGCCAATAATTTGCTAAGTTAATGCAATGTGAGTTCAAAATGAGCATAATGGGGGAGCTCTCATTTTTCTTGGGACTCCAAATCAAGCAAAGGAAAGATGAAATATTCATCAATCAAGCAAACTACATCAAGGATATGCTCAAGAAGTTTAGAGAAAATGTGAAGCCTCAAGCCACTCCAATGAGCTCATCTACAAAGCTTGACAATGATGAAGGAGGTAAATGTGTCGATCTTAAGCTTTATAGATCTATGATAGGATCTTTGCTTTATCTTGCCGTAAGTAGACCGAATATCATGTTTAATGTTTGCTTGTGTGCTAAATTCCAAGCTAGTCCTAGATAATCGCATTTACAAGTCGTTAAGAGAATTTTTAGATACCCTAGAGATACACCTAGTTTAGATCTTTGGTATTCTAGGGACTCATCCTTTAGTTTGTATGCTTTTTCATATGCGGATTATGGAGATTGTAAGATAGATAGAAAGAGTACCTCTAGTACTGGTCAATTCCTTGGTAACATGCTCATATCATTATTTTCTAAGAAGTAAAATAGCGTTGTGCTATCTACCACCGATGCATAATATATTTTGACTAGTAATTGTTGTGCTCAATTTATATGAATAAAACAACTCTTAAATTATGGAATTGATGTAGGTACCATCCCCATAAAGTGTGACAATACTAGTGCTATTTGTCTGACTAAAAATTTCATCCAATATTCTAAAACCAAGCATATAGAAATAAGACATCATTTCATTAGAGATTATGTCTTAAAAATGATATAGTTCTAGAGTATGTAGATACCTTGCATCAAGTAGCGGACATCTTTACCAAAAATTTAGATAATGAGTATTTTTGGAATCTTAGGAGAGAGTTAGGGCTTACAAGCCTTTCTTGAACCTTAGAGCCTTTGGTTGATCTAAAAAATTGCTTGAATTTGTTTAAAATCCATGTTTATGTGATATTCTCCTTGAATGAATCTATTCATATAGTTAGAGGGAGTATGTATGTTTGATTGCCTATACATGTTTCTCATTCATCATATGCATATCGATTCAAGTAAAATCAAATTTTTGGGTCCTTTGCAGTAAAAATTGTCTATTTTGCGCAAAGGGAATCGGTACAAGGGTTATCATACTAGTACGAGTTCTTGGAGTAGCATTTCGGTACTAAAACATCAATACTGGTATGCATTGAGGATCGGTATAGGCTTGTTCTGTACTGATACGCGTCGTTCCGGTATACGTATAGTTGTATCGGTACACATACGTCCGAGGCATTAAATAAGTTTTCCTATTTCAAATCAAACTCAAACTTTATCTCTCATAAACCCTAGCCGTTTTCTCTTATAAAAACACTCTCAAACTCTTAATTTTCATCAAATTTACTCACATCTTTTGGGGTTTTTGTTTTCAACATCAAACCCAAGTTACATTCATCAAACTTTGTGCAAATCATCTCCCCATTCATCAATTCATTCATATCTCAAGGTAAAAATTCTATTTTTTATACTATTTCGAAAATATTTGTATAGCTTTTAGGTTTGATTTTAGTATATTTAGGATGTATAAATTTATAGTTTCAAAGTTTATACAAAATCTTTTTCAAAACTGAAAATTTTTCATTCTAATATATATTTATACTCGTATATAATTTTTACAGGTTTTGAAGTTTTAAACTTATGATAATTTTTTTATACTTGTATATGATTTTAAACTATAAATTATATATTTTTATATTACGTTGATCATTGGTCGATTTATTGGATTGAATTTGTTGTATTTCCATATATGTTGTTTTGTTGTTTGAATTTTGCAGGTTGTATATCCAAATCCTTTAACCATGCCTCCTAGAAAGCGTCCTAAAAATTATATCAATGCTAGCTCTTCCAGTTCCAATAACAGTGCTAAACCAAACCTTACTCAAATTTATAACCAAAGTTTTAATGAGCTGGGTAACCCACACCAAAGGAAATTTTTTAAATAGTTTCAAAACTTTACCGTCCTTCATGAGGGAATTGTTGATTATGCCTATATGTACTCTGATAAATTTAATTTTAAATATTTTAATTTTATGAGGGAATGAAAGTTTATGTATTTTCTTCAAGTTCCCATACTTGTTTACAAAAATCTTGTTCGTATCTTTTTCTCAAATGCTATGTGTGTTTTAAACCAAGAGAAAACCGAAACCATAGCGCTTGAATCTTATGTCATAGGTAAAAAATTTTCCCTTGATGCCCAAAATATAGCCAACATCCTAAGTATGTAGAACATAGATTTAGATGATGAAACCTCTTTTCCCACTTCTCATAGCCTGGGTGCCTTAGTTAAAATTCTCAAAGCCCATGAGCGTTTCTTTCACCTCCTTATCACTTGGTGGTTTCGCCCATTCAGTGGTAAGTGGTCCTCTATTTGTGTAGTCGATGATTTTTGGCTATATTATTTCTGTGATGGTAAATGTCCAAACCTAATCCAAATTATCTTCGTTGAGTTGGTTCACATCGTCAACAACCGTCACACCATTATCATCAAGTCTTTCACTTATGGGACAATCTTGAGCCACATCTTCCACAAGTTTGAAGTGGATTGTTCCTATGATCTAGGGTGTCCCTTCACCGATCCTATTGATGCTAGATCCCTCTGCAAAGCCAAGTTTCACTTCATCAATGGTGACTGGGTTCGAGATCCCAATGCTCAAGATACACCACAAGAAGAAGTTTCGGTTGAGGATGCTCCTGCGGCTCCGGTTTCTCAACCATCCCTTGATGCTCTTATGACCTATCATGATAGGAAGTTTGTCGTGATGGACATGAGGTTCGACACCATGGATACGAGATTGACTTCCATGGGCACGAGGTTGTCTACTTAGAGCATCGCGTCTCTTCGATGGACATCTCTCTTACCACTTTTCATCGTGAATGGCGTGGTCACGTTCATGGAGACAATGATGATGAAGAACTCGACGACGATTATGATGCCCCTATGCTTGGTCTTTGGCATATCATATAAGTTAGACCTATTTAAATTTTATGCACCTATGTTGGTTTGTTATTTCCTATGACTTTATGCTTGGTTTATGTTTTTGATTTTTGGACTTTATGCTTTTTATATTATGCTTTGAATTTAATATTATTATGGATTTCATATTTTGGATCTATTTTGGATTATATTGCTATGTTTGATTTTTTACCCTATTGATTTTGATTTAATAAAAAGGGGAGAAGTATGGTATAAAATTTTTAAAATCTTTCAAAAACAAATAGCCTTTTAGTCTTAAAGATAAAGGGAGTGATCTAAAAATTTATTTGGTTTTTTTTTATATAAAAGAGGGAGATTGTTAAACCTATATTTTGGTTTTGATATAACAAAGACTTGATTGTAGATAATAAAATTTAAAGGTACTTGATATTACTCATAAATTGACAAGCATTCGAACCAAAATAATTTTCTAAGTTAATATTTTCAATCCCTATATTTTTTAAGTGTTTCAATACTCAAACTAGACATTTTTATTAGTGAGTAGCGATACGGCTATATGTGTACCGGTACAAGTTTTTGAAACTGTAAACGTTTTAATTCAATATATCAACAGATTATATTTTTACTGAAAAATGAGTAAATTACCCTTATGGCCATCCAACTTTGTAAAATATTGGGATCTTTACGAATATTTTTTAGGGATCCCATGGTAATTTATATGTGTACAATTCAGTTATCCCCACAGTTCTGATATAGTAATCCTCGTCCCCATCCCTATTTGAGTTTCGATGATAAAACTTCTCCATCCCCGTCCCCGTGGGTAAATATTTTTGTTATTGCTCATACCCGTCGGTTCGAATCCCCACGGTTTTCGGTTATTCCCCATCCAATTGCCATCCCTTGTTACTACCTTATAATCACCTTTAGACTATTCAATTTTTTTGAGTAATTTGATACACTAACGGCAGAAATGTTTTTCACTAATGTAGATGCATATTTTTTCCCAGGCCTTAAAGCTCAAATATTATTACAACCCATATCTAAATAAATAACGCAATTATAATTTACAAATATAACTCATACCCAATCCAATAATCCATATCCACATAAATAACCCGGGCACAATTGCATAATATCCAGACCCATAACCTATTACCCAAACTAAACCTTAATTACATAAAAAACCTAATCTGCTATATCCCTAGCCGTCGCCACCGTCACTCACCAAGCCACCATCGCCCGTCCAAAAGTCGCACCGCCGTCGACTTTATTGGCTCCAACAGCCGCTGCTGAGAACCAAGATAAAACCTTAAAATTTATTTATCCAAACGATTATCCCGATCAAATCCATTGCCCTAAAACACCCCTTTTTACATCTCATCCTCATTGTCTGCCTCCATCGCCAAACCTGAAACCACAAAGTCACCACATGTCCAACCCTTTCCAGATTACCCTTAATCGAACCCATATAAAAGGGATTTGATCTGCAGAAAAAGGGAGATTAGAGAGAGATTTTAGAGTGATATTGAACTAAAAATAGGGATTAGAGACTGAAATCAGACCAAAAAATGCAAAAAAGGACAAAATCGAAGGAAAAACATATTAAAACAAGGTAAAAAATATAAGAAACCTTTCGGTTTTACAGATCTAAGCCATTAGGGGGATTTAGGATAAATTAACCTTAGATCCAACTTTAGAAGCCAAAACCGAACCTAATCGACTCCTTGCATGTACTCTGGCTGCCGCTCGCGGCGGTTCTCCGCCGCCGACGAATGGCGGCCCATGGCGGACATCGACGGGCCTAGGCAGAGAGTGTTTTGAGAGAGATATGGGTTTTTTTAGTTATCAAACAAATAATTTTTTTTGTGAAAAAGGGGTATTTAAATCTTTTCTAAAATGACACCGTTTTGGCCTTATGTAACCTGCGTGTAGACCTAACTCGGGAGGGACGAGCCACACGTTTCGGATAAATGCGAAAATTGTGTTTCTGGTCCCTTTATTCTGTATCCTTTGCAAATTCACATTTTAGTTCTTACTTTATCTCATTTTAGTCACTGATTTTTCTTTTATTATTATTATTGTTACATTAATATATTATTATACTATTATTGTTATATTATATTATTATTATATATGTACGTTATATGTATATATGTTAACTAGGATACATACTTATCTTAATTTGAATATTACTATATTTGAATATTAATATATGTATATATACATATTATATATGGTATAATTTGTATTGTATTCATTATTTTAATTACATTAACTGATATATCTTTTTTTACCTTTGTTAGCATTGCCGTAAATATTTACAAATTTTTTCTTCATTTCCTAATATATCATACATTATTCTATATATTTTAAATATTTCTTTACCTATATATAAATACTCTATTTATATTTTCTATATTACCTATGTTATACATGCATATTCGGTTTTCTCAATCAAAATTCTTATAAAAATAAAATAAATATCTTTTATTTGAGATTCTCGATAAAATCATGCCTCGAGCTTAAAGAGGCGCGATTTTCTCACTAATCCTAAATATAAAAAACATCATTTTAACTAAAATATTTTATTTGGGATTTTCGATAATAATGTCTCGAGCTTAAAGAGACACGTTTGTTTTTTAATAATCTTAAATAAAAATAACATTTTAACTAAATATTTTTTTTCAGGATTCTTGATAAAATCATGTCTCGAGCTTAAAGAGGTGTGGTTATTTTTTGATAATCTTAAATAAAACACATTTTAACCAAATCACAACGTTTAAGGAAATATTCCTTTTATTCGGGAATCTCAAGAAGATTATGTCTCGAGCTCAAAGAGGTGTAATTTTCTCGTTAATCCTAATTAAATGATTATTCTTTCAAATAGTTTTGAACAAAATAATTTTTATGCATTCAGGGATTACAATTTTCAAATTAAGTATGAATTAGTAATTTCCATCGTTAAAACACTACCTAATCGACTAGGTACCAATTTTTGGGCGTTGTGGGGGTGTTCGCCTTTCCCCACACGTAACAAACTCCCGAACTCATTTTTCTAGTTTTACAGACCAAAACTCGTTGTTTTAATAAAAACGATAAAACAAGTTTTATTAAAATAACCGGGTTTTCAGGTGATTCAATATCACCTAAATTAATAGATTAGTGGCGACTCCCACTAGAACCGAAAATATTTTTGTAAAAACGCGTCAAGCTCGCGGTCCTGTTATTACAGCTTGGCGACTCCGCTGGGGACCTTTTTTTAAGAGTCGAGCCACTGGTTGATTACCTTTTTGTCGTAAAACACGGAAATCATGACTTCGATTTAATTTAATTTGTGATCCATGCCTTTTTTTCTTGAAAATTTTACAATTTTTTATCTATTTTTCTGATTTTTTATATCTTGAGCTCTGCACCCGAGCTCCGTCCCTTCTAAGTGTCACAGAGAATGTATATACATATAATCATCAATAATTATGACATCCTAGTGGCATGTATATAACCCCGACTCATTTCAAACTCAATTTCTATCTAGAATATGCTAAACCTGGCTAATGTAACACCCCTTCTTATAATCGGTCATTGAACACGAGTCAGTGATGTCACAAAGCCAAATTAAAACAATTTCATTATTGAAATTTAGACTGGCAGCCTGCACTGTCTTTGAATAAATTTTTTATAAATCTTTAAAGACATCAAAAATTCATTTCGTAAATTTTAAATTAAACTAAATTCAATAAGTTTTTAAAAATATAAATTAATAAATCAAATTCACTATTCAAAACTTCAAAAAAAATCACAAACTCATGGCACAGTGCAGAATTTTAAGAAATTTGCTGCCCTATTTTCTAACCTTTCATCGGTTAAAAATTCATATCTCTTAGTACAAACCTCAAAACCAGTCACTGTTTTTTTTCAAAGAAGCTAGAATCAATTTCCAGTTTATACATACAAGATTCACTTCCTAATTCAATTCATTGAATTTATACGGATTTTTCAAACCTACTGCATCTGCATAACTTCTGGACAGATTTTAACTCTCTCTACTATGAGCACAATAGTTACTAATAACTTAGTCCTTCATACATTAAAAACATCATGAGACTTACTATGATCAAAATCCACACCATATAAGTTACTAGACCAACCATATTTTAGTTATAAGTTATTACAAACCATAACTAACTATTAGACCATCTATCGATAACTATTATACATGCCATCTAGTTTAATACGAGTAAAAAGGATAGATGTCATTACTGTGAATATAGTAATATACTCTCAAAATATGTAGATGATGCCCAACTACTCTTCCCCTTGAGATCCATTTAACCTACGCGCGAAAATTATCACACGCTAAGAATACACTTAGTGAGACAATAATCCATAATCAAGTGCAATTTGACATAAATATCAAGGTAAATAATTAACAATGCATGTAATCACTTTACCATTTTCATGCATATTAACATAAATAAAATCATATGTACTAACATATATCAAAGTAGTAAGTTTAATTCTTACCAATACCATTGTCATTTATATCAACAAGCTTTCAAGCTTACCATCTTGTTTTTCAACTTATTTAGCCCAAAGTATTGATATAAGAGAATCTAAGTACACAAGTCATCCCCGTATACCCAACCTTCCTTGAGTATACATATACCCAACCTTCCTTGAGTATATATGAAAGTTGCACTAAAGTGCTTTAATCTGTACCGAAGTACTCTCGTATACCCAACATTCCTTGAGTACACATAAATGTTGCACCGTAGTGCTTAGAATATTTATACAGTTGTTTATGACTCTATGGCTAGCCAACTATACCTATGAATCTCTATATCATACGTGGGCTTTATATCATCAATTATTCCATCCATGGCAATATATATATGTATGTATATATGTATGTATGTATGTATGTATGTATGTATGTATGTATGTATGTATGTATGTATCAACATATAATAACCTTGGGCAGTTCATACCCCAAATAACATTTCTAACTTACCTAAGTAATCAACTGGTCAATGTATTTTATATTCCATTCTTGACATATTTATAATATGTCAATCATATGCTCGATGACATAAATATAATGACAATAAAATTCGGTTATGCTCAATGCAAGCCATCCCAATGATGTATAAAACATCAATATATCATGATATGTATGCAATTGCACTCACCTGGATACTTTGTAGAAGTAAAAATTTTAATAGCTTCACTAAGCCTGAATCACACTTTTTATCTTCCTTCTTCACCCGATTGGTCCATGATTTGCTTATTATCTGTATGTATATTTAATACATAACATAAGCAAATCTTGAGTACATGTCCAAACCTTATTAATACATGTACATATCAAATTGGAATATTCAAGATTTTCAACCAAATACTACATTTCCAACCTTGAATTGCACACGACAATCAACTTTTTTTTTTGATAATTTCACCTTAAATCTTAAATTTTCTCTTCTAAAGTTTAGGATTCAAATTTTGGAAACTTTCACAAATGACCTCCAAATTTGATAAATTTAACACCAAAATGATCCTTGAACAATGACAAACAACATAACTATAACTCTTGAATATTTTCAAAATTCTCATTTGTTTCTCCCTAGTTGTCGAATTCACAATATAGTCCCAACATGATGTTTTCTTCATCCAAATGACATAATCAAACATGGAAAACATCATTCTAATCATTCCTATCATCAAAATAAATTTTACAAATTTCCCTAAACTTCCTCTTAATAGCCAAATAGTCCTTTTATATTTTCAATGAAATTTTTATCATTTCACGCATAGAAACAACAACACAACAACATTTCCAACATGATTGAACCTGAAAATATGAAATTCTAACATCTTCTTCATAGACCCTAATCACCAACTTCAACTTAGAAGCAAGCAAACTATGTAAAAATTATATCAATTGAAAGAGAATTTAATGGAGAACAACTTTGTATTTCATGAGCTAACCTTAATTCCAACTCCAAATACTTGAAAATCAAATTTGAAATTTTTTCCTTCTTTAAACCTCGCGGAAATATAGAGAAAGATGAGCCAATTTCTACAATTTTCTAACTTTTCTAATTATGCCAAATGGCATTAATAATCTAATATAATAAATAAAAATCTTCTTAATAGCCAAATAACTATTTTACCCTTGATATCCAATGCTCCATAGCTTACCACTTGTCAAAATCTATTATCTAACAACCAAGATTTAATCTTCCATTAATAGTTGACAACTTTGCCCTTTAAACAAATCAAATTCCAATATTATCTTCAAAGTTCCAAGATTGAGATTAAACATGGAAAAATCACTTTAAATCCAAGGGTTAATATTGTTCCAACACATAAAAAATATCTAAGACACATGAAATGCCTTATTTATCCACAAATATACCAGTTTAAAAATTTTCTAGAATTTTTATTTGATCCGATTTATTGAAAATTACCAAGAACTTTGTCGGCTTATATCTTTTAATAGAAATCTCGTACCAAAAATCTGATTCCCATAAAAATTCTTATACCGTGATAAACTATTCTTTTACAGGATAAAAATTATTTTCGAGAAAGTTATCATTTATGACCTCTAACTTTTCCAAACTTTTCACTTTAATCACCAAACTTTCAAGACTTCATACAGACCAATAAGTTTGGGACTCAACTTCCCTTTCCTTCCAAATCTCATTATTTTCTTCCAAGGTGAAACTTTTAAAAATACTTTGCCTCTCACTTGAAATTCAATTCCATTTCTTTTCAAATCGAAGTAAGATTTTGTCTGTCGGAAGTTGCTTTTAGATTATCCTGAATCATCCATACTTTCTCTTCTACTTCTTGAACCAGGTCAGGTCCAATGATTTTGCGGTCTTCTAACTGAAACCAATTTAATGGTGTCCGACATTTTCTTCCATACAAAGCTTCTTAAGGTGTCATTTTAATAATTGACTGATAACTGTTATTATAAGCAAATTCAGCCAATGGTAAGTATTTTAATTACATTAACTGATATATCTTTTTAACCTTTGTTAGCATTGTTGTATATATTTACAAATTTTTTTCTTCATTTCCTAATATATCATACATTATTCTATAAATTTTAAATATTTCTTTACATATATATAAATACTCTATTTATATTTTCTATATTACATATGTTATACATGCATATTCGGTTTTCTCAATCAAAATTCTTATAGAAATAAAACAAACCTTTTATTTGAGATTCTTGATAAAATAATGCCTCAAGCTTAAAGAGGCGCGATTTTCTCACTAATCCTAAATATAAAAAGCATCATTTTAACCAAAATATTTTATTTGGGATTTTCAATAATCATGTCTCGAGCTTAAAGAGACGCGATTGTTTTTTAATAATCTTAAATAAAAATAATATTTTAACTAAAATATTTTTTTTCGGGATTCTTGATAAAATCACGCCTCGAGCTTAAAGAGATGTGGTTATTTTTTGATAATCCTAAATAAAACACATTTTAACCAAATCACAACGTTTAAGGAAATATTCCTTTTATTCAAGAATCTCAAGAAGATTATGTCTCGAGCTCAAAGATGTGTAATTTTCTCGTTAATCCTAATTAAATGGTTATTCTTTCAAATAGTTTGAAAAAAATAATTTTTATTCATCCAAGGATCACAATTTTCAAATTAAGCATGAATTAGTAATTTCCATCATTAAAACACTATCTAATAGACTAGTTAAGCATTTGGATACGAATTATGTTATAGTTCTTTTCATTCCTGGCCACCAAAATTAGTTCTTCAAATCCTGGTACATTTTATTTCCTCATGGGTGCATAGTTAAATGACTATAAAGTGCTTCTAAAAGAATTTCCTTCTTCGATTCCTCATCATTAGGAATATAGGCACGTCCTTTATAGTATAAACATCCATTAGACTTCAATTCGAAGTCTGAAGATTCTTTGCTTTCAGCTTTCTTCTTTCTCTCCAAACATTTTTCATCTTTTTTCCTATGATTCTTTTATTTTGTCTATCAAAGTAGACCCGATGTTCAATTCAGCAAGCAAAGCACCATCATTCATCACTGATAATTGAGCATCAGATGTCCGCAAGGCAGAAAACATCTTTCGGTTAAGTGCGTCTGCAACCACATTAGCCTTTCCTGGGTCGTAATCAATAATCACATCATAGTCTTTAATCTGCTCAATCCATCGTCTTTGCCTTAGATTCAGCTCTTTCGATGTTAACTGATATTTTAGGCTTTTATGGTTTGTATATATATATATATAACATTTCTCACCATATAAGTAGTGGCGCCAAATCTTTAAAGCAAAAACAATTGTATCCAACTCTAAATCATGAGTAGGACAATTTCTCTCATGGTTTTTAAGTTGTCTAGAAGCATAAGCCACCACCTTTCCGTCCTACATAAGTACACAACCCAAGCCATTATGTGAGGCATCACTATACACCACAAAATTCTTTCCAGATTTGGGTTGAACTAGCACATGAGCTTCTGTCAAAATTTTCTTCAACTTTTCGAAACTTTCTTGACATTCATCAATCAATAAAAATGGTACATTATTTCTGAGTAGCTTCGTAATAGGAGCATCAATCATTGAGAAATCTTTCATGAATCGACGGTAATATCCAGCCAATCCAAGAAAACTTCTAACCTCAACAACAGTTTTAGGAGGTTTCCACTCCACAATAGCTTGAATTTTCTGAGTATCAACTCAAATTCCCTCAGCCGATACTATATGTCCAAGAAATGTCACCTAGGAAAGCCAAACTTGCATTTAGACATTTTGGAATATAATTTCTATTCCCTCAGGATCTGAAGAACTATTCTGAGATGGACATCATGATCCTCCTTGGTTTTTGAATAAACCAAGATATCATCTATGAACACCACCACAAACTGGTCCAAGTACGGCTGAAAAATTCGGTTCATCAAATCCATAAATGCTGCGGGGGCATTAGTTAATCCAAATGGTATTACCACAAACTTGAAATGTCCGTATCAAATCCTGAAAGACGTCTTTGGAATATCCTACTCCTTCATCTTCAATTGATGATAGCCCGACCGAAGATCAATTTTAGAGAACACCGATGCACCCTTTAATTAATCGAAAAAATCATTAATTCTTGGCAATGGATATTTATTCTTTATCGTCACTTTATTAAGTTGATGATAATTAATACACAATGTCTTTGACCCATCTTTATTCTTTACAAATAATACCGGTGCTGCCCAAGATGATATACTCAGCCATATAAAACATCGATCCAATAATTCTTATAGCTGTGACTTGAGCACCCTAAGTTCAGCAGGTGTCATACGAGACTGTGCTGTCGATATAGGTGTTGTCCAGGTAGTACATCAATCCCAAATTCCATCTCTCTATCTGAAGGTAATCCTGGTAATTCATCAGGAAATACATCTAAAAATTCTCGCACCGTAGGTATATCTTCTATCTTCACTTTTTGATTAAAAGTGTCAACCTCGGGAGTTAAACATGTTTCACAGCCACTTACTAGAAATTTCTTCGTAGTACCAGCCGAAATAACATCACCATGATAATTCGGCTTCTCACCCACAAATAAAATCTCAGATGCATCATAAGCAGAAATTCAATCCATCCCCAGTATTATTTCGAACTCATGAATGGCAATTCTATAAGATCAACAGGGAAATCCACATTCTAAATTTTAATAGGACACTTTCGATAAATTCTTTTTACTTTGACACTCTGGCCTATTGGATTGGTTGCTACCACCTCACTCGCAATTAATTCTACTGGAATGCTTCTTACTATAATAATTCTAGAACTAATATATGAATGAGTAGAACCAGGATCAATTAATGTAAAGATAGGTCTACCAAAAAGTTCACGCATACCTACAATAACATCTGGATCATCTCTCCTCTCTATGCTCTTGATATTATACACCCGAGTATAATTTTTTCCTTTCTGATTGGATGCAATTTCAGATGCGCCTTGCTTAGAATTCCAACCTTTTTTCCTTTTTTCTTCTGAGGAGCAGCTACTAATTGATCCTCTTGTAGTTCTGGGCACTCGTGCATGAAATGATCTGGTTTCCCACACTAATAACAAGCTACGGCTAATGCAAACCAACATCGACCAAGATTTTTTCCACATGTCTTACATTCATTTAGGAAGAATTCCCAGGTAATTTGTTCTCAGGGAATCTGAGTAGTAATAGTGGTCCACAAAATTCGAGCAGGTCCCATCAATAGAGATACAAATCCCTTGACCTTCCCTTAACCACCACATGGAATACTATTCAACATGATCTTAACATCGTTCAACCATAAGTCTGCAGTCATCAGGTCAACATCAACATCACCATGAAATTCTGGTGCCTTTAGTTTCCTCAATTCTCTCGGTACAGATAATGGTGTCCGTCTATTTATAATGGCATCTAATGTCTATAGGAACAATCCACGATTCTGAATTGGCATGTCATGTTGTCCCGGTGTAAGCACCTCATCTTGATGCTGAGCTTGAGGTACATTTTGATTTACGTTATTACTCCCGCTCCGAACATAAGCATCTTGCTCAAAAGCATGTCTAAAAGCCTGATGTTCCGACATTTGATCAAAACACCATATTTAAATATTTTTATTTAAAAGTAACATTACTAATTACAGAGCATCAATGTATATACATATAATCATCAATAATTATGACATCCTAGTGGCATTTATACAATCCTGACTCATTTCAAACTCAATTTCTATCCAGAATCGGTTAAACCTGGCTCTGATACCAATTAATGTAACACCCCCTTCTCATATTCGATCCTTGAAAACGAGTCGATGATGTCACAAAGCCAAATTAAAACAATTTCATTATCAAAATTTAAACTGGCAACCTGCATTGTCCTTGAATACAATTTTTTATAAATCTTTATAGACATCAAAAATTCATTATCTAAATTTAAAATTAAACTAGGTTCAATAAGATTTTTAACCATATAAATTAATAACTTAAATTCATTCTACAAAAATTCAAAAAAATTCACAAACTCACGGTACAATGCAAAATTTTAAGAAATCTGTTGCCCTATTTTCTTACCTTTCATTGGTTAAAAATTCGTATCTTTTAGTACAAACCTCAAAATTAGTCACCATTTTTTCAAAGAAGATAGACTCAATTTCTATTTTATACATACAAGATTCACTTCCTAATTCAAATCATTGAATTTATACCGATTTTTCAAACTCACTGTATCTGTATAAGTTCTGGACAGATTTTAACTCTCTCTACTATGAGCACAATAGTTACTAAAAACTTAGTCCTTCATACATTAAAAACATCATGTGACTTACTATGATCAAAATACACACCATATAAGTTAGTGGACCAACCATATTTTAGTTATAAGTTATTACGAACCATAACTAACTATTAGATCATCTATCGATAACTATTATACACTCCATATAGTTTAATCCAAGTAAAAAGGATAGATGTAATTACTGTGAATATAGTAATATACTCTCAAAATATGTAGATGATGCCCAGGTACTCTTCCCCTTGAACTCCGTTTAACCTACGCGTGAAAATCATCACATGCTAAGAATACACTTAGTGAGGCAATAATCCATAATCAAGTGCAATTTGACATAAATATCAAGGTAAATAATTAACAATGCATATAATCACCTTACCACTTTCATGCACATTAACATAAGCAAAATCAAATGTACTAACATATATCAAAGTAGTAAGTTTAATCCTTACCAATACCATTGCCATTTATATCAACAAGCTTTCAAGCTTACCATCTTGTTTTTCAACTTATTTAGCCCAAAGTATTGAAATAAGAAAATTTAAGTACACGAGTCATCCTCGTATACCCAACCTTCCTTGAGTATATATGAAAGTTGCATTGAAGTGCTTTAATATGTACCGAAGTACTCCTATATACCCAACCTTCCTTGAGTATACATAAATGTTGCACCGTAGTGCTTAGAATATTTATACAGTTGTTTATGACTCTGTGGCTAGCCAACTATAGCTTTGAATCTCTATATCATACTTGGGCTTTATATAATCAATTATTCCATCCATGACAATATATATATATATATATATCAACATATAATAACCTTGGGCAGTTCATACCCAAAATAAAATTTCTAACTTACACCTAAGTAATCAACTGATCAATGCATTTTATATTCCATTCTTGACATATTTAATAATATGTCAATCATATGCTCAATGACATAAATATAATGACAATAAAATCCGGTTAGGCTCATATCAAGCCATCCCAATGATGTATAAAACATCAATATATCATGATATGTATGCAATTGCACTCACCTGGACACTTTGTAGAAGTAAAAATTTTAATAGCCTCACTAAGCCTGGATCACACTTTTTATCTTCCTTCTTCACCCGATTGGTCCTGGATTTGCTTGTTATCTATATGTATACTAAATACATAACACAAGCAAATCTTGAGTACATGTCCAAACCTTACTAATACATGTACATATCAAATTGGAAAATTCAAGATTTTCAACCAAATACTACTTCATAATAACAAGGCTTCCTACACTTTATTCCAACCTTGAATTGCACATTGGCAATCAACTTTTTTTTTGATAATTTCACCTTAAATCTTAAATTCTCCCTCCTAGAGTTTAGGATCCAAATTTTGGAAACTTTCACAAATGTCCTCCAAATTTGATAATTTTAACACCAAAATGATCCTTGAACAATGACAAACAACATAACTATAACTCTTGAATATTTTCAAGAATCTCACTAGTTCCATCCTAATTGTCGAATTCACAATATAGTCCCAACATGATGTATTCTTCATCCAAATGACATAATCAAACATGGAAAACATCATTCTAATCATTACTATCATCAAAATAAATTTTACAAATTTTCCCTAAACTTCCTCTTAATAGCCAAATAGTCTTTCTATATTTTTCCATGAATTTTTTTTATCATTTCAAGCATAGAAACAACACCACAACAACATTTCGAACATAATTGAACCTTAAAACATAAAATTCTAACATGTTCTTCATAGGCCTTAATCACCAAATTCAACTTAGAAGCAAGCAAATTATGTAAAAATTATATCAATTGAAAGTGAATTTAATGGAGAACAACTTTGTATTTCATGAGCTAACCTTAATTACAACTCCAAATGCTTGAAAATAAAATTTGATTTTTTCCTTCTTTAAACCTCACGGCAATGTAGAGAAAGATGAGCCAACTTCTACAATTTTCTATCTTTTCTAATTATGCCAAATGGTACTAATAATCTAATATAATAAATAAAAATATTCTTAATAGCCAAATAACTATTTTACAATTGATATCTAATGCTCCATAGCTTGCCACTTGTCAAAATCTATTATCTAACAACCAAGATTTAATCATCCATTTGTAGTTGACAACTTTGCCCTTGAAACAAATCAAATTCAATCTTGTCCTCAAAGATCCAACGGTTGAGATTAAACATGAAAAAGAACACTTTAAATCCAATGGTTCATATTCTTCCAACACATGAAAAATATCTAAGACACATGAAATGACTTATTTATCCTCAAATATATCAGTTTAAATTTTTTTAGAATTTTTATTCGATCCAATTTATATAAAATTACCGAGAACTTCGTCAGCTTATATCTTTTAATAGAAATCCTGTACAAAAATTCTGATTCCCAAAAAAATTCTTATACCATGATAAATTATTCATTTATGGGATAAAAATTCTTATACCAAACTTTGAAAGTTTACGTTTTATTCATTGAACTAAAACCACCAACTGTTAATTTCTTGCAATTTAGTCACTAACCAAATATTGGGGTATTGCAAAGAAACTATGCCTTCGTGAGGCATTGCCTCTGTGTAGGATAGTGGATCGCTTCCAGGATACATATGTACCTTTTTCTTCATGAGATCTTTCTCTCAGTGTAGACCCAGGGAAATATATCCCCTCGAATCGATGTCCTAGCGACAGTTCTGGTATCGTCACCCTAGAACCTAAACCGCATTATAGCGAGCTGTAGGAGCCAACCTTTTATAGTCAATGCAAAACTCTGCTCATTAGCGGTCACCCTATTTAGGCCTTGATGCCTTATTTTCTATTTATTTACATTTTTTTTATCTTTTTTTAATTTTTACCTTATTTTCCATTTAACTTATTTATTCATTTTAATATGAATTGACCCATTTTTTCTTATTTTTTGATTGCATCCTTTTAAATTGTTTCATTTTGCATGACACTCTTATAACATTTTAAATTTTGCATTTTACTAGTATGAAATATTGATTCACGATTGGTTCCCAATTTAAATTATCAACCAGAGAAAATCTTGTACCCTAGATATCGATGCAACATTCAAAGTTGTAAATGAATCTCGTGAATTCAGAAGTTGAGCCACGAGAGCCATTTTTGAATTAGTACCTCCGCATCTAGGACATGCACCTTGCATTTACATGCATACATTTCAAAATTTAGAAACCAGTCCCCGGGATGTCCCATGCTAGCAAATACCTGATAAAGCAAAGTTGGTCGATCTAGCACCATACTAAACCTATATAAGAGCCCAGTCCAGAGGCATTTTCAAATAACCTCCGCATTCATACAGACACCATGCCTCTACACGGCCCCAATCTGAGGGCATTCCCCGACGAGTTCAAGAAGCGAGCCTTCGATGCCGAGTCAGACTTCTGCACCCTAGACAACTACATCAATCATTGACAATAGCACTTCTCCTTAGCCAAAAGTAATGAGCTGCCATGAACCGACGCAATAAATTTATAGACCCGATCGGGGGAAACATAACACATTCATGAGAACAATGAAAGCCTTTAAAAAAATATGAAAATATACTCCAAGGTTCAAATTTGCTTCAAGAGTATTCCAGAAAAAGTTTAATGAACATAATTTTGGGGTATACACCCGAAATGATAATTCCAAAGGAAGATGATCAAAGCCAAGGAAGGTTGGGGCACCCTTTTGAGGGTCGAGAAAAATCATGTCATTCATACATTTAGTTGCATACAGTAAAATTCATCATGCATTTAGATTAAGTGCATGCACCAAAGTTATCATGCATTTAGATTAGACATACAATTAGGGCATTCATGATGCATTTATTTTTGGCTTGAATGTACAAATAGGTCCAGGGAACAAACTGAAGAACCTCAACTATGTGGGCATCAATTGATGACCAAACTTTAGCCTTGAAGGAGGCTGAATACACAAAAAGCTCAAACATCCAGATAAGTGTTCAACCGAAAAATGGAACAATGAAGAATGATCCATCATTGTTGAAATCAAAGATGAGGGTAACTGAACCCAAAAGTAAAAAGGGCATCACTATGAGATGACTAATGTGTTCATATATCAAAATGTGAGGACCTATAGCAGGTGTATACCTTGTAAAACTTCACAGGGGAAGACTTTCAATGAAAGTTAAAAACAAGAAACTGGTTAAACCCAAGTTTGAGTGGGGCAAAGCTATTCGAAGCAACAATATATGTTTTGAACAATCAAAGAGTTCACTAGTCATAGTTGAGAATTGATACTTGAGAAAGAAATCGACCAAGAAAGAATTCTTCGTTTGAGAACCAAACATGATGATCGATGAGACTGCATTTTTGCATCCATGAAATCATTGTGCATTCAAGATAAATGCATGCATAACTATAGAAATAGACGCATTAAAGAAAAATGTATTTAAATTGATTGAAACAGGTTTCTAAAGAGGAAAAGAAATTCACGACACCATTTTTGTGAATCAAACTACCGAAGAAAGCAAAGTCTAATAAAGGGTTAAAGTCTTATCTCACCTATAACACGGCGTAGCAGACCAACAAACTATCTTCAAGATCACGCCTCTTCATCAGAGTTGTAGCTTGATCAGAATCAAACTCTTAGATCCCACATCTTCGTTAGTGTTGTAGCGGATCAAACTCTTAGATAGTGCCTCATCGTTAGAGTTGTATCTTGACCAGAATCAAACTCTCAGATCTTGCCTCTTCGCCAGTGTTGTAGCAGATCTAACTCTCAAATCATGCCTCTTCATTAGAGTTGTAGCTTGATCAGAATTAAGCTCTCAGATCCTACCTCTTCGACAGTATTGTAGCGGATCAAACTCTCAGATCATGCCTCTTCGTTAGAGTTGTAGCTTGATAAGAATCATACTCTTAGATCCTGCCTCTTTGATAGTATAATACCCGTATTTTGTTCGGGGTACATATATATTATATTTCCTTATAAATAAAACCCAAAGAAATACTAAATAAATAAATAAAATAAAACCCAAAAATATAATAAACAATCAATTCCAATGTCTATTTTACAACTCCAAGTATCTCTTTTACAAGCTCATTTACATGATAAAAATCCCAAGGCCCAAGCTCTTATTTTTACAATCTGCCAACTCATTTCCCTCCCAAATTGGATAAAACCAGCCCAACAAACACAAAAATCCCATTTCCCGCCCTTTTGTCCACGTAGCAGCATGCCATTGGTCCAAACCCTTAGCCACGGATCTTGGTTTTATTCTCTGCTGACGTCATAACTATGACGTCATATACGATGTCATTTTCCACTTACTTATATAAAGAGGAGAGATTGCGTCAGATGGGGGACCATTAATCATCATCATAATAATAAATAACTAATAATAAATAGTAATAATAATATAATAAAAGAAGAAAGAGAAATAGGCTTACCATTGGAGGAATTGGAGAGACCGTCGAAGCAGACAAGGAGACGTCGAAGAAGACTAAATGATGCTGGAAGTCGAAGCATTGCCGAAGACCACATCGGAATGTCCAGATTGTAGTCGGAATGATTCGAACCGCCGTGAAAGGTAGATTTCCTTTATCTTTTCGATTCCTGCAAACAAACAAGAAATTTAGTTATCTACATGTATACGAGTTGAAATATAAACTGAAGATGTGAAGAGAAGTCAATTTTCTTTATATTGGTGGTTATCTGTGTTGGCCGGAGAGAGTTAGAGGCTGTCGGAGTCAGAAAGAAGTGCGGTTTGGGTAGATGTAGGCCGAGGAAGTTGGGAATCCTATCGAATTAGGGTTAGATTAGGTTTTAAGTCTTAAAATTAGTTTTTTTGAAAGAATAGGGATTTGGTTTGGTGAAGTTACGGCGGCCGAAAATCGTTTTATTTTTTTCTTCCTTACTTTCCTATCTTTCTTGCGCATCATCTCCCTCCTTTTATACCCAAATTGTCGGCCTCCCATTTGCATTCTCCATGCTCCACGTTTGTTGGAGTGGTGGCACACATTTGGGGTATAATTTTCCCCCATGGCCATGTAGTGGGAGGCAAAATGTGGCCTTATGGCCCTTATGCCGCATCATCCCAATGTGGGGGATTCACAGCCATTTCCTTCAAATTGAAGGAATTGCCCGTGGGTCCCCCCACTCACGTTATATATTTTTAATAATAATAATAAATTGATATGGTTAGCCCGAATAACCTTTATTGCTTCAAATTAGGTACAAGATCGAGATAATTGTATAACCGGTACAAAATATTCGATCACCGAAACCTAACCCCAACTAGTCCAGTTTTCGGGGTGTGACAAGACTGATCTTGGTCTCTTTTACTTTGTTGGTTCCTTCGTGAGTGACTTCAAGCTTGTCCCAAATCTCTTTGGTACTTGAGAAAGAAGACGTCTTGGCATACTCGCCGGGTCCAAGAGCACAAAAAAAGAAGTGCATAACTTTGTCATTGAATTGCAACTTCTTCTGTTCTTCATCGGACCATTCTTGTCTTTTTTTCTCGACGAGTCGGTCTCTTACTCTCTTCATTGGAATAAATGGCCCATCCATCACTAAATCCCAAAGGAGGTAGTCATTTGATTTGATTAATAATCTCATCCTATTCTTTCAATATGGGCAATTTACCCTATTGAAGTATGGTGGCCTTGAAATGGATTGAGAGTCTTTAATATAATAAGCACCGAAAGTGGATGCCATTGCTTCAGTTGATGCTAAAATGATTTGAGCTCTTCGATGATTGATTATAGGATGTTAAACCGATGATAGAGACCTCGCTCTGACATTAATTGTTGGGCTCGAATCAATCAACCAAATTCGTCGAGAGGGGTGAATTGGCCTTTGAGTGAAATTGGTGGAAGCACAAGGAAATTAAAAATTTGCATAATAATTTATAGTGGTTCGACTTCTAAACCAAGTCTACCTCCACTACCTTTGCTTCCCCACTAAGGATTTTCCACAAATTCACTAACTTGTCTTTCCTTTTTCTAGGCTCAAGGAGATAACTTTTACAACCCTCTAAGCTTATACCCCAAAGCTTTGAGAACACACTCTTTCAAAGAGAATACAAATTTAGCAAACTATGAAATTCTTACAATGCAAAGAGTTTGCACAATTTAGCTCTCACCCAAAATCCTAACACATGAGCAAATGTAACAATTTGGCTTACTATTGTTTTCTACAAGGAATTTGACAATTTAAGCTCTAAAACAATTACTCTATACAAAGAATGTTGAAAATATATTTCTTGGTGTTCCATGGCTGCTTGAAGCTTGCTTTTAAACCCTCTAAGGAGTTCTTGACTGTTACTAGCCCTTGGAGGTTGATTAGAGCCATTGGGCATTTATTACACTGGGTACCGGTACTCGATACTAGTGTATCGGTATGACCAAGCCTATACCGGTACGATGAATGGCTACTAGAAAAAAAATTTGAAATCTTGGGGATTAAAGGGCCTATCGGTATGAGACCGGTACGACTGATTGGGTATCGGTACTGAGGAAAATGTAATGGGTACTCAAAGCCAGTTTTTGACACTTTGGCTATTTTGAAAGTATTTAATCATGTCAAAGACCCTTTGAAAACCTTTCAAATATATTTTTCAAGTTAATGAACTTTTGAAATATTTTTGCAAATTAGTTTAAGTCCAAAAATATTTTTCATTTTAGTTATATCAAAATCAAATATTTCAACAACTTTAATAGTTCAGACTACCAGTGTAGTTTACCTTTATTTGATATACCATTAATAAAATATTTTTTCACAAGCGGGCTTATAAAACTATCGTGTATCCATTTTAGGCCCTAAACTATAATCCATAAATTCTAAACTTTAATCCGTAAAATATATTTTCAAACCTTAAAAACATAAATCCAAACATTAAAACTCTAACCTTAAACCCTAACCTCTAAACCTAAAAACCAAACGAGAATTTTTTTCCACCACTAGCCACTAGGGCATGGGATAATAATCCAATTAAATGGTAGAAAAACAAGTTACATTTTAAAGATTATTATTAATTACATTTACTAGTGGAAATTAAAATATATATAAGTAATAAGAATGATGACAAATGTTCATCGAAACATATTTAAAAATCTAAAAAGTAAATTAATTGAGTGATAGGTAATTATTGGTATTTAATTTTATTATTTGTTCTATTCAATAATAAATATTAATATTTGAATTTTACTGTTATGTTTTATTATTCAGATGATTACTTTTCTAACATAAAGTATAGTAGATATGCTACCAACTAGGGGTGTTTATTGTTGGGTATTCAGTTTTGCCCGAAAACCGGGTACCTCCTTTGTTGGCCCGTGTCCCGGCCTGCTCTATTCAGGTACCCGTTACTCGGGTACCTATGAAACTCGGGTATCTGACTCATAAGTTTTTTTTTTAATTTTAAAATTAAAAAAATCACTATTAAACACATAAAAATTTATAATATATAATAAAAAAATAGTAATTTGAAGTTAGTTTTAACTTTGAAGAGTGAAATATTTAGATATATATTAAAGTTTATCACCAAAAGAATATATTAACAAGATTAATCTCAATTGTGATTTTTTTCCTTCAAATATCATACTGACAAATCAATACAAATATTTTAAAAAAAATTTAAACTTAAAACTTAAAAGTATATAATACAAACATAGAAAGAATTTAGGGATTTGAATTTAGTTTTGGAATAAAAATATAAAAAAACCTAAAATAAACATATAATTTAAAATATAAAAATATATTAAAAGTGTCGGGGTCGGGTACCCAATAAGGGAAAATTTTCGGCCCAAGCCAGACCCGTGTACCTGGGAAAATTGTCGGGTCGGGTATAAAAAAATAAAAATCTTAAAAATACCCTCCTATTTTGTACCGGGTCATCGGGTAATCGTGCCGGGTCAATCAGATCGGGTAATTTTGAACACTCCTACTACCGACCAGTTCCTGCAGTTCGTAGGACTGTGCTCTCCTTATTGTACCAAACAAAAAGTGCTAAGAGGGAAATTGTTAGAATATTGCCCGCAATTTGCAAAGTTACCACAACTATTACAACATGACATATGAGATTGCACGTAGCATTTTTATTACAACATTAGCAAATTGACTCGTAATATTTTTATTATATTGCATTTATTTTGAGATTATTTATCCCTAAATGATCAGACATCATATAAGGGATATAGAGAGCAAGAGCCAGGTGGTTTCAGACGGCTCACCCTTGTAGACTTGGGGTTGAAAGTCACGGTCAACATGGTGGTCGAAGCTGGAAAGAGAAAGAGAGGACGAGAGAAGAGAGGGGCGTCATTCCCCTAATCGTGCTATGTCTTCAACTTGCTTTCTCTCTTTGGTTGTACGAGTATTTAATCATGATACTGTAGATGATGGGATGTTTTAGGCTCAGTGACAACCTATGGATGTGTTGATAGAGATAGGACTAACTTTCAAGTACCAGTCTTTACAGTCCGGTCACGTGGGTAGGATTTTGTATTATCTGACAGTGTTTGTTCCCAAAATTATTCGAGCCTCTAGAATTGTTGGTCTCCGGTAAAGCTCGCATCCGAAGGGGTTGTTATCATGGGTTGTTTCTAGAAGCGCTAGTGTAACAACGAAGTCGCCACCGGTCCCTTTTATTATATTAGGCGGTCCGGATACCTAAAAACCAACCAGATCGAGGGTTCGGGGGCACGGTTACGTTTGAGGAAGGATTAGCACCCTCATCACACCCGCAGAACGACGCTTACTTGATCACTAATATTTTCCTTGTAACCCAGATGCGTGCATGCAAAGATTAATGTAAAAATCCACAAAGTTCTAAAATTGACTTGAATTCACTCACTGCTGACTAAACCCCGGTCATTTTAAATGCAAGGGGATTAAGACATTAATTTCTAAATTTCGAAAATATAGTCTAGCATAGGAGTTTCGACCGTTCCCCAATAGCTAGGGGAAGAACAAATTAACCATAGTTGAGAAAATATCTCTTTTTTCATGATGCAATAAAAATTTCATTTTTAAATGATATTTTATGCTCTCTTTAATTTTATAGGTAGTTTAATGTTCAAAGTTAATTAGAAGTATGTGTTTAAGGGGACTAATCTTAAAAGGCTTTATTAAATTATTTACACATTATTTACTTTTCTAAAAGTTACCTAAGGAGTTTAAAGAAACTAATCCTAGAAGGTTTTATTAAAGTGTTTAATTATCTACCTTTTTTATAATTACCCTAAGAGTTTTACTTACAATTAAATAACTATTTACCCCTTTTTAGAAAATTACCAAGTTAGTTTTCATTTACCATTATTTACAATTAATGAATTATTTACCTAAAGATTTTATTTAACTATTTACAGTTAGTTATTTATTCTTTTTTAAAGATTTACCTAAGGATTTTATTTAGCTATTTACAATCAAGGTAAGATGTAGAATATTTAAGTTATCTATTAATATGTACATTATTTTAGGAATCTAGAGCTAAATATTAATTGAAACCTTATTACGGGCAACTAAAAAAATCTAAGCCATTTATTAAAGAAACAAAACTAAAAGTATCCATATTAAATTATTTAGTACCTTTTCCCTTTTCTAAGAACATTAATTATTTAGAGATTCGCTTAACTTAATACATTACCAGGTTAAAATACATGAAGATGAACAAAACATAAAACATGGGAAATAAACATGAATCAAATAATGAACTTAAAAAATAATAATAAAAAAATAAAGATTAAGGTTAAGAAATCGCAAAGAGTGGGATCAAGCTTGAACTAAACGACGAGGGGTATGAGTTGTTGGTGCCACTGTTGTTGCCGCCACTACTGCGGGCAGCGTGCCGCCGCTGTTGGCTGCCGGCAGCACACCTCGGTTGCTCCTTTAGTAATGGCGTCGACTTTCACTTTAGGTGACACATGATTTTCCATGAACTTCAGTTTGGTGAGGACTCGTACCCCTTTTCTTCCTTACCCGAGAGCAAATATCCAAGAAAACAAAAGATTAAAAATGAAAATATATGGAGACAAAATTTGGGTAAAAATACCTTAGAGAAACTACTTGTATTGCTCTTCAATTTTTGTGTTACAATTGCTTCTGTGTGTGTATGTGAATGTGTCTAATGAAGCCTATTTATAGGCTTCAAGAAACCCTAAAAACCTAAAAATCTCAAAACCCTAAAAGCATATTCACTTTTTATGCTCAACATTCTTAGAAAGGGAATAATGTCATTACTTAAGCATCAAACTCTTTCCTTACATTCAAATTGATCCTAAATGAATTAAAACAAATGAGAAAATATCTAAGCTTGAATTTAATTACAAATATTCAATAAAATAATTGAAAATTCATAATAAAATCAAATTCCCGTATTGAACTCGTATCCAATTTTCTGCATGCGCTGTCTTCAGTAAAATGAGCATATCTTGAGCTCCTGATGTTCGATTGAGGCATTTCAAGATGCATTGGAAAGGTAACTGAACGACGGTCAATACATAAGAAGGCACCCTGACCCAAAAACACTTGGATCATATCGGAAATTAGCCGTGAGTCCACAGTGAGAATTCATTGCGCATCACTTGACTTTTCATACTTGTTTGACATGATCTCTTGTAATCTTCCCATATCTGATGTGATTAGGATCTTGTGTGATTTGATTTGGTTGATAAGATCGATTTGTATTTAATCCCCTTTTCTTTGCTTGCAAGGCATGACTGATGATGTGGCAGCTTGGTAGGGATTCAAATAGAAAGAGTGTTGCATAAGAAAAACTAGGGTTTCTTTGCGTATGGGGCCTTATTGGGCCCACTGTACATGGATTCTTTTTGAGTTTTGCATTTTATATATTTTTTGGGATTTTGTATCGTATATATATGGGGGGACAAAATAGGTGTCTATAGCTGCCCCTCTTTGCCCATTCCGATGAAACATGAAATAGGGCAAAGAACAAAAAGGCAATGATTTTATCCGGCCGGGTCGGTTGAACAAAGCTCATTTCTCCAGAGCGAAAAGAACGGGGTACTGCAAATAGTCTTTTTGAAGTGGCAAAGAACGATGCAATTCTTCAATTGACCTATTCTTCCGAAGCGGCAGCAAATAGATCAGTGATAAGACTTGTTTCTTCGGAGCGGTAGAAACAATTAACTTCAATCAGTGGGAGGACCTGTTTCCCCGAAGCGGCAGAAACAAATCGAATAACTAGTGTATCATTTTGTAGCAGCAATGAACAAAACAAATCCTCAGATGATATATTCCTCCGAAGCGGCAGTAACAACTCAAATAACTGCTAAATCATTCTGAAGCGGCAATGACTTCAAATGGTGAAAGGATCAGTTTCTCCAAAGCGGCAGAAACAAATCGAATAACTGTTGTATTATTCCGAAGCGGGAATAACTTCAATCGGGGAAATGATTAGTCTCTCCAAAGCGATAGAAACAAATCAAATAACTATTGTATCATTTCGAAATGACAATAACTTTAATCGGGGAAAGGGTCGATTCTCCAAAGCGTTAGAGACAAATCAAATAACTGTTGTACCATTTTGAAGTGGCAATGAACAAATCTTCAAATAATTCTTCAAATAAAGGTTCCATTCTCCTTGGGCCTGAATAAATAGGCCATTGTGCTAAAATAAAGGTTTCCATTCTCCATGAGCCTGAACGGATAGGCTATTGTTGAAAAAAAAGGTTTCCATTCTCCATGAGCTTGAATGGATAGGCTATAAAGGTTTCCATTCTCCATGAGCCTGAACATATAAGCTATAAAAGTTTCCATTCTCCATGAGCCTGAACGGATAGGCTATAAAGGTTTCCATTCACCATGAGCCTGAACGGATAAGCTATAAAAGTTTCTATTCTCCACGAGCCTGAACGGATAGGCTATAAAGGTTTCCATTCACCATGAGCCTGAACGGATAGGCTATAAGGGTTTCGATTCACCATGAGCCTGAACGGATAGGCTTTGAATAAAAAAATATATACTTTTTCCAAGGATGGCAAGAAATGTAGTTTGTTCTTCTAAAATCAATCAGGTAATCTTGTGCTTCTAATTCGTACCAGTTCTTCAAGGATTCTTGTGAACGCGTTTTAAGTTCTTCTCATGAGAATCTTTGCAGCAAGGCTTGTTCCCCTCTTAAATCTCTTCAAAGGACTAAGAAATCCTTATTTGGGAAAATGCCCCTGAACTTTGAACTTCCTGAGCTCTCCATTGCTCAAGTTGCTTTCAACTTCACATCTCGTCTATTTGCATGTGAACTCATCTTTTCGTTCTATAGGTAACGATGCCCTACTACCAAAAGCTCTGAGAGGAACTCCTTCAGACCTCTTCAATCTGGATGGACTTAGGCATTCTATCATGGCTTGCTCATAAAGGGAACCTCTGCCCCGCTCTTGCATTTCTGAAATCTTTCAATCATGAGCTTTTCTTTAACACCCATGCCCCTTATATGAGGTAATGCCCCATTCGACCTTGGGCTCAGCTATCTTCAACGTGATCGAGTCGTCTCTTGATTCAATTCATGATGGCTACACCATTTCTTGATCTTTATTTTCAACAAAAAATGAATTCTTTCAATGCATTCTTCACGCGAGTGTGGACATTTACTTCTGGATCCCTATAATTGGAAGTTATACTAAGAAATCTTTTGTTTTTTCATGAATATATTTTAATCTACTTGCAAGATGCTTGTGAATAAACAAGATAAATGTTTGAAATAAGAATTCATGAGAATTTAAAGGAAATTTTTAAAATTCATGGAAAACATGGAAAAGGTAAAATCAAGAAATAAAGTTAGATGCCCTCAAATTTATATCTTGAATGATTCATGAGCCCATCAACCGGATAGCGTTCCTAATTTCTACCTATTTAGATGGCTCTCTTTGACTTGCCACTCCCCTAAATTCATTTTCCCTCTTTTCTAATCTTAAACAAACATTAGAAGTTTTGAAGTCCTTGGAAAAAGGTGAACTCAATTAGGCAGAATGTGTTATTAAAACAAACTCCTCTCCTCAGATATCCTTATATGATCGAAATGGTCTTTCAAGCCTTGTAATGTGGCTAAGGTTCATGGTTACAAAAGAAAGGATATATAGGCCCAAATAAGTGTTTGAGGGTGATTAAACCAAGGATCAATTCTTCTTGATAAAGTCTCTGCTTTGTATTGCTTCCTCTTTTATTCTCCATCCTGGATCGCTGTAGACTGCCCGTTTTTGGGTTTTCACCCTGGAGTTCATCTCTTTCTTTTTGCTTAGAAAATCTTCAACTTGCATATGGTTCGTGCGATGCTTTCTTGAAAACTTGTACTTTTCAACTTGGTCCTTCCTCTAATGGGTATATTTTCAATATTTTTCTTTTACATATTTTTTCCTTTTTCTCTTTGCTTTTGGATACCCATCTTGGACTGCACGTTGTTTTGCTCATGTTGCCCCTTGCATCCAATACACTCATTCTTGTTATCTTCATAGCATGGTCAGAACCAATCATTTTTTCTCATGGAAATTGACTTTCATCATTTTTACCCCCTAGTGTGGGGAGTGATCCTTGGTTAGGGTTCAGTTGAAAGAAAAATATTAGGCTCAAAAGGGACAACAAGGGATATTTTTTCCTTTTTTTGGGAAGGGAAATTAAGGAATTCCAAATCTCCTCTCATACATGGATATCATTGAAGAAAAGCTGTCCTAAGTTGGTAGATGTTTTAGAGTTATCACTTAATCCAAAGACCTTAAATAGTAATGTTTAAGAGGAAATTTCTCTCAAAATTTGCATTTGGGATCTTTCCCATTAATCCTAAGAACATTTTTGTTTCCCCTCTATCACGAGATTAGATTCAAGAATCATTCATGCAATCAATAATAGGGGCCTTGCAAAAAAATGTAGAATAGAGATATAATGAATAACTTATGAATGAAAAGAAGAAAGAAAAAAAGTTTACCACTTGAGAAAATGGAAAAAATGCATCATTTAAACAAGTAAAATAACATAGCCTCCCTTGCAAAAGATTCCTAATGCTCGTGGGCAAAAGCAAAAAGATTGGTTCTGAGTATGACTTCGCAATTGTCCTAGAAACAGTAGGAAAATCCTCTACTTGCTCCATTTTCTTTTGAATTCCACTAAGGGGCTAGTTCTCTCATCAAGGTCCCATTGTTGACGCGTTGGGCTTGCGTATTAAGTCTTGAACTCTTGATGGCTGTCAGTATTCATAACCATGTCTATATGGTTTGCCATACGAATATAGAAAGGCTCTCTCAAAGTCATCGGAGAAATCTCATTTTTCGACAAAAGATGGCTATACTAGAACTGTCTTGTATTGCCATCGTATACTGGAGAAGTGCATGCCTTGCAGCTCAATCTGATTTGGGACCATGTTTGTCATCTTCTTAAACTGTTCAGAAGAAATTCTTGAGGAATCCTCCTATGTTCTTAGATTACCTCAGTTAGGTGTGTCATCGAGTTGCAGACTCCAACAAACAATAGATGAGCAACTTATTGTCTTTCGTAACACATGGTCCTATCAATTCCACCTTCTCAATTATCTTCTTATCTTCTCTTTAGCCTTGTCTATAGCCTCGTTGAAGTGAAAGGTCTGCTTGAATGGCTCGAATGAAAAAATCTATATCTCGTGACACCTCTTCCAATTGTTCTGATTGTCATGGAAGAGAGATTGGCAAACAAGTAGACACTCATATCTAGTTGTATGACGCCTTAAATACCTTCAACGTGAATTCTCAAATTCCTGTTTGTAGAGAATTTTGAATTGTTTGTATGGGGATCTTTGTAGCAAGGCTCATATCCATCTTGAACATCTTCTAATGATATCAACGTTTCAATTTCTTCTTTTCTTGTTCATTTGGGCGGCCACCGTCATCAGGGCTTACACCGCCATTGATTATTCTTATCGTACTTCTCAAGTTTTAGGGCCTTGAGTTTTGGAAGAATTACTGGGCCAGGTACTAGGCTCAGACCCTTCATCTGGATTGGAAACTTTAAATTCTAGACTCCGCCAGAATATGAATTTAAATATTCCATTTGATAAGCTACTCTGAGTTTGGTGTCAACGGCCTTAATCACCGTAGCTACTATATGGGCATAGTGTCTTACTAAGCTTGTGCAATTTCATCTCTCAAATCTTCAATGCCATGATTCTGGTTCGTGCGTGAGTACCATATTTTTCCCCTTGAGCTTAGTCCATGAATCTTTCCACAATTACTCTGGATGTGATACAATTGGAGATGATGATATGCATGAGGTGTTGATGCAAGATTGTTGATATTTTGAAACCAAAAGCACGTTTCATTGATAGTGAAGTTTGTGTATACATAACGAAGACGTCATTCTGCTCGCTTCTCTTGATGCGCTTTGGTACCAACTGCTCGAGCTCTCTAACTGGCTCAACCTTTCTCTGAACACAATCAAAGAACTATCCTGCTAGTACTGGCCAACTACCTCACCTAGGAAGTCTAACAGTTGTTGTTCGTCTTATCTGGCCCGATTCTTCATCTTACGAGCTTTAAAAACTACTTTCAGAATTTGACGTCTCAAATGATCAATAAAGAGTTGTCTACCCAAGCATGCGACATTTACAGCCCGCTTGGTGTTGGCCAACTGGATATTCTCATAGTCCCAATCATCAATAAGGGTTCTACACCGTAACAGAGCAGTTCGTCCTTGGACCCCTTTGTCTCCTCTTCTTTTAGTTTCTCTTGAAGTTCCTAGTTCTGATCACGGTATTTTTTGAGGCTATGACATACCTCTGAATATTGCCCTTCTAAATGTTGTTTTCTCTAGCAAGTCGATTTGCCTTATCTTTTTGCTTTCGAGCCTCACATTTCCAAACTTTCAATTTTTCATCATTTCCTCGAGCTGTACCTTTCCTTCCATCGAGGCCTTGGAGCTACTAGCACGTGCCCCTCGAGTTTACAAGCAGTTGTTTTCGTGGGTCAGTTCTTGCATATCTTCCAAGTGGAGCTCTTGCTTTGTTAGCAAAGTTTTTACCTTTTTCTGCCAGCCTTCGCTTTGGTATTATTTCGCAATGAGCTTGCCTTCAAGTTCAATGACTTTGCCCCACAACTTTTCCCTCTCAAAGTCTTGTTTGTAAATTTCTAGCTTGGTCCAAAGGATGTCGGGCTTACCATGGCTGGGATGCCTATGTTGTCGAATATTTGCCTCCTCCAACTAGTATACTTGAGCACAACACCGGCAAATAGGGCCACTTTCATTCGGTATGTTCGTTTCCACTCACTAGCCAACTCCATGGCTCGCTTTGTAGAATTGTCCTCCGTGGGGGAGAACTCCTCTTCTCGCAGCCCTTGAGTAACAGGAATGAACCGTCGAGACCCATACTGGTGTTGTACGAGCAAAGAGGCATAGCTTGTAGCTCCCCATAAGCCTATGAGAGGAACCCATTCCATCTTTCTGTACTTGTATAGAATTAGCAATTGTACGTTAAAGGGGCTATTCAGGTGATGTAATTGTCGGAAAGGTTTCAGAAGAAGGTCATATACTATTCTTGCTTCCAGTTTTGGCCACCAGTTCTGGTAACTTTTTTATCAAGACCAAATCTCTAGATGTCGGGTGCTTGCTTATCTTCTCATGACCCAGAAATGGCTCCACAACCACAAGTAAATGAGCTTAGAGCACTCGGTGAAGTGACCTCTTTCTCGAGTTCGACAAAAGTTCAAGGACCGAATAGTCTCTACAAGAATTGCTAGAACTTGATTCACATTCTTCTGGGCCATCAGATCAACTAGGGTTATCTCAACGTGCCCTAGAACTTTGGGAAAAATCACCAACCGGTAGATGGCTAAGGCGAGCAAATCAAGGACCCTTTCATGTTTTACATCCTTCATGATCTGGGCATAGATGAACTTCCACATGAAACAAGGGCTTTTGTTCTTTTTGACAATATGGGAATCCACCTCTTCCACATCTAGACTAGCAAGCTTGGCAAATTTCCCTTGATAGTTAGAGTTCTTCTCTTTCTAATATATTTTGTCGGGTTTTTTCTAATTCCAGGCGCAGCAGGACCATGTACTCTTCTATGGTGGGAGTCATGTCTTTCTGGTTGAAGACGAAGCAATGATAGGTCGGATCCCAAAATTCAACAATAGCTAGAATCATGGGCTCGTCAATCTCAACTCTGAGCAACAAGGCTATATCTATGTACTTCTTCGTAAATGTGGCTCGATCTTGGGCTTCTAGGCTTTCCCAAACAGTGGTCAATCCTGAAAAATAATTATGAGGCAATCCCATGTGTACTTGTTTTAGCAGATCTACAATGGTCTCTTTCTACATGCTATCTCCGTATCAACGCTGAAACTCTATGGACTTACTTTAAACATCGATATTTGGGCGAAGGACTCTGGAGCTGGATAATGTGACCCGAATACTCATGATCTTTGACTGACTAATGTTTCGGAATACCAACTGGATACAATGCGATGTATGCTCTCATAATTCAAAAAAGTGTTAATATATATAAATAATGAAATAAAACACAAGGGTAAGATACAAAAAGTAAAACAATAATTAACATAAAATAAAACCTATGGCTTCACATGGCTCTAATGGGGTGGGCTTTCTAAAACATACATTCATGCGGGTTTGGATCTAGAAAAGGTTCTCGAACTGTCCCTATCCCCTACTCCAAGGCGGATAAGATGTTTGATTTTGGCCCATCACAGGCTTGTAAATCGAACACAGCTCGAGGAGATGCATTTTCGTTATGCCCGTGCGGAGGGTTACTCACGAAAGCATAAGTACTCTGGACCTTAAAAGATTTTCACTAGCCCATATGGAGGGTTACTTACGAAGGCATAGCTATTTTCTTCCACTTAAGTTTGATAAAGCCCGAGTAGAAGGCTTATGTTATGATGCAAACAGTTTATAACACCAAGAAAATGCACACAAAAAATGCAACGGATTAGTAAAGAAAATAATTTGTGATCAAGTAAAAGTTGTGCCCTCTTAAACAGTCTCAGTGGAGTCACCAAGCTGTAACAACAGAGTCGCCACTGGTCCCTTTTATTATATTAGGTGGACCGGATACCTAAAAACCAACCAGATCGAGGGTTCGGGGGCACGGTTAAATGTGGGGAAGGATTAGCACCCCTATCACGCCCGTAGAACGACGCTTACTTGATCACTAATATTTTCCTTGTAACCCGGATGCGTGCATGCATAGATTAATGTAAAAAGCCACAAAGTTCTAAAATTGACTCGAATTCGCTCACTGCTGAGTAAACCCCGGTCATTTTAAACGCAAGGGGATTAAGACATTAATTTCTAAAATCCAAAAATATAGTCTCGCATAAGAGTTTCGACCGTTTCCCAACGGCTAGGGGAAGACCAAATTAACCCTAGTTGAGAAAATATCTCATTTTTCATGATGCAATAATTTTTTTAAATGATGTTTTATGCTCTCTTTAATTTTATAGGTGGTTTAATGTTCAAAGTTAATTAGAAGTATGTGTTTAAGGGGACTAATCTTAAAATGCTTTATTAAATTATTTACACATTATTTACTTTTCTAAAAGTTACCTAAGGAGTTTAAAGAAACTAATCCTAGAAGGTTTTATTAAAGTGTTTAATTATCTACCTTTTTTATAATTACCATAAGAGTTTTACTTACAATTAAATAACTATTTACCCCTTTTCATAAAATTAACAAGTTAGTTTTTATTTACCATTATTTACAATTAATGAATTATTTACCTAAAGATTTTATTTAACTATTTACAGTTAATTATTTACCCTTTTTAAAGATTTACCTAAGGATTTTATTTAGCTATTTACAATTAAGGTAAGATGTAGAATATTTAAGTTATCTATTGATATGTACATTATTTTATGATCTATACCTAAATATTAATTGAAACCTTATTATGTGCAACTAAAAAAATCTAAGCCATTTATTAAAGAAACTAACCTAAAAATATCCATATTAAATTATTTAGTAGCTTTTTTCCCCTTCCTTAAGAACATTAATTATTTAGAGATTCACTTAACCTAATATCTTACCGGGTTAAAATACATGAAGATGAACAAAACATAAAACATGGGAAATATGCACGAATCAAATAATGAACTTAAACAATAATAATAAAAAAATAAAGATTAAGGTTAAGAAATCACAAACAGTGGGATTAAGCTTGAACTAAACAACAAGGGGTACGGGTTGTTGGTGCCACTATCGTTGCCGCCACTGCTGGCTGCCGGCAGCACACCTCGGCTGCACCTTCTTCAGTAAATGGCGCCAGCGTTCACTTTGGGTGACATAGGATTTTCCACAAACTTCAGTTTGGTAAGGACTTGTACCCCTTTTCTTCCTTACCCGAGACCAAGTATCCAAGAAAACAAAAGAATAAAAATAAAAATATATGGAGACAAAATTTCGCTAAAAATACCTCAAAGAAACTGCTTGTATTACTCTTCAATTTCTATGTTACAATTGCTTATGTGTGTGTACGTGAATGTGTCTAATGAAGCCTATTTATAGGCTTCAAGAAACCCTAAAAACCTAAAAATCCCAAAACCCTAAAAGCATATTCCCTTCTTATGCTCAACATTCTTGGAAAGGGAATAATGTTGTTACTTGGGCATCAAACTCTTTCCTTGCATTCAAATTGATCCTAAATGAATTAAAACAAATGGGAAAATGTCTAAGCTTAAATTTAATTACAAATATTTAATAAAATAATTGAAAATTCGTAATAAAATCAAATTCCAGTTTTGAACCTGTATCGAATTTTTGCATGCCCTGTCTTCAGTAAAATAGCATATCTTGAGCTCCTAATGTCCAATTGATGTGTTGGAAATGTAACTGAAAGACGATCAATACATAAGAAGACACCCTGACCCAAAAACGCTTGGATCATATCAGAAATTTGCCGTGAGTCCACAGTGAGAATTCCTTACGCATCACTTGACTTTCCATACTTGATGGACATGATCTCTTGTAATCTTCCCATATCTGATGTGATTAGGATCTTGTGTGATCTTATTTGCTTGATAAGATTGATTCGTATTTAATCCCCTTTTCTTTGCTTGCAAGGCATGACCGATGATGTGGTGGCTTGGTAGGGATTCAAATAGAAAGAGTGATGTACAAGTAAAACTAGGGTTTCTTTGCATATGGGGCCTAATTGGGCCCGATGTACAAGGATTCTTTTTGAGTTTTGCATTTTATATATTTTTGGGCTTTTGTATCGTATATACATGGGTGGACAAAATAGGTGTCTACAACAAGAATCATTTTCCAAATTTCAAAAGGATCGGGAATACCAGGTATAACAGATATAAAGCAATAAATTAGGATTTTCTGGTAAAATGAAGCTATATATCTCTAAAATTCATATATCATAGGATTATCAATTACTGCTTATAATTCTAGTGTTTTAATGTCTAGTAGAGCTAATATGACTACTAGAAACAAGAACATGTGATGAATGTAGCAATCGATCGAATAAAGCCAAGAGGGGGTGAAATGGAATTTTAAGAATGGTGGAAACTAATTTCAAAAATAGCAAATTGCAATGGGATTTATAGTGGTTTAACTCCCTCAATGGAGTCTACATCCACTACCTTAGTGACCACACTAAGGATTTTCCGCAAATCCATTAATTTGTCTTTCCTTTAAGATAAGGAGTAACCTTACACAATTCAATAGACTTATACCCCAAAGTCTTTTGAATCCTTTTCCAAAAATAAGTACAAATAAGCAAACTAGAAAATCCTCACAAGGAAGGTGTTTGCAAAGTTTAAGCTCTCTCACAAGCCCAAGAAACACTAGTAAATGAATTACAATGAAGAACAACACTAGTGTTTACAAGAAAGATAGAAAATTGAGCACAAATTGGATTTTGATTGCTTGAATATTTGGATAGGCTTTCTTGTTGCTTCATTACTATTTGGAGACCCCTTTTATATGCTCTTGATATTTTTTAACCGTTGGGAGACGTTGGAGGAACTTTGGAGCTGTTGGAAGCCATCAAAACCGAGCATTAAATGCTCACCTGCACAGAGGTTTCGAATCCATAGAAGAGGTTTCGAAACCTGGGGTATTTCAAAAAGGAAAAATAGTCGTTATATGCCATGGTTTCGAAACCAGCACGGGGGTTTCGAAACCTGTACAATTTTGACATTTTGTTGACGTTTGAAGGAGTATATCATATATGTATTAAGTCAAACAATTTACAAAATTTTTGTTCAAGTTAAAATTGTATTTTTGACAAATTGAATCGAATATATTAGGTTTACAAATTTTTGCAAGTTAGTCATTTTAGTTATATCAATATCAAAATAAGTCTAACAACATGTCATATAGGCAATATAATACCAATAAGAAGTTTTCTAAAAATTTTGGGAATAAAAAGCCTACATGTACCCATTGTGGTTTATATGGTCACTTTGTTGACAAATGTTATCGGAAACATGAGTTTCCTCATGGCAACAAGAATCGAAATCAAGTTAGCAAGGTTAACCAAGTTGGTCCTTATAGCTATAAGGAATCTGATTCTTTAGTTACTGTTGATGCTCAACCTCTTGAAATTACTAAAGAACAATATGAAAGCTTAATGCCTTTAATTCAAGAAAGGGCATCATCCATACATATTCCAGCTCAACAGCCTGTTACACATTCTCAGATCAATGTCCTTTCATCCAATTTTGACATTGCCACTATTGAGGAAACATGTAGCATTCTCGGTTGCTCTAATCTCATTAATCACCTTACTCCATCGTTAATAGATTTAGGAGCTACTAACCATATTGTTAATTCTATAGCTCTCTTTAATGATTATCACATTGTTCATAACAAGTTTGTTAAACTCCCAAATAATGCCTTAGTTCAAGTTTGTCACATTGGGACTGTTCAAATCACCCATTCCTTGATTTTGTACAATGTTTCTATATTTCAAGTTTTGACTTTAATTTGATATTAGTTTCACAGCTAGTTAAAGAAAACTTGTATTCTTTATTTTTATCAAATGTTTATTTTATACATGATGTACAATAATGGCAGATGATTGGTATAGCTAAAGAGATACAAGGCCTATATAAACTTGATATGAATACATGTGTTCCAGAAATTGATTTTGTTGTGTGTCAAACTGCTTTTTTGACAAGTTGGCATGATAGATTAGGCCATCCTTCTTCTCAAAGGATGAAATATTTTTCTAAGTTACATAGCACTACACCATTTGGTTTTATTCATGATTATGAAATCTGTCATTTAGCTAAACAAAAAGGGGCTTTCATTTCCTGTTAGTAACACTACCAGTGATTCAATTTTTGATTTGGTACATATGGATGTTTGGGGACCCTTTCCCATAGCTTGTATGGCCATTCTTACTTTCTTACTATTGTAGATGATAGAAGTAGATTCTTATGGATATTTCTCATGAAAGATAAATCTGAAGCAAGTAAGAAAGATAGTTGTTGAGTTTTATACATTTATTGAAACTCAGTTTTCTAAGAAAATTAAGTGCTTGAGGACTAATAATGCTAAAGAGTTTGACATGATTGATTGTTTCAAAAATAAAAGGCATAATACATCAAACTTATTGACTTATACTCTTCAACAAACTAGTACATAGAAAAAAAACGCCAACATATTCTTGCTGTTGCAAGAACTCTAAGATTTCAAGCCAAATCGCCTTTGATTTTTTGGATTGATTGTGTTCTTCATTCAACTTTTTTGATCAATCTAACACCTACTCCTATTTTAGGGAATAAAACTCCTTTTGAAATGTTTTTTCAATCAAAACCAAACATTCAACATCTCAGATTTTTTGGATGTTTGGCCTATGCATTTGTCTTGCCTAAACCTAAAACAAAAATGCATCCTAGAGCTATAAAATATCTTTTTATTGGATATCCAGATAATATCAAAGGCTATATGATGTATGATTTAGCTACCAAAATAGTGTTAATCTCAAGAGATGTTATTTTTTCAGAAAATGTTTTTTCTTTTAAAAACTCTACACATGTTATTTCCTATGATATTATACTTTCAGTGTAAGACAATGATGTTTTGCTTGATGATCATATAGTTACAGATGATGTTGATATCTTAGTTCCTATTCTGCAGATACATAAATTAGTTCAAACATTCCTATTCCACTTTCATCATTGGAGTTAGCTCAACAACGAACTCAAACACAATCTACAAGTCTTTAATCCAGCACAACCATCTTCTAGACCCTTCAAAAATAAATAACTTCCAAAAGAGTTTAACGATTTTCAGGTTTCTTTTCCAAAGGCAAGATCTACGCCTCATAATATTGCACATGTGCTTTCTTACAGCATCTCTCATACTCATCATTTTTACATTAATAATGTTGTTGCTTTAGCTGAACCTAGAACTTATAATTAGGCTTTTAAACATGATTGTTGGACTAAGGCTACGTAATAAGAAATTAGTGCTTTAGAACATAATAAAACATGGGATTTAGTTCTTTTTCCTACTGACAAAAAGACTATAAGCTGTAAATGGGTTTACAAAACAAAATTAAAATCTGATGGAACTTTAGAAAGGTATAAAGCTAGACTTGTAGCAAAAGGATACACTCAACAGTTAGGAGTTGATTTTCTTGACAGTTTTAGTCCTGTGGCTAAGATAACTACTAGTAGGACCCTTATGGCTTTAGCTGCTGATCAGCAATGGCATTTACAACAGTTAGACATAAACAATCCTTTCTTACATGGTTATTTGCAAGAAGAGGTGTACATGGATTTACCTCCAGGTTTTTCTACTACAAATCCTGGTTTAGTTTTTAAATTAAACAAGAGCTTGTATGGGTTAAAATAAGCTAGTAGGAAGTGGAATGAAAGGCTTACTACTGCTTTATTTTCTCAAGGATTTAAACAAGCTACCTCTAATAATTCACTTTTTATTAAAGGTGAACAATCAAATTTTATAGCACTAGCCATCTATGTTGATAACATAATACTTGTAAGTCCAAGTATGCATGAAATTTCTATTGTTAAACAGTTTTTACATGAGACTTTTCGGATCAAAGACTTAGGAGATCTTAGATTTTTTCTTGGCCTAGAAGCTGCCAGATCACATCAAGGAATTAATCTTTGCCAAAGAAAATATACATCGAAACTTTTGGAAGAAATTGTTTTTTCAGGATCTAAGCCTGCATCTACCCCTATTGTAAGTACTAGCAATTTGTCTCGAACTAAAAGAACTCCTTTGATTGACATAACATGTTATACAAGACTTGTAGGCAAATATTTATATCTTACTAATACAAGACCTGATATAGTTTATGTTGTACAACAATTATCTCAATTTTTTGTTGCTCCTATGGATATATATCTTATTGTAGCTCATCGTATTCTTAGATACTTAAAAGGAAGTCTTGGGCAGGGTTTTTTCTTTTCAGCCAAAACAAACATTAAAATAAATGCATTTTCTGATTCAGATTGGGCCTCCTGCCCTGATTCTAGGAGATCAACCAATGGTTTTTGTATTTTCTTAGGGGACAACTTTAGTTTCTTGGAAGTCTAAGAAACAACAAACTATTTCCCAATCTTCAAGTGAAGCTAAATATCGTGCCTTAGTTGTTGTTACTTGTGAAATACAATGGCTTAATTTTCTTCTTTCTAATTTACAGTTACAAATTTCTCTAGGTAACTTGTATTGTGATAATTTATCTACTATTAAGATTGCAGAAAACCTATTCAGCACGAGAGAACAAAACACATCGAGATCGAATGTTATCTAATAAGGGAGAAGATTCAAAAACAGGTTATCAAACTTCTGACAGTTTCAACTCAACACCAACTTGCTGATTGTTTCACTAAAGCCCTACAACCTTCATCCTTTTCTCATTCTATATCCAAGCTAGGCATACAAAATTTGAATGCTCCACCTTGAGGAGGTATTAGGATTATTTGTAGCCGTTAGGAAATCTTAGAATTAGTTAGCAACAGTTTTACAGTTTCTCTTTTCTGTATATATAAACAATTCCTCCATTTTTACCTTGTAATCAGTTTTTGTTTCATTGAATAAAATCTCAGTTACAATTTTTTAGATTCTAATATATATAAAGCAAATACTATCTTGTAGTCACCTTAAGACTATTAAAAAAGTGGTATATATCCTCGTTGTTTAAAATATGGAGTTGAGTACAAATCGGTTCTTATCGACGAACATTTAAAATGCTTTTTTATTGTTCAAATAATCACATTCTGAAAGATTGGATTATAGCCAAGTATTATGCTATAAATTATATAGTTGGTTTATTCTTTGAATAAGACTCCGCAGATGTGTGCTTACCAAACGAACCACGACAACAAAATCTGGTATATCTTTCTGAATTTAATTTTAATTGTTATTGTTTGTTCTATTACTTTGTTAAAACCCACTGCTACAATATTAATTGTAACATTCATCAAAAATAGTTTTAAAACAAGAAAACTTTAAAGTAGATAAAGACTAAAAATGAACTTTATATAAAATGCAAACGTGAACATAAACTAAGCTAAAATGACACTTGAAACATACAAAATTGACCAAGACTCGATGCAAAACTGAGCTAAAATAATTCAAACTTAAAAATTGATCGTTTAATTATTAAGAAATTTAAATTATTCAAATTTTATTTTATAACTCAAATTTAATTTTAAATTCCTTTAAATTAAATTAAATATAAAAATTAAAATTTTCGAATCATATTAAGTTTTACTCATCCTATAATCAAATTTAATGACCTGGAGTATACACATGATATATTTGTGTGTTAAGAAGAAATGATGACAAACTTGAACAGCGAAGCCGAACAGTTCTCTTCTCAAAGCTGAGAAGAGCAGCAAATTTTGACCAGTGAAGGCAATCTTTGTGGTTTTTTTCAGGTCTTCCATTTTGTACATCGTAGACGAAAACTTCCATCAAGGGCGTCATGAATGGCGTATAAGTAAATAATATTTTAGACGGATTTTGTGTTTATAATATTGTATTTTCAGATAAAATTGAATGTCTTTCCCTTCTTATTAGGTTATCTACTCGAGAGAGTTTAAGGAATGACAAGTTACTATACGGCTAATAAATGGCGGGATGTTAGAGTCATCAAATGAGAAAATTTATGATTTTGATCGTTAGATTTAGATTCTCATAAAAAACACACGAAAACGGGATGAGGTCGTTGCCGGTAAGTATCAGAACTTAGTAAGAAGTTTCGCAACTGTGTTGGGAGAAAATGTATGTTGCAATGTCAAAAGTTAAAATAATGCATACGTTGTGGAACTATGAAATATGTACCAGAACCAGTAGTTAATAGTTTAAACCTAAATTGTTAGTGAAGTATCTGACAAGTAAAGTTGGAAGATGTCTCGGAATTTGATATAGAGTAACGAACCAGTCTGCTGTGAAAGTAACATTTAAGGGTTAACACGTAACAGTTGACATTTTTCTCCTGATATCAGAACTTTTGTACATGTTCTGGAACCTGTAGAAAAGGTACAAACTAGAAATGTTTAAAGTGACTTTAAGAATACATGTTTGTATAGTATGTTTCGGAACGTACATATAAGTACCAAAACCTAGAGGAAGGTATGTTGGATAGATAAAAGTAGACATAGAAACCGTAAAAATATAGGAAGTAAATAACATATTAGGGCCAATCGCGAAGTATCGAAATTCGTAAATGAGTTTCACGACCTAAACTACAAGATAACAATATTCTCGGTTTAACGATTCATATTTCCAGGTTTTTGTAGGTCTCTTAAAGCCCCCTGGCTTTCCTAGAATGAGAATTGAACCTTTCATTTCTCTACTAAAAACCTAGAGAATCCTCTCAAGTTGTGAAAAACGTTTCAGTCAGTGTAAAGGATCGAAACTTTTATTTAGGTCTACAACTAAACCTATGCAATCGTCTTCATCACGAAGGTAACAAGCAAAAGCCTAAGGTCTATTTATTTGCGAAGTACTTGAAATATAGAGTTTGCGTTTCAAATTTTTTGGATGGAATTGCATTTCTTGTTGGAGGAAATATGTTTAAACTGAATATTGTCTGGATTGTGTTTTTTTTGAAAATGGTACCTTTCGATCGGTTTGAACCAAAAAAGGTTAGATTTGTAAGTAATGAGGAAGGGTTTATTTATGAGTGAGTTGGTTTGTTTCTACACTGATTCATGTAAAGGTTTAATTCTTAGGATGACTACTGCAAATCTGAATCCCGTTTTTGACGAAGTTGCTAATGGAATTGGTAAAGAAGTTGGTGATAAAGATGGTAATGATGAAGTTGCTAAAGAAGGTTCTGATGAAGTTGCTGATAAAGATGGTAATGCTAAAGAAGTTGCTGATAAAGATGGTAATGCTAAAGAAGTTGTTGATAATGAAGTTGCTAAGGAAGCTCCGTCTGAGATGTTGACCATATGTGATAAGGCGTACGGGAAAAAACATGTCCTCCCTTCATGAAGTTTTAGTAAGTTGATATTTATGTGTTCTTATTGAATTAAAATGCATAATGAATGAATGATTGAATGTATATCATTGTTTTTTTTCCATGTTTTACAGTAAAGGTAAATGTATAAGGATGAAGCAAAGAGAGGAAAAAGTGACTACTGAGGCAGGTTTCAATGGATTATGATGTGTACAATGTTAAATTCTTTTGGATTTGTCATTCGTAGGTTAGGAAAGAGTTAGGAAAGAAATGGGAGAAAATGCAAAAGAAAGACAAACAACCTTGCATTGATGAAACTGAGAAGGAGAAGGCGACATACAAAGAGTATAAATTAGGACAGTCGAAGAAAGTAATAGGGAATAGCAATATAAAGACATTCTTTGTTTGATACTGTAAGATTTATGTAGGAACTTATCCCTTGTCTATAGACATCTTTTGACAGAAGGTGTAGTTAGAAGAAATTGTACGATTTCATAAAAGAAATAAAGACAATGGGGATTGATCCTATTCTTGGTGAAATTGGTCTTGGCTCATTAGTTTTTATAAAATCGTGCATTCTATGCCAAGACCTATGTGGGGAATTGATGGAAAGTTTTGATGTTGGAAGGAGTGTTATTGAGTTTGAAGGACATAACATAACTCTATCAATTGAAAATGTAGAAGCTATGTTGGGCATGAAGAATAAGGGTATTGATGTTTAGGAAGTGCGGTCGAGTCCAAACGGTAGAGAACTCGGTGCAAACTATAACCTTAACACATTTTTAAATTTTACAGAAATCAAGCAAGATTTAGTGTCTGGTGCTTTTGAAGGGGATGCTTTGAAAGCAAGGGTGTTGCCGTACATTATTGGAGTGTTTATGTCCTACTATTGAGATACGATCATGTGCAGATATATTGAAGTTGTTGTGTGACGATTGCTTACAAGGTAAAGTGAATTGGGCCAAGTATGTTTACGATACGCTTATTGAGGCAATAAGTTGTTTACAAAAGTTAGGAAGGCATGTTTACCTAAAAGGGTGTATTGCAATCTTAGAGGTAAAGTTAAATTTGCATTAGTTATGAGAAATTAGTGGAAGTGAGTTTTGTCATATTAATGTTGTGTTGTGAATGATATGGAATTTAGGTTCAGCTTTATGATTATTGGTTTGGATTTGATTGCATAGCTAGTGCAGCTTCTGGTGGTGGTGAGGCTCACATTCTTTACTAAGTGGAGTCAAAGGTCGTGTTTGTTTATGCAGGTATCTACTGGTTTATTATTCATCTAGTATGTCAAATTGCAATCGTGGTTAATTATTTTTTTGCACTCAAAAGATTATTGCATGTAAGCATCCATTTCTTAAAACATTTGAAGAAGCTAAAGTCAAGGAATCTGCGGAAGTTATGGAAGCACACAAAGGCAGGAAAGCTTTGAAGAGATGTAAGGTAATATGTTATGAGTCATTTTATACGTGGAAGACGAATCTTTAATATTTATTTAATTTGCATGGTTGCTTTCGCAGAGTATGATGTTGCGGGATGTAACGTTGGTGGTGCAACGAGGGAGATGATATCGAAGATGCTTCAGCAAATAATGTCCGAGGTGCAAGGGTAAAAGAGGCTGTCAATAGGGGAAAGGAGAAGTAAAATAAAGGTGAAGAATAAATAATGTCCGTGGTAAATGGGCTAAAAGAGGTTGTCAATACGAGAATTGAGAAGCAAATAAAAGGTGAGGAGAAACTAAACAGTATAAGGGGGTAGATGATAAGATGTTTGGAGAGAAATTGAGTATGGTTTCTGAAGACGTTGCAGAAGTGTGGGCAGACATGACCTGCTTAAAGTAGAGCTTGGTAGAGAAGGTGAACAATAGTGACGTCAAAAGGAACGATGTTGAAGTGAAAATAAACGGTGTTCATGATGATGTCGAAGCCTTTTTGTACGAAATGAAAGTTACTTTGCGGCATATGTCAAGGAATATGGAGGTTGATACTGCCTATATTGTGAATGACATTAATAGTTTTTTTGCTATAAGTTAATGGAGACGCCACCTCAGAGATTACGGTCAGAGTCGTACTCATACAGAGACATCAGAAAATGTTACTTCGTCTTCAAAATTCAAAAGGCCCAAAGCTGGAGCTAAGCGCTGCTTAGATTTAGATAGAAACTCTGATTATCCAGCGCCGATGAAGAATAAGGTAAAAGCTAACTTTATTTAAAGATCATTTTCATCTTGTTCTTGTCTTGACTAGTGTAATGTTCCATTGTTGGATCTACCACTTATCCACCAGGTTAGTCGAAAATCCCCTAGACTTTCAAAGAATAACCATACAATTGCATAAAGTTTGGGAAATTAATTTGAAATAATTATTTCGTGTAATTACCATTCTCAATGTTAACTATTGGTTGTGTGTACTGTGTACTTCAATAATAGTAAATGGTGGTTGCCATATGCATTGAACATTGGGCCTTAAGCCCATTGAATTGAACATTGGAAATTATACAATTTTTGCCATTAAGGCCATCAAAATTTAATGTTGTAGCTTAATGGTTGTGATTTTATTACTTTTGTTGACATAATTTATGATTGTTCTTGTTATCATCACACCTTTCATTGTTTTGAAAGGTTGACAATGAGTCAATGCAAGTTCCGTATGTTGTACTACCTGATGGGCTTCATGATGAAGAACAAGCCTACTGTGATTATTTATGGAATACCCCGTTGGCGCAAGAGTAATCCTTCAACTCTAAAACTTTATATTGCCATATTGTGAAATGTAAAATAAAAGACATAATACAATATATGTATGCAACTATGTGGTCATTCTCAATGTTAACTATTGGTTGTGTGTACTTCAATAATAGCAAATGGCGGTTGCCATATGCATTGAACATTGGGCCTTAAGCCCATTGAATTGAACATTGGAAATTATACAATTTTTGCCATTAAGGCCATCAAAATTTAATGTTGTACCTTAATGGTTGTGATTTTATTACTTTTGTTGACATAATTTATGATTGTTCTTGTTATCATCACACCTTTCATTGTTTTGAAAGGTTGGCAATGAGTCAATGCAAGTTCCGTATGTTGTACTACCTGATGGGCTTCATGATGAAGAACAAGCCTACTGTGATTATTTATGGAATACCCCGTTGGCGCAAGAGTAATCCTTCAACTCTAAAACTTTATATTGCCATATTGTGAAATGTAAAATAAAAGACATAATACAATATATGTATGCAGCTATGTGGTCATTAAATTCAACAACATTTATTGCATTATTAGAGAAATTGATAAGTTATGACATAATCAACATCTTGACAAAATGATTAGTGTAATAAATAACGCGTATGACTTGAAATTATATGAAACATTTGGAAGCTATTTTGCTAAGTGGTCATTATTGTTTTGTAAACTGGCAAGATTATTGATATGGTGTCCCAGTGCGAGGCTCGCAAGGAGGCGAAGAAAAAATTAAATATCGGGCTTTTATGCCTTGTTATCTTTTTTGTATTTTTGTCACCATCTTATACAATATTTATGCCATGTTTATTTGTTGATAAATTGTTTTCGATTGTAAATAACAAACATTATTAATTGTTGCGTACTCAGGAAGGAGTAAAAAATGCCACAACATCATCGTTTGCAGAGTTGTATACTGGTACAATGATGTATTATGAAACATGTAACACCCCAAAAACCGGCCTAATCAAATTTTGACTTCTGATGATCGAAAATTTATTTCTGATAGTTTAAATGAAGGAAATAAAATGGGTAAGGATTAATTTGATCAATTGTAAAGTTATAAAATGTGAAGTCAAGGGCTAAATTATAAAAAAAATAATGTAATGCCTATAGTGCAAAAGGGAAAACCTCAAAGGTTAAACACATGATTAGACCATTACAATGGTGAGTCATAAGCCATGTGTTATTAATAGATAATTTTGTAGATAATTAAATAAAAAGAATGAATGGGTAATCAAAATCCACGGCTAAGAAAAACTTTTGGCTAATACCATTGCTTGTTTTCTCTATACCACGTGGAGAATTATTGGCACCACTGTTTGTTTTCACCATTCCACGTGGAGAATTATGGACACCATACTTGTCTTCTCCGTACCACGTGGAGAACAATGAAAATGGGTGCTAACGGGGAAGACCCACCATTATTGAGACAGCATCGTTGCTATAAATATAAGATAATAGCTAATTGATACTTCTACAAGCTGCCATTTTTCGATTAATTACTCCTTTGAATCGAATGCTTACGGCTTAACATGACATTGAAGCCCTAGGAGGATGGAAGCCAAGCAAAGTTTGAGATCAAAAACGAAATTTTGAGAAGTATTCAAAATGCCAAGATTGAAGGTTCGTACAAGGAACGATAATCAAAATAAGAAGATGGATGCATTGGATTAGCTTGATTTAGTATCAAGTTTGAAAATCAAGAGAAGGGCATACGCTCACTTGCATGTATCGAAACAAAATAGATCAAGGGGTGGTGAGGGTGGTTTCGATCGGACAAGCTTTTCTTTAGAAGAATAAATCATTCGGTTTGTTAAGTATGGCTCATATATTGATAAATGAAAGATGTTAGAGTGGGCTTGGGGTGCGGGGGCGAAGCCCCGTGGTACGGTACGGAGTTTTTTAGTAATTGTATCGATGTTATTCTTATATATACATTATGTTGTAACCTAATTGGATTATTAAGTTAATAAGAAAAGAACTGCCGTTCATTGCTCCTCGATGACGTAAGCACATTGCTAAATTTCGTTAAAATTTTACGTTCTTGCTTGTTTAATTTTCTGTTTGTTTGTCTTATTTTTCAACAAGTGGTATCAGAGCTTGGTTGCGTTGGTTATGTCTAGTGCGAAATTCGAAGTGGTAAAATTCAATGGTGAGGGTAACTTCGGATTGTGGTAGACAAGGGTAAAGGATATGTTAGCGCAACAAGGGATTTTAAAGGCTTTATGATCTCAAAAACCAGCATTGATGGATGATGAAGATTGGGAAGAATTGCAGCAACGAGCGACTAGAACCATACATTTATGTTTGACAGATGAGATTATGTATCACATAATGAATCTGTCATCTCCAGATGAAATACGGAAGAAATTGGAGAGTCAATTTATGTCCAAATCTATAACCAATAAACTGTATCTAAAGTAGAAGTTGTATGGGTTGAAGATGCAGTAAGGTCATGATCTGTCGCAGTACGTGAATGTCTTCAATCAAATAATCACTGATTTGGTTCAACTTGATGTGAAGACTGAGGATGAAGACAAAACAATGATTCTGTTGTGTTCATTGTCTTTCTCTTATGAACACATGGTGACTACTCTTACATATGAGAAAGAAACAATCAAAACTGAAGAGATTATTGTAACCTTGTTAGCTCACAACCAGCAGAAGCATAATGCATGGGAGAGCTCTCATGCTGATAGTTTATATATTGAGGGTAATCAAGACCGTAGAAAGAAGTCAGAAAAGGAAGATTCTGGAAAACAAAATTCTAGATCGAAGTCTAGAGGCAAAAAGACGATTCACTGCTACAAGTGCAAGGAGTCAGGACATATGAAGAGGGATTGTCCAAAGTTAAAAGGTAGATAGATGATAAACATGATGCATCATCCAAAACTGTGAATGTGGTGCAGAATGAAAATTCTGATTGCAGTGATGGTGATATGCTTTCTATTTCAACAACTTAGTTCACGGATGCATGTATTCTTGATTCAGGATGCTCCTATCATATAACGCCTAACATGGAGTGGTTTTCGACATACATGTCAGTTAATTCTGGTTCTGTCTATTTAGATGATGATAGATGTTACAATATTGTTGGTATTGGTAAAGTTAGAATTAAGATGTATGATGGTACTGTTAGAACGTTATGTGATGTTAGGCATATACCACATTTGAAAAGAATCTAATTTCCTTGGGCACTTTGCATAAGAATGGTTTTATTCCTAAAGCAGATGAGGATAGAGAAACTATTAGAATTGTTAAAGGTGCATTAATTGTGATGAAAGGAAAGATAACTGCATGGAATATCTATAAACTGTAACACCCCCTACACGGGTTAGTAGTAACTAAGCTCGAAAGCGTTACTTAGCAAGCAAGCAAGACAAAACAAGGCATGGCAAGTCATTCGAATCATACAAGCAATCTATCACCCATGCTTTCTTAACATACAAGCAAGCACATTTGACTCCTATTCATTTAAACCAATCAATCATACATTCGACAATCAATCAACCAAGAAGAACAAACATTCATACTTGTTTACCTAACTAACAAGAAAGCTCATACTTGACTCCTACACTTCCATACCATTCGAACTAGACCAAGCAAGGAATAAGCATGCATTCAAACAAGACATAAGCAACCATTCATGCATTTCTTTTCATGCAAGTAATCTCAAATGAACCTTCAAATATTATTCTAAGCATTCAGCTATACCTACAAAACCATTAGATTAATATCTTTCTTACTTACAATTCAAGTTACTACTTTCATTATTCATTATTCAACACATATACATTGTTTCTTAACCTATTTAAATCTACTTAGTATTACATGCTTCCATTTCAATTTGGTGTTCCTTATCTATTACACAATTAGTCATTTCATTTCCTCAATTACTAAGCATAGTTATCTAACCTTTAATAGCTTATAACTTTTACTATTCAAGCCTAATACAAGAGACTACTATTCGGCCAATTATACCAAACATATACAAGCATAAAGCTAAATCATACCAACCTCATCCTACTACCATGCATTCGAATAGGGTTTAAGCAACATGGTTCCTCATTTTTGATTCATAAATCAAGCATACATATGATCATTTCAAGCATTCACAAAAGCATGACAAGGTTATCAACTATTTCAAGCCAATTAGGTCATCATAAGATAATTTTTTAACATCCAAATATGCGCAGCAACATTCAACCATTATAAGTTAATTAAGTTCATTACAAACCTTAATCTATATACAAATCATAGGTAGGCTATCAAACATTATAAACAATCCTTCAAAATGCATGTTCAAGATACTTAGATACAAACTAGTGCCACCATTCTAGGAGAATACAAAACAAGTATGGAATCATACTTTAACAAAGCTTGTGTAGGATGCTTCTTGCTCAAGGAATCAAGCTTCAAGATCAAGCAATGTTGAATCCTTTAACCTGTAGGTTGGGAAGAATGAAAGAAGAGTGATAAGTACAAAAATGTACTTAGTGAGGTAGTAACTAGTCTATCGAATTTGTTATTTCATGTTTCATGTCTTTTAGATCAAGTGAAGACCTAGCTAAGGCTTCCAAGCATTAGAGTAGACTTAGCTAGTCTTTCAATATCAAGAGTGACCTTATCTAGTCTTTCAAGCATCAAGAATATCCTATCTAGGATAACATGCAATTCGGCCAATAAGATTAGGCTACAAGAAATCTTAAATCATGAATCAAGCAACATGCTTGCAAAACAAGTAACCAAGGAGTCATGCTTCCAAATCAAGCAACATACATTTCATGGAAATACAAGACAAGTATAATGTATAATTGAGTCATAATTCATTTGTTATTTCATTTAACAACCCCCTTGGTACTTAGTTTGTATAGGTAATCGAGTCTCCAACCAACTATCGCCACAATATGCACCGTAGTGCTGGTCAACCATCCTACTGTCGCCAAAGACCACATACGTGCCTTTCGTCTGTCGCCAAATAGGGGCCTTAGCCTTGGACCATAGTCCACCCGTACTCAATGAGCTCTAGACTCTAAGGCATGCCTTTCTACCTAATCCCACTAGCTACCAAGGTTGTTCGAATTACCATTTATTCAAATTATCAAGTTCAAGATCATGTTCATGTCAATCAAGATCATTTCATGTTAAGCCGTTAGGCTATTGAGCCTTAGCTCACAAGTCAAGTGGTTTCAAGATTCATTTCATCAAAATGAGGTCATCATATCTCAACCAAGTCATTAGCATTCATCATGTTGTATCATAGCACATACAAGCAACCAAGTCATCACTAAACATGCATAGCATTTCAAGTAAGCATGTACATAAGACTAGGATCATGTTTCATGTGTTTCATTAATTCATCATTCCCTTATTAAGTCAAACTCATGCTTAGATTCATTATCATAACAAGAATGTAACAAATACATAGGTTAGGACCTAGTCCTAACCCTAGAGGTAACTACACTCACAATACAATCCAAGCAAGCTAGCAATTATCTTGTATGGCTATCCCCTTGTTCTTAGCTATTGAATGATTTCCTTTTTCTTCCTCAATTTTCTGCCCTTGATCTAGCAAGCATAACACATGCACATTTCATCAAAACAAACACAATATATCATACAATCATAGTAGCAATGTTATCACAATGTACATAACATTTAGCTACTGTTTTTATACTTCCTTTTAAGAATTTCTTACCAATTCATCTTCACATTGTTATTACTTCATTTTAAAGCATAATTGGACAGGTTACAATGTCCCAAAACTGTTTTGGAAACAATTTATAACTAGGTGCAAAAACAGTCCCAAACTGCCCAGGACACTGCTGCATGGCAGTTTGCACACTGTCCCTTTAAATGGCCATATCTTTTGATCCGTACGTCGGAATTTCGATTTCTATACACCGTTGGATAGATAACAAAATTTACTATAATACCATGTAATAATTTTATTTTATTTCGTATCCAATTAATACAGTTTATTGCTCAAAGACAGGGCATTTACACTGTCTGGACAGTTTGCACTGTCCAGCAATTCCTATTTACATTTTTCAGTATAGGACTCAGTTTTCAATTATGTTTTCACCTAATAAAAATAGACATTCTAAGGATCATTTAATTAAAATTTCAGCCCTTAATTCAATCTACACAATATTTGGTGAATTTTCAAAGTGACTGCCCAGAACAGAGCAATTCTGGGCAGATTGCATCTAATTACATTTTAATGCCTTTAATTCATTTTAACCAATGTCTTGGCCCTATAATTCATTCATATGATAACCTAAACATTTTAAGTCCATTTTAATCCATTATACAAGGCTGTCAAAATAGGGCAAGTTGGTTACAATGCCTAATCTTGCATGTTTACTCAATTTCAATTCCACAAAACAGTTTCTATGTTACACAACTATGTCCATGCTTTCATCCTTCATTTCCAGCATTGTTTGCATCTAATTCAATTTGTTTAACACCTTATATACATTACCAATTCATGATCATCAACAATTCATTAATTCCATAGCTCAATTTTAAGTTCTAATCATTCAATTTTCATCTCAACAACACAATTCAATTTTCCAGCAATCTAGGTTTATTACACTAGCATGAACACATAATTTCCAGCCTTGTACCTAATGTTCATTCTTCAATTTAGCATAATTCAACAACCATTCTATCATCTAACAACACATTCAATGTCTAATTCATCTAACATCATCAAAATGAGTCCAATTCCACAATCATAGTTGCCTATTCAATTAAACACAAGAAGGATTATACTTACTTTTCTTCTTGCTTAATTTCAATGAAAAATTCCTATGCATGAAAGCTAAAATCCTTTCTTCAATGGCTGAATTTACAAGCTTTCTCTCACTCTCCCTTTCTCTCGAAGTTTCGGCTAAGTGGGAATAATGGAGAAGATGACAACATTGTTATCCACATTAGTGGAATTAGGATTTTACTAATTTATCCCTTAATTGGTTATTAATCATGTAATTAGTCAAGGGCAAATAAGAGATTCATGATATTTATCATGCAATCTCAATCTTTTTCTTTTAATTCATTATAGCCATTCTAATTTGGTCACTTATTTCATTCATTCTTTCAATTAGGCCCTTGACTATTCAATTTAGCTTAATTCTAAATTCAATTAAGCTATTCACTTATTCAATTTGGTTCCAATAATTCTAAGCTAGGATTTGGGGTGTTACATAAACTGTACAGTTGTAGGTGGAGCTCATTCTGTTGAGTCATATGATGATAATACGAAACCGTGGCACATGCGTCTTGGTTATCTTAGTGAACGTGGAATGACTGAATTGCATAAAAGAAATTTGTTGCATGGTGTTAAAAGCTGCAAGCTCTATCTTTGTAAGTTTTGTGTTCTTGGAAAACATACTAAAGTTAGTTTCACTAATGAAAAACACAAAACTGAAGGGATTCTTGATTATGTGCATTTTGATGTATGGGGGCCTACCAGGGAATCATCATTGGGTGGAACTATGTACTATGTTACCTTTATTGACGATTTTTCTAAGAAAGTTTGGGTTTATTTCTTGAAACAGAAATCTAAAGTATTTACCAAGTTCAAGATGTGCAAAGCTAAGGTGGAGAACCAAACTGGTAGAAAGATCAAGTATTTAAGGTATGATAATGGTACAGAGTATACAAATTCACAGTTTTGCAAATTTTGTCAGGAGCATGGGATTCAGAGGCATTTTTCAGTGCGCAAGACACCACAACAAAATGGAGTTGCAGAAAGGATGAACATGTCATTAACTAATAGGGCTCGGTGCTTGAGACTGAATACAAGGCTTTCTAAAAGCTTTTGGGCAGAGGCTGTGAGCATGGCATGCTACCTCATTAACAGATCACCACGGGCATCTTTGGGTGGGAAAGTTGAAGAAGAGGTATGGACATGTAATGTAGTTGATTTTAATTACTTACGAATTTTTGGTTGTCCTGCTTATGTGCATGTACCTGTCGATGAAAGATCAAAACTTGATGCAAAGTCGAAGAAGTGCATCTTTCTGGGCTACAAGAAAGGTGTCAAAGGATACAAGTTTTGGGATATGATCGCAAAGAAAATAGTGATCAATAGAGATGCAATTTTTGATGAGCAGTTCATGTTGCAGCAGAACCAAGACAAGGTGATGGTGGATTTAGAACAGTATCCAGTAGCAACTGTAATACCCCTTTCCTGTATTCATAGCTGAATACGAGTCAGAGATATCACAAAACATTTGTAAAACCCTCTACATTTGTAACTCGGTAAAATTTTGTTTCTTTAAAAATATTACAATGTATTTAGTTTTTATTTACAATTCTAGCTATTCACGTAAAGTTTAAAAATAATATTTTCATCTTCAAATCGATTTTATTTTCAGGCAGCAACTTATCAATTTAATTTGTCTTGATATAATTAATAAAACTGCCTAAAAACTATCTGATTTAAAATTCATCCAGATACCAAATAAAATACAAATTCTATCAGAGAAGGCATACCCTTTTAATATCCATGCCAACTAGCAAATATAAAAAAGTATCAAAAGATATCTTACTGATACTGATGTACCTGTTATTGATTGATGATGTCTGTATATGCTCCTTACTCCAACCATTTCTTCTTTCTTACGTGTAAAACAGTTACACACTACGTATTTACTTAGTGAGGCAGTTATTCAAATTTAAGTGCAATTGTCATAATACAATCTCAATATTAATTATTAATTATTAATAATGCATATGATCACCTTACCATTACATGCTCATTAAAATAATTAAATATGTAATAGCATATATGTATATCAAAGTGATAAGATTATATCTTACCAATATCGGTGCCATTTCCATCCGTAAGCTTTCAATGCTTACCAATACCTTTTTCCAACTCTGTCTGCAAGCTTTCAAGCTTATCATTCTATTTTTATCTCAATTCAGTTTACTTAACCCAAGGTATCGAATTAAGAGATTCTATGTACACGAGTCATCCACCCATACCCAACCTTTCTTGAGTATGTATATTATTTGCATTGTAGTGCTTAGCACCCTAAGTGCTTCCGTATACCCAAACCTTGCATGAGTATACCATCATTGAGTATTAATAAAATTTGCACCGTAGTGCTTAACACCCTAAGTGTTTCCGTATATCCAAACCTTGCATGAGTATACCCTCAATGAGTATTTATGAATATTGCACCGAAGTGCTTAGAATATTTATACAGTTGTTTATGACCCTATGGATATCCAATTATACCATCGAACCTCTATATCATACATTGGGCTTTATTTCATCATTTATATCATCAATGACAACATATATCAATTTATATTAACATTAAGCAGTTCATATCCGAAATAACATTCATAGTATACCATCATCAATAACTAGTGATCAATGCATTTATTTTCAACCTTTGACATATTTAAAATATGTCAAATATATGATCAATGACATAATTATCATGACAATATATAAACCAGGTAGACTCATCGCATGTCCTACCGGTGATGTATGAAACATCCATGTATAATGTTATGTATGCATTGCACTCACCTGGGTCATGTATTAATATGCCTCACTAAGTCCTCTTTGATTCTTTCCTTTATTGTACCTTGAACCTCCCTTGATTCTAACTTAACTTCATAATTCAAATAAGTAAAATATTTGTTAGATCCCAATCTAACAATATCTTAGACATATTGTCCAATATAATCATTTGAATACAAAATCTCCAAACATTTTCTTTTCTTCCTTGTATTGTTCAAAAACTCATTATGGTCCTTAGTGACCAATTTGAACTTCCATTAACCCTTTTCAAGCTTACTAATCAACCTTAGATACAAAGTGTATCAATTCTCATTTTCTGGCAGTTTGCAGTACCTCCAAAGAAATATTTCTATAAAATAATCTACAACAAGGAATTCGATTCCATTTGTTCTGAAAGAAACTAGATTCAATAATATTTTCAACCATATAAATTAATAGCCCAAATTCAACTTGTACGATTTATGGCGAATTTTCAAAGTCAATTTGCAGTATTGAATTTCGGAACAACCTGCTATACTGTTTTCTGACCTTTCACCACTTAAAAATTCATATCTTTTTACTCGGAACTTGAAATTAGTTTCCGTTTGTTGGACACGAAACTAGACGAACAAATATTTACATCGGTATAAAATGCACCTTCTAAACATTTTTGTAGAATTTATGGTGAATTTTCAAAGTTACTGCCATAAACCAGTTTTTCTACACAACTTCCATAAACAACTTCAACTTTTATACTAACTTCTCCTTACTTCTCTACTTTTCAATTTAGTCCAATTACTTGCTGTAAACCATCATTTTATGACCTTCTTCATCAAATAATTATTCACAATAATTCTCCTTAATTTTCCTTCTTTACCGAAATAGTCACTAAAATGCAAAGATAAGGATTCAAGCTTCTTAACTTTGCAAATTAGTCCTCAATTCAACATTACTACCTTAATTCCATCATTACAACTAAAAATCAGATTTAGCCCCCATACAAAACTTCCATTTCGATTTGGTCACTTAACTTTGACAAATTGTCAAAATGGTCGCTAATTCAATTCAACATCAATTTGGCATTCTAACTTCATTTTCTTATATATAACATCATTAATAACATAAATACACTCCAAATTCTAAAAATTCAGATTTGGCCCTTTAACTTTTCAATTTGCTGAAATGGTCCCTACACAATTTAACTTAGGGTTGTGCTTCCAAATAACAATTCAAGCTTACTAGATCATTATTTCAACATCACAAACCCTAAACTAAACTTGAATCCATAAACCCTAATTTCTTTCTCATGTAAATTCTCATCAATCAAGCATGGATTCCATGAATTATTGATATCAAAAGATAAAGCTTGAAGAGTAGAACAACTTTATAGTTGAAGAGATTACCTGAAAACCGAGTTTCAGGGCTTGAATCGAGCTTGGAAATTTTTTTCTCTTTCTTTCCCTAGCCCTCACGTTTTTGGCTGGAAAAGATGAACATTTGGTTCATCTTTTTACCATTATTTTACACATATATCTATTAAATGAATATTAAATTCATTTAATAATGAAATTACAAATTTCCCTTTTTATCCAATGGTTGAGATTGATTTTATCATCAATCAAGGGCCAAGATTTAATATTCCATTTCCTCTTTCCAAAATTGCCCTTATAACTTTTTAAATATTTCAAAATTGCCATTGGGGCCAAATGACAAATTTGCCCTCCAACTAGTTTTTATTTACTAGTTTGCCATTCTTGTAAAAATTCAACTAAAACTAGTTGGAATCCAACCAACTATAATAAAATATTCATAAAGTAATATTTTTTGATTTTTTCCATATCTTTTGGATCAGTCTCCAAAATTTCCACTCGATCCAATATATCGATAAATAATCCTTCACTCAGAATTAAACTGTAGGATTCATCTTGAATCAAACTAAAAATATTTCCAACACTTGAAAATGAATTTTGTAACCTTTCTCTATCATATGGCAAAACTTCAAAATTTTTCAGTTCGATCTGGGTATCCGAATTCCACTTAAACTTTAACTGTGATTTTCCCAATAATCGAAGTACCAGATCGAACCAAAAATTCCGAATTTGATTCACACCCTTAGATGATCTATTTATTTATGAAATAAAAAAGCTTAACTTTTAGGAAATTACAACTTTAGTCCCCAAACTTTTCCAAAGTTTATACTTTAGCCATAAAATTTTCAAAATTTACATTTTGGTCACTAAACTTTTAAACTTCAATTTTTATTCCAATTTTCCTTGGTATTCAACCAAACTTTAAGAATACCTTATTCAATTCACTATCTATCACATGATACCTTTAAACCTTAGAAATTTCCTTTCCAAAACCCATAATTAAAGAAATCCTAACTTTTGCATTTTTGTCATTTTAGTCACTAAGTTAGATTTTAAGCTATTATCTTAGTACTAAATGACCCTTAATCAACTTAGTAAATTTTGGGGTATTACAACAGCTGAGAGAGGTGTAGCAGCTGAGACAGGTGAAAGTTCTAATTCAACATCTGATGGTTCTAATACAGTTGATTTGCAGAATTATAGTCTAGCCAGAGATAGAGAGAGACGCACCAATGTAAAAGCTCCAAGCATATTGGGTTTTGAAGACATGGTGTCCTTTGCACTTCACATTAGCAGTGATGATCCAGCTACTTTTCAAGGAGCTATCACTAGCCAGGAGAAAGGGAAGTGGATGGCTCTAATGGTTGAAGAGATTGAGTCTCTGCGGAAAAATCATACATGGGAGCTAGTTCGGCTTCCTGAGGGAAAAAAGGCTATTGGTTGCAAATGGGTGTATAAAAGGAAACCAACAGTATCAGAAAAGGGGGGAAAAGTTCAAGGCTCGATTGGTAGCAAAGGGTTTTCTTCACAATAGAAAGGAGTTGATTATGATGAAATCTTTTCTCCTGTGGTTAGGCATACTTCAATCAGGGCAATACTTGCATTAGTAGCTAGTTGGGATTTGCATTTAGAGTAGATGGATGTTAAAACTACTTTTTTGCATGATGATCTAGAGGAGCAGATTTATATACAGCAACCAAAAGGGTTCACTCAATCTGGAAATGAGCATCTGGTTTTCAGGTTAAAGAAATCCTTGTATGGGTTAAAACAGTCTCCAAGACAATGGTACAATTGATTCGACTCCTACATGATTCAGATTGGCTACAAGCGATGTGAGTATGATTGTTGTGTTTATGTTCAGAGCCTTGATGATGGTTCTTTTATTTTTCTGTTACTATATGTTGATGATATGTTGATTGCTGCGAAGAATATGCATGATGTTGCTGGTTTAAAAGCTTTATTGAGCTAGGAATTTGATATGAAAGACTTAGGAGCTGCAAAGAAAATTCTTGGAATGGAAATTCACAGAGATTGAGGCTCAAGGAAACTATGGTCATCTCAGTAAGGCTATGTTGAGAAAGTGTTAATCAGGTTTGGATGAGCAATGCAAAGCCCGTGAACACTCCATTGGCGAATCATTTTAAGCTTTCTTCTGAATAGTTCCCAAAGACAGATAAGGAAATTGAAGAGATGGCAAAGGTCCTATATGCCAGTGCTATAGGGTGCTTGATGTATGCATTGGTATGTACTCGCCATGATTTAGCTCATGCTGTTGGTCATGTCTGTAAATACACGTCTAAACCAGGTGGACGACATTGGGAAGCAGTCAAGTGGATTTTTAGGTATTTGAAGGGTACTATGGGACATGGAATTGTATTTGGTAGTCAGCAACGTGATCCTTTGGTTGTAGGATATGTGGATTTAGACTATGGAGGTGATTTGGATGATAGAAAGTCTACAACTAGGTATGTTTTTACTTTTGGTGGAGGGCCTATATGTTGGAAGTCAATTGTTCAGTCTATTGTGGCATTATCTACAACTGAAGCTGAGTACATGGCAGTAGCTAAAGCTGCAATAGAAGCCTTATGGCTTATTGGGCTAGTGAAGGAATTGGGTAGTCGTCCAGGTGGAGTTCAGTTGCATTGTGATAGCCAAAATGTTATTTATTTGGCTAAGAATCAGGTGTATCATGCTAGAACAAAGCATATTGATGTGAGGTTTCACAAGATTAGAGAGTTGATTACATCTGGTGAGATATTGTTACAGAAGGTGCATACCATAGACAATGCAGTTGATAAGTTGACCAAGCCAGTTACTACTGACAAGTTCATGCATTGCTTGGACTTGTTGAATATTTGCAATTGCTAGAGAAGCATGGTACCCCAACCCACTTTGATATGCGAGAAACTCCTAGGTTTATCTCTTAAGGGGCATGATATTCGCCAAGGTGGAGATTTGTTAAGTATGGCTCATATATTGGTAAAGGAAAGATGCTGGAGCGGGAGTGAGCGAATGGAGCAGAGCGTGAGCATCTATCCATATAAAGGAGTTTCGAATTAGTCTGCGGGGGTACGGCGTGTTTTGATAATTGTACCAGGGTTACTCTTATATATACATTATGTTGTAACGTAATTGGATTATCAAGTTCATAAGAAAACAACAGTCGCTCATTGCTTCCCAAGAACGTAAGCACATTGTTGAACCTTGTTAAAATCATGTGTTCTTGCTTGTTTAATTTCTTGTTCGTTTATTTCTCAACACGGTTGATGGTGTGATAAAAATGAATAGATCAACAACCACTGTTACGAATCAATTGTTGACCAAGCAATGAAGAAAGATTTAAAACACAACCTTTGCTCATGGATTAAACAGGGAAGTTTTGTTTTTATACCTTCTATCTTTGTCTTTATGTATTATTATAGTATATGAATATATATATATATATAGATTAATTATGGCATGAATACTGTGTTCTTTGAATTTGAAGGTAAGGATAAATATGATGAGGAAGAACCGGACAAGTGAAACACCACGCAGGAGACTTCGACATTTCTGGGACTATAATTCAAGATCAAGAATTATGGGAAGAGACGTCATTTTCGAAAGGGAAGACTAAAGGAAGTTACGCTGGACGCGTAACTCGATATTGATCTTAGCTCTGAAGTAACGATGAGTGTAGTTTAATGTGCGACTTTATATGTATTTATATTTATTGAGAATTTTTCTTAGCATGAATTAGATAATTCTGTGAGAAATAGATATATGGTTAGCTTGACTCCTGTTGAGCATGCAGAAGCAAATTGAAGTTACTAAGGTAAGATTTAATTGTATGATTTGGTAAAGCTATAAAAATACATACGTTGATTTTGTCAAATATAAGTATAGATTATGGAATGAGCATGAAACAAGTTATGATCATATGGATATAAAATCCAAGAATTTTGTGTATTGAATACCTAAATGAGGTACCGGTTACATGTGAAAATTATAGGAATGGGATTTGTTTTTATTTCTATTTAGAAATATGTTGTTTGAATTTTTAAAACATCGTAATCTGTTTTCTTATTATCTTCTTTGTTTGAAAAACTATGAAGTTTAATTAAAGGTAATTAGTAATGATTCCGATAAGCTTTGGAGTTTCTAGCTCACTATGAAATTATATTATGGTACTTTGGAATTTCTAGCTCTTTATGTAATTATGTTATAGACTAGTGAGTTTTAAGCTCACTATGAGCTATGTTAAGGAACTTTGGAGCTTAAAGCTCACTCCTGATATAAGAATCCTCTAATGATAACAAAGCTTAAATTCTATAAGTTGCCTAAACAAATTGAAGTCTTTGGATACTTTAGCATGGTACATGGTATATTTGGACAACGGCTCAGGGGTGACGACCTTATATTGTGATATATTGGCGACAATAGAAGGTAAAAGGGAAGTGATGGAGGAACAAAGGAGATTGATTGATATGTTTTAACACTAGCCATTGCTTTGTGCTTTGTGCTTTGTGCTATGTGTAACATAGACCAATGCTACCTATGGCCAATGTGGTCCAAGGCAAATACTGTTAAAATGCATGAACTCAGATATGAACTCTAATGAGAACTCCGACAGAATATCGATAAGATATGATAAGTGTATGGCAAGAAAGAAAATGTAAAAGTACGTCCTATGCAAGCTTTGATAACTCTTGAACTATGATAATGCTTTCTTAAAGCAAAGCAAATGAGTTGGAAGAATACGATTGAACTATACAATTATTAACTCGTGTGCATGGAATAATATCAGATGAGTTATTTACATTGATTCACATCATCATTTATCATTGTAATATTTATATGTCATATGTCTTAAAGGTTACTACCTAAGCTTACCATGTTTCTTTGCATACATGCCAAATATTGAATCTTCGTTAAGAGCTTGTATTTTGAAGTATATGGTTCTGAATGTGGTAACATGATTTGATTAAGGATTATATGATAAAAATTGGCATTGATTCTATTCTATGGCTTTAGATGTTTGGTCTTAATAGTATGCTAAATAAGATATATTAATGAGTCTTAAAAGGAAAGGTATTAATATGGACCTTCACATATGGAATGATTATGTTTGTGTTTAGATGATAAGTTTATATTTTTGCTTAACTAGTATGACACTTGACAAATATGCTATGTGAAAGTAAATTTAAGAATTCTAGTAAAGGATTAATAAGTTACCTTATGAAAAAGGTTTATGCCGTGATGAACATATGATAAATGGGAATAAGAAATTATGATAAGACATGAACATGTGAAAGTTACATGCATAGTATGTATAAATGACCTTAAACCATGTATTCCCAATCACTGTTTTAGTATGTGATAATTTAAAGGATAATACATGTTAAATTCACTTCGACATGTATGAAACTAAAGTAAAATATTCAAATAGGTATTAGATCACCTTAAGCTATATCGAAACTGAATTTTGACTCAGTGTAATATCCCAAACTTGGCTTAGAAGTATTATTACTTTGATTGTTAAATTAATAGTTCCATTATGCCACATAAGTGATTAATTGATTAAGTTAGGACCGAATTGAAACAAAGAAAAAATGACTAGCTATAGTAGCATGGACTAAAATGATTTCCAAGATAAATTGAGAATTTGCATGCTAAACAAAAAGAAACTCAAGGGCTTGTACACATGTTGTTTCTTGGTGATGGCATGTGTTGGGAGTCATGGCATTGTGGGGGGATAATCAAGATTTATCTTTTTCCTTCCCATAAATCAACTGAATTCCATGTTAGAGAGAGAGAGATTATAGAGTTTTCACACAAATTGCTTCATCTTGGACCATTTCTTTAGACCCCAATCGATTAGCTTAAGGAAATAGGTAAGACATTTCTTTCTCCCTTTCTGATTCAATGTTTAAGTGGTGAATTGAGTTATAATTTCCCTACATATTATTTTAATATTAGATTTGTTTGAAGAGCAAATTTATGTTAGAAATTTTTTTAACTTCAAATGGTATACATGCTAACATATTATGTTTTTGAGATTTATATGATAGCTTAAGTTGTTAAATTGGTTGGTAGTGAGTTCTAAGGTAGTTAAGCTAGATTGAATTGTTTAAATGAATCATCATTTGAGGTAAATTCTATGGTTGATTTAGTTGGATGGAACATTAGAACTATGCCCTTGTTGAAAGAGTAAATTATGCTTGAACTTAAATTGTGGTCACATTGCTTGATGGAAACATTTGTAGACTTTTATAAGTTAAAAAGAATAATTAAGGACTGTTTTAATGAATTAAAAAGGGTCTGAACTGTGAGTTAGAGATATGTATTGATTGGTGATCTAATTGGGGTTATTTTACTAATGAATAAATTGATTTGAGACTGATTTGATAGAATAAAATAGGGGAGGATTGTTTCGTAAAATTTAGGGATTGTTTTACAATAAAGGGGGCTGTTTTTGTAACTATAATGGGTTGTTTTGTAAACTTAAAATTAAAATTAAGGACTCTTTTGCAATTAAAGAGGGACTGTTTTGGGAACTAAATAGACTGTTTTATAAACTCAATTAAATGGGTTGCTTTGCAAAATCATAAGGGCTATTTTGGTGATTTAGACAGGGGTTGTTCTATAAAGTATAGGGATTGTTTTGTACATTAAACAAGGGGCTACTTTACAAGACAAAAAGGGGACTGTTTTGTACCTTAAATAAAGGCTGTTATATAGTCAAAATGGATACCTTTATAGATCAAAGATATGGATAGTTTTCATAAGTCAAGAGTGGACTGTTCGTGAATTAGAAATAACTTGTTTAGTTAAAATTTTCACTGTTTTGTTCGGCATGATAAACTATAAAAGAAGTAGGTGCATCTAAGAATGAAATAGGTGTGCATGATTATGTGATGTTTGAATGTGGTGTATCATTAAAGATAAATTTCAAAGAAAATGATATATCACTATTGTCTTCCTTTAGAGCAAGATCAAGTGGAGGTCAATAGAGCTAGAAAGGATAAAGCTTTGGATAATCAACTGGGCATCGTGATAAAGGACCGAAACTAGTCTACCAATATGTGAGTGTAGTTTAAAGTCTCGGGATAGGCTTGACACCTTCCTGAGTAATCATAATTATTATGATTACATTGTTTTGTTATTGAGTTAAGCTATGCCTATATATATAAAAGCTTGAATTCGAGGTAAGTACCTAAATGTTAGGTAACCTATGATATGCAATATTGATTCAGATTTGTGCTCATGATAAGATCTGTACAAGTTGATACATGCTTGATAAGTTAAACAATAAGACATACTCATTTTGATTACTTGATTAAGACATATACTTGAATTGAGTATTTTACATGTATATATATGTGCTTGAATTAAGACATAGTCACTTATGATTCAGATATGATATAATATAAAACCTTGGTTTTCAAGTTGTTCAAAGGTACAGTTGGCATGCCATAGAATTCATAGAGCTCGTGTTTGGGGTGGACTACGGTCCTCATGAGGCGACAGTAGGAGGGATGTGTTTTGGTCACTTGGCGACAGTAGAAATGATTGACCGATATTTTGTGTACATTATTTAGAGACAGTTTGTTGGGGATTCGTGTACCTAGGCTACTTGACTACCAAGGTTATAAAGAGATTAATTATGATTGAAACATCTTTCAAATTATTAAGATAAAAGATTGTTGCATGACAAGTAAATATAATCTAAGCTACAATTCGATTCACTAGTTGAAGTATGTTAATGCGCCTTAAATTTGTTACGATATAGTTACATTATAGACCTTTTGAACAAGTGAGATACATGTGAAATTGGTTAACTTGACTATTAAGGTTATGAGAACTTTAATAAATATATATTGATTAACTATGTGAACACTCTATTTAGATGCTTATATGATAAGTAAAAACTTAGATACGTAGTAATTGGATTTCTTTAAAAGAAAGAAATGAAGATATATTTCGAATTTAGTAGTTAAAGTTTACAAATGATCATTTCCAGATTTGATTATATGCCTTAATTGAAAATACTTCGAAAGGATAACTAAGTTTGTTATAAGTTGTTTTATGATGTTTGCTTCTAACTTTCCTTATTCTACCTCACTAAGTGTATACTTATTATGTTTACTTCGATTATGTTTTAGGGTGAGGTTAGTAGTAGTTTCTTTTGGAGCTCAATCAAGATCACAAGTGCTAAGTGTATGTTTTGTCAATCTTTTGTTGATAACTCCTAGTTGGTGGCACCATGTTTGAATATTTATTGAATTTAGACAATCTTTTGTTTATGTGAGTGTAATATTATAAACATTTTATAACTTGTAATGGGCCTTTATAATAACTTGTGTTAATCATGTGATTGATGGTTGATTTTGAATTCTTAGTTAGGAGACTAGAATGCTTGTACATGGCCTTCCCAATACTTAGTGGTGGTTAATGCGACTAAAACTTGGTTGGTGTGTTTTGTTAATAGTTTTAAGAAGGATATAAGTGATTGATTCCTAGATATGATTCGATCATGACTAATGTGTGTGTGCTTAATGTGTTTTTCATGATCTTGAGGTAATTGCTTATATCTATAGGTATATAGAAGTCCTTGCTATGCCTATTTCGAAAAGCATTGGGTTAGTTAACTGGGATTAGCTGTTGTATTGGAATCCCTTATAATCTCTATAGTGATCATATCATGTGGTACACGATGAGTTTGTGTCATATAGATAATGTTTTGAGTAGACCATGACTTGCTAGTTGAATTTAGTACCATGGTAAGTAATTGTGAATCAATGGTTTGAATGAGTCTATGAAGGAGATAATCAAACTAACAATCTATCTAAATATTTGATTGTTATCTAGTTATCCTCCCTAATTCGAATTAAACCTAAGTAAAGAAACTATGTCTCGTCATTGCTTTTAAAAGACCTAGTATGGCTAAGATTAAATTTGGTAATAACAAAAGACTGTAGATATCAAGATAAGGACATTTATGTGACTTAAATTCGAATGAATTATAAAATACTCACCTGATTTAACATGTTATAGTTCTAATAGAGATATAAAAGCTATGTTAAGAAATCCTTGTGGCTGTTGACTACGTTTCAAAATGGGTTGAAGTTGTCGCTTTGCCAACTAACAATGCCAAGACTGTTGCCAAATTTCTTCATAAGTATATTTTCACTCGATTCGGTGCTCTTAGAGCTATCATTCATGATAAGGGTACACATTTTAAATCCAAATTAATTTTTAAAGCTTTTTACAGGTATGGAATTCAACAAAGGATTGCCATGGCCTACCATCCCCAAACGAATGGCCAAGCACAGATTTCAAATAAGGAGATTACGACCATTTTGGAGAAGACTGAATCCAACAAGGAATGACTGGTCCTTGAGACTAGTTGACTCCCTTTGGGCTTATAGAATAGCTTTTAAAACTCCTTTGGGAACATCCCTATACATACTCGGTTTTGGGAATGCATGCCACTTGCCTATAGAGTTGGAACATCGAACATATTGGGCAATAAAAAAGCTTAATATGGAATGGAGGGCTGCTAGTGAGAAAAGGTTGTTCGATTTGAACGAGTTAGAGAAATTTCAAGCTTAAGCCTATGAGAATGCCAAGTTGTACAAGGAAAAGGCAAAGAGGTGGCATGATAACAGAATAATGCCAAAGTAGTTTGATGCCGGTCAAAGAGTTTTGTTATTTAACTCTAGGCTAAAGCTATTCGCTGGCAAGCTTAAGTCCAAATGGTCAGGCCTTTTGAAGTTGTCAAGCCATATGCTCATGGAGCATTTGACATTAAGGATTTGAAAACTGGTACAACTTTTAAGGTAAACGACCAAAGGTTGAAGCATTATTTGGAAGGTAATCAGGGCAATGCCATGGAGACCATTCTCTTGACAGAGATTGAATGATTTTGTCCTTTTGATCGATCAATGTAAATATTTAGATTAGTTGTTTTTCGTTTTTAGTATTTTATATATTTTCTATTATCTATTTTTTATTATTTTCTTTTTATTCTCGTTTTATAGCTTTGAAAGGTTTGCTTGGAAGTGCCTATAAGTACCGCTTGCATTGCAATGAAGTATGCTGAGATGAGGGATGGCACTTGAAATCCAAATGATTAGACTCGTACAAATAAGGCCCAAGGAGAGTAAAAATATTTTGCTTCGCACGAAACTAAAACCCTAACCGCTTAGGGTAAAAACTAAATTTAAAAAATTAAACCCAAATATTTTTATCCTAATCCCTTTCCCGTGTCGTCTCTTCACCTAGCCCATCATCATCTTTTTAGCTCATAATTATCCCTTCAGACACGCTAAACCTGCCATCCTTTTATCATAATCCCCATTTAATCACCCAACTTAAACTCTCCCATTAAAACACTCAACCGTTACCTTCTCCTTCTACTTAAATCCAAACCTTTGCCTTTGCAATAAATTTTACTCTTTCACTTTACATTTTTCTCGACAAGAAACAAGAACTCACACTCTCTTTCTAGATCCTTCCAATTTTTCTACAAAATTTTTCATGGCATCCTCATCAACACCTTTCACGATTTTCTTTAGTGAAGAAATTCACAAGAAGTACGAGGAGAACTTTACCTCGAGAACGTTTTGTTACGAGAAGAACTTCGATTTCAAGAACGAACCCAACTTGGGTTATCCATCAGAGTTTATGGCTGTGGTAAAGCAGTACAAGCGAGAGTTATTTTGCCAACAAAAAGGGAACATCTATTCCAACATTGTCTGGGAGTGTTATGCTCATCCCACGATGAAAGACTCACATTTCTTGCTTATACGAGGTGCGTGTATTCAATTTGATAAAGGATCTATTAATGCTATGTTTAAATTGGATGGCACATATGAGCAACACTCTGAATTTGTTGATTCATTGGACGCTGCCAAGAGGCAAAAGCTCTTGAAAGATCTATGCGAGCCTAGCACGAAGAGAATTGTTTCATCAAAGGGCCATTGGGTAGTGAAGCGGCTGGCACTGAAGCCACAACCAAATGGGTGGAACCACTTCTTGAAGGCAAATATGATGCCAACCACCCATAATGAGGCTGTCTCGAAAGAAAGACTTGCATTATTGCATTCAATCATCGTGGGCCGCATGATCAACATCAATCGTATCATTATTGATGAAACTTATAAGTCCCCTGGTAAGGGTAGTAGGAGTTTGTTTATTGATTTCTAATATTTGTATATAGCACATTATGCTAAAGCTTGATTTAGATAAAGTCCAAGAGACTAGGGGAACGACATCACTCTTGCCTTGTGGAGGCAACTCATTTCTAAAGAGAAGAGAAAAGGAAAGGCTACCGAGCCGGTGTCCAAGGCTAAGGTGCCCAAGGCTAAGGTGCCCAAAGCAGAACTTGAGTCTCCTATACCAGCTGGTTCAGTGGCAATGCTTTCCCAAATCTACAAACGCTAGGAGATTATTCTCTAAATATTGGAGAAAGCAAAGGAGCAAAACACCAAGCTTTGGCATTATACTCATGCCAGGGACTGTGCCATCAAGAAAATTCTTGAAGGAATGTCCCTGAGTATCTTGCCAGCCTTTCTAGAGTTCCCTACTGATCTCTTTGCCAAGGATGATGTGCCAGCCAGTCCTCATTCATTCCATACTCTGATGCAATCAGATGCCATCGTCCTTGTGTCTTCTATCCAAGTTGAGTTTACTGGAACAAAAACCCCACATGAATTAGAAGAAAAAGGAATCCAAGCAAAACCTTCTGCAACACCTGTTGCACCTACCTTAGCTGCTACCACTGACGCTTCTACCACCTTGGATCCAATACAGATAGTCAAGGAAGTTTTCTGTGGCATTAGAGCTTCCACTGCCGCCTCAAAGCCCAACAAGAAGGGAATGAAATGCATGGCTCCTGATTGTGGGAGCTTTGTCAAGAGAAAGACCCGCGTTACACGCCAAGAAACCTCCGAAGGGGAGTCCTATTCCCCTTAAACTCCTTGCATTCATTTTTATTCATATTGTTCATGCATTTTAATTTTAGTTTATTTCATTTGTTTCTATATTTTACATGCATTGAGCTTAATTCACACCTTTGGTTTGGGTGTGTGTGTTTCCTCACATCTGTTGTCATGCCATGCATTCATGTTTATATTTCTATTTGCATTATGTTGCCATGTAGATTAGGTTTAGCATGCATGCCAAACCATTAAACTTTTTTGCCTCGGTTAAATTTGAAAGATTGCTAACACCTTGCTAGTGTAGTTTAATTTGCTCTAGAATGTTTTGACCAATGATGAAATTTGAAAATCCTTAGTTTGTATATGAGAGCAAAATAGTAATGCGAGGTCTACTTGGCAATTGATCTCTAGTTCAGGGAAATTGAAAATTCGCTTAACACGTAGTATGCATTTAGTTCCTAAACAAACTTAGAATTCTTAAAACAAAGCTCAAAATAAAAAAAAATTAATGTCGGGGTAAAAGAAAATCATAAGGCAACAATATTTTGCCAAGGCAAGAAAATATTGAACTCTTCCCTACCTAAGGATAATAAGTAACTTGGGGCTTCGTGGTTTGTTCACTCTTAGTTCTCAAGTAAAAAAATTTAGGGTATGAGTTGAAGAGTAAAAGCCTAGTAATGTCTGGATTAACATGGGTGTTCGTGGTATGCTCCTTCTTATTTCTCACGCCAAATAGTATTATAAAGCAAGCTTAAAATATTTCCAGTAAAGACCCATTGGCAAGAAAAAAAGAAAAAAAGAGAACAATTCTGAGTTTGGATAGTAAATTTGACTAAGGGAGTTAAAGAAAACTTGATGCGTATTGCTTGCACTCTTCATGACCTTAGACTAGAGTTATATTGCTGCACTTGAATTTGCTTATCTGCTTGGCATTACTACACTGGTATATTTGAGGGAATAACTAGGGCCAAATTCTGCTTACTAGCACTTGTTGACATTTAGAACACTTTTGTTGAGGTACTCGTTTTTCTGTTTTCTTAATTTTAGTTGCATTACTTGAGGACAAGCAATGAGCTAGGTTTGGGGGAGTTTTAACTCCTAGAAAGTACTGTTTTTTGTGCATATTTCACAATGCTTTTGCTTGTCTTTAGGTATATATGTTTGCATTTAGTTGATTAAATCATGCATTTGCATAAGGAGTTAGGGAGTTTGTATTTTGCCAGTGTGAAGGGTTGTTTTGCTCAGGTTGGGAGCAGGGCAGACTTGGCAGAGTAGTGTAGGCGCAAGAAGAAAGAAAGTAGAAGAGAATGCTGAGTCACAATTGGCAAAGTTGGACCAGATATTTCCAAGTCGGTTGGCAAAGAAGTGAAGTTCGATGCCTAGTCAAAGAAGCCGTTAAACCCAATACACGTTAGCCCTAAAATTCAAAATGAAGATAAGATGATGATGTACTTTATCCTAAGTGCGAAATCAAAATTCGAATTCAAACTCACTCTAGGGTTATCCATGCGTGGCTATTTAAAGGAAGTGATCAAACAACTGGAGGGAGAGCACGGTGGTGGAAGAGGAAGCTAGAGGTTGTGTGGTTCGACCAACTTAGACCAAGAGCTTAGAGCCATTGAAGGGCTGTATCCATGGATCTCCTTCTTTCTCATTCTCTTAGTTTTATTTTTATTTAAGTGATGATGTTGAGATACGATGATATTTTTTGGATGGAACCCCCAACCATGAACTAAGCTTTTTATAGTTGGTTGGGGATGTTTGCGTTATAGTTGGTTGGGGATGTTTGCGTTTAACGCTTTGTTTATGTTTAGTTTTTAACAATTAGAATGCATTGGTTTTTAAGTTTATTACACCTTAATACCTTAATAGACTTGAGGGGTAATGATTAGTTGCCAGGTACTAAGGAGAGAAGCTTCGATAGAAGATGTTCAAGTAGATGAGCTTAGTTCGGGAGTGAATCTACCCCTTAGGAGTATAGATTGAAACTTAATCAAGTTAATTAATGAAAAGATTCACTATAGATATATAGGGGTTTAACATGGTTAACTTAGGGCGTTGCCATCGATAGAGGCAATGCCACTCTTAAAATCTGCTCTACAATAAATCCAATGCAAGACGTTTTTAATAGCTGGCATAACTAGTGTAAAAACCAGACATCTCTTGCCAAAGCTCATCACTCGTTTGAAAACTTCCTCTTGCCAACTTGTTTTTACTTCATTGCATTCCTTTAAGTTATTTTCTAAAACAAACCTTCAAATCAATCCAACATTCTTGATTCCTTTAACAAGTAAAAGATTGAAACAATTAAATTCTTGGTCAATCTCCGTGGAAACGATACTCAACTCAATGTTGTATTACTTGCTGAATGTGTATACTTGCACGCAAAAGACTCATTCTTGGCATTATTCCTTAATTATTTTCTTTACATTTCCACTCTATTGCCAAGCATTAGCAAAGTCGACACTTAGCTAGGAGCTCTACTCAATCTTGGCGAGAGAATAACGGATGAGAATCACATCAACTTTCCTCTTTAGTTATCTCTCTTTTCCCTTGATTTTATTTGATTATTGGATCCGTAACTTTGAATGATTTGCACCCAACCATTAACTAATTAAATTGGCTTTGGTTGTTGGGTGTTTGGTGTTGTTAATGGATGATATTTTCATGGTTTTTAATTTACTAAGATGCCTATCCAATTTATATGCTTCATGATCACGAGTCAAGTAATTTAAACATAAATGCTTGATTTTTATTTATTTACTTAGATTTGAGAGAACTAAGTTAAAGGAAGTTATTTATTGGATACAAGTTTTCATTATTCGAAAGTTAATGAAGGTTAATTCTTCTTAGACATAATGATGAAGTTTAGGCAACTAAGAAGAGTGAACTTAACTAGTGGTAACTATTCCAAGGCTCACATAGTCATAGATTGTCATGGCATGATTGTCATTAGGTCTTCTATTATACATAACTAAAAGGCATAAAAGAAACTTTGTCAAGCATTTGGATTAGTTAACTTTTCATTGCAATTCATACAACAAAAACAACACGTTACCCAATAACTTTGCCTCCTTGATGCTTATCACTTTAGTACTTACTGACTGTGTATACTTGCACATAAGATTTTGTTATAGCATTATATTGGTTAGCCAGACGCTGTGTACATTTTTGAAAGAAATACAAATCTTGTTGGAAATCTAATAGCGAATGAGATTATTAGCAATTGGTAGTTACAAGGCAGTGAAATGTTGTTAAAGGTGAGTGCTTTGATTGATAACATTTGGTAGTTGCAATTGTTTTGCATTTGTTGAGATATAAGTGGTACTAAGCATAGTAAGTTGCATAATTAGAATGGCTAGAGCGTAAGGTATTTTTAGGTGGTTAGGTAATTGTTAAGTGTGTAAAAGTACTATATTGCTACCTTTTTACTAGAAATTATTGTTAGACTTAGGCTCATTCTAGTTGCATTTTTAGTCATTCATGCATAATTGCATTGTTTCCTTCCCTGTCATGCTTGATTTTATAATTTGGTTGATTTTGTGGAAAAGATGCTGCTAGTATGTGTTTCTGTGTGTGCAGGATCTAATTGCCCAAGCAAGTAGGAAGTTGCCGAAGCAATTGAGGATAAGAGGAAGGGAGCTGCTGATTTTGATGGCATAAATCCTGTTAATTCGAGATAATTATGAGAAGCAAGGATAAATCCTAGAAGGGTTGGAGTTCCACGAAGAGATCAAAAGGAGATTAAATTCCAAGAGATTATGAGGAGTTTTTGGAGAATAAATAAATAAAAGAGATTTATCTCTTTTATATTATTTAATTCCAACTTAAACTCATCCTTATCAACTAAGAACTTGACCTAGCCATCTCCTATAAAAAAAAGACAAGCCTTAGCCCTCCATATGTTCGACTTGGGAGAGAAAAACATAGGGCTACTCGACATCTTCTTCTTCTTCTTTTTCTTTATATCATTCGATTCATGTTGGGTAGATTTTATCTTGTATTTCTTTTGCACCCAACCATGAACTAAACTTTACTTGGCTTGGGTTATTGTGTTTTTGTGGTTTTGAAAACGTTTGGATTTGTTTAGGTTTTTGAGTTGCAATTCAATTTCAAAGTTTGTTCATTCTTGGTTCTTAATTTTGATTGCGAGTGAATTGGGAGAGGATCTCGTGAATTCATCCATTTATCTAATATCGGGAGAGTTAGATTCAAGAAAAGAATGAGCATAGTTTTCATACAAATGAATGTTGGTGAAGACTAATTCGACTTAGGGATAAGTTACAAATTTCAACGGCTAAGAGGAGCACAAGATCGGTTGTTGTTCACCCATGGTTAACGCAAGGATTTATCACCAAGGCATGCACAATTAACTGTGTTTCAAGTTAGGGATAAAGAGAAGCCATTGAAAAATGCCTCACCGAACTTTGAAGGAAGTCGCCCAGGCAATCGCACCATTCCCAATTGCCCATGCAAACGCACCATTCCCAATTGCCCAAGCAATTCGATTGAGGCTAATTGTTAAGACAATTGAGTTACTCTTGCAATTAATTACCATGACGGTCTATTCAATCATCACACCATGACTCACGATAACCCGACCTACTCTCTCATTCGATCAACATTTCTTTTATTTACTTGCGCATTTTACTTTACTCGTTCATTCAAACTCCTATTATCACAAATTGTGTTTTCTTTTCAAGTGTGAGGAATTAGAATCCGAAGTTATAACCAATCCCTGTGGAGACGATATCTATTCTATAATATAACTTGCGAGGTGTACACTTGCACCAATTGCGAAGCACTCTAAACATGCAACAAGTTTATGGTGCCATTGCCGGGGATTGGCAAAACGATTTTGATTTTTATTTCTTGCACCATTGTTTCTTTTTTTATTTTTGTTAATCGGTTTCAAGGGGCTAACATTCTTTGGTTTTGCTTTTGTGTATGACCAGGGTGAGACCAACAACATAAGACTACCCACTTGAACCTGAGATAGAATGATTTCTTCATAGAAGAAGACGAGAACAACGAGCAGCAATGGTAGATCCACATGATATTCCAATAGACACTCTGGATGCCAATGGCAACCAGAATGTCGTAGAAAGATGCGGAGGAGCTCAAGTCGTACAACTTGTTCAAGTACGGAATAGGCCCATCCGAGACTATCTAGAGGAAGATCTCAATGGTCTCCATCCAGGAGTTGTCACACCTGAAATAGAAGCCACCCACTTTGAATTAAAACCTGTGATATTCAACATGATCAACATAATTGGTCAATTTGGTGGATTGGCCATTGAAGATGCCATACAACATCTCAAATCAATCTTGGAGATTTGCAATTCATTCAAACTACAAGGAGTCCATGAGGATATCCTAAGGCTGAAATTATTTCCCTATTCACTGAGGGATAGGGAAAAATGTGGTTAAATAGTATTCCATCCAGATCTATAGGATCTTGGACGGATTTATGTCGTGATTTCCTTGCTAGATTTAGTTCTAGAAATATGACTGATAAATTGCGTAATGATATTTCTTCTTTTCGGCAGGCAGATGATGAATCCATGTACGAGGCTTGGGAGTGATATAGAGAGCTTTTACACAAATGTCCCATGCATGGATTCCCAGTATGGACACAAGTGATGATGTTCTACAACTCAGTGAACACGCCAACAAGGATGATGCTAGTTGCCTCGGCAAATGGCATACTCCTCGACAAGTCACTTGAGGAAGCGCTAGAGATTCTAAACCGTCTTGCCAAGAACGATTATTAGTTCCCAACTACCCGAAAGGGGAATAGTCAAACGAAACGCCACAATAGACGAGCTTGATTCATTGGGGTCTATTTCTGCACAATTGGTCGCTTTAACAAATTTGGTTAAGAATATGCAGTGACCAAGTAACACACATGATATCAAGGTAGTATATTCAGTTTGTGATTTATGTAACGGTAACCATGATTTTTATGAGTGTCCGCAGAACCCAGAATCTAGCTTTCACATTGGAAATTACAACTGGAACAATAATGTGATGTCCGGCACATATAATCTAGCCTGGAGAAAGCACCCTAATTTTTCATGGAGCAACCCGAACAACACCATTAATCAAAAATGTCAGAAAACACAAGTATCGGGATTCCAGCAGAACATGTCACGGCAATAGATGTCGCAACAACAATCGACACCATCTAGTTCTTTGGAAAATTCTCTCAATGCTTTTATGTTAAAAACTGAATCTTATATGGTTGAGAATAGTAGTTTCATGAAAAGTACTGATGCTTTCATTAATAGGACTGAGATGAGATTGCAAAATCAGGAGGCAACTTTGAAATCATTGGAGACACAAGTCGGGCAATTCGCTTAGAACTTGAATACAAGACCACTAGTCAGTTTACCCAGCGAAACTGAGGCCGCAAAGGGAGTAGGCCACGAGCAATGAAAAGTAATCACCACTCGGAGTGGACAAAAGCTACATGATGCACTTGCTCAGCCCATGGAGAAAAATCATCCGGCATAATGATCTCCTGTCCAAAAAGACACATCAACCAAAATTGATGAATCGGCAATTACTCAAGTAAATCTTGATGCCCAGGCAATTCCAATTGCCCTGGCAATTCCAGATGCCCAAGCAATTTGCGATAACAACTCTAAATCAGGAAAGAAGGAAGAGGATATCCGAATTCCACCCCCATTCCCACAGAGGCTGAAACGACAGAAACAAGAATATTAGTTCAAGAAATTCCTTTACATCTTGAAGCAAGTTCATATCAATTTGCCATTGGTTGAGGCGATAGAGCAAATGTTGAACTATGCTAAGTTCCTTAAAGACATTATCTCTAAGTGAACAAGGCTAGGTGAGTTTGAAACAGTTGACGTGATAGAAGGATGCATGTCCATGTTGCACAATTGCATGCCACCTAAACTTAAGGATCCCATCAGTTTCACTATACCACGTGCTATCGAAAATCACTATGTCGGGAAGGCATTACGCGATCTTGGAGCAAGCATAAATCTCATGCCAAAATTTGTTTTCCAAAGATTGAGAACAGGGAAGGCAAGGCCTACAACAATGATGCTACAGCTTACAGACAAATTCTATGTGCATTAAAAGGGAAAATTGAGGATATTTTGGTAAGAGTCGATAAATTTATTTTTCCTGCTGATTTCATTGTTTAGGATTGTGAAGTAGATGAGTTTGCACCCATTATTCTTGGGAGATCATTTTTAGAAACGGAAAAGACCTTAATCAATGTCGAGAAATGAGAGCTCACCATGAGGGTAAATGACCATCAAGTCAAGCTTAATGTCTTCCAAATCCTTAAGCATGTTGACGATCCAGAAGAATGCCAAGTCATTCAAGCCACCACTGAATTTGATTTTGACGTGGAAGAGAATTGCCTCTGCAATTGCATTGCCAAACCTGAAAAACCTGAGGAATCAATCGCTGAAGAATAAGATAAAGCGAACTGGATAGCAAGTCAACCAGGTAAGTATTTCGAACCATTGGACTACTCAGGTAAGGAAGGTAAAACCAAAAAAACCCTCTATTGAGCAACCTCCCATTTTAGAATTGAAACCATTGCCAGTGCAATTAAAATATGTTTATTTGGGAAATGATAACACTTTGCCCGTGATAATTTCTTCTAATTTGTAGCCTAAACAGGAAAAGAGGTTGATTGACATGTTGAAGCTGCACAAAAAGGCAATTGGATGGACAATTGCAGACTTGAAAGGGATTAGTTCGGTAGTATGTATGCACAAGATCTTATTGGAGGACAATCATAAACTCTCAATTAAGGCGCAAAAGAGACTTAACTCCGCCATGAAGGAGGTTGTGATGAAAGAAATAATCAAGTGGCTTGACACCAGTATCATATATCCTATCTCCGACAGTACATGGGTATGTCTGGTACAACGTGTACCAAAAAGGGAGGTATAACTGTGGTAAGTAACGAAAGCAACAAACTCATTCCAACTAGGACTGTCATCGGTTGGAGGGTTTGTATGGATTACTGTAAGTTAAATAAAGCTACTAGGAAAGATCACTTTCCTTTACCCATTATTGACCAAATGCTTGCCCGTCTTGCAGGTAAATCCTTTTATTGTTTTCTTGATGGTTACTCAGGTTATAACCAGATCGCCATAGGATCCGATGATCAGGAAAAGACCACTTTTACATGCCTATATGATACATATGCATTTTGAAGGATGCCATTTGGATTATGCAATGCGCCAGCAACCTTCCAAAGATGCATGATGGCAATTTTCTCTGACTTGGTCGAAGACTTCCTTGAAATCTTCATGGATGATTTTTTCGGTATTCGGAGATAACTTCGACAATTGCCTTGGTAATTTGGAGAAGGTGTTAGCACGATACGAAGAATCCGACCTACTACTAAATTGGGAGAAGTGCCATTTTATGGTGGAAGAAAGCATTGTCTCGTCCATAAAATCTCGTCCAAAGGAATCGAAGTGGATAGAGCCAAGGTTGAAGTGATTGAGAGATTGCCGCCACCAACTTCAGTCAAAGGAATCCGAAGCTTCCTCGTACATCCAGGTTTTTATAGGAGGTTTATTTATAATTTTTCCAAAATCACTAAACCTTTGTGTAACTCGCTTGAACAAGACAAAGCTTTTAATTTTGATGATTCATGCGTCCAAGCATTTGAAGCCTTGAGGAAGCAACTTGCCTCGGTGCCTATCATTGTTCCACCTGATTGGTCCTTACCTTCTGAACTCATGTGCATTTCAAGTGATTTCGCGGTAGGATCCATTTTAGGGCAGCACACAGCTAAGATTTTCCATGTGATATACTACGCTAGTAAAACTCTAAATGGTGTGCAATTAAATTACACCACGACGGAGAAGGAATTACTAGCAGTAGTTTTTGCTTTTGATAAGTTTCGTTTCTACTTGATAGGTACTAAGGTAATTGTTCATATTGATCATTCAGCAATTAAGTACCTATTTGCTAAGAAAGATTCCAAACCTCGTCTAATTCATTGGATTTTACTTTTACAAGAGTTTGACATCAAAATTAAGGACATGAAAGGAATAGAGATCCAAGTTTCCGATCACTTATCAAGGTTGGAAAGAGGCGATGAATATTCAAACTTCTTAGAGATCCACAACACATTCATGGATGAGCAGTTATTAGTTGCCACGACAACTCCTTGGTATGCCGATTTGGTTAATTTCTTGGTTAGTGGTATTTTGCCTTATGACCTTACTCACCAAGGAAAGAAGCAGTTCTGACATGATGCTAAGCATTATTATTGGGACGAGCCTCTTTTATTTAAACAATGTGTAGATCAGGTGATAAGACGATGTGTTGTCGAGGAGGAGCAGGATAATGTGATTCGACAATGTCATTCTTCACCCTTTGGAGGCCATTTTGGAGGAACTTGTACCGCGGTCAAAGTCCTGCAATCCGGCTTGTATTAACCCAATCTTTACAAAGATGCTCAAGAATTCTACAATAGGTGTGATCGTTGTCAGCGAACGAGGAATATTTCGCAACGACACGAGATGCCACTACAGAATATCCTTGAGGTCGAGTTGTTTGATATGTGGGGGATCAATTTCATGGGATCGTTCCCATCCTCATTCGATAATTTCTACATCCTACTTACCGTGGACTATGTGTCTAAATGGGTAGAGGCAGCTACAGTTCCCACAAACGATTCAAAGACCATGTAGTAAAATATATACACATGATTTTGGACACCGATGGTAATTATCAGCGATGGGGGCACACATTTCGACAATAGGCTAATTGCCAAAATGTTGGAGCAATTTGGACCGACGCACAAAATTGCCACAACATATCATCCACAAAAAAAATGTGCAAGCCAAAATTTTCAATCGTGAATTCAAGGTTATCCTTGAAAAAGTTGTCAATCCTTCTTGAAAGGATTGGTATGTAAGAATTGATGAAGCACTATGGGCCGATAGAACAACATTCAAGACGCCTTTAGGCATGTTGGCTTACAGACTTGTCTATGACAAGACTTGCCACCTTCCGGTGGAGATCGAGCGTAAGGCTTATTAGGCAATTAAAACTGTGAACATGGATTGGGAGAGTGCTGGACAAAAGTGACTACTAGACCTCAACGAGATCGAAGAACTTCGTGCCTTAGCCTACGACAACGCAAGAATTTACAAGGAGAAAATGAAGCGTTGGCATGAGAAGAAGTTATTGCAGTGGCAATTTTTGCCCGAGTAATTAGTTCTTCTCTTCAATTATCGGTTAAAACTTTTTCCGTGAAAACTTAAATCAAGATGGTTCTGGCCATTTGAGGTCGTCAAACCTTTCTCCCATAGTGCTGTTATAATCAAGTCCACCATTGACGGACATGAATTCAAAGTTAACGGACAAAGATTAAAGCACTATTTCGGCACCCATGTTGAGCGCGACAAAAAAATGGTTACTTTAGGAGATGCATGATCATTCTCTCATTTAGTATTTCTTATTTTTTTTTTAGTTTTTTTTTTTAATTTTGGACTTATTTTTAATTTTGGTTTTATTTTTATTTGGTATTTTAAGTTTTAAATTTTATTTTTGTTTTTAGCTTTATCTTTCCACATTCTTTTTAGGATAATTATTTCTAGTTTATTTATCATTATTTTTATTTATTTATTTGTATTTTAATTAATGTTTATTTTTTTATTTGTGTTTGAATTTTAGGATAAGAGTTCAAGATAAGGAGGAGTTGGATTAAAATTGAAGTTTATCCTTGAGAGCGAATAATGAGCTGATTTTGGGTCTTACAAAAGCCTATTTAATTATTAGTTTTTACCCTAATTATCATCCCTTTTATCCCTCTAGCCGCATACCCCTCTACATTCCCCCAATCCCCTTTGCCTCATACCCTAACCAATCCCCTCATCATCTTTTATTTCCATCTTTCTTTCCTATTTTCTTTTTTTCCTCCCATTAGCCGAAAATCGCCATCACCTTTACCATATCCTACTTCACCATTAAACTTTCAAACTTCATATACTCTTTCTTCTACTCTTTGAACTCTCAAAACTTTCTTTCTTTTTTTCTTTGTTTTGGAATCCTAACACAACCACAATCACCATGGCCAAAAATCTCAAAACTATGGCTCACCCAAGTTCATCCAAGGAACCACCATTCCGTCGATTTGCAGCACCAACCATTAAGGAGGGATATCTAGCCAAGTTTGCAAACTGCAAGGTTTGGGAGGAGCAAGGATTCGCCTACACCGTCTCCCACAAGAACTTCGGCCTTGATGCGTTCATCTTCAAAATCATCGAGCACCAAAAATGGCAAATTCTTTGCCATCAACCAATGTCTGGCAATGTATCATGGGTATGAGAATTTTTATGCTCATTCGCCTAACCCAAACAACACCTATGTTTATGTTCGTGGCAGGGCTATCCTTATCGATGCCGACACCATCAACACTTTTTACGGGATATACATTGCGAAAGATAAATATAAAGCCTTCGTGGACAACATCACGGCCAAAGAAGTCGAAAAAGTGTTCAAGGACCTCACAATCAAAGGTGCGGAATGGAACCGAAGAGCCTTGAAAGGGACGATAAATCGCCTTATGTTAAAACCCGAGGCAAAACTATGGAATAAATGTTAAAACTTGCTTAATGCCCACTACACACAAAACCACAGTTTCATATTCTCATCTTTGCATTCTATTTTGAACAAGCAAATTATAAATATTGGAAAAATTATTTGTGATGAGATATTTGCTTGTAGTCAAAAGGATGTAGGTGTTCTTTTCTTCACGAGCTTAATATCCCAGCTATGCGAGAAAGAAAAAGTACCAAGTGATCCAACGGACGAGAAATTACCTTCTAGAATCGGGTGGAATCGTATTTAATACTTGAGGATTATAGGTGAAGAACCGGCAAAAGAACAAGCATCAAAAATTTCCTAAGCAACCAAAGATGCCTCGGCAAGTCCAGATGCCTCAGCAAGTCTGGATGCCCGGGCAAGTGAACCTACCTCGGCAAACATGAATAAATTCGAAGAGATGCTCCGCCCACTATCCCACCGATTGGAGCGAATGAAGGCCCAACAAATGCAATTCATGTGGTACATATGGGACCATAACGTAGCTATCACACGAGTGATCCTCAAGAAGTACCCCGACAACACCGTGCCTTTTTCGATGTTTCCTGTCAACCTGCTTGCCCTAGCAACTGAGAATGCCACGGAAACTGCCACACACGATAAAGGTAAAACCCCTATGATTGAACCTTCTCGGACTAAATATTTACATGGATTTACAGATTCGGACGAGACCATCTTTGAACCGATGACATCACCACCGGTCGAACCACCAAGGCCGAAGTGTAAAGCTTCGATCATTGAAGAGACCGACCAAGAGAAAGAAGTGAGTGATGAGGTTCCGGAAGTGAGGGTTCAAATTGCAGCACTAGCCACACGCACTCAACCACCACGAACCAACCAACAAATCAAGCATACGGCCCGAAGGAAACTCGCCATCCAAGGTGACGACCTTTCTGACTATCTTATTTGCATTTTAATTTTAATCTTTTTTGTACTTGCACGCATTGATGACAATGCTTCTCTTGAGTTTGGGGGGTGTTTGTTTCTAGTTAGTTTCATGCTTAGTTTCATTCATCTTTAGTAATTACATATAGGTTGCATATATTACTTTCCATGCCTTTGATTGGATTTAATTTTCCTAGACTTGTTGGATATCCTAGGATGAGTTTGCCACTGCACTTAATTGATAGAATTTTCGATTCTAGGATGCGCATGGAAAACATTTAGAATCCTACTATGATGCTAAATATAATTGGACACTGTTGTGACTTGATTGATTAAAGGAAACTTAGTGAACTTAGGTTGCTTAAAAATTTGGGTCCTCTTTATTGCTTACCACGATCATGCCTCCCTTCTTTGGTACACATCGTATTGAGCTGACCTATGAACTATTGGATATCGGGTAGATAAATCCCGCATCAAGACATTATATTATCTCCTTCATCACCACATTCTTCATGACTGGATTGAGCCTTCTTTGGGGTTCAACAGAATTGCTGTGACAATCAGCAAGCAAAATTTTTTGCATACAAATAATAGGGCTTATACCCTTCAAATCAGCCATAGTCAACCCTAGAGCTTTTTTATGTTGAGAAAGCATATTTATCACGCTACATGCTTGCTTAGGGGTTAGACTAGAAGAGATTATCATAGGCAAAGTCTCATTACTACCCAAATAAGCATATTTAAGATGTAAAGGTAATGGCTTTAATTCTAATGCGGGTGCATGCTCAAGTGAGGGTTTAAGAGGGGGAAATTCTGCAAAGTCTAAAGGTTCAAAGTGCATACCTGGTCTAGCGACGATCAAGCTAGACTATTGCACCTCCGATGGGAATTCCTTAAGCTTTTCATTGTCTTCCTCATTGAGTTTCACATAGTCCTTAATTTCCTGCAACTTCCTCTTTTGTCATAGCATATGTGTGTTGACACTCATCATATTCATCCACATATTTGAGGGTGTTGAAGACATTTATAGTCACCCTCTGGTCAGCCACTCGTATGGTGAACTCACCCTTTTCACAGCCGATTAAGATTCGACCAGTTGCCAAGAAAGGTCGTCCTAATATAATTGGTGCTTTGTCATCCACTTCACAATCAAGGATGAGGAAGTCAGTTGGGAAGACAAATTTGCCCACCTTAACCACAACGTCTTCTATCTTTCCTTCTTGTCAGACATGAGATTCATCTACGAGTTGTAAAATTACTGTGGCAGGTCTTGCATCTCCTATTCCAAGCTTCATAAAGATTGACTTGGGCATTAGGTTGACACTAGACCCAAGGTCGCATAGAGCTTTCCCCATGTAATTATCACCTATAGAACATGAAATGATAAAGCTACATGGATCACTCCTTTTGGGTGGCAAGTTGCTCAATACAGAGTAACACTCTTTTGATGTAGCAATAGTCTCATACTTTTCCACCTTTCTTTTCTTGGTGACAATGTCCTTGAGAAACTTAGCATATGTAGGCATTTGATCAATGGCCTCTAGAAATGGGACATTGATATACAGCTGATCGAGGATATCCACAAATTTCTTGAACTGAAGATCGTCTTTGTGCTTCTTCAACCATTGAGGGAAGGGTGGTGGGGGTCTGACTTTTTCTTCTACTGGTGGTTCTCTCTCTTTTGCTGTAGCATTACTCGGCACACCATCAGTAGGTTCACCTGTCGATCCTTCATTTTTATTCTCGTCTAAAACTGATTCTTTTTATGAAGATGGTTCTTCATGCATAGTCGAGGGAGTAGGATGATTGAGCTTCTTTCCCCCAAAATTATCTTCTTTGTTAAGTTGGATGCCACTCCTCAAAATGAGTGCACTACACTGCTCCTTGACATGATTTTTAGTGACTTCAGTATCACTAGGTAAAGTACCTTGAGGTCAGAAAGGCAAAGCTTGTGCGATTTGGCCTACTTGAGTCTCCAAGGATCTCAAAAAAGAGCTAGGGCTTTAAAGCAATGCATCTTGACTCTTGATAGACATCAAATGGTCCTTGAGAAAAGCCTTGGCGATTGTCATGAAATCTTGCAAAGTAGCTTCCGAAGAATTATTGGTTGATGAAGAGGTTGTGCCTTTGTTGTCATTTTGCCAAGGCATATTCTGCTAAAAAGTTTGGGACTCAGTCTGATTGTGTTGCCTATTCGAGCTTCTAGCATTGTGGGTTCCTTGATTCCCCCAAGAGAGATTAGGATGCTGACGCCATCCTGGATTATAAGTGCTTGAGTAGCGGTTGTGGTTGTTCCTATTGAAGTTCCCCACATAGTTGATAGATTCATGATTGTTAGGGGATTCGTTCACATGATGGTGTCCATTACATTGAACAAAGTGGTTGCTACCTTTACTTCATTTACCTCACTTAGGCATTGGAGATTCTTCAACATGGTGGTAATAGTTGACAACTGGGCTAAAACTGAGTCATTGTTGTCTAATTCTCGTGTCCCATGTGCTCTTTTTCCCGTGCTAAGTCTCGAAGTAGGGAATTGGTAATCATTGCTTGCTATCCTATCAAGGATGTCAAATGCTTCTTGCGGTGATCTGTCCCGCAAAGTGCCACTTGCTGAAGCATCCAACATCATCCTTGTGGGAGCATTGACACCATTGTAGAACATGACGATTTGCGTCTAGTCTTGAAATCCATGATTTGTACACTTGCGAAGCAGTCCCTTATATCTATCCCAACACTCGTACACTGACTCATCATCAGCTTGACGAAAGGAGGCTATGTCATTCGTCAACTGAGTGTTCATGTTGGGTGGATTATACCGTAGCAAAAAACTGCGGCATAAATTTGTCCTTGACTCCATTGAACCAGCTGGAACTCCACTCAACCAAGCTCTTGCTCGATCACGCAAAGAATATAGAAATAGATTGAGCTTCAATACATACATCCTGCTGTCGAAAAGAATTGCATACTTCCAAAAATACTCGAATGTGTTGTCTTGCATCTTCATGAGGCAATCCACCAAACTGCCCAATGGAATTCACCATGTTAAACACGATTGGCTTGAGTTCGAAATGAGCTGCTTGGATCTCGAGAGCCACAATTCCAGGATTTAGATTATCCATGATAGGATTCAAGTGATCCCTAATAGCTCGAGGTTAAACTATTGCTCTAGGATTTGTTGTAGCATTAGGTTCATCCAGATCTTCAACTAGTTGACTGCCTTCACTACCACCTCTATCATTGTTCTTAAGGCGTCTTGTCTGCATCTTCTTTGGCGAAATAAGTGCTCAATCTCAGGCACGAAAGGTGATAATGGTTTGTCGGGCCTTCTTCGGGTCATGAAACAGCACAACACCTAAAAAACTGAAACAAGAAAAACAAATAAAACTAAATAGAAAAATAAGAAAAGATGTAAAGACTAAACTCTAATAACCAATTGCCAGACCCTGGCAACGGCGCCAAAAACTTGTTGCGCGTGTAGGTGTACTATAATTGATATGCAATTTGTGCAAGTATACACATTGAACAAGTAATAAAGTGATGAGTGAGTATCGTTTCCACAGGGTTTGGAGGCCAAACTAGTTTAGTCAAAACACAAAAATAAGACAGTAAACAAATGTTGTTGCAATAAGAAACAATTGTTAAAATGTTATGGCAAAAAGAAAAAGGTTTATAAATGCTGTGACAAACAACTATAATGTAAACTGAGATGAAATAAGGTCACTTCAAACGTCCATACACATATATGAAACTCTATATGGGAATGACTGGCTGGACCTGCTAAGGACTCTTAGACCTAAGCCTAATTAATGTCTATAACTAACTTGCCTTTCTCATGCTCGATAGAGTTCACAAGACTACTTCTAAAACTATCTCTAGCAAGAAACCTGGTAGAAGAGAATATTAAAGCAATACCTCTCGGCGTAAACCCTTAACATGCAACTACCGATTAAAGCTCTACTCATTTTAGTCGTTGAAACTCTACACTTATCTCTAAGGTGAGTTAGGATTTTGCCTCTCAGTACCAAACCACATTGTCCTTTAGTCTTAGCCTAACTCTCTCGAATATTAAGCTAACCAAATCCTAAACAAAGGCTAACTCTCAGAAGCTCTCACAAGTTTAGGGCAACAACGAACATTGGACAAAGCATGAAATGAACAAGAAAACAACCAAACATCCATTAAAGCGTCAAGCATAACAACCATAACAAGCCCAAGTGACTTAAAATTAGTTCATGGCTGCTCAAATATCATCCATAATTATTCGTTTAACACAACCCATCCAAAGAAATGAAATGAAACAGCAAAGCAACTAAGAGAGGTAGAAAATCCTGAGTTGTGTTGGATTGTCGTGCACTGATCTAAGCCCGGTGCTCTCTCAAAGTCCAACGAGAGCACCCCTTGGATCTTCAACAATGGAGGACGCTTCGATGGGGGAAGAAGAAAATGGAAGGTAGCCGCATCTTCTTTCTCTTTCTTAGCTCACTCTTAACTTTTCCCCCTTCTTTTTCTTAAATGAGGGTATCTTTTCCTTTATATAGTGGGGGCTTCTAGGGTTTTGTGCCCTTGATTCCAAAAGAATATTCCTTTCATATGTGGGAATAAAGCAGGCTTGGCAGTTACACGTGTAGGGCCACAATGAATATCTTCAATCTGTTGTCCTCTAGTGCGTCCAAGAATGCTATCCAAAATGCTATCGCATTTCTCACTGCATCGCTCCTCATTTCACTGCACATCACCACACCAACCAAAACCCTCCAAAGTAGTACTATTCTTGCAAATAATCGAAAACAACAAAACGGGAAACACCATATGCAACTACATGAGCTAAATGCGTCTATATGCCATGAGATATGATGAATTAGGCTTGATTTCATACAACAACTCAAGTAAAAGGGCATGAAATGTTAACCTTTTGCAAGGTTAACACTAGAGGTGCCCAAAACCAGCTCTAGTGTTTCACTTTAAAGAATCGCTAAAGGTCCCCGAAATTGGCTATAGTAAAAATAAAAATAAATACCCCTATAATTAATTTGATAAAAACCTATTGCTTACATGGAATCCTGAAAATCAACTTATCACAACTCCACACACACATTGTCACAAGCGTCATAGTTTAATTCAAAGTAAATTCTATGCCATCCGAAAAATTGAAAGTCAATCATACTTTGTGCCACGGTTCAGAGGTTTGAAGTCAGGTACAAAGCAAATTTTTAATAATCAAAGTCTTGGCAGGTAACTGTTAGTTTTGCATTGCTTGAGGACAAGCAATAGTTCGAGTTTGGGGGTGTGTTAAGTGTGTAAAAGTACTATATTTCTACCTTTTTACTCGAAATTATTGTTAGACTTAGGCTCATTCTAGTTGCATTTTTAGTCATTCATGCATAATTGCATTGTTCCCTTCACTGTCATGCTTGATTTCATAATTTGGTTGATTTTGTGGAAAAGATGCTGCTAGTATGTAATTTTGTGTTTAGGATCTAATTGCCCAAGCAAGTAGGAAATTGCCGAAGCAATTGACGATAAGAAGAAGGGATTTGCCGATTTTGATGGGATAATTCCAGTTAATTCGAGATAATTATGAGAAGCAAGGATAAATCCTAGAAGAGTTGGAGTTCCACGAAGAGATCAAAAGGAGATTAAATTCCAAGAGATTATGAGGAGTTTTTGAAGAATAAATAAATAAAAGAGATTTATCTCTTTTATATTATTTAATTTAAACTTAAACTCATCCTTATCAACAAAGAACTTGGCCTAGCCATCTCCTATAAATAGAAGACAAGCCATGACCCTCCATATGTTCGACTTGGGAGAGAAAAACATAGGGCCGCTCGACATCATCTTCTTCTTCTTCTTTATTCCATTGTATTCTTCTTGGGTAGATTTTATCTTGTATTTCTTTTGCACCCAGCCATGAACTAAACTTTACTTAGCTTGGGTTATTGTGTTTTTGTGGTTGTGAAAACGTTTGGATTTGTTTAGGTTTTTGAGTTGCAATTCAATTTCAAAGTTTGTTCATTCTTGGTTCTTAATTTTGATTGCGAGGGAATTGGGAGAGAATCTTGTGAATTCATCCATTTATCTAATATCGAGAGAGTTAGATTCAAGAAATGAATGAGCATGGTTTTCATACAAATGAATGTTGGTGAAGACTAATTCGACTTAGGGATAAGTTGCGAATTTCAACGGCTAAGAGGAGCGCAAGATCGGTTGTTGTTCACCCATGGTTAAAGCATGGATGTATCACCAAGGCATGCACAATTAACAGTGTTTCGAGTTAGGGATAATGAGAAGCCATTGAAGAACGCTTCGCTGAACTTTGAAGGAAGTCGCCCAGGCAACTGCACCATTCCCAATTGCCCAGGTAATTCGATTGAGACTAATTGTTAAGGCGATTGAATTACTCTTACAATTAATTACCATGACGGTTTATTCAATCATCACACCACGACTCACGATAACTCAACCTACTCTCTCATTCGATCAACATCTCTTTTATTTACTTGGGCATTTTACTTTACTCGTTTATTCAAACTCCTATTATCACAAATTGTGCTTTCTTTTCAAGTGCGAGGAATGAGAATCTGAAGTTACAACCAATCCCTGTGGAGACGATATCTATTCTATACTATAAATTACGACGTGTACACTTGCACCAATTGCGAAGGGTGGGTTTTGGGCACTTGCCTTTTCTTGAATGTGGCTTGTTGGGTGTCTCTTTGTAATTTTGTCGCTAGTTGTGTTATACTCTTTTTTTCTATTTAAGATTAGGGAGATTTTTCATGAGGCACACAATTCAAGTTTAGGGCGTATATGATTCCCCTAATAAAGTCAATATTTGCCGAGCAAAAAAACATTGCATCCTTGGTTTAAGAAAAAGGCATTGTCGTCAACTTGAATAATTTGGCTTTTTTTATTGTAAGTTCTTTTCAAATTATGTCAAAATCACATTTAATGGAGGTCATTGTGTTTGTATCTACCAGTCAATAGAACATCAATCCTAATACAAATGAGATGTTAATGGCAGTGAGAAAAAAAACTAAAATAAAATATTAGTTATAATCGAGGGATCAAAAGAGAAATTACTCATTAATTTAATGTGACACAACATCCCTTAAATGGTAGTTAAGTGCAACTAACGACGAAGTTACCATTTTGTAATAAAATAGAAAGTTCAATTGTCATTCTGTAACTTTTAAAAGTTTTGTTACCAAATTCAATTTTTAAACAAAGTTCAATGACCATTTCTGTACTTTACCCTAAATCGATGAAAATAAAATTAGATTTTTTTAATAAAATTTGATAATTTTATTATTAAAATACTATAGCTTTCACTTTTTCTTTCCTATTTGCACCTAATTTTGGAGAGAAAACTATTTGTATAATAGCAAAGAAAACTATCTCCCCTTCAATTTTCTTTCGTTCCAATTCCTCACTCTACTAAGTAAACCTTAAATTCATTTTCTTTCCAATTTTCTTTTCCCTTTTTTCTTCCTTCCATTTTTTCCACCCAACCAAGCAAAGCCTTAAGTTGAAGCAACGTGAGGAAATGAAAGGGCTAGAAGACCAATATTTCCTTTAACTGTATAGAAGAAAACTTGAAAAGTTTGATGTGTGATGGGTGTCGAATTAGTCAAAAATAAATACCTACGTGATCTTAGGATTTTGTACTAGCAGCAAGTAGGGTTGATCCCACAAAGAGCGGTAAGCAATTAAATTCACAAGCAAATACGATTAAAGTAAAAGGGGGTTTTGGATTTTGATTGAAAGAAACAATTTAAAATAAAGAGAATTTCAATTATGGAAAGATATCTAGTCAAGATAGGTATTGGAATATTAATTCAAGATTTTAGATCATTATTCTTCACAAAAGATATTTCTATATTAATTCAAATAACTTAGTTTAGAATTGCAAGGAAAGCTTATGCAACCTAACCTCTCTTTATTAGATAATCACTAGGAAAGCTTAGAATGACTATCACTTAATATCAAGATTAAATTCTTAGGGATAGCTTATAAGAATTAAACCTATCAAATAACATTAAGTTGAGACCAAAGCACATGCACTATCAAAACTACGATTGTTTACCAAGAACATGCAATCATACCTTCAAAACTCCATGGTTGAGTTTCTTACCACTTTTACCAAGTATTAATTGGATTGGTTGTGCATACTGGGCAATAATCTGAGGAAATCTTTCGAACTATTGAATATGCATATGAAACAAGCATGGAAGATATAATTGATACTTGAAATTAAGAAAAAGAACAGAAACAAGAAGATCTCACTAAAATACTTGAAACAATATCCTTGATCCTAAACTTGACTAGAAAAGAAGGGGTTTAGCCACTCATGGTGTCTGCGGCAACAAGAGGAAGAAAAGGGTTTTGGCTACTTTTGGGGATCTTTTTTTCCTTCTCCTTATGATCTCTATTTATAGGGGAAAATATTACATTAAACTCAAAAACACTAGACTACTTTAATTGCATTAAATGTAAAAGTCCACTTGTAGTAGGATTACTTTTCCTCTAAGTAAATTTGTGTTGTGTCGTGCCCAAGCCTTATTCCATGACTGCTTCTGGTTTTGCGCAAGGGATTTTTCAAAAACGACAGAAAGGTGCTAAAACTCGTCTTTTACGTATGAAACATCTTTAAGGGCCAAAAACACCTGCAATACCAAATAGGAACTTAATTATGGGTTTTGAGATACATTAATGTGCTAAAAGATAGGATTTACTACATGAAAAACATGCAAATATATGACTTATCGTATACCCCCACACTTAGATTATGCTTGTCCTCAAGTATATTGAAATTCAAGATCTAGGGTCCATTTGGTAATGAAGAAAGAATAAGGGAAGCAATAAATCATGATTGCAAATTAGCACAAGCTAATAATATCCCAATTAATTATCATGAAGTCAAAGATGAAATAAAATCAAACACCCTTGCAAAGGATTCACTCAATATCGCTCAAAGTGTTTAGGGGACAACAACACTCAAGTCAAAGCATGAAAAAAATACTTACCATAAGCTTGAAAATGTATCAAATCTCCACCACTTAGCTAGGAGGAATCACAAGATCAAAAGGTCTTTTAATTGGTTGTAATAGGGCTTAAGACAAGGTATGATGAAAAAGACTTTTAGGCTTTTTGAATAGAAGAACTTCACACTCCCTTTCCTCTTTTGTATCAAGCTTTTTGCACAAATTTAATTTCGAGATAAACAAGGATTCAATCTTTTTCACACTTTATGTCTTTTCTTTTCTTTTGATTTTTCCTTATAAACAAGACAATTTTCTTTTTGATTTTTTTCTTTTCCTTGTTTTTAAGATTTTCTCCATTTCCTTTTTCTTTTGCTTGATTTTTATCTTTTTCAAGTAGGGAAAGTGTGTAATTTTTCAAATTCGGGTGCAAATTGGGGAAATCAACAAAAAGGAATTGTGCTTGTAATGTGGTTAATTTCCAAACAAAAGGCTTAAGCTCAAAAGTGGTTCTCTAATGGTCATATTTACCAAGGTAAACTTTTTGGTTCAAGGTTTATACCTATGTGCCTTAATCATCTCAAGTAATTCAATTCTATGTGGTCTCAACACGTATCACATTGTAAGTTCTAGAAGAAACTAATCACGCTTGACAATCACTAAATGAAAGAAAAATATGAAGCATAAAAGATGTATGCTTTTTAGGCTCAATTCTCACCAAATGGCTTTTTTTGTGTCCAATTCCATCCATCCAACTATCGAATCAATTAATCAAGCAACGATTTGCAAGGCAAAAAGTTCTTATCAATCCTATTTTACTCCTCATATCAGTCTCATTTTTACATTCGGATCTCGAGCCTCAAAAAATTCAACATGTTGATTCAAAGAAAAAAAATTCATGTGAGAAGAATAATCCTAAGTCATCAATAAGCATGAAATTCACACATCGTATCCCTATGTTTAGCAAGAAATCGAGCATCAAAATTACTCCTCACACTTAAACCGAACATTATCCCTAAATGTTCCTAACCTACATGCATAAAATAAAATAAAGCAATTAAAATATTAAGGGAGAAGAGTGATTGCTTATTTGGCATGCGGTGGTTCAAGGTATGTATGGAATTGGAGGGTCGAATCCTGATTACTCGAAGAATGCCCTTTGATTGGCCTCCATTCTTCTTGCTTGGCTCTTGGTGAGCGGCATCTTGTAGTCTTGGGAAGGAAGTTTTGGTGGAAAAATTTCCCTCCAAAACTTTTGGATGAAAATTCTCAGAGCACGGGCATGCCTTATATCACAAGTGTTGTTGGTTTCTGGAAATTCCTAAAGCGGGGGCACACCTTATTCCGCAAGTGCTACCCTTGTACCTAAAAATAAAGAAAAACATAAAAACTCATAAAAAATAAAATTATTGATAAAATAATGTGAAATAAACTAAAATAAACTAATAATAAAATCATGGGTTGCCTTCCATGAAGCACTTTTGTTTAACGTCTTTGGCTAGACATGACTCCTTCTATTTCTCATACTGTTGCTGGAGGATGATTTTTTGGGAGGTTTGTCTTTGATTGACTTGGATACATCTTCTTTGTATTGTTGTTGCCATGGAGGTTTGTTGGAATGAATGGTGAGTATAAGTTTGTCAAGAGCTTCAGCATCGGTTAGATTGATTCTGGGATCAAGATCAGCTTTCTGATAAGATAGATGGGAATTGTCCTACACCAAAGGTATAGTAATATCCAAAGCAAATAAAGAACATGCATCATTATTATATTTCAAGGCGTTATAGATATTAAACTTTATGAGTTCTCCATCGAATTCCATGGTAAGTGTACCATCATTCACATTGACTATTTTCTTGGATGTTTTCATGAACGACCTCCCTAGCAAGATCAAATTAGGGTTGGTAGGGTAACACCCTAAAAATTGGTCTAGTTGGAACTGGGATCCGATGATCAGAAATCCTAGACCAGAAAGGTCCAAATATTGCATTGACTTTGAGCGTGTGGTCAATTACGTTGATATTGGACTCTAATTGAGTAAATTTAATGATTAAGGACCTTATTGAAATATCGTTTAGTGGCTAAATTGTGAAGATTCAATTTAGTGAGCTAAAAGTATAGAAAATTAAGGGACTAACCTAGTGATTAGCCCCTCCCTAGATTTGTCATCTCCCATGTGGAGTAAGGGAATTCAATTCTTTCATTTTAAGGAAAGCTTAAAATTAAAGGAAAATAAAAAGAGAAAGGAAATGCTAGAAAGACTTACCGAAAGTTTCTGGAGCAACTATCTTCACCTTCTTCCTTTAGAAAACTATGCAAGCACCTCCATTGAAGCATTATTCAAGCTTTGATTTCTCATGATTCATTGATTCTAGCTAGCTCCTAGCAATTACCCAAGGTCAAGAGCATTAGGGGTGAGGAATCACCTATTCAATTGGATCCGATAGGTTGAGGAACAAAAAAATTAACACCCAGAGCCTTAATAAGCTTCAGAGGTTTCGGTGAGTGTAGTCGGAGTCTCGGGAATTGGTTAGGTATCTTTCCTAATTTTGTTGATAATGATTATTGTCTAGCTAACATTTTGTCTAAGGATATTGCATCGAACCTCTTTGGAAGCTTCGTTGGTAAGCATCAGTAAGCTATTGTCTCGAAACATTGATCATAGTATCATTTTTATTGTTATTGTCATTGTCATTGTCATCATTGACATATTGATACATAGAAATATTGACTATTAAGTATTAAAGGTATCATTGATATAGGTATTGGACATTGAAATAGGCATTGTTATAGCTATTGACCATTGGTATTGTTATTGTCATCGAAACATTGATATTGATATTGATATTGGAACATTGACCATATATATCGATATTGGAAATATAGATCATTCGACATTGCTATTGAAACATTGACATTGTTGTTGCTATTGAACCTTGGATTCGAAAAGACATTGGATGCAATTGGCATGAAATAGAATTAATGAGCTCATTGGTATGGGTGGACTACAGTCCTTGGGCTACGACCTTTATTGTGGAGAGGCAAAGGGGTGATTGTGTTATTGGTCAATTGGCGAGGCAGAGGGACAAGACCACTCATTGATTTGGTGAGGTGTAGGAATTTGTGTATCCAATATCTTGATTCGATCGAAGGAATAATATTGAATTATGATATATTTGCCATTGACTATGAACTATTGCCTTGTCATTGAGAAAAGCATGATCTGGAATGCATTTCATTGTTATAGATATTGTGTATTACTACCTCCCAAAGAAAATTTTGCTGAATGCATTTCATTTCATGCATTTCAGGTTAAAGAAGTTGTTGTTATGGGATCGAGAGTAGTGAAGGATTTTGGCAAGTCACAATGACCATTGAGTAATGTGTTTTGTCCCCTTTGAGCTCCTAGTACGGTGGCATGTTAGCTAACATGTCATATTTAACCATTTTGATGTATATGTGTGATGTATGGTTGTGTGTAGTTAAAAATCTTAAAGTAACTCTTTATAAATGCTTAAAGTAGCCATAATATGCATATTTGACTTGGAAAGGTAAAATCCTAGTAAATAGACTCATATAGCTAAGAAACTTGGCATGCTAGTAGATTGAGACTGTTTAAACTTGCCTGTAAAATTTCATAGGTTTTGGACATTGTTTGACTGGTCAAAATGCGTAAAAACCAGACTAAAAATGACATTACAGAGTAGGATGTATCGATATAGGTGATGGCGTACCGATACGAGTATGCACTTTTGGTCATGTTTGTACAAGTGTACTGATACTGCTATGGGCGTATCAGTATGGTAGTTCAACACTGGAATTTTGATGGTAAAAAGGTTTCGGTACGGATTCATGGCGTACCGATACCTAACTCCCCATACCGATACTACTAAGGCTATACCGGTACGAGAATTCATCACTGGAATTTGTTAAATTGTAAATTGTGCATTGCATACTGATATGATTGGACACTGTATCGGTACGAGTCCACCAAACCCAACGACATTACCGATCATGACATAGGTGTACCGGTATAGCCTTCTCGAGTACTAGTAACGATATAGGTAATTCTGTTAAAAGCCTTTGGAATAAGTTTGATTAATTACAAAATGGTCACTATTTAGTAAATGCTTTAATGGACTAGGTTAAAAACCCCTGATTGAGTTGAAAATCGATATGTACATTGTTTATAGATTGAATTACACATTGGTAAGTGTATGTTTAGAAAAGGACCTCTAAGTTACTAAAATTACAGATTAGTTTTATAGATTGAATTGCACATTGGTAAGTGTATGTTTAGAAAAGGACCTCTAAGTTACTAAAATTACAGATTAGTCCATAAAACTTGTAAAAGTTTAAAAATTGGTCCTAAATTGGTAATCATAGTTTCATATCGAATTACTACCCTCATCGTACTATATAATATCGTATTATGTATAAATATCACGTCACCTTTGAATCATCGATTTACAGATTATTGAATAAAAGTATTACACTGATCACTGTATCAGACATCGGTAACATACGCCGACTTGGTTCTCTACCCAGCCGAGAAGGGGGTGTTACATTTGTGGTACCAGAGCTAAAGTTTAGTCGATTCTAGGACTAAACTGAAGTTTATTTTATTGTCATTGAATTGCATATGCCACCTAGGAGTTATTTATTGTGTATATTGTGACTTGCCGACTAACACGATCTTCTTTCTTTTTTTATAATATAGTAGTATGTAGTCAAACAAAGCTCACCTGAGTAGTGAGTTTCTACGGGCTCCTCGGTTTGTTACGAGGAATTAAGGGGGGACCCTCCAAGTCTATAAGATTTTAAATATGAATCATGAAACCTTGAATTATCAAGGTAGAATGTTGAGCTTAAAGAATTAATGCAGATGCAACTAAAATATACAAACAATCCTTGACTACATCGAAGCATGAGTAGGCTATATAGCCCTCTATGGCTGTAATTTTAACATCTTAAACCCTTATTTCCTAATCTGCCCAGTGATGGATTTATGCACTCACTGCCAAGGTAGATGATAACCTTGAACTTGTTAGGTATCGGTTATTAAATAATTTTATTGATATTGCTACCATTGAATCATCACAAAGCTATATCGAGCATCGATATCGAATTATTGAGTTATTGCATTTGACCATGCTACATAAGTTGCATAGAGGAGTTCTGAGGGTTAAAAGGGCCCTCACAACTTGACGAATGTCCTGAGACAATTTGCGTATTCAACTACCATATCATAAAGAGAGAAATATAGTCCTAAATAAAAGGAGTATTCACAATATTTTCCTTTCTATAACATTGCAAGGGTACCGACTATGTTGTAGACCATTTTTATAATGACTCATAGTACCAAGGGTTCGGGTCGGGAATTGTAATACCTACTTGTACCTATTGCCAAGGGAGGTTATTTTAAACAATATCGCAAGTACCTTTGAATTACACACCTATCTTGATTATGCATTGATGAACCAGGATAATCATTCCTCTAGTAATATTGTTTTGATCACTGTAACCAATCCACTAGGTGATTATGTCACCATAAGTCTCGTATGCAAGAATTGCTCCTTAATGATTCAAAGGGGTTCCAATTTTGGCCTATCTATTGGCACTTTCGTTTCACGAGCTCGATGTTTGGGTTGGCTAGGTGAACATCAAGCTTGGGTGGACTATTTGAAAGCTGTCTTTGATCGATAGAAGGCCTACACTGAACTTAAGCAAAGGAATATACAACATGAGGTTGGTGAAAGAGTCTTCCTCAAGGTTTCACCATGGAAGAGAGTTCTAAGGGTTGGAAAAAAGGGAAGTTAATTCCCCAATTCATTGGACCCTTTGAGGTTATTGATAAATTTGGCCCTATGGCTTACTGGTTATCGTTACCCTTAAAACAGAGCAAAATGGACAATGTATTTCATGTAATGATGCTTCGAAAGCACCGTTCAGACCCTTCACACATCATCGAGCTAGAATATGTAAAGATTCAATCAAATTTGACCTATGAGGAAGAACCGGCTCAAATTCTTACAAAGGATGTTAAAAGACTCGCAACAAATCTGTTCCTTTGGTCAAAGTTCTATGGAGGAGCCACACTGTTGAGGAAGCAACCTGGGAACCAGAAGAGACAATAAAGAAGCAATACTCTCATCTCTTCGGTTCAGGTAAAATTCAAGGATGAATTTTTCTTAAGGGGGAGAATTGTAACACCTTGGAAACTGGACTAGTCGGAACTGGGATCCGGCAATCAAAAAACCTACACCGAAAAGGTCCAAATACTGCATTGACTTTAACTGTGTTGATATTGGACTCTAATTGGATCAATTTATTGATTAAGGACCTTATTGAATTTATTGAAATATCGTTTAGGGGAATTCAATTCATTCATACGAATGAATGTTTAAAATTAAAGGAAAATAAAAAGAGAGAAAGGAAATGCTGGAAAGACTTATCGAAAGTATCTGGAGCAACTATCTTCATCTTCTTCCTTTAGAAAACTAAGAAGCACCTCTATTGAAGCTTTATTCAAGCTTTGATTTCTCTTGATTCATTGATTCTAGCTAGCTCCTAGCAATTAACCAAGCTCAAGAGCATTTAGGGTGAGGAATCACCTATTCTTTTGGAATTCGACAAGTCAAGGAACAAAGGAATTAATACCCCGGAGCCTTAACAAGCTTCAAAGGTTTCGATAAGTGTAGTTGGTGTCTCAAGAATTGGTTAGGTATCTTCCCCGATTTCATTGATAATGATTATTGTCTAGCTAACATTGTGTCTAAGGATATTGCATCGAACCTTTTTGGAGGCTTCATTGGTAAGCACGGTAAGCTATTGTCTCGAAACATTGATCATAGTATCATCGTTATTGTTATTGTCATCATTGACATATTGATACATAGAAATATTGACTATTAAGTATTAAAGGTATCATTGATATAGGTATTGGACATTGAAATAGGCATTGTTATAGCTATTGATCATTGGTATTGTTATTGTCATTGAAACATTGATATTGAAACATTGATAATTGATATTGATATTGGAACACTGACCATTGATATCGATATTGGAAATATGGATCATTCGACGTTGCTATTGAAACATTGACATTGTTATTGCTATTGAACCTTGGATTCGAAAAGACATTGGATACAATTGGCATGCCATAGAATTCATGAGCTCATTGGTACGGGTGGACTACAGTCCTTGGGCTGTGTTTTTGGTCAATTGGCGAGGCGGAAGGACTAGACCATTCATTCATTTGGTGAGGTATAGGAATTCATGTATCCACTATCTTGATTCGATTCAAGGAATAATATTGAATTATGATATTATTGACGTTGAATATGAACTATTGCCTTGTCATTGATAAAACATGATTTGGAATGCATTTCATTGTTATCCATATTGTGTATGACTACTTCACTAGGCAAAGTATTCCTAATGGATTTCATTTCATGCATTTTAGGTTAAAGAAGATGTTGTTGCGGGATCAGGAGTACTGATGGTTTTTCGCAAGTCACAACGATGATTGAGTAATGTGTTTTGTCCCCTTTGAACTCCTAGTATGGTGGCATATTAGCTTACAAGTCATATTTGACCATTTTGATGCATATGTGTGACATATGGCTTGTGTGTAGTTAAAGGGATTAAAGTAACTCTTTAGAAATGCTTAAAGTAGCCATAATATGCATATTTGACTTGAAAATGTAAAATCCTAGTAAATAGACTCGTATAGCTAAGAAATTTGGCATGCTAGTAGACTGGGACTATTTAAACTTGTCTATAAAATTTCATAGGTTTTGGACATTTTTTGACTTTTCAAAATGCATAAAAACCAGACTAAAAATGACATTACAGAGCAGGACGTATCAATACGGGTGATGGCATATCGATACGAGTATATGCACTTTTGGTCATAGTCGTACAGGTGTACTGATACTACTTTGGGCGTATTGGTACGATAGTTCAACATTGGAATTTGGATGGTAAAAAGGTTTCGATACAAATTCATGGTGTACCGACACCTGACTCCCCGTACCGATATGGCTAAAGCTCTACCAGTTCGAGAATTCATCATTGGAATGTTTTAAATTGTAAATTGTGCATTGTGTACCGATATGATTGGACATCGTATCGGTACGAGTCCACCAAACCCAACGACATTACCGGTCATGGCATAGGCATACTGGTACGGCCTCCTCAAGTACCAGTACAGATACATGTAATTCTGTTAAAAGCCTTTGGAATAAGTCTGATTAATTACAAAATGGTCATTATTTAGTACATGCCTTAATCGACTAGGCAAAAGACTCATGATTGAGTTGAAAATCGATATGTAGATTGTTTATAGATTGAATTACACATTAGTAAGTATATGTTTAGAAAAGGACCTCTAAGCTATTGAAATTACATATTTGTCCATGAAAGTTGTAAAAGTTTAAAAATTGGTCCTAAATTGGTAATCATAGCTTCGTATCGAATTACTACCATCGTCATACTGTATAATATCGTATTGTGTCATCAATAAATATAACATCACCTTTGAATCACTGATTTACCGATTATTGATTAAAAGTATTACACTGATCATTGTACCGAACATCAGTAACATACTCCGACCCAATTCTCTACCAAGCCGAGACGGGGGTGTTATAGGTACGATCGTTTTATTCCTTGTCCATGGCATGGAAATTAGCAGGAAATACAAATCCATTGACTTGTACTAAAACGTCCTCCAAAACTCCCATGGGGTAGACATTTGATTGGTCGGCAAGTTGTATAGTAACGCATGTACTCTTAAGAGGATCCATTTTGTTAGCAGAATAAATAGAATAAGGCACAACATTAATGGATGCTCCTAAATCTAACATGACCTTTTTTGGGTAATTTCTTTTGAAGCACTACAGATATATTCTCATCCATTCTTATCTTTTTCATTTACTTTCAACTTCCTTTTGTTTGTGCACAATTCTGAAGCACAATCCTGAGATGTTCTTCATGGGAAGCTGAGTCTTTAGAGTAGATCAGAATGTCATCCATAAAGACAACCACAAACTTATCGATATAGGGTTCGAATACACGATTCATCAGGATCATGAAGGCTGCAGGTGCATTCGTGAGCCCAAAAGGCATCACCAGAAATTCACAATGACCATATCTAGTTCGAAAGGTAGTCTTTGGAACATTAGACTCTTTCACCAACATTTGGTAGTATCCGGACTGAAGATATATCTTGGAAAAGACTGAAGCATCCTTCAACTGATCAAAGAGGTCATCTCTCCTTGGAAGTGGGTACTTGTTCTTGATCGTCACTTTATTCAATTGACGATAGTCAATGCATAGACGCATCGATCCATCCTTCTTTTTGACGAATAAAACCGGTGCTCCCAGGGTGAGGAACTCAGTCAGATGAATCCCTTATCTCAAAGGTCTTGAATTTGAGCTTTTAACTTCTTTAACTCCACTAGAGCCATTCTATACGGAGTAGTGGAGACCAGAGTAGTTCCAGGTTGCACTTCTATCACGAATTCTACTTCACGGGTGGGAGGGAGTCCCATAAGTTCATCGAGAAACACATCAGGAAATTCCTTCACCACGGGCACGTCTTTGATTTTCAATTTTTCCTTAGACTCCATGGCATACATGAGACTCTTTTTAGGCCAGGGTTCAGACTTCATCAAGGTTATGCTCTCCTTACCGAGTCCATGGAGATATAATTTATTCTTTAGAATGAGATCAAACTCATGGAAGAGAAAAGCCATCAAGTTGAGACAAGTATCTCGAAAGCAACATGTTCACATTATAGAACATACTTTTCAATCAAGGGTTCACTAATAAAGGAATGTGTGGAGCCTGGATCTATCAAAGCATAAACAAGTTCAGAACATAACTCCACTATACCTGTATTCACATCAGGATCATCCTCTTGCTCGCGACCTCGAACGTGGTACATTTGGGTTGAAGTCTGCGGGTCACTATCTCCTCTCCCTTTATTAGGATTGTTCTGAGAAGCTACAGACGCAGGAGCATGCAGATTCTGTGGGCACTGCAGGATAAAGTGGCCAAACTCTCCACAAAGATAGCAGGAACATGATTGCCTACGACACTGCCCTGGGTGCTTCTTCTGGCAAAAGTTGCATAAATGAATCTGAGAGCCCTTTGCAGAACCACATGTGCTATCCACTATTGCAGTACGGGTAATGGATGTTCCTGCAGACTAGAAATATGGTACGCAACCAGATCGAGGTAGCTGCTGGTAAGTAACAGACTTATGGTCCCACTGTCTCCCATTCTTTTAAGACGTAGGTGGCTTGGAGTCGTCACAAAATCTCTTGTCATGTCGGGCCTGGTTCCCCTTTCTTCTTTCGGAAGCTTTTTGTAAGGCTTCTGTTGTAATGGCCCAGTTGATGAGAGCCTGAATGTCCTCAATCTCCAGTGCAACGAAGAGAGGACGTAGTTCGTCACAAAGATCGTCTATGAACATTTGACACTTTCTCTTTCTCTGTACGGATGATTTCAGTGTCGTATCTTGCATACTTGCATAAATCATGGATGTATTGCTCCATGGTTCTTCCTCCTTGTCTTAGATGGAGGAACTTCTTGTGCCTTTCCGCAACGTAATGCTCACTAATGTATTTCTTGTGAAACTCCTGAAGAAAGAAGTCCCACGTGACACGGTGTTTAGGAACAATAAGGGTCACTGTATCCCACCAACTTTGGGCCTCTTCATCTATCAGGGCCAGGGCACACTCAATCTTATGCTCATCAGGACACTTCATTTGCTTACTCAGCATTTTCAGATTGTTCTCCAGCCAGTATTTCGTGATCTCAAGGTTATTCAGGTCCTGGCCGGTGAATGTGTAAACAAGATACTGCTTGAGCTTATTAACAGAGGCTCTCGAAGCAAGAAAATAAGCTTTAGCAGGCGAAGGATGTGATTATTGTCAGATAGACACCACTACTTGCTTGATCATGTCCGCCATAGACATAAGGTACTCCTGCTGAGCGGGATGCATAGACGGAGGATAAGGTGGATCATTTTGTCCTACTTGTTCAGGCCCTAGTCCTGGCCTCATATTATCCCCCCGAGTAGAGGAGGAGTCAGGATTGGGCTCGTTTATAGCACGCCTATCAGCAAGTGCTGTCATTTTTAGATCTATTCAGATAGAAAATTGAATTGTGTAAGCTACAAGTCACATATAACATATTCAAATAACTCCTAAGTGGCATATCCTGACACAAACTCATAACGAATGCCTGTTTAGTCCTAGAACCGACTAAACCTAGGCTCTAATACCATAATTGTAACACCCCTTCCCGATCCTGTATAGAACCGGGTCGAAGAGTGTCGTCGGAAGACAGAATCGGAGGTCGAAATCAAAATTGGGGCTAATTTAAAATTTTCAAATTAAAAAGGGGCTAAATTACAAACGGTACAATTTAACAACCCTAATCTGAATTTTTTATTACCAACTTGTAATTAGACTCACCAATTATTAATCTGTGAAGTTTCCTAGTTACGGGATATCTTTAACCTATCCATTCTGGCTACAAAATTTTTAGTGACTAATTTGTAATCTTTTAAAACTATTTTCTTGAGCCTTTTAGCGAAATTAACTGACTTCGTACTGATACACTATAGGCCGTATCGGTACGATATGTTGATTTTCATAATTTCTAGGTTCAAGGTCAACGACCCCGTATCGATACGTCTATGTCTGTACCGATACACTTTGACTTGGGTTGACTCGTTTCGGTACGCCTAAGGTATCGATACTTCCTGCTTCATCAATGAACAAATATGCAAGGTCGTATCGGTACAGGCTTCCCCGTATCGATACGCCTGGCTTGTAATGACAGATTTCATCTAGTTTTTATCTAATTTAACCCCCAAATGTTGTCCAATTAATACCAAATTTTACTAGCAAGCCTAAAAATCACAATTCTAATAGCATGTCAAATTTTAGGACATTCTAAATCCATTTACCTAGTTTTCTCTTTAGGCTCATTTTAACAACTTGACCATTTCCAAAACTTACCACTTTATGCATATAACTCTAGATCATTATAGGTCTATTACACAACCATGAAAATACTCGTACAAAACATGTTTAAAGCATATGACACACTTCTAGGAGTTCAAGATAGAGAGTAAGCATACATATAGCTAAGGAGAGTGACTTGCAACCGTAACAACACGATCGTAGCTCGGGATCACTTAAAGTCCTGAAAATGCATGAGACACACATGTTAGGCTTACATAGCCTAGTGAGGTAGTTATAACGAATACAATGATTAATCAATATTATGCATGACATGTTGATCAAGTAATCTACATAGGCATAGTTCCATGTGCACAATTTCATACTTATTTCACATATTCACATACTTTCATATTTTCATATCAAAGTTCATAAACACATAGAATTTCCATTAGGTACCATTGGATACACGGATTCCCCTGTACACCAATACATATAACGGAGAGTGGGCCATAGCCCTCGAGCCATAGCTATGGAGATATATCCTTTACACAACCGACCTTATTTCTCCCACATATAGGCTGTAGCCCTGGACCGTAGTCCTCCCTTACTTAACTGAGCTCAATAACCCTATGGCATGCCAATTGTATCCAATGTCCATAATTACACAAATTCACATAGTCCATATATATATTTTTCAAATTATATCATATCAAATATCAAAATGAGCCTTAGCTCCATATCACATATCATATTCATATCGAATCCATGAACCACATACTTTTTATATCATAACCGCATTTCCACATATCAAAATAGTACAAAGTACTTTCCAGATTTGTCAATCAAATCCAACATAGTAGCTCTACGTGAGCCTTTGATCTAATGCAACATAATCACAAATAATGCAAAGGGGATGGTAACATGCCTATCCCTTGACACAACTACACTCACCTTATGGTACGAAGGCTTCTAGGATTCTCGAATTGTGATTCCTTTGTTCCTAGCTTTGATTGGGGTCGATGGATTGTTTTCCTCCTTGTTTTAAGCTACGAAAACAATATGAATCATTATAACCAAATTGACAATATAGCTTAGTCCTAGCTTAGGATTTCGAATCGAAATTAAACTCCCATCTTACATAGAATTCGATAATCAAATGAGGGCTTTGCCTTACCCGATAGATAGCTTTACGATAGTACTTTCAATTTAAAGAAAATATGAGTTTAGGGTGGGCAAAAGGAGAGGTGTGTGCTTAAGAGCTCAAGGTTGAAGACATCAATGGTGATGCTTGCTTGAGGAAGACAAGGTATGGTGGTTTAGCCTTCGGGAGGAATATGAACAAATGGATGAAGCCTATGCCTTTGTTTAATTTAAAACAAAAGACTCTAATCATTTCTTCACCTATCCGATAGCCAATAGGAACCTTTCCTCCAACAAAGGGTTTCCTAAGCCCAAGGGTTGCAACTTCCTAAGATAGCTTTGACCTCATTGATTTATGAATTCTGATGATTTCACGTGGGTTTAGGCAAGCATAGAGGTGACTCACCACCTTACATCACTTCCTTATCAAAACGACATCAGATTTGCTCAAAATAGAGGACTCGTATCGATACGCTTCTACCCGTATCTATACACCCTTGCTAAAATCAGGAAGTTTGTTATTGTTAGTTAGGCCGTATCGATACTCATATGGACGTATCGATACGACTAGCTTAGATTTGCATTTTGGGCTTCGAATTTCATACAAGGAGTCCATTTACTCACATAGGGCCAAAATGTAAGTCCATTACAACAAGAGAGGTACAAAAGTCAATCTTTTACAAACATTATTACGTCGGTTTCAAAATTTCTGATCACCAAAGCCTAATTTCAACTAGGTCGGTTTTCAGGATGTGAAATGTGTTATAAATAATCTTCCAAGCAGAATATCAAATGAATTATTGGAGTGATCGTTCTCCATGTCAATGATGTAAAAATCCACTGGAAATATCAATTCATTTACCTTTACCAGAAAAATTGCCAGGACTCCTTCCAAGTAAACGGATGATCTATCAACTAACTAAATCACCACTCATGTGTCTTTTAAAGGACTAATGTTTAGTAATTTAAAAATAGAAAAAGGGCATAACATTTATCGATGCACCAAGATCACACATAGTTCTTTTAATGCCTACATTGATTATTTTACATGGAATAACAAACATACCCTGATCCTTATATTTAGATAGAATTTTTGTTTGAAGGATTGCATAAACATTCTCACCTAAATTTACCTTTTTATTCTCGGAGAGTCTCTTTTTTTGTACAAAGGTCTTTCAGAAATCTCGCATACCTCAACACTTGTTTAATTGCATCTAGCAATGGTATTTTTATCTAGATTTTTTGGGATACGTCTAAAATCTCATTTTCTTCGCTTTCTTTACTGTGCTTGGCATGCTTTCTTTGAAATGGAAGAGGCACACGCATTATGCTGCGGGTTTTGTTTTGTTTGAGATGACAGCTTTTATTGGGACTCCAAACGACTTATCGTTAGCGCAAGTTGACTAATCTATTTGTTGAGTTCTTGAATGTGAGCCTCGGTCTTTTGTTGGAACTTTTCTATGTTAATTGTCAGCCTTTCTACTATGGTCTATAGAAATGACTTTTGCGGTTGGTACTGTTCTGGCATGGGCAGCCTTGGTTGATATGGTTGATTAAACTAAGCATTCGACCCATAGCTAAGGTTTGGATGGTCCCTCCATCCGACATTATAAGTATTTGCATTGGGGTTATTTCCCCTTTATGGAGGGCTTGTAAAATTTCCAACGGCATTTACATGTTCCGAAGTATCCCCTTGTAGCATTGGACATGAATCATTTAAATGGTCGAGTATAGTGCAGGTTCCACATAGGCAGGCCAAACTAGTTCTTCTTACAAGCATATTTTGAACTAAATAAGTAGTTTTATTGATTTTAGCTTATGAGGAAAGAGTACTTATCTCATGAACTCGTTTTGTGGGTTTGGTCGGTCTAAACCATTAAGCGTTTGTAGCCATCGCTGAAATAAACTCTTCAGCCCTTTGAAAAGTCATGTTAACTAGCATTCCTTCACTCGCCGCATCGATCATGTTCATTTCCATTGGAAGTAGTACTGCAAGAGAGATTATTTCGTCAAACTGTTTTGTAGACAGCTCGCACACAACTTTTTTTAGCACTCGGTGCTCGTACAATGATTCACTCCCATTTTCTCGAATGCCCAAAATGCTTCTCCTTAGTTCAGATGCTCTAGCCCCATGGAAGAACTTGTCAAGAAATAAATGTGCATGTCAACACATGTATCCATCTACCATGCAATAAATAAAATATCCATTCTCTTGATGAATCAACTAAAGAAAAGGGAATGCATGAGTTTAATTTGATTATCGAAAACTCCCTAAGGTTTCATACTTAGGCAGACCATGAAACTCTTTAAGATGTTTATGTGGATTTTTATTTTGCAAATCATGGAAGGTAGGAAAAAGATTGATTAGTCTCGTTTTAAGCTTGAACGGTGTTCCCTAGTTGGAAACAATATGCAAAAAGGTTGCTGCTAGTTAGGTGTTGCAACAACAAGCATCAAGTTGCCAAGTAATTTTTTCGGTCATGTTTTCCTCTTGGTATTCAAATGAGAATATATCTTTGGAGTCAAAAGTCCTCTCTTCAAAGTCAGGTTGTGGTCATCTTCTACATTGAATGATTTATCTCTGTAATCTTCGAGGTAGCTTTTCCATTTTTGGTTCGTACTTGAATTCTGGGGGTAACGACCTAGTCAAAGATACAAACAAAAAAATATTAGTAATTTTATTCGCAGTTCCTAGCAACTATGCCAATTTGCCAAGGTGTCGAATTCGTTAAATAAAATACTCCTAATCTTTAATAAATGATAAATGTAGTATAGAGAAATAGAGTCAATCTAGAGGAACTAAGAAAATTGACAACATCGTTTCCTAGTTTGATTCAACTACAAAATAAATAAAATGGGGGTTCAAAATAAATGAATATAATAAAGTAAAGATGAAAAATAAACAAAATGAAATGTAAATAAATAAATAAGGAATTCATATGTGGAATTTCTTAGCCTTAGGCTTTGCTAGCTTCAATTTTGATCGATCGTCGAAATTAATTTTTCCTTCTCGATAATACGCTGGTTACATGCCACAAGGAACAACCCCCGCAGCTAACCCTTCTCTTAATTAACTGTCTCTGGAATAACCCAAAAATTTGAACCGTGTCAAATTATCTAACCACATCAACTGCCATTTGGATTGTGATAGCTTTGAGTTATAGATGTGCCCAATTCGAGTTAACAATATCCCGCGCACGAGTATTGAACCTTATCTTGATTCCCCTTTGCGGACCCCAGCTAAGTTTGTTCATAGGAAGCTGAATCATGACAAACTGAATCGACTTCCAAAGTGCGAGCCAAAACAACTTGAAAGCCAACGACATCTTTTTGAGTTGAAGATGTTTTAATTTTTAAAGGAATGGCTGATTGACAGTCCTGGTTTTCCCAAAGAAACGAAGAATACTATCTCAAGGGTGTGAACCACAAAACTTAACTCTCACGATCAAATAATGAGTCGTTGCAACACTTAGGCTAATTTTGGTGTTTAGCTAAGCATGGTTTGGATCATAGTTAGCATTTTTCATGAAAGAAAATAACAGAAGAAAATAAAAATAGAAAAGAAAATAGGAACTTCAATTAATGAAACAATGAAAATATTCAAATCCAATCTACCTAGAATGCTGAACCTAATGGGGTATTGTAGGGAAACGCCGCTACACCCCATGGCACATCGAAAAAGTTATCCAACGAATTCCACCAGTGATCTATGTACGAGGAACGGATCTAGGGTGAAAAGGGATGCGACATTACCTTAATTAAATCTAATAACTACAGCGACGTAGGAGAATCCAATTCCTTTAGCACGATGTCAAATCATAGTCGTCACAACATTCTAACCACTACACAGTCCACATGAATGAAACGAACAATATTTTACTTCTCTAACTATTAGAGAGGTTTTTAGCAATATGCATATGTTTGGCTGCTAGACCTTATGCCTTTATATAGCATTCAAAAACCTAATCCTGCTTAAATTCCGTTTTATTAAATATACAAAATATTTAACAGAATATAATTAAATATGTAGAATCTAATTCTACTTTAATTTGGTTTCTTTAGGGATATATATATTTTAAGAGTGTTTGACAATTACAATAATTATCTAGTATTAAATATATGTAAATGGAATTATCTATATAATTACAATAATTGTAGTAATTTTGGTTTTTTAGTAAAATCAAATATTTAACTAATTTTGTGTACAACAAGTTTGCACATATGCTATATAGTCAATATATGTTTGTTTCAATCATAGGGTGTGACCCTTGTAGGTTCATGTAACATTAGCAGTAATATCTAGAACAATTCTAATATTACAAACAATGAGTGACATCTAGCAATACATTATTAGTACCTAAGTTACAAGAAGTCCCGGTTCGACATAACCTCTTCGTGATTAACTCTTTTTATGTATTACATCCTTTTGTCCTTTTATCTAGATTAGACACAAGTCATTGAATAGTCACCCTTGTATAGTCCATATAATATTTCTTGATATCTTGATCCTGGCCATGCATTTCTAGTCTCACGCAATCAAGTGGCCTATGATATTACTCCTATTATTTAGGAGGGACAAATCTTATCTTGATCAACCATATCCCTTTATATAGATTATGACATATCCAATATCATTCTTTATAGTGTAGTCAGTTATGCCACACATTTGACTGTAACAAAACATGTCACTCACAATGTTGAAATAATGATGATCTCAAGTCTTAGGATCATACATGTTGTTATCACTATGAGCAATGTTGTGACTATCACATAATAATCCAAGTAACATGCTTATAGTGGGTCAGCCGAATATGTCATTCTCTAACACATACTTATGTATTGATTTTGACATCTCCATGTCGATGACAACACTTTGTCATCAATCAACTAGATATAGTCTTAATGCATTATTGTTGTCCATGCCCACAATATTACTCGGCCAAAGACATTTAAGAATAACCATATTATTCTAAGAACTTTATTATAATTCAGTTTATTTATATATACACATAATAATGACTGAAATAACAATAATAATTGCTTTATATTAATAAATAAGATAAAATTAAGTATGTCTTTTACAATCATCTTAAGATTGGTCTTTGGGCATATTCCAACAATCTCCCACTAGCACTAAGACCAATCACTCTTGTATCTAATACAAAGAGACTTAGTGTGAGGACCATGCTTCTGCTACGTTAGAGGCTTTGTCAGTGGATTGGTGATATTATCATCCGTTGGTACTCTGCATATTTCTACATCCCGACAGTTAATAATATCTTGAATAAGAAGGTAACGCCTAAGTATGTGCTTGGATTACTGGTGAGATCTAGGTTCTTTTGCTTGTGCAATGGCTCCGTTGTTATCACAGTGTAGATCTATAGCATTTGATATGCTAGTGTCATGGACCTTATAGGAAGTCCTAACTCGAGTTGAACTTTACCATTGAATATAGGGGGCTAGAAATAGAGGCTTACCCCCACCTCATTAAGCACTTTTTGTAACACCCCCTTCCCGGTCCGGTAGAGAAGCGGGTCAAAAAGCGTTATCGAAAAACAAATTCATAATTTTAGAGACGGACTTAGGGTTCGGGCCTCATTTGAAAGGTCTTATTAATCATTCATAGGACTTAACGAACTTATTTGTTGCTCTCGGATATTGTTAACCTATTCAATTGGACTGTATAGTTATTAGTGACCAATTTGCAAACTGCCTAAAACTTCTTTTTACTCTTTATAACATAATTAACTAACACCGTATCGATACCCTAAGGGGCCATATCGATACACTAAGCCTAATTTTAGATTTCCAGATTCAAAGGACGTTAAGCCTGTATCGATACAGCTAAGCCCGTGTCGATATCAGTTGACTGCGTTGACCCCGTACCGATACGCTAAAAGACCGTATCGATACCATTTTCAAACCAAATTCCAGTAACCAAAATTTGTACCAATATACCCAGCCGTATCGATACGCCCGGTTTGTCCAATGTTGACCAGACCATTTATGCAAGGGACGTATCGATATGCCATCACCCGTATCGATACCCCTTTACTTGTAATGACAGATTTTTAATGGTTTTTATTCAATTTAACCTGGAAATTCATATCCAAATGCAATGAAACTTTACTAGTAAGTTTTAAACATTACAAACTACTAGCATGCCAAATTTCATGTTAATCCAAACTCATTTACTAAGTTTTCACCTTTTAGGGCCAAATATGCAACATTAACCATTCATAGTCACTTTTAAAAGTCATTTAGGGCCACTCAGTCTTATACAAAACATAGATAACGTTTATACATCAAAAGAGTCATACGTGACTAGTTTAACTACTTTGCCACCATTCTAGGAGTTCATAAGGACAAAACACATTACTTTAAGCTTGAGGTGACTTGTCGATCTTCCAACTAATCCCGATCTCGAACCGATAACTTCCTTAACCTGAAATGTGGAGGATGAATGCATTAGACATACATAGTCTAAGTGAGGTAGCCATAAACCATGAATGAGTATGATGTGCAACTTTCTATGTTCCAATGACAAATCTAATCATGCTAACATGAGGCATATAATCAACATAACATAATATTATGCTCTACATGTAAAATAGCATCAACAATTGTCATAATGGCAATCATCATCAGCATATCAATAGTTCCAAATCAATGATCAATAGAAATAATCAATAATTTCCCTTGATCACATAACAATATATATTTAAGTCGAAATCATATTTCCACACAACAATTACAAATCATATAAACATATCATTCCCCTTGGACAATGGAACAAGTGGATACACGGATTTCTCTCTACACCATACATATATCGAAAAATAGGCCATAGCCACATATAACGGAAAATAGGCCGTAGCCTTGAGCCGTAGCTCCGGATAGGTCCCTTACACAGTCCATCCTTATCTCTCCCACATATAGGTCGTAGCCCTGGACCGTAGTCTATTCCCTTACTTATACGAGCTCAAATAACCCTACGACATGCCAAATGTATCCAAAACTCACAAATGTCCGAGGTTACACATATCTCATTATATTACTTACCTTTGTGCCCGTAGGCCATGACGTATCGAAATCGGAATTGAGCCTTATCTCTATATCATATCATAGCATGATCATATCATATCATATCATAATCATAACAGATCGAATATCACACATGTACTCATAGTCATATCAAAGTAATGTAAGGACTTACCATGCTTACCGTTAGAGTTCACAAATGCATGCTCTACTTGAGCATCATAACACAAAACAAATGCAACGAGATGGCTTCGTGCCAATCCCTTGACACGACTACACTAACCTTGATATTAAGGCTCTCAGATAACGATTCCTTTATTCCTAACTTGTCTTGAAGACGATGGATTAGCTTCCTCCAATTCTTGAGCTATGGAAAATAATAGGAAAGTGTTATAATCAATATAACATCATCTATACTTATTTCGAAGCTTAGAATAGTCATTAGCTATTCAATAAACTCTTAGATTAAGAACTTGGAGGACAATGACTTAACTTTAGAGACCACAACTTGAAATTGGACCTTTGAAAGCTAACAAAATCAACAATAAACATAGGGATTTTACTTACCCAATCGATAGCTACGGATTGACGTTTTTAAAACAAGAAAAGTTTAAGCTTAAAGGGTTCAAAGGGAGAGGTGTGTGCTTGCTTGGTGGAGAAGATAACAATGGTGGTGCTTGCTTAAGGGTTAAAGATGAAGATGACAAACAAATGGGATTTTGGGTTCTCGGTTGAAACAAACAATGACGAAAACTCCTCCACTCACTCTTAAAGGCAATCAAAAAATTTATTAATTAATCCTTGCCTCCCAAACTAGCCAATGAAAAGGTTTCCCCCCTAAGGGTTTTCCTACCTTAATCATTCACTTTCTTTTCATTCCTTTTTAACAATTCAAGGCAATTGATGGCTTTAACCATCTTTTCTGATTATTTCTCACGTGGGTTGGCAACCTAGCAGGTGAGTCATCACCCGAAATTCTCTTTTATTTCAATTACCCTTTAATCAAATTTTAGACGAGGTACCATACCGATACCCTCGTAACTGTATCGATACGATTAACCTTAGGTAGTTAAAACTGTTGATCCGTATCGATACGCCTCTAGCTGTATTGATACGTGTAGTCCAAGTTCGGTAAGTTAGTTAGGACCGTACCGATACATGTCCCACTATATCGATACGCCTAGCAAATTTTTAGTGTTTTAAGCATTTCAATAAGGTCCCTAGCTAATCCTTAGACTCAACAAATTCAAGTTTTCGAGTTGGAATTTCTGTTCGCCGAAATCTGATTCTGACTAGACCAATTTTTGGGATGTTACAATCCCCCCTTAAGAAATATTTGTCCTCGAATTTTTACCTGAATTGGTATGAGGACCATTCCTTTGTTCCCTGGCTCTCATGTGGTACATATGGGCGGGAGCTTTAGGCTTAGGTTGGTACGACGCCTTTGATGGTCCATTGGGCTTTCCATAAAAACTTTATTTTGCTCCTTTACTTCGAAAGGATTGAGCAAGGTACAATGGGTCAGCCAATATAGAAGTAGGGTTCCTAGGACAGTCATTGATAAGATGTAGCATTTTACCTCAAAAAAGCATGCCCTAGACTTCTTGCGACATTTCCCTTTAGAATGACTACGACGGTAATAATCACAGATTGGCAGCTTTGTTTCTTGCTTAGAGTCACCATGGCTATTATTGGGATAACCACTAGGAAGGGACTGGGTCATAGCTTGGTTAGAGTTAATCATTCTATATACAAAAAGATCAGATTAGCTGCCAAGTCATATTATACAATAAAATAACTCCTAAGTGGAAAAGTAACACAATAATCAATTCAACAAATTGCTTAGGCTTAGTCCAGAACCGACTAAACTCTAGCTCTAATACCACAATTGTAACACCTCCTTCTCAGTCCGGTAGAGAACTAGGTCAGAAAGTGTTCTAAAAAACAAATTCAAAATTTTAGAGACGAACTCGGGGTTCGAGACTCATTCGAAAGGTCTTATTAATCATTCTTAGGACTTAACAAACTTATTCGTTACTAATCTGATAAAAAATTTGAGGCAATTTAAACTTTTTAAACTAAAAGGACTAAATTGTAAAGTTTACAAATTTACGATCCTAATCCGAATTCTTTGTTACAAACTTGTAATTAAACATACCAGTTATTAATCTGTGAAATTTTGTTACTATTGGATATCATTTACCTATTCAATTAAGCTATATGAGTTTAGTGACTATTTTGTAAACTGTCCAAAACTTTTCTTTATTCTTTATAACAAAATTAACTAACACCGTATTGATACCTTAAGGGTTGTATTGATACGCTATACCTCATTTTTGGATTTCCATATTCGAAGGACGTCAACCCTGTATCGATACAGCTAAGCCCGTATCGATACGAGTTGACTGCGTTGACCTCGTATCGATACTCTATAAGACCGTATCGATACCATTTTTCAACCCAAATTCCAATGATCAATTTTCGTACTGATATGCCTTAGTCGTATCGATACGCTCTATCTCTTAAGCAAAATTATGCCTGACCGTATCGATACGCCATCACCCGTACCAATACGCCTTGACCTATAATGATAGATTTTTTCTGGTTTTTATTCGGTTTACCCATCCCGACGATATTCAAAATTTACCAATAACTTTAAAAACAGTAATTCTAATAGCATGTCAAATTTTAGGGCGATTGGAATCCATTTACTATGATTTTACCAATTAGGGCCTATAAGCTTATTTTAGTCTATTTGGCCATTTCCAAAAACATGCCATTATACTCGTACCACACCTAGTTACTATTAGGCTTACACAACCACATCAAGATAAGTGATTACGACACATCTAAACCTTATGTCACCTTACTAGGAGTTCAGAAACAAAAGTAAACATGCATATAGCTTACGGAAGTGACTTGTAACCGGGATATTACACGATTGGAGCTTGAAAAATCTAAAGACGGTAAAATGCATGAGACACACATATGTTAGTCTTACATAGCCTAGTGAGGTAGTCATAACAACATAAGCAATAACAATATGTAAATGGCATGCTATGAACATGAATGGCATATTGGCATACTTAACTATCATAATCACATTCTTTAAATCGCAAGGTCTCGTGCTTAGGCCATTAATCATAATTACACATAATCATAATGAAGCTTATGCACATTTAAATTCCCTTAGACTGTAACCGAAAGTATGCCATTAGTTAGATTACTAAGTTAATCTATTTAAAGTGTCACTAGATTAATTTATCTGGTGAATTGATGATTGAATAAATATAAATGTTGATTTAGAGACTTGCTATAGATTGACTTTCGGTTAAAATTGTTACAAATAAATCACTTATATGAATAATAAGTGAATTGGGACTCAACTTGGAGTCAAGAAGAATAGAATGCAATAATTAATGATTAAAATCGAAAGTCTAAAACGAAGGCTAACTAGTATTATAAAGTCAAATTGTATACCTTGAAAAATATGTTTCTTGCATGTAAATTTAGCTTAAACTTGAGGATGTTTATACATGTCACCATGTGTAGGAGACATGTGGAAGGGGAGGATGACACATGGTTAAGGGAAATTTTGATGAGTGAACAATGTTGTCATCTTCCTCATTTCTCCCTTTCCCCTCCATAACCAAAACCCAAAAATGTTAAGAGAGAAAGTGAAGGTTTTGCCATGGGATTAAGAATTGAAGCTTGATTAAAGTCTTTCTTGGAGTCATTGTTTGAGTAGCTTGAAGAAAAGAGTAAGAATTCTCTTCTTTTCTTTGATCAAAGATCTAAATTGTGAATTGGATTATGATGTCTCTATGTGTTTTGTAACTATTAGATTTCTGGAAAAATAAACTCATTCTAGACATCCTCTTGATTATTTCGAATGGTGTGCATGTCCAATTACCATGTTTTTGTGAACTTGTGATGTAGGTCAAGATGTTAAGTTGTATGAACTGAAATCTTAAAGTTGTCGAGACAGATTGAGTGAGTAAATGGGTCATTTTGGATTATAAACTGGTGTCTAAATTGAATGTAGTCACATTGATATCCAAATATCTAATTTGGGTCTGTTTTATGAATGTTTAAAGGGCTGATTTAGTGAGTGGAAACCAGGAGAGGTCAAAATTGGTTTTTAAAACTGTTTTAAACATCTGCATTAGCAGTAAATTTAAAAATCCATTAAAAATTGTACAAGTGGAATCAAAAGTTATAATTTTTATGGCTAGAAAGGTAATTGAGCCAGCTTTCTAACGGTGTAAACAGTTCAAAATTTGAATGAACGGAATGAAAGATATGAATTTTTAACCAAATAAGGAGCAGTCTGCCCGGCAGCAGCAGTTTATGTGTTTTGAAAAGAAAAACTGTATTTACTCAAAATAAATTAGGTATCTTGCCATATATGGTTAAAAAGTCTGTAAGTCTAGTTTTTAACGGTGCAAGCGGATTAATTTTATGACATACGGATTAAAATCTGAAATTGATGTAGTAAGGGCAGTGCGGCTGCCCGGTAGCAGTTTTGATGTATTTAAATATGTTAATACGTAAGCTACCATGTTGAGATTGAATGTACAAGATATTGGACAATTTTGATGTATTTAAATGGGTTAATATGTAAGCTGCCATGTTGAGATTGAATGTACATGATATTGGACAGTTTTGATGTATTTAAATGTGTTAATATGTAAGCTGCCATGTTTAGTTTGAATGTACATGATATTGGACAGTTTTGATGTATTTAAATGTGTTAATAAGTAAGCTGCCATGTTGAGATTGTATGTACATGTAATTGGACAGATTTGAATGATACAATGTGTGTAAGTGTGAACTGCTTTGTTTAAAATGTTTGTGTGCTTAATTGGACAAATCTGAGTGATTAGGTGTGAAAGAGTATAAGCTGTCTTGTTTGAAGAATGGGTGAAAGGTTGAATTGATACTAATGCGTAGTTATATTCTTGTTACTCTTAGACCAAGAAGAATCTAGGAAGGAATTGGATAAGTAGCAAGTTTGGTTAAGGATTAGGGTATCCTGTAACTTCAGGATAAGAGGTAAGTGTAGTTTAAAATCTCGGGATAGATGGAAACTACCTCGAGCACCTTTAGTTGCTTGATATACATTGTTTGTTGTTAAATTGAAATGATGCTGTGCGTATAAGCTTGGATTTGAGGTAAGTACTTTTATGAAAGTACTTGACAATATGAAATGCTTGATGTAAGCTTGATAAATGTTTGATATATATATATATATATATATATATATATATATATATATATATATATATATATATATGAGATCCTATGTACTGGATATGAAAAGTTACCAAATTTGTTTGGAAAGCATATGAACTTGAATTTAGGCTTGTCTATACTATAAACAATATGTGATATGAAATGCTCGTTCGGAAGCTACATATGATTGAAAATATTTGATATTTTATGAAATAAGCCTTGGTGGCAATGTTGTTAAGATAAGATAAATGTTAAAGACTTGGTCTTGAGTCGGTCTTAGGTATAGTTGGCATGCCATAGAGTCTATAGAGCTCCCTGATAGAATGGACTTCGGTCCCCTGTTTGGACTACGGTCCCTTGTTTGGTACTTTGAGTACCCTTGTTTGACAACAGACGTTATAAGATTCGTGTACCTAGACAGATATTTGATTCTCAAGGCTATGATAAAAGATAATAAGGGATTGTGCTTATCAAATTAAGAAGTAACTTAACATCTTATATACTATAAAGGGGATAACTTTTATGTCAAGTAACCTATGTTTGTACATGATATGTTTTTATATATCCTAATTCAAATGCCCAATGTTGCATACAAAAAATGTGATAATGCTGCCCAATTATGTGTGTTTGAAAATAGGCGTCAAAGTTGTCCAGTTCTGTATATACATGTGTTGCTGCCCTAATTAACATGAACATGTTTTAAAGGACTCTTTTGGCATGTTAAATAAAGATAGTGGATTGTTCTTATAGGTTGAATGTATACATGAATTACATGGACTGTTTTGGCATGTTAAATAAAGATAGTGGACTGTTCTGATAGGTTGAATGTATACATGAATTACATGGACTGTTTTGGCATGTTAAATAAAGATAGTGGATTGTTCTGATAGGTTGAATGTATACATGAATTACATGGATTGTTTTGGCATGTTAAATAAAGATACTGGACTATTTTGATAGGTTGAATGTATACATGAATTACATGGACTGTTTTGGTAGAAATGAATATGTCTTGGAGTGTTCTGAAAATATATGAGTACTTCACAAAAATGACTTAATATGTTTAAAGTCTTATGTGCCAAGAATCATGATTGTTCCTATTCTAGATTAATAGCTTATAAGTCATGTAACGTTGTTAACAAAATACTAAGTAAAATAACTTGTGTGACAAGTATCATTTATATGATGTAAATTATAATTTGTTTGAATAGAAAGGCATTGAGATGTTGTGAATGGATAATGTAACATGTAAGTTGGTGACTTGTGTAATAAGCAATGCCTTATGTATTGTATTTAAGTAGGTAACTTATGTGACTAAAGTACTTTACCTCATGACAAGTCATTGTTGCTTAATCTTTGATTTACTTTGGTAAATGATTAATAATATAACGTATAATGTTAACGCATACTTTAAATCATGTCCGGTACCTTACTAAGCATCTACTTACCCTATTTCCTCCGTTATATTTCAGGGTAAATGAGCTTTTAGTATTTCCCTGAATCTGGACGTGATCATACGAATCCAATGTATGATTTGAATATTATTCTTAGAACTCCTAGATGGTGGCACATAGTTTGTTAGGAATGAATTATGCATTACAAACCATATTGATTTCATATGTTATAAGTCTCACGAGTGTTCAAGGTTTTGTAATGGGCCTATAATTATTCGTTAATTGCTTGATATATGATTTGTATGCTTGGTATGATCGTATGGATGATTAAATATTTACTTGTGATCTAAGATGCTAGACCACCTTGATGACATGCTTGTATGAGGACTAATGCATATATGTCTATTAGATGAATAAGTGGTCGAATGGTTAAGTTGATAATTAAATCAAACAATTGGTAAGTAAGTCAATGATCTAGTGCAAAGCAATGTTAATGTCTAAGATCAAAATATGTTTGAATTGAGTAGTGGTGTGTGAATTAAGCATATTGCACCTTATAAGTTTTATGGTTTAAAGCAAAAAGAATCTTATGTGGCCGTAAACCTGTGTTAACAATGTGATCTCAATGTGTACATATATATGCTTAAACCGAATGTATATGTGAATGTATAGGTGTGTATATGTTTCATTAAATATGATAAGATCCTATATGTTAAATAATTTATATTCTTGGTCTATGTGTTGGTCTCTTACATGCCAAGTAACCTATATTCATGACCTGACAAGTTAAGTTAGTATCTTGTGTGATAAGTTAACTATATATGTCACAATAAATTTGATAACTTGGAAATTTGAACCTTTCTTGACCTGGATAAAAAGTTTAAATTTTCCCTGATTTTCTAGTTACTCCTCGTTGAGTAGTAACTACTTGTCGCATGTTTGTCCGAATTTTTGTTCCCTAACACTACCTAATTTGGTTTACTCCTAAGCCGGGTTTGGGGTGTTACATGGTCAATGTAACAAGTGGATACGCAAATTCCCCTTTGCACCAAACATTTATTCAAAAATAGGTCGTAGTCACATATAACGAAAAATAGGTCTTGGCCTTGAGCTGTAGCTCTGGATAGTCCCTTACACAATCCATCCTTATCTCTCCCACATATAGGTCATAGCCCCGGACCGTAGTCCAATCCCTTACTTATACGAGCTCAAATAACCTTATGGCATGTCAATTGTATCCAAAACTCACAAATGTCCAAGGTTACACATATTTCATTATATAACTTACCTTTATACCTGTAGGCCATAGCATATTAGATTCGGAATTGAGCCTTAGCTCCTTATAATAGATCATATCGTATATGTACCATATCATAACATATTCTTAGCATATTCATATCGGATTCACATATAGCATATTCATATCGGATTCACATATAGCATATTCATACTAGATTCACACATAGCATATTTCAAACATAGTACATGAACTTACCCTTATCAACTGTATCGAAGACTTACCATGCTTACCATTAGCACCCACACAAACTTGCTCTACTTGAGCCCTTAAACAAAATGCAAATTGTAACACAAAACGAATGCAACAGGATGGCACCTTGCCTATCCCTTGAAACGACTACACTAACCTTGATTACGGGATTCTTGGATTACAATTCTGTTGTGCCTAGCTTTCCTCGGAGATGATAAGGGATCCTTCTCAACTATTCAAGTGAGTTGTGGACTTTCAAACAGAGTATCGAAATCAAATGAAGGCCGAAGGTTGCACCAAGGTGCTAGCTTTGCTTGAGCTTGAAGATGGAAATGGTGGTGCTAGCTTAAAAGTTAAAGATGAAGATGACAAGGGTGAATTTGCTTTCGGAGGATTCAAAGGTAAGGGAGAAAGCCTTTGTTTCTGATTTAAAAACCACACACCACCCTTAATCATTGTTCCACCAACATATAGAGCAATAGGAAGCTTTCCTATCCTTGAGGGTTTGCTTAACCCAATTCAATTACTTTTCTTCCTTTCATTCAATCGTCAATTGGATGAAAATTAGTCATCTTTTCTGATGACTTTCACGTGGGGAAGGCCAAGCAAGGAGGTGAGTAAGCACCTTGCTCCATTTTCCTTTAATTTGGGCTTCAAACAAATTTGAAACAGGGGACCCGTATCGATACGCTCATGGTCATATCGATATGCCCATGCTAAAATAGGTAAGTTAGTTAATGGTAGTTAGACCGTATTGATACTGGCTTGACTGTATCGATATGCCTAACTCAGAATTTGTATTTTTGGCTTTGAATTTCGTGCAAAGAAGTTCATTCACTAAAATAGCACCAAACTGTAACTTCATTATACACGAGGGGTACAAAGGTCAATCATTACAAACATTTAATACATCGGATTCAAAATTTCTGATCACTGAAACCTACTTCCTACTAGGCCAGTTTTCAGGATGTGACAACTCTCCCCCTTTAAGAAAATTCGTCCTTGAATTTTCACATCAAGCAAAAAGGTGAGGATACCGATTTTGCATGGTTTCTTTAGGTTCCCACATTGCTTATTCGACGGAGTGACTTCTCCATAGAACTTTCACTAAGGGTACAGACTTATTATGGAGCCATTTGACTTCTCGTGCGAGGATCTCCACTGGTTTTTCCTCGTACGTCAGATTGGACTGAATTTCTACAGATTTCAGCTCGATCACATAGGAAAGATCTGACCGGTACTTGCGTAACATAGACACATGGAAGACATCATAAATTCAACTTAACTCCTCACGGGGAGCTAGTCGGTAAGCAACGGTTCCAATTTTCTCGATCACCTTGAACGAACCAATGAAACGAGGACTTAGCTTCCCCTTTTTGCCGAAAGGAAGGATCTTCTTCCACGGAGACACTTTGAGGAAGGGTTTTTCACCAACTTATATTGGATATCTCTTCTCTTTAGCTTAGCATAAGACTTTTGTCGGTCAAACGCTGCTTTGAGCTGATCACGAATAATGGTCGTCCTTTCTTCAGTTTCCCGAAGTAAATCAGGGCCTAATATCTTGCCTTCACCGAGTCTGGCCCAACAAAGAGGAGTTCTACATCTCCTTCCATAAAGAGCTTCATATAGAGCCATTTGAATCAAGGCTTGATGACTGTTGTTGTATGCGAACTCGACTAAGGGTAAGGATTTCTCCCACGTATTCCCAAAGTCAATAACATAAGCTCAGAGCATATCTTCTAGAATTTACAAGGAAGAATTGGAATTGATACAAAACACTTACACATACTAATCTAGAAGGACATTAGGTTACCTATATAACCCTTTCGGATTGGCCATCAGTCTGAGGATGGAATGCAGTGCTTAGGTGCACTCGCGTTCCCAAAGCCTCGTGTAGGGTCCTCCAAAACCATGCTGTAAACCGAGGGTCATGACCGGAGATAATGGATACTAGGACTTCGTGTAAACGAATGACTTAACGGATGTACAACTCCACGAGCTTAGGAAAATTGAAACCTATTCTCACTGGATGGAAATGAGCAGATTTGGTGAATTGGTCCACCACAACCCATATAGCATCATTCTTATTTGAAGTCATTGGCAAACCACTTACAAAGTCCATCGTAATACGCTATCATTTCCATTATGGAAGCTCGATAGGCTGAAAAAGACCAATCGACACCTTGTGTTCGACTTTGACTCGTTGGCAAGTCAAACACCTCGCTAAAAAGTTTGTGATTTCATTCTTCATACCAGACCACCAATATAGCTCTTTTAGATCTTTGTACATCTTGATAGCTCCCGGATGAACAGAGAAAGGGATAGAATGAGCTTCACTTAGAATTTGATTATGAAGATCATCTTCATCAAGAACACAGATACGATTGCGAAAACATAATAAGCCTTCAGAATTCATGGCAAAATCAGGATCTAGATCATCCTTGACTTTAGCAATGAGAGGTCGCAACTCCTCATCGGATTCTTAGAGTACTTTGATTCAGGATATAATGGTTGACTGAACTCTCAATTCCGCCAACAACTTGCCATGCTTCTTAAGTCAAAAGTGATCATTCAAACATCTTGGGGGAAGTGGGCTTTCGACTAAGAGCATCGGCCACAACATTGGCTTTACCAGGATGGTAATCAATAACCAAGTCGTAGTCTTTCAAAAGCTCCAACCAATGACCTTTACGAAGATTTATTTTTTTGAGTTAGGAGGTACTTTAGGCTATTGTGATCAGTGTACAAGTGACACTTCTCACCGAAGAGGTAGTGCCGCCAAATCTTCAAAGCAAACACAACTGTGGCTAACTCCAGGTCGTGGGTCAGATAGTTTAACTCGTGAGGTTTAAGTTGACATGAAGCATAAGCTATGACTTTGCCTTCGTTGATCAATACACAACCTAATCCCAAGTGGGATGCATCACTGTACACAGTGAAGTCTTTTCCCGACTCGAGTTGCGCCAAAACAAGAGCATTAGTAAGGACTTGTGTAAGCTGATCAAAACACCTTTGCTGATTCACTATCCATACAAAGGGAGTTTCCTTACAGAGAAGATTTGTCAGGGGTGCAGCAATCAGTGAGAACCCTTTAACGAATCTACGGTAGTAGCCTGCAAGGCCCAGAAAACTGCAAACTTCTCCAACATTCTTTAGAGGAATCCAATCAAGGATTACTTGAATCTTCTTTGGGTCTACTTGAATCCCTACAGAAGAGATTACATGCCCAAGAAAAGATACTTCAGATAGCTAGAATTCGCATTTGCTAAACTTGGCATACAATTGTTTCTCTCGGAGAGTCTAATGCACAATCCGGAGATGTTCTTCATGAGTAACAGCATCTTTCGAATAGATTAGAATGTCATCTATGAACACCACCATGAACTTATCTAGGTAAGGTCGGAATGCACGGTTCATCAATTCTATGAAGACTACAGGTGTATTCGTAAGCCCAAATGGCATTACTAAGAATTCATAGTGGCTATATCTAGTTCGAAAGGTAGTCTTTGGAACATCAGACTCTTTTACTAACATTTGATAGTACCCTGATCGAAGGTCTATATTTGAGAAGATGGAAGCATCTTTCAACTGATCAAAAATATCATCGATTCTCAATAACGGATACTTATTCTTGATTGTCACTTTGTTCAACTGATGATAGTCAATACATAGACGATCCATCCATCTTTCTTCTTAACAAACAACACCGGTGCTCCCCAAGGTGAGGAACTCAGTCGGATGAATCCTTTATCCAAAAGGTTTTGGATTTGGGCTTTTAGCTCTCTTAACTCCACTGGAGCCATCCTATATGGAGTAATAGAGACTGGATTAGTCCCAGGTTGCACTTCTATCCCGAATTCAACTTCTTGACTGGAGGGAGTCTCGGATGTTCATCAGGAAACACATCAGAAAACTCTTTCACTATAGGCACATTCTCGAGCTTTGGATCTTCTTTAGACTCTATGGCACACATAAGAGTCTTTTTAGGCTCGAGTCTAGATTTCATCAAGGTTATACTCTCCTTACTGAGTCCACGGAGATATAACTTCTTCTTATAATAGTCCACTCACGCTTGGTGCTTAGGTAGCTAATCGAGGCCTAGGATGAGGTCGAATTCCTAAAAAGTCAAGGCAATCAAATTAGCTAAAAATGGGATCCCTTTGATCCTTATAGGGCAAGATTTATAGATCAACTGAATAACCACACTATCTCCTAACAGATTAGAGACAAAAATCTTGAAAGTAATAGGTTCAGGTTCTAAAGCATGCTTGGCAATCAAAGGTTTTCTAATGAAAGAATGCGTAGAGCCTTGATCTATTAAAGTATAAACATGATCAGAATATAAATCCACCATACCTTCAATCACATCATGATCATCCTCCTCCTCACACCCTCGAATGTGGTACATCTGGGCTGAGGTTTGAGGATCGCGTATGACCGGCGGGATATTGATGTTGTGAGGTCTCCCTATTGATCCAGATTACATTTTCTTTGCTCTTCTCCCCTAGTTAGGGTTGTTCTAAAAAGCTACAGAGGTAGGAGCATGAGGATTCTGCGGACACTGCTTGATAAAGTGGCAGGACTTGCCACAGAGATAGCAGGATCTCGATTGTCTATGACACTGCCCTGGTGCCTCTTTTGGCAGAATTTACACAGAGGAATCTGAGAACCCTTCGCGGAATCACCCGTACTATCCACTGAAGTCGTACGAGCAACAAATGTTCCTACAGACTATAATTGTGGCACATAGCTAGATCATGGCAACTGATGAAAAGTGGCAAACTTCTAGTCCCACTGCCTTCCCTTCTTCTGTGGCATAAGAGTCTTGGACTCAATTCGAAACCTCTTACCAGACCGGGCTTGATTCCATTTTCTTCTTTCAGAAGCCTTCTGGGAGGCTTCAGTAGAAATGGCTTGGTTGACAAGCGTATGGAAGTCCTCTATCTTCAAAGCAACGAAGATAGGACGTAATTCACCACAGAGGCCATCTATGAACATCCAACACTTCTCCTTCTCTGTGCGAATGATCTCGGTACCATATCTTGCATATTTGCAGAAGTCATGGATGTACTATTCCACGAGTCTTCCCCATTGTCTCAGATGGAGGAATCTTTTACGCCTTTCAGCGATATAATGGTCACTGATGTACTTCTTGTGGAACTCTTGAAGGAAGAAGTCCTACGTAACTCAGTGTTCGGGCACGGTGAGCGTCACAGTATTCCACTAGCTCTGGGCCTCTACAGCGATCAAGGCCAAGGCACATTCTAGCCCGTGCTCCTCGGGGCACTTTATTTTCTTATTCAGAACATTGAGCGTTTTCTCCAACCAGTATTATACGATCTCGGGATTATCCAAGTCCTGGCCGGTGAAGGTGTAAACCGGGTACTTCTTGAGCTTATCAATAGGAGCTCTTGATATAGGCAGAGGTGCTTCAGCAGGCTAAGGAAGTGGTTCTTGTCGGAGTGACACAACCACTTGCTTAATCATGTAAACCATGGACATCAGGTATTCCTACTGAGCATGTGGCATTCGAGGAGGGTGAGGTGGGTCGTTCTGCCCCACTTGCTGAGGCCTTGCTTCGGGCCTCAGATTATCCCCCTGAGTCGAGGAGGAGCCAAGATTGGGTTTATTCACTGCGCGTCTATCAATAGGCGCAGACATTTTCAGATCTAATTATACAGAAAGATTAAATTGTGTAAGTTGCAAGTCATAAATATCATAAACAAATAACTTCTAGGTGGCATAAGTACATACAGACTCGTAATGGGCTTCAGTTTAGTCCTAGATTCGACTAACCCTGGACTGTAATACCACAATTATAACACCCCATTCCTGGTCGGGAGAGAACTAGGTCAGAAAGCTTTATCAGAAAACAAATTTGGAATTTCATAGATGGACTCTGGATTTGGGACTCATTCGGAAGGTCTTATTAATCATTCCTGGGATTTAATGAACTTATTCGTTACTATCGGATATCGTTAACCTAATCAATTGGACCGTATAGTTATTAGTGACCAATTTGCAAACTGCCTAAAACTTCTTTTTACTCTTTATAAAAGAATTAACTAACACTATATTGATACCCTAAGGGCTGTATCGATACTTTGTTAGTTAATTCTGTTATAAAGAATAAAGAGAAGTTTTGGACAGTTTACAAAATGGTCACTAAAGTCATATAGCTTAATTGATTAGGTAAATGATATATGATAGTAACGAAACTTCACAGATTAATAATAGGTAGGTTTAATTACAAGTTGGTAATAAAGAATTCAGATTAGGATCGCTAACTTGTAAAGTTTATAATTTAGTCCTTTTAGTTTAAAAAGTTTTAAACTGGCCCAAATTTCTGATAATATTAGAAACGAATAAGTTGGTTAAGTCCTCATAATGATTAATAAGACCTTCCGAATGAGTATCGAACCCCAAGTCCATCTCTGAAACTCTGAATTTGTTTTTCGATAACGTTTTCCAAGCCAGTTCTCTACCGAACCAGGAAGGGGTGTTACACTTTTCATCAATTTTCTTTAGATTTAAGCTTTGTGTTCTCTAGGCTTCGAACTTTGAAATAATACATCAAGCACTCGGTCGAATTTCCCTCATTATTTTTTCTTGCCATTTCCCTTTGTTGTTCTTTCATTTCCGCACGGATCTAAGCACTCTCGCTTAGATCGATTAGGCTTACTTAGACGCCGCACAAACACAAAGATGCCTAAGGCCACCCGTTTTGGTTTGAGTGAATTTATGGACGTGACAAGTGGTATCAGAGCGAAGGAATCTGTTAGAGATGGTTAACAAAAGAGATACCAATGTAGCAACAAAGGCTGCAGAGACCCAAGCTGGCAACAGTAAGAGAGCTGCTTCGAAGGATTGGTTGACAACACTCGAAGACAAAGCAGAACTACTTGAGACCAACGTAAAGGAGACGGTAGAGTCCCTGGACATTATCAATGATCGCCTCGAAGAGCTAAAAACCAAGGTTGATACCCTCAAAGATGAAGTCATGAAAGAGGTTCAAGGTCTTCTCAACTTGATGTACGAGAAACTAAACCAGCAAGATGTTCCATTCAAGTTGCAATAGAGGCAATAAAGGGGGAATTGTTGGGGGAGATAAAAAAGCTCAATGCCGAGTTGTCCCTTTACAAGAATGCTGGGTTAACTAGCATGGTAGGCGAAGCAATTGTAGCTAAGCCCAGGATCAATGTGCCAAAGCCGAAGGAGTTTAACAGAGCAAGGGTAGCACAAGAAGTGGACAACTTTATTTGGGGGTTAGAATAGTACTTTTGACTCATGGGCATGGATGACGAGGAAACAAAGGTAAACACATCTTTTGTTTACTTGATTGATGCCGTTCTCCTATGGTGGCGACATAGGTGTTATCAATTGGAAGATGGGGCGGTTCCTATCAAAATATGGAAGGATTTCTAGTTTGAATTCAAGGAGCACTTCTATTCAAAGAATGCTCAGGGGGAAGCTCGAGAGAAGCTACATCAATTGAAGCATGATGGCTCAATCCGAGAGTATGTCAAAAAGTTTACCAAACTCGGGCTCCAAATTTTAGGCATGAGTGAAATCGATGCCCTATTTGCCTTCAAGATCGGATTGCAACGGTGGGAAAAGATGGAGTTGCACCGAATAGAGGTCTAAGATCTTTCCAAGGCATTGGGCACAACTGACTCCCTTACAGAATTTAAATACAAAAAGTCAGAGCCCTCTAAACAAAAAGCAAAGGACAAAGGCAATGGTGGGAAAGACAATGAGAGGCATGCCAAGAACGGGTTTGAAAAGCCATCTAGCAGAGGTGTTAAACTCCGTAAGCCTTGGGAGAAAGGAACTAATAGTAGCTATTACAGTTGTGGAGGCAATCATATGAAGAGGTATTACCCCTTACTGGAGAAAGTAGCAACCATTGAAGAGGAGGAAGTCCCCAAGCTCATTCCATCATCACTAGTGGACACCGGTGCCTCAGACCTATTTTTGTCAGAACAGGCTGCCAAGAGGCTTGCCCTTCGCGTTGAGAAGGCCATCGGGTTTTTTAAAATCATGAATTTTGAAGAGACTCCAATCGCTAGGGTAGCAAGAGGAATCAAGCTTGACATTGGTGACTAGTCTGGTAAGGAAACAATCAAGGTAATTCCCCTCGACAATTTTGACTTAGTACTTGGACTTAGTTTCCTTGATCGGATTAATGTGGTTCTTGTTCCATTTACCAATTGTTTGTGCATACTTGACTCGACATGCCCATGTATGGTCCTAGTGGGCCGACAATCCAGAATTAGGCGAAGATGCTATCGGCCTTTTAGTTCAACAAAGGAAAATGCAAGAAATAACCAACATTCTTAGAAACATTGGTACATGAGGAGCCGCCTATGCCCAAAGAAGTCCCAACAGAGATGGGACAAGTTCTAGCAGAGTTTCAAGATGTAATGCCCACTGAATTGCTAGAGACTGTCCCACCAAAACAAGAGGTTGACCACAAGATCAAGCTGGTGCCGAACGTAGAGCCACCAGCCTGAGCCTCTTACTGGATGGCTCTTCCCGTGCTTGAGGAGTTACAAAGACAATTGAACGAATTCTTTGATGCAGGATATATCTGACTGTCCAAGGCACCCTATGGTGCACCAGTTCTCTTTCAAAAGAAGCATGATGGTACGCTTCAAATGTGCATCGACTATCGAGCTTTCAACAAGATCACCGTGAAGAACAAGTACCTGATCCCATTGATAGTAGATTTGTTCGATCATCTTAGTGGTGCGAGGTGGTTCACCAAGTTGGATTTGCGGTCCGGGTATTACCAAGTAAGAATTGCCAAAGGTGACGAGCCGAAGACAGTATGTGTGAGGTGTTACGATTTGTATGAATTTCTTAGGATGCCTTTCAGCCTCACGAATGCTCCCACCACCTTCTGCACCCTTACGAACAAGGTATTACAACCCTTTCTTATTCAGTTCATTGTAGTTACCTTGACGATATTGTGATCTATAGCAAGACCCTTAAGGAGCATGTCGAACACTTGCGAAAAGTGTTCAAGGTTCTATGGCAGAATGAGCTATATGTCAAAGAAGAAAAATGCTTATTTGCCCAAGAGGAGCTTCCATTCCTCAGCCACATTGTTGGAGGTCACAAGATCTGAATGGATAGGACCAAAGTTCAAGCCATCATAGATTGAGAGCCACCAACCAAGTTAACAGAGTTGAGATCCTTCTTGGAGCTATCCAATTACTATCGGAGGTTCATCAAAAGCTACTCCAAAATTGCTACCCCTTGACCGAGTTGCTGAAAAAGGATAAGGCATGGGATTGGGGCCCGAATTGCTAGCAAGTCTTTGAGGACTTAAAGCATGCCATGGCGAGTGAACCGGTGTTAGCATTGCTGGATCACGCCAAGCCTTTTGATATTTACACTGACGCATATGACGTTGCCATTGGTGGAGTCCTCATGCAAGAAGGACATCCGGTTGTATATGAAAGTTGAAAGCTCAATGAAACCGAGAGAAGATACACAACCCATGAGAAAAAGATGACCGTGGTGGTGCATTGCTTGCACACTTGGCGACACCACTTACTCGTGTCTAGGTTTGTGGTCTACACTGATAATGTTTCCAATAGTTACTATCTAACCCAAAAACAGTTGTCTCCCAAGCAAGCTCGTTGGCAAGAGTTTCGTGCCGAGTTTGATTTTGCCATAGAATACATGTCGGGGAAAGTCAACTTAGTTGCTGACGCTTTAAGCTGGAGGTACAATATAGAATTTGTTAGCTTGCCAAAGTGACAACTGTCTGAACGCATCAAGGAGGGGTTGTCATATGACCCAATGGCTAAAATGCTCATCAACTACGCCACAGAGGGCAAAACACAAGGGTTTTGGCTTGAGGGGGACTTGCTTTATGCTCAAGGACATCGCCTGTACGTACCTCTATTCAGATTGTTGTACAAGGAAATCATAAATGAGTGTTATGATTCCAAATGGGCTGGGCATGCAGGGATAAACCGGACCTTAGCCTTGATTATCGAGCACTACTATTGGCCACACATGGCCGAAGATGTGGAAGCCTATGTGAGAAATTGTCTTGTGTGCCAACAAGATAAGATCAAGATAAAGAGACCCGCAGGACTATTGCAGCCATTACCCATTCCTGAACAACCATGGAAAAGTGTTTCTATGGACTTTATAGTCGGGTTGCCCAACACTGACGGCCTGTCTAGTATCATGGTTGTTGTTGACAGGTTCTCCCAGTACGGGACGTTTATCCCAACATCAATGGTATGCCCAGCCGAGGAAGCAGCTCGTCTTTTCCTCAAGCACGTGGTGAAGTATTGGGGAGTGCCAAAGACAAACGTTAGTTATCGAGACACGCAGTTTCATGGGCAGATTCTAGACAGAATTGGTCAAGCTTATGGGATTAAATTTGAACTTCTGAACCAGTGTCCATCCTCAGACCAATGGGTAAGCCAAACTAGTGAATGCCCTATTGGAGATCTACTTAAGCCACTATGTGAGTGCCACAAAATGCAACTGCCAAAGTTGTTAGATGTGGCCCAATTTTCCTACAATTTACAACGGAGTGAAGTGACCAACCAATGTCTGTTCGAGATCGTAACCAGGCAGCAACCGCTCACACCCAATACAGTTGCTACCAAATATGAAGGGCTCAATCCAGCAACAAACAAGTTTGCCACTGAGTGGCAAGAGCATCATGACTTAGCTCGAGCTTGTTTACACAAGGCGGGGAAGCGAACCAAGAAGTGGGCAGACAGAAAGCATAGGGACATGAACTTCTAAGTTGGAGACTTAGTCCTTGCCAAACTAACCGGGATCTTGCACAAAGTCCTTACCTATCAATTGGAGTTTCCATTGACCATCCGAGCTCATCCAGTGTTCCATGTCAGTTTACTCAAGCCATACCATCAAGATGAGTTAGATCTGGATCGAGGCAAGTTACACCGAGCACCAATCAGAGTAAAGGTCTCCTACGAGAATGAAGTCTGAGACATCTAAGAGGAAAGATTTATTCGACGACCAGGTCATCGACCAAGGCACAAGTATTTTATCCAGTGGAAAGGACTTCCCGATAGCGAAGGGAGCTGGGAACCAGCCGAGGGCCTATGGCAGTTCAAAGACTAAGTGAGACGGTACCATCTTAGCCGAGTAACGAGGGCATCACCAGAACCAGTGGGGGAGAATGTCACAGACCCCACACTAGGGTCTAAGCCAAGCGCACACGGGGTCGAGCCAAGAGCACACGGGGCTGAGCCTCGCGCACACCAGGTAGCCGAGCAAGCCCTCCACACCCTCTTAGGCCAAGCATTGAACTAGATTAGTCCTTCACTTGGGGTTGAGGAGTCCTACCCCTTGAAGGAATCTAATAGGAAGTTCTAGTTCGAGTAGAACATTACCATTGAATGTAGGGGGCTATAAATAGAGGATTACCCCCATCTCATTAGGCATTTTTCATCAATTTTCTTTAGATTTCAGCTTTGTGTTCCTTAGGCTTCAAATTTTGAAATAATACATCGAGCATTCGCTTGGATTTCCCCCATTCTTTTTTCTTGCCATTTCCCTTTCGTTGTTCTTTAATTTCCAGGTGTATCTAAGCACTCTCGCTTATATTGGTTAAGCTTACTTAGACGTCATACCATCCCAAAGGCGCCTAAGGTTGCACGTTTTAGTTTGAGTGAATTTAAGGACGTGACACTAGGCACAACCCCTAGTTCAAATATGAACTTCTTGATCCAAACAACCACTTTTACAGCATCGCTTGTTGCAATATACTCAGCTTTTGTTGTAGAATCTGCTACTGTATCTTGCTTTAAACTTTTCCAACTTACATCATCTTCTTTAAGGTAAAACACAAAACCCGATTATGATCGAGAATCATCCTTATTGGTTTGGAAGCTTGCGTCAGTATGACCTTTTATACTTAGCTCTTCCTTACCTCGATGCATAAGGAATGTATCCTTAGTTCTTCTCAAGTACTTAAGGATATTTTTGACTGCAACCCAATGACCTTCACCGGGATCTACTTGGTACCAACTTGTCATACTTAATGCATATGATACACCCGGACGTGTACATAGCATGGCATACATGAAAGATCCAATAGCTAAAGCATATGGAATCTTACTCATGCGCTCTCTTTCACAAGGCGTTGAAGGACACATTTCCTTCTAGAGTGAAATACCATGTCTCATAGGTAAGAATCCCTTTTAGATTCTTCCATACTAAATCTTTTCAGTACTTTATCTATGCATGTATTTTCACTTAGTCCTAGGAGTCGTCTTGATCTATCTCTATAAATATTAACTCCTAATATGTAGGTTGCTTCACCCAAGTCTTTCATAGAAAAGCATTTTGTAATGTCCTAAACCCGACCCAGAAGGAAACCAGAGTTAAGAACGTTACTATAGAGAAAACCAAAAACACGAGCTAGAAAATTTCAAACTTTCTAGAAAACAAATCACTTAATCAGCAGAATTTGTTAACCATATTTCCTCACGGCTTATCATGAATCAACATGAGTGCTTTCTTAACACTTATAAACTTTCTCGGATTAATTCATTCCAAGTATAACTGATTATTTCCAAAAGGAACAGATTTTATAAGTACTTCATATTTCTTACACAATTGTTCTAAGACAAGGTTAAGCCATGTATATGGCATAATCATTCGGTCATGTTACAATAATCTCCAAGCATTCATACAATGAACTATCTAACATGTCCAGTTATCTAAGGACCCCAGAGAAGATATTGCCATGTTTAGTTAAAACTTACAAATCAATTATCAAACATACAAGTCTTATTATTATTTTTTATACAAATGTCCATGTGTTACTTCCAACCTAGTGAGTGTTTCTAATTTGTCATCCTTTTTAATCGCATCATTGCACATGATCCACATAATTAATTACAAGTATAACTACATCCAATTAGGCATACTCGCATTGAGTTCTTTACCTATTCGGTTGTTTACACCAAAGATCATCATAAATCATACTTTTCAATTCAAACATTAAGGAGATTATACAAAACATGATACATGGTTCATACAATGGACTAGTAATGTGGCACCATCCTAGGAGTATATTAAGTATCAAATTAACAAGCACACCTTGAAGCATCCAACATGGACTCGGTCGATTACACTTCTAAATGAACCTGCAATGTATGGATGATGAATTCATTAGGCTTATATAGCCTAAGTGAGGTAGTCAAAACATAAAATGTACAATGATAAACAATACTAATCAAGTAGCCAAACCATTCAAGACCATAATCGCATCATAACTTTCTTGCAAGTCAAGTTAGTGTACACCTGACTTGATTATTAAAGTTCTATAATAATTTTAGTTCTGTAGCTTTATTCAAATTGTCATAGCTTATCTCAATTTTAATGCTCACTAAGAACTATTGAACACAATGCTCTCCAAGAGCTATCAACTTCAAGGCTCATATTGAGTTATTAATTACCGGACTCGTCTTGAGTTATCACCAAAGTATTTTATAATATCTCTTTTGAAATTCTTTGCTTAATAATTCTCAATTCATATCTTATACAGGTTTGCTTTGGATCACTATTGGTGATGGACAATAAGAATCCAGGCGATACTTAGCTCAGAGCACATAACAAGGGCTAATATCGAAACATATCAAGAGGGCGTCCCTTAAGCATTTGCTTAAACAAGAGTACCATAGGTACTAAAAGTTCATTTGATCATAATAACAAGAGACCGTAGTTTAACTTCTCAGGCATCCTCCAATAGATCCAAGGTCTTCCATTTCCAGAGGCAACTTATATATTTTATCTTAGTTTTGTCATTCGGGAAGTTGCTTATTGTACACGTAACTTTACTTTTAAAGTTAACAGGGATTTCTTAGGTTACAAGCAACCTTGCTTATTTCTTTATTTCAGTAGCTTATAATATCATCCAAGCTTCCTTACTTCTTTACTCCTTAGAGTTAACTAATTAGTCTTTCATTGTAAATCTTATGGCCATTAGTTATCGAGGCTTATTATAAGTGCACCATTCTTATCAATATCCAAGACATTCCATAGCTAATCATTCAAGCATAGAAAGGCATTTTAAACACAACAATTGCAATATTATTCAAGTTAAAACATGAATGTCATGCTATGACTGTATGCTCATCATCAATTAGCTCTATTTGAGCCTTTTCATAATGTACATGTAATGCATCTCATTCGTAGTCAATCAAAACATAATTTTAACAATTTAGACATCGGGATAACTCCACCTTACCTGAGACTCAAGTGACTATACTCACCTTATATTCCAACATTATAGAATACCTGATCCACTAAACTCGATTTACTTCCTTCCATATCCATTCACATGTCAAGTGTGTACCTCAATCATAACAACAAGTAATTAAAACCAAACCAAACTATTCAACTCATAGCATAGTCATAGGTATTTTAGCAAACAATTAAATTCATTGCATATATATATATATATACACATTCATGTATACACAAAACAGCTCACATATCACATATACACTTAGACAAGTCAAAACAGTCCCATTTAATCATGTAATGACACACAACAGTCCACATAGTTGTATCTACACTTAGACATGTCAAAACAGTCCCATTTAATCATGTAATGACACACAACAGTCCACATAGTTGTATCTACACATAGACATGTCAAAACAGTCCCATTTAATCATGTAATGACACACAACAGTCCACACAATTGTATCTACTCTTAGACATGTCAAAACAGTCCCATTTAATCATGTAATGACACACAACAGTCCACATAGTTGTATATACACTTAGACATGTCAAAACAGTCCCATTTAATCATGTAATGACACACAACAGTCCACATAGTTGTATATACTCTTAGACATGTCAAAACAGTCTCATTTAATCATGTAATGACACACAACAGTCCACATAGTTGTATCTACACTTAGACATGTCAAAACAGTCCACATAGTTGTATCTACTCTTAGACATGTCAAAAGGGTCCCATTTAATCATGTAATGACAAACAACAGTCCACATAGTTGTATCTACTCATAGACGTGTCAAAACAGTCCCATTTAATCAAGGCAAGGTTTCAAACACATAACATACACAATTCTAGCAGCATGCTCATATACATTCTTCACTACTCTTATCTATAATCTAGTTCATGTAAAACAAGGCAGAACCAATGGCCTAAAACTATTTACAAGACAGTTTACAAATTGCCACAAAACAGTGTGCAATTGCTTAAATTGCTGCTGTCAGGCAGCTTGCACTCTAGTCACTTAATCATGCATAACTTTCATTCCGTACGTCAGAATTTCAATTGGTTTAAACCGTTTGAAAGCTAATAAAATTGCCTTTATAACCATGTAAGGCTTGAATTTTTATTCTTTTCCAATTAATATAGCTTTTAACTTAAAGGCAGCGTAACTCGCCACACTGGACAGTTTGCACTGTCCCTATTGTTTCTTCTCTACATTTCAGTATACAACCCCGAATCCATTTCTATTTTCTCCTAATGAATTTATACATATCAAAGTGTTGTCCATAAAAATGTCAGCTTTAAATTCGTTTTATACTATTTATAGTGATTTTTCAAAGTTACTGCCCAGAATAGAGCATTCTGGGCAGATTACACTAGGTTTAATTTCTAGCTTCTTAATTCACCTAAGCAAGGTTCTAACATGGAAATTCAATTAATTTTCATGTTCTTACATGTCTATGTCATTATAATACACCTAGAAATAAGCTTAAAACAGAGCATTACTATGTTGAACCCAATTTGATCTATTTGATCAACATTGCACATCCAATTCATCAATTAGGCAGTCCATTACCTAATTTAACTAGTCCAATTAGGTGTTTTCACATTTCCAGCAAGTTATCTATTCAATTCAATCTTCATTTTATCTTGCAACATGATCAAAACATGGTTCTATATACATTTAGCCTATTCACACATTTTCACTAGTAAAACAGTCCTATACAGCTTCTACATTCATTTCCACACTTGTTTCATTTTCACAATCTTTACATGTTCATTTTCCAGCAACAGAACATTTAGGCATGTATTCTAATTTTACTTGGTCACCTAAACAGGTACCCAAATCAGGTACACCATTATACATACATTAACTATCATATAAACATGAAGTCTAACTAATCCCCTAATATTCCAGCAACCAATATCACATGATCAACATTCAACTACATGAAATGAAAGAAGGAAATGGTTCATTACCTTCTTAATATGTTGTCTACTAACTCAATTTGATCATAATCAAGCTTAATCCAAGTATTTCTTCAACATTCCATGGATGAACACTAAGCTTTCTCTCCTTTCTCTCTCTTTAATTTCTAATCGGTTTAGATAACAAAGTGGGGAAGAAGATGGCTCTAGGTGGATAGTTGAATCCTTCTCCCATAATCCCACATGTCTAATTAATTTGGTGACATGTGTAAAGTCCACTAACTAGTATTAAATTGCCATGCATTCCTTGGGTTGTAATTTGATTCTATTATGGTCCTTTTAGTTTGGCACTCCAATTTGTTGGCTATAACATTTTGGTCCCTAACCAATTGTTACCTATTTCCTTTCCTTTTAATTTAATTCTCTCAATTAGCTCCCTAAGCTTCATTCAATTAGGGCATGGTTTTAATTAACTTATTAGCTTGAATCGTGGTAACATTCCTAGGCCCTGTTTAGGGGTATTATAATTTTCCTAACAAGTCTTTATAGACTGTAAGGTAGGTATGTCATGTCATATCCCGAAAACCGGCCTAGTTGAAATTAGGCTCCGGTGATCAGAAATTTTGGAACCGATGTAATAATGTTTGTAAAGATTTACTTTCGCACCCCTCGTGATAATTCAAATTACATTTTGGCCCTATGTTAGTAAATGAACCCCTTGTATGAAATTCGAAGCCCAAAGTGCAAATTTGAGTTGGTCGTATCGATACGGTGATGTGAGTATCGATACGGTCTAACCGTCAATAACTAACTTTCTTATTTAGCATGGGCATACCGATACAGACAAAAGTGTATCGATACGGGTCCCCTATTTTGGACCAAAATGATGTCGTTTTATAAGGAAATGAAATATATAAGTGGTGAGTCACCATTTTGGCTGCCATCCCAAAAGATTGGGTCACCATTGTGCTGAAAAGATGATAGCTTAATCCCTTGATTTATGAAATGGTTTGGGATTAACAAACCCTCAAGTGAGGAAAATGCTCCTATTGGTTGTTGGGGTGGTGGTGAAATGATTGAGGTGTATTATTTTAAAATAAACAAAAGGGAAAAGCTTTCTTCATTTTGATCATCCCTCCTGAAGGAAAAACTTTCCTTCATCTTCCACAATAAGTAAATATCACCATTGTCTTCAAGCTTGAGCTCTTAGGCACACACCTCTCTTCTTGCCCATCCTAAGCTCATTTTTTTCAATTTGAAAGTACCATTATAAGGCTATCAATGTGGTAAGGAAAATCCCTCTATCTATTATCAAATTCCATGTACAATTGAAGTTAATTTTCAATTGAAAACCTAAGCTGTCCTCGAGTTATGTTAACAATTTGATTCTAATGATTCCCTATGTTTTCCATGGCTCAAAACTTGAAGGAGAGCCATCTCCAATCGAATAGAGGAACAAAGGAATCGAAACTCGGGAATCCTAAAAGCTTTCGTACCCTAAGGTGAGTGTAGTTGTGTCAAGGGATAGGCTCGGTGCCATCTCGTTGCATTTTTTGGTAAACATGTTACATTTGATTAAAGGCTCGTGTAGAGCAACTATGTTGGATTAGAATGGTGATTTCGGTAAGTACCTTGTATTGCTTTGATATGTGTAATATGGATATGACATGCATGATATGTGGTACATGGAGCTAAGGCTCAACTTTGATATATGATATGTTATGATCCGAAAGATATGAAATATGTTACCTATGTGATTTTTGTGTATAAGTGGACATTGGATACAATTGGCATGCCATAGGATTATTTTGAGCTCGTATAAGCAAATGATGGACTACGATCTGGGGCTACGGCCTATATGTGGGGGAAATAAGGATGGATTGTGTAAGGGAACTTTTCTGGAGCCATGGCTCAAGGCTACGACCTATTTTCAGATATGATTGGTGTAAAGCGGAATTCGTGTATCCAATGGTACCAATTTAAGAACTAATCTATGTATATGAAGTATAATTTGATAATTACGAATTTATGTGATTGGTGAATTGAGCATGTGATTATATGTTATAAACTATGCGTATGTTATTCAAATTGATCAATATGCCATTCATAGCATGAGATATTATTTGCACTTGTTATAACTACGTCACTAGGCTATATAAGCCTAACATGTGTGTCTCATGAACTTTAGGACCTTGAAAGATTTCGTGCTTCGATCGTGTGTTGCGGTTTCAAGTCACCTCTTCATAAGTATATGTATGCCTATCTTTTGCCTTAAACTCCTAGTCAAGTGGCATATGGTCTAAATATGTTTTGTATAAGTATTTTGATGTTTGTGTAATAGCTCTACAATGACTTAGTGTTGTATGCATGAAATGGCATGTTTGGAAATGTCTAGTTTACTAAAATAAATCTAAAATGAGCCTATAGTGAAAACTAGGTAAAAGGATTAGAAATGCTATAAAATTTGGTATGATAGTAGATTAATGGATTTTAGGCTTGCTGGTAAAATCTGGTAATGATTGGACAACATTTGAGGGGTTAAATTAGGTAAAAACAGATAAAATATGTCATTATAGGACAGACGTATCGATACGAGGCTAGCTGTATCAATACAGCCTTACATAATTGGGCTTGATGAAGTAGGGAGTATCGATACACTAGGGAGTGTACCGATACGGACCTTGACAGTAAGGTCTTGAAAAAATAATTGCATCGATATGACCTTAGGCGTACCGAAACAAGTGAACCCAAGTCAAAGTATATCGATACAAGCATAGACGTATCAGTACGGGGTCGTTGACTTTTACCTGAAAATTGTGAAATTCAACTTAGCGTACTGATACGGCCTATAGTGTATCCGTACAATGCCAGTTAATTTTGTTAAAAGGCTTGAAAAATAGTTTTAAAAGATTACAAATTGGTAAAAAATTATTATACAGCTCAAATGGATAGGTTAAAAATAGCCGATAACAACAAAACTTCTAAGGTTAATAATTGGTGAGTCTAATTACAGGTTGGTAATCAAGAATTTGGATTAGGGTTGCTGATTTGTAATGTTTGCAATTTAGTCCCTCTTAATTAGAAAAGTTTTAAATTAACCCAATTCTGATCCTGATTTCTGGTTCCGCTTTTCGTTAACACTTTCTGACCCGACTCTCTACCAGACCGGGGGTGTTACATGTCATTTCCTATTATTAGTATGTCATCCACATACAATACCAAGAATGTGACTTTTGTTCCCACTAGTTTTCTTGAAAACACATGGCTAATCTTTATTTTTGATAAAACCAAATTCTTTGATTGCATCATTAAAATGAAGATTCCAACTTCGAGAAGCTTGCTGCAATCCATAAATGGATCTTTGTTGCTTGCATACTTTTCGAGCATCTTTTGGATTGAAAAAACCCCTATGGTTGTGTCATGTACACATCCTCATCTAATTTTCCATTAAGGAAAGTGGTTTTGACATCCATATGCTCGATTTCATAATCATAAAATGCAGCGATCGCAAGCAATATCCGGATGGATTTAAACATAGCCATAGGGGAGAAAGTTTCGAAGAACATCACCATGCAATGTAATAAGAAATCCATATCTCTCAAGTGCATTGCATTCTCTCATAGATCTCTATAGTGGTTGTGTTTCAAAAATTGTTGGATTTTCCTCAACTATTTGTGGAACTTGTTGTTCAATCTCTGGTTCAGTGATCTGTGGTTGATCTTGAATTTCCTTAAGTTCAATATTTCTCCTACTCCTTTTTCTAAAAATAAATTCTCTCTCGAGGAAGACTCCTATTCGAGCAACAAACACTTTGTTCTCAGATGGATTGAAGAAATAATATTCTTTAGTTTCTTTAGGATATCCCACGAAATTACACTTATGAGATTTGGGTTCAAGTTTTGTAGACATGTTATGTTTAACATAAACTTCGCATCCCAAAATTTTCATAAAATACATACTAGGATGCTTTCCAATCCATATTTCATATGGTGTCTTTTGAACCGGTTTAGATGGAACACGATTTAGTGTGAAAGTTGTTGTTTCTAGGGCATGTCCCCAAAAAGAAATTGGAAAATCATCATGACTCATCATTGAACTAACCATGTCTAAAATTGTTCAATTTCTCGTTTCAAAAACTCCATTATGTTTTGGAGTACCAAGAGGTGTAAGTTGTGAGAGAATACCACATTCATTAAGAAGGTCATCATACTCTAAGCTTAAGTATTCCCCTCCTCGATTTGATTGAAGAGCTTTAATACATTTTTCTAGTTAGTTTTGTACTTCATTCTTAAATTTCTTGAAATTTTCAAGGGCTTCAAATTTATGATGCATTAGGTAAATGCACCCATATCTACTGAAGTCATTAGTCAAAGTAATGAAGTTTTGAAACCCTCCTCTAGCTTATGTATAATGTAGTCCACGTACATCACTTTGTATTAAGCCTAATAAATCACTTGCTCGCTCTTTTTTACCATTAAAAGGAGATTTGGTCATTTTTCCCAGTAAACAAGGCTTAAATATGTCAATTTGTTCGAAAACAAAAAAATTCCAAAAATCCATCTTTATGAAGTTTCGATATGCGTTTCTCACTTATATGACCCAAGCGACAATGTCAAAGATAAGTTTGATTAGAGTCATTTGTTTTTGATCTTTTTGTATTTATGTTGTATATGAATTTGTCTTGATCCAAAATATAGAAGCCATTTATTAAATATGCCGCACCATAAAGACATTATTGAGATGAAAGGAACAACAATTATTCTTTATAACAATCTCGAAGCCAATCTTGTCCAAACAAGAAATTAAAATAATGTTTTTAGTCAAACTAGGTACGAAATAACAATCATCTAAAACTAAATCAAGTCCACTAGGTAATTACAAAGTATATGTTCTTATAGCTAATGAAGCAACTCTTGCTCCATTTCCCACTCGTAGGTCCACATCTCCTTTTGCCAATTTTCTACTCCTTTTTTGTCCATGTACAGAAGTACAAATGTGAGAACCATAAACAGTATCTAATACCTAAGAAGTAGATATTGATATATTAATATCAATAACATAAATACCTAATCTGGATTATCTATTTTTTTTCTTTCTTGATACCCTCAAGATAGGCAGGGCAGTTTCTCTTCAAATGTCCAATATTGTTGCAATGGAAACACTTTCCTTTTTTTGCAACTCCTCTTTTGGGTTTCAATGCAGGATTTCCTTTGTTTGCCTTGGTGTTGGGATTTCCTTTTCTGTTATCCATTCAGACCATCAAAATTGGCTTGCACCCAACCTTTTTCACGTTGTTCTCTGTTATTCTTAACAGACCAAGTAACTGTGGCAACAATTTGTTAATTTCATTTATATTGAAATTAAGAACAAACTGATTAAAACTATCTGAAAACTTTTGTAGGATAACATCAGTAGCCAATTTAACACTTAGAAGGAAGTTCAATTTTTCCAGGGTCTAAATATAGCCTATCATTTTGAGAACATGAGTTCCCACTAGAGTCCCTTCTACCATTTTGCATCAAAATAAAGTCGTAGAGGTCTGATACCTCTTTTGACGAGCTTGCCCCTCATATAATTCTTTGAGATTTTTAACCATCTCGTAAGGAACCATGTCCTCATGTTGCCTTTGAAGCTCAAGAGTCATGGCCACAAGCATTAAACCCCCGACATCTACCATGTCATCTGAGTATTTCTTAAAAATATCCAATTCATTTGTGGAGGCATCATATGCTTGTTTTTTAGGGACGGGTTTTTCAATTACTTGTAGTTTCCATTCTTGTTTGAGGACAATCCTCAAGTTGCGGAATCGGTCAAGGAAGTTCAAGTCATTCAATTTGTCCTTCTCAAGGATGGATCACAATGATAGCGTGTTTGAGTTAGCCATAACAAATACAATGATAAAATATGATTTATGAGTACATTTTATCAAGTTTATAAATGCTAAAAAATAACATTTCCACTATTAATAGCCCTCAAAATTGAAAAACTTTCTATAAAGAATTTCTAGTAGGTAAAGATCCATATTTTATTTCATCCTAAGTTAGCTTTTGCTTTACTCCTATAATTCAAATATTTAGGTAACAACATTTTCTAATTACATCTCATGTAACTCCTACATTTGGTGAACAACTATTGTTCCTAGTCATCTTATGATTATCCAAATAATTAGCCTTAGGTTTCTAATCTTATTAGATTGACCTAGTTTAACCAATATTACAACCAATGAATATCACTTGCTTATTCTTCGCGTTTAACCAAGATAGATATGAGTACTTTGATTTAGTAGAACCTACATAGTACGGATCAAGGTTTAAACGATGGCTAACATTGGATGGATATTAGTAAAATATGGAGGTTTTTTTAAAATTAATCTCACCATTCATCTATGATTTGATCGGTTACCATCATTTAATAAAACATCCATTGTATCAATACATGTAAAGAAGTAAATATAAATGCAATGGTTATAGCCCGTAAAACTAAGGTGGCCCATCCCAAGCCAATGGGAGAACCAAAATAAACTAAAGATGAAGCTCACTTCTCAAGCATCTAATACACTTTTGATCGACCCATCGTTCTACTCCTTTGATCTATGCTTCTTCATAAATATTAGAACTTAAAAAACTCGTTCTACATACGAGGGAGTAAGATGAGAAGATAATTACAATAGAAAAGCGAGAGGCATGACACACAAGCCATATTTGTAAAACTACAAAACCAAAATAAATGGGCTATTGGGCTATAACCATGCATTTAAAACACCGTGCATAACAAACATAATAATGATGTGATTTGTTATTAAGGTCTTACCATATTGTTCCTATGCAGGGGTCAAGGGGTAAAGCCCTTGCGAAGCCCCCTTACGGGGTAAAAGGGTGGGGCCCTTGCGGGGGTCCAGCGGCCTCCCAGCTACCGATTTGATAACTTTTATCAATATTATCATGTTTTTTGGATTTTAAATCCACAAGGTTTTTACAGGAACAACTTTTGTTACATTCCCCGTAAAAAATCTATAGACTAACCATTAGTCTAATATATAAATATAACCCGTGTATGTTAACGCTTAACATCTAAAACCCAAACAAATCAGTGACTAATTCTTAGTTGCTAGGAACAATATATATGATTTAATCAGATTAGGGGTGAACAATCTATAGCGCAAAATTATCATATATTTGTCAAAAATCGAATAAACTCTAATCTAGTAGCATGCAACTCATACAATAGCATCATCCAAGTATTTAAGTCTGAATCTGTATCGTACAAGTGGCTTTGATACCACTGTAGGGAAACGTGGTACACCTCATGGCGCAGCGGAAAAATTATCTGACGAATTCCACCGGTGATACATGTACGAGGAATGAATCTGGGTGAAAAGGGATGAGACGTTACCTTAATTAAATCTGATAACTGCAGAGACGTAGGAGAATCCAATTCCTTTAACACAATGTCGAATCCTAGTCATCATAACAGTGCTCCGACCTCTACACAATCAACCTGAATGAAACGAACAATATTTTTACATCTCTAATTGTTAGATAGTGTTTTAGCAATAGGCATATGTTTGCTTGCTAGACCATATACCTTTATATAGCATTCAAAAACCTATTCCTACTTAAATTTGGTTTTATTAAATATATAATATGGAGTATTTAACTGAATATAATTAAATCTAATTTTACTTCAATTAGATTTCTTTAGGGATATATATATATTAACAGTGTTTGATAATTACAATAATTATCTATTATTAAATATAGAAAAACAAAATTATCTATATAGTTACAATAATTATAAAAATTTCAGTTTTTCAATAAAATCAAATATATATATAACTAATTTCGTGTACAACAAGTTTGCACATATGTTATCTAGTTGATGTATGTTTGTTTCAATCATAGGGTATTACCCTTTTAGTTTTATGTAACGTTAGTAGTAATTTCTAAAACAATTCTAATATTACAAGCAATGAGTGACATTTATCAATACATCATTGCTACTTAAGTGACAAGAACTCGTGGTTCAACATAACCTCTTCATGATTAACTCTTCTTATATATTATATTCTTTTGTCCTTATATCTAGATTGAACACATGTCATAGAATAGTCACACTTGTATAGTCCATCTAATATTTCTTGATATCTTGAGTAGACTATTTTAAACGAATAACTATGATATCTGATATCAGCTCATTCGAGCATGGTTATGCATTTCTAGTCTCACTTAATCAAATGGCCTATGATATTACTTCTATTATGTAGGAGGGACAAATCCTATCTTGATCAACCATATCCCATTACATAGATTGTGACATATCCAATATCAGTCTTTATAGTGTAGTTAGTTATGAGACATGTTTGACTGTATCAAAACATGTCACTTACAATGTTGAAATAATGATGATCTCAAGTCTGAGGACCATACATGTGGTTATCACTATGAGCAATTTTTTGACTGTCACATAATAATCCAAGTAACATGCTCATAGCGGGTCAGTCGAGTATGTCGTTCTCTAATACATACTTATATATTGATTTTGACATCTCCATGTCCTTGACAACACTTTGTCATCAATCAACTACATATTAGTCTTAATGCATTATTGTTGTCCATGCCCACAATAATACTCGACTAAGGACATTTAAAAATAACCATATTATTCTAGGGTCTTTATATAATTCAGTTTATATATATACATACGTAGAATAATGACTGAAATAATAATAACAATTGCTTTATATTATAAACAAGATAAAATTAAGTGTGTCTTTTACAATCATCTTATGATTGGTCTTTGGGAATACTCCAACAAGTATTTATACCCAATGATCTTAAGAGGGTAAAGTAACAAATCCATTAAATCAAAGATAAGAGGTAAATATTTTAAACTAGTGGCCTTCATTTAAACAAGGATTTATCACAAAAGGTAAAGATAAATTATTTGAATCTTGCGGCTCTTGTTAAATGTTGTCTTATCTTCTAGATAATCCCGATTTATCTTCTTGATAGTCTTGCTCTATCTTCTCGATATTCTCGTGTTGTATTTTAGATAATGGTGTCATATCTTTTAGAAAATATTGGTCGAATCCCCAAAATATGCTCCAACTAATTTGGACCGCGTTGCGCCCCAACTCGTGGCCACAATTCCCGCCATTACATATAGTGAACATCCAAATTCTACTTTCAATTGTTGGTTTTGAACTGATGATAGCTTTTTAAAGAGCATGCATTTTCCCTACATTTATTGATTTAATTTCCCCAACATTTGTTTTATTGCATCCATTTCTTCATTTTCATGTCTATTTCCTGAATTTTATCTAATCTAGTCTCAGTTGCTCTTATTTCACATATTTCTGCTTGTTTTCCCTTGTTGCCGGTTTTACCATTGTAGCCAACTCGACACTGTAGCTGGCAGTTGTCTAGTCTGCTAAAAGATAAAGATGACCTTGTTAGCTGTATTATTTGTTATAACAAATTTGGTACGACCTTGGTTCACGCAAAACACTTGAAGGACAAGTGCCCTTTCTTTGGCACCTTATAAAAGGACAAAACTAGGAAGAGAGAAAGTCACCCAATTTCTATTTCCATATTATCTTCAACCTCTGAGCTTTTTCTATCATCACATTGGCAGTTTAAGCTCATTTTGTGGAAATCCAAGGTGAAGTAAGGTAGAAAATATCTGAGGATAAGAGGATTCAAGTGAAATATCTGATGGTTTACTTCTTTTAAGCTTTGTATGAAATCTTGGAAATCTTATCTTTTAGTTCAATCTATTTCTACTAGCTTTTTCTCATAATTTGATTGTTAGATCTGATTATTGTTTGCAAGAAAATGTTAAACATATCTATTGACATCGACGGATGCATTGACAAATCAAGTTAACAAGCCATTACAATGAGAGTTGAATGAGGATATAACAAAAGTTGGTCCACTTCTTCAAAGAGTTGTAGTTTTGACTTATAACGAGAGTTGTGGCTAATCTACGTCTTTGCGTCAAGAATTGAAGACTGAATGGAAGTTAGTAGTGATCTTGCTTTTTACTTGCCAATCGAGCCATTGTACTTCCTTGAGTGTACTTGATTTTTCTGCCAAACTAAATCGAGGAGATCCAGGCTTTATTTCATTATTTCTCTAATCTTTTATATTTGTTGATTGGTACCATAATTGATCATTTAAACCTTATTTCATTCCTTCATTGCATCTACCGTTACACTCACAATATCCACTTTTACAAAATTAATTGTGGCTACATAATACTTAAGCTGAATACATCATCCTTGTGGGATCGATATTCAAACAAGATTCCACTATTTCTATTCCTGCATGGATAATGTTTGCTAGCACTTATAGTTTGATGTTTTCACACCGATCAAGTTTTGGTGCCTTTGTCGGGGATGGCGTTATTTGGTTTTTATGTTTATGCTTGCAATTATTTTTCTTTATTTAGTTTGTAGCTGTTTCTAATAGCTTTTTTTTTGTTATTTCATTTTCGTTTTTATTAAGTTTTGTAGGTGTTGTATGACCAGAAGTGCTGCCACACCACTCATTGTACCAGATCCTAGAGTTGAGAGAACATTTAGAAGAAGAATTCGAGAACATAGCGGGATGGCAAGACAACCTAACAACAATGAGGGTATCCCTCAAGATCCTGAAAACCCACTACTACACCCCAATTGGACGATTTGCAATATGGAGTTGTTAGGCCTCCTATTCAGGATGGGAATTTCAAGTTAAAGCCAGTTATGTGGTCAAATGCTCAACTCCAATGGGCAGTATGCAGTGTTACCACACGAAGGCGCTAGAAAGCATCTTCAATCTTTCTTTTTAATTTGTGCTTCATTTAGCCAACAAGACATTCCTGGTGATGCCTTACGGATGCAATTGTTTCCATATTCTTTTCAGGGTAGAGCTCGCACATGGTTCCAAGGACTCCCTGCCGGCTCTATTACATCATGGAATGATCCTGCAACACAATTTGTTTTGCGCTTTAATCCACCTAAATTGAACTCGCACCGGAGGAATGATGTTACAACCTATTATCAGTTAGATGATGAGACTCTTCACACTACTTGGGAAAGATAAAAGTCTTTGTTGCGACGATGTCCCAACCACGACATTCAACTGGAAACTCATATTGAAATTTTCTACAATAGGTTGAATGCAGCCACAAGACAACTCGTCGACGGGTCATCTAATGGACCATTACTTGATTGCACTTACACCATTATTGTTGGTGTATTGGAGCAATTTGCTCAGAATGACTCTCAATATCCTATTTCAAGGGTTGTTTTGTGCAAAGCTGCACTAGGAGTGTTCGAGCTAGATGGTCTTTCTTCTCTAAAGGCTCAGATTTCTTCTTTGGAGAACAAAATCAATAATATGGAGGGAACAAGTGAAGTTGCTCCTATCCAACTAACTCAACTAAATGCTACTCCTATATTTTCTTGTGAGATTTGTGGCGAGAACCATAGCTGTGAGGATTGCCCATAGCATGCAAAAAAATACTAGTTATGTCAGCAACATGCAAGGTAATAACATGGGTACATCTTACAACACAGCTAATCGACAATGTTGGGGTAACTTTAATTCTGAGTAGCATTTAGGAGCATTTGGCTCTGGGAACAATTCCTTTCAAGGGAATTCTAGTTTGCACCAAGGAAACTTCAGTTATCTACAGCAATGGTTTACACCAAAAGCTCAATTGCAGCCATACGAGAATAAGATGCAACCACAAAATCCTACTTCACAATCTCAGCAATCACAGTATAGTGTGCAATCAAAATATGGAGCACCATCTCAAACACAGTCTCAGATGATTCATTATGCTCCATCAACTATCTCTTATCCATTTGCTCTTTTGATGAAATGATGCACAACCATTTTTCTCGCACAAAGGCTATAATGCAAGGTCACTCTTCATCAATACACACTTTGGAAGCTTAGTTGGTGCAATTGGCTACTGACATGAATTCTTGAAATCTAAGCACACTTTCTAGCAATACTGAGAGTTCGGTGAACAAGGGTAAGGAGCATTGCAAGGAAATTACTCTTTGCATTGCCAAATAGACCGCTGACTCGACGCAACCAATTCCCCGTATCTACATAAGGAAGAGGAGAGTCCTCTATACCTGATCATACAATAGAATATGGAGTTAATGATGGTAAGACGGGTAATGGTCCTCCAGCTTTTACTATGTTTCCATCTATTCTACAATCTAAGTTGTCGCCACAATGCCCAATTTCTGCGCAACCAACAGAAAATCCTTCTCCACCTTTTCCTCAAAGATTTAAGAACACTGAGTCTAATACTCAATTTCAATTCTTTCATGATACTTTGCAATAGCTTATAGTGCAAATACCTTTGATTGATGCTCTTACGTAGATTCCTAAGTATGCTAAGTTCATGAAGGAAATCATATCCAAGAAAAAAAGCTCAGTGCAATTAAAACCATTGCGCTCACTAAGGAGTGCAATGCGTTAATATCTACCCCTTTAGGAAGAAAGATCTGGTAAGCTTCATCATACCTTGCTCTATTGGTAATCACTACTTTAGTAAAGCTCTTTGTGATTTGTGGGATAGTGTTAATTTAATGCCATTGTCTACTTTTCAAAAGTTAGGCATTGGAGAAATGAAACCCACTACAGTCGCATGGCAATTGGTAGACAGATCCTTCACACATCCAAATAGACAAATAAAGGACGTGCTTGCTCTTGTGGACATATTTGTTTTTTCCAGCAGAGTTTATTATTATTGACTGTGAGGCTAACAAGGATGTCCCTATCATTATTGGTCGCCCATTCTTAGCTACTAGGAAAGCAATTATTGATGTATCAAAAGGACAACTTACAATGCGGGTCGATAATGACCAAGTTACTTTTAAGATGTTCAATGCAAATATTGGAAGAAAAATAGAAGAATGACATCATATTGATATTCTTGACAATATCATTCAAGAAAACATGAATCATCGTAGTATCCTCATTGTCGAGGATACTCCACTGACAACGGTAAAATATGATCTCCCGAATTATGACTACATTGTTGAAGTACTCACACCGTAGTTCACCACAAATGGCAAGTTGAATCTTTAGATCTCGCTCACCAGACAATTCTTACTTTTAAACCTTTTATTGAAGAAGCTCATACTCTAGAACTAAAGCCATTGCCAGCTAATCTCAAATCTATATTCCTTAGAGATATAGAAACAATCTTAGTCATTGTCTCTGCAACTCTGGATGATTAGAACAAATATTCTATTGAGCCGCAACATAGATTGAATGAAAAGATGAATGAATTAGTAAACAAGGAAATCCTCAAGTGGTTGGATGCATGTATTCTCTATGCAATTTATGATAGTGCATGGGTTAGTCCAGTTCACTATGTTTCTAAGAAAAGTGTTATCACTGTAGTCCGCAATGATGCTAATGATTTGATTCCTACTTGTATTCCAACAAGTTGAGGTATTTTTATGGACTATAGGCGACTCAATGAAGCCACAAGAAAAGATCATTTCCCTCCTCCTTTCATTGATCAAATGCTCGATCGACTTGCGAGAAAATAGTATATATGTTTTCTAGATGGATATTTTTCTTACAATCAAATTACTATTTCACCCAAGGACCAGGAGAATACCACTTTTACAAGCCCATTCAGGACTTTTTCCTTTTGTCATATTCCTTTTGTTCTTTGTAATGTACCAACCACATTTCAAAGGTGCATGATGGCAATATTTTTAGATATGATTGGTAATTCCCTTGAAATCTTTATAGATGGTTTTTCAGTGCATGTGAATAGCTTCGACCATTGTGTCGAAAATTGTGAAAAAAGCCACTTTACGGTCACTGAGGGGATAGTGTTGGGCTATAGAATATTAAAAGATGGAATTGAGGTTGGTAGAGCCAAAGTGGATGTGATTGAAAAATTACCGCCACCGACAAATGTGAAGGGTAACCACAGCTTTCTGCATCATGTTGGGTTTAATAGAAGATTTATTCATGATTTTTCGAAGATCAAAAAACCTGTATGTCTATTATTGGAGCAAAGTAGAAAATTTGTTTTTGATGATGCATGTCTTGATGCATTCAATAAGATTAAAATATAGCTTGTGAGCGCACTAATCGTTGTTGCACCCAATTAGGAGCAACCATTTGAACTAATGCGCGATGCCAGTGATTTTGCTGTGGGAAGAGTCTTAGGGCAATGAAGAGACAAGGTATTCCATGCGATCTATGACGCTAGTAAGACTCTAACTGAATCTCAAATCAATTACATTACTACTGAGAAAGATTTATTAATAGTATTTTTTTATAGGTTTTGTTCTTATCTTGTGGGTGAAAATTTATAGTTTTTACTAATCATTCTGCTTTGAGATACTTTTTATGAAAAAATATGCAAAACCTAGATTGATCTGTTGGATTTTATTGCTGCAAGAGTTTGATATTGAGATTAAAGACCATAAATGGTCAAAAACTCAAGTTGTTGATCACCTTTCGAGGTTGTAAGTGGGAAACAAAGATAGAAATAAGTTGCAAATTGTCGACGCATTCCCTAATGAAAAGCTTTTCGTTGTGGATGCAACCTTGTGGTATGCTGATTCTGTTAATTACTTGGCTTGTGGAAAGACTCCTTTGGGTGAAACTGGGCACAAGAAGTCGAGATTTCTTAGAGATGCGATGGAATACCATTGGAATAAACCTTACTTGTTCAAAGTTGTTAATGACAATATAATTCAATGTTGCGTCCTTGAGGAAGAAATGACATCGATATTATAGCATTGCCACAATGCTCCTTATGGAGGGCATTTTGGTGGCATGAGAAAGGCTGCAAAAGTCCTCCAATCTGGATTTTATTGGCCAACATTATCCAAAGATGCTCACTAGTTTGCTCAATGTTGTGACCGATGTCAATGCACAGGGTCCATATTCAAGAGAAATGAGATGTCGTAGTAGCCAATAGTGGAAATAGAGCGATTTGATGTTTGGGGATTAGATTTCATGGATCATTTTCCTAATTTATTTGGCAATATATACATTTTAGTTGATGTTGATTATGTTTCAAAGTGGATAAAAGTCATGGCAGTGCCTAAAGATGATGCAAAAATGGTTTTGAAGTTCTTCCACAAGCATATACTCACTCGATCTAGAACACCAAGAGCATTGATCAGCAATCAGGGAAAGCATTTCCACTACAACTAGGTTGCTGTTGCGTTGAAACGCTATGGAGTAAATCATAAAATGGCTACAACGTATCATTCTAGTCAAATGGACAAGTAGAGATTTCTAATCGAGAAATTAAAACATCTTGGAAAAAGTGGTCAATACCACTAGAAAAAAATTGGTCCTTTCGCTTAGATGATGCATTGTGTGCTATCTGTACTGCATACAAAACTCCATTGGGAATGTTGCCATATCAACTTGTTTTTAGAAAATCTTGTCATTTGCTTGTAGAGCTCGAACACAACGCCTTGTGGGCTATCAAGCAAGTCAATCTTGATTATGAGGTAGCGGGGAAGAAGTGATTGTTGAATATTACTAAATTAGAAGAAATTCACCGCAACGCATATAAAAATGCCTCTATTTACAAGGACAAAAGTAAGCATTGGCATGATAAGATTATTTTGCAACCACTATTTGAAGTCGTACAATTGGTTTCGCTATTCAATTCGAGACTAAAATTGCACCCAGGCATATTGCGGTCACGCTGGTCTGGCCCTTTTGAAGTTGTGGAAGTATTTCCACACAGTGCAGTAACAATCAAAGATACTAAAGGGGGAATTCCATCCAAAGTGAATGGCCAATGACTCAAACTCTACTTTGGTGACTTTGATTATGGGAATATTGAGACCATTAAATTGGTCAATTGTTTTTGAAATTCTTTTTTTAACTACTTTATTGGATTTGGATTTATTTTTCCTTGTTTTTATTTTAATTTCCTTTTATTCATTTTTTCAGAATAAATTCTCTTCAGTTTGTTATAGAATCTTTTTCTCTAACAACTTGTACGACAATGAGGCTTCACAAGATATGCATGATATTTGGAGGAAATTCGGGTAATTCAATTAGACCGATTAATCCCCAAACCATAATCTTTCATCATGGAGCACAAGGAATGAAGAGAACGAGTGTGATTATTGCGCCAAGATCAAACCGTCAATTCTCATCGCATCAAATGATATGAATTGTGACCTTTCATTTCCCTCTTTTCTTCTTCATTATTTAGCAATTATGAACTTCACCGATCATTCACTTCGTTCTCTGCTTTCTCTGATTTTTGAAGCTTCAAAGTTCAAATTTTTCTCTACAAAAATCTTTCCTTTCTACTTTCTTTCTCAATCTACCATGGCTAAGACTAAAGCAGCTCGCAAGAATTCGATGGAATCCTCTACAAAAAGTAGTTCAAAGTTTGGCCTCAAACCTGTAATACCCTAAACTATAGTCTAGAAGTTTTGGGACTAGTTACTTGATTTGCTAGTTCAATTGAAATTAATCCTAACCTAATTAGGATGAGTAAGGACCTAAATGAAAGAAATTGAAAGAATGGTGATCCAATTAAGATGACTAAACTGAATTAAATAAGAAAGTTAAAGCTTGCATGCTAAAATTCTTATTTCCTTAAATGCCATTGATTAATCCTATAGTTGATGACTAATTAAGGACAAATAGTAACTTCCTAAATCCACTAAGTTATATCATCTTCTTCAATTTTCTTACAAGCTGAATTGAGAGAAGAGAAATATGAGAGAGAGTTTGATAGAAAACTCCATTGAAAGGAAAATTGGAGCTTGCATGCTAGGGATTTTACTTGATATTCAAGCTAGGAAGGTAAAATCTTGGTTATTCCCTTCTTGATTGAAGTAGTTATTGTGTATAAACTAGAAATGCATGTATGTTAGATGAGAAGGTAGAAGAGTATATGTGAATTGAGTCTAGATCAAAGCTTGATAGGTTGGTAAATTGAAAGTGAACATGTTAGCATGCATGAGAACAATAGCTAACATGAACCTTAGATTTGGGGTATGATCCGAATGGCATATAAAGTGGAACCTAGATTTAATTGAATGAAATACTTGCTGGAAAAATATGAATAGGAAATGAATTGAGTCATTGAACAATTATAAATAGTGTCTAATTGCTGGAAATGGAACTAGTAATGAAACTAGTCACACTTGTTGCTATAAACTTGACTAGGGACTGTTTTGAATAAACCTGTGAATTCGGGATTGAATTGAATAAAATGAAAGGCTGTAAAATGATCTAAAAACAGGGGAGGGGTCAAAATGAATACTGGTTAACTAGGATTGCTTGAATTGTAGTTAAATGAATGGTCTTATAGTGTAATTGGCAGAATTAGTGAAATATGGACTGCTCTGGAAAAACTGTTAAATTGAGGACTTAATTGGACGTTTTAAGGACCAATATTAACTTGTGAAAACAAGGGGAAAACATGGGAAACTAGGGTAAAAAGGGCTGATTTGAACATGTAAGGGTCTTAGGCTAATTAGCTTACTAAAGTCGACCTAAGTGTAATCTGGGCAGTTTTGAAACTGTAAATTTACCCGACTTTAACTAAAAAACTATATTGATGTAGAAGGGCTAAAAATATGAGCCATATATGGATGGATAGATAATTAAGTTAGCTTTCCAATGCTATAAACAGATTTAAATTCCAACGTGTATATTAAATGATATAGACAATTTAGTGAACAGTGTACAAACTGCCAGAAAACAGTTTCGGTATTTGTAATAGCATGTATACTTGAAATGGAATGCATGTGTGAATTGAGTTTAAATTGGTTCTAATACATGCTTACATTATTTGAATACTAGATTAAGAAAATGATAGAAAGGTTGGATAAGTATCGGGATATGAATGAGGATTCGGGTATCATGTAACTTCGGGATACAAGGTGAGTGTAGCTTTACTTAGGGCTAGGACTTAGGTCCTAACCAATTATATATGTTACCTTGTTGATATGGAATTGTCATGAAATGAACCTAAATTATATTCGGTAAATGTATAAAGGAAGAATGCTTAAATGGAAATTGGATTAATGAGATATGCTTGATGTAATTCTGGCCATGCAAATGAACTATGTAACCATTGTTTGAATTTACTTGAATTCTTGAATGCTTTATTTGAATGCTTCTTGATATGTCTAGGATAGACATGCTTGATAACCTAAAACATGAATATATGTACTTGACAATACCAGAATGATACATATCACTTGAGCTAAGGCTCTAATTAACTTAAGGGCGATCATAACCTTGAAGAATAAGGCTTGAACTTGAATGTGTTTGACTATTAAATACTTAAACTTGGATAAGCTTGATACTTAAGTGATTGTGATTTAAACATTTGAAATTTCTACATGACCTTGCTTGATAGATAATGAACATTTAAATTGAATATACACTTGGAACTATTGAATGTTGGACATGTAAATAACTTGATACTAAAGCTAGACTATGAAACCAATGCTTAATAAGACCATTCGAATACTACATGAATGGTTAAGAAAAATTCTTGCTTGATACCTAATGAAAATGAATGAAACGTGATACCTTGTCTTGAATGGCTTGTTCAAATTGCTTGAAGGTTTGAGTGACCTTACTTGATGCTTGAAATTCTTGTACACTTGTGAAATGAACTAAGGTTCACATGGTTTAAAGGATTAAAATGAATTTGATCTTGATGTGCTTGGTGCTTAATCACTTGATGTGTGATTGCTTGAAAATAAAAGATTCAACAAGCCCTTGGTTGCTAGTCGGTTTTAGGTAGAACGGCATGCCTTAGAGTCTAGAGCTCGACTTGTTAGGTACTTTGTGTACCATCTTGCTTGGTGTTATAGACACCTTCTTGTTAGATGTCGTGGGCATCATCTTGCTAGGTACTTTGTGTACCCACTTGTGTGGTGTTGTGGACACCTTCTTGTTTAGGTACTTTGTGTACCCACTTGCTAGGTACTTTGTTTACCCACTTGAGACTTGATTACCTAGTCCTACTATCTACCAAGGCAAAACAAGAATAAATGAACTTGAAACAAAGACTTGTAATCATGAATGAAGAAAGATCAAATTTGATTCTTGATAGTGAAATGGTAAAGTAATGAATTCACATGAGTAAAATGGTAAACATGTTAACTTGAATTGCATGTTACTTGAAAGATAAGTAATAAGGTATACGGTCACCTTGTTCGAATGGATGTGATGTCTTTCTTGCTTGATTTGTTTGATCTTTGCTAAAAACAATGGTTACTTGAAATGGTTACTTACTTGTAATCGAATGATGCTAGATGAACTAGCTAGGACTTGACTTTGCTTGATTAAAGCTTAACATGGTTAAACTTTACTAAAATAAACAAAACATGTTAATAAGATTAAGAATGAGCCAAACTAAACTTGAATGAATATGTATGCGCATGTTTCTTGACAATGACTTGTAAAGTAAGGAATATACATGGTTGAGTTGATAAACTTGATAATCTAAGCTTGCTTGTAAGTTGAAAATATACACGGTAATATAAGACACCTATTCGAAAGAAATCATATGATTGCTTACTTGAAGTTGTGTAATTCTTGTGGTTGTGATCTTTGCTTGATTCGTGTAGTATAGAACTTAAATTGAAATGTTTGATCTTGTGGTGCTAAGAGCTATTCGAATAGTACCTTGTGGACTATCTAAGATTTGCTAAAATTGAATTGAAGCCTAAATAAGTTATGCTTGAAATAAAGACCCTAAAATTTGAAAAGAAGTAAGTGAACTAAATTCACCACCCTTGAATATGTTACTTGATTTGATTGAATTGTTAGAACAAAGTGCATGAAATGAAATTGTGCTTGGTTTGTTTAGCTTGCTTGGTTTGCTTGGTTGCTTGGACTAAATCTAAAGGAATTAGAGGTAAAATGATGTTGTATAAGATAAGCTCATCTTGGATTCATTAAAATATGACTAAAGTCCTAAATTGCTTGTCTAGTTTAATCTAAAATGAATTAGAAGTCCAGATTTAATATAAGGGATTATTCATGCTAGTTTAATGGATTTTAAGGAACCATAACTACATGTAATTGAATTGGCTAAGACTAGTTGATGGACTGCTCAAATAGTGCATTAAAGGAATGATGTTAATCGAATGGATTAATTCGAACATAGTACTATAATGCCATGTTTTAATCACATTAATAGGTAAATTGAACTGACCTAGAAAACAAGGAATATGTGTATATGTTGAATAATAATGTTAGAAGCATGGTCTAGGTAAATAATGAAGCTAAAATCAAGTCTAGTGAAATCTGCCCAGAAAACTCCGTTCTGGGCAGCAACTTTGAAAAAATCACCATAAATTGTGGAGGTCGAATTAAGGGCTGAAATTTATATGGATTGAACCTTAATATGTCTATTTTCATTAGGAGAAAACAGAATTGAATTCTGATTTGTGAGCTGGAATCTGGAAATGAAAGGTTTAAACGGTTGTAAAGAGGGTTAAGTAAGCTTTCAAACGGTGTAAACTAAGTGAAATTGTGACGTACAAAATGAAAATTATGTATGTTTAAATAAACAGTGCACAAGCTGTTTGGCAGTAGTAGTCTAGGTGATTTGGATAGTTTTGTAAACAGTATTGTAAACAGTTTGGACATTTTTGGTTACTGCCCTAAATGAACTCTTGACCTTGAATAGTGATTCACCTTAGATAATTATACTTGGAACCAAGACAAGAGCTAACTAATATAGAATACTAGGCTTAACCAAATAGTCTAATAAGAAGTAAAAGAAATGATTTGAGTGATGTATATAAGTAAAAGGTCAATTAAGACACTTGATAAATGGAAGTTTAAGACTACTTGTTACTCGAAAGGTAGGTTAAAGTATTAATGAATCTAAATTAAATAGGAAGGTTTGGTTGTCTAGTTTGGTGGCCTAAATCGAATGAAATGATTGAACACTTAATTGGTGCCTAGTTTTTGAATATGATATGCTTGTTGAATGTGTAAGGTAAACCCTTGAATTGAACCCCTTGATCATTGTGTGATTGTATACTCAATTGATGATTGAACTCTAAGTTATGCTTCAAACTAACTTCATTAAAACTTGATTAAGTGGTAATTGAATTAAAGACCCTAAACTTGATAAGCTACTAGTTCTAGATACTATCTCACTAAGTACATTATGTACTTATCACTCTTGTTTGCATTCTTCCCAAACCTCAGGTTAAAGATATTCCGAACGATACCTTGACCTTGAAGCTATCTTTCTTGGAACCAAAGCGAGATATTCGAATCTTGAAGTATGGTTTGTAGCTATATTGAATTCTCCTAGTTGGTGGCACATAGGTAGATTTTGACTTGTTCATATGCATCATGTTTTGTTAAAAGATTGTATATATGTATTTGCTTTTGGCTTAATGAACTTGGTATGTAAATATAAGGTTTTCTTGAGATTCGAATATGCCATGGGATGATTAAAATGGAATTGCTTGAAGTTTGTGATTTCCTATGATAATATATGCTTGAAATGCTTGAATGGATATATGATTCAATTGTATGTAAATGATCCCTTGATGTTATGCTTCTTGAACCATTTGAATTGGCTATGATTTGTTTGATTTCTTATGTGATTCTTAGGTTCATGTATGCTAGTATTTTCAAGTCATGTAAGAATGGATATAAGAGAATGCTACGTTAGATTGTTAGACTATGATAGGAATTCATATATAAATTAATCTAAATAGACAAGACCTACTAACTATACTTGCCTGGTTTTGAATTCATATTGTGTTGCGCTTATACTCTAAATGAAAATGAAATTGATTTTCCATGTTTGTTATTTGTAATTCGAATGCCCTAGTTGTCACTTGAATTGTAAATGGTAAAAAGCATGAATGGGAAACTCTTGTGTTTAAATCAAATCGGTAACCTAAAATGAATGTAAACTTAATCAAGATTGATCGCAATAATATCTTGTTAGATAAGCAACTCATTTATTAGGGATGAGTTCTAGATGAAAAAAAATTAATTAACCGTATTTTCATTTTGCTTGTTCATTTTCTCGTCGAAACACTTCTCGCTCCTAACCCAGGTGAGGGGTGTTACAAAACCCTTCATCCGAGGAACCTCTAACTCAAGGAGAAAATACTGAGTATGAGGTGTTTCAAACTGAGATTGTAGGTGAGCGTTACAAAGTGCATATCCTTAAGAAAAGTATCCACCCAGAATACGGGATTGAGCTATCCCTAAAGGAGGAGCCTAGAAAATCCATCCACAAGACGATAGAGCTTCACAAATGTAGCAGCTTTTGCACTAATCCTGGTAACTACAACGCTACATTGGTAAGAGAGTGTTATGCTAATCTTTACGAGCCTTCCTTAAAACTAGTTTCTGTAAGGGAGAGCTCTATTTCTTGGATTGTTGCTATTATCAACAAGTTATTAAAGACTTCTTTGAATGTGGATGGGCATGCATTGTTTTTAGTTGAGATTAATGAATATAAACTAGATTTCTTAGTGAATGATTTATGCATTGCAGGTGCATTATGGTCGGGGACCAATGTTGGGAACTTCATTATGTATAGGAAGTTTCAGACTCTTCCTACAAAGATTGGGTTTTAGTTCATTAATTCCAATTTATTAACTTTAAACTATAGCACGATTGTCTCACTTGATAGAATGTGCCTGATATATTCTATCATTAAGGGAAGAAAGATTGATGTGGGTGAAATCATCCACAAAGACATCAAGTGTTTTGTTGAGAGAAAGAATGGAATATATGCTTTTTCTTTGTTGATAATGCAGCTATGTGAATTGAAGGGAGTAAAACCCTTGAAAAATAAAAAATAGACAGGTAAAAAAAGGCCCATCAACAAGATTTACATTGACACAATGGCACGAGCTTTAGAGGCTCCTACATTGAAAGTGGGCACTACAACAAGGGAGGACAAAGACAATGCAAAGGTGGTTGCTGCAACTGAGAATGTCCCCACAAGTGATGATGTCTGGAAGAAAGTTCTGACTATAGAGGACAAACTCGATGATGTAACGAGCACACTAGGAAGAGTTGCAGCCACAATGAAAACAATGGATTTGGCATATAATTTATTCTATGCGTATTTAAAGAAATGGCACAAGCCTGCTCTTGCTGCCATGAACAGGATCACTCGAGTTACCTTACCATAATTTCTAGAATTTCCACTCATCATCCGTAGCTATGATTTATCCTTCGATCGAACCACAAAAGAAGTACTTGCCAAGTCTGTGAATTCTCCTGACAATGTAAGTGAGGCTGGTGACACACCAAAATAGGCGGCATCGAGCAAAAATATAAATGATTGTCTCTTTGACTTGAATATCCCTACGAATGTTGACGCAACACCCACTGCTACCGAAGAAGATGAAGTCTCTGTTGAGGAAATTGATGAAGATGAGGAAGGTAGTTCCCATGTTGAGAAGACTGTTGCTAAGAAGATTTTTGTTGAGAGAAGTTCGATTGCATCCAAAATTGTGGTTGCAACCCCCGAAGGACCCGAGATGAAGCTAGCTACTGCGAGACTGGAGGAAGCTGTGTCTGCGGTCGATGAACAAGAGACCAACCCTCTTGCGATGGTGCTATACAAGGCACCACCATTGTTCATTTCTACTACGAATGTGGCCGATGATGCCGACGAAGAATAGGATCTTGAGAAAAAAGAAGAAGCTAACCATGATGGGGTGGGCCTCCCTTCCAAAGAAAGAGAAGAAGAAAAAGCACTCGAAATCAAAAGAGAAAAGCAAAAAGAAGCGCAAAAAAGTGAAAAAAGTAGAAGTGACGCTCTACCTCCTCCTCCCAGGAGTTTGACAACTAAGTTAGTTTGTTTTAATTTTAGTAGGCATGTATACCATATAGTGTAATTTCATTTTGTTTTCTATATTGTCATGACATTTGCATTGTCATTGTAATAGCATTTAGTTGATAACTAAATAGTTTGTTTTCTTTTTCGTCTAATATAGTATCAGAGGTTGAGTGATTTTCCCACTCGCTTCCTTGTGGGAAAATCTATAAATGATGTTAATCAATTTGATAATCTATAAATGATGTTGGTTTCTCAACTACTTACTAGTGATAACTACAATACTTGAAAATGTGCTATGGTTATGACACTTTCTGCCAAGAACAAGCTAGACTTTGTTGATTGATCTATTTCTAATCCGTAATCTTCATCTCTTGATCTCCTTAATGCTTGAAAAAAAGCGAACAATCTAGTTAATTCTTGGATCATCAATGTTGTTTCCAAAGATATTGCTAAAAGTTTATTATATCATGCTTCCTCTATCATAATCTGAAAAGATTTGGAGGCTTGATTTCAACATCAAAATGGTCCGAGAATCTTTCAACTCAAGAAGAAATTGGCTGAGTTGCATTAAGGGCAAATGTCGGTCACAACCTATTGCACTCAGTAAAGGTTTTTTGGGATGAATTACATTCCCCTAAGCCAATTTGCACTTGTATTCAGCGTAGTTGTGGATGTGTCTGCAAAATGTTTGACGAACAACAAATGGAGTATGTTGTGATTTTTTATGGGACTGAATGATTCACACTCGAGGTCAGATTTTTTGATGGATCCTTTGCCCCCAATTTCGAAGGTATTTACTATTATAGTTCGGGAAGCGAATCAACAATCTACTAAGGCCAACTCACCAATCATAAATGACGTTGCTGCATTTGTGGCCAAGGCTAATGCTATTCCTCATGCCCATAACAAAAAAACAAAGGAATAAAAGACCTGACCTTGCGGAATATATACATATATAGACGATTGATCAATTGGACTAAATAGTCCATCAGAAACTTTCAAAACTTATAGTGTACTCTTATCCTATGACATGCCAACTATATCCGACATCAATTTTACTTTTTCAAAAGTCAATATTTTCACAAAATTCACGCCTGCTAACTGTTTTTTTATATGCTTAACAAAACAAAATTTATACGAAAGTCGTTGCTCTTGGCAACCTAAGCAAAATTAGAGGAACTTACTTTCGAGCTTGGTAAAGCTTGTTAGGCTTAAACCAAACTCTCAAAACTTGATTCCAAACCTTGTTTGAAGATGGAACGCAAATTTCTCTCACCAACTAGCTTTAACTTTAACGTCGAAACTTTGCCAATTGCAAAAAATATCCAAAATCAATGATATGCTTTCGGATTCGATTTCGATTTCTCTAGAACTCAACACTAACATAGTTCTTCATCACAATATATTCAATGATTTCCAACAACTAGAATTTTTCTAATTCCTCGTCCAAATCACTACAAAATAACCAAAAATCTTAGAAATTCTATTATCCAACCTTCCAAACATTATTTCAACCAAACCTCATAACTTCCTAACTCAAAATTACTCTAAACATCATCAAAATTTACTCAATAACAGTAGCTAACATCAAAGAACCCAAAATAACCTTCCACAATTCTTCAAGAACACTTAACTTAAGCTAACCAATTAAATAAATTTCGGGATTAATTTCACAAGAATTAGGATGAGATTTCTTATAACCCATAAGAACAACTCACAACTCAATTAAAATATTCAGCTTTTCACCTAAACTCGATATTTTAAGAACAAACCTCAAAAATCTTCATTTCACACTTTAATTCCAATTAATCCAACACAAAATGATTAAAACAATTATCTAGAAATACATAGCATGTGGAATTTCATTAAGAATCATTGTTATACCTTGTAATTGGAGAATCAAGAACTTGAATAGAACTCCTTGAAAATTGATGTAACTTCTTCAAAGCTTGAAATAGAATTTTGATGAAAATAAAACTTTGGAAACGAAATAAAAGCGAAAGGAAAAGATTTAAGAAAATAATTGAATAGAAATCTTTAGCAAATCAAAGGAAGAATTGAGAAATTGAGAAATCATGAAAAAGGATTTTAGAGAGAAAATATTTTGAAGAAAATCATTCTTTCATCAAAATGAATTAACCTTCAAAAGAACTAGTTATACCCAATTAAATCGAACTAAAAGGTACATGGTGTAATAGCTTCCCAAAGATTCTTAGCATGTATTCTTTTCTATTTATTCACTAAAACACATGTTATAATAATTTAACTCAATTAAAGTCATTCGAACAAAATTGATTATTTAATTTAATAATTAAATAAATCCAAATTTACTTAAAATTATCAAATCATCCAAAATTCTCTTGTTTTAATCCTTATTAAAATATCTATAATTAATTAATTAACCAAATTTCGGAATAATATAAAACTGATCCGATCTAAACACCTGGTTCTTCCAACCTGGATTTCAAGATATTACATGTTGCACCAAGTAGGTCTGGGGTGCAGTCCCATAGTAGTTAAATTTTAGGTTTAATTTTTGTTTAGATGTATTTTTTTTCTTTCTTTTGTATCAATGAAAAAAATTAGTATTTTGTGTTGACAACCCTCTACAGTCCATTTTTTTTTAGAAAATAGTCTCTTTAAATCTCTATCTTAGGAAGTTTAATGATGATAGCTGAATATTTTTAGAATTTAGAGCCTGGGTTAGTAAAAATTGTGTGACTTTAATCTAAGTAGAAGAAAGATTACGAGTGTCCAACAGTCCAGTTTTGAGAGGTTGAAGACGATTCTGACCGAGGCTTTAGTTTTGAACCAACTTGAGTCTGGGAAGGATTACATAGTCTTCCATTAAATCCTTCCCAGAAAAATTCAATATGGGTGATTGTGGATCGCCTCACGAAGATGGCACACTTGATTACAGTTTGAACTGAATTTTCCCTCTATAAGTTAGCTCAGCTATACATTTCAGAGATTGTTCGTCTACATAGAATTCCCCTATCCATTATCTTTGACCGTGACACAAGATCTACATAGAGGTCTTGGAGGGCTTTGCATAAGGCACTTGGCACCCGTTTGAACTTTAGTAAAACCTTTCATCCTCAGTCGATAGCCAACCAGAGCGAGAAATTCGGGTTTTAGAGGACATGTTGAGATGATGCATATTGGATTTTTGGGGTAGCTGAGAGGACTTCCTACCTTTGGTCAAGTGTGCTTATAATAATAGTTATTAGATCAGTATCCAAATGGCGCAATATGAGGCTTTGTATGATCGTAAATGTCGTACTCCTATTGGTTGGATCGAGTTGACTGTGTTACAAATATAACAATCTGAGATGATAAAAAGGACAAATAAAGGATTGATTAAATAATCGAAATAAAAAATTAAAGAGAAACAAATTCTTGATTTGCTTGGAAAATAGTAGGAATCGTGTTGAGGCCTGCAGCTACGCAGTTTCCTTAAGACAAATTTTGACCATTCTGGAGTGCTTGAGTTTGCCGGTCACAGCCTCCCATGATACAACAACAAGATGATCTTCAACAATAGCACAACTGTAGAGATCACAGACTATTCTCTTAACTTTGCCTACCACTGAAAATACTATAGGAGAAAGAAAAGGTTTTTGAGTTGTGTCTAAACCTTGAAGGTAGACACAATATTTATAGGGGAGTGGAGGAGGAAAAACATGGAAATCAAAATATTCTGAATTAATGGTCATTAATTCTCTATCTGATTCAATTAAAAAATTATCATTAATGTTATATTTAACAGATATATTTTCGTGAATTACAGCTGCCTGACTGGTTCATAAATTCGCATCGCCCATGTTGTACGGGTGTGCCCCAACCCGAATGGGTTCGATGAGCTTCGGTCCGCAGCCCCTGCGCCTGCGTGTGAGGCACAATTTCCATCTAAGTCATTCAATAACTAGCAAGTGGGTTGGTGTATTTAAACACTTCCCATGTTTGTTATCCTACCAATGTGGGATAATGAGTTCTTATTTTTACTTATACAATTCACAAGTTCCTTACTTTGAACATCAATTTCTCATTCATCACTCAACCGTTTTGATCATATGAGATACCATTTTAAAGGTCTTATGGAGTAGAATATGAAACAATAAATTCATTATTCGAATCTCCACCTTTACCTATAGGAAATATGGCTAAAAGTTACTAATTTATCATATTTTTCCAACAGACTAAGCATAGGCCTTTGGTACCCATGCTTGTTCAAGAGGCTGAGGATACTGTTAGGTTGATTCAAGATAGGCCAATGTTATTTTTGAAAGACTGAAATCATATACTGATCTAAAGAGGAGAGACGGTGAATTTGATGTTGGTGATCGAGTATTTTTGAAAATATCTCAACGGAAGAAGATTATAAGATTTGGTCGAAGAGGCAAATTGATTCTGAGATTCATTGGACCATACCGTATTCTTCAAAGAGTTGAGCCAGTTCCCTATCGGGTGGAACTACCTTCAAAGCTTTAGCGTATCCATGATGTCTTCCATGTGTCTGTGTTGAGGACATTTTGGAGGAACTCGTACCGCGGCTAAAGTTTTGCAATCCAGTTTGTATTGGCCAACATTGTACAAAGATGCCCAAGACTTTTACAAGCAATGTGATCGTTGCTAGAGGACGGGCAATATCTCTAGACAACATGAGATGCCACTCCAGAACATCATCGAGGTGGAACTGTTCGATGTATGGGGGATCGACTTTATGGGACCTTTCCCATCTTCATTCGACAACCTCTACATCTTACTTGTCGGCGACTATGTGTCTAAATGGGTTGAGGCAGCTGCAGTTCCCAACAACGATTCCAAGACCGTGCAAAGATTCTTACAGAAAAACATATTTACACGGTTTGGGATGCCGAGAGCAATTATCAGTGACGAAGGCAAGCATTTTGACAACAGACTAATTGCCAAGATGTTGCAACGCTTCGGCATATCACACAGGATCGCCACGGCATATCATCCACAAACCAACGGGCAAGCAAAAATTTCCAACCGGGTGTTGAAGGGTATACTCGAGAAAGTTGTAAATCCCTCTAGGAAGGATTGGTCATTAAGACTAGATGACGCACTTTGGGCATATCGCACTGCATTCAAAACACCCTTAGGTATGTCCCCCTTCTGACTTGTCTATGGTAAAACATGTCATCTACCGGTGGAAATCGAGAACAAGGCATATTGGGCAATCAAGACCGTGAATATGGATTGGGAAAGTGCCGGACAAAAGCGTTTGATGGATCTCAACGAGATAGAAGAATTCCGTGCACTCGCCTATAACAATGCACGAATCTACAAGGAGAAAACAAAGCGATGGCATGACAAGAAACTATTGCCACGATAATTCACGCCAGGGCAACTAGTTCTCCTATTCAATTCTCGGCTAAAACTTTTCCCGGGAAAGCTAAAATCAAGATGGTCGGGACCATTCGAAGTCGTCAAACCATTCTCCCATGGTGCTGTGATAATCAAGTCCATCTCTGACAACCATGAATTCAAAGTTAATGGACAAAGATTGAAGCACTACAATGGTGCCCATGTGGAACGTAACAAAGAAGTGGTCAACTTAGGAGATGCATGAGCATGCTCTCCTTTCAATATTTTCTTTTTCTTTTTATTTTCATTTTTATTTTTAGAAGATATTTTATTTTTCTTCATTATCTTTAGTTTTCAGGTTTTCTTTGTTTTCTTTTCCACAACAAGACCCACAACTACTATGCTAAGGAAATTTACTGCCGAGATCCGTGCCCCGGCAACCAATGATGCAGTCGCCACGACAACCGCAAAAGATGACGCCACGGCAACCAGCCCTGAAGATGCCACGGCAACCAAAGCTAAAGACATCCCGGCAACAAGAAAACAACCATCGCGTTCAAGCAAGAGAATCAAGACACTGACCAAAAGGAAACTAATCATCTACATTGACGAACTCTCGGAGTAAGTCCTCATATGCATCTTTATTTTTATTTTTCGTTATTTTTATGCATGCATTGAGGACAATGCCTCACTCGAGTTTGGGGGGGATTGTTATTAGTAGTTACCATATTTAGTTACCATGTTTAAGTATTACATTTAGGATACATAAATTGCTTGCCATGCCTTTAATTAGAACAATAATTGCTTAGATTTGATGAATATCCGATGATGATTTTGCCAATGCACTTAATTGATAGAATTTTTATTCTAGGATAACCATGAAGAAACTTAGAATTTTACTATGATGCTAAATTTGATAAAACATTGTTGTGGTTTGATTGATTTAAGGAATTCTAGTGAACTTAGGTTGATAATTAACAAATTGGGGGATTAGAATAAAAATTGGATGAATGCTAGAGGTGCCCGAAATTGGCTCTAGCATGTGCTAAAAAAATTGATCACTAGAGGTGCCCAAAACTGGCTCTAGGATGTGTTAAAAAAAATTAACTAGAGGTGCCCGAAACCGGCTCTAGTCGATTAAATTAACTTAAGAAAACTAAAAACAAAACACTAGGGGTGCCCAAAACTGGCTCTAGTTAAAACATGTTAAAAAGAACCCAATGAAGTAATTTGAAAACCTATTGTTTGCATAGAATCTGAAAAATCAACTTGCACACAACTCCGCACACACTCACAAGCATTATAGTTTGATTCCGAGTAACTCCTCAGTTTTCCGAAAAATAAAAAGCCAATCATACTTTGTGCCCCGGTTCAGAGAATTGAAATCAAGTTCAAAGCTAAATTTGTGAAAGTTGAAGTCTTGGCAGGTAATTATGAGTTTGCATTGCTTGAGGACAAGCAATAGTTCGAGTTTGGGGGTGTGATAAGTGTTCAAAAGCACTATTTTTCTTACCTTTTTTACTCATATTATTGTTAGACTTAGGCTCATATTAGTTGCATAGTTAGCCATTCATGCATTAATCCATGTTTCCTTCCATCGTTGAGCTTGATTACATAACTTGGTAGTTTTTATGGAAAAGATGCTGCTTTGGTGTGCTTTGTGTGTGTATGTGCAGGACCACTTGCCAAAGCAATGCCGAGCTAGTTGCCAGGGCAATGCATGAAGGATATGCCGAGCTAGTTGCCAAGGCAATGCATGAAGGAGACGCCGAGCCAGTTGCCATGGCAATTTTCGACAAGAGCAAAGGTGATATGGTAGTCGAAATTGATGACTAAATAAGCCCAAGATGACGTGGAGCAAAGCCCAAACCCAAAGGAATTTGATTTCCATGCAGAGATTAAAGAAGAATTAAATTCCAAGAAGATAGGAGAAGTTCTAGTAGGAATACAATTATAATAAAGAATTATATTCTTTAAAGATAATTTAATTCCAACTTAAACTCCTCCTCAAAGAAGGACTTTGGCCTAGCCCTATAAATAGCAAGGAGATTTCGACAAGTCCATAGGGAGAGCAATAGGGAAATTTCGACAAGTGCAAGGAGGGCAAGAGGAGAGAATTTTCGACAAGCATCTAGGGCAAGGAGGATTTCGACAAGCCTCCTTCTTCATCCTTTTCTTTCTTGTTCGATTGGGTTCATGCTAGGGATTGTTTATCTTGTGTTTCTTTGGAACCTAGCCATGAACTAAATCTACTTGGCTAAGGTTATTGTGTTTTGTGGTTGTGAGAAACTATTGGTTTTTGTTTAGGTAATAAGAGTTTGCACTTTTCTATTTCAAGGTTTATTCATTCTTGGTTCTTATTCTTGTTTGCGAGTGAATTGGGAGAGGATCTCGTGATTTCATCTATTTATCTAATATCGGGAGAGTTAGATTCAAGAAACGAATGAATATGATCTTTATTCAATCTAATGATGGTGAAGATTAATCCGACTTAGGAATAAGTTAAGGATTTCAATGGCTAAGAGGAGCACAAGATTGGTTGTTGTTCACCCTTGATTCACGCAGGGATGTATTATCAAGGCATGCACAAGTAGCTAGAGTTTCGACTTAGGGATAAGAAGAAACCATTGAAGAACGCTCTGCCGAACCTTGAAGGTTGCTGCCCAGACGCCCAAGTAGTTGCCCAAGCAACCATCAATTAGTTGCCAAGGCAACCCCGTTGTGCAAGTTGCCACGGCAACTGAGTTGCTCGTGCACTCTTTTACCAAAACGATCCAATCGGCTATCACACCTCAACTCACGATAACCTGGCCTATCTCTCTCTCATTTGAATTCATCTTTTCTTTTATTTTATTGCTTTCTAGATTAGTCATTAGTTAAACTCCTATAATCCTTTACTTGTGTTTTTACTTTTTACAGTGTAAGAGACTAGATTCTTGAAGTAGCACCAATCCCTGTGGAGACGATATCTTTTATACTATAACTTGCGACGTGTATACTTGCACATTTGCGTAGCACTTATTACGCGCAACATATATCTTTGTAAGCTTTGTCAAATGATACACTCATGGTAAAAACATGTAAGCTCAAGGTAAGCCCTTGTATGAATTATAGATTGATGATATGGTAAAGTATAGCATAAATTCTTGTTATATGAGTGTTAGTATTTATTTGATTGAATGTTTGATGATAATTTATTTGAGTAAGTTATACAAATTTTGGTTTGAAAGATACTAATGAATTATAAGATATGATTTGTGAATCATGAATGCTTATATTTGATTGGGATAAGTATGAACATATTACTTGTGTTATGGATTGATAAAATTTGGAAACATGTGAGATTATACGATACAAGTAAATGAAATAATGGAGTTATATTCCTTTTGATCATTTGAATATGGAGCTAAGCTCACTTTTAAAATATGATATGATATGAATTCCAAAGCCTTGGTTTCGAGTCAGTCATATGTATAGTTGGCATGCCATAGAGTCCAGTTGAGCTCGTATTTGGGGAGGACTACGGTCCTTATGTGGCGACAGTAGGAGGGATGTGGTTTGGTCATTTGGAGAGAATATAAGGGTTGACCTGTACCTTGTGTACATTATGTTTGGCGACAGTTTGATTGGGGATTCGAGTACATAGACTACTTGATTACCAAGGTTATAAAATTTAAATAAGATTGAAACATTATCCAAATCACTAAGCTAAATGATTGCCTGCATGAAAAGTAAGACTAAATTAAGCACCATTTTGACTCATTCTTTTAAGATATGATAATGTGCTTCAATCTTGCTAGAAGTCAATTGTATTATTGATGTATTGGTAATAATTGATATATGATATTAATTGTTTTGCATGATTCTTATAATGTATATGAAGGATTGTTATAATATGATTTATAAAGAAACATGATATGGTACTGATTGTTATGCTTGACCCTTGAGAAAATATATGAAAGACATCTATGTGATTATGAGTAAGGGACAAATCAGGATAGTGAAAATAAAGAAATTGCTTGTTGTATAATATTTGACATGCTAATTGTGTATGCAAAGAAAATAAGACATTAATGTTAAGTAATTGAATCATTTGAATAGTACATGTGATCAATTGCCATGCTTTGTGTGAAATTGTAATATGGTTTAAAATGCTAAGTTGCTTAACCATGAGTTCTATTACTTTTGTGTTAGATAGAATTGATAAGTTGACACAGTTAGTTTTCCCATGACAATTAGTTTAGCCATGAGATTTGTCTTGTTTTATGGATCATTAAACAAGCTTGAATTATTGAGATACATTGAGTATTTGAATGAACCATTGATGATTGTGTAGTTTGTGCATGAAACTTGAATTTTGGTTACATTGCTTGATATAAACAATTTGTGGAATGATTTGCAAGCTAAAATGTGGACTATTTTGTAATATAAGTAGACTATTTTGCAAGCTAAAATGTGGACTGTTTTGCAAGCTAAAATGTGGACTATTTTGTAATATAAGTAGACTATTTTGCAAGCTAAAATGTGGACTGTTTTGCAAGCTAAAATGTGGACTGATTTGTAATACAAGTAGACTGTTTTGCAAGCTAAAATGTGGACTAGTTTGTAACACAAGTGGGCTGTTTTCCAAGATAAAATGTGGATTGTTTTGTATGCCAAAATGTGGATTGGTTTGTAATACAATTGGATTGTTTTGCAAGCTAAAATGTTGACTGTTTTGTAATATAAGTAGATTGTTTTGCAAGCTAAAAGTGTAACACCCCTCGCCCGGGTTAGGAGCGAGGAGTTTGGATGCATGTAACAAGTAAGGAGACACAAAAATTCGGGCAAATTTGAACCATTTTCTTAAGCTTCTTACTTATCAGTTACCCTTATAATCAATTCAAGTTACCACCTAGACTTACTAGACCATTCAAACACTATGATCAAGTTAGGATCCATTTCATTTTTAATTAAACACAATCATATCCTAACATATTAAGTTGACTTTACTTAGACTAAGCTTATAGTGATCTTAAGGCCAATCGAATACATACCTATTAAACAAGATATCTTACCAACATTTTAGTTCAATTGATTTACAAGATTAGTTCAAATTATCTAGTATAACATTCAAGACAACCTTCGCTTAGAAACTTGAGTCATACACTTATATATATACATATCAAAAGAAGGCCATTAAGTCATTCAAGTCATTACATACAAGCTTAAGTACATTTACATATCAAAGGTGCCTTAAAGCATTACAACCATAGTGACAAGTTTTCATGCAAACTACGTACAAATCAAAATGCATGAGATAACAAGACTAGACACCAATCTAATGCCACCATTTAGGAGTCTTACAAAAAGTATCAAGTGGTACGTTAAGCTTTGCTTGTGTTCTGCTCCGAGCTCAAGGAAAGATGGCTATCGATCAATCTAAACCTGAAATTTTTAGGAAGAAAGGAAAACGAGAGTGGTAAGTACGCAAGGTACTTAGTGTTATTAAATTAGAGTCCTTGTTCATTTTAATCGGGATTATCCTAACTAGGCATCAATTAAGTAGAGTCAAGACCAAACTAGTCCATTTCAAGAAGTCAAGAATCCATTTCAAGCTCACAATAAATCAACTCACACAAATGATCAATCACAGTTTCCATTAATCAAACAAGCAATGTTAAGTAAGCATCGAGCTTTTCAAGCAAAGAGATCATCAAGGCTCATTCGAATATGCTCATTTTCCTTTTAAATTATCTTTCAATAAAAGGGTTAATCAAGATGACATTTACATCATTTTATCCATATGACTCCATTTCACTAGAAGCTCATTAACAAGCATCAAATTGCTCATTCGTTATTCATGTGACATGTCTTATTTCAAGTTTATTAATTTGTTTTGCCTTGCTAGTTAGTAGGACTAGGTAATCAAGTCTCAAATCGGCACACAAAGTACCTAGCATGTTTTCGTATTAAATTAGTACACAAGGTACCTAAGCGAGAAAGTGTCTGCTACACCACGTATTAGGGTACACAAAGTACATGAACAAAATGTGTCTGTTACACTACATGTTAAGGTACACAAAGTACCAACATGTTATCGTATTAAGTCGAGCGATAGACTCTAAGGCATGTCGTTCTACCCATGACCAACTAGTAACCAAGGACTTGTTGAGTCTTTTATTTTCAAGCAATCACACAACAAGTGATTAAGCAATCAAGTATAACAAGTTCAAGTTCATTTCAAGTCTCTAGGTCAAGTGCATCTTAGATCATTTTACAAGATTTTCATATATTTCCAGCATACTTTACATTCAAGCATCAACAATCATCAAGAAAGGATCATACAAGTCCTATTCAAACAGCCATATAGCAAGATAAATGTCTAGGCAAGCATTTCATGTCACGAGTTCACTAAATACCATATGTCGAACACAAGTTAATTACCAAGTTTCCTTTTTGTCCATTCTTCCCTTTATTAACCAATTACCAATAGAATTTAAATTCATTTCAAGCATAAGGAACAAACAAGTATTTAGACATGCTGATTTGTTTAGGACCTAAGTCCCAACCCTAAATGTAACTACACTCACAATACTCCAAGCTAGCTAGTCTTGAATAGCTATTCGTTTTTGCCTATCCTTTAAAGATCCAACTCTATTGCCTTCAGTAATCTCCTCTATTCCTTTCTCTAACAAGCCATAAAAAACTATAGAAATAGCATTAGGATCAATTCATCAAGATAGTCATATATTCAAGCACAGTTTTACTCTACAAGTACTACATTGTTTCAGTTTCTGGCAGATTGTACCCTCTTCACTAAACTGCTTATAACTTTTAATATACACATTGGAATTTCAATTAGTTTATACCATTGGAAAGCTAATTCAATTATTGTATAGCTCATATTTTTAGCCTTTCTAGATCAATACAGGTTTTCACTTAAAGTCAGATCAATATTACATTCCCTAATCTGCCAGCTTACAATTAAGTTCTCTTTAGTTAGCTAATTAACCTAAGATCATACAACTTCATTTCAGCCCTTTTTACCTTAGTTTCCCCTATTTTCCTTTGACTTTTCATGTCCAGCTTAGTCCCTAATTTGTATATCTAAGTCCTTAAATTAACATAATTTCCAGAACTGTCCAGGTTTCTTTGATTCTGCCAACTAACATATTTAAGCAATCAATTTTAGCTACATTTCATGCAATTCAATTTTCCATCATTCAATCTAACCCTTCCCCTATTTTTAACTTAATTTTTTTAACCCTTAATATATATCCAATTCAATCCTGAATTTATTGCTTTACTCAAAACAGTCCATATTTGTGGATTAAGCTATCTAGATGACCAATTTCACTATTAGCTCAATTCTACTATCAATTTAACTTAGTCAAGATTTCAGTTGTCAATTTTTACATGATATCTATTAGATGATTTCTAGATAATGTTTTTCTCCTACTCAATTTACATATCAATTAACCAATTGGAAGCTACTCCATTCGGCTAACATGTTAGGTGTACCTATTCCATATTTTGACAATTCTAACATAATACCTATCATAATTCAACCTTTTAACAAGCATTTATAGTAGCTAATTCATCTACAACAACAATTCAATCATCAAATGATCCAATTCAATTAAATTTCTAGCCATTCGAATGAATCAAGAGCAAGAATGTGCTCACCTTGCTTACTAGCTCACTTCCTATGGTAGATTATGAACATGCAAGCTTTAATTCTCCTCCTACAACGGCTTCCTCAATTTTTTTTGTCTTACTCTTTCTCTCTAATAATTCGGAAAGCACGAGGAATGGAGGAAGATGACAACTAATTTCATCTTAGTGGATTAGGAAATGTCTAAGTTGTCCTTTAATTTGTTATAATCCTTAAATTTAATCAAGGGTATACTTAGGAACTTCAATATTTAACATGCAAATTTTATCTTTTTTATTCTATTCGAATTGGTCCTTGTAAATTGGTCACTTATTTCATTCGCCCTTTCAATTATGTCCCTAGATAATCTAATTAGCTTAGATTTAAGCTTAATTCAGCTATCAACTTAGATAATTGGTTTCAATAATTCTATGCTAGGATTTAGGGTGTTACAAAAGGTGGATTGTTTTGCAAGCTAAAATGTGGATTTTTTGTAAGCTAAAAGGTGGACTGGTTTGTAATACAAGTGGATTGTTTTGCAAGATAAAATATGGATTGTTTTGTAATATAAGTGGACTATTTTTACAAGATAAAAAAGTGAACTATTAGGTGAAGCATGAAAGACATGAGTTGAAAACTTAAGATATATAGTTCTTGGTAAATTAAATACAAAATGATCTAAAGAAAGTGTAAGTAGAGTGAACTTTGACTAAATGAAAAGAATTGATCAAAACTAAATCATAAGGACCTTGTAATGCAAATACATCTCTTTGTATCATTGTATATTGGATTGGTTTAGTTACCTCACTAAGTTCTTCTGAACTTACATGTGTTTGAATGATTGATCTTTTAGGTAGCTACTTATTCAATCGAGGATTGTATCAATTTCTGGAAGCAAGTCACACAAGACCTAAGATTAGAGTATGTGATTAGTAGTAATTGTTTTAAATTCCTAGTGTGGTATACATGATTAAGGTTTATGTTAACTATTTGGTTAGTTAACATATTTGTGCATTCAAGTCATTTTATAGTACCTTATGAAGAAGGTAAAAAGATTTTAATATTTTGATGCATATGTGTGATATGGTAGCTTGATATGATAAGTGATTGTGCACTAATGACTTGGAATATGTGTGAATGAACTTTAGTCTCAAAAAGTAAAGAGAAAAGGGTGAATAAACTATAGAGATCATAAGTGAGCCCATTATGCTTAATGCTATTATTGTTAAGATAATGCTAAGAAAAGAGATGCCTAATTGGTCATCTATGTTGAATGAGTTACGAAACCTTGTGTGTATGAATGCATGAATGCTTATGGTTTAAGTTATTGTAATTGGATGATTCTATATGAGATATTGATTAGTAAGTGAAAGATGATGCCATGTTCTGAATGAATGAATGTAAGTATATGATTAAGTTATGGATGTACATATATGCCTTGAATATTTGAGAAGTGATGTTTATTATGTGAATGTAACTTAGTAATTGAGACCAGGGATTTAAACATGTGAAAACCTTATGATTTTTTATGTGAATAAAAAATCTATAGTAAGGAACCTTAGGTTTCAACCAAGATTGGTTAAAACATAAGTACCCGTATTGCCTTGAGAGAAATAATTGAGAAAAGGAAAGAAAGTTGTCCTGTAATGCTTTAAAAAGAATATGAATTCTTAGTGTATAACTATTCAATCTTGATAATAATAATTGAAGCTATATGATATGAATATTAAGACTTAAGAACTTTTAGATATTGGTACCTTGTTAGTTTAATAGACCTTAAACTATTTTGATAAGGATGTTTTAATGAATTGTAACTTTAAATACAAGAAACTCATACTAAGAGTGAAGTAAAGATCTATGGGCCTTAAATGGTTAAGAATATCATAAAGTTGATAATCTGTTTAAGAACATTGAAGTCTATGATTAAAGATAAATTCTAAGGGATTGGGGAATAGATATAGTAAGCTTTGATAACTGGAGTATTAATAAGATGCATGTTAAGAGCTAACATTTTGTGGTGGACTGTATAGTGAATGCATAGTTGGTTGTACATGTAATGTTATTGAAGGTTGATCTATTAAATAGTTAAAAAGTTTTAATTTTGCCATGATTCTGATGGCATGTTTAGATCAAAAGTGTTATGTTAACTTATGTTTGCTTGAATGTTTGTTTGGTAACACATCCTAAACTGGTTTAACTCCTAGACCGGGTAGGGGGTGTTACAATCTGTCTCACGTGCTCTTGATTGAAGAGATTGAGGTGAGCCCCGACTTGCCTTTTTAGGAGGAGCCTTCATATTTTGGACCAAGATGAGAGAGTTTCGAGGAAAAAGACCATTCTTATGGTAAAGGTCTTGTGAAAGAACCACAATATTAGGGACGCTACGTGGGAGACGAAGGAGTCCATGGAGAAGTAGTATCTGCATTTCTTCAAATCAGGTAAAATTTCTTTAAGGAGGGGAGAGTTTTAACAACCTCAAATAGGGATAGTAGAATTGCTTTTAAAGATTAATGGTTTAATTGAGAAGTTTAGAACTTTTGGGCTAAATTCAAAATTTCACAACCTTTAGGGACCTTTCTACAAATTTCCTATTTAGCTTTGATGATCAGAAATATAAAATCCTTTTTAAAGGAGAATTGGATTTGCAACCCCTTAATTCCATTTTATAAACTCTTGCCATGTCAACTACATTGGTTTTGTGATAAGTGTTGGATATTAAATTTCTTAAGTTATATTTGTGCTTGAATCCTCATAAATTAAAATGGATATGCAAAATGTTAATGATGGGATTTGATCCTAAGAACTCTAGCACTTCAAGCCTCATCCCACATTTTTGCCATTGAGCCAAGGCTCTAATTCCTTCACATTTTGCACACTTTACATCTTTAAGCTTTATTTTGGCCCAACCCAAATATTAGAGTATAAATATATACTTTTTCTCCAACTTTGTCTCATTTAGCTATTTTATTTCTAACCTAGCCATTTTGTATCATCTTCTACCCTCTCCCCATTGCGATTTTCGCCCTACCTCCGGCCATTGTTGCTCCACAGCCAATCGATGCCATTTGAGACACTAATTACATAAAAATGTTGATCTTGGTGTCCCAAAAAAAAACCACCATTGCATGTTTGATTCAGGCCGACATTGTGGAGAAAAAAGGGAAAACTCGATGTGATACCCTTCGTCGCCGACACCGATTCCATTGTTCTTTCAATAAACGACGACCACCATTTGACTTTACTCTCTGTCTCCATCTTAGATATGGAAGTGGTGTGCAACAGCTCCCTACCATTCACTGAGAATCAATGTTGGTCGGGAGCTTTCTCCTACATGCGCTGTCGCCGTTTCTTTTCTTCAGTGAAAGACCCATCGATTCATCTTTTGTTTCTTTTTTTTTGTTTTTTAGCTTTACACAGTCATTTTTTTGTCATCTCCTCCCTCTGCTACCGTCACCGGCGTCGTTACCCTTCACCCCAGCCCTCATCATCTTTTGTGTAAACATAACACAAAACCCTAGTTTCCTAATGTAATGACCTAATTTTTGTGTTAATGAATAGGGTCTCAGTTTCAGGTAATGGGCCTTTATTTTAGAAGCCCAAGTTGAGGTTGTTAAGTTGGGCCCTTGATATTATGGGATAAGGTTTGAAATTTAAATAGAGGAGATAAGGTGGAAGGAGAAAAAGGAAAAGTGAAAAGTGGGTGGTGTGGGAGAGTGAAAAGGAAAATAGAGAAAAAGGCTCAGGGGGAGATTCAAACTCTGATCTATAGAGATCTCGTCGTCTATTGTCAACACCTCCACCGCTATTGTGTTCATCTCATCGAGATAAGTTCACCGATACCAGTAGCATCGCCATTGGTGCTACCGTCGGCGGGGGTGAGAGAAAAGAAGTTTTGGTTTTCTAGTTGAAGGGGTTAGAGTGCTCAAAATGCAAAATTTAGGCTTCCATCGTGTTCACCAGCACCGAGGGAGTCAGGAAAGGGCTTCGCCATCACCGTCCGACCATCAAAAGTTGTCGCATTCATTGCAGTCGGAGCGTACGAGACGTCCGGCCGAGCTGGGCTGTTATAACCCAGCTAAGAGGGCCAAGCCCATTTAGCCTGCCAAGTCAACCCATGCCATAGGCCAAGCCAGTCTGCTAAGCTGGCCCCTCGAGTCGAGCCAGACGCTACCCGCCGCTGCACCGCCGTTGACTTTTTCTAGGGGATCCAACCCAGGGGTTTCTCAACGTTCTAAGTCCGTTGGCGCAGTCTATTTCACCAAATTCAAACCCAGTAAGTTTTCTTTACGCATTTTATCCCCTAAATTAGTTTAATTGTGTGTTTTGGCTTATATTGTCATATTTGTTTTGACCGAGGAATTTGTGGATGCAAATATTGTAATTAAAGAGATGTTTTAGAGAGCTTGGATGTGGACTTATCGCTTTATCTTAAGGTTAGTACACCTCGAACTCCTATTGCTTTATAAGTATCATAAATGTGATTCCTTTGCGTGTTAGTTTCTATAAAATAGGTAGACGATGAATATGCATGTTGAAGACCGATAGTATGAGATTTGCTATCAATGAGATGCATGATGATGTGGCGAATATGATGAGACTCATAGAGGATTTAGAGAATGTTTAGGGTCGTTTGAGATGCTCGTATGTTTATTTGATGATTGGTTGATAAATTGTGATGCTTTGGATGCTTGTTTGAATAGATTGACGTGATTCGATAGAAGCTATGATTAAGGAATAAATAATCGATTAAATGTTTATGAAGCTGGTAATTAATAATAAATGAATGAATGCGTTAGTAAACAAACCATAACGACTTTCATAAGCTTTAAGGATCGAAAAAGTGTATATGAGACTATATCCGTACGAGATGTAACACCCCCTACCCGGCTTAGGAGTAAATCGGCTAGGGAGTATTCGAGGGCACTAGAAACACGAACATTTTAAAACTTTTGAGAACTCATCCCTAGTAGATGATTTGAGAACTAACAAGGCACTTAATCATTCACATTTAATCATACAAGCATGAGCTTGCTTCTTATTCATTATAGGTTACCACTTTGGTTAATTATTTTCAATTTATATTCAATATTATCAAGTGCTTAATCAAATGACCATGTATAGTATTTAAATGGCATACAATAACTAGAACATCTTCATTTCAATTCAAGCTAATATCAGATGTATGTGCAGCTTAATCCATTTCATTCACATGAAAATGTTGTCATTACACACTTCAAGTATAGCCATTACGCCTTCCTAACATTTAAGGCCAAAACAAGTTCATATATATACAAACTTTCAAGTAGCAAAATGCATGTCCTAGCTTAACTATATACAAGACTAGGTGCCACCAAGTAGGAGCATTACAAAACAAGTATAGGACCATACTCTAGCTTTTGCTTGTGTTTGCTTCAGGCTCAAGGAACAGGCTTCAAAATCAAGAAGATTGCTCGAATCTCTTAACTTGTAGTTTGGGAAGAATAGGAACGAGAGTAATAAGTACAAGTTGTACTTAGTGAGGTAGCAATCTAAATCTAGTCAATTATTGAGTAAGGTATCATTTAATCAAGTAGTCCTATCTAGGGTTGTAGCATTCGAATTCAAGCTTTAAACATATTTAAATTTAAAGTCAAGTAATTGAAATAGTGAGTAGATTCAAGTAGCAAATAATTCAAGTAGCAAGTAATTCAAGTAACAAGTAATTCAAGTAGCAAGTAAGCTTTATGCTTTATTTATTCCTTATTTGTTTTCTTTAATTTATGCCCTTAGTGTTTAGTTGTCTAGGTAATCGAGTCACCAACCAAAACTGTCGCCAAATATCAAGATACTGGTCATTACCCTCCTACTGTCGCCAAACACCATTCACGCATCCCTCATTCTATCGCCATTTACATGCCTTGGCCCTGGACCGTAGTCCACCCAACACAAAAGAGCTCTAGACTCTATGTCATGCCATTCTACCTATGGCCACTAGCAATCAAGGCTTTGTTTCAATAATTTATCACATTTTCAACTAATTCATGTTCAAGTCAAGATATCATCTCATTCAAGAATCAATTCATGGTAGGTATATCAAGATTCAAGCTTAGCACTGAGGCCAATTGAGCCTTAGCTGTACATTTTGCAATTTAACTTGTCATTCAAGCAAGCAATTAACATATGCCATCCCTAGGCATCAAACAAGGTCTTTAATTCATGATTTATATCATGTTAACAAGTATCTAAATTATAGAGATACATTCAAGCACTATTCGAATTGATCACAACCAAGGCATCAAGAATCAAGCATTTGTTTTCACTTTTCTTTCTAATTAATTTAACAATATTCATGTTACAATTAAATCTCAAGTTTTAGCTTAAGCCATTCTTCCCTTTTAATCACAACCAAGTTTTAATCACGTTCATTAACATGGCATAGAAATAACAAGAAAGTTGACATGAATCTTTGGTTAGGACCTAAGTCCTAACCCTATATTAAACTACACTCACTATACTCCAAGCTATCTTTGGTCTTGGATCCAAATCTTCTTTTGTTTTCCACTAGCTTGACTGGCTCTTTCTTCTTCAACAAGGTCCACTCCTTGTTCTAACAATGCACACAAGGCCATAGAATTAAAATCGGCAACTATTTATGTAACACCCCTACCCCGGGTTAGTAGCAAACCGGCTCGAGAGCGTTACCAAGCAAGAACAAGGCATTACAAGCAAGAACAAGGCAAGAATAGATTATCCCATCCCTATTAGATGAGTTACTTAACTAGCAAGCAACCAAGCATTCATAACTTAACATGCAAGCAATCTCACATTTTGATTTCAAGACATCATAGGTTACCAAACAATTCATTTAACATCATCATACAACCATAATTTGAATAAGTGTGCAAACATACTTCCATTTCATTTCAATTTTCCTTAAATTGATACATATAACATCTCATACCTAAATTTACTAAACATGATTATTTGAACATACAATTGTATGTACATGTTTCCAAACAACTATACCATTCGGCATTCACCATAAAACACATAACAACACCTACATCATGGTATATTCACACAAGACTAAATCATTCCACAAGGCATTCAAATGGCAATATAAGCTAGATCAATCACTTGAACATTTCATATATATATTCATATATGCGCAACAACTACTTATACATTACATATAATTTGAGTTCAATACAAACTTGTTTCACATTGTCAACCAAGTTCATAACATAGTAGGCCCATTAAAGAACACATATATACAAGTATTCAAAACATCAAGTAACCATGTTCATGCATATATACAATCCTCCCAAAACAAACAAGATGCATGGTCTTGTTCTAGCTACATATATGTGTCTAGGTGCCACCAACTAGGAGAAATACAAAACAAGAATGAACCATACTTTAGCCATGCTTGTGTCTTGCTTCGAGCTCAAGAAATCAGGCTTCAAGATTAAGCAACAATCGAATCTTTTATCATGTAGTTGGAAATAATGAAAACAAGAGTGATAAGTACAAGAATGTACTTAGTGAGGTAGTAACTAGTTCTAACCAATTGTTATATCAAGTTAAGTGTCAATAAGACAAGAATGATCCTAGCTAAGAATTGCAAAGCATTCGACTAACATAAGAAACAAGAGACAATAATTCATACTTACATAATAAGTAATCAATCAATTCATGCTTACATGACAAGTAATCAAGCAATTCATGCTTACATGACAAGAAATCAAGCAATTCATGCTTATATGACAAGTAATCAAGCAATTCATGCTTACATGACAAGTAATCAAGCAATTCGTGCTTATATGATAAGTAATCAAGCAATTCATACTTATTAGCTCATTTATTATCTTTTATCACAATCCTTGGTTCATAGTTTGTCTAGGTAATCGAGTCTCCAACCAACTGTCGCCACAAGATGTACCGTAGTACTGGTCAACCCTCCTACTATCGCCAAAGACCACATACGTACCCTAAGGCTTGTAATCACAAAGTCATTCAACATGGCAACAAGGTTAATACATCACATATACAAGACAAGACAAATAGCATATTCATATACACACCTTAATGCACATTACCAAGCTACCTACATTCCATACTAAGGCAAAACAGGGTAACAATTAAACTATCCTAAAACTGTTTGCAAAACAGTTTACAAAACTGCCACAAAACTGTGTACAATTACATAAACTGTTGTTACCAGGCAGCATGTACTCTGCTCACTTAAACATGCATAACTTTCATTCTGTACGTCGGAATTTCAATTGGTTTACACTGTTGGAAAGCTAACTTAATTGTCTTTCTAACCATATAGTCCTTGCATTTTAGTTCTTTTCCAATTAATACAGTTTTTAGCTTAAAGACAGGGCAATTTACAACACTGGATAGTTTGCACTGTCCCTAGTGTTTCTACTCTACACTTCATTCTACAATCCAGAATTCAGTTCTGTTATCTCCTAATGAATTTAGACACGTTAAGTCACTATCCATATAAATTTTAGCCTTAATTTCCATTTATACAATTTATGGTTAATTTTTAAAGTTTCTGCCCAAAATAGAGTATTCTGGACAGATTACACTAGTTTGAGTTTCTAGCTTCATAATTCCTCTAAACAAGATTCTAACATTGTAATTCAACTTATTTTCATGTTCTTACATGTCTAGGTCAGTCTAATTCACCTATAAATGTGATTATAACAGGGCATTATAGTGCTATGTTCAATTTGATCCATTTGATCAACAACATTCCTCTAATTTACCATTTGAGCAGTCCATTACCTAGATTTAATTAATCCAATTATATGCATTCAATTTCCAGCAAGCTATTTACTATATTCAAGTCTCAGTTCATCTAACAATGTGATCAAAACAGGGTATTATATACAATTAGCATGTTTACACATTTTCACCTAGCAAAATAGTCCCTAATCAAAACTAGTTTCAACCATAATCCCTATTCTCAATTTCCAGCAACCATACACATTCTCCTTATGAATTTGACTACTAACACTCACAACTTCAAGGAGCATTAGAAGTTAACATCACTATAACATGCATAACAATCATCCTATTCAAATTAGGCAACAAGAACATCACAAATTCAAGATTCAAGCATGTAATTAAAGTGAGGAATCAAGTCATTTACCTTCTCCTAAGCTAGTTTGATCAAAGCTAAATCTAGAAACATGAATTGAAGATGGTCTATGAAGCTTTCCCTCCTTTCTCTCTCAAACATTCTGTTGATAGGTTGAAGAAAATAACAAAATTTTTGTTCTTCTTTCCCACCTAGTTACCGTGAGTCATCACTCACAAGGCATATGTTCTCATCAAATGAGAGCATGTGTGTAGGCCTCAAATTTCATTTCATTTTACATGCAAACTCTAGAGCTTTGCATGTTCACATTTCCATCTTTCCATTTAAGCCTTCTAGTTTTAATTTCAGTTCAATTTGGTTCTAGTTTCACTTATTTGATCTAAAAGATAGCTAATGTTCTTTCCTCTTTAATTTGATTAGCATATAATTCAATTAGTCAATAGCTTAGATAGTGGTAACCTTCCTAGGCCAAGTTTAGGGTGTTACAAATCTCTGCCCTTAAAATAAATTCGCCCTCGAATTTACCTGAATTGAATTAGTGAGGATATTGATTCCTCATGACTTCTTCCGATTCCCACGTTGCCTCTTCTACCTTGTGGTTTCTCCACAAGACTTTGACAAGAGGAATGGTTTTGTTCCTGAGCTTTCTAACTTCACGATCAAGAATCTGGATTGGTTCTTCTTCGTAAGGCAAGTCAGGATTCAATTCTACTTCTTCAGGCTCAAGGACATGGTATGGATCAGATCTATATCTTTTGAGCATAGATACATGAAAGACATTGTGAATCTTGTCAAATTCACTGGGAAGAGCCAATCGATAGGCCACTGGACCAATCCTTTCAATGATTTCGAATGGTCTAATGAATCGGGGACTGAGTTTCCCTTTTTCTTCCAAACCGAAAGACTTTCTTCCAAGGAGACACTTTCAGGAAGACCTTGTCTCCAACATTATGCTGTATGTCTCTCCTTTTCAAGTCTGCATATGCTTTCTGTCTATCGAAAGCTACTTTCAATCGATCATTAATGATCTTCACTTGTTCTTCGATTTCTCTGTGCAATTGAGGTCCCAATACTTTGTTTTCTCCCAGTTCAGACCAGCACAAGGGAGTTCTATATTTCCTTCCGTATAGAGCTTCGAAGGGAGCCATCTGAATAGATGTCTGGTAGCTATTGTTGTAAGCAAACTCTACTAGTGGTAGAGATTTCCCCAGTTCTTTCCGAAGTCTATAACACAAGCACGTAGCATGTCTTCAAGAACTTGGATGATTCTTTCAGATTGTGCATCTAATTGAGGATGAAAGGTTGTACTGTGGTGCACTTTAGCTTCTAGAGCCTTCTGTAAGGAATTCCAAAATCGTGAAGCAAATCTGGGGTCTCGATCGGAGACTATAGCTATAGGTACACCATGTAATCGAATCACATCACGGATGTATAGCTCGGCTAAGGTTTCCAAGCTCATGGCATTTAAACAGTAACGAGTGGCTTTGTGAAGTGAGTAGACTTTGTGAATCTATCAACAATCACCCACACAACATCATTCTTTCTTGGAGTGGAAGGAAGACCAGTAACGAAGTCCATTGTAATTCGATCCCATTTCCACTTAGGGAATTCGATGGGTTGGAGCAGTCCAGTGGGGACTTGATGCTTGGCTTTGACTCTTTGACAACTTAAGCATTTTGAAACAAAGTCTGTGATAGCCAATTTCATGCCTGGCCACCAGTATAGTGGCTTTAGGTCCTTGTACATTTTAACTGATCCTAGGTGAATCGAGAAAGACATTTGATGAGCTTCTTGTAGCATTTCTTGTTTTAGTTTCTCATTGTCAGGAACACATACTCTATCTTTGAAATAGAGGAATCCATTCGACTTGAGGGAGAAGTAAGAATTAGACTCAGAGCCTAGCTCAGACATGACCTTCTGAAGATCTGGATCAATTTGTTGGAGTTCTTTGATTCTCGAGATTAGACTAGATTGAACTTAAAGTTTAGACAAGAATTTTCGTCCTTTGGATAAACAAAAATGATCATTGATAGCCAAGGAAGCTAAAAACGAATGGACAAGATCATTAAGGGAGATTTTCGAATGGTTACTTGTAAGACAAGAAAGGTTTAATTCGAATGGATTATTCTAAGATTTAGATTTAAGGGGTTAACTTGAGTATTGTCTCCAACTAAGGGCATCAGCAACCACATTTGCTTTCCCCGGATGGTAGTCGATAACCAAATCGTAGTCTTTAAGTAACTCTAGCCATCTCTTTTGCCTCAAATTCAAGTCTTTCTGAGTAATGAGGTATTTCAGACTCTTGTTGTCTGTGAACAAGTTGCATTTCTCCGCATACAAGTAATGTCTCTAGACTTTGAGTGCAAATATGATAGCTGCCAATTCTAGATTGTGTGTAAGGTAGTTTGACTCGTGTGGTTTTAGTTGCCTTGAAGCGTAAGCTACCGCATTTCCATCTTGCATTAGGACACATCCTAGTCCCAAATGAGATGCATCACTATAAACAGTATACTCTTTGCCCGATACTAGTTGGATGAGAACCTGAGCATGAGTCAGGGCTTGTTTAAGCTGATAGAATCTTCGTTGTTGGTTCTCCAACCATACAAAGGTGTATCTTTGCGAGTTAGCTTAGCCAAGCTTGCGGCAATGGATGAGAATCCCTTGACAAAACGTCGACAATACCCATCTAAACTGAGAAAGCTTCTAACCTCACCAACATTCCTCGGAGGTCTCCAATCCAGGATGGATTGAATTTTGCTCGGGTCTACTTTAATCCCTTCTGCCAAGATAACATGGCCAAGGAACGAGATTTCTGATAGCCTAAATTTACACTTAGAGAACTTTGCAAACAATTGACGTTCTCAGAGAGTTTGTAATAGAATTCGAATGTGTTCGGAATGTTCTTCCTTATTCTGAGAATACACCAGAATGTCATCAATGAAGACAACCACGAACTTGTCAAGATAGGGCTTGAATAGACGTTTTATGAGGTCCATGAAAGCATCCGGAGCATTAGTTATCCCGAATGGCATTACAAGGAATTCAGAGTGGCCATATCGAGTATGAAAAGCTGTCTTGGGTACATCTTCTTCTTTTACCCTCATTTAGAAGTATCCCGATTAAAGATTGATCTTTGAGAACACCGAAGCATGCTTGAGTTGATCGAAGAGATATTCAATCCTTGGCAAGGGGTATCTATTCTTGATAGTAAGCTTGTTCAATTGTCTGTAGTCAATACAGAGTCTCGTAGTCCCGTCTTTCTTCTTCATGAACAAGACTGGAGCACCCCAGAGAGACGAGCTAGGTTTAATGAAACCTTTGTCTTGTAGCTCTTGGAGTTGCTTCTTGAGTTCCTTCAACTCAACAAGTTCCATTCGATAGGGTGTGACAAACACCAGAGTTGTTCCAGGTTGGACATCGATCCCAAACTTTACTTCTCTGGTTGGAGGGAGACCAGGGAGTTCCCCGGGAAAAACATCGAGATATTCAGATACAATAGGCACACTAGGTAAGCCAAATTCAAGTTCATCTTGTAAAACCATAGCAACAAAGATTGAGGTCAGTTTCTTGTCAATTAGGAGAATGGATTCCTTTCCTAAACTCTGGAGATAAAGTCTCCTATTTTGGCAATCTACCCAGGCTTCATGCTTGCTTAACCAATCTAATCCTAGCACTAGATCGAACTCACAAGTCGGAAAGACATATAGATCGACAAAAAAGGGTACATTTTGAATGAATATGGGACAGTTTTTACAGATAAGGCTTATGTTTGTAATCCCCCTATTATGTTCGAAACTACAACGCTTTGTTTTACAATTTCAGGTTTTAACTTCAATTTTGCAATCAAAGATGAGCATACAAATGAATGTGTGGATCCCGAGTCTCTTAAAGCATAAACATGAGTTGAATTTAGTTGAACGGTACCTGCTATGACATCAGGTGATTCTTCATCTTCTTTTCCTCAGATAGATAGATTCGAGTAGGAGCCCGAGATTCATGGTGAGTAAGGGTGTTCGAATGTTGTCCTTTGCTTTTCCCCTGATTTCCAGATTGAGCTTGTCTGGAACCTTTTTTCAAATGGATGGAGGTGAGCTAGCATTTGCAGGAGTTCGATTCGGAACCTTGTTAGGATTATGAGGACAATCCCTGATATAGTGATCGAAGACTCCATATAAGAAACATAGATTCTGTTGAGTTCTACATTGGCCAGTGTGGTGCTTCTGGCAGAACTTGCAAGTAGGATATTGAGCAGTTTTACCGAAATTCCCCGTACTATCAACAGAGATGATCGGGGCTGAAGGCTTGGATACCTATTGGGGTCTCGGAATGTAGTTGCTCTTCTGAACATGAGTGTAATTTGAAGTGTTCTTTGGAGTGTTTAGACTTTTTTAACTGCTAGTGAGGCTTGTCATCATTCATGGATCGTTTTTCTTTCCAGGAGTTACCACTGTTGCGTTTCTCAGAGGCCTTTATCTTCGCCTCAGTTGCAATAGCCCGGATCACAAAATTCTGGAAGTCAATGATACCTAGGGAAATGAATATTGGACTCAGTTCATCATTCAGTCCATCAATAAACATCTGACACTTGCCAGCATCAGTCTTGATGTATTCTGACCCGTACTTGCAAGACTTGCAGAAATCGCTCACGAACTATTTGATGGGTTGGCCACTTTGCTTGAGGTACAAGAAATGCTTCCGGTGCTCGGCCAAGTATTGTTCACTGATGTATTTCTTCCTTAATTCCTTAAGGAAAAATTTCCAAGTTACAGCTTCAGTAGGAGCAGTCAGGGTAGTGGTTTCCCACCAGCTCAGAGCTTCGTCTGCCAACAGGGCTGTAGAACATTCGAGTTTGTGTTCATCAGAACAGGGCAGTTGTTTGGTTAGGATTCGAGTAGTGGCCTCTAACCAATACTCAGCTACTTTGGGATTGGCTTCATCAGTTCCAGTGAAAGTATAGGCCCGATGTTGAGCCAGCTTGTCAATCAGGGCTCTGTGTGGAGCAGCAGCAGGAGGAGGAATAGGATGGTCTCATTTCAAAGTAGTTACAAGATGATTGAACATCTCCTTCATGCTTAGTAGACATTCCTGCTGCACAGGATTTATAGCAGGAGCTTCCTGTTGAGCAGCAGCTTGGGCTCTAGGTTCAACTTGTTGTTGTGGAGGATTCTGCTCCATCCTCACACTATCTCCTTCATTCGAGGAGCCTACAAGACTTTCATCATCATGAGCGAGCCTTATTTCAGATATTCTACGTCCAAATAGAACAATTAGGAGTTCAGATTAGTTAAGGAAAGACACAAGCAATACAATACAAGTCTCATATGTGGCACAAGTATCCTATATGATGCAAGGGAGCCCAATTTAGTCCTAGAACCGACTAAAAAGCTCTGATTAGCAATAAATGTAACACCCCTACCCTGGGTTAGTAGCAAACCGGCTCGGGAGCGTTACCAAGCAAGAACATGGCAGGAATAAATTATCTCATCCCTATTAGATGGGTTACTTAACTAGAAAGCAACCAAGCATTCATAACTTAACATGCAAGCAATCTCAAATTTTGATTTCAAGACATCATAGGTTACCAAACAATTCAATTAACATCATCATACAACCATAATTTGAATAGCCTAAGTGTGCAAACATACTTCCATTTCATTTCAATGTTCCTTAGATTGATACATATAACATCTCATACCTAAATTTACTAAACATGATTATTTGAACATACAATTGCATGTAACTTGTTTCCAAACAATTATACTATTCGACATTCACCATACAAACACATAACAACACATACATCATGGTATATTCACACAAGACTATATTATTCCACAAGGCATTCGAATGGCAATATAAGCAAGATCAATCACTTGAACATTTCATATATATATTCAAATATGCGCAACAGCTACTTATACATTACATATAATTTGAGTTCAATACAAACTTGTTTCACATTGTCAACCAAGTTTATAACATAGTAGACCCATTCAAGAACACATATATACAAGTATTCAAAACATCAAGTAACCATGTTCATGCATATATACAATCCTTCCAAAACAAACAAGATGCATGGTCTTGTTCTAGCTACATATATGTGTCTAGGTGCCACCAACTAGGAGAAATGCAAAACAAGTATGAACCATAATTTAGCTATGCTTGTGTTTTGATTCGAGCTCAAGAAATCAGGCTTCAAGATCAAGCAACAATCGAATCTTTTATCCTGTAGTTTGGTAGAATGAAAACAAGAGTGATAAGTACAAGAATGTACTTAGTGAGGTAGTAACTAGTTCTAACCAATTATTATATCAAGTTAAGTGTCAATTAGACAAGATTGATCCTAGCTAAGGATTCCAAAGCATTCAATTAACATAAAAAGCAGGAGACAATAATTCATGCTTACATAACAAGTAATCAAGCAATTCATGCTTACATGACAAGTAATCAAGCAATTCATGCTTACATGACAAGAAATCAAACAATTCATGATTATATGACAAGTAATCAAGCAATTCATGCTTACATGACAAGTAATCAAGCAACTCATGCTTATATGATAAGTAATCAAGTAATTCATACTTATTAGCTCATTTATTATCTTTTATCACAATCCTTGGTTAATAGTTTGTCTAGGTAATCGAGTCTCCAACCAACTGTCGCCACAAGATGTACTGTAGTGCTGGTCAACCCTCCTACTGTTGCCAAAGACCACATACGTACCCTTCGTCTATCGCCAAATAGGGGCCTTAGCCCTGGACCGTAGTCCACCCTGACACAATGAGCTCTAGACTCTAAGGCATGCCCTTCTACCTATTCAGCTAGCAACCAAGGTTGTTTGATTACACTTTATTTATTCAAGGATTTTCAATCTTTTCAAGTTCAAGATCATGTATCATTCAAGTGCACAAGTTCATGTCAAGCATTATCTCTATTTCAAGAGTCATTTCGAGTACTACATGGCAAGTTTTTACATGCATTAAGCCCTTTGGCCAATAAAGCCATAACTCAGCATTTCAAGTGTTCATTGCATCATCTAAGCTAGCACATCAAGCATTCAGTTTAAGCAATTGGTCACAATACCATGTCATGCTTACAAGCATCAATGTTACCACATATACATGCCAGCATTCTATTTATACAACACTTCAAGGATGTGTTCAAGTTTCATGTATAATCTTATTTCATACTTCCCTTATTAGATCAAGATCATATTAAGTCAATTTTAACAATACAAGTATTTAGACATGTTTTTGTTAGGACCTAGTCCTAATTCTAGAATAAACTACACTCACAATACTCCCCAAGCTAGCTAGTCTCGAAAGACTATTCCTTTTTGCTAGTCACTTGTATGCTCGACTTTAGATCCTTCTCCAAAGTCCTCTCCTTGCTCTAGTAATTCACATAGATAGAACAAGATTAAAACATGTAATCATTAAGTCATTCAACATGGCAACAAGGTTAATACATCGCATATACAAGACAAGACAAATAGCATATTCATATACACACCTTAATGCACATTACCAAGCTGCCTACATTCCATATTAAGGCAAAACAAGGTAGCAATTAAGCTGTCCTAAAACTGTTTGAAAAATAGTTTACAAAACTACCACAAAATTGTGTACAATTACATAAACTGTTGTTACCAGGCAGCATGTACTCTACTCACTTAAACATGCATAACTTTCATTCCGTACGTCAGAATTGCAATTGGTTTATGCCGTTAGAAAGATAACTTAATTGTATTTCTAACCATATAAGCCTTGCATTTTATTTCTTTGCTAATTAATACAGTTTTTAGCTTAAAGACAGGGTAATTTTCAATACTGGACAGTTTGCACTGTCCCTAGTGATTCTTCTCTACAATTCATTCTACAATCCAGAATTCAGTTTTGTTTTCTCCTAATGAATCTAGACATGTTAGTCCACTATCCATCTAAATTTCAGCCTTAAATTCCATTTATAAAATTTACGGTGATTTTTCAAAGTTTCTGCCAAGAATAGAGTATTCTGGGCAGATTACACTAGTTTGAGTTTCTAGCTTCATAATTCCTCTAAACAAGATTCTAACATTGTAATTCAACTTATTTTCATGTCCTTACATGTCTAGTTCAGTATAATTCACCTATCAATGTGATTATAATAGGGCATTATAGTGCTATGTTTAATTTGATCTATTTGATCAACAACATTCCTCTAATTAACCATTTGAGCAGTCCATTACCTAGCTTTAACTAATCCAATTATATGCATTCAATTTCCAGCAAGCTATTTACTCTATTCAAAGTCTCAATTCATCTAACAATGTGATCAAAACAGGGTATTATATAGAATTAGCATGTTTACACTTTTTCACCTAGCAAAACAGTCCCTAATCAAAACTAGTTTCAACCATAATCCTTATTCTCACTTTCCAGCAACCATACACATTCTCCTTAGCAATTTGACTACTAACACTCACAATTTCAAGGATCATTATAAGCTAACATCACTATAACATGCATAACAATCATCCTATTCAAATTAGGCAACAAGAACATCACAAATTCAAGATTCAAGCATGTAATTAATGTGAGGAATCAAGCAATTTACCTTCTCCTAATCTAATTTGATCAAAGCTAAATCAATAAACATGAATTGAAGATGGTCTATGAAGCTTTCTCTCCTCCTTTCTCTCTCAAACATTCGGTTGATAGGTTGAAGAAGATAACAAAATTTTTGTTCTTCTTTCCCACCAAGTTGCCGTGAGTCATCCTCACACGGCACATGTTCTCATCAAATGAGAACATGTGTCTATGCCTCAAATTTTAATTCATTTTACATGCAAACTCTAAAGCTTTGCATGTTCACATTTCCATCCTTCCATTAAAGCCTTCTAGTTTTAATTTCAATTCAATTTGGTTCTAATTTCACTTATTTGATCTAAAAGATATCTAATGTTCTTTCCTCTTTAATTTGATTAGCACATAATTTAATCAGTCAATAGCTTAGATAGTAGCAACCTTCCTAGGCCAAGTTTAGGGTGTTACAATTTAAACCATTACATGACTCCATACATTCAAGCATTCATTTCAAAACATCAAGACTGCTGCTGCCAGGTAGCATGTGCATTACTTGTTTAAATGTTCATATCTTTCATTTTGTACGTCATAATTTCGAACAGTTTACACCGTTAGAAAGATATCTTTCTAACCAAATAGGCCTTGTATTTTTATTCTTTACGAATTAATAAAGTTTTTTATTTAAAGACATACCTATTTACATCACTAGGCAACAACTACATTTTCAATAGTTTCAAGCAAAACAAGGCAGTTCTTTATACATTTAAATTTCACTCTTTTGTGCAACAATATGACTCTCTAACATAGTTACACACGTCTAAGCAATTCAATTTAACTTTACATTACCCAGAACAGTTTAATGTTCATTAACATACAAACAATCTTGCTCAAAATAGTCCATGGACTTAAAATCAGTCTATAATGTTTCTCCTAGATGCAGAGTAGTCCTTAACATCATTCTTTTCAATCAAAATAGCCCCCAATTACATTCTAAGAATTTCCCTTGATTATTTACTATCCAAAATAGTCCTTGAATTCATTATATTACATATATCCACCAAACACATGAACAATGTCTAGAAATTTATTTACAAACAAGAGCAATACTAGTATCAATTTATCCTCCAATCAAACACAACAAGACATACACCTCTATACCATAATTTAACAAGGTTACCATCAAATTGGTCCATTCAAAATTAACAACATATTTCTACTAAACATATGTACTAATCGAACCATCATAAGGATACATGCAAGACTTCTAGTTAAATCCAAATTTTCCAGTAGATTTATGTTAATCACAAGACCATTCAATTTATGGCTTAAGAAATGAAGAAAGGGAAGTATTATTACCTTCTTCTTCAGGTACAATAATTAACGGTTCACTGGTTTGAATTAATTAATCTCTCTCTAACTACTATACTCCATGGACGGTCTTTAAGCTTTGTCACTCTTTAACTCTCTCTTTCTCTTCTTAAGGGTTTCATTTTGGTGAACAAATGAAGAATATGGTGTTTACCCCTTAGCGGCCGAGTATGCAATGGTTAGGAGGACATGTGGATTGCCTAGAATCCAATTTGGTTTTACCATGCAAACATAGAATTTCTAAGGGTATTCGGTTTAGTCACTATAATTGAGTGTTCTTTTTAATTCTCACAATTAGCTCCCTTCTTCCATTCGATTAGGACATAATTTAACTAGCTAATAAATTTAAATAGTGGTAACAATTTCTAGTCCCAGTTTAGGGATATCATAATTCCATAATTTAAATTAAGTTACCACTTTTAGTAACATGCTATTAGGATCGGGTTTGGGGTATTACAATTCCCCCCCCCCCGCCCTTAAAAATAAATTTGCCCACGAATTTTACCTGAATCAAGTGAGGGTATTGTTTCCTCATGACTGCCTCTGATTCCCATGTTGCTTCTTCCATCTTGTGGTTTCTCCACAAAACTTTAACAAGAGGTATGGACTTGTTACGAAGCTTTCCGACTTCTCGATCTAAGATCCAAATTGGTTTTTCTTCATATGACAAGTTGGGATTCAGTTTGACTTCTTCAGGTTCAAGTACGTGGGATGGATCAGATCTGTATCTTCTTAGCATAGATAAGTGAAACACGTTGTGAATCTTATCGAACTCACTAGGAAGAGCCAAACGATAGGCCACTGGTCCTATCCTTTCAATGATCTCAAAAGGTCCGATAAATAAGGGACTGAGCTTTCCCTTTCTTCTAAACCTTAAGACCTTTTTCCAAGGAAATACTTTAAGGAAGACCTTGTCTCCTACGTTGTTATTGTAAGCGAACTCTACTAGGGGTAGAGACTTTTCCCAATTCTTTCCAAAGTCTATTACACAAGCACGCAACATATCTTCGAGTACTTGAATTATCCTTTTTGATTGTCCGTCAGATTGAGGATGAAAAGTTGTTCTAAGATGGACTTTAGACCCTAAAGCCTTTTGCAAGGATTTCCAAAACCGATAAGTAAATATGAGGTCTCAATCAGAGATTATAGCTGTAGGTACACCGTGTAACCGAATCACTTCACGAATATAGAGCTCAGCCAAGACATCCAAGCTCATGTTCATTCGAACAGGGATGAAGTGTGTGGATTTTGAGAATCTATCAATGATCACCCACAGAGCATCGTTCTTTCTTGGGGTTAAAGGAAAACCAGTAACAAAATCCATAGTTATACGGTCCCATTTCCATTGAGGAAATTTGATAAGTTGAAGCAGTCCTGTAGGGGCTTTGTGCTAGACTTTAACCCTTTGGCAAGTCAGACACTTTGATACAAAGCTTGTAATAGCTGACTTCATGCCTGGCCACCAATACAGTGGTTTTAGGTCTTTATACATTTTGACTGATCCCGAATGTATCGAGAAAGAACTTTGATGAGCTTCTTATAATATATCTTTCTTGAGTTCTTCATTATCGAGAACACATACTCTATCCTTAAAATAGAGAAGTCCATTCGGCTTAATGGAGAATTCAGGATTAGGTTCTGAATCTAGCTTTAACATGATCTTCTGAAGATCTGAGTTTGTTGGAGATCCTTGATTCTCGAGATTAGACTAGATTGAACTTGGAGTCCGGATAGGAATTTTTGTCCTTTGTATAAACGGAAATGAGCATTGATTGCCAAGGAAGCTAAGAATTCACAAGGTTACTTATACGAGTTAGGAATGGATTGTTTCAAGATAACGTCTAATATTTAGAATTGAGGGTTTACCCGAGTATGGCCTGCGACTAAGGGCATCAACAACCACATTTGCTTTCCCCGTATGGTTGTCTATGACCAAATCGTAATCTTTAAGCAATTCTAGCCATCTTCTTTGCCTTAGATTCAAGTCCTTTTGAGTTAGGAGGTACTTGATACTTTTATGATCCGTATATAAGTTGCACTTCTCTCTATACAAGTAATGTCTCCATATTTTGAGTGCAAACACGATGGCTGCCAATTCTAGGTCGTGTGTGGGGTAGTTTGATTCATGTGGCTTTAACTGACGTGAGGCATAAGCTACCATATTCTCATCTTGCATTAGGACACAACCTAGCCCCAAATGAGATGCATTACTATAGATAGTGAACTCTTTTCCCGATTCTGGTTGGATAAGAACCAGAGCATGAGTAAGGGCTTGTTTAAGCTGGTCAAAGCATCTTTGTTGGTTCTCCGACCAAACAAATGGTTCATCTCTGCGGAGTAGCTTAGTCAAGGGTGTGGCTATAGAGGAAAATCCTTTGACAAATTATCAATAGTACCCAGCTAAACCAAGAAAGCTTCCGACCTCACCCACATTTCTCAGAGGTCTCCAATCCAAGATAGATTGAATCTTCCTTGGATCTACTTTGATCCCTTCCACCGAGATGTCCAAGAAACGACTATTTTGATAGCCAAAATTCACATTTGGTAGACTTTGCAAATAGTTGACATTCCCGTAGGGTTTGCAACACAATTCGGAGGTGTTCAGAGTGTTCTTCCTTGTTTCGAGAATACACCAAAATGTCATTGATAAAGACGACCACGAACTTATCGAGATAAGGCTTGAATACACAATTCATGAGATCCATGAATGCAACCAGAGCATTCGTTAATCTGAATGGCATTACAAGGAATTCATAATGTCCATAACGAGTCCGAAAGGTTATCTTGGGTACATCGTCTTCTTTTACTCCCATTTAATAGTATCCCAATCGAAGATCGACCTTTGAAAACACTGCAACACCTTTGAGTTGATCGAAAAGATCTTCAATCCTTGGTATAGGATATCTATTCTTGATGGTGAGTTTGTTCAATTGTCTGTAATCAAAACAGAGTCTCATAGTCCTGTATTTCTTCTTCACAAACAAGACTGGAGCACCCCAGAGAGACGAACTGGGTCTAATGAAACCCTTGTCTTGTAACTCTTGAAGTTGCTTCTTGAGTTCCTTTAACTCAGTTGGTGCCATTCGATAGGGTGTGATGGACACTGGATTCGTTCTAGGCTGAACATCAATCTTGAACTCTACTTCTCTGGTTGGAGGGAGAATAGGGAGTTCCTCGGGAAAAATGTCGAGAAATTCAGATACAATTGGCATGTTTGGTAGACCAAAATCAATTTCATCTTGTATAACCGTGGCAGTAAATATTGAGGTAGGTTTCTTATCAATAAGAAGGATGGATTCCTTTCTTAAACCTTGGAGATAAAGTCTCCTATTTTGGCAATCTACCCAGGCTTGGTGTTTCCCTAACCAGTCTAGTCCTAATATTAGATCAAATTCACAATATGGTAGTACGTAAATATCAAAAAGAAAGGGTATGTTTCGGATGTACAAGGGACAATCTTTACAAATGAAGTTTATGGTTGTAATTCCCCTATAGGGTTTGAAACTACTAGACCTTGGTTTACAGTTTTAGGCTTCAAATTCAATTTCACAATCAAGGATGAACAAACAAAGGAGTGTGCAGATCCCGAGTCTATTAAAGCATAAACAAGACTTGTATTTAACTCAACGGTACCTGCTACGACATCAGGTGATTCTTCATCTTCTTTTCCCCGAATGTGGTAGATTCGAGTAGGAGCTCGAGATTCCTGATGAGTAGTGTTCGAGTTCTGACCCTTGTTCTTTCCCAGATTCCCAGACTAAGCTTGTCTAGGTCCTTTGCTTCAGAATGATGGTGCAGAGCTAGCATTTACAGGAGTTCAGCTCAGAAGCTTGTTAGGATTCTGAGGGAAATCCCTTATGTAGTGATCTGAAGCTCGACACAAATAGCATAGATTCGATTGAGTTCTACACTGGCCTGAGTGGTGCTTCTAGCTGAACTTGCAAGTAGGGAGTTGACCAGCTTTACAAAAATTCCCCGTACTATTAATAGAAATGACTGGGGCCGAAGGCTGGGATAACGATTGAGGTCTCGATATGAAATTACTCTTTTGAGCAGGAGTATAGGTCGAGGAGTTATCTTTGTTATACTTGGGCTTCTTAGACTGCCAATGAGGCTTGTCTTCATTCTTGGATCTTTTATCCTTCCAGGTAATGCCACTCTTGCACTTCTCTGAGGCCTTCATCTTTGTCTCAGTTGCAATAACTCGGTTCACTAAGCTTTGGAAGTTAGTGATACCGAGGGCAGTAAATATGGGACTGAATTCGTAATTGAGTCCGTCAATAAACATTCTACATTTGTCTGCATATATCTTGATATACTCCAATCCGTACTTATAGGATTTGCAAAAGTCGCTCACATACGGTTCAATAGGTCAGCCACCTTGCTTCAAGTACAAGAAACACTTTCGACGCTCGGCTAAGTACTGTTCACTGATGTTGAATTCTTCGAGAAAGAATTTCCAAGTAACAGCGTCAGAAGGAGCAGTCAAGGTTGTAATTTCACACCAGCTCAAAGCTTTGTCTGCCAATAGGGCTATGGCACATTCGAGTTTATGTTCATCAGAACAAGGTAATTGCTTGGTCAAGATTCGAGTAGTAGCCTCTAGCCAATACTCAGCTACATCAGGGTTGGCTTCATCAGTACCAGTGAATGTATAAGCCTGGTGTTGAGCCAGCTTATCAATTGGAGCATGTTTGGCACAACGGAAGGAGGTGGAATAGGATGATCCCGTTTCAGAGTTGTTACTAGTTGATCGAACATCTCCTTCATGCTAAGGAGACATTCTCGTTGCATAGGATTTATAGCAGGGGCTTCCTGTTGAGGAGCAACTTGTTCTCAAGGTTCAGCTTGTTGTGGAGGATTTTGCTCCATCCTCACACTATCTCCTTCAATCAATGAGCCCTCGGGACTTTCATCATCCCGAGCAAGCCTTGTTTCAGACATTCTACGTTTAGATAGAACAAGAAGGAGTTCAATTGAGCAAGAACACAAGCCTATACAGTACATTGTCTCCTAGGTGGCACAAATATTCCTATATGATTCAATAAGGCCCAGTTTAGTCCTATAATCAACTAAAAAGCTTTGATGCCAATAAAATGTAACACCCCTTACCTGGCTTAGGAGTAAACCAGCTAGGGAGTGTTCAGGGGCACTGGAAACACGAACAATTTAAAACTTTCGAGAACTCATCCCTAGTAGATGAGTTGAGAACTAACAAGGCACTTAATCATTCACATTTAATCATACAAGCATGAGCATGCTTCTTATTCATTATAGGTTACCACTTTGGTTAATCATTTTCAATTTACATTCAAGATTATCAAGTGCTTAATCAAATGACCATGTATAGTATTCAAATGGCATACAATAACTAGAACATTTTCATTTCAATTCAAGCTAATATCATATGTATGCGCAGCTTAATCCATTTCATTCACATGAAAATGTTGTCATTACACACTTCAAGTTTAGCCATTAAGCCTTCCTAACATTTAAGGCGAAAACAAGTTCATATACATATAAACATTCAAGTAGCAAAATGCATGTCCTAGATTAACTATATAAAAGACTAGGTGCCACCAACTAGGAGAATTACAAAACAAGTATAGGACCATACTCTAGCTTTTGCTTGTGTTTGCTTCAGGCTCAAGGAATAGGCTTCAAAATCAAGAAGATTGCTCAAATCCCTTAACTTGTAGTTTGGGAAGAATTAGAACGACGGTGATAAGTACAAGTTGTACTTAGTGAGGTATCAATCTAAATCTAGCCAATTATCGAGTAAGGTATCATTTAATCAATTAGTCCTATCTAGGGTTGTAGCATTCGAATTCAAGCTTTAAACATATTTAAATTTCAAGTCAAGTAATTCAAATAGCGAGTAGATTCAAGTAGCAAATAATTCAAGTAGCAAGTAATTCAAGTAGCAAATAATTCAAGCAAGCAATTAACATATGCCATCTCAAGGCATCAATCAAGGTCTTTAATTCATGATTTATATCATGTTAACAAGTATCTAAATTATAGAGATACATTCAAGCACTTTTCGAATTGATCACAGCCAAGGCATCAAGAATCAAGCATTTGTTTTCACTTTTCTTTCTAATTAATTTAACAATATTCATGTTACTATTAAATCTCAAGCCATTCTTCCCTTTTAATCACAACCAAGATTTTATCAAGTTCATTAACATGGCATAGAAATAACAAGAAAGTAGACACGCATCTTTGGATAGGACCTAAGTCCTAACCGTATATTAAACTACACTCACTATACTCCAAGCTATCTTTGGTCTTGGATTCAAATCCCCTTTTGTTTTCCACTAGCTTGACCAGCTCTTTCTTCTTCAACAAGGTCCACTCCTTGTTCTAACAATGCACACAAGGCCATAGAATTAAAATCAGCAACAATTTAAATCATTACATGACTCTATACATTCAAGCATTCATTTCAAAACATCAAGACAGCTGCTGCAAGGCAGCATGTGCATTACTTGCTTAAATGTTCATATCTTTCATTCCGTACGTTGGAATTTCGAACCGTTTACACCGTTAGAAAGATAACATAATTATCTTTCTAACCAAATAAGCCTTGTATTTTTATTCTTTACGAATTAATACAGCTTTTTATTTAAAGACAGACCAATTTACGTCACTGGGCAACGACGACATTTTCAATAGTTTCAAGCAAAATAGGGCAGTTCTTTATACATTTAAATTACACTCTTTTGTGCATCAATATGACTCTCTAACATAGTTACACACGTCCAAGCAATTCAATTTAACTTTACTGGAATATCCCAAAATATAGTCCATAAGCATGAGCAATTTGTATTGAAATTCAATTTAGATTAAAAACATCCTTAACATTGATAATGGAATGAGTTAAGGACCAAAGTGGAATTCCTGAGGAGTTTAATGATTAAATTAGAATGATCATTCCATAAAGCTCTAATCCTTAAGAGCTTGCATGTAAAGAAAATTAAAGCAAGTGACCTTGCTAGGTGTCATGTGCATGGAAAAACCATGTGTTAATAGGAAAGATAGAAACAGCTAGGTGTAGACACTAATTTGGTCCGGGTTAAATTAAATGCTCGAAATAAAATAAATCCACATTACCCTTTTTTAAAAACCCAAAAACCTTACCTTATACCCTAAGCCCAAAATTTCATGGCCCATTATATATAATTTTGTATAGTCAAAAAATATAAACAAAATCCCAACTCCTTACTCACCAAGGCTTGGTTCTCATTGGATGAATCAATGTCTCATTCCCATTGGTTAAAAAACTACTTGGTGACCAAGGTCTTAATTTTCATTGGTTCTTATTTTAAGGGGATAAACCAAAAATACCCTTCATCGCTATATAAATATAAATCCCATGAACCCTAAAAAAACCTAACTTAATTTTTCCCCTACTTCGGCAAACCCCCCAAGCCGTCTTCTTCATCTTTGAAAACCCAATTCCCCTGCCGTTTTTTCACAGCCATTTTCTTTTTTTTGACTATTCGATTCCCTTATCCACTATAATTTTCCCTAACCGAAATCATTTTCTACCATTATTAAACCCTTGAATTTAGCTTCTCAACCCCAACAAAAACATGTGGAATTTGGTTGATCGAGCATAAATATTTGGGTTTTGGTTACATTTTCCCTTTTCTTTTTATTTATGTATAATCCTTTTTATAGTTCAATGAAAACGTGGATGATTTTATTGGTAACCTTTGTTATTTATTTTAGTCTCTTTTTTATGTGTTTTATTTTATTTTATTTTTTACTTGTGATATGTATGTTATTTTACTTGTTGACTGTTGTTTAATTTATTATTAGCTTGTTTACTTTATTATCATGATTTCATATTATCCTTTTTTTGTATATGGTATATAATATATAACTAGTATATTTTCTTAAAAGTATACATGTAGTCTTTCATTTGGGTTTAGTTTAGAATTTTAGGCCTTTTATGTTTTGGGCTTAATAGTTTGGGCCTTCTTGTGTTTAGGGCTTGCTTAGTTTAGAAGGACTTTAGGTTTGATAGATTAATTCTAGATTAGAATTAGGTAAAATTAATTTGATTAATTTAAAATTGTGTGTTCGTCTCATAGGGGCGCGATCTTTAAATTAATTTAGGCTTAACTCAGAGCTTTAAATAGATTAAGGTTCAAATTGATTTAGTGAATTTAAATTTACCCTTGGCTTATTGGGATAAATGTTAAGTTCTTAAACTAATTGGGCATTTCTTAATTACTTTAATGATAAAATTAACATGGAGAATAAATTGACATTTAAACTAAAACCATGATTAATTAATTTGATTTACTTTAAATAGTATTCGTAGATTATTGAAATATTAATTTAAGATCGATCAAGTTAATTGTCATGTTACAAGATAAATCATAATTTATTAGGGTTCTCTAGCCTTTTTAGGATTAATTAATTTATGGTTAATATTACATTCACCTAGTTTTTAAATTTGATCACTAATTAACTTTCCATAATTTGGGCCTTTTAGGTTAGGACTTTTAGTGGGCTTTTATGTGTTTAATTTTCAAGTCTTTGTTTGACATTCATTTTATTTGTTATAATTTGGCCCATTTGATTTACATGTTAATTAATTTAAATCATAAAATGGAGGTATTCATTAATTTCGATATTTGTGTCGCAACAGTCCGAGCTTAAAGGATGTTGACCAAATATTTGAATTAATCCTTACCGACTCAAGGTAAAATTAAAACTTAACCAAATCATTACTTCATATTTTAAAATTCTTGCATCATGCATAAAGGTGACGTGCGGGATTTGAACCATAAATTAACACGGCATTCGGGCTTATTCGATGTCGGTTTAATCTATGGTCCGATGTATCATCAATCTTATTAATTAAATGTCTAATTAATTTGAACCCACCAATTTGATAAAGCCCGTTCAATTAAGGTTAATTTTCAATTAAGGTCACCGAATTAAATTCCTTTCAAATTCCGACAATTTCCTTCGATTAAAAGCAACAAATATTTTGGTATCGATTTCTGGGCGTGATGGGGGTGTTACTCCTTCCCCACACGTAACCAACTCCCGAACCCTTTCAAAATGAATCTTTGATTTTGTGGTGTCCGGCCTACCTTATCCGAGTGGCCGATGGTGACTCCCAGTTTTCAATCAGTTTTCCAAAGAAAAAGAATTTTCAAAAGAAATCTCTTTAAACCAAGATTACAAAGAAAAGATTTTTGGGATAACCCGTAGCGCTGAACTTAAAATTTTTCTAAAGGTTTTTCAAAAAATGTCGCTGGGATAATTGACCTACGTTGCAAGGGTTAGGGGTTTCTAGGGCATCCTATCCATTTGTGATACCTCTGACTCATATTCAGTGTTGGATACAGGAAAAACGGTGTTACATTTATTGGTATCAGATCTATAGGTTTAGCTGATTCTCGGCCTAAATGGAAATGGTTTTATGTTAAAAGAGTATACATGCCACTAGGATATCAATATTACTGATCTGATGTTTTTATGATTCGATTGATGTCGCCCCTTACTAATGTAAATTGGGACAAATTATAAGAAATGTTTAAGCCAAGAAAGCGTGATGAACTGGTAAATTGGAAGCTTTGGAAGGAATCAAGAGTGGTAACAATAAGGTTAATAATAACCCTTCGGATAAATTGGAACAAGAAAGGGGCACTGGTACAACAAGAAGTACCTGCGCCGGATTAAGGAACAATAAATTTTAGAAACACTTGAATTGAAAGGAAAATCAGATTAAGGTCCAGTGATTGTTGATTTATAACTGAATAATCTAAGGATTACACCGGACGGATACCGAGAAATTGGATGATCTATTTTGTTGCTCCGAGATTTAAGCTAGATTAGAAAACCATCTGAATTTGCTTCATAGCCAGGATTGCACATATCAATCCGAAGTACGAAGTTTTACACATTCGTATATAAGTACGAAGTTGAGTGGTGAACGAGATATCCTTTTAGAACTCATTTCAAGTAATATAGCGGTCACGAATTTGTTGGGTTGTAATGTAAGGGCGAGCTGAACATATGGGATTGCTCGATAAAAACATAAGAAATAGAGTTCCCGATAAATTTAATGGAATTATCTTTTGAGGAGTCTAAGATGATTGTGGGCATGAATTGGTTACCTTTCTATCAGGTCATGATGAATTGTCATATAAAGTGATTAATATTGAAAAATATGGAAGGCACAAAAATAGTAGTAGTTGATAAAAGGGTAAATCTTTTTTCTAATGTAATTTTAGTTTTTTTATTAAGGAAATTGTTGTTATAAGGTTGTTAAATTTTTTTAGCAAATGTAGTGGATACTCGGGCTGTTGAAGTTAAATTGGAAAATAACTCGACTGTTGTATTCTCAGATAGGTTACTTGGAATTACCTCTAGATTGGGAGGTGAAATTCAAAATAAAGATGTTACCAGGCATTGCGCCTAAATTAATAGCCCCGTATAAAATGGCTTCGACCGAACTTCGAGATTTAAAGGTACAAATTGCAAGGAATGTTAGGTCGATGTTTTATAAAGCCAAGTGTGTCATCTTAGAGGGTGCACCAGTGTTAATTGTGAAAGAGAAAAACTAATTTCCATTAGCTCGAGAAGGTAATAGTAAAGAATAAATAGCTTCTTTCGAAGACTGCTGATCTTTTGATTAGTTAAAAAAATCAAGGAAGATGAAATTCTAAAGATAGCTTTTCGGACTCGGTATGAATACTATGAGTTCGTGACAATACCTACGGTATTTATAAGCCTAATGAACCAAGTATTCTAATTTTGCTTGGACCAATTTTTGGTAGAGTTCATTGAGTATATTTTGGTCTATTCAAAGGAAAAAAGGAAGAATAAGATGCCCATTTTGCATTGTTCTTCAGACCTTTCGAGAAAATAAGCTATATGTTAAATTGTTAAAGTATGACACTGGTTGTCAAAAGTTGTTTTATTAGTTGTGGATTGGGCAATGGGAATAAGAATAGACCTCAAGAATGTACAAATTATAGTTGAATGGAAACCTCTGAAAAATGTTTTAGAGGTTCAGAATTTCTTGATGATTGTCTCCTCATTGACCAAGCTATTGAGGAAAGAAATGTCGTTCAGTTGAACAGATCAATGCTAAGAAATCTTTGAGACATTAAAGGAGATCTTAATAGAAGCCACGGTACCGATACAACTAGAATCGGGTAAAGTTTATGTGGTGTATAGCGATGCTTCTTATAACAGTTTGGGATGCATACTTATGCAAGAAGGAAAAGTAATAGTCTATGCTTGCGACAACTTAAGATATATGAGAGGAATTATCTTACTTAGAATTTGGAGCTAGCAATGGTTGCATTTGCTTTAAAAGATACAACATCATTATTTATACAGTAAATGATGCTATATTTATATAGGTTATAAAAGTTTAAAGTATATGCTTACTAAAGAAGAGTTAAACTTAACGTAAAGAAGTTGGATTAAGCTTTTCAAGAATTATGACATGGTTATTGACTATCATCCAGAAAAAGCTAATGTGATAGCTGACGCTCTCAATCGAAAGACAATTGTTGCCTTAAGAGCTATGAATGCAAGATTGGCATTAAAAGAATATGGTGTTTTGATTGTCAAGTTAAGAATAAAATTTACCATATTGAATTAAATAAGACATCTTTAAAGAAAGGATGAGAAATGTTGTCAAGGTGCAAACAAGTGGAAAAGAGTGAAACTGAAAACTTGGAAGTTAGGCTTGATAGATATTTGAATTGTCAAGGAAGAATTTCTATCTCAATGATGGAAACTATATGTTGAACCTGAAAGAAAAGATATTTAATATGAAGTTAAGGATAAAGTATTCCTTAAAAGTTTCACCTTGGAAGAAGGTGTTATGGTTTGGACAAAAAGAAAGTTAAGATCAAAATTTATTGGGCTATAAGAAATTGTGAAAGGAGTTAGTCTGATAGTTAAGCTTAATAGTTAGCTTTATCTTTGGAAATGAAGAAGATTCATAATGTATCGATGCTCTGGAAATATTGATTAGACCTCTCACTTGTTGTTACTCCGGAGAAAATAGAGGTTCAGTCAGATTTAAGCTATGAAAAAGAATTGGTAAAGATCTTAGCACACGGAGTCAAAGAACTAAGAAAAAAATACAATCCCGTTTTTCAAAGTTCTTTGAAAAAATCATAAGGTTAAAGAAACAATTTGAGAGAAATAAGAAGAAAATATAAGAAAATAGTTTTCTCACCTTTTGAATTAGGTGCATGTTGAAAATTTGAGGATGGATTTTCTTAAGGGGGAGAGAATTGTAATACCCCAAAATTTACTAAGTTGATTAAGGGTCATTTATTACTAAGATAATAGCTTAAAAGCTAACTTAGTGACTAAAATGACAAAAATGCGAAAGTTGGGATTTCTTTAATTATGGGTTTTGGAAAGGAAAATTCTAAGGATTAAAGGTGTCATGTGATAGATAGTGAATTGAATAAGGTATTCTTAAAGTTTGGTTGAATTCCAAGGAAAATTGGAATGGGAATTGAAGTTTAAAAAGGTAGTGACCAAAATGTAAAATTTGAAAAGTTTATGGCTAAAGTATAAACTTTGGAAAAGTTTGGGGACTAAAGTTGTAATTTCCCAAAAGTTAAGGGTTTTTATTTCTTAAATAAATAGATCACCTAAGGATGTGAATTGAATGCGGAATTATTGGTTCGATCTAATACTTCAATTATTGGGAAAATCGCAGTTAAAGTTTAAGTGGAATTCAGATACCCGGACCGAACTTGAAAATTTTGAAATTTTTCCATATGATAGAGAAAGGTTATAAAAGTCATTTACAAGTGTTGGAAATATTTTTAGTTCAATTCAAGATGAATCCTATAGTTTATTTCTGACTAAATGATTATTTATCGGTATATTGGATCGAATGGAAATTTTGGAGACTGATCCAAAACCTATGGAAAAGTCATAAAATATTATTTTAAGAATATTTTATTATGGTTGGTTGAATTTTAATAGATTTAGTTAGATTGTAATGGAATGGCAATTTGGAAACAAACTAGTAAATAAAGACTAGTTGGAGGGCAAATTGGTCATTTGTCTCCAATGGCAATTTTGAAATATTTAAAAAGTTATAAGGAAAATTTTGGAAAGAGAAAATGGAAGATTAAATCTTGGCCCTTGATTGATGATAAAATCAATCTCAACCATTTGATAAAAAGAGCAAAAATTGTAATTTCACTATTAAATGAATTTAATATTCATTTAATAGATATAGGTGTAAAATAATGGTGAAAAGATGAAGATTTTGTTCATCTTTTCCAGCAACTAGAAAGAGAAAAAAATTTCCAAGCTTGATGCAAGCCCCGAAACTCGATTTTCAGGTAATCTCTTCAACTACAAAGTTGTTCTACTCTTCAAGCTAGAATGAAGTTAGAATGCCAAAGAGAAAAATTAATGATGTTAGAGATAAGAAAATGAAGTTAGAATGCCAAATTGATGTTGAATTGAATTAGTGACCATTTTGACAATTTGTCAAAGTTAAGTTACCAAATCAAAATTGAAGTTTTGTATGGGGGTTAAATCTGATTTTTAGTTGTAATGATGGAATTAAGGTAGTAATGTTGAATTGAGTACTAAATTGCAAAGTTAAGAAGTATGAATCCTTATCTTTGCCTTTTAATGACTATTTCGGTAAATAAGGAAAATTATGGAGAATTATTGTGAATAATTATTTGGTGAAGAATGTGATGAGTTGGTGGTTTAAAGCTAGTGATTGGACTAAATTGAAAAGTCGAGAAGGAAGGAGAAGTTAGTATAAAAGTTGAAGTTGTTTATGGAAGTTGTGCAGAAAAACTGGTTTATGGCAGTAATTTTGAAAATTCACCATAAATTCTACAAAAATGGTTAGAAGGTGAATTTAATACCGATGTAAAGATTTGTTCGTCTAGTTTCGTGTCCAACAAACGGAATTTGATTTCGTGTTCCGAGTAAAAAAAGATATGAATTTTTAAGTGGTGAAAGGTCATAAAACAATATAGCAGGTTGTTCCGAAATTCAATACTGGAAATTGACTTTGAAAATTCACCATAAATCGTACAACTTGAATTTGGGCTATTAATTTATATGGATGAAAAGCTTATTGACTCTAGTTTCTTTCAGAACAAACAGAATCGAGTTCCGAGTTGTAGATTATTTTATAGAAATATTTCTTGGGAGGTACTGCAAACTACCAGAAAATGAGAATTTATACACTTTATATCTAAGGTTGATTAGTAAGCTTGAAAAGGGTTAATGGAAGTTCAAATTGGTCACTAAGGACCATAATGAGTTTTTGAACAATACAAAGAAGAAAGTAAAACATTTGGAAATTTTTATATTCGAATGATTATATTGGACAATATGTCTAAGATATTGTTAGATTGGGATCTAACAAATATTTTAATTATTTGAATTATGAAGTTAAGTTCGAATCAATGGAGGGTCGAGGTACGATGACGGAAAGAATCAAAGAGGACTTAGTGAGGCATGTTAATAAATAGCCCAGGTGAGTGCAATGCATACATAACATTATACATGGATGTTTCATACATCACCGGTAGGACTTACAATTAGTCTACTTGTTTTATATATTGTAATAATAATTATGTCATTGATCATATATTTGACATATTTTAAATATGTCAAAGGTTGAAAATAAATGCATTGATCACTAGTTATTGATTATGGTATAATATGAATGTTATTTTGGTTATGAACTGTTAAATGTTGATATATATTGATATATGTTGCCATTGATGACTAAATGATGAAATAAAGCTCAATGTATGATATAGAGGTTCAAAGGTATAGTTGGCTTGCCATAGATTCATAAACAGCTGTATAAATATTCTAAGCACTTCGGTGCAATATTTATAAATACTCATTGAGGGTATACTCATGCAAGGTTTGGGTATACATAAACACTTAGGGTGTTAAGCACTGCGGTGCAATTTTATTAATACTCAATGAGGGTATACTCATGCAAGGTTTGGGTATATAGAAGCACTTAGGGTGCTAAGCACTACGGTGCAAATAATATACATACTCAAGAAAGGTTGGGTATGGGGATAACTCGTGTACATAGAATCTCTTAATTCGATACCTTGGGCTAAATAAATTGAAAACAATAAAAAAAGAGAAACATGAAGACAAGCTTGAAAGCATGCAGATAGAAATGCAAAAAGGTATTGGTAAGCATTGAAAGCTTACGGATGGAAATGGCAACTGTATTGGTAAGATCTAATCTTATCACTTTGATATACTTATTTATTTATTTTAACGAGCATGTAATAGTAAGGTGATCATATGCATTGTTAATCATTAATATTGATAATATGACTATTGCACTTGAATTTGAATTATTGCCTCACTAAGTAAATACTTAGCGTGTAACTGTTTTACACATAGGAAAGAAGAAATGGTTGGAGTAAGGAGCATATACGGACATCATCAATTAATAACAGGTACATCAGTTTCAGTAAGATATCTTTTGATACTGTTTGATATTTACTAGTTGGCATGTATATTAAAAGGGTATGCCTGCTCTGATATAATTTGTATTTTATTTGGTATCTGGATGAATTTTAAATCAGGCAGTTTTATTAATTATATCAAGACAAATTAAATTGATAAGTTGTTGCCTGAAAATAAACTCAATTTGAAGATGAAAATATTATTTTTAAACTTTACACGAATAACTAGATTTGTAAATAAAAACTAAATACATTGTAATATTTTTAAAGAAACAAAATTTTACCTAATTACAAATGTAGAGGGTTTTACGAATGTTTTGTGATACCTCTGACTCGTGTTTAGTGTTGGATACTAGAAAAGGGGTGTTACAAGTGACTACGAATAGAACAATTGCAAGACCACGTACGCCAGATCGCTCAAAGATTTGAGAATGAGGAGAACTTAAAAATCAGTGGGGCATGGGTCCACCTCAAGGTTGAAATTGTAGAAGGATCATCATAAAGACCCCGTGAAGAGGCAATAGTTAAGCTTGTGGGTAATGTTACTTCGACCAATGAAAGTCAGTACCTTCTTTCAAGAGGAAACAAATGAGGAAGGTTTAGTAAAGAAAAATGAAGATCATGCCTTAGGGAAATGAAGGGTTGAAAGATTTTTGGGGGATGAGTTCACCCCAATGACGAGATTAAAAAGGACTCACCATGAAGAGTCAATAAAGAAAAAATAACGAAGCCCAAGTTGAGAGGAGCAATGTTTCGAAGGCGGACTCAAGGAAGTGACAGATTTTAGTCAAATCAGTTTTGGCCAACAGTATCCTTTCAAGATAAGGTACAAGTGAAGGTTTAGTGAAAACAAAAAGCCCATAGAAGTTAAGGGTGATCAACCGAAAGGTGAGAATTTCTCTTCGGCATCTCTAAAAAATGACTCCACTCATGCATCACATTTAGTTAGACATCCATGGGATTGGAGCATGCTAACTCGTATCATCAAATCATTTTTTATTGTTTTGACAAATTTGAGGAATTGAGAAAATTTTGACATGAAGCTTCCCATTTTGAAAGGTAGATCTTAGTGGAGATAAAGTGTCTCTAATGAAGAGAATGCGCCTAACAAAGATTCAAGGAATTTCTGATGAGAATGATTCACTTAGCAAAGAGAGAGAGTTGACCATAACGATAAAGCTCGAGAAGAAATGTTAAAGCATCGAGCTTGATGGAAAGATGAGAACTGCAAGAACTTGTTTGTAGTTGAGAAGAACAACTCCAGACTCCGAATTCTGTTAGAGAATCCAAGAAATTTGTAGTGAGAAAAGCTTAAGCTTCGTCGACCAATTTATTTCCTGCCAAAACATTCAAGCCAACAGTAAGCCATTAGAGAGTGATGCTAAGTTGCCCACACAACAGAAATCGAGGCATAAAGAAATCCATAGTCTTAGCCATAGAAAAGCGAAAAGTTTCGAAAGAATCAGTGATCTTAAGGCCATAGTCAGGGAGGTGAGATAAAATTAGCGCTTTTTCCGGACATTAAAGGAATCTGTCAAAACTAAGATGGGAGGACATTAGGTATGAAATTGGCAAAATCGATCAAGAAAAGACAACGAATGTTTCTCATCCAATGGACCAGAAGAGAAAACCCGAACGAGCACCTAAAAGGAAAAAAAAAGAAGAGAAAAAGAAAGAAAAAAAGAAAAGAGAGAAAAAGAGAGAGAAGAGAACGAAAAAGAAGAAGAAAAAAGAAAAGAAAAAAGAATGAAAGAAAAAGAAAGAAGAAAAGTGAAAACCTGAAAGGACGCTTTGAGAGAAGCAAGTCTAAAGTGAGAACTTGAAAAGGATTTCAAAGCCAGAGGTTCTATATAGGAAGAACCCAAAGCTCCAGGATTTCAACGCCAAAGGTTCTATATAGGAAGAACCCGAAGCTCAAAGATTTCAGGCGAAGGATTTCAAACTCGCCGTGTTAGAGTTTCCGAGCGAAAGAGGCAGATACTCATAGTTCAGAGTTTTCAGAGCGAAAGAGACAGATACTCAAAGCTCACGAACTTCAGGTGAAGGATTACAAACTCACCACATCAGGTTTCAAATAAAAGGAGGCAGATACTCAAACCTCAAAGATTTCAGGTGAAGGATTTCAAACTTGCCGTGTTAGAGTTTCTGAGCGAAAGAGGTAGATACTCATAGTACGGAGTTTTTAGGGCAAATGAGAAAGATACTCAAAGCTCACGGGTTTTGGGAAAAGGATTACAAACTCGCCACACCAAGATTTCAGAGCAAAAAAGGTAGATACTCAAAGCTAAAAGATTTTAGGCGAAGGATTTTAAACTCGCTGAATTAGTACTACCGAGCGGAGGAGGCAGAAACTCATAGTTCGAAGTTTTTAAAGCGAAGGAGGCAGATACTCAAAGCTCAAGGATTTTAGGCAAAGGATTTCAAACTCACCGAATTAGAACTATCGAGCGAAGGAGGCAGATACTCATAGCTTAGGGATTTTGGAGCGAAAGGGGCAGATACCAGTAGCTTATGGACTTGGGGGCAAAGGAGACAGATACGCATAGCTCCATGTTGTAGGGAGAGAAAGAGTGAACAGTTCTATATAAGAGGAACTCGAAGCTTGGAATCTCCTAACAAGGAATAGGACAAAATTGGTTCTTATGGTCTTTGCTTTATTCTTGTTCCACAAGTATAAGTAAAGAGGGCCAGCTGTAGACACTAATTTTGAACGGGTTAAATTAAATGCTCAAAATCAAATAAATCCACATTACCTTTTCTTTAAATACCCAAAAACTTTACCTAATACCCTAAGCCTAAAATTTCATAGCCCATTATATATAATTTGTATAGTCAAAAAATATATACAAAATCCCAACTCCTTACTCACCAAGGTTTGGTTCTCATTGGATGAATCAATGTCTCATTCCCATTGGCTAAAAAAATTACTTGGTGACCAAGGTCTTAATTTTCATTGGTTCTTATTTTAAGGGGATAAACAAAAAATACCCTTCATCACTATATAAATATAAATCCTATGTACCCTAAAAAAACCTAAACTAATTTTTCCCCTACATTCGGCAAACCTCCCAAGTCGTCTTCTTCATCTTTGAAAACCCAATTCCCCTGCCATTTTTCATGGCCATTTTCATTTTTTTACTATTCGATTCCCTTATCCACTATAATTTTCCCTAATCGAAATCATTTTCTACCATTATTAAACCCTTGAATCGAGCTTCTCAACCCCAACAACAACGTCTGGAATTTGGTTGATCGAGCATAAATATTTAGGTTTTGGGTACATTCTTCCCTTTTCTTTTTATTTATGTATAATCCTTTTTTATAGTTCAATGAAAATGTAGATGATTTTATTGGTAACTTTGTTATTTATTTTAGTCTCTTTTTTATGTGTTTTATTTTATTTTATTTTTTGCTTGTGATATGTATGTTATTTTACTTGTTGAATGTTGTTTAATTTATTATTTGCTTGTTTACTTTATTATCATGATTTCATATTATCCCTTTTTTGTATTTGGTATATAATATATGAATAGTATATTTTCTTAAAAGTATACATGTGGCCTTTCATTTGGGCTTAGTTTAGAAGTTTAGGCCTTTTTTATGTTTTGGGCTTAATGGTTTGGACCTTCTTGCGTTTAGGGCTTGCTTAGTTTAGAAGGACTTTGGGTTTGATAGATTAATTCTAGATTAGAATTAGGTAAAATTAATTTGATTAATTTAAAATCGTGTGCTAGTCTCATAGGGGTGCGATCTTTAAATTAATTTAGGCTTAGCTTAGAGCCTTAAATAGATGAAGGTTCAAATTTATTTAGTGAATTTAAATTTATCTTTGGCTTATTGGGATAAATTTTAAGTTCATTAAACTAATTGTGCATTTCTTAATTACTTTAATGATAAAATTAACATGGAGATTAAATTGACATTTAAATTAAAATCATGATTACTTAATTTGATTTACTTTAAATAGTATTCTTGGCTTATTGGAATACTAAATTAAGATCGATTGAGTTAATTGTCATGTTACAAGATAAATCATAATTTATTAGGGTTCTCTAGCCTTTTAGGATTAATTAATTTAGGGTTAATATTAGATTCACCTAGTTTTTAAATTAGATCACTAATTAAATTTCCATAATTTGGGCCTTCTAGGTTAGGACTTTTAGTGGGCCTTTATGTGTTTAATTTTCAAGTCTGTGTTTGACATTCATTTTATTTGTTATCATTTGAACCATTTGATTTACATGTTAATTAATTTAAATCATAAAAAGGAGGTATTCATTAATTTTGATATTTGTGTTGCAACAGTCCGAGCTGAAAGGATGTTGACCAAATATTTGAATTAATCCTTACCGACTCAATGTAAAATTAAAACTTAACCAAATCATTACTTCAAATTTTAAAATGCTTGCATCATTCATAAAGGTGACATGCGAGATTCGAACCATAAATTAACACGGCTGTCGGGCTTATTCGATGTCGGTTTAATCTATGGTTCGATGTATCGTCAATCTTATTAATTAAATGTCTAATTAATTTGAACCCACCAATTCGATAAAGCCCGTTCAATTAAGGTTAATTTTCAATTAAGGTCACCAAATTAAATTCCTTTCAAATTCCGACAATTTCCTTCGATTAAAAGCAACAAATATTTTGGTACCGATTTCTGGGCGTGATGGGAGTGCTAATCCTTCCCCACACGTAACCAACTCCTGAACCCTTTCAAAATGAATCTTTGATTTTGTGGTGTCCGGCCTACCTTATCCGAGTGGTCGGTGGCAACTCCCAGTTTTCAATCAGTTTTCCAAAGAAAAAAGAATTTTCAAAAGAAATCCCTTTAAACCAAGAGTACAAAGAAAGGATTTTTGGGATAACCTGTAGCGCCGAACTTATAATTTTTCTAAAGGTATTTCAAAAAACGTCGCTACACTAGGTGGAAAAGAAAAAGAAAATGAAGAAGACTCTTGTCTTCATCATCTAATTCATGGAATTTTAGCTGAAAAGCCATGGAAGAAAAGGGGAGCAATTGATCGGCTGGTTTAGAAGATGAGGTAAAATGCTTCCTTTATCTTTTCGATTAAGAAGATTGAGAATGTTTTAGGGAGTTCATGTTTTGGTTAGGTGATAACTATAGTGAATATAAGTTATATTAACATGTTAGAATCTTGTTTAGATGAATTATGATGCTAGAAGCTTAACCTAGTGTAATATGCCCAGAAAACTCTGTTCTTTTATATCATCGAAGTTAGAGTCTCCTTTAGGGAGTCACCACGAGAGGAATCATGTCATTTGGATACAACATATGTTTAACCTTCTGTTCTTTTATATCATATGGAGTTGTGGAAGGATTTTGATGTGCAACAAATCTTTTGAGTTCTACAGTATAAGTTAAGTTTCTTTGATGACGTATTCGTGTGATAGTTGGTTGGGGTACCATTGGGGTTTTTCTTGTCATCTGTAATGTACCGAGCGATGATGAATTCCTTCTAGAAGAAGAATCATTTGAGATTATGTTTGTACCATTAGATGAAAAGAGTTATATTTGATAAATGTTGTGAGAGATTAGAGTAGCGCAATGGGTAATATTTGAGAATGTCAAAGAGTGGTTAGGGTTTGAGCATCTTCATTAGGTTATGAATACATATTTTGTGGATGGAATTTATTTTAAGGATAAGAGAGTTGTAATGACCCAATTTTCATGTTAGTGAATCGGGTCTTCGACCCGGGTTATGAGCCTTTATTTTAGAAGCTCAAGTCGAGGTTGTTAAGTTGGGCCTATGATATTAAGGGGTAAGGTTTGAAATTTAAATAGTGGAGAAAAGGAGATAAGGTGGAAGGAGAAAAATAAAAAGTGAAAAGTGGGTGGTGTGGGAGAGAGAGAAGGAAAAGAGAGAAAGAGGTTAAGGGGGAGACTCAAACTTGGATCTACGGAGACTCGGTCATCCGTTGTCAACACCTCCATCACCATTGTGTTCATCTCATCGCGATGAGTTCGCAAGTATGAGCGACGTCACCATTGGAGCCGCCATCGGAGGGGGTGAGAGAGAAGAAGTTTCAGGTTTTCTAGTTGAAGGGTTTAGAGTGCTCAGAATGCAAAAGTGAGGCCTCCATCGTGTTCACTGGCATCGAGAGAGTTGAGAAAAGGCTTTGTCGTCCAGCCACCAAAAGTTGTCGTATGTACCACACGCGTCGTTGCTTGCACGTGGGCAACGTTCAACCGAGCTGGGCTGATATAACCCACCCGGTTGGGCTAAGCTGAGCCATCCTGCAATGCCAACCCAAGCCGTGGGCCAAACCGGTCTACCATGCCGGCCCATCGAGTTGAGCCAAGCCAACCGTTGCGTCTCCTTTGACTATCGCTGTTGACTTTTTCTAGGGGATGTTACCCAGGGGTTTCTCGATGTTTTGAGTCTTTTGGCACGGTGAGTTTTGCCAAATTCAAACCTGGTAAGTTGTTTTTATGCGTTTTATCCCCTAAAGTATTCGATTGTATGTTTTGGCTTATGTACTCATATTTGTTTTATTCTGGTAATTTGTGGACACGAATATTGGAATTAAGGAGATGTTTTGGAGAGCTTGGATGGGGATTTATCGCTTTGGATTAAGTTTAGTACACCTCAAACTCCTATTGCTTCATGAGCATCGTAAATGTGATTACTTTCCTTGTTAGTATATACAAAATAGGTAGACGATGAATATGCATGCTGGAGATGGATAATTTGAGATTTGATATCGATTATATGCATAATGATGTTGTGAATATGCTTAGACTTATGGAGGCTTTAGAGATCGTTTAGGATCGTTTAAGATGCTTGTATTGTAAAACCCCCAACCCGGGCTAGTAGTAACCCGGTTCGGGAGCGTTACTTAGCAAGCAAGCAAGGACATGATAAGCAATACAAGACATTCGAACAATACAAACATTCATGATTACTTAACATACAAGCAATACACATTTGACTTTTAATCATCCCAAGCATTCGAAACTAGGCAAGGCTACCAATCATACATTTCTTTTCATGCAAGCAACCTTACAATTTGATTTTTACTTATTCCAAACTATCCATTCGAATAGGTCACCGTGCTTAATTCATTTCATGCTTATTTTACAAGTTATTACTTACATGATTCATTTTACAACATTCATTCTTTGTTACCTACCATATTCAAACTACCTTAGTGTTACATGCTTCCAATTCAATCAACATTTTACTCCTATACATTCGACAATCATCCTAATCTTACATTAAACCAATCGGCCATTACCCAAACATACTACAAAGCATGAAACTAGATCATTCAAGGTTTATTCTAGTCTTAAGCATTCGGCAACAACTACACAAGCATACATAACACAATCATCAAGGTATAATTACATTCAAGCTACCCTTTAGGTTCATGCATTCGAATGGAAGGGGATCCATATGGTTCATCACATTCTACCTTTAACTAAAACATACACAAGAACATGACAAGGCTTTCTAATTGTTTCATAGAAACTAGGTCATCATATGATCATTCCATTTCATCAACAAATGTGCATCAACATTCGACCTTTACATGTTATCTAAGTTCATTACATACATGATACTATATACATAACATTGTAGGCCCATGAAACATTATATACAAGCTTTCAAAATGCATGTCCAAGCTAACTATATACACCTAGTGCCACAATTCTAGGAGATATACAAAACAAGGATGGAATCATACTTTAACAAACTTGTGTGACTTGCTCTTTGTTCAAGGTAACAGGCTTCAAGATCAACAATTCTAGGAGATATACAAAACAAGTATGGAATCATACTTTAACAAACTTGTGTGACTTGCTCTTTGTTCAAGGTAACAGGCTTCAAGATCAAGCAACATGTATCCTTTATCCTGTAGGTTGGGAAGAATGAAAACGAGAGTGATAACGGAAAAATTGTACTTAGTGAGGTAGTAACTAGTCTAACCATTTGTTATTTCAAGTTTTATGTCTTTTAATCAAGTGTAGACCTAGCTAAGGCTTTCAAGCATCAAGAGTGATCTTAGCCAGTCTTTCAAGCATCAAGAGTGACCTTATCTAGTCTTTCAAGCATCAAGATTATCCTATCTAGGATAACAAGCATTCGGCCACAAGTACAAGCAACAAGAAGACATTTTTCATGAATCAAGCAAACATGCTTGCAAAACAAGAAGCCCAGGAGTCATGCTTTCAAGTCAAGTAACATACATACCATGGCATTCAAGACAAGTATCATGTATAATTGGATTGTTATTACATTTGTTATTTCATTAAACAACCCCCTTGGTACTTAGTTTGTATAGGTAATTGATTCTCCAACCAACAGTCGCCACAAGATGCAAAGCAGTGCTAGTCAACCCTCCTACTGTCACCAAAGACCACATACGTACCCTCCGTCTGTCACCAAATAGGGGCCCTAGCCTTGGACTGTAGTCCACCCATACACAATGAGCTTTAGACTCTAAGGCATGCCCTTCTACCTAGTCCAACTAGCTACCAAGGTTGTTCGATTTACCATTTATTCAAGATTATCAAGTTCAAGATCATGTTCATATCAAGCAAGATCATTTCATGTTAAGCCCTTAGGCCATTGAGCCATAGCTCACATATCAAGTAGTTTCATGTTTCATTTCATCAAGATGAGATGTTATGATATCTCAAACAAGTCTTTAGCATTTGATCTCATTGCATCATAACACATGCAAGCATTCATGCTATCACTTAATCATGCATAAGCATTGGATTGGATCATGTATACTAGGCTAGGATCAAGTTTCATGTATTGCTTTAATCGTCCTTCCCTTATTAGGTCAAGTTCATAGTTAGATTCATTTAACATGTCAAGAATGTAACAAGAATACATTGGTTAGGACCTAGTCCTAACCCTAGAGGTAACTACACTCACAATACTACAAACTAGCTAGTCTTGGATCCACACTCCTTTGTTCTTGGCTTTAGATTGTTCCAAACTAGCTAGTCTTGGATCCACACATTACAAGCAATAGCATGCTCTTGTACATTTTCCTCTTTACTTAACTACACTTTTCTACATTCTAGTTCATGTAAAGCAAGACATATTTCAAGGCCTAAAATTGTTTTCAAGATAGTTTGCAAAATGCCACAAAATAGTGTGCATTTGCCTATGCAGCTGCTGCCAGGCAGCTTGCACTCAAGTCACTAAATCAAGCATATCTTTCATTCCTACGTCAGAATTTCAATTGCTATACACCGTTGGAAAGCTAACAAAAATGTCTTTATGTCCATATAGGACTTGCATTTTAGTTCTTAGCCAATCAATATAGTTTTTAACTTAAAGACAGGGCATCCTGCTTTACTGGGCAGTTTGCACTGTCTCTAGTATTTCTACTCTACATTTCAGTACACAACCCAGAGTATATCTCTGTTTTCTCCTAATGAATTTAGACATTCCAAGGTGTTGTCCATAAAAATTTCAGCCTTAAATTCATTATATACATTTTTTGTGATTTTTTCAAAGTTACTACTCAGAATGCTCTGTCTAGGAATTTTGACATTCCTAGGTTGTATTTCTAGTTCTTTATTTCATTATAGCAAGGTCCTAACATGACAATTTCATTCATGATCATGTTCATACATGTCTAGGCCATCATAATTAACCTAACAATGTTCTCAAAATAGGGTATAGTCATGTTAAACCTAGTTTAATCCATTTGATCACAATTACACATCAATTTATCAACTAGGCAGTCCATTACCTAATTTAACTAGTTCAATTAGGTGCAGTCATTTTTTCAGTAAGTCACCAATTCAATTCAATCTCCATTTTACCTAGCAACATGCTCAAAACAGGGTTCTAAGTTCATTTAACATATTTACACAATTTTTCAATCAAAACAGTCCCTAATCAAGAATGTTTTGAACCATGTTCATAATTTCCAGATTTCCAGCAATCTCATATATGTCTCATTAGCAATTTGGTTACTATCATTCAATTTCCAAGTTCTAAGTGTATTTAGCATGACCCTAACATGCATAGAATTCATCCAATTTGATAAGTGTTCAAAAGTACTATTTTTCTTACCCATTTGACTCATATTATTGTTAAAGTTAGGCTCATATTAGTTGCATAATTAGCCATTCATGCATTAATTCATGTTTCCCTCCAACGTCGAGCTTGATTACACAACTTGGTAGTTTTTATGCGAAAAGATGCTGCTTTGGTGTGTTTTGTGTGTATATGCGGATCACTTGCCAAAGCAAGGCTAGAGCTAGTTGCCAGGGCAATGCATGAAGGATATGCCAAGCTAGTTGCCAGGGCAATACATGAAGGAGACGCCGAGCCAGTTGCCATGGCAATTGTCGACAACAATAAAGGTGATATGATAGTCAAAATTGATGACTAGACAAGCCCAAGATGACGTGGAGCAAAGCCCAAACCCAAAGGAATTTGATTTCCATACAGAGATTAAAGAATAATTAAATTCCAAGAAGACATGAGAAGTTCTAGTAGGAATATAATTATAATAAAGAATTATATTCTTTAAAGATAATTTAATTCCAACTTAACTTCCTCCTCAAAGAAGGACTTTGGCCTAGCCCTATAAATAAGATGGAGATTTCGACAATCTAGAGAGAGCAAGAGAGGGGAATTTTGACAAGTCCAAGGAGGGCAAGAGGAGAGAATTTTCGACAAGCATCTAGGGCAAGGAGGATTTCGACAAGCCTCCTTCTTCATCCTTTTCTTTCTTGTTCGATTGGGTTCATGCTAGGGATTATTTATCTTGTGTTTTTTTGGAACCTAGCCATGAACTAAATCTATTTGGCTATGGTTATTGTGTTTTGTGGTTGTGAGAAACTATTGGTTTTTGTTTAGGTAATAAGAGTTTGCACTTTTCTATTCAAGGTTTATTCATTCTTGGTTCTTATTCTTGTTTGTGAGTGAATTGGGAGAGGATCTCGTGATTTCATCTATTTATCTAATATCGGGAGAGTTAGATTCAAGAAACGAATGAATATGATCTTTATTCAATCTATTGATGGTGAAGATTAATCCAGCTTAGGAATAAGTTAAGGATTTCAACGGCTAAGAGGAGCGCAAGATTGGTTGTTGTTCACCCTTGATTCACGCAGGGATGTATTATCAAGGCATGCACAAGTAGCTAGAGTTTCGACTTAGGGATAAGAAGAAACCATTGAAGAACGCTCTACCGAACCTTGAAGATTGCTGCCCAGACGCCCAAGTAGTTGCCCAGGCAACCATCGATTAGTTGCCAAGGCAACCATGTTGTGCAAGTTGCCACGGCAACTGAGTTGCCCGTGCACTCTTTTACCAAGACGATCCAATCGGCTATCACACCTCAACTCACGATAACCTGGCCTATCTCTCTCTCATTCGATCTCATCTTTTCTTTTACTTTATTGCTTTCTAGTTTAGTTATTAGTTAAACTCCTATAATCCTTTATTTGTGTTTTTACTTTTTTTTTACAGTGCAAGAGACTAGATTCTTGAAGTGGCACCAATCCCTGTGGAGACGATATCTTTTATACTATAACTTGCAACGTGTATACTTGCACAATTGCGTAACACTTATTACGCACAACAAGTTTTTGGCGCCGTTGCCGGGGATTGGCAATAGCGACTTTGTTTTTATTTTCTTGCACTTTCTTTTTACTTTTCTTGTTTAAGATTCAAAGGGCTAACAAACTTTGGTTTTGCATTGGTATATGACGAGGGCGAGACCGACTACACCAGAATATCCCTTTGATCCAGAAATCGAACGAACCTTACAAAGACTTAGACGGAGGATAAGAGTAGCAATGGCTAATCAAGACGGCAATATGAATCAAGATGTTCTAGCAGGAGGAGGAGTGATTCTTGCACAAAACAGAACTATTCGAGACTATCTTGAAGAAGATCTCGATGGACTTAATCCAGGAGTTGTCGCACCTAAAATTGAAGCCGACCACTTTGAGTTAAAACCGGTAATGTTTAATATGATCAACACAATTGGTCAGTTTGGCGGCTCAGCAACTGAAGATGCACGACAACAGCTGAAATCTTTCCTCGAGATTTGCAACTCGTTCAAAATACAAGGAGTCACCCCCGATGTCTTACGATTAAGATTATTCCCCTATTCACTGAGGGATAGGGCGAAAGCATGGTTGAATAGCATTCTTGCCGGATCAATAGCATCTTGGACCGATCTTTGTCATGATTTCCTTGCTCGGTATAATCCTACAAATTTGACTGATAAGCTTCGTAACGACATTACTTCTTTTTGGCAGGCAGATGATGAATCCATGTACGAGGCTTGGGAGCGATATAGAGAACTTCTACACAAATGCCCCTACACGGATTCCCGGTGTGGACTCTAGTAACGATGTTTTACAACGCCGTGAATACACCAACAAGGATGATGCTAGATGCCTCGGCAAACGGCATACTCCTAGATAAGTCGCCGGAAGAAGCAATGCAAATTTTAAACAGGCTGGCTAAGAATGATTATCAATTCCCATCTACTAGAAGAGGAGGAGTTAGACGCCAAGCCACAATACATGAACTAGGATCATCAGATTCAATTTCGGCACAATTGGCCACTTTAACCAAGATGGTCAAGAACATGCAAAAACCAAACAACACACATGAAGTCAAGGTAATGGATTCTTTTTGTGAGTTATGTGGTGATAACCATAATTCTTCTGAATGTATGCAGAATCCGGAATCCAGCTTCTATGTGGGGTATTACAATCGGAACAACAATGTGATGTCCAATACATACAATCCAGCTTGGAAGAAGCACCCGAATTTTTCATGGAGTAATCCCAACAATGCTATAAACCAGAACAATCAGAATGCACAAGCATCGGGATTCCAGCAGAATATGCCACGGCAACAGTTGCCACAGCAACAACCGACAACATCTAGTTCTTTGGAAAATTCTCTAAATGCCTTTATGATGTAAACTGAATCTTATATGGCTGATAATAGTAATTTCATAAAAAGAACTGATGCTTTTATTAACAGGACAGAGATGAGATTGCAAAACCAAGAGGCGGCAATCAAATCATTGGAAAATCAAGTCGGATAGTTTGCTCAAAATCTGAATACTAGACCGTAAGGAGGTTTACCTAGCGATACTGAAGTCGCAAGAGGAACTGGCCATGAGCAATGTAAGGCGATCACCACTAGAAGTGGCCAACAGCTTAGAGAGGCTCAAAACCGCTCATCAAACAAAACTCCACAAAAAGATCAAGACAAACCTAGCGGCAAATCCTCAGATGCTGAACCAGGAATTGTCGCGGTAACCTGCAATAAGCATGCCTCGGCAACCAACGATAAAGATGCCTCGGCAACTTGCGATAAGCATGCCTCGGCAACCCCAGTTGATAACGCCTCGGCAACTCCAGTTGTCCCGGCAATGCCATCAATCAGGTTTCAAACTAATGAAAGGATCGAAGATATCCGACTTCCACCACCATTCCCACAAAGGTTGAAGCGACAAAAGCAAGAATATCAATTCAAGAAGTTTCTTGATATCCTAAAGCAAGTCCACATCAACTTGCCATTGGTGGAAGCAATTGAACAAATGCCGAACTACGCCAAGTTTCTTAAAGACATTGTGTCCAAGAGAACAAGGCTAGGAGAGTTTGAAACAGTTGCCGCAACAGAGGGATGCATGGCAATGTTGCACAATCGTATGCCACCCAAGTTGAAGGATACCAGAAGTTTCTCAATACCCTGTTCTATTGGAAATCACTATGTCAGGAAAGCATTATGCGACCTTGGGGCTAGCATAAACTTGATGCCTAAATCAGTTTTCTAGAAACTAGGAATCGGGAAGGCAAGACCTACAACAGTTATGCTACAGCTAGCCGACATATCCTATGTGCATCCAGAGGGAAAAATAGAGGACATACTGGTAAAAGTTGATAAATTTATTTTTCCTGCTGACTTTATTATTTTGGATTGTTAAGCAGATGAGCATGCACCCATCATTCTCGGGAGACCATTCCTAGCAACAGGGAGAACCTTGATCGATGTTGAAAAGGGAGAACTCACAATGAGAGTGAATGACCAGCAAATTAAACTAAATGTGTTCCAAACACTAAGGCATGCCGATGATCCAGAAGAATGCCAACTACTTCATGCCACTGCAGAGTTTAACTTCGACGAAGAATTTAGTTGCCTCGACAACTACATTGCTGATCAAGAGGAACCTGAGGAGTATGAAGAACCGATCGATGAGAAACAACAAGAAGAGGCAAATTGGCTAGTCAATTGACCAGGTACATACTTTGAACCACTGGATTACTCAGGTAAGGAAGGTAAACTCGAAAAACCCTCTATTGAACAACCACCAATTCTTGAGTTGAAACAATTGCCAAAGCAACTCAAATATGCATACTTAGGAACCGATAATACATTGCCTGTAATTATTTATTCTAAGTTACAGCCTGAGCAGGAAAAGAAGCTGATCAAGATATTGAAGCTACACAAAAAGGCAATAGGGTGGACAATTGCCGACTTGAAAGGAATTAGCCCGGCAGTGTGCATGCACAAGATTTTGTTGGAAGATGATCACAAACCTTCAATTGAGGCCCAGAGGAGACTGAATCATGCCATGAAAGGGGTTGTAATGAAAGAAATCATCAAGTGGCTTGACGCTGACATTATATACCCTATCTCTGATAGTACATGGGTAAGTCCGGTACAATGAGTACTGAAAAAGGGAGGTATAACAGTGGTAAGTAATGAAAATAATGAACTCATTCCAACCAGGACTACGACCGGTTGGAGGGTTTGTATGGATTATCGAAAGCTAAACAAAGCCACCAGGAAAGATCACTTCCCATTACCCTTTATTGATCAAATGCTTGACCGTCTTGTAGGTAAACCCTTTTATTGTTTTCTTGATGGTTATTCAGGTTACAATCAAATTGCCATAGCACCAGAAGATCAAGAAAAGACAACTTTCACATGCCCATACGGTACTTATGCCTTCCGAAGGATGCCGTTCGGATTGTGTAACGCCCCGACAACCTTCCAAAGATGCATGATGGCACTCTTTTCAGACATGGTCGAAGACATCCTTGAGATCTTCATGGATGATTTTTCTATTTTTGGTAATGACTTCGACAGTTGTCTCGGCAATTTAGAGAAGGTGTTGGCAAGATGTGAAGAAACTGATTTAGTCCTCAATTGGGAGAAATGCCATTTTATGGTTGATGAAGGAATAGTGCTTGGCCACAAGATTTCATCCAAGGGAATTGAAGTAGACAAAGCCAAGGTGGACGTTCCAGAGATTACCCCCACCAAGTTTGGTTAAAGGAATTCGAAGCTTTATTGGACATGCAAGTTTTTATAGGAGGTTCATTCATAATTTTTCTAAAATCACTAAACCCTTGTGCAATTTACTTGAACAGGATAAAGTCTTCGATTTTCATGATTCTTGCACCCAAGCATTCAAAACCCTAAAGGAAAAGCTTGCCTCGGCACCCATTGTCGTTCCACCAGATTGGACGCTACCTTTTGAGCTCATGTGTGATGCAAGTGATTTCGCGGTAGGAGCAGTCCTAGGCCAACGCACAGGTAAGACCTTCCATGTGATATACTACGCTAGTAAAACTCTTAATAGTGCTCAAGTGAATTACACAACAACAGAGAAAGAGTTACTAGCTGTAGTTTTCGCATTTGACAAGTTCCGATCCTATTTGATTGGTACAAAGGTAATTGTTCATACGGACCATTCGACAATCAAATACCTATTTGCTAAAAAGGATGTTAAACCTCGTTTGATTCGTTGGATATTACTTTTACAAGAATTTGATATTGAAATTAAGGACAGGAAAGGAACAGAAAATTAAGTGGCCGACCACTTATCACGTTTAGAACGCAACAGGGAGGAGGACGCGGATATAGAGATATGCGATGCATTCCCGGATGAACAAATTTTAGTTGCCTCAGCAACCATGGATGCGCATGCCTCGGCAACCCTCGACGCCTTGGCAACCATGGATGCACACGCCTCGGTAACTCTCGACGCCGCAGCAGTCTTTGACGCACACGCCTCAGCAATTCTGGGAGCAGTCGCCACGGCAGCACATGCCTCGGCAATACCCTGGTACGCGGATTTAGTTAATTTCCTTGTTTGTGGTATTTTACCTTATGGCATTACTCACCAAGGGAAGAAGCGGTTCTGCCATGATGCTAAGCTTTACTTTTGGGAGGAGCCTATTTTGTTTAAACAATGTGCAGATCAGGTTATACGCCGATATGTCCCTGAAGAAGAGCAACAAAAAGTACTTCGGCAATGTCATTCTTCACCCAATGGAGGACATTTTGGAGGAATTCGTACCGCGGCCAAAGTTTTGCAATCCGGTTTGTATTGGCCAACATTGTACAAAGATGCCCAAGACTTTTACAACCAATGTGATCGTTGCCAGAGGATGGGCAATATCTTTAGACGACATGAGATGCATCTCCAGAACATCAACGAGGGGGATCGATTTTATGGGACCTTTCCCATCTTCATTCGGCAACCTCTACATTCTACTTGCCATCGACTACGTGTCTAAATGGGTTGAGGCTGCTGCAGTTCCCAACAACGATTCCAAGACCGTGCAACGATTCTTGCAGAAAAACATATTTACACGGTTTGGGATGCCAAGAGCAACTACTAGTGACGAAGGCAAGCATTTTGACAACAGACTAATTGCCAAGATGTTGCAACGCTTCGGCATATCACACAAGATCGCCACGGCATATCACCCACAAACCAACGGGCAAGCAGAAATTTCCAACCGGAAATTGAAGGGTATACTCGAGAAAGTTGTAAATCCCTCTAGGAAGGATTGGTCATTAAGACTAGATGACGCGCTTTGGGCATATCGCACTGCATTCAAAACACCCTTAGGTATGTCCCCCTTCCTACTTGTCTATGGCAAGACATGCCATCTACCGGTGGAAATCGAACATAAGGCATACTGGGCAATCAAGACCGTGAACATAGACTGGGAAAGTGCCGGACAAAAGCGTTTGTTGGACCTCAATGAGATAGAAGAATTCTGTGCACTCGCCTATAACAATGCACGAATCTACAAGGAGAAAACAAAGCAATGGCATGACAAGAAACTATTGTCGCGGCAATTCACGCCAGGGCAACTAGTTCTCTTATTCAATTCTCGGCTAAAACTTTTCCCGGGAAAGCTGAAATCAAGATGATCGGGACCATTCGAAGTCGTCAAACCATTCTCCCATGGTGCTGTGATAATCAAGTCCATCTCTGATAACCATGAATTCAAAGTTAATGGACAAAGGTTGAAGCACTATAATGGTGCCCATGTGGAACGTAACAAGGAAGTGGTCAACTTAGGAGATGCATGGGCATGCTCTCCCTTTTGATATTTTTATTTTTATTTTTATTTATTTTTTTTATTTTTATTTTCGATTAAGTATTTATTTTACTTTTTTTTTGAATTTTTATTTTTTATTATTATTTACGATTATTATTAATTTTTTTAGGATAGATTTTATTTTTTTAAGTCAAGAATCCCTTTATACATCTTTGTTTATTTTCTTTTATCTTTAATCCTTATTTGATTTGTTTTTGAATTGTAGGAAAAAAAGTTCAAGATAAAGAGGAATTTTAATCCAAGTAGGAAAACATCTTCAACAAGGAAACTAATGGGCTGAATCTAAGGCTTATATAAAGCCTCCAAATCACCCTAATCCCAACCCCTTGTCGTCAACTTCTCCCTCACCCTAAACCCTTTTTCATTTTCCCCTGATCCCACCAACCTATCTTTTCTATAAAACCCATCACCCTTAACCTATTCCTGCTTTCTATCTTGCAACTTTTTAGTTTCTTTTCTTTTCTTTTCTTTGTTTTTACAAAACTCACAACCAAGATCATCCATGGCATCCAAGATTAAATTTTTAGTTCATCCAAGTTCCTCCAAAGAACCAAGATACAAGAAGTTTGCTACACTGATGGTTCAAGAAAGATTTCAATCCAAGTTTGAAAGCCGGAAGATTCATGAAGAACAAGGCTTTGAATACTCCAACTCTCATCAAGATTTTGGCCTTGAACCATTCATCTTCGAGAGGATTGCACATCAAAAGTGGCAAATCTTTTGCCATCAACCAGAACCGGGTAACATCTCATAGGTAAGAGAATTCTATGCTCACTCACCTAACCCGGATAATCCTTATGTTTTTGTTCGTGACAAGGCCATACTCATAAGTCCCGAAAACGTCAACACCTTTTACGGGCTTTACATTGAGAATGACGAGTATCAAGCCTTTGTTGATCAAATCACTCCAAAGCAACTCGACAAGGTGCTTCAAGAACTCACTCAACCGGGAACTCATTGGAACGACGGTAAATACAAGGGCACGGTAAATCACCTTCAGCTTAAACCCGAGGCAAAACTATGGAATAAGTTTGTTAAAACTTCTTTAATTCCCACCACACACAATACTACCGTTGATATACCACGTCTTTTGCTCATACATTCTATTTTGCATAATCGCATCATTAACATTGGAAAAAATATTTGTGATGAGATTTTTGTATGCAGCTCAAAAGATAAGGGTTCTCTTTTCTTCCCTTGCTTTATTTCTAATCTTTGCAACGAGATGCATGTCCCAAGTGAGTCCACCGATGAAAAGGCCCTACCCAAGTCTGGTTGGAATCAAGCACTAATCCGAAAGCTAATGGGAGAGGCACTGGGAGATTCTTCAAGGCCTCCAATTGCCACGGCAACTCCTGCCGCCCTAGCAAACCATAATGCCCAAGCACCTAACGCCCGGGCAACTCGGCCATCAACCCCGGGACACTTTGAAGCACTTTTGCACCCATTGGCAAGCCACCTAAGGCAAATTGAAGACCGGCAACTAATGTTCATGTGGTACATTAAGGAGCACAACAATGCCATCACCCAAGTCATCCTAGAAAAGTACCCGGACAATCGCGTGCCGTTCCCAATCTTTCCCGCTGAGATCCTTGCCCCGACAACCAATGAAACAGTCGCCACAGCAACCGCAACAGATGATGCCACGACAACCAAAGCTAAAGATATCCTTGCAACCACTGCAAAAGCCAAAGGTAAAGCACATATGCCCGAATCAACTCCTACGGAATCATTTTCTGATTTTTCAGATTCGGACGAGTCCTCCATTGCACCAACAAAGATCGCACCAATTGAATCCTGCAAGCGAAAAGCCAATGACATTGATGAAGAGGACGATGAGGACAACCCCGTACGAGGATCGATTCCACCACGGGCAACAAGAAAACAACCATCGCGTTCAAGCAAGAGAATCAAGACACCGACCAAAAGGAAACTAATCATCTACGATGACGAACTCTCGGAGTAACTCCTCGTATGCATTTTATTTTTCGTTAGTTTTATTTTTCTTTAAAGCATGCATTGAGGACAATGCCTCACTCGAGTTTGGGGGGGATTGTTATTAGTAGTTACCATGTTTAGTTACATTCATCTTAAGTATTACATTGAGGATACATAAATTGCTTGCCATGCCTTTAGTTGGAACAAGAATTGCTTAGATTTGATGAATATCCGATGATGACTTTGCCAATGCACTTAATTGATAGAATTTTTATTCTAGGATAACCATGGAAAAACTTAGAATTTTACTATGATGCTAAATTTGATGAAACACTGTTGTGGTTTGATTGATTTAAGGAATTCTAGTAAACTTAGGTTGATAATTAACAAATTGGGGGATTATAATGAAAATTGGATGAATGCTAGAGGTGCCCAAAATTGGCTCTAGCATGTACTAAAAATTTATCACTAGAGGTGCCCGAAACCGGCTCTAGTATGTGTTAAAAAAATTTGATCGCTAGAGGTGCCCGAAACCAGCTCTAGTCGAATAAATTAACTTAAGAAAACTAAAAACAAAACACTAGGAGGTGCCCGAAACTGGCTCTAGTTAAAACATGTTAAAAAGAACCCAATGAAGAAATTTGAAAACCTATTGTTTGCATAGAATCTGAAAAATCAACTTGCACACAACTCCGCACACACTGACAAGCATTATAGTTTAATTCCAAGTAACTCCTAAGTTTTCCGAAAAATAAAAAGCCAATCATACTTTGTGCCCCGGTTCAGAGAATTGAAATCAAGTTCAAAGCTATGTTTGTGAAAATTGAAGTCTTGGCAGGTAATTATGAGTTTGCATTGCTTGAGGACAAGCAATAGTTCGAGTTTGGGGGTGTGATAAATGTTCAAAAGTACTATTTTTCTTACCCTTTTTACTCATATTATTGTTAAACTTAGGCCCATATTAGTTGCATAATTAGCCATTCATGCATTAATTCATGTTTCCTTCCAACGTCGAGCTTGATTACACAACTTGGTAGTTTTGTGGGAAAAGATGCTGCTTTGGTGTGTTTTGTGTGTATATGCAGGATCACTTGCCAAAGCAAGGCTAGAGCTAGTTGCCAGGGCAATGCATGAAGGATATGCCGAGCTAGTTGCCAAGGCAATTCATGCAGGAGACGTCGAGCCAATTGCCATGGCAATTGTCGACAAGAGAAAAGGTGATATGATAGTCGAAATTGATGAATAGACAAGCCCAAGATGACGGGGAGCAAAGCCCAAACCCAAAGGAATTTGATTTCCATACAGAGATTAAAGAAGAATTAAATTCCAAGAAGATAGGAGAAGTTCTAGTAGAAATATAATTATAATAAAGAATTATATTCTTTAAAGATAATTTAATTCCAACTTAACTTCCTCTTCAAAGAAGGACTTTGGCCTAGCCCTATAAATAAGATGGAGATTTCGACAATCTAGAGAGAGCAAGAGAGGGGAATTTCGACAAGGCCAAGAAGGGCAAGAGGAGAGAATTTTCGACAAGCATCTAGGGCAAGGAGGATTTCGACAAGCCTCCTTCTTCATCATTTTCTTTCTTGTTCGATTGGGTTCATGCTAGGGATTATTTATCTTGTGTTTCTTTGGAACCTAGCCATGAACTAAATCTATTTGGTTATGGTTATTGTGTTTTGTGGTTGTGAGAAACTATTGGTTTTTGTTTAGGTAATAAGAGTTTGCACTTTTCTATTCAAGGTTTATTCATTCTTGGTTCTTATTCTTGTTTGCGAGTGAATTGGGAGAGGATCTCGTGATTTCATATATTTATCTAGTATCAGAAGAGTTAGATTCAAGAAACGAATGAATATGATCTTTATTCAATCTATTGATGGTGAAGATTAATCCGGCTTAGGAATAAGTTAAGGATTTCAACGGCTAAGAGGAGCGCAAGATTGGTTGTTGTTCACCCTTGATTCATGCAGGGATCTATTGTCAAGGCATGCACAAGTAGCTTGTTTAAGTTGATCAAAAATTCGTTGTTGGTTCTCCGACCAAACAAATGATGTATCTTTACGGGTTAGCCTAGTCAAGCTTGCGGCAATGGATGAGAATCCTTTGAGAAATCACCAATAATACCCGGCTAAACCGAGAAAGCTTTTGATTTCACCAACATTAGTATGTGTAAAAAAATTTTGATCGCTAGAGGTGCCCAAGTGGGCTCTAGTTAAAACATGTTAAAAAGAACCCAATGAAGTAATTTGAAAACCTATTGTTGATATAGAATTGATCAAAAATCAATCTTTGAAAAATCACACAACTCCGCACACACTCACAAGCATTATAGTTTGATTTTGAGTAACTCCTAAGTTTTTCAAAAAATAAAAAGCCAATCATACTTTGTGCCCCGGTTTAGAGAATTGAAATCAAGTTCAAAGCTAAGTTTGTGAAAATTGAAGTCTTGGCAGGTAATTATGAGTTTGCATTGCTTGAGGACAAGCAATAGTTCGAGTTTGGGGGTGTGATAAGTGTTCAAAAGTACTATTTTTCTTACCCTTTTTACTTATATTATTGTTAGACTTAGGCTCATATTAGTTGCATAATTAGCCATCCATGCATTAATCCATGTTTCCTTCTATCGTTGAGCTTGATTATATAACTTGGTAGTTTTTGTGGGAAAAGATGCTGCTTTGGTGTGTTTTGTGTGTATATGCAGGATCACTTGCTAAAGCAAGGCTAGAGCTAGTTGCCAGGGCAATACATGAAGGATATGTCGAGCTAGTTGCCAGGGCAATACATGAAGGATATGCTGAACTAGTTGCCAGGGCAATGCATGAAGGAGACGCCGAGCCAGTTGCCATGGCAATTGTCGACAAGAGAAAATGTGATATTGTAGTCAAGATTGTTGACTATACAAGCCCAAGATGACGTGGAGCAAAGCCCAAACCCAAAGGAATTTGATTGCCATGCAGAGATTAAAGAAGAATTAAATTCCAAGAAGATAGGAGAATTCTAGTAGGAATACAATTATAATAAGGAATTATATTCTTTAAAGATAATTTAATTCCAACTTAACTTCCTCCTCAAAGAAGGACTTTGGCCTAGCCCTATAAATAAGATGGAGATTTCGACAATCAAGGGAGAGCAAGAGAGGGGAATTTCGACAAGTCCAAGGAGGGCAAGAGGAGAGAATTTTTGACAAGCATCTAGGGCAAGGAGGATTTCGACAAGCCTCCTTTTTCATCTATTTCTTTCTTGTTCGATTGGGTTCATGCTAGGGATTATTTATCTTGTGTTTCTTTGGAACCTAGCCATGAACTAAATCTATTTGGCTATGGTTATTGTGTTTTGTGGTTGTGAGAAACTATTGGTTTTTGTTTAGGTAATAAGAGTTTGCACTTTTCTATTTCAAGGTTTATTCATTCTTGGTTCTTAATCTTGTTTGCGAGTGAATTGGGAGAGGATCTCGTGATTTCATCTATTTATCTAATATCGGGAGAGTTAGATTCAAGAAACGAATGAATATGATCTTTATTCAATCTATTGATGGTGAAGATTAATCCGACTTAGGAATAAGTTAAGGATTTCAACGGCTAAGAGGAGCGCAAGATTGGTTGTTGTTCACCCTTGATTCACGCAGGGATGTATTATCAAGGCATGCACAAGTAGCTAGAGTTTAAACTTAGGGATAAGAAGAAACCATTGAAGAACGCTCTGCCGAACCTTGAAGGTTGCTGCCCAGACGCCCAAGTAGTTGCCCAACTAGTTGCCCAGGCAACCATCGATTAGTTGCCAAGGCAACCCCGTTGTGCAAGTTGCCACGGCAACTGAGTTGCCCGTGCACTCTTTTACCAAGACGATCCAATCGGCTATCACACCTCAACTCATGATAACCTGGCCTATCTCTCTCATTTGATCTCATCTATTCTTTTATTTTATTGCTTTCTAGATTAGTTAATAGTTAAACTCCTATAATCTTTTATTTGTGTTTTTACTTTTTACAGTGCAAGAGACTAGATTCTTGAAGTGGCACCAATCCCTGTGGAGACGATATCTTTTATACTATAACTTGCAACGTGTATACTTGCACAATTGCGTAGCACTTATTACGCGCAACACCCTCCGTCTGTCGCCAAATAGGGGCCTTAGCCCTGGACCGTAGTCCTCCCATACACAATGAGCTCTAGACTCTAAGGCATGCCCTTCTACCTAGTCCAACTAGCTACCAAGGTTTTTCGATTACCATTTATTCAAGTTTATCAAGTTCAAGATCATGTTCATGTCAAGGAAGATCATTTCATGTTAGGCCCTTAGGCCATTGAGCCTTAGCTCACATGTCAAGTAGTTTCAAGATAAAGATTATGTCAAGCAAGTTCATTTCACATTAGGCCCTTAGGCTCTTGAGCCATAGCTCACATGTCAAGTAGTTTCAAGATCAATATTATGTCAAGCATGTTCTTTAGCATTCAATCATATGCATCATAGCACATACAAGCACCAAGACAACATACAATCATGCTTAGCATTCGAAATAGACATGTAACAAGGCTAGGATCAAGTTTCATGTATTTCTTTAATCATCCTTCCCTTATTAGGTCAAGTTCAATATTAGATTCATTTAACATGTCAAGATTGTAACAAGAATGCATTGGTTAGGACCTAGTCCTAACCCTAGAGGTAACTACACTCACAATACTCCAAGCTAGCTAGTCTTGGATCCACACTCCTTTGTTCTTTGCTTTAGATTGTTCCAATATTTCCTCTTCCACCAAGTTCAATCCTGGTTCTAACATATTACAAGCATAAGCATGTCAAAACATGATCACAAGGCCATTTAATTCAAGACAAAATTACAAGCATATAACATACACATATTGGGCAGCATGCTCTTGTACATTTTCCTTTTTACTTAACTACACTTTTCTACATTCTAGCTCATGTAAAACAAGACATATTTCAAAGCCTAAAACTGTTTACAAGACAGTTTGCAAAATGCCACAAAACAGTGTGCATTTGCCTATGCAGCTGCTGCCAGGCAACTTGCACTATAGACACTAGATCAAGCATATCTTTCATTCCGTATGTCAGAATTTCAATTGGTTTACACCTTTGGAAAGATAAAAAATTGTATTTATGACCATATAAGGCTTGCATTTTATTTCGTATCCAATTAATACAGTTTTTAACTTAAAGATAGGGCATTCTGCTTTACTGGGCAGTTTGCACAGTCTCTAGTATTTCTTCTCTACAATTCAGTATACAACCCAGAGCATAGCTCTATTTTCTCATAATGAATTTAGACATACCAAGGTGTTCTATATAAAAATTTCAACCTTAAATTCATTATATACAATTTTTAGTGATTTTTCAAAGTCACTGCCCAGAACAGGGCATTCTGGGAAGATTTCACTAGGTTGGTTTTCTAGCTTCTTAACTCATTTTAGCAAAGTCCTAACATGGAAATTCCATTTATGATCATGTTCATACATGTCTAGGTCATCATAATTCACCTAACAATGTTCTTAAAATAGGGCATAATCTTGTTGAACCTAGTGTGATCTATTTGATCACATTTACACATCAATTCATCAACTAGGCAGTCCATTACCTAATTTAACTAGTTCAATTAGGTGTTGTCACATTTCCAGCAAGTTACAAATTCAATTCAATCTCCATTTTACCTAGAAACATGATCAAAACAGAGTTCTAAGTTCATTTAACATGTTTATACAATTTCTCAATCAAAACAGTCCCTAAATCAAGACTGTTTTCTATCATGTTCATAATTCCCAGATTTCCAGCAATCACACATATATCCTATATCAAATTGGTTACTAGGAATTACAATTTCAAGTTCAATTTGAATCTAGCATGCTCCCAGCACACATAGAAATCATCCAATTCATCAAGACAACAAGAACATCATTCAAACAATCATTCAAACAATCTATAGCAAGTTTAGGTTCAAGCATTATACCTTCTCCAAGCTTAATTTGATCAATGGATGAATTATGAAGCTTGAATTTGAAGGTTTGCATGCAAAATTCTCTCCCCTTTCTCTCTCTATGGTTCGACCAATGTAGATGATAATGCGGAGGAAGATGACCATATTTTTGGTTATTTTCCTCCCTAGCCATGAGTTATCATCCTAAATGGCACATGTCCTCCTTAGAAGAGAACATGTGTCATGGTCTCCAATTAATTGAATTTTACATGCAAGCTATTGAGTATTGCATGTTTACATTTCTATCCTTTCATTTTTGCATACTAGTTTTCATTTCAATTCAATTTAGTTCAATTTCACTTAATTGATTTATAAGGATGGCCAATGTTCATTCTTCTTTTAAATTGATTTGTTTATGAATTCAATTAGCCTATTGTTTAAATTGTAGTAATATTACTAGGCCAATTTTAGGTGTTGCTTTCTAGCTATCAAAGGCTACCTTTAATCGATGATGTATGATCTTCACTTGTTCTTCGGTTTCCCTAAGCAATTGAGGTCCCAATACTTTATTTTCTCCCAATTCAGACCAGCACAAGGGAGTTCTACATCTTCTTCCGTATAGAGCTTCGAAAGGAGTCATCTGAATAGATGTCTGATAGCTATTGTTGTAAGCAAACTCTAATAAGGGTAGAGATTTCTCCCAATTCTTTTCGAAATCTATGACACAAGCACGTAACATATCTTTGAGTACTTGAAAGATTCTTTCAAAATGTCCATCTGATTGAGGATGAAAGGCTGTACTAAGATGCACTTTAGCTCCTAGAGCATTCTGCAAGGAAATCCAGAATCGAGAAGTAAATCTAGGATCACGATCAGAGATTATTGCTGTAGGTACACCATGTAATCGAGCCACTTCACGGATGTATAGCTCGGCTAAGGTTTCCAAGCTCATGTTCATTCAAACAGGGATGAAGTGACTAGACTTTGTGAATCTATCAACAATCACCCATACAACATCATTCTTTCTTGGAGTGGAAGGAAAACCAATAACAAAATCCATTGTAATCCGATGCCATTTCCACTGTGGGAATTCGATTGGTTGGAGCAATACAATAGGGACTCGATGCTCGACTTTAACTCTTTGACAAGTCAGGCACTTCGATACGAAGTCTGTGATAGCTGATTTCATACCCGGCCACCAATATAGTGGCTTAAGATCCTTGTACATCTTAACTGATCCCGGGTGAATCGAGAAAGAGCTTTGATGAGCTTCTTGTAGCTTTTTTTGTCTTAGTTCCTCATTGTTAGGAACACATACTCTATCCTTGAAATAGTTGAGTCCATTCGACTTGAGGGAGAAGTCAGAATTAGACTCAGAGTCTAGCTTGGATACGATCTTCTGAATATCTTAATCAGTTTGCTAGAGTTCTTTAATTCTCAAGATCAAGCTAGATTGAACTTGAAGTTCAAACAAGAATTATCGTCCTTTGGATAAACGAAAATGAGCATTGATAGCCAAGGAAGCTACAAAGAATGAACAAGATCATTAAGGAAAACTTCGAATAGTTACTTGCAAAACAAGTAAGGTGTTCGAATGGCTTACTTGTGATCCAAGTAAGTTCAAATTCGATTGAAATATTCTAGAATTTAAATTTAGGGGTTTACCCAAGTATGGTTTGCGACTAAGGGCATCAGCAACAACGTTTGCTTTCCTGAGATGATAGTCGATAACCAAATCGTAGTCTTTAAGCAATTTTAGCCATCTCCTTTGCCTCAAATTCAAATATTTCTGCGTCATGAGGTATTTGAGACTCTTGTGGTGTATGAACAGGTTACATTTCTCCCCGTACAAGTAATGTCTCCATATTTTGAGAGCAAACACGATAGCTACCAATTCTAGATCCTGTGTTGGATAGTTTGACTCGTGTGGTTTCAGTTGCCTTGAAGCGTAAGTTACCACTTTTCTATCTTGCATTAGGACACATCCTAGTCCTAAATGAGATGCATCACTATAAATAGTGAATTCTTTACCTAATTCTGGTTGGTTACGAACCTGTGCATGAGTTAGAGCATGTTTAAGTTGATCGAAACTTCGTTGTTGGTTCTTCGACAAAACAAAGGGTGTATCTTTATGGGTTAGCTTAGTGAGGCTTGCGGCAATGGATGAGAATGCTTTGACAAATCGCCGATAATACCGGGCTAAACCGAGAAAGCTTCTAATTTCACCGACATTCCTCAGAGGTCTCCAATCCATGATGGATCGAATTTTGGTTGGGTCTACTTTAATTCCTTCTACCGAGATGAAATGGCTAAGGAACGAGACTTCCAATACCCAAAATACACTCTTAGAGAACTTTGCAAACAATTGACGTTCTCAGAGAGTTTGCAATACAATTCGAAGGTGTTCAGAGTGTTCTTTGTTATTCCGAGAATACACCAAGATGTCATCAATGAAGACGACCAAAAAGTTGTCAAGATAGGGCTTGAATACTCAATTCAAGAGATCCAAGAAAGCAGCTGAAGCATTCGTTAACTCAAATGGCATTACAAGGAATTCAAAGTGGCCATATCGAGTACAAAAGGTTGTCTTGGGTACATCTTCTTCTTTTACCCTCATTTGATAGTATCACATTCGAAGATCAATCTTTGAGAATATCGAAGCATCCTTGAGTTGATCGAAGAGATCTTCTATCCTTGTAAGAGGATACCAATTCTTGATAGTAACATTGTTCAATTGTTTGTAGTCAATACAGAGTCTCATAGTCCCGTCTTTCTTCTTCACGAACAAGACTGGAGCACTGGTTAGCCCGAAGGGCATAACTACGAACTCGTAGTGACCATAACGAGTCCTAAAAGCCGGTTTAGCTGACAATAATCGATGCATAGCCTCATTGATCCGTCCTTCTTAAAGAACAATACGGGTGCTCCCAAGGGTACAGAGCTAGGCTGAATTCAATTTCATCTTGCATAGTCGTAGAAGCAAAGATTGAGGTCGGTTTTCTATCAATTAGGAGGATTGATTCCTTTCCTAAGCCCCGAAGATACAGTCTCCTATTTTGGCAATCTATCAAGGCTTCATGTTTGCTTAACCAATCTAGTCCTACCACTAGATCGAACTCACAAGAAGGCAATACATATAAATCAATAGAAAAGGGTATGTTTCGAATGACTATAGAACATTCCTTACAAAGGAAGTTAATGGATGTGATTCCCCCTATTGGGTTCGAAACTAAAAGGCTTTGCTTTACAATTTCTGGTTTCATCTCGAAATATTATCTTCTACATTCAAGGAGCCTTCAAGACTTTCTTTGTCCCAGCCAAGTCTTGTTTCAGACATTCTACGTTCAAATAGAAAAATTAGGGTTCAGTTTAATAAGCAAGACACAAGCTATTCAATACAAGTCTCCTAGGTTGCACAAGTATCCTATATGATGCATGATAGTCTGGTTTAGTCCTAGAATAGATTAAATGTAAAATTGATTACCAATTAAAATGTAACACCCCCAACCCGGGCTAGTAGTAACCCGGTTCAGGAGCGTTACTTAGCAAGCAAGCAAGGACATGATAAGCAATACAAGACATTCGAACATTACAAACAATCAAACATTCATGCTTACTTAACATACAAGCAATACACATTTGACTCTTAATCATCCAAAGCATTTGAAACTAGGCAAGGCTACCAATCATACATTTCTTTTCATGCAAGCAACCTTACAATTTGATTCTTAATTATTCCAAACTATCCATTCAAATAGGTATCTATGCTTAATTCATTTCATGCTTATTTTACAAGTTATTACTTACATGATTCATTTTACAACATTCATTCTTTGTTACCTATCCTATTCAAACTACCTTAGTGTTACATGCTTCCAATTCAATCCATATTCTACTCCTAAACATTCGACAATCATCCTAATCTTACATTAAACCAATCGGCCAATACCCAAACATACTACAAAGCATGAAACTAGATCATTCAAGGCATATTCTAGTCTTAATCATTCGGCAACAACTACACAAGCATACATAACACAATCATCAAGGTATAATTACATTCAAACTACCCTTTAGGTTCATGCAATCGAATGGAAGGGGATCCACATGGTTCATCACATTCTACCTTTAACTCAAACATACACAAGAACATGACAAGGATTTCTAATTGTTTCATAGCAACTAGGTCATCATATGATCATTCTATTTTATCAACAAATGTGAAACAAAATTCAACCTTTACATGTTATCTAAGTTCATTACGTAGATGATACTAAATACATACCATTGTAGGCCCATCAAACAGTATATACAAGATTTCAAAATGCATGTCCAAGCTAACTATATACACCTAGTGCCACCATTCTAGGAGATATACAAAACACATATGGAATCATACTTTAACAAACTTGTGTGACTTGCTCTTTGTTCAAGGCAACAGGCTTCAAGATCAAGCAACCTCGTATCCTTCATCCTGTAGGTTGGGAAGAATGGAAACGAGAGTGATAAGTACAAAATTGTACTTAGTGAGGTAGTAACTAGTTTAACCATTTGTTATTTCAAGTTTAATGTCTTTTAATCAAGTGTAGACCTAGCTAAGGCTTTCAAGCATCAAGAGTGACCTTATTTAGTCTTTCAAGCATCAAGATTATCCTATCTATAATAGCAAGCATTCGGTCACGAGTACAAGCAACAAGAAGACATTTTTCATGAATCAAGCACACATGCTTGCAAAACAAGAAACCAAGGAGTCATGCTTTCAAGTCAAGTAACATGCATACCATGGCATTCAAGACAAGTATCATGTATAATTGGATTGTTATTACATTTGTTACTTCATTAAACAACCCCCTTGGTACTTAGTTTGTATAGGTAATTGAGTCTCCAACCAACTGTCACCACAAGATGCACCGTAGTGCTAGTCAGCCCTCCTACTTTCACCAAAGACCACATACGTACCCTCCATCTGTCGCCAAATAGGGGCCTTAGTCCTGGACCGTAGTCCACCCGCACACAATAAGCTCTAGGCACTAAGCCATTCCCTTCTTCCTAGTCCAACTAGATACCAAGGTTGTTCGAATTTACCATTTATTCAAGATTATCAAGTTCAAGATCATATTCATGTCAAGCAAGATCATTTCATGTTAAGAACTTAGACCATTGAGCCATAGCTCACATGTCAAGTAGTTTCATGTTTCATTTCATCAGGATGAGATGTTATGATATCTCAAACAAGTCTTTAGCATTTGATCTCATTGCATCACAACACATACAAGCATTCATGCTATCACTTAATCATGCATAAGCATTGGATTGGATCATGTATACTAGGATAGGATCAAGTTTCATGTATTGCTTTAATCATCCTTCCCTTATTAGGTCAAGTTCATAGTTAGATTCATTTAACATGTCAAGAATGTAACAAGAATACATTGGTTAGGACCTAGTCCTAACCCTAGAGGTAACTACACTCACAATACTCCAAGCTAGCTAGTCTTGGTTCCACACTCCTTTGTTCTTGGCTTTAGATTGTTCCAATATTTCATCATCCACCAAGTTCAATCCTAGTTCTAACACATTACAAGCAATAGCATGTCAAAACATGATCACAAAGCCATACAATTCAAGACAAGATTACAAGCATATAACATACACATATTGGGCAGCATGCTCTTGTACATTTTCCTTTTTACTTAACTACACTTTTCTACATTCTAGCTCATGTAAAGCAAGACATATTTCAAGGCCTAATACTGTTTTCAAGACAGTTTGTAAAATGCTACAAAACAGTGTGCATTTGCCTATGCAGCTGCTGCCAGGCAGCTTGCACTCTACTCACTAAATCAAGCGTATCTTTCATTCCGTACGTCGGAATTTCAATTGGTTTACACCGTTGGAAAGCTAAAAAAAAATTATCTATGACCATTTAAGGCTTTAAGTTTAGTTCTTAGCCAATTAATACAGTTTTTAACTTAAAGACAGGGCATCCTGCTTTACTCGGCAGTTTGCACTGTCTCTAGTATTTGTATTCTACATTTCAGTACACAATCCAGAGTTTGGCTCTATTTTCTCCTAGTGAATTTAGACATTCCAAGGTGTTTTCCCAAAAAAATTCAGCCTTAAATTCATTATATACAATGTTTTGTGATTTTTTCAAAGTCACTGCCCAGAACAGAGCATTCTGGGCAGATTACACTATGTTGCATTTCTAGTTCTTTATTTCATTCTAGCAAGGTCCTAACATGACAATTTCATTCATAATCATGTTCATACATGTCTAGGACATCATAATTAACATAAAAATGTTCTAGAAACAGGGCATAGTCATGTTGAACCCAGTTTAATCCATTTGATCACAATTACACATCAATTCATCAACTAGGCAGTCCATTACCTAATTCAACTAGTTCAATTAGGTGTAGTCCTTTTTCCAGCAAGTTACCAATTCAATTCAATCTCCATTTTACCTACCAACATGCTCAAAACAGGGTTTTAAGTTCGTTTAACATATTTACACAATTTTTCAATCAAAACATTTCCTAATCAAGACTGTTTTGAACCATGTTCATAATTTCCAGATTTCCAGCAATCTCATATATGTTTCATTAGCGATTTGGTTACTATCATTCAATTTCCAGATTCTAATTGTAATTAGCGTGACCCTAACATGCATGGAATTCAGCCAATTCAACAAGACAACAAGAACATCATTCAAACAATCTATAGCAAGTTAGGCACATGTTTTGGGAGGAAGATGACAATATTTTTGGTCATTATTCCTCCCCAAGCCATGAGTCATCATCCAAATTGGCACATGTTCTCCTTGGAAGAGGACATGTGTCAAGGCATCCAATTAATTACATTTTAAATGCAGGCTATTGAGTATTGCATGTTTACATTTCCATCCTTTCATTTATACCTACTAGTTTTCATTTCAATTCAATTGAGTTCAATTTCACTTAATTGATTTATAAGGATGGCCAATGATCAATTTTGTTTTAAATTGATAAACTTATGGATTCAATTAGCCTATTGTTTAAATTGTAGTAACATTACTAGGCCGATTTTAGCGTGTTACAATTCTCCTCCCCTTATAATAAATTCATCATTGAATTTACCTGAACCGAATAGGTGAGGATATTGCTTTTTCATGACCTCTTCAGATTCCCAAGTTGCCTCTTAAACCTTGTGATTTCTCCACAAGACTTTGACAAGAGGAACATTCTTGTTTCGAAGTCTTCTGACTTCCTTGTCAAGTATCTGAACAGGCTCTTCTTCATAAGATAGATCGGGATTCAATTCTAGCTTTTTGGGTTCAAGAATATGAGATGGATCAGATCGATCTCTTCGAAGCATGGAAACATGGAATGCATTGTGGATTTTATCGAATTCACTAGGAAGTGTCAATCGATAAGCCACTGGATCAATCCTTTCAATGATTTCAAATGGTCCGATAAACCGAGGGCTGAGCTTTCCTTTTCTTCCTAACCGAAGGACTTTCTTCCATGGAGAAACTTTGAGGAAGACCTTGTCTCCAACATTGTATTGGATGTCTCTCCTTTTTAAGTCGGCATAAGCTTTCTGCCTATCAAAGACTGCTTTTAATCGATGATGTATGATCTTCACTTATTCTTCAGTTTCTCTAAGCAATTGAGGTCCCAATACTTTGTTTTCTCCTAATTCAGACTATGACAAGGGAGTTCTACATCTTCTTTCGTAGGGAGCTTCGAAAGGAGCCATCTGAATAGATGTCTGATAGCTATTGTTGTAAGCAAACTCTACTAGGGGTATAGATTTCTCCCAATTCTTTCTGAAGTCTATGACACAAGAACGTAACATATCTTTGAGAACTTGAATGATTCTTTCAGAATGTCCATCTGATTGAGGATGGAAGGTTGTACTAAGATGCACTTTAGCTCCTAGAGCATTCTGCAAGGAATTCCAAAATCGAGAACTAAATCTAGGATCACGATCAAAGATTATTGCTGTAGGTACACCGTGTAATCGAACCACTTCACGGATGTATAGCTCGGCTAAGGTTTCCAAGCTCATGTTCATTCGAATAGGGATGAAGTGACTAGACTTTGTAAATCTATCAATAATCACCCATACAACATTATTCTTTCTTTGAGTGGAAGGAAGACCAGTAACGAAATCCATTGTAATACGATGCCATTTCCACTATGGTAATTTGATTGGTTGGAGCAATCTAGTAGGGACTCGATGCTCGGCTTTAACACTTTGACAAGTCAGGCACTTCGATACGAAGTCTGTGATAGCCGATTTCATACCCGGCCACCAATATAGTGGCTTAAGATCCTTGTACATCTTAACTGATCCTTAGTGAATCGAGAAAGAACTTTGGTTAGCTTCTTGTACCATTTATTGTCTTAGTTCCTCATTGTTAGGAACACATACTCTATCCTTGAAATAGAGGAGTCCATTCGACTTGAGGAAGAAGTCATAATTAGACTCAGAGTCTAGCTTGGATACGATCTTCTGAAGATCTTAATCAGTTTGCTGGAGTTCTTTAATTCTCGAGATCAAGATAGATTGAACTTGGAGTTCAGACAAGAATCTATGTCCTTTGGATAAATATAAATGAGCATTGATAGCCAAGGAAGCTATAAAGAATGAACAAGATTGTTAAGGAAAATTTCGAATAGTTACTTGCAAAACAAGTAAGGTGTTCGAATGGCTTACTTGTGATCCAAGTAAGTTTAAATTCGATTGAAATATTCTAGAATTTAAATTTAGGGGTTTACCTAAGTATGGTTTCCGGCTAAGGGTATCAGCAACCATTTTTGCTTTCCTCGGATGATAGTCGATAACCAAATCGTAGTCTTTAAGCAATTCTAGACATCTCTTTTGCCTCAAATTCAAATCTTTCTGCGTTAGGAGGTATTTAAGACTCTTGTGGTCTGTGAATAGGTTACATTTCTCCCTGTACAAGTAATGTCTCCATATTTTGAGAGCAAACACGATAGCTGCCAATTTTAGATCGTGTGTTGGATAGTTTGACTCTTGTGGTTTCAGTTGCCTTGAAGCGAAAGCTACCACTTTTCCATCTTGCATTAGGACACATCCTAGTCCTAGATGAGATGCATCACTATAAACAGTGAATTCTTTACTCGATTCTGGTTGGATAAGAACCGGTGCATGAGTCAGAGCTTGTTTAAGTTGATCGAAACTTCGTTGTTGGTTCTCCGACCAAACAAATGGTGTATCTTTACGGGTTAGCTTAGTCAAGCTTGCGGAAATGGATGAGAATCCTTTGACAAATCGCCAATAATACCCGGCTAAACTAAGAAAGCTTTTGATTTCACCAATATTCCTCGGAGGTCTCCAATCCATGATGGATCAAATTTTGCTCGGGTCTACTTTAATTCCTTCTACCGAGATGACATGGCCAAGGAACGAGACTTTCGATACCCAAAATTCACACTTAGAGAACTTTGTGAACAATTGACATTCTCAGAGAGTTTGCAATACAATTCGAAGGTGTTCAGAGTGTTCTTCTTTATTCCGAGAATACACCAAGATGTCATCAATGAAGACGACCACAAACTTGTCAAGATAGGGCTTGAATACTCGATTCATGAGATCCATGAAAGCAGCCAGAGCATTCGTTAACCCGAATGGCATTACAAGGAATTCAAAGTGTTCATATCGAGTACGAAAGGTTGTCTTGGGTACATCTTCTTCTTTTTACCCTTATTTTATAGTATCTCGATCGAAGATCGATCTTTGAGAATACCGAAGCATCCTTGAGTTGATCGAAGAGATCTTCTATCCTTGGAAGAGGATATCGATTCTTGATAGTAAGCTTGTTCAATTGTCTGTAGTCAATACAGAGTCTCATAGTCCCGTCTTTCTTCTTCACGAACAAGATTGGAGCACTGGTTTGCCCTAATGGCATAACTAAGAACTCGTAGTGACCATAACGACTCCTGAAAACTGGTTTAGCTGACAATAATCGATGCATAGCCTCATCAATCTTACCTTCTAAAAGAACAATACGGGTGCTCCCCAGGGTACAGAGCTAGGTCGAATTCAAATTCATCTTGCATGGTTATAGAAGCAAAGATTGAGGTCGGCTTTCTATCAATTAGGAGGATTGATTCCTTTCCTATGCCTCAGAGATACGGTCTCTTATTTTTGCAATCTACCAAGGCTTCATGTTTGCTTAACCAACCTAATCCTAACACTAGATCGATCTCACAAGAAGGCAATACATATAAATCAATAGGAAAGGGTATGTTTCGAATGACTATAGAACATTCCTTGCAAAGGAAGTTAATGAATGTGATTCCCCCTATTGGGTTCGAAACTACAAGGCTTTGCTTTACAATTTCAGGTTTCGTCTCGAAAGATTATCTCCTACATTCGAGGAGCCTTCAAGACTTTCTTTGTCCCAGCCAAGTCTTGTTTCAGACATTCTACGTTCAAATAGAACAATTAGGGTTCAGTTTAATAAGCAAGACACAAGCTATTCAATACAAGTTTTCTAGATGGCACAAGTATCCTATATGATGCATGATAGCCCGCTTTAGTCCTAGAATCGACTAAACCTAAAGCTCGGATTACCAATTAAAATGTAACACCCCCAACCCGGGCTAGTAGTAACCCGGTTCGGGAGTGTTACTTAGCAAGCAAGAAAGGACATGATAAGCAATACAAGACATTCGAACAATACAAACAATCAAACATTCATGCTTACTTAACATACAAGCAATACACATTTGACTCTTAATCATCCAAAGCATTTGAAACTAGGCAAGGCTACTAATCATACATTTCTTTTCATGCAAGCAACCTTATAATTTGATCCTTACTTATTCCAAACTATCCATTCGAATAGGTCACTATGCTTAATTCATTTCATGCTTATTTTCCAAGTTATTACTTACATGATTCATTTTACAACATTCATTCTTTGTTACCTATCCTATTCAAACTACCTTAGTGTTACATGCTTCCAATTCAATCGACATTCTACTCCTATACATTCGACAATCATCCTAATCTTACATTAAACCAATCGGCCATTACCCAAACATACTACAAAGTATGAAACTAGATCATTCGAGGCATATTCTAGTCTTAAGCATTCGAAAACAACTACACAAGCATACATAACACAATCATCAAGGTATAATTACATTCAAGCTACCCTTTAGGTTCATGCATTAGAATGGAAGGGGATCCACATGGTTCATCACATTCTACCTTTAACTCAAACATTCACAAGAACATGACAAGGCTTTCTAATTGTTTCATAGCAACTAGGTCATCATACGATCATTCCATTTCATCAACAAATGTGCAGCAACATTCAACCTTTACATGTTATTTAAGTTCATTACATACATGATACTATATACATAACATTGTAGGCCTATCAAACATTATATACAAGCTTTCAAAATGCATGTCCAAGCTAACTATATACACCTAGTGCCACAATTCTAGGAGATATACAAAACAAGTATGGAGTCATACTTTAACAAACTTTTGTGTCTTGCTCTTTGTTCAAGGTAACAAGCTTCATGATCAAGCAACCTCGTATCCTTTATCATGTAGGTTTGGAAGAATGAAAACGAGAGTGATAAGTACAAAATTGTACTTAGTGAGGTAGTAACTAGTCTAACAATTTGTTATTTCAAGTTTTATGTCTTTTAATCAAGTGTAGACCTAGCTAAGGCTTTCAAGCATCAATAGTGATCTTAGCTAGTCTTTCAAGCATCAAGAGTGACCTTAACTAGTCTTTCAAGCATCAAGATTATCCTATCTATGATAGCAAGCATTCGGCCATAAATACAAGCAGCAAGAAGACACTTTTCATGAATCAAGCACACATGCTTGCAAAACAAGAAAACAAGGAGTCATGCTTTCAAGTCAAGTAACATGCATACCATGGCATTCAAGACAAGTATCATGTATAATTGGATTGTTATTACATTTGTTATTTCATTAAACAACCCCCTTGGTACTTAGTTTGTATAGGTAATTGAGTCTCCAACCAACTGTCGCCACAAGATGTACCGTAGTGCTAGTCAACGCTCTTACTGCCACCAAATACCACATACTTACACTCCGTCTGTGGCCAAATAGGGGCCTTAGCCCTGGACCGTAGTCCACACATACACAATGAGCTCTAAGGCATACCCTTCTACCTAGTCCAACTAGCTACCAAGGTTGTTTGATTTACCATTTCATGTTAAGCCCTTAGGCCATTGAGCCATAGCTCACATGTCAAGTAGTTTGATGTTTTATATCATCAAGATGAGATGTTATGATATCTCAAACAAGTTTTTAGCATTTGATCTCATTGCATCATAACACATACAAGCATTCATGCTATCACTTAATCATGCATAAGCATTGGATTGGATCATGTATACTAGGCTAGGATCAAGTTTCATGTATTGCTTTAATCATCCTTCCCTTATTAGGTCAAGTTCGTAGTTAGATTCATTTAACATGTCAAGAATGTAACAAGAATACATTGGTTGGGACCTAGTCCAAACCCTAGAGGTAACTACACTCACAATACTCCAAGCTAGCTAGTCTTGGATCCACACTCCTTTGTTCTTGGCATTAGATTGTTCCAATCTTTCCTATTCCACCAAGTTCAATCCTGGTTCTAACACATTACAAGCAATATCATGTCAAAACATGATCACAAAGCCATACAATTCAAGACAAGATTACAAGCATATAACATACACATATTGGGCAGCATGCTCTTGTACATTTTCCTTTTTACTTAACTACACTTTTCTACATTCTAGTTCATGTAAAGCAAGATATATTTCAAGGCCTAAAACTATTTTCAAGATAGTTTGCAAAATGCCACAAAACAGTGTGCATTTGCCTATGCAGCTGCTGCCAGGCAGCTTGCACTCTACTCACTAAATCAAGCGTATCTTTCATTTCGTACGTCGGAATTTCAATTGGTTTACACCGTTGGAAAGCTAACAAAATTGTCTTTATGACCATAGAAGGCTTTCATTTTATTTCTTAGCCAATTATACAGTTTTTAACTTAAATAAAGGACATCATGTTTTACTCGGCAGTTTGCACTGTCTCTAGTATTTGTATTCTACATTTCAGTACACAAATTAGAGTTTAGCTCTGTTTTCTCCTAATGAATTTAGACATTCCAAGCTATTTTCCATAAAAATGTAAGTCTTAAATTCATTATATACAATTTTTTGTGATTTTTTCAATGTCACTGGCCAAAATAGAGCATTCTGGGCAGATTACACTAGATTGCATTTCTAATTCTTTATTTCATTCTAGCAAGGTCCTAACATGACAATCTCATTCATGATCATGTTCATACATGTCTAGGCCATCATAATTAACCTAACAATGTTCTCAAAACATGGCATAGTCATGTTGAACCTAGTTTAATGCATTTGATCACAATTACACATCAATTCATCAACTAGGTAGTTCATTACCTAATTTAACTAGTTCAATTAGGTGTAGTCATTTTTCCAGTAAGTTACCAATTCAATTCAATATCCATTTTACCTAGCAACATGCTTAAAATAGGGTTTTAAGTTCATTTAACATATTTACACAATTTTTCAATCAAAACAGTCACTAATCAAGACTAGTTTGAACCATGTTCATAATTTCCAGATTTCCAGCAATCTCATATATGTTTCATTAGCAATTTGGTTACTATCATTCAATTTCCAGGTTCTAATTGTAATTAGCATGACACTAACATGCATAGAATTCATCCAATTCATTAAGACAACAAGAACATCATTTAAACACTCATTCAAACAATCTATAGCAAGTTAGGTTAAAGCATTATACCTTCTCCAAGCTTAATTTGATCAATGGATGATTTATGAAGCTTGAATTTGAAGGTTTGCATGAAGCTTTCTCACACTTTTCTTTCTCTCTCAATTTCGACCAAGATGGTGTTTTGGGAGAAAGATGACAATATTTTTGGTCATTATTCCTCCCAAGCCATGAGTCATCATCCAAATTGGCACATGTTCTCCTTGGAAGAGGACATGTGTCAAGGCCTCTAATTAATTACATTTTACATGCAAGCTCTTGAGTATTGCATGTTTACATTTCCATCCTTTCATTTATACCTACTAGTTTTCATTTCAATTCAATTGAGTTCAATTTGACTTAATTGATTTATAAGGATGGCCAATGATCAATTTTCTTTTAAATTGATAAACTTATGGATTCAATTAGCCTATTTTTTAAATTGTAGTAACATTACTAGGCCAATTTTAGGCTGTTACATGAATAATTATTTGATGATTGATTGATTGGTTGATAAATTGTGATGCTTTGAATGCTTGTTCGAATAGATTGACATGATTTGATGGAAGTTATGCTTAAGGGATAGATACTCGATTAAATGATTATGAAGCCAGTAATTAATAATAATTGAATGGATGCGTTAGTAAACAAACCATAACGACTTTCATAAGCTTTAGGGATCGAATAAAGTGTTGTAAAATCTTAATTCAAGGAAATGGTGTGGACCCGTGTATAGGGTATTGGTACGATCTTTGGTTGTACGTATATGTGATTGGGGGACTGCATTGGCACGGGTCGACCATACCGGTACTTGTGGAAATTGAGGAATTCTAGTAAGCTATATCAGTATCGGTACTCGTGTGAGAACCTGTACTTAGGGTACCGTATCGATACTTTTGTTTAAGTATCGGTACCCATTGAACGAAATAATCTATTAAGCTAATAAATAGATGAAAATTGTCGAGGGATGTTAATGATATAAAATGGATTAATAGAGATAATTAATGAGTGTGATTAATATACACTCTTTGATAATTAATAACTTGGTAAACGATGTGTAACACCCCCTACCTGGTCATGTGTTTTACATAAAGTTTAGGATTTAAGAGTATGTTTCCTCTTAATCTCAATTAAGTGGAAGAAACTTGCTGAATTTATTATCTTAAACATCCCTTACGGAGTTTAATCGAGAAATATCTTGAATTGGAAATTATAGTTTACTTTCTTGAAAAGTTATTCAAGATAACTTGTTCATCATAGGGCAAGAAGTGATCTTAAGAACTTAGGAAAATATGTAATATTAGACTCATCAACCATGTCTTAATAACATAAAACTCAGAGTCCTCATAGAATCAAAAAGTTTTAATCAACTTGTTCATATTATCAGACAATCATATCATAGATCTTTTTCTACCACAATAGTTAAATCGTCATTTTAGTAGTGAATCAAAAATAACAAGATCGCATCAGCTGCAAGTCAAAAATATCGTACTTCTAAATGGCATATGCAGAATGCAAACATAAAATAAATTTTAGTTTAATACTAGAATTGACTAAACTCTAGCTCTGATACCATAATTGTAATACCCCTACCCGATCTAAAAGAAAACCAAGATTAGAGATGTCACCGGAAAATAATACAGAAAAATTGAGCATTCTTTTCAAATTCGTATATATTAGAAAACATATTTAATCCCAAAACAAAAAAATTATTATCAATTATCAGATATCTTAAACCAACTATTTTTGATTTTAGTTAGTTGGGGCTAATTTGTACAATTTTCAAAGTTCGGGGATTGAAGCGTAACTATTTTAAAATTAAATGACTTATCAGAATTCAACTTTTATCCTTTCTTTTTACTGAATTAAGAATTAGTGCATCAAAATCAAATTAATTATAGCTTCAAAGTCTTAATTCCCAATTAGGAACCAAATTATAATTTTTGAAATTTAATGTGGTTTTTAGAAATTAAGGACACACATGAAATTCATATTAAAACATACTTGCTTATCAATTTCTAGCTCATTGGGCCTTTATAACTTATTCATTTGAGATTTACATTATTTAGCACGGAAATACAAAGAAATTGAGTTTGGGTTAAGTAATAACTAAGTTAACAACCTTTTGTACCGGTACTCAAGAAGTCGTACTGATATCAATTTAAAAATTCAAATTCAAATAGTCTATTTTTTTATCTGCACCATCATTCGTACCGGTACTGCACAAGTATCTTACCGGGACTAGGCAAGGACCGTACATAGATGCCATAAACATATACTTTCTAGAAATCAATTTTTGTATCGGTACGGGTCCCCAAATTGCTACAGTCATACTGATATCTTAGAACACCGTACTGATACGCCTTATATCAAATGGTATATTCTGACTTAATCATATCGATACACACCAGATACCGTACCAAAACGCCCTGTATTAAATTGCATATTTGAGTCTAAAATTTCATTTTAGAGCTTTCCAATGGGTTTATAACTTCCGTAACCGTATTATCATTGTTTCTTCCTTAACAGATAACTTGATTATTCAATGATTCAAATAGACAAAAAGGGCATTCTTCAAACCTAGTCTTCTTATGTTATAAGATTGTACCATGACAAAGTATTTTAAAATTTGTTATCAGGAAAGGAGTCTTATTTTCCCAAAAATAAGATATCATAATTCATAGTGAGTTTTGAAGCTCCAAATTTAACATCTCCATAACTTAGTCAAACATCATATTACATAGCTTATTATATTAATCACACATCATTGCTTTTCATTACTTTTCATAGCCTCACATTATGTTAATCATAACAAAATACATATAAAGCATAAGTCAAAGGAATAAGCTTACCAAGTTTACCGTATATATTTTTGCCACCAACACTTACTCTATGTGAGCTTTATGCAACATACGATCAAGTATAATAAGAAATTATAATCAAATGCAATCAATTAATATACCGAGATGACATCATATCATCCCGAAATATATACTACACTCACCTAATCTAAACTTCTGAGTCGACATGTTCGGTCAATAATTGGTTAAACCTTCCTTTTTCATTCTGTACGAATCTCCCAGGTTGTTTAAATTCAAACGTGATAATAAACACAAAAAATGACATCCATTCGTTAATTTCAAAATCACAGTTTAAATAAAAAATAAATACGATGGGTTAAGATCTAGACATATTACCTAGATTTCAAATTAACTAGGCTCAATCCAAATAATCATTCCAACGCTTATGACTCGATCATTATGTCTTAAACAACCGAAAAAGAGCAAGAACTTTTCTTTCCTTGTTCCTTCACATAGTTTCCAGGTAACATCTTTTGCAAACGTCTCTCCCCCTTATTATCAATATAAGGATGCAACTCTTATATTGGTTGCATGGAATGAGAGGTTCTGGTAGCACCCTTTGCTGCCAGCTCACACCCTTTGCTGCCAACTCACACCTTGGTAAGATCCCAAGCAATTTAGGCTTTACACGCACACACACTGCCACCAATTGTATCTTTTGGCACCGATCAACACATGTAACAATACTTAAATTATCAATGAAAAATGTCTTATGCTATATATATTATAAAATTCCAATTCATATATGCTACAGATTCACATCATTACAATTTCAATTGTTATCAGTAATAGAATTTAAACCAGAAATTTATTTTAATGACACCTAACACGCTTATTTATCACTTTAGGAAAATGGGTAAATCCCCTTTTAGTCCCTCTATTAACTTTCCTCTTCAAGAAGAAATCTCATGGGTTAATTAGCTACGAGCCATTAGTCTTTCATATTCTTCGCACTCTAGTGATTTATCTTTACTTTCTTGCAATTTAGTCACTAAAAATATTTTAAATTTTCACATTTAGTCCCTAAGTGACCTAATTACACTCTTAGTCATTCCATTCTTTCATATCTTATACTTATGACTCAAAACTTCACATCTTTACAATTTAGCCCTTGGCTTCATATTTCATAGCTTTACAATTTAGTCTTGATTCCTTAAACTTTTAATTTAGACATGAAACATTACCATTAATCAAAATAATCCATTTAATCGTTTTATTTTCCTTTATTTGATCCGTCGAAAATAAATTTTTGATAATTGGAAGTCGAAATACGACTAAGCCGATTTTTGGGGTGTTACACGTTGGGTGACTTGATGGTAAAAGCAACCATAGGGATCATTGCTGGATTGTATGATGTTGTATGTTGTGTGTTATGTCGTAGACGTGTCCTTGCTATGTGCTGATATTGGCATCTAGATGATTGGATCATCTTGATTGATGGGTTTCGAATACTGAGTGAGAGATAGAGTGTGTTGCAACACCATGGTTAAATATTTCCCAATGTATGAACCTGATGCTTAGTTGGACTGGGACTCATTCAAAGATGCTTGATGAGAGATTTTGAGCATGGGTGTATGTATCCTGATGCTTAGTGGTATCGAGCCTCACCAAAAAGAGTGTATGATCCTGATGCTTAGTGGAATCGAACCTCACTCATAGTGTATGATCCCGATGCTTAGTGAGATAGAGCTTCACTCCTATATTGTGGTATAATACTAATATACTATGAGAAGCTTATATTTTCTTGCTATGTTATATGCTTTGGAGGTTAGAGGTATCGCCATATCTATATGATGTTATATTGCCATGTTATGTGTATAGTTGGGCCTTGTGTGCCACGTATGATGATTGCTATGATGAGAGCATGCGTTTAGGCGACTAGTAGTAGCGCCACATGTTTATTTATCCCTCTTTATTGCTCATACCAGCTTCCATGCTTATGTTTACGATTAGCATGAAGTATAGTAGAGTATATGTGTACCATTGAGCTTTGTAAGCTCGGCACTCAAAATTGTTGTTTCCGTGAATAGATTGATCGTCGCATCTTGGAATCGAGGGGCACAATCAGTAACGAGATTCCAGCATGTGGTGATTTATAGGGTACAATACTTTTGTTTAGTGGGTTGTGTTTTCATAAGGCCTTACGTGGTGGAGTCTTTAATTATTATTTTGCAAATTGTGTTAATCTAATCAAATGTTCAAATGTTTTAAATTAAATTGGAGCTCCTTTGCAATGTGTTGATTATTTATCCATATTTTCAACTGTTGGCTTTAAATGTTTTCGAGGAATACTCTTTTGAGCTAAAATGAATTTTAGAAACTTTATAGTTTTAGGATAGGCTTGAGGGCCAAATGTTACATCTGGATCGAGGGTGTTACACATAAACCTAGCCCAAACCCATTAGAAACCCAATACCTATTATGCTAGCCTAATACATCACTATAGCCCAATCGCTTAAGTCCTTAACCATCGATTTTTGTTGGTCTGTAATGACCTAAATTTTGGAATCCATGGGTAGGCTTAACTTGAGACGTGGGCTTGGTTTTTGGGCCGAAGTTTGGGCTTTTGGATTGCCCATGAGAGCCTTGTGGGATTGCATTTTGATGCTTGAGCTTAAGGTTTGGAGATGGTTTGGGGGATCAAAGAAGGGTAGAGTGGTAATTGTCTTGTTTTGAAGAGGAAAAAGAGCAACCCCTTTAATTTCATCTACAAAAACAAGAGGGATTACATCAGCCTTTGTCCCCTTATCTTCCTTTCTTCCATTCTCATCCCATGGCTTCCACCCATAAGAAAAGGTTGGATCTTTGTCTTTTTGAGTGTTTTTTTGAATTGGTTGTTGAGAGTTTTGTGGTCTTCACCCAACGATCTATGAGTCAAGGTAAGAATGGAAGGTTTTGGTGACGGTTTAAGTATTTGAGTGTTTGGTGGGGGTTGTAGAGGAAGAACGGAAATGGGAGAGATTTAACTCCATTTTCTATTGTAGAGTTCTTCTTTTATATCTCTTAACCCTCTAAAAATGTTTTAACATGTTTTGCAACATATCCATATAGTGAAAGAGGTTGAAAATAACTCTAAAGTTCAAGGCAAAGGAAGAGCATGAGGTTGGTGAAAGGAGGTTCATTACCAAGTGTTTTTGGGAAGGTTAGTACACTTCCAGCTCCCTTTGTTTCTTGCATATCCTAAATATGAGGCCTTGTATGCTTGTTTTATGATTTGGGTGCTTCAATGCTTGGTTATGGGTGTTAATGGTGAAACTTGAATTTGGTATTAAAATGATGTAAAAATTGTAGGAAACCACTTAAAATAACTTCCATAACATGTAAGTTCATTTTGGGGTCTTTCTATAAAGGTTAGGGTGTTGGGGATGAATTGCAAGCTCTAGGATTCGAATTATGGGCTCGTGTACTGATACGGTATGAACCGGTATCGATACCCCATTCGTCAGGTTGAAGTTCATGCATGTTTTAAAAGGAGGTATTGGTATGCTTGGAGGCGTATTATTACTATCCCTATTCCATCAAATTCTAGTGGAAAAAATTAGTACTAGTACGTTTGAGGGTGTATCGGTACCTAAGGGATATAGGTACACTGTCCCCGTGTATCAGTATTGGGTTGTCGGTCAACCCCCTCCCTTGAGAAGCCAGGTATCAATATGCGTATAGTGGGTATCGATACCCAGAGTAGCATATCGGTACACGTGACAGGGTATCGGTACGCTCTAGGCAATATGCCCAAAAATGTGAGTCCCTAAGGGCCTAAATTGAATTGTAAAACTAATAAGCTGAGAAATATCCTTATACTCGATCATAAAACTTAAGAACTTGGTAAAATGCTTCTATGACTTATATGTTAATAGTAACCATAGGATGGCATGGTTATGTGTTTGATGTGGTATGCTGAGTGGGCACTTGTTTGATGGGATCCGGATACCCAAGACGTGTTGCAACACCATGGTAAGAGAATTATCGAATGAAGGTTACGGATGCTATATGACCCAAGCCTCATTCGAAGGTACTCGCGGGGGGATTCCATGTACGGGTGTATATTTCAATGTTGTGTGACATGGACTCACCCATTGAGTGTACGTTCTCGATGCTATGTGACCTAGGCACTCCTATATTGATGTGGTATGATATGTTTGGGCCTTTTGTGCCCTACTGATGTTGTGATATTGATTAGATTGTGTTTATGTGACTAATGTTAGCACCATACTTATGTTTACGATTTGCATGAAGCATGGTAGAGTAGAGGTGTATCCACTGAGCTTATCAGCTCAGCGTTCGAAATTGTTGTTTCCATGCGTAGGTTTTTAGGTTGTTGTGTTACATTCAAATGAGCCCCATCGGAGTAGGATTTTAGTTCATCGATGTGATCAGGAGTACAATACTTAGGCTTCTCGGGAAATGTATTCATAGGACCCTTGATTTTATGTTTGTAACTCTATTTGGATTTATTAATCATGATGAATGCTTTTAATTACCTTGTTTTAATTGGAGCTCCCATTCAAACGATTTAACTATTTTGCATTAAGTTTTTTCCAAAATGTTGCTGGATTTATGGAAATGCTTATTATTTGGGCTAAATCTAGTTGCAAAATTTTATGAATGTGTTGGGCTTGAAGCCTAAATGTGATGTTGGGTTTAGGGCGTTACATGCGCTCTATCCAACCTAAGCCCAATTCGGGTGACCCAAATCATTGACCCAACATGAGTTAGCCCAAGTCTGACCCAAGCCTTAGTCCCAGGTTTTACTCAAACCAGTCCAATCTAAGCTAACCCAGTCCGAGCCAACTTGGCTCGTCGGCCCTAGTTGGCCTATTTAACCTTTTTGACCTTCCGATTTCGCACTCGTTCAGCCTAAATCATTTGATTTTCGATCCTAAAGCTCCAATTTCACTTGATGCACTAAAATACCTTTTTAGAAGATTTATTCTTTCTAAGAATTCTAATAATTGCTTATATATTTTTAAGGTGATCGCTCTTGCCCAAATCCCTTCTCTGATCATATTTGCTCTGTTTCCTACGTCTAGCGTCACGAGTCATTATTATTAATTCTATTGGTTGAATTAAATAGGCTGAAGGGTTTGGTGGAGTAAATTGTAATGTTATAATTGTTGTAGGGTGGAGTGTTGCAGGATCGAGAGGAGTTGTTGATCATGGAAAGAAACTCGAGTAGGAAGCTCGTTAGCTTTAGTTTCTATTCATGTGTTCCTAAAGCTAGAGCTACATTGTATGATGTTCAACTTGATGGATGTTATGATGCTATATTGTTTGATAAGCATGCTTGTTGATCTATGTTATGTTTCTTATGTTAATTTACATTGGATCACCTTCGTGCATGATTTCAAATAACATGTTTGTTTGAATAGCATGCTTTTTGGTTATATGTTTATGTGAATGTTTAAACCCTATTAACTTGGTCATGGATATAATCTATGAAAAATCTAAATTTTGATGTAACTAGTGTTGATATGTTCTATATTTTTTTATGATATCAGGGTTATGTCATGGCATGCATACAACATACTTTCTATGCCATGATTGGGTTTGGGTTGTAAAAGGAAGTTATGTGCAGTTCTCCAGATTGAGGGCTAAAACCAAAGTTTGTTGTGGTTCTTTTGAAGCCGAGTATTCATTTGCGATTCATTTGATAATCCTACAATTGTTGCGGCTCCTTTGAAGTCGGGTATCCATTCCTAATTCATTTGATAAATCTGCTATTTGTTACGATGCTTTTGAAGCAGGTTATCACTCTCAATTCATTTGATAAACAACTTTCGACAGTGAGTTGTCGAAATGAGGCTGCCTCCATTCTTGGTGAGTAGTCGTTGGATAGTTAAGATTTACTAGCCCCCACCTCATACATTGCATCATGATATTGATTATCTCATATATTGGTTGTATAATTGTATTATTTCTTGTTTGCACAATGAGGACACATTGGGCTCTATAGTTCATGCTTTTATTTTTCTCTGTTGGATTAAAATCTGCAATTGTGGGCACATATGTAAAATGTATGATGCTATTATAAAATATGACACAAAATTAAGTGACCAATTATGTTAGGCGTGTCATAGGTATTAAAGTGTCATGGAAATAAAAGTGTAGATACCATAAGATATATTTATAATTCAATGAGGGACAGGGTTATAAATATTTAATAGTTTATTTAATAACCAACTATATAAAGAGGTAGTGATCCCCAATAAATAGGTTAACTTGTTTTTCTCTCCTTCCCCGTCAGAGAGTTTTACATCAAGAGATAACCTATCTTCTTGGAAGATCACAACCACCTTTTAGGCAATCTTCACCAAAAGATTCAAGGTTTTCATCTATCGATTAATTTAGGTACGCTTCCGCATTCGGTTTATTGTTCTTGATGATTTGACATGATTGATCCTGGTTAAGTTTCATATTAATTATGATTTGGTTCTTACAAGTGGCATCAGTGCCTTATCATGTTGAATCATTGAGAACCAATTGATTTATTCAATTTTGATTGATTCGTTCTGAAATCTCTTTAAGGGTTTCATTTTTGAACCGATATTTGAGTTAATTATTGATGTTGAATTTTTAGGGTTTTAATGTTTCGTGTGATTTGGATTGTATTTTTTCTGCACTTACTGTTTAATCAATTTCCCCTAAATCCCCGATTATAATTATTAGGTTATCAACATTATTTGGATTTATTTTGTGATAATCTCTTATGTGATAAGCACCATGCTTGAATTTATCGTAAAGTATGTATATGTAGGGTTATTGTGAAACTTTAAGCTCCCAATGTTTAAGTTAACTTTAAAGGATACTTTAGGTTTTGAACGAAATATGGCAGGGGATAAATCTGCTATTTGTTTAAGTTAACTTTAATGTTAATTCATGCGTGAATGTATTCATTATGTATAGCAGCTTTTGATTATTGAATTTTAATTCGGATTGTAATTTTTTAGAACCATTAAGATTCTCATATTTTAGGGTTCTAATTGTTGGTTAACATAATTGTTTTTAGTTTGAATGGTATATATTTTTTATTCTAAAAATATTTATATGTTGCAATTTGTGGTATATATATTTAGTTTGGAATATATATTTAATTCGGTTTGATCAAAATTTTAATTTTGATAGTTAGTAATTAAGGATAAAAAAAAATTGACTTGGGTTTTGTCGTGGTAAATTTACCGTGACTTGGAAATTTTTTAATCAGGTTAGCTCTAGAAGCTTTATATTCGGTTTATGTCTAATAAATTTTGGTTGAATTTTGTTGAATCATGTTTAGTTTTGTACAAAAATGTTTTGCTTAAATTTGTCTAACATTATGCTTAATTATGTTGTTAATGTTATCTATAAAATATACATATTTACATTTGGTATTGATGTATATTTGTTTCGGTTAGATTAAAATTTCAATTCTGATCATTAGGTTATTATGGATATTTTAGTGTTTTATGTGATCATTATATGAATTACTCATTTGTATGATACTTCTGATTTTAGCTTTTAGTTAAAGATTGAATGTTTTGAATTTGAATTTGATTTTAGCAAATGCATGTTTAAGGTTTAAGATTTTTTTTAAGAAACAGTAAAAAATTTAGGATTTTTGATTTCTGATAGCCCCATTTAGACAACCTAATTTTGGGTTATTTCGGAAACTTAAGTGTTATCAGAAATTTCAGTTTTGACTGTTATAAAATTTTAAATTTGAATATCGACATATTTATATTATATATTTTAAGATACATTAATTGAAGCATTAAGTCACCAAAGTGACCTCTACTGTGGAAATTATTTTATTTTAAAATATAGAAGGTTTTGTGCATGTAAGTCGGATTATGTTAGTATTAATCGGACCAAAGGAAGGTTAATAATTAATATTATTACATGTGCAACTATGGTAATAAACATGTGATAATTATTCAGTTTTATATGTGAGCAATAAATCGGCCCAAAGGAAGATTTATGTTTGACATGTTCTTATTATCAATGTTTGATTACTATACAAAGATATCACTTGCAGGTTAATATTTTGTCCAAAGATGAAATATTAATGGAGTGTCTGATATCTTGATATAAGGTTTACCTTTATTCAAATTTATTAATATTTTGGTTATCTTTTAATTTAATTAAAAGATAAAATTAAGGAAAATATTTTGAAACAATTAAATTCATATTTTGGCTTCGGATGTCTAATATTTTAATGGATTGATTGAAACATAATGTCACCAAAGTGACCGCTTTTGTGTATATTAGTTTATTTAAAATATTAAGATGATTATGGGTTTTTGTAATTCATGCGTTTATTAATTGGCCCAAAGGAAAGTTAATATTTGGCAGAATTACAACAACTGTGGCAACAAATGTGTGACAATTATAAGGTATTTTATGTGAGCAATACGTTAGTCCAAAGATTAATCTATTGTTTGACCTAGTTTATTGTCAATGTTTGATTGCTACAACAAGAGTGCCGCTTACGGTTAATATTATTGTCCAAAGACTTGATATTAATGTTGTGCTTGGTATCTTGAGGGGAACTAGCCATTATTTTGAATTTATGGTTTACTTATGAATATTTATGTCAGCTTGTTTTTATTGTATTTTATTTATATTTTTTCTATATTTAGTTAATTTATCTGTGTTTGTCATAATATTTTTTAATATACATTCTACACTCAAGTTTAGTGAAACTAATTTCAAGGAATAGAGAAGACACTTACCTACAATATTTGGTTGTATGAACATAGACTTCACACTAAGGGAAGAACAATTTGCACCTCTCACTACAGTAAGCACCCATAAAAGGAATTTTGAGAGGTGAAATTGTTCAAATTGCATGAGTCTAATGATCATAAAGAACAACATTCTATAAGTCTTTAGGAGCACAAATCTAAAGAGATTACTCATACTAAGGTTTTCCTTGACGAAATTAAGAAATGTTTTACCTAAAACGTTAAGGTTAAGATGACATCACTTATGTCTTCTTTGATGTCTATCAAGTATAAGGGTCAAGGAAATGTGAGGGAGTACATAATGAAAATGATTAATATTGCTTCAAAATTTTAAGGCACATAAGATCGAACTTTCTAGCAATTGTTTGTTCTTATGCATTTGGTACTGCTTCCTATACAGTTTAACCAATTCAAGTTACAACTGTCAAAAGGAGAAATAGACTCTAATTGGTTTCATTTCTCATTCTGTTCAAGAGGAAGAAAAGTTGAAGCATTACAAGTGAAAAAGTACTCATTTTATTAGTGCTCTTTTAGTTAGTGTCTCTAAGAATATGGGCAATAAAATAAAATATTAGAATAAAGTTACCAAGGGTCTAACTCAAAAGAAACAATAATAAGTTGCATAGGATTGATTCTTTTGTAACAAGTTAGGGCACATCTGAAGAAATTAAACTTCAAAAGTAAGCAACTACTCCGGTTATTTTGAGTGATCCATGGGCATTAAATTTTATGATCCCACAATTAGGATTATTTTAAGGAGAGATCTATATTTTTTTTTAGGATGTTGAGTTTGGAGGGAGATATAAGGTTAGATACATTCCTATTGAGGAGGGATTGAATTATAATTTAATTCCTACTATCACTTTTGACGATGTTTAGTTTTTCACACCTATCATTAATCAAGAAGTGAATCAAGTACCTCAACAAAACAATTTTGAACAACTCTCATTCAAGATAAAGTAATTGTTTCAGAAGAACAAACTCAACAACCTTAAAAACAAGTGTCATTAAAGAGGTCCACGCGAGGAAGATGAAATACTATTCTGGATTATTATATTGTATTTCTTCAAGAAATAAGGTAACAATGAAATGATAGAAAATGACCTAATCATTTTTCATCAGGCCATAAAGGTTCTAACTATCAAAAGTGGATTGATGTCATATAAGAATTAAGAAGAGTATAATTTTATGTAAGATAATAAGTTTAAGAACTTGTCTCATTACCTTAAGGTGCAAACCAATTGTTGTAAATGGATATTTAAAACCAATAGGGATGGAAATGATAATGTGGATAAGTATAAGGCACGTCTTGTATCTAAAGGATATACTCTAAAAGAAGAAATTAATTTTGTAGAGTCTTTCTCTCAAGTTTTATTGAAAGACTCTTTCAAGATAATCATGACGCTTGTTACTTATTTTAATATTAAGCTACATTAGATGGAAGTTAAGCTTGTGTTTTAAATGGCGACATTGAAGAAACTATTTATCTGGTACAATCATAGAATTGTGTCTTATGATACAAAACCAATGATATGTAAGTTAAACAAATCCATCTACGAGCTTAAATAAGACTCAGATTAATGATATTACATATTTCATATTGATTATTTCATTCAGTTTTGACATAAATTTCGTTGACAATTGTATGTACTACAAGTTTAGTGGGAGTAAACCAAGTGATACTCATATTGCTAAAGAATACAAATTTTGTCTTACTCAATGCCCTAAAAGTAACCTTGAAATTTAGAAAATATAAATGATTCCATATGCATACGCTATGGAGAATATAATTTATGTTCAAGTATGTATACGTTTAGATATTGCGTACATTGTTGGAATGTTAGACAAATATTTAAGAAAATCTAGTATGGACTATTGGATAGCAGCCAATAGAGTTATGAGATATATTTAGAGAACAAAAATTACATGCTCACATATCGGAGTTCTAGTAAGTTAGAGATCATCAAGTTTACAGACTTTGATTCTAATAGAATATTGATACAAAAGAATTTTGTCACATGGGCTGCTAATTATAGATTGAATAGAAAGACCACTTCAGTTATTTTGTAACAATAAATATGCATTCATTTACTCTATAAACAATACGACACTTCAAATTTGACATACATAAATATTAAGTTCCTAGTCGTTAAAGAAAATTTAGAGTGGTTGTATGTTTATAGAGCATGTTGATACAAACTCCATAATTGCGCGCATATTAAGAAATTGTCACCCTAGGTCTTTCATGAGCACACTACTCATGTGGTTGTAATGTTATTTAAGGATATTCAGTTTTAGTGGGAGTTTGTAATTTTGAAAATGCTCATTTGGTTTAGACACAATTTCGGCTACTTTAGTTTAAAGTTCTTTTAAGATTATTTTCTGCATAAATTGTAACACCCCATCCCCAAGTTACCCGTAACACAGTTCGAGAGCGTTACCGGAATAAAAACAAAGCAATAGATAGGTTACTTGTCGAACAAGTAACCTCAGGATACTTATCTTGATGCGCAAGTAACAAACTCTAAACCTTTCAATACAAACAATACATTCAAGCAATCCACATTAAATAACAAACAACATACATAGCATACTATTTAAGGTACCATTTTGTTCAATTTCATACTTATAACCTAAGTTACTATTATCATATTACCATTCCATTCAAATTGCATACATCATTCAAACAACAAACACGAGTGTGACATACTTCACTTTAAGTTACTACTAAACATGATACAACTTTCATCTTTATTACAATACCATGTACCTTATTCGATTATCACTAAGTGAACACTAAATATGCTTTAACTAACTTGCTTGCATTTTAAGAAACTACTTATTCAATCATTCAACATGATTATTACAAAGCATCAAATTTCCAATCTTTACAAGTTTAAGCATCCTATTCGAATAACATGAATTCCTTAACCTCATTTCAATTGTTTCTTTACAACCAAGACATCTCATTTCATAGCATATTTAGTTTGTACATTGTTAATGCGTGCCTAACAAACCTTAGCCTCAATTTCCACATGGTCGAATCCATAAGAACAAATGCATGATCATACACATTGGTCTACATATTTGAATCATACATGGTACATCAAGCATTGCAATTCTATCATATTATGCGCAGCATCATACCATCTTATATATACATATTAACCAAGTCATATACATAGTTTGAATCATCCAAATTGATTACATGTTAGGCCCATCAAAATAATACACATACTAGTCTTAAACACATACCCAAATGCATGATCTAGGCTAACTATTACAAAATCTTGTGCCACCAAACTAGGAGTATACAAAGAGTATGAATTCATACTTTTAAGCTTGCCTCAAGTGTTGCTTCAAACCCAAGATATCCTCTTGGAGTAATCTTTAATCTGTTATGGGAAGAATGAAGAGTAGAGTGGTAAGTACAAGATATGTACTTAGTGAGGTAACACTAAGTCTAGCAAATTTTCAATCATATAAGTCCAAATTTCATGTATTTCAAAGGATCAAGACCATCTCTACATACACATGCTTATTCGAATTACATAGGATAACTTAGGCAATCTTTACATATCATACAATCAACATAGCAACATCCATCATGTTTCTCATAGGCTATTCGAACATCATGCTTAGAGGACAAGCAACCAATCACTCAAATTATCAAGTAGGCATTTATACATAAAGCCATCATCCATACATTTCATTCATGACAAGTAACAAGTTTTGCAACCATTCATGTGTCATCTTTCAAATCAAGAAAGTTCATTCAAGTATCTGACAATACAAGCAATGTTCATTTGAATTATTAAGTCCTTTTGCAACATCCTTGATAAGTAGCTTACTAGATAATCAAATCTTAACAATATGCACTGAAGTGCCAATATGCACCGAAGTGCCAATATGCACCGTAGTGCCAATATGAGCTCAAGAATCTAAGGTATGCCCTCCTATCTATCAAACTAGCTGCCAAGGTTGTTGATTATCCATTTCATTTAAGCTTTGTACAATTCTTTATTCAATTCAACAATATGCCATTCAAAGGCCAAGCCCTTAGGCTTATGGAGTCTTAACTTTCAATACAAAACTATCCATGCCATTCAAATAGCATGAATACAAAGTAGTATCCTTATTCAATTCATTTCAATCAGCCATGTATAACATTCACAAACACATGCATATGTATGCATTGTGCATACCTTATTCTCTAAGCAAGCATGCCATTTCATACCTTAGGCATAAGCAATGCAACATGATAAGCATTTGATAACATTTGCTTAACACCCAAGTAAACACAAAGATCATGGCATCAATCATGTTGTCGTACATTGCATTTAGGCATTAACAAGGTTGGTTAGGACCTAAGTCCCAACCCTAAGGATAGTTGCACTTACAATACTCCTAGCAATTAAAGTGTCTTGAATCCAAATCCCTTTGCCTCTAGCTTTGGGATGTCCACTCCTATCCTCTTCTTCCCCAACTTACTATCCTTGGTCTGGCAAGCATAACACATATACACATCATCAAAAACAAACACAATATCACACAATCATAGTAGCAATGTTATCACATTATACCTAATATTCTGCTACTATTTTTATGCTTCCTTTTAAGCATTTCTTACTGAATCATCTCCACATTGTTATTACTTCATTTTAAAGCATAATTGGACAGGTTACAATGTCCCAAAACTGTTTTGGAAACAGTTTGTTACTAGGTGCAAAACAGTCCCAAACTGCCCAGGACACTGCTGCCTGGCAGTTTGCACACTGTCCCTTTAAATGGCCATATCTTTTAATCCGTATGTCAGAATTTCGATTTCTATACACCATTGGAAAGCTAACTAAATTTCGTATAAGAAATTAATAAGCTTTCAGTTTATTTCTTAGCCAATTAATACATTTTATTGTTCAAAGACAGGGCATTTACACTGCCAGGACAGTTTGCACTGCCCAACAATTTCTATTTACAGTTTCCAGTATAGGACCCAGTTTTCAATTCTGTTTTCACCTAATGGAAATCGACATTCTAAGGATCATGTCATTGAAATTTTAGCCCTGAATTCAATCTATACAATATTTGGTGAATTTTCAAATTGACTGCCCAGAACAGAGCAATTCTGGGCAGATTTCATCTAATCACATTTTAATGCCTTTAATTCATTTTAACCTATGTCTTGGCCTTACAATTCATTTCATATGATATCATAAACTTGTTGAGTCAATTTTAGTCCATTATACAAGGCTTCCAAAATAGGTTAAGTTGGTTACAATGCCTAATCTTGCATGTTTACTCGATTTCAATTCTACAAAACAGTTTCTATGTTACATAACTATGTTAATGCTTTTATCTTCCATTTCCAGCATTGTTAGCTAACAATTCAATTTGTTTAACACCTTCTTTACATTACCTAATCATGATCATCATCAATTCATTAATTCTATAGCTCAATTTTAAGTTCTATTCATTCAATTCTCACTTCTATATCACAATTCAAATTTTCAGCAACCTAGCTTATTACACTAGCATAAACACATAATTTCCAGCATTGAACCTAGTGTTCATTCTTCAAATTCACATAATTCTACAACCAATCAATCATCTAACAACATAATCAATAGCTAATTTCATCTATAATCATTAAAACAGTCCAATACAACAATCATAGTTGCCTATTCAATTGATCACAAGAAGAATCATACTTACTTTGCTTCTAGCTTAATTTCAATGAAAAAAATTCCTACACATGCAAGCTAAATTCCCTTCTTCAATGGCTGAATTTTTCAAGCTTTCTCTCAATTTTGGCTAACAATGGGATAATGGAGAAGATGACAACATGGTTATCCACATAGTGGATTTGTGAAGTTACTAAACTATCCCTTAATTAGTTGCTAATCATGTAATTAGTCAAGGGCAAATAAGAGATTCATGAAATTTATCATGCAAGCCTTATCTTTTTCCTTTAATTCAATGTAGTCACTTTTAAATTGGTTACTTAATTCATTCATTCTTTCAATTAGGCCCTTGACTATTCAATTTAGCTTAATTATAGACTCAATTAAGCTACCAATTTATTCAATTAAATTCCAATACTTCTAAGCTAGGATTTGGGGTGTTACAATTCCCCCCCCCTTAAATTAAATTCATCCTCAAATTTACCTAAATCGAATAGGTGAGGATACTGCTTCCTCATTACTTCTTCAGATTCCCAGGTAGCTTCTTCCACCTTATGATATCTCCATAAGATCTTAACAAGGGGAACAATCTTGTTCCAAAGCTTCCTTAATTCCCGATCAAGAATCTGAATAGGTTCCTCTTCGTAGGACAAATCAGGATTCAATTCTACCTCTTCGGGCTCAAGAATGTGTGAAGGATCAGATCGATACCTTCTGAGCATTGAAACATGGAAGACATTATGTTTTCTATCGAATTCTCTAGGAAGAGCTAATCGATAGGCAACTGGACCAATTCTTTCAATAACTTCAAATGGTCCGATGTATCGGGTTCTTAGCTTCCCTTTTCTTGCAAATCTGAGCAATTTCTTCCAAGGTGAGACCTTTAGAAGACTTTGTCTCCACTAGCATATTGAATATATCTTCTTTTCAAGTCAGCATACGCTTTCTGTCTATCGAAAGCTGCCTTCAGTCGATCGTGAATGATCTTGATTTGTTCTTCGATTTCCCGAAGCAATTGAGGACCCAATGTAACACCCCATCCCCGGGTTAGCTATAATACAGTTCATGAGCATTACCAGAATGAAAGCAAAGCAATAGATGGGTTACTTGTCAAACAAGTAACCTCGAAATTACTTGCCTTGATGCGCAAGTAACCCAATCTAAAACTTTCATTACAAACAATACATACCATAATTCACATTAAACAAAAACCAACATACATAGCAAACTAACTTAGGTACCATTTTGATTCTTTCCTTACTTATAACCTAAGTTACTATTATCATATTACCATTCCATTGAATATACATACATCATTCAAACAACAAACACAAGTGTGGCAAACTTCACTTTAAGCTACTATCATACATGATACAACTTTCATCCTTATTACAATTTCATGCATCTTATTCGAATACACTAGGTGACCACTAAACTTTCTTTAACTAGCTTACTTGCATCTTAAGAAACTACTTATTCAACCATTCAACATGATCATTACAAAGCATCCAACTTACAATATTTTAGAAGTTTAAGCATCTATTTGAACATCAATGGTAATCTCTAATTACAATTCAATTGTTTCTTTACATTCAAGTCATCACATTTCATTTGTTTCCTATTTCAATCAAACATAAAATTTCATGGCATCCTTAGATAATACATTGTAAATGCATGACTGTACATACCTTGGCCTTAACTCAATATGGCCGAATCATACCAATGGCCATAAGAACAAATGCATGATCATACATATTGGTCTACATATTCGAATCATACATGGTTCATCAAGCATTGCAATTCTATCATATTATGCGCAGCATCATACCATCTTATATATAAATATCAACCAAATCATATACATAGTTTGAATCATCCAAATTGATTACATGTTAGGCCCATCAAAACAATACACATACTAGTCTTAAACACATACCCAAATGCATGATCTAGGCTAACTATTACAAAATCTAGTGCCACCAAACTAGAAGTATACAAAGAGTATGAATTCATACTTTTAAGCTTGCCTCAAGTGTTGCTTCAAACCCAAGATATCCTCTTGAAGTAATCTCTAATCTGTTATGGGAAGAATGAAGAGTAGAGTGGTAAGTACAAGTTATGTACTTAGTGAGGTAACACTAAATCTAACCAATTTCAAAGCATATAAGTCCAAGTTTACATGTAATCCAAGGAATCAAGACCATCACCATAGAACATGTACCATTCGAATTGCAAGGAGGAAAACATAGGCAAGTTTCACATATCACCCATTCAATCATATCAACATCATCATGTAATCATAGCATATCATTCGAACACCTTGCTCAGAAGACAAGTAACATACATCATAATACTCATGTACCATTCGATCATCTTGCTTAGGTGTCAAGCAATCAAAAACTCTAATCACCAATTAGGCATTCATACACAAAGCCATTCATCTATACATTTCTTTCATGAAAGTAACTAGTTATACATCCATTTATGTGTCTTCTTTCAAAGCAAGGAAGTTCATACAAGTTTCTTACAATATAAGCAATGATCATTTAAATTATTAAGTCATTTTTCAACATCCTTGGTAAGTAGCTTACTAGATAATCAAATCTTATCAATATGCACCGAAGTTTCAATATGCACCGTAGTGCCAATATGTATTGTCGTACCAATATGCACCGTAGTGCCAATATGAGCTCAAGATTCTAAGGCATGCCCTCCTATATATCAAACTAGTTACCAAGGTTGCTGATTATCCATTTCATTTAAGCTTTGTTCAATTCTTTATTCAATTCAACAATATGCCATTCAAAGGCCAAGCCTTAGGCTTATGGAGTCTCACCTCCCAATACAAACCATCCATGCCATTCGAATGGCATGAATACAAAATAGTATCCTTGTTCAATTCATTTCAATCATCCATGTATAACATTCACAAACACATGCATATGTAAGCATTGTACGTACCTTATACTCCAAGCAAGCATGCCATTTCATACCTTAGGCATAAACAATGCAACATGACAAGCATTTGATAACATTTGCTTAACACCCAAGTAAACACAAAGATCATGGCATCAATCAAGTTGTCATACATTTCATTCTTCCCTTAATTAGCCAAATATACTTTAAGTCATGTTACATGGCATTGATGTTGCATTTAGACATTAACACGGTTGGTTAGGACATAAGTCCCAACCCTAAGGATAGTTACACTCACAATACTCCTAGCAATCAATTATCTTGAATCCAAATCCCTTTTCCTCTAGCTTTGGGATGTCCACTCCTATCCTCTTCTTCCCGAATTTACTGCCCTTGGTCTAGCAAGCATAACACATACACATTCCATCAAAACAACCACAATATCACACAATCATAGTAGCAATGTTAACACAATATACCTAACATTTAGCTATTGTTTTTATGCTTCCTTTTAAGCATTTCTTACTAGTTCAATTCCATATTGTTATTACTTAATTTTAAAGCATAATTGGACAGGTTACAATGTCCCAAAACTATTTTGGAAACAGTTTATTACTAGGTGCAAAAACAGTTACAAACTGCCTAGGACACTGCTGCCTGGAAGTTTGCACAATGTCCCTTTAAAAGGCCGTGTCTTTTAATCCGTACGTCAGAATTTCGATTACTATACACCGTTGGAAATATAATGAAATTCTATATAAGACCATGTAAGACTTTCATTTTATTTATTATCCAATTAATACAATTTATTGTTCAAAGACAGGGCATTTACACTGCCTGGACAGTTTGCACTGTCCAGCAATTCCTATTTACAGTTTTCAGTATAGGACCCAGTTTTCAATTATGTTTTCACCTAATGAAAATAGACATTATAAGGATCATGTCATTAAAATTTCAGCCCTGAATTCAATCTATACAATGTTTGGTAAATTTTCAAAATGACTGCCCAGAACAGAGCAATTTTGGGCAGATTGCATCTAATCACATTTTAATGCCTTTAATTCATTTTAACCAATGTCTTGGTGATGTAATTCATTTCATATGATATCCTAAACATGTTAAGTCAATTTTAATCCATTATACAAGGCTTTCAAAACAGGGTAAGTAGGTTACAATGCCTAATCTTGCATGTTTACTCAATTTCAATTCCACAAAACAGTTTCTATGTTATGTAACTATGTTCATGCTTTTATCTTTCATTTCAGCGTTGTTTGCTAACAATTCAATTTGTTTAATACCTTCTTTACAATATCTAATCATGATCATCATCAATTCATTAATTCCATAGCTCAATTTTAAGTTCTAATCATTCAATTCACACTTCAACATCACAATTCAATTTTCCAGCAACCTAGCTTATTACACTAGCATAAACACATATTTTCCAGCATTGAACCTAGTGTTCATTCTTCAAATTCACATAATTCTACAACCAATCAATCATATAACAACATAATCAATAGCTAATTTCATCTATAATCATCAAAACAGTTTGAATTGATGCATATAAAAATAGTGAGGTACATGGTTTGTAATGAATTATATTGACAAGTGATGTGGTTTAAAATGCTATCAGATATAGTTGGTCAGCCTTACGATTGATAGTGCACTAAAAAAAGTCATCTCAGGTGTTGAGGGGTTGTAAGGTACCGAATACTCCACCTGAGTACCCTAACGGTTGAGGGTTTATATGGTACCAAAAACTCATGTTAGTGGATTGTACACCTAACTGATGATTTTGGCTTGTGATTGTACCTGGTTGTGATTGTACCATAATTCCGGTTGAAGGTTGTATGAAGTTTTGAGTGGACACTTGTTGAATCTGTGTATCCAATGTAATATTTTGTAAAGTGGAACTTGGTTATGATCACTTGAAAGCCAATATAATTGTTAATGTATCATGTTGATGGTTGTTAATGTATAATGTTGGTTTATACATGTTTACTCTTTTAAGCTTTGCATATGGATTGTTATGCATGCGAAGGCTTAAATTGAGGGTTAGTAATGGGATCTTCTATTGATCCATGATGCATGTTACATAGGATTTAATATGCTAGTTTTTGAAAGTATTAAGTGCATGGGTTTCAAGGCATGATGTTTAATAAGATGATTGAAATGGTAATTTCAATGTGGTTTTGGAAAATGGTTTAAAAATGCATTGATGGTGTGTTGTTTGAGCACTCCTCACTAAGCTTGTGTGCATGCGCTTTTTTTCCCCATCAATATAGAGAATTAAAGGATTTGCAGCAGCAAGCAAACGAGAGCAATCCAAGGACTTCGGTTAATAAATGTATGCTTTCGAACTAGACTAGTAGTAAGTAATAAAGCCAATAAGGTTCATTGTTGTTTTGGGAGGGTTTTGCTAAACTTCCTATTTGAGCAAGTTTGTTATGTTTATTTGGAGTTGTAAATGGCCTTATATGTTTGGTTAATGCTTTGGATTTATGTTTCATGCTTTGAATGGTTTGAAACTAGGAAGCATGCCTTTATACTTGCAATTGAAGTTTGATACCATGTTATGATCTTGTTTTTGTGATTTTTGATGAGGTTTGATCTTGAGAGTATCGTGTATAGGTTTGAGACACGTTAGAATGTATTTGAATCCATGAAAGTATGAAAAACTAGCAAAAGTGGACATTACAGGTCCATGCGTACCGATACACGGGGCTCCGTATCGGTACGACCCAGTGAATTTTTTCAAAGCGTACCGATACGTGAAGAGTTGTATCGGTGCAATTTTGAGCTGCTGGAAACTGGCTTTTGGTTATTGTAGCCCGCGTACCTATACACGTTGGGACTGTATCGGTATGACTAGCTGTTATGGTAGTTATGGATTATTTTATGTTTTGAGATTCTTCCACATTGGTCCCTGATTGTTATGCATGTAATTAAATGAGTTCGAATAGTTGTTTTAAGCTAGTGTTTGATATGTGAGAATGAAACCTAACTAATTAAGTATTGGTAACTTCAAAATGGATTAAGTCTCTATAATTATTCAGCATTGTAATTTGGTCCCTAAATTTCAATTGCGTGCAATTAGATGTCGATTCGATGCCCGATTTAGTTGAAATTTCACCCACTGCTAGTATGCACACAATAGGTTATAATGTTGCATCTAGATAAGATAAAAGAAAAAATGGACGTAATTCGAGTTAAATTATTACGGGTTTGTTTCAGAAAATCTAATGTAGCTCACTCGGTTCGGTCTGGCGGCTAGGCCGGGTCGAGGGGGTTACACCAGGACTGTTTCCAGAAGACATTGCATGTTTGAAATGGGATCGTTTTTCCCTGACACCATTGATGCCACCATTTAACCGAAAAACCAAGCTGCTCAGACCCATCGCCACTATTTTATGCCATATCAGAAAACCCAAAATACCAACCGAGAAAACCAAGCCCTTCACAAGACCCTTTCCCAATCTCTTGCTAATCTTCCAAGGTCATCTCTTGAACATGATCCTACAAAAGAAAGGAAAATGAGCACTTACCCAACACCAAAAAGTTCCTCCAAAGCTATGCACTCCGTTCCAATCCTGACGGTGAAGGCGATAAAGGTTCATACGGCCACAAGGTGGCCATCCTAGCCTCACTAACCTACGACCAAGGGGTGGTCAGACCCTACCCTCATACATAGACACCTAAAAGAGATGAAGGATTAAGGTTGTTGAGTGTTGTGATGTACTATAAATGATACGCAATTAGTGCGAGTATACACATCAAATAAGTAATAAAGTGATGAGTGAGTATCGTCTCCACAAGGATTGGAGGCCAAACTAGCTTAGTCAAAACACACAAATTTACAACTTGAAAATAAATGCAATAGCAAAAGGAAGCATGTCCAGAAATGCTATAGCAATTAACTGTAATGAAAACTCAGCTGAAATAAAGATACTTTGAACGTCCTCTCAAGTGTATGAAACTCTCCAATGGGATGACAGGCTGGGCTTGCTAAGGATCTCTATGTCTAAGCCTGAAGAATTTCTCTAACTATCTTGCCCACAACACGCCGGCAGAGCTTACCAAGATGTCTATACACTACTCTAGCAAGAAACCTAATAGGAAGAATGCCATGGCAATACCTCTCAGCGTAAACCTAACATACAACTACCTTTAAGTTCTACTCTTTGAGCCGTTGAAACTCTATCCTTATCTCTAGGGTGAGTTAGGTTTTTGCCTCTCAGCATCAAACCCCATTGTCAACATAGATCTGATCCTAACTCTCTCGAATATTAAGCTATCAAACACCTAAGCAAAGGCTAACTCTCAAAAGCTCTTACAAGCTCAAGGCATAAAAGAACAATAGAAAAAGCATGAAAGGAACAAGAAAGCAACGAAACATTCATTCAAACTAGAAACAATAAAACCATAACAAGCCCAAGCCACTTAAAATCAGTTCATGGCTGGGCAAATATCATCCATAATCATACGTTTAAAACAACCCATCTAAATACTAGGAAATGAGACAGCAAAAGAAAATAAAGGAAAGGAAAAACTCCAAAGCCGCCTTGGACTGCCGTGAACCACTCTAAGCTCGCTGCTTCTCTCAAAGGCCAGCAAGAACACCCCTTGGAGCTTCAACAATGGATAAGACCACGATGGAGAGGATGAAGAAAGGCATATGCCTTTTTCTCTCTTTCTTAGCTCACTCAATATCTTTTTCTCTGATCCCTTTAATGTGGGTGTCTTTTTCTTTATATAGTGGGCGCTCCTAGGGTTTTGTGCCCTTAATTCCAAGGGAATATTCCCTTCACATGTGGAGCTCCCAGCTAGCTGATAGGTTCACGTGTGGGGCTACGAAATATCTTCAGTTCTTTGTCCTCTAGCATGCCCAGAAATGATATCCAAAATGGTATGGCATTTTCCCTGCCTTGTTCATTTTTTCCCTGTTCATCACCAAACTGAACAAAACATTCCCAAGCAGCACCATTCCTACAAATAAACAAAGAAAACAAAACCAACAACACCAAATGCCATGAAATGATATGAAATGGGTTTGATTTCATACAATAACTTAAGTAAAAAGGCATGAAATGTTAACTTTTCCAAGGTTAACACACCCCAAACTTAAGCTATTGCTTTTCCTTAAGCAATGAACAGAAACAAACAAAAGAATGCTACAACATTAAATCAGCTCAAGACAGGGCTATGGCAAAATTTCAGTCCACAAAAAATAAAGGCTTCAACATGCTAGACAGCTTTGAGTGTGTTTGTGAGTGACTACATCCTCCCTATGCTTAATAGAGTTCAAAGATCATTGGTTAGGTTCTCAAGCTTGCCCTAGCTTTTCTTAATTAATTTAAGCACAAGATACTCCCTTTTTTAGCTTCCTTTTTTTGGGAACTGCTACAAGGGGAGTTAGATCATCACAACTATCTTCCTAGACCTGAAAATCATCTAACAGTTTTAAACATAGAGAGCGTGCAATCATTTATCATTCAAGTTCATTTTGCATATTTAAACTAAAGCATATGGGAGCAAATTTTAAACATCCCATTTCCTAGCCTATTGAGAAGAGTCAACACAAACAAAAAGGGAGCAAATTAAGCCTTTATGCTTTCATTTATCATTCAAGTTCATTTTGCATATTTAAACTAAAGCATATGGGAGTTCTTTAACGAAAAATCATCTAACAGTTTTAAACATAGAGAGCATGCAATCATGTAACTCTCACATTATTCAGCATCAAACCCTAAAGGCAGTTCTACCAATCTCAATAGTCACATGTATTCAATCAATTTTCAGCCATAGGATTCAACTACTCATCATCGAACATCATCAACTTATTCATAAAACTGTCTTTAAACTAGGAAAATGCCATAGCAAAATTCTGTTTATCACCAAATGCTAATGCAAATGACTAACTATGAACACCAACACCCCGAAACTTGAAGGATGCAGTGTCCTCAATGCATGAAAATAAAATGAACTAAGCTAAAAATGCGAATGCAAATACAGGTTACCTCCTAAAAAGCTATTTTGGTGTTCTGGGTTTGACTTCTTGGTGCTTGATTTTTTTCCTTTTTTAGGGCTGCGATGGACTCATCGATCATATTTTACTGGCTTGGTTGGTCAGCTGGTTCCTCCTGGGCTGACTGGTTCTCATCATCATCATCTTCCTTGGGGGTACTCCATACACGACCCGTTGTGCGCTTGAGATGACTCCTTGTCTTTGCTGTAGCATCAGGAGTCGGGGTAGGTGTAGGTGCAGGAGAGTTGTCAACCTAGTCTTCTTCCTCACTGTCAATATCGACAAGGTCATTGAGAGAAGGTTCTGGTGGTGGTGGGGTACTAAGGGGAGCTTTTCCTTTCTTTTTGCCTCATTGTCCGTGGACTTTGTCTGATGGTGGTAGTGGTTGTTGTTTTTGGAGTAGGTGTTGGAGTTGGAGATGGGTCTCTTGGTGGGCGTTTGGTTGTGCTTGCCTTCGGAGCTGGTGTAGCTTGCTGGGCCTTATTGGGCATAAACATGTCTTCGTGGAAGGGTAGGAAGTCACTTTCCATGTACGGGAGCATATCCTTGAAGTAAAAGTTAATGGCCACATCCCTTGGCTTGACATACTTGAAATAAGTTGTCAAGTTTCCTTCATCTCATCTTGCATGCGCTCAGTATAGACAACGAGGGCTTCAATTCTTGCTGCAGAAATGGTTCTGGCTCCACCCTCCAACTTTTCCGCTAGAGAATCCTCATCAAATCCTCTCAGTCTAGGGATTTGGTCTGGGATTAATGCACCCTTGCCCTTCTCGATCTCGTCCTCTTGAAGGTCTTCAAAGACTTGCTTTTTGCGGCTAATCGCCGTGATGAGATTAGGGAAGATGAAAGGTCTAAACTTTCTCTTTAAGCAGGAGTAGACTTCCTCAACAATCTGTTTACCCACATCAATTTGCCGTCCATTGAGGATGGAGTGTATTAACAGTAACCTGGTGATGTGCACCGTAGCAGTATGAGAGGTGGGCATTAGGCGAGTACTCAAGCAATGGTTCCATACCTTAGCTTCAGGTTTGAGGCATCCTCTATCAACAACCCTATTTGGGGGGTCCAATTTCATATCAGAAAAGCGTAGATCTTCCAAGACCTCATTGAATGTCTACGCGTCTGCGGAGTCGGCAAAGAAAGTGTGATGGTCCATGACGTTCTTTAACCCATAGAACTTGTTGATTACACCAGCGGTAAATTTAATTTATTCGCCTCGCACATAAACGGCAGATTGGGTGGGACTCATCAAATAGACATAGAACTCCCTAACCAAGAAGACAGAGATGTCGCTACGGTGTTGGACAAAGGTACCCAATCGTGCTTAGTGATGACATCCAAGACTTCTTTTTCGAAGCCTCCTTCCCCTTCCAATGGAACTTTCAGGCCTTGTTTTGGATAGACCTTGCGATCTTTGATCTGTAGAATCTTTTCTTTGCTCCTTCGTCGAAGAACCTTTTGATCTCAACAGTTCGTTGGGCTTGGGCACTACTGGAAGCGCCAGTGACATTTTTGCAGTGATTCATGGTTGCGATGTGAGGGTAGTGATTTCTGAAACTCTTAAGGTTTTGAGGGAAGTTGGAACAAGTTTGGTAGAGAAGATGAAAAAGTGGAATTTAAGGGATTAAAAGAAAGAGATGAGAGTTATGGAATTGGAAGTTTAAGGGAGGGTAACTGACACATGTTATAGGAGAGAGAAGGTGTTGATGGCGGTTTTGAGTTATAGGGAAGAGAAAGGATATGACAAGGGTTTAATGAAAAGCAAAAAAGTATGAGAGAGGGTATGCTGGAGGTAATGATAAATTAGGGTTTTTATGTTCCTCCCTTTTTGCATGTTTAAGCTGCCTCCCTAAACATAGGAAAAACTTGGCTTTATAACATCCCTTATGTTGAAAAAGGACAAAGCCCATCTTAAATTAAAGTTGTGCCAAACCTGCAAGAAACACTAGCCTGCCACTTGCAACCATAGGGGCAAAGCTGACAAAACATATTAAAGGAAACACAAAGGCATGAGACAAAATAAAAGACTAAGGAACAAAGAGATAAAAACAATAATAAATTTATTTATGAACATTACAAACAGAGAATGCTATAGCAAAATAGAAAGGAGAAAGGAGTGCAAACACTTATGGATCATTGAGAAGCATAGAGGATTTGTCTCGCATGATCGGGGCTCCATTGTAGACCTTCAATCTTTGTCCATTTACCTTGAAGACAGTGTCATCATTCAACTTCTTGATGTCCACAACACCATCAGGGTAGACTTTGTGCACTAGAAAAGGACTTAACCATCGCGATTTCAGCTTGCCTGGGAAGAACTTAAGACGAGAGTTCCAGAGAAGGACTTGTTGGCCTTCCAAAAAATGCCGTGGCAAAATACATTTGTCATGACACTTCTTAGTCTTCTCCTTATAGAGACAGCCATTCTCGTAAGCTTGAGTCCTAAATTACTCCATTTCATTTAGCTCCAAAAGCCTTTTCTCTCCAGCTAACTGGGAACCCATGTTAAGCTTCTTGATTGCCCAATAGGCCTTATGTTCGAGTTCAACAAGAAGGTGACAAGCCTTGTCATAGACCAACTTGAATGGAGACATCCCCAAGGGTGTCTTGAAGGCTGTTCGATAAGCCCACAGTGCTTCATCGAGCCTTGGAGAACAATTTTTCCTCTTGGGGTTAACTATATTTTCTAAAATTTGCTTGATTTCTCGATTCGAGATTTTAGCTTGGCCATTGGTCTGAGGATGGTATTCTGTAGCAATTTTATGCTCCACTCCATACCTTTGCAATGCTTTAGCAATGAGTTTGTTGTCAAAATGGGTACCTTCATCACTAATGATGGCTCTTGGGGCTCCAAATCTTGTAAAGATGTTCTTGTGAAGGAACTTCAAGATAGTCTTGGAGTCATTCTTTGGTGTAGCTGCTGCTTCGACCCATTTCAACACATAGTCAACGGCTAATAGGATGTAGATATCCCTAAAAGATGATGGAAAGGGTCCCATGAAATCAATTCCCCATACATCAAAGAGTTCTACCTCCAGAATACATTGCAATGGCATTTCGTGTCTACGAGATATATTCCCCGTACTTTGGCATCTATCACATGCCTTACCGAATCCGTGTGCATCTTTGAAAAGTATGGTCCAATAGAATCCTGATTGTAGGATCTTTGCAGCAGTCCTATGTAAGACCCCTCACCTAGCTTAGAAGTGCACCGGGTTTAAAGAGCTATGATAAAACAAGCAAGCTACATTATAAAGAAGATAGGCATCGAAAACTCAAAACTAGTTGTTAAAATTTTCTAAAAACATTCGAATTAGCAAGGATATTATCTTGCATAAGCAAACAAGTCTAGATGCAAATTGGCTTAAATCCCTATAAAGCATACGGAATGAAACAAAGATTGACAAAATACAAGGAATTTCAGCAAATCCAATAGGTTATAAGTTTCCTTCCAAAAAGAAATTAATCTTAAATTGTATGAACCTTTCGACTAGTTAAGTAATCTAACCGTTTGATTAAAGAATCTATATCATAGGAGTGATATCATTCGATTACATTCAAGCAACCATTTATTCTACAGATTTGTACTTCGAAAGCTTAAGTTACAAGTAACCAAGTCTAACAAACAAAAACTTTGTTTAACATGATGACCTTAAAGTTTAACAACCAATGAAACAAATGTCATGATATTCAAGCAAGCTCAATAAATCACCAATCACCTATCGAGAGCTCAGTTTGCTATCAACTAATTACTTAACAACCATAATATTCATAAGCATGCATCAACCATTTCTCAACAAGCCATAGTTAGATTAAACATATTTACATACCATCATAAGGATATATAATCTCTTTATTTACATACCAAGAAGTCAACAAAACATATATGACTGTAAGTGCCACCATCCTAGGAGTCAAATTAGATAGACAAAACATACACTTAAGTTTCCTTGTGATCTTGCTATGCTCCCTGGATTCAAGTCTACTAGCACCAAAGTTAACCTGGAACGCATTTAGGAGAGTCAATTAGATCAAGAACAATAGTTTGAAATCAATGTATAAACATTCACTAAACTAATCTCCTAAAGTGTTTCAAATTGTCCAATATCCATGATAACTAGTGTTATCATTCTTATATTCAAGGACACTTAAAGGTTTGTACAATCAAAATCAAACAAGCATAATTACGTTTCATGTAGAGATCAATACACACTTCATTTCATCCAAATCAAGGTTCCATTTCTATACACCATCATGGACTTGATAAACATGCAATTTATTTTGATTTTTTCCAAAGGATTTCTATGTTCAGGCATAAAGCTAATCATTTCAAGGGACATGTAGTCCATTTACTTACATCAGGATAACAAGGTTCAAAATAAGAACAATTTTAATTATCTTGAGCCTTGATCGACAAGTCACTAGACACACGAATCCACAACAAATGTAACATTAACAAGGGTACACATAGTACCAAAACAAGGGTACACAAGGTACCAATTCGATTTCAATGTTGAACAAGAGTACCAAAAGGTACTAAAAGATCACTTGATTTTAACAACAAGGAACCGTAGTCCTAACTAGCGAGCTCGACGGACTCTATAGCATGCCAATTGTGTCTAACTGACTCGAATCAAGGCTTGCTTATTTAAGTTGATTTTGATTAATTCAAGAGGCATTAAGTGCCTTATTCCAATTATGCAATCATACAACTTATCCATTCAAAACTAGTTTCACATTTGATAGTAAAGTGTAACAAGATCAAGCAGTATAACTAATTTGGTTTACCTCAAAAAATACTTACCTTGACAAGCAATCGATCATATCTTAATCAAGCTGGAACGTAATGCATTTTCTTTAATGAATTTAGCATAGTTTAACTACAATAAGGCAGCAACATTCAAACATACAGTCTAGGTTACACTTACAGTTGATTCCAGGTTATTGATGCTCCCGTATTACAATCCCCTTTTTCTTATGGTTCTTCTGATCAATAGTAGCCCTCTTTTCGTCTGTTTCCTCTTGATCTTCTAACATGTGAAATTACAGTGTTCTATTAATCTCATAGATTTATTTACTCTTGAATCAAAAATAGAGCAGCCCCTATTCTAGCATCATACACCTTCAATTTCTACCATTGATTCTATTAGCATCTAGACCAATGTTCTTGAAATTTTAGCCTCAATTATCAATCAATTGATGAACTATTCTATTAGAAATTTTACACTTAAGAATTATGCAACTTAGATCAAAACAAGGCAGTCCATAAAACTGCTCTAAAACTGGATCAAAGTAGTGCTTAAGTTTCCATAATTTAACACTAACAATAATCGATGATTCAAGACACTATAACAGTCCAAGATTTCATTGTAACAACATGACAGCCCTTCTAAATATTCAGACATGTTTCAATGTTCTATCCACTACTCAATTTAGTCCTTAATACTGCATAGACTCGAAGCAATGAGCAATTTAACATAAGAAACTTCAAATTCTCAAAAAAAACTGTTGCATAACATCAACATTCATTCAAACAAACAATTTAATCTTATACTAAGACACCAATTTGTTCATACTTCGATCTATATACAAATTTAATCATAAAATAGGAAGGCATTTCTAGTCCAACCAACTCAGTTGTAATTCATCACTCCAAATTGAAATCAAGAGATAGTTATTCTTACAATTTGCATAGCAACTATAACCCATGTAATGAATCAATGTTTCATGTTTCAATTTCTATGAAATCTGTAACACCCTAAATCTTAGCCTAGAAGTATTGAAACCAATTGCATAAGTTGATAGCTTAATTGAACCTGGAATTTAAGCTAAATTTATTGGTCAAGGATCTAATTGAAAGACTAAATGAAATAAGAGACCAATTTAGAAGGACTTAATTAGAGGAATGAATGAAGTAAGTGATCAATTTAAAGTGACTAAATTGAATTAAATGAGAAAGATGATGATTGCATGCTAAATTTCCCATTTCCCCTAATTCCCTTGATAAAGTTAAGAATAAGGATTAATTAAGGGACATTTTAGACATTTCATAAATCCAATAACTTGGATTAAGTGTTATCATCTTATTCCCTCATTCTTAGTTGCCGATTTGAAGAGGGAAAATTAGGGAGAAAGAGAGTTTGAGAGATCATCCATTGATGAAGGGAAATTAAGCTTGCATGTATAGATTTTGTAAGGAAATTAAAGCTAGAAGCAAAGTAAGTATGATTCTACTCTTGTTCAATCGAATAGGCAACTATACTTATTGACTTGAGCAGTTTTGATGATTGTAGATGAAATTAACTATTTAATATGTTGTTAGATTATTGAATTGTTGTAGAATTATGCAAATTTGGAGAATGAACACTAGGTATTATGCTGGAATTTATGTGTAAGTGATGGTGTAACAAAATTAGGTTGCTGGAAATTGAAATGAGATGTTGTAAGAATTGAATTGTTAGACATGTAATTGAGCTATGGAATTAATGAATTGAACACGATCATGATTAGGTAATGTAATTAAGGTGTTAAACAAGCTAAATTGTTAGTAACCAATTCTGGAAATGAAAGATAAAAGTATGAACAAAGTCATATAGCCTAGAAACTGTTTTAGTAAGAACAAATTGTGTAAACATGCAAAATTAACCAACTTAGCCAACTTAATCTGTTTTTGTCACCTTGAAAAATGAATTAACATTGACTAAACATGTTTATGATTTCATATGAAATGAATTATAGGGCCAAAACATTGGTTAAGATGAATTTAAGGAATTAAAATGTGAATAGGTGCAATCTGCCCAGAATTGCTCTATTCTGGGCTGTAACTTTGAAAATTCAGCCAAATTTGTATAGATCAAATTCAGGGCTGAAATTTTATTGAAATGATCCTTATTGTGTCTAGTTTCATTAGGTGAAAACAGAACTGAAATCTGGGTCCTATGCTGGAATCTGTAATTAGAAATAGCTGGACAGTGCAAACTGTCCAGACAGTGTAAATGCCCTGTATTTGAACAATAAACTGTATTAATTGGATAATAACTAAAATTAAAGACTTATATGGTCATAAAGACAATTTTTTTATCTTTCCAACGGTGTAAATTAATCGAAATTCTGACGTACGGATTAAAAGATATGACCATTTAAAGGGGCAGTGTGCAAACTGCCAGGCAACAGTGTCCTGGGCAGTTTGGGACTGTTTTTGCACCTAGAAGCAAATTGTTTCCAAAACAGTTTTGGGACATTGTAACCTGTCCAGTTATGTCTTAAAATGAGGTAATAACAATATAGAGATGAACAAGTAAGAAATGCTTAAAAGAAAGCATAAAAACAGTAGCTAAATGTTAGGTACAAATGTGGTAACATTGCTACTATACATGTGTGACATCATGTGCATGTTTTGATGAATTGTCTGTGTTATGCTTGCTAGACCAAGGGCAGGAAGTTGTGAAAGGGGAAGATAAGAGTGGTCATCCCAAAGCAAGAGTCTAAGGCATTTGGATACAAGACAAGTAATTCGCTAGGAGTATTGTGATTGTAACTATCCTTAGGGTTAGGACTCAGGTCATAACCAACCTTGTTATTGTCTTAATTCAATGACATTGCCATATAACATGACCTAATATATATTTGGCTAATTAAGGGAAGAATGATATGAATGTCAGCTTGTTTGATACCATGATCTATTTGTTTACTTGAGTGTTAAGGAAATGAAATGAAATGCTTGACATGTTGCATTGCTTATGCCAAAGGTAAGAAATGGCATGCTTGCTTGGAGAATAAGGTACGCACATTGCATACATATGAATGTGTTTGTGATTGATATACATGGCTGGTTGAAATGAAATGAACAATGGTACCACCTTGTATTCATGCCATTCGAATGGCATGGATAGACTTGTCTTGGGAGTTAAGACTCCATAAGCCTAAGGGTTTGGCCTTTGAATGGCATAATCATGTCTTGATTAAGGAATTGTATAAAGCTTGAATGAAATTGATAATCAAAAACCTTGGTAGCTAGTTTGGATAGATAGGAGGGCATGCCTTGGAATCTTGAGCTCATATTGGCACTACGGTGCATATTGGCACTATGGTGCATTTTTCCACTACGGTGCATATTGGCACTTCGGTGCATATTGTTGAAGATTTGATTATCTAGTGAACTAAATACCAAGGATGTTATAAGATGAATTAATCACTTGAAATGAACATTGTTTGCCTTGGTTGTGTGATGTGAACATTACTTGTTTTGTAAGATTCTTGAATGAACATCCTTGCCTTGAAAGATAACACATGAATGATTGTATAACTAGTTACTTCACATGGAAGTTATGCATAATTGATGCTTGTTGTGTAAGAATGCCTACTTGGTACTTGGTGTTTTTGGTTGCTTGTCTTCTAAGCAAGATACTCAAATATCATGATGGGTATATATGATGGATGTTGCTATGTTGACTGTGTGATATGTGAAGCTTGCCTATGTTCACTCCTTGAATTGGAATAGTATATGTCTTGTAGGGATGATCTTGATTCTTTGAAAGACTTGTAAACTTGGATATGTATACTTGAAATTGGTTAGACTTAGTGTTACCTCACTAAGTACATAACTTGTACTTACCACTCTACTCTTCATTCTTCCCACAACAGGTTAAAGACACTTTCAAGAGGATATATTGAGATCGAAGCAACGTTTTGATGCAAGCTTGAAAGTATGATTTCATACTCTTTGTATGCTCCTAGTTTGGTGGCACTAGAACTTGTAATACGTAGCCTTGATCATGCATTTTGTTGTGAGCTTAAGACTTGTAATTAGGTATAACTTGTATGGGCCTATCTTGTAACCAACTTGGTTGACTTAAACTATGTATATGAACTATGTTGATATGTATAAATAAGTTTGATGTTGCGCATAATGTGAAAGTAATCCAATGAATGTTGAACCTTGTATCATTCGAACACTATACCAAAATTGTATGATCATGCATTTGTTCTTATTGCCATTGGTATGATTCGACAATGTCTATTGATTGGAGATAAGGTATGTATTGATCATTCATATGTAATTACATGAAATGGAAGATGCCTAGAAAAGCTACTTGATTGATTAGCTTGGAAATGTAATGAAAATGACCATTCTTGTATATGCTATAACTAGTCGAATGAATAAGGAATCCTTGTATTGATAATGTTGAATGGTTAAATAAGTAGTATCTTGAGATGCAAGTAAGCTAATTGAAAGAATAAGGTTATGCTTAGTTCTTGCTAATGGAATGTTTAAGTGATATGTAAATAGGTTTGTTAATTAAGCATGAAAAGTGGTAACCTAAATGCATACTTGAAATGAAATGAGAAGGAATAAATTTGTACCCTATTTGGTATGCCTAATGTTTAAAAGTATGCTTTGTATACTTGTTTTATATAATGGTTGTGTTTGGGTTACTTGCGTTGCAAGTTATCTATATCGACGTTACTTGTTCGACAAGTAACCTATCTCTTGCTTTGCCTTCACTTTGGTAACGCTCCTGAACCGGATTACGGCTAACCCAGGGATGGGTGTTACAAAATCATTCTAAATTTCTAGTTACAATCAACTAACTTAAATTTTTTTCTTTGCATGCAACCCTTTTCTCCAATTGAAACATTCCATGTCCAGCAAGAACAAACAATGAACTTAGAACTAGAAGGAGGGCATTACCTTCCAAATGAAGCAATCAAATTCTAATTTTGATAAACTCAAAATGCTGAGGCTAGCTATTTCTCTCACAAGCTAGAGTTGGTGTCCAAAGAATGAGAGAAGAAGATTACTCTCATCCACTAGACCGAAACTAGTTGGACACCTCACTAGAGTCCTCAAAACCTTAGGGATTTTGCATGCAATCCTAATAATATGCTTAGATACAAATATAGTCCTTTTTAATATATTCTCTCAATTTATGGCTCATTTCAAATTAGTCACTTAATTCTCAATTCATTTCAAACTAACATTCAACTAAGCCCCCGAATTGGGATGTTACATCCTAGTTCCTCCAAAGTGCCCTCCACACGAAGAAGAATGGAAATTGAATATGATCTCCTTTTGCTTCTCCTCGGGGATACATCTCTAGATTATTAGGTTGGCACATTGCTTGAACAAATAGGGCTCATCCAAAAATTAGAATCTCACATCATGCTTGAACTTCTTTGTGCCCTGGCTATTTAAATCAGGAGGAAAAATACCACTAACAAGAAAGCTAACAATATCAGCATACCATGGAATTGTTATAGCATATAATATTTTCTCAACAGGGAATTCCTCCTTAATATCTAAGTTCTCATCAGTCTGAGCCATGTTTTCTATCCTAGAAACATGGCCAGCCACTTAATTTTCACAACCCTTTTTATCTTTAACCTCCAAATCAAACTCTTCCAAAAAAAGTATCTGCCTAATAAGTCTAGGTTTAGCATCATTTTTAGTCACTAAGTACTTTATAGCAGAATGATCGGTGTGTACAATGACCTTAGTGCCTATCAAGCATGCTCTAAACTTATCAAAGGCAAACACAACAACTAGCAGTTCCTTCTCAGTGGCTGTGTAATTTATTTGTGCATCATTCAAGGTGCGGCTAGCATAATAAATAACATGGAAAAGTTTACCTCGTCATTGTCCAAGTGTTGCCCCTATTGCGTAGTCACTTGTGTCACACATCAACTCAAATGGTGAGGTCTAATCTGGGAGAACAACTATGGGTGCTGAGATGAGCTTCTCCTTGAGTTCCTTAAATGTGTTATAGCATTCTGCATCAAAGATGAAGGGTTGGTTTTGCTGAAGAAAATTACACAATGACTTGGAGATTTTGGAGAAGTCCTTAATGAACCTCCTATAGAAGCCAGCATTCCCCAAGAAACTCCAAATCCCCTTCAAAGTGGTAGGTGGTGGTAGCTTCTCGATTACTTCAACCTTGGCCTTGTCCACTTCTATCCCTTGTTGAGAGATTTTGTGGCCTAGAATAGTCCTTTCAGTCACCATAAAATGACAATTCTCCCAATTGAGCACTATGTCTGCTTCTTCGCATCTTTTGTGTACTTTGGCCAAGGTGCCTAAACACGAGTCAAAAGTATCTTCAAAAACTGGAAAAAAAACATCCATGAAGATCTCCAAGAATTCTTCAACCATATCAAAAAAAAATGGCCAACATGCACCTTTGAAAAGTAGCTGGAGCATTGCAAAGCCCAAAGGGTATTTGTCGAAATGCGTAAGTACCGTAAGGGCAAGTGAAGGTGTCTTCTCTTAATCTTTCGGTGCTATAGCAATCAGGTTGTACCCTGAATATTCGTCAAGGAAATAGTAGAAGGATTTGCCCACCAATCAATCTAGCATTTGATCAATGACTGGGAAGGGAAAGTGGTCCTTCTTGGTTACCTTGTTGAGCTTTCAATAGTCCATACAAATTCTCCACCTCGTGACGGTCCTCGTTGGTAAGAGCTCATTCCCCTCTTTGTTCACCACGGTCATACCTCCTTTCTTGGGTACAAATTGTACTGGGCTGACCCATGAACTATTGGATACTGGGTAGAAAATTCCTGGATCGATCCATTTGATTATCTCATTCATCACCACTTCCTTCATAACTGGATTAAGCCTTCTTTGGGGTTCAACAGAATTGCTGTGACAATCATCAAGCAAAATTTTGTGCATACAAATAGTAGGGCTTATACCCTTCAAATCAGTCATAGTCCACCCTAGAGCTTTCTTATGTTGTGATAACATATTTATTAAGCTACATTCTAGATTAGGGGTTAGACTAGAAGAGATTATCACAGGAAAAGTCTCATTACTACCCAAATAAGCATATTTAAGATGTAAAGCTAATGGCTTCAACTCTAGCGTGGGTGCATGCTCAAGTGAGGGTTTAGGAGGGACAAATTCATCAAAGTTTAAAGGTTCGAAATGCATACCTAGTCTAGCAACGATCAAGCTGGACTGTTGCACCTCTAATGGGAACTCATCAAGCTTTTCATTGTCCTTCTCATTGAGTTTCACATAGTCCTTAATTTCCACAAAATTGCTACAGTATAACTCTGCAGCTTCCTCTTCTGGCATAGCATCTATGTGTTGACACTCCTCATATTCATCCACATATTTGAAGGTGTTGAAGACATTTATGGTCACCCTCTGGTCAGTCACTCGCATGATGAACTCACCTTTTTCACAGTCGATTAAAATTCGATCGGTTGCCAAGAAAGGTTGTCCCAAGATAATGGGTGCTTTGTCATCTACTTCACAATCAAGGATGAGGAAGTCAGCTGGGAAAACAAACTTGCCCACCTTAGCCACGTCTTCTATCTTTCCTTCTGGTCGGACATGAGATCTATCTGCTAATTGGAAAATCACAGTGGTGGGTCTTGCATCCCCCATTCCAAGCTTCATAAAGAGTGCCTTGGGCATTAGATTGACACTAGACATAGAGCTTTCCCCATGTAATTGTCTCCTATGGAACATAGAATGATAAAGCTGCCTGGATCACTCCTTTTCGGTGGCAAACACCGAATAGCATTCTTTTGCTGTAGCAACAGTCCCGTATTTCTCAACCTTCCTTTTCTTGATGATAATATCCTTGAGAAACTTAGCATATGCAGGCATTTGGTCAATTGCCTCCAGAAATGGGACATTGATATGTAGCTGGTCATGAATATCTATAAAAAATTTTAATTGAAGGTCATCTTTTTGCTTTTTCAACTGTTGAGGGAAGGGTAGTGGGGGTCTAACTTCTTCCTCTACTGGTGGGAATCTTTCTTTTGCTATATCAATGTTCTGTTCTCCATCAGCAGGTTCATTTGTCGAGCCATCATTCTCTTTCCCTTCTTGAGCTGACTCTTCTTGCAAAGCTAATTCCTTACCCATAGAATTAGAGCTGGGGTCCTCCATTTTCTTTCACCCAAACTCATCTTCTTTGTTAAGTTGGGTGCCACTCCTCAAAATAAGTGCACTACAATGCTCCTTACCATGATTTTTAGTGACTTTAGTATCACTAGGAAAACTACCTTGAGGTCGAGCATGCAGAGCTTGTGCAATCTGTCACATTTGGGTTTCCAAAGCCTTCAAGGAAGAGCTATGGCTTTGAAACAATGCACCTTGGCTCTTTATAGACGCTGCATGGTCTTGGAATAAAGCCTTCATGGTTGACATAAGATCTTGGAGAGTAGCTTCCAAGGAACTATTGTTCGATGAAGAGGCTGAACCCTTGTTATCATTTTGCCATGGCATATTTTGTTGGAAACCTTGGGATTCAGTCTGATTGTGGTGCCTACTCGAGCTGCCAGCATTGTTGTTTCCTTGATTCCCCCAAGCAAGATTAGGATTTTGATGCCACCCTGGATTATAAGTGTTTGAGTAGGGGTTGTGATTACTCCTATTAAAGTTTCCCACATAGTTGGTAGACTCGTGATTTTCATGAAATCACTGACATGATGGGTTCCATCACACCGAAAACAAGCAGTGACCATTTTTGCGTCCTTCACCTCACTCAGACGTTGGAGATTCTTTAGCATGGTAGTGATGGCCGAGAATTAGGCTGAAACTGACTCATTGTTGTCGAGCTCATGCGTTCCATGATTTCTCCTTCCCGTACTAAGTCTCGAAGTAGGAAATTGGTAGTCATTGTTTGCGATCCTATCAAGGATAACAAATGCTTCTTGAGGTGACTAGTCCAGCAAAGTGTCGTTTGCTGAAGCATCCAACATCATCCTTGTGGGAGCATTGATACCATTGTAGAACATGAGGACTTGCGTCCAATCTTGAAATCCATGATTTGTACATTTACGGAGCAGTCCCCTATATCAATCCCAACAGTTGTACATTGACTTGTCATCAGCTTGACGAAAGGAGGCTATGTCATTCCTCAATTGAGTGTTCATGTTAGGTGGATTATACCGTAGCAAAATACTTTTGGACAGATCTGGCCATGATTCCATAGAACCGGCTGATACTCCACTCAAATAAGCTCGTGCTCGATCACACAAAGAATAAGGAAATAGCTTGAGCTTCAATAGATCTCCATGCACACCCTGTTGTCGAAAAGAATCACATACTTCCAAAAATGATCGAATATGTTGTCTTGCATCTTGATGAGGCGTTCCACCAAACTGCCCAATGAAATTCAACATATTGAACATTACGGGCTTGAGATCAAAATGAGTTGCTTGAATCTCGGGAGCTACAATTCCAGGACTGAGATCATCCAAGATAGGATTCAAGTGGCCTCTAATAGAACGAGGTCGAACTATCGCTCAGGATTTGCTGGAGCATTAAGGTTATCCAAATTTTCACCTACTTGATTCCCTTGACTGCCACCTCTATACATTGCTTTTAAGGCTTCTTGTATGTATCTTCTTTGGCGAAACAAGTTCTCTATTTCATGTACTATAGGTGTTAAGGATTCTTCGAGTCTTCCTCGGGTCATGCAACAACACAACTCCTGAAAAAGAATAAACAAAAACAACAAATAAAACTAAACAAAACGAAGAAATAAATTGGTGCAAAGACTAAACTCTAAATAACCAATTGCCAATCACCGGGAATGGTGCCAAAAACTTGTTGTGTGTTGTGATGTGCTATAAATGATACGCAATTAGTGCAAGTATACACATCGAACAAGTAATAAAGTGATGAGTGAGTATCGTCTCCACAGGGATTGGAGGCCAAACTAGCTTAGTCAAAACACACAAATTTACAACTTGAAAATAAACAGCAATAGCTAAAAGAAGCAGGTTCAGAAATGTTGTAGCAATTAACTGTAATGAAAACTGAGCTGAAATAAAGATACTTTGAACATCCTCTCAAGTGTATGAAACTCTCTAATGGGATGACAAGCTGGGCTTGCTAAGGATCTCTATGTCTAACCTGAAGAATGCTCTAACTATCTTGCCCACAACACGCTCGGCAAAGCTTACCAAGATGTCTCTACACTATCTCTAGCAAGAAACCTGATAGGAATGATGGTATGGCAATACCTCTCAGCGTAAACCCTAACATACAATTATTCTTTAAGTTCTACTCTTTTTAGCCGTTAAAACTCTATCCTTATCTTTAAGGTGAGTTAGGGTTTTGCCTCTCAGCATCAAACCTCATTGTCCACTTAGATCTGAGTCTAACTCTTTTGAATATTAAGATATCAAACACTTAAGAAAAGGCTAACTCTCGAAAGCTCTTACAAGCTCAAGGCATGAAAGGAACAAGAAAGCAATGAAACATTCATTCAAACTGGAAACAATAAAACCATAAGAAGCCTAAGCCACTTAAAATCAGTTCATGGCTGGGCAAATATCATCCATAATCGTACGTTCAAAACAACCCATCCAAACACTAGGAAATAAGACAACAAAAGCAACTAAAGAAAAAGAAAAACTCCAAAGCTGCCTTAGACTGCCGTGAATCACTCTAAGCTCACTATTCTCTCAAAGGCCAGCAAGAACACCCTTTGGAGCTTCAACAATGGAGGACACCATGATGGAGAGAATGAAGAAAGGCAGTTGCCTTTTTCTCTCTTTCTTAGCTCACTTGATATCTTTTTCTCTACTCCCTTTAATGTGCATGTCCTTTTCTTTATATAGTGGGGGCTCCTAGGGTTTTGTGCCCTTAATTTCAAGGGAATATTTCCTTCACATGTGGAGCTCACAGCTGGCTGATAGGTTCATATGTGGGGCTGCGAAATATCTTCAGTTCTTTATCTCAAAGGTGAGAAGGAAAACCTCAAAATCTAGAGGGAAGTCAGAGGATATTCTCTCACTAGAACTCTCCCTATAGTCATACCATTGTCTGAATTGGTTCGTATGTATGATAATTGTATGGATTTGATTAATTGTTTAAAGCTAAAATTTGACATTTATGCATGTAACCTGATTAATTAATGTTTGGTAACTTCAGATTTAATAAAGTCCTCGTAATTTTCTAGATTTGCAATTCGGTCCTTAAATTGCAAATATGTGCAATTAGATGTCAATTTGACGCCCGATTCAATTGAGATTTCACCCGTTGCCAGCATGCACAACTTAGGTGAAAATGTTGCATCTAGACAAGATAAAAAGAAAAAAAATGGACCTAATCTTAGTTAATCGTTCCGGGTTTGTTTTGACAAACCAAATGTAGCTCACTCGGTTCGATCTGGCATCTAGGTCGGGTCGAGGGGTTACAGTTTTATTAATTGTCTCCAAATTAGAAGAACCATTTAGAAATGACAAATAGTAAATCCTAATATCAAGACTAACAACATGCCAATATTTATAATAAAATAAAGCATGATAGCCATAAATACCTAACACTTTTAATGGTGCCATACTATTATAGCATTCTTTACTTCCTCGGCCTAAAACGGCGTCAACAAAGCTTCATTCATTGTATTAGTAATCCTTGGCTGCACTATATCTATAATTGACGAGAAATTGGTCAAAGATGACGTCTCAAACAGCTTCTTGAAATACTCACTAGAGACATTCAACATTTCAGAATTCTCTATTACCCAATGAACATTGTTATCATAAAGGCCCTGGACCATATTCTGTTAACGCTAGATGAGGCATAGTTGTGGAAGAACGATGTGTTCTTATCACCATGCTTCAGCCAGTTTGCCCTCACTATTTGCTTCCAATAGAAGTCTTCTTTGTTAGCCTCTATATTAAGACTTAGTTTCATCTCAATTAATTCAGAAAGAACCTCTTCATCTGGATCGCAAGTCGACAACTCAGAGAGACGATTCTGTAAATAACGCTTACGCTCAGAACACACTTTTTTATTGTTTGTGCACTGAGACTGTAAAGCCACGCCAAGCTCCTGCAGATGCTGCGGTACACTTGAATTTGAGCTATCCCAAACCCTTTGCACCTCAGTTCGCATCAAACCAGAACTCGCGACCTTACTGTATAGGGCGTGGAAATTTGTACCTGCCTATGTCAATTAATAGTGGGAAATGATTCGAAACAAAGTGACTTAAGAGTTGAGCAATATGAATTGAATGTAAATCCCACTATCTTGGATTAGGTGTTGCCCTATCCAATCTCTCTCTAATATTGTTCAGTGATAGTCGCCCCTTTTCCCACGTATACCAGTGACCATTAAATCCCAAATTAGCAAGTTTACGGTCTTGCAATGTGTCTCGAAACAGTGTCGTATTTCTTTCTAACCTAAGTAGCCCCCCTGTTTTTCAAATGAATATGCGGTCTCATTGAAGCCCCCAGCAACAATCCACGACAAAGATTGATCTAAGGCAAGCTGTCGCAACAAATTCAAAGAATTACATCGGAATCACTCACCAGGGCTCCCATAAAACCTGATAAATCTCCAGGTAACATTATCATTCCCACTAATTTCAACATCAATATGTGACCGCGAATAACTCCTTACCGTAACACCACAATTCGTCTTCTATCCTATCGGCAAACATCAACTAGCGGCAATAGCGGGAACATCAATTCCAAAAAGGAAACCACATTTTCGACGTACTTTTTGCATTCTCCTCGCATCTAATTTTTTATCCATGAGAAACAAAATTTCAGGATTTACACCTCTTATACTATTCCTGAGACCATTAACCACTTGTAGTTTCCCCAATCCACGGACGTTCCATCAAGCTAGCTTCATGGCTTCCGGTTGCCCTACCTTGTAGAGCCAGCCGATATCCCATGATTGTCACCTAGTACCTCAGAATCAATGTTAGCCAAAAACAATGATACCTCAGATATTGGATTATCCATATCATCAGACCCCAAGTCCATTTGTCCACTACCATCTCACAATTTATGGGCTCGTTTTGGTGGGTCTCTATAACACCCAGTTTTCCTGCAGTTCTTGAGAAATACTAACTGATTAGTGACGAGACTAATCTTAATGACTCATATATTTAGTGAAGAGATATTTGTCACTAAAAAATAGTTATTATGATGATTTTTTTTCACAACTTTAATTTTTAATGTCAAATAAATTGATTATAATTCAAATAGTTATTGTGACTATTTAATTTATCAAATTTTTAAATATTATTGTGCTAGCCATTACGTTACCTTACATTACATTATATTATGCAATATCCTTCTGAATTTTATTCTTGAAATGTTGTTATTGTGGCTATTACTTGATAATGATAATGTACAATTACAATTACAATTATCAAGAAAATGAGTTAATAAAAAATGATAAAAAATGGTTTAAATTGATAAAAAAAAATATATTTTTGTTTTCAGTAATCCAACTACCATGAAATATTTGCGTGATTCTAAAGAACTGCAAGTTAGTATACGGCTAATAAACGGCAGGATGTTAGAGTTGTTAGATAGGAAAACATTTGACTTTAACCATTACATTTAGATTCCCAAAAACACACGAAAACGATTAGAGGTTGTTGTCGGTAAGTTTCAGAACTTAGTAAGAAGTATCAGAACTTTATGGGGATAAAATTTGTGTTGCAACGTCAAATTTTAAAATAACGCAAATGTATCAGACCTATGAGATATGTACCTGAATAGGCAATTAAAATTTTAAACATAAATTGTTGGTAAATTTTGTGACAATTAAAGTTGAAAGAAAATGTCTCGAAATTTGATATTGAGTACCGAAACAGTATGCTGTGAAAGTAACATTTTAGGGTTAACGCGTAATAGTTAACTTTTTCTCTTGATATCGGAACTTTTGTACATGTTCCAGAACTTGTAGAAAATGTGTAAACTATAAATGTTTAAAGTTCCTTTAACAATACAAGTTTGTATAGTATGATTCGGAACTTAAGTATGAGTACCAAAACCTGGAGTATGGTATGTTGGATAGATAAAATTAGACGTAGAAACCATAAAAGTGAAACAAGTAGATAACATATTATGTCCAATCGCCAAGTATCAAAATTTATCAACGAGTTTCACAACCTGAAGTTTAAGATTATAATATTTTCGGTTTAACGATTCATATTTTCTATTTTTTGTAGGTCTCGCAACGTACGTAGTTGTTTCGCTACTCATAGCTATTAAAGCCCTTTAGCTCCCTAGAATGAGAATCGAACCTTCACTTGTTTAAAAACATTTTCGGGTTAGAATTCATTTCCACTTTGAAAATCTGGAAAATAATCTAAATTTTGGAAAAACGTTTCAGGCAGTTTAAAGGATCGAAACTTCAATTTAGGTCTGCAACTGAACCTATGCAATCGTCTCAATTGCGAAGATAACAGGAAAAACCCTATGTTTGTTTTTTATTTGAAAAATACTTGAAATCTAGGGCTTGTGTTTGGGAATTTTTGTATGGGATTGCATTAATTGTTGGAGGAAATATGTTTACTCTGAATATTTTGACCTCTTTCGGTTATTTTAAATGTTACCCTTTCCATCGATTTTGATCTTAAAAAGGTTAAATTTGTGTGTAATGAGGATGAGTTTGTTTATGAGTGAGTTGGTTTGTTTATGCACTGGTTCATGTGAAGATTTAATATTTAGGATGACTACTGCAATTTTGAATCTCGTTTTTTATGAAGTTGTTGGTAAAGAAGTTGTTAATAAAGAAGGTGCTGAAGAAGCTGTTGATAAAGAAGGTGCTGATGAGGTTGCTTATAAAGATGGTAATGATGAAGTTGCTGATAAAGATGGTAATGATGAAGGTGCTAAAGAAGTTGTTGATAAAGATGGTAATGAAGTTGCTGATAATGAAATTTTTAAGGAATATCAGTTTGAGATGTTGGCCATATGTGATAGGTCGACAGAAAAAAACATGTCATCCCATCCTTAAGTATTAGTAAGTTGATATTTACGTATTCTAATAATGCATCTCAGAACGAATGAATGAATGTATAGCTTTGTTATTTTAATGTTTTATAGTAAATGTGAATGTATAAGGAGGAAGAAAACTAAAGAAAAGAGTGACTAATGAGGTAGGTTTTAGTGGTTTATGATATTTGTTAAAAGCGTATGTAAAATGTTAAATTCAATTGAATTTGTCATTCATAGGTTAGGAAATACTTGGGAAAGAAATGGGTGAAAATGTCAAAGGAAGACAAACAAGCTTACATTGATGAAACTCAGAATAAGGAGGCATACAAACACTATAAATCGGGACAGCTGAAGAAGGTAATAGGGAATAGCTATATGAAGGCATTCTTTGTTTGATAGAGTATAATAGTTTAGATTGAGATTGACGTAGAAAGTTGTTATCTTATCCCCTATAGACATCTTTTGACATAAGGTGTAGTAAAAAATAATTGTACGATTTCATAAAGGAAATAAAGAAGATAAGGATTGATCCTATTCTTGATGAAATTAGTTTTGGGTTCTTAGTTTTTATAAAATCGTGCATTCTATGCTAGAACCTATGTGGGAAATTGATAGAAAGTTTTGACCCATAAAGTTACCAGCCGGTGAGTATTTCGAGCAGAATTCGTGCAAAATATCTCTATGTGGTTGCCTGCATTGGCTAACAATGATGGATGACAAGTATAGAATACTTGCATTTGTCCCGAAAACTGAGAGTTGGGAACCAATAACAGTGCCTAAGTCATTCAATTTCAGAATTAATAGGTCGCTCAATCTCGGCAAGCATGAAGGGAAGCTGGAAATAATGTCAATGAGACGAGATGTGCCTCGGTTAGAGATTAGGACGATGGGAAACTACACACAAAAGTTATGGAACAAAAATTATATTATTGATCTTGTATGTTGTATTGATGCAATCGGCTATGGCAAGCCTATGGCATTTTACAACACCAATATTATTTTGATGCTTGTTACCGATAAAGCAACGTTGTATAATGTGGATCATGGAAGCATTTCTTGATCCATTTATGTTGAGCACCCCGCATTTTTATCATTTATTCTATTGGATTATGATCCAATTATGTAATGTGATCTTGTTTGTATTGTTTACTTGGTTATATGTTGTGTTCTTAAATTTTATCGGGCTATGTTTACATTTCTAAATGTATAAGTGAAGAAGTTGAGAACACCGATTTCGGAACCCATAGCTATAATATAACATCCTAGACACGGCCTAAAAGAAATCCGGAGTTTAAGATGTCAGAGCAAGGAAAACTGAAAACACGAACAAAAAAATTTCGAATCTTCTGAATTAACCATGGTTAAACAATATAGTCATTTGATTCACATAAACAAATTTCACATGCGTTCTACAATTACTATTCATCATTCTCGATGTCAAGCTCATGACCGTAGGTTCATTCAACTACATAACTTTATTTAATCATTTGGCTATAATTATTCATTATTCTTTTAAGCTTATTTTATACCCATTTCTATATTACTATAACATGAGATCTGAAGGGGATCAATCCCTTCCTCAAAAGGATCGGTCCGTACTGATTTAAATACTCGGATGGTAAATTAGACATCTCGACCAGCAACTCTCTACCCGATTATCACAATTGTTAAACTATATCCCTTATTCCATGTCCGCATTTCAGTTATAAATCAAACTTCCAAAATGTGAATTTAACAATTACTTCAAGCAACTTAATCCACATTTTATATTCAAGACATGTTATCATAGCTTAAAGATCAAGTAACTACTAGAATACTGCAATTAAGCTTCATACTAATATTCTATTACAATGCAAACATGAATTTGATCATCCATATGTCATGTTTGATATTAGATTGTAAGCCTTAGCTTAGAACTTATCTTATATTACAACCATTCGATTTCCCCACTACATGAACCACTTATCATTCGAACCATTAATTCCTTTAAGCATTCATCTCTATATAAATCATTCAGATATATTAGATAATCACAATCAAGTTAGGTTTAGAATTGTAATACTCAAATATTTCAAAGTTAACTTAGATCGCAAGGTATTATACTCATAAAGCAATATCAATCTAATTTTCTTCTTTTGTTTTTCTTACCATTTGGCATTTACAAATTAACAATGTCATCATATGATTCCAATAAATACCAAGATAATAATATATATGTGGCTTATTCCTTTTAACAGTTTATAGAAATCAAGTTCAATATTCTGGTTTCATAATACTGTATGGACTTAGTCTTATTATTCAACCCAAATATATATCTATTAGATCCCACATCACCAACCCTTAACGCACAAGCATCAATCAATCAGTCATAGGTATCATCAAAATTATCCACATAATTTACTACTTAACATACATACATGCCTTAAGGTAATATTTACAAATCACATTAGAATTCCTTGATTCTTAACTACATACTATGGTGCCACCGTCCTATGAGTATTGGCTAAGAAATAAATTCAATCTCTACTTAAATCTTGAGTATTAACATGGTACTCGTGATCCCTATTAACTTAAATGTCTTGCAATGCATGATAATGAAATGCATTAGGCTTATATAGCCTAAGTGAGGTAGTAATGTCAAGATAATAAGCAATAATGGATAGGGCTATAAAGAAACCAAGCAGTTTAAGAATGTCATTGTACAAGAGCTTTCTTGTGAGTTAAGTTAGCTTAAACTTTTCTTGTTTATTAGAAGTTCTTGAAGGATTCTGATCTTTGAGGTATTATTCGAATCTTAATCTTGTATCCATCAATTGATCTCCAAAAGATGTCCTTTATGCTCCCCAAGAGCTACCAACTTTATGCTCCCCAAGAGCTATCAACTTTATGCTCACCAAGAGCTTATTCACTTTCATGCTCACCAAGAGCTTTACCAAATTCTTTGGAATTCTTATTTGATTTCTTATTAGGTTCATGCCTTTACTTGTTTGCCTTGGATCATATGTTTGCTCGCGAATAGCATTGGTCTGATTTGACTATATAGGTCCAGGCGATTCTTAGTACAAAGCACATAGCAATAACTAATATCGAAAACATATCACATATAAATGGGGCGTCCCCCGAGCCAAGACTCATGGACCGTAGTCCCAGGCAGACCAAGTATTAAACCCAAGTGTCCAAGGACTTCCATTAACAGAGCAACTTAGATATCTTATCTTTCTTTTGATATTGGAGAAGTATCTTATTGTACAAGTAGTCTTACTTGTTACTTCCTTTCAATAGCTTATTGCATAAGTTAAGCTTTCTTGCTTCTTAAGTCTTTAATATTCAAGGTACTTATAACATTAGCTTTCAATCTTTTTAAGAATTTTATTGTTTTATTGGTCAGTAAGCAATTCAAGCTTTATCACAACGTATTCAAGATCACCATCACAAGTACATTATAGCAAGGCATACAATACTCATGTAATATATACATAACTAGATGCTTATCAATGATGCCATGCTATGCATGCTTCACATGTCTTGCTCTAAAGGATCCATACGCATATGCTTAAATCAGAGCACAACATATCAATAAACAATATTCGGAATAACACCATGTCACCCGAGACAAACACAACTACACTCACCTCTTATCCCGAAGTTACGAGATACTTCAATCCACGATTTCTCCTAGCTTTCAACTAACTCCTTCTTCTATCCCTCCTTATTAGAACAAATACCTTATGCAAAATAGCTGTTCATTATAATCAATCCATTTATGTGTACGTATACTAAAAACAGTTCACTAATCCTTAAACATGCACAGCAACCCTAATTTTACACATATATTCTTACATAATCATTAAACAGTCCTCACACCTTTATTTATGATCACAACAGCACCTAATTTAATTAAAACAGTCTTCCTTGTTTCATCTTATGAAATCTGCCCTTCTACATTCATAATTCTGCTCTTGAGTTTTTAAATCTGTACATACTATTTCCATAAGTTCGAAACATCCTTATGCAACATTTTTATGCATAGTATCAGCCCTTATCATTTTCATGTATGCAGAATAACTCTTAAACACCCAAAAACAACCCTTTAACATTTAAATTATAACAAAGCATCCTCAAAGATTTATTTATTCATCCATACATTCTTAAAATGACCTTTCATACATGTATATACTCCTATGATTTCACTAAACAGTTTCTACGCATTTGTCCATGATCATAGTTCTCAAACTACATGTGTATTCCACTAAACAGGGCAGCCTTAACACCTTCATATTTATTCAATTCTGTCAGCTAAACACGTATATATAAATACTTATCAACAACAATCCACATATATGCACAATTCAATCAAACAAAGCAGCTTACACAAAATTATTTCTATTCACTCAATTCTGTCCACTAATCGCATATAGGTATGTATCAAATTTAAGACAATCCATATGCTTTAATTTACCATATTAATCATATTCCATTCTTAAGATTCATACAATATCAAGTTGTAATCGCTTTTAAACTAGGCAATTATTTCTAGAATTTCGGCAGCATGCACTACCTTCAAAGATTTGCTTCTACATAACAGAATACTCATTGAATTTTAACTTTCTTTACACCGTTAAAAACTAGATTCGAATACGGTTCTAACGGTATAGCCACATAATTTAATAAAATCCACAAAAAATATGAAAATTCTTAAAAGTCCCGAAACAGAGACTGCCCAGAGCATAATCTGCTTCCGGTTTTTCTGTCCTACATTAGTTCAAAAATTCATATCTTTTAATCTAAAATCGAAATTAATCACCGTTTGTTGTATACGAAACTAGATTCACACACTATTCTGTACATATATGTTTCATGTTCTAATTTAACCTATAGAAATTCTTACACTTTTTTGAACTCACTGCCACATTTAACAAAACTGCATTTATGCACAAACTGCACTCTAAAACTGCATATTTAACAAGACTGCATTTTCATGAAAATTTACATTTCATCCCCAAATTTTATAAATCTGCCTTTCTAGCTATTTTAATGAATTCACTTTCCTTTAACAACTCCTTAAACATAAGTATGTCTATAATTTCATAGTGAAGCGGTCCATTATAACTCAATCATACAATTTTGTCTTGATTTATGAGTTCTTACAACCATGTTTGAAAAGAATTCCTAAGTCTCATTCGAACTCAATTATAAAATGTACATTAATCCTTACAATCTGGAATTCTCATTCACCACTCAAACAACATAAATATGTTATCAAAACATCTAGTTTAATTGATAAGTATGCTCATCCATGTTCTACCTTAACCGCCTAATCTAGATTCAAAGGAATTACACTTAATTCTTTTCTTCAAAACACTAGTATGGTCCATTTCCTCTACATGCATTACAAAATTTATCGAGGTTCATAAAGAAAAGCATAAGCTCTATTTAAAATCAAGCTCTAAAGCAAGAAGAGGATCATGGTTGTTTACCCTTTTCTTCAAAGAATTCGAACAACACCTTCTCCAATTTGCTATCTACCAATTCATCCTCAAATCCTTCAATGGTCGAAGCTCATCTCTTCTCTCCCTCTTCTTCTTCGGTCATGAAAGGAAGAATAAAAGAGATGGCTTGAAATTATCCCCCCTAGGTGACCACACTCATTTCACATGGCTTGTTTTAATGATGCCACGTGTTCATGCCCTTCTTCTAAAATTAATTTATCATGCAAATTAAAGATTTCCTAAACAATTCAGTTTGGCCCTTAAAGAAATGCCACTCAAATTTTCTTTAATTCTAATTTAATCCCAAGGCTTTAATTGCCCATTCTAAGAATCTTAATTTAGTTTGGAAAAACATTCAAAATAATTACATACTTCTAAGCCCTAGTTTGGGGTATTACATATAAGTTCGGTACTAGTACAATTAAATTCCAACTAAGAATGTGAGAACAATTGGTAACATTTTAAGTTTTTTATGAAAAGAGTTTCGAACCAAGTACACATTGTTTGGATACTTCCAACTGAAAATGATAGCTTATTGGTGGGTAATATTGTCAAGGACAAAGAAATTTTCATATGAACACGTCTCACCACGTCGTCCACGGATGGTCCCGAGTAAAATTAATATCCCATTTATTTTGATCATTTTTAGTACTTTTGGATTTACTTTATTATTTACTTTACTTTATTGGATAAATAGACACAAGTATTAAAAATAAAAACCTAAACATATTAAACATTTAGTTTTTTACCATTCAAAAAAATACTAAAAGGGAATAAGGGTTTATAAATATAAAACATTTTAAAAATAATTTAATATATTTATGATATTGTAGATATAAAGTTTTTGTAAATTTTAGATAGGAAGCTTGACGTTTTTATTGTTGTTGACTTTTTTGTGTAATGATTCATCAAAAAAAGATGATTAAACAAAAATAGTTATATACATTTTTATGTTAATATATTTAATTTACAAATTAATAATTTAAGTTGGTAAAAAAATAAATCATAATATTGTGAATAAAATAAAGAATGACAAACCTAAGAACAAGGAACAAGAACAAAAAGAACAAAGTGATGAGAGAAAGAGGGAAATTTATATTTATTCTCAATATAGACTTGTATACAATGCCTTCATGAAATCGTCTATTTATAGGCATAAGAAGTACATAATACATTATACTCTAAGTAATAAAGATAATATTCATAATGATAAAGTAAATCATATCTCCTTGATAAAGTTCTTATCATGATAGACATCTATATACATATATATTCGTAACAAATACAGAGAAGTTGGTAATTTTTTCTTCCAATTAATATTATATTCCTCCAACCAAAGAATGCAATCTTATGTTCCTACCAAATAAACCAAATAAGAGTTGCTACATTTATGGTCATAGCATGCCAACTATTGCACATAAAGTTCTCCAACAGCCATAAAAATGACTTTAAGGACAACCTTTTCAAATACCATTGTTTGTCGACATGAGAAACCTAAAAACAACACTCCTCCCAGATCTATAGAATGAAGTCTGTGCATAGTAGTCATCGCCACTAGTACACATAATATAGTGATTTAGAGAAGAAAACTACGAAGGAAATAATATAAACCACTCGCCTCGCCTAATAAGGGTATGAAACTTGGGACCCTGGGTACGCCTATTTATAATAGAAAAAAGATGTTTGACGTGTATAATACTATTTGTATTAGAAAAATGATTTGCAAAAATATGATATTAAACCGAAAATCTTAAATGTACGCATTTATTTTTGGGTTAGTAGAGTGGCTTTCGGAAGTTTCATAGAGTTTCAGAACTTCTATTTCATACTTATCAGAAAACTCTTGTACACAATGCAACAAATTGAAAAAACTTAACAGCTGATAACGTATCAGAATGAGTTACAAAGATTTGATATTGACAGAGCAAAAATGCATATATATTGGGAACATGTGCCTTTTGAAATGTGAGTAAAGGAGTTAAGAATAGCAGTTTTTGAGCTCTTTAATAGATGATTGGTACTAGTAGAATTAAATTATAACTGAAAATATGAAAAGAAGTGATACATTGTAGGATGGGAGCTCTTTAATAATGTAACATCAGCTTGATACTGTTTACAAAGTTTCGATACTAACACTAAAAAGACGTGTCTTTTGAAATTTGAAATCCTCTCAACCCGGCAAAGTCAAAAATGCAAGTAAAGGAGATCTTGGTCACGGTTTCAGAACAACTAAGTCCTTATTTGGTACTGATGTTATTTAAGACCAACTAAAAAGGTAAGAATATCTAGTAACATTTTCGGTTTTATACTTTGAGACGAAACAATAGCTTATTGGTTGGTAATCGTTTTAACCGCTAGGGTTGACATATGAACAACCACATTTTAGATATAAATCGTTTATGATATTGTGCATAAAATAAAGAATGAGAAAAATAAGAACAAAGAACAAGAAAAGAAGAACACAATGTTGAGAGAAAGAGGGAGATTTATATTTATTTTGCAATATAGAAGTACATAATACATTAAACACTAATTAATGAAGACAATATTCATAATGATAAAGTAAATGAAATCTACTTGATAAAGTTCATATCATGATAGACATCCATATAGATAAATATTCATAAAACATATGGAGAAGTTGGTATTTTTTCCTCCAATAAGTCTTATATTCCTCCAACCAAACACTGCAATCTTATGTTCCTACCAAATAAACCAAATAAGAGCTACGACATTTATGATCGTAGTATGCAAACTATGGCACTTTTATAAAATTTACGGTACCGTTTAATTTGTTGTACTAATACGGGTCTCGCTACATGCAAAGGAAAATTTAAACAGAAATAATTAAGAATATATGTTTATGTTAACATGATAAACGACCAAAGTGCAACACACATCAACAGCTCCAAGAATGCACTTTGCATTGGCCGTCTTTCCAAGTAGAACAAACATGAGCAAACAATAGAATTTTGGGTAATCTCTTTTGAAATGCTTTGAAAAGACTCTTTCTTCTGTTGTTAATCACCAAAATAGTGACTAATCAAAACCTTTCAAATACCATTGTTTGTCGACACGAGAAACCTAAAAATAATACTCCTCCTGAATCTATAAAATGAAGTCTTTGCACTGTAGTTATCGCCACCAGTACTCCTGATATAATGTTGTAGAGAAGAAAACTACAAAGGGAAATAATATAAACCACTCGCATCGCCTAATGAGGGTATGAAACTTGGGACCCTAGGTACGCCTATTTATAAAAAAATTGCTCAATGCTTATAATACTATAATATTTAGAAAAATAATTTTCAAACAATGGTATTTAACCAACAATCTCAAATGTACACATTTAATTTATGGGTTGGTAGAGTGGGTCTCAAAACTTCCTTTTCATACTTATCTGAAAAATGGTCTGCCCAATGCAACAATTGGGAAGACTCATCTGGTACTGACATATCAGAACGGGTTACAGAGATTATAGACTGAAAGAGAAAAGACGCATATATATTGGGAACGTACGCCTTTTAACATTTGAGTACAGGAGTTCAGAACATTAGTTTTGGAGCTTTGTAATATATGTTCGGTACTAGTAGAATTGAATTCCAACTCAAAATATGAAAACAAGTGCTACATTGTAGGTTGGGAGCTATTTAATAACGTAACATCAGTTTGGTACAGTTTATAGAGTAGCAGCACTGACACTAAAAAGACACGTCTTTTCAAATTTGAAATCCTTCCACCTCGAAAAAGTCATAAATGTAAGCAAAGGAGTTCTTGCTATCAGTTTCAGAACTACTAATTCAAGATTCGGTACTAATACTATTCAAGACCAACTGAAAATGTAAGAATAACTAGTAACATTATATGTTGTATAGTTCTAGAAGAAACAACAACTTATTGGTTGGTAATCTTTTCAAGTACTACGGTTTAAATATGAACATCCACATTTTCCCTATAAATACCGCCACTTTGTGTTTTTCATCTTCTACCCCATATTAAAATGAAATCTCACATAAACTTGTTTGTGTGGGTGCTTTTTGTTATTCAAAGGCAGATGCGTAATGATGCCTGGTAAGTTCCTGAAGTAGCCCCTTATCTTTTTTCTGGTAAACATCCCTATGATAGGTTACGTTGTTTTTTTATTGTATGGTTACCTTTTCATAAAGGTTGTAATTATCATTATTTTAATATAGTAATGGTAGAAGTTGATGGATTAACATATCGTTATCAACTTTGAATGGTTGCACCTGCTATCAGGCCTTATGAAGGCCATGAATTTGACGTTTGGCATTGATTACATTGTCCATCTCATTGATAAATAAACCTTGATTGAGTCCACCCTCTAGTTACGAACCTTATTGAAATGTTGAATTCTAAAATTTAGCTACGTGTACCGATACAGTAGGTCATGTATCGGTACGGCTCAACAGTATTTAACTAACTTACCGAATTTGACTAGTTGTATTGATATGATCATGCACGTATCATTGCCTGTGTTTGTTAAAGATATTTTAGTGACCAAATTGTGAAAATTGGAAGTTGGGGGACAAAAGTAGGAAATTATGAAAGTTGAAGGGTTAATCTTGTGATTAACCCCTTTTTGGGCTTAATCACCCCTACATGGAATGTTTAAACGCAATTCCTTCACTTGAAGGAAAGCCAATTAGCCTATTACTAAACAAAAAAAAAGAAAAAGTTGGGAACCTTACCCTATTGTAGTAGAAGGAAAGCTGTCACCATCTTCATCTTTTTCCTTGAAGCACACACCTCCATTGGTGTTTGTTAAAAGCTTGAGTTTCCTTCGATCCATTGATATCGAATCATAGCTATCTATCAGGTAAGCCTAAGACCCCAAGCAATTAGATGATTCCATGGATATATAGTGTTTAACCTTGAGTTAAAGTATTGGATACCTATGCTAACTTAGGTATTTTAAGTCCTAATCCATGGATATTTCATAGTTATTGTCTATATCGAATTGGGATATCAATTTTGATATCGTTGCGTTGATTTTGATATCATATGGTTAATCCTAATAATTTCCTATTGATTTTCCTAGCTCAAAATTTGGGGAAGGCTAAACCATCATCTCCAACACAAGCTAGGAATAAAGGAATTGCAATTCGAGAGCCATAGGATATTTGGAATTGAGGTGAGTGTAGTCAGAGTCTCGGGATTAGGCTAGGTGCCTTTCCCGATTCCATTGTCATTTTAGATAATTTTTCTAACCTCATTGTTAAGGAATATTGCATCAAACCACTTTATGGATATCGTTGGTAAGTAAAGGTAAGTCACTGTATTAAATATCGGACATCAATATTGTAATTGTCATTGCTATCAATCATTGTCATTGATTTCACCATCAATATAGTCATTGAATTATTGAAGCATTGAACATTGGACATAGAGCATAGTCATTGTTATTATTATTGCCATTGCCATTGTCATTGAACATTGATATCGATATAGTTATTGTCATTGTAACATTGAAATGAAGCATCAATCATTGTCATTTTCATTGAGATCATTGAACATTTCCATTGTCAATGATATTGCTACTAAACTTCAGCACCGGAACAATGTTCATTGATAAGAACATTGGATGTTGACATTGTTATTGTCTTCATTATTGTTATTGTTACCGAACCTTGGATTTGAAAGGACATTGGATACAATTGGTATGCCATAGAATTCATGAGCTCATTAGTACAGGTGGACTACAGTCCTTGGCTATGGCCTTTGTTGTGGTGAGGTAGAGGTATGCTTGTGTTATTGGTCAATTGGCGAGGCGGAGGAACTAGACCATTCATTGATCTGGTGAGGCGTAGGGAATTCGCGTATCCACTATCTTGAATCGATTCCAAGGATTAATAATGAACTACGAATTAAATGATATTGAACATGAACTATAGTATTGATGTTTTTGAGCATGAGTTGTTATGCATTCTATTGTTAATTGCATTGTTTATGGCTACCTCACGAGGCAAAGCATGCCTAATGCATTCATCTCATGCATTTAGGTTGATTGAGTTGTCAAACCGGTATCGGAGAAGTTAGAAGTCTAACAAGTCACTTGCATGTCAAAGTAAAGTATTTTGTCCCTATAAACTCCTAGAATGGTGGAAAAGTAGTTAAACTAGTTGTTTATGGTCTTTTGGGTATGAGTGTATTGTGTATGTTGTGTAAAGGTCTTAGAGGCCTTAAATGGCATTTTAGGTTGTTTAAAAATGACTTAATGTGCATATATGGCCTAAAAAGGTGAAAACAAAGCAAACGGATACGGATGAATGTGAAATTTTACATGCTAGTAGATTATAGTGTTTTAAACTTGTTGGTAAAGTTTCGTTGCGATTGAACATCATTTAATAGGTTAATTTGAATAAAAACTAGATAAAATTTGTCATTACAGTGCAGGGCGTATCAATACTTCTTAGTGCGTATCGATACGAGCATGCTTATTTGGACTTAGTAAATAGGGTGTACCGATACTGCAAAGTGTGTATTGATACAGGTTTTGGTCACTGGAATCTGGAAAAATTAAATGTATCGCTACAGTCTTAGAGTGTATCGATACGAGTCAACGGGGTCGATTCGTACCGATACGGCCTCCAACAGTATCAATACGAGTCCGTATCTTTTGAATATAAAATTCTTAAATTAGGCATGGCATACCGATATTTCCTTCTGAGTATCGGTACGGTGACAGGTAATTTAGTCATAAGTGTTACGAAACAGTTACGTAATATTGCATTTTGGTCACTAAATGTTACAGACCTCAATTGAAAGGGGAATCGAACTCTGATTAACATGAAAATTTATACAATAGTTTTTTATAGGCTAAATTTCATTATAGTAAAGTTAATTTTGAAAAAGGACCTCTAGAACACTAAACTTACAATTTAGCCCCTAAAACTTGTAAATGTTTATGAATTGGTTTTAAATGATTAAGTATTGTTTCTTGTTGGATAATTGGGCTCATGTTACTTCTTATTAATATTTGAAAATAATTTTTTCATTTAAATATCAATTATTGTTGAAATTCATCACACCGATTCACCGTATCGAACATCGGTAGCACGCTTCGACCCGGTTCTCGACCAGGCCAAGAAGGGGGTGTTACACTAATGGATAATGATATTTTGTTTATTAGATTGATGTTACATTTGATGGGGATTTATTCCACCCAAACATTAATGAGTCTGGCACCATTAGTCTGGTCATCCTGCATGAAAGTTAGAGCCCTTGTATCAGAGTTATGTACATTGTTGAGGCTATATTGGGTTTGTTGTGTGCTCCAAACATAGACATTCCTCACCCTGATTGTGAGGGTGTTGCTCTGATTTACAAGAAGAATCCCCAGCGCTTTGCAAAGTATGCGAGGAAGATTATTGGTTGAAATGTTTATGTATTGACCATATCTTCTTACGTTTAATTTTTAATATATGGATGCGTCTGTTAAATTTCTGATACTATAAAATTTTATTTGTAGCCACAATATTACAATATTTAAATAATGGACGTCTATTTTGAAACTTGTCCAGCAAATCTTAAACTGAAATCATTAGTATAACATGTACTAGTTTCAGTTTCATGTGATAAGGTCGAATCTGTATATGCAAACATTCGATACTCGTCGTGGGTTTCACGTGCTTGGAAGGACCCATGATATAATAATTCCTCGTTGACCAGGCAGTTTTCAAATTAATAATATAATTAATTTGTAAATATGAAAATTATATATAAAGATTTTGTTTACTTTGTTATATGTTGTGATCTTAAATTTGGAAATATTATTATAATTATAAAATAATTTAAAGTAAGTTTAAGGAAAGAAATAATTTTCATAAATTTGTTGTTCTTATGAAGGAATATTAATTACAAAAAAGAAATTCTATTTTTGCAAAATTTAAGGTATAAGGAAATCTGACGTGAAAAAAACTACAAATTCCCTTAAGTAACACTACTTTATTTACTTTTTAAACTAAGCAATAAAAATAAAAAAGGAATTGCTATATCTAAACCCTCATGGTTTTCCTAAAAGGGTTTATGGTTTATGATGTAGGTGCTTCCAGGGTTTAGGTTTTGAAAAATCTTCCAAACTCGGGCTAGCATTAGCCGCCTCCCGATGTAGTTCCAAACAAAAACAACTATATTTGAAAAATCTGGAGACCAAGGTTTTTCAAATACTTTGTTTGTTGAGTTGATGGTTTATGAGATTAAATTTAACGGCTTTAAGGTTTTTTGTTTGTTTATGATTTAGGTATTACTTTTCTTGGTTTAGGGTTTATGGTGTTGTCTACGATTATTACTTTATGAGATGAATTTTCATTTCCTTGGGGTTTAAAGTTTATGATTTAGGGTTTACAATAATCGTATTAGGGTTTATGTTTATGGTGCAGTTTATAGTTAGTGGCTTATGAGATTATTTTGTATGGTTTAAGGTTTAGTGTTTTGCTTAGTGTATGAGATTAATTTCAAGCATTATATAGTCCATATTCTACAATAGAAAAAAGATTTTCTAGTTAGACCACAAATTCATGGTAGGGTTTATTACTTGTAGAGTTCCTAAATGTATACATGTTTTGGTACTCTTTAAAATGTTTTCAGAACAATGTGTATGATAAGTAAACTGAAAATCTGTAAAGTCTAGTTGCAATTTTTGGTTGGTAGTCTGGGTAGCGGATTTTTATTACCGTTTTGGAACTACTTATTAAGACTTATCTGGAAACTGTTATGCTCAATGCAACAATTGAAAAGACATAAATGTTGCCAACGTATCTGAACGAGTTATAGAGATTTGAAACTGATATTGAAACAACACTAAAATGCTTCTTTTGGAATTAGAAAATCTAGTGAAACAACCCATTAATTACATTTAATATTACAACAGAAAAGACAGTTCAGAGTAGGAAACACAAATTTTAACTAGTTTCGGACCTATGAATATTGGTTTCGATATGTATAAAGAAAAACATTAACTGAAATTGTTAGTAAAACATGTAATATTTTAGATATGACATGAAAAGTTTGACACTGTAAATACAAACGTTAAATACCCGTCGTATTATTATACTCTATTTAAAAGGAAAGTATTCCTTCAACAGGTGTTTTACTTGTTCATTCTCACAAATATTAACACTCTTAACAAATTATTTACTTCCTATGATTTCATTTTTACCCTAATAATATATATTTTTTGCTCAGAAAATAATGTTTGATTCTATTAAAGGGAATCATACAATGCCATTACAATCCATGGCCTCATTAAAACCCCCCCTAAACCTATATGGGGGAAAATACTACCATGGAAAGTGATCCAACGATACAACACCCAAGTCACTCCATCAATGAAAACCATGAGAAGCGATCAACACCACTCTTAGCAAGTAAATCCGTGAATCCATTAGCTTCCCTAAATACATTATTAAAAACAACACATTTTTTAGCATCACACATATAATCAATTTGGTGAAACAACCTCCAAAAACGCCAATGCCAATAATCTGATCTCATAACCCACAAAACAACAACCACAGAGTCTGATTCAACAATCACACTCTTCCATCTCAAATGCTCCAACATTAAGAGAGCATGATAAATTGCCTGCAATTCCACCTCATTGGAATCAATAATCCCAAGCGGACCTAAAAATAAAGCTAAAATTCGTCCATACGAATCACGCAATACAACCCCCACAACCTGCCAAACATGGTTTACCACGAGTAGCCTCGTCTACATTGAATTTCACAATCCCCGGCAATGATGGCACCCAACCAGCCCCTATCCATGGACCCAATGGAGTAAAATGTGTAGCACAGAAAAATGGATCATTTCACCACGCACCTTCCATCAAATTATCCGATGGCACCAACAACTTTGCCCAATAGAACGAACGAAGTTTAATTGAAAACAGGATATCATTTGCCGACAAATGAACATCATCAAACATTAGTTTATTCCGGGCAAGCCAGAACGACCAAAACACCGCCGCACACCTAATAATCCATCACCCACAAACCAAACTCCCGAAAGAAAAATACAGCAACTGCTGAAGCATATCAAAAACTGAGGCTGGTCGCACAACCTCTACTCCCCACCATGAGAAAAAAAGAAGACCATATAGGCCATACAAAAGAGCAATGAAGCAGAATATGATCAATGGCATCATCTCCTATACCACACCATTTGCAACAGACCAAAGTTTCTTCAATTGACAACCCACGATCACGAAGCATTTGTATTGTTGGTAATATTCCCAAAATAATGAACCACAAGAAGCATTTTATATTCGGTGGAATAATCACATTCCAGATAGCACTCACATCCAGTACCTCACACATGCCAAAAGATGACATTAAAAAATAAAGCGATTTTACACTGAAATTACCCGACACCTCATGTCTCCAAACTAGCCGATCTTTAACCTTTGGAAACACCTGAAAATAGGAAACAGATGCCCTTAAATACCGCAACTGATTGACTTTGAAAGATCACAAACCACGACAAAAAGCACCGTCCCAACAACACTGATCTGAGCTGATCGTCCCCACAAAATCCTTAACTAACGCAAGCTTGTTTACTACCAACCAGAAAAGCCTAGGGAAAACCAAATTCAATGGCTCTTCTAGACACCAAATGTCATACCAAAAAATTATACTTTCCCCGTCGCCAACAATCCATACAAATTGAGACACAATCAAGAAATGTCTCACATAATCTTCATCTTGAACTTCAAGGATTTGGCGCCACATGACCGACATATTTCGCTTCCCCACTAGATTCATTCTCCATCGCAACACATGGGCACCATATTTGGATACTATTAATGATTTCCAAAATGAAACATCCGAAGAAGCATAATGCCAACACCATTTAGCAAGCACGACCAAATTACTAAACCTTAAATCAACTACCCCCAATCCACCAAATTTCCTTGGTCGACAAACAATGGACCAATTAACCCTACTCATTTTGTGCCTCTCCTCTTTACCACCCCATAGGAAATTCTGCCTTATACGATCAATTTTCAAGATAACTTTCTTGGGTATAAGAAACATACCCATGTAATACAATGACAGTGATGAAAGAACAAAATTTACCAAAATTAATCGGCTAACGAAGGTTAATGAATCGTATTTCCAACCGGCTAAACGAGTACGAAAATGTTGGATTAAGGGATCCCAAATCTCCATACCTCTCGGATACACACCCAACAATAAACCCAAATATTTAATCGGCAATTGACCACGAGCGCAACCCAAAATGTTTGCAAAATTAGCTACCACCGAATCCTTAATACCAATGCCATAGATATAAGATTTTTCATAATTAGTTTCCAGTCCTGAAGCGTATTCAAAACATGTTAATACCCTCTTTAAATTGTGCGCAAAAGCCTCCACGCCTTGCAAAAAAATAATGGTGTCATTGGCAAATTATAGATGCGAAATATGAAAATCCCTTACAACTCGAACACCCCGTATCAGTCCCAATGACTCGGCATTTTGTAGAAATTGATGAAGCATCTCCGCCACAATCACAAACAATAAGGGCGATAATGGATCACCTTGTCGTAAACCTCTTTTCATTGCAAATTCTCGTGTTGGGATACCATTTACAAGAATCGACAACTTTGCCGTGCTGATAGATTCAAAATCCATTTGCGCCACTTCTGACCAAACCCCATTCGGGTCATAACCTGATCCAAACAGTCTCATTTAATGCAATCATAAGCTTTCGCGAAATCTAACTTCAAAATTACACCGCCTTCACTAAAATGTTTCTTGTACATCGAGTGGATAATTTCATTTGCTAATAAAATGCCATCTAATATTTGATGCCCACTAATAAACGCGGATTGAACATCACTGATCGGCCCCGATATTAATTTTTGCAAACGTTTAGCAAGGCACTTCGAAAAATCTTGTATAACGAATTTATTAAACAAATAGGGCAAAAGTCACCAATTACCTTCGGACAATCTTTCTTTGGTAGAAGAAACATAAATATGGAATTCACACCATTCGGAAGGCGGCAAGACTCAAAAAACTCGTTCATAAATTGCATCACACCAGCTTTTAAAAAACTCCCATCCCTTTTTATAGAACGCGAACGAATATCCATCCGACCCCGGTGCTTTCGCACCATCACAATCCCAAATCGCTGCTTTTACCTCTTCTTCTATGAAGACGACTTCCAGTCCCTCCTTACTCGATACAGGTAAAACTGAAAATGCAACATCCGCATCCAAAGACCCCGCTGCTATTCTCGATTCAAAGTGCTTTCTGAATTCCATAAAGAAAAAGAATTTCATTCGGTCCGATTGCGTCTCCCATTTCCCGTTAATTTGCAAACCACTAATTGAATTTCGCATAGCCCAGATTTGTGCTGATTTGTGAAAGAAGTTTGTATTCCTATCACCCGCAACCAACCGCGTAGCTCTTGATTTCTGACACCAAATGGATTCTCGCTGTCGAGAGAGCTGCCAAACTTTTATTTGTAAATAACGCTTCAACTGAATTTCATCCTCAGACCATCTAAATAATCCAACGTGCGCACAGCCTCTGCAAACATTTCATCTACATGCCCAAAGCTCGATCGATTCCAGCCCTTCAAAAAAATCTCAGACCCTTCAATTTTGCTGGTAAAGATAAATGGGAACCAGCTTCACACAACCGAACCCATTCTTGTCGCATCAACTGTAAATTCTCCTTTTGGTCGAGCCATACATTCATGAAACGAAAAGGTTTTGGTCTGCCATCGGAATCATCACTAAAAAGACATATTGGGGAATGATTGGACACACCACTCCTCTACAAATTAACCATGCCAACTTCTGAAAATGCTCAAACCAACCCTCTGTGGCAAAAAACAGTTCAAGCCTACTACACCTATTACCGGGTCCGAACTAAGTGTAACGTTTTCCTTGCATTGGAATGTCAATTAACGCTTTGCTTTCAATGAAATCACAAAGAGCAGCCATACCTCGCGTTGAAACATTGCAACGACTTTCCTCAGGCTTCACAACCATGTTGAAATCCCCCCTCCCCAAACACCACACAATATTCTTAGACAAAATAACACGCAAAGAATCCCAAAAAGAAGCTTGATCCAACACTCCACAAGGCGCGTATAAACAAATAACGCCACAGTCCCACACATCTAAAAGCCATCTTCCTTCAATATACACAATATTATGATTCCTGATTTTTGATATCGCTTGGAATCGAGACGAATCCCAGATTGCCAAAACACCACGAGCCCTGCCCAAAGAAGGAGCAAACCCGTAATCAAAATTATCCGTATACCAAATTTTACTTACAATCCCATCATCGAACACTTCCATCTTCGTTTCCTGCAAAAGGACCATCTCACATCTCTGTTGCCGTAATAGACCCCTCCAATACCGCGTACATTCCACGACAACAGACGCAAGAAATCAGAATCGGACAGAGATCCGTTCGTAATCAACGGTGAATTTGAAATTTGTTTTTTAGGCCTCCCACGTCCCCTCTTTGGTAAAATTTGTTCGCCGTTTTCACGTTCCCCTGTAGCCAGAGTGCTCGAAAATATTTTAGAAATTTGTCTTACTTTTCTGAGTTCACCGTTGTATTCTATTGTCTCAGCCTTATGAATTTCAATTCGCGGCACATTCGGTGACAACGGGCTTGAATTTTTTACGAACAAATCAACACATCCCATATCGGTTCTGTACAAACACTCATAACTTAGCACATCTTTTCTCAGTTGTTCTTCTCCAATTCTCTCCACCATGCCACTAATCTCATCGGCAACCCCACCATTTCCAGTCGATATATCCGCAAGCACCCTCTAATCTTCTCTTTTATTGTCCCTCCAAATCCGATCCACAAACTGTGTATCCACTGTGTGTGAAACGGAATTCGGCACCACTGTCTTTTCTTTCAAAACTATTACCTCAGCCTTGATCAAGATTTTGAAAAAGCTGGTAATTGTCACTATTTTCCTCATTTGAGTTTGACAGCATTTCACATGTGCAATCACATTTAGGCCCTATAGCCTCTTCGATCTCAGTAACCCGAATTAAAAACCTATTGTCACCTAATTCAATTCAAAAATTTCATCAACGTGGGTGTTCCAATCAGTTTCTATTTGGAATCGACACCTTTCGAAAGATGATGGGGACAAAGTTTCAATATCGATCCTTACTAGTTCCCCCCATAAGGATGCAATATTCCGAAACGTGTCTTCAGACCAACCATGGATTGGCATACCACTAACTGACAACCATAGCCGTCGATTCGAAAGCGTTGATGAAGGTGACCACTCTATAATATTCTCAAGCCATTTGTCTAATCGACCATTCTCCATTACAGCCCTTCTTGTATCCGGATCATCAAACATCAATAATACCAACGATCCAGCCACTCTCATAATTGTAAAACCAGTGAGTTTAGCGTTTTTGAATTCTGTTGCTAGATCGGCAATTTGACCTAGCTCACGGAAAAAACTCAACAAACAATTTTGAAGAATCTCCCATTTGTCAGGATCAACCACCCCATCGACCTGTTTGCGCTCCAATTGCTTCGGTCTATCATTCTTTCGCATAGTTTGATTTTCCCCGATCGTCTGTTGTTTGACAATTGGATTACTTTTTGTGAGATGGATTGGGATCTCGATCATTCTAGACAGACTTTGTTTGAAAATTGCTCGAACGTTTCCGCCTCCAATAGGAATCCCTTCGATCATGATATGCCATCGACACTCGCACTCTAGATCCATAAAGTCGAAAACCATTGAAACGTTCGATCACCCGATCCGCATCAGCCTTCGATCCCATCCGAACAAAACCAAATCTGGACCATCCCTTGCCCTCTTTTTTGGAACGAATACATCCACCACCACACCGTGTCTGCCGAAAACTTGCCATAGCCCTTTCCAATGAAGTTGTTCGGATAGATTGGAAACGAATAACGCCCAAACTTTTTGATCGTGATCTGGAAATCTCGCCGTTCTCACCATTGAAGGATATCCTCGTCAAGTACTTACCCCCTAATAATATAATATATAGTTTAATGTTGTAATGGTCCTTACTCTATTATACTTAAACGCGAACAAGTCATATGTTAGGTGATGATATTTTTTAAGGGGTTATAAGATTATAGCCTATAAAGTTTATGCCAGTCGTCATGTTTAGGAGATTAGGGATTAAATTGAAGCACATGTATTTTTCATTTATATAATTACGTCTAATAAAGTAAAGTTAGTGTAATTTTTGTTTATTTTAGTCTATAAAATTATAATTTTATCCAAATTTGACCCATATTTATTTTTAACTTTTGTAATTTTGTCCGAACCCCATAACTTTTGTACTTGACTTCAAACAATATTAATTATAAGTCCATATAAGAATTCTATATCTACAGCTCCAATTTCAATTAGAACCTAAATTGGGACTCGATTGAATTAAATAAAAACCTAAAAGTTCCTTCCATGCCATGACCCAACTTAAAGCTCAACCGAACCTGAATTAACTCGTTAATTACTTGATTCATACCCGAACCATTTTGGCCTAAACATAAAGTGGAACATGCATATTATGAATACATGTTACATTGTAGGTTTAAAGCTGTATAATATCTTTTTATATGATTAATTACATAATTCACGAACATAAAATGAACGTGAAAAGTTCAAGGTTCAATTTGGACGATCATATACAAGTAAAGGAAAACGTAAATTGAAATCATTATGAAAACATGTACATTTTAGGTTTGAAATGGTAAGTTCGAAACTGTGTGAAAACTTTCAAAACTATATATGCAAACGTTTGCTACTCGTCGTGGGTTTCATGTGCTTGGAAGGACCCATGATATAATTCCTCGTTCACCAGGGAGTTTGCAGTTTAATATAAAGAATGACAAATAAATCTGAAAATTATATATACAGATATTGTTTACTTAGTTAAATGTTGTGTTTTTAAATTTGGAAATATGATTATTAAATAAAATACTTTTTATAAAATATATTAAGTTTAATTGGGTTCCCTCAATTACGGACAAAAATATTTTTCCTAAACTCAGTTGTTCTTATCATAAGAGTATTAAATACGCATAATAAATTTTATTTTGACAACATTTAAGGTAAACAAAAAGCACACATGAAAAACTTTTCAAATTCAAAATAAAAGGTTTTGCTATATATCTGAACCCTCACGGTTTTGTCATATATGACTAACTTCAAGTTTTGTCACTAAATTCTTCTTACTAAATTACCAATTCAACCACATGAATACTTACCAGGTTCTTAATTAGTCAAGGGTCCACCTGTTTCAAAAAGGTAACCATAATTTGACTTAAGCAAAGAGATCACAATCTGTTCTAAATTCATTTGAACAGAACTTACTGGTTTTCATATTCAAACAATTGATATCGGGGATTAAGATTATCAATTTGGTATTTCCATAAGATAATACACTAAGGACCCTAAGCGTTTTACGTCAGATGTACCGATTAAACTTTACTTCATTCCTTAATCAAATTACCGTTTTCTTTTCATAATTAACATTGTTCGATCAGCCATTAAGGTTCTCAATTTAATACTTATCAAACATCGGTTCTAGCTAGGTTTAACTAAAAACCACTTAAGCAATCAAAATAAACAATAAATCGATAAGCAAGCAACCAAAGAAAATAATATAAAGGCCCATCACAAAACAGAATGCTCCTTCGAGCTACTTAGTAATAATACATATATTCAAAGATCTCAATAAATGTAAAATGCCTGTGCAGAAATAATGTGCCACCACCTAGGAATACTTATGAAGTTATGAACATACTTCCTGCAGCGCGACCTCTTCTAAACACGAAGAATAAACGAACGTGTTGTTATCCTGAAAGGTAATGAAAGTAAGGGTAAGCTAAAGCTTAGTGAGCTAATGTTAAATCCAACTTATTTTATAACCATAATTTTTAATTTTTAATCAAGTTTAATGAACCAATGGGTATTCTAAGCTTTAAGACAAAGAATAGTGGTAACGACTTTTATTCCACCGTAAGTCTTAACTAGCATTTTTACACACAATTTTACATAAGCATTACTTATCCCCCAATCCATATGATACTCAAATGTAACCTTTAATTCTTTCATCAACTCTTCTCAATTGTTTATTAATTGATCTCGTAAGACTTATTACTTTGCATCACATAGACATGTGATCATTCTAATCAGGTGATCAAGATTATCCATGAAATTTAATCACTTATCATCTATCTCTTAAATTCGAAACATATGACTTAATCATATTAACAAGTGAGCTTATTTAAGCATTATTTTATTCCATTTGAAAACCAGGAAATTATTTGTCAAATTAACCTTCATAACTTTATTGCTTGCAACGCAAGTAATTGTTAAGATTACTAATTTAGCTCCTACTTCCATATTTCCACTTAAAAGTACTTCCTATATGCAAGTACCAATTCCTTGTTACGCAAGGATTACAAATTTATAATCTTTGACTTATGACCCTTTACTTTACTTATTATCATATTACATCATCTCATAACCCTAATCATTTGTTATTTAATATACTATCATAGCATCTTAATATAGAAGTTAATAACAAAACATGCTATAAGTATAGCTAATTCGAAACATAAGTTTCTACCCTGTCTTAATTCAGTTTAAGACCTCTTGACACACAATTTGTCAAGTCTAACCCATATATTTGGATTACAAGATCCACGCTTTAATTATTACCAATCTAAACATGATAGTATTCTACTCCATTCTTCTATTTTAGTTATCAACACTTATAGTTTCTTGACTTCTCAGTAATAGTGGTAATTTCAATTACCAAGCAAGGCTTAACTATTAATAACTTGTTTTACAAATTATACCTCATGGTATAACTAGCTTAGGTATTAATACCAAGTATACTCATCCACCTCGAAGAGTACTATAATCACTCAAGTTACTATTGATTGCCATTCAAATTAATTTCATAAAATTGATTCATAGCATGTATATACTGTTTATTTAAACTTAATACTTTATAGACAAGATCCTAAACAAGACATGGATCTAAATCTATGAATTTATCAAAAACATTTAATTCACGTATACCAAACATATAAGTCATTGTGCTAATTTCTTAACACCCAAGAAAACTGAAACATATACAAGGTCTCTTATATTAGTCTATGTATTTACATGCTTTATGGAAACAAACTCATTCAATCTTATAGTGAGATATTCGATGTATCAACTATATTTTAATTACATTAGTCATTAAAGAACAAGTGTAACAAAACCTCAATCAAGCAAGTAAATAACTCATCTCAAAGTACTACTACCATTTGCAACTTTCATATGCATATCCACTAAGAATACTTGTACTTCTTTTGGTTTTATAGTGTTCCATAGGTATAACATCTTATCTCGGCTTTGGGTTTATATTAACATAATTTCTCATTGAATAGAATTACTTAGATACTCATGCATAACATGTCATTCAAGTAATATCTACCAAGTATTTAGATTCATCCAATCCATAATTAATAATTACGTAATTTCCATTGCTAAGCAACCATATATATATATATGGGAATAAACCTCCCTCCAATGAAGATCAATTAAGATGTATAAGAAAAATACATTCCTTAACTAGCAAGTTACCATCATTTCTTTCCATTTCAATTTAAAGCTTCTTGATCCCTTAATGTCATATTTTCAATCTTTCGAATACTTCCATAAATTATCATTTACTTATAACCATAGCACATTATCTTAATAATCAAGGTACCTTTCTTACTTAGTAATATAACATTTATATTATATTGATCATTATCATAGCCTTGTGAATCAAAGTCCAGTCTAGGTACACGAGTCCCCAACCAACTGTCGCCCATGAAATAACATATGGTACTCGCAGTACCGGTCAATCCACTTCCCTCCTACTGTCGCCAAATAGGGATCACTGTCCCGGACCGTAGTCTACCCCGACACTGAGCTCTATGGACTCTATGGCATGTCAACTATATCTACGACTGACTCGAGACCTAGGCTTTACTTTAAACATTTCTATCATTTCAATGCATATACAAGAGCTTAATTCCATACAAAGTGCACATCATTGTGCAATTACGCTTTCTTCATTAGGGTTATATCATTCATATATAAAGACCCAGTCTCAACTCTTGTATTTGAAGGCCCTTAGCCAATATATATATATATACATATAAACTTATCATTTACACATTCTTTGCAATGAATCAATAGCTTTTCATAGATTTCAAGTATACAAGCTCATTTTAAACACAATTCGATCCATTTCATCTTTATAACTAACTTGTAGTGTGACATTAACAATTCAATTGTAACATCACATTCACATTTAATCCTTTCATTCATGAAGGTCATTCGAACCATCTACATCATATCATTATTAAAGTTTTGCTTCATATTATACCATTCATAAGGCTTTGTAATTAAATACATGTATCAACACCTTTTGGTTTATCAGCTATTTTAATCATAATTACTTTTAAATTAGCGAGCCTTTCTTGCGCTAATCAATCACACTCCAATATAAGAAATTTACATTCCAATAATCAAATCTCACATCAATCAGGTATATTCACTTATTTCTCAATCATCTACTAAACTTTATAACACTATGTACTTTTAAAAGTACTTACCTTACCATCAAGCTTAGAAACTCCACATCACTTAGGTTATCAAACTCAGCATGTAATTCATGTCAATTAAATAGTAATCGGGATAGTTTCAATCTATCCCAAGGCATCAAACTACACTCACCTTTTTATCCTGAAGTTAAAGGATACCTGAATCCACACTTCACTTTCTCACCTTCCTAGTTCTCTTGTTATAATCTTCATCCTAAACATAATATAAATTCAAATTTAATTAACACAACATCAATGTCAATCTAGTTTGTTTAGTGCAAAACAGTTTCTTTATATTCTTTATTTGCTAGACAATCCATCATGTTGTACATACTTCCATTCAAGTTTAAATCAATCCATATTTCATATGTGCACCAATGTACACCAAGACAATTCAATACTTACGTGTATATATATATCCATAACAGCCCCGTAAGACTTGTTTTAAAACAAAGCCAGTCAACATTTCATAATTACACCAATTCACACTCAAACAACACACAACCTATGTATATGTTCACATACATACATGCCCTAGACAAACCTTCATACCTTTGACTTCAAACAAAGCAGTTTCAAAAAAAATTTAGAAATACGTATACACAAGCTTGGAACAATTATATACTTTATTAATTATCCGAAACTGCTCAGTTTAATAGGTATGCACAATTGCAATTCAAAAGCAGTCCACATTTCTTTCTTATTAAGCAAAACAGCCATCTTAAAACACAATTTAACCTTTGCCTTGTTTTTACTTAACTTTAAAACAGTCCAAATAAATTTATAGAAACAAATCCTTTAATGTTTCCTACAATCACAATGAGGCAGTTTCAGCATAATTTAATTAACTTAGACAGCCTGGAACCAGTTTTAAATCTTCCTAACACATCCTAACTCACCATTTTCACACTACAATATCATACCACTCCAATACATAAAAGAGCAGTCCATTATAAGCTCTAAAAAGCCCTGAATTTACTGCTAAAATAGAATAACCCTTAGTTATTAAATATGCACATAACCAAGTTCAAGTTTATCATTTTGAGCAATACCAACTAGGTATTTATACAATATTTGTGATATACACAGATCAACCCCTTAATCAATTCCAAATGGACATTTTATAAAGGTAATTTTAGTCGAATTTTTCTTTAGAAATGGTCCTAATCCATTCAAACAATTATGCATCTTTTAGGTGACAACAATCCATGTTTGTTCTATATAAATTCAAAATTTTTTGTAACAATTCATATACATATCTAAATACTCAATTTATTGACACAAACTTATAACAAAATTTAAAACAACTCATTTAAAGGGAGCAATCGATCTAACCTTATCTCAATTGAATCATCTAAACTACAAAGCTTCCGCAATTACAACAATTCATGAAACCATAACCAAATTCAATCAATGTCTCATATATAATCTAGCAATCAGTCAAACAAGTTTAAAACAAATGTAATTTACCTTACTTAGATCATCTAACAAATTCAAAGCTCAATGAAAATCTATCATCAATGGCCGAGTTATCACCATGCAAAGGTTTCTCCCACTCCTTGTTCTCTAACTAAGAACTATCGGTTTAATATTTGGGGAAGAATAAAAACTCTTCCTTTAAGCTCTTGACCGATCTATATAGAGGACATGTGGAATGTCCCAAAACTCTTATGAGTTTAACATGCAATATCTAAGTTTTACTAACTTAAGATTTTAGTCCCTTTTAAGATTTATCCCCTAATTAGTCTCTTCCTTCAATTTAGTCCATTACTCACATATTCATTTAGAAAAATATTCTAATTAATCTAATCTCTTGATTTAAAACTATCTATTCTTCCAAGTTGTATCTTGGGATGTTACGATCTTACATGTTAATAACCATCTTGATGTATTGTCTTGTAGCCTCGGTTGCCATCAATGCTCACTTTAGACTTTAAAAGAACCAAAAGCTTCTATCTGAGATTCAAATTAAGTCTGATCTAATGACTAGAATCAAGACTTTACAACAGTCTAATCCCGAGCTTCAGAGAATCCTAAGTAGCATGAAAGCCGGACCCAACTCTGACTTTACCCTAAAGTTGAATGTATTACTTTACTTTAGATATCGGGTTTGTATACCGAATGATGAAGATTTGAGAAGAGAGGTGTTAACCGAAGCTCATCAAAGTCCTTTTTCAATCCATCCCAGGTCGGTTAAGATGTACAAAGACCTGAAAGAATTGTACTGGTGGTCAGGAATGAAGTCAGCTATTGTTGGTTTTGTTTCCTGATGTTTAAATTGCCAAAGAATTAAACTGAACACCATGTCCCTACAGGACTCTTGCAACCGATCGAACTCCCCAAATGGAATTGGGAACAAATTACAATGGATTTTGTCAGTGGATTACCTTTAACACCAATAAAGAATGATGCAGTGTGGGTAATAGTTGACAGGCTGACCAAATCTGCCCATTTCTTGCCTATTTGACTGACTCTAAGTTTGGAGCATTTAGCAAAGATCTACATTAAGGAGATAATTCATTTGCATGGTGTCCCGGTTTCCATAATTTCTGATAGAGACTCTCGATTCACTTCCAAGTTCAGGAAAGCTTATAGAGAGCCATGGGATCAAAAACAAATATAAGTACAACCTTTCATCCCCAATCCGATGGTCAGCTTGAAAGGGTGATTCAAACTCTAGAAGATATGTTACGGGCTTGCATAGTTGATTTTGGGAAAGTCTGGGAGAAATCCTTACCTCTAGCAGAATTTGCTTACAATAACAACTATCAAACCTCTATCCGGATGGCTCCATTTGAAGCTCTTTACGGTAGAAAATGTAGAACACCTTTGTGCTGGTCAGAACTAGGAGAAAATAAGGTGCTGGGACCAGATTTGCTAAAAGAAATTGAGGAGCAAATTCAAATTATTCATAATAGACTCAAAGAAGCTTTTGATAGACAAAAAGCCTATGCTGATAGAAAAAGGAGAGAAATTCATTATGAGGTAGGCTATCAAGTATTTTTGAAGGTGTCACCATGGAAGAAAGTCTTCAGATTCGGAAAAAGGGGGAAGCTTAGCCCTTGATCTATCAGACCTTTTGAAGTTGTAGAATGAGTTGGCCCGATGGCATATAAATTGGCTCTTCCAAGCAAGTTTGATAAGGTTCACAACATCTTCCATGTATCTATGCTTCGTATATATAGATCTGACCCCTCCCATATTCTTGAGCCTGAAGACATGGAGCTTGATCCCAATCTAACTTACGAAGAGGAACCAGTTCAGATTCTAGATCGTGAAATTAAGTGACTTCGAAACAAATCTGTTTAAAGTTTTGTGGAAGAATCGCAAGAGTAATGAAGCCACTTGGGAACTTGAATCACTAATGAGAGACCAATATCCTCATATGTTTCCTCCACGTAAATTCGAGGACAAATTTCTTTAAGGGAGAGGGATTTGTAACATCCTAAATAGGGGCCTAAAAGAAATTAAAAATTAGAATTAAGTTGAAGCCTTACCTTTAAGTTAGTAAGAAATTTTATAAGGGCCCAAAATGGAATTATGATGTAATCGGGTGGCCACTTTTGAATGGACCACAATGTACTTTTAATTTTTATATGATCTTGCATGTAAATAACATAGAAAACTAAGGACTATGCTTATGTGTCCCCTTGAGAATTCGGTCAAGGAGTTAAACCATCTTCTTCATTCATTCACTTCCACCGACATGCTAGTTAGAATGTGAGAGAGAGTTTATGAGAGAAATTGTTGTAGTTGGGGTAGAATCAACCATCGGTTAGAAGGGAATTTGAATGCTAGCTTGAAATTTTCATGCTAAGAAGGTAATGTTCTTCCTTGCTTCTTGTATGTGTAATGGTTGAATGAATGATTAATTGTGGTTTGGTTAGATTGAGAATATCATATAGTTGGTCTTGGAATGAAATTGAATTTGATGTTAGATTTCTTTTGGGAAGTGAATTGAATGGAAAGATTGAAGGCTTGATATATTCGACGTGTGTATATAGATTCTTAGATTGACGAACATGCATCGATTTAAATGTGAGAATGTATTAGACTCAAATTATGGACTGCTTGATTTTAAACCTCAAACTGTTCGATTTCATGATTAAACATGTAGAAGTGAGGCTTGAAAATGAATATATAAGCACATAAAAGAAGTTGAGTGATCATGAAATATATATTAGATTCCAATGAGATTGCCCTATTATTTAGAGTAAGCACCAAGACTGTTTTTGGGTGCTTTGAACCATTGATCAATGTTAGTGATAAATTGGTGTTTAAGGACTGTGTTGGTCCAGATTTTTGAGCAGTATTGGGGACTGCCCTATTTTAGTTTGAATACCTGATAATATCAAGGTGAAATTATGATATAATAGTGTACCAATGGATTGTTAAGTAAGGCTAATTTATAAAGACATTAATCGAATTGATTTATGGATACAATTGAAGAAATAGAACTATTTTAATGATAGAGGAATGACTGCCTTGTTTTAGTTAAATGCTCAGTAAAATTGAATAGGTTTAATGATTATAAGAATGTAAGACTTTGCTAGTCAAAATGTAGTTTTTGAAATGCTTTATTTCCATGATTGTGCTTGTATAATTGGAAGGCTACTAAAAAGGGTGTTTAGTCCCTAATTTGAATCTTAATAGAATTATAAATAAAGTTGATTAATTCATGTGATTATATGTTAGAAGATCAAGAGGATACGGAGGGGAAGATGGCTATTATTGAACAAAATAATGATTGGAAGAAGAGAATCGAGATAAGGGAGCATCACTAAATTGGAAATTTTCGTAAGTGTAACCTAGATTAAAGATAAGCTTGTGACTGTTCCATTTTTTGGTTAAATAATGACTTTCGAATAAGGTTAGTGTATGTGCAAATTGACTTGATGAAGGTTTGAGTGAATGCTATTGAGGTAAGTATCTTGAGGTAAGCTTAAGCTAGCTAAGTTACTTATTCATGTTACACTTTTCCAGTTAATTCGAAACTAGACTTGAATGTGACTTGTATGAACCAAATTAATGATTAAAGGCACTTAACGCCTTTTGATTGAAAAGAAAATAAGCTTATAAATACGAGCCTTGATTCGAGTTATTTTAGACACAATTGGCATGCCATAGAGTCCGTCGAGCTCGCTAGTTTGTACTATGGTCCCTTGTTGTTTTAGATCAAGTGATCTATTGGTCTGATTGGTACCCTTGTTCAATAATGAAATAGATTCGTTACTTTGTGTACCATTGTTCGGGTACTACGTGTACCCTTGTGGTTGTTACACTTATTATGGATTCTTGTGTCTAGTAACTTGTCAATCAAGGCTCAAGATAAACTTAATATTCTTGATAACGAATCTTGGTATCTTGTAATGAAAAATTGGACTAGATTCCCTTGATGTATGATTGGATATTGGTCCCTTGATTAAGTTTAGACTATATGTCCCTAGAAAGTACTCGATTTAAGCTCATCCAAGGATAATGTTTTGAATGTACTCGAATTGAATGAAATAATAGATTGGTTTTTCTTGAAATGAAATTGATAGGAAGTCTATTATGTGTAATCACTCATTTTAGCTTGTAAATACATATTAGTATTGCATGTATATTTATTATATTATATGCATGAATGTTACTAATATATATAAGGTGTGGTGTGTGCATGTATATTATAAGCTATGTATGTATACGTATTAATAGTGTATTTGTGTCGCGTATGTATCTATAGAGTACGGACGTATTTGTTTAATGTATATAGATGTTATGTTAATTATATGTATGATTATACGTACGTATGCTAGAATGTTATATTAATTAATGTTTGTATAATATTAAGTATACGTTTTCGTATGTATGTGTATTGCTATACTAATTATATTATTATTAATGGGCTAATAAAAAGAAATAAAAAAAAATCAAATATATTAAACCCAAATAAAAATGAAGTCCAAGTCCAATTACAAACAAATTACAAGGCCCGGTTGGCCCAAACCCAAACCTTATCTAATTACAATTATGGTGTGCAGGTGACTGTGGGCCGTTGGATCAAGATCTGATCCAACGGCCACGATACAACCAAGAAGTCAAAAATATATGCCAGCCGCGTGTTCCACACGTATGAACCGTTCGAGTGCCACGCGCGCGTGTGGTCCACGTGCGCGTAAGATCCACGCGTTCTGACTCCTCGACTGCGGAGCTCCACGTGTCAAGATCTAGAGCCGTCTCATCAAATCGAGGCTTCATCCAGGCCGTTCGTCCTTCAAGCCATCTCGACCGTTAGATCAGATCTGATCTAAAGGCCGAGAACGCGTCTGGCCGCTGGCAGAACACCCATACCGCCACCATGCCGATATTCAACCCCCGTGTTCAGAACATACCCAATACAACAAGCAACAAGTTGTCAGTTCAGATCTGAAAAAGCAAGATGCAACTTGCACCAAAACAAAGACAATGATATATATGAAACGGGGACTTTTGTAACAGGGGAGGGTGGTAACAAAGGTGGTAACAAAAAAAAACAGAGTGTATTGTAACAAGTTTTTTCAGAAATACAAAAAATAAGCAACGCAAGTCCAGTGGTACTATTCTTATTTGTTTTTTTACATGCATATACAAAGAGGTAAACAAAAAAAAGAAGAAGAAGTCTTACCGTCGCCGTCCGTGTGTCTCCCTTCCTCAGTGACAAGCCTTTCGGCTTCCCCAAGCCAGAGATGGTGAACTGAAGGAAGGGGAAGGTCCCTGGTAGTTTTGTTTTAGGTTTAAAAGTATTTTTTTGGTTCGTATTTCTTAGATCTAGGGCGAATAGAGGTGTATCCTCTGAATCCAACCTCGGATTCGTGTCGAGGACGGAAAGGGGGTTATTTTGGTGTGTTTTGGAGGCTTGCCGGCGCCGGTTAGCGGCAGCTGGCGGCGGAGAACACGACGGTCGGCCGCCGAATTCTGGGTTTCATAGGACCAGTTGAGAGAAAATGAAGAACGAGTTTTATTACAAAAATCAAAAAATGAAACGAAGTGGGGGAAAATTGGATTCGGTCTAATAGAAGGGTTTATATAGTTATTATTATTTTGCTAAATGGGTAAATTACGCACTTAATCCCACCGCGTTTTCAATATTTTCGTTTTTGTCTTGCCGCATGGTATAATTACAATCCTAGCCCCCCTGATATTTCAAAATCTTGTAATCCAGTCCCTAAATTACACCGAATCAGTATTCAAATGGTAAAATTACGCCTTTAGCCATCCCGCATTTTTGAACTTTTCATTTTGGGTCTGCCCCTTGGTCTAATTACAGTTTTGATCCTTTTAGGTTTTGTTTGTTTCACATTTTCGTCCCTAAATTACATGTTATTGTTCTTTAATTTCTGCCACTAACTTTTATTTTTCTTTCATTTCAGTCCTATTTCTTTGTAAATACTCATGTTCGTATTATAATCGTATATGTTGATATTCTATTATTTTATTTTATGTCCCTCGTATATGCCTCGTATTTTATGTTTACATGTATATGTGTGTTAAGCTTATAATAGTCATGTATTTTTTTATCCGATTATTCGTATTAAAGCATGTTATATTCTATTTGACTCGTAAACGGCATGTTCTTGTATTTTTGTACGTATTGTATGTTTTCTTGGCTTTTAGGTTACGTATTAGTGTGTCTTCTTTTATGTACGATATGTTGTCCCATATATGTTGAAATATGTTTTATTACTAGCATGTATGTCTTTTTGAAATATTTGTTCGTCTACATACGTAATTATTCCTGCCTTGTTATTCTGACTTGTTAAAGTTGTTTTTATCTATTATTTAGAATAATATGTATATATGCATGTTTTAGTCTAGTATATCATTTATGTTAGATTAGTATTCTGTTATGTCAATCTTTATTACATTTAAATATTTTGCCATGTTTTATATTTTTGCCACTAAGATTGCATATGATATATAAATTGTCAATGCGGTGCCCTTTTATCCGAGCGTAAACGGGGCCAGTATCAGGAAAATCCAATATTAAATTCGCAATTAAAATTAATTCTCGGATAACGGGGCCCTTAAAATTAATTCGCAATTATGACCGAATTTTAAAATAATCGTCACTTTAATCCGGAAAATCCAATATTAATAAAGCGGTAATTATTAAAGTACCAATTTTGGGCGGTGTGGGGGTGCTAATCCTTCCCCATCTGTAACCGACTCCCGAACCCAACATTTTTTTGAATCTCTGGTTTTATGGTGTCCGGCCTACCTAAGTGGCCGGTGGCGACTCCATTTTTTTTAAATGCGGTTTCTTTTAAAACCCCAGGGAATAAATATTTTATATCCAAAAGAGTCACAAACACCTCTCAACACCTTCAAAAAACGCCTCGTTTTTTAGCGATAAAAAGAAAAAGAGATCGCTACAGATGGCGACTCCGCTGGGGATAATTTTTTGTTTTTCAAAAACAAATGAGAGTCAAGCTTTCAAAATAATTACCGCTTTATTAATATTAGAAATTCCGGGTTAAAGTGACTATTAATTTAACATTCGGTCATAATTGCGCGTTTATTTTAACGCATTTAAAATATGGCATATAAACCCGTCCTTTTAAGTGGGGGAAAACGCTAATGCTTTCGTGGAGATATCGTTCTCCCGTATGGGCCTAGCAAGTACCTTCGGGGCTCGAGTACCTTATACTTTCGTAAGGATATCGTTCCTTCGTACGGGCATAAGCGAATGGGTCCCCCTAAATTGAACCCGGTTGAAAAGAGCCTATAATGGGTGATGATCGGGGGCCTTGCTACCCTTAGTAGGGGACAGCAAGGACAATTCGGGTACCTCCTAGAACCAAAACTGCATATAGAGAGCACATAGAAACCCACCATGTTAGAGCCTTGCGGATAACCTAGGTGTCTTAGATGGAATGTAAATAGGATTGCCTTGTTTGCTTATCGCATATAATTTGCCCTTTTATTACGTACTTATCATTTTTGTCCGGTACTGACTTGTTTTCTTTTGCTTTGTTTTTGCATATCATCGCATTCGCATTACACAGGGGCATTGATTCCCGAGTGATTTCTCCCATAATAGAAGATTGTTCATGATGGACCAAAGGTTCTTTGACCTGAAGGAAGGGGGTCCAATTACAGAGTTCCATCCCGAGACTAGACCAGGGACAGCCGAAGAAGAACCATTCAAGGACACCAGAACAGATTCGGTAAGCAGTGTCAATCCTGGTGACAAACAAGATAAAATACAAGAACTAAAGAAACAGATATCCGAGATGATGGACCGGATAAATGCCATGATGAAAGGCAAGCAGCATGTCGAACTCAGAAAAGATTCGATCAGGGAGCAGAATGCGGAACATAATGGTCAGAATGTCAAAACAGACAACATCGTTAAATATGACAAATCGAATCCCTTTGTGATCAATCTCAAGAAGCAGACAAGTAGCATATATGGGGAAGATACCCAAGGAACAGAGGCAAAACCAGGGGAAGTTCGAGAATCTAATGACATCAGAGGACATTATCCTATACCCATGATATACACCGAGTTACTTTCGTTGCTTGTCGAAAGGAACCTTGTCATACCAGTGAAGTCTGTACCAAGAAAACCTCCTTATCCGAAAGATTACAATAGTCATGTCCAGTGCAGCTACCACATAGGTGATTCGAGTCATCACACTGAAAATTGTAGGGCCCTGAAGGACAGAGTTCGAGATCTTATCAGAATGGGAATTTTGGATTTCGAAGACGGACAACCCCGATTCTTCAGCCAGCCAGCCGTTGCCCGAGGGGCAAAGTCGAAGAAGGAACAATACCCAGCCCAACGTTCGGATAACACAGGAGTGGGTCACTTAAGCGGGATAAAGTTAGGAACCAAGAATAAAAGTGTCTCAGAAGATGAATTCGCACACAAGCGCGACCAGCTTGAGCATGAGAGGCACAATCTTAGCATGAAATTAAAGAGCGTACAAGACGAGTACCAGAAGCTGCCCTTTGAATTCAAGAGTTTCGGTCTGGGTGACACCGCGGAAGAGTGGGTCAATGGTATGATTCAGCTGAGGAACGGTTCAGAACGCTGGAAGCAGAAATGCAAGAATAGTAAGAAAAAAGTCAGATCATTATCACAGAAGCTGGGAGAAGCTGAGGGCCAACGCGACATTCTCCAAAATGAGTTGGAAAATAGTCTGGCCATGGAAAATATCCTGAAATCCATTCTGCACTAGGAAAGGAATGAATCACAAGCCTTTCAAATAGAAAACGCAGCACTCAAAGAGCAGATAGTGAGACTCGAGACTGCTTTACATACCAGGGAGATCTGTGCTGGGGCAATGACCATTAAGCTACAAAAGGCTGAGCAAACAATACGGGAGAAAGACCGAGACATGAAGATGGTTACGACTCAAGCCTGACAAGTAGCAGATTTAGCCGATGCAGCAGCACCAATAAGCCAGAATATGGATCCAGCATTGGACCGCGAAGGAAAACTGACGGGACTATTGAATGAGGTCAAGACATTAGGTGCCAGGGCTCACCGCTATCTGTAAAACCCTAATACCGGATGTAATGAAACCTTTTGGTCTGAATGAAAGATGTCCTATAGGGACAAATCACTTGCGGAATCAATGCTTTATTGCATTCATGCATTGCATTTGCATCACGTTCTTTGCATTGTTTTATCATCACATGGCACTTTATCATTTAATACATGGGGTTCGATGGCAGAATTAATCGAAAAATGGAACGAATTGAAGAGTCGAGGCTTGACCAGTTAGAAGAAAAAATCGAGAAAGAACTTAAGAAGAAAGAGAAGATAAATGTTTTCAATACGAGAGAACTCTGCCTAGTCCCTGATTTGGTCATTCCTCTAGATTTCAAGGTTCCCGGATTTGCACAGTATGATGGAACCAGCTGCCCGAAGATTCACTTAACCATGTTTTGTAGAAAAATGGAAGGATACATGAAGAATGAAGAATTGTTGATCCACCATTTCCATGATAGCCTGACGGGACCAGCAGTAGTGTGGTATAACCGTTTGAATAGAAATCAAGTTAGGTCATGGGGTGACCTCGCTAATGCCTTTTTGGATCAATACAAATATGCTTTAGATTTAGCACCGTTAACGCAGTTTCTTCAGAATGAGAAAATGAGACCAAGTGAAAGCTTCAGGGAATATGCATTAAGGTGGCGATGTCTGGCGACCCAAGTCCAGCCCCCTATAGCGGAAGAAGAGTTGACTCCCCTATTTCATGCAACGCTTCCCTCTCCCTTCTTCGATGTGATGTTGGAGAAATCGAGAAACGAATTCAAAGATTTCATGACGATTGGAGAAAGAATAGAATACGCGGTCAAAGAAGGAAAATTGGGGTCTAAGTCTAAGGACCGCATCGAAGATAAGATAGATAAGGATGGAGACGTAAATGAGTGTCATCTCCAGGGTTCGCGTGGTCGTAAAAGAAGGAGACAGACTGACAAATTGGGGTCATCAAGGAAAATTCCTCGGATGAGCGCAAATTTGGAAGTGTTTGGAATATCTATCTCAGACATTTGGCCTCATCTGGTAGAGGGTCACTATCTTGTTCCTAGGCCAATGAAGAGTGCACCTGATCTGTATGCCCATAGTTTTGACTCGAGTAGCACATGCGAATTCCATATGGGGGCACCGGGGCATCCCACCAGAAAATGTAGACCTTTACTGGAGGAAATCAAGAAGCTGGTCAATGATGGAACCCTAACACAAGAGCTGATCAAGCAGTGGAAGACCAAGGATGAGAAGCAAATCTACATAGTGCTGAGGAAGCCATAGATGTCTCTACATTAAAATACATTCCTGAAGTAATACAAGGGATCAACTCTATGTGGCCCCCATGTGGCAAAGATCTTTTGTGATGGGGCATGTTTGTTGATTTTTATTTTCAATAAAGAACACATTTCGCTTAACATATAATGTTTTTGAAAGCACATAGATATTTTCTCGCCGTTGTAGGACGCTGGATATCAATTGCAAGAGTGACATTAGATAGATGTCGTGACAACGATGATGTGTGATCTTCCCCACCGGACTCTGGTCAGCAAGGCGAGATTATTACTCTTTCGATGATATTCAAGGATAAAAAAAGCTCTAAATGTTAACCATGTAGAGTTGCTTGAAATTGAAACTCTAGGCATAATCTTCTAGGTAGTAAAGAAGAAACAAAACAAAAAAAGGAAGAGAAAAAGAAAAGAAAGAAAAAAGAAATGAAAATAAAGAAGGAGAAAATAATAATAAAAAATACTCCTATGTTCGAAACCTGGTAATAGGCTTGTTCGGATAAGAGTATGGAAATTTTGGGGCACTCCGCTGAAGCGATAGGGTGGAGATATATCATCCAATTCAAGAAACCTTACCTTCATGAGTGATGGTAATATTTTCAAATCGTGACTATGCCGAGTAACTTGGGGCAGTGTTGTTTGCTCCATCGTTGTCCTCAAGAAAAAGGACTGTGACGAATTGATTTCCTCAAATAATGATAAAAACAAGAAGAAAAAGAAAAGAAAGAAAATAGGCGATATCATAGGAAAAATTAAGACTCGCACCACCCAGAACTCTATTCCTAGAGTAATATTTCTGCGCTCAAGTGGTTATACAAGCCTACCCTTTTGGGGGCAGAGTAGATAATGAGAATTGAGAAAGAATAGCACTCTGCAGCAACGCGGTAATCATGAGGATGAACCGAGTCACCAGGGAAGACTTCACATCTTTAAATCAACAAGTGGTTGAATCTAAGCCACTCTTGCACATGATATCCAGAGCTCCTATGCTGTGTTTTCAAAATCTTGTATGTTAATCTAAATGATACCCTTCAGTGGAACACCAATCAGCAAATTGACAAGTTAAAGCAACAAAAATTTCCATGTATTACTTCAAGGGTAAGATCCAGAACACAAGGAGGCGGATACTATTGAAGCCCCTAACCAGAAATGACCTCACAATGCATAGAATGAAGATGATAACAGAGGTATAGGTGTCAGACAGCTCAATAACAAGAAGCGAATTCCAGCCACGATGCCTTGTTTGGTTCAAGAAAATGAAGGACGAAACAGGACAAGAATGAGCTTACAAAGTGAGGGGACGGTAAAAAGTAAACATTGAGTCTCCAAAGAATTAAAGCACATAGATCGATGAATGGCGTCTGTCAAGAGGCAACAAGAAGATTGAGGTTAAGAAGCATTCCGCTCACCCCGATGATGAAATTAACAAATACTCAGAATATTGGGTCAAAAGAACTGGAAGGTAGCCGAGCACGATCGAATGGGGCAATGCAGAACAAAAAGAATAGTAAGAATCTCTGCACACGCATAATATAATGTTTGTTGGTGAAGCAGACAGAGACCCCGAAGAAGAAAGGCGGGTGCTCATGCAAAAGAACAAGAGCAGATGCCCATTGAGCAAAATTTGACAGAAATGAAGATCAAACTTGAGCATACCGCAAAAGGAAAGGAAATAGAGAAATCAGAAGAATGACTTTTTCAGGACATAAGATTAACAAAGAAAAAAGAAAAGAGGAGAAAGAAAGCACAACATTACATACATCATATAGATAGGGGCATGTCAATTTTGCTTGTTCCTAAACAAGTATTTGAAGAATTATCGAAGAATTTACCAAAGTCCTGAAAGAACCACAGCCATATCGGCGTCAGATCCAGATGTTAAATCCTTCGGGTCATCGATAAGTCCTTCGGGCACGATGTTAAGTCCTTCGGGCAATCAGTAAGTCTTTCGAGCGTGGTGTTAAATCCTTCAGGTCATCAGTAAGTCCTTCGGGCATGATGTGGCAGCATATCAGCGTGAGTCCCCATAGAACAACAGCCATGTCGGTGTCAGATCCAGATGTTAAATCCTTCGGGTCATCGATAAGTCCTTCGGGCACGATGTTAAGTCCTTTGGCCCATCAGTAAGTCTTTCGAGCGTGGTGTTAAATCCTTCGGGTCATCAGTAAGTCCTTCGGGCATGATGTGACAGCATATCAGCGTGAGTCCCCATAGAACAATAGCCATATCGGCGTCAGATCCAGATGTTAAATCCTTCGGGCCTTCAGTAAGTCTTTCGAGCGTGGTGTTAAACCCTTCGGGTCATCAGTAAGTCTTTCGAGCATGATGTTGCAGCATATCAACGTGAGTCCCCATAGAACAACAGCCATGTCGGCGTCAGATCCAGATGTAAAATCCTTCGGGTCATCGATAAGTCCTTCGGGCACAATGTTAAGTCCTTCGGGCCATCATTAAGTCTTTCGAGCATGGTGTTAAATCCTTCGGGTCATCAGTAAGTCCTTCGGGCATGATGTGGCAGCATATCAGCGTGAGTCCCCATAGAACAATAGCCATATCGACGTCAGATCCAGATGTTAAATCCTTCGGGTCATCAGTAAGTCTTTCGAGCATGATGATAAGTCCTTCGGGCCATCAGTAAGTCCTTCGGGCATGATGCGGCAGTCTTAGTAGCGTAGGTCCAAAGATGGCAACAGCCTCGGAAAAAAAATCTGCATTTTCAAGCCCCAGTGAAAGGTTCCATAAAGGGAGAACCCTAAATCCAGAATCTCAAAAAGAACTCTCAGTCAAAGGAATTCACCTATGACACAAGGTTATATAGGAAATCTTTTGTGTCGAAAGCGAAGAGTCTTATATAGGAAAGTCTCCGATCTTCACTGTCTTAGAATGAAAGGTTCTATATAGGAAGAACCTGTAGCTCTGAGATTTCAGACGCCAAAAGTTCTATATAGGAAGGACTGATGACTCCAGGGTTTGAAGACTAGCAGTTCTATATAGGAGGAACTCCAGTCGGAAGAATCCATCAGCGGCGCAAAAGGTTTTATATAGGAGAAACTAGCGTTGAAGGTGAAGAGTTCTATATAGGAAGGACTCCAAGCTTTACTGTCTCGAAGTGAAAAGTTCTATATAGGAGGGACTCATAACTCAAGGTTTCAGAGTGAAGGGTTCTATATAGGAAGAGCCTGTAGCTCCAAGATCGGAAGGTGACAAAGCTCTATATAGGAAGAACTTACGAGCCTGAAGATTCAGCCAAGGAAGAGCGGAGATGTCCAAAAGAACACGTTTTTTCAAAGCTACAAACAGGGAAGTTTGATAAAAATGAGTGCTTATGAATCTTTGCTTTGTTTCCCATTCCATGAGAACAAGCAAAGAGGGGCAACTGTAATCACTCATTTTAGCTTGTAAATACATATTAGTATTGCTTGTATATTTATTATATTATATGCATGAATGTTACTAATATATATAAGGTGTGGTGTGTGCATGTATATTATAAGCTATGTATGTATACGTATTAATAGTGTATGTGTGTCGCGTATGTATCTATAGAGTACGAACGTATTTGTTTAATGTATATAGATGTTATGTTAATTATATGTATGATTATACGTACGTATGCTAGAATGTTATATTAATTAATGTTTGTATAATATAAGTATACGTTTTCGTATGTATGTGTATTGCTATACTAATTATATTATTATTAATGGGCTGATAAAATGAAATAAAAAAAATCAAATATATTAAACCCAAATAAAAACGAAGTCCAAGTCCAATTACAAACAAATTACAAGGCCCGGTTGGCCCAAACCCAAACCTTATCTAATTACAATTATGGTGTGCAGGTTACTGTGGGCCGTTGGATCAAGATCTGATCCAACGGCCACGATACAACCAAGAAGTCAAAAATATCTGCCAGCCCCGTGTTCCACACGTATGGACCGTTCGAGTGCCACGCGCGCGTGTGGTCCACGCGCGGACGCTTTAATATCCCACGCGCGCGTAAGATCCACGCGTTCTGACTCCTCGACTGCGGAGCTCCACATGTCAAGATCTGGAGCCGTCTCATCAAATCGAGGCTTCATCCAGGCCGTTCGTCCTTCAAGCCATCTCGACTGTTAGATCAGATCTGATCTAACGGCCGAGAACGCATCTGGCCGCTGGCAGAACACCCATACCACCACCATGCCGATATTCAACCCCCGTGTTCAGAACATGACCAATACAACAAGCAACAAGTTGTCTGTTCAGATCTGAAAAAGCAAGATGCAACTTGCACCAAAACAAAGACAATGATATATATGAAACGGGGACTTTTGTAACAGGGGAGGGTGGTAACAAAGGTGGTAACAAAAAAAAAAACAGAGTGTATTGTAACAAGTTTTTTCAGAAATACAAAAAAGAAGCAACGCAAGTCCAGTGGTACTATTCTTATTTGTTTTTTTACATGCATATACAAAAAGGTAAACAAAAAAAAAGAGAAGAAGTCTTACCGTTGCCGTCCGTGTGTCTCCCTTCCTCAGTGACAAGCCTTTCGGCTTCCCAAAGCCAGAGATGGTGAACTGAAGGAAGGGGAAGGTCCCTGGTAGTTTTGTTTTAGGTTTAAAAGTGTTTTTTTGGTTCGTATTTCTTAGATCTAGGGCGAATAGAGGTGTATCCTCTGAATCCAACCTCAGATTTGTGTCGAGGACGGAAAGGGGGTTATTTTGGTGTGTTTTGGAGGCTTGCCGGCGTCGGTTAGCGGCGGCCGGCGGCGGAGAACACGGTGGCCTGCCGCCGGATTCTGGGTTTTATAGGACCAGTTGAGAGAAAATGAAGAACGAGTTTTATTACAAAAATCAAAAAATGAAACGAAGTGGGGGAAAATTGGATTCGGCCTAATAGAAGGGTTTATATAGTTATTATTATTTTTCTAAATGGGTAAATTACGCACTTAATCCCACCGCGTTTTCAATATTTTTGTTTTTGTCTTGCCGCATGGTATAATTACAATCCTAGTCCCCCTGATATTTCAAAATCTTGTAATCCAGTCCCTAAATTACACCGAATCAGTTTTCAAATGGTAAAATTACGCCTTTAGCCATCCCGCGTTTTTGAACTTTTCATTTTGGGTCTACCCCTTGGTCTAATTACAGTTTTGATCCTTTTAGGTTTTGTTTGTTTCGCATTTTCGTCCCTAAATTACATGTTATTGTTCTTTAATTTTTGCCACTAACTTTTATTTTTCTTTCATTTCAGTCCTATTTCTTTGTAAATACTCATGTTCGTATTATAATCGTATATGTTGATATTCTATTATTTTATTTTATGTCCCTCGTATATGTGTGTTAAGCTTATAATAGTCATGTATTTTTTTATCCGATTATTCGTATTAAAGCATGTTATATTCTATTTGACTCGTAAACGGCATGTTCTTGTATTTTTGTACGTATTGTATGTTTTCTTGGCTTTTAGGTTACGTATTAGTGTGTCTTCTTTTATGTACGATATGTTGTCCCATATATGTTGAAATATGTTTTATTACTAGCATGTATGTCTTTTTGAAATATTTGTTCGTCTACATACGTAATTATTCCTGCCTTGTTATTCTGACTTGTTAAAGTTGTTTTTATCTATTATTTAGAATAATATGTATATATGCATGTTTTAGTCTAGTATATCATTTATGTTAGATTAGTATTCTGTTATGTCAATCTTTATTACATTTAAATATTTTGCCATGTTTTATATTTTTGCCACTAAGATTACATATGATATATAAATTGTCAATGCGGTAATTATTAAAGTACCAATTTTGGGCGGTGTGGGGGTGCTAATCCTTCCCCATCCGTAACCGACTCCCGAACCCAACATTTTTTTGAATCTCTGGTTTTATGGTGTCCGACCTACCTAAGTGGCCGGTGGCGACTCCATTTTTTTTAAATGCGGTTTCTTTTAAAACCCCACAGAATAAATATTTTATATCCAAAAGAGTCACAAACACCTCTCAACACCTTCGAAAAACGCCTCGTTTTTTTAGCGATAAAAAGAAAAAGAGATCGCTACTTTATGAAGTTAAAACAAGCTAAATCGAATGTTTTTATGCTTGCTAGATATTGGTTAGTAAGACCTCCAGAAATAAAGCATATTGACTTAAGTGCACTTGTAATGGATGACTAGTAATGCATTAGGAGACTTGAATTAGATCTTCCATTTTCTTATTGTTTATTAACCTTTTTGGCTAAGATCTTATTAGCTCTCCTTAATATGTTACAGGTTGATTTCGTACTAGTAGATCAAATTCAAGGAGCCTAGCAAGATCACAAGAAGCTTAAATGTATGTTTTGCCAACTTAATTTAACTCCTAGGATGGTGGCACCCACTTGTTTTGTATATCTTTTGATGGATACTTGGCATGTAAATAGTTAAGACCGTATATGTTTGTATGTATTTATGTCTAATGCTATCTACGGTATAACTATTCAGTTGAAGACTCATGCTTGTCCATGATATGCTTATTGAAGTGGTTTCTAGTAGTTTACGTTAATGTTATGCGATAGACGATCATGTTACGATTTGTTCATATGACATGTTTGGTTGGTTTCCTGGGTGTATAATTAGGTTGTATGAACCTTGAGGTTACCATGCCTAAATAGGTCACCATTTGCTATGTATCGAGGTGAATAAATTAATCTTTGAAGTGTAACCTAGGGGTGTTCGAATCCACCTAGATATTAAAAATTGTTACGAGTATCATGTTTGGTTACATAAGGCTTAAGTTAATGATTCTCGAACTTCTATAGAATAGTTTAATACTTGATCTTAATCAAATGATATGTTCCCCATGTGCTAGATTGGATTGTTAAATGGGTTAATTGCCATGTTAAGGGTCAAACAACTAAATATCTAGTGTATTATCTTTAAGGATAGGATTTGTAGCCACCAAATGAAGACTTGATGTATGGAACTCGAACCAATTAAGACAACTCGAAATGTTACCCAAAGTTATTGATCTTGTCTTTCCTTACATGGTTCGAATGATATAGGACCAATGCATCTAGTTTTGGAATGTTTATTCTCTAGCTTGTTCTACAAGTTAGATTGTTTATTAGTCCTTGAATCCTTAGACCCAACTTATTTCTAAGCCGGGCTGGGGATGTTATAGTAGTCTATAATCTAGATTTAATATTCCATAAGTTATAATATTATTGCCAATCATAATCTATAGTATTTGTGTCTATGCCATATAGTTTATTATACTCGTACGTGAAGAAGTCATGTGTTACGTGATGATATGAATCTTTAAGCAAATAATTTTGAAATTAATATTTTCTGTTAAAGTTCACAAACTATAACTCTAAATGTTTATCCTCGAATGTTACAAAGTCATTAAATATTTTACATACGCAAACTATGGCACGTTTATAACGTTTATGGCACATTTAATTTTTTTTCCTTATGAAATGGAAGTTTTGAGCGGTAACCAAAAACGTACAAAACAATTGATGCAGGTTTCGTGACATGTTAAGGAAAGCTGCAACTGTAATCGTTAGGAATTATGTTACAAATTTATGTTTGATGTCGTAAGTTTTGTCCAAACTCTGAGATTCTCTGTTTAGCCCACAAATTTATGCTAAGATTTATTTCTAATAGAAATAAGATTTTGACGGGGATATGGCCCGACTTTTAAAATTTCTATATTTAAATCTATTTCAGTTCTCTTTAAAGTGCTTCGGAACTATGATAATGATAAATGAACTGAAAATCATTGAAGTATAGTTACAAATTTCAATTTGTAGTACGAGTTTCAGAATTTTATAACTAGGTTCGGAACGGTGTATTAAAACTTATCTAAAAAACTGTTCTACCCAATGCAACATTTGAAAAGACATATTTGATGCTGACTTATCTGAAAGTGTTACAGAGATTCAAATCTGTCATCGAAAAGACTCTTTTAAATTGGGAATATGCGTCTTTTGGAAATCCATTGAAGAGTCAAATTTTAACACGCCAAACTTTTTATGAACACTGTTTATGCAAATGTTCAATACTCATCGTATAATTATACTCTATTTAAACCTCAAATCCTTCAGCACACTTTTACTTGTTCATTCTCATAAACATTACTATTCTTAACATATTATTTTCTTCCTAAGATTTTATTTTTAGCTTAATGATTTTAATATGCTGATATTTGTGTTCATTTTGGTTCCTAAGGTAAGAGTAACTATAATATTGTAACATAGAGTTATTGGTTTGATCAGATTAATTTTGATGGCTTTAAGGTTTTTTGGTTGAGGATTTAGTTGGTACTGTTAGTGGTTTAGGGTTTACAATGTAGTTTATGGTTATTAATTTATGACATGAATTTTTATTACTTTTGGGTTTATGGTTTATGGCTTATTTTTATTGGGTTAGGGTTTATGGTGTACTTTATGGTTACTGGTTTATGAGATTAGTTTCCATGTTTAGGGTTTAGTGTTTAGCTTAGTGTATGAGGTTAATTTCAAGCATTATATAGTCTAAGCCATACAATCTATATAGACCCTATAATTTAGTCCAAACCCTATAATTATAACCTAAAATGGGACTTGATTGAATTAAATAATATAAATTACTCCAACCACTAAAATTTTTATAATTTGGTGTTTACGAGATTATTTTTTATTTCTAACTTTTGTAATTTGGTCCAAACCCTATAATTTTTGTAATTTAATTCAAAAAATATATATTATTAGTCCACATAAGAATTCTAAAGTTACATCTCCAATTTCAATTATTACCTAAATTGGGACTCCATTGAATTAAATAAACACCTAAAAGTTCCTTCCATGGCATCGCCCGACTTAAAGTTCAACCAAACCTGAATTAAACCGAACCTAAATTAACTCGTTAATTACCTGAATCATAGCCAGACCATTTTGGCCTGAACATAAAGTGGAACATGAACATTATGAATACATGTACATTTCAGGTTTAAAGTTGCATAATATCATTTTATATGATTAATTACATACTAATTGAACATACAGTGGAAAATGAAAAGTTTAAGGTGCAATTTGGACGATCAGAGTCTCAAAGTAAAGGAATACTTACACTAAAATCATTAGGAATACATGTTACATTTTAGGTTTGAATTGGAGAGTTTGAAACCGTGTCCAAATACTTTGAAACTCATCGTATCACTGCGAACAAACTTTTCTACAATTAGTTCATGACATTTGTGGTAAGTTTAATATTATAACTGAAAAGATAGTTTTCCAATACAAAGGGAATGATCATTACTCGTGTAACACCCTAAAATATGGCTTGGAAGTAATTAGTATCATGTGTGACTTAATTTGATTTTATTTGTGGCTTTGGAATTAATGATTAAATAAAATAAGAACCACTAAGCAAAAAAAAATTAAGAGTTTGTTAGCTAAATTAAGAGGACTAAATCGAAAACTTTGAGGGTTAGTGGCTTGCATGCAAAATTAAAAATTCCAGTGGGACATGATTATGTGTCTTTATCTAATGTGTACATGTGGCAAGGGAAGGGGGTAAGCTCGGCAAAAGGGGGAGAAATGGTTATCACTTCTCCATCTTCCATCCTTAGGTTGTTTGGGCTGTGTTATGCTTGAAAATGCTAGCTTGGGATAGAGGTAAGTACTTGAGAATAGGCTTTACTTGAGCTAGGAGATGATATATTTTGAATTTGATGTGTACATGCTTGTACTCTAATAACTTATGATGAAAATCCAGCCTTGTTATGTGACCCTATAATCTTGGATCCATGCTCAAACTTCCTATGAATAAGATATGATCATATGAATGTTTGATTAAGTGATCAAACTGAACTCCGTAATTGATATGATAAGATTAAATGGAAAGCCTTGGTTTCGAGTCAGTCTTTGGTACAATTGGCATTCCATAGAGTCCATAGAGCTTATGTTAGGGTCGACTATAGTCTTTATTTGGCGACAATATGAGGGAAGTGTTTGTGGTCATTTGGCGACAGTAAGAGGGATTGACTGATACTTCAAGTACCACTTGTTTGGTGATAGTTGGTTGGAGATTCGAGTATCTAGACTACTTGTTAATCAAGGCTATGTTAATGACAATATGCGATATTCATAAATACACTAATAAAGTTAACTTGATATCTTATGATGCTTATAACATTCTTTCCTTTATGATATGTAATCCGATTTCGTTAGCTTGCTCTGTAAGTAACCTATGTTTTTTTAGGTATGATATATTTAACATCTCTATTGTTGTATTTAAGCATGTAAAGGCAGATTTGTATGATCCAATACATGACCATGTTATTATTCAAATGATAGCAATCTATCTTGTTCATGTTAGAACTTGTTGTATAGTTGAGTATACTCTCAAGTGATCTAGCGTATTGTTGCTACATGTTTTGTTTGACCTTTAACTACCTCACTAAGTAACCTTACTTACTATCTACTCCTCTTGATACGTTTTAGGATAAGCTTGTTTTGATTTAAGCTGGAGAGCTTAGGCAAAAATCATAAGAAGGCTCAAAGTATGTTTTGTAATTCCTAGAACTCCTAGTGGGTGGTATATATATATATATATATATATATATATATAATTTTGCTAATCACATCTTGTTTGTCTTTTGGGTTAAGTAAATTGTAAATACTTAAGGAGTTCATGTATGTAATGAACCTATCATGCTTGTTTGGTGATTGCTTGTTTAGCATGCTATCTTATTTTGGTTGGTGTGCAAATGGTTCTTGATATACATGTTTTGTTCGATTGTTAGTTCATGGATAATTGTTGTATAATGTATATGGCTATTCTTGTATTTCGAATTGGTGATATGTCTTGATTATAATGGGGTAATATATGTTCTTGGAGCTTATATGTTCTAAACACACAAGGTTATAAAAAAAAGTCTTGAACCTTTAACACTCGTTTAAGTTGGGACACCTTGTTGACCAGGATTCTTAGGCTTGATTCGATCTAATAGCATGAATTGCCTTGTGAAGTTAATGTTATGGTTTAAAGGTTTGAAATTTCATATTCATAACATGTTCAAGGTATGTATCTTGTATGAAAGCATGCGAATAGCTAGTAATTAGGGAAACTCATTTGGTTATGGTTCGAAACTTTTATAGTATAGGCTATCATGTAGAACTTTTATGTTCCTTGGTATGGGATTTGATAGACACATTTATTTTGGTTTTCTTGATATCAAGTAGCTATTCAGATTATTGTGTGTATGTTGTTTTAGTCTTGAATCCTTATGTTCTTGTTTCTTGCCTTGTGTTTGGATGACCTTCCGATGATAAGCCTTCCCTCTTCTTTGTTCTTAATAATACTTAGCTCAGCTTATCCCAAATTGGGTTTGGGGTGTTACAATTGGTATCAGAACTAAGGTTTAGTCAATCCTAGGACTAAACCTAGTCATGTTGCATCATCTTGTGCTTTATTTTTCATCTAGGAGTTGAATTCAATATATACTTGTGATTTATGTCTAATAAAAGCTTCCTTTTGGATGCTATCAACCTTTCAGATGTCTGAAAGAAATATGGGTTGGGACAATGAGAGCCCAGCTAGTTCCTCTCTTGATGGAGGAAGTGTAAGGATGAATCAGGAGCAACAGAATCCCAGAAGGCTGCTGAACCACATCCTAAAGCTCCTCCAATCCATCTAGTACAAAGGGAATGTTTCCTCAGTATGACGAGAATGTTCAATCAGTTCGTTTCTTCTTTAAGGCAGAATCTTCCTCTTGTACCTGTGGTGATTCAATCTAGAGCACCAATTGACAAGCTAGCTTAACATCGAGCTTATACCTTATTAGGAACGGATGATGAAAACCTTGAAGTAGTAGAATATTGGTTGGAGACCACTACCATGTTTCTGACTAAACAATTACAATGTTCAAATGAACATAAGTTGGAGTGTGCCATAGCCTTTCTTGCTGATGAAGCACTTTGCTGGTGGGAAACTACAACCCTTACTGCTCATAATAATGCTATCACCTGGGAATTATTCCTCAAAGAATTTCGACAGAAATATATAAATGAACAGTATCTCGCTGAACGCAAAAAACATTTCTTGTATCTGAAGAAATGGTGTAGGCCGATAGAGCAATATGTTGGTGACTTTTGTAAATATTGCAAATACGGGTCTGAGTTCATCAAGAAAGAAGAAGATAAATTCTGAATGGTTATTGATGGACTCAATGATGAATTGGGTCCTATGTTTACAACTCTAGGAATCACAAATTTTCAAGAATCGGTTAATCGAGCTATAGCCACCGAAGCCAAAATGAAAGCATCTAAAAAGAGGAAAGGGAATCATTCTCAGAATGACAAAAGATAGAGAGATGATAACAAATCCCATTGGCAATTCAAAAAGTTGAAGCATCAAGGAGGAGGTTCCTCAAATTTCAACTCTTCTCTAATGAGTAACCTCTTGCGTAAGCCACAGATTGTAGTTAAATCTTCGGCACCTACAGTTTCTATCTTTAGCACGGGGAGTTTAGGAAGGGTTTCACAATCTCCCACTTGCAGTTTCTGTCAGAAGAAACATACAGGTCAGTGCAGAAGGCAAGAAAATACATGTTTCATGTGTGGATGATCAAATCACTACATCAAGGACTTTCCTAAAATCTGAATAAGCTTCTGACTCATATTCCGAAGAATCCGAACCCTATTCAGTCACCTAGGGGAAAAGGAACTAAACAAGCCCAGTCTAGCAATTACGGAAAGAATTAGGGTCAGGCCTCAAATGCTACTAAACAAGAATCCCGAGCACCTGCTTGAGTATGTCATGTTTGAGGCTGTGAAGAAGAGAACTCCCCTAATGTGATTGTAGGTACAATCGAGTTATATGCACACCCTATTTATGCTCTATTTGACTCTAGCTCTACCCATTCCTTTATATGCTCTAATCTTATTAAAAAATTTAAGCTAAAACCCAAACCCACAAACTATAACATGGTGGCTACAAGCCCTTTAGGAGATTAGGTTGTTGTAAACCAAATATGTAAAAATTGTCCCTTGTTCATTCAAGGTATCTCTTTTCTTGCTGATCTGTTAGCCTACCTTTTAATGAATTCGATCTCATCTTAGGGTTAGATTCTATAGGAAAACACCAAGCTTTGGTAGATTGTACTAAAAAAAGACTTTTTCTTCATGGATTGGGTAAAGAATCCATACTCTTGTTAGATAATAATCCCCTAAAATCAGATTATGTTTTTGCTGCCATGTCTGAACTTGATGAGACTTAGCCTACCTTAGAATCTATTTTAACCATTTCTGAATTTCCTAAAGTATTTCCCAAGGAACTTCTAGGATTACATACGAATCGAGAGGTAGAATTCAGGATCGAAGTTCAATTTAGGTATAATCCTGTGTCCATCACTCCCTATCGGATGGCCCCGATTGAACTAAAGGAGCTCCAGAATTAATTGCAAGAGTTACAAGATAAAGGCTTTATCAGGCCTAGTTCATCTCCTTGGGGAGCTCCGGTGTTGTTTGTCAAAAAGAAGGATGGATCATGAGGCTTTGCATCGATTATCAACAACTTAATCAACTCACCATCAAGAACAAGTATTTGTTGCCAAGAATTGAAGACTTGTTCGATCAGCTTAAGGATGCTACCCTATTTTCAAAAATCAAACTTTGATCCAGTTATTATAAATGAAAGTTAAGGAGTCGGATGTACCAAAAATGGCATTCTAAACTCTGTATGGTCATTTTGAATTTCTTGTGATACCATTCAGCCTAACCAATGCTCCAGCCGCATTCATGGACCATATGAACTGAGTTTTCAAACCATTCTTAGATAAGTTTGTGGTGGATTTTGTTGATGACATTCTCATCTACTCCAAAAGCAAGGACGGACATTCAAAACACCTTTGAATCATCCTACAAACCCTTCGAGAACATCAACTCTACACAAAGCCTAGCAAATGTGAGTTTTGGCTACCCGAAGTGTCTTTCCTCGGTCATATGATTTTTGCTGAAGGAATCAAAGTCGATCTAATGAAAATTCAATCGATAGTCGTTAAAGGATTCTCCACTTTAGCCACGTCTTTAACAAAGCTACTCCAGAAAGACGAGGCTTTTGTTTGGTAAAAAAATTAGCAACGAAGCTTCAACCAATTGAAGCAAGTTTTTACCCATGCTCCAGTCCTAACACAACCTGAGTTAGGAAAAGACTATACAGTACTCAGTGATGCATCCCATCTAGGGCTTGGATGTGTACTTATGCAAGATGAGAAGGTTGTAGCCTATGCATCTCGGCAATTGAAACCTTATGAACTGAATTATCTGACCCACGATCTTGAACTTGTTGCAGTTGTTCTTGCCCTTAAGATCTGGAGACACTACCTTTTCGGAGAAAGGTGTTACTTGTTCACATATCACAAAAGTCTCAAATACCTTTTGACTCAAAAATAGTTGAATCTTATGCAACGAAGGTGGTTAGAATTTCTTAAAGATTATGATCTGGTCATTGATTACCATTCAAGAAAAGCGAATGTAGTAGCTGATGCACTCAGTCACAAACATTCGATTGGTAAGACCTCGAGCAAGTTAAATCTCTAGTCTATTCTTACCCGAATCCTAGATTCTGATATCTACAATGTTACATTATTTTGTAGCTCCTGCTACAATCAATGCACATTTTAGACTGTAGAAGAATCTAAAGCTTTTGGATGAGCTTCAAATTCAATCCGATTTGATCTTGAGGATCAATACCCTTTAGCAATTTGACCTCGAACTTCAGATCATCTTGCATAAGATGGAAGCCGAACCCAACCTAGACTTCTCTTTGAAGTCAAATGGTTTACTCTATTTCAAAAATAGAGTATGTATATCGAATGATGAAATCCTTAAAAGGGAAATACTTTAAGAAGCTCATAGTTTCCCTTTCTCAATCCATGCTAGACCGGTTAAGGTGTACAATGATCTAAAGGAGCTATATTGGTGGCATGGAATGAAATCGACCATTACGGAGTTTGTATCCCTATGCTTTACTTGTCAAAGAGTTACAGTTGAACATCAAGTCCCTACGGGACTCTTGCAACCCATAGAGCTACCTTAGTGGAAATGGGAACGGATAACCACGGACTTTGTAAGTGGGCTACCATTGTCATCAAGAAAGAATGATGTTGTGTGGGTGATAGTTGACATATTTTCAAACTCAGCTCATTTCTTACCAATTCGAACGAGTCTGAGCTTGGATAAGTTAACAGAACTATATATTCAGGAGGTAATACATTTGCATGGTGTTCCCGCTTCTATAATTTCTAACAGAGATTCTTGGTTCATTTCTCAGTTCTGGAAGTGCTTGCAAAAGGCTTTAAGAATTGAAATAAGTTTGAGTACACCCTTTGTCCCCCAATCTGATGGCCAATCGGAAAGAGTTATTCAAGTCCTTGTGTAATCGAATTTGGGAAGACATGGGAGAAATCCTTAACCCATACAGAATTTGCTTACAACAAAAGATATCAAGCATCTATTCAAATGGCTCCATTTGAAGCCTTGTATGGAAGAAAATGCAGAACAACCTTGTATTGGTCCGAACTGGGTGAAAACAAAGCCTTAGGGCCTAAAAAGCTTAGGAAGACTGAGGAGCAAGTTCAAATCTTTCTTAAGAGACTTAAAGAAGCCTTGGATAGGCAAAAATCCTAAGTTGATGCAAGACAAAGGGATATTTAGTATGCTGTGGGAGATCAGGTGTTTCTTAAAGTTTCACCTTGGAAGAAAATTATCATATTCGAAAAAAAGGGAAAGCTGAGCCCTCATTTTATTGGACCATTTGAAGTTACTAAAAGAAATGGCCATGTAGCTTATCATCTGGCTCTCCTGAATAAATTCAACAAATCCATGATGTATTTCATGTTTCCATGCTCCGCAAATATCTATCGTCCTTTTCATGTGCTTGAGCCGGAAGAAATAGAACTTAATTTGAATATATCTTACGAAGAAGAATCGGTCTGAATCTTAGATTGAGAGTTCAAAGGCTCCGTAACAAGTCTATACCTCTCGTCAAGGTATTATAGAGAAACCAAAAGCTTGAAGAAGTCACATGGGAACCTGAGTCAACCATGAAACAACAGTACCCTTACCTGTTCACCTTAGGTATATTTGGGAATGAATTTTTTTAGGGGGGAGGATTACAACACCCCAAAAATGACTTAGAAGTAATTAGTATCATGTGTGACTTAATTTGATTTTATTTGTGGCTTTGGATTTAATGATTGAATAAAATAAGAACCACTTAGCAAAAAAAAATCAAGAGTTTGTTAGCTAAATTAAAATGACTAAACCGAAAACTTTAAGGGTTAGTGGCTTGCATGCAAAATTAAAAATTCAAGTGGGACATGAATATGTGTCTTTGTCTAATGCGTACAAATGGAAAGGGGACGAGGTAAGCTTGGCAAAAGAGGGAGAAATGGATATCACTTCTCCATCTTCCACCCTTAGGTTGAAGCATAGTGAGAGAGAGGGAAAAGAGATTTCATCCATGGAAATCACATTTTGGAGCTTGATTTGGTGTTGTCATTCTTAGATTCTGTCCTATTTAACAATAAGGATGTAAGCATCTCTTAATTTAAATCTATCAAGGGTTTTAATTTGCAATCTTGTTGTTTAAGAATTGAATTTATGAAACATGATTCTTAAGTCATTGGAATGTTAATATAGTGTTAAGGTATTGAAGTTGATAATTGTGGTAGAGGGTTGTTCAAATGATGTAGGGATAAATTGTTTGTCAAAGAATTAATTTGATAAAATTTTGGATGATTGAATTGCTGCTATATGTTGTAAAATCTAGCTAGTTGCTTGTTTGGGATTGCCTTGTAAGATTGTATCTTTCCAAGGATTGTTTTGCGTGAGTTAACAATGCTAGAGGACTATTTTTGCTTATATAAAAATAGGGGAAATAGTTAAGAAGGTGCTTAAGGGCTGTGTTGATTTAAAACCTTGGAATTTGGGACTGCCCTGTACTTATAAAAAATGTTTGGGGGTTGTTTTATGTGTACAAATTGTATGTATAGGATTTAGGGATTGTTTTGGACAGATTTGATAATTGAGGACTAACTAGACATGATCAAATGAATAATTTTGATGCTTACGGCTGTTCTAGAAATCTATGATAATTAATTGGACTGCTTGTGTGAATATAATCGTGTTGGGGAGTTATTTTGATGCACAAAAAAATGCAAATTGAGTAAATGGACAGTTTTGAATAGGAATGTGATTAGTGGACTTTTTTGTACATTTAATTGTGATCATGTAATTAGGGGATGTCTTGGCATTTAGAAGTATTATGAGTTGCCTAGTGTACATTTTTGCGAGCTTACAAGCTTGAGTAGTTTTTGTGAATAACCTAGTGATGAAAATGCTTCTAAATACAATCACTCTTTGTAAATTGTTAGAGCAAGAGGGAATTATCAAAGAAGAGGCTAAAGTAGATCATATGATAGAAAAACAAAAAGGAATTGTGATCGGGAGCAGAATTAGCGTGAAACAACCTGTTAGTGTAGTTTAAAGCCTCAAGATAAGCTTATAGCTACTCCGAGCACTATTTATATTGAATTGCCTAGTTTGTTTTTGGTTTTTTGGGTTGTGTTATGCTTGTAAATGCTAGCTTGGACTGGAGGTACGTACTTCAAGGTAAGTACTTGAGAATAGGCTTTACTAGAGCTAGGAGATGATATATTTTGAATGTGACGTGTACATGTTTGTACTAATAACTTATAATGAAAATTTAGCCTTGTTGTGTGACACTATAATCATGAGCTGCTATGAATAAGTTATGATCATCTGAATCTTTGATTAAGTGATCAAACTCAACTACGTAATTGATTTGACAAGATTAAATGGAAAGCCTTGGTTTCAAGTCAGTCTTAGGTACAATTGGCATGCCATAGAGTCCATAGAGCTCATGTTACGGTGGACTACGGTCCTTATTTGGCGACAGTATCAGGGAAGTGTTTGTGGTCATTTGGCGACAGTAGGAAGGATTGATCGGTACTTCAAGTACCACTTGTTTGACGACAGTTGGTTGGGGATTCGAGTATCTAGACTACTTGTTAATCAAGGCTATGTTAATGACAATATGTGATATTTGTAAATACACTAATAAAGTTAACTTGATATCTTATGATGCTTATAACATTCTAGCCTTTATGATCTGATTTGCTTAGCTTTCTCCGTAAGTAACCAATGTTTTTTTTGGGTATGATATGTTTAACGTCTCTATTGTTGTATTTAAGCATGTGAAGGCAGATTTGTGTGATCCATTACATGACCATGTTAATATTCGAATGATAGCAATCTATCTTGTTCATGTTAGAACTTGTTGTAAAGTTGAGTATACTCTTGAGTTATCTAGCTTATTGTTGCTACATGTTTTGTTTGACCTTGAACCACCTCACTAAGCAATCTTACTTACTATCTACTCCTCTTGATACATTTTAGGATAAGCTTGTTTTGATCTAAGCTGGGCAACTTAGGCAAAAATCATAAGAAGGCTCAAAGTATGTTTTGTAATTCCTAGAACTCCTAGTAGGTGGCACATATGTATATAACTTAGCTAATCACATCTTGTTTGTCTTTTGGGTTATGTAAATTATAAATACTTAAGGATTTCATGTATGTAATGGACCCATCATGCTTGTTGGGTGATTGCTTATTTAGCATGTTTCTTGTTTTGGTTGGTGTGTAAATGGTTGTTGATATACATGTTTTGTTCGATTGTTAGTTCAAGGATAATTCTTGTTTAATGTATGTGGCTATTCTTGTATTTCGAATTGGTGATATGTCTTGTTTATAATGGGGTAATATATGCTCTTGGACCTTATATGTTCGAAACATATATACAATTTTAGGGTTATAAAAAGAAGTCTTGAACCTTTACCGCTCGTTAAAGTTGGGACACCTTGTTGATCTGGATTCTTAGGCTTGGTTCGATCTAATAACATGAATTGCCTTGTGAAGTTTATGTTATGGTTTAAAGGTTCGGAATTTCATATTGATAACATGTTCAAGACATGTATCTTGTATGAAAGCATGTGAATAGCTAGTAATTAGGGAAAATCATTTGGTTATGGTTTGGAACTTTTATAGTATAGGCTATCATTTAGAACTTTTATGTTCCATGGTATGGAATTTGATAGACACATTTAATTTGGCTTTCTCGATATCAAGTAGCTATTCGGATCATTGTGTGTTGATGTTTTAGTCTTGAATCCTTATGTTATTGTTTCTTGCCTTGTGTTTGGATGACCTTCCAATAATAGGCCTCCCCTCTTCTCTCTTCTTAACACTACTTAGCTCGGCTTATCCCAAACTGGGTTAGGGGTGTTACAATTGGTATCAGAGCTAAGGTTTAGTCGATTCTAAGATTAAACCGAGTTATGTTGCATCATCTTTTGCTTTATGTTCCACCTAGGAGTTGAATTCGATATATACTTTTGCTTTATGTTGCATCACCTTTTGGATGCTATCAACCTTTCAGATATCTGAAACATATCTGACTCGGGACAATGATAACCTAGCTACTTCCTCCACTGATGGAGGAAGTGTGAGGATGAATTAGGAGCAACATAATCCCTAGAAGGTTGCTGAACCACAACCTGAAGCTCCTCCAACCAATCTAGTACAAAGGGAATGTTTCCTCAGTATGACATAAATGTTTAATCAGTTTGTTGATTCTTTAAGGCAGAATTCTTGTCCTGCACCTGTGGTGGTGGTTCAATCTAGAGCACCAATTGACAAGCTAGCTCAAGATAGAGCTTATACCTTCTCGGGAATAGTTGATGAAAACCCTGAAGTAGCAGAATACTGGTTGGAGACCACTACCAGGATTTTGACTAAACAATTATAATGTTTAGATCAACATAAGCTGGAGTGTGCCATAGCCCTTCTTGCTGATGAAGCACTTAGTTGGTAGGAAACTACAACCCTTACTGCTCCTAATAATGCTATCACTTGGGAATTCTTCCTCAAAGGAATTCGAAAGAAATACATAAGTGAACAATATCTCGCTGAATGCAGAATATGTTTCTTGTATCTAAAGCAAGGGGGTAGGCTAATAGAGTAATATGTTGGTGACTTTTGTAAATATTGCAAATACAGGTCTGAGTTCATCAAGAAAGAAGAAAATAAATGTTGAATGTTTTTTGATGAACTCAACGATGAATTGGGTCTTATGTTTACAGCTCTGGGAATCACTGATTTCAAGAATTCGTGAATCGAGCTATAGCCAACGAAGCCAAAATGAAAGCATCCAAAAAGAGGAAAGGGAATCATTCTTAGAATGACAAAAGATCGAGAGATGATAACAAATCCCATAGGGAATTTAAAAAGCCGAAGCATCAAGGAGGAGGTTCCTCAAATTTCAACTCTTCTCCGAATACTAAACTCTTGCATAAGCCATAGAACATAGTTAAATCTTTGGCACCTTCAGTTTCTATCTTAAGCACGGGGAATTTAGGAAGGGATTCACAAGCTCCCACTTGCAATTTATGTCAGAATAAACATACAGGTTACTGCATTAGGCAAGCGAATGCATGTTTCATGTGTGGAGGATCAGATCACTACATCAAGGACTGGCCTCAAAATCCTAAAAACCTTCTGACTCATGTTCTGAAGAATCCGAACCCTATTCAGTCACCTAGGGGAAAATGACCTAAACAAGCCCAGTCTAGCAATTACAGAAAGAATCAGGTTCAGCCCTCAAATGCTACTCACCAAGAATTTTGAGCACCTGCTCGAGTATATCATGTTCGAGGCCTTGAAGAAGAAAACTCCCTTCATGTGACTGTAGGTACAATCGAGTTATATACGCACCCTATTTATGCTCTATTTGAATATGGCTCTACCTATTATTTTATTTGCTCTAATCTTATTGAAAAATTTAAGCTAAAACCTGAACCTACAAACTATAACCTGGTTGCTACAAACCCATTAGGAGATAAGGTTGTTGTAAACCGACTATGTAAAAATTATCCATTGTTCATTCAAGGCATCCCTTTTCCTGTCAATCTGTTAGCCCTGCCTTTTAACGAATTCGATCTCATCCTGGGGTTAGATTAGCTAGAAAAACACAAAGCTTGGGTAGATTGTAATAAGAATAGACATTTTATTCATAGATTGGGTAAAGAATCTATACTCATCTTAGATAATAAGCCCTTAAAACCAGATTTTGTTTTTGCTGCCATGTTTGAACTTGATAAGACTCAGCCTACCTTAGAATCTATTCTTACCATTTCTAAATTTCCTAAAGTATTTCTCAAGGAACTTCCAGGATTACCTATAACCCGAGAGGTAGAATTTAGGATCAAAGTTCAACCTGAATCTAATCATTTGTCCATCACCACCTATCAGACGACCCTGATTGAACTAAAGGAGCTCCAAAATCATTCAAAAGAGTTACAAGATAAAGGCTTTATCAGGCCTAGTTCATCTCCTTGGGGAGCTCTAGTGTTGTTTGTCAAAAAGAGGGATGGATCGATGAGGCTTTGCATCGATTATCAAGAACTTAATTAGCTCGCCATCAAGAACAAGTATTCGTTGCCAAGAATTGAAGACTTGTTCGATCAGCTTAAGGATGCTACCATGTTTTCAAAAATTGATCTTCTATTCGGTCATTATCAGATGAGAGATAAGGAGTTGGATGTACCAAAAAAGGCATTCAGAACTTAGTATGGTCATTTTGAATTCTATGTGACGCCATTCAGCCTAACCAATGTTGTGGCCGCATTCATAGACCTTATGAACTGAGTCTTCAAACCATTCATAGATAGGTTAGTGGTGGTTTTTATTGATGACAAACCCTTCGAGAACATCAACTCTTTGCAAAGCTTAGCAAATGCAAATTTTGGCAATCCGAAGTGTCTTTCCTCGGCCATGTGATTTTTGTTGAAGGAATAAAGGTGGATCCAAATAAATTTTAATCGATAGTCGATTGGATGCTGCTAAGGAATGTTCAGGAAGTTAGAAGCTTTTTGGGCCTAGCCGGATATTATCAGAGGCTAGTTAAAGGATTCTCCACTTTAGCAACATCTTTAACAAAGCTACTCCGGAAAGACGAGGCTTTTGTTTGGCCAAAAAATCAGCAACGAAGCTCAACCAATTAAAGCAAGTTCTTACCCATGCTCCAATCCTGACACAACTTGAGTTAGGAAAAGACTATACAGTCTTCAGTGATTTGGAATGCATCGTTATTGCTAAAATATGATTTGGAATGCATTCCCTTGATATTGTTAATAGTCTTGACTTCCTCACTAGGCAAAGTATATCTAATGCATTTCATTTCATACATTTTAGGTTAAGAGGTTCCTAGTCGAAGATCGGTGAAGTCAAAGATTTTGGCAAGTCACAAACAAGGATAAGTAATGTACCTTGTCTCTATACACTACTAGGATGGTGGCAAAGTAACTAGGCCCTTTTGTTGTGAATAAGACATGCTTGCATTGTAATAGTATTCAAGGCTCAAAAAGGCTTTTTTAGTGTAGCTTAAAATTGGCCAAATATGCATATTTTGGCACTAAAAGGTGAAAACCTAGTAAATGGATTCAAATGGCCCTAAAATTTGACATGCTAGTAGATTATAGTTATTGAATATTGCTGGTAAAATTTCATTGCATTTGGTCATCATTCAACATGTTAAATAGGATAAAAACCAGATAAAATCTGTTATTACACTGCAAGGTGTACTGATACGGGTTCACCTGTTTCAGTACGGCTGCGCATATTTGGTCAGTCAAAGCTCAGGTTAACCTAGGAATATCAAGACGGCCTAAAGGTGTTTTGATACGAAAACTCATAGAAGCATTTATGATTTTAATCGCGTCGATACGGCTCTAGGAGCATATCAAAACGGGTCAATGAAAGTCAACTGGTACCGGTACATCTTGAGCTGTACCGAAATGAGTTCTTGAGTTGCTGGAATTTAGGTTATCACCCTTGCATGTCGTACCGATACCGTATCGAAACGAGTTTGGGAAATGAAGTCTGAAATACATAATCCAATTGTTCTATACCGATATGACCTATAGTGTTTTGGTACGGGAGCGGTTAAATCTGTTTTAAGTCATTGATCACAGTATTGAAACATTGCTTATTGGTCCCTGAATCTTGGTAAGTGTAATTGAATGGGTAAATGACATCAGATTAACATGAAAATTTGTAGACATACTGGTTACTGATTGAATTACATAGTCGTTTGGTTAATTTCAGATAAAACCCCCTAATTCCTAGAATTTATAGTTTAGTCCCTAAAAGTTGTAAAAGTTTAAAATTGGCCATAATCTGATTATTGTAGTTTCGTATCGATCTGTTGCCTCAGTGTATTGATATTGTATTGCATTGTATTGTCTTGCATTGAATTCTTGTTGAAAGATATTGCACCGTTCACCGTACTGTTCACCATTAACACTTTTTGATCCGATTCTCTACTAGACCGAGAATAGGGTATTACAATTGTAGTATCAGAGGTAGAGTTTAGTCGATTCTAGGACTAAACTGAAGTCTATTGCATTGTTATTGTGTTACTTTGCCACCTAAGAGTTATATATTGTATATATTGTGACTTCTCGACTAATCCGATCTTCCTATATTATAAATATGTCAGAAACAAATGAAGCTCATATCATTGAGCCTGCTACGGGATCCTTAACCCATGGCGAGGAGATAATGGGGGATATCCTCCAATTCAGTAGGATCCTCTTGCGCAAGGCACCGGACCTGAGGTGTAGACTACTCAGGTCGAGTGTTCTAGGAACATGGGTGATATGTTAAGCAGTTTATGGCTACTATAAGGGCCAAGTAGACTCCACAACCTATTGCTCCTGCTGTCCAATATACACGAGCCCCTATTGGCAAGCTATCGCAGTATCAGGCCTATACTTTATCGGTCAGGTTGATGAAAATCCTGAGGTCACTGAGTATTGGCTGGACAACACCTTGAGAAACTTGAATAAATAGTTGTATTGTGCAGATGAACACAAATTAGAGTGTGCCCTCACGTTGCTTGCTGATGAGGTGCTACATTTGTAACACCCTCTACCCGGGCTAGTAGTAACTCGGTTCGGGAGTGTTACTTAGCAAGGAAGAAAGGACAAGACAATGTATGACATTCGAACCAAGCAAGACATAGACAAGGCAAGGACAATACAAGCATTACACAATCATACTTGACTTCAATAACCATCCAAAGTATTCGACAATTATCAAGCTAGAAGAAACAATCATTCGAACTAAAATAAAACAAACAATGAACAAGGCTAGCAAAGCAACCAAACATATATTTCTTAGCATACAAGTAACATACAATTGCTTAATACTCATACAACATCCATTCGAACATGGCCTTTAAATTTTTCTTCTTTCATGCATACATTACTAACACGATTCATATTACAACATTTAACCTTTGTTACCTATCTTATTCGAATTACCTTAGTATTACATGCTTTCAATTCGATTCAATTATTTTCTAGCTTATTATATGTACATTTTATCCTTAGGTTTCTAACATGTTTCTTGAATATCTAATATTTCATGAAGTTAGTTCCATTCAAGCCTATTTCAAATCGTACCATTCGGCCATATCACCAAAAGCAAACACAAGGCATGTATCTAGTTACATTCAAGCTTAATTCCATCCCATACAGTCGACAATCACATCCACAAGCATACATCTCACTGAAAGCAAGTATTGTTACATTCAAGTGACCCTATATGTCAAGGCAATTCGATTAGGGTACAAGCAAGCATCATGGCTCATCATCCTACTTTCCATTCAAGCAATCCCATATACAAGATCATAGCATTCGAAAGTCATCAAGATAACTATATTAACATTAAGTCATTCCATTTAAATTATCTTATGTGCTGCAACACATCAACCATCACATGTTATCAAGGTTCATCACATACATGATACTATATACATAACATTGTAGGCCTATCAAACATTATATACAAACTTTCAAAATGCATGTTCAAGCTATTTAAATACATCAAGTGCCACCATTCTAGGAGATACAAAACAAGTATGGAATCATATTTTAACCAAGCTTGTGTGAGATGCTTCTTGCTCAAGGAATCGAGCTTCAAGATCAAGAAATGTTTGAATCCTTTAACCTGTAGGTTGGGAAGAATGAAACAAGAGTGATAAGTACAAAATGTACTTAGTGAGGTAGTAACTAGTCTATCCATTTTGTTATTTCAAGTTTCATGTCTTTAAAATCAAGTGTAACCTTAGCTAAGGCTTCCAAGCACTAGAGTAGTCTTAGCTAGTCTTTCAACCATCAAGAGTGACCTTATCTAGTCTTTCAAGCATCAAGATTATCCTATCTAGGATAGCAAGCATTCGGCCAACAAGTATAAGCATCAAGAAGTCATAATTCATAAATCAAGCAACATGCTTGCAAGACAAGAAACCAAGGAGTCATGCTTTGAAGTCAAGTAACATATATTTCATGGCATTCAATACAAGTATCATGTATATTTGAATTGTTATTGCATTTGTTATTTCATTAAACAACCCCCTTGGAACTTAGTTTGTATAGGTAATCGAGTCTCTAACCAACTGTTGCCACAAGATGCACCGTAGTGCTGGTCAACCCTCCTACGGTCGCCAAAGACCACATACGTACCCTCTGTCTGTTGCCAAATAGGGGCCTTAGCCCTGGACCGTAGTCCACCCGTACACAATGAGCTATAGACTCTAAGGCATGCCCTTCTACCTAGTCCAACTAGCTACCAAGGTTGTTTGATTTACCATTTATTCAAATTATCAAGTTCAAGATCATATTCATGTCAAGCAAGATCATTTCATGTTAAGCCCTTAGGCTATTGAGCCTTAGCTCACAAGTCAAGTGGTTTCAAGATCCATTTCATCAAAATGAGATAACATCATATCTCAAACAAGTCTTTAGCATTCAATCATGTTGCATCATAGCACATACAAGCATCCAAGCTATCACTATTCATGCATAAACATTTCGAAATAGACATGTATTCAATACTAGGATCAAGTTTCATGTGTTTCTTTAATCATCCTTCCCTTATTATGTCAAGTTCATGCTTAGATTCATTATCATGTCAAGAATGTAATAAAATACATTGGTTAGGACCTAGTCCTAACCCTAGAGGTAACTACACTCAGAATACAATCCAAGCAAGCTAGCAATTGTCTTGTATAGCTATTCCTTTGTTCTTAGCCTTTGGATGATTTCCCTTCTCTCCTTCCACCAAGTTCACTCCTTGCTCTAGCAAATTCATGATTAAACACACTCATCAATATGTATACACAAGACAATTTAACATGGCAGCAGGGTTATTTCAATACATATAAACATATACATACAATTCTGTCAACATTTCAATAAACAAGACTAGGCAGGATCTAATTATCCCAATCTGTTACAAAACAGTCCAATAAAACTGTGTACAAAACAGTTTCCAACTAGCTTAACTGCTGCTGCCTGGCAGCTTGCACACTACATGTTTAAACATGCATATCTTTCAATTGCTACGTTAAAATTTCGATTAATTTATACCGTTGGAAAGCTAAAAAAATTTTCTATAAGACCATGATAGAATTGCATTTTATTTCTTACCCAATTAATACAGTTTATTGTTCAAAGACAGGGCATTTACACTGCCTGGACAGTTTGCACTGTCCAGCTATTTTTGTTTACAGTTTCCAGCATAGGACCCAGTTTTCAATCCTGTTTTCACCTAATGAAAGTATAAATACTAAGGTTCATGTCATTAAAATTTCAGCTCTGAATTTGATCTATAAAATTTTTGGTGAATTTTCAAAGTGACTGCCCAGAACAGAGCAATTCTGGGCAGATTGCACCTATCCACATTTTAACTCCTTAAATTCATTTTAACCAATGTTTTGGCCCTATAATTCATTTCATATGGCATCCTAAACATGTTTAGTCAATTTAATTCATTAATCAAGGCAGCCAAAATAGAGAAACTTGATTACAAAGCTTAATTTTGTATGTTTACACAATAGGTTCTTACTAAAACAGTTTCTAGGCTATATGACTATGTTCATACTTTTATCCTTCATTTTCAGCATTGGTTGCTAACAATTTAGCTTGTTTAACATCCAATTTACATTATCTAAACATGATCATGATCAATTCATTAATTCAATAGCTCAATTACAAGTTCTAACCATTCAATTCTTACATTAACATCCAATTTCAAATTTCCAGCAACCTAGTTTTGTTACACCATTCCTTACACATAATTTCTAGCATATAACCACAACAATTCAACATGTAATGCAACCTAACATGTCATCTAACAATTTTGAGATCAATTCCAACAATTATACATGAGTATATTACATGTTCATCACATTTCCAGCATCTATACACTCAAATCACATTTCCATTTCAATTCAAACAATTCAAACATGAAATTTACAAGAGAAACAAGTAATTATCTTACTCACTAAGCTATCTAGACTTAATTTGGAGCTAAATCAAGGTTGTAGGGCATGGATTCAAGCTTTCTCCCTTAAGCTTTCCTTTCTCTCTTTTTCTCTTCTTCAATTCGGCACTAGTGTAATGATGAAGATGATGACAATCATCTAATCCAAGTTATTGGATTTGTGAAATGTCCAATATGTCCCTTAATTTATCCTTAATATTAACTTAATCAAGGGAAACTATGGAATATTGAAACTTTAGCATGCATTCTTTAAAATTGCTAGAGTTTACAAGTTGGTCACCTTAATTTGGTCACTTTGTTCTTTCATTCATTCAATTAGATCCTTGACTAATCAATTTAGCTTAAATTCTAGGTTCAGTTAACCTATCAACTTAAGCAATTGGTTTCAATACTTCTAGGCTAGGATTTAGGGTGTTAAAACATTGATGGGAGACTACTATTCTTATTATCTCCAAGGATACTATGACCTGGGAGTTCTTTCTTCAATAATTCCGAAAGAAGTATATTAGCGAGTTTTATCTCGCAGAGAGATGCAACACCTTTCTCCACCTCAAGCAAGTTGGGCGACCGGTCGAGCAGTATATTTATGATTTCTGCAAGTATTGTCGATATGTTGCAGAATACATTAAGAAGGAAGAGGAGAAGTGTTGCATGTTCATTGTTGGACTTAGCGACGAGCTTCATCCCATGTTTACTACTTTGAGTATTACTAATTTCCAGAACCTGGTGAATCGGGTCAAGGCTACCGAAGCATCGCTAAAAGCCTAGAAGACTGTTGGGTCAGGCAAGTCTGAGAAGAGATTTCAGATGATTCTCAACCTCCTAAGTGCAGTAAGAAAGGGAAGTATTCTGGTCCTAAGCAGAATGTGTTCCCACAACCTCCCCGTTCCAAGAATATTGATAGGCCACAGTCTGTGACTCCATTTTTTTTTCTAGAACTGCTTTAGTCAAGAGCACTAAAGTCTCAAACTGGAGTACACAACACCTGGTTTGTAACTACTGTCAGAATAGGCATCCAACAAACTCGTGCCATAAGTAGACTAGAGCTTGTTTCTTTTGTGGTGAGCAAGGTCATTTCATCCGTGATTATCCTCTAAATACAACCAAGTCTACTACTACACCGGCTAATGTTTCCACCCATACTCAGTCCATCAGAGGCAAGGGGTCTAAGCAAGGATCATCGGGAGCTACCAGAAGACCTAATGGCTCTGGCAAAACACCGAGTAGACAAGAATCAAGAGCTCATACTCAGATGTGTCATGTAAGGAATAGGGAAAAGAAGGACGAACCTGATGTCATTGTAAGTACTATTGAACTGTATTGCCACTCTTTATTGCATTGATTGACCCTGGTTCCACCCACTCTTTTATAAGCATTGTGTTGATCAAAAAGCATAACATGTCTTCTGAACCTATAGAATTGAAGATCTCTGTGACTAATCCATTGGGTGACTGCATCACCGTAAGCCTTGTGTGCAAGAACTGCCCCTTAATAATACAAGGGATTCTGTTCTCAGCTAATTTATTAGCCTTATCGATCCATGAGTTCGACGTTATACTGGGTTTGGATTGGCTCAGTAAATATCAGGCTTGGGTAGATTGTAGTAAGAGAAATCTATATCTTTGAGGCCTTGGCAAGGAGAGCATTGCTTTGATGAATTCTCGAAACCCTTCATTGTATGCCTTGTCGTGTGAAGCCAAGGATGAACCTCGTTTATCAGACATTGACACCGTATGTGAATTCCTTGATGTCTTCCCTGATGAGCTTCCGGATTTACTTTAACCCGTGAAGTAGAGTTTTCCAACGAAGTGCAACCTGGGACTGCTCTAGTTTCCATTGCACCATATTGAATGGCAGTCGTTGAGCTAAAAGAACTAAAAGCCCAAATTCAGGACCTGCTTGACAAAGGTTTCATACGACCGAGCTCTTCACCTTAGGAAGCCCCAGTCCTCTTTGTAAAGAAGAAGGACGGTTCTATGAGGCTATGTATTGACTACCAACAACTAAATGAAGTTACCATCAATAACAAGTATCCATTGCCAAGGATAGATGACCTATTCGATCAACTCAAGGATGCCTTTGTATTTTCCAAGATCGATTTAAGGTCCGAGTATTGTCAAATGAGAGTTAAAGATTGTGATGTACCCAAAACTGTTTTCTGTACAAGATATGGTCATTACGAATTCTTGGTGAGGCCTTTTGGGCTAACCAATTCTAATATCCCAAAATGTAACTTAGAAGTTTGTAGATAATTCAAATATGATTTGTAAGGTCTTGTGATGCTTTTAGAATGATTAATTTAGTAATTAGTGGCCTAATTCGAAACATGAAAAGTATGCTAGCTAGAATTACAAGGACCAAATTGTTTTCCATGAAAATATTAGGATTGCATGTTAATAATTTATTTATCTTTGGACTTGTACACTTGGCGATTGTTTGGTGGACCAAGTGTGGAGACTCGGTCAAGGGGGAAGAAATAATTCAACATTTCCTTTCTTCCATTCTTCTAGCCGATTCAATACAAGTGTGAGAGAGAGAAAGCTTAAAACTTATGGCTAGGGAAACCTTGTTGAAGGGACTCTATTTTTATAAGTTCGATTCTTATATTCTTTTTGGTGTTTACTATGATAAGCTTAAGAAGAAGGTGAGATGCTCTCTCCTCTTTAATTTCATTGAATTTGGAAAGCTTTTGCATGATTCATATATCTTTGGCTTTGTTTATATCAAGTTATGGTAGTAAAAATTTAGGAATTATATGAATGAGGTGTTTGATGCTTTGCAATGTTTCGAGTATATATGTATAGGCATACACGATTTGTGAAATGAATTAGAAGGGTAGAGAGAACATGTGATTTGAATTGGCACAATAGATTAGTTATTGGGTTGTTTCTATGAACTTGTGAACTATTTTATGTGTCTAAATATAAGTATATACATGTTGCCCTATTAAGTAATCCTATGTACTAAATGGACTGCTTTATGTGTTTAAATTATGTACAAATATATGGTCTGCCTTGGCTGCATATGAACGATTTTGAGACTGTTTTTGAATGAATTAATGTACGCATGATTAAATCTGCCCATAATTGCTTAAACCTGAAAGTGTGTGGACTGATTTTTGAGTGAAATACATGCATATATGTTTAATTGGACAGCTTTGATGTATAAAAGTATATACATAATATGCTGCCCCGTTTTGAATTGAATCATAGGTGAATATGTATTTATATGAATTGGATTATTTGGTATGTAAAAGTATACACATGCAACTGAGCAGTTTTGGTAATTGGTAAATTGAAATTGGTTGATTAAAACAGGGCAGAATTGATTGAATTGAGATTAAATGGACTAATTTTTTATATGTATTTGTATGCATGTATTGGCTGGGCAGTTTGAATTTAAATAATTGAAAATATACAGAAATAAGGCCGAATTATTATGCAGGAGCTTTAGGTGGACTGTTTTGTATGATTGTATATAGACAATGAACATTAAAAAGGAACGTTTTTATAAGATTAATGAACTGTCTACTTAGTTGTTGGACTGTTAAATAATTACGTAAGTATTGAGAAATTAGATTGTTTGGAAGAATATAATAGAAGAAATAGGATTGTTTTGGTTTGATAGTTTTAAAGGAAATAAAGCAACCTTGTTTGTGTGTTTAAAAGTGTAATTTAAGTGCTATGAGCACGATCGAATGTGTAGGAATTGTTTAGTGAAACCATAGAAGTGTATACATGCTTTGTAGGAATTATTTTGAGGAGGTATGAAGGAGTAAATAAATGTTTGAGGCTGTTGGTTATTGAATGAATATTGGTGTTGTGTTTTGTGTATTTGAATGCTAAGAATAGTTTCTAATGTTTAATTAAACTCATGTTATAAATAGACAAAGAAGATATTGATCAAGTGAGATTAAAGGTAGATCAGACTGGAGAAAGACATAAAGGAGTTATAATTCAAGATCAAGATTAGCTGGATTCACGTGTGAGTGTAGTTTAAAGTCTCGGAATAGGTTGAACTATTCTCAGCATGTTATTTTGTTTTAGTTTATTTTGAGGTTTGTTAAACTAAAGTATGATCGTGCTTCTAACTTGGACTACAAGGTACGTATTATGATCTTAAGTATTCATGAACTGAAAATGGTTGACGAAATAAGGAATGTATGCTAGTTAGAAAGCTAGGTGTGGTTGTTTCTATGTGAATCACTATCAATACATGTAGTAATATATGATTCGATTCTATGCCCAAAATGACTGAACATTAAGTTATGATATATGGGATGATATATGGTTAATATGAAAAGTCAATAGACTTATCTTGGCATGTTTAGAGATTCGATTCTATGTTTGCTTTTGAACTAATTAATAATGAATTATATTTATTTCATTAGACCCTATTCAAATGAAATATGTAATTGAACTTGTGATTGATTATGAAGTAAGCCTTGGTAGCAATGTTAATAAGAATATGGAACAATGCTCATATCGTATGAGAAATTCTCATGAGGTGAATAGTGCCTAAATTGAAAGGCAATAAGCATTATGATATGTTGTTAATGAGGAGCTATGCTCAAACTGTTTCTAATAAGATAAATAAATGTGAAAGCCTTGGTCTCGAGTCAGTCGTAGGTATAGTTGGCATGCCATAGAGTACATAGAGCTCGTGTTTCGGGTGGACTACGGTCCGTATTTGGTGACAGTAGGAGGGAAGTTGTGTGATCACTTGGCGACAGTAGAAGGGATTGACCGGTATTGCGAGTACCATTTTGTTTGGCGACAATTTGGTTGGGGATTCGTGTACCTAGACTGTTATTCAATTCACAAGGCTAAATTGTTCAAAGAAATTAGAAGATTAATATAATAATTAATGATTTATTGAGAAACTTGTATAATAAGAAATAAGCATCATTGACTCTTGATTGTTCACTTCATTGAAAAACATGTGCTTTGTTATAAATTTTATATGTGAATGTCTATCGTATCTTGGATGACAAGTAAGTTGTATATGATGTAATATTGATTACTCTTTTAAAATAATAAGTATACCTTGCTATTGATTATATATATATATATAATATATATATACTCTTTTAAAATATGTATTTGGTTTGAATGATTTGCTTGTAAATGGCTAGTTCTTGTTTAAGCTGAGATGTATATAGGTTTGAGATTTAGTGATGTTATAATAGAGGGTTTATATTAAATCCTCGGAATAAGATGATAACTTGCAAGACAAGTATTAAGTTGCTTGAAAGTGATCACGTAGATAATTTTTGGAGTATGAATATTCGAATTATAAGTAAGTCATGTATTCCTCGTTTGAAATGTTGGAATTTATCTCATTCTATGAATTGGTATTGTCTTGATCGAACCTAGGATCAAGTTACTTTAATATTATGAAAAATTTGCTGTGATTGCATCGAATTGGTGTCAAACAATGTTGCTTTGTTTTAGGGTGAATTGATCAGCCCTAAGTGAATGTTTACATATATGTATGAATGCGTATATGTGTAGATTGGATTGAAAAATGTGAAAAAGAGTGGAAGTAGGCTGCTTTATATACCTATATATGAAACGTATGATTCATGAACTACTTTGGCTTGTGTAAAGAGATTTAGGACTGTTTTGGGGCAATTAGATGCACAATTATATAATTAGATAGTTTGGTATATATATACATGTATATGAATAAGAATAAGGACAAATTTGAATGAACAAATGTTACATGTGAAAGCTGCCCAGGATTTTGTGTATGAACTATGTTATTGGTTAGTCTTGAATTATAGAAAAGTATGAACATGTAATGCTGCCCTGTTTTGTAAATGTGTATATTTTAGGGGACTATTTTTCTCGATTTCAAGTTATTAAAAGGTCTGATTAGTATTAAATAAATGTTAAAGAGTCCTATGTTTATAAGTAATATAATTATTATCTCAAATGAATAGTAACCTTGATTAAAACTACTTTTGTTTGATAAAATGTTTGATAGGTTATTTATAAATGTTCATTAATCATATTATGAGAGGTTTGATAACCTAAATGATAAGTAAGATTAAGCTAAGGAATAATAAGGGAATTGCAAGATAAGTAAGGACATCTTATATACTAAGAAATTCATGTCATAGCGTGCTACATTAAAGTGAATTTATAACAATTTACTTGACGATTCAATAAAATTGGGTTAAGTGATAATAAAAGTATTACACATTGCTTACCTCAGAAGATCCATTGAGTATAATTGTATGCTTATTAGAAAGCTATAAATATGTTTCTTTATTTAATTTATTTGGATAGTTGTAGGTTTCGAATAGACTACTTGAAAACCCTTAAAAGTAAAGTATGTTAAGTGGCACTATATTTGTGATTAACTCACTCTATGCCTAATAAGTGGATGGTTAACGTGATATGAAATTTTTTTATGTATGGATAAGTTATAATCAAAAGAGACTAAGATGTTTGATGAATGAATCTTTGATAGCGAAAATTCTTTGTTTGACAATAAATGTCATTCTATTGATGATGAAGTAATTAGTTGAGGAAGTAAATGTTACTAAAGGCTTACGAGCACAGTCAAGTTAAGCTCTATCTGAATATCTGTTTGTGAATGTATAGTTAAGAATAAGTTAAGTGTGACATAACCCTATATGTGTAAGATTGTTGGATGGTTATCTTGTCATCAAGTGGATAATACCTTGTTCAAGTTTAGAAACATTACCTTAATTAATGGAGTGTTGGATTTAAGTGAAAGGAACAATTATTGATCATATTTTACCAGCTTTGAACTACCTCACTAAGTGGAAACTTATACTTTTCTTTCATTCATTTATGGTTATAGCTCGGTCTAGAACACCAGAGCTTCTCTAGTATGTTATGTAAGCTTTCGGTCAAATACTCCTAGTGGGTGGCACATGTTTTGCAATGCATTTAGAGGCGTATATGTGTTTAAAGTGATGTGTAATTTGAGAGCTATATGCTATCCTTGAAAGTGTTTGTATAAATGGGCCTCTCTATTTATTTGTTTAAGTAGTTTATAATTAGCTTTCATGGTTGATGATTTTTGTTTTGATTTATGAGTTTGAAATATGCTCATGGCTTAGTTATCGAAGGTGATCTTGCTCATGTATGTGTTATTACAAGATTTAGGTAATATTTGCATAACAAGTTTATGGTTGTGTTTAATATGATCACTTGGATAAATGTTAAATCGAAACCAAAGGAAGGTTATATTTGAAGTACTTAGTTGAGTTAGAAGAAAGTAGAGATTTATACTGAATATGACTGTTTAGGGCCCATGGCTTAGTGATAGAAGCTCATCAGCTTGAACTAGTTTTTGCGTTCTTTTAAGACTGTTTAAATAAGATAGGCTCAAATTTGGGAACCTTAATTGTTTAGTAATGCTAGCTTTTAAAATAGGGTTGTGCTGAATATGCTTGGTTGTTTACATTTCTATATTGAAACATTTGGTTCTATACTTCTGATAATCGGTTAAAATGTTTGGCATTCATGTCGGAGGATACATAGTTCTTCCAAATTGTTATGCTTGAATGTCTTCGGCAATTAGTGATGTTTCTCAACTAGTTGTATTATCTAGATCGATTAGAGGTGTTACATTGACCAAGTTTAAAATCTATTATGCTATTGTGGTAATTAGTTGATTGAAAACCAAGACTGGTCTAATTGGGGTACAATGTTAAGCATTGTAAAATGAAAAGGTGTAGAAATGGTTTTAAATTCTTCGTGATTTTGGATGTTTGTTTGTCCTTGTTGGTTGTAAAACACTTATTAATTCGGTTTACACCTAAGCAGGGTTAAGGGTGTTATACCAATGCACCAGCAGACTTTATTGATTTAATGAATCGGGTTTTCAAGCCCTATCTTGATAAATTCGTAGTGGTATTCATTGACGACATTCTAATTTATTCTAAGAATCTTGTTGAGCATCGAGATCACCTTTGAATTGTACTTCAATTCCTCATGGAGAAGCAATTTTTTGCTATGTTCTCCAAATGTGAGTTTTGGCTCACCGAAGTTTCCTTCCTTGGGCACATTGTATCGGCTTCGGGCATACAAGTGGATCTGAAGAATATCCAAGCCATCGTTGATTGGAACCCACCGAAGAACATTGGTGAGGTGAGAAGTTTTCTTGGTCTCGCTGGCTATTATAGAAGATTCGTCAAAGAGTTCTCTATGATAGCAGCTCATCTGACTAAGTCGTTGAAAAAGGAAGTTTTGTTCATTTGGTCTACGGATTAGCAAAGAAGCTTTGATCAATTGAAGCAAGTGTTAACCCATGCACCGGTCCTAACCCAACTTGAGTCTGGAAAGGACTATACCGTTTATAGTGATGATTCGCATCTCGGGTTAGGATGTGTTTAATGCAAGAAGGTAAGGTTATTGCATATGCATTGAGACAACTTAAGCCACATGAGATGAATTATCCCACTCATGATATGGAGTTGGCTACGATTGTGTTTGCGTTGAAAATCTGGAGACACTATCTATTGACTCAAAAAGAGCTAAATCTTCGGCAAAGGAGATGGATGGAACTCCTTAAGGACTATTGCCTTGTTATTGATTACCATCCGGGTAAGGCCAATGCTGTAGCTGATGCACTCAGCTGCAAACCTCTGCCTGGTAAGTATTGTTATCGATCATTGAGTCCAATATAATGATTAGTATATCAAATTATTGTAAAGTCCTTGTATTGTAGCCCTTCGAGCTATTAATGCTCACTTCCGTCTTTGGAAGGATCGTTATCTCGTAGCTGAATTTCAAGTTTAGTCTACTATCATATTGAGAATTCAAGCATTGCAAAAACAAGATCCTAAGCTTCAAGTTATCATTTCCAAGCTGCAAGACAACCCTGACTTTAGAATGAATTCTGAAGGGCTCTTATGTTTTTGTGATCAATTCTGTATACCCAATGATGAATCTCTTTGTGCCGATATCCTTAAGGAAGCTCATTTAAGCTTTTTATCTATCCACCCGGGGTCGGTAAAGATGTACAAGGATCTACGAGAGCTTTTTTGGTGGCCAGGCATGAAACAAGCTATAGTTTAATTTGTGTCCAAGTGCCTCACGTGTCAGGGTGTTAAAGTTGAACATCGTGTTCCTATTCGCTTATTACAACCCATCGATCTACAGCAATGGAAGTGGGAGAAGATCAATATGGATTTTTTCAGTCGTCTACCTTTGAATCTTGCTAAACATAATGCCATTTGGATTATTGTAGACCGTTTCACCAAGTCAGCCCATTTCTTGCCAGTTCGGATGGATTACATTCTTCCTAAGCTAGCTAACTTGTATATCAAGGAAGTTATTTGACTCCATGGAGTGCCTCAGTATCATTTTCGATCAAGATCCAAGATTTGCATCTCGATTCTGGAAGTCGTTGCAAGGAGCTATGGCTATCAAAGTTAATCTTAGTACTACCTCCCACCCTCATTCTGATGGCCAGTCAGAAATGGTAATCCAAATCTTGGAAGATATGCTTTGAGCATACATCATTAATTTTGGAAGCTCTTGGGAGAAATCCCTACCTCTCATCGAGTTTGCCTACAACAACAGTTATCAAGCTTGCATAAGATGGCACCGTATGAAACGTTGTATGGTAGATGTTGTAAAACTCCATTCTGTTGGTCTAAACATGATGAAGGCAAGGTGTTGGGCCCTGACTTAGTTCAGGAAACTGAAGAATGGGTTACCATCATCCATGACCGATTAAAAGCTGCTTTTGACCAACAAAGGGCCTATGTTGATCTTAAGCAAAAGGGATATAAAGTATGAAGTTGGTGAGAAGGCTTTTCTTAAAGTCTCACTATGGAAAAAAGTTTTGAGGTTCAGAAGAAAAGAGAAGCTGAGTCCCTGATTCATTGGACCGTTCGAGGTTATAAAAAAGTTGGCCCTGTGGCTTATCGCTTATTGTTTCCCCCATAACTGAGCAAAATCTATGATGTGTTTCATGTATCTATGATTCGAAAATATCGTTTGGACCTTTCGCATATCATTGAACCTGAATCTGTGGAAATCTAACCGGATTTGTCCTATGAGGAAGAACTGGTTCAAATTCTTGCAAAGGAAGTTAAGAGACTTCACAACAAGTCTATTCCCTTAGTTAAAGTGCTCTAGAGGACCCATTCCGTTAAAGAAGCTACCTCAGAATCGAAGGAGGCAATGAGGATGCAGTATCCTCATCTTTTCGATTCAGGTAAAATTCGAGGATGAATTTTTCTTAAGGGGAGAGTTGTAACATCCCAAAAACCGGTCTAGTCGGAATTGGGTTTCGGCGATCAGAAACCCTACATAGAAAAGGTCCAAATATCGTATTGAATTCTACCGCAAGGTCAATTGCATCGATAATGGACTCCAATTGAGTCAAATTATTGATTAAGGACCTTATTGAGTGTATTGAAAATCTATTTAGTGACTAAATTTTAGAAATTGAAAGTTTGGGGGTACATGTATAGAGAATTGAGAATTGAGGGACTAACCTTGCTATTACCCTACCTCAATTATAATCACCATATACGTGGGTGATCAGGATTGACTTCCTTCACGTGAAGGAAAGCTATTATATTAAACTATAGAATAACAAAAGTTAGAAGCTTTACCTGATTGCTTAAACTAAGCTAGCACCTCCTTGTCTTCATCATCTTCCTCCAACCAAGCACCTCTATTGTTGAGGTTAGAGAAGCTTGAGTTTTCTTCGGTTTATCAATATCGAATTATTACTATTAACCGGGTAAGCTGAAATCCCCAAGCAGTCATTGAATCCATGAATAAAACAAGCTTAATCTTAAGCTAGGTTTTTAGTCATCCATGGAATTTGATAGATAATAGCTATTTTAAGCTTTGATGTTGATTTTGATATCGTTATATTGATTTCAATATCTTGTGGTGAATTCTGACAATTTCCCTATTGTTTACCTAGCTCAAGAAGTGGAGAAAGAACATCCACCATCACCGTTGAATGCTAAGAACAAGGGGATTGTCATTCGAGCGCCATAGGTGTGTCGGATTATCGAGGTAAGTGTAGTTGGAGTCTCGGGATTAGGCTAGGTGCCTTTCTCGATTTCATTATCATTGATTATAGCATGGCTAACATTATTGTCAAGGAATATTGCATTGAACCACTTAGTGTATTCCATTGGTAAGTTAAAGTAAGTTATTGCATTGAATATCGATCATTGATTTTGCTATAGTCATTGCTACCAAGCATCGTTATCTATTTCTCCATTGTTATTGCCATTGATATATGGAAGCCTGGAACATTGGACATAGAGCATAGTTGTTGCTACTATTATCGTCATTGTCATTGTCATTGAACATTGATGTCGATATAGCTGTTGTCATTGAAACATTGAATATGAAGCATCGATCATTGTCATTGTCATTGAGATTATTGAACATTGTCACTATCATTGATATTGCCATTGAACATGGGCACCGAAACATTGCTTATAGATAAGAACATTGAATATTGTTATTGTTACTGAACATGGATTATTGATATTGTTATCGGACCTTGGATTGAAAAGGACTTTCGATACAATTGGCATGCCATAGAATTCATGAGCTTAGTGTACGGGTGGACTACGGTCCTTGGGCTATGACCTTTATTGTGGCGAGTTGGAGGGATGTATGTGTTATTGGTCATATTGGCAAGGTGGAGGGACTAGACCATTCATTGTCCCGACGAGGCGGAGGGACTAGACCATTCATTGTCCTAGCGAGGCGTAGAAATTCGCGTATCCACAATCCCGAATAGATCCAAGGGTTAATATTGACATATGGATTTATTGCTATTTAACATGATTATTGCATTGTTTACATTGATCCATTGCATCGTTATTGCTAAAATATGATTTGGAATGCATTCCCTTTATATTGTTAATAGTCTTGACTACCTTAGTAGGCAAAGTATGCCTAATGCATTTCATTTCATATATTCAGGTTAAGAGGTTCGTAGTCGAAGATTGGTGAAGTCGAAGATTTTAGCAAGTCACAAGCAAGGCTAAGTAATGTACCTTGTCTCTATACACTTGTAGGATGGTGGCAAAGTAACTAGACTAATCATGGGTGCATTGTAATAGACATGCTTGGAGTATTGTGAGTGTAGTTATCTCTAGGGTTAGGACTAGGTCCTAACCAAATGCATACATGTTATATTCTTGAAATGTTAAATGAATCTAATCATGGACTTGACTTAATAAGGGAGGAATGATTAAATTAATGCATGAAACTTGATCTCAACCTTGTATACATGTTTGATTTGATTGATAAGTATATTGAGTGGTAACATTAGTGCTTGTATGCTTCATGTGGCATGTGATCAATGTTTAAAGAACTTGCTTGTAATGTTATCACACTTGATGAAATGAAATCATGAGAGCTACATGACATGTGAGCTATGGCTCAATGGCCTAAGGGCCTAATATGAAATGAACTTGCTTGACATGAACTTGATCTTGAAACACTTGAATAAATGGTAAATCGAACAACCTTGGTAGCTAGCTGGACTACGGAGAAGGGTAAAAGAAGAAGATGTACCCAAGACAGCCTTTCGTACTCGATATGGCCACTTTGAATTTCTTGTAATGCCATTTGGGTTAATGAATGCCCCAACTGCTTTCATAGATCTCATGAACCCTATATTCAAGCCCTATCTTGACAAGTTTGTTGTCGTCTTCATCGATCACATTTTGTTGTATTCTCGGAATAAGGAAGAACACTCTGAACACCTTCCAATTGTATTGCAAACTCTCCGAGAACGTCAATTGTTTGCAAAGTTCTCCAAGTGTCAATTTTGGCTATCGAAAGTCTCGTTCCTTAGCCATGTCATCACGCAGAAGGAATTAAAGTAGACCCGAGCAAAATTAGATCCATCATGGATTGGAGACCTCTGAGGAATGTTGGTGAGGTCAGAAGCTTTCTCAGTTTAGCTGAGTATTATCGGCATTTTGTCAAGGGATTCTCATCCATTTCCACAAGCTTGACTAAGTTAACTCGCAAAGATACACAGTTTGATTGGTCAGAGAACCAACAACGAAGCTTCGATCAACTTAAACAAGCTCTTACTCAAGCTTCAGTTCTTATCCAACTAGAATCGGGCAAGGAATTCACTGTCTATAGTGATGCATCTCATTTAGGACTAGGATGTGTCCTGATGCAAGATGGAAAAGTGGTATCTTACGCTTCAAGGCAACTGAAACCACACGAGTCAATCTACCCTACACACGATCTAGAATTGGGAACTATCGTGTTTGCTCTCAAAGTATGGAGACATTACTTGTAAGGGAAGAAATATAACTTGTTCACAAACCACAAGAGTCTCAAATACTTGCTAACTCAGAAAGATTTGAATCTGAGGCAAAGAAGATGGCTATAATTGCTTAAAGACTACGATTTTGTTATCGACTACCATCCAGGGAAAGCAAACGTGGTTGCTGATGCCCTTAGTCACAGATCATACTCGGGTAAACCCCTAAATCTAAATCTTATAAAAATTCATTAAATTCAATCTTTCTTGGATTACGAGTAATCCATTCGAATACCTTTCTTGTTTTACAAGTAACAACTCGAAAATTTCTCTTAGTGATCTTATGTATTCTTTGTAGCTTCCTTGGCTATCAATGCTCATTTCCGTTTATCCAAAGAACGAAAATTCTTGTCTGAACTTCAAGTTCAATCTAGCTTAATCTCGAGAATCAAAGAACTCCAGTAAATTGATCCAGATCTTTAGAAGATCAAATCCAAGCTAGACTCTGAGTCTAATTCTGACTTCTCCCTCAAGTCAAATAGACTCCTCTATTTCAAGGTTAGAGTATGTGTTCCTAACAATGAGGAACTAAGACAAGAAATGTTACAAGAAGCTCACCAAAGCTCTTTCTCGATTCACTCGGGAGCGATTAAGATGTACAAGGATCTAAAGCCACTATACTGGTGGTCGGGCATGAAATCGGCTATCACTGACTTTGTATCGAAGTGTCTAACTTGTCAAAGGGTTAAAGTCGAGCATCAAGTCCCTACTGGATTGCTCCAACATATCGAATTCCCTCAGTGGAAATGGGATCGGATTACAATGTATTTCGTTACTGGTCTTCCTTCCACTCCTAGAAAGAATGATGTTGTATGGGTGATTGTTGATAGATTCACAAAGTCTACTCATTTCATCCCTATTCGAATGAACATGAGCTTGGAAACCTTAGTCGAGCTATACATCTGTGAAGTGATTCGATTACACGGTGTACCTACAACTATAATCTCTGATCGTGACCCCAGATTTGCTTCTCGATTCTAGAATTCCTTGAAGAGGGTTCTAGGAGCTAAAGTGCATCTTAGTACAACCTTTCATCCTCAATCAGATGGACAATCTGAAAGAATCAACCAAGTACTTGAAGACATGCTACGTGCTTGTGTTACAGACTTCGGAAAGAGTTGGGAGAAATCTCTACCTCTAGTAGAGTTTGCTTACAACAATAGTTACCAGACATCTATTCAGATGGCTCCCTTCGAAGCTCTACAGGAAAGAAAATGTAGAACTCCCTTGTACTGGTCTGAATTGGGAGAAAGTAAGGTTTTAGGACCTCAATTGCTCAGAGAAACCGAAGAACAAGTGAAGATCATTCATGATCGATTAAAGGCAGCTTTCAATAGGAAAAAAGCTTATGCTGAATTGAAAAGGAGAGACATACAATACAATGTTGGAGACAAGGTCTTCCTGAAAGTATCTCCTTGGAAGAAAGTCCTCAGATTTGGAAGAAAAGGAAAGCTCAACCCTCAGTTTATCGGACCATTTGAAATCATTGAAAGGATTGGTCCAATGGCTTATCGATTGGAACTTCCTAGTGAATTCAATAAGATCCACAATGTCTTCCATGTTTCCATGCTCAAAAGATATAGGTCTGATCCATCTCATGTTCTTGAGCCTGAAGAAGTGGAATTGAATCCTGACTTGTCATACGAAGAAGAACTAGTTCAGATTATTGATCGTGAAGTTGGAAAGCTTAGGAACAAAACTGTTCCTCTTTTCAAAGTCTTGTGGAGAAATCACAAGGTTGAAGAGGAAACTTGGGAGTCTGAATAAAACGTGAAGAAGCAATATCCTCACCTATTCGATTCAGGTAAATTCGAGGATGAATTTATTTTAAGGGGAGGATAATTGTAACACCCTAAAATTGGCCCAGACCACTATCAAAACTATAGGCTAATTGAATATATGTGGTAATCAATTTAAAGGAGAATGAACATTGGCCATCCTTAAGATCAAATTATTGGAATTAGAACCTTGCTTAGGTGAGTTAAGAAGCTAGAAACTCAACCTAGTGTAATATGCCCAGAATGCTCTATTCTGGGCAGTAACTTTGAAAAATCACTATAAATTGTATAAAATGAATTTAAGGCTGGAATTTTTATGGACAACACTTTAATATGTCTAAATTCATTAGGAGAAAACAGAACTGAATTCTAGGTTGTAGAATGTAATATAGAGAAGAAACACTAGGGACAATGCAAACTGTCCAGTGTAGCAAAATGCCCTGTCTTTAAGTTAAAAACTTTATTAATTGGCAAATAATTAAAATGCCATCCTTATATAGTTATAAAGAAATTTTGTTAGCTTTCCAACGGTGTAAACCAATTGAAATTCTGATGTACGGATTTATGCATGTTTAAGTGACTAGAGTGCAAGCTGCCTGGCAGCAGCAGTGTAGGTAATTGCACACTGTTTTGTGGCAATTTGTAAACTATTTTGTAAACAGTTTTAGGACAGTGATTATGCCTTGTTTTACATGAACTAGAGTATAGCTAAGTGTAGTTAAGTGTAATGGAAAATGTATATGAGCATGCTGCCAAATTTGTGTATGTTATGTGCTTGTAACCTTGTCTTGATTTGATGATCATATGATCCTGTTTTGACATGTTTGTAATTGTAATGTGATAGAACCAGGAGTAAACTTGGTGGAAGAGGATAGAGTTGATCATCCTAAAGCCAAGAACAAAGGAGTGTGGATCCAAGACTAGCTAAGCTTGGAGTATTGTGAGTGTAGTTATCTCTAGGGTTAGGACTAGGTCCTAAGCAAATGCATACTTGTTATATTCTTGAAATGTTAAATGAATCTAATCATGGACTTGACTTAATAAGGGAAGAATGATTAAAGTAATTCATGAAACTTGATCCTAACCTTGTATACATGTTTGATTCAATTGATAAGCATGCTGAGTGGTAACATTAGTGCTTGTATGCTTCATGTGGCATGTAATCAATGTTTAAAGAACTTGCTTGTAATGTTATCACACTTGATGAAATGAACTCATGAGAACTACATGACATGTGAACTATGGCTCAGTGGCCTAAGGGCCTAATATGAAATGAACTTGCTTGACATGAACTTGATCTTGAAACACTTGAATAAATGGTAAATCGAACAACCATGGTAGCTAGTTGGACTAGGTAGAAGGCCATGCCTTAGAGTCTAGAGCTCATTGTGTAAGGGTGGACTACGGTCCAGGGCTAAGGCCCCTATTAGGCAACAGACGAAGGGTACATATGTGGTATTTGGCGATAGTGGGAGGGTTGACCAGCACTACGGTGCATCTTGTGGCGACAGTTGGTTGGAGACTCGATTACCTATACAAACTAAGTACCAAGGGGTTGTTTAATTAATAACAAATGAAATAGCAATCGTACATCATATGTTACTTGTCTTGAATACCATGAAATACTACTTGACATGAAAGCCATGAAATGTATGTTACTTGTTTTGTAAGCATGATATGCTTGATTTATGATATGAAAACATGAAGTATGAATCCTTGATTCTTGTATCCTATACTAGCCGAACGCATGAAATCCTTAGCTAGGATGATCTTGATGCTTGAAAGCCTTAGCTAGGATTATCTTAATGCTTGAAATCCTTAGCTAGGACTATACTTGATTAAATGACACATAACTTGACATAATAAATGGTTAGAACTAGTTACTACCTCACTAAGTACATTATTGTACTTAGCACTCTCACTAAGTACATTATTGTACTTATCACTCTCATTTTCATTCTTCCCAACTACAGGATAAAGGATACGAGTGTTGCTTGATCTTGATGCCTTAATTCTTGAGCAAGAAGCAAGTCACACAAGCATTGCCTAAGTATGGTTTCATATTTGTTTTGTATATCTCTTAGAATGGTGGCACTAGAATGTATATAGTTAGTTGATCATGCATTTTGGTACTTGTATATAATGTCTTGATGGGCCTATTATGTTATAAACCTATGGTCAAGTATGTAATGAACCTAAAGTTCTTGTAATGGAATGTTGTTGTTGCACATATGATGATTTAAATAAAATGATCTAATGTTTGATCTAGTTATAAGTATCATTTGAATGCTTTGATAGTATGTGTTCACTTGTGTATGTACATATCATGTTGAAAGTGATACAGTGTACTTGTATGATGCTTGCCGAATGGTCTAGTTCATTGGGAACTAGTTACATGCTTTGTTGTATGTATCTTGTGTTAATGGTCGTGTAATACCCTAAAATGTACCATAGAAGTATTCAAGCTAAATAACCTAATTAGCTAGCTTAATTAAGCTTGATCCTAAATCAATTAGGATGATTAGTGACCTAATTGAAAGATTGAATGAATTGAACGACCAATTTAAGAGTGACCAAATTGAATTAAATGAAGAAAAGAGGATTGCATGCAAAATTCCTAAGTTCTTAAATTGCCCTTGCTTAAGCTTTGATTAGTGGTTAATTAAGGGGTAAAGTTGACATTTCCTATATCCACTAAAATGTATCATCTTCATCCTTTCCCCTTCATCAGCCGAATAGAATTAGGGAGAAGGAGAGAAAGAAAATTGAGAGAAAACTCCATTGAAGGAGCTTGAAAGCTTGCATGGGGGTATCATCCTTCATAGAAATTAAAGCTAGAAAGCATTGTAAGTGATTCTAGTGCTAATTACCTTGATTTGAATTGTGAATTGTTTGTTGAATGTGTATACTTGTGAATTGAGTCTAGATCAAAGATTGAAAGGTTGGTAAATTGAAAGTGAACATGTTAGCATGCATGAGAACAATAGCTAACATGAACCTTAGATTTGGGGTATGGTTCGAATGGCATATAAAGTGAAACCTAGATTTAATTGAATGAAATACTTGATGGAAAAACATGAATAGGAAATGAATTGGATCATTGAACAATTATAAATAGTGTCTAATTGCTGAAAATGGAACTAGTAATGAAACTAGTCACCTAAATTGCTTGATTGGCTAACAGGGACTGTTTTGAATAAACCTGTGAATTCGGGATTGAATTGAATAAAATGAAAGGCTGTAAAATGAGATAAAAACAGGGGAGGGGTCAAAATGAATAATGGTTAACTAGGATTGGTTGAATTGTAGTTAAATGAATGGTCTTATAGTGTAATTGGCAGAATTAGTGAAATATTGACTGTTTTGGAAAAACTGTTAAATTGAGGACTTAATTGGACGATTTAAGGACCAATCTTAACTTGTGAAAACAATGGAAAAACAGGGGAAACTAAGGTAAAAAGGGCTGATTTGAACATGTAAGGGTCTTAGGCTAATTAGCTTACTAAAGTGGACCTACGTGTAATCTGGGCAATTTTGAAACTGTAAATTGACCCGACTTTAACAAAAAAACTGTATTGATGTAGAAGGGCTAAAAATATGAGCCATATATGGATGGATAGATAATTAAGTTATATTTCCAACGGTATAAACGGATTTAAATTCCGACGTGTATATTAAAATATATAGACAATTTAGTGAAGGGTGTACAAACTGCCAGAAAACAGTTTTGGTGTTTGTAATAGCATGTATACTTGAAATGGAATGCATGTGTGAATTGAGTTCAATTTGGTTCTAATACATGCTTACATTATTTGAATACTAGATTAAGAAAATGATAGAAAGGATGGATAAGTATCAGGATATGAATGAAAATTCGGTTATCCCGTAACTTCGGGATACAAGGTGAGTGTAGCTTTACTTAGGGTTATGACTTAGGTCCTAACCAATTACATTTGTTACCTTGCTGATATGGAATTGTCATGAAATGAACCTAAATTCTATTCGGTAAATGTATAAGGGAAGAATGCTTAAATGGAAATTGGATTAATGAGATATGCTTGATGTAATTCTGGCCATGCAGATGAACTATGTGACCATTGTTTGAATTTACATGAATTCTTGAATGCTTTATTTGAATGCTTCTTGATATGTCTAGGATAAACATGCTTGATAACCTAAAACATGAATATATGTACTTGACAATACCATAATGATACATATCACTTGAGCTAAGGCTCTAATTAACTTAAGGGCGATCATAACCTTGAAGAATAAGGCTTGAACTTGAATGTGCTTGACTAATAAATACTTAAACTTGGATAAGCTTGATACTTAAGTGATTGCGATTTAAACATTTGATTGACTACATGACCTTGCTTGATAGCTAATGGACATTTAAATTGAAAATACACTTGGAACTATTGAATGCTGGATATGTAAATAACTTGATACTAAAGCTAGACTATGAAACAAATGCTTAATAAGACCACTCGAATACTACATGAATGGTTAAGAAAAATTCTTGCTTGATACCTAATGAAAATGAATGAAATATGCTACCTTGTCTTGAATGGCTTGTTCGAATTGCTTGAAGGCTTGAGTGACCTTACTTGATTCTTGAAATTCTTGATCACTTATAAAATGAACTAAGGTTCACATGGCTTAAAGGCTTAAAATGAATTTGATCTTGAATTGCTTGATGCTTAAAAACTTGATGTGTGATTGCTTGATAATAAATGATTCAATAAGTCCTTGGTTGCTAGTTGGTCTTAGGTAGAACGGCATGCCTTAGAGTCTAGAGCTCGACTTAATACGATAACATGTTTGGTACTTTGTGTACTCTAACACGTGGTGTAACAGACACCTTATTGTTTAGGTACTTTGTGTACCCTAATACGTGGTGTAGCAGACACCTTCTTGTTTAGGTACCTTGCGTACCAACTTAATACGATAACATGCTAGGTACTTTGTGTACCCACTTGATACTCGATTACCTTGTCCTACTATCTACCAAGGCAAAACAAGACTAATGAACTTGCAATAAGTCATGTTAACATGATTAATGAATGAGCAAACTTGACACTTGCAAATGAACTTTTAATGTAATTAAATTACATGAATAAAATGATGTACATGCTATCTTGACTTGCTCATTACTTGAAGGATAAATCATAAGGTGAAAGATCCTATTCGAATTGGATTTGGTGATCTCTATGCTTGATTTGCTTAATATGTTTGATTCTTGCTAAAACATTTCTTGCTAGATCACCTAATACTTGTAAATGGCTACTTGCTTGAATTGTACAATATAATTTCTTGAAATGAATCCTTGATTTCATGAGCTTGACCATTCGAAAGATGCTAGATGAACTAGCTAGGACTTGTCTTTTCTTGATTAGGCTTAACATGGTTAGACATGATTAAAATGAACAAAACTTGATAATAAGATTAAAATGAGCTAAGCTACACTTGATTGAAATATGTGTGCTCTTTTTTCTTGATAAGGAAATTGTAAAGAATTCATATGAATGATTTGATGAGCTTGTCACCCTAAGAATACTTGTAAAATTGAATAATAGAACATGGAAATAAGAGCTCCTAATCGAATTGGGAACATGTGATTGTTTGATAGATATTGCTTAATGCTTGTAGTTATAATCCTTGCTTGATTGGTGAGATGAATGACTTTGAATTGGTTTACTTGGTTCTTGAGATTGATTTAATTCTTGTTTGGAAATGGAATTGTATCTATAAGTCTACTTAATTCGAATTAAGTTAAGAGTCTAAGTAATTGGACTAAATCTAAAGGAATTAAATGTAGAATGATGCTATATAAGATAAGTTTACCTTGTTGTTGTTCGAATAGGACTAGGGTCCTAAATTGCTTGTCTAGCTTAACCTAACATGAATTAAAAGTTTAGATTTAATATAAGGAATTATTCATGCTAGTTTAATGGATTAAAATGAACCATAACTACATGGAATTGAATTGGCTAAGACTAGATGATGTACTGCCCAAATAGTGAATTAAAGAAAAGTTGTCGATCAAATGGATTAATTCGAACATAGTATTATAATGTCATGTTTTAATCCCATTATTAGGTAAATTGGACTGACCTAAACTAGTAGGAATCGGGGATTTAATTAGCATTCACGGTCGCGTCGCGGTTATCGCGGTTGCGGACATAACGGAGGCTATTGCGGTCATTACGGTTGTCGCGGTCGTGAAATTTTTTAAAATTTGCACAACTTATTGTAAAACATAATAATTATAATTATAATTATAAAAAGTCCTTTTAATGATATTTAGAGTATTTTCTAAATAAAAATGAACATAAATAAATTAAAATTGATAAAAAAATATCTATTATAATTGTGAGAATTTCTTACGATTTTATCAAAGAGTTCTTTTCCACCGACAAACTCCAGAATAATATATATATTTGTTCTATCGGTCAATACCTAAATTAAAAAAAATGATAAAGTTAAATATCAACAATGAGAGAATTTAATTATAATTATAAAAATTTACTTCTGAATGATTTTAGGGTGTTTTCTAATACTTATAAAAGGATTTAATTGAAAGAAAATAAGACTTAGAGGCTCAATTGAAAGTTTCATTATGGATTTGAGGACTTAATTGGAAATGGAATAAAACAAAACATCTTAATTAAACTAAAAATTTGTATTAAAGTAAGCATACTAAAACCATTAAGCCTCTGCAAAAATTTAATAAAACTTGAACCCTGTTTCCCGCATTTGCCCTTTTTAATGTTATAACTCATCTTCCTCACCTTTTCATCCCAAGCAAACGTCTGTAACATTTTCCTCCTCCTCCTCCCCTTTTCATCTTCAGCCACCACCCCTTTTCATCGACTAACCATCTGTGAAATGTTCTTAAAACGGTAATAGTGGTCCGTTATTGCTGCAATCGGCCGCTACCCGTTAAATCGCAACCGTAATCTGCCGTTTTTGGTGTGATTGCGATTCACAGAATGTTTTTTTGAAAAAGCAGTTTTGGTCTGCAGTGCTACCGCTATATAACGGCCGCAATCACGGTTGCGGACTGCTTTTTAAAACCATGGTAGAAATATGTGTATATGTTGAATAATAATGTTAGAAGCATGGTCTAGATAAATAATGAAGCTAAAATCAAGTCTAATGAAATTTGCCCAAAAAACTCCATTTTGGGCAACAACTTTGAAAAATCACCATAAATTGTGTAGGTCTAATTAAGGGCTGAATTTTATATGGATTGAACCTTAATATGTCTATTTTCATTAGGAGAAAACATAATTGAATTTTGGATTTTGAGCTAGAATCTGGAAATGAAAACCTCTGGACAGTGCAAACTGTCCAGAAATGCAATTGCCCTGTCTTGGAACTAAAAACGGTATTAATTGGAAAGACATTAAAATGAAAGGTCTAAACAGTTGTAAAGAGGGTTAAGTAAGCTTTCAAACGGTGTAACCTAATTGAAATTGCGACGTACGAAATGAAAATTATGCATGTTTAAGTAAACAGTGCACAAGTTGTCTGGCAGTAGTAGTCTAGGTGATTTGGATAGTTTTGTAAACTGCATTGTAAACATTTTGGACAGTTTTGGTTACTGCCCTAAATGAACTCTTGACCTTGAATAGTGAATCACCTTATATAATTATACTTGAAACCAAGACAAGAGCTAACTAATATAGAATACTAGGCTTAACCAAATAGTCTAATAAGTTTACATGCTTTGAAGTGAAAGAAATGATTTGAGTGATGTATATAAGTAAAAGGTCAATTAAGACACTTGATAAATGGAAGGTTAAGACTACTTGTTTCTCGAAAGATAAGTTAAAGCATTAATGAATCTAAATTAAACAAGAAGCTTTGATTGTCTAGTTTGGTGGCTTAAATCGAATGAAATGATTGTACACTTGATTGGTGCCTAGTTTTTGAATATGAGATGCTTGTTGAATGTGTAAGGTAAACCCTTGAATTGAACCCCTTGCTCATTGTGTGATTGTATACTAAATTGATGATTGAACTCTAAGTTATGCTTCAAACTAACTTGATTAAGTGATAATTGAATTAAAGATCCTAAACTTGTTAAGCTACTAGTTCTAGATACTACCTCACTAACTACATTATGTACTTATCACTCTTGTTTGCATTCTTCCCAAACCTCAGGTTAGAGTCATCCCGATCGATACCTTGATCTTGAAGCTATATTTTTCTCTGACCCGAGCAAGGCATACTATGCTTGATGTGCGATTTTGTAATTATTTTAAGTACTCCTAGATGGTGGCAACCTAGACTTATGTATAAGTCCTATAGGTCATGCATTTGGATGTTTTGTAAACTGTATGTAAGATTTGATTAAGTCTTGTAATGACTTTAATGGTACTCTTGATGCGTATATGTATATAAGGTGATCGCTTGGTAATGTTCTAAATTTGTCTTGCATTTGAACCATGTTAATAACTTACTTGTTTCAAATTGGCTAAGCTATTAGAGATCATGAATTGGTTTAGTTTGATTCTAGATAACTTGATTGGTGGACCATTCAAATAGGTCTAAGATCCTAATTGGTTTGCCTAATTCAATTGTAATGCCTTAGAAGTCTAAGCTTAACCTAATTGAATTGATCCTGATAATTTAATGGTCTTGTAATGAAGTTGAACCTAACCGAATGAACCCTTGAATCTTTCTTGTAGCCTCATTCGAATGATATATATATATATATATTGATCTTGTAGGTTACTCTAGTTCGAATAGAAGATTTAAATTGGACTTGAAATTATCTTGAACTTAATCTAGTATGGAATTCGAAAGTTTAATAGAAATAGTCTAGTAAGTTGCTTGCTAAACAAGTAAATGTAAAACGTTTTCATTTGATCCTATAAGTAGTAAATAAATCATATGGGTATTCTATAATGAGTATAAGTTTAATATGTTTGATCATATTAATAACTTGCCAGATAAGCAACTCATTTATTAGAGATGAGTTCTAGATGAAGAGAAAAATTTTAATTAACCCCTATTTTCTTGATTGTCTTCTTGTTTTCTCGTCGTAACGCTCCTGACTTCTAACTCGAGTTGGGGGTGTTATAGGTCGAATGTAAGAGTTTAGTATAAGGATTGAATGGAACTAGTTTCATGCTATTGAATGTTTAGATAATCATGCTTAGTAAGTATAGGATTGAAATGTTAAAATGTATACAAACTAAGGAACCTTGAATTGAAATAGAAGCATGTTACACCTAGGGTCATTCGAATGATAGGGTTTAAATGTAGTTAATTGTAATACTAAGTAGTAACCTATAATGTAAGCTTGTAAGGAGATAAATTAGTGACCAATTCGAATGGCTTGGACTTGAAGTAAGAATTGAAATGTGAGTTGCTTGTATGATAAGTAAGTATGTTTGGTTGTTTGCTTGTTCTTGTATTGCCTTGTTCATTGTCCTTGCTTGCCTATGTAACGCTCCTGAGCCGGTTTGCTACTAGCTCGGGTTAGGGGTGTTACAATTGAAACATTGCATATTGGTCCATGAATCTTGGTAAGTCTAATTGGATGGGTAAATGACATCGAATTAACATGAAAATGTGTAGACTTACTGGTTACTGATTGAATTATATATTCGTGTGGTTTATTTTAGATAAAGACCCCTAATTCCTTGAATTTACAATTTAGTCCCTAAAAGTTGTAAAAGTTTAAAATTAGCCATAATCTGATTATTCTAGTTCCGCATCGATCCGTTGCCTTAGTGTATTGATATTTTATTGCATTGTATTGTCTTGCATTGAATTATTGTTGAAAGATATTGCACCGTTCATCGTATTGTTCATCGTTAACCGTACTATTCACCATTAACGTTTTGTGACCCAGTTCTCTACTAGACTAGGAAATGGGTGTTACAAATAGAATGAATTGCCTTTTGAGGTTTATGTTATGGTTTAAAGGTTTGAAATTTCATATTGATAAAATGTTCAAGGTATGTATCTTATATGAAAGCATGCGAATAGCTAGTAATTAGGGAAACTCATTTGGTTATGGTTTGAAACTTTTATAGTATAGGCTATCATGTAGAACTTTTATGTTCCTTGGTATGGAATTTTATAGAAACATATAATTTGGCTTTCTCGATATCAAGTATGCTATTTTAGTCTTGAATCCTTATGTTCTCGTTTCTTGCCTTGTGTTTGGATGGCCTTCCGATGATAGGCCTCCCTCCTTCTCTATTTTTAACACTACTTAACTTGGCTTATCCAAAACTGGGTTAGGGGTGTTACAATTGGTATCAGAGCTAAGATTTAGCTGATCCTATGACTAAATCGAGTTACGTTGCATCATCTTCTGCTTTATATTCCACTTAGGAGTTGAATTCGATATATACTTGTGATCTATGTCTAATAAAAGTTCCTTTTGGATGCTATCAATCTTTCAGATATCTGAAACACATCTGAGTTGGGACGAAGAGAACATGGTTGGTTCCTCGACTGATGGAGGAAGTGTGAGGATGAATCAGGAACATCAGAATCCCTAGAAGGCTGCTAAACCACAATCTGAAATATTCAATCAGAATCCAGTACAAAGGGAATGTTTCCTTAGTGTGACAAAAATGTTCAATCAGTTCATCGCTTCTTTAAGGCAGAATACTCCTCCTGCACTTGTGGTGGTTCAATCTAGAGCACCAATTGACAAGCTAGCTCAACATCGAGCTTATACCTTCTCGGGAACAGATGATGAAAACCCTAAAATGGAATAATACTAGTTGGAGACCACTATCGGGATTCTTACTAAACAATTACAATATTTATATGAAGATAAGCTGGAGTGTGCCATAGCCCTTCTTGCTTATGAAACACTTAGTTGGTGGGAAACTACAACCCTTACTACTCCTGATAATGCTATCACCTGGAATTCTTCCTCAAAGAATTCTGAAAGAAACACATAAGTGAACAATATCTCACTGAACGCAAAAGACATTTCTTGTATCTAAAGCAAGGGGTAGGAGAATAGAGCAATATGTTGGTGAATTTTGTAAATATTACAAATACGGGTCTGAGTTTATCAAGAAAGAAGAAGAGAAATGTCGATTGTTTATTGACAGTATAACATCCCCTACCCGGTTTAGTAGCAAGATCACAAGGGATATAAGGGTATGTTCATTGTCCTTGCTTGCCTATGTAGATACATCATAATAAAGCCAAAGGTAGTTTTATACATATTTACATGCCACCACAAAATATAACATCACTTTAATTACATACCAAAGAGACAACCAACCATACTAGTCAAGCAAGTGCCACCATCCTAGGAGTCAAATAGAATAGACAAAACATACCCTTATATCCCTTGTGATCTTGCTTCACTCCTCGGATTCAATCTACTAACATCAAGCTAACCTGGAACACATTCAAAAGAATCAATAATTTCAAGAATGATGACTTGTATGCAACGAATAAACTTTTACTAGTCCAATCTCTTAATGTGTTCGAACAATTCAACCTATTTGTTTTCAAGAACATTTAAGGGTTTTGATATTTGATTCCAAGCAAGCATGTTCACATATCAATAAGGACCAAAGTCTCAAGCATCTCATTCGAGTCAAGGTTCCATTACAAGAAAGTTCATAGACTTGTAAATATGTAGATTTATTTCAATTGTCTAAGATTTTCTATGATCAAGTGTAATACCCCTAAACCAGGCCTAGGAATGTTACCACAATTCAAGCTAATAAGGTAATTAAAACCATGCCCTAATTGAATGAAGCTTAGGGAGCTAATTGAGAGAATTAAATTAAAAGGAAAGGAAATAGGTAACAATCGGTTAGGGACCAAAATATTATAGCCAACAAATTGGAGTGCCAAACTAAAAAGGACCATAATAGCATCAAATTACAACCCAAGGAATGCATGGCAATTTAATACTAGTTAGTGGACTTTACACATGTCACCAAATTAATTAGACAAGTGGGGTTATGGGAGAAGGATTCAATTATCCACCTAGAGCCATCTTCTTCCCCACTTTGTTATCTAAACCGATTAGAAATTAGAGAGAAATGAGAGAAAGCTTAGTGTTCATCCATGGAATGTTGAAGAAATACTTGGATTAAGCTTGATTATGATCAAATTTAGTTAGCAGACAACATATTAAGAAGGTAATGAACCATTTCCTTCTTTCATTTCATGTAGTTGAATGTTGATCATGTGATATTGGTTGCTGGAATTTTAGGGGATTAGTTAGAATTCATGTTTATATGATAGTTAATGCACGTATAATGGTGTACTTGATTTGGGTACATGTTTAGGTGACCAAATAAAATTAGAATACACGCCTAAATGTTCTACTGTTGCTGGAAAATGAACATGTAAAGATTGTGGAAATGGAAACAAGTGTGGAAATGAATGTAGAAGTTGTATAGGACTATTTTGCTAGATAAAAATGAGTAAACATGCTTAATTGAACAAATTGATCATCATGCTCTATTTTGATTACATTGATATGCATAATTAGACCGACTAAACATGTAAGGAAATGAATATGAATCGAATTATAATGCTAGAAACCTTGTATAAATGAATTTGGAAACTAAAAACATAACCTAGAGTAATCTGCCCAGAATACTTTGTTCTGGGCAGCAACTTGAAAAAATTCCCCATAAATTGTATAGGTCGAATTTAGAGCCAAAATTTACATGGAATGAACTTTAATATGTCTATTTTCATTATGAGAAAACGGAATTGAATTCTGGATTGTGAGTTGAATTCTGGAAATGAAAATCCTTGGACAGTGCAAATAGTCTAGTGGTGCAATTGACCTGTATTTGAATTAAAAACTATATTAAGTGGAAAAGCATGATAATGCAAGGCCTATACCGTTAGAAACAAGATTAAGTTAGCTTTCTAACGGTGTAAACAAATTGAAATTATGACGTTCGGAATAAAAGCTATGCTTGTTTAAGTGGACAGTGTACAAACTGCCTGGCAGTAGTAGTCTTGGTACTTTGAGACTGTTTTTGTACACAATTTGCGAAACTGCTAGTAACAGTTTTAAGACAGTAAATATTGCCCAGTTTTGCCTTAATATGAAATATTGGCAGTTTAAAAATAAACATTAAGAAGTATTTATGAAAAATGCCATTTGTTTTGTGTATAGGTTATGTATTGACCTTGCTACTATGTTGAATGAATATGTGAACAAATTTTGATGTATTTCTTGTGTAATGTATTAGAACCAGCAGTGAACTTGGAAGAGGAAAGGGTGGAGCATCCTAAGGCTAAAAACAAAAGGGGTTTGGATCCAAGACAAGTAGCTAAGCTTGGAGTATTGTGAGTGTAGCTTGACTTAGGGTTAGGACTTAGGTCCTAACCAAATATGCATGTTATATTCTTGTTATCCTTGTATTGATTAAAATGAACCTAATATGAACTTCAACATGCATAAAAGGGAAGATTGGCTAAGCTAAAATTTGTAAATAAATAGAAGCATGAAAATGGGTAAATTAATTAGAAAGGAAAATGTAAACATGTTTGATTTCTTGCCTTGGAAATGAGATGCTGGAATGATTGCTTGTATGTACTCCATGATGTCTATGTTTGATTTCCATGCTTTAGATTGATCATTCGAATGCTTGATGCCTAATAAAGGCCTATGCTAAATGCTTACTTTAGATGCTTGAAATGCTTGTCACTTGAAATGTTTGCTATTTGAAAGGCTAGCTAATTGAAATGTTTGAAATGCTTGTTACTTGAAATGTTTGTTATTCGAAATGCTAGTTACTTGAAATGTTGAAATGCTTGCTTGAAGGACAAGTAATTAGTGATTGTGGAGCTAAGGCTCAATTAGCCTAATGGCTAAGCATGATATTGCTATAACTTGTTTGAATGTGATTCTTGAACAAAATTGTCTTGACTTGAACATGAAAGTATAAAACACAAGAAACAACAATAAGCTTTAAAGCAAAATAATAATTCTTGTGCTATAAAATATCCTCTAAAGAAAGTTAAAGATTTAAAAGACTTAAGTTGCCTACAATGGAAGTCCTTGGATACAATTGTATGATGCATGGTATTCTTGGGACTACGGACCATGAGACACGGCTCGGGTGGATGCTCCATTACATGTAATATGTTATTGGCGACAGTAGGAGGTAACGGGGAAGTTGTACGGAGATTGGCGACAGTTTGTTGGATAGTGAGAGGTATAGGATTCTTGGACCTTTATGGTTAAACACGGACCAATGTCATCCATAACCAATTGTGATCCAAGGCAAACATGTAAAAGATATGAACATTATTGTGAAATCAAATAAGTAATTCAAAGGAAAATCATGAATGTAAAATGAAATGTTAAAGAAGCTCTTGGTGAGCATATTGTTAAAGAAGCTCTTGGTGAGCACAATGTCTAAAGAAGCTCTTGGTGAGCATATGAAATATTGAGCTCTTAGTGAGCAAAAGAAGTGCTAAAAGGCATAAACTAAATTAATCAAGTGAAAAACAAATGAAGCATAAAGCTTACTTGAATACTTGAAATGCTTGACATGAAATTTTGAGTACGTGACTTACTTGACATGTATGCTTGAATTGATAAGGTGTATTCTTGAGTACTTGCTACTTGATACGAATTGAATGTGTTTAATATGTAAGCATAATGTGTTGCTGCCATGTACACTTGTACATGGAAATATGGACTGTTTTGTGTATAAATGAACATTTATTGGACTGCTTTGAATGTCCAATTGTGTGAGCTTGATTCATGGACTATTTTGTGTATAAATGAACAATTATTGGATTGTTTTGGATGTCCAATTGTGTGAGCTTGATTCATGGACTATTTTGTGTATAAATGAACAATTATTGGACTGTTTTGGATGTCCAATTGTGTAAGCTTGATTCATGGACTGTTTTGTGTATAAATGAACAATTATTGGACTGTTTTGGTGTCCAAATGTGTAAGTATTATTCATGGACTATTTTGTATAGAATAAGGACTGTTTTGACATTGTGAATTATGTGTACATGTTAGATGACTGAATTTTCTAGGCTAAGTGAAAACATGGACTGTTTTGGCATCTTGAATTATATGTACATGTTATATGGCTGAATTGGCTATATTACATGGCAATACAGACAGCTTGATAATATATGAGAATTAAATGAACTATCTTGCATTACAAGAATGTGTAAACATGTATAATAGTCGATTTAGAACCAAGGCTTAAATCAAAGAAAATAATCAGGAATCAAAGGAATACATGAATTGCTTGATAAGTAAGCTTGAACACATGAATTGCTTGACATGTAATGCTTGATATTTTTTGACATGAAACTCATGAATTGATAAATGTCTATACTTGAATCTTGTGTGGTATGATTCACTACTTAGAATGTCTCACGATTTCACTTGAATTGATGATCAATGGATTTGCTTGCTTGAATTCAAATTATGTATATGACTTGACTCCATGCCCTTATTCGAATACTGTGAAATCCTTAGTTAGGATCACATGTCACTTGAAGTAATTGCTACTCGAATTGTTTGATACTTGAATTTCTTAAACCTGATATTCATGCTTGAATTGACACATAGTAGTAGTTAGGATCACATGTATGCAAGGCAATTTTGAATGTAAATTTGGAAATGACTATATCCTAGCCTTGTACGGTGTTCGAATGTCTTAATTGGTTAGAGGAGTAGTAAACATCTTGAATTTATCTTCAAAATAAAATAACCAAAGTGGTGACTTAGTGTCAATAAGAAGCACGTCTTATTTATATGATCGAATGTAATGCCTAAGTTATGTTAATTGTTGAATGATAAGCAACGCATAGGTATATATATATATGATCCTTGAATGGAAATGTACACTTGTTAGCCTATGCATACAAAGTGATTTCCTTACATGCCTACCTGATTTAATAGTAGTTAATCTTAAATGCATGAAACTTGAAAGTGGTTAACAACTATGGTAATCTATAATGTAAAGAAGTATGATCATGATTGTATGATTGTTAATGAGTATATATATAGATATGATCGTGAATGAAATGGAAATTGGATTGAAAGAAGCATGCTTGGTTGTATGACCATTCGAATGCTATGTTATAACTTGAATGACAATGCAATAGTAAATGAAGGTGGTAACCTATAATGACATGTGATTACTTGTGTAAAACAAATATGTGCTTGCTTATGAAATAAGATATTAATGTCTATTGCTTACTAGTCACTCAACTCATCTAATAGAGATGAGTTCGAAAAATTTAAATTGGCTTGTGTTTCCAACGTTCCAGTAATGCTCCCGAGCCGGTTTACTACTAAACCGGGTTTGGGGTGTTACATCAAGTTTGAAACCATTTTTTACAAGAGTTATCAAAACAATTATCAACTCAAGGGATCTATTCAATCCATTATCCAAGCAACACAATTTCTTCACGCAAGTTGTAGTAGGTAGATATCTATTATCCTTGTTAGATTGTCTTGAGCCTTGAATGATAGTTAATAGACACGCGAATCCAACATAAATGCAACATTAACAAGGGTACACATAGTACCATTTCAAGGACAGTCAAGGCGTCAAATCAATATCAACTTTGGACAAGAGTACCAAAGGTACTAAAAGATCACTTGATCTTAACAACAAGGGACCATAGTCCTAACTAGAGAGCTCGACGGACTCTATGACATGCCATTTATGTCTAACTAACTCGAATCAAGGCTTGCTTATTTAAGTTGCTTTCGATCAATTCAAGAGGCATTAAATACCTTATTCCAATTAGTCAATCATTCAACTTTTCCATTATACTAATTCACATTTAATAGCAAAGTGTAACAAGATCAAGTAGTATAACTAACGTAGTTTACCTCAAGAATACTTACCTTGACCTGTATTCAATCATATCTCAATCAAGCTGGAATGTAATGCATTTTCATTAATGTATTTAACATAGTAAAACTACAATAGGGCAACAACACTCATACATACAATCTAGGTTACACTTACAGTAGTTTCCAAGCTATTGATGTTCTCGTATCATAATCCCCTTTTTCTTATCGTAGTTTTGATCTACGAGTGCCCTTTTTCCTTCTGTATCCTCTTGATCTTCTAACATATAACATTATAATTCTTATTTACCATAAAGTTCGATTGAGCAAATTCCAATTCCATTCATTTTCATAGTTAACAACTAGACTCTCTATCTCAGAAATCTTCAAGCACAGAAACAAATAATTTAAGAATCTCACATCAGTTCTTGTTTAACAATTTTCCAATTAACTATACTCTTATTCTTCAAATTTAGCAAATATCCTAATTGCCAAAACAGGGCAACACTACATTAATCAACTTCCTTGGAAAACAATCCCAAGAGTCATTATAGTTCCCATTAATCAATTTAGCAAACAATGACATAATTTAGAACATCAATACAGTCCCAATTTTTTACTCTGACAACAGAGCAATTCACTACTCATCTATACATATTTTCTTTTTGAATTAACTACTCAAAATAGTGCCCGACACTGCTCAAATTAAAGACAACGAAACAGCCCAAATAACGGAGTTCAAGTTCTTCAACAAAACTGTTTCATAATACCATCATACTTCTAAGCAAGCAGCTCGATATTATACCTATTACACCAAATAGTTCACACTTTTATTTGTACCCGCTTTAGCATATAAAAGCATAACACCTACAGTCCATTCTACCTATATACATTTCAACAACCAAAGATAAAAATCAAGAGGCAATTTAGCAAATCCTTCGAATATCCACTATCAACCAAACAACATGTCAAACATTTCATACTTCAATTTCTATTTGTTCATTCTAATTATTCTAGTCACAAAGCAACTAATTTTAAGCTCATCTATAAACATGCAAGTCTTACTCCAATCGAACTGATTCCATGTTTCCATCAACAATCAAGTGTACAAGGAACTAAGAGATAGGCATTACCTTGATGGAAAATAACAATTTCCTATTTAACAATCCTAAGCTTCTTCCATCGATCCCTTGTTCTCACCAAATTAGGAATTTTCCATGAGCTCCCCCTCTCTCTTACTACATTTAGTTCAATAAGGAAAGGAGAAGAAGATGGTCCACCGATCCTTTGACCAAGTTTTCCTAAGGGACACTTGGCTTTGGTCCTCTAATTATGTAGTTTTTAGCATGCAAACATGTTAAATATAAATGCATACAAAGTGGTCCTTTAAGAAATGACCATTCGGTTATTTAAGTTCACACTTTAGTCCTCTTAATTCAAAGTCAAAACATATGATAGCTCAAAAATCAAAATTTAACATAGTATCCATCTAGACCCTATTTTAGGATGTTACAAATCCCTCCCCTTTAAAGAAATTCATCCATGAATTTACCTGGGAGAAACAAGTGGGGGTATTGATCTTTTAGGGAAGACTCAGGTTCCCAGGTAGCTTTTTCTTGTTTATGATTTCTCCAAAGGACTTTGACAAGGGTCACCGCTTTGCTTCTAAGTCTTTTAATCTGACGATCAAGTAACTGAATTGTCTCCTCTTCATAGGAGAGATTAGTGTCTAGCTCCATCTTTTCGGGCTCAAGGATATGGGAAGGATCGGATCTATACTTGCGTAACATAGAAACATGGAAAACATTGTGAATTTTATCGAACTCTCTTGGAAGAGCCAATTTGTAAGCTACAGGACCAACTCTCTCTATAATTTTGAATGGTCCGATGAAACGGGGAATAAGTTTTCCTTTCTTCCCATATATGAGGACTTTCTTCCATGGAGAAACTTTTAGAAAAACTCAATCACCTACTTCATAAGAAATTTCTCTTCTCCTTTTATCACCATAGTTCTTTTGTCTGTCAAAAGCTGCTTTAAGTCGATCATGAATAATTCTAATCTTTTCTTCAGTTTCTTTTAGGATATCAGTTCCCAACAAGAAGGTAGCTTAATTGACAGACATCCTTGAGCCTGAAGAAGTAGAATTGAATCTCGATTTGTCCTACGAAGAACATATTCAGATTCTTGACCGGGAAGTAAGGAAGCTTCAGAACAAGATTGTTCCCCTTGTTAAGAACTTATGGAGAAATCATAAGGTGGAAGAAGCTACTTGGGAATTTGAAGAAGCCGTGAGGAAACAATATCCTCACCTATTCGATTCGAGTAAAAATTCGAGGACGAATTTTTCTTTTGAGGAGGGGAGAATTGTAACACCGTAAACCCTAGCCTAGAAGTATTGAAACCAATTGCATAAGTTGATAGCTTAATTGAACATAGAATTTAAGCTAAATTGATTAGTCAAGGATCTAATTGAAAGACTAAATGAAATAAGAGGCCAATTTAGGAGGACTTAAGTAGAAGAATGAATGAAATAAGTGACCAATTTAAAGCGACTAAATTGAATTAAATGATAAAGATGATGACTGCATGCCAAATTTCTCATTTCCCCTAATGCCCTTGATTAAGTTAAGAATAAGGATTATTTAAGGGACATTTAGACATTTCATAAATCCAATAACTTGGATTAAGTGTTATCATCTTCTTCATTCTCCCTAGTTGCCGTTTGGAAGAGGGAAAATAGGGAGAGAGTGTTCTTGTGAGAGAAAGCTTAAATCTATGGTGTTAGAGTTGAAATTGAGCTAAATTCAACTTGGTGGCAGCATTACTAAGGTAAATTCATGTTGTCCAAACTGATTTATGCTTACAATTCTGATTTAGATGATGTTTAATGCTTAGTTGAGTTGTTAGGTTGTTTGAAATGAAGAGAATGATGAAATTGAACATGTATACACTATGGATAACTTGAATTAGAGTGGAATTTATGTGTAAGAGATGGTGTAACAAAATTAGGTTGCCGGAAATTTGAAATGAGATGTTGTTGTAAGAATTAAATTGTTAGAACATGTAATTGAGATATGGAATTAATGAATTGAACATGATCATGATTAGATCATGTAATTAACGTGTTAAACAAGCTAAATTGTTAGTAACCAATGCTGGAAATGAAAGATAAAAGTATGAACAAAGTCATATAGCCTAGAAACTATTTTAGAAAGAACAAATCGTGTAAACATGCAAATTAAGCAACTTAACCAACTTACTCTATTTTGGCTACCTTGAAAAATGAGTTAACATTGTAGGTCCAAAACATTGGTTAAAATGAATTTAAGGAATTAAAATGTGAATAGGTGCAATCTGCCCAGAATTGCTCTGTTCTGGGCAGTAACTTTGAAAATTCACCTAAATTTGTATAGATCAAATTCAGGGCTGAAATTTTAGTGAAATGATCCTTAGTATGTCTACTTTCATTAGGTGAAAACATAACTGGAAACAGGGTCCTATGCTGGAAACTGTAATTAGAAATAGCTGGACAGTGCAAACTGTCCAGACAGTGTAAATGCACTGTCTTTGAACAATAAAATGTATTATTTGGATAAGAACTAAAATGCAATCCTTATATGGTCATAAATACAATTTTGTTAGCTTTACAACGGTGTAAATTAATCGAAATTCCGATGTACGGATTAAAAGATATGACTTTTAAAGAGACAGTGTGCAAACTGCCAAGCAGTAGTGTCCGGGGCAGTTTGGGACTGTTTTTGTACCTAGAAGCAAATTGTTTCCAAAACAGTTTTGGGACATTGTAATCTGTCTAGTTATGTCCTAAAATGAGGTAATAACAATTTAGAGGAACAAGTAAGAAATGCTTAAAAGAAAGCATAAAAACAGTAGCTAAATGTTAGGTACAAATGTGGTAACATTGCTACTATACATGTGTGACATTATGTGCTTGTTTTGATGAATTGTATGTGTTATGCTTGCTAGACCAAGGACAACAAGTTTTGGAACAGGAAGATAAGAGTGGACATCCCAAAGCAAGAGGCAAAGGGATTTGGATACAAGACAAGTGATTACCTAGGAGTATTGTGAGTATAACTATCCTTAGGGTTAGGACTTAGGTCCTAACCAACCTTGCTATTGTCTTAATTCAATGACATTGCTATGTAACATGACCTAATACATATTTGGCTAATTAAGGGAAAAATGATTTGAATGCCAACTTGTTTGATGCCATGATCTATTTGTTTACTTGAGTGTTAAGCAAATGAAATGAAATGCTTGACATGTTGCATTGCTTATGCCAAAGGTAAGAAATGGCATGCTTTCTTGGAGAATAAGGTGCGCACATTGCATACATATGAATGTGTTTGTGATTGATATACATGGCTGGTTGAAATGAAATGAACAATGGTACCACCTTGTATTCATGTCATTCGAATGGCATGGATAGACTTGTCTTGAGAGCTAAGACTCCATAAGCCTAAGGGCTTGGCCTTCGAATGGCATAATCATGTCTTGATTAATGAATTGTATAAAGCTTGAATTAAATTGATAATCAAGCAGCCTTGGTATCTAGTTTGGATAGATAGGAGTACATGCCTTAGAATCTTGAGCTCATATTGGAACTACGGTGCATATTGGCACTACGGTGTATATTGGCACGACGGTGCATTTTGGCACTACGGTGCATTTTGGCACTACGGTGCATATTGGCACTACGGTGCATATTGGCACTTCGGTGCATATTGTTGAAGATTTGATTATCTAGTGAACTAAATACCAAGGGTGTTATAAGATTAATTAATCACTTGAAATGAACATTGTTTGCCTTGGTTGTGTGATATGAACATTACTTGTTTTGTAAGATTCTTGAATGAACATCCTGGCCTTGAAAGATAACACATGAATGATTGTATAACTAATTACTTCACATGGAAGTTATGCATAATTGATGCTTGTTGTGTAAGAATGCCTACTTGGTACTTGGTGTTTTGAGTTGCTTGTCTTCTAAGCAAGATAATTGAATAGCATGATGGGTATATATGATGTATGTTTCTATGTTGAATGTGTGATATGTGAAGCTTGCCTATGTTCACTCCTTGAATTCAAATAGTATATGTCATGTAGGGATGATCTTGATTCTTGGAAAGACTTGTAAACTTGGATATGTATACTTGAAATTGGTTAGACTTAGTGTTACCTCACTAAGTACATAACTTGTACTTACCACTCTACACTTCATTCTTCCCATAACAGGTTAAAGACACTTTTAAGAGGACATATTGAGATCGAAGTAACATTTTGAAGCAAGCTTGAAAGTATGATTTCATACTCTTTGTATGCTCCTAGTTTGGTGGCACTAGAACTTGTAATAGTTAGCCTTGAACATGCATTTTGGGTGTGTATATCTGACTAGTATATGTATAACTTGTATGGGCCTATCTTGTAACCAACTTGGTTGACTTAAACTATGTATATGAACTATGTTGATATGCATAAAAATAAGTTTGATGCTACACATAATGTGAAAGTAATCCAATGAATGTTGAACCTTGTACAATTCGAATGCTAGACTAAAATTGTATGATCATTCATTTGTTCTTATTACCATTGGTATGATTCGCCAATGCTCGTATTGGAGCTAAGGTATGTTCAAGCATGCATTAACAATGTTACTAGTTAAGGATGCCATGAAATTGTATGTCTTGTTTGAAAAAAAATCAAATGAAATGTGTTAAGTGACCACCTTGTATCATTCAAATAGGGTACACAAACTTGTAATAAGAATGAAAGTTGAAGCATGTCTAATAGTAACCTATTGTGAAGTATGCCAAACTTGTTATTGTTGTTCGAATGATGTATGTGTATTGAATGGAATGGTAAATTGAAATATGTTAGTGGTAACTTAGAATATAAGTATGAAATGAAATAAATTAGTACCTAAATTAGCTTGCTAAGTGTGTTTGTTTTGATTAATGTGAATTATTTGTATGACTTGTATGGATGTGTTTAGGTTACTTGCGCGGAAAGTTAAGCATATCGAGGTTACTTGTTCGATGAGTAACCTATCTTTTGCTTTGTTCTCGCCTCGGTAATGCTCCTGAACTGGATTATGGCTAACCCAAGGATGGGGTTTTACACCCTATCCCCTAAAGGGTTGGTTGCTATTAGATTACAATCGAAAAGCTCAGGATTCAAATGAAATTTCTCAATCAATTTAGAATATATAAAGGAGTGGGTTGATCCCAAATCAAATAAAGCATAGACAGAATGATTGTAAAGTTCAATAGTACCTACAATTATGTTAGGAGAGTCATCTTCTTCACGTCCCCGTACATGATAAACCCAAGCAGGGGCCCGAGACTCTTGGTGAGTTGGAGGTTGATTTTGATTTCTTCCAGTATTTCCAGAGTGAGCTTGATTTGCTCCCTTGCCCTTGAATGGATGGTTCAAATTGGCCTAAGAAGAGGTTTTAGCAGGGGTTTTGTTCGAACCTTGCGGACAATCTTTAATAAAGTGGTCTAGCCCACCACACTGGAAGCAGGCATTATTTTGCTTTCTACAAAGTCATGTATGGTAATTCTGGCAGAACTTGCAAAGCATGGATTTAGTTTCTCTTCCAGAGTTCCCCGAACTATTTATTGAGACATTTGGTACTGAGGTCTTAATCATAGTTTGAGGTTTAGACAAATAGTTACTCCTTGGAGGAGAGGACTGGCTTGAAAAGTTTGCTCCTTGATGTTTCGGTTTTTTAGAAGGCCATGAAGATTTATTGTCATTTCCTTGTCTCTTATCCTTTCTTGAGTAACTTTCTTTTCTTCTGTCAGAAGCTGTCAAATTCGATTCAGTGGCAACCACTCGATTCACCAACTCTTGAAAGTCAGTGACCCTAAGTTCCGTAAACATTGATCTCAGATCATCTTTTAACCCGTCTATTAACATACGGCATTTGTCTTCCTCCTTCTTTATGTATTCTGAGCCATACTTACAATATTTACAAAACTCACTTACATATTGCTCTATAGGTTTGTTCCCTTGCTTGAGCTACAAGAAACACCTTCTTTGCTCCGCCAAATAGTGCTTATTGATGTATTTCTTACAGAATTCCTTGAGGAAGAATTCCCAGTTGATAGAGTGTGCTGGAGCAGTTAAGATTGTGGTTTCCCACCAGTTCAGGGCTTCATCAGCTAATAGGGCCAGAGCACATTCAAGTTTGTGTTCATCTGAACATTGGAGTTGCTTGGTTAAAATTCTAGTTGTGGTCTCTAGCTAGTACTCAGCTACTTCAGGGTTCTCATCATCAGTTCCCGAGAAGGTATAGGATCGATGTGAAGCCAGTTTATCAATAGGTACATTACTTGGTCCTGCAACAGGTGCAGGAGAGGTGTTCTATTTTAAGGAGACTACGAACTGATTAAACATTTTGGTCATGCTCAAGAAGCATTCTTTCTGGATTGGGTTAATTTGAGGTACTTCGGTTTGAGGTTCAATAGGTTTTTGAGGACCCTGCTGCTCTTGATTCATTCATACACTTCCCCTTCATTTAAGGAAGCTGCGGGACTATCTTTGTCCCTTCCTAGATGTGTTTTTGACATCTGACAATTTCAAAAGAATTCAAGGGAGGTTTCAATTAAGCAAGATCACAAGTAATTTGCAAATGTCTCATAGGTGGCACAAATTAACTAAAGATGTAATCGAAACTAGCTTAGTCCTAGGACCGACTAAACCTTAGCTCTTATTACCAATTATATCATCCCCTACCCGGTTTAGTAGTAAACCGGGTTTGAAGGGTTAAGAGATCTCAAGCAAGCTAACTTGTTAGTCAAGTTAGTAACCGAACAATCAAAATCTAGATGCTTAGCGTCCTAGAGCATTCGAACAAACATGTAGAGATATCATAATAATGCCAAAGTAGTTTTATACATATTTACATACCACCACAAAATATAACATCACTTTAATTACATACCAAAGACACAACCAACCATACTAGTGAAGCAAGTGCCACCATCCTATGAGTCAAATAAAATAGACAAAAACATACACTTATATCCCTTGTGGTCTTGCTTTGACTCCTCGGATTCAATCTACTAGCATCAAGCTAACCTGGAACACATTCAGAAGAATCAATAAGTTCAAGAATGATGACTTGTATTCAATGAATAAACTTTTACTATTCCAATCTCTTAATTTGTTCAAATAATTCAATCTATCTATTTTCAAGAACGTTTAAGGGTTTTGATATTCGATTCCAAGCAAGCATGTTCACGTATCAATAAGGACCAAAGTCTCAAGCATCTCATTCGAGTCAAGATTCCATTACAAGAATGTTCATAGACTTGTAAATATGTAGATTTAGTTCAATTGTCTAAGATTTTCTATGATCAAGATTGAAACCATTTCTTACAAGAGTTATATAAACTATCATCAACTCAAGGGATCTATTCAATCCATTATCCAAGTAACACATTTTCTTCACGCAAGTTGTAGTAGGTAGATATCTATTATACTTGTTAGATTGTCTTGAGTCTTGAACGATAGTTAATAGACATGCGAATCCAACATAAAGGCAACATTAACAAGGGTACACATAGTACCATTTCAAGGAAACTCAAGGCGTCAATTCGATATCAACTTTGAACAAGAGTACCAAAGGTACTAAAAGATCTCTTGATCTTAACAAAAGGGACCGTAGTCCTAACTAGGGAGCTCGACGGACTTTATGGCATGCCATTTGTGTCTAACTAACTCGAATCAAGGCTTGCTTATTTAAGTTTATTTTGATCAATTCAAGAGGCGTTAAATGCCTTATTCCAATTAGTTAATCATTCAACTTTTCCATTCAACTAATTCACATTTTAATAGCAAAGTGTAACAAGATCAAGTAGTATAACTAAAGTAGTTTACCTCAAGAATACTTGCCTTGACCAGCATTCAATCATATCTCAATCAAGCTGGAACGTAATGCATTTTCTTTAATGTATTTAGCATAGTATAACTTCAATAGGGCAGCAACACTCATACATAGAATCTAGGTTACAATTATAGTAGTTTCCAAGCTATTGATGTTCTCGTATCACAATCCCCTTTTTCTTATCGTTGCTTTGATCTTCGAGTGCCCTTTTTTCCTTTCATATCCTCTTGATCTTCTAAAATATAACATTATAATTCTTATTATGCATAAAGTTCGATTGATCAAATTCCAATTCCATTCAATTTCATAGTTAACAACTAGACTCTTTATCTCAGAAATCTTTAAGCACGAAAACAAATAATTCAAGAATCTCACATCAGTTCTTGTTTAACAATTTTCCAATTAATTATACTCTTATTCTTCAAATTTAGCTTATATCCTAGTTGCCAAAATAGGGCAGCAATACATTAGTCAACTTTCTTGGACTATAATAGTCCCGAAAGTCATTATAATTCCCATTAATCAATTTAGCAAACAATCACATAATTTAGAACATCAAAACAGTCTCGATTTTTCACTCTAACAACAGGGTAGTTTCACTACTCATCTATACATATTTTCTTTTTCAATTAACTACTTGAGACAGTCCCCGACACTACTCAAATTAAAGACAACGAAACAGCCCAAATGAAGGAGTTCAAGATCTTCAACAAAACAGTTTCATAATACCATCATATTTCTAAGCAAGCAGCTCGATATTATACCTATTACACAAAATAGTTCACACTTTTATTTGTACCTGCTTTAGCATATAAAAACAGAACACCTATATTCCATTCTACCTATATACATTTCAACAACCAAAGATAAGAATCAAGAGGCAATTTAGCAAATCATTTGAATATCCACTATCAACCAAACATGTCAAACATTTCATACTACAATTTCTATTTGTTCATTATAATTCTTCTAGTCACAAAGCAACTAATTTCAAGCTCATCTATAAACATGCAAGTCTTACTCCAATCAAACCGATTCCATGTTTCCATCAACAATCAGGTGTACAAGGAACTGAGAGATAGACATTACCTTGATGGAAAATAACAATTTCCTATTTAACAATCCTAAGCTTCTTCCACAGATCCCTTGTTCTCACCAAATTAGGAATTTTCCATGAGCTCCCTCTCTCTCTAACTACACTCGGTTCAATAATGAAAGGAGAAGAAGATGGTCCACCGATCCTTTGACCAAGTTTTTCTAAGGCACACTTGGCTTTGGTCCTCTAATTAGATAGTGTTTAGCATGCAAACATGTTAAATTGGAATGTATACAAAGTGGTCCTTTAAGAAATGACCATTCGGTTATTTAAGTTCACACTTTAGTCCCCTTATTTCAAAGTCAAAACATATGATAGCTCAAAAATCAAAATTTAACATTGTATCCTTCTAGACCCTATTTTAGGATGTTACATACAGACTCAACGATGAATTGGGTCCTATGTTTACAGCTCTAGGATCATTGATTTTCAAGAATTGGTGAATCGACCTATAGCCACCGAAGCCAAAAATGAAAGTATCCGAAAATAGGAAAGGGAATCATTCTCAAAATGACAAAAATATCGAGAGATGATAACAAATCCCATTGGCAATTCAAAAAGCCGAAGCATCAAGGAGGAGGTTCCTCAAATTTCAACTCTTCTTTGAAGAGTAACCTGTTGCTTAAGCCACAAACCATAGTTAAATCTTTGGCACCTTCAGTTTTTATCTTTAGCATGGGGAATTTAGGAAGGGATTCACAAGCTCCCACTTGCAATTTCTATAAGAAGAAACATACGGGTTAGCGCAGACGGCAAGCAAATGCATGTTTCATGTGTGGAGGATCAAATCACTACATCAAGGACTGTCCTTGTAACACCCCAAACCTAGCTTAGAAGTATTGGAATTAAAATTGTATAAGTTGACAACTTAATTGAATTTAGAATTAAGCTAAATTGATTAGTTAAGGGCCTAATTGAAAGAATGTATAAAACAAGTGATCAAATTAAAAGTGACTATATTGAATTAAAGGGCAGCCTTGTTTAATGAACTAACATAGACCTAACATGTTTAGAATATCATATGAAATGAATTATAGGGCCAAGACATTGGTTAAAATGAATTAAAGGCATTAAAATATGACTAGATGCAATCTGCGCAGAATTGCTCTGTTCTGGGCAGTCACCTTGAAAATTCACCAAATATTGTATAGTTTGAATTCAGGGATGAAATTTTAATGACATGATCCTTAGAATTTTTATTTTATTTAGGTGAAAACAGAACTGAAAAATGGGTCCTATACTAAAAACTGTAAATAGGAATTGCTGGACAGTGCAAACTGTCCAGGCAGTGTAAATGCCTTGTCCTTCAACAATAAACTGTACTAATTGGCTAAGAAATAAAATGAAAGTCTTCCATGGTATTATAGGAAATTTTGTAAGCTTTCCAACAGTGTATAGAAATTGAAAGTCTGATGTACGGATTAAAAGATATGGCTTTTTAAAGGGACAGTGTGCAAACTGCCAGGCAGCAGTGTCCTGGGCAGTTTGGGACTGTTTTTGCACCTAGTAAGAAACTGATTCCAAAACAGTCTTGGGTCATTGTAATCTGTCCAATTATGATTTAAAATGAAGTAATAACAATATGGAATTGAATTGGTAAGAAATGCTTAAAAAGAAGCATAAAAACAGTAGCTAAATGTTAGGTAAATTGTGATAACATTGCTACTATGATTGTGTGATATTGTGCTTGTTTTGATGATATGTGTATGTGCTTTGCTTGCTCGACCAAGGGCAGCAAATTGGGGAAGAAGAGAATAGGAGCGGACATCCCAAAGCTAGAGGTAAAGGGATTTGGATTCAAGATAGTTGAAATGCTAGGAGTATTCTGAGTGTAACTATCCTAGGCTTGGGACTTAGGTCCTAACCAACCTTGTTATTGCTTAAATGAAATGCTAATGCCATGTAACATGACTTGAAGAATATTTGGCTACTTAAGGGAAGAATGAACTGTATGATAACACGATTGATGCCATGATCTTTGTGTTTACTTGGTTGTTAAGCAATTATGATCAAATGCTTGTCATGTGCATTGCTTATGCCTAAGGTATGAATTGGCATGCTTGCTTGGAGAATAAGGTACGCACAATGCATACATATGCTTGTTTTGTGAATGTTATACATGGTTGATTGAATTGAATGATATGGATAGTTATGTATTGGGAGTTAAAACTCCATAAGACTAAGGGCTTGGCCTTTGAATGGCATAATGTTATATTGAATCAAGAAATGTATAAAAGCTTAAATGAAATGGATAATCAACAACCTTGGTAGCTAATTTGATAGATAGGAGGGCATGCCTTAGAATCTTGAGCTCGTATTGGCACGACGGTGCATATTGGCACTTCGGTGCATATTGGCACTTTGGTGCATATTGATAAGATTTGATTATCTAGTAAGCTACTTACCAAGGAAATGGTAAAAGATGACTTAATGAACATTGCTTGTATTATAAGAAACATGAATAAACTATCTTGCTTTGAAAGATGACACATGAATGGTTGTTAAACTTGTTTCTTGTCATGAAAGAAATGTATGGATGATGGCTTAATGTATAAATGCCTACTTGATGGATTGAATGATTGATTGCTTGTCTTCCAAGCATGTTGTTCGAATGGCCTTGTGTGTCATGAAGGATTGTTGTTTTGTTGATTGTATGATATGTAAGACTTGTCTAAATTACCCTATGCAATTCGAATAGAATATGTATTGTAAAGATGGGTTTGATCCTTTAAACTACATGACTACTTGAATTTATATGCTTTGAGAAAATTGACTAGACTTAGTGTTACCTCACTAAGTACATATCTTGTACTTACCACTCTACTCTTCATTCTTCCCATAACAGATTAAGGAATACTTCAAGTGGATATCTTGGGTTTGAAGCAACACTTGAGGCAAGCTTGAAAGCATGAATTCATACTCTTTGTATACTCCTAGTTTGGTGGCACTAGATTTTGTAATAGTTAGCTTTGGACATGCATTTGAACATGTGTTTATGACTAGTATGTGTATTGTTTTGATGGGCCTAACATGTAATCAATTTGGATGACTTAATACTATGTTTGAACTTAAGTGATGTATATATATGAAATAGATGATGCGTATATGGTGGTTGACATCCAATGTTTGATGAAATTATGTATGATTTTAATGTAGAACCAATGTGTGATGAAATCTTGTCTAAATTGAATGCTAAACCTATGTTGTATATTCATGCAATTACTCCTATATCCATTGACATGATTCGGCAATATGGAGAATAAGGCCAAGGTATGTTCAATCATGCATTAACAATGTAATAACCAAATATGCTATGAAATGTGATGACTTAAGTGTAAAGAAACAATTGAATTGTATTTAGAGAATACCATTGATGTTTGAATAGGATGAATGAAGATGTAATAAGATGTAAATTGTATTCTTTGTAATGATCATGTTAAATGGTTGTTTAGATAGTAACTTAAGGTAAATGGAATAGAAATAAGAATAGAAGTGAGATCATGTCTAGAAGCAACTTAATGTAATGTATAAAACATTTGAATTGTTGTTTGAATGAATGTATGCAATTTGAATGGAATGTTAATACGACAATGGTAACTTAGATTATAAGTATGAAATGGAACAAAATGGTACCTACAATTGTATGCTATGTATGTTAATGGTTTCTTAAAGTGGCTTTGCTTGATTGTATTGAATGTTTTGAAAGGTTTAGATTGGGTTACTTGTGAAACAAGGCAAGTATCCTGGGTTACTTGTTCGACAAGTAACCTATCAATCGCTTTGTTTTGTTCAGGTAACACTCTAGAACTGGGTTACGGCTAACCCGGGGATGGGGTGTTACATTTATTGGTAATCCGAGCTTTTTAGTTGATTCGACAAGCTCATTTGCATCATACGGATATGTGCCACCTAGGAGACTTGATATAAGCTTGTGTTGTTGCTTAAATGTGTAAATATGATAACTAAGACACTATTTGTTCTGATTGAATTAGACTGTCGAAAACAAGAATGGGTTGGGATAATGAAAGTCTCGTAGGCTCCAGGAACAAAGGAGACAGTGTGAGGATGGAACAAAATCCTCCTCAACAGCAAGCTCAACATCGAGCTCAGGCTGCTGCTCAATAGGAAGCTCCTGCTATCAATCCTGTGCAACAAGAATGCCTTATAAGTATGAAAGAGATGTTCAATCATCTCGAACTGCCCTAAAATAAGATCATCCCATTGCTCCTACTGTTACTGTGCCAAACCGAGCCCCTATTGACAAGCTAGCTCAACATCAGACATATACCTTCACTGGCACCGATGAGGCTAATCCGAAAGTAGCCGAGTACTGGTTAGAGGCCACTACTCGTATTCTGACAAAATAATTGCCATGTACTGATGAACATAAACTTGAATGTGCCACCACTCTATTGGTAGACGAAGCACTAAGCTGGTGGGAAACCACTACTCTGGATGCTCCTGCAGAGTCTATTACGTGGAAGTTCTTCATTGATGAGTTCAAGAAGAAGTATATCAGCGAACAGTATCTTGTTGAGCGCCGAAAATGATTTTTGTATCTCAAACAAGCTAGTCGACCTATCGAGCAATACGTGAGCGACTTTTGCAAGTATTGCAAGCATGGGTCAGAATATATCAAAACTGAGGTTGACAAGTTCCGAATGTTCATAGACGGGTTAAATAATGAATTAAGCCCGATATTCACTACTATGGGTATTACCGACTTCCAAAATCTGGTAAACCAAGCCATTGCTACTGAGGCAAAGATGAAAGCCTCGAAAAGATGCAAGAACGGACAATCCTGGAAAGACAAACGACCCAGGAACGATGATAAGCCACACTGGCAATCAAATAAGTCCAAACATTCCAAGGGACACTCTTTGAACTATACCTCTAATTAGAAGAGTAGTTACATTCTGAAACCTCAAACGGTTGTAAAGACTTCAATCCCGGTTGTTTATGTTGATAGCACAGGGAATCAGGCTAAAGCTACTCAATATCCACTTTGCAAGTTCTATTAGAAGCATCATACTGGCTAGTGCAGAGTTCAACAGAATTTATGCTTCTCATGTGGAGCCTCTGATCATTACATTCGGGATTGTCCTTAGAATCCCAACAAGGCTTCAAATTGAGCTTCTGCAATTGCTAGCTTAGCTCCTCCAAATCGAAATAAGGCACCCAGACAAGCTCAGTCTGGGAATCAGGGGAAACATAAGGGCCCCTATTCGAATGCTCCAACTCATCGGGAGTCTCGAACCCCTGCTCGTATGTACCATATTCATGGTAAAGATGATGAAGAAGCTCCTGATGTTATTGCATGTACCATTGAGTTAAATTCCAGTCCTGCTATGCTTTAATTGATTCGGGGTCTACCCACTCATTTGTTTATTTTGCCTTGATCAACAAGTTAAAATTATAACCTGAAATTATTGAATCCAATCTAGTAGTTTCGAATCCATTATGGGAAAAACACCCATTAACTTGCGCCACAAGCAATCTCCCTTGACCATTTGAAATATCCCATTTCCTATTGATCTATATGTACTACCTTATTGTGAATTTGACTTGATTTTGGGGATAGATTTGTTAAGTAAACACGAGGCCTGGGTAGATTGCCAAAATTGGAGATTGTATCTCTGGGGTTTAGGGAAAGAATCCATTCTCTTAATAGATAAGAAACCAACTTCAATATTTTCTAAGATGATCCTTCAAGATGAAATTGACTTCGGGTTGCCTAGCATGCCTGTTGTTTTTGAATTCACTGATGTTTTTCTCGAGGAACTCCCTGGTGTCCCTCCGACCAGAGAAGTAGGGTTCGGGATAGAAGTTCAGCCTAGAACAGCTCCAGTGTCCATTTCACATTATAGAATGACACCTGTTAAGTTGAAAGAATTAAAGAAGCAACTTCAGGAGTTGCAAGATAAAGGTTTCATACGGCCTAGCACTTCTCCTTGGGGTGCACCAGTTTTGTTTGTAAAGAAGAAAAACGAAACTATGCAGTTTGTATTCATTACCGTCACTTAAACAAGCTTACTATCAAGAATCGGTATCCCCAGCCCAGAATTGAAGATCTTTTCGATCAACTTAGGGATGTTTTCGTATTCTCTAAGATCGACCTTCGATCTAGGTACTATCAGATAAAAGTAAAAGAACAAGACGTACCCAAGACAGCCTTTCGTACTTGATATGGCCACTTTGAATTCCTCGTAATGCCATTCGGGTTAACGAATGCTTCGGCTTCTTTCATGGATCTCATGAATCGGGTATTCAAGCCCTATCTTGACAAGTTCATGGTCGTATTCAGCGATGACATTCTGGTGTACTCTCAGAATAAGGAGGAACATGTTGAACACCTCTGAATTGTCTTGCAAATACTCCGAGAACATCAATTGTATGCCAAGTTCTCCAAATGTGAATTTTGGTTACCAGAAGTTTCTTTCCTTGGCCATGTTATCTCGGCTGAAGGAATTAAAGTCGATCCGAGCAAGATTCAGACTATTCTGAATTGGAGACCTCTAAAGAATGTAAGCGAGGTCTGAAGCTTTCTTGGTTTAGCCGAGTATTATAGAAGATTTGTTAAAGGATTTTCCTCTATTACCGCAAGTCTTACCAAGCTTACTCGCAAAGATACACCTTTTGTTTGGTCGGAGAACCAACAACGATGCTTCGATCAAGTTAAGCAAGCTCTGACTCATTCCTCGATACTCATCCAACCATAATTGGGCAAAGAATTCACTGTTTACAGTGATGCTTCTCATCTAGGACTCGGTTGTGTCTTGATGCAAGATGGGAAAGTGATTGCTTACGCTTCAAGGCAACTGAAGCCACACGAGTCTAATTATCCAATACACGATCTGGAACTAGCAGCTATGGTGTTTGCTCTCAAGATATAGAGACACTATCTATACGGGGAGAAATGCAATCTATTTACCGATCACAAAAGTCTCAAGTACCTCTTAACACAAAAATATTTGAATTTGACACAAAGGAGATGGCTTGAATTACATAAAGATTACGATATGGTTATTGACTATCATCTGGGGAAAGCAAATGTAGTTGTTGACGCCCTTAGTCGCAGACCATACTCAGGTAACTCCTAAATCTAGAACTCTGGTTAAATTCATTTGAATTATGCCTTCTATTGTTTTGCAAACCATGAATATAGAGCTTTCTTAAGCTACAAGTTACTATTCGAACATTTCTTGAAATATAAGTAACCCATTCGAATAAGAAATGTGCTTAAAATACTTGTAACCATTGAAACCGAATCTTTCTTAGCTTGTAAGAAAGAATACGAACAATGCCTTGTTATGTAAGTAACAATTTAAACAGTGCCTTGCATTGCAAGAAATTTAGTGAAAACCATTCTAATGACTTTGTTAATGCTTTCGTAGCTACTACGACTATCAATGCTCATTTCCGACTATCCAAGAGCTGAAAATTTCTGTCTGAACTTCAAGTTCAATATGATTTCGTCTCGAGAATTAAAGAACTCCAACAAGTGGATCCAGATCTTCAAAAGATCATATCTAAGCTTGCTTTTGAGTCTAGCACCGACTTCTCCCTTAAGTCAAATGGACTCCTCTATTTCAAGGATAGAGTTTGTGTTACTAACAGTGAGGAATTAAGACAAGAAATGTTAAAAAAACACACACCAAAGTTCTTTTTCGATCCACCCTAGACTGGTTAAGATGTATAAGGACCTGAAGCCACTATACTGGTGGCCTGGCATGAAGTCTGCAATCACGGACTTTGTATCAAAGTGCCTGACATGTCAATGAATCAAAATTGAGCATCAAGTCCCTACTGGATTGCTTCAACCTATTGAACTCCCTCAGTGGAAGTGGGATCGAATTACTATGGACTTTGTCACCAGTCTTCCTTCTGCTCCAAGAAAGAATGATGTTGTATGGGTGATTGTTGATAGATTCACTAAATCTACTCACTTCATCCCTGTTCGTATGAACATGAGCTTGGAAACCCTTGCTAAGTTGTACATTCATGAAGTGATTCGGTTACACGGTGTACCTACAGCAATTATCTCTGATCGTGATCCTCGATTTGCTTCTCGATTTTGGAATTCTCTACAGAAAGCTCTAGGAGCTAAAGTACATCTTAGTACAGCCTTTCATCCTCAATCAGATGGCCAGTCTGAGAGAATTATTCGAGTGTTAGAAGATATGCTACGGGCTTGTGTCATTGACTTCGGGAAGAATTGGGAAAAATCACTACCTCTTGTGGAGTTTTCCTACAACAATAACTACCAATCTTCTATTCAAATGGCACCATTTGAAGCTCTATATGGTAGAAGATGTAGAACTCCCTTATGCTGGTCTGAATTGGGAGAAAGCAAAGTATTGGGACCTCAATTGCTTCGGGAAACCAAAGAACAAATCAAGATCATACATGATCGGTTAAAGGCAACTTTGATAGTCAGAAAGCGTATGATGATTTAAAAAGAAGAGATATCATGTATGCTATTGGAGACAAAGTCTTCCTAAAAGTCTCGCCTTGGAAGAAAGTACTCAGATTTGGAAGAAAAGGGAAGCTCAGTCCCCGATACATCGGACCATTTGAAGTTATTGAAAGAATTGGTCCAGTAGCCTATCGATTAGCTCTTCCTAGAGAATTCTATAGAATACATAATGTCTTCCATGTTTCAATGCTCAGAAGGTATCGATTTAATCCTTCACACATTCTTGAGCCAGAAGAAGTTGAATTGAATCCCGATTTGTCCTACGAAGAATAATCTATTTAGATTCTTGACAGGGAAATAAGGAAGCTTCGGAACAAGATTGTTCCTCTTGTTAAGATCTTATGGAGAAATCATAAGGTGGAAGAAGCTACCTGGGAATCTGAAGAAGTCATGAGGAAGTAGTATCCTCATTTATTCGATTCAGGTAAATTCGAGGATGAATTTAATTTAAGGGGGGAGAATTGTAACAACCCAAATCCTAGCTTAGAAGTATTGAAATTAAAATTGTATAAGTTGATAGCTTAATTGAATTTAGAATTAAGCTAAATTGATTAGTTAAGGGCCTAATTGAAAGAATGTATAAAACAAGTGATCAAATTAAAAGTGATTACATTGAATTAAAGGAGAGAGATTGAGATTGCATGATAAATATCATGAATCTCTTATTTTCCCTTGACTAATCACATGATTAGTAACTAATTAAGGGACACTAGACAATACACAATTCCAATAGCAAGGAATTGTTGTTGTCGTCTTTCCCATTATCCCACTTTGGTCGATTATAGAGAGAAAGAAAAGAGAGAGAGAAATCTAGAGAATTCAGCCATTGAAGAAAGGATTTTAGCTTGCATGTGTTGTGATTTTTCATTGAAATTAAGCAAGAAGCAAAGTAAGTATAGTTCTTCTTGTGGTTAATTGAATAGGAAACTATATTGTTGAAATTGGACTGATTTTGATGATGTTAGATGAATTAGACATTGAATATGTTGTTAGATGATTATATGGTTGTTGAATCATGCAAAATTGAAGGATGAAACTAGGTACAAGGCTGGAAATTATGTGTTCATGCTAGTGTAACAAACCTAGGTTGCTGGAAATTGTATTGTGTTGTTAAAGTGGAAATTGAATGATTTGAATATGAAATTGAGCTAAGGAAATAATGAATTGTTGATGGTCATGAATAGGTAATGTATAGAAGGTGTTAAAAAAATTGAATTAGATGCAAACAATGCTGGAAATGAAGGATAAGAACATGAACATAGTTATGAAACATAGAAACTGTTTTGTAGTGTTGAAATTGAGTAAACATGAAAGATTAGGCTTTTTAACCAACATGCCCTGTTTTGGCAGCCTTGTTTAATGAACTAACATGGACCTAAAATGTTTATAATATCATATGAAATGAATTATAGGGCCAAGACAATGGTTAAAATTAATTAAAGGCATTAAAATGTGACTAGATGCAATCTGCCCAGAATTGCTCTGTTCTGGGCAGTCACTTTGAAAATTCACCAAAAATTGTATAGTTTGAATTCAGGGATGAAATTTTAATGAAATGATCCTTAGAATGTCTATTTTATTTAGGTGAAAACAGAACTGAAAATTGGGTCCTATACTGAAAAGTGTAAATAAGAATTGCTGGACAGTGCAAACTGTCCAGGCAGTGTAAATGCCCTGTCTTTGAACAATAAACTGTATTAACTGGCTAAGAACTAAAATTCAAGTCTTACATGGTCTTATAGGAAATTTAGTAATATTTCCAACGGTGTATAGCAATCTAAATTCAGACGTACGGATTAAAAGATATGGCTTTTTAAAGGGACAGTGTGCAAACTGCCAGGCAGCAGTGTCCTGAGCAGTTTGGGACTGTTTTTCACCTAGTAAGAAACTGATTCCAAAACAGTTTTGGGGCATTGTAATCTGTCCTTTAAAATTAAGTAATAACAATATGGAATTGAATTGCTAAGAAATGCTTAAAAAGAAGCATAAAAACAGTAGCTAAATGTTAGGTAAATTGTGATAACGTTGCTACTATGATTGTGTGATATTGTGCTTGTTTTGATGATATGTGTATGTGCTTTGCTTGCCAGACCAAGGGCAGCAGATTGGGGAAGAAGAGGATAGGAGTAGACATCCCAAAGCTAGAGGTAAAGGGATTTGGATTCAAGATAGTTGAATTGCTAGGAGTATTGTGAGTGTAACTATCCTAGGCTTGGGACTTAGGTCCTAACCAACCTTGTTATTGCTTAAATGAAATGCTAGTGCCATGTAACACGACTTAAAGAATATTTGGCTAATTAAGGGAAGAATGAAATGTATGATAACATGATTGATGCCATGATCTTTGTGTTTACTTGGGTGTTAAGCAATTATGATCAAATGCTTGTCATGTGCATTGCTTATGCCTAAGGTATGAATTGGCATGCTTGCTTGGAGAATAAGGTACGCACAATGCATACATATGCTTGTGTTGTGAATGTTATACATGTTTGATTGAACTGAGTGATATGGATAGTTATGTATTGGGAGTTAAGACTCCATAAGCCTAAGGGCTTGGCCTTTGAATGGCATAATGTTATATTGAATCAAGAAATGTATAAAGCTTAAATGAAATGGATAATCAACAACCTTGGTAGCTAATTGGATAGATAGGAGGGCATGCCTTAGAATCTTGAGCTCATATTGGCACTACGGTGCATAGTGGTACGACGATACATATTGGCACAACGGTGCATATTGGCACTTCGGTGCATATTGGCACTTCGGTGCATATTGATAAGATTTGATTATCTAATAAGCTACTTCCCAAGGAAATGTTGAAAGATGACTTAATGAACATTATTTGTATTATAAGAAACATGAATAAACTTTCTTGCTCTAAAAGATGACACATGAATGGTTGTTAAACTTGTTTCTTGTAATGAAAGAAATGTATGGATGAAGGCTTAATGTATAAATACATACTTGATGGATTGAATGATTGATTGCTTGTCTTCCAAGCATGTTATTCGAATGGCCTTGTGTGTCATGAAGGATTGTTGTTATGTTGATTGTATGATATGTAAGACATGTCTAAATTACCCTATGCAATTCGAATAGAATATGTATTGTAAAGATGGGTTTGATCCTTTGAAATTCATGACTACTTGAATTTATATGCTTTGAGAAAATTGACTAGACTTAGTGTTACCTCACTAAGTACATATCTTGTACTTACCACTATACTCTTCATTCTTCCCATAATAGATTAAAGAATACTTCAAGAGGATATCTTGGGTTTGAAGCAACACTTGAGGCAAGCTTGAAAGTATGAATTCATACTCTTTGTATACTCCTAGTTTGGTGGCACTAGACTTTGTAATAATTAGCTTTGGACATGCATTTGAACATGTGTTTATGACTAGTATATGTATTGTTTTGATGGGACTAACATGTAATCAATTTGGATGACTTAATACTATGTTTGAACTTAAGTGATGTATATATATGAAATAGATGTTGTGTATATGGTGATTGACATCCAATGTTTGATGAAATTATGTATGATTCTAATGTAGAACCAACGTGTGATGAAATCTTGTCTAAATTGGATGCTAAACCTACGTTGTATGTTCATGCAATTACTCCTATATCCATTGATATGATTCGACAATATGGAGACTAAGGCCAAGGTATGTTCAATCATGCACTAACAATGTAATAACCAAATATGCTATGAAATGTGATGACTTAAGTGTAAAGAAACAATTGAATTGTATTTAGAGAATACCATTGATGTTCAAATAGGTTGAATGAAGATGTAATAAGATGTAAATTGTATGCTTTGTAATGATCATGTTAAATGGTTGTTTAGATAGTAACTCAAGGTGTAAGTAAGTTATTTCAAGCATGTTATTGAATCCCTATAGCTATTCGAATAGGGTAAATGGAATTAAAATAAGAATGGAAGTGAGATCGTGTCTAGAAGCAACTTAATGTAATGTATAACACATTTGAATTGTTGTTTGAATGAATTTATGCAATTTGAATGGAATGTAAATATGACAATGGTAACTCAGATTATAAGTATGAAATAGAACAAAATGGTACCTAAAATTGTATGCTATGTATGTTAATGGTTGCTTAAAGTGGCTTTGCTTGATTGTATTGAATGTTTTGAAAGGTTTAGATTGTGTTACTTGCGCAACAAGGCAAGTATCTCGAGGTTACTTATTCAACAAGTAACCTATCAATCGCTTTGTTTTGTTCTGATAACGCTCTGAAACTGGGTTACGGCTAACCCAGAGATGGGATGTTATAGTCCTCAAAATCTACATAAGCTTCCAAATCATGATCTGAAGAATCCAAACTTTATTCAGTCACCTAGAGGAAATGACCTAACAAGCCCAGTCTAGCAATTACGAAAAGAATCAGGGTCAAGCCTCAAATGATACTCACCAAGAATCTCAAGAACCTACTCGAGTATATCATGTTTGAGGTCATGAAGAAGAAAACTCCCCTAATGTGATTGCAGGTACAATCGAGTTATATATGCACCCTGTTTATGCTATATTTGACTCTGGCTCTTCCCATTCCATTATATGCTCTAATCTTATTGAAAAATTTAAGCTAAAGCTCGAACCTACAAACTATAACCTGGTGGCTACAAACCCTTTAGGAGATAAGGTTGTTGTAAACTGAATATGTCAAAATTGTCCCTTGTTCATTCAAGGTATCCCTTTTCCTGTCGATCTATTAGCCCTGCCTTTTAATGAATTCGATCTCATCCTGGGTTAGATTAGCTAGGAAAACACCAAGCTTGGGTAGATTGTAATAAGAAAAGACTTTTTCTTCATGGATTGGGTAAAGAATCCATACTCCTATAAGATAATAAGCCCCTAAAATTAGATTCTAATTTTGTTGCCATGTCTGAACTTGATAAGACTCAGCCTACCTTAGAATCTATTCTAATCGTTTCTGAATTTCTTGAAGAATTTCTCGAGGAACTTCTGGGATTACCTTTAACTTGAGAGGTATAATTCAAGATTGAAGTTCAACCCGGATCTAATCTTATATCCATCACCCCCTATTAGATGGCCCTGGTTAAACTAAAGGAGCTCCAAAATTAGTTGCAAGAGTAACAAGATAAAGGCTTTATTAGGCCTAGTTCATCTCCTTAGGGAGTTGCGGTGTTGTTTGTCAAAAAGAAGGATGGATCGATGAGGCTTTGCATAGATTACCAACAACTTAACCAGCTCACCATCAAGAACAAGTATCCATTGCCAAGAATTGAAGACTTGTTCGATCATCTTAAGGTTGCTTCCGTGTTTTCAAAAATCAATCTTTGATCCAGTTATTATCATATGAAAGTTAAGGAGCCGGATGTACCAAAAATGTCATTCAAAACTCGGTATGGTCATTTCGAATTCCTTATGATGTCATTCAGCCTAACCAATGCTCCGGCTGCATTAATGGACCTTATGAACCGAGTCTTCAAACCATTCTTAGATAAGTTTGTGGTGGTTTTTATTGATGACATTCTCATCTACTCTAAAAGCAAGGACGAACATTCGAAACACCTTCGAATCATCCTACAAACCCTCCAAGAACAACAACTCTTTGCAAAGCTTAGCAAATGCTAATCAAGGTCGATCCAAAGAAAATTCAATCGATAGTTGACTAAGCAAATGCAAATGCTTAGCATGTTATCAGAGGTTCGTTAAAGGATTCTCCACTTTAGCCGCAGCTTTGACTAAGCTACTCTGAAAAGACGAGACTTTTATTTGGTTAAAAAATCTGCAACGGAGCTTTGACCAATTTAAGCAAGTTCTTACCCATGCTGCAGTCTTGACACAACCTGAGTCAGGAAAAGACTATGCATGTAACACCCTAAAAATTGGCCTAAAAATGTTACCACAATATAAACTATAGGCTAATTGAATTCATAAGCTAATCAATTTAAAAGAAGAATGAACATTGGCCATCCTTAAAATCAAATAAGTGAAATTGAACCAAATTGAGTTGAAATCAAAACTAGAAGGAGAGAAAATTAAATGGAGGCCTTGACACATGTTCTCATTTGAAGAGAACATGTGCCAATTTGGATGATGACTCGTGCCTAGGGAGAATAATGACCAAACATATTCTCATCCTCCTCCCATTATCATCTACCTTGGCTGAAACATTGAGAGAGAAAAGGGGAGAGAAAATTTTCATGCAAACACCTTCAATTCAAGCTTCTTGATTCATCCATTGATCAAATTTAGCTTGGAGAAGGTATAATGCTTGACTTTACTTGTTATAGATTGTTTGAATATGCAAATGATGATGTTCTTGTTGCCTTGATGATATTGGATGAATGTTATGTATGTCGGGGTCATGCTAGCTTCAATGTAAACTTGAAATTTTGATTTCTAGTAACCAATTTGATATAGGATATATGTATAGTTGCTGGAAATTTGAGAATGAGTATATAGTTGAAAACAGTCTTGATTAGGGACTGTTTTGATGGAGAAATTGTGTAAACATGCCAAATAAACATAGAACCCTGTTTTGATCATGTTGTTAGATAAAATGAAGATTGAAATGAATATACATGTTGCTGGAAAATGACTACACCTAATTGGACTAGTTAAATTCAGCAATGGACTGCCTAATTGGTAAATTGAATGTGAAATGTGATCAAATATATCAAATTAGGTTCAACGTGATAATGCTCTATTTTAAGCACATGGCTAGGTGAATTAGAATGACCTAGATATGTAAGAACATTAACATGAATTGAATTGCCATTTTAGAATCTTGTTGAAATGAATTAAGAAGCTAGAAATTCAACCTAGTGTAATCTGCCCATAATGCTCTGTTCTGGGCAGTAACTTTGAAAAATCGCTATAAATTGTATATAATGAATTTAAGGCTGATATTTTTATGGACAACACCTTCTTATGTCTAAATTCATTAGGAGAAAACAGAATTGAACTCTGGGTTGTATACTGAAATGTAGAGAAGAAACACTAGGGACAATGCAAACTGTCCAGTATAGCAAAATGCCCTGTCTTTAAGTTAAAACTGTAGTAATTGGAAAAGAACTAAAATGAAAGCCTTATATGGAAATAAACACAATTTTTCTAGCTATCCAACGGTGTAAACCAATTGAAATTCTATCGTACGGAATGAAAGTTACGCATGATTAAGTGACTAGAGTGTTAGCTGCCTGGCAGCAACAATATAGGCAATTGCACACTGTTTTATGGCATTTTGTAAACTGTCTTGTAAATAGTTTTAGGCCTTTGATTCTGCCTTATTTTACATCAACTAGAATATAGATAAGTGTAGTTATGTGTAATGGAAAATGTATATGAGCATGCTGCCAAATTTGTGAATGTTGTGTGCTTGTAACTTTGCCTTGATTTGGTGATCATATGATCATTATTTTGACATGTGTTTGTACTTGTAATGTGATAGAACCAGGAGTAAACTTGTCGGAAGAGGATAGAGTAGATCATCCTAAATCCAAGAACAAAGGAGTGTGGATCCAAGACTAGCTAGCTTGGAGTATTGTGAGTGTAGCTTCCTCTAGGGTTAGGACTAGGTCCTAACCAATGTATTCTTGTCACATTCTTGAAATGTTAAATGAATCTAATCATGAACTTGACCTAATAAGGTAAGGGTGACTAAAGTAATACATGAAACTTGATCCTAGCCTTGTATACGTGATCAATTCGAATGCTTAAGTATGATTATGTGATAACATGGATGCTTGTATGTGCTATGATACAATGTGATATTAATGTTAAATACTTGCTTGAGACATATTCTCATCTTGATGAAATGAAACATGAAACTACTTGATATGTGAGCTATGGATCAATGGCCTAAGGGCCTAATATGAAATGAACTTGCTTGACATGATATTGATCTTGAAACACTTGAATAAATGGTAAATTGAACAACCTTGGTAGCTAGTTGGACTAGGTAGAAGGGCATGCCTTAGAGTATAGAGTTCATTGTGTAAGGGTGGACTACGGTCCAGGGCTAAGGCCCCTATTTGGCAACAGACGTAGGGTACGTATGTGGTCTTTGGCGACAGTAAGAGGGTTGACCAACATTACGGTGCATCTTGTGGTGACAATTGGTTGGAGACTCGATTACCTATACAAACTAAGTACCAAGGGGGTTGTTTAATGAATAACAATTGAAATAATAATCCTACACCATATGTTACTTGTCTTGAATGCCATGAATTTGTATGTTAATCGGCTTGAAATCATGACTCCTTGATTTCTTTTTTTGCAAGCATGATGTACTTGATTCATGATATGAATTTCTTGATTCTTGTTCCTTGAATGACTGAATGCTTGAATCCTTAATTAGGATTATCTTGATGCTTGATATCCTCTATTGCTTGAAAGCCTTAGCTAGGTCAATACTTGATTAAATGACACATAAAACTTGAAATAACAAATTATTAGATTTAGTACTACCTCACTAAGTACATTCTTGTACTTATCACTCTCATTTTCTTTCTTCCCAACTACATGATAAGGATATGAGTGTTGCTTGATCTTGAAGCCTGTTACCTTGAGCTAGAAGTGACTCACACAAGCTTTGCCTAAGTATGGTTTCATACTTGTTTTGTATATCTCCTAGAATGGTGGCACTAGAATGTATATAGTTAGCTTGATCATGCATTCTGAAGCTTGTATATAATGTCTTGATGGGCCTACCATGTTATGTATTTAGTGTCATGTATGTAATGAACTTAGATAACATGTAATGGGTGATGTTTTGCTGCACATTTGATAATAGAGTGAAGTGATCTAATGTTTAATCTAGTTTACCGTGATAGCAATCGAATACCTTGTTGTGTACATGTCTTACTTGAATGGAACATTGGATGATTAATCTATGCTTGTTTGTCTTATATTCGATTGCCTTGGGAAATAAATTATCTCTTGTGAGTTTGATTGGTAAGGCCGATTAGTCTAATATGAGTTTGTGATGATGGCTGAATGGTTAGGTATAGAGAATCACTTGAATGAACCTAGTTACATGTAAATAGAAATGACCAAATGATCATGTTTAGAAATCTAACTATGAAATGTTAAAAGGTATACAAATTATTGTTCAAGGAAACTAGTGGAAGCATGTTACACCTAGTTCATTCGATTAGGATAGATTAACGAAGATTGAATGTTGTAATATGAATCATGTAAGTAATAACTTGTAATGTAATCATGAAATAAGATAATTTGGTACCTTGTTCGAATTTTTTGATGGTTTGAAATCAAACATTAGTTGCTTGTATGATAAGTAATGAATGTTTTGTTGCTTGTTAGTTAAGTATGTTTGCTTGTTCTTGTATTGCTTGCCTTGTTCTTGATGTCCCTTGATCATTGCCATTGCTTTCTTGTTAAGTAACGCTCCCGAGATGGGTTGCTACTAGCCCGGGTAGGGGTGTTACATTTAATTGGTAATCAAAGCTTTAGGTTTAGTCGATTCTAGGACTAAACCGGGCTATCATGCATCATATAGGATACTTGTGTAACCTAGGAGACTTGTATTGAATAGCTTGTGTCTTGCTTATTAAATCGAACCCCTAATTGTTACTTTGAATGTAGAATGTCTGAAACAAGATTCGCCCGGGATGATGAAAGTCCTGAAGGCTCCTCGAATGAAGGAGACAGAGCGAGGATGGAATAGAATCCTCCACAACAACAAGCTCAAACCCAAGCCCAAGCTGCTGCTCAACAGGAAGCTCCTGCTATAAATCTTGTGCAACAAGAATGTCTCCTATGTATGAAGGAGATGTTCAATCATCTAGTAACTGCTTTAAAACAAGATCATTATATTGCTCCTCTTATTGATGTGCCAAATTGAGCTTCGATTGACAAGCTCGCTCAACATCGGGCCTATACTTTCACTGGCACCGATGAAGCTAATCCCGAAGTAGCTGAGTACTATTAGAGGCCACTACTCGAATCTTGACTAAACAACTACCTTTTTCTGATTAGCACAAACTCGAATGTGCCATAGCTTTGTTGGCAGATGAAGCTCTAAGCTGGTGGGAAACCACTACCCTAACTGCTCCTATTGAAGCCGTAACGTGGAAGTTCTTCCTCGATGAATTCAGGAAGAAATACATCAGTGAACAGTACCTGGCCGAGCGTCAGAAACATTTCTTGTACCTCAAGCAAGGGGGCTGACCCATTGAACAATATGTGATTGACTTTTGCATGTATTGCAGGTATGGGTCGGAATATATCAAAACTGAAGCTGATAAATGTCGAATGTTCATTGATGGACTAAATGATAAACTAAGTCCTTTTTTCACTGCCTGGGTATCACTAACTTCCTGAATTTAGTGAACTAGGTTATTGCAACCGAGGCAAAGATGAAAGACTCTAAAAAAACGCAAGAGTTGTAACTCTTGGAAGGACAAACGATCCAGGAATGATGACAAGCCTCATTGGCAGTCAAAGAAAGCTAAACACTCCAAAGATCACTCCTCAAATTATACTCCTATTTAGAAAAGCAATTACATACTGAAACCCCAAACGATAATCAAGTCTTTAGCCTCGATCATCTCTGTTGATAGTACGAGGAATTTTAGCAAAGCTACTCAATATCCTACTTGTAAGTTCTGTCAGAAGCACCACACCGGGTAATGCAGAACTCAACAGAATTTGAGTTTCTTATGTGGAGCCTCCGATCATTATATCTGGGATTGTCCTCAGAATCCTAACAAGGTTCCAACTCGAACACCTGCAAATGCTAGTTCAGCTCCATCTAATCGAAACAAGGGCCCGAGACAAGCTCAGCCTAGGAATCAAAGCAAAAGTAGAGGCCAACATTCGACACCTACACACCAATAATCCTGAGCCCCTGCTCGAATCTACCACATTCGTCGGAAAGAGGAAGAAGAAGCACCCATTGTTATCGCAGGTACTGTTGAACTAAATTCAAGTCCTGCATATGCTTTGATTGATTCAGGATCTACCCACTCCTTTATATGTTCATCCTTGATTGCTAAGTAAAACTTAAAACCCGAACTAGTTAAAACTAGCCTTGCAGTTTCAAACCCTATAGGAGGAAATATGCCTATTAACTTCTTTTGCAAGCAAAGTCCTATAAGCATTCGAAATGTACCTTTTCCCATGGACCTTTGTGTCTTGACTTCTTGTGAATTCGATCTACTGTTAGGACTAGATTGGCTAAGCAAACATGAAGTGTGGATAGATTGCCAAAATAGGAGACTTTTTCTCTAGGGTTTAAGGAAGGAATCAATCCTCCTAATTGATAGAAAATCGACCTCAATCTTTGTTGCCATGACTATGCAAGATGAACTTGAATTCAGATTACCTAGTATGCCAATTGTATCTGAATTCATTGATGTTTTTCCAGAGGAACTCCCTGGTCTCCCTCCAACTAGAGAAGTAGAGTTTGGGATTGAAGTTCAACTTGGAACAACTCCGGTGTCCATCACACCCTATCGAATGGCAGCAGTTGAATTGAAAGAACTCAAGAAGCAACTCCAAGAGCCACAAGACAAAGGCTTTATTCAGCCTAGCTCATCTCCATGGGGTGCTCCAGTCTTGTTCGTGAAGAAGAAAGACGAGACTATGAGACTCTATATTGACTACAGGTAATTGAACAAGCTTACTATCAAGAATCGGTATCCTCTCCTAAGGATAGAATATCTCTTTGATCAACTTAAGGATGCTTCAGTGTTCTCAAAGATCGATCTTTGATCGGGATACTATTAAATGAGGGTAAAAGAAGAAGATGTACCCAAGACAGCCTTTCGTACTCAAAATGGCCACTTTGAATTCATTGTAATGCCATTCGGGTTAACGAATGCTCCGGCTACTTTCATGGACCTCATGAACCGTGTATTCAAGCCCTATCTTGACAAGTTTGTGGTCGTCTTTATCGATGACATCTTGGTGTATTCTCGAAATAAGGAAGAACATTCTGAACACCTACGAATTGTATTGCAAACTCTCTGAGAACATCAATTGTTCGCAAAGTTCTCTAAATGTGAATTCTGGTTATCAGCAGTCTCGTTCCTTGGCCATGTAATCTCGGCAGAAGGAATTAAAGTAGACCCGAGCAAAATTCGATCCATCATGGATTGGAGACCTTCAAAGAATGTTGGTGAGGTTAGAAGCTTTCTCGGTTTAGCTGGGTATTATTGGCGTTTTGTCAAGGGATTCTCATCCATTGCCGCAAGCTTGACTAAGGTAACTTGCAAAGATACACCCTTTGTTTGGTCGGAGAACCAACAACGAAGCTTCGATCAACTTAAACAAGCTCTGACTCATGCACCAGTTCTATTCCAACCAGAATCGGGCAAAGGATTTACTGTCTATAGTGATACATCTCCTTTAGGACTAGGATGTGTCCTAATGCAAGACGGAAATGTGGTAGCTTACACTTCAAGGAAACTGAAACCGCACGAGTCAAACTATCCAACACACGATCTAGAATTGGCAGCTATCGTGTTTGCTCTTAAAATATGGAGACACTACTTATACGGGGAGAAATGTAACCTGTTCACAGACCACAAGAATCTCAAGTACCTCCTGACTCAGAAAGATTTGAATTTGAGACAAAGAAGATGGCTAGAATTGCTTAAGGACTACGATTTGGTTATCGACTACCATCCGGGGAAAGTAAACGTAGTTGTTGATGCCCTTAGTCGCAGACCATACTCGGGTAAACCCCTAAATCTAAATCCTAGAAAAAATCATTGAATTTAATCTTTTTTGGATTACAAGTAATCCATTCGAATACCTTACTTGTCTTGTAAGTAACTACTCAAAAGCCTTCCTTAATGATCTTGTTCGTTCATTTGTAGCTTCCTTGGCTATCAATGCTCATTTCCGTTTATCCAAAGGACGGAAATTCTTGTCTGAACTTCAAGTTCAATCTAACTTGATTTCGAGAATCAAAGAACTCCAGCAAATTGATCCAGATCTTCAGAAGATCATATCCAAACTAGACTCTAAGTCTAATTTTGACTTCTCCCTCAACTCGAATGGACTCCTCTATTTCAAAGATAGAGTATGTGTTCCTAACAATTAGGAACTAAAACAAGATTTGTTACAAGAAGCTCATCAAAGCTCTTTCTCAATTCACCCGAGATCTGTTAAAATGTATAAGGATCTAAAGCCACTATACTGGTGGTCGGGCATGAAATCGGCTATTACATACTTCGTATCGAAATGCCTAACTTGTTAAAGGGTTAAAGCCGAGCATCAAGTCCCTACTAGATTGCTGCAACCTATCGAACTCCCTCAGTGGAAATGGGATCGTATTACAATGGATTTCGTTACTAGTCTTCCTTCCACTCCAAGAAATAATGATGTTGTATGGGTGATTGTTGATAGATTACATGTGCCAATTTGGAAGAGAACATGTGCCAATTTGGATGATGACTCATGGCTAGGGAGAATAATGACCAAACATATTGTCATCTTCCTCCCATTATCATCTACCTTGGCTGAAACATTGAGAGAGAAAAGGGGGAGAAAATTTTCATGCAAACACCTTCAATTCAAGCTTCTTGATTCATCCATTGATCAAATTTAACTTGGAGAAGGTATAATGCTTGACTTTACTTGTTATAGATTGTTTGAATATGGAAATGATGATGTTCTTGTTTCCTTGATGAAATTGGATGAATGTTATGTATGTTAGGTTCATGCTAGCTTCAATGTAAACTTGAAATTTTGATTTCTAGGAACCAATTTGATATAGGATATATGTATAATTGCTGGAAATTTAAGAATGCGTATATAGTTGAAAACAGTCTTGATTAGGGGCTGTTTTGATGGAGAAATTGTGTAAACATGCCAAATGAACATAGAACCCTATTTTGATCATGTTGTTAGATAAAATGAAGATTGAACTGAATAGATATGTTGCTGGAAAATGACTACACCTAATTGGACTAGTTAAATTAAGCAATGGACTGCCTAATTGGTAAATTGAATGTGATCAAATAGATCAAATTAGGTTCAACATGATAATGCTCTATTTTAAGCACATAGATAGGTGAATTAGAATGACCTAGACATGTAAGAACATGAACATGAATTGAATTTCCTTGTTAGAACCTTGTTGAAATGAATTAAAAAAAGCTAGAAATTCAACCTAGTGTAATCTGCCTAGAATGCTCTATTATGGGCAGTAACTTTGAAAATCACTATAAATTGTATATAATGAGTTTAAGGCTGAAATTTTTATGGACAACACCTTCCTATGTCTAAATTCATTAGGAGAAAACAGAACTGAACTCTGGGTTGTATACTGAAATGTAGAGAAGAAACACTAGGGATAGTGCAAACTGTCCAGTATAGCAAAATGCCCTGTCTTTAAGTTAAAACTCTACTAATTGGAAAAGAACTAAAATGCAAGCCTTATATGGAATTAAACACAATTTTTCTAGCTTTCCATCGGCGTAAACCAATTGAAATCCTGACGTACGGAATGAAAGTTACGCATGATTAAGTGACTAGAGTGCTAGCTGCCTGGCAGCAACAATATAGGCAATTGCACACTGTTTTGTGGCATTTTGTAAACTGTCTTGTAAACAGTTTTAGGCCTTTGATTATGCCTTGTTTTACATGAACTAGAATGTAAATAAGTGTAGTTATGTGTAATGGAAAATGTATATGAGCATGTTGCCAAATTTGTGAATGTTGTGTGCTTGTAACTTTGTCTTGATTTGGTGATCATATGATCATTATTTTGACATGTGTTTGTACTTGTAATGTGATAGAACCATGAGCAAACTTGGAGGAAGAGGATAGAGTGGATCATCCTAAAGCCAAGAATAAAGGAGTGTGGATCCAAGTCTAGCTAGCTTGGAGTATTGTGAGTGTAGCTATCTCTAGGGTTAGGACTAGGTCCTAACCAATGTATTCTTGTTACATTCTTGAAATGTTAAATGAATCTAATCATGAACTTGACCTAATAAGGGAAGGATGACTAAAGTAATACATGAAACTTGATCCTAGCCTTGTATACATGATCAATTCGAATGCTTAAGTATGATTATGTGATAACATGAATGCTTGTATTTGCTATGACCCAATGTGATTGAATGTTAAAGGCTTGTTTGAGATATATTCTCATCTTGATGAAATGAAACATGAAACTACTTGATATGTGAGCTATGGCCCAATGGACTAAGGGCCTAATATGAAATGAACTTGCTTGACATGATATTGATCTTGAAACACTTGAATAAATGGTAAATCGAACAACCTTGCTAGCTAGTTGGACTAGGTAGAAGAGCATGCCTTAGAGTCTAGAGCTCATTGTGCAAGGGTGGACTACGGTCCAGGGCTAAGGCCCCTATTTGGCGACAGACATAGGGTACGTATGTGGTCTTTGGCGACAGTAGGAGGGTTCACTAGCACTACGGTGCATCTTGTGGTGACAGTTGGTTGGGGACTCGATTACCTATACAAACTAAGTACCAAGGGGGCGTTTAATGAATAACAATTGAAATAAAAATCCTACATCATATGTTACTTGTCTTGAATGCCATGAATTTGTATGTTACTTGGCTTGAAAGCATGACTCCTTGATTTCTTGTTTTGCAAGCATGATGTACTTGATTCATGATATGAATCTCTTGATTCTTGTTCCTTGAATGGCCGAATGCTTGGATCCTTAATTAGGATTATCTTGATGCTTGATATCCTTAGCTAGGATTCTTCAAATGCTTGAAGCCTTAGTTAAGATCACTCTAATGCTTGAGGCCTTTGTTAAGATCACTCTATTGCTTGAAAGCCTTAGCTAGGCCAATACTTGATTAAATGACACATAAAACTTGAAATAAAAAATGATTAGATTTAGTGCTACCTCACTAAGTACATTCTTGTACTTATCACTCTCGTTTTCATTCTTCCCAACTACAGGATAAGGATACGAGTGTTGCTTTATCTTGAAGCCTGTTACCTTGAGCTAGAAGTGACTCACACAAGCTTTGCCTAAGTATGGTTTCATACTTGTTTTGTATATCTCCTAGAATGGTGGCACTAGAATGTATATAGTTAGCTTGATCATGCATTCTTAAGCTTGTACATAATGTCTTAATGGGCCTACCATGTTATGTATTTAGTATCAAGTATGTAATAAACTTAGATAACATGTAATGGATGATGTTTTGCTGCGCATTTGATAATATAATGAAGTGATCTAATGTTTAATCTAGTTTACCTTGATAGCAATCGAATACCTTGTTTTGTACATGTCTTACTTGAATGGAACATTGGATGATTAATCTATGCTTGCTTGTCTTCTATTCGTTTGCCTTGGGAAATATATGATCTCTTGTGTGTTTGATTGGAAAGGTTGTAACACCCTAAATCCTAGTCTTGTGGAATTAAGCCAATTGTCTACATTATATAGCTCAATTCGACCTAAATTTAAGCTAATTAGGTAATGAAGGACTTAATTGAAAGTTTAAATGAATTGGATGGCCAAATTATAAGGGCCAATTCGAATAGGAGGAGAATATTAGAGAATGCATGCTAAATTTTTATCATTCCAAAGGCTACCCTTGATTAAGCTTATAATTAAGATCCAATTAAGGTCAAATAGGTAAATTCACAAATCCACTAACAAGATAACAAGTTGTCATCTTCTTCCTTACTCCTTTGTTAGCCGAATTGAAAGATGGCTAGAGAGAGAGGAAAATTTTGAGAGAAAATCACCATAAAGGGGAATGCAAACTTGCATGCTATTGAAATTGTGTAGGAATTGAGATAGAAAACAAGTAAGCATCCTCACCTTTGTTCATTCGAATAGTTGGTGTTGTATTGATTAATTAGATTGTTTGATGCATTAGATTATACATGCGTGTTAGATGATGAAATTAAGGATGTGGTTAAGTGAATTTTTAAGGATGAATCATAGGTAACATGCTAGATAGTGCAAAAAAAATGAATTAGTGTACTTATTAGCTTAGCCGAATTGTATTTTTGCCTAATTGATGAAGTTGATGAATAAAACGAATAGGGAATGGTATTAGTAAGTAATCACCTAGATGAAATTGTGTAAAATTGATTAGATGTGGCCTTGATTGAATTGAATTGATAATAGAGCTGAATTGAATTGAATTGATAAGGAAATCGGTCACCTATATAGCTTAATCACTATTTAGGGACTGTTTCGAATGAATTAAAAGATTTGGGATCGAATTGGACCTAAACAAAATGCTGGAAATGTTAGTTAAAAAAAGGGGATGGATTAAGATTGACATTTTATAACTTGAAATGCTTGAATTGAAACTAAATGAAATGTTTTAAGTGGATAATTGGCAGAATAGGTGAATATGGAATAATCTGTAAAGTTGGCTAAATTGAGGACCTAGATGAACTAATTAGGGACCAACCATAACTTGAAAGAACAGGGAAAAAACAGGGTAGTCTATGGTAAAAAGGACTAAAATGAATTAGTAAGGATCCTAGGTGAAATAGCTCACTAAAGTACACCAAACTAAAAAGGTGGCAGATTCAAACTGGAAAATATACCTGACTTTAAATGGAAATCCGTATTGATGTAGGAGGAATAAAAAAATAAGCCTTATATGGTTGAAAAGGTAATTGAATTAGCTTTCCAGTGGTGTAAATTAATTGAAATTCCAATGTGTGTATTAAAAGATATATACAGATTACTAAAGGATATGCAAACTGCCAGGGAGCAGAAACTGTTTTGGATGATGTAGTTTAAATGAGCTTGAATTATTGTTGTATTGATTCTAATGATCCTTCTATGTTGTTTATGACTTGCTAGACCAAGGATTAGAGGAGATTGCTGAAGGCAAAAAGGTTGGATCATCAAGGGATAGACAAAAAGGAATAGCAATACAAGACTAGCTAGCTTGGAGTATTGTGAGTATAGTTAACTTATGGTTGGGACTTAGGTTCTAACCAACCACACTGCATGTCTATTTTCTTGCTTGAACATCATTCCATGAAATGAAATTAAGCTATATTTGGTAATTGATCAAATGGGAATAATGGACTAATAGTGAATTGATAAATCAACTTGCTTGCTTGCTTGTATTGTGGCTATTGATTGAAATGCTTAATCTCTTGACTTGGAAGGTCATGGCCGAATGATAATAGTATCCTTGTGATCTTGTATAATGCTTGATAAGCTTGATTTCTTGTATTATGAACCAATGTTCTCATGGCCTAAGGGATTAAAATGTAACTAATCTTGATGAGCTTGATATCTAAACAACTTGTATGTGTGATTGCTTGATAATGATCAATCAAACAAGTCCTTGGTTGACTAGTTAGTCATAGGTGGAAGGGCATGCCTTAGAGTCTATAGCTCATGTGTCAGGGGGACTATGGTCCAGCACTACGGTGCATCTTGTGGCAACAAACGGAGGGTACGTATTGTGGTCTTTGGCGACAGTAGGAGGGTTGACCAGCACTACGGTGCTTCTTGTGGTGACAGTTCGTTGGAGACTTGATTACCTAGACCTAACTATAGGCCAAGGAAAAATTAATTAAAGGATTAAAACGAGACAAGTTAATCTTGATTGAATTGTGTGATTTGATTCTTGAGTAAGAAACTTGGACATAAGAAAAATGTAAAATGGATTGAGAACTTGATTATATGAATTGCTTGATGCTTGTGGGTCCTTGTCTTGCTCGATTGATGTGACAATGGTTTTGTATGATATTGATGATCTTGATATGTTTGCTATTCGAATAGCTCACATAGATTAAACTAGGTCTTGCTAAAATGGATTTAAAGCCTAGTTAAGTGTTACTAGACTTAAAAGATTCTAAAACTTGATAAGCTAATAACTTAGAACTACCTCACTAAGTACCTCAAAAGTACTTACCACTCTCGTTTCCCTTCTTCCCAAAACCTCAGGTTCTAAAGTGATTAAAGCTTCTCGATCTTGAGCTGAGCATTTCACAAGTGAAGATTGAAAGTATGGCTTGTCTTTGTCTTGTTACACTCCTAGTTGGTGGCTTGTTTTTTTGTCTAGCTGTACAAGATTCATGCATTTGGCTTATATTAAATATGTTTATGAAATGTATGTAAAAACTTGTTGAAATGGTTTGTAATGTTTTAAGATACTTGAATGGCACTTTATGTATAACCTTAATGGTAGTTTGAGACGTATATATAAGTGTGTTTAAGCTATGAATCTTGAATGTAATGTGGTTAAGTTAAGTGAATGAATGGTCTTGTTATTGTCTTAGCTATTGTATTCGAATTGGTCTAGGTAAACTAATGAATGTAGTTGATAAAATGAACTTAGAATGCCTATTGTTTGATGACAAATCGAATGGGATATGAATATATAAGCTAATACTTGATTCATTATAAGTCTAGACTACCATAAATGTGATGAAGATGATAGTTTAGGTAATAAAATGGTGCATGCTACGCATATGGTTTAATGGTTATTGAACTTGAATCTAATGGTTTTGAATGGATTAAAAGGCTATAGGTAATGGATGAAACTAGTGAATGAAATGAAGTAAGTTAAAATGGATAGTAAGGTTTAATAAGTATTGTTCGAATGCTTCCTTGTTCACTAAGTTAAAAAAAATTATGGGCCCTAATCTTGATAGTTAATCTTGTGTAAGTTGATAGATAAATTTTGTAATGAAACTTGAATAAGTCTCGTTTCTTGTTCCGGTAACGCTTGTCGCTCCTAACCTGGGCGAGGGGTGTTACATGAATGGTAATCAGAGCTATTGGTCAAGTCTAGGACTAAATCGAGTCTCATGCATCACATAGGATTGTATTGTGCCACCTAGGAATTGTATTCAAGTTAACTCGTGTATATTGCTTAAATTGACTCAACCCTTCTAGTTTTAAATGATAGAAACAATGTCAGAGACAAGGCTTGTTCGGGATAGTGAAAGTCTCGTAGGCTCCTCAAATGAAGGAGATAGTGTAAGGATGTAATTGAATCCTCAAAGATGAGCTGAGCCTCGAGAGCAAATTGAAGCTCAGCATGCAGCTCTTGTTGTTAACACGGCTCAACAAGAATGTTTCTTGAGCCTCAAGGAAATGTCCAATCAACTTGTAACCTCGATGAAACGAGACTCCTCGTCATCTTCCGGTCCTACCAAAGCCCCTATCGACAAATTAGCCCAGCATCGTGCCTATACTTTCACTGGAATTGATGAAACTAATCCCAAAATAGCCGAGTACTGGCTGGAAACCTTGATCCGAGTCTTGACTAAGCAATTACCCTGTTCTGATGAACATAAACTCGAGTGTGCTATAGCCCGATTAGCAGTTGAAGCTCTAAATTGGTGGGAAACCACGACTCTAACTGCCCCATCCGAGAAGAACACTTGGAAATTCTTTCTTGAAGAGTTCAAGAAGAAATACATAAGCGAACAATATCTAGCCGAGCGTCGGAAACGTTTCTTGTACCTAAAGCAAGGTGCAAGACCAATTGAACAGTATGTGAGCGACTTTTGCAAATATTGCAAGTATGGCTCAAAATATATCAAGACTGAAGCTGACAAGTGTCGTATGCTTATTGATGGACTAAATGATGAGTTGAGCCCTATCTTCATAGCTCTCGGAATCACAGATTTCCAAAGCCTAGTCAATCGAACTATTGCAACCGAGTCAAAGATGAAAGCTTCAGTGACATGTAAAGGTGGTCACTCTTGGAAAAATAAGAAGTCGAAAAGAGATGATAATTCTCCGTCTCACGGATCTTTTAAAAAGCCAAGACATCAAGGAAGCTATTTGAATCATCCATCTGTTCAGAAGAGCAATTTTATCCCTCGTCCCCAAATTGTCTCCAAGTTCACAACCTCGGTTATCTCAGTTGATAGTACGGGAAACTCTTGGAAAGCTATACAAGTCCCTACTTGTAAATCTTGTAACAAGCATCACTCGAGACAATGTAGAACCACCAATAACTTGTGCTATATACGTGGAAGCTCGGAACATTACATTAAGGATTGTCCTCAAAATCCGAACAAAGTTCAAACTCGAGCCCTGGTGAACACAAGTGTTGCACCTTCCAATAGAAACAAAGGCCCGAGACAAGCTCAGTCCGGGAATCAAGCCAAGGGTAAAAGCCAGCAATCGGCTCCTACACACCAAGAATCCTGAGCCCCTGCTCGGATCTATCATATCCGTGGAAGGGATGACGAAGATTCTCCCGAAGTCATCGAAGGTACCGTCGAGCTAAATTCAGCACTTTTTATGCTTTAATAGACTCGGGATCCACTCACTCTTTTGTATGCTTATCCTTAATCACCAAATTAAATTTGAAGCTTGAATTTGTAAACCAAAGCTTGATAGTATCGAATCCTATAGGTGGAACCACAAACATAAGTTTCATTTGTAGAGATTGCCCCTTGTGTATTCAAAATGTTCCCTTCCTAGCTAACTTATATATACTTCCAACATGTGAATTCGATCTAGTGCTAGGACTAGATTGGTTAAGCAAATATAAAGCCTGGATAGATTTCCAGAATAGGAGACTTTATCTCCGAGGGTTAGGAAAGGAATCCATTCTCTTGATAGACAAGAAACCAACTTCAATTTTTGCTTCCATGGTCATAAAAGATGAACTTGAATTCAGCTTGCAATCTATGCCAATTGTATCAGAATTTATTGATGTTTTTCCCAAGGAACTCCCTGGTCTCCCTCTGTAACACCCCAAATCCTAGTTCAGAAATATTGGAACCAAATTGCATACGTTGATAGCTTAATTGAATTTAGAATTAAGCTAAATTGAATAGTCAAGGGCCTAATTGAAAGAATGAGTGAAATAAGTGACCAAATTAGAATGACTACATTGAATTAAACAAGAAAGAAGAGGAATGCATGATAAACTTCATGGTTCTCTAATTTGCCCTTGACTAATTACATGATTAGTAACTAATTAAGGGATAATTTAGTAACTTCATAAATCCACTAATGTGGATAACAACATTGTCATATCTTCTTCATTCATTTGGCCAAAAATTGAGAGAAAGAAAATGAGAGAGAAAGCTTGGAAATTCAGCCACTGAAGAAGAAATTAAGCTTGCATGTGTAGTGAAATTTTCATTAAAATTAACCTAGAAGCAAAGTAAGTATAATTCTTCTTGTGTTCAATTGAATAGGCAACTACGATTGTTGAATTGGACTGTTTTGATGATTATACATGGAATTAGATATTGAATATGTTGTTAGATGATTTAATGGTTTAATAATTATACAAATTTGAAGAATGAACATTAAGTACAATGCTGGAAATCATGTGTTTTTGATTGTGTAACAAACCTAGGTTGCTGGAAAATTGAATTGTGTTGTTGAAGTGAAAATTGAATGATTAGAACTTAAAATTGAGGTATGGAATTAATGAATTGATTATGATCATGATTAGATAAGGTAAAGAAGGTGTTAAACAAATTGAATTGTTAGCAAACAATGCTGGAAATGGAAGATAAAGTATGAACATAGTTTTGTAATATAGAAACTGTTTTGTGGAATTGAAATTGAGTAAACATGCAAGATTAGGCATTGTAACCAACTTACCCTGTTTTAACAGCCTTGAATAATGGATTAACATTGACTTAACATGTTTAGGATGTCATATAAATTAATTATAGGACAAACACATTGGTTAAAATGAATTAAAGGTATTAAAATGTGAATAGATACAATATGCCCAGAATTGCTCTATTCTGGGCAGTCACTTTGAAAATTCACCAAATATTGCATAGATTGAATTAAAGGCTGAAATTTTAATTACATGATCCTTAGAATGTCTATTTTCATTAGGAATTACTGGACAGTGCAAACTGTCCAGACAGTGTAAATGCGATGTCTTTGAACAATAAACTGTATTAATTGGCTAAGAACTAAAATTCAAGTCTTACATGGACTTATAGGAAATTTTGTTATCTTTCCAACGGTGTATAGAAATTGAAATTCAGACGTACGGATTAAAAGATATGGCCATTTAAATGGACGGTGTGCAAACTGCCAGGCACCAGTGTCCTGGGCAGTTTGGGATTGTTTTTACACCTAAATGCAAACTGTTTCCAAAACAGTTTTGGGACATTGTAGTCTGTCCAGTTATGCTTTAAAATGAAGTAATAACAATATGGAGATAAATTGGTACGAAATACTTAAAAGGAAGTATAAAAACAGTTGCTAAATGTTAGGTACATTGTGATAACATTGCTACTATGATTGCATGATATATTGTGCTTGTTTTGATGAAATGTGTATGTGTTATGCTTGCTAGAGCAACGGCAGCAAATTGAGGAAGAAAAAGGAAATCATTCAAGGGCTAAGAACAAGGGGATAGCCATACAAGATAATTGCTAGCTTGCTTGGATTGTATTGTTAGTGTAGTTACCTTTAGGGTTAGGACTAAGTCCTAACCAATGTATTTGTTACATTCTTGTTATGATAATGAATCTAAGCATGAATTTGACTTAATAAGGGAAGGATGAATTAAAGAAACACATGAAACATGATCCTAGTCTGATGTACATGCCTATTCAAAATGATTATGCATGATTAGTGATAATTTGGTTGCTTGTATGTGCTATGATACAACATGGTTGAATGCTAATGATTTGTTTGAGATATGATGTTATCTCATTTGATGAAATGAATCTTGAAACCACTTGACTTGTGAGCTAAGGCTCATTAGCCTAAGGGCTTAACATGAAATGATCTTGATTGACATGAACATGATCTTGAACTTGATAACTTGAATAAATGGTAATTCGAACAACCTTGGTAGCTAGTTGGATTAGGTAGAAAGGCAGGCCTTAAAGTCTATAGCTCATTGTGTACGGGTGGACTACGGTCCAGGGCTAAAGCCCCTATTTGGCGACAGACGGAGGGTACGTATGTGGTCTTTGGCAACAGTAGCAGGGTTGACCAGCACTAAAGTGCATATTATGGCGACAGTTGGTTGGGACTCGATTACCTATACAAACTAAGTACCAAGGGGGTTGTTTAATGAAATAACAAATGAAATAAGATTCAATTATACATGATACTTGTCTTGTATGCCATGAAATGTATGTTGCTTGATTTGAAAGCATGACTCCTTGGTTACTTGTTTTGCAAGCATGTTGCTTGATTCATGAATTATGATTTCTTAATGCCGAACCTTGATGGCCGAATACATGCTATCCTAGATAGGATATTCTTGATGTTTGAAAGACTAGATAAGGTCACTCTTGATACTTGAAAGACTAGCTAAGTCTACTCTAATACTTAGAAGCCTTAGCTAGGTCTACACTCGATCTAAAAGACTTAAAATATGAAATAACAAAATGGATAGACTAGTTACTACCTCACTAAGTACATTTTTGTACTTATGACTCTTCTTTCATTCTTCCCAACCTACAGGTTAAAGGATTCAACATTGCTTGATCTTGAAGCTTGATTCCTTGAGCAAGAAGCATCCTACACAAGCTTTGTTAAAGTATGATTCCATACTTGTTTTGTATTCTCCTAGAATGGTGGCACTAGTTATATCTAAGTAGCTTGAACATGCATTTTGAAGGGTTGTATATAATGCTTGATAGCTTATCTATGATTTGTATATAGTTAAGGTTTGTAATGAACTTAGAAAATTTGATATGGTTGAATGTTTTGTTGTGCATATTTGGATGTTATGGAATGATATTATGATGACCTAATTGGCTTTGAAATAGTTGAAAACCTTGTCATGCTTTTGTGGATGTTTGAAATGATCATATGTATGCTTGATTTATGATTCGAAAATGAAGAAACCATGTTGCTTAAACCCTATTCGAATGACCATGGTATGCATATGATTCAATTTTGTGTTCATGCCTTGATTACATGAGTATGGTGCACTTGTTTGATGCATAGCCGAATGATCTTAGGTGGTTAATTCATGTTGCAGAATGCATGTAGTAGGATGCGGTTGGTATGATCTAGCTTTATACTTTGTATATGTTTGGTATAATTGGTTGAATAGTAGTCTCTTGAATTAGGCTTGAATGGTACAAGTTATAAGCTATTAAAGGTTAGATAACTATGCTTAGTAATTGAATGAATGAAATGACTAATTGTGTACTAGATAAGGAACACCAAATTGAATTGGAGGCATGTAATACTAAGTAGTTCGAATAGGATAGGTAATAATGTATAAGTGTTATAACATGAGCCATAAAAGTAGTAATTTGAAGTGTAAGCAAGAAAGAAATGAATCCAGAGGCATTGTGTTAATAGCCAAATAGTTTAGGTGGAAAAATAACTAGGAATGCTTGCTTGTTATTGTAGTTTGAATGCCTTTGATGATTGATGGCTAAGTATGAGTTGCTTGCATGAAAAGAAATGCATGAATAGTTGCTTATGCCTTGTTTGAATGCATGCTTCCTCCTTGCTTGTTTAATTTGAATGTTAGGATGATTTAGGAGTCAAGTGTGAGCTTTCTTGTTAGTTAAGTAAACAAGTATGAATGATTGTTTCTTCTTGGATGTTGATTGCCGAATGCCATGCCTTGTCTTGTCTTTGCTTGCTTGTTAAGTAACACTCCTGAACCGAGTTACTACTAACCCGGGTAGGGGGTATTACATATAATTTGGTATCAGAGCTTTAGGTTTAGTCGATTCTTGGACTAAACCTGGCTATCATGCATTATTTAGGATACTTGTGCAACCTAGGAGACTTGAATTGAATAGCTTGTGTCTTGCTTATTAAACCGAACCCTTAACTGTTCTATTTGAACATAGAATATCTGAAACAAGACTCAGTCGGGATAATGAAAGTCCTGAAGGCTCTCGAACGAAGGAGACAGTGTGAGGATGGAACATATTCCTCCTCAATATCAAGCTCAACATAGAGCTCAAGCTACTGCTCAACATGAAGCTCCTGCTATCAATCTTGTGCAGCAAGAATGCCTTTTAAGTATGAAGGAGATGTTTAATCATCTAGTGTCTGCCTTAAAGAAAGATCATCCAATTGCTCCTACAGTTGTTGTGCCAAATTGAGCCCCAATTGACAAACTAGCTCAACATACGGCTTATACCTTCACTGGCATCGATGAAGCAAACCCAGAAGTAGCTAAGTATTGGCTTGAAGCCACAACTCGAATCCTTACCAAGCAACTACCTTGTCCCGATGAGCACAAACTTGAATGTGCTATAGCTTTGTTAGCTGATGAAGCCTTAAGCTGGTGGGAAACTACTACGTTGATTGCCCCTACAGAAGTCGTGATGTGGAAATTCCTCCTCAATGAATTCAGGAAGAAGTATATCAGTGAACAGTATATGGCCGAGCGCCAAAAACATTTCTTGTACCTCAAGCAAGGGGGCTGACCTATTGAATAGTATGTAAGCGACTTCTGCAAGTATTGCAAATATGGGTTGGGATATATTAAAATCGAGGTTGAAAAGTGTCGAAAGTTCATTGACGGGTTAAATGATGAATTAAGCCCTATATTCACTGCTCTCGGTATTATCAACTTCCAAAACTTGGTAAACCGAGTCATTGCTACAGAGGCGAAGATGAAGGCCTCAGAGAAGCGTAAGAGTGGATACAACTGGAAAGATAAACGATCTATAAATGATGACAAGCCACACTGGTAGTCAAAGAAAGCTAAACACTCTAAAGATCACTCTTCAAATTATACTCATGTCCAGAAGAGCAATTATATACCAAAACATCAATCGGTAATCAAATCCTCAGCCCTGATGATCTCAGTTGATAGTACGGGGAATTCTGGTAAATCTGTTTAGTACTCTACTTGCAAGTTCTGTCAGAAGCAACACACCGGGCAATGCAGAACTCAACAAAGCTTGTGTTTCTTATGTGGAGCCTCAGATCACTATATCCGGGATTGTCCCCAGAATCCCAATAAGGTTCCAAGTCGAACTCCTGGAAATGCAAGCTCAGCTCTCTCCAATCGAAACAAGGGTCCTAAACAAGCCCAGTCTGGCAATCAAGGGAGAGGCATAGGGAACAATTCGAATGCTCCAACTCACCAAGAATCTTGAGCCCCTTCTTGTATGTACCACATTCCTGGTAAAGATGATGAAGAATCTCCTAATATTATCGCAGGTACCGTTGAGTTAAATTCCACTCCTGCATATGCTTTAATTGATTCGGGGTCTACCCATTCATTTGTTTGTTCTGCCTTGATCAACAAGTTAAAATTGAAACCCGAAATTATTGAATCTAGTCTTGTAGTTTTGAATCCATTAGGGGGAAAAACACCCATTAACTTGTGCCACAAGCAAGCTTCCTTGACCATTCGAAACATACCCTTTCCTATTGATCTTTATGTTTTACCTTTTTGTGAATTTGACTTGATATTGGGGTTAAACTGGTTAAGTAAACACGAAGCCTGGGTAGATTGCCAAAACCAGATATTGTATCTCTGGGTTTAAGGAAAGAATCCATTCTCTTAATAGACAAGAAACCAACTTCAATCTTTGCTAAGATGATTCTCCATGATGAAATTGAATTCGGTTTGTCCAGCATGCCTGTTGTTTCTGAATTCATTGATGTTTTTCCCGAGGAACTCCCTAGTGTCCTTCCGACCAGAGAAGTAGAGTTCGAGATTGAAGTTCAACCCGGAACAACTCTGGTGTCCATCATACCTTATCGAATGACACCTATTGAGTTGAAAGAATTAAAGAAGCAACTTTAAGAGTTGCAAGATAAAGGCTTCATACGACCTAGCTCATCTCCTTGGGGTGCTCCAGTCTTGTTCGTGAAGAAGAAAGACGGGACTATGAGACTCTGTATTGATTATAGACAATTGAACAAGTTTACGATCAATAATCGGTATCCTCTCCCAAGGATAAAAGATCTCTTTGATCAACTCAATGATGCTTCAGTATTCTCAAAGATTGATCTTCGATCAGGATACTATCAAATGAGGGTAAAAGAAGAAGATGTGCCCAAGACAGCCTTTCGTACTCGATATGGCCACTAAGAATTTCTCGTAATGCCATTTGGGTTAACGAATGCTCCAGCTGCTTTCATGGATCTCATGAATCGAGTGTTCAAGCCCTATCCCGACAAGTTCGTGGTCATCTTCATTGATGACATCCTAGTTTACTCCCGAAACAAGGAAGAACACTCTGAACATCTCAGAATTGTATTGCAAACTCTTCGAGAACGTCAATTGTTCGCAAAGTTCTCTAAGTGTGGATTTTAGCTATCGAAATTCTCATTCCTTGGCAATGTCATCTCGACAGAAGGGATTAAATTAGACCCGAAAAAAATTCAATCCATCCTGGATTAGAGACCTTTGAGGAATGTTAATGAAATCAGAAGCTTTCAAGGTTTAGCCGGATATTATTGGCGATTTGTCAAAGGATTCTCATCCATTGCCGCAAGTTTGACAAAATTAACCCGAAAGGATACACCTTTTTTCGGTCGGAGAACAACAACGAAACTTCGATCAACTTAAACAAGCCCTAACTCATGCAGCGGTTCTAATCCAACCAGAATCGGGTAAAGAATTCACTGTCTATAGTGATGCATCTCATTTAGGACTCGGATGTGTCCTAATGCAAGATGGAAAAGTGGCAGCTTATGCTTCAAGGCAACTGAAACAACACGAGTCAAACTATCCAACACACGATCTAGCATTGGCAGCTATCGTGTTTGCTCTCAAAATATGGAGACATTACTTGTATGGGGAGAAATGTAACCTGTTCACAGATCACAAGAGTCTCAAATATCTCCTGACTCAGAAAGATTTGAATCTGAGACAAAGAAGATGGCTTGAATTGCTTAAATACTACGATTTGGTTATCGACTTCCATCCGGGGAAAGCAAACGTAGTTGCTACCGCCCTTAGTCGTAGACCATACTCGGGTAAACTCCTAAACCTAATTTCTAGTATATTCTCAATCGAATTTGAACTTACTTGAATCACAAGTAACTATTCGAACACTTACTTGTTTTGCATGTAACCACTCAAAATTTTCCTTAATGATCCTGTGTATTCTTGTAGCTACTCCGGCTATCAATGCTCATTTCCATTTATCCAAAGGATGGAAATTCTTGTCTGAACTTCAAGTTCAATCTAGCTTAATCTCGAGAATTAAAGAACTCCAGCAAACTGATTCAGATCTTCAGAATATCATATCTAAGTTAGATTCTGAGTCAAATTCTGACTTCCCCCTTAAGTCAAATGGACTCATCTATTTCAAGGATAGAGTGTGTGTTCCTAACATTGAGGAACTAAGACAAGAAATGTTACAAGAAGCTCACCAAAGCTCATTCTCAATTCACCCAGGCTCTGTCAAGATGTATAAGGATCTAAAGCCACTATACTAGTGGCCGGGTACGAAATCGGCTATCACAGACTTCATATCGAAGTGCCTAACTTGCCAAGGAGTTAAATCGGAACATCAAGTCCCTACTGGATTACTTCAGCCAATCGAATTCCCTCAGTGGAAATGGGATCGGATTACAATAGATTTTGTTACTAGTCTTCCTTCCACTCCAAGAAAAAACGATGTTGTATGGGTGATTGTTGATAGATTAACAAAGTCTACGCACTTCATCCATGTTCGAATGAACATGAGTTTGGAAACCTTAGCCGAGCTATACATCCGTGAAGTGATTCGACTACATGGTGTACCTATAGCAATAATCTCTGATCGTGATCCTATATTTACTTCTTGATTTTAGAAGTCTCTACAGAAAGTGTAACACCCCCTTCCCCTATCCGTACACCGGATATGAGTCGAAAATGCTATGACTTCTTTATTCAAAGATTAGGGTAATTTAAAATTTTCAGAAAACTTCTCGATGGTCACCCATCCTAAAGTTTCTCTAGTCCAAGCACGCTTAACTTTACTTAAAATCGACATAAATTATTTATTCAAGTTCTAATCATGAATCAATTATCTTAAAACCCATAACAACTTTAAAGGCCAATCTCAACTCGAATAAGTTTAGCAAGGATACATGCCACTATAAAAATCAACCTCAATTAGGATGCCATTACTGTGATTACCTGTTGAGCTTTCCAATATTGATGCAATGATTTTCTCCCTCTCATCTTGATTTACCTACATGTGTACAATCAAACACACGCTAAGTACGAACTTAGTGAGGCAATAAAGGAAATTAATAACAATAATTTAAACTTTATTCAAGTTCATGGCTACGTTTATATAGCATGATATATGTCAATGTCATAAGATTTTCATGTATGCCCGGTTATCATAACATGCCTTATATGCATCATGACCACTATATAAATATTACCATCATGCCAATCTTGTATCAACATAATATAAACCGGATATAAATTTCTTACCAATATCCTTGCCATTTGCCTTGAGTGTTCATATAAATATGTCTTGATAGTTCATATACTCTCTAACCTGTTTACCATTTATTATCCCTTTATTTATAGCCCGATTATCAATGATTTCCCGGTTTCCCAATTTTATAGCCCAAATATAACCTTAAGGACCCTAGGTACGCGAGTCAAATATGCACTGAAGTGCTAACCCGCACATTTACAAGGTTGTGCTAACCATTATCCTGCACGTTTATAAGGTCGTGCTAACCATTATCCTGCACGTTTATAAAGCCGTGCTAACCATTATCCCACACGTTTATAAGGTCGTGCTAACCATTATCCTGCACGTTTATAAGGTCATGCTTACCATACACTAAGTGTACTTTTAACACTATAGTGTTATCCCGAATTCCCGATTATGCAGCGTGCTGCTGGACTCTATGGCATGCCAAGTATACCCTGTCCCTCAATAACTCATTTGGGCAAAATTCGTGAATTTATTCCATCCATGGCAATGTATATCAATATAATTTAATATTGGGCAGTTCATACCCGAAATAACATTCATAGCATACCATCATCAATAACTAGTGATAAATGCATTTGTTTTCAACCCTTGACATATTTAAAATATGTCATATATATGATCAATGACATAAATATCATGCCAACATATATATCATGTAGACTTATCGCAAGTCTTACCAATGATGTATAAAACAACCATGGATCATGTTATGTATGCATTGCATTCACCTGGGCCATTTATTAGCACGCCTCACTAAATTCTACTCGACCCTTTCCTTTATAGAACCTCGAACTTTCTTTGATTCGGCTTTGACCAAAAATCGAGTTTCGGGACTTGAATCGAGCTTGAAATTTTTTTTCTCTTTCTTTCCCTAGCCCTCACGTTTTTGGCTGGAAAAGAATGTTCATCTTTTCACCATTACTTTACACATATATCTATTAAATGAATATTAAATTCATTTAATAGTGAAATTATAATTTTGCCCTTTTTATCCAATGGTTGAGATTGATTTTATCATCAATCAAGGGCCAAGATTTAATCTTACATTTTCTCTTTCCAAAATTTCCCTTATAACTTTTTAAATATTTCAAAAATACCATTGAGGCCAAATGACCAATTTACCCTCCAACTAGTTTTTATTTACTAGTTTGCCATTCTTGTAAAAATTCAACTAAATCTAGTTGGAATCCAACCAAATACAATAAAATATTCATAAAATAATTATGAATTTTTCCATGTCTTTTGAATCAGTCTCCAAAATTTCTATTCGATCTAATATACCGATAAATAATCCTTTACTCAGAAATAAACTGTAGGATTCATCTTGAATCAAACTAAAAATATTTCCAACACTTGGAAATGACTTTTATAACCTTTCTCTATCATATGGCAAAATTTAATAATTTTCCAGTTCGATCCGGGTATCCAAATTCCACTTAAACTTTAACTGTGATTTTCCCAATAATCGAAATATCAGATTGAACCAATAATTCCGCATTTGATTCACACCCTTAGGTGATCTGTTTATTTATGAAATAAAAACCCTTAAATTTTGGGAAATTACAACTTTAGTCCCCAAACTTTTCCAAAGTTTATACTTTAGCCATAAAATTTCCAAAATTTACATTTTGGTCACTACCTCTTTAAACTTTAATTCCCATTCCAATTTTCCTTGGAATTCAACCAAACTTTAAGAATACCTTATTCAATTCACTATCCAACACATGAGACCTTTAAACCTTAGAAATTTCCTTTCCAAAACCCATAATTAAAGAAATCCCAACTTTCACATTTTTGTCATTTTAGTCACTAAGTTAGCTTTTAAGCTATTATCTTAGTACTAAATGACCCTTAATCAACTTAGTAAATTTTTGGGTAGTACAATTCTCTCCCCCTTAAGAAAATTTGTCCTCGAATTTTCAAAACGCACCTGTTTTAAACAAGTGCGGATACTGCTTTTCCATTACATCATTTGCTTCCCATGTTCCTTTTTCAACTTGGTGATTGTGCCAAATGACTTTCACCAATGGTATTTACTTGTTCCTTTTTTCTTTGACATACAACTTAGCATACTTGCTCATCTAATAATCCATTCTAGCAGGTATAAAGTGAGCAGATTTAGTTAACCTATCCACAATTACCCAGATAGAATCTTTCTTACTAGAAGTCAATGGCAATCTTATCACAAAATCCATTGTAACTCTATCCTATTTCCACTGCGGAATAGAAATAGATTGCAACTTCCCTGATGGTACTTGATGTTCAGCTTTCACCTATTGACAAGTCAAGCACTTAGCAACAAACTCTGCTATCATTCTTTTTCATACCAGGTCACCAATATCGGCCCTTCAAATCTTGATACTTTTTTTTGGATGCATAGTCAAGGGACTATATTGTGGCTTAATAAGCAAATCATGTTTCAACTCAGCATCTTTAGGAATATACAATTTATCTTTATAGTAAAGACGTCCATCGGGTTTAATCTCAAAATCTTTAATTTCACCCGATTCCACTTGCTTTATCTTGGTTATGCAATCTTCATCTCGTTGCCGACTTTCTTTAATCCGATCTAACAATGATGATCTCAATTACAACTCTACCAATAACGAACCATTTGATTTTCCCTTTAACTGAGCATTTAAAGCTCGTAATGTAGCGAATGTTTTCCGACTCAAAGCATCTGCTACAACCTTTGGTTGACCTGGGTGGTAATCTATATAAATCCATTATTGGATTAAATCCAATCTTAATCTTAGTCTCTCAATTAAGCATCAAGTCCGATTTGCTCCTCTTAAGCGACCCATTTAAAATTTCCAAACAATAGGAATACTCTCCTAACCTATCCTTGATGCTCGGTATCCATAGCATAAGTTAAATCATTTTCATATTGATAACAAATTCCAATAAAACTCTACATGCTAATGCATGCCAATTATCACAACACTCACATGATTGGTTTTGTAGTTTTCTTGAATCTCCAACATTAATTATAAATGTCAAAGAGTTCCTAATTTTCCTTGTCTCAATTTTTTTATGGAACTATGTAATAAATTCAGCTTGGCATTTTTGCCAGAAATCCTCACCACTTTTTTAAAGGTGGTTATCTCGATTTACTATTCCTCTTCACGAGCTATGACCTCTATTTAGATATTTTCTTATTTTGAATCCTTTCTATTGCATCCAGCATAATTTACTGCTTCATAAAAAAATGTAAATACATAGGGCAATCAGTACTTCTTTTTATACTGACCTCTAGCCCTCTATGAACTGTCACAAATGACTCTTCTTTTATCTATAGAATGCAGTTTAGAAGCAAATAGCTCAGTTTATTAACTTACACTCATACCCGTAAATAATCCAATTACTTAAATTAAGATGCAAGAACTTCATTGCATATCTAGGATAAACTTTGTTCTGAAACACTCAACAAAAGAACTCTAGCTGTGAAGACAGGTAATATTGGCGATTCATACCCGAAATAACATTCATAGCATACCATCATCAATAACTAGTGATAAATGCATTTGTTTTCAACCCTTGACATATTTAAAATATGTCATATATATGATCAATGACATAAATATCATGCCAACATATAAATCATGTAGACTTACCGCAAGTCTTACCAATGATGTATAAAACAACCATGTATCATGTTATGTATGCATTGCACTCACCTGGGCCATTTATTAGCACGCCTCACTAAATTCTACTCGATCCTTTCCTTTATAGAAACTAGAACTTTCATTGATTCGGCTTTGACCGAAAATCGAGTTTTAGGGCTTGAATCGAGCTTGGAAAATTTTTTCTCTTTCTTTCCCTAGCCCTCACATTTTTGGCTGGAAAAGAATGTTCATCTCTTCACCATTATTTTACACATATATCTATTAAATGAATATTAAATTCATTTAACAGTGAAATTATAATTTTCGCCTTTTTATCCAATGATTGAGATTGATTTTATCATCAATCAAGGGCCAAGATTTAATCTTCCATTTTCTCTTTCCAAAATTGCCCTTAAAACTTTTTAAATTTTTCAAATATGCCATTGGGGCCAAATGACCAATTTGCCCTCCAACTAGTTTTTATTTATAGTTTGCCATTCTTGTAAAAATTCAACTAAATCTAGTTGGAATCCAACCAAATACAGTAAAATATTCATAAAATAATATTTTATGATTTTTCCATGTCTTTTGAATCAGTCTCCAAAATTTCCATTCGATCCAATATACCGATAAATAATCCTTTACTTAGAAATAAACTGTAGGATTCATTTTGAATCAAACTAAAAATATTTCCAACACTTGTAAATGACTTTTATAACCTTTCTCTATCATATGGCAAAATTTCATAATTTTCCAGTTCGATCCGGGTATCCGAATTCCACTTAAACTTTAACTGCGATTTTCCCAATAATCGAAATATCAGATCGAACCAATAATTCCGCATTTGATTCACACCCTTAGGTGATCTGTTTATTTATGAAATAAAAACCCTTAACTTTTGGGAAATTACAACTTTAGTCCCCAAACTTTTCCAAAGTTTATACTTTAGCCATAAAATTTCCAAAATTTACATTTTGGTCACTACCTCTTTAAACTTTAATTCCCATTCCAATTTTCCTTGGAATTCAACCAAACTTTAAGAATACCTTATTCAATTCACTATCCAACACATGAGACCTTTAAACCTTAGAAATTTCCTTTCCAAAACCCATAATTAAAGAAATCCCAACTTTCACATTTTTGTCATTTTAGTCACTAAGTTAGCTTTTAAGCTATTATCTTAGTACTAAATGACCCTTAATCAACTTAGTAAATTTTTGGGTAGTACAATTCTCTCCCCCTTAAGAAAATTTGTCCTCGAATTTTCAAAACGCACCTGTTTTAAACAAGTGCGGATACTGCTTTTCCATTACATCATTTGCTTCCCATGTTCCTTTTTCAACTTGGTGATTGTGCCAAATGACTTTCACCAATGGTATTTACTTGTTCCTTTTTTCTTTGACATACAACTTAGCATACTTGCTCATCTAATAATCCATTCTAGCAGGTATAAAGTGAGCAGATTTAGTTAACCTATCCACAATTACCCAGATAGAATCTTTCTTACTAGAAGTCAATGGCAATCTTATCACAAAATCCATTGTAAGTCTATCCTATTTCCACTGCGGAATAGAAATAGATTGCAACTTCCCTAATGGTACTTGATGTTCAGCTTTCACCTATTGACAAGTCAAGCACTTAGCAACAAACTCTGCTATCATTCTTTTTCATACCAGGTCACCAATATCGGCCCTTCAAATCTTGATACTTTTTTTTTGGATGCATAGTCAAGGGACTATATTGTGGCTTAATAAGCAAATCATGTTTCAACTCAGCATCTTTAGGAATATACAATTTATCTTTATAGTAAAGACGTCCATCGGGTTTAATCTCAAAATCTTTAATTTCACCCGATTCCACTTGCTTTATCTTGGTTATGCAATCTTCATCTCGTTGCCGACTTTCTTTAATCCGATCTAACAATGATGATCTCAATTACATCTCTACCAATAACGAACCATTTGATTTTCCCTTTAACTGAGCATTTAAAGCTCGTAATGTAGCGAATGTTTTCCGACTCAAAGCATCTGCTACAACCTTTGGTTGACCTGGGTGGTAATCTATATAAATCCATTATTGGATTAAATCCAATCTTAATCTTAGTCTCTCAATTAAGCATCAAGTCTGACTGCTCCTCTTAAGCAACCCATTTAAAATTTCCAAACAATAGGAATACTCTCCTAACCTATCCTTGATGCTCGGTATCCATAGCATAAGTTAAATCATTTTCATATTGATAACAAATTCCAATAAAACTCTACATGCTAATGCATGCCAATTATCACAACACTCACATGATTGGTTTTGTAGTTTTCTTGAATCTCCAACATTAATTATAAATGTCAAAGAGTTCCTAATTTTCCTTGTCTCAATTTTTTTATGGAACTATGTAATAAATTCAGCTTGGCATTTTTGCCAGAAATCCTCACCACTTTTTTAAAGGTGGTTATCTCGATTTACTATTCCTCTTCACGAGCTATGACCTCTATTTAGATATTTTCTTATTTTGAATCCTTTCTATTGCATCCAGCATAATTTACTGCTTCATAAAAAAATGTAAATACATAGGGCAATCAGTACTTCTTTATACCTGACCTCTAGCCCTCTATGAACTGTCACAACAGACTCTTCTTTTATCTATAGAATGCAGTTTAGAAGCAAATCAGCTCAGTTTATTAACTTACACTCATACCCGTAAATAATCCAATTACTTAAATTAAGATGCAAGAACTTCATTGCATATCTAGGATAAACTTTGTTACGAAACACTCAACAAAAGAACTCTAGCTGTGAAGACAGGTAATATTGGGCAGTTCATACCCGAAATAACATTCATAGCATACCATCATCAATAACTAGTGATAAATGCATTTGTTTTCAACCCTTGACATATTTAAAATATGTCATATATATGATCAATGACATAAATATCATGCCAACATATAAATCATGTAGACTTACCGCAAGTCTTACCAATGATGTATAAAACAACCATGTATCATGTTATGTATGCATTGCACTCACCTGGGCCATTTATTAGCACGCCTCACTAAATTCTACTCGATCCTTTCCTTTATAGAAACTAGAACTTTCATTGATTCGGCTTTGACCGAAAATCGAGTTTTAGGGCTTGAATCGAGCTTGGAAATTTTTTTCTCTTTCTTTCCCTAGCCCTCACATTTTTGGCTGGAAAAGAATGTTCATCTCTTCACCATTATTTTACACATATATCTATTAAATGAATATTAAATTCATTTAACAGTGAAATTATAATTTTCGCCTTTTTATCCAATGGTTGAGATTGATTTTATCATCAATCAAGGGCCAAGATTTAATCTTCCATTTTCTCTTTCCAAAATTGCCCTTAAAAATTTTTAAATTTTTCAAATATGCCATTGGGGCCAAATGACCAATTTGCCCTCCAACTAGTTTTTATTTATAGTTTGCCATTCTTGTAAAAATTCAACTAAATCTAGTTGGAATCCAACCAAATACAGTAAAATATTCATAAAATAATATTTTATGATTTTTCCATGTCTTTTGAATCAGTCTCCAAAATTTCCATTCGATCCAATATACCGATAAATAATCCTTTACTTAGAAATAAACTGTAGGATTCATTTTGAATCAAACTAAAAATATTTCCAACACTTGTAAATGACTTTTATAACCTTTCTCTATCATATGGCAAAATTTCATAATTTTCCAGTTCGATCCGGGTATCCGAATTCCACTTAAACTTTAACTGCGATTTTCCCAATAATCGAAATATCAGATCGAACCAATAATTCCGCATTTGATTCACACCCTTAGGTGATCTGTTTATTTATGAAATAAAAACCCTTAACTTTTGGGAAATTACAACTTTAGTCCCCAAACTTTTCCAAAGTTTATACTTTAGCCATAAAATTTCCAAAATTTACATTTTTGGTCACTACCTCTTTAAACTTCAATTCCCATTCGAATTTTCCTTGGAATTCAACCAAACTTTAAGAATACCTTATTCAATTCACTATCCATCAAATGAGACCTTTAAACCTTAGAAATTTCCTTTCTAAAACCCATAATTAAAGAAATCCCAACTTTCGCATTTTTGTCATTTTAGTCACTAAGTTAGCTTTTAAGCTATTATCTTAGTACTAAATGACCCTTTATCAACTTAGTAACATTTGGGGTATTACAGAAAGCTCTTGGAACCAAAGTAAATCTAAGTACAGCTTTCTATCCTTAGTGTGATGGACAATATGAAAAGATTATTCAAGTACTAGAAGACATGCTTCGTGCTTGTGTTATAGAATTCGGGAAGAACTGGGAGAAATCTCTAGCCGTTGTAGAGTTTGCCTACAACAATAGCTATCAAGCATCTATTTAGATGGCACCATTTGAAGCTCTATACAAGAGTAAGTGTAGAACTCCCGTATGCTGGTTTGAATTGGGGGAAAACAAAGTGCTAGGCCCTCAATTGTTTCGGGAAACTGAAGAACAAGTGAAGATCATCCATGATCGATTGAAGGCAGCTTTCAATAGATAGAAACCATATGCTGACTTGAAAAGGAGAGATATCCAGTATGCTGTTGGAGACAAAGTCTTCCTAAAGGTCTCACCTTGGAAGAAAGTCCTTCAATTTGGAAGAAAATGGAAACTCAGTCCCCGATTCATTGGTCCATTCGAAATCACTGAAAGAATTGGACCGGTGGCCTATCTATTAGCTCTCCTTGAAGAATTCGATAGAATCCACAATGTATTTCACGTATCTATGCTCAGAAGATACAGATCAGGCCCATCCCATATTCTTGAGCCAAAAGAAGTTGAATTGAATCCCGACTTGTCCTACGAAGAAAAACCTATTCAGTTTCTTGACCGGGAAGTAAGGAAGCATCGGAACAAGATTGTTCCTCTTGTTAATATCTTATGGAGAAATCATAAGGTGGAAGAAGCCACCTGGGAATCTGAAGAAGTCATGAGGAAACAATATCCTCACCTATTCGATTCAGGTAAATTCGAGGATGAATTTAATTTAAAGGGGGAGAATTGTAACACCCCAAATCCTAGCTTGGAAGTATTGGAACCAAATTGCATAAGTTGATAGCTTAATTGAATTTAGAATTAAGCTAAATTGAATAGTCAAGGGCCTAATTGAATGAATGAATGAAATAAGTGACCAAATTAGAATGACTACATTGAATTAAACAAGAAAGAAGAGGAATGCATGATAAACTTCATGGTTCTCTTATTTGCCCTTGACTAATTGCATGATTAGTAACTAATTAAGGGATAGTTTAGTAACTTCATAAATCCACTAATGTGGATAACCACATTGTCATCATCTTCTTCATTCATTTGGCCGAAAATTGAGAGAAAGAAAAGTGTGAGAGAAAGATTGGAAATTCAGCCATTGAAGAAGAAATTAATCTTGCATGTGTAGTGAAATTTTCATTGAAATTAAGCTAGAAGCAAAGTAAGTATAATTCTTCTTGTGTTCAATTGAATAGGCAACTAGGATTGTTGAATTGGATTGTTTTGATGATTATAGATGGAATTAGATATTGAATATGTTGTTAGATGATTGAATAGTTGTAGAATTATACAAATTTGAAGAATGGACATTAAGTACAATGCTGGAAATCATGTGTTTGTGATTGTGTAACAAACCTAGGTTGCTGGAAAATTGAATTGTGTTGTTGAAGTGAAAATTGAATGATTAGAACTTAAAATTGAGCTATGGAATTAATGAATTGATGATGATCATGATTAGATAAGCTAAAGGTGTTAAAAAAATTGAATTGTTAGCAAACAATGCTGGAAATGGAAGATAAAAGTATGAACATAGTTTTGTAATCTAGAAACTGTTTTGTGGAATTGAAATTGAGTAAACATGCAAGATTAGGCATTGTAACCAACTTACCCTATTTTAGCAGCCTTGAATAATGGATTAACATTGACTTAACATGTTTAGGATGTCATATGAAATGAATTACATGGCAAAGACAATGGTTAAAATGAATTAAAGGCATTAAAATGTGAATAGATACAATCTGCCCAGAATTGCTCTGTTCTGCGCAGCCACTTTGAAAATTCACCAAAATTGTATAGATTGAATTCAGGGATGAAATTTTAATGGCATGATCCTTATAATTTCTATTTTCATTAGGTGAAAACATAATGGAAAAATGGGTCCTATGCTGGAAACTGTAAATAGGAATTACTGGACAGTGCAAACTGTCCAGGCAGTGTAAATGCCCTGTCTTTGAACAATAAACTGTATTAATTGGCTAATAAATAAAATGCAAGTATTACATGGACTTATATGAAATTTTGTTAGCTTTCTAACAGAGTATAGCAATCTAAATTCCAACGTACGGATTAAAAGATATGGCCATTTAAAGGGACAGTGTGCAAACTGCCAGGCAGCAGTCTCTGGGGCAGTTTGGGACTATTTTTACACCTAAATGCAAATTGTTTCCAAAACAGTTTTGGGACATTGTAGTCTGTCCAGTCATGCTTTAAAATGAAGTAATAACAATGTGGAGATAAATTGGTAAGAAATGCTTAAAAGGAAGTATAAAAACAATAGCTAAATGTTAGGTACATTGTGATAACATTGCTACTGTGATTGCATGATATATTATGCTTGTTTTGATGAAATGTGTATGTGTTATGCTTGCTAGACCAAGGGCAGTAAATTGAGGAAGAAAAAGGAAATCATTCAAGGACTAATAACAAGGGGATAGACATACAAGATAATTGCTAGCTTGCTTGGATTGTATTGTGAGTGTAGTTACCTCTAAGGTTAGGACTAAGTCCTAACCAATGTATTTGTTATATTCTTGTTATGATAATGAATCTAAGCATGAATTTGACTTAATAAGGGAATGATGAATTAAAGAAACACATGAAACATGATCCTAGTCTTATGTACATGCCTATTCGAAATGATTATGCATGATTTGTGATAATTTGGTTGAATGCTAATGACTTGTTTGAGATATGATGTTATCTCATTTGATGAAATGAATCTTGAAACCACTTGACTTGTGAGCTAAGGCTCATTAGCCTAAGGGCTTAACATGAAATGATCTTGACATGAACATGAACATGATCTTGAACTTGATAACTTGAATAAATGGTAATTCGAACAACCTTGGTAGCTAGTTGGATTAGGTAGAAAGGCATGCCTTAGAGTCTAGAGCTCATTGTGTATGGGTGGACTACGGTCCAGGGCTAAGGCCCCTATTTGGCGACAGATGGAGGGTACGTTTGTGGTCTTTGGCGGCAGTAGAAGGGTTGACTAGCACTACGGTGCATATTGTGGCAACAGTTGGTTGGGACTCGATTACCTATACAAACTAAGTACCATGGGGGTTGTTTAATGAAATAACAAATGAAATAAGATTCAATTATATAGATACTTGTCTTGTATGCCATGAAATGTATGTTGCTTGATTTGAAAGCATGACTCCTTGGTTACTTGTTTTGCAAGCATGTTGCTTGATTCATGAATTATGATTTCTTGTTGCCTAACCTTGATGGCCGAATACATGCTATCCTAGATAGGATATTCTTGATGTTTGAAAGACTAGATAAGGTCACTCTTGATACTTGAAAGACTAGCTAAGTCTACTCTAATACTTAGAAGCCTTAGCTAGGTCTACACTCGATCTAAAAGACTTAAAATATGAAATAACAAAATGGATAGACTAGTTATTACCTCACTAAGTACATTTTTGTACTTATCACTCTTCTTTCATTCTTCCCAACCTACAGGTTAAAGGATTCAACATTGCTTGATCTTGAAGCTTGATTCCTTAAGCAAGAAGCATCCTACACAAGCTTGGTTAAAGTATGATTCCATACTTGTTTTGTATTCTCCTAGAATGGTGGCACTAGTTGTATCTAAGTAGCTTGAACATGCATTTTGAAGGGTTGTATATAATGCTTGATAGCCTATCTATGATTTGTGTATAGTTAAGGTTTGTAATGAACTTAGAAAATTTGATATGGTTGAATGTTTTGTTGCGCATATTTGGATGTTATGGAATGATCTTATGATGACCTAATTGACTTTGAAATAGTTGAAAACCTTGTCATGCTTTGTGAATGCTTGAAATGATCATATGTATGCTTGATTTATGATTCGAAAATGAAGAAACCATGTTGCTTAAACCCTATTCGAATGACCATGGTACGTATATGATTCAATTTTATGTTCATGCCTTGATTACATGAGTATGGTACACTTGTTTGATGCATGGTCGAATGATCTTAGGTGGTTAATTCATGTTGCCGAATGCATGTTGTAGGATGAGGTTGGTATGATCTAGCTTTATGCTTTGTATATGTTTGGTATAATTGGCCTAAGAGTAGTCTCTTGAATTTGGCTTGAATGGTACAAGTTATAAGCTATTAAAGGTTAGATAACTCTGCTTAGTAATTGAAGGAATGAAATGACTAATTGTGTACTAGATAAGGAACACCAAATTGAATTGGAGGCATGTAATACTAAGTAGTTCGAATAGGATAGGTAATAATGTATAAGTGTTATAACATGAGCTATAAAAGTGGTAATTTGAAGTGTAAGCAAGAAAGAAATGAATCTAGAGGCATTGTGTTAATAGCTGAATAGTTTAGGTGGAAAATAACTTGGAATGCTTGCTTGTTATTGTAGTTTGAAGGCCTTTGATGATTGATGCCTAAGTATGAGTTGCTTGCATGCTTCCTCTTTGCTTTCATGAAAACGAAGTGTATTTTCAATTAGGGTTAATTCGGTCTTCCCCTAGCCATTGTGGGAATGGTTAGGACTCCTATGCAAAATTGCATTTTTGAATTTAAGGGGTTAATACCTTAATCCCCTTACGTCTAGATTGATTCTGATTTTCCCAACCGTGAGCGAGTTCGAGCCAATTTTATAAATTTGTGGAGTTTTGTAGTAACCTTTGCACGCATCCATTCCGGTTATCAAGGAAAATATTAGTGATCAAGTAAGCGCCGGTCTCCGAGCGTGATGGGTGTTGTAATCCTTCCCCACACATAACCGTGCCCCCGAACCCTCGAGATTTCATAATCTCTGGTTTGTTCTTAGGTTTTCGGTCTGCCTAATACAATAAAGGGGACCGGTGGTGACTCTGTTGTTACATGAATCTATTAATATTAATTAGATTATGAAAATTAAATTTATTAATGTAAAATTATTAATCATATTTGAAGGACTTATAAATTAATTTATTATTTTTATAATTATTTTTAATACAATTTAATTCATTATTAAATTTAAATGATATAAAAATAGGAAATGTTAAATTTAGGTTATTTGGAGATTTATGTAATTGTTAAGGGTAAAAAAAATATGTATAACTCTTATGTCAAAACCTCTAATTTTAGCTGAAGCCTCTAATCTTGGCTCAAAATGATATTTACCAAATATAGTCAAAATCTGATTCCATTCTACTTAAATTTTAAATTTCTAAATTAAATAATTTTAACTATGATGATTTTTCGCCGCATAGCATAGTTTTCTCTTGTATTCTTCTTCCTTTGTTTTTCATTACTCTTTACTAGGGTGCTTATTGAGTTAAGCAGCTCGTAAACTTCTCAAGCTCAATTCGGTCAAAACTCAGTTAACGCTCGTAAACTTATTGAGTTAACGCATGTGTTTTTCCTGAATTTCTATGTTTATACTGAGCTCTAATAGTATCACTAAAATTTAACTATATTTGAAAAACTAGGTAAAAATTTTGACGAGCTTAACGAGCCACGAGTTGAGTCGCACAACGAGATTTTTTAACAAGCACGAGTCAAGCAACATTTTATTGAGCTTAATGAGAAACGAGTCGAGTCGAGCAACGAGATTTTATAATGTGCACAAGTCGAGCACTACTCAACTCGCGATCGACTCGCTCGATAAGCACCCCTATTCTTTACTTGTCTGTGGCGGTATTTGTCTTGGTGCTAGTTGCCGACCGCCATAATTCATAGTTTTCTTTACTCTCTTATTTCTCATCACTTGCATTGTTCTTCTTGTGTTTCTATGTTGCTCTTGTGGCACACTCTACTCTAATTTCTAGTACTTTTTCTTTTCTTTATCGGTCGCTTGATCATTCTATCATTTGGTTTCTATCATGGTTGATTTGAAATCGTCATGATCAAGATGTCGCTATTTTGTTTATATCATTGATCTCCCTATTTTTTACTCTTGAAGTGAATTTGGATACGCGCTCTCAATCACTGTTTCTTATTCGCAATTGAGCTATGGTAATGACCGTATTGTCAACCTGCCTTATTGTAATATGCATTTTTATGTTGTTTGTTGATGGTTTTACCTTTCAATTTTGATTTTTGGTAATGTTTGTATTTATCTTTTGTTTCGAGTCTTTGGGTAGTTTTTACCTTTTCCTTGTATGGTCTTCTTATGATCTCGATATGCTAGTTTCTTATTTCAATTGTTATAGAAATATGTCCAAATTAGGTATTTTTGTTTACTATGATGTAAACTTTCATTGCAATTATGGAGATATCATCGTTCAATAAAACTAGCTGATTGCAACTAGGCAAAAAAACAAGGATAATTTTCCATTTGATTTGGGTTTAACATGGACAATTCAAGATCTATGTAGACATGGATAGTAATTCAAATTTTGAATTTGGATATTCAATATATTTTTAACAAGTTTGAATATTAAATTTACTATTTTTTATGGATTTAAATAACTTAACAACAAAATCTTTTGAGGACTCTAATTATTCCAAAATCAATAGATAAGATTAAAATTATGTATCTACTATGATAGTTAAAATATTATGATATTGTGATTATAGAAAACTTTTTTAATAGAAGCCGCTGGTTTTATTAAAAAGAGAAAATATCTAAAATTACAATAAGGGTTTATGACTATCATCATATATTAAATACATAATTTGGAAATTTTCCTATAACATTGACACAAGAAACTACCCACTTTAAATCATATAAGGACTATAGATGGAAAAGGTTAAAAACCCAAAAGACTCCAACAAAAAAAGATACAAACAAATCTGATTGCATCAGAAAACAAACCTCCAAAGGAGATGAAGCTATTGAAAGATCATCGGGAAACTCAAATCAAAGACGAACGTTGTGAAAACTATCCACGAACGAAAATCACGTATCAAAATTTAATCCGAAGGTATAGAGCAACAAAGATTAGTAGGATTACAAATAAGCATCATCTAATCAGTCGTCGCGTCGTCAAAACCAACCCTAAGAAAACAAAAAATAAAAAGAATGACCAAACGCTCGAGAAAGAAGACGAAATATGTGTCTAAGGGTAGAGATAAACGTGCCACAAAGGAAGAAAAAATCGTGCCACAAAGGTAGAGTTATTCTTTTTAAAAAGTAAAAAAAAAAAGGAAAAAAATTTAACGGTCGGAGACCAACATCAAAATCGGTAATGCCGCCGACTAAACAAAGTTAAAAAAGAAAAGGTTGCAGTGATCTATAGAGACAGAGAGTGTGGCGCAAACTATTAGAGTATGAGTTGGCTACTATTTGTCATGAAAGTCAAAGTTGATGAAACCAACTTTAGGAGGGATTTTATTTCCTAGCAAAAGTCTAGGAGAGAAAGGATTTTATCTTCTAGCAAAAATCTAGGAGAGAAAGGTTTCCTATAAATATCACCCTTGTAAAAGCTATAATCTCATGGTTTCCCTGTTCATAATGCCCTTGCACATCCTGAGTGGGCACAGGCGGTGATGGCGGAATTTAAGGCTTTAGAAGATAATGACACCTGAGATTTGGTTGAGCTTCCTTCTGGCAAAAAGGCAATAGGGTGTAAATGGTTATTTCGTGTTAAACACAACCCTGATGGTACTGTAAATTTTTTGAAAGCTCGGCTTTTGGCCAAGGGTTTCACTCAAGTTCCTCGTCACGACTTCTTGGAAACATTGTGCGCTTCTCCACCATGAACATTCTTCTCTCCATAGCAGTCACTAAGCGTTGGTGAATTCATCAAGTTGATGTGAATAACGCCTTTTTGAAGGATGATCTTTTGTAGAATGTTTACATGCATCAACCGACCGGATTTGTTCAACATATTTCAAATGGTGCGTCGTTGGTTTGTAATTTAGAAAAGGCTCTCTATGGGTAACACCAAGCCCCACACAATTGGCTCCTTAAACTAAAATCTTTTCTACTTACTCTTTGCATCCGTGCATCGTCAGCGGATACATCTTTATTTATCAGTCAACATGAAGGTGTGGTGCTATATCTTGTGATCTATGTCGATGATATTCTATTGACTGGATGCTCTAAAGATTCGATTAAGGACATCATTTTTGTGTTACATGATCGCTTCTCACTCAATGGTCTAGGCGATTTGTGATTCTTTCTTGGCACTAAATTGCAGCAGTTACATGGTGGTCTCTTTCTAAATCTAAAACAGTTTTCCATTGAACTATTGCAAAAAACTGAGCTACTTGATGCAAAGGATGTAACTACTATAATGGTTCAATATCCTAAACTTAGTCGACACGATGATGATACAATGAGTGATGTCTAGGGTTATTGTAGCGTCGTTGGTGCCTTGCAATATCTCTGTCATAAAAGACCCGATCTTGCTTATGTCGTGAACAAAGTTGCTCAATACATAAAAAGTCCTACCGACGTTCACTGGCATACAATCTTACGAATTCTTTGTTACCTAAAGAGTACACTTGACTATGGATTATGGTTTTCACCGCAACATGATTATTCGATGATCATTACAGCTTTCATATGCCGATTAGGGTAGTGATGTTGATGATAGAAGGAGCACAACAGGCTATTGTGTCTCATTGGGTACTCATCTTCTTAGCTGGAGTTCGAAAAAGCAACATGCAGTGTCTCGTTCAACGGCTGAAGCAGAATATTGGAGCCTTGCCAATGCCGCCTCTAAAATCCTTCGGATACAGTCTATTCTCACTGACATGGGGATCGTCTTACATGATGTGCCCAAGATTTGGTGTGATAATACCAGTACTGTCTCAATAGCAGCCAACACAATTCTTCGACCAAACATGTGGACCTAGATCTTCATTTATCAGGGAAAAAGTTGCGGCTGGCGTTCTGCAGGTTAATTATGTCCCAGCTCGAAATCAGTTAGCTGATGTTCTTACTAAACCCATCGATGTCAAAGAATTTTTCAAAGTTCAGTTATCGGTTAATTATGTTTAAAATCGATTAATTAACCAAATTACTCGAGTTACCTTAAACATTAAGCCCATACCCATTAAAATTCTAGAACTCACTCCTAACCCAAATGAATGAATCTAATGTTTAATCTAAAATTCTAATGTTTTTATGTATGTTTAGATATTGTTTAAATTAAATGCAAATTGTCTTTGTGAACTAAAAATTATTTCCAAGGATTTTTATTGTGTAATAATTTTGATTAGGAAAACTAATGATAAGTTTTGGTTAATTCGAAACTGACCGAATTAACCAAAATTTGTTCGATTCAGTTAATTTATTTTCGAAAAAGTTCGGTTTTGTTAATGGTATTTAAAAATTTCAGCTAATTTGATTTTGAGTAATTTAATTCGGCCACAAACCGAATTAACCGTTTAAACACCCTGACAGTGACTTATAAAGAGCGGCGCAACTCTCAAAGAAAATTATTAGATGATTATAGAGAACTTTGTAAGTGGCTTTTATTTTATTGAAATGATTTAATGTTTAAATATGTGCCTCATGCTATTTGTGATTTATGAATTTTAAAGTACATTATGAAGATAGTTTTTTTTATCTTGAATTGATTTGTTTGACATTATTTAAATAGAATTTTATTTCATTCGATTCAATTCAATAAAATCAAAACCCAAAGATCATATAATATTTTGTGATTTAGTGCATTCAAATTCAGTTTCTCGTAGAAGTTGTAATAGTGATCATTCTTTTTTAAGGTACCGCCTGAACTTTTATTTTAAAGAAAATTAAAAAAAAAACAAAGGAAAATACAAACCAAAACGTAAAATCCAAAATAAACGTAAGGAAATTGGAAAATATGAAACAAATATGAAAAATAAAAGAAACATAATTAGAAAGTAAAAAGAAACAAAGAGCTCAGTTGATCCGAAAGCCATTTGGTTGATTTTCCATGAGTGATACTAGGTCGCAACACCAAACGGATGGGGCCTAGCATAAGAGCTTCAGAGAAACAAGTGCGAGCAAAACTTCTACGCTGGGTCCAACCAATGTTGATAACATGTGGTAGCCAAAAGAGCAGTGTTGGTTGCTTCTTCTATCCAAAACAAATCCACATTCTCATTTCTACCAAGGGATGCCATTGCATGTGCAACCTGGATTTCGTTTGTACCGTGTAACGGGTCAAAACAAACTTACAAGAATTTTAAGAGGTAGATAGAAGAAGAATAGAATTAGGGAAAAAGAAGAAAGCATAAATTTAGAGGATATATATAAGATTCATTTAGATAATCGATAATATAACCCCTTAACCCGGTCTAGTCGCAAGACCGAATTGAGCGAGTCACTTGGAGAATGTCGAAGAAAACCCGCGAAGGTTTATCTCAACAAGCGACCCTTTTCTTCCATTTTATCTTATCTAGATGCTTTTATTATTTCTTAAGGTGATCATACTATAAGCAAATAAGACGTGACACAAATTGGGCGTCAATTTGACATCCGATTAAGCCCAAACGAAGATTAGGGACCATTTTACAAAAACAGATAATTACAATGGCTTTAACCATTTTAAAATTACCAACCTTAAATTAGTCCCATTACATGCATGTATGTCAATTTGCAGCTTAACAAGACATCCCAAACTCATACAATTTCATCCACAATATTCAGGGACCAAACCGTGACAAAAACAAACAATTCATTGCCTCAATAACTAACAAAACGGCCAGGTGTATCGGTACACCAAGGCTCGTATCGATACGGTTTATCTCGTAAATTTCTCATATTTCTAATGTTAAAACAAAGTACCGATACGCCCCGCATATCAAAACGTCATCCCATTTTTGCCTTGTACCATATTTGTACGGCTCTAAGTGTATCAGTACGACTGGGCTATTTTAGGCATATCGTATCAATACAAAGACCCGCGTATCGATACACCTGGGCCTGTAATGTCACATTTTGCTGGTTTTACAACTTAAAACACATCCACAACCAATCTAACATGTCTCCAACATAGGCACAACATGGAAAACCATCATTCTATAGACATTGGACACCTATACACTCATCAACATGCTTTCAATCATTAAAGGGTAAACTATAGGCATGCTCCCTAGACAAACCAAACACTTCAAACCTCAAATGCAATCCAAACCAAAAACTAACTCTTAAAGGCCATTTACAAGTCCATATAGGCAACACAAACTTGTGCCAAAACATGGAGTTTCATAAAACATACTCCCAAACCAAATAGGTACCCTCCTATTGCCAATTATTACTATCAAACTAGTTTAAAACCATACTTGAGCAAAGTGAAATCCCTTGGACTCTCTTTCTTGCTTCCTTGCTGTCCGAACAAGTTACTTCTCTTCATTGTTAAGAAAAGAGAGCTAAGAAATAAAGCTCAGTGAGGGACGCTCAATTAAAAACCAACAACAATGCATTTTAAACCATTTCTCAAATATTTCTCAAACCTCATGCTCAAAACTTCTCAAGCTTGAAATTTCTTTTCAATGCAATAACAAAATCATTCTTTCAACATGTATCATAATTCTCATGTATTAACCATAATGCAAATCTCATTTAAAACTTCTCAAGCATGCTTATTGTCACATCCTAAAAATTGGCCTAGTTGGAATAAGGCTCCGGTGATCAGAAATTCTATATTAGATATGCCCAAAAGTGTATTTTCATGATCCTTGTACCCAATTTTGTAATCAATAAAAGTTGCGGGACATTAAATTGATCTATGGACCACTTTGTAAGAAATTCAAAGCTGAAATGCTGAAAATAAGTCAAGCTTATCGATACGGTTTAACGACCATAACAAACTTACCTATTTTAGCCTAGGCGTATTGGTACGGCTGGACCGGTATCGATATGGTTTGAATTAGGCATTTCGATACAGCAAAGATATGTATCGATACGGCCTGACTGCCATAACGAACTTACCTATTTTAGCCTAGCCGTATCGATACGGTCATAAGGTGTATCGGTACGGGTCCCTGCTCGAAACTGTTTTAATAGCCAAATTAAAAGAAATGGAAAGCAAGGTGTTGACTCACCTCCTTGCTTGCCCCTCCCACGTGAAACATCTCAGAAAAGATGACTAATTGTCACCAAATTGTCAATTGAAAGAGAAATGATTTCTCAATTGGGTTGAGCAAATCCTTGGTCATAGAAAACCTTCATATTGGTCTCTTAGAAAGGTGGGTAATTATTAAGGACATAGTTCCTTATAATGAAGTAAAAAGAAAGGTTATTCCCTTGTTTTTGCCTCTACCGAAACTAAAACCTACCCTTGTCTGAAAACAAGCAAACACCACCATTGTTGTCTTCAACCTTAAGCAAGCACACACCTCCCTTATTGACTACCTTAGGCTCAAGCTTTCTTTGATTCGAAACCTCCATAGCAAAGCTATCGATCAGGTAAGTAAAAGCCCTCAATCAATTGTTGAATTCCATGGATAATTGAAGTTTAATTTCAAATCGAAATCCTAAGCCTAAACTTTGAAATGAGTACTATATCGTTATAGTGATTATAATAATTCTTTGTGTTTCTTCCTAGTTCAAAAAGTGGAAGGAAACAATCCATCACCTTCAACCAAGTATAGAAGCAAAGGAATCGAAATCCGGGAATCCTAAAAGCTTATGTGCACTAGGTGAGTGTAGTTGTGTCAAGGGATAGGCTAGGTGCCATCTCGTTGAATTTGCTTTGTGATTATGTTTGCATTTGATTAAGGGCTCAAGTAGAGCAAGCATATGTGTGGATGCTATTGGTAGGCAAGGTAAGTCTTCATATTGCTTTAACATGTCTACGAGCATATGTATGTCATCTGATATGTTGTGATCATACCATGATATGTTACCCGATATGATGTGGTTATGCTATGATATGAATTTGGAGCTAAGGCTCAATTCATGATTTGATATGTTATGGCCTACAAGCACAATGGTAAGTTTGATGATGATATGTGAACTTGGACATTTGTGGACATTGGATACAATTGGCATGCCATAAGGTTATTCAAGCTCACCAAGTAAGGGATTGGACTACGGTCCGGGGCTACGGCCTATATGTGTGGTGAAATAAGGATGGATTGTGTAAGGGACTATATGAAGCTACGGCTCAAGGCTACGACTTATTTCCGATATGTGTGGTGTACAGGGTAATCTGCGTATCCATTGCTTACCATGTCCAAGGATATTATGTATGATTATGTTATGCATTTTGTATATGGAAATGTGTTACTTGAATCAAGCATGAGATTTAAGTATGATTTGTACACCAAACATGTTATTCAAGCATGTTGCTATGATGTTCATATTATTCATCAATATTTGCATTCATTATAACTACCTCACTAGGCTATGTAAGCCTAACATTTGTGTGTCTCATGCATTTCAGGATCCTAAAGAATTTCGGCCTCTGATCGTGTGTTGCGGTTGCAAGTCACTCCTACAAATCATATGTATGCTTATCTTTTTCTTGAACTCCTAGTAAGGTGCCATATGGTCTAAACATGTTATGTATGTACTTTTTGGTGTGTGTGTGTGTGTGTAATAGCCTAAAAGTGACCAATTGAATAATGGCAAATATGGTATGTTTGTGAATTGGTTAAACTAGTAAGATAAGTTAAATGTGCTAAAAGGTGGAAACTAGGTAAATGGATTCGAAACGCCTTAATATTTTTATGCTACTAAAAGCATGGATATTAGACTTGTTGGTAAAATTTGGCTAAGTTCGGACGATGTTCAACGGGTTAAATTGATTAAAACCCAACTAAAATATGTCATTACAGGTCAGGCGTATCGGTACGGGTGATGGCATATTGATACGGCCTTGCATAATTGGACTAAGTAAAACAGGGCATATTGATACACGAAGGGGGTGTATCGATCCGGATTTGGATAGTAAGGTCTGAAAATTAAATTGTATCGATACGGCTATAGGTTGTACCGAAACGGGTCAACCTTAGTCAATGTGTATCGATACGAGCTTAGGTGTATCGATACGCATTGTTATCCTTGAATCTGAAAACACGAAAATTTGGCCTGTCAGACCGATACGACCTTAAGGGTATCGGTACTGAGTTAGTTAATTATGTTATAAGATATAAGAATCAGTTTTAAGGAGTTTATAAAACGATCACTAAAACTTGTACAACCTGATTGGATAGGTAAACGATCTCCGTTAGCAATGAAACTTCATAGGCTAAGAATTGGTGAGTTTAATTGTAGTTTAGTGAAGAGAAATCCCAATAAGGACCTCTAATTTGTAAAATTATGATTTAGTCCCTAAGTTCAAAAAAAGGTTAAACTGATCCCGAATTGTGTATGTCTTAATAAGATAATTATCTTAAGCCTTAAAAGATATTAATAAATTATTTGAATAAGTTTTCATACTCCGATAAAGCTTCTGAATCTCCGATATGTTTTTTGGTAGCACTTTCTGACCCGGTTCTCTACCATGCCGGGAAGGGGTGTTACACTTATCACCTAGCACAGCTTAAACACAATCCCATATATGAATCACATTATACAAATCATTACATAAACCATGATACATGTTTATCTCATATATTGGCATAACAAGTGACTCGGATAGCACTACCCCATCCTTGTATAACACTACACCTATCTATTCAAGTTCGGATATGTAGATTCCTTGATGACACTCCCCTATCAAGTCTCATGGTGAAACTACCCTCACCATAATTTCACTTCGGCCTGGATGGCACTACCCCTATTGCCCGTATGTTTTAGCACTACCCCTATCACTTCAGAAAAACACTACCCCTATTGTGTAACTGAAGAATTTGTCTCACGTACGAATTTTGTATTTTAGAGTGCACTTTAATCCTATTGGTCGACCAATTATATCCGACAATAATTAAATCTCAGCCACATGCCAATATACACATTAAAACCATGTTACCTTATTGTTTTTCCAATTCATAAGCATAAACCATTTTCTTCATCCCATTTCAAGAAATCTCAATGCATAGCATTTTCTCAACATGACATAATCTCTTTAAAAGTCATAAATCAATCTCATGGGATCTTTTGAATCATCTCTCGATTCATAAAAACATGCATAACAGTAGGTAACAAATCTCTTTCTAAAACATGAGCATGATAACACCTTGGTGCAATAGATCCCTAAAGATTATGATTCAAATCAATCTAAAACTAGTATTATGAAATCAAAACGAAATTCAACCTTTTTCCTCATTAAAACCTCAATCCAAGCATAATTAAAGCAAGATATCAACATCTTTAACTCAAAACAATTTAGAAAACAATTTACAAGAGTCAAGAGCTTGGGAATTTGAATAAAGAATCTTTGATTAGAGGAGAATTAGAAAGATCACCTCTAACACAAGCTTTTCCCTTGCTTGGCAATGATTTGGTTGAAAACCTTCAAGAAATCCAATGCTAGTTGATGTAGAAATGAGAATATCAATTTAGGAAATCAAAGAATGAAATAAAGTGATTGTTTCCTCTCATTTTTATGGGAAAATCATAGTTTGGCTGATGAGAAAGTAGAGAAAAAATAGAAGAGAAAATAGGAAGTTACATAAGAAAATGTTTAAGCCTTTTAGAAATCTTTTATTAAATCCCTTTAATAAAACCAATTAATTAAACCATTTAAAAACGTGCAAAATAAGGGAAAAGGCTGATAACACCTTGGTGTAATAGATCCCTAAAGATTCTAAGCTTTTACTCCTTTCAATTTAGTCACTAAACACATTTTGCAATCTTTACGATTTAGGCACCATTTCAAAAATATCGATTAAAACAAATCCATTTTGTTAAATTAATCCCACCGAAACCTTCAAAACATCATTTTAGGATTTTAGAATATTTTTCCATATTTTATCTCGCCCAAAAACCCTTTAAATCAATTTATTCCCGAAACTAGTTTAAATTGCCGAAACCGGTTCAATTGAACCGCCTAAGCAAACCCGACTAACTTCTAAGCCCAAAATCAGGGCATTACAGATAAACCTCAATACAGGCTCTCTCCTCCCTTTTAACCTAGGGCTGATAAAACGACCTCATTTTTTCTATCAACAGAGCTTCCCAACACCGCGTTTCATTAACTTAGCAAAACAGCCAAAATAAAAGCAAAAACAGGATTAACAAAAATTTAAACACAACTAGCGGTCATAATGAAATTAAGTCCTTGACAATGATCCCTCCTTTAAGAAGATCCTTGTTCACAAGGATCAAAATTTGGAAATTGTTGCTACAAATGATGGAGCACCTCCCACATGGCATCTTCTAGAAACGAGTTGGACCACTCCACCAACACTTTTGTAACAGCCCTATTCCCTCTCTTCCTAATCCTCCTATCCAAAATATTCACAAGTTCCATGTTGATACTACCATCTGCATCAATAATTGGAAACTCAAAGAATGAAATAAAGTGATTGTTTCCTCTTATTTTTTATGGGAAAATCATAGTTTGGCTGGTGAGAAAGTACAAAGAAAAGAGAAGAGAAAATAGGAAGTTACGTAAGAAAATGTTTAAGCCTTTTAGAAATCTTTTATTAAATCCCTTTAATAAAACCAATTAATTAAAACATTTAAAAACATGCAAAATAAGGGAAAACGCTGATAACACCTTGGTGTAATAGCTCCCTAAAGATTCTAAGCTTTGACTCCTTTCAATTTAGTCTCTAAACATATTTTGCAATCTTTACGATTTAGTCATTGTTTCAAAAATGTCGATTAAAACAAATCCATTTTGTCAATTAGATCCCACCAAAACCTTCAAAAATCATTTTAGGATTTTAGAAAATTTTCCATATTTATCTCGCCCAAAAACCTTTTAAATCAATTTATTCATGAAACTAGTCTAAATTACTGAAACTGGTTCAACCGAACCGCTTAACCAAACCCGACTAAATTCTAAGCCCAAAATTGGGGCGCTAGAACTCTCCCCCACTTAAGAAATTTCGTCCTCGAAATTTACCTGGTGGAAAAGGTAAGGAAATTGCTCTTTCATGTCACCCTTCATTTCTCACGTAGCTTTGTCGACACCCTGTGTCGCCACAACACCTTGAACAACTCTATGGTCTTCCCACAAAAAACCTTGTTGTCTACATCTAAGATCTTGACCGGTTCTTCATCATATGTCAAATATGGATTCAACTCAACCTCCTCAACAGGCATTACATGCGACGGATCCGATCTATACTTTTGAAGCATGGATACATGGAAAACGTCATGTATCTTCTCATGCTCAGGTGGCAACCTCAATTTATAAGTCACCGGACCAACGCGATCTAACACCTCATATGGTCCAATAAACCTTGGACTCAACTTACCTTTCCGGTCAAACTCATCACCTTCTTCCAAGGTGAAACTTTCAAAAACACTCTATTACCAACTGCATACTCAATTTCTTTACGCTTCAAATCAGCATAAGACTTTTTCTGATTAGAAGCAATTCTTAATCGATCACTAATAACCTTCACTTTTTCTATTGTTCCACTAAGCACATCAGGCAAAGAAACAAACTTCTCTCCCTCTTCTGCCCAACAGAGAGGCGTTTTACACTTCCTACCATACAAAGTTTCATATGGAGCCATTTGTATACTTGCTTGATAGCTATTATTATAAGCAAACTCTACCAAAGGAAACTGCTTATCCCAAGATCCTTGAAAATCAATAACACAACATTGCAACGTATCCTTAAGCACTTGGATAACCCACTCAGACTGACCATCCATTTGAGAATGATATAAAGTATTGAAATTGAGTCGTGTACCCAAATCTCTATGTAAACACTCCCAAAACCTTGATGTAAAACATGGATCTCTATCTAACACGACAAATTTAAGCACCCCATGCAACCTCACAACAGTTCGAAACACCATCATCATTAAAACAAAAGTTCGTCGGATTACCCTCTGCAATGTCTGTAACATGTGGTACCAACGAATCATCAAGCAACTGCCTCTCTTTAATCAATTGCGCTAAGGAAGGCTTCACTTGCAACTCGGCCACCAACCTGCCATCTCACGATAAACTCAACCGCGCAACATGGCCCTCAACTCTACAGCCACCTTCCTACTCAAAGCATCGGCTACCACATTAGTACTCAATCGTCAAGTAATAATCTTTAAGCAATTCCAACCATCTTCGTTGCCTAAGATTCAACTCCTTTTACGACATCAAAAGCTTTAGGCTTTTACGGTCCGTGTACACCACACACTTCTCACCATAAAGATAATGTCTCCAAACCTTTAACGCAAACACCACTGCGGCCAACTCAATATCATGTATAGGATAATTACGTTCATGCACCTTCAACTGTCTAGATGCATAAGCCATAACTCTACCATCCTGCATCAACATATACCCTAACCCCACATAGGATGCATCGCTATAGATCACAAACTCTTTTCTTGACTCGGGTTGAATAAAGATCGAAGCCCGTATCAAAGCTTCCTTTATCTTCTCAAAAGCTTGTTGCCTTGCCTCCGTCCACTCAAACTTAACATCCTTTTGCAACAACTTTGTCAATGGAATAGCAACCTTAGAAAAAAAACATCCACAAAACGACGATAATATCCTACCAAACCCAAGAAACTACGAACCTTCGTCACTAACTTAGCTTGTTTCCAATTCACAACTGCCTCAATTTTCTGCAGATCCATACGAATCCCTTCCGCTGACACAATATGACCAAGGAACACCACTTACTTAATCCAAAACTTGCACTTGCTCAACTTAGCATACAACTAATTATCCACCAAGGCTTGCAAAACAATCCATAAATGTCTATCATGATCCTCCTCGGTATGTGAATACACAAGGATATCATCAATAAACACAACTACAAATTGATCCAAAAATTCATGGAACACCTGATTCATCATATCTATGAAAGTTGCAGGCACATTCGTCAACCCAAATGACATCACCAAGAACTCATAATGCCCGTAACGAGTGTGAAAGGATGTCTTTGGCACATCCTTATTCTTCACCTTTAATTGATAGTATCCTGATCTCAAATCAATCTTGGAAAATACCGTTGCACCATGAAATTGATCGAATATGTCGTTAATTCGCAGTAAAAGATACTTATTCTTAATCTTCAACTTGTTCAGTTGTCGATAATCGATGCACATTCTTATAGTGCCATCTTTCATTTTCACAAACAACACCGGCACTCCCCAAGGTGACACACTAGGCTGAATGAAACCATGGTCCAACAACTCCTTTAACTCCTTAGGTGCCATGCGATACAGAGCATTATACACTGGAGCCGTATCTGAAAACGTCTCAATACAAAAGTCCACCTCTCTATCCGGCGGCAAACCATGCAACTCTTTTCGAAACACCCCCAGAAAATCACAAACAGTCCGGATATCCTAGGGATGTACCTCATTCATATTCAGATTCATAACATACGCCAAGTATGCTTGACAACCCACTTTCAACAACTTCCGCGCTTCCATAGCCGAAACAACATTGGATAAGAATTTAACATTCTCTCCCACCACCACAACATTATAATCATCAGCAAGCTTCAACGAAACGCGCTTGATTTCACAATCAACCACGGCCATATGCTCGGTTAACCAATCCATACCAAGAATAACATCAAAACCATAAAAAGGTAACTCCATCATATCAACCGTAAACACATGTCCTTGAACCATCAACAAACATCTCCTATACAACTTGCTAACAACGACTGTCTCGCCAAAAGAACTCGTCACTTGCATACCCACATCTAAGAACTCAACTGGTATATCAAGTAACTCTGCATGCTCGTTCAAGATGTATGAATATGTGGAACCGAAATCAATCAAAGAAAGTAATGATAGAGATTGCAAAGTAAAGGTACCTGTGATCACATCTGTGTCATTCCTTCCCTCACAGTGTGCATACACCCTAGCCGAACCACCTCCCTCAGGTTGAACAACCACAACATGAGAAACATTTCTCTGACCAACCTCTCTACGCTGAAAATTACCTCAGTCAGGCCCACGACCCTTCTAAGGCTCAACAGCACGCGTCGGTGCCTATCTAGCTAACTGAGGACAATCACGCTTCATATGATCCTGCGATCCACAACTCCAACATACACTAGGATTACCTCAACACTCTCCAAAATGTCACCTCCCACAATGGTTACACTCAGGAGTGCGAACCATGGCATTCTGGCCCTACTGCTCGTGGCCCATGTTACTACCACCCCACCTCTGATCTGAGTAAAACTTCTTATCACACTACCTCTTATAACGATCCCTACCAACATCAGATTCAACAACTCTCTCATTGTCCTTGGCGCAAGTGACCAAGACATCGAAATCTCTATACACCAAGGCCAGCATATAAGTCTTCACTTCCTTCACCAAACCATATCGAAAATAATCACATCTCTTCTGCTCGTCGGGGACTAGTTTTGGAGCATATTGGCTCAACCAGACAAACTGAACCTCGTACTCCGCAGCAAACATATTCCCTTATACTAAAGCTATAAACTCTCGTTTCATCTCATCTTGATAACGAGTACGTAGATACTTCCTATGAAAAGAAGTTCTGAAGAACTCCCATGTCACCTATACAGGTTCCATCCCCGGAATAGTGGTAGTCCACCAAGAATAAGCATCTCCCTAAAATAAGGATACCGTGCAACCCAGCTTCCGCACATCCGTGCACTCCATATGACCAAGAATCCTCTTAGTGCTCTTAAACCATGCTTCAGAACCCTCTAGAGATAAACTAGGATTAGCCGCAGGTTGCGCACAAATGTACGCATACCCGCCACTGCAGCCTGAAAAGCTCCAATTATAGCCTAGATCAATGGCGTCATATATCCGATAGCCTGTTCTTCGCTGCCTCGGGTCCAACATCTCCCGTGCCAGCTTCAGCTCTGACTCCATCAACATCAACAGGAGGTGGAAGGGGCAACTAATCATCATTACACTCATTCTCCACAACATTACATGTATTGATTCTAAGCTCTCGCTTCGGTCCCATTATGAAAATAGTATGAATCTCTAGCATATAAATGCAACAATAAAAACAATTAGGGTAGCTAGAGTCAAGAATCCAATACGCTTAAGTCTTAAAACAAAATCTCTTCACATCAATAGTAATTTGGTAATGGGTACCCCAATTCATCACAAAGCAATCATAAGACATGTTATCAAACATCGTGCATATCACCCAATCAATCATCGGTTAAATCAAGACTTAAAACAACTACCGTGCATAGAAAACATCAAGAAATCAACTGACTTACCTCCTAATTTTTCACAAACCTAGCTCTTACCGACAAATGTAACCCCCTTGACTTTTTCTAGTCGCAAAACTAAATCGAACAAGTCACATAGGGAATGTCAAAGAAAACCCACAAAGGTTCACCTCAACAAGTGACCCTTTTTTTCCTTTTTATCTTATCTAGATGCTTTTATTATATCCTAAGGCGATCATACTATCAGGGAATAAGGTGTGACACAAATCGAGCGTCAATTTGACATTCGATTAAGACCAAATGAAGATAGGGACCATTTTGCAAAAACGGATAATTACTATGGCTTTAACCATTTTAAAGTTACCAACCTTAAATTAGTCCCATTGCATGTATGTCAATTTGCAGCTTAACAAGACATCCCCAACTCATACAATTTCATCCACAATATTCAGGGACCAAACCATGATAAAAACAAACCACTCATTGCCTCAAATAACTAACAAAGCGACCAGGTGTATCAGTACACCAAGGCACGTATCGGTACGGTTCATCTCGTCAATTTCTCAGATTTCCAGTGTTAAAGCATCGTACCGATAATCCCCACGTATTGAAACACTTTCCCATTTTTGCCTTATAACATATCGGTACGGCTCCAAGTGTATCAATACGACTGGGTTGTTTCAAGCATACCGTATCGATATGCAAACCCGTGTATCGGTACACCTGGGCCTGTAATGTCACAATTTGTTGGTTTTACAACTTAAAACACATCCACAACCAATCTAACATGTCTCCAACATAGGCACAACATGGAAAACCATCATTCTATAGACATTGGACACCTATACACTCATCAACATGGTTTCAATCATTAAATGGTAAACTATAGGCATGCTCCCTAGACAAACCAAACACTTCAAACTTCAAATGCAATCCAAACCAGAAACCAACTCTTAAAGGCCATTTACAAGTCCATATATGCAACACAAACTTGTGCCAAAATATGGAGTTTCATAAAACATACTCCCAAACCAAATAGGTACCCTCCCATTTCTAACTATTACTATTGAACTAGTTTAAAACCATACTTGAGCAAAGTGAAATCCCTTGAACTCTTTTTCTTACTTCCTTGCTTCCCGAACAAGTTACTCCTTTGCATTGTTAAGAAAAAAGAGCGTAAGCAATAAAGCACAGTGATGGACGCTAAATTAAAAACTAACAACAATGCATTTTAAACCATTTCTCAAATATTTCTCAAACCTCATGCTCGAAACTTCCCATGCTTGAAATCTCTTTTCAAAGCAATTACAAAATCATTCATTCAACGTGTATCATAATTCTCATGCATTAACCATAATGCAAATCTTATTTGAAACTTCTCAAGCATGCTTATCACCTAGCATAGCTTAAACACAATCTCATGTATAAATCACATTTTACAAATCATTACAAAATCCATGATACATGTTTATCACATATATTTGCATAAGTGACCCGGATGGCACTACCCCCATCCTTGGATAGCATTACACCAATCCATTCAAGTTCAGATATGTGGATTCCTTGATGGCAATACCCCCATTAAGTCTCATGGTGAAACTACCCTCACCATAATCTCACTTCGGCCAAGATGGCACTACCCCAATTGTCCGTATGCGATAGCACTACCCCTATCACTTCACAATAGCTCTACCCGTATTGTGTAACCGAATAATTTGTCTCACGTATGAACTTTGTATTTTAGAGTGCACTTTAATCCTATTGGTCGACCAATTATATCCAATAATAATTAAATCTCAACCACAAGCCAATATACACTTTAAAACCATGTTACCTTACTATTTTTCCAATGCATAAGCATAAACTATTTTCTTCATCCCATTTCAAGAAATCTTAATGCATAGCATTTTCTCAACATGACATAATCTCTTTAAAAGTCATAAATCAATCTCATGGGATCATTTGAATCATCTCTCAATTCATAAAAACATGCATAACAATATGTAACAAATCTCTTTCTAAAACATGAGCATGATTATACAAAACAATGAGAAAATTGAAAACCGATAGCGAATTCTTCCATACTTACTTCCAAGCTTAGATCAGCGTTTCAAGATTAATCTAAACCCCCAAACCTTGCTTTCAAACCTTTGAAAAGCTTTAAAAGCAGTTCCACACACCGATAACGCTTCACTTGCTTTGTTGAAGTAATCTCAAGCCTCCAGATCAACCGAAGCTTTCTGTAACGATACCAGATCAACTTCCCCTGCTTTTAACCATTCAAAACAGAGGATTAATGCACAATTTTGCGTCAAAATCCTCAGCAACACAACTCTACAACCTTCTCTATCAACTACCAAGCTTTTGCCATTCGAAAACTACCGAAAACATCGGCAAAACCAATCTAATCAATCTCCAGCCATTACCCAGCGAGATTAAAATCAAAAAATCTTCAATATACAACCAAAAACATTCTCACAACTACCAAATATCTCCAGAAACCAAACAACAATATAAACAAGCCATAATCTCAAATATTTCAACCTAAAAATCTAGCAATTCACCTAGTTTCAGGATTACCATATCAAAACCCATTTATCCACATTTTTAAACATCAAGATTATGGTCAAAATCAATCTAGAACCCAGCATTATGAAATCAGAACGAAAATCAACCATTTTCCCCATTAAAACTCCAACCCAAGCTTAATTAAAGCAAGATATCAACATCTTTAACTCAAAACAATTTACAAGAGTCAAGAGCTTGGGAATTTCAATAAAGAACCTTTGATTAGAGGAGAATTAGAAAGAGCACCTCTAACAAAAGCTTTTCCCTTGTTTGGCAATGATTTGGATGAAAACCTTCAAGAAATCCAATGCTACTTGATGTAGAAATGAGAAGATCAATTTAGGAAATCAAAGAATGAAATAAAGTGATTGTTTCCTCTCATTTTTATAGGGAAATCATAGTTTTGCTAGTGAGAAAGTAGAGAGAAAAGAGAAGAGAAAACAGGAAGTTACATAATAAAATGTTTAAGCCTTTTAGAAATCTTTTATTAAATCCCTTTAATAAAACCAATTAATTAAACATTTAAAAAATGCAAAATAAGGGAAAAGGCTGATAACACCGTGGTGTAATAGCTCCCTAAATATTCTAAGCTTTGACTCCTTTCAATTTAGTCACTAAACACATTTTGCAATCTTTACAATTTAGTCACCATTTCAAAAATATCGATTAAAACAAATCCATTTTGTTAAATTCATCCCACTAAAACCTTCAAAACATCATTTTAGGACTTTAGAACATTTTTCCATATTTTATCTCACCCAAAAACCTTATAAATCAATTTATTCCTAAAACTAGTTTAAATTGCCAAAATCGGTTCAATCGAACCGCCTAACCAAACCCGACTAACTTCTGAGCCCAAAATCAGGGCATTACAGACAAACCTCAATACAAAATCTCTCATCCTTTTTAACCTATGGTTGATAAAACGGCCTCATTTTTTCTATCAACAGAGCCTCCCAACGCCGCGTTTCATTAACTTAGCAAAACAGCGAAAATAAAAGCAAAAACAAGATTAACAAAAATTTAAACACAACTAACGGTCATAATGAAATTAAGTCCTTGACAATAATCCCTCCTTTAAGAAGATCTTTGTTGACAAGTATCAAAATTTGGAAATTGTTGCTACAAATGATAGAGCACCTCTCACGTGGCACCTTCTAAAAACGAGTTGGACCACTCCACCAACACTTCTGTAACAACCTTATTCCCTCTCTTCCTAATCCTCCTACCCAAAATATTCACAGGTTCCTTGTTGATACTACCATCTACATCAACTATTGGCAACACATTTTGAATCTGGACAACTTCAACTCTTTTCTTAAGTTGAGACATGAAAAACTGGATGCACTCTCGAATTATCTGGCAACTTGAGTCTATAAGCCAGTGCTCCTACTCTATCAGTAATGAAGAAGGTCCCAAACCACCTTGGACCCAACTTCTATCCAGATCTAGCACATGCAGTATGTTGCCTATATGATTGCAACTTTAGGAAGACTCAATCTCCCTATGCAATTCACACTCATTTCTCTTTTTATCTTCTTGGACCTTCATCATATCTTGGTCCCTTTGTATATGAAATTTAATCATTTTAATAGTAGCTTCTCTCTATTGTAAGCTTCGATCAACTACTACCACCATAGATTCCCAAGCCATATATGGAAGATGAATGGGATAGGGTTTCCCATATAAAGCTTGGTAAGGAGTCACTTGAATTCCTGAGTGAAATGTGGTGTTATAACATCATTTTGTCAAATGCAAGCATTCTCCCCATTCCTTAGGCCTCTCACCTATCATGCATATAAGGTAGGTTTCCAAGCACTAATTTACTCTTTCAGTTTGCCCATCAGTTTCAGGGTGATAGGATGTTGAAGCATTCACTATCACACCCAATTTCCCAAACAACTCTCTCTATAATAAGCTCATAAACACCTTATCCATGTCACAAACAATGTTGTTGGGCAATCCATGTAACTTAAATACATGTTCCATGAATAATTGAGCTACATCTTTGGCTATAAAATGACCAAAATACAGTCTTTTTTGGAAATAGGCAGACCTTCCACAAAATCCATACTGATAGAATTCCATATTGTCTCTAGTATAAACAGTGGTTGCAATAACCCTCTATGATGTTGCAAATCCCCTTTGCTCCTTTGACAAGTCATGCATTCCCTGACAATGTTCTTCACATCTTTTTTAGCCCCTTCCAATAGAACACAAATGCCAACCTGTGTGGTGGCATGTGCCCCTGAATGGCCCCCTATCACACTAGCATGGAAAAACATCATCAATTCCTTTCTCAATTTATATTTGTCCCCTACAACAAGTTTCATTTTTCTCTTCAAAGTTCCACCATCCCACTTATACTTGGAGTGTCTTCCAGTTCCAATTTCCAAACCCCTGATAATCTTTTTTCAATTTGTCATCAGTTTTCCATGTTTCAATCACTTTGTTCATTACATCAAAAGTGACATGGCTGACATTCATAGTTTGGCAGCTCCCCATTTCAGACCTTCTGGATAATACATCCGTAACTGTATTATATATTTATTTTCTATATCGTGTCTCATGATCAAGTCCTATCATTTTAATCACCCATTTCTTATGAAGTGACTGCTTGATTCCCAGCCAAAAATTTAAGACTATGATAATCTATCTTAATCTTGAAATGCCTCCCCATTAAATAAGTTGACCACTTCTTAACTACCATTAAAGCTATCGTCATTTCCTTCTCATAAAATGACAATCCCCTATGTCTCACCACTAGCCCTTTATTAAAGAAAGCCAAAGTCCTCCCCTTCTGAACCAACATAGCCCCAACTCCATGGTCTAAAGCATTAGTTTCCACCACAAATTCTAAATTGAAATCTGGCATGGCAAGTACTGGAGCTGAACTCACAGCTTCCTTAAAGGATACACAAGCATATTCTTCCTCCTCAGCCTATCTCGAAGCTCCCTTTTTAATAGGTTTGTTAAAGGTTTAGCTATGCATCGATACCCTTTAAAAAATCTTATGTAATACCCTGAAAGGCCAAGAAATCCTCTAATTTCCTTCACTGTTTCAGGTGTGGGCCAGTTCATGATGCAGTTTACTTTGGACTTGTCCATTAATATTGTTCCCCCAGAAAAGACATAACCAAGATAATTTGCTTCCTTGGCTACAAAACAACACTTAGGTTTCTTGGCATATAATTTATTTTTCTTCAATATTTGTAGCAAATCCTTCAACTGTTCTAAATGGGACACTTAATCCACATAATAAAGTAGGGTATCATCGAAACATACCAGCACATATTTTCTCAACTATTTCTTGAATACCTTATTCATGAGGCCGTGGAAGGTGACTGGAGGATAAGATAGCCCAAAGGGCATCATAAGGAACTCATAGTGACCCTCATAAGTCCTAAAAGCTATTTTTGGTATGTTTGTGTTAACTCCTCAAAAGTATTATTTTTCATACATATATTGCTATGCTTTTGCTTGACTTTAGGTTTATATTCCTGCATTTAGTTAGCAAAATCATGCATCTGCATTAAGGAGTTAGGGAACGGTTCTTTTGCCAGAGTAAAGGAGTATTTCTTTGCTTTGGTGTGTAGGGTAGGTTAGGAGCAGTTGGCAGCGCAGAACCAGGAAGCCAAAAGGGAAATGCCGAGTCGAGTTAGCAATAAAGGATGAAGATTGCCATACTTGATTGGCAAAAGATGGTTGATGATGCTAGGTCTACTAGCTGTTGGTCAAATATCTAGTCAGCTCTAAAATTCAAAAAGAGAAAATAAGAGGATAAAATGGATAACGCGCTTATCTCAAGAGCGTAACCAACTTTTGAATTCAAACTTAATCTAGGGTTTTCACACATGCTATTTAAAGGAAGCCAGATGATGAGAAAGGAGGGGAATCTAAGAGGCTGCACTGTGAAGAAGGCAATTGTGGTTCGACCAGGTTAAGATCGAGAGCTCTGGATCCATTGAAGGGTTGCATCGATGTATCTCCTTCTTTGCCCATTTCTCTTTATTTTAGATTTGTTTTTTGGTGATGTTATTTGAAAATGATTTGGTGTTGATGGTCCCCCCAATCATGAACTAATTTCTTTAAGTTGGTTGGGGATGTTTTTGCGATGAAACGCTCAGCTATTTTCAACTTCTAATAATTGAATGCTTTGGCATTTTTATCCATCCTTCTAGTACTTAATTTCCTTCAATTGTTTGACATACGACAGTTGGCATTACATGCATATTATCTCTTAATATATTAACAAAATTAGGAGATAACGATTAATTGCTAAGGTACTAAGGTGAGAAACTTCGACAGAAGATGTTCAAGTAGATGAGCTTACCTCGGGAGTGAATCTACCCCTTAGGAGAAAAGATTAAAACTTCATCAAGTTAATGATTGATAAACTTAACTATAGACATATAGGGGTTAATCATAATTAGCTTAGGGTAATGCCATCAATATAGTCATTGTCACTTTAAAATCTGCTCGGCAGTAATACCAAGGCTGAAAGTTATTAAAAGGCTGGCATAACTAGTGTGAAATCTAAGCATCCCTTGCTAACGCTCATCACCATTTGAATACATTTGTTTACCAATCTACCTAAACTTTTCTTATATTTTCCTTGGTCATTTTTTTAAAACCAGAATCCAAATTCTTAATCAAACTCATTTTTCCCATTTCACAAGTAAAATCGTGGCATTTAACTCTTGGACAATCCATGTGGATAAATACTCAGCTTACTGTTGTATATAATTGCTGACCGTGTATACTTGCACACAAAAAGACGTATATTGGGCTTTATTTCACTGGTATATTTACACTAAACTATTAATTATTTTCCAAGCGTTAGTCAATCGACAGTCTGCTCCCCTCATTCTAATATGGTGGTATCCAGATCTCAAGTCCAACTTGGAAAAATAGGTTGTAGCTCCCAATTCATCCAATAGCTCCTCAGTCACTGGCATAGAGAAGTTATCTTTGATTGTTAACTAATTAAGTTTTCTGTAGTCTGCACACATCCTCCAAGAGCCATCCTTCTTTTTCACCATAACTATTAGAGATGAAAAAGCACTACAATTGTTCCTAATGATTCCTGATTCCAACATCTCTCCTACCATTTTTTTCAATCTCATTTTTCTAGTGAGTAGGATGTTTGTGGGTTTTAATCTTAACCACTACCATCTCATCACTCAAAACAATTCTATGCTCATATTCCTCCTTTCAGGAGGTAATCCAACAAAGGACTAAAAAACTTCCTAAAAATCTTGCAACTCTTTTTAAAATTTCCTCTATATCAATCCTGCCAGCTTCCTTCATTTCCAAATTTGCATTCAACATCCATATAGCATTTGTAAAAGGGCTATTACTACCTCTCAACTTCTTTTCACAAGCCTTAGAGTCAATCAATTGCACTGGTTGCAACTGACAACCATGAAACTCCATCAACTTCTCTTCATGTGTGAACTCCATTCTCTTCTTTGCCAAATCCCACTAAATAGGCCCCAATAGAGAAAGCCACTAGATTCCCAACATTGTCTCATAGTTTTACATAGGAAGTACCAAGAAATTAGTGAAAAAATATTCACCCTGGCTCTTCCACTCCCTTACATTCTCCTAAGGTGGTCATCCAGTTCCCATCTATAACTATCACTCGTAGTTGTTTCAATTGGATAATCTTCATGTTCAATTTCTTAACCACTGTCAGGCTTATGAAATTGTGTGTACTTTCTAAATCCAATAATGCAATACAATAGATTCCTTCAATCTTCATTGGTAATTTCATAGTCTCCCAATGTGTTGCACCCCACATAGCATGTAGAGATAACACAGTTTGTAATACCCCAGTATTTGGTTAGTGACTAAATTGCAAGAAATTAAAAGTTGGTGATTATGGTCTATGAAGAACATGTTGGAATTTCATTTTTTAAGGTTCAATGATGTTGGAAATGTTGTTGTCGTGTTGTTTCCATGATTGGAATGATAAAAAAATTATGGAAAATATAGAAGGACTATTTGGCTATTAAGGGGAAGTTTGGGGAAAATTTTGTAAAAAAAAATTTGTTGATGAGAATGATTAGAATGATGTTTTCCATGTTTGATTATGTCATTTTGATGAAGAAAACATCATGTTGGGATTATATTGTGAATTTGACAATTAGGGTGAAATAAGTGAGAGTTTTGAAAATATTCAAGAGTTATAGTTATGTTGTTTGTCATTGTTCATGGATAGTTTTGGTGTAAAAATTATCAAATTTGGAGGTCTTATGTGAAAGTTTCCAAAAATTTGGATCCTAAACTTTTGTAGCGAGAATTTAATATTTAAGGTGAAATTATCAAATAGTTGATTGCCATGTGCAATTCAAGGTTGGAATAAAGTGTAGGAAGCCTTGTTATTGTAAAGTAGTATTTGGTTGAAAATATTAAATTTTCCAATTTGATATGTACATTGTAATACTCGATTTTTACCCTGGTACCCATATATACTATATAAATAAATCCCAAATAAATAAAAGGGGTCAAAAATATCCAAAAAAAATAATCCAATGTCCATTTACATATATAAATCCCTTTTACAATTCCAAAGGCCCAAGATACAAATTAAAAGGCCCATTTTTCAGTTTCAATATCTCTTCCCGCTCATTTTCACCCAACAAGCACACATATATAGTTAAAGAAACATAAAATGTTCAGATAGCCCAAAATTCCAGCAAAATTTAGGACACGTGGCGGTCTTTGGTTGGTCCATTACCCTTCACATAGATCAAACCCTCCCACGACGTCACCGTTTGCATCATCTATAAAAACCTAAAGAGCGAGAATGTGAGGACAATAATTACCCACTAATAATTACCATAATTAAAAAATAATAAAAGAAGAGAGAGAGCTTTACCCCTCGGGAGCTGAACCGGCACTGAGAAGACGAAGAGTCACTGGAACTCAACTATCAGAGATGAACGGCCGCCTGAAGTCGAAACGCTGGGAGCACAAACGACCTCCTAAAACCGAATCGCCAAAAACTAAAACATCGCCGAAAGTCAAACTGCCTTAGGGAGTTTGAACCGTGGTTTGGAATTCAAATAGACACTGGAAAAGTGTCGGTCGCCGTGCAACAAACTCGTCACCATCATCAGAGGTATATTTCCTCCGCTCTTTTTATTTTCTGCAAAAGACACATGTAAAAACATTAGATCTAGGAAAATATAAAAGAAAACATAAACATAAAAATAATAAAAGAGAGACGGTGGTCAAAAATCTTATCTATGATGGTCGGAGTGGTTCACGAAATGGTGGAGTTGAAGAGGTGGTTATGATTAAGTAGCTTTTTCCAGTGAAGAGGGGTGGTTCTGACGAACCGATATTAGATCTAGGTTTTTTAGGTGAAAATCATAAAAATTGGGATTTTTTAAGTTCCGGTCAGCGGTCGGAAATAGCCTCGCAGCGGCCGGCTAGAAGAGAACAATGGTTGGAGTTTAGGTGCGGTGGCTGGCGAACAGCCAAAGAAGATCAAGCGGAGGAGCTTGAGGCAAAATGTTGCCAAAGGTTTTGATGTTCATCACGTTCTTTAAGAACGTTGATGAACACTAAACAAAAAAAGAGGATTTTGATCTAAAAGTGAAGGGTTTTCTGGGTTTGAAGTGTTTACTTCTAATGAGTTTTGGGAGTGAGATTAGGTAGAGAGAGAGAGGCTTAGTTAGAAATGAGTGAGTTAGCCCGAGTAGGGTCTTTTATAGTGGGTCAAAATGGTGCCGTTTTGGGCACCGAGTTTGGATAAGTCTACGGTCTATGGGTCGGGTCAAAAAAGGGTTCGTGCCCTACTTTTTATTTCTCATGGTTTTTGCTTCTTTTTTGTAAACTTTTGACTTCGTTCACTAAACCTTTGTATATAGGCTCCCTTTCATTCAATTCAATTCAATTTAGCCCCCTCTCAGTTTTAATTTATTTAAATTATATGTATGTTGTATATTTAGGATTAGGTTTGAATTAATTAGAATCACTAAGTGATTAGGAATATTATTGAGTTAGAGCTTAATATAGATAGTGCCCAAATAATTGGGTGTTATCACATAAACCCCTAAATTTGACAATATTCATAGATTATGTAATAAATTTAATTAATTAGGGCCCTTATTAGGTTAGAACTTAAAATTGATAAGAAAATAAATGGACATGCATTAAAAAAACTTTTTGTGTTGAGATACATTTTTAATAAAATTGAAGTATCCTAAAGTAACTGGATGTTTTAAAACTTATATTCGTTTAAAAATGTATTTTCTTACAAAAGGATACCTCCATTCGGAAAAAGAATTCAGTTAACAATTAAAATTTTAATTAAATTTAAATTATTGTTTGAAATGCCAAAATGACACGTGAAATTAATAAGGTACCTATAACGAGCGTTTGTGGGGTGCTTTTCCTTCCCTACATGTAATAGACCCTCAAACCCAAATTTTAAAGAAACGAAACTCTGGTTGTTTTATGGTGTCCGGTCTACCAAAGTGACAAGTGGCAACTCCAAATTGATTTTCAAAAATAAATAAAAGAAAATCCGATGTAATACAAAAAAACCTTAAGTTTCAAGATTAAATTAAAAATGGACAAAAAACTAATTTTTTTAAAAAAAATGAATCAATCGTCAAGCCATTTTCACACTTCAGTTTAAAAAATGGTTGCGACAGCTTGGCGATTCCACTGGGGACGCTTTTTTTAAAAAAAAAGAGTCGGGCCTAATTAATTAATTTTACGTAAAATTTTGGCATTTTAAGAGCGGTAATTTGAATTTAATTTTTTCCAGTAATTATTAGGTGGAATTTTAGGAAGAATGGAGGTAGATTTTTTTAGTGTGTGATATATTTGTAATTCATGCATAGCCTTCTACCTGGTCTTCTAGCTCCGAGTTTGAAATTTTGTCTTCTTTCGATATACTAACCTTATGCATCATTGGAACCGTGCTTCCGTTATGCGGGACCTATACTACCGAATCGATGTCTTGCTATCGTAGTAGATAGTAACGATAGTTCGGGTACCCATAGGCTAGAACACAACCCACATTTTGTTATCTAGAAACCCACCCCATTAGAGCCAGACAGGGACCTACCGGTTTAAACACTCTTCTCTGGTTATTTTCTTGGCTTATTATAAATTGTTTTATTTATCAGCAATTTAACTTTTTCTTATGTAATTAATTTACCATATTGACTCGTTTCTTTTGTTTTTGTTTTGCCTTTTTGCACCGCATCTTCATTGCATAGAGGTATTGATGAAAAATGGTTATCATTAGAAGGTGATCATGAGAGATAAAGGGAATCACAATCCAATATAGGAGACTACAAATATGAGATGTAATAACTAAAAAGACAAATGAAGGGTACTTCATCTAAGTGTCGTACATCTGATTGTGTTAGTACTGATGCTAACAAAAATGAGATACAAGAACTAAAAAGGCAAATGGCTGAAATGATGACTAAGATGACGGTTATGGCCAAAGAAAAAGGGCACACTAAGCTAAAAGAAGACCGAACAAAAACCAGAACATGTATAAATGACCAGGTCTAAGCACCGTTACAATTTGCATTAATAAACCAACTGGAGGTGTAACTAGGATAAACTCCGAGAACGTGATAAAAGGCCAGGAAGAAGCCCAAGTGAAAGATAATGGAAGATCTTTTTAATCTAATTCCGGTGTCATATACGAAGCTGCTTCATGTACTTTTAGAGAAGAATCTTGTAGTTCGAGTTCTGTCCAAGTCCAAAATGTTTTCTTGTACCGAGGATCATGAGGCAGTATGTGAATATCATCAGGGAAGTTCAGACCATACTACTGAGAATTACGAAGCTTTGAAGATCAAAGTTGGAAATCTCATCATGGGAGGTATGTTGAGTTTTGAAGATGGAAAACCCAAATTTCCCAAAGGCTTGACAATTAATGGAATACCTGGAGACGCAAAAGCAAAGGAAACTCAAGCCCATTAAAGTTAATTAACTGTCCAAAACAAAGTTCAGATTCCAGAACCCCCTCAACTGATTGTCAAAAGACGGGATATCACAAACATCACTTTGATCTAATTCTCATTTCGTACAAAGAACTGTATCCTCAATTGTTGAAGGTCCAATTGATAACCCCACTTTTTCTTGCACCTTTGCAACCTTCGCATCTATAATGGTATAAATGCTCACTGTGAATATTATGATGGAATTCGAGGACATTCTATTAAGAATTGCATCGCCTTCGAACGTCGAGTACAAGTTCTTTTGGAATATGGAAAATGGAAAATTGGGACAGAAATCCAGTTTAATTCAACGGTTGACTGAGAGATTCAAGATGAAGATACCCAGAAAGAGGGGTAGCAGTTCGAATATGAGGCTCAAATAATCAAATTAAGGAAAGAGATAGATGAGTTGACTGAGCAGTTGAAAAGTTTGTAATTCAATCATCAAGAACTTCGTTCGATGCATAGGAATGTTGATTTAGGTGTGACTCTTGAACAATCAAAGAAAAGAATCAAGGAATTGAAGCGTGAAGCTGAATACTAGAAAAAGAGCTCTAAGGCAAATAAAAATTGAAGCAATACACTCTCGTGTGATCTGTAGGAAATGGAAGTTCAACACAACACTCTCATGGGTAATCTAAGGGTTAGCCGGTCTAAGTGTGAGATGATGACTAAGCACATGAAGATGTATGAGGATACTACTATCAAGTTGAATGACAGTAAAGCTAAAAATGAAGTACTAAAGAAGAAGGTAGATGAATATCACAATCTTACGCTGATGTACAAAGATCTTGTTGATGATGTTAAGAAAGACTATCAAGAAAGTGAGGTGAAGCGGCATGTCCAATCTCAGAGATCGAGAATGAAGATACGGGAGAGAGACAATGAAATGAAAGATGTTGTTACTCAAGTACGAGAAGTGGCCCAACAAGTCGTAGACCGAGTTGATATAGCAATTGCACTGAGTCAGAATATTGATCCAGCATTAGATCACAGAAGGAAGCTAACTTGGCTCTTAGAGGAAGTTAGGAAGCTGGGAGTTAGAGCTCACCAATATTTATAGTATCTGATATCTGATGTATTGAATCCCTTTACTTCAATGAAAGTTGTTCTATGACAATCACTTCTAGAATCAATAACTCATGCATTCATGCATTGCATATTTATTAACATAACATTATCATTCAATAGCATTGCATTAACATTCATGATCTGCAGCAGTAGGGTTTTTAGTAGGTGTAACACCCCGAAATCTAGCCTAGTCGAAATTGGGTTTCGATGATCTGAAATCCTACATTGAAAGGTCCTAATATTGCATTAACTTTGACCGTGAGGTCAATTGTATTGATATTGGACTCTAAGTGAGCCAATTAATTAATTAAGGTCCTTATTGAAAGTATCGAAAATCTTTTAGTGGCTAAATTATAGAAATTAAAAGTTTAGGGGTAGAACTATAGATCAATGAGAGTTGAGGGACTAATCTTGTGATTAGCCCTTCCTCAATTGAAATTCCCCAACATGGGATAATCAGAATCAATTCCTTTATGTGAAGGAACCCTATTCTAATTAAAAATGAAATAGTTAAAGGATTAGAGAGCTTACCCGGTTACCTTACTAAGTAAGCACCTCAATCTTCATCTTCTCTCAAGCACACACCTACATTGGAGGATAGCTCGAGCTCAGTGTACGGGTGGACTACGGTCCTTGGGCTATGACCTATATTGATTTGGCGAGGCGGAGGGATGTATTATGATATTGGTCATATTGGCGAGGCGGAGGGACTAGACCATTCATTGATTTGGCGAGGCGTAGGAATTCGCATATCCACTATCCCAAATCAATCCAAGGGTTATTGTTGAAATATGAATTTATTGCTATTGAACATGTTCATTGCATTGTTTTATTGAACTATCGCATTGTCATTGCCAAGATATGAATTGGAATGCATTTCATTGATATAGAGTTTATTTTTGACTACCTCACTAGGCAAAATATGCCTAATGTATTTCATTTCATACATTTCATGTTAAGGATTTGTCGTTGAAGATCATAAGTTCGGTCGTTGTTGACAAGTCACAAGTAATGTGTTTTGTCCCTATGAACTCCTAGAATGATGGCAAAGTAGTCGAACTAGTCTTTTGTGACCCTCTTGGTATGTATGTATTAAGCATGGTTTGTGGAAGTGCCTAAGTCCCTAAATGACCTTCTGGTATAACGGAAACATGGCTAAAAATGCATACTTGGAACTAAATGGTAAAAATCTAGTAAATGGATTCAAATGACCCTAAAATTTGGCATGCAAGTAAATTATAGCATAAAAATATGGTTGGTAAAGCTTTATTACATTTGGATATCAATTGCTAGGTCAAAGGGGTTAAAAACCAGATAAAAATTGACATTACAGTGCATGGCAAATAGATACAGGTCAAGCTATATCGATACGACCTTGCATATTTGGCGTGGGAAAGTACAAGTTCATCACAGGGTATCGATACAGGTCCAAGTGTATCGATACGGATCTTGACAGTAAGGCCTATGAAATTAATTGCATTGATACGGCCTCAGGGCGTATCAAAACAGGTCATGGTCAAAGTCAACATTGGTCAACCCGTATCGGTACAGGTCAAGCTGTACCAATACGAGTTCTTGTATTTTTGGGAATTGGGTCGTTACCCTTGAATGCAGTATCGATACAACCCCAGCCGTATCGATACAGGTTTGGAAAATCCCACCCATGTACACCGTACCGATACGGTCCAATGCATATTGATACGGTGGTAGTTAATTCTGTTAAAAGTCATTGAACACAATGTTAAAATGTTTACAAAATGGTCATTGAATATTGCATGGTCTAATCGGTTAGGTAAATATTATCAGAATAACATGAAAATCTATAAGATCACTGTTATAGTATTGAATTTCATTATTGTATAGTTGATTACATCGAGGGACCCCTAAATTATCAGATATACAATTTAGTCCCTAAAACTTACTAAAGATACAAATTGGCCCTAATTGATGAATTGTTGGTTCACCATGGGTAAATTGAGCTAAGCTTATACCTTGTAACGTTTGAAAAGTATATTATCGATTGAGTGATAAATTTGTATATTGATATTTTATCGCACTGATCACCGTTTTGTTCACCGGTAGCATTCTCTGACCCGGTTCCCGACCAGGCCAGGTGGGGGATGATACATTTGTGGTATCAGAGCTAGATTTTATTCAATTCTAGGACTAAACCGAAGTCTAATGTATTGTTACTATGTTACTTTGCCATCTAGGAGTTATATATTGTGTATATTGTGACTTGTTGACTAATCTGATCTATTTATGTTATAGATATGTGTAGAACTAACGAATCTCACATAGATGAACCTACTACCAGTTCCTTGACACACGGTGAGGAGGTAAGGGGAGGAGATCCTCCGAATGCACCTAATCCCCCACCTTAAAATGTCGAGCCGGAGCTACCTATTGTGCAGGCAAAGTGTTATCCGAACATGACTCACATGTTCAAACAATTCATGGAAGCTATGAGGGCCGAGACGATAGTGCAACCAACCCTATCAGTTTTTCAATATGCTTAAGCCCCTATTGATAAGCTGGCATCGCTCCGGGCATACACTTTTTTTGGTCAGGATGATGACAATCCTAAGATCGCTGAGTATTGGCTGGACAACACGTTGAGAATTTTGAACAAGCAATTGCAGTGTTCTAATGAACACAAGATGGAATGGGCCCTTGCATTGTTAGCTGATGAAGCACTTCAGTTGTGGGAGACCACTATTCTCACCATCCCTGAAGAAACTGTCACTTGGGAGTTCTTCCTTCAAGAGTTTTGAAAGAAATATGTTAGTGAATACTGCCTTGTAGAGAGGCATAGTATCTTCCTTCATTTGAAGCAAAGCGGTCGACCTATCGAGCAGTACATCCATGATTTCTGCAAATACTTCTGATACGGTGCAGAGCATATCAAGAAGGAGGACGACAAATGCAAGATGTTCATTGTTGGGCTTAATGATGAGTTACGCCCTATGTTTACTGCTTTGGGTATCACCAACTTCCAGGACCACGTGAACCAAGTTAAGGCCACTGAAGCTACACAGAGGGCTCAGAGATCAGGTGGGTCTAGCAAGGCATAGAAGAGGTTCAAAGATGATTCTCGACCTCCAAGGTGGAACAAGAAGAATAAATATCAAGGTCCTAAGCAGAGCATGTACTCGCAACCTTCTCGATATGGGAACATTGAGAAACCTCAAACTGTAACACAATCTTTTGCTAAGACGGTCTCAGTTGAGAGCACTAGAGGCTCTAATCAGAGTTTATAGAATCTAGTTTGCATCTACTGCCAGAAATGACACCTAGCGCGCCAGTGTCGTAAGTAGACTGAAGCGTACTTCTATTGTGGTGAGTAGGGCCATTTTATCTGTGATTGTTCTCTTGGTACAACCAAGACTATGGCTACACCGGCAAGTACTGCAACCCCTACCCAGTCCTTTCGAGGTAAGGAGTCAAGGCAAGGTTCGTTAAGAGGTATAGGGAGACCAAGCGGCTCTGGCAAGGCACCGAGTAAGCAAGAATCCAAGACTCCTGCTTAGATGTATCATGTGAGGAGTAGGGAGGAAGGAGATGAGCCTGATGTCATTGCGGGTATCATTGAATTGTATTCTCATTCTTTATATGCATTGATTGACCCTAGTTCTACACATTCCTTTATAAGCACTGAACTAGTTAAGAAGCATGAAATGACTAGTGAACCTATAGCATCGAGAATCTCTATATCTAATCCACTAGGTGATTATGTCACCATAAGCCTTGTGTGTAAGAATTGCCCTTTAGTGATTCAAGGGATTCCTTTTGTGGCCAACCTATTGGCTTTACCGATCTATGAGTTTGATGTGATAGTGGGTCTAGATTGGCTTAGCTAGCATCAAGCATGGATGGATTGTAGTAAAAGAAAATTGTATCTCGAGGCCTTGGCAAGGAGAGCATTATGTTGATGAATTCAAGAAATCCTTCCTTGTATGCTTTGACAATAGAAGCCAAGGATGTGCCATAGCTATCAGATGTTGCGATGTGTGTGAATTTCCCGATGTCTTTCCTAATGAACTCCTGGGTTTACCTTCAACACGTGAAGTTGAATTTGGCATCGACGTACAACCTGGAACTGCTCCAGTATCTATTGCACCCTATTGAATGGCAACTGTTGAACTGAAAGAGTTGAAAGCCCAAATTCAATATTTTATTGATAAAGGCTTCATTCAATTGAGCTCCTCGCCCTGGGGAGCTCCGGTTCTCTTTGTGAAGAAGAAAGACGATTCCATGAGACTATGTATCGATTACCGGCAGTTGAACAAGGTGACATTAAGAACAAATACTCATTGCCAAGGATTGATGACCTATTCAATCAACTTAAGGATGCCACTGTGTTTTCCAAGATAGACTTAAGGTCTGGCTATTATCAAATGAGAGTTAAAGAATGTGATGTGCCTAAAACTTCCTTTCGTACGAGATATGGTTACTATGAATTTTTGGTGATGCCATTTGGGTTAACCAATGCACCGGCTGTTTTTATGGACTTAATGAATCAGGTTTTTAGACCCTACCTCGATAAATTCATAGTGGTATTCATTGATGACATTTTAATCTATTCTAAGAATGCAGCGGAACATCATGATCATCTCCGTATTGTGCTTCAAACCCTCCGTAAGAAGCAGCTATTTGCCAAGTTCTCAAAATGTGAATTTTGGCTTATAGAAGTTGCCTTCCTGGGGCATATTGTGTCAACTTCGGGCATCCAAGAAGACTCGAAAAAGATTCAAGCCATTCTTGATTGGCATCCATCGAAGAACATTGGTGATGTAAGGAGTTTTCTTGGTCTTGCTGCTATTATAGGAGGTTCGTCAAGGGATTCTCTATGTTAGCGGCTCCTTTGACTAAGTTATTGAGAAAATAAGCTTCGTTTGTTTGGACTGTGGATCAACAGAGGAGCTCCGATCAATTGAAACAAGTTTTGACTCATGCACCAATTTTAACCCAACTTGAGCCAGGAAAGGACTACACAGTTTATAGTGGTGCATCGCATCTCGGGTTAGGATGTGTATTAATGTAAGAAGGCAAAGTCATTGCTTATGCTTCCAGACAATTAAAGCCACATGAAATGAATTATCCCACTCATGATCTAGAGTTGGCTGCAGTTGTCTTTGCATTGAAAATTTGGAGGCATTACCTCTACGGAGAGAAATGTTACCTCTTTACCGATTATAAAAGTCTCAAATATCTCCTGACCCAAAAGGAGTTGAACGTTCGACAACGGAGATGGATGGAACTCCTCAAGGATTATGATCTTATTATTGACTACCATCCGGACAAGGCTAATGTTGTAGCTGATGCACTCAGCCGCAAACCTCTACCTGATAAGTATTGTTATTGATCATTAAGTTTAATGTGTTGATTCGTACATTGACTCATTACAAGTTCTTGTGTTGTAGCTCCTCAAGCTATCAATGCTCACTTTCGTCTTAGGAAACATCGCTACTTTGCAGCTGAACTTCAAGATCAGTCTACCATTATATCGAGAATTCAAACATTGCAAAGACAAGATTCTAAGCTTCAAGCTATCATTTCAAAGTTGCAAGATAACCCTAATTTTAGAGTAAATTTTGAAGGGCTCTTATGTTTTCGTGATCGGGTCTGTGAACCTGATAATGAATCTCTTCGCACTGATATCCTCAAGGAAGCTCATTCAAGCTCATTCTCTATTCACCTAGGGTCGGTGAAGATGTACAAGGACCTACGAGAGCTTTATTGGTGGTCGGGCATGAAGCAAGCCATAGTTGAATTCATATCCAAGTGCCTTACGTGTCAACGTGTTAAAGCTGAACATCGTGTTCCTACTGCTTATGCAACCCATCGATCTACCGCAATGGAAGTGGGAGAAGATTACTATGGACTTTGTTAGTGGTCTGCCTTTGACTCCTGCTAAACATGATGCCATTTGGGTCATCGTGGATCATCTAACCAAGTCAGCACATTTCCTACCAGTTTGAATGGACTATGGTCTTCCCAAGCTGGTTGACTTGTATATCAAGGAAGTCATTTGACTCTACGGAGTGCCTCAATCTATCATTTCTGATTGAGATCAATGATTCACATCTCGGTTCTAGAAGTCATTGCAAGGAGCTCTAGGCACCAGAGTTAATCTTAGCACTGCATTTCACCCTCAGTCTGATGGCCAATCAGAAAGGGAAATACAGGCAATCATCGAAAAATCCCTTCCTTGAATCATTGATTAGGTGTACCGTTATTAAATCCTCCCTTGCAGATCTTGGAAGACATGCTACGAGCATGTATTATTGATTTTGGTGGATCATGGGAGAAATCTCTACCCCTCATTGAATTTTCCTACAATAATAGCTACCAAGCTTCTGTTAAAATGGCATCGTATGAAGCATTGTATGGTAGGCGTTGTCGAAGTCCCTTATGCTGGTCTGAGCTCGGTGAAGGTAAGATGTTGGGCCCTGATTTACTTCAGGAAATCGAAGAGAAAGTTACCATCATCCACGATCATTTGAAAGCAGCCTTTGACCGACAGAAGGCCTATGTTGATCTTAAGTGTAGGGATATTCAATATGAAGTTGGTCAGAAAGCTTTCCTCAAAGTTTGACCATGGAAGAAAGTTTTGAGGTTTGGTAAAAAAGGAAATTTGAGTTCCCGATTCATTGGACCTTTCGAGGTTATTGAAAGAATAGGCCCAGTGGCCTATCGATTGTTGTTGCCATCGGAGTTGAGTAAAATCCATGATGTGTTTCATGTATCCGTGCTTCAAAAGTATCGTTATGATCCCTCGCACATCATTGAGCCTGAATCCGTTGAAATTCAACGTAATTTGTCCTATGAAGAATAACCGGTTTAGATTCTTGCAAGGGAAGTCAAAAGACTTCGCAACAAAACTATTCCATTAGTCAAGGTACTTTGGAAGAGACACACCGCTAAGGAAGCAACATAGGAGCTGGAGGAGACAATGGGGAAGCAATATCCTCATGTCTTCGATCCAGGTAAAATTCAAGGATGAATATTTCTTAAGAGGGAGAGTTGTAACCCCCCGAAATCTAGCCTAGTCAGAATTGGGTTTCGACGATCGAAAACCCTACACCGTAAAGGTTCTAATATTGCATTGACTTGGACCGTAAGGTCAATTGTATTAATATTGGACTCTAAGTGAGCCAATTAATTAATTAAAGACCTTATTGAAAGTATCAAAAATCTTTTAGTGGCTACATTATAGAAATTGAAAGTTCGAGGGTAAAACTTTAGATCAATGAGAGTTAAGGGACTAATCTTGCGATTAGCCCCTCTTCAATTGAAATTCCCCTACGTGGGATGATTAGAATCAATTGCTTCATGTGAAGGAAAGCTATTCTAATTAAAAAGGAAAGAGTTAAAGGATTAGAGAGCTTACCCGGTTACCTTACCAAGCAAGCACCTCAATCTTCATCTTCTCTCAAGTACACACCTCCATTGGACGATAGCTCGAGCTTAGTTTTTCTTTGAATCATTGTTATCGAAATGATCCTAGAAATCGGGTAAGCTTATTCCCTAAAGCTATTATTGAAATCTGTGGATAAATCAAGCTCAATCACAAAGTTAGGGGTTTGACTATCTATGGAAATCTTGGAGCCAATGGCTTTTAGTGTTTAGATATTGATTTTGATATCGTTATATTGTTTACGATATCGTATTGATGATTCTAATACAATCCTATTGATTTCCTAGTTCAAGAAATTGACAGGGAGCATCCATCGACCTTACCAAAGACTAGGAATAAAGGGATTGTCATCCGAGAGCCATAAAAGCATTAGATTATCGAGGTGAGTGTAGTCAAAGTCTCAAGATTAGGGTAGGTGTCATTTCCAATTTCATTGTTATTAAAATTGTCATAGCTAACCATGTTATTAAGGATTATTGCATCGAATCACTTATCGGAAATTATGGTAAGTATTGGTAAGTTATCGTATTGTGTATTGAGCATTATCAATGTAATTGTCATCGTTATTGAACTTCAGACATAGATACCGTTATTGTCATTGAGTATTGTTATTGCCATTATCATCGCTATCATCATTGAATCATGAAACTATAGGATATTAATATAGAGCATTGATATAGCCATTGATGTAGCCATTGTCATTGGTCATTGATATCAACATCGTTATTGTTATCGAAACATTGTGAATGAAGCATCGACCATTGTTATTGTCATTGAGATCATTAGGCCTTGCCATTTTTATTGATATTGTTATTGAATATGGACACCGAAACATTGTTTAATGATAAGAACATTGAACATAGCTATTGATATTGAACATGAACTATTGATATTGTCACCGGACCTTGGATTCGAAAGGACTTTGGATAAAATTGGCATGCCATAGAATTCATGAGCTCAGTGTACGAGTGGACTACGGTCCTTGGGCTACGGCCTATATTGATTTGGCGAGGCGGAGGGATGTATTGTGATATTGGTCATATTGGCGAGGCGGAGGGACTAGACCATTCATTGATTTAGCGAGGCGTAGGAATTCGCTTATCCACTATCCCAAATCGATCCAAGGGTCATTGTTGAAATATGAATTTATTGCTATTGAACATGTTCATTGCATTGTTTCTATTGAACTATTGCATTGTCATTGCCAAGATATGAATTGGAATGCATTTCATTGATATAGAGTTTATTTGTGACTACCTCACTAGGAAAAGTATGCCTAATGCATTTCATTTCATACATTTTAGGTTGAGGATTTTTTCGTTTAAGATCGGAAGTTTGGTAGTTGTTGACAAGTCACAAGTAATGTGTTTTGTCCCTATGAACTCCTAGAATGGTGGCAAAGTAGTTGAACTAGTCTTTTGTGACCCTCTTGGTATGTATGTATTAAGCATGGTTTGTGGAAGTGCCTAATGCCCTAAATGACCTTTTGGTATAACAAAAACTTGGCTAAAAATGCATACTTGGCACTAAAAGGTAAGAACCTAGTAAATGGATTCAGATGAACCTAAAATTTGGCATGCAAGTAGATTATAGCATTGAAATATGGTTGGTAAAGCTTCATTGCATTTGGATATCAATTGCTAGGTCAAATAGATTAAAAACAAGTTAAAAATTGACATTACAGTGCATGGCATACAGATACAGGTCAAGCTGTATCGATACGGCCGTGCATATTTGGCCTGGGAAAGTACAAGTTCATCATAGGGTATCGATACAGGTCTAAGTGTATCGATACGAATCTTGACAGTAAGGTCCGTGAAATTAATTGCATCGATACGACCTCAGGGCGTATCAAAACTGGTCATGGTCAAAGTCAACATTGGTCAACCTATATCGGTACAGGTCAAGCTATACCAATACGAGTTCTTGTATTTCTGGAATTGGGTCGTTACCCTTGAATGCAGTACCGATACGAACCCAACCATATCGATACAGGTTTGGAAAATCCCCTTTGGGGCTCAGACCCATGTACACCATACCGATACGGCCCAATGTGTATCGATACGGTGGTAGTTAATTCTGTTAAAAGTCAATGAACACAATTTTAAAATGTTTACAAAATGGTCACTGAATATCTCATGGTCTAATCGGTTAGGTAAATGTTATCGGAATGACATGAAAATCTATAAGATCACTATTATAGTATTGAACTTCATTATTTTATAGTTGATTACATAGAGGGGCCCCTAAATTATTGGATATACAATTTAGTCCCTAAAACTTGCTAAAGATACAAATTGGCCTTAATTAATGAATTGTTGGTTCACCATGGGCAAATTGAGCTAAGCTATACCTTTAATGTTTGAAAAGTATATTATCGGTTGAATGACAAATCTTTATATTGATATTTTATCGCACTGATCACCATTTTGTTCACCGGTAGCATTCTCTGACCCAGTTCCCAACCAGGTCGGGTGGGGGATGATATAGTAGGAGCAATCTTGGAATTAGTGAAAGTGTGGTATTTGTATCATGGATGAAGACATGGATGGAACCAAACAAGCTCAGGAAGGGTTACCATAATGGATGACCAAGCCTCAACAAAATGCGAAGAACCGCACTACACCATGTTACCCCGGGGCATCCAACCTGAATGCAGGAATATGTTTAGTGAAACCTATTATTCCAGGATCAAAACTCAAGAAGTTGAAAGATAGATGTGCAAGACTTGATGAAGAGATTAAGGCAAGAGAAGACATTGGTGATCTCATATTTGATGCAAGAGAATTATGCTTAGTCCTTGATCTGGTTATTCCGCCTAAGTTCAAGGTTCCTAGTTTTGAGAAATATGACGGTTATAGCTGTCCTAAAATCCAGTTGGCAATGTTCTGTAGAAAAATGGAAGGACATTTGGACGATGATAAATTGTTGATCCATTATTTTCATGGTAGTCTGGTTGGGCATGCTACAACGTGGTATAACCGATTAACTCGAGAGCATATTCAATCGTGGGTTGATTTGGCCAAACCATTTTTGGGGAAATATAAGTATGTTATAGACTCGGCTCTATATCGCCATTTTTTTAGAACGTGGGTATGAAGGTCAATGAAAGCTTTAAAGACTATGCATTGAGATGGCAAGGATGAGTAGCCCAGGTACAACCTCATATGACAGAAGATGAGATATCTCTCATATTTGAACAAACCCTTCCATTTCCTATAACACCCCTACCCCGGGCTAGTAACAAACCAGCTCGGGAGTGTTACCAAGCAAGGGCAAGGCAAGACTAGCAAACAATACAAGAATAAACAAGGCAAGATCAAGGCCAGCATCAACAAGAACAAGGCATGGGCATGAATTGATAACTTATCCTTATTAGATGAGTTACTTAACTAACAAGCAACCAAGCATTTATTTCTTATTAAACAAGCAAACTTACATTTGATTTCAAGATATCCTAAAGCATTCGAATAGGCTACTAAATTATTTCCTTTCATGCTTTCATTACAAGTCACTACTTTCATGAATCAATTATCATTTTCAAGCCTTGATTTCCTGCCACATTCGAATGACCTAAGACAAACAACCTAATTCCATTTCATTTCATTGATCCTAGATGTATACATGTAATATCTCATACTTAAATTACTAACATGATTCCTTGAACATTCGATTTGCATGCAACTAGTTTCCATTCAAGTCATACACTATACCTATCCATTCGGCAATCATCATATTAACACCAAACAATACCAACATGAAGGTATATTCATACAAGACATGAAGCATTCGAATGGTTCAATGTAAACTAGATCAAACACTTGATCATACCATTTGTAATCTCATATATGCGCAGCAAAATCATTCCATTTCTTGAAATGTAAGTTCAATACAACTTGTTTCTCATTTGTTAATCAAGATCATAAACATAGTAAGGTCATATAAGGACAAAATATACAAGTTTCAAGTGTTCCAAAAAGCATGATCAAGCTACACTCTATACAATCTAGTGCCACCAATCTAGGAGATGTACAAAACAAGTATGAAACCATACTTAGGCAATGCTTGTGTGACTTGCTTCTAGCTCAAGAAATCAGGCTTCAAGATCAAGCAACACTCGTATCCTTTTTCCTATAGTTGGGAAGAATGAAAACGAGAGTGATAAGTATAAGAATGTACTTAGTGAGGTAGTAACTAGTTCTAACCATTTGTTATGTCAAATTATGTGTCATTTAATCAAGAATGAACCTAGCTAAGGTTTTCAAGCATTAGAGTAATCCTAGCTAAGGATTATAGTATTCAGCTAGTATAGGATACAAGAAACAAGAATTCATACTTCATGTTTTCATATCAAGAATCAAGCACATCATGCTTACAAAACAAGTAATCAAGTAAGTCATGCTTACATGACAAGTAACATACAATTCATGGTTTTCAAGACAAGTAACATTCAATTCATGGCTTTCAAGAAAAGTCACATGCTTTTTTAGGATTGTTATTACATTTGTTATCAATTAAACAACCACTTGGTACTTAGTCTGTATAGGTAATTGAGTCTCCAACCAACTGTCGCCACAAGAAGCACCGTAGAGCTGGTCAACCCACTTACTGTCGCCAAAGACCACATATGTACCCTCCGTCTGTCGCCAAATATGAGCCGTAGCCGTGGACCGTAGTCCACCCTGACACAATGAGCTCTAGACTCTAAGGCATGCCCTTCTACCTAGTCCAACTAGCTACCAAGGTTGTTCGATTTACCATTTATACAAGTTTATCAAGTTCAAGATCATGTCAAGTAAGTTCATTTCATACTAGGCCCTTAGGCTAATTGAGCCATAGCTCACACATCATGTAATTATCATGTTTCATTTCATCAAGATGAGATAATATCTCAAGCAAGTTCTTTAGCATTCGATCACATGCATAATGACTCATACAAGCACCAATGTTTCCACTTAAACATGCTTAGCATTCGAATAAAACATGTATTCAAGATGTGATCAAATTTCATGCATTACTAGTCATTCTTCCCTTATTAAGTCAAGTCCTTATTAGGTTCATTTAAACATTTCAAGAATGTAAACAAGGATGCATTGGTTAGGACCTAGTCCTAACCCTAGAGATAACTACACTCACAATACTCCAAGCTTAGCTAGTCTTGGACCCACACTCCTTTTTTCTTGGCTTTAGGATGTTCCACTTTTTCCTCATCCACCAAGTTCACTCCTGGTTCTAACACATTACAAGTAAACACATATCAAAACATGTTCACAAAGTCATTCAATCAAGGCAAAGTTACAAGTATACAACATATACAAATCGGGCAGCATTTTCATATACATTCTCCACTACACTTAACCACACTTATCTATATTCTAATTCATGTAAAATAGGGCAGAATCAATTTCCCAAAACTGTTTACAAAATAGTTTACAAATTGCCACAAAACAGTGTACAATTACCTAAACTGTTGTTACTAGGAAGCATGTAGTATGTTCACTTAAACATGCATAACTTTCATTTCGTACGTCGGAATTTCAATTGGTTTACACTTTTGGAAAGCTAACTTAACTGTCTTTCTAACCATATAGGGCTTACATTTTAGTTCTTTCCCAATTAATACAGTTTTAAACTTAAAGACATGGCAATTTGCTACACTAGACAGTTTGCACTGTTCATAGTGTTGTCCATAAAAAATTTAGCCTTAAATTCCTTTTATACAATTTATAGTGATTTTTCAAAGTTACTGCCCAGAACAGAGTATTCTGGGCAGATTACTCTAGGTTGAGTTTCTAGTTTCATAACTCATTTTAACAAGGTTCTAACATGGCAATTCAATTCATTTTCATGTTCTTACATGTCTAGGCAAGTCTAGTTCACCTAGCAATGAGCTTAAAACAGGGAATTATCATGTTAAATTCAATTTGATCTACTTGATCAACATTATGCATCCAATTCATCAATTGAGCAGTCCATTACCTAGTTTAACTAATCCAATTAGGTGCTTACATTTCCCAGCAACTTATTTACTCAAATCAATCCTCAATTCATCTATCAACATGATCCAAAACAGGGTTCTATATACATTTAGCCTATTCACACATTTTCACTAGTAAAACAGTCCCTAATCAAGACTGTTTTCAATCATACTTCCAATTCTCAAATTTCCAGCAACCATATATATTTTCTTTATCAAATTGGCTACTAGAAATCACAATTTCAAGTTCAATTAGAAGCTAACATGATCCTAACATACATAACAATCATCATTTCAATCTATGCAACAAGAACATCATCAATCACTCATTCAAACAAGTTGCTAGGGGGAAAGATTTAGAAACCACTTACAATCTTCCTAGCTATACAATTTTCATGCAATTGTGATCACATGCAAGCTTCCTTCCTCAACAATGGTGGTTTTCTTTTCCTAGATGGATGAGAGGAAATTCGGCCAAGGTGGAGAAAGGGTGGAGTGAAGAATATGATAGAAAGATGGCCACTTGGCCATGTTGTTATCACATGGCTTGACTATTTGCCTCTACTTGGCAAATTATGGTTTAATTGCTTCATAAATCCTTAATTACTCATCCTTATTGTATGCAATTCTACGTATACAATTTGTTACTATTTGATCATTCATGATTCGGCCACTTCTTTATCAATCCATCTAATTTAGTCACTAGGTTTACTTAATTTTTCTAATTTGTAGATTGCTTGTACAATTAAGTTCTAATTAGTTTATGACATGTTACTAGGCCATGATTTGGGGTTTTACAATTCTCTTCCCCTTAAAATAAATTTGTCCTCGAATTTACCTGAATCAAATAGGTGAGGATATTGTTTCCTCATGACTTCTTCAGATTCGTAAGTTGCCTCTTCTACCTTGTGATTTCTCCACAAGACTTTGACAAGAGGAACGGCTTTGTTCCGAGCTTTCTGACTTCACGATCAAGAATCTGTATTGGTTCTTCTTCGTATGACAAGTCAGGATTCAATTCCACTTCTTCGGGTTCAAGGACATGAGATGGATCAGATCTATATCTTCTGAGCATAGAGACATGGAAGAAATTGTAGATCTTATCGAATTCACTAGGAAGTGCCAATCGATAAGCCACTGGACCAATCCTTTCAAGGATTTTGAATGGTCCAATAAATCAAGGACTGAGCTTTCCTTTTCTTCCAAATCGAAAGACTTTCTTCCAAGGAGATACTTTGAGGAAGACCTTGTCTCCAACACTACACTGGATGTCTCTTTTTTTCAAGTCAGCCTAAGCTTTTTTCCTATCGAAAGCTGCCACCTTCAATTGATCATGAATGATCTTCACTTGTTCTTCGGTTTCTCTAAGCAATTAAGGTCCTAAAACCTTGCTTTCTCCCAACTCAGACCAGCACAAGGGAGTTCTACATTTTCTTCCGTTAGAGCTTCAAAGTGAGCCATCTGAATAGATGTCTGGTAGCTATTGTTGTAAGCAAACTCTACTAGGGGTAGATATTTCTCTCAATTCTTTTCGAAGTCTATAACATAGGCACGTAGCATGTCTTCAAGTACTTGGATGATTCTTTTAGATTGTCCATCTGATTGAGGATGAAAGGCTGTACTAAGATGCACTTTAGCTCCTAGAGCCTTCTGCAAAGAATTCCAAAATTGAGAAGCAAATCTGGGATCACGATTAGAGATTATAGTTGTAGGTACACCGTGTAATTGAATCACTTCATGGATGTATAGCTCGGCTAAGGTTTCCAAGCTCATGTTCATTTGAATTGGGATGAAGTGAGTAGACTTTGTGAATCTATCAACAATCACCAATACAACATCATTCTTTCTTGGTGTGGAAGGAAGACCAGTAACGAAATCCATTGTAATCCGATCCCATTTCTACTGAGGGAATTTGATTGGTTGGAGCAATACAGTAGGGACTTGATGCTCCGCTTTAACTCATTGACAAGTTAGGCACTTTGAAACAAAATCTATGATAGTCGATTTCATGCCTGGCCACCAATATAGTGGCTTTAGATCCTTGTACATCTTAACCAATCCTGGGTGAATCTAGAAAGAGCTTTGATGAGCTTCTTAAAGCATCTCTTGTTTTAGTTCCTCATTGTTAGGAAGACATACTCTATCCTTGAAATAGAGGAGTCCATTCAACTTCAGAGAAAAGTCAGAATTAGACTCAAAGTCTAGCTTGGATATGATCTTCTAAATATCTGGATCAGTTTGCTGGAGTTCTTTGATTCTCGAGATCAAGCTAGATTGAACTTGAAGTTCAGACAAGAATTTATGTCCTTTAGATAAACGAAAATAAGCATTGATAGCCAAGGAAGCTACAAACGAATGGACAAGATCATTAAGGAAGATTTCGAATAGTTACTTGCAAGACAAGAAAGGTTCTATTCGAATGGATTACTTGTAATCCAAGAAAGATTAAATTTGAATGAATTATTCTAGGATTTAGATTTAAGGGTTTACCCGAGTATAGTCTGCGACTAAGGGCATCAGCAACCACGTTTGCTTTCCTTAGATGGTAGTTGATAACCAAATCTTAGTCTTTAAGCAATTTTAGCCATCTCCTTTGCCTCAGATTCAAGTCTTTCTAAGTTAGAAGGTATTTGAGACTCTTGTGGTCTATGAAAGGGTAATATATCTCCCCGTACAAGTAATGTCTCCATATTTTGAGAGCAAACACGATAGCTGCTAATTCTAGATCGCGTGTAGGGTAGTTTGACTTGTGTGGTTTTAGTTGCCTTGAAGCGTAAGCTACCACTTTTCCATCTTACATTAGGACACAACCTAGTGCTAAATGAGATGCGACACTATAGACAGTGAATTCTTTGCACGATTATGGTTGGATAAGAACCGGTGCATGAGTCAGAGCTTGTTTAAGTTGATCGAAACTTCGTTGTTGGTTCTTCGACCAAACAAAAGGCGTGTCTTTACGAGTTATCTTAGTCAAGCTTGTGGCAATGGATGAGAATCCGTTGACAAAACATCGATAATACCCAGCTATATCGAGAAAGCTTCTGACCTCACCAACATTCTTTGGAGGTCTCCAATCCATGATGGATCAAATTTTGCTCGGGTCTGCTTTAGTCCCTTCTGCCGAGATGACATGGCCAAGGAACAAGACTTCCAATAACCAAAATTCACACTTAGAGAACTTTATAATCTTCATCATCTTCGAGAGACAGCTCAACCAAGTTCTCTTCCACGATTGGATCCATTTGCAAACTATCACAAAACTAAAAGAATAAAAAAATCAAGGAAAGTGAGCTATGCAATAGAGTGGAAAGCGTGCTAAGAAGCGGAGTTTCTTTTACATTATAATTTTTAATATATAGTAGTAATCATTCTAATCGAGTTAAACTCAATCAATTTTCATATTAATAATAGTAAATATAACTTTTTGTATCTAAATTTTTTAATGGTGCCTTGACTTTTTTGGTGAATTAGACATCTGAGTTTTTTTTTTATAAAAAGAGATCTATTCAAGTCTTATAAGTGTAATAACTCGCCTACTACAATCTTCATGTAAAAGACATAAAATCTCATCTGGCGGATAATGACATGGCCTTCAAGATTAAGAGGCCACTCATTTTGGCCAAGCCATCATGTTGAGATACTTATTTTGATGTAACTCAATGATAAATGTTTTTGGACTTGAACATAATTGCAAAATTAGTTCAAAGTCCCCAATAGCTAGTTTTTCATAACGGCTAGTTTCTAATAGCTAGTTTTTCATTCCACTCTATAAATACAAGCCAAGGAAACTTGAAGAAGGAGAGGATGGACATCCAAGCTTAAAGATCAAGAGAGTAGAGTTTTTCATTTATTATTTCTTTGTAATCTCTTGTAATTTTTTAGTCCAATTCTAGTGAGCCAAAATGTGTAAACACCTACCTAGAGAGGTATTTTTTCACATTGTCAAGACCTCATATTTGAGGGATAAGTTCTAGTTGATCCTCATAAAAACTAGGGGAGGGTTCTATCTTATCCCGTGAAAAGATAGGGATGTAAAGGTTACCCTTTGAGCCTATAAAAGGGAAGAATTCATTGTTAGTGAATTGGGAAATCCTTAGTGTGGATGCTAAGGTAGTAGATGTAGACTTGGATTAGAAGGTCGAACAACTCTAAAATCGATCGTGTCAAAATGTCAATCTTTTTCGATTTTTGTTTTTCCCAAACTCAAAGAAACCTCTACACCCTTCATCGGAGCAAATTTCAATTGAAGACATTAAGCGTATCAATTAGTATCAGAGCAGAACTCAAATCGACGGTATAACAACCTTTGAGGAGATCCTAGGAGTGCTCGAACCATTTCTATATTCAACTGACCTTTAAGAGCTATCTTGTCCGACATCAAGCTCAAGGAATCAAGATGAACCATTTTTCCTCCTCTCAATAACAATGGTGGCATGCTCACACATTAAAGATGGGTAATCTCTAAGCTTAATCTATTCGATTAATTGTGGTTACTTATTTTTAATGATTTTTGATTATTTATGTAAAGTTTATTGTTAAATTTTTTAAAATGGTGCATAACATTCTTTGATGCTTTATGCATATGAGTCATATTGTTTCATTCATATGTTTCATAAAGCTTTAAAAAAGACTTGGATACATTGAATTTCGTATGTTCTTAAATTGATTTTATCTTGAAATTCAATATCATTTAAGTGTCAAGCATTTGAACCAATTTTTGAAAATAGAATGTTTTTATTAAGGGGAGCTTTTGATTAAAAAAAGATTTGTCTTACTTTTCATTGTTGTTTTGCACCAACAATTGGTATTTCTATCAATTGATTTAAAACTTACAACATTCGGTGTCTTACGCTTAAATGTTATTTCAAACTTTGTTTGAATAATTTTTGATATAACAAAAATAGGGAGAGATATGTTTGAAAAATTCAATTTCAAAAGAAAAATAGGGAGATTAAATATTTTTCCAAAATATTCTCTTTTTCAAAATTTATTTTTCTTAGGGGGAGTTTTTTTTTTCAAAAACAATTTTTCAAGTGGTTTCATTATATCAAAAAGGGGGAGATTGTTGAGATATATATTTTGATATAATTGAAAAAAATAGTTCAAAATCCCCAACGACTAGCTTTTCATAACAGCTAGTTTTTAACGGCTAGTTTTTCATAACAACTAGTTTTTAACGGCTAATTTTTCATTCCACTCTATAAATACAAGCCAATGACACTTTAAGAATAAGATGATGGACATCCAAGCTTAAAGATCAAGAGAGTAGAGTTTTTCATTGTTTATTTCTTTGTAACCTCTTGTAATTCTTTAGTCCAATCCTAGTGACCCAAAATGTGATTAAAACAATTTTAACGTTCTTTATGAAAAACTAGCCTAACTTTTGGTTCATTGTTTATGAAAAACTAGCCGTTAAAAATTAATTAATATTTTTTTAATTACATATGTTCAATTATAATTGGTTCATACTTATAATTTTAACGTTCTTTAGCCTAACTTTTGAATCACATACTATCTCTTTAACTAAACAACGTTAAAATTATAAGTATGAACCAATTATAATTGAACATATGTAATTAAAAAAATATTAATTACCTAATTGCAACAAAGAAAAAGTTGGATATCAAATTACACAAAATTTGTCGCAAGATTAATGTCAAAATAATAATAATAATAGTAATAACAACAATAATAAAAGTATAATGATAAATTATCCATTAATATTTATATTGTTGAGATGATCAATCGATGGAAAATTACCGAGAGGGGGTGAATTGGCAATTAAAAAATTGTAGGGAAGAAAAAATGATAAAAATGAGACACAAGGATTTTCAAGTGGTTCAAGCTTTTAACAAGCTCTACATCCACTACCTTAGCTCCCCACTAAGGATTTTAAACAATTCACTAATGAATTTGTCCCCTTTTCTAGGCTTAGGAGGAAACCGTTACAAATGGATCAAGCTTTCTACCCAAAGCTTGATCAATATCACTCTTTTACAAGAAGTTGTGGCAAATGAAATTTTAACCTCTCAATAGGTAGATGATTTGCCCAAATACAAGTGTACACTCCCAAAACTTGAAATAAAGAATTACAATGAAGATTACACAAGTTGGGTACAAGGGTTTGACTCTAAAGCTCAAAAGTGGTTGGATTTTGCTTGAATGCTTTGGACTTGTTCAATTGATTTTTATAGTTGTTGCAGCAGCTTTGGAGACTTGATTTTATACCCCTTCATTGATTTCTAACCGTTTAGGTGGTTGAGGTCATCAATAGTTAATTAAAAATTACAAATAGAGAGGGCATTATAATAATTATTCTATTTTTTAGACAAATAGAGAGACAATTGAAAAAATATATAAAGAGATGAGCATTATAGCACTTATACCTAAATATTTTGAATAAATTAAACTATTATTTCAAAGCGAGTCAAGTATTTTTTCACCATGAACTTAAACTCGACCCGACCTTATTTTAAAAAATCAAACAAAACCCTATCCAATCCCTAAGTTTTTTAAAAAAGTTCGATCCTATAGGGTTAGGTCGGGTTAGAACCTTTCAGGTCTGGATCAAATGACCATCCCTAAGCCCATGCGGTAGTCTATAGATATTTCATGTTGATATAATACTATTTATTTTATATGTCAAGTCAAAATATAATAATTTAAAATTTAAAAATAACACGTGGTACATGTAAACTCCATGAAAACTATATGTGACTATTGCTTGTTGTGAATAAAGTAAAGAAGAACAAGAATAATAAACAAGGACAAAGATGAGAGACAAAGAGAGAGACTTGTATATATTCTCAATGTAGGGTCATGTACAATGCTTTCTCTAATCTCTATATTTATAGGCAAATGAAGGAAACCCTAATTTACAATGGGTATTAAACCCTAATAATAAAGTGCATTAAATTCTCCTTTAATACATGGACATTCACCATAAATAAATATTCATAACACTCCCCCTTGAATATCCATGAAGATAATGTGCCTCGTTAAAACCTTACTAAAAAACCCAATGGGAAAAAATCTTAGTGAAGGAAAAAGAGTACACATATCTTTGATACGCAAAACATGTTGCCTCACTAAAAACCTTTTCCAGGAAAACCCAATGGGACAAAACCATGGATAAGGAAAAGAGTATAACGCGTATTTTACTCCCCTTCATAAATACATCATATAAGATCTCTGGCACGATGCAATCCAATATTGTAAATTAACTTCTCAAATAAAGAAGTAGGGAGTGCCTTGGTAAATAGGTATGCCAAATTATCACATGAATGAATTTGTTGGACATCAATGTCTTCATTCTTTTGTAGATCATGAATGAAGAAGAATTTTGGTGAGATGTGTTTTGTTCTATCACCCTTTATGTATCCTTCCTTAAGTTGGGCAATGCAGGTTGTATTATCCTCATATAAGACTGTCGGAGTTACTTTTCCAGAGTGTAAACCACAATTTTCTCGAATATGATGGGTTACAGACCTTAGCCACACACATTCACGACTAGCCTCATGGATAGCCAAAATCTCAGCATGATTAGAGGAAGTGGCAGTAATTGTTTGTTTCATTGAGCGCCAAGAAATTATTGTACCACCTATGTAAATACATAACCAATTTGTGATCGAGCATTATGAGGATCAAATAAGTATCCTACATCCGCAAAACCAACCAATTCTATTTTTGATAGATTAGGGAAAACAATCCCATGTCTTTCGTACCTTGAAGATAACGAAATATGTGTTTAACCTCATTCCAATGTCTTCAGGTTGAACATGAGCTAAATCTTGCCATCAAATGATATGTAAGGTCGTGTGTGACTAGAAAGATACATCAATATACCAATAGCACTTAAGTACGACACTTCTGGACCAAGAATATCTTCATCCTTTTCTCGAGGACGGAATGGATCTTTGTTAACATCAAGTGACCTAACAATCATAGGGGTGCTCAAAAAATGTGTGTTATGCATGTAAAACCTTTTTTGCATTTTTTCTATGTATGTTGATTGATGCATAAGGATTCCATCCTTTAAATGCTCAATATGTAATCCAAGACAAAATCTTATTTTCCGAGATCTTTCATTTCAAATTCTTTCTTTAAATATTCTACTGTCAATGAGATCTCTTCAGGAGTTCCAATGATATTCAAGTCATCAACATACACAACAATAATGACAAATCCGGAGCTAAACCTCTTAATAAAAATGCACGGGGAAATTGGATCGTTCTTATAGCCTTCCGTTAATAAGTATTCATTGAGGCGATTATACCACATGTGCCCAGATTGTTTTAATCCATAAAGGGTTCTATTCAATTTGATTGAATAATGTTCCCGAGAACCCGAATTAACTGATTTAGGCAGTTTAAATCCTTCCAGAAGTTTCACGTAAATATTATTATCAAGAGGCCCATATAAATAGGCTATAACAACATCCATTAAGGGGAAATTAAGTCTTTCTTTTATTGTCAGACTAATTAAAAATTGAAAAGTGGTTGCATCCACCACTGGAATATGTTTCTTCATAATCAATTCCAGGTCTTTGTGAGAATCCTTGTGCAACCAAACGAGCTTTATATCTCGTAATTTCCCCTTTTTCATTTCTCTTTCTCACAAAGACCCATTTATATCCCACAAGTTTTACACTTTCCGATGTACGGACTACAGGCCTAAATACTTCTCTTTTTGAAAGAGATTTTAGTTCCGCTTCAATTGCCTCTTTCCATTTTTTCCAATCATCTATTTGCTTACATTGTCCAATTGAAAATGGTTCATGATCCATATTATCATCCAAAATCTCTAGTGCTATATTGCATGCAAAAGTATTATGGGCGTCGGTTTTATTTCAGTTCCACTTGTTACCAGACATGACATAGTTTATTGAGATCTCATTATTATCATGTACCTGAGTCATGTCTAATGTCTCTTCTGGAGACCTTTTAATCTTTTCTTGAGATATTTCATAATTCGTTGATTCCTCAATCGAACCATCACAAGTTATAACTCTTTTTCTTTTCTGAGGAATCTTATCTTTGGAACCTATTGGTCTACCATGTTTCAGGCGTGCATTTGACTCATTAGCAATAGTTTTTCCTTCTGGGACATCAATTTTAATCGGAGCATTCGCAGGTGGTATATGTGACTTAGTCACTCTTTTAGGGTCAGCAAAAGCATCTAGCAACTAATTTGCTAAGTTTTGAAAATGAATTATCCTTTGAACTTCTAGTTCACATTGTTGGGTACGTGGATCAAAATAAAATAATGATAATTCATTCCAACTTATTTCTTTTCCCAGCTGTTTATTTTCTCCCCCTAATGTTGGGAAAACCAATTCATTAAAATGATAGTCGGCAAATTGAACTGTTAATAAATTCCCCGTAAAAGGCTCAAGGTATTTATTTATCGAGGGGGATTCAAATCTGACATATATTCCCAACCTCCTTTGAGGACCCATCTTTGTGCGTTGTGGTGGAGCAATCAGAACACAAACTGTACATCCAAAAATTCTAAGATGGGAAATATTTGGTTCCTAACCAAAAACCATTTGTAATGGGGAGAAATTATGATAACTTACTAGCCTGATGCGAATTAGTGACGCTGCATGTAAAATGACATGCCCCCAAGCAAAAATTGGTAGTTTGGACTTCATCAATAACGGTCTTGCAATTAATTGAAGTCGTTTGATAAATGACTTGGCAAGACCATTTTGTGTATGAACATGAGCTACAGGATGTTCAACACTTATTCCAATCGACATGCAAAAATCATCAAAAGCCTGAGAAGTAAATTCATCAGCATTATCAAGACGAATTGTCTTTATGGGGGAATCTAGAAAATGTGCTCATAATTTTATAAATTGAGCAAGTAACCTCGCAAATGCCAAGCTGCGGGTTGATAACAAGGATACATGTGACCATTTAGTCGATGCATCGATTAAAACTATAAAATATCTAAATGGTCCACAAGAAGGGTGTATGGGCCCGTATATATCACCATGTATCCGTTCTAGAAAATTAATAGATTCATAATCTATCTTAGCTGGTGATGGTTGAATAATTAGTTTGCCTTGAGAGCAAGCATCACATGAAAAGGCGTTACTTTGAAGAATCTGTTGGTTCTTCAATGAGTGACCACATGAATTCTCAATAATTTTTCGCATCATAATCGAACCGGAATGGCCTAACCGATCATGCAAAATAATAAATTTATCAGTAAACTTATAGTTTACAATAGCATGTGCTTCAATTGCACTAATTATTGTGTAGTACAATCCAGATGATAGTGCATGTAATTTTTCTAAAATTTTCTTATTTTCTTGAGTTATTCTCGTAATATAGAGATATTCAACATCTCCTTGACTAATAATATCAATATGATATCCATTTTTGCGAATATCTTTAAAACTCAATAAGTTTCTTTACGACTTTAGAGAGTATAGCACTTTGTGAATATGGAATAGAGTTCCATTTGGCAATAACATATGTGCACTTCTGGAGACTTCTATGATATTAACACTTCCGGATATAGTACTCACATTATTCCCTTGCATTGTTAAATAGGAAAAATTTTCTTATGCTTAAGTACAGTATGAGTACTTGCACTGTCCGCTAAGCATAAGTCATCACCATTTTTTGCATATTGTATTTGTGACGTAATCATATTCTTCAAAGAAAAATAAATAAATGTTACAACAATATTCAAAATAAATAAATAAATAACATCAACGATATTAATAAAGTAAACATAACATTTATTCTTGTAAACAAATCCACGATAAAATAACCATATCTTCCTAATAAACATAAAGTAAATATGAACATAATTAATTAAAAGACATCAAATATTCCTCTTAGGGGATATGAGGAATTCATTAATATTTATGTTTGCAATGTCATAATTGTCTTTGCCAGAGCCATAAATGCCATAATCATCTTTGTCATTGACATAAACAAAATTTGTTTCAACTCTCTTTCCTTTACCACTTATTGATTGTTGGTAAAGGTCCACAAGATGCTTTGGCACACGGCAAGCACGGGCCCAATAATTTAAGCTGCCACATCGATGACACATAGATTCCTCTTTCTTGGATTGATCTTTTGCACCATTGTCATCCTTATTGTTCCTCTTGCGGTGGGTATAGTTATTTTTAAAATGATCACCTCGTCTATGTCCTCGAGCGTGACTATGACCATGACCACGCCCATAGTTATGACCATGATTGTTGGTGTAGCCTTTATTTTTTCTGCTATAGAATGTCGCTTCGCTTCAGGGAATAGAGCGGAGCCAGTTGGGCGATATTCATGATTTTTCATCAGTAGCTCATTGTTTTGCTCAGCCACAAGAAGGCAAGAAATTAACTCGGAATATTTCTTAAAGCCTTTTTTCATGATATTGTGTCTGAAGGACAACATTGTTTGCATGAAAAGTGGAGTATGTTTTTCTAACATATCCTCATCAGCAATATTTTGACCACATAACTTCAATTGTGAAGTAATTCGAAACATAGCAGAGTTATGCTCGTTTACTGATTTAAAATCTTGCAATCTCATATGCAACCAATCATATTGAGCTTTAGGCAAAATAACAGTTTTTTGTGGTCATATCGTTCCTTTAGATTATTCCAAAGAATAAGAGGACCTTTACCGTTAAATATTTAGATTTCAACCCCTCATGGAGGTGACGGCGAAGAAGTATCATGACTCTGGCCTTATTTTGAGCAAATTTTGCATTCCCCTCTTTAATAGTGTTTCCCAAACCATCTGCATCTAGGTGTATTTCAACATCTAAGATCCATGATAAATAATTCTTTCCAGAATTATCAAGTGCCACAAACTCAATTTTTGCAAGATTTGTCATTAATTTACTATAAAAGACAAACAAACAAATTAGATCGACTATAAATTAATATAATAATGAATCTATAAAAAAATTATTTTACGTCATATCTATATCCTTAATATATATATATATATATATATATATATACAAACCATCAAAGATTTAATCCTCATACGCGGCATTGTTAAACCAGACCACAAGGTCCTTTAGAAACCTCCTTTGAGACCAATAGCCTCACAGAACGGGAAGTTCAGCCAATATACTCGGATTAAACCATCGAAACAAAGAACATATTAACTAACAAAACAAAAATATTAAACAAGACAAAAATATAATCATGGCATAAAATATACGCATAATAATACTAAACAAAACAAGAATATACGCATGGCATGAAATTAGAATAAAATAATATAGACTCCTTTTAAATAGTATATGCAATTAGCCTAAAGTTTTGAACAAACTTGTTTTGTTTTAATTTTAATCCTCATCGTATATATATTATTTTATAAATTTAAACATATAAGATGGAAAAAGAACATACCAGATAAATCTTTGAAGAAACTTGGTTTGTAACTTAAATCTTCTGAGCAAACTTGTGTTGATAACGTGTTGTGAATAAAGTAAAGAAGAACAAGAATAATAAACAAGGACAAAGATGAGAGACAAAGAGAAAGACTTGTATTATATTCTCAATGTAGGGTTGTGTACAATGCTTTCTCTAATATCTATATTTATAGGCAAAGGAAGGAAACCCTAATTTACAATAGGTATTAAACCCTAATAATAAAATGCATCAAAGTCTCCTTTAATCCATAGATATTCACCATAAATAAATATTCATAACATTGCTAATAATTTTAACGTTTTACTCTTATTCTTATTAAAGGTAATTTAAATGACACTTTTATTGTCAATACAACTTAAGCAAGTGGTTAAAAATTTTTATTAACATTCAATTTCTTCCCTTCTCTAAGTAAAAATTGTTCAAAAAATATCATTTTTTTAACATTCTTGCTGGAAAAATATTTTTTTTTCAATGATGATATTCGGATAAACAAACCATTATAACGACCCTAATATATACAAATATGGGTTGGGCCCATAGATTTTGTTCATAAATCACCTTAATTTGCGGCCATGAAATATGCCTTCTAAAACGTAAAAGAAGCCCTCTAATAATAATGTGAAACGGTAATAAAATAGGGTTTATAAGATTCTATTGAAAATACTTTATCATTCAATGTATTATTAAACCATAAATTTCAAAATTCTAAACTTTAAAACCCTAAAACCATAAACCATAACATTCTAAACAATAAAAGAAACCCTATAATCATAAGGTGAAACAGTAATAAAATTAAATAAAAAATCTTCTTTTTCATATAAATATAAAGAATATAATCATAATATAGTTTATTAATGGATAATTAATTGGAATTAAGAGCCTCGCAAAAATAGATTAAGAACCTATAAAATATCTTAAATTAAAATAAAATCAATTAAAAATGTACTTTTTAAAATATTCTTAAGATGATAACAATGTAGAATCTATCCATATTCTTTTAATCATTTGATAAGACACACCTTGCAAAATTAAACTATTTGTACTCAGAATTCCTAGGATGAACACTATTTTCTTTTCTACTGAAATTATTTGTTAGATTAAAAAACATTTATTTTAAATATGTTTTTAGAGTTTTTTCTTTAAAAAAAAGTATGCCTCGAAATATTTGATAATAATTTATAAATATAATGATAGTGAAATATTTTTAAATTTATTCTCTGTGTAATGTTTTATATTTTTCCATGTACCCAAATTTAAAATAAACGTAATTAAAAGAGAGAAATAAAGCTGGCTAGCCTATCAAAGATCACTCCCATCAATTGGTCAAAGAATCAAAGTTAAATGTATGGCTTTGGCAAGACAATAATAGACCCAAGTAAAGGAGAGAAATTAACAAATTAGCAGAGAACATAATAAATAAAATAAAAGGTAGAATAGTAAATGATTTGGACAATTTACACAGATATTGCTGTGGGGAAAAAAATTCCACACTATTGCTGTGGTCAGATTATTTCTAGTAATATTGCACTTTGAACAGTGCAGCCGAAGTCGATGGTTGATGGGGTCAACTTCCGGCCAAAGTCGGTGGTAGCTGAGTCCACTTCAAGGGGGGAAAATTCTCAAAGTCGGTGGCAGCTGAGTCCGACTTCAAGAGAAAATAAAAAAAAATTGCCCAAAGTCGGATACTATTGAAGACGCCTTTAGGGAATTTTTTTTGTGATTCGGCTACATCATAGTCCGACTTCAAGGCACTGTTCAAACTACAATATTCCTAAAAATAATCAGGCTACCGCAATAGTTTGGGGAAAAAATCCCCACAACAATATCTGTGTAAAATTTCCAAATGATTTGAAAAATCCGTTACTATTAATAAAAAAAGTATTCCTTAATAAAGTTTCTCTTCAAATTTAGAAACTGCAAAGAGCTATATAAGCAATGAATTAATTGGGGCACGGGTAAAAATGGAAATCACTTACTACACATGCATATGTAATTCAAGAACAACATTGTTTTATAAGGTTTTCATACTCAACCAGAAAAAGGATGAAATACATACATCAAGCAATTCATTAAGGGATAAAAATAAAAAACTAAAAAAAGAGAAGATGAACATGAAGATGAAGATTTGTAACTGTAACTTTGGTATATATATACTGTTCTCAAATACATGGATGCAAAAATGTAGATTGCAGTAAGATTGTTAATGTCTATTGTATAGTCTATGAACATCTCCCCAACATTTCTCACCATCTGCAAGAGAGAAAGATCTAAATTTTACACTCAAATCTCTCCTCTTTTATGTTCAATGGCATCATCCAACTAAAAACCTCAGCCAAGATACGAAAACATGAGATTAATAATATTGAAATGATGTACCAAAATTCTAGGACTCCAAAGCAAAGGGCGTTTGCAGAAGATCATAGGGAGCCCATAAAGCGTCCAAAGGGCAAGGTGTGTTAGCATCTAGTCTCACCCATGGCTTCCCTTTCCCGCTCCAATGCAGCAAACTAACCGGACCAGGATGCAAATTTCTGCACAATCCTCTATAGTTATCTCCTCCCAGCCCGTGTTGGTTCCATCGATGATCAACGGCTGCTATGTTCCCGGCAAACACGAGCAAAAACGGTGGCAAAGATCCTAACTCATAGATCCTCATCCTCTTCTGAAGCTCCATCCACTCTACAATCTTCGTGGTGTAATCTCCTTGGCGCCACCTTTGTAAATCTATCACCATCACTCCAGTGTTGAAATAACACGCCTTGCGCCCGGCAAACGTTAAAGATAATGTTGGGTTTGACCAGAAAGTTGGGGTGAAGTAGGAAGTGAAGTTGGCGTTGCAATACTCAGGTGCAGCTAAAACCGAGCTGTCTCCGAGGGGTGTGGCGGCGAGTTTAGCGATGTCGTCAACGAGTACGAGGTCGGAGTCCAAGTAAACGACTCGGGTGAGACATGGAGGGAGGAGGTTGGCGAGGTAATTGCGGGCGTAGTTGAGAGGGCAATCGAGTGCTGAGCGGATGGATGTGGAAATGAGGCCCGACACCGCGGAGGAGTCATATCGGTAGATTTGGAATTTGAGGGAAGGGAAAGAGCGGGAGATTGTGTGGCGGAGGTGGTGGTGGCTGGCAGTGGCGGAGGCGATGAAGTGGAAGAGGACGTTTTGCGGGCAAGAAGAGTGTTGGAGGGCGGAGAGAACGGCTGCTATTGAGCCACGAATGTAGGCAACGTCTAGGGTCATTGCAACGTGGACAGCTTGGTCGGAGCACATTTCATTGGTGCCACCAGTGTCCAAGGAAGGGCAGGCGGGAGAGTTATAAAATTGAGGAGCTTCTTTGAATCTTTGATAATTAGTAGTAGTAGCGGAGGCAGCGGCAGTATTGGTGGCGGAGAGGAGGAGGGAGAGGAATAGGAGGAGAAGCTGGTGGTTGTGTCGGTGGGGGTGATCATGTGGTGGGGTAAAGTCAAAATTAGGCATTTTTCTTGGAGGGAAGGGAAGAGGATATGGAAAGTGTTAAAGAGTGTGGTTTTATAACCTTTTTTGATTGGGGGAGGAGACGCGTTCCTTTGTCTGAATTCTGAACCCACCTTAGCTGAAAAAGGGTGCTGCTAGCAACCCAACCAGCCAAGGCAAAAGGTTTTTGAACCAATTCAAGTCCTTGGTTCTTCCAATTTTTTAAAGGTGAAAATATATTGTCACTACTTATTAATAAATTTTGAGATTTATTCAAGTATTTAAAATTGTTAAAATATGTTTTTCTTTACTTTATCAAATTAAAATTTATACTTTAATTATCAGTTGAATTTAACATGTTTTGGTATTATACCCGATATAATATATAAAAGGACATAAGATCTAATATATATTAGAGTTTAATATCTTTCAAATTATGAGCGAAGAAAAATATGTTAGTCTAAACATTATATAAAAATATTATATTTTATCAATAAGTATTTGATATAATGATAAATTACATTATAATTTCATAGAAATAACAGGGATTAAAACCTTAGGGCGAAAACATTATCAAAAGCAAAGACTGCTCACTCGAAACAATTTAACAATACAACTCAACGAATTATGCTAATTTCATAAGCAAATTCTTGTAACCCGAAAATATTACTAGCCTTAAAGATTGAACTTATAATTCTTAAATAAAAAAAGTGAGTTTAATTTTCTAACTTTTAAATAAATGAATTTTTGTTCAAAAAACAAATGAATTAAATCTCAAATTTATTAAATGAACGAGTAACGTCTTTGACTTTTTAATAAAAATCGAATATGAAAAAAATAAGAATTAAATATTTAAAATTTAAATGATTAGACTTTTTTGAAAATATATAGAAATGGATTAAATTAATTGAATTTGGGTTCGTTTTTATTCCTTTAATGTCCTTGTCGTATTTGACATTAGATAAATGCAACGAAGTCCAAGACGACGAATTATTAGAACGTGGTTTATATTGTAATGGGTTTAATTAGCATAAATATGGTAGCAAATCAAATCTTTACGTTATACTTTTTTATTTTATTTCGAAGATAAATTTGGTATGTTATCATTCTTTAAATTCAATGTTTGCTGATTAATACGGTAAGCTTGGAGAAGAAAAATACATTAAAAGTAGCTATTTTACTGTAATTGAAATGAATATTGAATACGGCCCACCAATCAAAAACCGATTATATTGTTATTTTTTCCCCTGTTTAATAAACAAATTTTTGAGTTAAAATTGAAAGTTTGAATTTTTTTAGAGGTTTGACCAGTTAAATCCGCTAATTTAGATGTTTGGTAAATAGATAATTGTAATAGCGGACTGGGATGAAACCTCTCATTTAAAAAAAAGCTCATTTTAGAAGCTTTTTGTGTTAGAGGTTTGGCTAAAAGACTTGCAAAGACTATTTTATCCTTTATAATTATAAAAAATTTCTTTAAATAACATTAATTTGAATAATTAATAAAATTAAAAAAATAATTTCATAAATAAAAAATTAATATATAAATTAATAAATACATATAAATCTAATAATTAATAAAATTATATTCAAAATATAATTTCATAAATAAAAAAATTATATATACATCTAAATTTAATAATTATTAAAATTATATTAAAAATAATTTAGCAAATAAAAAATTAATATATAAATCTTTCATATATGCTCAGTAATAATATTAAAAAATTAATTTGATTAATATATAAATCCTTCATATATGCTCAGTAATGATATTAAAAATTTAATTTCCATAATCTAATTAATATTAATAGATACATAATGTCAATAACTAATAAATTATTCAAACAAGTATTGAATATAATCATGTAATTATATGTCATTTTGTTTATTCAAATAATCAAACAGAGCTATTAGTTAATTTTACCATTAGCTAATACAATCTGTTAGTCAAATCAGCTAATACAATCAGCTATCAGCTAATGTAATTCGCTATCAGCTATTAGCTATCCGTTAATTGCCAAACATAACCTTTATTTTTGTACGTTCGTTTCAGAATTTATGATTGATTTTCACAGTAATATCGTCCTATATTAAATACTTTTAAATGTTCTTGGATTTTGTATACCAAAGAAAAAAAATAAAAGGGTAGCTTATAGTTTACTTGAATTTACAATTACATCAACGATGTAGTTGAGCCATCCACTTCGGAAAGAGATTTACCACAAGAATTTTTTGCCTTGAATCTAAGGATTTGCATGTTCAGTATAACAATAAAAGCATTAAAAAGAATTGAAGAAGTTACAGATTTGTGTCTAATTAGATCCACATATTCCGTGAAAAATTTAATGCAGGAGCTTAACGTGTCTCCAAGTATAAAAGAAATGCAATCAAGCTACAATATTTATGTCAATAACAATAAAGGCCACATCGCCATAGTTGCAGACAAAACGGATCATGACACGTGGATGCAACATGTGGGCCCATGGAGTGCCACCTAAGCAAAGGCAATGGTTATTATTGAAGACAAAACTAAAGTTTGGTGTCAAATTTGATAAGAGATGGGGACATAGAAACCAAGAAATTGTTGGGAAGTGCTTCTCTCAACTAAACATTTTGCCTCCTTATCTAACTTGTGCTGCGAGTGTTTGTCACAAATATATGTATAACTAACATGGTTTCCATGGGCCCATTCGCAGTTTACATTTTTTAAAAATAAGGTACAAGTAAAAATAATATCAATAATGATTGATATAGTCTAAATAATTATAAATAATATCAATTACTATAATATATTATTAATATAATAATTAAAATATATTTGAATTGGAATCAAAATTATTGATTAGTAAAGTGAACAACGACCGTAGACTGTGGAAAGACGGTGATTCTAGTAGTGGTCAAAGATGGTTCTGATGTATTATTGGTCGGTTCTTTTGTGTAGAAGAGTAATCATCTCGTTGTTCTCTATTGCGGGTCTATTTATAGTGGTTTGGACAAGTGTCGATAAGAGTTGTTGTGGCATTGCGATTGGACATCCTAGGAAGTGATGGTCTAGAGTGGTTTGTCATCAGACGAGACCAAGAGTACCAATATGTGGCCATTAGTGATCGTTCGCGGGCCGTGGGTGATTGACACGTGGTTGTTGGTGATCGTTCGCGAGGTGTGTTCCCAAGCATTGGGTGATTGACACGTGGTCGTTGGTGATCGTTCGCGAGGTATGTTTACAGTCCTTGGGTGATTGACATGTGGTCATTGGTGATCGTTCGCGAGGTATGTTTACAGTCCTTGGGTGATTGACATGTGGTCGTTGGTGATCATTCGCGAGGTGTGTTCGTAGGTAGTAACACTTGCCCCCAGGTGAGGGAATGTTATAAAGTGACCTTTGCAAACTTGGGAATTATAGTAGAGTTTTGCAGCGCCAAGCTTTGTGGTGTTAGAAATTCAGGATTTTTGAATTATTTAGATATAATTTAGGCTTTATTGTGTTGCCATGTGTCAGTCGAAATGAACCGTTTCGTTGTGGGAGACCAATTATTTTGGAGATAATTCGTTTTCTAAAAGTTTCTTAGGGTTTATAAATAGGGTCAATTGTGGCTGTGAATTCTCATTTAATCATGTTCATGTTTCGCCGTTGCCTTTCCCCTTTGAAAACTAACTATGTAATTTTCTTTTCCCTCTTGTTTGACTTTCGTTAATCTTTCATTTTTCTTTTATCGATGGCTTCAAGTGCATCATTAGCGGCGGTGATAAGCGATGAGTATGTGTATTCTGCAACGAGTTGAGATATGTCCCAAACACTAGAGTGTAGGGGATTGCATTGTTGGGTCCACTTTTGATATCGATTTACTATTCCACACGGATCCTATCGTCTTAGTGAGATAGGAGAGGGAGAGCGTCCTTGGTTTTTGATGTCATTGTATGCTTTTGAGGCTGGGTTCCATTTACCACTTCACTCTTTCTTTATGGAGTGGTTTAATTGGTTCGGGGTAGCCTAGGGTAGTTGTCCGAAGCGGGTTGGTGGGTTTTGATGACATACTTCCTTAGTTGCAAAATTCGTGATGAAAAAGCATTGGTGAATATGTTCTGACAGTTCTACCATGTCAACCATAGTAGTGAGAAGAATGCGAAGGGATTTGTGATGATTACCCTTCGCCCTAAAAGGATGCAAACGATGAGTAATAGGTCCACTAACATCCACTTGAGTAAGACCAAATATATTAAGATAGAATGATTATTAGGCAATTCACATTTCCTTTGATTTGGTTTAGACCTTCTATGAGTAGCGGCACGATTCCAACCGACTTGTCCTCTGATAGGTAGAAGCAGGTTCGAAGATTACAGAAGAAGCCTTTTTTATGGTTTGATGAAGTGTGTACAATGAGGAATGTGTGGCAGTATTGATTGGAGGAGAAAAGTCCTAATGGGTGGGACGAGGTCCAGATTAATACCCTTCTTGATGGATTTTTGAGTGATATTCCCACCTATAAGGAAGTGTGGCCCTATGGTGATGAAGACAAATCTTATGCCGAAGAAATTTTTTTAGGGAATGAAGAAGAGCCTGCTGATTTTTTTGTTGTTCACACTTGTTGTCCTATTCGCAAATGGGAGTATAGGAAGATGATACTCCTTTAGGTAGAGGAAAGAGAGTTGGTAAAAGTAGTGAGCCGATTATCACTTCTAGAGACAATGTATATAGTGACGTTTGTTCCTCCAAACGCCACTAAAGACAATGTATATATCGGCATTTGGAAGAACAAACACCGCTATATAACTTGACCTTTTGTGGCATTTTTTGTTCACAAACACCACTAATTGTGTAACCCCCTTGACCCTGCTAAGTCCCAAGCCCGAACCGAGTGAGCTACACTAGGTTTACCAAAGAAAACCCAGAAAGGTTTACCTCGATAAACGACCATTTTTTTCTTTTATCTTATCTAGATGCAATATTATAACTTATGGTGGGTGATAAGGTAGCGGATGAAATCTCAACTCAATTGGGCGTCAGGTCGACATCCTATTGCACTCAATTGCAATTTAGGGACCAAATTGTAATTCTGGAAAAATAGAGGGACTTCTACCATTTTGAGTTTACCAATCTTTGATTAGTTAGCTTCCATGCATACATATCAATTTTCAGCTTTATATGATCATCCAAACCCATCCAATTGCATACCTAACAACCAAGGACCAAAGTATAACTTTAAAAACTATTTTTCAGCATAACGGATGAGTCCCCATGAAAGGTATCAAAACCTCTCAAAGTGTTTTCGAAACCTGGGCTCCAATAGCCAAAATTTTTCCATTGGTTTCGAAACCTAAGGCATGGTTTCGAAACCTAAGGTCTGGTTTTCGAAACCTATATGTAGGTTCACAAAATCTACACGTTCGAAACACTTCGGAACCTTCCTAATCACATCCCAAATAACCATAAACATCATTTAAGACTCAAGCATCAATACCACAGCAACATACAAACATCATAATAACCAAAGACCACTGCGATGTAAGAGCGTAGGCATTACGGCAACAAAGGAAGTCCTATAGGCATGATTTCTACCCAACATGCTTACTTTTCCCCAAAAGCCCCCAAATCAAAGCATAGTCTAACATCAAAACCATTTGCGAGTCCAAATAGGCAATATAAACTTGCTACATAACTAGGGAGTTCAAACACATACTCCTAAAATATATAGGTACTCTCTCATTGCCACTTATTACTATTTAGTAAACGTAAAACCATACTTGAGCGATGATACGCCTCTTGGAATTTCCCCTAGCTTTCTCACTGCCTTACTCAAGCTATTTCTCTGCATTGTTGGAAAAGAGACCGTAAGTATAAATGCCTAGTGAGGGTCACTCGATTAAAAACCAACAACAATATATTTTAAAATCATTTATCAAGTGTAAACCATCTTTCATCATGCTCAAATATATCTCATGCTTTAAAACCCTTTTAAAGCAAAATCATCAATCACTTAAAACATGTATCATAAATCTCATGCATTAACCATAATGAAAATCTCAAGCCAAAGCTTCTCATGCTTGTTTCTCATAAAGCGTATCACAAAATAGAATCTCATGTATAAATCTCATTATACAAAACCATTTACAAATCATGATACATGTAATCTCATATATTGGCATTCAAGTGACCCGGATGGAACTACCCCCATCCTTGGATAGCACTACCCCTATCCATTCATGTTCGAATATGCGGATTCCTTGATGGCACTACCCCCATCAAGTCTCATGGTGAAACTACCCTTACCATAATCTCACTTCGACCTGGATGGCACTACCCCCATTGCCCGTATGTGATAGCACTACCCCTATCACTTCACAATAGCACTACCCCTATTGTGTAACTGAAGAATTTGTCTCACATATGAATTTTTTATTTTAGGGTGCACTTTAATCCTATTGGTCGACCAATTATATCCGACAATAATATAAATCTCATCACTTGCCAATATACGCTTTAAAACCATGTTTCCTTACTGTTTTTCAATTCATAAACATAAACCATTTCTCATCCCATTTCAAAAGCATGAACGATGCATAAGATTTTCTAAACAATATATAATCTCTTTAAAATCATAAATCAATCTCATGGGATCACATGAATCATCTCACAGTTCATAAAACATGCATAAACAATAGGTAACAAATCTCTTTCCAAAACATGAGCATGATTAACAAAAACAATGATAAGACTAAAATACCAAGAGCTAAATCTTCCATACTTCTGAGAATAGATTAGTGTTTCAAGCTCAATCTAAACCCCCAAAATATTTCTTTCAAACCTTTGAAAGCATTTAAATACATTTCCATTCACCAACAATGTTTTGCTTGCTTTGCCGAAGCGATCTCAAGCCTCCAAATCAACTGAGACTTCTTCCAACGTTGTTGGATCAACTTCCCCTGCTTCTAACCAAAACAAAACAGAGGATTAATGCATATTCCTGTATCAAAACCTCTAGCAACTTAACTCCACAACTCACTCTAACAAAAACCCAACAAACGACATCCAAAATCAACCGAAAACATCGGCGAATCCTTTCTAAACAATCTCTAGACATTACCTAGCAAGATTAACCTTTAAACAACATCAAAACGCATCTAAAAACATCCTCTCAACATCCTTTTACCACCAGCAACCATTAAACAACACAAACAAGCCATAATCTCAAAGATTTCAACCTAGAAATCTAACAATTCACCTAGTTTCGGGATTACAACGTTAAAACCCACTTTACCACATTATTAATCATCAAGATTATGATTAAAATCAATTCAAAACCCAACAATAACAATCCAAAATGAATCTCAACTATTTTCATCAATTAAACCTCAATCAAAGCTTAATTAAAGCAAGATGTCATCTTCTTTAACTCAAATCAATTTAGAAAACAAATTACAAGAGTCAAGAACTTGGGAATTTCAATAAAGAACCTTTGTTGAGAGGAGAATTCAGAGGATCACCTCTAACACAAGCTTTTCCCTTGTTTGGCAAAGATTTAGATGAAAACCTTCAAGAAATCCAATGCTAGTCGATGTAGAATGTAAGGATCAATTTAAGAAACCAAAAAGGAAATCAAATCAATTGATTTCTCGTCGTTTTAGTAAAAGAAGTTCAGTTTGGCAAGTGAGAAAGTAGATAGAAAAGAGATGAGAAAATAGGAAGTTATGTAAGAAATGTTTAAGCCTTTTTGAAAATTCCTTTTATTAAAGCATTTAATAAATCATTTTAATAAACCTTTAAAAATACCAAAATAAGGGAAAAGGCTGAAAACACTTCGTGTAATAGCTCCCTAAAGATTCTAAGCCTTGACTCATTTTAATTTAGTCATCAAAATACAATTTACAATCTTTATGATTTAGCCACCTTTCTCAAAATGTTATTTAAAACAAATCCATTTTGTCAAATTGAACCCACCAAAACCTCAAAAACATCACTTTAGGATTTTAGAACATTTTTCCATATTTTATCCCACTCAAAAACCTTTTTATTTCAAATTATTCCCAAAACTAGTCTAAACCGCTTGAACCCGGTTCACCGAAACCGTTTAGCCAACCCAGGTAACTTCTAAGCCCAAAATCGGGGCGTTACAAATTGTTGCCGTGTTTGATCTAGCGACACTTTTTTTAACATTGGGAGGGCTTTTAGTGGGGCTTAAAAACACCTCTATAGGGCTAAAAAAACGCCGCTAAGAGCTTGCTTTGTTTTAGTGCTTCCACTATAATTATGGCTTCTGCTAGCGAGTCCTCTATTTTAAGGCCTACCATAAATGTTACCTTTAGGGCTTCCAATGCGACAGAAGTGGCTAAGCGAATAATGCTTGTAAAAAGGAAGAATTTTGCTTCGACTATGCCTCATGTTACTGATCAAGAGAAAAGAATGGCGAAGTGGCCCAAGACATACGCGGAGAAAACTGGTTCTATTTCTATTGGCCTTCTTGCTTCTACTTGTGGGCCTTTCTCTCTTTTTGCCAACCTTCCACTTTCCACCTATGTTCCCTTAGGTAATGTATTTATCATACTTATTTTTGAAGTTACTCTGATTTACTTGCTTTTGTTCTTACTTCTCACTACATTTATTTTTAATGATGCATCTCTTATAACTAGAGTTGCAGACTCTACCATTGTGAGCACGCCTGCACCTATAGCTGGATCAAATCTTGTTCTCAATCCTCCTAATCTGATTGTTAGTTTGACTATTGTGAGCTCCTCTTCATCTGACATCTATCCTCCTCCCCCTAATGAGCCCATAACACCTCTTACAAAGTTTTATCCCTAGAGAACTCACAAAGGTACGGACGCTTGGTTTCATCTTGAGGCTTCCTCGAAGAGAATGTCCAATATGTTCTCGGAGAATGTCTTGTCCTTGTTTTCGAAAATGGAATGCATCACTTTAGTTGATGGAAGTTGGGGTCTTCTCCAGGATTTGTGCCTTTTATAATGTCACTTGGGGAAGTCTGTGAAGATTCTCCAGGGAGAGCATCATACAATGCATTTGCTGTTGGAGAAATTAGCTAATAAAGACAGATGGTTGGCTGAAAATTTTAGACCTTGTGATGATGCAAATCTAAAGTCGCAAGCTCATACAAAGGAGTTGGAAAAAGAGAAGGAAACCAACCATGCACGCATGGAAGAACTTAGAAGCAACCATTTTTAGTATATTTCTACTCTTCGCAACGATCATGCGAGATATGTTTCATCTTTGAAACTGGAACATTCAACCACTAGAAAGAGCTTCAAAGAAGAGATCCGAAAATTGAAGAATGAAATGAAGCAATCAAAGGCTGTGCATGCGAAAGAAATGGAATGGTTGAAGGCTGCACATGCGAACAAAAAGGAACAGTTGAAAGCTGCACATGCAAACGAGATCCAGGAGATGAACAATGTTCATGAAAGAGAGACGGTTGAAAAAGTTAACCAAGCCGCTATGGAAGCTTTAGAAATAGCTTCCGCATTGATGGGTGAGGGTTTAAGGCAAACACAGGATACCACTATTCTTTCCTTTCAAGTGGTTCATGGTCCATTATACATTTCCTGTGTGAATTTTTATTCACTATGTGGACGATCTATGAATTTTGATATAAGAAATACGTGTGGACCTTCTTGGGCCAATTTTGTTGCACAGAATAGATTTTTTGTGGTTCTTCCCATTCCTGAGCTTAATACACCGTTATCCTTAGCAGACTCTATTGAGGGGGATTTGGGAGGTGGGGAGGAGATAGAAGATATTACTAGGGGTGGCAGTTGATCCCTTTTTATTACTGTGTTTTTTTTTTTTGTCATTTGTGCTGTTTATTGTTACTTAAGTTTATTTAATGAATATGTTGTATTCCCTTGCTTCCATTTTGACTATATGTGTTATTGTATGTTTATAAAGAAAATATATCATAATGGAAATAAGTTTGTTTTTAAATACATTCGCGCCGTGGAGGTTCGCAGGGTACCGATACTTGACTCCGGGTTGCGGGAAACCATTGTGGGTCCGTTCTGGCACTAATTTTGAATTTTGAAATTTTGTATTTCAAAATTTAAAATTCAATTTTGAAAAACTCTTTGCGGGGGTTAACACTTGTCCCATGTATGAAGATTGAATGACGATCATTGTGCACCCTGTTAACTCCTCAAAAGATGTACTTTTCATGCATATATTACCATGATATTGCTTAACTTTAGGTATATATTAGTATGTTTTGCCAGTAGTTTCATTTATTTGCATCTAGGAAGTGAGGAAAGTATAGTTTTTATTGCCGGAATGAAGGGTGTTTTCTTGTCGTGGTGTGTATGATCGACATGACTAGAGCAAATGGATATAGGAAGGAAATGCTGAGCATAGTTGGCAAATGCAGGAAGAGAATGTCAAGCTAGGTTTGAAGAAGAAGGAAGAAGAATGCCATGCTAGGTTGGCAAAAAATGGAGAAGAATGCCAAGTTTGGTTGGCAAAAGAATGAAGAACCATGCCCCGAAAAAATAGCATCGAGTCAAAGTCAGGTCAGCCCTAATTTTATGAAGTGGGAATGCACCACCTCCGAGAATTATGGCACCAAACACTTAGGATTTTACCCTAAACCTAATTAGGGCTTCGCCTACGCCTATATAAAGGAGTTCAAGAATGAGCCACAGTCTAGCTGGAGCCGCAAAGAGAGGAGAATGGTAGAAAGCAACCAAGGGTTCGACTGAGCAGTTTTGCCGAGAGCTCTGGATCCATTAAGGGGCTGCATCGAAAGATCTCCTTCTTTAGTTTTATTTCTCTTGAAAATATCTCTAGTTTTGTGAGGATGATTAAAAACCATGATTTGTTGTTGGTTTCCCCAGCCATAAACTAATCTTTTAATTTGGCTGAGGGTGTTTGCGATGAACGCTAAGTGTTTTTTGTAATTGATTGCTTTGGCTTTACTGTCTATTTCGCATGTGGTTACTTTTAATATATTTTATGCCATATTAAAGTTGGCATTGAATGATTATTATCCCCTAATATCTTAACAGACTTAGGAGATAAGGATTAATTGCTAAATACTAAGGAGAGAAACTTCGACAGAAGCTATTCAAGTAGACGAAACTTACACATGAAGTGAATCTACCCCTTAGGAGTATAGATTGAATCTTTACCAAGTTAGTTGCTTGAAATCTCACTACAGACATATAGGAGTTAAAAGTAGTTAACTTAGGGTATTACCATCGATAGAGACATTACTAACTTAAAATATGGTCGGCAGTAAAATCAAAGTTTAATATTACTTATTTCTATCATTGCTATAAATACCACTACTTGTAACTGTAAATCTTCACTTAAGGTTTTGATGGTGTCTCTTTCTTGGTAGTTTCCACCTATTTTCTTTGAAAGTTATTGATCCAACCTTTGTCCGCAATTTTTTATTCATTTCTATGATCAATGATCATGTGAATTTTAGCTTTTATTGCATGTTTTCTCTGTACTCATCAATGGCAACAAACATAGTGTCTAGAAAACCTTGTTCTAAAGAGTTTTCTAGATATTGTTGTTTGTTGGTATCTGTGGCTACATTATATTTAACATGCTGTGAAACGATGCCCAAATTGGGATCTTGGAGTTGCTTGATTTTCCATATACTGCTCCAACAGGTTAGATGGTCGGTTTCTTGAAGTTGTTTAATTTTTCCATAGAATGCTTCTTAGTCAAGTGGGGTGATTTTAGACTACTAAAATATTGTTAGCACACCTCTTAACAATGGGGTTGCTTAGGGCGAGTTAATTTTTAGGCACACTTATTTAGAAGTGGTGGTCGTTAATCTGAATCTTTTGGCATACTTCTTATAAGTGGCGAACGCTTAGACGATTTTATTTTTAGGCACACTTACTTGGAAGTGGCGATCGTTAAGTTGAATCCTTCGGTACACTTCTTATAAGTGGAAGACGCTTAGACGATTTTATTTTTAGGCACACTTATTTGGAATTGGCGAACACTAAGTTGAATTCTTTAACACACTTCTTATAAGTGACGGATGCTTAGAAGATTTTATTTTTAGGCACACTTACTTGAAAGTGGCGATCATTAAGCTGAATCTTTTGGCACACTTTTTATAAGTGCCGGACGTTTAGACGATTTTATTTTTAGGCACACTTTTTATAAGTGGGGGACAATTAGAAGATTTTATTTTTACGCACACTTCTTATATGTGGTGGATGCTTAGACAATTTTATTTTTAGGGACACTTTCTTGGAAGTGGAGAACACTAAACTGAATCCTTTGGCACACTTCTTATAAGTGGCCGCCTTTTAGACAATTTTATTTCTAGGCACACTTATTTGAATGTGGCGATCATTAAGCTGAATCCTTCTGCACACTTCTTATAAGTGGCGAACGCTTAAACGATTAAAAAATTATGTTAGGCTATGTATTTTTTTGAATGTGAAAGACTTTTACTGTTTAGATGGCATGCAACTTCTTGTTTGGCAATACACTTTCTAAAATAATGACAAGGAATATATTACACATAAAACATTTTTAAGTGTCTAACATTTTATGTGCGAGGTACTTCCGTAACGTCCATCTCTGTTAGAAAGTGTATTGCCTATTTGTAAGGACCTTCTAATGCTAGGGCCACCTTCCCTCGTTCTGTTGGTAGTTTGTTGGCATCCATGTTGTGAAATACTAGGTCGCCTATTTGATACTGTTTGTTTTTTTACTTGAGATCTGTAGTGCCTGGCGACCCTTTGATTCCTTACTTCCACAACTACCACAACTTGATTTCTAACCTCCTCTAGCATATCAAGATTCAATCTTAGACTCGTCTCACTATAGGTTGGCTTACCTATTTCTGATGGAATGACAACTTCGGTTCTGCAAGTTAGGTTAAGAGGTGTTTCACCTAATTTAGGATAAAGTGTACTTAAATTTTTTTCTCTACTTGTTTACCGACTAGATTCTTATTGTAAGAAATGGTCTTAGCTAAAATTAAAGTAATTGAATTTTACATGTGCTAAAGTGTGAAGTTGTTCTTATAACCCATAATATTCCTGGCAACTCATCCACCCAAGCTCTTTTGGCATCACCTACCTTATTCTTTAAGCCTAGTAGAATATTTTTGTCTGCTGCTTTCACTTGCCCTTTGGTTTGTGGTGATTTTACTAAACTTTAAGCTAGCGTGATGTGGAGATTATCACAAAATTGCTTGAATTTCTTTTAAAACTGTGTGCCATTATCAATAATCATTGTTTGAGGGATTCTGTATCCATAAACGATGGACTTCTAAAGAAATTTATTCATTTATTTCTTCGTTATTGTTGCTAACGGTTCGACTTCTATCCATTTTGTGAAGTAACCTAAGGCTACCACTAAAAACTTCTTTTTCCCGAAAGCTAACGAGAATGGCCCCAGGATATCCATACCCCAAACTACAAAGGTTCATGGGCTTGTGATGGATTTTAAGTGTTCGACAGGTTATCTTGGGACTGATGCGAACTCTTGGCAGGGTACGTATTTGGTAACCAGCTCTTTCGCATCCTTTTGCACTGTTGGCCAGTAAAATCCTTGTCTTATAGCCTTCTGTGCTAATGAAAGCGAACTCGAATGATGTCTGCAAATGCCCTTGTGGATCTCTCACAAGACATAGTTGGGCTCCTCTAGACCCAAACATCTTAATAATGGTTGGGGAACCCTTTTTGTACAGGATTTCTTCCACCAATGTTTATGTAGACACTTTCTTTTGTAATCTGACATGTTGGCCTCTATCCTCAGGTAGCACCCACAATCGGTGTCATCCATGTGTCGCCATTATCTAGCTTGTAAACTTGTTGGGCTGGGGCGTATGCTGGATGTTCTCTATATCCATCAAGAACTTTGCCATCTAGGAATTTGCCTTATGGAATATTCATTAAACTTAACTAAAAGTCTTGTATGGTGGATGGTTGTTAAACAAATTAGTGATTTTGCAAGAATTTAAAGAAATAAATACGTCATAAAATAATAATAATTTTGACCTTTCACCACTTGATGATATTTTAAGAGCATCTCGTCGTGGATTTCATATTCTCCTGATGATTGCTTTGGTACTAGTTGGGAGCCCGTGAAGATCTGCAAGCTCTTAACATTCAATCTTATGACCAGCTCTTAACATTCAATCTTATGACCAGCTCTAATCTAGCTATCAATGCCTCATACTCCAATCAAGCTCTTAACATTCGATCTTGTGGCCAACTCCAATCCGTGATGATATTTTAGATGCGTTGCTGGAGATGAAAAACGTGAAAGTAAGAATGTATAGTTATTCTTCGCTTGTGTTAGTCTCTACCAATAACACTTCTTCCCCGCTCCGTTATTGCCAACAGACCTATCTACGTGTAATGTCCAACACTGTAAGATAAGAGAAATTGGGACCGCCACTTGTAGGTTTTCTTGTTGTGGCTCTACGAATTCCATGTTTGCACCTGATATGTTCATAGTAAACTCCCTCGCATCTAAAGTAGGTAGTGATAGCGATAGAATCCGTGTAGTAAATGTACATTCTGCCACAAAATTAGCTAAAGCCTGAGCCTCGATTGCCTTCCGCGGTTAATAATCAATCTCAAATTCCTTCTGTTCAATGCCCCACTTCAGCATTCTGCCTTGCATATCCACTCTATTCAAAATTTCTTTGAGGGGTTAGTCTGATAATACTATCACTTGATGCGCCTGAAAATAATGGCAGAGTTTTCTTGCCTCTACAATTAGTGCGAACACTAACTTTTTTGCTCTTGAGTATCTTTTCTCCATTGGTTGAAGAACCTTGTTAACATAGTAAATTGGCTTCTGATTGTCATCCTCCTTTTTAACTAGGACAATCGCGTCTGTTTCATCAGTTGTTGCAAGGTACATGTATAAAATATCCCCTTCCATAGGTGTAGTTAGCATATGTGGACATATCAAATACTTCTTCAATTGTTCAAAGGCTTTCTAACAGTCCTCCGTCCACTCAAAAGGTCCCTATACCTCTTTTTGAAATTATAAACCCTAGAAATTTGCCTGCTCTCACTCCAAACGTACACTTTTTGGGTTCAATCTCATTCCATACAGCCTCAAAGTATCAAAAACCTCATGTAAGTCAACCATATGTTTCTCTAGAGAAAGACTCTTGGCTAACATGTCATCCACATAAACCTCCATATTTCTTCCAATCTAATTTCAAAAAAAATTTCTAACCAAAAGCTGATACGTTGCCCCTGCGTTCTTAAGTCCAAAAGGTATCACCCTATAGCAGAAAAGGTCATTTTTTGTGATGAAAGAAGTCTTCTCTCTATCATCGGTTGCCATTGCAATCTGATTATACCAGAAAAGGCATCCATAAAGCTCACAAGTTTGTGTCTAGTAGAGGCATCCACGGTCTATCAATGGATGGGGGGAAACTATCTTTGGGGCATGCCTTGTTGATATTGGTAAAATCAACACATATTCGTCATTTTCTGCTTGACTTCTTCACTATTACAACACTAGATAACCATTACGGATACTTCAACTCCTCAATAAATCCTATCGCAAACAATTTTTCTATTTCTTGCCTTATTGCATGCACTTTTTCTTAAGAAGATTTTCTCTTCTTTTGCCTTATAGGCATAGCTTTCTGATCTACTTGCAAAGAATGCTTGATTACCTTTGGATCTACGCCTGGCATGTCTATGGCAGACCATACGAACACATTCGCATTAGCCCTTAGTAATCTTATCAACTTCTTTCTCTAATACTTTTCCAAACCTGACACTATCTTGGTCATTTTCGAATGATCTCTAGGATAAACCTTTGCATTCTACATTTTGTCAACTGGCTCAAGCTTACCAGATTTATCATCCTCTCTAACATCGAGGTTTTCTATACTCATCATTGCTTTATTCAGTATCTTTACCTTTAGGCCACCTCTTCGTGAGGGAATCTCTTTCCCTCTATACTCATGTCCATGTTGCCCCTGACCCAATTGAAGTGAAAGAATATGACATTGCCTTCCCACCTTCTGATCTGCCTGCATGTAGCACTCCCTTATTGGTGTGGAGAATTTTACTCGCAAATAAAACGGTGTTGTGATCATCTTTTCCTTCATCATCAGTGGTCTTCCAATAATAGCATTGTATGCAGATGGATGGTCTATGACTAAAAAATTTGCCATTTAAGTAACTTTATTGTCAAGATCACCCGTAATAATTGGCAACTAAATAGAACCTCTTACTTCAGCAGGTTGATTGTTGAACACATATACTGGACTTGACGGTTTTAACTCTTCTAATCACAAATTTTATTTGGGGTTAACCCGTTTTATTTTTGCAATAAAGGGCTTTAGCTATTTTATATATTACATGTTTGCTTATCACTAAAGCTAAAAGAAACAAAGACATTACTAGCATTAATTGTTTTATTATGATTAAGTATGCATTAGTGATATATAATACTTTCTGTTATTATCTATTCGAAAAACCCCTAAATATTATTAACAGTATTTATTATTATTATTATCATTAATTATCAGTATTACTATTGGTATTATTATTGTTATATTATTATTAGTGTTATATACTATTATTATTATTACTAAACTAAAAGTTTAAAAAGAATAAATATAAATAAATAAAGCCCAATATATTAAATAAAAGTCCAATTAAAATAACTCAGCCCAAGTTTATATATAATGACATCCCACTTACATTTAAAAACCCTAAAAAATTATCACATATTATTATATTTGATTCGTTAGGGCCCATAAATAACTAAACCCTAAATAACCTAATCTGATAACCCCTCTTTTATCCCTGTGCAGCCGGATCAAGACCATTGGATCTAGCTAGATCTGACGGTTCAGATCGCCCCAAGCAAATGAAGCCCTAATTCCCCGCACTTTGATGCCGTGCCGCAACCCTCGCAACTGTTGGATCAAGGACGTCATCAACGGTCTAGATTACTCTAAGAGTGATCTTCAACTCCTGCACGCGTGGCCCTTCATCTCCCGATTGGCGCGTGCTTTGAACCCCCGTCTCTTCAGCTGCCGAGTGGGATCCATGCACTATTGATGACCGTCTAGATCGCCACGTCCGAATAATGGCCCCTCCTCTCTCTGGTCCCCATTCTTACCGTTCGCTCACATGCAAAGAGGTGCACAAAAAATAGAAAATCAGAGGTGCAATGAAAATCAGAGGGCACAAGAATTTTAGAATGGTAGTTGAATCCAAACAAAAAGGATATGTATTAGCCAATAGGGGATTTTCTGATTTCATTCTCTTTTTTTAAATGAATGTAATTATCGAGGGATATAAATAGAACCCTAACACATTGTAAACCCCTAAGTTCGAAATGGGGAATTTCAGAGAAAGGAATACAAAACAAAAAACCATTCTGAGGTATTTTCCTTTTTCCAAGCGTATAGGATATAGAAACTAGGGTTCGAGTTTGTTTACCTTCACCGTTGGTCGGCTCCTTTCGTGGTCGTTTCACCTTTATCCCTTCTGATGATAAGCTCTGTGGATCTCTTCGATATCAAAAATAGTGAATCGGGTTAAGGGTTGAGGGTTTTGTTTGTTTTTTTTAAATGGGGCTTTCGGTTTTGTCTTTCACAAAAAAGAGGGATTTTTATCTTTCTTGTGAAAGACTTGAAGTTAGATCCAGTTTCAAAAGGGAGAAAAGGTTCTTTGGAGGTGTTTTTGAGTTTGCTGGCCACCGACGAGCGGCAACCGACGCAACAGAGCATGGCGTTTTTCTGGGCTTGTGCCCAGATGAACGACGACGTTCATCAAGGGCTGAAAGAGAGGGGAGAGCTCAGGTTTAAGAAATGATTTAAACAAAATTTTTCTATTTTTAGAAAAAAAATAAGTTGTATAATCGTTTTAAAATAAACAATTGGTTTATTCATCGTTTAAACCCCCCCACCCTTTCAAAATTATGCATGTGGTTCTTCCGCACTTCGTAATAACAACAATAATCCCTCCACATGGGATAATTACACCCACAAACCATTCTGCCTTTCTTAATCACTGTCGTGGTCCTTAGATTTTTCAAAAGTTTATAATCGCGTCCCTCGTTTTTCGTTAAACTTGTTCTCCAATCATTCAATTTGGTCATTTTTCTAGTGTATTATTTCCCTGCTCCCATGCATTTTATTTTCAGTTCATATCTTGTATATAATCTTGCTGATTTGTGTGTTTAAATCTGTTAGTTTTATGGATGTTGATTTGCAATATGTGGTTGTGAATGTTTATGTGTATTGTTTTCTTTTAGTATATAGTTTCTATATAATGCTTATGGTATATGTTTTATAATACATATAGTTTATATTTAAAAGGGTATAGTAAATGGTTTGTTAAAATATATGTAATATATTTTGTAGGTATATAGTTTCACAAGGTTATAGTTTTCAAGAAAAATACTTTCTTTGAAAGTTTGTAACATGCACATATATATAATTTTCCTTAAATATGTAATATGTATTTTGCATACAATGTATAGTGTTCATAGGAATATATAATATATAGTTTTACAAAGTTATAGTTTTCAAAATATATATAGTTTTTAAAGCTTATAATATCTATAGTTTCTTTAAATATATAATATGTTTCCTAAAAAAGAATGTAACATATATAGTTTTTTATATAATATATATTATACAAGGCTTTTGAAATATAGCTTTTCTATAAATATACATATATTTTTTAGTATAGAATATATAGTAAATATTTATATTCTTATGTCTCTTGGTTTTTGGTGTAGGTTTAGATTAGTTGTTTGAGCTCTTGTAGTTTTGGGCCTTGTCCTTTTGGGCTTTAGGGTAGCTTAGTTAGACGGGCTTCTGGGTTTGGTTAAGGTTTTAGTTTAGATTAGGCCAATTAATTTAATTAATTTAGGTCGTGTGCTCGTCTAATAGGGGCCCGATCCTTAAATTAATTAAGTTAATTCTCGGATTAGATTTTTTAGAGCCTTAGTTAGATTTGGGTTCGAATTAACTTAGTGAATTTAAATTTATCCTTGACTTATTGGGATAAATGTTAAATTCATTAAATTAATTAAACATTTCTTAATCACTATTGGGATAAAATTAATTGCAAGTTTAGATTGACATTAAATTCTAAACCATGTTTAGTTAATTTGATCCATTTTAAATAGTATCCACGGCTTATTGGAATACTAGTTTAAAACCGATTGAATTAATTATCATTTCACAAGATAACTCATAATTTGTTAGGGTCTTCTAGCTTTTTTTGGGTTAATTAATTTAGGGTTAATACTAGAATCACCTAATTAGTAACTAGATCACTAATTGGATCTTCCATAACTTGGGCCTTTTAGGTTAGGGCCTTGGGTGGGCTTTTGTGTGTTTATTTTTAAGCCTTTTCTTGCCATCCATTTTATTTGTCATTCATATAGCCCATTTAATTTTCTTGCTAATGAATTTAAATCATGAGAACTGAGGTATCTATTAATTCTGATATTTGAGTTGTAACAGTCCGAGCTCAAAGGATGTTGACCAAATATTTGAATTAATTCTTACCGACTCAAGGTAAAATTAAAACTTGACTAAATCATTACATCATATCTTAATTGCTTGCATCATTCAATAATGGTGATGTACGAGATTCGAACCATAAACTAACACGATAGTCAGGATTATATGATGTCGGTTTAGTCTATGGTCTGGTGTATCGTCAACCTTATTAATTAAACGTCCAATTAATTTGAACCCACCAACTTGATAAATCCCGTGTAATTAATGTCAAATTTTCAATTAAGTAGGCCGAGTTAAATTCAATTCAAATTCCAACAAATTCCATCAATTTGAAAGCAACAAATATCCAGGTACCGATTTCCGGGCGTGATGGGGGTGCTAATCCTTCCCCACGCGTAACCAACTCCCAGACCCTTTCATAATGAATCTCTGGTTTTCTTATGGTGTCCGGCCTACCTTACCCAAGTGGCCGGTGGCGAATCCAAGTTTTTTATCGTTTTCAAAAGAATGATGATTTTCAAAAGTGATCCCCGTTAAAACCAATTTTCAAAGAATGATTTTGGGGATAACCAGTAGCATCGAACTTATGAAACTTATATTGTTTTAAAAGATATAAAGGTCGCAACAGCTTGGCGACTCTGCTAGTGACGATTTTTTTTTTACAAAACAATAGAGAGTTAGGCCAAAAGAATATTTGTTGCCTTAAAATGATGGAAAATGTTGGAATTTCAATTGTGTTTAACAAGGTTGATCCTTTCTCGAAAATATGGTAAGATTGCATGGGCTTTGATAATTGGTGGACTTCGGTTTAATTTTTCATTTAATTTCTAAGGAATCACCAACATTTGTTGCATCATGTTCATCAAGCTCTATACCCGAGCTTCATCCCTTAAGTGGGAGTGAAACGCCACATACCCACGTGAGTAGCCCTCCACGGGTCGGTAATTCACTTATGGAATCCATGCCTTCCGACATGTGAGCAACCCTCCACGTCATTAGGTCCTGCTTTCCCTCGAATCGAAAGCAATTCACAAGCTTGTATTGAGCCAGAATTGGAGTTCTTGTTGCCTTAGTAGGTAATGAGATAGGTTCGGGTACCCTCAGTTAGAACCAAACCATGTGTGAGAATCTAGGAAACCTACCCCGTTAGAGACATGCGGATAACCCTAACGAACTAGAATTCATGTAGTTAGGTTTGTTTCCTTATTTGTTTGCCTTGTGCTTATTTCGTTTTGCGTTTATCTCTTCTCATTTTCATTTTATTGTTTATCTTATAACTAACATTTCTTTTTGTTTTCTTCATTTTCCTCTTTTACCCTTTTTGCATATCTTGTCATATCATAAAAAGCACATTGAGTTGGAAATAGTTTGAAGTTAGAGACTAGATCAATGGGAGACTTAGTTCGTAGCAGTGATAAAATGAATTTCGATGTTCAGATATGGTCGGAAGGGGAGCAACTACATGATGAAGATAGTATTGCCACTGGGTTCAGATCAACCATGTCAGCCATGACGTTTATGAATATAGAGTTTAATGATGTATCCGAATTGAAGCCGGTTTGGAACAGTTGGGATTTTGAAACAAAGAGTAATTTCAGAAAAAGAGTATGGTGACATCGCGTACTTGCTAGAGGTCCTAGTTGATCAAGCACTACTACAAGCCTTGGTGGGTCTTTGGAACTCTACCTACAACTGCTTTACAATTGGTAACTTTGAGTTAACTCCGACGGTCGAAGAATACCGAGACCTTATAAATTACAAGAAAATTGACATGATTCGGGTATATTCTAAGCCAAGTAAGAACAAAGCTTTCCGGGGTAAGCTAAAGAAGTTCTCAGATATGTTTTCATCTTGGGTCGAGCATCAAGTCACTACTTGGAACAATAAAGAGTATCTTAAGTGGGAGGAAAACTTGGCCTTAGCTTCTGTGCATCCTGTGGGCCGAGTTCAGCGGAATCTCTTTGCTTTGTTGATCTATGGATTGGTACTCTTTACTCGATCCATCGATTTTGGATCTATTTGATTGTTTAGATAGCGGGACTAATCTGGTACCTATAATTTTGGCTAAATCTTTTTGATCTTTGAGGTTCTGTCGAGAGCATGGTGGAGGTCACTTTCGAGGAGGCCCACAGCTTTTGATTGTTTGGTTCTACAGCCACCTTTAGACCGATCCCATTTTTTCAAGGCCCCTTTATGATGGCAAGTTCTCACCCTTAGAAGAGTTCCTACGAAAGAATGACTGGCCAACCCAAAGATCCGAGGAAGTATGGTAAGACATCCTCCAAAATCTAAAGGATGAAGATGTAGTTTGGAGAGCACCGTGGTTGTTGGCAAAGAACATTCTTTATAGATGTGGAGAGCATTCATGGGTACCATTACTTGGCCTTTGGGGGCATACCGCATATGTACCTCTTCTAGTTTTGAGACAGTACGGTTCGAAACAGTTTATGCCAGCCACCAAAGGTCTAAATGAGTTCAACGTGGATTATGCAAAGGAGAAAGGCTACAAGACAATGGTATACAATGCTTCTTCAACTTGGAACAACGCAAGATGGGTTAGGATCGTAAATGCTCCGTACATGGTCACTCCTGAGTACGAAGCGTGGCGATTTAATCAGGTCAACGACAACATTACCCACTTGAATCCCGATGGAAAGAGATCTATAGAGGAAAGATTGGCCACACTTCCTATCGAGGCCAATTTGATGAGGAAAAAACTTGAAGAAGAGCAAAAGAGGTACCTCAAGCTCGAGGAGAGAGCCCATCAAAAAAGTTTGACCTCAAATTAGAGAAGACACAGTTTGAAAGAGTGGTTAAAGATTTAAAAAGGAAAAGAGATGAGTTGGAACTCGAACTCAAGATGGAGAAGGAAGAGATTCAGAAGCTTAAAAGGTTAAATAAGAGCAAGAGAGTCGTGGAAAGCGGACCAAGTGAAGGGTTAGAGCTCTGATTGAGGGAAGAGAAAGCAAGAGCAAAGAACTACAAAATAATGTTTTACGAGCACAAAGATCAAGTGCTCGTTTTAACCGAAGAAGTGAAGAATCTACGAATCTCCCACTCGAGACATATTGAGAAGGAACAACACCAAAATGAAGCCTTGAAAGATCAAGTGAAGTGTTTGGAAAAATATCTTTTCAAGCATAAGGGTTTAACTAGCAAGCTGAAGACCAGCAACTTGGAGAATCAAGTCTTGACAACTCGCGTCGATGAGTTGGAAACTGAGGTTCAATAGCTCAAGGATCACGTGGCAAGCCTTAGGGGAGCAATTCAAGTGCGCCCGATGCCGAGTTTGGAGTATCTGCACTTTGATGCCTACACAATCTAGAGGCAAGAATGAGGGTTGGCACATTGGATGACTTAGATGCAAGAGGTTACCCAAAAAGTACAGATTTTGGCAGAAAATGCTACCGAACTCCATGACTGTGTGGATGATGAATTCGAAGAAGGAGAGAGGATTGTTTGGATTTTGAGGGAGATCGTTGACCTCGATACTACCTTGAAGCCATATGTGTAGTTGGTTCTCTTTAAATTATTGTTAAAAGACAACATTTCCATTAATGAAAGTCGTTTAACGATGATATTTTCCAAACTCAGTGTCGCTCTTTGCATTCATGGATGATTCTTTTATTTGCATTCTTTGTTAAATGCTAATAATCATCTAATTAGTACAATTGTTTGCATTTCTGATTAATTGTCATTTATTAATTAAAAAGCTTTACATTTTAGAGAAAGATTGTATTTTGCTTCTTAAAAATTATCACCATTCTACACCCATATCTCACTCGCTCACGGTCAAACAAATGGAGGAGAGTTTTGCCAAGTTGGAAGCCGACCTATGTGGCCAGATAGAACGAGCCCAACAAGAATTAAGGGACACCATCATCAAGTCCCAGCATGACATGATAAAGGAAATATCCCAGCTACTGCAAGCTCGACTAGGACTAGATCCGAGGGGCAAGAGTACCATTAAGAATCCTGCCCAAAACTTGGGGGATCGCCCTTATGCCCAAATTGTCCAGAACCCTCTGCTTGTTGATCCCTCTCTAAATCCTCCACAAGTCGCATATTCCCCTCATGTCGGTGTGGCGGCTCAAACTCAACCATGAGTGACCTTTAGGAATCCTGAGATTATCGGGCATAGCATCCCAGATTTTGATGAGTTGGAGAAGTTGAATCAAATGAAAGCGGAATTCACTAAGCAATTAGAGGATACTCGGAAAGACCTAGAGGAAAAGTTTCGAGTAAAGGAAGACGAGGATGACTCTTATGGGTTAAGTGCTAGGAAACACAGTTTGGTCCCTGATATGGAAATCCCACATAAGCTCAAGACCCCCGAATTTGAAAAGTTCGATGGAACCACCTGCCATATTGCTCATATAGTGATGTTTTGCCAGTAGATGGATAGGTTTACCAACAACAATAAGCTCCTAATTCACTGTTTTCATGATAACTTAGTGGGATTTGCTTTGAGATGGTACAATCAGCTAACAAGGGCTCAAATTAAGTCATGGAGAGATCTGGCAAAAGCTTATACTGATCAGTATAAGCATATAACCGACAAGGTTCCCAACCGACTGCTGTTGTAAGGCATGAAACAAAAGCGCAACGAGACCCTTCATGAATACGCTCAAAGATGGCGTGATGTGGTAGCGTAGGTTCAACCACTACTTCATGAGCACGAGATCTCCCCAATGTTTGTAGACACGTTAAAAGGGACGCTCTATGATTGATTGATCAACAAACCTATTAGAAATTTTATGGAGATGGTCATGACCGGCGAGCGCATCGAAGCAACCATTAAGAGCGGAAGAATTGATAGAGGGATCATTCACACAAATAGTATAAGAAAAAGGACCACGAGGTGAACAATACAAACACCTTCGAGACAACCAAGAACTTCACTATCTCCCAGCCCCAGGCCACAGCGGGGAATTCCCGAAACTTCAATAAGAGAGAAGATAGGGGACCCAAGAAGGAAAGAGAGGAGATATCCTTCACTCTTTTGCCAATCTCTTACAAGGAACTATACTTACAATTGTATAAGGCTGATTTAGTTCGTCCTTATCATGTTACTCCTTACAACCCACCTTACCCAGCATGGTGTTGCAACCCTTTCAAGCCCAACATAAAAAAACAAAAACATGGAGTCGCTACCAATCTTTTAAAAGGTGTGATTGGATCACCTAAAAAATAGGTCATTTTAATAAAACATTTTATTTTATTAAAACAACGGTTTTGGTCTGCGAAAAATACCAAAAAAAACTGATTCAGGAGTCAGTTACGCGTGGGGAAGGGTTAACACCCCCACAACGCCCAAAAAATTGGTACCTAGCCGATTACAAAATGTCTTAATGTTGGAATTTGCAAGTTCATGTAAAATTCAATTTACTTTTCCATTTATGAATATAATTCTATTTTGACGGCCTTACCATTCGAAAAATGAACTTTAATCACCGCCAACATTCTTGGCACTAACCCGTCATTTCCGTTTGATAAGACACCACATTAATAATTACATCTCGAATCATATTAAATTAACAAGATGATATAAAAGCATACAAATATATGAAATTAAATAAATTCACGTAAATAAATGAACAACAAAAGGAAAAAAAAGGAAAAACATAATTATTTTAAAAAAGGTGAACTAAAACTTAGTTAAAATAATAAACAAAATCAAATTTAAAAGGCATAATTAATATAAAAAACAATTAAAGAATAAAACTAAAAAAATGGTGACCAAAATGAAACAACTGAAAAACTGGTGACTCACGAAGCAAAAAGGAAAAGGCGGAGGGATTTAATATGGTAATTAAAACATTTTCTTTTGGATATAAAACCCAATTTTATAAACAGATTTTCTTTTCATCCTCTTTAAAATTTTGGATCAAAAGCCCATTTCCCTTTTTCTCGCAAGTGTTCATATGTGTTCTTCATTTTTTGAAGAACACGTTGAACAACATTGTGCCTGTCGGCCGTCGTCTGACGACGGTGATCGGTCAAAAATTACACACTTCCAAATCCTTTTTTAAATCCCTATTAGAATCCACTTTTTAAAATACCAAATTCGATTTTTTTTAAAAAATATTCTCCTCTTTTTTAAAAAAAATTTGAAACCTCCCCCCACTTTAAAATTTCTAGAATCCGGCCACCACCTCTACTCGAATTCCGGCGACGACGGTTCAAAACGGGTAAGGTTTAGTCCTTTTGACAACAATATATTCGAATATATATATATATAACAAAAAATTACGTCAACAGAATTGTCTGATGCTTGTATTCCAATTCCAAATAATTCCAGTATACAACTTGTAATTTTCGAGTGTTTTTTGTGTAATTCGTGTCTAAGTGGTTTCTGAATTACAAGGGGGATGAGGGCTTTTATAGGGTTTTTAACTACCAAAATTACAAGAAAGTTAAAAAACAAATCCCCTTAATCCCGTTGGATACTTGCCCGATTTGAAATGATTCTGATTCCCCTTCCTTTTTCAATTTTCTTGGATTGATTTTGCACTAATTTGGGGTCAGACTTTCCATGTTCTTCATGTTTGATTTGAATCAAATTATTTCCTTGTTTTGCTGCAGATGCGTTTGCTGGTGAGGGAAGAATGGCTGCGGCAGTGCGGCTCTGGTTGGGCGAGCAGGTGGCGTTACGTGGCAGGTGGCACGATCATTGGCATCCTCTGGTAGCCGTGGAATGGCCCAGCGTTGGGAGCCAAACCCACGCGCATGAGTCACTCGAGCTTGGCGTGGGTTGCTGCCCTTCTTTCTCTTTTTACTGGTCCAATTTGGACCGTTAGATCTCAGCCCTAGATCTAACGGCTGATATTAGTGCCTACATATGGGGAAAAATAGGTTAGATGGGCTTTGTTTATTATTTTTTGGGGCTAACAATGTACATGGACTCTTTATTATTTTTGGGTTTTGCTTTGAATTACCAACATGCTAAATAATAATACTAACAATTAAATAACAATAACAATAACAATAAAATAAATGAATACATAAAATAAATAATAATAATAAAAAGGAAGTGGTGAAAATTTAGTGACAACAGTTGCCCCCTTTGCTCATTCTGGTGAAACAGAGATAAAGCAAAGACCGAAAGGAACTAATTTTCACCAATTGCCAATTCGCTTGACGGTTTCGTTCTCCTTATGCCCGAACGGATAGGCGAGTTCCATTCTCCTGATGCTTGAACTGATAGGCGGGTTCCATTCTCTTGATGCCTAAACGGATAGGCGGGTTCCATTCTCCTGATGCTCGAATGGATAAGCGGGTTCTATTCTCCTCATGCTCAAATAGATAAGTGGGTTCTATCATCCTCAATGCTCGGATAGATAAGCATACTAAAAAAAGGTCTCATCCTTCTCATGCTCGGATAGATAAGCAGGTTCTGGAAAAATGTTCTATTCTCCTCATGGTCGAATGGATAAGCAGCTTCTATCCTCCTCATGCTCGGATAGATAAGCAGACTAAAAAAAGGTTCCATCTTCCTCATGCTCGGATGGATAAGTAGACCGAAAAAAAGGGTTCCATCCTCATCATGCTCAGATGGATAAACAGGTTCTAGAAAAAGGTTCCATTCTCCTCATGCTCGAATGGATAAGCAGGTTCTATTCTCCTTACGCTCGAATAGATAAGCAGGTACTGAAAAAGGGTTCCATCCTCCTCATGCTCAGATGGATAAGCAGGTTCTATTCTTTTTATGCTTAAATAGATAAGCGGGTTCATACCTGCCAAAACTTTAATAAATGTTATGACTATGATGAACATGCCCCTAAGGATGCCTAGTCATGAATGGATGTTCTTGAATTTCCTTATATTAAAAACTAGTTTTCCTTGGTTTCTTTTCTCCGCATGTTTGCCCGCTCAGTCTAGATAGCCAGTTGGATCTTTCCACTGTATTGCATTGATCTACGAAGACCTCTGATCTTTGTATATTTGCTCACTTAATCTAGCTATCCTGTACTTTTGATTTGAAGGATTATTTTTCTATCTTCATATTCTTCAACACTTTTTTAGCCTTTTTTAGAAGATTAGAATTCGTATTTGTCTGTAAAATTGTTTTCATCACCATAGGATAGGGTTCAGCCATCATGTTGCCTTAAACAATGTCAACTGCCTTCACGACTTCCTATGAGCTCTCAAATTCTTGCCCCTGCAGGGTAATTTTAATTGCTTGCATGAGGATCTTCACAACAAAGCTTATTTCTACCTTGAACGTCTTTGAATGATGTTGGCACCTTAATCTCTTCCTTTCGTGCCTATCCAACTTAGGGATCTTGAACCCTTGGTCGACATAACCTTCCCCAATCTGACGGCATAATTTGCTTACTAAGCACCACTCTATCTCTTTTCATGCTTTAGGGATCTTACATCTTATGTGTGGATATTGCTTGACAACATGATATACTTAAAACTCTTCAACACATGTGCTTTCTTTTACTTTCTCATGCAAGGTGATGCCCTCGTTCAAACTGAGGTTCAATTATTGGCCACTTTGTTATTTCCTGAAGCGATTGAAAACATTGCGGTTGGAAATAATACCAAGACATCTTTTGTTTTTCATGAATCTATGCCAGCCTACTTGTAAGATGCAAGAAAAAGGCTAGAAATGATAATTTAAAGGAAGAAGTCATGACAGATGTAAGAAAAGGCTAGAAATAGGGATTTAAAGAAAATAGTCATGGCAAACATGGAAAAGAGGAAAGCCAGATGCCCCAAAATTCATAGTATGAATGATTCATGAATCCATCAACCAAATAGTGCTCCACTTTTAGGTGGCTCTCCTTAACTCAACCACTCCCCAAATTTCAATTTTCCCACCTTTCTAATCTCAATCAGACATTAGAAGTTTGAAGGTCCCTAAAGAAAGGTTAACTCAATATGGCAGAATTTGTTTTGAAGACAAACTCATTTTTTCAGATATTTATGTGAGATCCAAATGGTCTTTATAGGCTCGTAACGTAGGCTAGGCTCGATTTGTGAAAAAATATATAGGCTCAAATACATGTTTTAAGGGTAATTAAACCAATGATCAATCTTTCTTGATGAAATCTCTGTTCTACTTCTTTGGACCACTCTAGACTGCCTATTTTGGGTTTTCACCCTAGAGTTCATTTCCTTTTCTGGCACATGTCTCATTTGAAGGATTTGTTTCAAATTTTCTTCGTATTTCCACTTTCATTTCTTCTTCTTTTTTCTCTTTTTTTTGTTTTTTTTTGTTTTTCTATGTCCTTTTCATCTTCAATTTAGGACATTCAACTCGATCTGGCATGTTTTTTCTTTGTCTGCAAATAGCTTTTCATCCTCTTTGCCCCTAGTGTGGAGAGTGATCCTTGGTTAGGGTTTAATCACAAGAAAAATATCAGGCTCAAAGGGGGACAACAATGGATTTCTTTTCATTTTCTTATTCATGAAGGGAAAAAAGGAATGACAAATGTCATTTCACACACAAAATCTTTGAAGAGAAGCAGTTTTCCGTTGGTAGATGTTTTAGAGTTATCACTTTATTCAAAGACCCTAACAACAATGTCTGAGAGGAAAATTCTCTCATAATCTGTATATGGGATCTCCCCATTAAACCTGAACAAACTTTTCCCATCTATCTCAGGATTAGATTCAAAAGTCATTCATACAATTAATAATAGGGGCTCTACCAGAAAGATGTATGTTTGAAGAGAAATGGATGAAAAATGGAATGAAAGAAAGAAAAAAAATGTTTGCTACTCGGGAAAATAAAGAAAATGCATCCTTAAACAAATAGATTAACATAGAAGCCCTTACAAAAGATTCCTAATGCTCGCGAACAAAAGAGAAAGGGTTGATTCTAGGTATGAACCCAACAATGTTTAGGAAAATCTTCTATTATCTAGACATGAATTTTTATTCTAGGAAGGCATGAAATCTAGCCAAGCTCGAGTAGTTCAAGTTATAGGTGCTCGTCATATTCTCCTTCCCCGAGTCTTCCACTTTTGATGGCCGCCAATATCAACTCCCTATTCATGACCATGTCTGCAAAACCTTCAGTTGTAATACCCTAAAATTTACTAAGTTGATTAAGGGTCATTTAGTACTAAGAAAATAGCTTAAAAGCTAACTTAGTGACTAAAATGACAAAAATGCAAAAGTTAGGATTTCTTTAATTATGGGTTATGAAAAGGAAATTTCTAAGGTTTAAAGGTCTCATGTGATACTTAGTGAATTGAATAAGGTATTCTTAAAGTTTGGTTGAATTTCAAGGAAAATTGGAATGGGAATTTAAGTTTAAAATGTTAGTGACCAAAATGTAAATTTTGAAAATTTTATGGCTAAAGTATAAACTTTGGAAAAGTTTGGGGACTAAAGTTGTAATTCCCTAAAATTTAAGGGTTTTTATTTCATAAATAAATAGATCACCTAAGGGTGTGGATCGAATGTGAAGATTTTGGTTCGATCTGATATTTCGATTATTGGGAAAATCGCAGTGAAAGTTTAAGTGGAATTCGGATACCCGGATCGAACTAGAAAATTTTGAATTTTTCCATATGATAGAGAAAGGTTATAAAAGTCATTTCCAAGTGTTGGAAATATTTTTAGTTTGATTCAAGATGAATCCTACAGTTTATTTCCGAGTAAAGGATTATTTATCAATATATTGGATCAAATGGAAATTTTGGAGACTGATCCAAAAGCTATGGAAAAGTCATAAAATGTTATTTTATGAATATTTTATTATGGTTGGTTGAATTATAACTAGTTTAGTTAGATTTTAATGGAATGGCAATTTGTAAACACACTAGTAAATAAAGACTAGTTGGAGGGCAAATTGGTCATTTGGCCCTAATGGAAATTTTGAAATATTTAAAAAGTTATAAGGGCAATTTTGGAAAGAGGAAATGGAAGATTAAATCTTGGCCCTTTATTGATGATAAAATCAATCTCAACCATTGGATAAAAAGGGTAAAATTGAATTTTAACTATTAAATGAATTTAATATTCATTTAATAGATATATGTTTAAAATAATGGTGAAAAGATGAACAAAAAATGTTCATCTTTTCCAGCCTTGAAACGTGGAGAAAGAGGGGAAAGAAGAAGAAAATTTTGTAAGCTCGATTTAAGCCCCGAAAGTCAGTTTTCAAGTAATCTCTTCAACTACAAAGTTATTGTACTCTTCAAGCTCTATCTTTTGATATCAATAATTCATGGAATACATGCTTGGTTGATGAGAATTTTCATGAGAAAGAAATTAGGGTTTATGGATCAAATTGGGCTTTTGAGATTTTATGATTCCATGATTGAATTCAAGTTGGAATTAAGCCAGTATGATGTTAAAATCATGATATTGAGTTGGGATTTAAGTTTTGCATGTTTTGATTTTTATGAAGATGATTAGGGTTTATGGATTCAAGTTTAATTTAGGGTTTGTGATGTTGAAATAATGATCTAGTAAGCTTGAATTGTTGTTTGGAAGCAAAACCCTAAGTTAAATTGTGTAGGGACCATTTTGGAAAATTGAAAAGTTGAAGGAACAAGTCTGAATTTTTATAATTTGGAGTGTATTTATGTTATTAATGATGTTAGAGACAAGAGAATGAAGTTAGAATGCTAAATTGATGTTGAATTGAATTAGTGACCATTTTGACAATTTGTCAAAGTTAAGTGACCAAATCGAAATTGAAGTTTTGTATGGGGGCTAAATCTGATTTTTGGTTTTAATGATGGAATTAAGGTAGTAATGTTGAATTGAGGACTAATTTGCAAAGTTAAGAAGCTTGAATCCTTATCTTTGCATTTTAGTGACTATTTCGGTAAAGAAGGAAAATTAAGGAGAATTATTGTGAATAATTATTTGATGAAGAAGGTCATAATATGGTGGTTTAAAGAAATTAATTGGACTAAATTGAAAAGTAGAGAAGTAAGGAGAAGTTAGTATAAAAGTTGAAGTTGTTTATGGAAGCTGTGTAGAAAAACTGGTTTATGGCAATAACTTTGAAAATTCACCATAAATTCTACAAAAAATGGTTAGATGGTGAATTTTATACCGATGTAAAGATTTGTTCGTCTAGTTTTGTGCCCAACAAATGGAATTTGATTTCGAGTTTCGAGTAAAAAGATATGAATTTTTAAGTGGTGAAAGGCCATAAAATAGTATAGCATGCTGTTCCGAAATTCAATACTGGAAATTGACTTTGAAAATTCGCCATAAATCGTACAAGTTGAATTTGGGATATTAATTTATATGGTTGAAAAGCTTATTGAATATAGTTTCCTTCAGAATAAACGGAGTCGAATTCTGAGTTGTACATTATTTTATAGAAATATTTCTTTGGAGGTACTGCAAACTGCCAGAGAATGAGAATTGATACACTTTGTATCTAAGGTTGAATAGTAAGCTTGAAAGGGGTTAATGGCAGTTCAAATTGGTCACTAAGGACCATAATGAATTTTTGAACGATACAAGGAAGAAAGGAAAACGTTTGGAGATTTTGTATTCTACTGATTATTTTGGACAATATGTCTAAGATATTGTTAGAATGGGATCTAATAAATATTTTACTTATTTGAATTATGAAGTTAAGTTCGAATCAAGGGAGGTTCGAGATACAATGAAGGAAAGGATCAAAGAGGACTTAGTGAGGCATACTAATAAATGGCCCAAGTGAGTGCAATGCATTCATAACATTATACATAGATGTTTCATACATCACCGGTAGGACTTGCCATGAGTCTACCTGGTTTATATATTGTCATGATAATTATGTCATTGATTATATATTTGACATATTTTAAATATGTCAAAGGTTGAAAATAAATGCATTGATCACTAGTTATTGATGATGGTATAATATGAATGTTATTTCAGTTATGAACTATTAAATGTTGATATATATATATATATATATATATATGTTACCATTGATGACTTAAAAGATGAAATAAAGCCCAATGTATGATATAGAGGTTCGATGGTATAGTTGGATATCCATAGGGTCATAAACAGCTATATAAATATTCTAAGCACTTCGGTGCAATATTCATAAATACTCATTGAGGGTATACTCATGCAAGGTTTGGGTATACGGAAACACTTAGGGTGTTAAGCACTATGGTGCAATTTCATTAATACTCAATGAGGGTATACTCATGCAAGGTTTGGGTATACGGAAGCACTTAGGGTGCTAAGCACTACGGTGCAAATAATATACATACTCAAGAAAGGTTGGGTATGAGGGGATGACTCGTGTACATAGAATCTCTTAATTTGATACCTTGGGCTAAGTAAACTGAATTGAAATCAAAGAAATAGAATGATAAGCTTGAAAGCTTGCAGACAGAGTTGGAAAAAGGTATTGGTAATCATTGAAAGCTTACGGATGGAAATGGAACCAATATTGGTAAGATCTAATCTTATCACTTTGATATACATATATGCTATTACATATTTAATTATGTTAATGAGCATGTAATGGTAAGGTGATCATATGCATTATTAATCATTAATATTGATATTGATATTATGACAATTGCACTTAAATTTGAACTATTGCCTCACTAAGTAAATACTTAGCGTGTGACTGTTTCATGCGTAGGAAAAAAGAAGCGTTTGGAGAAAGGAGTACTAGTGGACATCATCTATCAAGGACAGGTACACCAGTATCAGTAATATAATAGTTGAGATTGTTTGATATTCACTAGTTGGCATGTTATTTAAAAAGGTTATGCTTGCTCTTATATAAATTGAATTTTATGTAGAATCTGGATAAATTCTAAATCAGGCAGTTTTTAGGCAATTTCGCTAATTATATAAGTCAAATTAAATTGATAAATTGCTGCCTGAAATTAAACTTGATTTGAAGACTAAAATATAAAGTTTTAACTTTTCGCAATAAATTAGATTTTTTAAAATAAAAATTAAATTGTAATATTTTCCTTACAAAACAAATTTTTACCGAATTATAAATATTTTATAGTTTTACAAATATTTTGTGACATCTCTGTCTCATATTCAATGATGGATATGGGAAGGAGTGTTACATCAGTGACATGGTTTAACATGTGGTCATAGAAGAGAACATTTAAAGTCTCCACAAACGTGGGAGTAACCTCAGTTTCCAACAGTGAAGGTTGTACTTAGGCTGCCACATCTCACCACCTCTGGGCATACTAGCGAAAGCTCTCATCAGGCCTCTGTTCTATATCCTTCATAACGAGCCGATTGGGGATCATGTTTGTCACATGCTTGTATTGTTCAAAGAAAGCTCTTGACAAATCTCTCCAAGTTCGTATGTTGACCCGACTTAGTTGAGTATACCATCGGGTAGTAGACCCCGATAAATTGTCCTAGAAACAGTGGATTAGTAACTTCTCATTTTCCAAGTGTTGTGACGTTCTTTGACAGTACATGGTCAAGTGCGACAAAGGGCAAATGATCCTGTCATACTTCTCAAAGTCGGGAGCTTTGAACTTTGGAGGAACCACCAGGTCAGACACTAGACTTAGATCTCTAGCATCTTCGCTACCATAAACATTTCCTTCTTGTAAGGCTCTGATGATCTTTTCGAGCCTATCAAAGTGATCTTCCAGTCTTTCATTCATTTTGTCGGCTAACTTATTAAGAACCTCAATGCCTTGGTTCTCCCCATAGTTTATCCTAGACCTTGCTAGAATATAAGTTGGGGTTTCTGCCACACAGGTATGGAACCTCCCCTTCGGTGGAAATGACTTCAACTGTTTTTCCTCTTTCTAGGTCTTTGAAACCAAACATAGCCACTATATGCCTGACAGTGTTTTTTTGGGCTCGTTCAATTTTTTCCTTTAATTCTTTCCTCAGTTTATCGAATCTATCTTGGGTACCCTTGTGGCTATTCTCTAAAGTTGTCAATCTGTCTTCCATGGACATTGCTCTGGACTGAGAACGAGTACCGTATTTGTGGGAAGTTTTTGTTATTTTGGAAATTTTGTCATGATTTGTTTAAATTAGTTTCTTACCATGTGTGAATGTATGCAGCGGTCACAACATAGATGCAAGCAACAATAAAAAATGCAAATGCATGAATGTAAGCGAAGGGCCATCGATTCTTTTAAGGTATTGCTCTAGAAGTAGCCTTCATTGGATGACAAAGGTCCTACGAATACGTCTCAGTCTGAGCACTCAGTTCCTTTATTTCTTTGATCAATCTTTGAAGCCTTGGTCCTACCTCCCCTATCGGTCTGACGTGGGGGCGAAGAAATGTAGCTTCTCTTACTAGCATCATCACATTCTTAGCTACATCTTCAATCTAGCATGTGATACTTCTATTGAATCTGTCTCGCTCCTGGGTCCTTTTGACATTGCCCCTAAGCCGAGTGGACCAATGATCATCTTCAAATTCTTCATTTTGTAATAATTGCTTGGTTGCACGGTCGAAGTATCTCATAGCACTTTGCACGATACCCTGCTTGGCACTGATGTGAGCATACTTTGGTATTTCGTCAATGTGATCATTGTACATCTGCACTGTCTTCCTTTTTCATTAGGTACCTTCCATCATGTAATACCCCAAATCTTAGCCTAGGAGATTATGACATTCGAATCTTATGTTAGATTGTTATAAATATTATATAAATAAATCTAGTGAAGCTATTAGGATCTAATTGGAATTAATTAAAAAAATATGACTTTTTGAGAGAGTGACTAAACCGATTGGAATATAAAATATGGTGTTTGCATGCTAACAAAGTTAATTTAGGGGAGGCTTGCACACTTGTCAAGTTTTGTTGAGACAAGTGTGGGGGAATTATGTTAGAATTAGCCACATGGATGAGGATCAACTTTGATTTTCTTCTTCTTTCCTTCAAAATAAACAAACCATCAAATTTGTGGGAGAGAGAGAGAGAACTGGGCACCATGGAAGCTTATTAGAGCTTGAATTTTTGCATGAAATTCTTGAGAAACAAGGTAATACCTAACACTCATGAATTTGCTTCTTGAATTTGTGATTTTAGCAACTTGAATTACTTGTGAAATGTTGAGTATAGTTGCTAGAATTTGTAGTGATGCTTAGAATTCATGTATAGGATGTTGCCTAAATGAATCAATTCGAACATATGTTGAAGGTCATGTAAACATTTAGAAACTGTTTTGAGTACACATGGTATGGCTATGGAAAATTTGATTATTGTACAATTGTTTGTGTGAAATTGATGAATTTATGAATTTGGTATCGTGAGTTGAGTTGTTAAGTGAGTGAACATGTTCGTAAAGATAGTAAACTGGATTGTTGATTTGAATGAATCCATACCTTGTTGTCCAATTGGAATTAGAGTCAAAACTGCCCAAATTTTAATGTTTAAACATGTGAATATATGAAATGGTACATATGGTGACCATATGTGTAAAAACATAGGGCATGAAATGTAAAAACATGAACTTGGGAGCTATCTTAGACATGTATGAGAGTGAATATAAGTTAAATTAACATGTTAGAACTACCATCTAAGTGATTAATGAAGCTAAAATCTAGTTTAGTGAAATCTGCCCAAAAAACTATGTTTTGGGCAATAACTTTGAAAATTCACTACAATTGGTAATGGTTGAATTAGAAGCTGTAATTTATATGGTTAGAAACCTTAATATGTCTAGTTTCACGTGCAACAAACGGGATTGAATTCTGAACTATAAAACAAATTTTAAAGATGAAACTCTAAGGATAGTGCAAACAGTCCAGTGGTGTAAATTGCCCTATCTTCAAGAAAAAACTGTATTAATTGGTAAGAAAAAAAATGCAAGGCCTATATGGTTAGAAATAGAGTTAAGTTAGCTTCCTAACGGTTTAAACGGTTCTAAATTCTAACATACGGAATGAAAGTTATGAACGTTTTAGTAAGTAGTGCACATGCTGCCTGGCAGCAGCAGTCTAGGTATTTTGGACGGTTTTGTAAACTGTTTTGTAAACAGTTTGGTTACTGCCCTGCTTCTGCCCAAATTGGAATGTACATATGTAAGCATGTTGTTTGATTATTGAACATGTGTATTGGGACAGTTTCAATGTATGGAAATAGTTATAAAGTAGGTTGTCTAAATGATGTCAAATGTATGCTAGAGTGTGTATGAAATCATGCATTGTTTAAATTGGTTACTGACTTTGAATCTATAGTCTTGTGTGCAATGTTAGAGCAATGAGAAAACCTTGTGGAGGAAGAAATGAGTGGCCAAGCTTGTAGCAAACACAAAGGAGTTTGGATCCAAGACTAGCTAAGCTTGGAGTATTGTGAGTGTAGTTTTGGTAGGGTTAGGACTTAGGTCCTAACCAAAATTTACATGTCTATCTTCTTGCTATTGATATGCCATGATAATGAGCTTAATTAATCTTGAATATGAATTAAAAGGGAAGATTGGACTAAGCTGAAATTTGTGATTAAGTAATAGCATGGAAATGGATAAGTTAAATTATTTAGAAAGTGATGTGTAAACATTGTGTGATTCCATGCCTTGAATGATTCCATTCAAATTTCTTGCTTGAGTTACACTATGGATGTAAATGCTTGATTTCTTGTTCTTGATTGTGCCTATTCGAATAGTGGCATGTATGTATTATAATGATATATGATGTTTGATCCTTGTATCATGAATGCAATTTACTTGAATGCTTACTTGATACCTAAGATGGTAATGTAAATACTTGCTTGAAAGATAAGTAATTGGTGATTGTGGAGCTAAGGCTCAAATAGCCTAAGGGCTAAGTTAATCTTGATATACTTTCTTGAAAATGATCTTGAATTACATGATGTCTTGATGTAAGCATGAATTACTTGAAATAAAGAGCTAAGGCTCAACTAGCCTAAGAGCTAAGCATGATATTGCTATAACTTGCTTGAATGTAATTCTTGAATATGAATTGTCTCGACTTGAACATGAAAGCATAAAACATAAGAAACAACAACAAGCTTTAAAGTATAAGAATACCCCTCTAATGAAAGTTTAAAGATTTAAAAGACTTAAGTTGCCTACAATGGAAGTCCTTAGATACAATGGTATGATGCATGGTATACTTGGGACAACGGTCCATGATATTGCTAAGCATGATATTGCTTAACTTGCTTGAATGTAATTCTCGAATATGAATTGTCTCGACTTGAACATGAAAGCATAAAACATAAGAAACAACAACAAGCTTTAAAGTATAAGAATACCCCTCTAATTAAAGTTTAAAGATTTAAAAGACTTAAGTTGCCTACAATGGAAGTCCTTAGATACAATTGTATGATGCATGGTATACTTGGGACAACGGTCCATGAGCCACAGCTCAGGGGGACGCCCCATTACATGTAATATGTCATTGGCGACAGTTGGAGGTAACGGGGGAGTTGTACGCAGTGGCGATAGTTTGGTTGGATAGTGAGAAGTATAGGATTGACATGTTTCCGATATTAGCCATTGCTATGTGCTTTGAGCTAAGTATCTCTTGGACCTTTATGGTCAAACACGAACCAATGTTATTCATGACCAATTGTGATCCAAGGCAAACATGTTAAAATGCTATGAACCTTATTAAGAAATTGAATAAGAAATTCAAAAGAAAATCTTGAATACTTGAATTATATCTTGAAATACTTAAATGACTTGACAAGAAATCTTGAACACTTGAATCACCTGACATGAATTCTTGAAATACTCGAATTGCTTGACATGTAATGCTTGATTCTTGACATGAAACTCTTGAAATGCTTGCTACTTGAAATGCTTGCCACTTGAAATGCTTGCTACTTGAAAATACTTGATACTTGACATGTAAACTTGAACTATGATCCATGTCCATTGCTTATCATACTACTCGAAAGAGATAAAGAAATATGTGATGGTCAACTTGGTTGATACTAGATTCCTTGCTTGTTGCTTTTGAATTATGGTATGAATAATTACCAAATATTGTCTGGATACATGGCTATACGATTACATGCTAAATTCGGATGCTACAAACCTTGAATAGAATTACTTGATTTCATGAAACTTGATCTAATAATTGGATTATGCTATTCGATTGGTTGCTATTGAAGTAACTAGTTCACGAATGATATTTGATTTGATTCCTAAAGCAACTCTAGAGTCAACACATGGATTACGCCTAAACTACCGAATTAATTTAATTACTTACGAGAGAAGAAACCCTTGTTTATCATATGTTATGTTCGATTGCCTATAAATATATATATATATGAACATGCTTTGAAAGTGACTTGTGCACATGTATATCTTAACTCGAATGCTCATGAGAATATATATATATATATATGAATATACACGTTTAAGTATATGTTTCTTGTGCACATGTACATTCAATAATTTGAATGTCTTTGTGATTGTATACGCATATGTTGTGTGCAAATACCATGCTTTATGTATGCTCTTGTGTGGACATCTTGTGTAGATAATTGATGCTTGTTAAACATGTCTATTAAGTGTAAATACATGTTATATAGTTGCTGAGTAGACTTGTAAGCTCAATTGATTAAAAGGTGTGTATGTGACATGAAAACTACTTTAGATTAATGATACCATGGACTGTTCTATTTGTAATTGTGTGTAAACATGTATAATGGACAGATTTGAACAAATTAAAAGTCATCATGGACTGTTTTGCTTATGTATATATACGCACTTAATGGAATGTTTTAATAAGGACAAACACTCTAAGTACAAGGCCTAATCTAAAGTAAATTAAGCAAGAAAGAAAAATAGCATGAAGCTTAAATGTTACTTGATATGATACTTGAATTGGCTTATTTACATGATACTCGAATAAACACATGAAATGAGATGTGACTATACTTGAATTGTTATACTTGAGCATGCTTCTTGTCTCGACTTGATACTTGATTAAACTTGAATGGAAAACAATCCTCTTGTTGATATGCTATTCGAATTGTGATAGAAGCATGTCATGATATAGATGGCTTGAGCTTAAGATTCTCATTGTATGTACTTGTGCTTGAAATGATATGCATAAATGGTAATAGCTATACATGATTACATGACTACATACTTGACTTGAAATGCTCAAAACCTTAAGCTAGACTTGACTTCACATGTTACAAACCCTAGCTAGGTTTATACTGACTAAATGATACAAATCTTGAAAATTGGTTAGTAATAGTTGCTACCTCACTAAGTACTTTTGTACTTATCACTCTCGTTTCCTTTCTTCCCAAACTACAGGTTAAAAGTGCTTCAAAGAGGTTACTTGATCCTGAAGTCTGCTTTCTTAAGCTCGAAGCAAACACAAGCAAGAGCTAAAGTATGAATCCATACTTGTTTTGTATTACTCCTAGTTGGTGGCACCTAGATATGTACATAGTTAAGCTAGATCATGCATTTTGCTTGGTTTGTAAGTTGTATATATATATATATATATATATATATATGACCTTAATCTTAAAAGATTGTAAAGACTAGTTCGTTAATGCTTGACATGTTGAATGTGGGAAATGGTACTTGATTTACATGATCTAGTTATATTAGAATATGCTTAACAATGGGATACTATGTGCTTAACTCTTGAATGCCCTATTCGAATTGATCTTTTGGTTGATAGGTTGTTTCCAGTTTAAGTAATTAAGGTCATGATAAGTTAGTCATGTTTTTCTAGATGATGTTAAGCTTGCTTGAAGGCATGTTTATGGTGATACGATTCGAATGAATGCAAATGTGACCACGTTTAGTAACCAGCATTATATGCATCCTTGTCTTGAATGTAAAATGCTAGAAGATCATGCTTGGTCAACTTGACATGAGTATGACATCGAAACCATGTTTGAATATTGTCTTGAAATAGTACAAAGCTATACATATTGGACATGAGAATTTGCTAATGAATATGCCTTAATGTAGATACTTATTCAAATGCCATGCTTAATTGCTTAAAATAAAAATATAGTAAGCATCCTTGATTGTAGGATAAAGTTGGTTAATCAAAAGTGGTCACCTATAATATTTGAGTAGCATGTTCATGTTGTTGCTTGTTAAAGTTGCTAGTTTTGGTTTCTTACTAGATAAGTAACTCATCTAATAGGGATGAGTTCAAAAGTTTTTAAATGGCTTGAATTCTTGTTTGCTTGATTAACACTCCTTGTCCGGTTTACTCCTAAACCGGGTAAGGGGTGTTACACATCGATGACAAAATCTTCTTCTAATTGAGCAACATGCTTCAGAATCGACCCCTTCTAGATATGAGATGTGAATGCAAGAAAAAATGCAAAACAAAATTAAGACAAGAAAAAGAAATGATTAGTATTCTTAAAAAAACATAAATAAAGCATAAAAGATCCAAAATAATTTCATTGTACGAATAGTAACTGGGCAGCTTATTCCAACACTTCTGGACATGTCTCCACGGACTATTCCTACGAAATAATTTTGACCGGACTAAAAGCCTAAGGTTTTCCATATGGCTCTATTAGGGTGGGCTTTCTAGATTATCACACATGGTTTGGTTCTAGAAAGGTCCCCGAGTTGTCCTCGCTGTCCCCTACTAAAGGTAGCAAGGCCCCTAATTCTCACCCATTATAGGCTTCAAATGAATCAAGTTCAACTCAGAGGGACTTATTTCCTACGTCTTCACGAAGGATCAGTATCCTTACGAAGACATAGGGCATATGAGTCCCGAAGGTACTTGCTAGGCTCATACGGATAATCAATATTCTTACATGAGCAAAGCATTTTCCCCCACTTAAGCAATCGGGTCAAAACTCGGGCATAGAGCTTCATTAAGCTTTAAACCCGTAAAATAGAATCATATTCATAAATGGATAATTAAATTGAATTTTACATGAACTTAGCAAATTCTGACATTAAAACATTTTGTAATCGACTTGTGGCTTGACTCTCTTTTTGTAAAAACAAAAATCTCCCCAACAGAGTCACCAAGATACCGCAACCCTTTCGAGCCTGACATAAAAAAAAACAAAAAAACGGAGTCGCCACAAATCTTTTAAAAGGTGTGATTAGATCACCTAAAAATAGGTCATTTTAATAAAAACATTTTATTTTATTAAAACAACGGTTTTGGTCTGCAAAAAATACCAAAAAATGGGTTCGGGAGTTAGTTACGCGTGAGGAAGGGTTAACACCCCCACAACGCCCAAAAAATTGGTACCTAGCCGATTACAAAATGTCTTAATGTCGAAATTTGCAAGTTCGTGTAAAACTCATTTTACTTGTCATTTGTGAATATGATTCTATTTTAACAACCTTACAATTCGAAAAATGAACTTTAATCATCGCCAACACTCTTGGTGCTAACCCGTCATTTCCGTTTGATAAGACACCACATTAATAATTACATCTTGAATCATATTAAATTAACAAGATGATATAAAAGCATACAAATATATGAAATTAAATAAATTCACGTAAATAAATGAACATCAAAAGGAAAAAAAGGAACAACATAGTTATTTTAAAAAAAGGTGAATTAAAACTTAGTTAAAATGATAAATAAAACCAAATTTAAAAGGCATAATTAAAATAAAAAAAATTAAAGAATAAAACTAAAAAAATGGTGACCAAAATGAAACAACTGAAAAACTGGTGACTCGCGAAGCAAAAAGGAAAAGGCAGAGGGATTTAATATGATAATTAAACCATTTTCTTTTGGATATAAAACCCAGTTTTATAAACACATTTTCAGTTCATCCTCTTTAAAATTTTGGATCAAAAGCCCATTTCTCTTTTTCTCTCAAGTGTTCATATGTGTTCCTCATTTTTTGAAGAACACGATGAACAACCACCGTGCCGACCGTCGTCTAACGGCGGTGGTCGGTCAAAAATTACACATTTTTAATCCTTTTTAAAACCCCTACTAGAATCCACTTTTTAAAATACCAAATTTGATTTTTTTTAAAAATGTTATCCTCTTTCTTAAAAAATTTCAAAACTTCCCCCCACTTTAAAATTTCCAGAATCCGGCCACCATCTCTACTCGAATTCCGATGACGGTGGTTCAAAACAGGTAAGGTTCTATCCTTTTGACAACAATACATTCAAATATATATAACAAAAAATACCTCAACAAAATTGCCTGAAGCTTGTATTCCAATTCCAAAGAATTCAAGTATACAACTTGTAATTTTCGAGTCTTCTTTTTGTGTAATTCGTGTGTCAGTGGTGTCTGAATTACAAGGCGGATGGGGGCTTTCATAGGGTTTTTAACTACCAAAATTACAAGAAAATTAAAAAAATAAATCCCTTTAATCCCGTTGGATGCTTGCCCGATTTGAAATGATTCTGATTCCCCTTCCTTTTTCAATTTTCTTGGATTGATTTTGCACTAATTTGGGGTCAAACTTTCCATGTTCTTCATGTTTTATTTGAATCAAATTATTTCCTTGTTTTGCTTCAGATGCGTTCGCCGGAGAGAAAATAGTGGCTGCGGCGGCGCGGCGCTGGTTGGGCAAACAGGTGGCGTGGTCATCGACATCCTCTGGTGGTCGTGGAATGGCCCGGCGTTGGGAGCCAAATGGGTTTGAGGGAGCCAAACCCACGCGCTTGAGTCACACGCACTTGGCGCGGATGACTGCCCTCCCTTCTCTTTTTGCTAGTCCAATCTGGACCGTTGGATCTCAGCCCTAGATCTAACGGCTGATACTAGTGCCTGCATATGGAGAAAAAATGGGTTAGTTGGGTTTTGTTTATTATTTTTTGGGACTAACAATGTACATGGGCTCTTATTTAATATTAGATAGACTCTTTATTATCTTTGGGTTTTGCTTTAAACTACCAACATGCTAAATAATAATACTAACAATTAAATAACAATAACAATAAAAGTAAAATAAAATAAATGAATACATAAAATAAATAATAATAAAAAAGAAGTAGTGAAAATTTAGTGACAACACACGGTATGACCCAAAGGTGCATTGCGAATACCATGTCGATGTTCTGGGGCATTCGATTGAAAATTTTGTGGTGTTCAAGAAGCTCATTCAGAACTTAATTCAGACCAGAGTATTACAATTGGGAGAACGAGGACGGCTAACAACCCCTTACCAAATAACGGAAGCCAAATCATGAATTCTATCGAATAAGAGAATGCTAGAAAAACTAGGGAGAACGTGTTCGAAGTTCGGTCACTATTAAGATGGGTTTTCTAGCGTTTGTGCATGGCACGACTCATTGACCGGGGAATGGTGATTGTGGAAGAAGGTTGTAGCCCATATTGTGAATACCATCAATCGGGAGATCATCAGGTTCAAGATTGTGAGGAGTTCCATCAGCTGATACAAGCTATGATGGATAAAAAAGAGATTGAGTTTTTCGAAGAAGAGAGAGGAATAAAGAAAGTGGAAGTTTGTACATCGAAAAGCTAGGAGACCAAGTATAGTGCCAAGAGACCGCTTGTCGTTGTTCTCAAGACAAGTGAGATGAGCGCACCGAAAGCAGCCCCCGAGATGATAATTGCTTCACCAAGGTTATTTCCTTTCAAGGATACGAAGATGGTTCCATGAAACTACACTGCAAGCATCACAATGTCAAGTTCCTCTAGTTTACATGGAGGAGAAGACGTAGAAATAGGGATAAAACCTATTCAAGAAGAACCTTTGGAGCCAAAGACCACAGAGGTAAAGAATGTGGGATATCTCACGAGGAGTGGCCGATACTATGCTCCAGAGAACCAAAAGGCACTAGAGGAACCAAAAGAGAATGGCAAGGAAGTCAGAGTTGAACCTGAGAAAGTTTTTGGAGATGACCTGCCATCGAAGATCAAAGTGCCGGTCACAGAAACTCAAGTACAAGAGTTTTTGATATTCTTGAAGCACAACGAGTATATCATCGTCGACCAGCTTCAGAGACAGCCAGCTCGAATTTTCGTGCTTGACCTTTTACTAAACTCAAAGAAACATCATGATGTTTTACTAGAAGTTTTGAATGAGACCTATGTTACAAATGATATCTCAGTTATGAGGTTGGATCAAATTGTCAACCATATCACCGACGTTAATCACATTACCTTTGGTGATGACGAAATTCCGGGGGAAGGTACAGGGTCCACCAAGGCCCTAAACATCACCACTCACTGCTAATTAATAATGGCTTCACATTAAATGTTATACCATTAGCTACACTGCAACGACTACCAATTGACAGTTCACATATGAAGCCGTGTCATAATACGGTGCGAGCTTTCGATGGGACCCAGAGAGATATGGTTGGGAAAATAGAAGTACCCCTACTCATTGGTCCCGTCGAACATGTGGTCAGTTTTGTGGTCATGGATATCCGACCATCTTACAACTGCTTGTTAGGGAGGCCATGGATACACTCGGCCGGCGTCGTTCTATCTTCACTCCATCAAAAGTTGAAGTTTGTCACCGAAGGGAAATTAGTAACAGTGAATGCCGAAGAAGACATTATCGCTTCAGTGACCTCAGATGCACCATACATCCATATTGACGAAGAAGCAATGAAATGTGCCTTTAGAGCCTTGGAACTTGTTAATGCTACCTTCATTGCCGATGGAAGCAAGATTCCATGACCTAATTTGTCAAATTACACTAAAATGTGCTATACAAAACCCTAGGCAAAGGAGCAAAGAAAAAGAAAAGCTTGGGAAAGAATCTGCAATGACGCCTTCTTCCCATCAAGGTGATCTAAAAAGTTGACCGCTTCAGACTCGGTTATAAGACAAATTTCTTATAGAAAAGGCAAGAATGGAATAAGAAGTAAGAGCAAAGGAAGGCTAGGCTTAGAGGGGAGGACATTCCATGGGCCCCTATCATCTACGAAGACTTTAAGAGTGTCTTTATATTTGGTGGAATTCGAAATCTAGAGGTGGATGTCCAGGAGGCAAACCGAGAAGGCGAGAGGTGCCGCCAAGAAGAGTTGATCAGTGAGGCTTTTGAAGAGATGAATGTGGATATGATCAGCAACGAGAGCGAGGCTAATCAGTTTCTGGCCAAGATTCGCCCTTGCCTCCTAGGAGAAGAGCTCAACAATTGGACCTCTGGGGACGTACCAACATTTTTTAGGAACAAATCAAAGTAATGCTCAGAACAATCCTTTTACTTTTGCACGAAAGTAACGGACATCCTTTGTAAAAAAGGGCAGCTATGTCATATCTATCTATTTTAAATGAAATAGACTATGCCTACATTTTCCTTCTCAAATGGCAAACACAACATTCATTTCATTCCATTTCATTTATTATGTATTTATTTATTTGTTTGTTCATATCATGAGCTATACCTTTCCCTTCCCAATACGCACTTTCAAAATCGTGCAGGCCTCTTAATATAAATTGTATGAATGATGTGGAACCTAATCCTAAACTAGATTTTGAATGACCCACGTACTTGGCGGAGTGTATAAAAGGAGGATGATGGGATTCCCGATGAGCTGCTAAGAATGATAGCCAGTGAGGAAAAGCAAATCCTCCTACTCCAAGAGAAGATAGAGGTTTTAAATTTGGGGACTAACAAAGAGAGGAAAGAAGTAAAGATCGGAAGTATCCTATCACCAAAAGTCAACCAAGAGTTGGTGGGATTGCTTGTAGAATATAAAGATATGTTTGCATGGTCATACCAGGATATGCCAGGCCTAAACACAGATATTGTAACACATAAGCTCCCCATTAGGTCGGAATGCAAGCTTGTCCAACAAAAGCTTCGAAGAATGAGGATAGACATGTTATTGAAACTAAGAGAAGAGGTAAATAAATAGTTTGAGGCCAAATTTTTGGAGGTTTCTAAGTACCAAGAATGGGTGGCTAACATAGTGCCGGTACTGAAAAGGGATGGGAGGGTGCGTATGTGCGTAGCTTATAGGGACCTTAATAAGGCGAGCCTCAAAGACAATTTCCCTTTGCCTCATATTGATACTCTAGTTGACAATACTGCGGGGCATGCTTGGTTTTTCATTTATGGACAGCTTCTTGGGGTACAATCAGATCAAAATGCATACCAAGGATATGGAGAAGACCACTTTTTTTTACCATGTAGGGCACGTTTTGCTACAAGGTAATGCTTTTTGGGTTGAAGAACGTTGAGGCAACATATCAAAGAGCCATGGTGACCTTGTTCCATGATATGATGCATAAGGAAATTGAGGTATACGTGGATGACATGATAGCTAAATCTCATACCGAGGAGGAGCACCTACAAAATTTGCGAAAACTCTTCCAAAGGCTAAGAAAGTATCAGTTGAAGCTCAATCCCGCCAAATGTACCTTTGCGGTAACATTCAAGAAGCTCTTGGGTTTCGTTGTAAGTTAGAAAGGCATCGAGATTGATCCTGACAAGGTGAAAGCAATCCACGATCCTCTGTCACCTCAAACTTAAAAAAAAGTCTGAGGGTTTTTGGGAAGGTTGAATTACATCTCCTGGTTCATATCTCAATTGACCGATAAGTGTGACCCCGTCTTTAGACTACTCCGGAAGAATAACCCAGGAATTTGGGATGAAGAATTTCAAGAAGCGCTAGAAAAGATCAAGAAGTATCTAACCAATCCTCCAATCTTAGTGGCACTAGTACTAGATAGACCGTTGATTTTGTACTAGGCAGTTTTTGAAAACTCTATGGGATGTATGTTGGGACAACATGATGACTCAGGCAAGAAAGAAAGGGCGACCTATTACTTGAGCAAGAAATTCATCGAGTGTGAGACGCGATACCCATTGATCCAAAGGTTATGTTGCGCCTTGGTATAGGCTACTAAGCAGCTCCAACAGTACATGTTGTATCACACCACTTATTTGATTTCCCGAATAGATCCGTTAAAATTTTTGATGGAAGCACCAACTTTGACTGGGAAATGGACCGTTGATTGTCAGAATTTGACATTGTTTATGTGAGTCAGAATGCGGTAAAAAGAAGTGTGGTGGTAGATCTTTTAGCCAGTCGTGCCTCAGACAACTATAAGCCGTTGGATTTCAGTTTCCCAGATGAAGAGTTGATTTGTGATAAGTCCGAAGGGATGTCCACTATAGTGAGAGAATGATGGAGGCTTTATTTTGATGGGGCATCAAATGCCCTAGGCATGGAATAGGGGCAGATTTGGTCTCCCCCGACAATGTCTACTACCCTTCCACAAGTAGGTTGAAATTCTTTTGCACCGACAATATAGCCGAGTATGAGTCCTGTGTCATGGGAATTTGAGCGGCCATAGAGAGAAAGGTCAAGGTGATCTGGGTTTTCGAAGATTCTTCTTTAGTAATCTATCAGCTTTGGAAAGAATGGGAGACTAGAGATCCAAAGTTGATCAAGTACTACAACTTGATCCAAGATTTGATCAAGGATTTTGAAGAGGTCAGTTTCACCTACTTTCCAAGAGAGAATAATCAGATGGTCGACGCCCTAGCAACTTTGGTCGCCGTACTCGAAGCAAGCGGGGCAGCCAAAATAGGGCCAATCAAAATACAAACCTTTGAGGTACCATCCCATTTCTATAGTTTAGAAGAAGAGGATGACGATAATCCATGGTATTTTGGTATCCTCCAATATATCAAGTTCCAGACTTATCCAAAGGGGCTGATGATAATGACAAAAGGACTATTATAAGGTTAACTTCAGGATACGTCCTTGATGGGGAAACCTTGTATAAAAGAAGTAAAGATCAGATACTGTTGAGGTGTGTCAGTGCTTAGAAGGCCGAAAACATTTTAGCAGAGGTCCACGGAGGCTTATATAGGACCCACGCCAGCAGGATCTCGATGGCAAGAAAAATCATGAGATATGGCTATTTCTGGTCAACAATGGAAGGAGATTGCATCAGTTATGCAAAGAAATGTCACAAATGTAAAATCTATGTCGATAAGATACACTCCCCACTGGTACCTCTCCACACCATAAATCCCTCGTGGCCCTTTGCTACTTGGGGAATGGATGTCATTGGTCAGATACACCCGAAAGAATCATCACCCATAATGCTTCCAATTTGAACAACAAGATGATGACCGAGGTGTATGAACAACTCAAAATTGTGCACCACAATTCTACCGTTTATCTCCCCAAGATGAACGGAGAGGTAGAAGCAGAAAATAAGAATATTAAGAAGATCATACCAAAAACTACTAAGATATTTAAGGATTGGCATGAGAGGCTCCCTTTTGCTTTGTTTGCCTATCGAACATCCGTGAGAACTTCCACCAAGGCAAGGTTGTATTCCTTAGTATACGGTACCGAAGCAGTACTACCCATCAAAGTGGAAATCTCGTCACTTCAAATTTTGAACGAAGTAAAGTTGGATGAAGCTGAATGGATGCAAGCCAGGTTTGATCAGTTGAACCTCATCGACGAGAAAAGGTTGAAACTTATTTCCCATAATTAGATGTATCAGAAGCGAATGATGCGAGCTTATAATAAGAAAGTTTGCCCGAGGGAGTTTCAAGAGGGAGATCCGGTGCTCAAAAAGATCTTGTTGAAGCAAAGAGACTTCCAGGGAAAATGGAAGCCAAAAATTGGGAGGGACCCTATTTCGTGAAAAAGGCTTTCTCTGAGTGAGTGTTAGTTCTAACAGAGATGGATGGGAAAGAATTGAGCAATCCCATAAACTCAGACTCCGTCAAGAAGTATTATGCGTAAGAAGAAAAAAAAGGAAAAAGAAAAGGAAAAGGAAGAAAAAAAAGAAGAAAGGGAAAAAAGAAAAAAAAAGAAAAAAGAAAAAAGAAGAAAATAAAGAAAAAAGAAGAAAAAGAAAGAAAAAAAAGAGGGTTTAAGGTGAAAACCCGAAAATGGGTGCCTTAAAACCAAATGAGGGTCTGAATTGAAAATCCAAAAATGATGGTTCAGATAGACATGAATTTCAGCATCCAACTGGCGGGCCTTGTTTTGGTTGAAGGTCTATTCTTCGGTTTTCATACCGTCATGGGGAAAGGGCCAAGGGTACCCAGCGAGAAATCTGCTGAGGTTGATGGGTTCTCATCATTCATGCAGTCGATATTATCTATATCTTTTTCTCTTTTTTTCTTTTTTCATTTTCTCATATTTGCCAAGAATTTCAAATTTATCCTAATATTCCTTCAAGTTTCAATACAGTAGTATTTTAGTCCTTATTATCTGTTTCACAAATAGATTGACATAGAATAAAAAATAAAGGATTTCTTGGCGTTACTGAGATCTAACCTATTAAGTGCAAGTTTATTCCCAAATAGGAAATGAGTTTGCCAAAATTACGATAAGAGGACATCGGAGGCAAAGTGATAAGATCTATCGAGGAAGGGCATCAAACACTGTTCATGTTGAAGTCCGGGGAACTAGAGGCGAAAACCCTCAAGGACGCCCAAGAAAAAGAAAGAAAAAAAGAAAAGAAAGAGAAAGAAAAGAAAAAGAAAAAGAAAAAGAAAGAAAGAAGAAAAAGAAAAAAGAAAAGAAAAATCCTCTAAAGTGAAAACCTGAAAAGGTGTTTTAGAACAAAAGGTTCAAGAACTCAAAAAGGGGGGATAAAGGGTGAACCCGAGTGAGGGAGAAAGCACCGCCATCACTAAGAAGAAAAAATAGAGGACAAGAGTAAAAGGGGGGAAGAAGAGAAATTGGCCGAGAAAGTTTAAAATTGCTATCATTCATGCATCATGTCTAGTTAGACATCCCTAGGTAGGAGCATGCTAACTCATATCATCACAGTTTTTCATGTCTCCTCACAGATATCCAAAGGAAGATTAGGAACCCTTTGAGAAGAGAAGTCAGTTACAAAGTAAAATCCGAATAGGGTTTTAGGCGAAGGACTTCAAAATTTGCTACATCAAGATCTCGGAGCAAAAAAGACAAATAGCCCTAGCCCAAGAACTTTCGGACAGTAAAAAGCTTATCCCTATAGGTCCAAGAAGAATGGAATCTTCATGACGAGAGTGATCATTTGTTTCCTACCATTTCAAAGAAACACATTGATGTATTTGTCTTTGTCACTCTAAGAAATGAGTACACCTACCATTTGAGGATATCTGACTTGCTCCCTGCCATTTTAAACAAACGTGTCATCTTTGTCGGTTTTGTCTTTTGTCATTTCAAGAAAACAAGTTTTGGATTCATTCGTTACCGCTTCAGACGAATGAATGGCTTACCATCTGGGTCGTCCATTGCCGCTCCGGAAGGATGTACCAATGCTACCTAGTCCATTTTTGCCGCTTCGGAAGGACGGGCCAACATTACCCAGTATGTTTTCTGTCGTTTCGAGAAAGCAAAGTTATTTGGATCCATTTACAGCCATTTTGGAAGAATGAGTTGTTTGAAGGTTCGTTGGCTAGTCTGTTACTGTTTCGGAAGGGCACGCCAACGCCACCCAGTTTGTTTTTGTTGTTTTGGGAAAATAAGTTATTTAGATTTGTTCGCTGCCGCTTCAGAAGAATGAATTATTTGCTATCTGGTTCATCCATTGCCGTTTCAGAATGACATGTCAGCGTTGCTCAGTTTGTTTTTTCTGTTTTGGGAAAGCAAGTTATTTTGATATGTTCGTTGCCACTTCGGATGAGCAAATCATCAACAAGGAAGTCGAATAAAATTAGTGCTTATGGTCTTTGCTTTATTATTGTTATACAAGATAAGCAAAGAGGGGCAGCTCTAATCACAAATTTTATCCGGGGGTTAACCCGTTTTATTTTTGCAATAAAGGGTTTTAGCTATTTTATATACTACATGTTTGCTTATCACTAAATATAAAAGAAACAAAGGCATTACTAGCATTATTTGTTTTATTATGATTAAGTATGCATTAGTGATATATAATACTTTTTGTTATTATCTATTCGAAAAACCCTAAATACTATTAACAATATTTATCATTATTATTATCATTAGTTATCAGTATTACTATCGGTATTATTATTGTTATATTATTATTAGTGTTATATTATTATTGTAAGTATCTAATATTATTATTACTAAACTAAAAATTTTAAAAAAAACTAAATATAAATAAATAAAGCCCAATATATTAAATAAAAGCCCAATTAAAATAACTCAGCCTAAGTTTATAAATAATGACTGTCTATTTACATTTAAAAACCCAAAGAATTATCACATGTTATTACATTTGGCCCGTTATAGCCCATAAATAACTAAACCCTAAATAACCTAATCTAATAACCCATCTTTTATCCCTGTACAGCCGAATCAAGACCATTGGATCTAGCTTGATCTGACGGTTCAGATCATCCCAAGCAAATGAAGCCCTAATTCTCCGCACTTTGATGTTGTGTCGTAACCCTCGCAACTATTGGATCAAGGATGTCATCAACAGTCCATATTACTCTAAGAGTGGCCCTTCAACTCCTGCACGCGCCGCACGTATGGCCCTCCATCTCCCGATTGGCGCGCACTTCGCATCCCCCGTCTCTTCAGCTGCCACGTGGGATCCATGCACTATTAACGACCTTCCAGATCACCACGTCCGAGTAGTGGCCTCTCCTCTCTCTGGACCCCATTCTCACCGTTCGCTCACATGCAAAGAGGTGCACAAAAAATAGAAAATTAGAGGCGCAATGAAAATCATAGGGCACAAGAATTTTAGAATGGCAGATGAATCCAAACAAAAAAGACATGTGTTAGCCAATAGGGGAATTTCTGATTTCATTATCTCTTTTTTTAAATGAATATAATTATCGAGGGATATAAATACAAACCTAACACATTGTACGCCCCTAAGTTCAAAACAAGGAATTTCAGAGAAAAGAATACAAAGCAAAAAATCATTCTGAGGTATATTCCTTTTTCCAAGCGCGTAGCATATAGAAACTAGGGTTCGAGTTTGTTTACCTTCACCGTTGGTCGACTCCCTTCGTGGTCGTTTCACCTTTATCCCTTCTGATGATAAGCTCCATGGATCTCTCTGAGATCAGAAAGAGTGAATCAGGTTAAGGGCTGAGGGTTTTGTTTGTTTTTAAAAGGGGGCTTTCTTTTTTGTCTTTCACAAAAAGGAGGGGTTTTTATCTTTCTTGTGAAAGACTTGAAGTTAGATCCAGTTTTATAAGGAAGAAAGGGTTTTTTAGGGGTGTTTTTGAGTTTGCTAGCCACCAACGGCGACCGACGCGGCAGAGCATGGCATTTTTCTAGGGGCGTTCATCAAAGGCTGAAAGAGAGGGGAGAGCTCAGGTTTAAGAAATGATTTAAACAAAAGTTTTCTATTTTCAGAAAAAATAAGTTTTATACTCATTTTAAAATAAGCAATTGGTTTATTCACCGTTTAAACCCCTCCGCCCTTTCAAAATTATGCATGTGATCCTTCCGCACTTCGTAATAACAATAATAATCCCTCCGCATGGGATAATTACACCTACAGACCATTCCGCCTTTCTTAATCACTCTCGTGGTCCTTGGCTTTTTCAAAAGTTTATAATCGCGTCCCTCGTTTTTCTTTAAATTTGTTCCCCAAAGTCCATTTTCATTCAATTTGGTCCTTTTTCCAATGTATTATTTCCCTGCTCCCATGCATTTTATTTTCAGTTCATATCTTGTATATAATCTTGCTAATTTGTGTGTTTAAATCTGTTAGTTTTATGGTTGTTGATTTGCAATATGTGGTTGTGAATGTTTATGTGTATTGTTTTCTTTTAGTATATAGTTTCTATATAATGCTTATGGTATATGTTTTATAATACATATATATAATACATATAGTTTTCTATTTAAAAGGGTATATTATATGGTTTGTTAAAATATATATAATATACTTTGTAGGTATATAGTTTCACAAGGTTATAGTTTCCGAGAAAAATACTTTCTTTGAAAGTTTGTAACATGCACGCATATATATATATATATAATTTTCCTTAATATGTAATAGGTATTTTGCATACAATATATAGTGTTCATAGGAATATATAATATATAGTTTTACAAAGTATAGTTTTCAAAATATATATAGTTTTTAAAGTTTATAATATATATAGTTTCTTTAAATATATAATATGTTTCCTAAAAAAAAGAATGTAACATATATAGTTTTTTATATAATATATATTATATAAGGCTTTTGAAATATAGCTTTTCTATAAATATACATATATTTTTTAGTATAGAATATATAGTAAATATTTATATTCTTATGTCTCTTGGTTTTTTGTGTAGGTTTAGATTAGTGGTTTGAGCTCTTGTAGTTTTGGGCCTTGTCCTTTTGGGCTTTAGGGTAGCTTAGTTAGATGGGCTTCTGGGTTTGATTAAGGTTTTAGTTTATATTAGGCCAATTAATTTAATTAGTTTAGGTCCTGTGCTCGTTTAATAGGGGCACGATCCTTAAATTAATTAAGTTAATTCTCGGATTAGATTTTTTAAAGCCTGAGTTAGATTTGGGTTCGAATTAACTTACTGAATTTAAATTTATCCTTGGCTTATTAGGATAAATGTTAAATTCATTAAATTAATTGAACATTTCTTAATCACTATTGGGATAAAATTAATTGCAAGTTTAGATTGACATTACATTCTAAACCATGTTTAGTTAATTGAGTGTTTGGTTGCAGAGGTCGCAAAATTCTAGTAGTGCTCAATCAGATTCAGGATCTAGGAGGGTGACTCTGTCAACTGTTGATAAGTTCAAAACCTAGATGGCCTCTCCCTAGGTCTTTCCTCATGCTTATTATCTTGCCAATACTACTGGCCATGACTATCAAATTGCGAGTATTGTTTCCCCCTCTATAAAGATTTTCTCATTTTCTAGTCCTATCTTAAAGTGGAGGTCTACCTCATTTGGAAATGCGGACGTTGTATTGAGTGTTTGTAAATTGCGAACCCTGAGTCTAAGCTCTTATTCAATCTACCTTTTCATTTAATGCGGACAAATTTACTAACGGTCTATCCAAGAAATTAAATTTAATGGGTAGTTCCATTAATAAAGGCATTGATCACAAACTCGTCTACAACTTCTTTAGTCTGCATTGCAGCTGCTAATTGAGACTTCTTCAACACTTTATTCGCAAGAAAGTGACTCATAAAAAGGTCTGCTAATTGATCAAAATTGTGTATTGAATTTTGCAGCAACTGAAGATGCCAAGCCTGGGCGCCAACCTTCATTGTCATCGAAAATGCCCTGCACTTAACCTGGTCTGGTGCCCCGAATATATTCATATGATTCAAAAAGTAAAAAAATGGTATTGGGGATCTCCTTTCCCATCATACATCAACTTATGAAACTTGAAGGATATGGAAACATGATGCTCAAGAATACTTCTAGCTAAAGGCTCATTTTTGTATCTCCTGAAATCTCGAGACGAATCCACCAACTGAAAGCTTTGCATGTTATAAAAATTCCTTTCTTGCTGCTCTATTTTTTCTTTCAACATCTGTTGAGCCTCATCCTCCATAGGATAATAATTTGAATCCTCAGTTTCCCATCTTTTTCATAACCCCCCATTTGGAATTCTGAAATGCTTGATCACGAACACCCTCTTCTGCTTAATTTGCTCCTTTTTTTCATGCGCGCCTCTAGTTGTCTTACCTCTCTTTTTCTCTGTTAACTCATGAATCAATCTTTCATTTCTTTCATCGGCTACTCTTTGTCGTTCTACCTGTTCCTCTATAAATTTTGTTGTTTCTTAAATTACCTCCTAGAAAGAAACATGGATTCCTCCATGGCCTTTAATTTTTGTTGCATGTCCATGAATTGTTTGTTACTAGCTTATGTAGGGAAAGCATCACTGGTCTGGTGTATTTTCTCCTAAATTGATAAACCATGGGGGAGGCTGAGCTCATAATTGCTCCCACTGTTACCACTGCTGCATGTTGGGGGTGTCACTTGTTCTATCAGATTGAAGCCCACGTCTGGATTTGCATTCAAGTCTTATGTTTCCTTCCTACCCATTTCATCTAGATGTTGTCATGCAATATTTGGTTGCTAAATAATAATTCAAACTGAAATATGAGAAATCTAAAGATCATGTGCCTAGTTCACACTCATGGTACCAATTGTTGACTGGTAAAGTGAACTATGACTGTAGTCGATTAAAAGATGATGGTTCTAGTGGTGGTTGAAGATGGTTCTGATGTTTTCTTGGTCTGGTTCTTTTGTGTAGAAGATTGATCGTCATGTTCGCAGGCCTTGGTGATTGCCACATGACCGTTGGTTATCGTTCGTGAGATGATACACAGGCCTTGGGTGATTGACACGTGGCCATTGGTGATCGTCTGCGAGGTGTGTTTATAGGTAGTAAAATAAAATAAATCTAAAGTAAATTAAAAATTAGACATGAAGAGATCCATACATGATATCCTTAGAATTCCTAAGGTCTCTTTATTCTTATTGAGACAGGATCTCATTAACATAGTGTTACACTTTTAAAAAATGAAATTGAAAATTATTTATTTATTTTTAATAAACATATATTTAAGGATGTAAAAAGTTGACCCGACCTGCAAAACTGACTGAAACCGACTTGAGTCAGAACTGTTTGTGACTCGAGGTGCTGGTGATTCGAAATCGATTCGAGTCCGAACTGGTGTTGACCTGAACCCGTGTTAGACTTGGAAATTTTGGATATGAACCCGACCTGAGAACGACCTGAACCCGAAATCAACATGATAATGTGATAACCAAACCCGACATATATCCTACCTGATATGAACCCGAACCCGAGATTAACCTAGTAAATAACTGATATTACCCGACCTATTATCAACATGATCTGTAATTGACTCAACCTGTAAATGATCTGACTTGTTATTGAACTGATATGATATTTACCTGACTCGTAATAACTAATAAGTTACAATTGATAAAGTTGTGAGATTGTGAATTTATTATATTACATTGTGACAAAAATACATTTTCACTATTTAAGGTACATGCTTAACTATGATCATTAAATTAATACGTTTACTTTTTATATTTATAAATTATGTAGTATATAAAAATATTTAAAAAATTTATTAAATATCTAAATGTTGCCAACATGATTCCTTATGATTTATGGTTTATGGTTTAATATTAATAGTTTATGGTCTAGTGTTTAGTTTAGGGTTATTGGTTCATGTGATTAATTTTGATTCCTTAAGGTTTATGGCTTAGTATCAATGATTTATGGTTTAGTATCAATGGTTTATGGTTTAGCTTATGATTATTGGTTTATGAGATTAATTCAATTCCTTAAGGTTTATGGTTTTGGTTTAGTATTAACGGTTTATGGTTTAGTTTAGGGTTATTGATTTACGAGATTAATTCTGATTCAACTTGCTAAATTATGCATTTGAATTTGATTAAATATTTAAATCAAAGCTTGATGTGTACAGTTGAACTAAATTAAAGTTTCAACTTTCATGTGTCCAATTACATGTTTACACCCAAATCAAAATTTTGTATACAATTATATTAAATCAAAGTTTATATGGTATAATAATAATAATGTTGTCTGAATTGAATTAACTTATAAAATTTAAGATCTAATTGAGCTAAATTAAAACCTAAAAGCATAAATCACGGACATAATTAAAAGAATTCTAAAACTAAATGTGAAATTTCAATTAAATTAATCTAAATTGGGACTCAATTGAATTAAATTAAAACCTAAAAATAAATTTTGGGACTTAAATGAAAAAGAATCTAAAGTCATAAGGGCTAAAGAATAATTGCCCCTAATGTAAAATAACCATTCAGTTTAATTAAAAAAAGGAAAAGTTATAAATTGGTAAAAATGGGGAGGAAGGACAAAAATTTGGAGAGAAATAAGCCGCCAAATTTTTAGGTTAGGGGTTAATTACCCTTAGGTCTTGCTACGTTTTAAATGTTGCATTTTAGTCCTAATATTCACTTTTAAATTTTAGTTTAATTCAATTTAGTCACAATTATAAATATATATTTTTTAAATTGTAACATATTTCGACATCCTAAGGATATTTTGGTTCATAATAATCCCTAAAATTTTATTTTTATCCGAAATTTACCCACAATTACCATACCGAAGTTTATTTGTACGCGATAAGACCCGAACTCAATCTGATTTGAAATTAACTAGATACTGACCCAAATCTGAGTCAACCCAGACCCTACCTGATCCGAGTCGAACTATTAAATTGACATGACATAACCCGTATCTGATTTGATCTGACCTGACCTGACATGACCTCACCTGAAACCCGAACGATTTTCTGATTTCACACCCTTCATATATTTTATTTGTAAAAATGATTAAAATTTGATGTGCTACCGATTTTTAAAATTGTATGCATTATTACTGAATTAGTTATGACGTGTCATCGTAACAATTTAAAATTGAACTCATTTAATTTTATTGATGATTTTCTGGTAACTATTTAATTTGCCAACAATACATAAAATAATATATCAATGGTGCATCAAATATTTATCTTGTAATCTTTTCAAAGGTTTATTGTTAAAAACAATCAGTAAAAATAAAAAAAAATATCATGAAAATTACACTCAATTGAGCCCTTAGAACTGAAAATTTGATCATTCAAGTCCCTTTGTTAACATTAAACACATTGACTGTAATTTTTTGTTGACATGACTAACGAACCCTTATAATGGTAACATTTGTTATACGCGAAAGCTTAATTGATTATTTTCTTTGATCTTAAGGAGATATCATTATATGAACCCTTCTCATCATATCATTCATGATCCCAACCAATAAAAAATTAGTCATCTCGCTCTTTTTTCTCTATACCACTAATTTATTCATAATTAACTTCTAGGTAACTACCCTTCATATTTATATGAAAAAATTGAGATTTATCCTTAAATGATGTTGAGAAAAAAATGAAGTAATTGATTTTTGTTGGTTGGAATTAAAAATGACGTGGTAAAGAGTGTCATATAAGATTTTTTTCAATTTAAGGGCTTAGTTGATTAAGGCTTAATTGAGGGTAAATTATACTTTTTCCAAAAATAAAGTCATTACGATTTATAAAAACTTACAAAAGATATAGAAAATTATAAAAAAAATATTTAAATAAATTGTAGAAAATTATAAAAATATAAAGAATATAGATTTAATTTTTTTGAATAGTTTTGAGGTGATTACAAGGTAATATCTGTTCAAACTTTTTTTAACTATTTGATGTACCACACACCTTGCAAACAAAGCAGATTGAACTCAGGTCTCTTAGACTAAATAACATCATCTTTTCTACTGGGACTACTCGTTGAATTCAAATTTAAAAATATTTAAAAACATAAAAGGTTACAAAAGTAAATAAAATTAATCTTTCCATGATAACTTCATGGTCATTGTTTTATTTTTGTAAATATAAAATTGAGATTTCTGTCGAGTAATACTTATCAAACCAATTGGTGTCACAACTACCTTCTGTCTCTGATAATTCTATGTCAATGTAAACACATCCAAAGAGATTTTTATGTTTTTGTCGAGTAAATCAGTTAAGTTAAGCTTGTTGCATAAAATATTTGAGCTCCTTGAAATAATCCCTAAAAATGTTTGTTCAAGTATATTTTAAAAAAATATTTTATAATGTTATATTTTTCTAATTTTATTAATTTCTTGTAAGTTGCCATGTATTTTTTTTACAATTTTTGTAATTTTATAATGTTATATTTTTTACATTATACTCAATTATACTCTAAACATCAAACAAAAGAATCAAATAAATCTTTTACGTAAGTGACATATGTCATCGTTATAGCCAGGGTGGAGCCAGAAAACTCAGTTTGGGTATTACAATTTTAAATTTTTTATGAAGGAAATTTTCTAAATAGATTGAAACAAAGAATTGATGTCAATTTTTTTTTAAGTAGTGCCAAAATTCAATTGAACTTGTATTAATTTTATTTTAAATATTATTTTATATTAAATTTGTAAAAAAAATTCTAATTTTTTTGGAGTGTCATATTACACCCATGTTCAAAGGCTGGCTCTGCGCAATGGTTATAGCGTTCAATAGCCATGTAAATAAAAAGTATTGTCGATGTAGTCGACCTTAGACGAAGGAACTTGATTAATTAATTTTTTCAGTTATAAATATTCAATCAAATATGATTTGAGAAAAAATAGTGGCTCTGCTTGACAATTAACGGATAGCTAATAACAGATTACATTAGCTAATTTAATTAGTAGATTACATTAGCTGATTACATAAAATAGTTTGGTAAAATTAACTGATAATTAATAGTTATTTGATTATTTGAACAAACAAAATGACATTTAAATACATGATTATATTCAATATTTGTTTATAATTTATCAATTACCCATATTTTATATATATTAATATTAATTAAATTATAATAATTATTTTTTTAATCTGACCATAGTAAACATATTTAAACGATGTATATATTAATTTCTTATTATAAATTATCTTTTTAATATAATTTTATTAATTATTGAATTTAGATATATATTAATTTCACATTTATGAAATTATATTAAAAATATAATTTCATTAATTATTAATTTTAGATGTATGTATTAATTTTTTATTTATGAAATTATTTTTTATAATTTTATTAGCTATTCAAATTTAAGTTATTTATAATTTTTTTTATGATTATTAAGAACAAAAATGTTTTTACAACTTTTATATTCAACCCTCTAACCCCTTTTAATTTGAGAAGTTTTATCACAATTCACTGTTACAATTATATGTTTACCAAACATCTATATTGACAAATTTAATTATTAAATCTCAAAAAATATTTAAACTTTTAATTTTGACCAAAAAAATTATTTACCAAACATCAACTTAATTATATTTTTACAAATTTTCTTACCGTTAAACTCCGCTACTATCATGAGTTTCTATGGTTTCAGAATGGGGACAAAATCTGCACTTTACCAAACATTAACTTAATTATATTTTTTAATATTAAAAATGGAGTCGGCCATATTCATCATCTTCCTTAATTTTATTTAAAAATGGAGTCGGACATATTCATCATCTTCCCTAATTTTATTTAAAAATGAAGTAATGGAAGGCAGTGAATAGGACCAACTCCATTTCTAATATTCACCCTCTTCTATAATTGTTTCTCCCTTATGCCTATATTATATGTATAATATAATAGGAAACCTACTTAAATAATACATCAGCTATTGATGTGCTATTGTTTTAGTATCTTAATTATTTTTTGGTAAAATAATATTTAATATTTTCAAAATAATAATTTCACCGTTTAAAATTAACAGTAAAATTGATGTAGATATTATTATTATATTCAATTTCTCTCTTAGTCAACCTACCACATGTTATTTTTTTAATAATTTTATTTGTACAACTAAAAAGTAAAACATGTCACTGGTTGGTTAAACAAAACCAAAAGAAATAATATGTCTCGTATGTTGTTGGTGGGATTTAAACTAGAACTTCATGGATAAAAGGTTAAGCAATCAACCATTGAGCCAAGCAATTGGTTGTGATTAAAACCAAATAAAGAAGTATTTAATTTAACAAAATTTACAATCTAAAAATAAAACAAAATTGCTACTATAAAGAATCGAACATGAAATCTCTTATAAAATTAATATTATGCAAAGGCATTAAACTAAATTAATGATACATTTAAAATTCATCAAAACTAATATTTAAGTTAAATTTCGCTACCACTAATAAATAAATAAATAAATCTTTATTTTTATTATAAATCTAATATTAAAATATTTCTAAAAAATGAATTTATAATCTTTGTTTGGAATAAAATATAAAATTTAATTTTTTTAAATTATTTATTTTTAAATTTATTGTTTTAATTTGTATTATAAAAATAAATATTTATTTTTTTTAATTTGAAAAAATAAAATATTTTATTATTTTAAATTTTACATTATCTAATATAATATTATGAAAATAAATACATAGTTTTTTATTAGTTTTTTAATTTTCAAAAAATGAGAAAAAGTTTATTTTATATTTTATATTATCTAATATAATATAATAACCAATTATAAATAATTTTGTAAATAATTTAAATTTTACATTTTACACGAAATAAAGATTATAAATTTATTTTTTTTATAAATTTTTAATATTAGTTTTATAACAAAAAATAATATTTATTTATTTAGTTTAATAGTAGCGAAATTCAACTTAAATATTAGTTCTGATGAATTATAAATGTATCATTAACTTAGTTTAATAGCTTTGCATACTATTTATTTTATAAAGGATCCTAAGTTCAATTCTTTATAGTAACAATTTTGTTTTATAGTAACTCAATGGTTGAGCGCTCAATTTTTTATCCATAAAGTCCTTGGTTCGAATCCCACCAGTAGCATAGGAGACATTTTATTTTCTTTGATTTTGTTCAAACAATCAGTGTCACCTTCTGGTTGGACAAATAAAAATATTAAAAAATAACATGTGGCATCATGACTAAGAGGGAGAAAATGACATAAAAATTGAAAAAAATAGAAAATTCCACATAAATTTTTTCGTTAATTTTAAACGGCGGAAGTACTATTTTAAAAACATAACGTTATATATTATTTTGTCAAAATAAAATAATTAAGGTACCAAAATGATAACGCGCCAATAGTTAAGGTACTATTTAAGTAATTTTCTTATTATAATATTATGTTAAAAAACCATGGTTTGTCGTATGGGCAAGAATCCAAGAGAGGTCCTTTTTTTTAAGTTTTGATTACGCTCATTGGTATATATATGATCCAATTGTACAATATATTTTTTTAATTTTATTGATTTAAAATCATTGGATAAACTCTTTGATTTTTTACCTTCCGTAAGTTATTCGTATGATTCGTGCACACATTTGAAATTCAATATGTGTTTTTTAAGGAAAATTTTAGAACGGGCGTATTGCACACTACTAATGCTATACAATTAACCATTAAATTTTTTAATGACCTTAAAAAAATATTAAAGTTTTTTAATGACTCATCATGCAATTAACTATGTTTCAAAATAAAAGTTAAAATTGGATCGAATAACCTTTCATCTTTTTGTACAAATACAAAACTCATTCCCCAGAAATAAAACATGTTATTATATAGTTTCTGCACTTATGCACCTAAATCATCGTTCTTCACTTAGATTTTCATGAATACCGCATTTTATCAGAGAGAAGAAGAAAATATTTGTGAAGCTCCAGTTATATACCAATTGCTTCAACGTTTATGCTCTACGAAAACCTGAGCACCCACCATCAATGGAGCTTCAGTTTCAGTATCAGTTTCTCCTTTACAAAATCTCGAAGCCATCACCAATAACAAGCAACAAAGACTTCTCGAGGCTCTCAACGGAGGAGGGGCCAATAAATTCAACGAAGTTCGAAAACAGGTTCTTGATAATTAAACCAAGTCAAACAACCAGACTTTGGAGAATTTGGATTTGGTACAAAAGGATGAAAGATTATTTGATATAAATTCTAACTTTGTTTTGAATATGATTAGTTGCATGTTAAGTCCTTGAAACTTTTAATATTTATTTAAAAATTATTAAAAAAATTAATAGTGTGTAGCATTGTATAACATTAGTGGTGTGTATTGGTGTGCGTCGCCCGTTCTATACTCATAAATTTTTTAAAATATGCTCCTATCAGTTCCGAACTATTTGATCTGTATCCTTTTTAAATGTGTTCCTATTAGATCCAAACTTAACATTTAATGCAAAAATTAACAATTAGATTAATTGAAAGGTCACTAGTTGACTTCATAATGTAATAGATTTAAAATTTCTTACCTCATATCAACAATTTTTAGACTAAATGATTATAGCTTTTAATTCATACTTTCCATTTCTCTTAAAATGTGAATTCAAAACTCAATAAATAAGAATAAATTCCTCACGCTTCTCCTAATAGAAATTGTTAAAAAAAAATTACATACGTCATAGACAACATATATAACAAACTACAATGGTTAGCTTCAAATGACACGCGGCTCAAATAAGTAATTTTCCCTTAATTATAAACACAAAGGACGGGAGTGGGACACGCATAGGGTTCTCTTTTTCATTAAGAAGGAAATAATAAATAAATAAATAAATAAATAAATAAATAAATAAAAGGAGGGCAAAGGTTTCGCAATTCATGTGCTACACATGACAAACTGTCCTACTTCTTTATACACGATGACCCCATCCCGCTTAATTAACCATCACTTTCTTTCTTTTCTTTGATTACATCCCCTTCCAATCTCTTCTCTAATATTTCATATAGCATACACACACAAAGTTGAAACCCCCAAGCAATTATGCAATCCTTTGTCCCTTTCCAAATTTCACGCCACATTGACAAACTTCTGCTGTCGGCACTGCCATCTCTCCCCACTTTATTTTGAAATTTATGTTTCGAATCTTACTTTTTAAAATAAATAAATAAATAGAGATATTACCAAATCGTTGAATATTGAATCAAATGTTGGACCAAGACCACCTCGGTTTACCGCGACAAATGTACAGATGAATGTGACGGCTGAAAAAGAGAATAAAAGGGTCAGCTTCAAGCGGCAATCCCACAGTCTCACGCTTAACTCTTAAACTAGCTAAAGTTCAGGCTTCGTATGATTTATTCACATTTTTTTCGGTCCCTGATTTGTACCATTAGCAAGTGCCAATATTGCAGGCTTCTTTCAAATCCTTGTACTTTTTAGGCCAATTAATATAATATAACCATTTTTGTCTCATTTGATTGCATTTTTTAAATTTGAAGAGTTTGAGATCATTGTAACTTGTAGGTATTCTAATTAAAAGAAATAGTTTTCATTGGTGGGATCGAAAAGAAAGAAAAAGAATTGAACATTCAACTTTTACGAGTTATGTCAATTTAGTTTTAGTTCTAAAAAATTCAACACATTTATATCTCAACATTCACAGTTTTATTAAATTATCTATGATTCTAAAAATATACATTTTTTAAGGAAATATAAAAACTTTAAATATATAGTTTCAAATTTCAAATCATATATATATATATATATATTATTCTTTAAATCTAAAAGTAAAAGGTAAAAGCTTAAAGATAAATAAAAAAATAAAAGGTAAAAGTTATAACTTGATTGGACTATCAATAGTGCAATATATGAAGATGTGTATCGAATATACTTAAACGCTTAATATCTTCAAATTATTGGTAGGTAGTATAAAGGTAAAAACATTTGCACAATTTTGTTGGCTTTTATAAAATAATAATAATATATAAATTTAAATTTCAAAAAGTCACTCAGAAATATCATCTATAAAACAACCGTTCAATAATCACCCATCATACAAAGGGAAAACTACCTCAGTGACCACTCAACTATTGGTCGCGACCTGTTTTGACCACCAAACTAAAAAAATTTAAAATTCGATCACCCAACTATTTAAATAGACCTATTTTGACCACCGTCCGTTAAAATCTAACATAACGATGACGTGGCCGTTAAAGTTAAATTTGTATAATTACACATTTGGTCCTTGTTAATTCCTTATTATATCAATTTAGTCATAATTTTAATTTAAATAGACCTATTTTGACCACCCGATTGGTTGATTAATTTTATTTATTTAAATTAAAATTAGGACTAAATTGATATAATAAGGAACTAACAAGGACCAAATGTGTAATTATACAAATTTAACTTTAACGGCTACGTCATCGTTCTGTTAGATTTTAACGGTCGGTGGTCAAAATAAGTCTATTTAAATAGTTGGGTGGTCAAATTTTGAATTTTTTAGTTGGGTGGTCAAAACAGGTCGCGACCAATAGTTAGGTAGTCACTGGAGTAATTTTTCCCATAAAAAATGAAAACAAATAAAAGAGATAGCTTAAGGCAATGAGAGATTATAAATCTTAAAAGCATAGTGCTAGTGTTGTTACCAACAATTTTCACTCTCATTTTTTAGTTTCTGAGAGTCCCTTCTCCGGTGGTGTAGGCCTCGTTGGAGACCGCCCGTCTTTCGAAAACCATCCCTCTAATCTATTGCCAATAGATTAGTTCTTCCACCTTTTTCATTTTTGGCCTTCGTTTATGGACCCCCTTTGAAAGTTCGATGGAGTACTTTTTTCTTAAATTCTATTGGGTGGTCCTCCGGCGCCATAGAGGTTTGGGAGGCAATGATTTGAGCCTGACGTCAACGGATTATGAGGGTTTGACATCCTTCGCACCATTTATTTTTCCCCCATCCTGGTTACAAATCCAGCCTTGGAAGGTCTGTTGGCCCCTGCCCTCCGATGCTTCTCCAAAACCATCGACCATCACTTGAGCCTTTTTTTCACTGATTCATATTTCAACATATCCTCCAACGTGACCTACTTCGTTTCGCTGATGTTTTCTTCTCTGTCCATCTATTTGTTCCAAAGCTGGAGTGTTGATTATAAAAGGGGGAGATTTATCTCTTTATAACTCATCATGACTAGTTATGTCGAGCTCTATTACTTCCTGCCTCTTTCGTATTTGAGGAAGAATTAGCAAACTGACTAATGAATAGGTCCTTACTGGTTCCTAATGAGGATACCAATCTCCAACCCTGGAGTTCTCTTAGACATGATTTCCTGACCAAGATTTCTTCAAAGCCGTCGCAGAGTCATAAAAGCGGTTTAATCTACGAGAGGGTCAGTGATTTTCCTGATTCATTTTCACTTTCATCATGTTTGTGGCTGTTCGTGGCTGTGTTTTTTCTGCTTTTGTTGTTTCTGTTCGCTATTGACAAATGATTTATGGCCTTTGTTTGCTCTATTTATGTTTTTTGTTGTTTATCCCTTCTTGCGTTGAGGGACGTTTGTATTTCCACTTTGATAGCGGCTTGATTTGATGAAATGAAAATATTTCTTATGTTAAAAAAAGCGATGATAGATTGAATGCGTTGGAAGCGGTGTAGATGTTCGAGGATCAAATTTTATGGCGCTGAATATTTTTAAATTTAAGTTCCTATTTTGAAAAATATTTTTTAAACTTCAATTTTTTTTGTAACAACGGTCTCGCCTGCGGTGGTGTTTGACACGTTTTTACGAAAAATATTTAGGATAGAGTTGGCATCATTTTTTTTATTTTAGGTGCGATTGGATCACCTGAAAACTCGATTATTTTAATAAAACATGTTTTTGTGTCATCTTATTAAAACGAGTTTGGGTCTGCAAAAACTAGAAAAATAGGTTCGGGAGTCAGTTACATGTGGGGAAGGATGAGCACCCCACAACGCCCAAAATTGGTACATGGTCGATTACGTATTGTCTAAATGATAGAAATTAAGAATTCGAATTTAATTTAAAATTTGTGATCCTTTAAAATATTTAAAAGAATATTTGTGTATGAAAGGAATTTACACCCCTACAGCCGGGGCATAATTTCCGTTCGATTCCGAATGAAGGGAACCTGTTTTGAAAATTATAATTTAGAATTTAAAATGATATTTTGTAATAGGGACTAACGGAAAGCGGCACCACTTATGTTCGAGGTACGTTTTTTCACGAGAATCCCTAATAAAAAGGTTTAATTTAAAATTCGATTAAAACATGTAAAAGATGTATACGAATATATATTTATCGAACTATAAGTAAGTAAATATTATTAATTATAATAACACTAATAACAATAATATAAAATATAATTGCATCAATAATAGCGATAATTAATAACAATAATAGTAGTATTATAATATATATATATAGCATTAATAAATGAAAACAATAATAATAATATATATAACTTTAATAAATGGAAATAATATTAATGATGTTTTAATATATAACATAATAATATTAAATTATAATATAATAATGTGATATATAATATAATAATAGTATGTAAGATATGTAATAGTATAACAGTGTACCATATAATAATAATAATAATAATAATAATAATAATAATAATAAGGATTGAAATGTAACAAAATGAAAATTAAAGTGTAAATCTGCAAGGATATAAAAGACGGAGGGACGAAGCTGTAATTTCCTCATTTTGTTAAAAAACACGCGGATTCTCCTGAGTCCCGAGTCGGGTCTCATATTAGGATACAAGAGCCAAAACGACGTCGTTTTTTTGGGCTTGAGAGCTTATGCCAAAATGACGTCGTTTTGGAAGCCATATAAATAGCCAAAATCTTGTCAAAAAAATTCATTTGTTCCCTGAGTTTTAAAAAAAACTTTTAAGTTCTCTCAAATTCACTCAACCCTCTCCCTCACTCTCTTTGTCCGAACCCATTACCGCCGAGGGGCCATCATGTCTGTCGTCGCGTGCCGCCGTTCGCCGGCGATAGAGCAACGCCGCGAACGGTGGCCGAAGTACATGCAAAGTAGATGGTTCGTTTTAGTTTCAGCTCCTAAGATCAGATCTAAGGTTCTTTTTTCTTAATTTCCCCTCTATTTTCATAGATCTAAGAAAATCCAAACCGTTTTTTATATTTTTTTTACCTTTTTTTGATCTATTTTTTCTTTTATGTTTCGATCTTCTTGTTTTCTTTTTTTTTGTATTTTTTGTTTATTTGGTTCGATCTTTTCTTAATAGTCTCTAATCTCTGTTTTGTAGGCCGACCCCTCTTTTATAAGGGTTGCGATTTGGATGATCTTGAAGGGGAGGGACAAATGGCAATTTGTGGTTGTCGGGTTCGCGCGGTGGTGGCAGAAATAGATAAAGATATGAGATTTAAAAGGAGGGTAAGGGCGGCAAATTTGACTGGGTAATAATTTTTAGGCTTTAAAAGCAACTGTTGGAGCCGGGGAGATCAATGGCAGCACAACTTTAGACGGGCGGCGGCGGCTTGGTGAGAGCAGCTAGGGTTTTGTGTATTAGGGTTTGGTTTATATGGGTTATTAGGCCTGATGTAATGGGTTATGGGTTTGGTTATTTGGGTGTTGGGTTGTATATGGATATGGGTATTTGGGTTGTATAATATATATGTAATGGGTTTTAAGACCCAAACTGATTTGGTTATTACAACTGCCCCTCTTTGCTCATTGTTGTATGACGGCTTTAACAACGGGGAGTCGCCACCAATATTTTTAATTTTAGTTTAGGTGAGATTGGATCATCTGAAAACCCAGTTATTTTAATAAAACTTGTTTTTGTCATTTTTATTAAAACAACAAGTTTTGGTCTGCGAAACAAAAAAAATAGGTTCGAGAGTCGGTTAAGCATGAGGAAAGGTGAGCACCCCCACAACGCTAAAAAATTAGTACCTAGTCGATTACATATTCTTTTAATGATGGAAATTAAGAATCCGAAATTAATTTAGAAATTGTGATCCCTCAAAATATTTTAAAAAATATCTCTTCATATGAAAGAAATTTACAACCCAACGCCCGGGGAATAATTTCCGTTAGATTCTCGAATAAAAGGGATCTATTTTGAAAATTATAATTTAGAATTAAAAATAATATTTTGTAATAGAGACTAACAGAAAGCAGTACCCCTTACGCTCGAGGTACGTTTTTCACGATAATCCCTACAAAGAAAATTATGAATGCAAGATAAATATATGTACGAATATGTAATGTAAACATAGAAAGCAATTAGCAAACATATATATGTGAAAATTTTAAACATATGTGACTATACGTATATAACAAAGTTAGATATATTATAATTTACATTTGTATCATACTTTACATATATATTATGATACTATACATATTTACTCTACATATATACGTGTATACGTATAAAAGCAAATCAATTTACTTTACATATATATTATAATTAAATATAATACCATATACGCATAATTTACATATTTTATACGTTATATATATGTATTGGAAAATTTTACTTATATATGTTGTAAGATACTATATTAAAATAAAATACATAATAATAACACATGTATAAAATTAATAAATGTAAAAAAAACAGTGAGCAAAACGAAAGGAAGCAAAAAATAAACAACAAAAATTGTAAGGATACGAATGCAGAGGGAATGAAGTTGCAATTATCCCATTCCATTAAAAATCGTGGATTCTGTCATTCGGGTCGGGTCTGCACGCGGGTAAAGCAGGGCCTAAAACAGCGTTGTTTCATCCGCCTATAAATATCCATATTTCACCAAAAAAATTCATTTCATCTGATAACTAAAAAAAAAGATTACAAAACTCTGTCAACTCTCTCTCGCTCGTCTCTCTGCCTGCCCAGTTGCCGGCCAAGAACCGCCGCACGCTGCCGTTCACCGGCGACGGAGAACCACCGCGAACGACGGCCGAAGATCATGCAAGGAGGCCAAACGGTTCAGTTTTGGTTTCTAAAGCCAGATTTTAGGTGGGTTCTTCTTAAATACACTCCTAACTCCTTAGATCTAAGGTAAACTGAAAGGTTTATAGATTTTTTTACCTTTTTTCCTTCTTTTTCTTTCTTTTTTCTTCTTTTGTTCGATTCCAATCTCTAATCTCCCGTTTCTCCTGCGGTTTGAATCCCTTTTAAAGGGATATGGTTCGGGTGATCTAGAAAGTATGGGGGTAGGTGGCAGATTGTGATTTTGTTGCTTATGCAGTGGTGATAGGGGATAAGGCCGAGGTGCTTAAAAGGATGGGGTGAGGGCGGTGGCGATAATTATCTGGGTTACCAGGCTTGTCGGCAGTAGCTTGGGGCTGGTAAGGTGGCGACGGTGTGGCTTGGAGTCAAATGACGACAGCGGTTGATGATTAGGGTTAAGGTTAGCTAGGGTTTAGTTTAGGTTATGGGCCTGGTGGGTTTACTTTAATGGATACTGGGCTATTTATTGTAATGGGTATTTTGTTAGGTTTAATGGGTGTATTTGGGTTATAATATATGTAATGGGCTTGAGTGGCCCAGACTAAATGGGTTACTACAACGGTAATAGAGAAAAGATTAAAAGAACCAATTATGTCCGACCTAGTTTGGCTGTACTCTATATGACGTCTTCTGTCTTCGATTTTCTTCTCTGCTCTTGAAAAGGTAAACCGGGTGATCCATTTCATTGTATTCTCAAGGAGACAGGATCTGTTGTTGTGTTTATTCTACCGCAGTTTTAGGGATATAAACTTGCTAGTGTATTTATTCCACTGCATCCTCAAGGAGATGAAATTTTTGTTATAGCTATTCCGCTACAATTTCAAGAATACGAGTCTATCATAGCTTTGTCTATTCCATTGAAAATTCAGGGAGACGACTCTCGGTGTCCATTCCGCTGCTTCCTCAAGGAGATGAACTTACTAGTTTATTCATTCCACTGCATCCTCAGGGAGATGAATTTGGAACCATGCTCATCCCGCTGCATTTTTAGGGAGATGAGATCGTTGCTTTGTCTGTTCCACTACTAATTCAGGGAGACAGGTTTGTCATCGCGTTCATTCCATTGCATCCTCGAGGAGACAAACTTGTGATTTCATTTGTTGCACTACAAATTTAGGGAGACAAATTTGTTGTCGGGTTCATTCCACTGCATCAATAGGGAGATGAACTAGTGATTGTATTCATTCCACTACAACTTTAGGGAGCTGCACTTGTTGTTGTACTCATTCCACTATATCTTCAGGGAGATGAGTTTACTATCGTGCTCATTTCACAACAACTTCAGGGAGATGAACTTGTGATTTTGTCTATTCGATGTTGAGTTGATCTGTTCTACCACTTGTCGGAGAGATAGAATCTGTAAAACTTGTTTTGCAGACACATTTAGGATGCTATGATTAGTAAATGATCATGTCTTAATTATGTCTAATGAATGCATGAATGCCATTCAAAAATGTTTGGATGTTGGAGTCGGTTTGAACATCTGTATCTGCCTTGAAATTGACATCATTGGATGTTAAAATTCTGGCTAGTTTGAGTCACCAGACCTTATTTTCTTAAGATCTGATTGGATTACAAAAAGATTCATTGCCCCTTATTTCCTAGTCGTCTCCTCGGTGTATGACTAAGGGTGATGTCTCTATTCTATTGAGCCTTTTTACTTGTGGAAATGTCCATTTTCAGTCGGAATTGCCTTTGATCCCTGTACTTTTAGGAATCTTTCAAAATCAATGTAAAGAGATCTTTTCATATTTATGAAATTGTTAGCTCACTGATCATTATGTCAATGTATAATACTCGTGTAAACAAAGGAATAAGATGGAATGAAGAATTTATTGAGAGTAAGGTTCGTATTTTTAGATGGCAAACATTAAAAGAGAATAAAGGAAAAAAACAAAATTAGGTACCCTAGATATCGAACGAGCGAGCCTCGCTGGATCAGCTTGTCAAGAACCCTTTTGTGCCGGATATGTGTTTAGGAGATCTCTAGGGCTTTGTGGATATGCCAAGATGTGAAATCCCCTTTTGCAACCAAGTTTTCGAGGGAACTGGTCGTCGTATGCCTTTTCCCCTTTTGATCAAAATTTGAGCCACCTTTTTCGGGTTTTCAACTCAAAACCTCATTTGGCCTCAAAATGCCCTTTGCGAGTTCTCATCTTGAACCCTCCATTTTATTTTCTTCTCTTTTTCCCTCAAAGCGCCTTTCAGATTTTCACTTCGTTGTTTTTTTTTTCTTTTTTTGTTGTTTATTTTGATTCAAGTAAAATATTTCTTGACTGAATCAGAATTTATAGGCTTTGCAGATCTTCACCATCCATTTCAGCCAAGATCAAAGCTCCTTCGGAAAAGGCCTTTTTCATCACGTAAGGTCGTTCCTAATTCGGCATCAATTTCCCTCGAGAATATCTCTTAGTTGGTAGGATCTTTTGCAGCACCAGATCCCCTTCCTGGAATTCTCTTGGGCAAACCTTCTTGTTATAAGCTTGTATTATCCTCTTCTGGTACATTTGACCATGTTGGATGGCTTTCAGTCTTTTTTCCTCAATCAGAGCCAGTTGATCATATCTGGCTTGAACCCATTCTGCTTCATCTAATTTCAATTTTGACAAAATTCGAAAGGAGGGAATCTCAACCTCGATGGGTAGTACTGCTTCCATCCCATAAACCAATGAAAAAGGTGTTGCTCCGATAGAGGTCCTTCACATTCTGCTTCTATCTTCACCATCTATTTCAGCCAAGATTAAAGCTCCTCCGGAAAAGGCCTTTTTCACCCGTAAGGTCCTTCCCAATTCGGCATCCATTTTCCTCAAGAATCTCTCTGAGTTGGTAGGATCTTTTTCAGCACTAGATCCCTTCTTGGAATTCTCTTGGATGAACCTTCTTGTTATAAGCTTGCATCATCCTCTTCTGTTACATTTGACCATGTTGGATGGCTTTCAGTCTTTTTTCCTCAATCAAAGCCAGTTGGTCATATCTGGCTTGAACCCATTCTTCTTCATCTAATTTCAATTTTGACAAAATTCAGAAGGAACGAATCTCGACCTCGATGGGTAGTACTACTTCCATCCCATAAACTAATGAAAAAGGTGTTGCCCCGGTAGAGGTTCTGACTGATGTACGATAAGCATATAGAGCAAATGGTAGCTTCTCATGCCAGTCTTTGTAAGTTTCTGTCATCTTTCCAACAATCCTTTTAATGTTCTTGTTGGCCACTTCCACTGCTCTGTTCATCTGAGGGGGTATGGTGACAAATTGTGATGTCGTATCTTACACTGTTTGCACATTTTGTCTATGGTCTTATTATTCAGTTTCAATGCATTTTAAGATATGATACTCTCCAACATCCATACCGATATATAATCTCTTTCGTCAAGAATCTGCTAACTACAGATTTGGTGACATTAGCATAAGTGGTTGCTTTTACCTATTTGGTGAAGTAGTCAATAACTACAAAGATAAACCGATGCCCATTGGAAGCTTTCGGCGATATATGCCCGATGACATCCATGCCCTATGTATAAAATGGCCATAGAGAATTCATGACATGTAGCGGGGATGGAGGATGTAACCCCCCTAAACCTGGCTTAGAAGAAATAAGCCGAACCTAGAAAGTCGTCTTTGAAAACTTGCCCTTCAAGTAATGTTTTTAGGTTTAGAAATTAAATACCCAAAGTAATTGTTAAAAAGGTAATGAAGACACAATAATTTCCATTTGTATACAACACAATTGTATATTAGTGTTTCAAAAAGTTGATAAAATATTCAGAAATGGTCTCATAGGCATGCTAAAAATAGTAAATCCCCCCAAAAGTATCTAAGTCCGAAATTACATATAAGTCCAGAATAATTAAATAAAGTCCATAATCCGAAATAGCTCATATTGATAAATAGGATAAAGTCTGATAAAACGAGGTCCTCCAAGTACCGTAGCCTAAGTCTGAGTATCTGAAACAGGAACTAAGAGGGAGTCAACTATAAAGCTCAATGTGTCTCTAAAGTTCATATGGTAACACATATCAAGAAAATCTAAACATCATGCTCAAACTCATACAGACATTCCGATATACAAATATGTATAATATGATGCACCTGATACAATGACATGCACCCAACTACATCACCGTCCGAAGAGTAAGGTTCCCCAGAACCACTCTCTACATCGTCACCATGTCCGAAGTGGAATTCAGCCCGAACGGTGAAACCACTGATCTTCCCCATACATTTTCCCAACCTAAATGATATGACATGTTATTCCGATTTCTGAATCTGAATGCATTATTGTTTAACAACGAAGATGCATGTACAAAAGCCTGATATCAATTGTTTCGATTCCGTTATATGATGCATGGCATGTCATCATACAAATCATATCATAAAACACAAGTTAGACAAATCATGCCATAAATCATAAATCAGATAGATCATGTCATATATCCCAAGTCATACAGGTCATATCCTGATTTCACAAGTCATATGGATCATATCATAATTTCACAAGTCATACCAACATAATCACATACACACATTAAGCACCAAAATATGTAGCACAAGAAGATAACACACCTTAGGCAGCTAATAACATAACGTCGAGAGTGACATCTCCCATGCTCAGCCCTAGCACTTGGTCGGACAGAGTCAGCACATGCAGAACTCGTAGGTTGTGCAATAGAAGGTCGTCCGGGTGGAGAAGGAGGAGGAGGAAAGATCTCGGTATCCAAATCGATGTCACCAAAACCTCTTTCACTTAGGCCTTTCAATTAAGCACCCAAAGTTCTAAAATTAATAATTAGGTCACCACCTTTACTTTGGATTTTAAGAAATTAATTTTAAAAAATTTAGGGTTACAAATTAGGGATTTCACAAATTAGGGTTTTTAATTTGGGTGAAAATTTGGGGTGTTACAACTCTCCATTCCTTAAACAAATTTCGGCCTCGAAATTTACCTGGATCAAAGAGGTGCGAATACTGAGCATTGACAACAGCCTTGGTTTCCCATGTAGCCTCATCATGACCATGATTATGCCATAAGACCTTGACCATCTTAATGGTCTTTCTCCGGAGAACTTTCTTGGACTGAGCAAGAATCTCAACTAGCTCCTCCTCAAAACATAAATCGGGGCAGATCTCAAAACTCTCTACCGAAGTATCATGAGACGAATTAGCTCGATAACGTATCAACACGGAGACATTAAAAGACATCATGGATGTGCTGAAGCTCTGGTGGTAACTCAAGCTAGTAAGCAAATGGCCCGACTCGATGAATAATCCCATAAGGGCCAATGTAACGAGGACTCAATTTGCCTTTCCGACCAAAACAAAGTACCTTCATCCATAGAGATACTTTCAAGAAAACCTCATCTCCTACATTAAACTCAAGATCTCGACATCTCAAAGCGATATAAGATTTCTATCAGTCAAAAGTAACTTTAAGCCGATCCCGAATCAATCTGACAGTCTGCTCAGCCTCATGCACGATATTCGTTCCCAACAATTTCTGCTCATTAAGCTTGGCCCAACCAATAGTTGTATGGAACTTTCACCCATACAGAGCCTCATACGGTGCCATCTTAATACTGGCCTAGTAACTGTTATTGTAAGCAAACTCTGCCAACGGTAAAAAGTCTTCCCAACTGCCTCTATAATCCAGAACACAACCTCTTAGCATATCCTCAAGAATATGGATTACCCACTCAGACTGACCATCAGTCTATGAATGATAAGAAGTATTGAAGTTCAATCGAGTACCCAAAGCAGTATGAATAGACCCCAAAACATCGCTGTAAACCTCAAATCTCAGTAAAAAATGATAGAAAATGGTTCCCTATAAAGTCAAACAATCTCAGAAATATAGAGCCGAGCCAACTTGTTTAGAGAATAGTCAACTTGAACAGGAATGAAATGCGCAGACTTAGTCAAATGATCAACAATAGGCCAAATGGAGTCAAAGGGAGACCACTGACGAAATCCATAGTCACTGTTCTTATTTCCACTAAGGAATCTCAATATGCTGAAGTAACCCAGATGGACGCTAATGCTTCACCTTAACCTTATGATAGGTTAAACACTTCGATACAAATCTGATAACATCACGCTTGAGACCCTTCCACCAATACCTTTCACGAAGATTCTTATACATATTGTCCCCACCAGGATGCATAGAATAAGGACTGTCATGGGCCTCACGAAGAATAACCTGCTTCAGCTTAGAATTCCTCAGAATACAATAACGACCTCAAAAACACAGTACACCATCCCGATCAATAGAGAAATCCTTAGATATACCTTCTTCAACCTCTCTTATACGGTACATCAAGAACATATCACTATGATGCTCAGCTCAAATATCAAAAACCAGAGTAAGAATAACTCGAAGTTCAACCAACATATTACCATCCTCATACAAACTCATCTTAGCGAACAAAGCTCTCAAATCTGAAATGAAGTTACTACTCAAGGCATCAACAACCACATTCGCCTTGCCTGGATGATACTCTATCTCGCAGTCATAGTCTTTGAGAAGTTCCAACCATCATCGTTGCATCTGATTAAGCTCCTTCTAGGTGAGGAGATATTTTAGACTCTTATGGTCTGTGTAGATGTAACACTTCTCTCCATAAAGGTAGTGTCTCCAGATCTTGAGAGTAAAGATCACAGTAACAAGATCAAGGTTATGGGTAGGGTAGTTACACTCATGCGGTTTCAGCTGTTGAGATGCATAAGCTACTACCTTACCTTCCTACATTAGAATTCATCCCAATCAGGTATGAGAAGCATCATTGCAGACGGTATAAGCTTTCCCTGGCTCAGGTTGAATCAAGATTGGTGCTTCAGTTAACACGTTCTTAAGCTTCTCAAAACTAGACTGTTGGGCCTCACTCCAAACAATGGGAACATTCTTCCTCAGAAGTTTAGTCAAGGGAGCTGCGATGATAAAGAAACCCTCAACAAACCTCCAATAATAGCCGGCTAAACCCAAGAAACTTTGGATCTCAGGAACATTCTTGGGTTGTTTCTAGCTCATTATAGCTTCAACTTTCTTTGAATCTTATAATTTGACTCGCCATAGTAAAACTATTGGTGTGTGTCCCACATGCACCCTCATGGACCTCTTCAAGGATATTTTTGGCTTCAAAAGCATCCAAATGCAATAACACTTGGTCTTTTCTTCTTTTGTACAAGATCTCTCTGTCTAGGACATACTCGTTTGCTAGCCTCTGTAGCATCCTCTTTTCATTTTTAGTAGCATGCTCTGGTTATTTACGAATTTTTATGTACTGCAAAATGTAGTGATACCAAAGATGTTCGTCTCGCTCACATTCCTCAATGATATAGCAATAGGTTGGATACTGGTATATACTCATTTGTATGGGCCTCAAATCAGAGTGCTTGTTGACTTTAATTAATGAAGACAGAGTAGCCAAGGTGTCTGCCATTTGGTTATCTTTTCGTGGGAGATAGTGGAAGGTTATCTCAAAGAACTCTTTAATCAAGTCTAGGGTGAGATTTCGATAATCCATCAACTTGGAATCTTTGGTCCCCCATTCTCCTCAGAGTTGATAAATCACGAGCGTGGAGTCCCCATGTACTTTTAACAATTTAATCTCGTGATCAATGGCAGCTCGAATCCCCATGACGCTTGCTACATATTCTGCTATGTTGTTTGTACAATCAAAATCAAGCTTACTAGCAGAAGGGTAGCGATCGCCCTCTAGAGAGACCAATACTGCTCCAATTCCTTTGCCTATGGCATTGGAGGTGCCATCAAAGTTTAATCTCCAATACCTATTTTTTGAGGTAACGTCCTTAACACACATTAGATCTTCATTTGGGAAGTCAAATTTCAAAGGTTCATAGTCCTCTAGGGCTCGACTGGCTAGAACGTCTGCTATTGCACTCCCTTTCACAACTTTTTAGCTCACAGAAACCAAGTCAAATTCGAACAATAAAATCTGCATCTGGCCATTCTTCATGTCAGTGAAATCGACTCCATCAAGTATTTAAGAGGATCCAACCTTGAGATTAACCAGGTCGTGTGGTACAACATGTACTGCCTTAATCTTTTAGTAGTCCAGATCAAGGCACAACACAATATTTCGATTGCCGAATATCTCGCTTCACATTCTGTAAATTCTTGCTAAGATAATAAATTACCCTCTCTTTCTTTCCTGAGTCATCATGTTGACCCAGTACACATCCCATAGAATTCTTGGAAACAGTTAAGTATAGTATTAACGGCTTATTCGAGATAGGTGGCATTAAAACTGGGGTATTTGTCAGGTAGTGCTTGATTTTGTCAAAAGCTTCCTAGCATTCATCATTCTATTCCCCTGGGTTGTGCTTTATGAGAATTTGAAAGATAGGATCACATTTTTTGATCAATTGTGAGATGAACCGAGCAATGTAATTTAATCTTCCCAAGAAGCCTCTTACTTCCTTTTGAGTGCGGAGGACATTAAGTCTTGAATGACTTTGACCTTGTCTGGATCAATTTCAATGCCCTTTTCACTAACTATGAAACCCAAAAGCTTTCTTGATGCAACCCCAAAAGCATATTTAGCGGGATTTAGCTTTAACTAGTATTTCTTTAATCTCAAGAATAATTTTCTCAAGGCCTCCACATATTCCTCTTCAGTTTCAGACTTACCAATCATGTCATCGACATACAGCTCAATAACTTTGTGCATCATATCATGGAACAGGGTGACCATGGCCCATTGATATGTTGCCCCTGTATTTTTGTTAGATTATGCCCAAAGCCCAATCATAAGATGATTGCAAATGACATTTGTTTTTACCTTGTTCATTCATAAAGAGGCATTGTCATTATTATTTTCAGTTACAATTCTGCGTGCATAAATAAACTGAATTATAATAAAGTTCTTAGAATAATATGATTATTCTTAAATGTTCTTAGTCGAGTATTATTGTGGGAATGGAAAACAATAATGCATTAAGACTAATATGTAGTTGATTGATGACAAAGTGTTGTCATTGACATGAAGATGTCAAAATCAGTACATAAGTATGTGTTAGAGAACGACATATTAGACTGACCTGCTATGAACATGTTTCTTGGATTATTTTGTGACAGTCACAACATTTCTCATAGTGATAACTACATGTTTGATCCTCATACTTGAGATCATTATTATTTGAACATTGTGAGTGACATATTTTGATACAGTCAAATTTGTATTTGATCATCATTATTTGGATATATCACAATCTATATAGTGGGATATGGTTGATCAAGATAAGATTTGTCCCTTCTACATAATAGGAGTAATATTGTAGGCCACTTGATTGAGTGAGACTAGAAATACATGGCCATGCTCGAATAAGTTGATATGATATATCATAGTTATTCGTTTATAATAGTCTACTCAAGATATCAAGAAATATTAGATGGAATATACAAGTGTGACTGTTCCATGACTTGTGTCCAATCTAGATATAAAGGACAAAAGGATGTAATACATGAAAAAGAGTTAATCAAGAAAAAGTTATGTCGAATCAATGATTTCTTGTAACTTAGGTGACAATGACATATTGCTAGATGTCACTCATTGTTTGTAATATTAGAAATGTTCTAATATTTACTACTAACGTTACATGAACCTGCAGGGTCACACCCACGGTTGAAATGAGCATATATTAAACGAATTATATATGTACAATTTTGTTGTACACGAATTTAGTTAAATTAATATATATTTGATATATATATATATAATTTAACTATTGGATAAATATTAAAAGAAAATAATTATTGTAATTATGACTCTTTTAATATATATATAAATAATATAATTTGATTTAAATTAATATATATATTGAAATCCAAATTAAAGTTGAATTGGGATTATATATATATTAATATATATATATTAAAATCCTAAGTAGTTGAATTGAGATTATATATATTAATATATATTAAAATCCTAATTAAGTTGAATTGGGATTATATATATTTAATATATATATATATATATTGAAATACTAATTAAAGTTGAATTGAGATTATATATATTTAATATATATATTGAAATCCTAATTAAGTTGAATTGGGATTATATATATTTAATATATATATTGAAATCCTAATTAGTTGAATTGAAATTTCAATTAAGATGCTAATCTTTAAAAATTTCCCCTCGCTAACCAAGTAGCAGCAACTCCACCGACGGCTACGGGGCCGTCGAAACCTCGCAAGGGCCTTGACACATGCGTAGGAACAATCTGGTAAGACTTTAATAACAAACCGCGTCGTTATTATGTTTGATATGTATGGTGTTTGGAATGCATGGTTATAGCCCAATAGCCCATGTAGCTTTATTTATATGTTTTATAAATACGGCCTACGTGATGTGCCTTTCTCTACTTCTATTGTAATTCTCTTCTCATCTTACTCCCTCGTATGTAAAACAAGTTTCTGAAATTGTAATCTATATGAAGAAGCATGGACCAAAGGAACAGAATTGTGGGCCGACAAAAAGATGCTTGAGAAGTGTTTTATCCTTAGAATAATTTGGTTCTCCCATTGGCTTGAGACGTGTCACCTTAGGATATGGGCTATAACAATTGCATTCAAATTTACCGCTTTTCATATATGTGACAAAATGAATGTATGAGGTGCATGCTAGTTAATTGATAAGATCAAATGTTAAATGGTGAGATAATATTCACGAAACCCCTCAATAAAATATTAAGTCTTTTATTGATTTCCAATATTAACCCTTGTTAAAGTCTAGATCGATACAATGTAGGTTCTGCTAAAGCGAAGTACTTGTATCTATCTTGGTCAAACGCGAAGAATAAGCAAGTGATATTCGTTGGTTGTAATACTGGTTAAAGACTTAACTAGGTTAATCTAATAGGATTAGAAACCTAAATGTTAGTTATTTGGATAATCATTGGATGGTTATGAACAAGAGTTGTTCACCAAATGAAAGAGTTACATGAGATGTAATTAGCAAGTGTTGCTTACCTAGATAGACCATAATCTTAAGAGAAAAGCCAAAGTTGACTTAAGAGAATGTGAAATTTAGATCCTTTCCCACTAGAAAAACCTTACAGAAAGTATTTTCAACATTGATATTTGAGGGTTAATAATTTTAATAATAATAGTGGAAGTATCAAGTCCTTTTATAAGCAAACATGGTAAATGTACTCAAAATTGATATTTTATTGTTGTAGACTTATTATACAAATTTGTTAACACTGTGATCGGTCCTTGAGAAGGACAAGTTGAACGGCATAAACTACCTTGACTGGTCACTGGAAGGAAAATGTTTCCATTTGTAATAAGACATGTCATTGTAAAAGGAACTGCCCCATTTATCTTGAAAAGTCAAGAAGGCAAATGAAAGCAGAGCGTCCGCCTCGAATATTTATGTTATTGATATTAATTTATCAACACCTACTTCTTGGGTATTGGATATCGGTTGTGGTTCTCATATTTGTACATTTTTATAAGGACTACAAAAAAGAGTAGAAATTTGAGAAAATGAGAGGTAGACTTACGGGATGGTAATGGAGCAAGAGTTGTTGCATTAGCTATAGGAACATATACTTTATCGTTGCCTAGTGGACTTAATTCATGTTTAGAGGATTGTTATTTTGTGTCTAGTTTGACTAAAGACATCATTTCGATTTCTTGTTTAGACAAGATTGGTTTTGAGATAATTATTAAGAATAATTGTTGTTCTTTTATCTCGATAATTTTTTCTATGGCGTGACACAATTAATAAATGACCTATATATTTTGGATCAAGAGAATTCCATTTACAACATAAATATGAAAAGATAAAAAATAAATGACTCTAATCAAACTCATCTTTGGCATTGCCACTTGGGTCACATAAGTGAAAAACGCATTTCAAATCTCCATAAAGATGGATTTTTGGATTCATTTGTTTTCGAACAACTTGATGTATGCGAGCCTTGCTTATTGGGAAAGATGACCAAAGCTCCCTCTAATGGTAAAAGTGAGCGAGTAAGTGATTTATTGGGATTCATACATAATGATGTATGTGGACCACTGAATACACAAGCCAAAAAAAGGTTTTCAATACTTCATTACTTTCACAAACGACTTCAGTAGATATGGGTACATTTACCCAATGCATCATAATTCTGAAGCCCTTGAAAAGTTCAAGGAATTTAAAAATAAAGTACAAAACCGACTAGGAAAAAGCATTAAGGCTCTTCGATCAGATCGAGGAGGAGAATACTTAAGCTTAGAGTTTGGTGACCTTCTTAAGGAATGTGGGATTGTTTCACACCTCCTGGTACTCTACAATGGAATGGAGTTTTTGAAAATAAGAAATCTAACACTGTTAGACATGATTTGATCAATGATGAGTCACGTTGATATTTCAGTTTCTTTTTGGGGACATGCACTAAAAATAAATACTTTCACACAAAATGGTGTTCCATCTAAATCAGTTTAAAAGACACCATATGAGATATGGACTAGGAAACATCATAGTATGTCTTTTATGAAAATTTGGGGATGTGAAGCTTATGTTAAACATAAGATATCTACAAAGCTCGAACCCAAATCTCATAAATGTAATTTTGTGGGTTATCCTAAAGAAACTAAAGGATATTATTTCTTCAATCCTACAGAGAAAAAATGTTTGTTGCTTAAACATGAATCTTTCTAGAAAGATAATTTGTTTTCTGGAAAAGAAGTGAGAGAAATATTGAACTCAATGAAATTCGAGATCAACCACATATCATTGAACAAGAGATTGAGAAATAACAAGTTCCAGAAGTTGTTGAGGAACATTCAACAGTTTTGGAAACACAACCACTACGAAGGTCTTTGAGAGAATGCAATACGCTTGAAAAATATGGATTTCTTGTCACATTGCATGGTAATGTTCTCTTCATGGATCAAGATGAGCCTATGACTTATCAAGAAGCAGTGATGGGCCCAGACTTTAAGAAATGGCTAGAGGCCATGAAATTCGAGATGGATTCCATGTAAAAAACCAAGTTTGGACCTTAGTTGACCCACCTCTAGGGATTAATCCCATAGGGTTGAAATGAGTTTTCTAAAAGAAAACTGACATGGATGGCAATGTACAAACATACAAAGTGTGATTAATCGCTAAGGGTTTTGGTGAAATTTATGGTATAGACTATGATTAAACCTTTACACCTGTTGTTATGTTTAAATCCATCCGGATCTTTCTTGCGATAACTGTATTTTATGATTATGAGATAAGACAAATGGATGTTAAAACTTCCCTCCTTAATGGAAAACTAGATGAGGATGTGTACATGACACAACTTGAAGGTTTTGTTGATCCAAAAGATGGCAAAAAATATGCAAGCTACAAAGGTCCATTTATGGATTGAAACAAGCTTCTCAAAGTTGGAATTTTTGTTTTAACGATACAATCAAAGAGTTATGTTTTTTCAAGAAAATTAGTGGGAGCACTATCATATTCTTGGTACTATATGTGGATGACATACTGATAATAAGAAATGACATATCTAGCTTACAATATATGAAAATTTGGTTAGGAGAAATGTTTTTTCATGAAAGACTTGGGTGAGGCAACATACATATTAGGGGTCAAGATCTATAGAGATAGATCGAGATGACTGATAGGACTGAGTCAAAATACATACATAGAAGAAATACTGAAAAGATTCAGTATGGAAGAATCTAAAAGGGAGTTCTTATCTATAAGACATGAAATTTCACTCTCAAAGGAAATGTATCCTTCAACACCTCAAGAAAGAGAGCGAATGAGTAAGATTCCATATGCTTCAGCAATTGGATCTATCATGTATGCCATGCTATGTACTCGTCCAAATGTACCATACGCTTTAAATATGACAAGTCGATACCAGGTAGATCTCAGTGAAGGTCACTGGGTCGCAGTTAAAAACATTCTTAAGTACTTCAGAAGAACTAAGGATACATTCCTTATATAAGGAGGTGAAGAAGAGCTAAGTACAAAAGGTTATACTGATGTTAGCTTTCAAACCGATAAGGATGATTCACGATCATAGTCAAGTTTTGTGTTCTGCCTTAATGGAGGCACTGTGAGCTGGAAAGATTCAGAGCAAGATACAGTAGCTAATTATACAACAAAAATCGAGTATATTGTAGCATGCGATGCTGCAAAAGAGGGTGTTAAGATCAAGAATTTCACATCTGAAGTAGGGGTTGTGCCAAGCATTTTGAATGCTATAGATCTATGTTGTGATAACAGCGGAGCCATCATACAAGCAAAAGAACCCAGATCTCACCAACAATAAAAACACATGCTTAGGCATTACCATCTCATTTGAGAAATTATAGATAAAATAGATGTGAAAATATGTACAGTACCAACAGATGATAACATTGTCGATCCACTAACAAAGCCTCTGACGCAACATAAGAATGATCATCACACTAAGTCACTTGGTATTAGATACACGAGTGATTGGTCTTAATGCTAGTGAGAGATTGTTAGAGTATGCCCAAAGAACAATCATAAGATGATTGCAAATGACATTTGTTTTTACCTTGTTCATTCATAAAAAGGCATTGCCATAATTATTTTCAGTTGCAATTCTGCGTGCTTAAATAAACTGAATTATAATAAAGTCCTTAGAATAATATGATTATTCTTAAATTTTCTTAGTCGAGTATTATTGTGGGAATGGACAAAAATATTGCATTAAGACTAATATGTAGTTGATTAATGATCCTCATACTTGAGATCATCATTATTTGAACATCGTGAGTGACATATTTTGATACAGTCAAATGTGTGTCATAACTACTACTCTATAAAGACTGATATTGGATATATCACAATCTATATAGTGGGATATGGTTGATCAAGATAGGATTTGTCCCTCCTACATAATAGGAGTAATATCGTAGGCCACTTGATTGAGTGAGACTAGAAATGCATTGCCATGCTCGAATAAGTTGATATGATATATCATAGTTATTCGTTATAATAGTCTACTCAAGATATCAAGAAATATTAGACGAACTATACAAGTGTCACTGTTCCATGACTTGTGTCTAGTCTAGATATAAAAGACAAAATGATGTAATACATGAAAAATAGTTAATCAAGAAAAAGTTATGTCGAATCATGATGTCTTGTAACTTAGGTGACAATGACATATTGCTAGGTGTCACTCATTGTTTGTAATATTAGAAATGTTCTAATATTTACTTCTAACGTTACATGAACCTACAAGGTCACACTCACGGTTGAAATGATCATATATTAAACGAATTATATATGTAAAAATTTGTTGTACATGAATTTAGTTAAATTAATATATATTTGATAAATATATATAATTTAACTATTAGATAAATATTAAAAGAAAATAATTATTGTAATTATGACTCTTTTAATATATATATATATATAAATAATATAATTCAATTTAAATTAATATATATATATTGAAATCCTAATTAAAGTTGAATTGAGATTATATATATATATTAAAATCCTAATTAGTTGAATTGAGATTATATATATTAATATATATTGAAATCCTAATTAAGTTGAATTGGGATTATATATATTTAATATATATATATTGAAATCCTAATTAAAGTTGAATTGAGATTATATATATTTAATATATATTGAAATCTTAATTATGTTGAATTGAGATTATATATATTTGATATATATTGAAATCCTAATTAAAGTTCAATTAGGATTATATATATATATATATTGAAATCCTAATATGAGTTAAATTAGGATTTCAAAGGCTATATAAAGGCATGAAAGATCTAGCAATCATTAATGCTTTTGGAAAAACCCTCTAAAAAGTTTAGAGAGTTTTATTTGCTCGTTTCAATTGGGTGCACTACGTAGAGGTCAGAGTGTTATCGTTGCGGCTTAGGAATCGATATTGTGGAATCGTGATTGGATATCTATCTCCTCCAAATTAAAAATTCTAGAATTTAAACAGGTAATTCTTCACCCCGATTCGTTCCTCGTACATGGATCTCTGGTGGTAATCGCCAGATAATTTTCCACTGCGCCATGGGGTGTATCGGCGTGACCCAACATTTTTAAGTCCAAAGGACATCACCTTGTAATAGAATGTTCCCCATTGCGTTATGAATGTTGTTTTCCCATGTCATTAGGGTACATCATTATCTAGTTGTAACCTGAAAAATCATCCATGAAGGAGAACAAATAATGTTTTGTTGTATTATCAACCATGGTGTCGATGTGAGGCAATAGAAAATTATCCTTTGGACTGGCTCTATTCAAATCTCAGTAATCAACACATATTTGCACTTTGTCATCTTTTTTCAGAACAAGGACTATATTGGCCATCCATTCTGAATATTTAACCTCTTGAAGAAACCCAACATCATACTATTTCTTTACCTCTTCTTTTATCTTCAGCAGTACATCGGGTCTCATTCTTCACAGCTTTTGTTGGACTAGCTTGAAGTCTCCTTTATGGGGAGTTTGTGTACCACCACATCTGTACTTAATCCAGGCATGTCTTGATAGGACCATGCAAAGACATCTTTAAACTCCAAGAGCAGCTCCACCAGATTATGTCTTGTTTTTGCAGTGATGCATGTGCCAATCTTCACCTCTTTCTTTTCATTTTCATCTTCAGGCTCACAATTTCTACTGACTCTTTGTGAGGCAAGATTTTCTTTTCATCTTGTTCTACCATTCTTAATAGGTTAGGAGACGGATCACAATCTTGATTTTCTTCAAAGTCTTGAAGCTCTTCTAGACACACATCTTGCTCAAAAATAAGTTTTGGATCAGTCTCAGTGTCGTTCGATACATCGATATCGAGGGACCTGACACGAAATAATGACATCCATTGAACAAATGAATTAAGAATGGGTAATTTGTGTGGGATAGGTTTATGTAAGGAGAAAGAAATAAAAAATGAAAATGAGTAAAATGTTTGCCAGAGATAACACAAAAAGTATCATTTCATTGACACACCGATAATAAGCTTATGACCTTCACAAAAAGACCATTGTTTCTCTTGAGCAAGAGTAACAAGTGTGTTATGAACATTACTCTGAAACATTCCTAAACAATGTAGGGAGTTCTTCAACAGTCCAGTTGTTCAGAATAGTTCTAGGGGTATAAGAACGAATTCTCCTTAGATACAATCATGCACCTCCTTCAGTAGTGACAACATTGATGTCCAAAGCTACTAACATCCTTCCCACCTTCCTTTCTTCATCTTTCTTAGGCTGTTTGGGGTGGATAAATCCTTCAGACACAAAAGTTTCAAAAATGGGAGGAAAAGTCAGTGGTTCCCAATTGACCTCTTCTCCTTTCAGACGAGCCTTCCTCCTCTCTTGCTTTTTCACAACGTCATTCCTTCTTTGTTTAGCATCTGGCTTGTATTCCAGGCCAATGCGGTCTTGTTTATTGATCATAAATGGTGCACTGACCGTACCTTGTAGGGAGTTCCCTAATCCTCTACCGACTCGGGCTCCTCTCCCCACCGTCAATTTGATTCCCATTCTTGTTGCTTTATACAACTTTGGGGTGCGAATCCGACTCCCTTCGATGATGAAGGTTGAGTTGACAAATTCAAATGACCGAAATGAACACTCCAAGGCCTTCTCATCAATTTTTATGTCAGGGGCATCACTAGTGATGGAAGCTATGATGTCTTCTTCGATATCCACAGTGACAAGCTGTCTATTAGAGACAAACTTTAATTTCTAGTGTAGTGATGATGGCACTGCCCTGGCTGAATGGATCTAGGGTCTTCCCAATAGGTAGTTATATGTGGGTTTGATATCTATTACCAGAAAATCAACATCATAGGTGTTTGTGCCCACTAGCAGCGGCACTTCAATTCTTCCCATCACTTTCCTCTCAGTACCGTCGAAGGCTCGAACTATAGTATTGCAAGCCTTGATATGAGAACTGTCTACTAGAAGTCTATTCAGAGTGGCCAATGGCAGTACATTCAGGGCGGATCCATTGTCGATTAGGAACCCCGACAATGTATAGCCTTTGCACCGAGTAGTTATGTGTAAGGCCTTGGCAGACCCCATACCACCTGAGGGTATCTCGTCATCATTAAAATGGATGAAATTATTAGCATTCAAATTATTTGCTAGCTGTCCAACTTGTTCACCGAAATATCATTAGGAACGAAAGTCTCATTCAACACTTTTAGCAGTTTATTTCGGTGTGATTCTGAACTCAACAGTAAAGATAATATCGATATATGAGCTGGTAGTTTGCGGAGGTGTTCGACAACACTGTATTCACTATGTTTCAAGAACTTCATGAATTCTTTCACTTCCTCTTATTTGACTGGCTCATTGATTTGTGATTCCAGTTCAACAATATTCTTTTTCTCGGGCTCAACTATCAAGGCTTTTCCCTTAGGATCATCTATTCCGCCATATCGTCTTTCACTTCTGGTGTAGAGATTTACTTCCCTTGAAGCAGTCTTTGAAGCATCATTTCCTTGGATTGTTATTCCACAAGCGTACCTCCATGAAACTTTCTTGCCATCTATGTAGGTAAAAAGACTCAATTTTTAAACTGTGATCTTCGGTCCCACACTATCGACTCCTTCGCATTTCCTCGGTCCTGAGATGATCACGACCGAGAAACTACCCTCATGGTTATTCTTAGGGGATTCTTCTTCTATAGCACAAATGTTTGCTTATTCGAACTTTGTTTCTTCAAAAAACTCTAACTCTTTGTTATCAATCAAATTTTGGACAAGAGCTTCAAACTCTACACAATTCTGAATGTCCTGATTTCCTGCACCATGGTATAAACAGTGGTCTCCGGAAGTTTCCTTCTTGTCTCTTGAACCTTGTTGCAACAAGCCCCTTTCGACCATCTTCTGCCATACCCACTTTAATGGAGACTTCACCTTCTCAATACGGTTTTTGATTCTCCTACTCCCGTTGTTGACAGTTGCATTTACTCCTGGCTCAGCATGATTGGGTAGTGGGTTCCCAATTGTACCTTGCCCTATGGAGTCATCGAATCTTACAACCCTAATTTTTATAAATTTTTCAACAAGGTTCCTGAAAGTGACGCAGTTCTCAATAGAGTGCCCCATGATCCCTGCATGATAATCGCACTGAGCGTTGGGATTGTACCATTTTGGGTAAGGGGGTTGTATTGGTTTTGTATAAAATGGAGACACCAAGTGTGCATTTTACAAATTCTTGTATAACTATTAAATGTTCAAAAGTACTATTTTTTATTACCCGTTTTACTTATATTATTGTTAGACTTAGGCTCATATTAGCTGCATAATTAGTCATTCATACATTAATTCATGTTTCTTTTCACCGTTAAGCTTGATTACATAGTTTGGTGGTTTTTATGGAAAGAGGTATTGTTGGTATTTGTTTCGTGTGCGCAGGATTTATTTCCCGGGAAAGCAGGAGATTGCCGAAGCAATTGAGGAAAGAAGAAGGAAGCTACTGACCTAGATAGGATAAGCTCAAGGAATTCGAGATAAACATGAAGAAGCAAAGATATATCCTAAAAAGAGTTGGAGTCCCACGAAGAGGTAAAAAGGAGTTTTTGGAGGATAAATAAATAAAAGAGATTTATCTCTTTTATCTTATTATAATCCAACTTAAACTCTTCCCTATCCAACAAAGAAATTGGCCAAGCCATCTCTTATAAATAGAAGACCTATCCGCAACCTTGGAGAGAATTTGATTGAGAGAGAATCCGAGAGAGAGCTACATCGACTTCATCTTCTTCCTCTTGTTTTGGTTTATTTTATGTTGGAAACATTTTGTTTGAGTTTATTTTTAAACCCAGCTATGAACTAAACTATTTGGGGCTAGGGTTATTATGTTGAATGGTTGTGAGAACGATTGAATTTGTTTTAGGTATTTGAGTTTGCAATTTAGTTTGAGGTTTGTTCATTCTTGGGTTTTAATTTCAATTGCGAGTGAATTGGGAGAGGATCTCGTGAATGCATATATCTAATATCGAAAGAGTTAGATTCAAGAAATGAATGAACATGGTTTTCATACAAACTTATATTGTTGAACACTAATTCGACTTAGGGATAAGTTGCGAATTTCAACGGCTAAAAGAAGTGCAAGATCGGTTGATGTTCACCCATGGTTAATGCAGGAATGCATCACCAAGGCATGCTCAATTAACCAGTGTTTCAAATTAGGGATAAGGAGAAACCACTAAAGAATGCTTCATCGAACCTTGAAGGAAGTTGCCCAGGCAATCACACCATTCCAGTTGCCCAGGCAATCCAACTGTTGCTAATTCCCCGTATCGTGAGGTTGCATATGTTACTTGTCATTCCTTTGATTGGATTTAATTGCTTGAACTTGTTGAATATCCGATGATGAATTTTTGCCACTGCACTTAATTGAAAGAACCTTTAAATTTTAGGATTGCATGAAAAGAACTTAGAATTTTACTATGATGCTAAATATTATGAACACAATTGTGTCTTGCTGATTGAAAGAAACTTAGTGAACTCAGGTTGCTTAAAATTTGGGGAAATTTCAATTGAAAATTAAAAGTTAATTTCTTGATAGAGGTTCCCGAAACCGGCTTTAGTAGTTGCACATTAACGATATCGCTAGAGGTGCCCGAAATTGGCTCTAGTAAAAAGAGAAATAAATACACCGGTAATTAAATTGATAAAAGCCTATTGTTCACATAGAATCTTGAAAATCAACTTGTACACAACTACGCACACACATTGTCACAAACATTATAGTTTGGTTCCGAGAAATTTTTGTACTATCTGAAAAATTTAAAAGGTGATCCTACTTTGTGCCACGGTTTTGAGGTTTGAAGGCAAATTTAAAGCATGTCTTTCATGATTAATGTCTTGGCAGGTAATTCTTAGCTTGAATTGCTTGAGGACAAGCAATAATTTGAGTTTGGGGGTGTGTTAAGTGTCCAAAAGTACTATTTTTATTACCCTTTTTACTCATATTATTGTTAGACTTAGGCTCATATTAGCTGCGTAATTATTCATTCATACATTAATTCATGTTTCTTTTCATCGTTAAGCTTGATTACATAGTTTGGTAGTTTTTATGGAAAAAGATACTGCTTTGGTGTGCTTTTGTACGCAGGAACTAATTGCCCAAGCAGTTGGGAAATTGCCGAGGCAATTGAGGATAAGATGAAGTGGTAGCCAATTTGATGACTGGATAAATCCAACATGTTCGAGATAAATGGCGTGAAGCAAAGGAGTTGGAGTTCCATGCAGAGATCAAAAGGAGATTAAATTCTAAGAGTTTTATGAGGAGTTTCTGGAGGAATAAAAATATAGTAATAAAAGAAATTAATTTCTTTTATTCTATTTAGTTCCAACTTAACTTCCTCCTCAAGAAAGACTTTGACCTATCCATCTCCTATAAATAGAAGACCTAGCCGCCTACTTCAAGGGGATGTTCGATTGAGAGAGAAAAACTAAAGGGCTATTCGAATTCTTCTTCTTCTTCATCTTTTGTTCGATTAGATTCATGCTAAGAAATTTTTATCTTGTTTTTATATTGCACACGGCCATGAACTAATTTTATTTGGCTTGGGTTATTGTATTTTTATGGTTGTGAGAACGATTGGATTTGTTTAGGTATTTGAGTTTGCAATTTTAATTCAAAGTTTGTGCATTCTTGGTTCTTAATTTTGCGAGTGAATTGGGAGAGGATCTCGTGAATTCATCCATTTATCTAATATCGAGAGAGTTAGATTCAAGAAACGAATGGGATGGTCTTTATTCAATCAATCAATGGTGATAACTAATTCGACTTAGGGATAAGTTGCGAATTTCAACGGCTAGAAGGAGCGCAAGATAGGTTGTTGTCCACCCTTGGTTCATGCAGGGATGTATTATCAGGGCATGCTCAATTAATAGTGTTTCATGTTAGGGATAACAAGAAACCATTGAAGAACACTTCATCGAACTTTGAAGGTTGTCGCCCAATTGCCCAAGCAATCACTCTATTCCCAATTGCCCAGGCAATCGCAGAATTGCACAGGCAATCCGACTGGATTCAATTGAAGAGTGATTGAGTTACTCTAGCACTCAATTACCATGACGGTCCATTCAATTATCACACCACGACTCATGATAACCCGGCCTACTCTCTCTTATTTGATTACATCTTTCTTTTATTAAATTGCTATTTTATTTCTCTTGTTAATTAGAACTCCTACAATCACCAATTTGTGTTTTTACTTTCAGTGCGAGAAGTTGTAATCCAGAAGTAGTACCAATCCCTGTGGAGACGATATCTATACTAAACTATAACTTGCGACGTGTATACTTGCACCGTTTGCGTTGCACTAAAAACACGTAACAAGTTTTTGGTGCCGTTGTCGGGGATTGACAATTGATGTTAGTTGTTTTTGTTATTGCATTTTTCTTATTATTTTACTAACTTTTATTTTTGTTTGTTTTATCAAACAAAATTTCAGGTGCGCTACAAGTTAAGGGACATCAACATGTTGGGAAATAAAAGTCGATCTATTCGAGATTTGATGATGGAAGATAGGAATCAATCAAATCAAGAGTTTCTTACACTCACGATGATTACCTATACCAACCGAGAAAAGCCTATACCGTGGAAGAATCATGCGCTTGTTGTGGAGAACATCATGTGTTTGAAGTTAGCCCTCACAATCCTGGTGCATATATCTACATGGAGGACCATAGATGGAACCAACAACAAAATCTTTCATGGTATGATCAAAAAGCTCAAATTTTTTTTTACCATGACAATTTTGCCGCAGCAATAGATATGCCATGACAATATAGTCCTCTTCAAGAGCATTCAAATTCCTTGGAGGAAACGCTTCTAGCTTCATTGGCTAGACTTGACAGATCAATTGAAGATATTCGAGAGCTATCAAAGTCCATGGATGTGAGGATATCTAAGTTGGATGCATCCTTGAGGGATTCATAAGATCAATTGAGGAGATCCACAAATGCCATGGATAACATGCCCCAACAATCAACTGCTAGGGATGCTGAAATCCTAAGGCAAGATGAGAAGGAGCAATACAAGGAGAGATCCCTGATGTGTGAGGATCAACTAAAACCTCCAAGTCGAGAGCCTACCAATGAGAAAGACTGTCCAACACTTGATTAGCCTATGCAACAAATTGCCACGACATTGATTGAGGAGCCTGAACATAGCAACGTCGCGATAACATTTCGAGAGGTTGAGAAGAGTAATGCTACAACAAATTGTTCTCATCCACCTTTGCCACGGCAATTGCATGACCACATGCAAGATCAACGAGATGAAAATACTTTGCTAATGGAATATGAGCAGGTGATGGTTGAACCTTTTGAATTCTTTAAAAACTCACATCATCCATTGCAGGTATTTCTTAAGGAACCAACGCTGGTAGATTTGAAGCCATCAAAATCTCTACTGATGGAGATGTTTGAGGAGCCTAAAGAAAACAATGTTCGGATTCATGAAGCTTTTCAGAAACTTGGTTCTTCCCTTAACATTCATAGAATTTTGGCAGATGATTGCCATGACAATTGGCTTGAGCAGCAATTGCCACTACAACGAAGGCTACATCCAACCATGAAGGAGGTCGACGAGAATGAGGTATTAAATGGTTGGGTGTTGCTATAACTTTTCCTATTAATATATCCATGCCTTCATGAACAATAGAAAGGTGGAGGGTATACATGGACTACAAGGAAGACACCCCCACCATGGTAACGCAAAAAGGAGTAGCTGCAAGCACATTGACCCAACTCTTTTTGGGCAATATTGTCACCCGATGGAGGGTACAGATGGACTATAAGAAATATAAAAAATGACCATTCTAAAGCTTTCTTTTTATCTATATTTTTTATTTTCATTTTCCTTTATTTTGATAATTATCCTTTTATGTTTATTTTTTTAGGATAAGAGTTTCAAGGGATAAGGAATTTCCTAGCTTCCTTCTTCATTTGAACTCTTAAGTTTTTCTTTCTTTTTTACTTTGTTTTTCCAATCAAGAACCCACATGAACCACAAACCCATGGGCAAAAATCTCAAAACCATGCCCGAAGCATGTTCTTCACGAGCACTTGAGTTTTTTTCCGGCAATTTGCATCACCACTCATTGATGAGTGATTCTTCGCCAAGTTTGCAAATCGGAAGGAAAAATTCTTGTTGAAGCTGTTGCCAGCAACACACACCTTTGGTGGACTCAGAGCCAATATATTCGAATAATGGGTGAGGAACCGACAAAAGAACCAACAATAGCAAAAAAAATCCCCTGCTCCAACAATTGCCAGGGCAACTAAAAATGCCTCGACAATTCACGATGCCTTGGCAAGTCTTGATGCCCAAGGAACTGACCCTACTTCAGTGAACATGGATCTAATCGAAGAGATGCTCCACCCTTTGACACACCAATTGGAGCGTATGGAGGCCCAACAATTGCAATTCATGAGGTACATGAGGGACCATAATGTAGCTATCACAAGAGTGATCCTCGAGAAGTACCTTGATAATACCGTGCCTTTCCCGGTGTTTCCTACCGAACTAGTTGCCCAGACAACTAAAGATGCCGAGGCAACTACCGCAAACGACAAAGGTAAATCACCTATGGCCGAACCAACTCACACCGAATCCCTACATGGATTTATTGATTCAGATGAGTCTATCTCTGAACCCGTAGCATCACAACCGAACGCACTGCCAAAGCCAAAGCGAAGAGCTTTGATCATTGAAGAGACCAATGATGAGAGTGAAGCATGCAATGAGATTGCAAAGGTTCAAGCCGCACCACTAGCCACCGGCATCCAACCACCGCGCTATGGAAAAAGAATCAAGCAAACGACCCAAAAGAAACTCATCATTCAAGGTGATGACCTTTCCAACTAACTCATTTGCATTTTAATTTTAATTTTTATACTTGCACGCATTGAGGACAATGCTTCTCTCGAGTTTGGGGAGGGTGTTTGTTTCTAGTTAATTTCATTCTTAGTTGCATTCATCTTTAGTAATAACATATAGGTTGCATATGTTACTTGTCATGCCTTTGATTGGATTTAATTGCTTGAACTTGTTGAATATCCAATGATGAATTTTTACCACAACACGTAATTGAAAGAACCTTTAAATTTTAGGATAGCATGAAAAAACTTAGAATTTTACTATGATGCTAAATATTAAGAACACGGTTGTGGCTTGTTGATTGAAAGAAGCTTAGTGAATTCAGGTTAATTAAAATTTGGGTAAATTTCAGTTGAAAATTAAAAGTTATTTTCTTGCTAGAGGTGCCCGAAATCGGCTCTAGTAGTTGCACATTAAAGATATCGCTAAAGGTGCCCGAAATTGGCTCTAGTCAACAAAAATTAAAATAAGAAATTGCTTGCTTTACTAGAGGTACCCAAAATTGGATCTCATAAAAAGAAAAATAAATACCCTGGTAATTAAATTGATAAAAGCCTATTGTTCACATAGAATCTTGAAAATCAACTTGTACACAACTACGCACACACATTGTCACAAGCATTATAGTTTGGTTCAGAGAAATTTTTGTACTATCCGAAAAATTTAAAAGGTGATCATACTTTGTGCCACGGTTTTGAGGTTTGAAGGCAAATTTAAAGCATGTTTTTGATTATTAAAGTCTTGGCAGGTAATTTTTAGTTTTGCATTGATTGAGGACAAGCAATAGTTTGAGTTTCGGGGTGTGATGAGTGTTGAAAAGTACTATTTTTATGACCCTTTTTACTCATTAGGCTCATTTTAGTTGCATTATTAGGCATTCATGTATGCTTTAATGATTTCCTTCACCGTCATTCTTGATTTCATAATTTGGTTGATTTTTGTGGAAAGGGTACTGCTGTTATGTGTTTTTGTGTGTGCAGGATCTAATTGCCCAAGCAAGTAGGAAATTGCCGAGGCAATTGATGACAAAAAGAAGGGAGCTGTCGATTTTGTTGGATAAATGCAATTATTTCGAGTTAATTACAAGGATAAATCCTAGAATAATTGGAGATCAAAAGGAGATTAAATTCCAAGAGTTTTAGGAGGAATAAAAATATAATAATAAAATAGATTTATTTCTTTTATTCTATTTAATTCCAACTTAACTTCCTCATCAAGAAAGACTGACCTAGCCAACTCCTATAAATAGAAGACCTAGCCACCTACTTTGAAGGGAGAGCTCGACTTGGAGAGAAAGCTAGGGCTGTTCGACATCTTCTTTTTCTTTCTTCTTTATTCCATTCGATTCATGACTGAAAGTTTTTCCTTTGTATATCTTTCAAACCCAACAATGAATTGATGAAAATTGGTTTGGGTTATTGTGTTTTTGTGGTTTTGAGAATGATTGGATTTATTTAGGTATTTGAGTTTGCAATTTTAATTCAAAGTTTGTTCATTATTGGTTCTTAATTTTGCGAGTGGATTTGGAGAAGATCTCGTGAATTCATCCATTTATCTAATATCAAGAGAGTTAGATTCAAGAAACGAATGAGCATGGTCTTTATTCATTCAATCGATGATGAAGATTAATCCAACTTAGGGATAAGTTGCGAATTTCAACGGCTAAAAAGAGCGCAAGATCGGTTGTTGTCCACCATTGGTTCATGCAGGGATGTATTATCAAGGCATGCACAATTAACAATGTTTCAAGTTAGGGATAACGAGAAACCATTGAAGAACGCTTTGCCGAACTTTGAAGGTTATCGACCAATTGCCCAGACAATCGCAGAATTGCCCAGGCAATCCGACTGGATTCCATTGATGAGCGATTGAGCTACTCTAGCACTCAATTACCACGACGGTCCATTCAACTATCACTCCACGACTCACGATAACCTGGCCTACTCTCTTAAATCGATATCTCCTTTCTATTTTCTTTATTTTGTTTAGTTTATTTTACTTGATATTCATCTCTATCAACCTATTTCTTTTAAACACAACAACTTAAGCAAAGTGGCCCAAACCAATCCCTATGGAGACGATACTCGATACTTATCATATCACTTTATTACTTGCGACATGTATACTTGCACCGTTTGCATTGCACTAAAAACACGCAACAAGTTTTTGGCACCGTTGTCAGGGATTGGCAATTGGTGTTAGTTGCTTTTAAGCAACCTGAGTTCACTAAGTTTCTTTCAATCAATAAGCCACAACCTTGTTCATAATATTTAGAATCATAGTAAAATTCTAAGTTTTTTTTGTGCAATCCTAAAATTTAAAGGTTCTTTCAATTAAATGCAGTGACAAAAATTCATCATTGGATATTCAACAAGTTAAAGCAATTAAATCCAATCAAAGGCATGGCAAGTAACATATGCAACCTATATGCGATTACTAAAGATGAATGCAACTAATCATGAAACTAACTAGAAACAAACACCCCCAAACTCGAGAGAAGCATTGTCGTCAATGCATGCAATTATAAAAAAGTAAAAAAAAATGAACTAAAATGCAAATGGGTTAGTTGGAAAGGTCATCACCTTGAATGATGAGTTTCTTTCGGGCCATTTGCTTGATTTTTTTTGGAGCACGGTGGTTGGATGCGGGTGGCTGGAGGTGTGGCTGGATCCTTTTCAACTTCATCGCGTGCTTCACTTTCTTTATCGGTCTCTTTAACATGTGCGACAATTGCCGAGGCATCTTCGGGTGCAATGGATTGTTTTGATGTTTTTGGCCATGAGTGATCTTGTGGTTGTGGTTGGAAACAAAACAAAAATAAAAGAATCCTAAAATCAAAAATAATAAAAAAATTGTCCGAATAAAAATGAGAAATAATAAAAATATTACTAAAGGAGAGCATATTTATGCATCTCCTAAAGTGACCACTTCTTTGTCGCGCTCAACATGGGTGCCGACATAGTACTTTAATCTTTATCCGTTAACTTTGAATTCATATCCGTCAATGGTGGACTTGATTATCACAACACTATGGGATAAGGGTTTGACTATTTCGAACGGCATGGACCATATCGATCTCAATTTTCCAGATAGAGTTTTAACCGAGAATTAAAGATAAGTACTAATTGCTTGGGAAAAAATTGTTGTGGCAATAGCTTCTTGTCATGCCAATGCTCAGTTTTCTCTTTGTAGATTCTTGCATTGTTGTAAGCTAAGGCACGAAACTCCTCTATTTCATTAAGGTCCAATAGGTGTTTTTGTTCGGCACTTTCCCAATCCATGTTCACAGTTTTGATTGCCTAATATGCCTTGTGTTCAATCTCTACCAGAAGGTGGCAAGTCTTGCCGTAGACAAGTATATAAGGCGACATGCCTAAAGGCATCTTGAATGCTATTCGATAGGCCCATAGTGCTTCATCAATTCTTGCAGACCAATCCTTTCGAGAAGGATTGACAACTTTTTCAAGGATAACTTTCAATTCACAATTGGAAATTTCGGCTTGCCCGTTTGTTTATGGATGATATGCTGTGGTAATTTTGTGTGTCACTCCAAATCACTCCAACATCTTGGAAATTAGCCTATTATCGAAGTGTGTGCCTCCATCACTGATAATTGCCCTCGATGTCCCAAATCGTGTGAATATGTTTTTCTGTATAGTCTTTGAATCATTGTTGGGAACTGCAGCTGCCTTTACCCATTTAGACACATAGCTACGACAAGTAGGATATACAAATTGCTGAATAAGGATGGGAAGGCTCCCATGAAATCTATCCCCCATACGTCAAACAAGTTGACCTCAAGGATATTCTACAGTGGCATCTCGTGTCGCCTAGAAATATTCCCTGTTCGCTGACATCGATCACACCTTTTGTAGAATTCTTGAGCATCTTTGTAAAGAGTGGGCCAATACAAACTGGATTGTAAGACTTTGGCCGCGTACGAGTTCCTCCAAAATGACCTCCATAGGGTGAAGAATGACATTGTCGAAGTACATTGTCTTGCTCCTCCTCGGGAACACATCATCTTATCACCTGATTTGCACATTGTTTAAACAAAAGAGGCTCGTCCCAATAATAATGCTTAGCATCATGTCAGAACCGCTTCTTTCCTTGGTGAGTAAGGTTATAAGGCAAAATACCACTAACCAAGAAGTTAACCAAATCGACGTACCAGGGAGTTACCGAGGCAACTAACAACTGCTCATCTGGGAATGTGTCATGGATCTCCAAAGAGTCAGGATCTTCATCGCTTTTCCCAACCTTGATAAGTGATCGACAACTTGGTTCTCTATTCCTTTACTGTCCCTAATTTTGATGTCAAACTCTTGTAAAAGTAAAATCCAACGAATTAAACGAGGTTTGGCGTCTTTCTTAGTAAATAGGTACTTAATTGCTGAGTGATCAATATAAACGATTACCTTAGTACCAATCAAGTAGGAATGAAACTTATCAAATGCGAAAACTACTACTAGTAATTCTTTCTCCATCGTGGTGTAATTTGATTGTGCACCATTTAGAGTTTTACTAGCATAGTAAATCACATGAAAAGTCTTACCTGTGTGCTGCCCTAAACTGCCTCCTTCTGCGAAATCACTTGTGTCGCACATGAGTTCAAAAGGTAAGGTCCAGTCGGACGGAACAACAATAGGTGCCGAGGCAAGTTGCTTTTTCAAGGTTTCGAATGCTTGGACGCATGAATCATTAAAAGTAAAAGCTTTGTCTTGTTCAAGCAAGTTACACAAAGATTTAGAAATTTTAGAAAAATTATAAATAAACCTTCTGTAAAAACTTTTGAATTCTTTTGACCGAATTTGGTGGTGGCAATTTTTTGATCACTTCCACCTTGGCTCTATCGACTTCAATTCCTTTGGATGAGATCTTGCGACCGAGCACTATACCTTCACCTACCATAAAGTGGCACTTCTCCCATTTGAGAACTAGATCGGATTCTTCACATCTTGTTAGCACATTCTCCAAATTGTTGAGGCAATTGTCGAAGTTGTCTCCGAATACCAAAAAATCGTCCATGAAGATTTCTAGGAAATCTTCCACCATGTTGAAGAAAATTGCCATCTTACATCTCTGGAAAAGTTACCGGAGCATTGTATAATCCAAATGGCATCCTTCGGAAAGCATATGTACCATACGAGCATGTGAAAGTGGTCTTTGCCTAATCATCCGGTGCTATGGCAATTTGGTTATAACCTGAGTAGCCATCAAGGAAATAGTAAAAAGATTTACCTGAAAGTCGGTCAAGCATTTGGTTAATAAATGGCAAAGGAAAGTGATCTTTCCTAGTAGCTTTATTTAACTTGAGGTAATCCATACAAACCCTCCAACCGATCACAGTCCTAGTTTGGATTAGTTTATTCCTTTCATTGCTTACCACGGTTATACCTCCCTTTCTCGGTACACATTGTATCGGGCTTACCCATGTACTATCGAAGATATGATATATGATACTGGCATCAAGCCATTTGATGATTTCCTTCCTCACGACTTCCTTCATAGCAGGGTTAAGCCTCCTTTGTGCCTCAATTGTTAGTTTGTTATCATCCTCCAATAGAATTTTGTGCATACACATTGCGAGGCTAATTCCTGTCAAGTCTGCGATGGTCCATCCTATTGCCTTTTTGTGCAGCATCAACATATCAATCAACTTCTCCTGTTCAGGCTGCAACTTAGAAGAAATAATTACGGGCAATGTATTATTGATTCCTAAGTAAGCATATTTTAATTGCCTTGGCAATGGTTTCAACTCAAGAATGGGAAGTTGTTCAATTGAGGGTTTCTCGAGTTTACCTTCCTTACCTGTGTAATCCAATGGTTCGAAGTGTGTACCTGGTCGATTTACTATCCAATTTGCTTATTCTTATTCTTCGTTGTTCAGATCGCCATCGATCGGCTCCTTGAACTCTTCAAGTTCTTCTTGTTTGACAATGAAATTGCCGAGGCAGTTCTCTTTCACATCAAAATCGAATTCGGTTGTGGCGTGGATGAATTGGCATTCTTCTGGATCGTCGGCATATTTTAGGGTTTGAAACACTTTCAGCTTGACTTCCTGGTCGTTCACCCTCATTGCGAGTTCTCTCTTTTCGACATCAATCAATGTTCTTTCTGTAGCTAGGAAGGGTCTCCCAAGGATAATAGGTGCGAACTCATCTGCTTCACAATCCAAAAAAATAAAATTAGCGGGAAAAATAAATTTATCAACTCTTACCAGTATATCCTCGATTTTTCCCTCTAGATGCACATAGGATCTGTCAGCAAGCTCTAGCATAACTATTGTAGGTCTTGCTTTCTCGATTCCCAATTTCTAGAAAATTGACTTGGGCACAAATTTATGCTTGCTCCAAGATCGCACAATGTTTTCCCGACATAGTGGTTTTCGATTGAGCATGGTATTGTGAAACTGTCAGGATTTTTAAGCTTGGGTGGTATGCGATTATGTAGCATGGCCATGCATTCTTCTGTCATAGCAACTGTTTCAAATTCCCCTAGCCTAGTCCTCTTAGATACGATGTCTTTAAGGAACTAGGCATAGTTCGAAATTTGTTCTATTACTTCAACCAATGGAAAGTTGATGTAGACTTGCTTCAAGATGTCAAGGAACTTCTTGAACTGGTATTCTTGCTTTTGCCGTTTCAACCTCTGTGGGAATGGTTGTGGCAGTCGGATGCCTTCAATCTTTTTATTGGTTTAGAACTTGATGGAAGGATTTGTCGATGCATCAGGAGTTGCTGAAGTATGTGCTGTTGCCGAGGCATTCTCCAATTCATCAGTTTTGGCGGAGGTTTTGTTTTTGGACTAATCTTTTTGGACAGGGGCCGCTCCTTTGGTTGAGTGTTCTCTGTTGAGTGAGCTTGGGTTTCCTAAAGTTGTCGACCACTCCGAGTGGTGATTGCTTTGCACTTCTCGTGGTTTGCTCCTTTTGCGACTTCTGTATCACTGGGTAAACCGCCCATTGGTCTTGTGTTCAAGTTTTGAGCAAATTGCCCGACTTGTGTCTCCAATGACATTAGGATCGCCTCTTGGTTTTGCAATCTCATCTCAGTCCTGTTGATAAAGGCATTAATTCTTTTCATGAAATTACTATTCTCAGCCATATAAGATTTAGTTTTTAACATGAAAGCTTTGAGAAAATTCTCCAAGGAACTGGATGGTGTCGATTGTTGTTGCGGTATCTGTTGTTGCGGCTTCTTTTACCGTGGCAAGTTTTGCTGGAATCCTATTGCTTGTGCATTTTGACTACTCTGGTTGAGGGCATTGTTGGGATTACTCCATGAGAAATTGGGGTGCTTCTTCCAGGCTGGATTGTAAGTGTTGGACATCACATTGTTGTTCCGGTTGTAGTTTCCAACGTAAAAGCTAGATTCTGGGTTTTGTAGACACTCAAAAGAATCATGGTTACCATTACATAAATCACAAATTGAATCTACTACCTTGATCTCCTGTGTGTTGCTAGGTCGCTGCATGTTCTTAACCATATTGGTTAAAGCGGCCAATTGCGCAAAAATATATCCTGATGAATCAAGCTCATTTATCGTGGTATTGAGTCTGACTATTCCCCTTCGAGTGGTTGGGAACTGATAATCATTCTTCGCAAGACTGTTCAAAATCTCTATCGCTTCCTTAAGTGACTTGTCGATGAGTATGCCATTTTCCAAGGCATCTAGCATCATCCTTGTCGGCGTGTTCACTGAGTTGTAGAACATCATCACTTGTGTCCACAATGGGAATCCGTGCATGGGACATTTATGTAAAAGCTCTCTGTATCGCTCCCAAGCCTCATACATGGATTCATCATCTGACTGCTAAAAGAAGTAATATCATTATGCAATCAATCATATTTGTAGAACTAAATCTAACAATAAAATCATGACACAAATCCGTCCAAGATCCTGTAGATCCGGATGGAATACTATTCAGCCTTTGCCCTATCCCTTAGTGAATAGGGAAATAAATTTAGCCTTAGGATATCTTCATGGAATCCTTGTAGCTTGAATGAATTGCAAATCTCAAGGAATGATTTGAGATGTTGTATGACATCTTCAGTTGTCGAGCCACCAAATTAACCAATTGTGTTGATCATGTTGAACATCACAGGTTTTAATTCAAAGTGGACAGCTTCTATCTCAGGTGCGACAACTCTTGGATTAAGACAATTGAGATCTTCCTCTAAGTAGTCTCGAATGGGTCTATTACGAACAGGTTGTACGATTTGATCTCTTCATCCTCTTACTATGACGTTATGGTTACCATTGGCATTCAGATTGCCGACTGGTTTATCAAGTTGTTCTGCCATTGCTGCTCGTTGTTCTCGTCTTCTTCTATGAAGAACTTGTTCTATCTCGGGTTCAAGTGGGTAGTCTTGTGATGTTGGTCTAGCCCTGGTCACAGATAGATGCAAAGCCAAAGTTGTAAGTCCCTTGAAAACCGATTAGAAATAAAACAAAAATAAAAAAATAAAGGTGCAAGAAATTAAAAACAAAGTCGCTCTTGCCAATCCTTGGCAACGGCGCCAAAAACTTGTTGCGTATTTTTAGTGCAACGCAAACGGTGCAAGTATACACGTCGCAAGTAATAAAGTGATATGATAAGTATCGAGTATCATCTCCACAGGAATTGGTTTGGGCCACTTTGCTTAAGTTACTACGTTGAAAAGAAATAGATTGATAGAGATGAATATTAAGTAAAATAAACTAAACAAAATAAAGAACATAGAAAGGAGTGATCGATTTAAGAGAGTAGGCCGGGTTATTATGAGTCGTGGAGTGATAGTTGAATGGACCATCGTGGTAATTGAGTGCTGGAGTAGCTCAATCGCTCATCAATTGAATCCAGCTAGATTGCCTGGGCAATTGGGCGATAACCTTTAAAGTTCGGTGAAGTGTTCATCAATGGTTTCTCGTTATCCCTAACTCAAAACACTATTAATTGTGCATGCCTTGATAATACATCCCTGTGTGAACCAAGGGTGGACAACAACAGATCTTGCGCTCCTTTTAGCCGTTGAAGTTCGCAACTTATCCCTAAGTCGAATTAATCTTCACCACCGATTGATTGAATAAAGACCATGCTTATTCGTTTCTTGAATCTAACTCTCCCGATATTAGATAAATGGATAAAATCAAGAGATCTTCCCCCAATTCACTCGTAAAATTAAGAACCAAGAATGAACAAACTTTGAATTAGAATTGCAAACTCAAATACCTAAACAAATCCAATCGTTCTCACAACCATAAACACAATAACCCAAACCAATTTACATCAATTCATGGCTGGGTTCGAAAGATATACAAAGGAAAAACTGCCAGCCATGAATCGAATGGAATAAGAAGAATGAAAAAGAAGATGTCGAACAACCCTAGTTTTCTCTCCAAGTCAAACTGTCCCCTCGAAGTAGGCGGCTAGGTCTTCTGTTTATAGGAGTTGGCTAGGTCAAAGTCTTTCTTGAGGAGGAAGTTAAGTTGGAATTAAATAGAGTAAAAGAAATATATCTCTTTTATTATTATATTTTTATTCCTCTAAAAACTCCTCCTAAAACTCTTGGAATTTAATCTCCTTTTGATCTCCAATTCTTCTAGGATTTATCCTCGTAATTAACTCGAATTAATTGGATTTGTCCAACAAAATCGGCAGCTCCCTTCTTCTTGTCGTCAATTGCCTCGGCAATTTCCTACTTGCTTGGGCAATTAGATCCTGTACACATAAAAACACATACCAGCAGTACCTTTTTCCACAAATATCAACCAAATTATGAAATCAAGCTTGACGGTGCTGGAAATCATTAAAACATGTATGAATGCCTAATAATGCAACTAAAATGAGCCTAAGTCTAACAATGGTATGAGTAAAAAGGGTTATAAAAATAGTACTTTTGAACACTCATCAATAACTCCCCGTATGTTACCGAGATTGGAGTAAATTTCATATCTTCCACCTTTGCTCTCTGATTGGATCCTTGCTTCGAGAAAGTTTGGGCATTTGAGGTCACAACTTTGGGTTGTCCGACTGTCAACGGTTTTGAATAGTCGGCATTATAGACACCTGTATTGCTTGCCTCGCCCTCCTTCATTTCATAGTTTGGTTTCTTTAAGTTTTCCTCGTCTTCAATCTTTCCACTTCGGATTGCATTTTGCAACCATTTGTCTATTCATTAGTAAGTCAGAGAAGTCTTTCGTATCACCTCCTATCATACGGTCAAGGAATGGTTTCTTTAGTGTACCAATGAAAAGCATAACTATCTCATTTTCTAACAGCAGCGACTGCACTTGGACTGCTACATCTCTCTATCGTTGTGCATATTGCCTGAAACTCTCGTAAGTTTTCTTTTCCATGTGTTGCAATGTAACCCGATTAGGAGTTATATCGATAACATGGTTATATTTTTTAACGAATGCCTTCGCTAGATCTTTCCAAGAGTTAATTTTGGCACAACTCAACTAGTTGTACAATATTGTTGTGGATCCCGTCAGACTATCTTGAAAGCAATAAATTGAAAGAGGGGCATTGTCAATGTACCACGTCATTCTCTTGGCGAACATTGTAATGTGAGCTTCGGGACAAGTAGTCCCATTATACTTTTCGAAATCAGGCATCTTGAACTTCGTAGGTAGCACCAAATCAGAAACTTAACTCTCTTGCATCCACTCCTAGAACTTGGTCAACATTTTCTATAGCATTGAATTTGTCTTCCAATTGTTTTCGTCGATCCTTGAATTGTTTAGGTAGCTCGACCTTTAGTTTGTCGATTTTATTGAAATCTGGAACAAGGTATTCGGTAGGGTCATCCTAAACTACCACTCATCCTCATAGGGAAGAGTCGGCTTGACCAAACTGTGGCTTTGCTATGGAAGTCTCTACTAGAGGGTGGGTCTTGCTGAGAGGATTACCCGAGTCTTCTATTAGTGCACTGGGATTTATAACCACCCATTTCTTCTTTTTTTTTCAGAATCCTTTCCAGCCAACATCTCAGCTATCTTTGCTAACAAATCTTCTTGTGACTATGAAATATGGGCACGAGTCTCCTGCTATGTTTTCTCTAACTTGTTCTCAATATCCTTCTTGATGTCTTCACATGCTTTCTCAACTTTTTCCAATCTCTCTTCCATGCCTTTAGCTTTGCTTCTGGTGAGGTAAGGGTGCTGAATCTATGGTTTTGTACGTCCCAAAATTACTGCGATAATAATTCTTTAAAAAATTAAAATCGTAGTGAAAATGATGTAGTATGATGCGAATGAAAATAAGAAAATATGATGTACATGCAAAAAACATATTATATTAGTACCACAACATATTTTACACAAAAGATGTTGATATTAGTATAACTTTTAAAAGGAAACTTGCATTAGAACAAGGTTCTTTACATAAGGTGGGCCTATTTCACATTACAGCTTGGCCTTCACACACAGAATCTTGATATTCCTGAAGAGCTATGCCAGCTTCTTGCCCCAATTAGATTCTGACTCAGTTTGTAGGCTCAGAACATCAGCCTGAATGGCTAGGGTCTACAGGTGCTCTGGTACTACTCGTACTTGGATGAGAGCTTCGGTCATATCATGGTCTCTATCCCGGACTTGATCTTGAGATTATTGTAGCCGTGCCTTCCAACGACAATCATTCCACTTTTGATTTTCTTCGAAATTGTTAATTTGCCCCTGGCAAGTCTGCAAAGCTATTTCTAATTCCTCGACTTGTTTCGTTAGAGTCTCGTTCTTCTCCCTACTTGCTTTTAATTCAGCTACGAAATCTCAGTTACGGTGCCTCTGTAGAGAGTCTTCCAGTTTAATAATTTGGCATTTCAAATTTATATTCTCGATTCTGCTCCCGGACAATTCTTCCTACATAGCTATTTGATGTGTTTGAAAGTCTTTGAATTTTCTTTCCCAAAGATCAACTCGGTCCTTTTCCTCTCGGATTTTAAGCTTCCATTTGGCAGATGTCTTTCCGAGACTGGCATATTTTGTTGATGCTCAAATTTTTTTGTAATCACCCCATAGATCGCTTGAATCTTCTTCAGCTTTGCTTTTTCCCTTCTTCAACCTTTCAATCTCTTGTTCCTGAGACTGCATATTGAACTTCAACTGGTTCCTTTCGTTTTCTAACCTTGACAGCTAGGTTTCCATCACGAAGTACTTCTTTTCAAAATCATGCTTCATGATTTCCATTTCTGAGGGATCGACCTGCAAATGTTCCTCCACCAGTATATTATTTTTTGGGTTTCGTAAAGGAACATCGTCATTAATCCTTCTGCTTCTCCACCGTCTATACTCAGGCATAACTCTAGGTTTTTCATCAAACGACTCCATCTTGCAAATATGATTCCATGCCTTTGTGATCATGGAAATAGTTTTCTTGTACTCTTTACCCTTGTAATAAAATTCGTATGTAGCAAGCCCTCTTGTTGCCGGGATGAACTGCCTCGACCTGTATTGCTTGGATACTAGTAACAGAGCATATCCAGTTCCACCCTATATTCCAAGTAGAGAGACCTAGTTATAGTCTCCACATTTGTATATAATATTGTCAGGGAAGAACCATCGTGCTTTCCAGACGACATCTTTCTCCTGGAGGTTTCGAAAAATAGCCATCCATTTGTCATGAGAGATGTTCTCCTGCATTTGTGTGGACACCAGATTATTTAGCGGTGAGTAATTTTCAAAGCATGCTCAATATGTAAATTTCTCTAGCTTCCAAAACTGGCTATGAAATCGGACCAACAAAAGCCGAGCACAACCGATGAACCTCCCCTCGCCGCATCATCTACAAGCACTGAGAGACCTGAAAGTTTTGGCTAGGATTGCTGGAACAAGGATAGTTCCTTTGTCAACGTGACTGAATAGTTCTATAATATCATCATCAATATATCCCAATGATTTAGGAAAGATAACCAAACTGTAGATGGCTAGGGCAAAAGTTTTGACCTATTTTTCTCGCTTGGATTGAACTTGGATCTTGTCTCATATGAATCCCTAGGAGATGCACTTGGTTTCCCTTTTTTCTTTAATCCTAGTTTTAGCCCATTGTTTGTTCATTCCAGTCATTTTTAGTAGCTTTTTTTGAAATGCTAGAGAATTAGGAGACTTGAAGTAGGCTTTATCAACCTGGATTTTTGGGCAACGGATCAAAGCAGTGTGTTCTTCAATGGTTGGTACCAAATCAACATCTCCTAGAGTAAAGCAGCTGAAGGCAAGATTCCAGAATTGGACAAGGGCTCAAAATAAAACTTTGTTGATACTGACATCTAGCAGATAAGGTAAATCACCATAGGTGCTGTAGAACAACTGCTTGTTTTCTTCGTCCTGCTGGTCCCAGATTTCTTTGAATTCCCACAATTGGTTCTTAGTTGATCTAATACTTGTAAGATCCCAAAGCTCTGACTTTTCACCTTCTAGATATCTATCCCCTTTTTGGTGCTGAGTCTCTTCTGACCACCTCTGCATGCCTAGGTTTCCATCCACCCTATCAAGAAATGGGATCTCCATAGCAGATCCTTTGTAATGGCTGAACTTGCCTCAACACCCTTTGTAGTAGCCCAAATCATCCGGACCTGATAGCCTAGTAATATTAATATCCAAATACCCAATACTTACCCATATCCAACCCATTACCAAAAACCCTAACCCTAGTCTTCATTCGCCACCCTCCATCCTATTGCATTCTAAGTCGCACCTCCGCCACCACCATAGGCTCACCCAATAGCCGTTACCGACACCACCACTATAACCCAAATAAAAAATCCCAGATATATCTCTGCTACCCCCGCCCTAATTTCCATTTTAATCCTTCATCTTTTTCCACCACTGCCTTCACCATTCGAACACCAACCCACCAAATCGGCACCTGTCCCCTACCTTTCTAGATCATTAAAACTGGAAGCCCTATAAAAGGGATTCGAATCTGCAAAATAAAGGATGTTTTTTGTGAACAAAAATAGAGAAAAAAAAGAATTAGAATCGAAAATATAGAAAGGGATAACAGATATCAAAATCGGACCTAAAATCAAAAAAAGAGACAAGATCGCAAAAACAAAAAAGAAGGTAAAAAACATAAAAAAACCCCTTTCAATTTTTTCCAGATCTAAGAAAATAGAAGCGGGTTTGAGAAAAAAAACCTTAGATCCTCGTTTAAGACCAAAATCCGAGGCCTCTGATGTTTTTGCATGAACTCCAGCCACCACGGACAGCGGTGGCCATCATCGACAAACGGCGGTAAGTGACAGACTGCTGGGTGACGATGAAGCCTCAGCCAATTGATGGTGAGAGAGTTTGAGAGAGAGTAGAATTTCCTTTATATTATTAGACTCAAATGAAATTATTACATCTCCAAAAGTATAATTTTTAATGCCAATTTTACATTGCTCTTGCTTGTCTTTAGGTACACTTAGTTGCATTAGGTTGTTAGAATCATGCATTTGCATAAGGAGTTTAGTATTTTGTCTATGCCAGTGTGAAGGGTTGTTTTTGTGGCTAATTTGCAGGTTTGGCATATGATTAGGCACAAGAAAGCAACACAGTTAGGATTGCAAATGAGAATGCCAAGTGTCTTTGGCACAGAAGGACCAGATAGTGCCAAGAACTTGTTGATAGAGAAGTGACCTTGATGCCATGCTAAGAGGCTGTTGAACCCCGAAAAAATAGGATATGATCAGGCTCCTAAAAGATCACAAATTGATCAACTTCCAAAAAAATAGCGAATAAGGTGATGCCAAGCTATGTTGGCAAAGACATGACAAGCTTGTGTGCCAAGGTAACATCGGCATGATGACGTCAGCCCTAGCTTGATAAGCTATCACAACGATCGGATAAGGATCTATCTCTTATCCTTGGAGCATTTGAAATTCAACTGAAGAAGCTATCCTATTCCTTTCCCTTGCACGCCTATATAAACACCAACCGGTCAAGCATTTAGGGGATCGTGAGTGGAGATCATGAAGGCTTAGAGTGATCAGAGTGAGGTGTTAGAGTGCTCGACGAGTGACAGTCGGCTGCACCGAGGAAGGGTGGTTTAACCACTTGGTCGAGAGCCTGGATTTGAGGGCTGCATCGAGAGACCCCTCTCGCCTATTCTCTCGGGTTTAAGTTGTTTACTTTTATTTTTATGACGATGTATTTAAAACAGTTATGGTTTTGTTGGTTAAATCCCTCACCATGAACTAATTTCATCGTTGGTGGGGGATGTTTGGTTTAAACGTTGATTTCATGCCTTAGTTTCTTTAATGGAAATTCTGTTTTGGCAAAAGTTTTTCTAGTTTGCATACTTAAATTTTTCCTAAGTACTCTTCCAAGCGAGAGCTGGCACAGTTAGCCTATTGTCCCTCAATATCTTAACAGACTTGGGGTGGAGACGATTAAGTTGTTGAATACTAGGGAGAGAAGCTTCGAGAGAAGTCGTTCAAGTAGATGAACTTAATTCGGAAGTGATATCTACCCCCTAGGAGTATAGATTGGTTCTTAATCAACTCGGTTCATTTAAAAACATTCACTATAGAGATATAGGGGTTTTTAAATAATCGAGTTTGGGCAATGGCCATCGAGAGAGGCATTGCTAACATTGAATCTGCTCTACAAACAATGCCAAGACAGTTTGCAAACAAAGGCTGACATGAACAACATTAAACCTAGGCATTCCCTGCCAATGCTCATCACTCATTAAAAGACCTTCCTTGCCAACGTTTTTACTTCACTTTTACTTCTTTTCCTTTTAAGTATTCCCAAAACAAACTTTTAAAACAAACATATGTTCTTCCAAGGCAAGTAACAATCAAACAATCGAATTCCAAGTCAATTTCCGTGGGATCGATACTCAACTTAACTACTGTATTACTTGCAGACCGTGTATACTTGCACCCAAAAGACTCTTGGCACTATTTTACTAATACATACATTTTCCCCTTTTGCCAGCATTCATAACACACATCTTCTACAGAGTCTACATGTTTTTAGTGTTGTTGTCGAGGATTACAACGGATTTGATTGTTTTCAATTTTTACTTGTTTTCTTTTAGTTTTTACTGTGTTTTTGTTTTTATCGGTGTATGACAAGAAACCACCTTGTGGTGGGTGATTGGCCATACGATCCAGAAATTGAGAGAACCTTGAGATACTGAGAGATGAATCACGGTAATCAAAGGAATGGTGCGGTGAACAATGATGGAGATCTACCCAATAACAACGCACCACCACCCCCTAATGTCCCAATTGCTAATGCGGAGGAAGAGAGGCCAATATGAGAACATTCAGCGCCCGACATTGCAAATCTAATGCTAGAAATTGTTGGCATAGAGGTAAATGAACCAAATTGTGAACTTAAGTCGGTAATGATTCAAACTCTTTTGAATATAGGCTAATTTGATAGAGCACTTACCGGAGATCCGAGGCAAAATCTAAAGCAGTTCATGGAGATTTGCCAGTTATTTCAACAAACTGGAGTATCTGGAGACACTATGAAGTTAAGGTTATTCATTTTTTCCTTGTAAGATAGAGCCAAGGCTTTATTCAATTCCTTTCCACCTGGCTCAATCACCTCATGGGGTGACCTATGCCAGAAGTTTCTAACAAGATTTTAGCCTCCAACACTCACTGCCAAGTTGCATGGTGAGATCATTACATTTCAGCAGGCTGAGGATGAGACCCTATATGATGCTTAGGAAAGATTTAAAGATCTTTTGAGAAGATGTCCTATGCATGGATTCCTGAAATGGAACCAAATACAAACCTTCTACAATGGGTTGAATGCACAAACGAGGACTATTGTTGATGCTTCAGCAGCCGATTCATTACTTGACAATGGGTTGAATGCACAAACGAGGACTGTTGTTAATAACTTTGAATATCCTTTTGCAAGGCTTGGGACCGAAACAAAGCTAGTGTGAAATTGAAGATTGATGAGTTGAATTCCATCCATGTCGAGATTTCCAACCTCACAAGCATGGTGAGAACTTTGCAAAAGAACAACGAGCCTCAAGATGTTAAAGCATTAGAACCATTATGTACCATTTGCGGAGAGAACCACCGTGCAGATGAATGCCCTGCCAACCCTGAGTCAGTAAATTTTATTGGAAATTTTGGTCATTATTATAATACTAACCCCAATGCTTACAATACAGGTTGGAGATAACACCCTAACTTAGCTTGGGGAAGTCAAGGGGGCAACCAATACAATTCCCAACGCTAGAATGCCCAAAGGCAGAATAACAATGCCATGCTAGCATTCAATCAGAATGCCATGCCACATAACGCCCAGAAAAATTTCCAGCAAGGGCAAAGACTTAATCAAGGGGGCACTCTAGCGAAATCCATGGAGAGGAATGATGCCACAGTCCAGAGTTTGGCAGAATCAATGAGGAACTTGGAAGTCCAGATTGGGTAGATTACTAATGCACTCACCAATCGACCCCGAGGAGCTTTGCCAAGTGACACTGAAGATGCTCAGCACAAAGAAAATAAGCAATGCAAGGCCATAACCCTTCAGAGTGGTAAGCAGTGCGAGACAGAGATGGCTGCCAAGCAGCCAATTAATTGCCAAAATGGAAAGCCAATGTCGGCAGACAAGCCCAGGAAGCAGAGAAAGAGGAAGTTAAAACAGATGATACCAGTGGCCATGCCAATAATGATGCCAAACATGATGCCAACGTTGATGAAAATCAGACTGAGGCCAAACAGCATATTGATGCCAAAATAGATGTCAGCACTGCCTTGGTAAAGCCGGCAACGCCAACATATGTTTATCCACCGCCACCATTTCCAACAAGACTTCAAAAGCACAAATAGGACCAGCAATTTAAGCACTTCTTAGAAGTGCTTAAGCAATTGCAAATTAACATTCCATTGGTAGAAGCCCTTGAGCAAATTCCCAACTATGTAAAATTCATGAAGGACATTCTATCCAAAAAGAGAAAGTTGGGAGATTTTGAAACTATCGCTCTCACTGAGGGATGGAATGCCTTGATCCTAAACCGATTGCCACCAAAGCTGAAAGATTTGGGAAGTTTCACTATCCCATGTAAAACTGGCAACAAATTTATGGGCAAGGCATTTTGTGACTTGGGAGCAAGCATCAACTTGATGCCAATGTCATTTTTGAGGAAGCTTGGCATAGAAGCAAGACCTACTACCGTGATACATTAGTTGGCAGACCAATCCTATTCGTATCCCAAGGATGAACTTGATGAATGTCAAGCCGAGGAGCTGATAGAGTCCATTTACACTGTGGACATGACACAGTTATGCCAGGATACAAAAGTTGATGCCAGCATGCTTGACGGCATATCTAAACTGTTTGAGGAACTGGAGGAATCAGCCTTGGAGGCTGAAGATGTAAGTTATTTTGAGCCATTACAGATGGTCGACAGAGAGATAAAAGAACCTAAACCATCAATTGAGGAACCGCCAAAGTTGGAGTTAAAGCCATTGCCAAATCACTTGAAGTATGTTTATCTAGGTAAACACTCAACTCTGCCAGTGATCATTGCCGCTGATCTCACTAATGATCAAGAGGAGAGATTGCTAGCAATATTAAGAAGTTATAAGCAAGCATTGGGTTGGACCTTGGCAGACATCTGAGGTATCAGCCCAACCATTTGCATGCACAAAATCATTATGGAGGAGTACCATGGCAGAACAATTGAAGGTCAAAGAAGGCTAAACACAAGCATGAAAGAGGTAGTAAAAAAGGAGATCATAAAATGGCTTGATGTCAAGGTCATTTATCCCATTTTTGATAGCTCATGGGTTAGCCCGGTGCAATGCGTGCCAAAGAAAGGTGGCATGACCGTGGTACAAAATAGTGAAGCTGAATTGATTTCCTCTAGGACCATCACCGGATGGAGAGTATGGAAGGATTATAGAAGGTTGAACAAAGCTACAAGGAAGGACCACCTCCCATTGCCTTTCATCAACTAGATGTTAGACAGATTGGCATGTAAAGCTTTCTATTGTTTCTTAGATGGTTATTTGGGTTATAATCAGATTGTCATTGCCCTTGATGATCAAGAGAAGACCACATTTACGTGCCCTTATGGGACGTTTACGTTTAGAAGGATGTCATTCGGCCTATGTAATGCGGCGACAACATTTCAACATTGCATGATGTCCATTTTATTCGATATGATCGAGCACAACTTGGAAGTAGTCATGGATGATTTCTCAGTGTTTGGTAAAACATTTAAGGAGTGAATTCATAGTTTGGAGCAAGTCTTAAAGAGATGCACCAAGACGAACCTAGTGTTGAACTAGGAGAAATGCCACTTCATGGTGAATGAGGGCATTATTCTCGGTCACAAGGTAACCAAGAGAGGATTAGAAGTTGATCAAGCCAAAGTGGAGGTAATCAAGCAATTGCCACCTCCAACGAGTGTTAAAGGTATAAGGAGATATTTAAGTCATGCCGGTTTTTATTGATGGTTTATTAAAGATTTTTCAAAAATTGCTAAACCTTTATGATTGTTGTTGGAACATAATGCCACTTTTGCATTTGACAATTCTTGTTTAAGAGCATTTCAGGAACTTAAAGAGAAATTGATTAATGCCCATATAGTTATAACACCAAATTGGAATGAGCCCTTTGAGCTCATGTACGATGCCAGTGACTATATCGTTGGAGCAGTTTTGGGACAGCAGCTTGGCAAGGTTTTCTATGCAATCTACTATGCCAACAGAACCTTGAATAAAGCACAACTTAATTACTCCACGACCAAGAAAGAATTTCTTGCGGTTGTATTTACTTTTGATAAATTTAGATCTTATTTAATTGGTAAAAAAGTTGTGGTTTATACAGATTATTTGGCATTAAAGTATCTCTTGGCAAAGAAGGATGTCAAACCAGACTAATCCAATGGACGCTCTTAGTTCAAGAATTTGACCTAGAAATCAGAGACAAGAAAGGCAGCGAAAACTTAGTAACTGACCACCTCTCACATCTAGAACATCACATTGGGGATGGTAAGATCGCCACCATTAGAGATTAGTTTCCTGACGAATACTTGCTTGCAGTTAATGCTATGCCATGGTACACTGACATTGTCAACTACCTGGTGAGCAACATTCTTCCACCAGACTTGGCATACAATGCCGAGAAAAGATTTCTATGAGAATTTAGGCAATACTCTTGGGATGAGCCAATATTGTTCAAACAATATGCCGACCAAGTGATTCGCCGGTGTGTTCCCGAGGATGAACAACATAACATATTGCATTTGTGCCATGCTGCACCATACGAAGGTCACTTTGCTGGAATGAAGACTACTACCAAGGTGCTGCAATCTAGATTCTTTTGGCCGACTCTATATAAGGATGTCCATGAGTATGCCAAGGCATGTGACTGATGCCAACGAACAGGAAACATCTCTGATCGACACCAACTACCACTTCAAAATATTATGCTTGTGGATTTATTTGATGTATGGGGGATAGACTTTATGGGTCTTGTCCCTCATCATTCGGTAATGTATATATTCTTGTGGCTGTTGACTATGTATCTAAGTGGGTAGAGGATGTTGCCCTGCCAACAAATGATGCCAAGGTTGTTTCCAAGTTCTTGCACAAACACATTTTTACTAGATTTGGCACTCCTAGAGTGATTATTCATGATGAGGGCACCCAATTTAAATGCAATCTAATATCTAAAGCTTTGTGCAGGTATGGTATACAAAAAAGAATTGCCACAACATACCAGCCATAGACAAACGAGTAAGCTAAGATATTAAACAAGAAGATTAAGAACATTTTAGAGAAAAATGTAAATCCATCAAGGAAAGACTAGTCCTTGAGACTGGATGAATCCTTATGGGCTTATAGAATTGCATTTAAAACTTCTTTAGGAACTTCACCATTTATACTCGTTTTCTGACCTGCTAGTAGAGCTTGAACATAAAGCCTTTTGGGCTATCAAAACACTTGATATGGCATGGAGAGTGGCTGGAGAAAAGAGGTTGCTTGACCTCAACGAGTTAGAGGAATTCAGGACACAAGCCTATGAAAATGCTAGGATCTATAAGGAGAAGGCAAAACATTGGCATGATAATAGGATAATGCCAAGACAATTTTTAATAGGCCAACATGTTCTATTGTTTAATTCATGCCTTAAACTGTTTCCAAGTAAACTCAAATCAAGATGGGTGGGTCCTTATAAAGTTGTTAAACTATACACCCATGGAGCTGTGGACAATAAGAACTTAAGGACGGGAGAAATTTTCAAGGTGAATGGCCAACGTCTAAAGAATTATATGGAAGGTAACCGAAACAATGCCAAGGAGGTGATCCTCTTGGCATAGTTAACATGAAACATCATCATGTCTGAACTCCTTGTAAATGTTAGGATAGTTGTTTTTGTTTGTTTTAGGATTCAAGTTTTGTTTTTGTTTTTGTTGTTTTTCAGTTTTATTCCCTTGTTGTGTTGAAAAGTTTTCTTTTGAGTGTATGCAGAATTGATGTAAGGGACATTGCCAAGAACGATGCTAGGAGCACTGCCAGTCAGCATGTTTACCAAGGGCGACGCCATGCAAAATGCCAATGTATCTTGGCATGCGTTGGTTTACATGATAGAGAGAGAAGACAAAACCCTAGCTTGATTAAATAAGAGACAATTTTTCTTGAAACATTAAACCCTGGCCGCACAAGTTGGGTTAGAATTAAATCCAACATAATAACCCTATCAACTCAAATTCCTACCCAATCTTTATCACTTTAACCTTATCACTTTAAAATCCTTCCCACTCAAAACTTTTGAAATTCCATCATTAGCACCCCATTTAATCGGCTATCATAATTAAAACCCTTTAAACACTCTATCTTTTTACCTTTTTTACCCTAGCCGATTTCCCAAGAAACAAATACCTCTTATTCTCTTTCTTTTCTCAAGCAAGAATCAAGAAATCACTTGTCTTTTATCCTTTCTTCAAACCGATTCAAATCTTTTCTTTATCTCCATGCCATCTTCATCTACTTCCTTCAAATGATTCTTCAATGGAGAGATCCGTAAGAAGTTTGAAACAAGCTTTGCCTCAAGATTCTTTTTGTACGAGAAGCACTTTGACTTCCAACCTGACACTACCGTTTGATTCCCACCGGAGTTCATGGCCATTGTCGACATGCACAAGTGGAGTTCATTCTACCAACAGAAATGGGAGATATACGCCACCATTGTGCAAGAATTTTATGCATATCTTGTGACAAAAGATTCTCCATTCTTGATGATCCGAGGTAAATGCGTGCGTTTTGATGAAGGGTATGTTAACTCACTATTTTCTTTGAATGATATAGGGGATGAGCACTTTGACTATGTTGAATCCATGACCACTGCCAAACGCAAGAAACCATTGGTAGACTTATGTGAGCCTAGCACAGTTTGGACAGTTTCATCGACGGGCCACCGAACGGTGAAGAGGTTGGTGTTGAAGCCAAGAATGCACTGCTGGAATCACTACATCAAGTTAAATCTGTTGCCTACGTCTCACAATGAGACCGTCTCGGAAGAGAGGTTGATTTTGTTGCACTCCATTGTCATAGGGCGCAAGATCAACATTGGCAAAATCATCACCGATGAGACTTATAAGTGTGTTGTGAAAGGTAAAGGCAACTTGTTTTTCCCTTTGCTTATTTCTAACATTTGCATATGCCATGATGTGCCTAGGCTTGATGAAGATCAAGGCCAGATTATAAAGGGAACGACAATCATGGAAGCCTTATGGAAAAACCTCACGGCTATTAAGCCAAAGGAAAAAGGGCAAGGGAAAGACCAAAACTGTCACTCCAAAGCCAAAGTCAAAGGCAGAGCCAGGCAGTGTGCCAGAGACCATGCCAACTAGTTCATTGGCAGTACTGTCCCAAGTTTATCATCGCCAGGAGATTATTCTCCAAAAGCTAAAGGCAACTGAGGACCTTAATGCTAAGATGATGTACTACACATAGGAAAATGATGCTATTATCAGGGAGGTGCTTGTAAAACTATCCCTTAAAGTTGTACCGGCATTCCCAGTTTTCCCTGTCGAGCCCTATGCCAATGAAGTTGCCATACCAGCTAGTTCAGTTAGTCTGGCTGGCAGTTCTGAATCCAATGCCACAATTCTTGTGTCCCCGGTGCAAGTTGAATCTGCCAGCATTGATTCCTCATCTGAATCGGAGGAAATCCCGATTAAAACACCCAAAGCTAAGCCAGTTACACCGCCAGTTAAACCTGCCAAGAAAAAGGAGGAAGTTAGAGCCTCCACTGCTGCAAAGCCACCCATGACCAGAATCAAGCGCAAATCTCCCAATCCTGGCAGCTTTGTCAAAAAGAAAACTCGAGTCATAAAGGTAAAAGTCACACGAGAGGAAGTCTCCAATGGGGAGTCCTCTTCTACTTAAACTCCTTTGCATTCCATCTTATTGCATTCACATAATCATGCATTTTATTTTTCTGTTTTTTGTATATATGTGTTGTTTCATGAATTGAAGACAATTCATATCTTGGGTTTGGGGGTGTGCATTTTCTCCCATTTTGACATGCATTTCATGTTTAATTTCTATTTCCACGCCATTTAGATCATATAGGATAGTTGCATACCGAACCGTTAAAAAAAGAAAAAGAAAATTTTGCCTCAATTTAATTTTGAAGGATGTTAACATTTGTTAGGCAATTTTAACTTGATCTGGATGTCTGTCCAATGAAGAAATTTTAATATTTAGTTGTCATGCCATGCCAGCAGAGTAGTATGCCAGGTTAGCTTGGCAATTGATCTATAGTTTAGGGGATTGAATTTACACTTAACACATGATATGTATCTAGTTCCCTAGAAAACTTAGACAATTTGAAACTATGCTCAGATTGAAAAAAAATGATGCAGGGTAAAAAGAAACTGATAAGGCAGCAAAGTTCTGCCAAGGCAATAAAAATAAGACTCTCCTCTACCTAGGGATAATAAGTTACTTGGGGCTTCGTGGTTTGCTCCCTGTTAGTTCTCAAGTCCAAAACCCTAGGGTATGAGTTGAAGAAAAAGGCTAGTGATGGCTGGTTTAAGGTGGGAATTCGTGGTATGCTCCCTCTTATCATTCACGCTAAATAGTGTCACGAAGCAAGCTTAAATTAATGCCAACATAACCCTCAACAAGAAAGAAAAGAAAGAAAATATGATGAAAATAAAGATATGAATTTAGGTAGTAAAATTGTCTAAGGGAGTGAAAGGATATTGGATGCATATTGCCTACACATCATGCACTCTTCATGAACTTAGACTAGAGTTATATTGTTGCGCTTGAATTACTACCTGCTTGGCATTATTGCACTGAGATACTAAGGACAGAAATAAAGCCAACTTCTGCTTGCCAGCATCTATTGGCATTTTAACCAAAATTTTCTCGAGGTAACCTTTTCACAGTTTTTTTCTTTGTTTGCATTACTTGAGGACAAACACTGAGTTAGGTTTGAGGGTGTGTTACCTCTCCAAAAGTAATATTTTTAATGCCAATTTTACATTGCTCTTGCTTGTTTTAGGTACATTTAGTTGCATTAGGTTGTTAGAATCATACATTTGCATAAGGAGTTTAGTATTTTGTCTATGCCATTGTGAAGGGTCGTTTTTGTGTCTATTTTGCAGGTTTGACATAGGATTAGGTGCATGAAAGAAACACAATTAGGATTGCCAAGTGCTATTGGCACAAAAGGATCAGATAGTGCCAAGCACTTGTTAGAAAAGAAGTGACCTTGATGCCATGTAAAGAGGCTGTTGAACCCCGAAAAAATAAGATATGATCAGACTCCTAAAAGATCACAAATGGATCAACTTCCAAAAAATAGCGGACAAGGTGATGCTAAGCTATATTGGAAAATACATGCCAAGCTTGTGTGCCAAGGTAACATCAGCATGAAGACGTCAGCCCTAGCTTGATAAGCTATCACACCGATCTCATAAAGCTCTATCTTTTATCCTTGGAGCATATGGAATTCAAATGAAGAAGCTATCCTATTCAGTTCCCTTGCACGCCTATATAAACACCAACCTATCAAGCATTTAGGGGATCGTGAGTGGAGATCGTGAAGGCTTAGAGTGATTGGAGTGAGGTGCTCAAGTGCTTGACGAGTGACGGTCGACTGCACCAAGGAAGGGTGGTTCAGCCACTTGGTCGAGAGCCTGGATTTGAGGGCTGCATTGAGAGACCCCTCTCACCTATTCTCTCGGGTTTAAGTTGTTTCAATTTTATTTTTATGACGGTGTATTTGAAAACTGTTGTGGTTTTGTTGGTTAAATCCATCACCATGAACTAATTTCATAGTTGGTGGGGGATGTTTGGTTTAAACGTTGATTTCATGCCTTAGTTTCTTTAATGACAATTCTATTTTGGAAAAAGTTTTTCTAGTCGGCATACTTAATTTTTTCTTAAGTACTCTGCCAAGCGAGAGCTGGCACAGTTAGCCTATTGTCCCTCAATATCTTAACAGACTTGGGGTGGCGACGATTAAGTTGTTGAATACTAGGGAGAGAAGCTTCGAGAGAAGTCGTTCAAGTAGATGAACTTACTTCGGAAGTGATATCCACCACCTAGGAGTATAGATTGGTTCTTAATCAACTCGGTTCATTTAAAAGCATTCACTATTGAGATATAGGGGTTTTTACATAATTGACTTAGGGCAATGGCCATCGAGAGAGGCATTGCTAACGTTTAATCTGCTCGGCAAACAATGCCAAGATAGTTTGCGAACAAAGGCTGGCATGAACAACATTAAACCTAGGCATTCCCTGCCTATGCTCATCACTCATTAAAAGACCTTTCTTGCCAACGTTTTTACTTCACTTTTATTTCTTTTCCTTTTAAGTATTCCCAAAACAAACATATTTTCTTCCAAGGCAAGTAACAATCAAACAATCAAATTCCAAGTCAATCTCTGTGGGATCAATACTCAGCTTAATTGTTGTATTACTTGTAGGCCGTGTATACTTGCACGCAAAAGACTCTTGGCATTGTTTTACTAATTCAAACATTTTGCCCCTTTTGGTAAAAAATGGATATTCACAGGGATATAAAATGACACCGTTTTGGCATCTCTCTACCCGCACTTTGACCCGACCCAAACGGAGGATCCGCGCCTTTTTAAATCAAATGGGAAAATTACAGCTTCTAGTCCCTCTGCTTTGTATCCTCTGTATTTATATCTCTTAATTTATGTTTTTTTTTCTAATTTGGTCATTGATTTCAGTTTCATTTATTATTATTATTAATTAATTAATTAACGTATTATTATGATTGTCATTATTTACTTAAGATTTATAATCTAATATATATATATATATATATATATATCTTACATATGTTTTAATCAAATTTTAAATTAAAACTTTTTATTAAGGGTTCTCATGAAAAACGTACATCGAGCGTAAGGGGTGCTGCTTAAATATTTTAAGGGATAAAAAATTTTAAATTAAATTTGAATTCTTAATTTCCATCATTCGGGAATCTAACGGGAATTATGCCCCAGGTGTAGGGGTGTAAATTCTTTTCATACAAAGAAATATTCTTTTAAATATTTTAAGGGATCAAAAATTTTAAATTAAATTTGAATTCTTAACTTCCGTCATTTAGACAATATGTAACCGGCCAGGTGCCAATTTTGGGCGTTGTGCGGGTGCTCATCCTTCCCCACACGTAACTGACTCTCGAACATTTTTTCTAGTTTCGTAGACCAAAACTCGTTGTTTTAATGAAATAACACAAAAACAAGTTTTACGAAAATAGCTGAGTTTTCAAGTGATCCAATCGCACCAAAATTAAAAAAGATTGGTGGTTACTCCTATTGTTACAGCTTGGTGGCTCCGCTGGGGACTACCTTTTTTTATTGAGAGTCAAGCCACCGGTCGATTACTTTTTGTCCTATTGAGTGGAAACTATAAATTTGGTTTAATTTATTTTGTGATCCATTTTTATTTTAAATTCTTTACAAAAAGGTTCCCTAAAAATTTTGTTTCCCTTATTTGCATATCACGAGCTCTGCACCCTAGCTCCGTCCCTTTTAAGTTGGAGTGAGAAACTACTCCTTCGTGAGGTACCGTCTCCGTGCAGGATAGTGAATCGCTTTCGGGATATTTGTCCCTTTGTCTTTGTGAGATTTCCATCTCCATGTAGACCTATGGGAATGTATCCCCAGAATTGTGTTTACTGGCCTTAGAAGGATGGTAAGTACAATTCGTGTACCTTTGTTAGAACCAAACCACAAGTATTAAACCATAGGAGCCTACCTTTTCTAGAGCCATACCGAACCTCTGCCCGTTTAGAGAGTCACCCTATAAGTCCATAATAGACAATGATAGGGGCTTTATTTTCTTTCAATTTTGCCCTTTAATTTCAATATTGTTTATTTATTTATTTTGCAATAATTAGATATCATGTCTATTCTTTTATGCAAAACAAGAATGCAGGTAGATAGCATGACGGGGTATGATTATTTTTTATTTTTTTGAAAGCATGTTGGGTAGAAAAACATGTTCCAGGAATATTTTAATTTAACTCTTTTGTTGTTTGATATTATTTATACTGAGACTAACGTATTTTTTTTGTGTTTGATTTTCTTTTCCCTTGCATTACATTTTTTATTATTAAAAAGGGTGTTGAGACAAGTGTAACTGTTATAAAGGATCCGCTATGGAGAACTGATTTCTTGATAGAGTGGAAAGAAACCTAGGCGTGCGGAGGTGGTCAGAAGAGATTCAACACCAAAAAGGGGACAGATTGCTAGAAGGTGAAAAGTCAGAGCTCTGGGATCTCACTAGTATTAGATCGACTTAGAACCAACTGCGGGAGTTAAAAGAAATATGGGACCAGTGGGAAGAAGAAAACAAGTAGTTGTTCTACAGCAACTACGGTGATTTACCTTATCTGCTAGATGTGAGTATCGACAAAGTTTTATTTTGAGCCCTTGTCCAGTTCTGGAATCCTGCCTACAGTTTCTTTACTCTGGGAGATGTCAATTTGGTACCAACCATTGAAGAATACACTGCTTTGATCTGTTACCCAAAAAATCCAAGTAGATAAAGCCTACTTCAAGTTTCCTAATTCTCCAGCGTTTTAGAAAAAGATGCCAAAAATGACCGGCATGGATGAATAATGGGCCAAAACCAAGATTAAAGAAAAAGGGGAAACCACATGCATCTCCTGGAGATCCATACAAGACCTAATCAAAGTTCAATCCAAGCGAGAAAACAGGTCAAAATTTTTGCCCTAGCCATCTACGGTTTAGTTATCTTTCCCAAATCATTAAGATATATTGATGATGCTGCAATGGAACTGTTCGATCACCTTCAAAAAGGAATTACCCCTGTTCCAACAATCCTAGCCGAAACATTTAGGTCTCCCAGTGCTTGTAGAAGAAGCGGCGAAGGGAGGTTCGTCCGTTGTGATCAACTTTTGTTGGTATGGTTTCACAGCTATTTTCGGAAGCTGGAGAAATTTTCTTATCGAGTGTGCTTTGAGAAATACTCACTGCTAAAAGATCTGGCGTCCACACGAACAAAGGAGAGCATCTCTCATGACAAATGGATTGCTATTTTCTGAAACCTCAAAGAGAAAGATATCGTTTGGAAAGCACGCTGGTTTTTCCCTGACAGTATTATATACAAATGTGGAGACTATGAATGGGTCCCTCTACATGGAATATAGGGTGGAACTGGATATGCTTCGTTACTAGTATCTAGGCAATACAGGTCGAGGCAGTTCATTTCCGCAACAAGAGGGCTTGCTACCTGCAAACTTTCATACAAGGGTAAAGACTATAAGAAAACTGTTTCCATGATCACTAAGGCATGGAAGCACATTTTCAAGATGGAGTCGTTCGATGAAAAACCTAGAGTTACACCAGAGTATCGATGTTGGAGAAGCAGAAGGATTAATGACAACTTTCTTTTACCAAATCCAGAAAATAATATACCGGTGGAGGAACATTTGCAGGTCGATCCTTCAAAAATGGAAATCGCGAAGCATGATTTTGAAAAGAAGTACTTTGTGATGGAAAGCCAACTATCAAGGTTAGAAAATGGAAGGAACCAGTTGAAGTTTAGTATACAGTCTCAGGAATAAGAGATTGAAAGGCTGAAGAAGGGAAAAAGCAAAGCTGAAGAAGAATTGAGCGGTCTATGGGGTGATTACAAAAAGCTCCGCGCGTCAGCAAAATATGACGATCTCGAAAAGACATCTACTAGGGGCAAATTAACAAGTAGAGAGAAGATGAACCTCAGGGGCCAAATTATTGAGCTAGAAAACTCCCTATAGAGGCACCGTAACCGAGACTCTATAGCAGAGCTAAAAGCAAGTAGAGGGAAGAATGAGACTTTGACAACAAAAGTCGAGGAATTAGAAATAGCTTTACAGACCTGCCGGGGGCAAATTAACAATTTCAAAGAAGTTCAAAAGTGGAATAATCACCGTTGGGAGGTACGGCTACAACAATCTCAGGATCAAGTCTACGATAGAGATCATGTTATGACAGAGGCTCTCGTCCAAGTACGAGAAGTAGCATAGCACCTCCAGACTCTAGCCATTCAGGCTGATGTTTTGAGCCTGCAAACTAAGTTAGAATCTAATCGGGGCAAGAAGCTGGCAAGGATCTTCAGGAAGATCAAGATTTTGGGTGTTAAGGCCACCCAGTATATGTGAAATAGGCCCACCTTATGCAAAGAAACTTGTTCTAATGCAAGTTTCCTTTTGGAAAGTTGTACTGAAATCAACACCTTTTGTGTAAAATATGTTGTGATACTAATATAATATGTGTTTTGTATGTACATCATATTTTCTCATTTGCATTCACATAATGCTGCATCATACTATATCATTTTTACTACAATTTTAATTTCTTAAATAATTATTATCGCAGTAATTCTGGGACCTACAAACCCACAGATTCAAAACACTCGTACTTCACTAGAATCAAAGCTAAAGGCATGGAAGAGAGATTGGCAAAAGTTGAGAAAGCATGTGAAGATATTAAGAAGGATATTGCGAGCAATTTAGAGAGAATGCAGCAGGAGACTCGTGCCCATATTTCGCAGTCGCAAGAAGATTTGTTAGCAAAGATAGTTGAGATGTTGGCTGGAAGGGATTTCGAAAATAAGAAAAGAGTGGTTATAAATCCCAGTGCACTAATAGAAGACTCGGGTAATCCTCTCGAAAAGACCCACCCGCTAGTGAAGACTCCCATAGCAAATCCACAGGTTGGTCAGGCCAAATCTTCCCTGTGAGGGTGAGTGGTAGTTCAGGATGACCCCAGTGAATACCTTTTTATAGATTTCAATGAAATCAACAAACTAAAGGTCGAGCTACCCAAGCAGTTCGAGGATCGGTGGAAACAATTAGAAGACAAATTGAAGGCTATAGAAAATGTTGATAAGTTCTAGGAATAGATGCAAGAGAGTTAAGTTTGGCTCTGGATTTGGTGCTACCTCTGAAGTTCAAGATGCCCAATTTCTAAAACTATAGGACCACTTGTCCTGAAGCTCATATTACAATGTTCGTTAGGAGAATGACGGGGTCCATTGACAATGACCCCCTTTTAATTCATTGCTTTCAAGATAGTTTGACATGATCCGCTACAATATGGTAAAACCAGTTGAGTCATGCCAAAATTAACTCTTGGAAAGATCTAGCGCATGCATTCATTAAATAATACAACCATTTTATTGACATAACTCATGATCAGGTTACATTGCAAAACATGGAAAAGAAACCTAACGAGAGTTTCAGGCAATATGTGCAACGATAGAGAGATGTACTAGCCTAAGTGCAGTCGCCGTTGCTAGAAAAAGAGACAATGATGCTTTTTGTTGGTACACTAAAGAAACCATTCCTCGGCCGCATGATAGGAGGTGCTACGAAAGACTTCTCCGACATAATAATCAATGGAGAAATGATTGAAAATGCAATCTGAAGTAAAGGGATTGAAGACGAGAAAACTTGAAGAAACCAAACTATAAAAGGAAGGAGGGCGAGGCAAGCAATATAGGTGTCTATAATGTCAGCTATTCAAAGCTGCTGACGGACAACCCAAAGCTGCAACCTCAAATACCCAAACATCCTTGAAGCAAGGATCTAATCAGAGAACAAAGGCTGAAGATATGGAATTTACTATTATCCCAGTAACATACGGGTAATTATACAAGAATTTGTACAATGCACATATGGTGTCTCTATTTTATACAAAACCAATATAGCCTCCTTACCTAAAATGGTATGATCCCAACACTTAGTGCGATTATAACGCAAGGATCCTGGGTCACTCTATTGAGAACTGTATCACTTTCAGGAAGCTTGTTGAAAAATTTATAAAAATAGGGGTTGTAAGATTTGATTACTCCGCGGGGCAAGGTACAGCTGGGAACCCACTACCCAATCATGCTGAGCCAAAAGTAAATGCAATGTCAGCAACAGGAGTAGAAGAATCAAGACCCGTATTGAGGAGGTGAAGTCTCCAATGAAGTGGGTATGGCAAAAGATGGTCGAAATGGGCTTGTTGTAAGGCTCAAGAGACGAGAAGGGAACTTCCGAAGACCAATATCTATACCATGGTGAAGGAAATCATGACATCCAGAATTGTGCAGAGTTTAAAGCTCTTGTCCAAAATTTAATTGATAACAAAGAGTTAGAGTTTTTCGAAGAAACTAAATTTGAAGAAGCGAACATTTACGCTATAGAAGAAGAATCCCCTAAGAATAACCATGGGAACAATTTCTCGGTCGTGATCATTTCAGGAATGAGGTAATGCGAAAGAGCTGATGGTGCGGGACTGAAGATCACGATTCAAAAACCAGGTATTTTCCCTACAAGGATAACAAGAAAGTTCCATGGAGGTACGATTGTGGAGTAACTATCCAAGGAAATGATGCTTCAAAGACCGCTTCAAAAGAAGTAAAAAATATCAGTCTCTGCATTAGAAGCGGAAGATGATATGGCAAAATATATGATCCTAAGGTAAAAGCCTTGATAGTTGAGCCCGAGAAAAAGAATGATGTTGAACCGAAATTGCCAATCAATGAGCCAATCAAAGAGGAGAAAGTGAAAGAATTTCTGAAGTTCTTGAAACACGGTGAATACAGTGTTGTCAAACACATCCGCAAACTACTGGCTCGTATATCGATATTATATTTACTGTTGAGTTTAGAATCACGCTAAAATGTACTACTGAAAGTGTTGAACGAGACTTTCGCTCCTAATGACATTTCGGTAAACAAGTTGGACAGGTTGGTAAATAATCTGAATGCTGACAACTTCATCCATTTTAATGATGACGAGATACCCCCAGGTGGTATGGGGTCTACCAAGGCCTTGCACATAAATACTCAGTGCAAAGGCTATTCATTGTGAGGGGTCCAAATTGACAACGGATCCGCTCTAAATGTCCTATCATTGGCCACCTTGAACAGACTTCCAGTAGACAGTTTTCATATAAAGCTTGCAATACCATAGTTCAAGCCATCGATAGTACTAAGAGGAAGGTGATAGGGAGAATTCAAGTACTGCTTCTAGTGGGCCCAAACACCTATGATGTTGATTTTATGGTAATGGATATCAAACCCACGTATAACTGTTTGTTGGGAAGACCCTAGATCCATTCAGCCGGGGCAGTGCCATCGTCACTACACCAAAAATTAAAGTTTTTGTTTGATGGGTGGCTTGTCACTATGGATGCCGAAGAAGACATCATAGCTTCCATCACTAGTAATGCCCCTTACATAGAAACTGATCAGAAGGTCGTGGAGTGCTCATTCCGGTCATTTGAATTTGTCAATGCAACCTTCATTGCTGAAGGGAGTCAGATTCCCACCCCAAAGTACCTCTAAATAGAAAAGTACCTACAAGGCAGGGTCATTGCACCATTTGTAATCAATAAACAAGACCGCTTTGGACTGGGATACAAGCCAGATGCTAAATAGAGAAGGAATGAGGTTGTGAAAAGCACAAAAAGAGGAAGGCTTGTCTGAAGGGAGAAGAGGTCAATTGGGAACCTCTAAATTTTCCTCCCCTTTCTGAAACTTTTGTGTCTAGAGGATTTATCCACCCCAAGCAGCCTAAGAAGGATGAAAGAAGTGAGCTGGGAAGGATGTTAGTATCTTTGGACATTAATGTTGTCACCATTAAAGGAGGTGCAGGATTATATCTAAGGGGAATTCGTCCTTATACCCCTACAACTATTCTGAACAACTGGACTGCTGAAGAACTCCCTACATTGTTTAGGAATGTTTTAGATTAATGTTCAAAACACACTTTATACTCTTGCCCGATAGCAAAAAGGGTCTTTTTGTAAAGGACATAAGCTTACTATTGTTATGTCAATGAAATGATACTTTTTGTGTTATCTCTGGCAAACATTTTACTCATTTTCATTTTTTATTTCCTTCTCCTCACATACACCTATCCCACACTTAATTCATTTGTTCAATGGATGTCATCATTTCATGTCAGGTCCCCCGTTATTGATGTATCGAACGACACTAAGATTGATCCAGAACTTATTTTTGAGCAAGATGTGTGTCTAGGAGAGCTTCAGGACTTTGAAGAAAATCAAGATTGTGATCTGTCTCCTGACCTATTAAAAATGGTAGAATAAGATGAAAAGCAAATCTTGCCTCACAAAGAGTCAGTAGAAATTATGAGCCTAGGAGATGAAAATGAAAAGAAAGAGGTGAAGATTGGCACATGCCTCACCGCAAAAACAAGACATGATTTGGTGGAGCTGCTCTTAGAGTTTAAAGATGTCTTTGCATGGTCCTATCATGGCATGCCTGGATTAAGTACAGATGTAGTGGTACACAAACTCCCTATAAAAGGAGACTGCAAGCCAGTCCAACAGAAGCTGCGAAGAATGAGACCCGATGTACTGCTAAAAATAAAAGAAGAGGTAAAGAAATAGTATGATGCTGAGTTTCTTCAAGAGGTCAAATATTCAGAATGGGTGGCCAATATAGTCTTTGTTCCAAAGAAAGATGGCAAAGCCCGAATGTGTGTTGATTACCGAGATTTGAATAAAGCCAGTCAAAAGGATAATTTTTCATTGCCCCACATCGACACCCTAGTTGATAATACAACAAAACATTCTTTGTTCTAATTCATGGATGGTTTTTCAGGCTACAACCAAATAAGGATGTACCCTGATGACATGGAAAAACAACATTTGTAATGCAATGAGGAACTTTCTATTAGAAGGTGATGTCCTTTGGACTTAAAAATGTAGGGGCAACATATTAATGGGCCATGGTCACCCTGTTCCATGATATGATGCACAAAGAAATTGAGGTGTATGTCGATGACATGATTCCTAAGTCTCAAACTGTAATACCCCTAAAATCGGGTTAATTGTATTTGACAATTTTCATACTTGAAGTGGTCCTTTGAGATAAAATAAAATTGAGTGAATTGATTTGGTAGTAATTGGACATATACTAAATTAATTTCAGGTGTAAAGCTAAATACCCCAAACTTGACTAGAGATATACTTGGAATTCGATTAATGAACAAATGGTTTCGATGCGTCATTTAATTGACCAAATAAGGTGTCTTAGGACCATATTAAAGAAGTAAAACAAGTAGGTGACCAATTATTAGAGGACCAAATTGAAAACTTATTAAAACTCAAGGATTGCATGTTGATAAGGATTTTATAGAAGGGTTTTACACATGTCATTAGAATATGGATACATGTATTTGTGGGAACCGGTTTTGAGGAGGAAAAAGGAAAGATGTTATCATCTTCCTCACCTTAAACAATCGAAACAAGAGAGAAAGAGTGAGAAAATAGTGAGATAACCATGGGAGCTTGAGTTTGAATCTTGTATGTTCTAATTCTTGGAGTTCTTTGATTTGATTAAGGAAGGAGGTGATGAATTCTTCCTTTATCTTTTTAATTCCTTTGCCATTTATGAATATGATTGAGAATTTCTTTGATTCTTAGAATTTCTAGCTTTGCTTGAATAGCAAATCATGTTGAAATGCTTGTTTGAATTCGAATATCACGTGAATAGATTTCCTTGCTTTGTACCATATAGCTCGGTTGAAATGTGTTTGATTCCCTCTAGATTTTTAGAAAGATTGTTGTGATAGGTTGAATATGGATTGCTTGAAAATGGAAAAGCATGTTAGAATTTGTTTCATGAATTTTTTATTTCAATTGAGACTGACTTTTATAGTCGAAACAGTCACTGAATATATATATGTAAAAATAGAAGAGAATTGTATGAAACTGGCGTTATATTGGGCTGTTTTGTGACATGAATAAATGATACATTAAACAGGGAAGATTTGTATGAAATTGGTGTCATGTTGGGCTGCTATAGGAGCAATTGAGAACTTTTTTAATGACCTATGTGTACACATAAATTTATCAATGTATGAACATGAGAATTGGATAGATAGGTGGTTAAATTGGTAAGGAAAATCGGTTAAAATAACTAGAGGGCTGTTTGGTTCAAGAATAAGTAAATTGGGGGCTGTTTAAGGCATGTTTTTGTAATTAAAGGAAACATGGCAGAAAAACATATCTAGTAACTTAAAGAGACTGTTTGGATCACATGTAAAGTATACAAGTGTTTGGGTTGCTGTAATTATTCATAAATGTGTTTGGCATTGTTTGATACATGAATTTGTATAAACATGGAAAAAAAATAAAGTTGTTTGCTTAAATATGACTTTGAGTGGATTGTCTAATTGCTTGGTATGAAAACAGGGCTGTTTTTGAAGTTTTTGGGACTGTTATGGGATGTTTAATTGAGCTGAAAAGTATTCAAATGTGGCTGCCTTGTTTTGAGTTTAATTGGACTCATTTGAATTTGTGATTGAACATATATGAAATGGAAATTGTTTGGTTGATAAGCGAGTCAATAGTGGACTGTTTTTTAATGAATTAAGTGAGGGAATGACAAATTTATATCCTAATGCATAGTTATAATGTTGTTATAATAGATAACGAAGGAATTGATCAAGTTGGTGAAAGGCCAAAGGGATTTGGATAAGTAGCAACATAGGAGTGAGGATTCAGGTAACCTATAACTTCGGGATAAGAGGTGAGTGTAGTTTAAAGACTCGGGATGGGCTAACAACCCTCCCGAGCATTGTTTTCTAGTTATGATTGCTAAAATTGATTTAATAAAGCTATAATTAAGCAAGCTGGATGCAAGGTAAGTCATTTGCGATATGTAATTTAGTTTGGAAGTATAAATGTGTGTGAAATATTCTATGATATGTTTACTTGAGATTAAAGGCACGTGTAAAGTGTATTGAATATGGCTTTGGCAATAATGCCATTCGAACAAATGAAATGTAAAATCTTGATTTTTACATGAGGCGAACATGTATTATCCAAATTGATAAGGGATAATGAATTATTGATGTGATAATACAATAAGATTAATATACTTAAAAAGCTACATGTAAATGCTTATGGATAAAATTATACTCTTTTTTGAAAGGAATAATAGTAAGTTATGCTCGTATGATGCCTTGTCTATGATTGAAATGCTTAATGTGATTTATGATGCTTAAAGGATTTGAATGTTACATGTGTATAAAAGTGAATGTTGTGAATTGACAAATGAATGTTGATCAAGCTTAATCCTATGTGAAAAATTATACCTTGAATACAAGGAATGACATATGTACATGAATTGATAAAGTGGAATTTGGCTAGTGACCATTCGAATAAAGAAAAAAGAATGGAGTTCACATGTGATGAACATAATGTTGTACCTTTAATGAGAAAAAGGGTAATGTAACATGATTATGGTATTATTGATTGGAGCTATGCTCATTATATGATTTAAAGGACAATGATTATAAAAGCCTTGGTCTCGAGTCAGTCTTAGGTATAGTTGGCATGCCATAGAGTCCATAGAGCTCAGCGTCAGGGTGGACTACGGTCCGGAACAGTGGTCCCTATTTGGCGACAGTAAGAGGGAAGTGTATGTGGTCACTTGGCGACAGTAGGAGGCATTGACCGGTACTACGGTACCATATGATATGTTATGTGCGACAGTTGGTTGGGGCTCATGTACCTGACTGGGAATTCGATTCACAAGGCTATGATAGTAAACGAATATGAATGAAATTACTATGTAAGAAAGAAATATGGTAAATTGCCTAATAAGAATCTTATGTCTAATGGTACTTGTGTAATTCTTTGAAAGAATTGTTTCTAATGCATGTATATACATGATATTGTATTGAGCATTTGCATAGTCTTGAATTATTTGGATATAAATGTTGTTATTAATGTTTTTTCGAATGACTTGTCATAAGAATAGTCTTATTGTATTTGATGTTAAATCTTCTTTCGTGAAACCATAAGAGTTTATAAGTAAACCAATGAATTATTGAAATAACTTGCATGACAAGTAATAATAAGCTAGTGATTAATGAATATCCTCTTACATGAATAAATATTCTTGGTTGGGATGCCTACTATTTGCTATGTCTACCAATATTGATCATATTTGGGCACTTGTGATTGATTTAACTTGGTGAAAGCCTTTGGCTATGATTTTCTATTGCAAGGATATAATGTTTGATTATTTCTAAGGGAAAGACTTTAAGTTGTGAAAGCTTGGGTGTTTAGAATGGTCACTTGATTAATATGTTTGCCAAACCTTGATTTTCTTGTTTGACTGATACTAGAAAGCGATCGAAGTATGTCTTAAAATAAATTATGCTATGCTAGAGTTGTAATGGGTAAATATTGCCAAATGTTAATAAGTGAAATGAAGTAACTTAATTCGTAAGTTTGCAATGTTGGTTAAGATTTGAACAGAGGGTCAAGGATTGACTCAGATTAGGCATACTATGTTTAATTATACAATTTAAGGACTGCTTTGATAGCAAATAAGTCCCTAATGGACTGTTTTGAACTCATGTCTATATTTAGACAAATTAAGGACTGTTTTGATAGCAAATAAGTCCCTAATGGACTGTTTTGAACTCATGTATATATTTATACAAATTAAGGACTGTTTTGGTAGCAAATAAGTCCCCAATGGACTGTTTTGAACTTATGTATATATTTATACAAATTAAGGACTGTTTTTATAGCAAATAAGTCCCCAATGGACTGTTTTGAACTCATGTATATATTTATACAAATTAAGGACTGTTTTGGTAGCAAATAAGTCCCCAATGGACTGTTTTGAACTCATGTATATATTTATACAAATTAAGGACTGTTTTGATAGCAAATAAGTCCCCAATGGACTGTTTTGAACTCATGTATGTATATTTATACAAATTAAGGACCGTTTTGATAGCAAATAAGTCCCTAACAGACTGTTTTGAACTCATGTATGTATATTTATACAAATTAAGGACCGTTTTGATAGCAAATAAGTCCCTAATGGACTGTTTTGAACTCATGTGTATATTTATACAATTTAAGGACTGTTTTGATGGCAAATAAGTCCCTGATGGACTGTTTTAAACTCATGGCTATAATTATACAATTTAAGGACTATTTTGATGGTAAATAAGTTCCTAATGAACTGTTTTGAACTTGGGAATCTATATGTATAATTAAAGGACTGTTTGAAAGAAAATGAGTATGTTTTGAGTATGTGTAAATGTATACTTGTGAATTAAAGATATTAAGAAGGAATTGAACAATTGGTATAAGTGAAGTGTTACCTCCTCAAAAGTAATGTTTTTCATGCCTATTTTGATATGCTTTTGCTTGTTTTCAAGTATATTTAGTTGCATTAGTTTGTTAGAATCATGCATTTACATAAAAGAGTTAGTAGACTGCCTATGCCAGTGTCATGAGTTGTTTTTAGTGGCCTTTGCGTAGGTTGGCAAGTGGAATGGCAGGAGGAATGGATGCATGACGCAGGGACACAGTTAGGAATGCCAAGGTGAATGCCAGATGTTGTGGGGACGGAAGGACCAGATGGGTGCCAAGTATTTGTTGGCAGAGAGGTATGCCAGCGGCCATGTCAAGAAGAAATGAACCCCTAAAAAAATAGGAAAGGATCAACTTTCGAAAAAATAGATAATAAGGTGATGCGGAGTGATGTTGGCAAAGTTGTGCCAAGGTCATGTGCTAGGATGGCCATAGCATGATGACGTCAGCCCTAACCTGATAAGCTATCACACCGAGCTAATAAGATATCAAAATGATCGAATAGAGCTCTATCTTTTAGCTTTTATCTCTTGATCATTTAAAATTCAAATTCAAAGGCTTATCTCATCCTTTCCCTTACACGCCTATATAAAGACCAACCGATCAAGCATTTGAGGACATTGAGAAGAGAAGAGGAGATGAGAGGTGGTTGGAGTGAGGTGATGGAGCGGCGAGTGACAGCCAGTGCAACCAAGGAAGGGTGGTTCGACTTCTTGGCCGAGATCCTGGCATGGAGGGCTGCATCGAGAGACCCCTCTGCCTATTCCCTTGGCAGAAGTTATTTTTCTTTAGTTTTTATTATGATGGTGATGTTAAAAACGTTTGTTGGTTAACCCCCACAACATGAAATAATTTAAATAGTTGGTGGGGGATGTTTTGGTTTTAAACATTGGCTTTTATAACTTAGTTCCTTTATAATAATTATACTTTTGGCAAAGTTTGTATGTTTTGCATACTTTACTTTTTCCTAAGTATTGCGCCAAAGTGAGAGCGGGGCACAATTAGCTTATTGCCTTCCAATATCTTAATAGACTTGTGTTGGCAACGATCAAATTGCTGAACACTTAGGAGAGAAGCTTCGAGAGAACTCGTTCAAGTAGATGAACTTACTTCAGAAGTGAAATCTACCCCCACGGAGTATAGATTGGTTTTTAAATCAAATTAGTTTAAGGAAAACATACAATATAGAGATATAGGGGTTTTTACTTGGCCAGTTTAGGGCAATGACCATCGAGAGAGGCTTTACTATTTTTGAATATGCTCGACAACCAATGCCAAGACAGTTTTGTCAATAAAGGCTGGCATGAACCACGTTTGAAGCAGGCATTCCCTGCCAACAGTCATCATTCATTTGAAAACACCTTTCTAGCCAACACTTCACTTTGTTTTATTTTATTTTATTTTCTTTGTTTTAAAATCAACTATTTTAAACTACAACCTTTTCTTCCAAAACAAGTAACAAACTAAACAATCGAATTACAAGTCAATCTTTGTGGGATCGATACTCAGCTTACCAAGTTGTATTACTTGTCGACCGTGTATACTTCCATGAAAAAGACTCTTGGCACAGTTTATCTTGCTCAAATACATACCATTTATACCTTTTGCCACCATTCATGTTACACATCTCCCTAATAGTCAACAAGTTTTTGGCACCATTGCCGGGGATTGCAATGGATTTGATTGTTTTTAAATTTTTACTTGTTTTGTTTTTGTTTTCATCTTTATTGTCATCGGTGTATGACCAGAAATCACCCAGTAGTGGACGAGTGGCCATACGATCCAGAAATTGAGAGAACCTTGCGTCGGTTAAAGAGGTGATACCGAGAAATGAATTAAGGCAATCATAGGAATGGTGTGGTGAATAATGATCCACCCATTAACAATCAACCTAATAACAATGCACCACCGCCTCATAATGTCCCAAATATGGTTGAAGAAGAAGAGATGCCAATCCGAGAACATTCAGCACCTAACATGGCAAATCTCATGCCAGGACTTATTGGCACTAATGCCAATGAGCCTAACTTTGAACTTAAATATGTAATGATCCAATCTCTTTTGAATGTAGGTCAATTCGATGGAGCACTTATTGGAGACCCGAGACAACATCTCAAACAATTCATGGAGATATGCCAACTATTTCAACAAACTAGAGTATCTAGAGATACTATGAAGCTAAAATTATTTACTTTTTCCTTGAGAGACAGAGCCAAGGCATGGCTCAATTCTTTGCTACCATGATCAGTTACTTCTTGAGTAGACCTTTGGCAGAAGTTCCTGACGCGATTTCAACCACCAACTCCTACTGCCAAGTTACGCGGTGAAATCATTACATTTAAACAGGCTGATGATGAAACTCTTTATGAAGCATGGGAAAGATTTAAAGATTTGTTGAGAAGGTGTCCTATGCATGGGTTCCCAAATTGAACCCAAATACAAACCTTCTACAACGGATTGAATGCACAAACATGGATTGTTGTGGATGCTTCAGCATTCGGATCATTGCTTGATAAAAAGTACACTGAGGCCGTTGATATCCTTGAGAGAATTTTGATCAATGACTTTGAGTATCTTGTTGCTAGACTTGGGACCGAGACTAAAGCCAGTGGGAAGTTGAAAGTTGATGAACTCACGTCCATTCATGCTGAGATTTCCAATCTCGCTAGCATGGTGAGAACGTTGCAAAAGAACAATGAGGCCCAAGAAGTCAAAGCACTGGATCCATTTTGCACCATTTGTGGAGAAAACCACCATGTGGATGAATGCCCTGTTAATCCTGAGTCGGTAAATTTTGTTGGGAATGTTAGTCATTTTTACAATGCTAATACCTATAATGCTAATACCTATAATGCAGGTTGGAGACAACACCCTAACTTAGCTTGGGGAAATAAATGAGGCAATTACTACAATACCCCACGCCAAAACATCCAACGGCAGAACAACAATGCCATGCCAGCATTTTATCAAAATACCATGCCACATAAAGCTCAGAACAATTTCCAACAAGGGCAAGGAAGCAACCAAGGAGGAGATCTTACACAATATATGGAGTGAAATGAAGTAACAGACCAAAGTTTGGCGGCATCAGTAAGAAACTTGGAAATACAAATTGGGTAGATTGCTAATGCACTTAGCAATCGACCCAAGATACTTTGCCAAGTGACACTGAAGATGCTCGGCACAATGAAATGAACAATGCAAGGTAATAACTCTTTAGAGTGGTAAGCAGTGCAAAACAGAGACGGCTGCGAAGCAGCCAGTCGTCAGCCATGATGCAAAGCTTGTGCCAGCAGACATACCCAGAGAAATAGAGAAGGAGAAAGTAGATGATGTCAGTGATCTTGCCAGTATGAGTGCCCAACAGGATGCCAGTCCCAGTGCCAACAATGACGCCAGCAATGATGATAAGCAGACTGATGCCAAAACAGATGCCAGCACTGCCTCGACAAAGCCGGCAATGCCAACATATGTATATCCACCGCCACCATTTTTAGCAAGACTTTAAAAGCATAAGCAAGACCAGCAATTTAAGCGCTTTTTGGAAGTGCTTAAACAGTTGCAAATTAACATTCCATTGGTGGAAGCCCTTGAACAAATGCCCAACTATGTAAAATTCACGAAGGACATCTTGTCCAAAAAGAGGGAGTTGAGAGAATTTGAAACTGTTGCTCTCACTGAGGGATGTAGTGCCATGATCCTAAATCGATTGCCACCAAAGCTGAAATATCTAGGGAGTTTTACTATTCCTTGCACAATTGGTGACAAGTTCATGGGGAAGGCGCTGCGCGACTTGGGAGCCAGCATCAATTTGATGCCACTATCAGTTTTCAAGAAGCTTGGCATAAATGCAAGACCTACCACGATGACACTTCAATTGGCATAATGATCCTATGCACATCCCAAAGGTAAGATTGAGGATGTGTTGGTAAATGTAGACAAATTCATTTTCCCAGCTGATTTTATCATTTTGGATTATGAAATTGATATTAATGTGCCAATTATTTTGGTAGGCCGTTTCTTGCTACTGGCATAGCTCTTATTGATGTTCATAAAGGGGACCTAAACATGAGAATGAATGATCAACATGTTACTTTTAACGTGTTTCAAGCTTTGAAATATGTAGATAAACCTGATGAATGTCAAGCCGATGAAATGATGGAGTCCATCTTTACTTTGGACATGGCACAGTTGTGCCAGGATATAGCAAGTGATGTGGCATGCTTGATGGCATAGATGAACTGTTTGAGGAACCTGTGGAATCAGCCTTGGAGGCTAAAGGTGTAAGTTACTTCGAGCCACTCCATTTAGGTAAGAACTCGACTTTGCCAGTGATTATTGCCATTGATCTCACTCATGATCAGGAGGTAAGACTATTGGCAATACTAAAAGATTATAAGCAAGCGTTGGGTTGGACCTTGGCAGACAACCTAGTTATTAGTCCAACCATTTGCATGCACAAGATCATACTAGAGGAATATAATGGTAGGACCATTGAATGCCAAATGAGGCTAAACCCAAGCATGAAAGAGGTTGTAAAGAAAGAGATCATAAAATGGTTGGATGCTAGTATCATTTTTCCCATTTCCAACAACTCTTGGGTTAGGCCGATGCAGTGTGTGCCAAAGAAGGGTGGTATGACTATGATCCAAAACAGTAAGGCTGAATTGATTCCCTCTAGAACCATCAAGGCTGAATTGATTCCCTCTAGAACCATCACTAGATGAAGGGTGTGCATGGATTACAGAAGTTTGAACAAGGCTACAAGGAAGGACCACTTCCCATTGCCTTTCATTGACCAAATGTTGGAAAGGTTGGCAGGTAAAGCTTTTTACTATTTTTAGATGGTTATTTGGGATATAATCAGATTGTCATCGCTCATGACGACCAAGAGAAGACCATGTTCACGTGTCTATATGGGATATTTGCCTTTAGAAGGATGCCATTCGGACTGTGTAATGCGCTAGCAACATTTCAACGTTGCATGATGGCCATTTTTTCTGATATAATTGAACATAACATGGAAGTATTCATGGATGATTTCTCAATGTTTGGTGTAACATTTGAGGAATGCATCCATAGCCTGGAGCAAGTTTTGAAGAGATGCATAGAGATAAACCTAGAGTTGAATTGGGAGAAATGCCACTTCATGGTGAATGAGGGCATTATTCTCGGTCATAAGGTAACCAAGAGAGGACTAGAAGTTGATCAAGCCAAAGTGGAGGTAATTAAGCAATTACCACCTCCAACAAGTGTTAAAGGTATAAGTAGTTTTTTAGGTCATGTCGATTTTTATTGGCGATTTATTAAAGATTTTTCGAAAATTGCTAAACCTTTATGCTCATTGTTAGAACATAATGCCACTTTTACATTTGATGATTCTTGTTTGAGAGCATTTCAGGAGCTTAAAAACAGATTGATTAATGCCCCCATAGTCATGGCACCGAATTGAAATGAGCCCTTTGAGCTCATATGCGATGCCAACAATTATGCCGTTGGAGCGGTTCTGGACAATGGCATGGCAAGATGTTCCATACCGTCTACTATGCCAGCAGAACCTTGAATGAAGCACAACTAAATTACACTACAACCGAGAAAGAATTCCTCGCGGTTGTATTTGCTTTTGATAAATTTAGATCTTATCTAATTGGTAACAAGGTTGTGGTTTATACAGATCATTCGACGTTGAAATATCTCTTGGCAAAGAAGGATGCCAAACCTAGCGTGAGTCCCTAAAATTTGAAGAAAGTTTTGGCAGCCACCTTCGGCGTGAGTCCCAAAAATTTGAAGAAAGTTTGGCAGCCACCTTCGGCGTGAGTCCCTAAAATTTGAAGAAAGTTTTGGCAGCCACCTTCGGCGTGAGTCCCTAAAGTTTGAAGAAAGTTTGGCAGCCACCTTTGGCGTGAGTCCCTAAAATTTGAAGAAAGTTTTGGCAACCACCTTCGGCGTGAGTCCCTAAAATTTGAAGAAAGTTTTGGCAGCCACCTTCAGCGTGAGTCCCTAAAATTTGAAGAAAGTTTTGGCAGCCACCTTCGGCGTGAGTCCCTAAAGTTTGAAGAAAGTTTTGGCAGCCACCTTCGGTGTAAGTCCCTAAAATCTGAAGAAAGTTTTGGCAGCCATTTTCGGCGTAAGTCCCAAAATTTGAAGAAAGATTCGGCAGCCAGCCATTTTCGGCGTGAATCCCAAAATTTGAAAGAAAGCCATTTTCGTGAATCCCAAAATTTGAAGAAAGATTTTGTAAGTCCAGAAAAATCAGAAAAAAAACAGACCATAACAGCGTGAGGCCCATATGTTAAATCCTTCGGGTCATCGGTAAGTCCTTCGGGCACGGTGTTAAGTCCTTCGGGCCATCAGTAAGTCTTTCAAGCCTGGTGATAAGTCATTCGGGCATGAAGCGGCAGCCTTAGAAGCGTAAGTCCAAAGATATCAACAGCCTTGTAAAAAATGATGATGAAAATGAGATAGAAAAAAAGAGAGAAAAGAAAAAGAGAGAAAAAGAGAGAAAAAGTGCCGAAAAAGAAGGAAAAAGAAAAAAAAGAAAAAGAGAAAAAAATATAAGATAAAGGTTCTATATAGAAAGGGCCTATATTTTCAAGCTCTCGTAGCAAGAGGTTCTATGTAGGAAGAATCCGCCGCTCCAAGATTTCAGAAGCTGAAAGTTTTATATAGGAAATACTTACAGCTCCAGGGTGAAGACTAGCAGTTTTATATAGGAAGAACTCCCAGCCGAAGGAATTCACCCATGACACACAAGGTTATATAGGAAAACATATTGTGTTGAAAGCGAAGAGTCTTATATAGGAAAGGCTCTTACTGTCTTAGAGTAAAAGATTCTATATAGGAAGAATCCATAGCTCCAAGATTTAGAGTAAAAAGAATTTTATATAGGAAGGACTCCATAGCTCAAGATTTGAAGGTGAAGACTAGCATTTTATATAGGAAGGAAGTTTGAAGAACTAGCATTTCTATATAGGGTGAATAGCATTTTATAGAAGGAAGAACTAGGGTGTAAGTCCAAAAAATTCACCCATGATACACAAGGTTTTATATAGGAAAACCTGTTGTGTTGAAAACGAAGAGTCCTATATAGGAAGGGCTCAGAGCTTTCTTGTCTTAGAGTGAAAGGTTCTATATAGGAAGAAAAAATATAAGATAAAGGCTATATAGAAAGATTTTCAAGCTCGAAAAAGTTCTATATAGGAAGGACCAGCGGCTCCAGTGGTTTGAAGACTAGCAGTTCTAGGAAGAACTACGAGGAGGAACTGACCCAAGGTTATATAGGAAAAAATCCATAGGAAAGGCTCGAGCTTCGTCTTAGAAGGTTTTATATAGAGAAACCAGCGAAATTTTATTGAAGGGCGAAGAGCATTTCTATATAGGAAGGGCTCCAAATTCACCCATGCAGGTTTTATCTAGGGAAAAATGAAAGGTTCTATATAGGGAGGGACTCATAACTCGAGGCTTGAGTGAAGGGTTTTATGTAGAAAGAGCCTATAACTCCAAGATCGGAAGGTGACGTTGAAGCTCTATATAGGAAGAACTTACGAGAATGAAAGATCGCCTAAGGAAGAGCGGATAGTTCAGAAAAGAACACGTGATTAAAGCCAAAGAGCGGATAAGAAGAAAGATTAAGCCAAAAGCAAAAAATGAGTGTTTTTGATCTTTGCTTTGTCCTCGTTTCACAAGAACAAGCAAAGAGGGGCAACTGTAATCACTCATTTTTGACCGGGTTTTAGTGTTATTAGTATTATTTTAATATAAATATTATTAATATAAAATTAATGAAAAATAAAAAAAATAATAATAAAAATATATTATTATTAAATTAAAAAAAAAGGAAAATTGTGTGGAGCAGGGTGCTCCACGTCACCCATTTTCCCACCCCCTTTACCTATAAATAGGCAGGGGTTCACAGCCAATTGGAGAAAAAAGGGCACGCCCAATTGGCCATGAAATTGGCAATTGAATTGCCACCCATTTCATGGGAGCATGGCCGGACGGGGTTGGGGGCCGTGCCCTCGACCCCAGTTGGTTCGATCAACATTCGATCGGGGTCCTATTTTGGATCCGATCTAGTTAATATTTTGGAGGGGTCGCGGTAGATCTCGGTGGGATTCAGTTGGGGTTCGTTATTCGAGCTCCTAGTTAGGTATATTTTCTTTCCTTTTTATTTATGTTGTAATTTTTATGATTTAATGAAGTATTAGTTAATTTAAAATTGTGTTCTTTTTTTACCTTGTATGTTTATTTATACTTTAGATTAGTATTTATTATGTTTTAAATTTATGTTTTATATTAATATTTTAGTTATGTTAAATTTGTTTTTTATGTGTTAGATTAATATTTATGAATGTTAGTATTTTATTTATGTTAGATTTGTTTTTATTTATAAGTTAGATTAATATTTATGTATGTATGTTTTAGATTAGTATTTTATTTATGTATTTTATTTATGTTAGATTAGTATTCTATTATGTTAATATTTATTTGTATTGTATTTAAATTATTTGTCATGTTTTATATTTTGCTCACTAAGTTTGCATAATGGAATATATAATGTCAATGCGGTGCCCTTTTATCCGAGCGTAAACGGGGCCAGTATCAGGCGTAGTGATAGTGGTTGGGCGTTTACTCTCGGATAATGGGGCCTTTAAAATTTATTTGCAATTATAACCGAATTTTAAACTAATCGTCACTTTAATCCAGAAAGTCTAATATTAACGAAGCGGTAATTATTAAAGTACCAATTTTGGGCAGTGTGAGGGTGCTAATCCTTCCCCATCCGTAACCGACTCCCGAACTCAACAGTCTTTTTTTAAATCTCTGGTTTTATGGTGTTCGGCCTACCTAAGTGGCCGGTGGCAACTCCAATTTTTAATAAAGTGCGGCTTGTTAAAAAAACCCACGGAATAAACATTTTATATCCGAAAAATCACAAACACATCGAAAGCACGTTTTTTTAGCGAAACGGAAATCGTTACATCTTGAAAAGTCAAGAAGACAAATGAAAGCAGAGCACCTGCCTCGAATATTTATGTTATTGATATTAACTTATCAACACCTACTTCTTGGGTATTAGATACCAGTTTTGGTTCTCATATTTTTACATTTGTTAAGGACTACAAAAGAATAGAAATTTGAGAAAAGGAGAGGTGGACCTACGGGTTGGTAATGGAGCAAGAGTTGCTGCATTAGCTACAGGAACATATACTTTATCATTGCCTAGTGGACTCGGTTTATGTTTAGAGGCTTGTTATTTTGTGTCTAGTTTGACTAAAAACATCATTTCAATTTCTTGTTTAGACAAGATTGGTTTTAAGATAATTATTAAGAATATTGTTGTTCTTTTATCTCGACAATATTTTCTATGGTGTGACACAATTAATAAATGACCTCTATATTTTGGATCAATAGAATTCCATTTACAACATAAATACGAAAAGATCAAAACAAATGACTCTAATCAAACTCATCTTTGGCATTGTCACTTGGGTCACATATGTGAAAAACTCATTTCAAAACTTCATAAAGATGGATTTTTGGATTCATGTATTTTCGAACAACTTGATGTATGCGAGCCTTGCTTATTGGGAAAGATGACAAAAGCTCCTTCTAATGGTAAAGGTGAGCGAGCAAGTGATTTATTAGGATTAATACATAATGATGTATGTGGACCAATGAATACACAAGCCAGAAGAAGGTTTTCAATACTTCATTAATTTCATAGATGACTTAAGTAGATATGGGTACATTTACCTAATGCATCATAAATCTGAAGCCCTTGAAAAGTTCAAGGAATTTAAAAATGAAGTACAAAACCGACTAGGAAAAAGCATTAAGGCTCTTCGATCAGATCGAGGAGGAGAATACTTAAGCTTAGAGTTTGGTGACCTTCTTAAGGAATGTGGGATTGTCTCACACCTCCTGGTACTCCACAATGGAATGGAGTTTCTGAAAAGAAGAAATCGAACACTGTTAGACATGGTTCGATCAATGATGAGTCACACTGATCTTCTAGTTTCTTTTTAGGGGCACGCGCTAAAAATTAACTACTTTCACACAAAATGTTGTTCTATCTAAATTAGTTCAAAAGGCACCATATGAGATATGAACTGGGAAACGTCATTGTATGTCTTTTATGAAAATTTAGGGATGTGAAGCTTATGTTAAACATAAGATGTCTACAATGCTCGAACCCAAATCTTATAAATGTAATTTTGTGGGTTATCTTAAAGAAACTAAAGGATATTATTTCTTCAATCCTATTGAGAAAAAAGTGTTTGTTGCTCAAAACATGAATCTTCCTAGAAAGATAATTTGTTTTCCGGAAAGGAAGTGAGAGAAATATTGAACTCAATGAAATTTGAGATCAACCATAAATCATTGAACAAGAGATTGAACATCAAAAAGTTCCACAAGTTATTGAGGAACATTCAACAATTTTAGAAACACAACCACTACGAAGATCTTTGAGAGAATGCAATACACCTGAGAAATATGAATTTTTTGTCACATTGCATGGTAATGTTCTCTTCATGGATCAAGATGAACCCATGACTTATCAAGAAGTAGCGACGGGCTCACACATTGAGAAATGGCTCTAATCACTAGTTTTGTCCTGGGTGGACCCGTTTTTATTTTTGTTTTACAATAAATGGCTTTATATATATGTTACTACTATATATAAAGAATATGCCATATATCCTTTGTTAAAAACCAAAAAATTTAATTACTAGTACTACTTAGATTAAGTATATATCTATGTATTGTTATTTGTTATCTATTATGTTATTTATTATCACATTATTATCCAATTAAAAAACCTAAAATATTATTCATATATTATAATAGTATTAGCTATTATTATTATTATTGTTTCCTATTATTATTATTATTATTATTATTATTATTATGTTTTTTCATATCTTTGTTAAAACCAAAATGCAAAAAAAAAACTATAAACTAAATAAAAACCCAATTAGATTATTAATGTCCATTTACATATTTAAATAATGAAAGCCCGATATATATATAAATATAATAGCCCGGTTAGCTTATTATAATAAGCCCAACTCTTTTTACATTACATGGTCCAATAAGGCCCTAAATCACAAAAAAAACCCTAATCTAATGCAACTCTTTGTTCTTGGTGCAGCCAAGCCTCAACCACTGGATGCAATCGAACGGTCCAAATTCGGGATTGAGGAGACCTACCAGCCTTCCTTGCTGGTCCCCAATCGACAGCCACATTACCGAGCTTCAGCCCCACAAACAAACAACGAGCCGATCCCCTCCTCCATCGCCCTCACAGGCACCAACAAACAAAAACAAGCAGCAACAAGAATGTCAGAGGGCATGAATACAAACAAGATAGACAGAACCAATAGGATTTATCTTTGAATTTCATGTATTTCTAAAAATCATGTAATATTTGGCTATAAAGCTTAGAACAAATTCCATGTAATTTTCAACAATCAATACAGAGAAAAAAAAAGAATTTCTGAGTTTTTTTCTATTTGCCATTCGGTAAAGGAGAAAGCATTCAAGAATCAATAGAGAAAAAGGATTTCAGAGAATTATTTTCAGTTTCTTCTTCTTTTCGAATAAAAAAAGCAAAGTAGGGTTTCACATTTTTACAATCAATAGAACAAAGATTTCTGAGATTTCGGTTTTTCTTGACATTTTTGTTCAAATCAAAAAGTAAAAAGGAAAGAAAGGGAAACGTTTACCTTCGGTCTTCAACAGCCGGCAGCGAACGGAGTTCCATCTCGGTAATCCTAACGGTGGAGAGGTTGATCGTGGCGAGGAGAACGACATACCTAGGTTTGACGGCGATCCAACGGTTAATGGAGGAGATCCAGCAAGAGGAAGCCGAAACGTTCGGACCCCTTTCTCGCGAATCTCGGTTCGCTTTCTTGAAAAACCAGCCCGATAAAGAGGAAGGGGCGAATGAGCTGAGTCCGCCGGTGTTCTTGCATGGCTGAGACGGCCACTGGAGCAGCGACGAGCGGCGGTTCTAGCTTCGGCGGCTTGGGTTCATTTTAGAGAAAAGGGGAATGTTTGAGAAGGAGAAGAAGTAAAGATTGAAGAAAAAGGGGTTTACCCCACTTATTCGGTCAAAACCGGATAAACCAAACCCGGCTCGCGACCCAACCTAGATCCGGACTGGAGAGCCCAAACCCGTGGGCTTTGGGTACCCTCTTTGCCCCTTTTATTTATTTTAGCTCAAATCTAGTATTAGTGAAATATTTAGTTGTTAATGTATGTATTGTGTAATATATTTCATGCCTAGTTTCTTTTTATATGATATTTATTTATATAATATGGTATAATACATGCTCCTTATATATATTAGATAGCATCTAGATTATATATAAAAAAATAAAATATAGTTTTTATAACATATGGTTTTTAATATATATTCCTCTTTAAATATGTAATCCTTTTTAATTATAATATATATGATTTTATAAAGATTATAGTATATATTATAAGGTTTTTTTAATATATATATAATATAAAGTTTTGTTTTTAAATATACATAATATAAGTTTTTTAATGTAAAGTTTTGTTTTTAAAATATATTATATAAGTTTTTTAATATAGCTTTCTAGTATATATATATATATATATATGGGCTAAAAAGTCTTTTTATAATATTTGTACAATATATATTTTCTTTTAACATACATACTTTGGTTTTTTTTATAAAATCTATATAATATATATGTTTATTTCTATATGTGGGCTTGGCTAAGTTTTTTAGTGTAGTCCTAATTCTATTAGTTTTGGGCTTTTGGTTTTAGGCCTAGTTTAATAGTCTTGGGCTTTTAGTTTTGGGCCTTAAGTTTTTGGGCCTAGTTTTAATAGTTTTGGGCTTTTAGTCTCGGGCCTAATTTTAATAGTTTTGGGCTTTTAGTCTTGGGCCCAGTTTCATTAGTTTTAGGTTTTTAGGCTTTAGATTAGATTAAGTGAATTAATTTAATTAATTTAGATCGTGTGCTTGTGCACAACCCCTATTTTAAAACAAGATTTCAAATAGATGATTTAGGGGATAATTAGTAGCCGACTTCTTTTCTAAAAAATGCTTTGATACACTTGTGTTAAAGGAAATTTCAAAAAAATTGCTACAATGGCTAAAGGCCATGAAATTCGAGATGGATTCTATGTAAAAAAAAACCAAGTTTGGACCTTGGTTGACCCACCTCTAAGGGTTAAGCCCATAGGGTGCAAATGGGTTTTCAAAAAGAAAACCAACATGGATGGTAATGTACAAACATATAAAGTGCGATTAATCGCTAAGGGTTTTGGTCAAATTCATGGTATAGACTATGATGAAACCTTTTCACATGTTGTTATGTTTAAATCTATCCGGATCTTACTTGCGATAATTGCATCTTATGATTATGAGATAAGGCAAATGGATGTTAAAACCGCTTTCCTTAATGGAAAACTAGATGAGGATATGTACATGACACAACCTGAAGGTTTTGTCGATCCAAAAGATGCCAAAAAATGTTCAAGCTACAAAGGTCCATTTATGGATTGAAACAAGCTTCTCAAAGTTGGAATCTTCGTTTTAGCAATTCAATCAAAGAGTTTGATTTTATCAAAAATGAAGATGAGTCATGTGTTTTCAAGAAAATTAGTGGGAGCACTGTCATATTCTTGGTACTGTATGTGGATGACATATTGATAATAGGAAATGACATATCTAGCTTACAATATATGAAAACTTGGTTAGGAAAAATGTTTTTCCATGAAAAACTTAGGTGAGGCAACATACATATTAGGAGTCAAGATCTATAAAGATAGATCGAGATGACTGCTAGGACTAAGTCAAAATACATTCATAGAAGAAGTACTGAAAAGATTCAGTATGGAAGAATCTAAAAAGGGGTTCTTACCTATGAGACATGAAATTTCACTCTCGAAGGAAATGTATCCTTCAACACCTCAAGAAAGGGAGCAAATGAGTAAGATTCCATATGCTTCAGCAATTGGATCTATCATGTATTGCATGCTATGTACTCGTCCAAATTTATCATATGCTTTAAGTATGACAAGTCGATACCAAGTAGATCTCGGTGAAGGTCACTGGGTCGCATTTAAAAGCATCCTTAAGTACTTAAGAATAACTAAGGATACATTCCTTATATAAGGAGGTGAGGAAGAGCTAAGTATAAAAGGTTATACTAATGTCAGCTTTCAAACCAATAAGGATGATTCACGATCGCAATCGGGTTTTGTGTTCTGCCTTAATGGAGACGTTGTGAGCTGGAAAGGTTCAAAGCAAGATACAATAGCTAATTCTACAATAAAAATCCGAGTATATTGTAGCATGTGATGCTGCAAAAGAGGGTGTTAAGATCAAAAAGTTCATATATGAACCAGGGGTTGTGCTAAGAATTTTGAATGCTATAGATCTACGGTGTGATAACAACGGTGCCATCGTACAAGCAAAAGAACCCAGATCTCACCAACGATCTAAACACATATTTAGACGTTACCATCTCATTCGAGAAATTATAGATCAAAAAGATGTGGAAATATGTACAGTACCAACAGATAATAACAATGTCGATCCATTGACAAAGCCTCTGACGCAGTAGAAGCATGATCGTCACACTAAGTCACTTGGTATTAGATACATGAGTGATTGGTTTTAGTGCTAGTGGGAGATTGTAAGAGTATGCCCAAAGACCAATCATAAGATGATTGTAAATGACATTTGTTTTTACCTTGTTCATTCATAAAGAGGTATTGCCATTATTATTTTCAGTTAAAATTCTGCGTGCATAAATAAACTGAATTATAATAAAGTCCTTAGAATAATATGATTATTTTTAAATGTTCTTAGTCGAGTATTATTGTGGGAATAGACAACAATAATGCATTAAGACTAATATGTAGTCGATTGATGACAAAGTGTTGTCATTGACATGGAGATGTCAAAACCAATACATAAGTATGTGTTAGAGAACGACATACTGCACTGACCCGCTATGAGCATGTTTCTTGGATTATTATGTGGCAGTCACAACATGGCTCATATTGATAACTACATGTATGATCCTCATACTTGAGATCATTATTATTTCAACATTGTGAGTGACATATTCTGATACAGTCAAACGTGTATCGTAGCTGAATACTCTATAAAGACTGATATTAGATATATCACAATCTATATAGTGAGATATGGTTGATCAAGATAGGATTTGTCCCTCCTACATAATAGGAGTAATATCGTAGGCCACTTGATTGAGTGAAACAACAAATTCATTGCCATGCTCGAATAAGTTGATATGAGATATCATAGTTATTCGTTTATAATAGTCAACTCAAGATATCATGAAATATTAGATGGACTATACAAGTGTGACTGTTCCATGACTTGTGTCCAATCTACATATAAAGGACAAAACTTGTGTCCAATCTACATATAAAGGACAAAAAGATGTAATACAAGAAAAAGAGTTAATCACGAAAAAGTTATGTCAAATCATGATTTCTTGTAACTTAGGTGACAATGACATATTGCTAGATGTCACTCATTGTTTGTAATATTATAAATGTTCTAATATTTACTACTAACGTTACATGAACCTACAAGGCCACACCCACGATTGAAATGAGCATATATTAAACGAATTATATATGTACAAATTTGTTGTACACGAATTTAGCTAAATTAACATATATAATTTAACTATTGGATAAATATTAAAAGAAAATAATTATTGTATTTATGACTCTTTTAATATATATAAATAATATAATTCTATTTAAATTAATATATATATTGATATCCTAATTAAAGTTGAATTGAGATTATATATATATTAAAATCCTAATTAGTTGAATTGAGATTATATTTATTAATATATATTGAAATCCTAATTAAAGTTGAATTGGGATTATATATATTTAATATATATTGAAATCTTAATTAAGTTGAATTGAGATTATATATATTTAATATATATATATATATTGAAATTCTAATTAAAGTTAAATTAGGATTATATATTTAATATATATATATATATATATATATATTGAAATCCTAATATGAGTTGAATTAGGATTTCAAAGGCTATATAAAGGCATGAGAGATCTAGGAATCATTAATGCTTTTGGAAAAACCCTCTAAATAGTTTAGAGTTTTTATATGCTCGTTTCAATTGGGTGAACTACGTAGAGGTCGAAGCGTTATCGTTGCGGCTTAGGAATCGATGTCGAGGAATCGTGATTGGATATCTATCTCCTCTAAATTTAGAATTCCAGATTTTAAACACGTAATTCTTCATCCTTATTCACCCCGATTCATTCCTCGTACATGGATCTCTAGTGGTAATCGTCGGATAATTTTTTTGCTGCGCCATGGGGTGTACCGGCGTGACCCAACATCCTACTCATGATTTGGAGTTGGTTGTGGTTGCTTTTGCTTTAAAGATCTGGCACCACTACTTATATGGTGAGAAATGTTATATATACACAAATCATAAAAGTCTGAAATATTTACTAACGCATAAAGAGTTGAATCTAAGGCAAAGGCGATGGATTGAGCTAATTAAAGACTATGATGCGATTATTGATTACCACCCAGGAAAGGCTAATGTGGTTGCATACACACTTAACCGAAAGATGTTTTCATCCCTACGAATATCTGATGCTTAATTATCAGTATTGAACGATGGTGGTTTGCTTGCTGAATTGAACATCAGGTCTACTTTGATAGAGAAAATAAAAGAATCGTAGGCAAAAGATGAAAAATGTTTGGAGAGAAAGAAGAAAGTTGAAAGCGAAGAATCCTCGAACTTCGAATTGAAGTCTAATGAATGTTTATACTATAATGGGCGTGTCTATATTCCTAATGATGAGGAATTGAAGAAGGAAATTCTTTTAGAAGCATATTATAGTCCTTTAACTATGCACCTAGGAGGAAATAAAATGTAGCGGGATTTGAAGAACCGATTTTAGTGGTCAGGCATGAAAAGAACTATAACAGAATTCGTTAGATGGTCAAATAGTTATCGATAGATGGTCTAATAATTAGTTATAGTTTGTAATAACTTATAACTAAAATATGGTTGGTCTAGTAACTTATATGGAGTGGATTTTGATCATAGTAAGTCTCATGATGCTTTTAATGTATTAAGGACTAAGTTATTAGTAACTATTGTACTCATAGTAGAGAGAGTTAAAATCTGTCCAGAAGTTATGCAGATGCAGTGGGTTTGAAAAATCAGTATAAATTCTATGATTTGAATTAGGAAGTGAATCTTATATATATAGACTGGAAATTGAGCCTAGTTTCTTTGAAAAATAACGGTGACTGATTTGAGGTCTGTACTAAAATATATGAATTTTTAACCAATGAAAGGTCAGAAAACAGGACAACAAATATTTTAAAATTCTGCATTGTGTCGTGAGTTTGTGATTTTTTTTTGAATTTTTTTCTAATGAATCTGATTTATTAATTTATATGGTTAAAAAGTTTATTGAATCTAGTTTAATTTAAAATTTACGGAATGATTTTTTTATGTCTATAAAGATTTATAAAAATTTTCTTTCAAGGACAGTGCAGGCTGCCAGTTTAAATTTCGATAATGAAATTGTTTTAATTTAGCTTTGTGGTATCACCGACTCGTGTTCAAGGACCGAATATGAGAAAGAGGTATTACAAAAACTCCATTCCAGCTTGTCATATGCTTTTTGAAGGCCTAATTTTATCGCTATCCACCCCTTCTTCCCAGTCTTGCGGCGCATGGAATGAATGACATCCTGAGTAATAATGATATTGTCTGTGATTGAACGACCTAGCACAAAGCTGGTTTGGTTCTCGGATATCCAAACCAGAAGAAAAGGCTCCAACTGGTTCACAATTATTTTTGTAACAATTTTGTAGACAATCGTACAGAGACTAATAGGCTGAAACTCACTCATGCTCTCAGGGACCTCTACTTTCGGCAAAAGAAAATTAAAGTACGATTAATATGTTCAGGAATCAAACCAAACTCAAAAATATTACGAACAAAAGCACAAACTGAATCACCCACAATGCTCCAATTAAGTTGGTAAAATATAGCTTGCAAGCCATCGACCCAGGTGCTTTGCTCGGCCCCATATCAAACAAAGCCTTATGAATTTCATCATTGGTTACTGGCAAAGCCAAATTGCAAATCTCCTGATTCACGCACGTGGGGAACAAACCCCTTGCACTTAAACTTTCACCCACTGTAGATGAACCAGTGAAAAGGTTTTGGTAATACTCAACAGCCATGCCCCGTAACACAACCGGATCTGCGCACCACTCACCATGAGTATCTTTTAAAGCTGAAATCGTGTTTGCTTGGCGTCTAGCTAACACTGAAGCATGAAAATATTTCGTGTTTATATCACCCACTGAGAACAAGTTTTTTGTCTCCAAAGACTCTCCTCTTGCTCTAACACCACATCCAGATCAGATTGTAATTGAGCCACGAGAGTAACCAAGCATTCCGAATGGCGGGACATCAAAGCTCGATCAATTCCTCTCAACCGTGCCAAAATCTGCCTCTTGAAAAGACTGAATATTTTGATCAATAATATGATCCGTTTTCCAAACTGAACCCAAAAAATCCTAGAACTCTGGATGACTTTGCCAAGCCTCAAGAAAATGAAAGGGTCTATCATGCGATGGGCGATGTGTCTCCTCTAGAACGAGAAGTAAAGGACGATGATCATACCCAACACGATCCAAATGCAGAACATTACTATCCGGGAAATTAATTTGCCACTCAAAACTAAAAAGGCACCGGTCAAGTCTTTCATATAAATCACCTCTATTCCAAGTAAATGGTACACCTCTAAACCCTGCATCCATTAAACTGACATTAAACAAAAACTCAGCGGAACTCCTACTCCCACTAAGACGTGCCCCAGAGCCACCCACACGCTCATCGGCAGATAACAAAGCGTTAAAATCACCATCTAGCACCCACGGAGTCCCATCCACCGGATTTAAGGCTTCAAGTTATAATGTTCCTTTTTTTGGTAGAACGGTAAGATTTCATATATAGAGAACCATACACAAGAAGTATTACCGCATGCCTCATTAAAAACCTCCCTAAACCTAAATGGAGGAAAATAGTACATGTGCTAACATCAAATACATAAAGCAAAGGGATTAACCCAACTCATGAACCAAGTTAACAAAAACACCCAAACGACTCGAGCCCCTCAAGCCAATCACCTCAACCCCCAGCCATGTCCTCATGAAGCAAGACAATGACCGAACTAGGATGCACCACGAAGGATCTGATATGAAAACTATCCATAGAAGAATTCCTAGCCATAGCGTCAGCTACTTTATTACCGCCGCGAAGTACATGTTGAACCTGTACAACCCATTTACGCTGACGGAGCTCACTGAAATGCCAACTCAAAGGATGAGTTCCAGAATAACCACTACGTAAAAATCGCATCGCATCCAAACTATCCAATTCAAGGACCATATTCTGAAAACCACCATCCCATGCAAGAGTTAAACCAACATAAGCACCCCAAAGTTCCGCATCAAGGACGGAGCAAACCAATAAATTTCGAGAAGTCAAATTGCCATGAACCCCAGCTATCCCGAGCCACACCACCACAACAAGTATGACCATCCAAGTCTCGCCTCGCACCATCTGTCTTTAATTGATGGAAAATTTTAATAAAATCAACAAGCTCTCATAATATTTAAACAAATGTAGACTCATTTCTACTATTAAAGAAATAGTAGTCAAAGTTTTGCATTATACATACCATTTTCTTAAAAGAAAATAATTGGCCCGAAAATCAAGTGTCAAGTTTTGCTACTGCATGGTGACCGACATAAGATAAACCGAAAATAAAAGTAACATTGTGTATAGTTTACCCTTATAATTTTGAGTTGTAATGTTTTGGGTTTTGGCAGATGTACTCTTAACATATGAGATGTAGGTGGTCAAAGAAGTACAAGATCATAGTGGACGAACTATTTGAGCAAACTTATGGTTTGGTTTGAGCAAACTGAGGTAGGGTACTTTGTTTGGCTGACTTGCGAAGCACAAAGATAAGCATTTGAACCTCATTGGAGTATTCCAAAAATAAAATATTATGGTTTTTAGTACCGATATCAATCATTTTCCAGGAATGAAAAAAAGAAGAGGAATAAGGAGACTGTTGTCTTTTTACAAATATTATGTTAAATATACTGAATCCGTGGCTGACATAATAGCAGTGGCTCCATGCTCTAGTGGTTGGGACATTAGACTTTGAATCCAGTAACCCGAGGTCAAATCTCAGTGGGACATTTATTTCCTACATTTTTTCAGCTCTTGGTTGCTACTTTTTTGTACGTTCATTGCTCTGCTGTTTCTTACTACTATTTTTTTGGCCCATTTTAAAGATTAAAACAATTTTCTTAAACACACTGTATTTTCCGCTATGGCATTAAAATAGAAAACAACATAATCTTGCAGTATGGGTGTGGCAATGGGAAACAACTTAATTCGTTAAAAAAAAACAAGCTTTTCAGATTCCTAAAATTAGGCCATTTTAGAAGTGGCCATTTTCAATCCTACAAGTCTCAGCATCCCATATAAATTTATGCACAACATCAGTTACCCCATCAATGATCACTAAAATTAGCAAAATAAAATTACTTACAGGTTCAGTAGATTTCTTCGGCCAATTCATCTCACAGAGGACAAATCAATGAAAAAATAATGATGAATTTTGAGGAAAAGGAAATTCCTTTTTATTAAATCAAGCTTTTGAGTGAATACACAATGAAGATTATGCAAACCAAGAATCGCAATGCCCAAATATTATTTGATAAACCAAGACACAAGAAAATCAAATCATGTACATCTTTCTCAACGGCATGGAATTGACAAAGAGGAAGGGAGAAATTCATACTGATATTAGGTGATGTCTCTCGGGTTGATTACGCTAACATGAGAAACGACAAAGATCAAAGACAAACTCAAACACAATAACATTTCCATGGTGTAGCCAAATGCGGGGAATGTCAAGTTTGACAAAGCCTCTTCACCATACCACCCATGTATTTCCCCTGATGCTCCGCAAGACCCAGCTCGGTTTCATTTGGCTCTCTTGTGCTGTCACCGGCATAAACTCCAGTACGGTGAACCACCTCGTATGGAATCCATCCTGAACATACCAGCTCCGAAAGTGTAGCCAATTGGAACAAACAGCATTCCATGCTGTGCCAATTGGGTTATTGCGGTCCAACTGAACCACAGGCAAGCACAAGACGTGGGGATGTTGACGAGACATTCACTTAGGGACATGAGTGGTAATTACATAATCCATTGTTTGTTTATTTCTTTTACATATGATCACTGAATATCATAGATTAACTTTATCCTTTCGGTTTTAAAAAATATAATATACATTGGCCAAGAACTAAAGAGGCCCATGGGAGAGATAAGCCTGATGTACAAATGGTCACAAATGAATGGAACACTATGCTTATATACATTGGACAGAAAGTAAAAACATCAAATTAAAAACGCTTGAATGAATATTAATAAAAAAGTTTAAATGAAAAATCAGTCCTTAAATTAGTTTTTTTTCTTCTTATTTTTTAATTAAAATAAATACTTAAATTATTACTTATGATCATTTGAAGTGCCTAAATTATTTTATGGTCAAAATAAATACTTAAACTATATTTTTTTGCTTTTAGTCTCTAAACTATCTTTTGATTAAAATAATCTTAATAATGTGTTAATATTTTATTGGCCAAAATAATTTTTATTAACTTTAAATGATCAAAAATAATAGTTCAAACACTTATTTTGATAAAAAAAAATTAAAGACTAAAAACAACAAAAAATAATATAATTTAAAGCTAATTTTTCATTTAAGCCTATTAAAAAAGAATTCATATTTTAAAAAAGAGACCACGGACAATAATTGAGCATTTCATCGAATTGAAGCTAAAAAATATTTTTCAAACTGTTTATTTTTTGAAAAAATATTTTTAGACTTAAAAGTATTTAAGTTTAAAATTAATTTAGAAGAAATGATTTTTAAGATAAAAATATTTTTTATATTTAATTACCGGTATCTAACCTATTCGTTGACTAATACAGATAAAAATACTTTTAGTTAAGTTGAAAAAGAGATTTTTTAAAAGATTTTTAGATTTAATATCTCATCCCACATGACCAACTAGTTGTTCGGTAAAAAAGTGACTTTTTTAAAAAAATTCTTTTAAAACTTTAGCACCCTTTTAAATAAAATTTTTATTTGTATTTATTTATATCACCAAATTTTTATAAATTTCAAATATAATGTTTAAAATAGAGATTATATATATAATATTTTTAACATGAATATTAAATATCTAAATTTTATGACAAACAACTTTTAAAAAATAATTTGAAAATCGTTTCTTAATTTCACTACTTTTTTTAAAAAAAATATCAAATTCTCTTAGCTAACCACATTCATTAAAATAAATAAATAACTCACCTAATCCTTTGATGAATATAAAGTTATCAAATCTTATTATTGTAAACTAAATTTTATGAAGACTTAAATATAAAATAAGTGCCTATAGTTTTTATTTGGCTTAAGGGTGTACGAAGCTTGAACTTTTGAAAACAAAAATCAATGAAGTTCTTGAACTTTTTTTTGCATCCAATTAAGCACTTGAACAAAAAAATTTAATCAATTAAGCTTTTGAACCAAGAAATTGAATCAATTAAGCTCTTTGACCAATTTTGACTATTAAATCTGAACAGTTTTTTTCGATCTACTGTTGCAGTACGCCATGCCATAGTGTTTCCACTTGAAAATTTTCAAAAATATTTATTTTATTTAAAAAATTCTTAAAATGTTCTAAAAAATCTAAAAAAAAACTTATAAAACTTATAAAAAAATACTTTTTGAAATTCTTTGTAAATACAATATGATAGAACTATAGTGTATCAAGTGCCGGTAATATCTGAAGAAAAAAACTATCAAGATTTAATGGTCAAAATTGGTAAAAGGGCTTAATTGATTTAATTTTTTGGTTCAAGGGCTTAATTGATTAAAATTTTTGGTTCAAAGGTTTAATTGGATGCAAAAAAAGTTCAGAAACTTAATTGATTTTTTTTCTTCAAAAATTTAAGGGCTTCTTACACCTTTAAGCCGCTTTATTTTAATCTAAATTTATTTCTAGTTATTTTGACCAAACTAGCTGCTTAAAATTTTAATTTTTCCCAAACAAATGCTTAATTCTTTTTGTGAATTTTGGTTTTTTTTATCACGTGTCAATTAAAGATTAGGTGTGTTATTTTTTAAGTTAAAAATATATTTTGACAAAAAAATTTAAGCAACTATTTTATCTAAAAAATAATTTAAACACTTAAGTGAAAAAAATAAAATACTCTAAGCACTTATTTTATGAAATTCATGAGAAGAATGTCTTATATTAAATTAATAGATAATTTCTCTTCTAGTCCTCAATTATAACTAAAATTTTATTTTAATATTTTTAAACATTAAACCCTAACATCAACCATCGACCCTTTTATTCCTCAAGCCGCTAGCGCATTCGTTGACCCTTGTATCCCGGCTCGAAACGATCTAATAACCAGGGTGATAGCTTGTTGAAGTTTTAAGCTTCACCTCTTCAGTTTCTAGAATCACCCGTTGTGAGTTTTGCAGCAAGGGGGACAATTAATTGCAACCCCAATTTGTAAAAAAAACCACAACATAGATTGGCTTATATACGAGGGAGAACCGAGATTAAGCAACATCCCCTCTTTGAAGTTGTGAATTGGGCATTGATTCGTTGTGCTACCCCACCTGAGATTCTAAAGCCAGTCGAGCTTGAACGAGGACCAACTTCTCCGACATCAACTAGTGAAAAGGCTACGGTCAGTGTATTTGCTTATGATAAAAAAGGTTCAAACAATTATCTGGAGTTCGATTTCTTTTAGTACTTGTTGCCATTAATCGCAAACCCAATTGGTTTTTCTTTAGCGGGAAGAATTATTATGAACACCTCAATGGTTGTTGGTAAGATGTGGATGAAGTTTTCATGCGTCTCAGATTCAGATCGACAGTTTTGATGTATCAGTGATCGATCTCGAGAATTTTTGGCAAATGTTTTCTTAGAAGAGGAAGTCTGGAGTATTCTTAATTCTGCTAGTGAAAATAAAACCCCGACCCTGATGGTTTTAACCTTGACTTCTTCAAGAGGTATTGGAGCTTAATCAAGAAAGATTTATGAAGTTTATTCAAGAGTTTTGGGAAGGCAAACCTTGGGACGCCAATTTGAATCACTCATTTCTCTTATTCCTAAAGTTGAGGGGCCAGAAGAACTTGATGATTAGTGTCTTATTAGTCTCGTTGGTGGCGTATACAAAATCTTGGCCGAACTCCTCGCTAATCGGCTATCCTAATGCCTTAATGAAATAATTAGTGAAAATTAGTTTGCATTTATGAAAATGAGACGAATACTAGATTGTGCGCTCATAGCAAATGAAGTTGTGGATCTCGCTAAGATGAGAGGTGTCAAATGTGTGGTTTTTAAGGCCGACTTCTCGAAAGCATATGATATTTTAGACTGTGATTTCCTAGACCTCACGATGAACAAAATGGGTTTTAGAGACAAACTGAGAGGTTGGATTCACTCTTTCATCTTTAGTGCTTCAATTTCGGTTCTAGTTAATGGCTCTCCCACTAATAGATCTATATCAAAAGAGGATAGAGACAAGGGTGCCCTCTTTCTCCTCTTTTGTCCAATCTTGTTGCTGAAAGTTTCAGCTTAATCCTGACTAAAGCCTCTTCACTTGGTCTCTTTGATGGAATTAGCACTAGGATTGATAATCTTGTAGTGTCCTATCTGCAATTCGCAAATGATCTTATTGTTTTTAGTGGTGCAAGTGAATCTGAAGTTTGTAATATTAAGAGAATTCTTCAATGTTTTGAGCTTGCATCTGGTCTAAAGTTGAACATGAAGAAGTCTAGTATCTTCAGTGTCAACATGGATCCCTATATGATTCAGCCTTGGGCAGTAAACATGAATTCTTCGTATGGTCAATTTCCAACAACTTATCTTGGTCTTCCGTTGGGATGTGTAAGGAAATCCTCAAAATTTTAGAGACCAATAATCGAAAAGGTTAAGAAAAGGCTTGCTTCTTGAAAGTCGCACCTCTTATCTTTTGGAGGGAAAGTGACGTTAGCACGGTCAGTACTCTCTAATCTTTCCGTTTATTTTTATCTTTATTCAAAATGCATGCATCAGTTTCTGATGAACTTAATACTCTTATTGCGGGATTTATTTGAGGTTCGACGGATAGAAGAAAAATTCACTGATAAAATAAGAAACGTTGTGCTTGCCCTAAAGATTTAAAGGCCTTAATTTGGTGGATTTTAAGGTTAAGAATCAAGCCCTACTATACAAGTGGCCATAGAGATACAACACTGAAAGAAAATGCTTATGGAGGAGGTTTGTTAATGCCAAATGCGACCATGAGGCTAAGACCCTCCTTCCCGTTAATGCGTCTCGAACTAATAAATCTTTCATCTGAAAAGGTATTACTGAGCCTTTATCTTCTACGGAGATTGAGGATGATGCTTTCATTTCCAGCATTTGCATCCAAGTCGGGGATGAGGTTGTAGTTAATTTTTGGACCGACAAGTGGGCAGGCAATTTCAAGCTTAAAGATTCCTTCCCTAGGATCTGTGTTCTATCGTCAAAGAAAACAAGTAAAGTATATGAGTTTGGTCAATGGTTTAACAATGAATTACGATGGGAGGTGCCATTGCATACATCTCTCTTTAATTGGGAGGTGGATGTTTGTAATTCTTTTCTCGGTGTACTTAAGAACTGCCTAGTTGGCCTAGTTCCAAAGGATTGCATTAGATGGGTTGGATCGTCTTCTGGGTTGTACACTTTGAAGGACTTTTGTAATCTCGTCTTTTTCAACAATGCCCCTGACATTTGGCCTCAAATTTGGTTAGGTCTAGCCCCCAAAAAGTTGAATGCTTTGTGCGGAGATTGCTTTAGGGATGCATTCCGTCTAAATACGAATTTATTGAACTAATATTTCGATATAACAAATTAATAGAAAAATATTTTTGGACTTATTCGAATATATTAGATCTCTAAAAAAAGAATTCAAATTCTAAAAATCTTGAAAAAATCGTTTCGAATGATTTCTAATTTAGCCGATCTTTTTTCAAAAAAGTATGATCCATTTTTGCACTGTAAAAACTATTTTATAAACTTCAAGGAAAAAAGGATTGACCCCTTAAAGCAAGGGATCGATCCCTTTATGGGTAGAAACGTTTTAATTTTTCCTCACAGTCTCCAAGTGCAAAAGGATCGATCCCCTGGTTTAAGGGATCGATCCCTTGGTTGTATTTGTTATATTTTATGAAAAAGTATCGATCCCTCGTGTTATAAATGCTGTATTTTTTGTAGGTAATAGGCTTTATTTCATCCCAACGACTTTAAGCAGCTTGTATTCATAAAGAGGATATAAAAACAAGGTCAAAGTATTTCAACAACAACAAGAAACATATTGAAAAGAAAATATCAACATCATAGAGTCTTAGTGCGCTTAATTGTTGTATATTTCATAGTAAAACATTTGTGAGCTATCATTGTTATTTTTGCTCAAGTGTTCTTTGGGTGAGAGCTTTAATTTGTGCAAACACTTGCTTTGTGAGATTTTCTTTGTTTGCTAAATTTGTATCTACTCTTAGAAAGAGTGTGTATACAAGGTTTTGGGATGTAAACCTTATGAAGATTGTAAGGTTACACCTTGTCCTTAAAGGCCAATTTTTTAAAGGCCAATTTTTTTGTTACACTAGCTCCACTGGATTTGAGAAATCCTTAGTGTGGATAGCTACGATAGTGAATGTAGACTTGGTTTAGAAGTTGAACCACTCTAAAATCATCATGCAAATGGTCTATATTTTTCGCTTGCTTCCACCAATTTTTTAAAGGTCAATTCACCCTTCTTGGCATATTTCAATTGATTATTCGAGCTCAATAATTTGTATTAGAGCCAAGCTTAATCAATGGTTTAACGACCGTTGAGATGATCCTTGGAGTGTTCGATCGATTTTACATCAATCGAGTCAATGGCCTCCACTTCCAATGCATACTACCTAGAGGACTCCCAACTGATCAACAAGCCACCGTTCTTCAATGGAGCTCAATATTCTTATTGGAAGAATAAGATCAAGCTATTCATTCAAGCTAGTGATCTTGAGGCATGGATAAGCATCATGGAAGGCAATACTATTCCAACTTCCGAAATGAAAGCTTGGAGTAAAGAGGAGAACAAGATATTCCAAACTAATGTCAAGGCCATGCTGTAACACCCTTACCCGGTCTAGGAGAAAACCAGCTTAATAAGTGTTATCAGACAGAAACAAAACAAACAAATGATGTTTTAGCACTTCACAACAAAACACACGACCATAAATCAGGGTAATTTTAAATTTTTTTGTTAACTCATAAATTAAGATTTTAAATACATTTATTTTATTATAAATATGCCCATACACCCTGTATAACATCCCACTTGTCAGCTCATAGATCAAACCTTATAATAACCTTCAGATTTACAAAGGTCTTAAGGACCATTAATCCCAAAGAGATGAACTACTTGCTGCCAACCTAATTGCATGTTATTCAAACAAGGATTCCAATATAAACTAAACATCAAGCATCTTACTATACTTAAACAACAAGAGATACACCAATAAGATCTTTTCTCTCCCCTTTTTTTTATAGGCTAACTCGTTATACTACACTTTCAAGTTCTTAAAAGCGTTCTAAAGTTACCTACCACATGATTTATCAACTTGTTATCTTAAATTCTTTTCTTAGGAAGCTTGTTAAGGATTTCTCATGTAAATATAACATATTGGTGACCGCTACAAATCATATTAAGAGATTGAGCACATCCAACACTTGCCTTCGAACCATATGTTTATTTTAGTCGTATATCCAAATTCTAAACTCATAAATTAACATGCCTTAAACCCATATTGACCACATTCTCAGAACCAAGTTCTAGATAAATTATTTACTTCTACTCACATATATGCCAAAACATGAACCATGATTTGCAAGTCATTCTAATACCAAACCTAGTATGTCTTAGCCAAAGTGAACAGTCAAACAACAACACTACTTATCTTAGTCCACAAGCAACCATTCGCATAACAAAATACATCTCTAAATCATCCATCAGCCATATAAGCATCCATCAATATCATAACAATGTGGTTTAGCAACGATGCAACTAAGAAGGGGTATATAGGCCATTTACACGAAATCATATTTTCTTTCTAGAGACTTAATTACATGTATAACCAAAGGATCATTTGAATGACCAGCATATTGTTGATTGATTTCATACTTACAAGTTTGAACCTTTAGACCCCACCTAATATTCGTGATTATTATCGGGCAACACACATTTCACCCATCATTTAAACGTAGCAACAAGTATGCGATTAATAAGTCTAACTTAGCTTAATCAACCATCAATCATAGCTCAACCAACAAGCAGCCCCGCAAGCATTCTAACTACTATAAATCATAAAGCAGGCAACCATAAAAGAAATAATTAGAGGCCCATTAGGTATTTGTATTCACTCAGAACATTCTTTAGACTTTCATATATAAACTTATGCGTTCAAAACAGTTCATTAAGCTTTTATAATTACTCAAAACAGTCCTTAGACTTTCTATATAAACTTATACGTTCAAAACAATCCATTAAATATTTATTTTTACTCAGAACAGTCCTTTAAACATATAGGTACACTTAAGCAATCAAAACAGTCCATGTCAGGTTTATTTCTATTCAATACAACCCCTTTAAACATGTGCACATTATTACACATGTAAACAGTCCATATATATTTAGTTCAAACCAAACCAGTCCATTAAACATATTTTCACATTTATACATAACAAAACAGTCCACAAACAATCAATTCAAGTCAAACCAGTCCATCTATCATGTATACACATTTATACATAGCAAAGCAGTACACATAAACATGTACATATTAATCAGGGCAGCATCACATATGTGTGCATCATATTCACTCAAATCAGTCCATCTATACATTTATTACTTGCTTCATAAATTATCAACATCACACACTTGTTTAATGTACATTTTTCATGTTCTATATTTAATATAGCCAATTCAATAGTAAATTATTTACTTATCACTTATCAATCAAGTTATCAAATGTACCATGTCATGTTCAAGTGTTACTTGTCTTACAAAATAGTAAACCTATTTTATAGTCGGCACATATTTTTGTCACAAGAGGCATTAGATTTATTTATTAACTCAATTGCAAGTTTCATTGGTTGTCTTTAACATAGCCTTGAGAATCGAAATACAACCTTACTTGAATCCCCAACCAAATTGTCGCTAGATAAATGGTACTCACAGTACCGGTCAATCCCTCCTACTGTCGCCAAGTGACCACAACACTTCCCTCATACTGTCGCCAAATAAGGACCGTAGTCCACCCAAAACACGAGCTCTATGGACTCTATGGCATGCCAACTATACCTAAGACTGACTCGAAACCAAGGCTTTTACATTTATCATCTTGTATTAGAAACAGAGTGAGCATAGCTCCTTATCATGTTATCACATCCATACTCATCATCCCTTTTCAATTAGGGTATATGTTCACCTCATGTGAACTTCTCATATCTTAATTCTTTTCAATCGAATGGCATCATAACCTTGCACTTATCATTCTCTTATTAAAGATAAGCATTGTTTTTACAAATCAAACTTGTATTCGATTCATACATTTCCAATTACTTCATTACTTTTTATTCGAAGAACATCTGAGAAAGAGTTGCTATCACATATAAGCATACATAATCTTCCTTCGTTATCACATTCACTAATCCATACAAAACTCATCCTGAATAAGGTATTCGAGTATCAAGATTGATTTGTCTCAAGATTGAGCATAGCTTTAGAATTATTTTATAAAAGAAGCTTATCTTAACCCTTACCATAGGTAAATACGGTTTTAGTATCATATACTTATAGCAAGTTTAATCTTACTATGCCAAGTTTAAACACACATAAACAAGTAAATTCACGTACATAGAATTAAACCACATTCTAGACTTTTAACAAATTTTCTTATTAATAGTACTTTCAAAAGAAGTACTTACCTTAAATCCAAGCTTAGCCATACTAGTACCATTTAACTTAAAGAACAAGTAAAGTCATTTAAAACACCGATTAAAATGCTCGGGATAGTTTTATTCTAGCCCGAGACTTTAAATTACACTCACCTGATATTCTGAAGTTACAAGATACCTGAACCACTAAGTTTCAGCTTATTCTAACTTTGCATCCTCATGGTATATCATTGTCTAGTGATACCTTAGCATAAAACAATTCATTACAATCAATTCAATTAATTCTCTAACCATTTAAAACACAACCAGCATGCATTTCAATTCAAAAGCAACATTCGTTTTATCATTAAAACTACATTTGTCTAGCATACAAAACTGCATACATTTCACATTCAAAACTGCTAACGGGCAGCCGTACTGTCCTTACTAAATCAATTCTGGATTTTAATCCGTACGTTAGAAAATTAATCCGTTTGCACCATTAAAAACTAGACTTACAGACCTTTTTAACTGTATATGTTAAGATACCTAATTTATTTTGAGTAAATACAGTTTTTTTCTTTTCAAAACACCTAGACTGCTGCTGCCAAGTAGATTGCGCATTACTCGCTTAAAAATTTGTATATTCCATTCCGTACATCGGAATTTCAAACCGTTTATACCATTAGAAAGCTAACTTTAAAACCTTTCTAACCATATATGTCTTGAAATTTTTACCCCTGTTTTACCTACTCATAACAGTCCACTATTGATCATGTTTGCGCAAAACTGTCATGTTTTTCATACACACACAAATAGGACATTTACTAATATATATATATATATATATATCTATCACAAATAGGACATTTACTAATATATATATATATATATATATATATATATCAAAAACAGTTCTCCCTGATTTTATCTCATTGAATTAGTCCCCTTAATACTTTAAATTCTTGCCTTTTTAAGCTTCAAAACAGTTTTAATTATAAAACAGTCCTCTAATGCTGATTTACAAGTTAAACTAGTCTAGTACTCTTACATACATATTTCAATGCCTCAAAACAGTTTTTAAGCCACATTTATAAGATCAGATCTATCCTTAATCTTATTCATGTACCTCCTTAACCTATCATACTCATATTCATGTTTACATATGCACAAAACAAACTTCTAATCGTACAAAGCAGCCTCATAAATTTCATATCATAATTTCTTGTTTAATTTCACAAAGCGAGTCATGTCCTTTCATAATTATGCACAAAGCAGTTCTAATTCACTATGATACATAAGAGTATGTTAATTTAAATTCACATCAAACACATATATATCAAATTTTCATTGAAACAGTCCCTAAAATTATAAATATACACATGTATACTTCGACCAATCTAATATGTTTTTTAAGCACTCTAACCAGCCCTTTAAATATACGAGTATACATCCCTACAAGATCAAAACAGTGTCGCATGTACATATATTTACCAAAACAGAACATTATATATATATATATATGAACAATTCAGCCTATGTTCAGGACAGCTTTAAACTATTTAAAACTCATTATCAAACAATTTGTTATCCTAAACATGTTTCCCGAACACATAGTATAACAATTTAGGCATGTTCATCATTCGGTAGTCAAGAATCATACCATAATCTATAATTATGCTTTCGAATGAAAAGGGCATACAAAACTTCTTTCTATGAACTATACGCATGGTTCCAATATCTCATGAATTATTTAACAAGTCTAGTAATGGTTCTTAACAATCAAAATCATTCATTCAAATAAACCCAAACATATCACCAAGAGATTAACAACAATCTTCAAATTAAACTCAAAAATTGGATCAAAGGATGAATTTGCCTACCCTACTCCATGATATATACAAGCAATGTTTGCTAAAGTTTGAATTCCTAAGCTCGGTTCTTCATTTCCATGGAGGAATTTCGTTCTTCTCCTTTCTCTCTCTTTCACATGCTTCGGTTGGAGAAGATGAAATCAATTCCTTTCTTCCTCCACCAATTTCCATTCCACATGTCTAAAATAGCTCTTTGACATGTGTGTAAACCATAATATATTTTTATTTTAGCATGCAACTTCCTAATTCCTCCCTTATCACTTTTTAGTACTTATAAATTGGTCAAACTTTTCCTTTTTCTCTTTCAATAGCATCATTGAATTGCTAAATTAATCTAATAGGTGATAGATAAACCACAATTGATTTTATTTATAAAATGTTACTTCTAAGTTGATGCTTAGTTAATACACAAACAATTTGGCTAACATTTAATATCTCAACTTCTAGTATGGTATTTGGGGTATTACACATGCACATCTTGTTTTGTGTACTTGGTCTCGATGAATATGGAAGAGTCTTATATTGTTCAAATGCCAAAGATATTTGGGACAAGTTTGATGTCACTCATGAAGGCACAAACAAGTAAAGGAGACAAGATTGGTCTTCTCAACCTTGAGTATGAGAACTTCAAGATGAACCTAAAGGAAGACACCAAAGCCATGCCCGATCAATTCTCCAATATTGCGAATGGTCTAAAGGAATATGGATAAAAGATTACAGAGGACAAGATTGGGAAGAAGTTGATCTATTCATTTCTCGAATCACGAGTCTCAAAGAAGACCACCATCATTGAAGCAAAAAACCTAAAGATGCTCAAGCTTGATGAGCTAATTGGATCTTTGCTCACCCATGAGTTGATGTCAAATGAGAGAAGAGAAGAAAGAAGAAATCAAAGAGAAGAATATTGCATTCAAGACCTCCTCAAGCCTTCAAGAAGAATCAAGTGAAGATGAAGAGATGGTCAAGCTCTTCAAGAAGCTAAAGAGATTCATTAAGTGCGAGAAGGAAGAATCAAAGCATGAATCAAGGAGGACGAAGGATCCCATCATATGCTTCGAGTGCAAGAAGTCGGGACACACAAAGTACGATTGTAATACCCTAAAGTTGGCCTAGTAGAATGTTACCTTTGGAACCAAAATACCATTTCGAAGCTAGATTAAGTGTGTAGGACTAAAAAAAAAAGAAATGATGTTCTTTGTATAAGGACTAAAATGAAAAGCTTTGAGAACTTAAAGATTGCATGTTGAAGAAATTCTCATTTGGGGATGTTGCACATGTTGAGTAAGTGATTACACATGTGGGTGAAAGAATTGATTTAGGAGAAAGAAATGAGAAAGTTGTCCCCTTCTCCTCCAAGTGAACCGATTACCATAACTAGAAAAGATTGAGAGCTTGTTGTTCATGGTTGTTGGAATTTCGAATCTCTTGGACCAATCTTAGGGAGAATTTGACTGGATTAAAAGGGAATGCAAGAGTTTCATGTGCTATCTCTTGAAAGCTGAATTTATGGTTGAGATTTTAGCTATGTTTGCTTCATAAATTGTTGTTGAAATTGATAATGATTTTAGGATTCAAATTGCATGTCTTGAGATGCCATGTCTTCTTGTGATTTTGTTAGAAAGATTTGAGATTATTGGACAGTTTTGAAATTTGTTGTAAATCGGTATAATGATTAAGAATATTGAATTTGTTTAGCAATGCACAAAAAGGTATTTTGAAAAAAATCAAATGGTTGGTTTAAACAAGTGATGTGTTATGCTCTTGTCATGAATTAAGAATCGATAGACAACTTTAAACCATTGTTAGATTATGTCAATTGAGCTAGAATCTTGAATTGTGGGAACTTGATGCTTGTTGGCAGTTCAATAGAGATATTGTTGGTCCTAGAAACTGTTTTGTGTATAAATATATAGATAAATGAGAGCATAAGTGTAATTGGACTATTTTTTTTAATGAAATTAGATTCTTCTAAGGCTGTTTGGTGAAGCTTAAAAATAGGGGATTGTTTGGTAGAATGTAAGGGGCAGTTTTGTAATGGAGTAAGGCTGTTTTGAGACTTGAATTGCAAAGCTATGAACTGTTTTTGAATTAATAAAATTGATTTGGGGTTGTTGTAACAAATCTGGGAACAAGGGTCTGTTTTGCAAACATTGAAGGGTTGATTTGAGTTGGTAGAGACTGTTTTGGGGCTGTTCTGAAATGTAATTGTGTGCATATTAAATAGAAAACTGTTTTGGGACTCATAGGTGGGAATATTGGACTGTTTTGTGTGCAAATGTGTATAAGATTATGGTTTCTCTATTTTGTGTAAACAAGAGAAAATGATGCATTGTTTTGGACATGTAAATGTGTATGAATATGGACTTGGACTGTTTTGAATGCACATGAACCTATCAAGGACTGTTTAACATTTATGAGCATGCATACAAAGTAAATAGGCTGTTTTAAGTGCATATAAACACATTATGGACTGTTTGTGAATACATGGTTATGTGTTTATGTCTTAGGGACTATTTTTGGATGTTTAAAATGCTATGGACTATTTTGAGTAAAAGTATATGTATATATGAAAAATTGAAGTGTTATTAAGAGTTTTTCTAATGTATGAACATACCTTGTGATATTAGACCGAGGAGGTGTTAAAAGATTAAGTACCGTTGCTGAACCCCGGTGGAAGCCTCTCAACCCCCTCTTCCTTTCTACCAGCGTTGATTCTCCAGAAAGTCGGTCGTTTCTCATGAAATCGGTCGGAACCCTTTCGGCTTCCTCTCACTAGATCTCCACAGGCTACCGTTGGATCCCGCGAGATCAGAGTACGTGACTCTCCTTGCCAAGACCTAGCTCCTCACTGTTGGGATCGTTGGTTGGAGCCTTTGATCGCTGGGAATCGTCACTGCCGAACGGTAAAACTCTTCCCATTCCTCTTGTTCTTACCCTTTTTTGATTCGAATAAAAATGCTCAGTATAATAATAATAGGCTGAATATGAATGGTTGAAATTTCTTTGATTACTTTGTTGTGGTTACATCAGAAAAGAAAGATGGAAAGGGGAAAAATCTCAAAAAATTTCTTTCCCATTCATTCTTGAATCTGCCAAAACTGGAAATTACAATCTGAATACTTGCTTATATCTCCAATCTTTGTTTACATTTGCAAGCAATCTTTAATTGAATTATTGTGGCTAATGATGTTTAGGATTAGGCTTTACTAACCCTTTCTTTTTTTATCGTTTATGCCTTGCATGGTGGTTGGGAGCCGGTAGTGATGTTACGGGATCTTCGGTGACGAGGCCACGTGACTGGAAGATGAATCGGCAGCGACGCGTGGGAGGCGAAGCGGCCGTGTGTGGGCTTCACGCGCGCGTGGAAGTTGGGGCATCGGCGCGTGGAGCGAGTGGAAGACCTGGACGACCGGTTTCGGTTTAATATGAACCGTTGGATCAAATCTGATCAAATGGTCAGATTTTGGGCGGCTGCAAAAAAGAAGAGTTATTAGATTTTAGGGTTTTTTGTTTTTATTGGACATGGGCCAGAAATGGGCTTATATGATGTATTGTTATATTTTTGGGTTTTAAAGATGTAATGGACTTGGACTTTTATAAAAACACCTGGGCTTTAATTTTAATATGTCATCTGTTTGTTTTGTTTTTAGATAACAATAATACATAATGATAATACTAACATATAATGTGCATATACGCATACATATTACTTGTAACACCCCTCGCCCGGGTTAGGAGCTAGAAGCGTTACAATGAGAAAACAGGACGAGACAATCGTGAAATTCAGGGCCAAATAAAATTTTTCCATTTAACTTGGCTTAATATATTACCTATAGGCAATTTAGTTCATTCAACCACTAGAATCAAACTCACTCATTTACTTAAGGAATAAGCCACTATTCGAGCACTACCCATTAATTAATTCATCCATTTAGCTAGTTTCATTCTTTACCTATTAACATTCTATTTCATTCGTTGTCTAGAATCAAGTTCTCAGTATAATCTTACCTATATGCGCAACATTCGTACTAATTAGATTCATTCGAATTACTCTTGTACAGCTATCATTCAACACCATTCGATTAGGCCCAATACAATAAATCTTGTTATCTATTAAACTTAGCTATTAGCATGAACATCTTATGCGTTTGAATTCTTAACATCAATTAAGTTCATATTCACTACTATTCTCTACCCATTATGCGCAGCTTTTAGACCTTTAGGTTCATTGAATTCATATGTCCTATTCACTTAACAATATCTAGACTTATAAAGTATGTAAGTGATTTTGGTAAGCAGCCGTGTAACTCATAATTCATTCGATTAGGGTCTTACCTAAAGTAGCTTGATACATCATCAATCTAGCAATTTCAATTTATTAATTTCAAAACCATACTCAATCATAACAAGCTCATATGCAAAGTCTAATTCATTAATTCATTAGCCATAACCAAAGAGTTCACAAAAGGCTACTATTTACATATATTTAATTACAAATCTAAAGTACCATTACATTACAAGACTTTAACAAGTTCAACATACACACTTTATACATATAAGCCAAATGCATGGTCTATCAATGCTAGACACAATCCAAGGCCACCATCTAGGAGTACATCGAAGTAAAGTACAAATTCAAACGTCAAGCTTTGCATGCCTTACTTCGAACCCAAGAAAGCTGACTTCAATATCAAGGTACTGGTTGGGATGGCTTTTACCTGAGGTTTGGGAAGAATGCAAACAAGAGTGATATGTATAAGATTTTACTTAGTGAGGTAGCACCTAAAGTCTAGCAAGATTTTCAATTTATCAATTTGTCAAGTTATTTGTCCTTTATTTCAAGAAACACCTATCTAGGCTTTAGACAATCTTAAAAGATTTAGCTAGTTTTATCCAAGCATAATTAAGCATTCATGTTATTCAATCAAGCAACTTAATTCATAGATTATCACCATGAATCAATCAAGAAACAACTCATATAAGAACAAGGCTAATCAAGCATGCGTATAATCATTTCCATTCAAACAAGAGGAAGAATCATTTTCATGTATCTTATTTCTCAAGGGATAGACAATCCAAGCATTCATTTTCATCATTTAATTACATTGATTAGCCATTTCATTAACAAGATCAAGAGTACACTTTCATTCATGTATAACAGGGCAGTAACCACTGTCCCAAAACTGTTTTCAAAACAGTTCAGAAACTGTCTAGGACACCAATACTGCTGCTGCCAGCCAGCATAAGCACTGGTCACTTAAATACTTATAATTTTCATTCCATACGTCAGAATTTCAAACCACTTATATCATTAGAAAGCTTATTTGACCCTCTTTACAAACGTTTAGACCTTTCATTTTAATGCTTTTCCAATTAATACAGTTTTTAGTTCAAAGATAGGACAATTACATTTATGGACAGTTTGCACTGTCCAGAGGTTTTCATTTCCAGATTCCAGCTCACAAATCATAATTCAATTCTGTTTTCTCCTAATGAAAATAGAGATACTAAGGTTCATTCCATATAAATTTCAACCCTTAATTAGACCTACATAATTTATGGTGATTTTTCGAAATTGTTGCCCATAACAGAATTTCCTGGGCAAATTACACTAGGTTGCATTTTAAGCTTCTTAATTCATTAGGACATGACTCTAATATAGTATTTAGTTTATAAACCTTTTCTTACAAGTTTAAGTTAGTCTAACTTTGTATCTAACATGTCATTCGAGTAGGAAGCCTTTTATTACATTTTATCAGTTAAGTATAAACTAGCTCAAGTTATTAAGTTCATTATCCTATTCTTGTAAGCTTATCATTTTTCAGCTTATTTCAAAAGGTTTATTCTCATTTTAAATACCACTTAACCATGTTATCCATAGGCTACTATAGGCAACCCCAATTTCACCTATTCATTCGAATACCATTATCATATAAATACTCTATCCATTTCCAGTTCAAACATGTTCTTAATTCTACCTTAATTAGTTTGATTCCAATTTGACTAGACACTTAAATCTTTTTCGGTTGAATTAGACCAACATTTGAGACCATAGAGTCCTTTGAACAACTTACTTACCAAGTAAGAAACCTTATAAACAATCACGTTGCATACATACAAGGCAAGACTTAGTCTTGTTTAAATTCTAATCTTGATTACCTATGATGTCCATTAAAACATATACGAATCGAATAGTGAGCTAGGTTTAAGATACCTAATAATTCATTGTTAAACAAGACTAGTAAGCAATACTCGAACACAACTAAGTCAAGATTACATTCAATTTCATTTAACTTACAAGTCTAGCATCAAACATCCATTATCAAAACCATGACAAGCTTGTTAACATAATCAAGATCATCAATTCAAGCATTTTCACCACAACAATCAAGCAAGGGATAAATCCTTAAGCAATAAGCAACTCATCAAGCAATTAGCCAATCTCAAACTCAAGCAATCAAACAAGCAAGATTATATCAAGAATCATACAATGAGCACAATGGCCACAAATCCCCTTATTCGAATAGGGTCACTTCCAATGTAATTTATCTTTCAAACAATGAGCCAATCAAGATAGTATCTATCTCATCTTATTCATATATTTTCATTTTACTAGAAGCTCAATAGCATGTATCAATTTACTCATTTATTAGCCATGTATCATGTCTTATTACAAGTTTAGAAATTTGTTTTGCCTTGGTAGTTAGCAGGACTAGGTAATCGATTCACGTGTTAAGGTACACAAGTACCAGATCATGTTAAGGTGTCTTCTACACCACGTATTAGAGTACACAAAGTACTTGAACAAGAAGGTGTCTGTTACACCACATATTAGAGTACAGAAAGTACCAATCGTGTTAAGAATTAAACATTACATGTCAAGCAATTTGGTTATTTCAAGGATTCAAGTCAAGCGATTCAAGTATTCAAGATTTCTTGTCGGATCATTTATGTATTTTCAAGATATAATTCATATGTTCGAGATTCTCTCTTGAATTTCTTATTCAATTTCTCAACAAGGTTCATAACTTTTTAACAAGTTCGCCTTGGATCACAATTGGTCATGAATGACATTGGTCCGTGTTTGACCATAAAGGTCCAAGAGATTTCCTAAACTTTTCACTATTCAACCAACTGTCGCCACCCGTACAACTCCCCCGTTACCTCCAACTGTCGCCAATAACTTATTACATGTAATGGGGCATCCCCTCAAGCCGTGGCTCATGGACCGTAGTCCCAAGTATACCATGCATCATGCCATTGACCCAAGGACTTCCATTGTAAGCAACTTAAACCTTTTAAATCTTTAATCTTCATTAGGGAAGTAACTTATGGCATAAGAAGTCTTATCTTACTTTAAAAATTGTAGTTGTTTCTTACATTTTATGCTTACATATTGTAATGCATGCTAGTTTCAAACAAGTCATTCGAGCCATCATCAATCAAGCATTCAAAGATTCAAGCATTAAGCAATACCAATTAAACCATCAATCAAGTGTTTATCACTTAGCAACCAAGTTCATTATAGTGTAGTATTATTCGAATAGTTATCACACACAAACAAGTGTCAATTTACACCCAAGGCAGCAACAACTCAATCACACATGAGTATACATATCAAGTCTCAAACGAGACAATCCAAGCAAGTACATTCCACTATAATTCGATTGATTATCAAGAGAGCAAGCATACATGTAACCACCATCAAGTTTCCAATTAAGCATCCTTCCCTTATACATTTACCAAATAGAAATTAGGTTCATTTCATGTCAATTCCATATCAACTATGTAACAATTGCAATTGGTTAGGACCTAAGTCCTAACCCTAAGTAAGGCTACACTCACCTTGTATCCCGAAGTTACGGGATACCCGATTCCTTGTTTATATCCCGATACCTATCCATCCTTTCCACCATTATATTAATCTAGCATTCACATAACACAATCATGCATTAGAACCATACCAAACTCAATTCACACAAGCATTCAAACACTTGATTTGTTACAAGTAACAAATTTGCCACTGCCTGGCAGTTTGCACACTAGTTACTAATCTGTTTATATATTTTAATCTATACGTTGGAATTTCGATTAGTTTATACCGTTAGAAAGATAATTCAATTACCTATTCATCCTTGTATGGCTCATATTTTTATCCTTTCTAGATCAATACAGTTTATTAGTTAAAGTCGGGTCAATTTTACAGTTTTGAAACTGCCAGATTGTATCTAGGTCCACTTTAGTGAGCTATTTAACCTATGATTCATACAAGTTCAATTCAGTCTCTTTTTACCTTAGTTTCCCCTGTTTTTCCCATGACTTTTCATGTCCATCTTAGTCCTTAATTTGTTTATCTAAGTCCTTAAATTTACAGATTTTCCAGAACAGTCCCCTATTCAATAATCTGCCCATTTATATATTTAGACAGTCAATTTTAGCTACAATTCATGCAATTCGATTATCCAGTCATTCAATCTAACCCTTCCCTGTTCTTTCAAGTTAGGATAGGTCCCTAAACAGTTCAATTCAGTCCATAATTTAACCAATTTTACAGATTAGTCCAGATTTCACTATCATGTCAATTCATCACTTAAAAGCTATCAATTCTTTACTAATTGAGCCATACAACTTATTGAACATTTATTCTAGGTCTTCCCCTGTTTTTAGCTAACATTACCATCCCTTAATTATATTCAATTCAATCCCAAATTTACCAATTTACTCAAAACAGTCCCTATATGCCAATTACACCATCTAGATGACCAGTTTCACAATCAATTCGATTTCTTCCATTCTACCATCAATTTAACCTATTCAATGCATCGTTAATTCATTTTACATGATTTCAATTTGATACTCTCTTGATAATAACTTCCCTTATTCGATTTAATACACAAATTATCTCAATTTAACCACCAATCATATTCGGTCACCTCCTAGATCATGTTTACTTAATGTTTGCATATTTCTAACATAGTACCTATTGTTCAATCTTCCATTTTCATAGCTAAAACATCAATTCCAGTATCATTCAAGTTTTAAACAAAGGTTATCTACTACTAACATCAAGCAATTGAAATTTCAATTCAATCTAGTCCCTAAGTTCATGCCATTCGAATGGAAAAGAAGGGCGGAAGCTTACTTTGCTTTGCAAGACAACCTTCTCTGGTTTGAATTCAAGCTTAAATCTAGATTTCCTTGGCTGATTTTTTTTCTTCCCCTCTCTCTAAAATTTATCTCTTCCATTTGGGTAAAACATATCCAATTGAAGAAGATAACAATATGGTGTCATCTTTGTGATCCTGTTGCTGCCGAGTGTAAAGTGTAGAAGACACTTGTCTTCTTCATTTTAATCCCATGATTTTTTTACAAGTTTTAGGAATTTTACATGCATGTTCCTTAATTTGACATTTATTCATTTTAGTCATGTTAATTTGGTCACTATTCTTTCATTTCTTTCACTTAGACCATTAATCTTCCTAATTGATTTAGAATCAAACTCAATTAAATTACTTTAACTTAGGTTACAAGCTTAGTACTTTCAGGGTACATTTTAGGGTGTTACATTACGCATACACGAACATATATACATGCAAACAATACTACACACATAACATGTACATATAACCACATATGCAATATACAACATTCATAGTTAAATATTTAAAACATTGACGTAATAATGAGTACATACATTTATACATGCAAGCAATACATACAATGTACATACCTATACTCACATTTAGACTTTGATGATATCAAAACAAGTAGACATACTAACATATTAATAACACATACAATTGTATACCACATGTAAGGTTGACAAACAAATGCATATATGTTCATGTTTAAACAGTTAATAACCATACATTTAATAAACACACATCAATGATACCTACTTGATATTATACAATAACACACATGAGCCCATTTTATTATCACCTAATAGTATATACATATATAAGCCCATTATTGCAAAATAAAGAAAACGGGTCAACCTCGGACAAAATTAGTGATTATAGCTGCCCCTCTCTGCTTATACTTGTGAAACAATAATAAAGCAAAGACTATAAGCACTAATTTTGTCCTACTTGTCAGATGATTTGCTCTTCCGAAATGGCAGGGAGCAAATCCAAATAACTTGTTTCCCCAAAACGACAGAAAACAAATGATTAGCACTGGCATGCCTTTTCTGAACGGCAACGAACAAACTAGTTATTAAATGATTCATTTCTCCAAAGCGGCAGCGAATGAATCTGAATAACCTATTTTCTTGAAACAACAGAAAACAAATAGGTGGCATTGGGATGTCCTTCCGAAACGGCAACAGACAAGTCAACTAGCCTCCAAACGACCAATTCCTCCGAAGAGGTTTTGAATGAATCCAAATAACTTTGCTTTCCCGAAGTGGCATAAAGCAATCTTGGTGATGCTGGGATGTCCCTCCGAAATGGCAGTAGACATAACCAAACAAAGATAACATGTTCCTCCGAAGCGGCAGTGAACAAATAGGAGTTCTTCAAATGAGAGTTCCATGAAGGCTTCCGCTCTTTCTGAGCCTGAACAGACAGACTAATTTTCTTCTTCCCTTTTATGCAATGTTCTATTATCTCGTCTCTTTCACTGGAAAGTGGTGTGTTTGAAATCTTTTGCTTGGAAATTCCTTTCGAGTTTCCACTTTGACATTTGTTTCTCTTCTTTAAGAGGTACTCGATTTATCTTTCAAATACATGCAAAAGAAATGAAATGTCATGATGATATGAGTTAGCATGCCCCTACCCTAGGGATGTCTAACTAAGTGTGATGCATGAGTGACACTAATTCACTCGGACACTTTTCCTTCTTGGTTCCTTGATTTTGATCTTCCTTTGCTTTCTTCCTCTCTTCTTTGTAACGACGGTACCCCATTTGTCACTCGGGTTCACCCTTTATACCCTTTTTTGTAATATCCCATTATTTGATTAGTGGCCAAAACGTAAAGAATCAAAAGTTAGTGGTTTTAGTTTAGTGACTAAAACGTAAAGTTTTAAAGTTTGGTGACAAAAGTGAAAAGTTGAGAAAAGTTCAAGGACCAACATTGTAATTTTCCCAATAATTATTATTATTCCATAAATAGATATATCATCTAAGGGTGTGGATCAAATATAAAAACTATGGTTTGATCTGATGTTTCTATTATTGGGAAATTACGGTTAAAGTTTAAGTGTAATTTGGGTAATCGTATGAGCTCAGAATTTTATGAAAATTTGAAGGAAGTCTTAAAAAGACCTGAAGGGCATAGCATCGAAGTTTTGGAATCGTTCTTAAATCAGTTTAGATTTGATTCTATTCAGTATTTTGTATAGGTGATGGAATGACATTTTTGAAAATAAATTATTTCATTAATGGCATTTTAGACATTTCACCTATACTTTTTTAATGAAAATTTATTATGGAAGAGGATAAAATATAGGTGCTGGCTTGTGATTGGTTATAACTAAGGGGTGAAATAGTCATTTGACTATTTTAGAGATTTTTATTATTATATAGCCAAATTAGAATACATTTGGCATTAAAATTAATGATAGAAAAGACTAGAAATTTGCTCATCTTTCTCCCAAGTAGCCGAGACCCCTAGCAAGGTAAGAGCAAAAATTTCAATTCAATTTTTGGTTTGATTTACTTGGTTTTTGGTTAGAGACATGACATAAGAAATTGATCTCATTTGAATCCTCTATCTTTTGACATAAGTTTTGCTTAGTTTCCATGTCTCTAAGTTGAGTTTGATGATTAGGGTGGTTGAAGAGCATGTTAAGATTTCATGTTTTAAGGCTTAATCAAGTTGGAAATGGTGTTGTAGTGTTGTTTAGATGCTTGAAATGATGAAAACTTCTTGATAAACCTATAGGGACCATTTTGGCAAAATGAATAATATTAGGGGAAATTTTGTAAAAATTATTTTGATGATGGATTTGATTAGAATGATGTTTTCTAAGTTGAATTATGTTGTTGGATTGAAGAAAACATCATTTTAGGATCAATTTGTGAATTGTGTAAATTGGGTGAAACAAGTGAAAAATGGAAAATATTCAAGAAGTATGGGTATGTTGTTTGCTATGATACAATGATCATTTTGGTATTAATATTTTTGAAAATGGAGATGAAATGTGGAAATTTCCAAATTTTAGTTTATAAACCGTAAGAGAAAGAATTTAGGGTTTAAAGGGAAATTATCAAATTATTGGTTGTAGTGTGTAATTTGAGATGAGATTAAAGTATTGGGAGCATGGTGGTTACAAAGAAGTACTTGGTTGAAAATATTATTTTTTCCATATTGGTATGTACATGTATTAGTAAGGTTTGGACATGTACTTAAGGTTGCTTGTGTCATGTATTTAATGTACATACATATAACAAGCTAGTTCGAGATCAAACGAGTGAAGAAAGAAGATAAAAGTGCAACCAAGCTTAGTGAGGCTAGTATAAAGTTTACTTTTGAAAGTGTCAAGGTGAGTGCAATGCATGATCTTTATGTCATTCATCATATAATTGACATGTTAAAAATATGTCAAGAATTGAAAATACATGCATAGATCACTACTTGTTCATGAAATGTTATTTTGTGTAGAAATGGCTTAATATGTATATATGTTGCCATGTATGACATTATGATTGACATAAAGCTCAAAGTATGAGATAGGAAATTAAAAGTATAGTTGGATATCCATAGAGTCATAAACAGCTGTATAAACATTTTAGCACTCCCGGTAGATTACAATTTATTATAAGCACTTCAGGTAAAGTGCAAAATAATTAATAACTGTATACTCTGGTAAGTATACAAAAGCACTTTGGTGCTAAGCACTTCCAGTAAAGTGTACATAATATACTATACTCAAGTAAGTATAGGGGGGGATGACTAGCGTACAAAATTTTCCTTAATTCAATACTTGGGCTAAATGAATTGAAAAACAGGATAAAAAGGCTTGAAAGCTCGATGATGAATATGTCAACGATATTAGTAAGAAGCAAGGTTATTACCATGTAATATGTTATTATACATATATCATGTCATATATGCTAATATGCATAAAATGGTAGGTGATCATATGCATTGTTATTTTATTATATTGATATCTATGTTAAATCGCATTTGAATGAAATGTAGTTGCCTCACTAAGTATATTCTTTGTAATACCCCAAAAATCTTGCTAAGTTATGCAAGGGTCAATTAGTACTAAGGTTTTGGCATAAGGCTAACTTAGTGACTAAAATGACAAAAGATAAAAATCAGTGACCAAAATGAAAAGTTGGTAAAAGTTTAGGGACCTAAGTGTAAATCTCCCCAAGAATAATTTTTATTCAGTATAAGGATAAATTCAACCAGAATAAGTATTTTGGTAATAATTTTGGAAGTTAGGGTGCAGTAGAAAATATTGAATTTTGATCGAATAAAATTGTTAAGCGTGCTAAGATTAAAGAAAAATGTGGGTGACCTTCTAGGAAGTGTCATATATCAGTATTTTGATTAGTAAAAAGGACTTAGAAGAAGTAGGAAAGATTCGTATAAATGCTTAATGAAGGATTTTCAAGAAAGATGTTACCCAATAGAGATTTCGGGTAATTATCGATATGTTTGGATCGAGTCAAATTTCTAAGTTTGACTTTATTAAGATAAAGAATTTTGTATGAAAATATGAATTTATTTATGGAAATAAGGAAATATGTGATTCTTTAATTAGAGTTGATAGTTCGATAATGGAAAAATCGTAGAAGGTGAAAATCGGGAAATTGGATCAAACAAAAATCATAAATAATATTTTATGATTATTTAATGATGATGGCCGGTTGGATTGGAACCAATCTAGTTCAAAAGTAATGGAGTGACATAAATTTGAACTAATTGTAATTTCCATTTAGTTAGAGGGGTATTTTTGGAAAGAGAAAAAATTGAATTTTAAATTCATTTTTAAAGTGACAAGTGGCAAATTGTTATTCTCTATTAGAATATAAGTCAAATTTGATGAACAAAAGTTCATCTTCTTCCTCCCAATTTCGAAGCTTGGAGAAAAATATAGGGAAAAATAAAGAAAATTTTCTAGTTCAAAATTCAAGGCTTTCGATCAAGAATTTAAGCAAGGCTCTTTGAGGTAAAGTAATCTAATCTTCATTCTCTACATTTTGATAGTAAAATTGCATGGAATTAAGAAGTTTTGGATTAGGGTTTGAAGAGAGAGAAATTAGGGTTTCATGGATTATGATTGAAATTAAGTAGTAGATGATGAATTAAGCTTAGTTTTGATGAAAACAAGCTTGGAATCAAGTTAATTCCATGTTGAAAGTAATAAACCCTAATCTTGAAATTTAGGGTTTTAATTAGGATTATGGAATTGATGATGAAATTGAAGTAATTGTGATTCAAGAAGCTTAATTTTTATGTTAGAATGAAAAATCCCCATTTGGAAAGTTTAATGACCAATTCGAAAATGTTGAAAATTTGGGGGATTATTCTTGAATTTTTATTTGATGGGGGAAATGATGTATTTATGATGAAAAGTTTATTTTACCATATTAGAATGCCAGTTGGATCAAAAAATCAATTTTGAATAATGAAGGACCAATTCGGCAACTTGGGAAAATTTTAGGGACTAAATTGTTAAAAAATTATTTGATGATGGAAATGGGTAGAAAATGATATTTCAAGCTTGAATTGACAATTTAGGACCAAATTGAAAATTTTGAAAAGTTTAGGGACCTATTCGGCATTTTGAGAAAATTAAAAGGATGTTATGGAATTATTTTGTTGAAGAAGGATTAAAGAGCCATTTTTGAAAATATGATCAAATTGGCTTGAAATGATGAAAAAGGACCATATTGGCAAGAAATGGAAAATAGAGGATTATTTTGGAAATTATTGTTTTGATGGTGGCTTAGATGAAAATGAGCTAGAATTGATGATTCAAGCTTAGTAAGGACTAAAATGGGAGAATTTCAAACTTTCCAAAGTTTAGTGACCAAATCGGTCAAATGGAAAATAAAAGGGAAAGTGTTGTAATTATTGGTAATAGGTGATTACTTGAATTAAGTTTAAATTCAAGTACCTTGGTAAAATTAGTGATTAAAATGTCACATTAGTAAAGTTTGAAACTTTATGGAAAATAACTCGAATGATTTTGAAATAGAAGAATTGGAACATTTAGAGTATGAATAGTTGTTGAATGTTCAAATTAGTCATTAAGGACCGTAATACGTTTTGAACAGTACAAGGAAGAAAGGAAAACATTTATAAATGTTATGTTCGGGTGATTATATTAACAGTACGTCTAGGATATTGTTAGATTGGGATCTAACAAATATTCCCTTTATTTGATTTATGAAGTTCAAGTTCGAATCAAGAGAGGTTCGAGGGGTAATGAAGAAAAAAAAGATTAAAAAGGACTTAGTGAGGCATACAAATAAAAGGGCCAGGTGAGTGCAATTGCATACATGTCATACTACATTGATATTTTATACATGATTGGAATGGCTTGCGATGAGCCTACTCTAAATTATTGTTATCATGATATTTATGTCATTGAGCATATGATTGACATATGTAATATGTCAAGATTTGAGAAATAAAATGAATTGATCATTTGATTACTTACATTGATGAAATTGAAATGTTATTTCGGGTATGAAATGCCCAATGTTGATATATTTATATATATTGATATATGTTGCCATTGATGAAATAGATTGATGATATAAAGCCCAATGTATGATATAGAGATTTGAAAGTATAGTTGGATATCCATAGAGTCATAAACAGCTGTATAAATATTCTAAGCACTTCAGGTAAAGTGCAAATTTATTCTAAGAACTTCAGGTAAAGTACAAATTTCATTAATGGTATACTCCGGTAATTATACCAAAGAACTTCGGTGCTAAGCACTCCCGGTAGAGTGCAATAATACACTATACTCAAGTAAGTATAGGGGGGATGACTCGTGTACATAGAATCTCTTAATTTGATACCTTGGGCTAAATAAAAAAGAAGAAGATAAGCTTGAAAGCTTGCAGATAGAAATGGAAAAAAGGTACTGGTAAGCATTGAAAGCTTACAGATGGAAATGGCAACGATATTGGTAATATCTAATTTTATCACTTTAACATACATATATGTTATTACATATTTATTTATGTTAACGAGCATGTAATGGTAAGGTGATCATATGCATTGTTAATTTTTAATATTGATATTGATATAATGACAATTGCACTTGAATTCGAATTATTGCCTCACTAAGTAAATACTTAGCGTGTGACAGTTTCATGCGTAGGAAAAGTGGAGCGTTTGGAGTAAGGAGCACTAGTGGACATCATCTGTCAAGAACATGTACATCAATATCAGTAATATAATATTTGAGGTTATTTGATATTCACTAGTTGACATGTTTATTAAAAGGTTATGCGAGCTTTGATATAAATTGTATTTTATTTGAAATCTAGATGAATTTTGAATCAGGCAGTTTTTAGGCAGTTTCACTAATTATATAAAGTTAACTTAAATTAATAAGTTGCTGCCTGAAATTAAATTTTATTTGAAGACGAAAATATAAAGTTTTGACTTTACGCAATTAATTAGATTTTTAAATAAAAGTTAAATTGTAATGTTTTCATTTATAAAACAAAATTTTACCAAATTATAAATATGTTACGGTTCTACAAATGTTTTGTGACATCTATCTCGTATTCAATGACGGAGATGGGAAGGGGTGTTACATTCTTAGCATATGATGAATTTCATGCGTAGGTTTTAAAGGAGCTTCGAGAGAAGAGTAGCCGACCATCACTTTCATATTTGGGAGATATATCTCCATACTCATAGTAATGTAATGACATCCATCCTTTCTTTTAGAAATGTACTAGATGGCATGTATAATCAATGGGGTTGTAATAACTTATTACCAAATATGGTTGTTTAATAGTTGTGATAATATAGATAATGAACCTAGTAAGTTATATTATATCTATAAATGATAATGGACTAAGTTTTATTAAATTTGGGTCTTAAGGTAGAAAGATTAAAAATCTGTCCAATTGTGTATGTAAAAGCAGTGAGTTTGAAAAATCAGCATAAATTCTAAAATTGGACTTAGATGGTAAATCTTATATGTATGAACTAAAAATTTTGTCTAGTATCTTACAAAATTAACGGTGTCTGGTTTCGAGTTGTATGTAAAAAGTTATGAATTTTTATTCGACGAAAGGTCAGAAAATAGGGTAGCAGAATTTTTGAAATTCTGGGCTGTGACGTGAATCTAAGGACTTATTTAAATTTTTGTGTAATGAATTTAGGCTAATAATTTACATGGTTAGAAAGCTTAATGAATCTAGTTTAATTAGAAAATTTCAGAACGAATTTTTGATGTCTATAAATTTTTAAGTAAAGGTAGTGCAGGCTGCCAATTTTCTATATTAAGAAATTATAAGGGTTTAATCTTTGTTAGTAACATCACTGAATCGTATTTGGTGATAAATATGGGAAATGAATGTTACATTAATTGGTATTAGAGCCTCAAATTTAGTCGATTCTGGATAGAAATTGAATTTAAAATTGAGTGGGAATTGTATACATGCCACTAGGATGTCATAATCACTAATGATTATGTGCAGATACTCTAATGCTCTATAATTAGTAATGCTACTCAATATTAAGGAACTTGTTGAAAATGTGTTCTATTCAGATGTTGAATCATCAGGGTTCTAGACATGTGTTTGAACAGGAGGTTCCTGTGCAGAGTGGAAGTAACGAGATAAATCAGAATGTACCTCAGGAGCAATATCAAGGTCAGGCACCTGCACAAGGACAACAAAACATGCCGGTTCAGGATCGTGGACTGTTCCTGTAGGCATTAGATGATATATTAAATAGACCGAAACCAGTGTCTATGCCAAGGGAGTTGAGGAAGTTGAAGGAATCAGAGTTTCAAGGTGATTCTGATGTTGATCCGATGTTTGCGGACTTTTGGCTAAATGATATTAAAATTATGTTGGACTCTATCCGGTGTGATGATCAAGGAAGACTTGAAGGTGTAGCATCACTTCTGATGGGACCTGCTCGAATTTGGTGGACCATCATTACTGCTTAGATTCATCAGGAACGAGTTACTTGGGAATTCTTTTTAAAAGAGTTCCAGAACAAGTACATTGGTGATGTTTTCATCGAGGATATGCGGACTCAGTTTATGAATCTAAAGCAAGCAGGCAGATCGATATATGAGTATGAGTGTGAGTTTAATAAGCTTAGCCGGTTTGATACAGAGCTCCTTCCGTCTAAGAAGCACAGAGTTAATAAATTTGTGGGAGGCCTAGATCCGGAGTATAAGAACGTCTTGGTTGCTCTCGGTTTGTCTGAATTTGATGTTGCGGTTAATTGAGCTAAAGGAATGGAGAGAGTGGAACAAGAAGAAGCTTCTAAGAAGAAAACACAGTTAACTAAGCAACCTAGAGGTCCCGGTGTCTTACCCTTGTCTAAAAGGGGTAAAGGATTTTAAAAGAAAGAATCAGTTGGGTCGATGTCGTTCGTAAAGAAGAATTCTTCTGCGGATAAATCCAAACAAGTCCACAATAAAACTAGTGGAAGTAAAGGTGAAGGATTTTGGAATAGACCTGAATACAAGACTTGTGGAAGAAAACATCCTGGTCGATGTTGGTATGCACCGGAGACAGTGTGTTATCAATGTGGGAAGCTGGGTCATTTCAAACGAGCCTAATGTGATATCAGGTATGCTTGAACTCTTTAATAGACCTATTTTTGCATTAACTGATCCTAGTTCCACTCATTCATATATTAGCTCTAGAATCATACTAGAAAGAAACATTCCAGTAGAACTAATTACGAGTGAGGTAGTAGCAACCAATCCAATAGGCCAGAGTGCTAAGGTCAAGAGGATTTACCGTCAGTGTCCTATTAAAATTCAGAGTGTGGATTTCCCCGCTGACCTTATGGAATTACCTTTTTGTTAGTTCGAAATAATATCGAGGTTTGATTGGTTATTTATATATGATGCTGTGGTGGAGTGCCGATTAAAAAGATTAATTTTAAAGGCACCAAATGGATCACAAATAATATTTGTGGGTGAGAAGCCGAATCATCGTAGTGATGTTATTTCGGTTGCGGTTGCAAAAGAAATGTTGATGGATGGTTGTGAAATAGATCCAACTCCCGAAATTGATACCTTGAAGCAGGGAGTGAAAATAGAAGATATACCTACGGTGCGAGAATTTCCAGATGTATTCCCAGAAGAATTACTGGGATTACCTCCAGATAGAGAGGTAGAATTTGGAATTGATGTTTTACCTGGTACAACACCTATATCAATTGCACCGTATCGTATGGCACCTGCTGAACTCAGGGAACTCAAATCACAGCTACAAGAATTGCAGAATCGAGGTTTTATACGGCCAAGTATATCACCATAGGGAGCACCTATTTTATTTGTAAAGAAGAAAGATGGATCAATGAGATTGTGTATTGATTATCGTCAACTTAATAAAGTGACAATAAAGAATAAATATCCATTACCAAGAAATGATGATCTTTTTTATCAATTAAAGGGGGCAGCAGTGTTCTCTAAGATTGATCTTCGATCGGGCTATCATCAATTGAAGATTAAAGAGCAAGATATTCCAAAGACGGCTTTCAAGACTCGATATGGACATTACGAGTTCATGGTAATGCCGTTTGGATTAACTAATGCCCTAGCAGCATTTATGGATTTGATGAACCGGATTTTTCAGCCATACTTGGATCAGTTTGTATTGGTATTCATAGACGATATCCTGGTTTATTCTAAAACCAAGGAGGAACATGATGTTCATCTCAGAATAGTGCTTCAGATCTTGAGGAAGAAGAAGTTATATGTCAAACTATCTAAATGTGAGTTTTGGCTTTCTGAGGTGACATTTCTTGGACATATAGTATCGGCTGAAGGAATTCGGGTTGATCCTCAGAAAATTCAAGCTATCATAGAGTGGAAACCTCCTAAAAATATTGCATAGGTTAGAAGTTTTCTCGGATTGGCAGGATATTATCGCCGGTTCGTGAAAGATTTCTCGATGATTGCTGCACCTATTACCAAACTACTCAGAAAGAATATACCTTTTATATGGACTAAAGAATGTCAAGAGAGTTTTGAAAGATTGAAGAAAGTCTTGACAGAAGCTCCAGTGTTAGTTCAACCTGAATCGGGTAAGAATTTTGGGGTGTATAGTGATGCATCACACAATGGTTTGGGCTGTGTACTTATGCAAGACGAGAAAGTGTTGGCTTATGCTTCTATGCAGCTTAAAACTCATGAGAGGAACTATCCTACTCATGATTTGGAATTAGCTGCGGTTGTCTTTGCTTTAAAATTTTGGCACCACTACTTATATGGTGAAAATGTTATATATACACGGACCATAAAAACCTGAAATATCTTTTAACGCAGAAGGAGTTGAATCTAAGACATTGGCGATGGATCGAGCTAATTAAGGATTATGATGCAATTATTGATTATCAACCGGGAAAGGCTAATGTAGTGGCAGATGCACTTAGCCGAAAGATGTTTTCAACTCTACGGATATCAAACGCTCAATTATCAATATTGGATGATGGTGCTTTACTTGCTGAGCTGAATATCAGGTCTACTTTGATAGACAAAATTAAAGAATCACAAGAAAAAAATGAAAATCGTTTAGAAAAGAAAAAAGGAAATTGAAAGGGGAGAATCTTCAAACTTCGAGGTGAAGTCCAATGGATGTTTATATTGTAAAGGACGTGCTTATATTCCTGAAGATGAAGAATTGAAAAAGGAAATCCTTACAGAAGCACAATATAGTCCTTTAACGATGCACCCAGGAGGAAATAAAATGTATCAGGATTTGAAAAGTCGTTTTTGGTGGCCAAGAATAAAAAGAACTATAACGGAATTCGTGTCTAAATGCTTAACTTGTCAGCAAGTTAAAGTAGAACATCAAGTGCAATCAGGGTTACTTCAACCAATCGCTATTCCAGAATGGAAATGGGAAAAAGTGACTATGGACTTTGTAACTGGATTACCATTGACACCAAGTAGGAAATACTCAATTTGGGTGATCGTGGATCGATTAACCAAATCATCACATTTCTTGCCAGTTAGAACCGATTTCTCTTTGAGTAAATATGCAGAGTTGTATATTCGGGAGATTGTTAGACTACATGGAGTTCCTATTTCCATTGTGTCTGACAGAGATTCCAGGTTTACTTCTAGATTCTAAAAAGCACTATAGGAAGCGTTGGGTACCCAATTGCAATTTAGTACTGCCTTCCACCCTCAAACTGATGGACAATCAGAGAGAACAATTCAGATTTTGGAAGATATGCTTAGAGCGTGTGTCATTGAGTTTGTAGGTTCGTGGGAAAAGTACTTACCATTGGCCGAATTTGTGTATAACAACAGTTATCAGTCAAGCATCAAAATGGCACTGTATGAAGCTTTATATTGAAGAAAATGCTGGACACTGTTAAATTGGTTTGAGTTGGAAGACCGTAAGATTATTGGGCCTGACTTGATTCAAGAAGTTGAAGAAAAAAATAAAGATAATTCAAGATAATCTAAGGGCAGCTTCCGATAGACAAAAGGCTTATTCAGATTTAAAAAGAAAAGATATTGAGTATCAGGTAGGAGACAAGGTATTTTTGAAAGTTTCACCATGGAAGAAAATAATAAGATTCGGAAGAAAAGGGAAGCTTAGTCCCAGTTTCATTGGTCCGTATGAAATCTTGAAAAGAGTTGGACCGGTGGCGTATCAATTGGCTTACCACTAGAAATGATCAAGATTCATGATGTTTTTCATGTATCGATGCTTCACAAATATAGGTCGGATCATTCTCATGTCATTTCACCTGTGGAAGTTGAGATGCAACCTGATTTGACATTTGAAGAAGAACCAGTAAAGATTTTAGCTCATGGGGTGAAGAAATTGAGGAACAAATCGATTCCATTGGTTAAGGTGCTTTGGAAAAACCACAAAGTGGAAGAAGCCACATGGGAAACCGAAGAATGGATGAAAGAACAATATCCGCATTTGTTTAATCCAGGTACGTTCTAAAAATTTGAGGACAAATTTTTTTTAGGGGGAGAGAATTTTAATATCCCATTATTTGATTAGTGACCAAAACGTAAAGGATCAAAAGTTAGTGGTTTTAGTTTAGTGACTAAAACATAAAGTTTTAAAGTTTGATGACAAAAGTGAAAAGTTGAGAAAAGTTTAAGGACCAATATAGTAATTTTCCCAATAATTATTTTTATTCCATAAATAGATAGATCATATAAGGGTGTGGATCGAATGTAAAAACTATGGGTTGATATGATGTTTCTATTATTGGGAAATTACGGTTAAAGTTTAAGTGTAATTCGGGAAATCATATGAGCTCGAAATTTTATGAAAATTTGAAGGAAGTCTTAAAAAGACCCGAAGAGCATAATATCGAAGTTTTGGAATCATTTTTAAATCATTTTAGATTTGATTCTATTCAGTATTTTGTATAGGTGATGGAATGGCATTTTTGAAAATAAATTATTTCATTAATGGCATTTTAGACATTTCACTTATACTTTTTAATGAAAATTTATTATGGAAGAGGATAAAATATAGGTGTTGGCTTGTGATTGGTTATAACTAAGGGGTGAAATAGTCATTTAACTATTTTAGAGATTTTTATTATTATATAGCCAAATTAGAAGACATTTGGCATTAAAATTAAAGATAGCAAATACTAGAAATTTGCTCATCTTTCTCCCAATTAGCCGAGACCCCTAGCAAGGTAAGAGCAAAAATTTAAATTCAATTTTTGGCTTGATTTACTTGGTCTTTGGTTAGAGACATGAAATAAAAAATTGATCTCCTTTGAATTCTCTATCTTTTGACATAAGTTTTGCTTAGTTTCCATGTCTCTAAGTTGAGTTTGATGATTAGGGTGGTTGAAGAACATGTTAAGATTTAATGTTTTAAGGCTTAATCAAGTTGGAAATGGTGCTGTAGTGTTGTTTAGATGCTTGAAATGATGAAAACTTCTTGATAAACCTATAAGGACCATTTCGGCAAAATGAATAATATTAGGGGAAATTTTGTAAAAATTATTTTGATGATGGATTTGATTAGAATGATGTTTTCTAATTTGAATTATGTTGTTGGATTGAAGAAAACATCATTTTAGGACCAATTTGTGAATTGTGTAAATTGGGTGAAATAAGTGAAAAATTGGAAAATATTCAAGAAGCATGGGTATGTTGTTTGCTATGATACAATGATCATTTTGGTATTAATATTTTTGAAAATGGAGATGAAATATGGAAGTTTCCAAATTTTAGTTTATAAACCCTAAGAGAAAGAATTTAGGGTTTAAAGGGAAATTATCAAATTATTGGTTGTAGTGTTTAATTTGAGATGAGATTAAAGTATTGGGAGCATGATGGTTACAAAGAAGTACTTGGTTGAAAATATTAATTTTTCCATATTGGTATGTACATGTATTAGTAAGGTTTGGACATGTACTTAAGGTTGCTTGTGTCATGTATTTAATGTACATACAGATAACAAGCTAGTTCGAGATTAAATGAGTGCAGAAAGAAGATAAAAGTGCAACCAAGCTTAGTGAGGCTAGTATAAAGTTTACTTTTGAAAGTGTCAAGGTGAGTGCAATGCATGATCTTTATGTCATTCATCATATAATTGACATGTTAAAAATATGTAAGAATTGAAAATACATGCATAGATCACTACTTGTTCATGGAATGTTATTTTGTGTAGAAATGGCTTAATATGTATATATGTTGCCATGTATGAGATTATGATTGACATAAAGCTCAAAGTATGAGATAGGAAATTAAAAGTATAGTTGGATATCCATAGAGTCATAAACAGCTGTATAAATATTTTAGCACTCCCGATAGAGTGCAATTTATTATAAGCACTTCAGGTATAGTGCAAAATAATTAATAACTGTATACTCCGGTAAGTATACAAAAGCACTTCGGTGCTAAGCACTTCCAGTAAAGTGTACATAATATACTATACTCAAGAAAGTATAGGGGGGATGACTCGCGTACAAAAATTTCTTTAAGTCAATACTTGGGCTAAATGAATTGAAAAACAAGATAAAAAGGCTTGAAAGCTCGATGATGAATATGGCAACGGTATTGGTAAGAATCAAGGTTATTACCATGTAATATGTTATTATACATATATCATGTCATATATGCTAATATGCATAAAATGGTAGGTGACCATATGCATTGTTATTTTATTATATTGATATCTATGTTAAATCGCATTTGAATCAAATGTAATTGCCTCACTAAGTATAATCTTAGCGTATGATGAATTTCATGCGTAGGTTTTAAAGGAGCTTCGAGAGAAGAGTAGCCGAGCATCACTTTCATATTTTGGGAGGTATATCTCCATAATCACAGTAATGTAATGACATCCATCCTTTCTTTTAGAAATGTACTAGATGGCATGTATAATCAATGGGGTTGTAATAACTTATTACCAAATATGGTTGTTTAATAGTTGTGATAATATATATAATGAACCTAGTAAGTTATATTATATCTATAAATGATAATGGACTAAGTTTTATTAAATTTGGGTCTTAAGGTAGAAAGATTAAAAATCTGTCCAATTGTGTATGTAAAAGCAGTGAGTTTGAAAAATCAGCATAAATTCTACAATTGGACTTAGATGTTAAATCTTATATTTATGAACTAAAAATTTTGTCTAGTTTCTTAAAAAATTAACGGTGACTGATTTCGAGTTGTATGTAAAAAGTTATGAATTTTTATTCGACGGAAGGTCAGAAAATAGGGTAGCAGAATTTTTGAAATTCTGGGCTGTGACGTGAATCTAAGGATTTATTTGAATTTTTGTGTAATGAATTTAGGCTAATAATTTACATGGTTAGAAATCTTAATGAATCTAGTTTAATTAGAAAATTTCAGAACGAATTTTCGATGTCTATAAAATTTTTTTATAAATTTTTAAGTAAAGGCAGTGCAGGCTGCCAATTTTCTATATTAATAAAATATAAAGGTTTAATCTTTGTTAGTAACATCACTTACTCGTATTTGGTGATAAATACGGGAAAGGGATGTTACATTTTTGAACCCTTGGTCCTTTCGTTCTAAAGCGTCTTTTCAAGTTTTCACTTTAGACGTGTACTTCCCCAAAGTGCCCTTTACGGGTTTTCACTTCAGGGTTTCTCTTTCTCTCTATTTTTTTCCCTCTCTTTTTTTCTCTTTTTTTTCTTATTTTCTCTCTTCTTTTTCCTTTTTTTCTTTTTTTTTCCTTTTTCTTTTTCTTTAGCTTTTCTTTCTTTTTCTCTCTCTTTTGGGCGCCCTTCTGGGTTTTTGTTCGCCTTCTATCTTGGAACAACCTGCACTCAATAGGTTAAATCATAGTAATACCAAGAAATCCTTTGCTTTTCATGATCTATGCCAATTCATCTGCGAGATGATTATGAGACGGACAACAGAAATGAGAATAATATTTTATTAATACTTAGAGAAACATTAACAAAATTTTGAAAGTCATGGCAAACATGAGAAAGAAAAGATATGAACAATATCGACTGTATGAATAATGAGAACCCATCGACCACAGTAGATATTTAACTCGCCATCTTGGGTTACAACTTTTGATGACCTAAGGATTGAAGCATCGTTCCCCGATGAAGTCTGCCAGTCGTATGCCAGAATTCACGTATATCTAAACCGTTCTGTTTGGATTTTCAATTCAGATCACCCCCTTGGTTTTAAGACGCCCATTTTTGGGTTTTCGCCCTAAACCCTCATTCTTCTTTCTTTTTTTTCCTTTTTTTCTTTCTTTTTTCTTTCTTTTTTCTTCTCTTTTTTTCTTCCTTTTTTTTCTTTTTCAAGCATAATACTTTTTTACAGAGTCCAAGTTTACTGGGTTGCTCAACTCTTTCCCATCCATCTCGGCTAGGATTAATGCTCATCCGGAGAAAGCCTTCTTTACAACATATGGCCCTTCCCAATTAGGCATCCATTTCCCTCAGAAGTCATTTTGGTTAAGTAAGATCTTTTTAAGCACCAGATCCCCCTCTTGAAACTCTCTGGGGTGAACTTTTTTGTTATAGGCTCACATCATTCTTTTCTGATACATTTGACCATGACAGATGGCCTTCAACTTTTTTTCTTCAATGAGGTTCAATTGATCAATCCTAGCTTGTATCCACTCGGCTTCATCCAACTTTACTTCGTTCAAAATTTGAAGTGATGGAATCTCTACCTCGATGGGTAATACCGCTTCTGTACAATAACCAAAGAGTACTGCGTTGCCCCGGTGGAGGTCCTCACAGAGGTTCGATAAGTAAACAGGGCAAAAGGTAGCTTTTCATGCCAATCCTTGTAATTTTCCGTGGTTTTTGCTATAATATTCTTTATATTCTTATTTGCCACTTCCACTGCTCTGTTCATCTTAGGGCGATAAACAGTAGAATTGTGATGTACAATTTTGAACTGTTCACACACCTTAGTCATGATTTTATTATTCAAGTTGGAAGCATTGTCGGTGATAATCCTTTCGGGCAGGCCATAGCGACATATAATTTCTTTTTTAAGAAACTTGCAAACTGTCGCTCTTGTGATGTTGGCATACGAGGCAGCTTCTACCCATTTGGTGAAGTAATCGATGGCTACCAAGATGAAGCGATGCCCATTAGAAGCCTTTGGGTGTATCTGACCAATAACGTATATTCCCCAGGCAGCAAAAAGCCAAGGTGAGTTCATGGCGTGAAGTGGTACTGGTGGGGAATGTATCTTATTGGCGTAGATTTGGCACTTATGGCATTTCTTTGCATAATTGATGCAATCTCCCTCCATTGTTGACCAGAAGTAGCCGTATCTCATGATTTTCCTAGCCATCGAGAATCCGCTAGTGTGGGTTCCGCATAAACCCCCATGAACCTCTGCTAAAAGAGTTTTGGCCTCTCGGGCATTGACACATCTCAGCAATATCTGATCTTTGCTTCTTTTATACAAAACCTCCTCGTCAAGGACGTACCCCGATGCCAATCTTCTGATAGTTCTTTTTTCGTTATCGTTGTCGTCTTTAGGGTAAGTTTGGTATTTGATATATTGGAGGATGTCGTAATACCATGGATTGTCGTCATTTTCCTCTTCCAAACTATAGTAGTGGGCTGGCACCTCAAAAGTTTGCATCTCGACGGGCTTCATTTCGACTGTCCCATTTACTTTGAACACCGCAGTCAAAGTGGCCAGAGTGTCAGCCATTTGGTTATCCTCCCTCGGCAAGTAGGTGAAACTAACTTCTTCAAAATTTCTAACCAAATCTTGGATCAAATCATGATACTTGATTAGCTTTGGATCTCTGGTCTCCCACTCTTTTGAAGTTGGTAGACTAATAAAGACGAATCTCCAAAAACTTGTAGCACCTTGATCTTCTTTTCGATGGCTGCTCGAAGTCCCATGATGCAAGCTTCATACTCGGTTATATTGTTGGTGTAGAAGAATTCCAGCCTACTTGTTAAAGGGTAGTGGTCCTCTTTAGGGGAAATTAGTACTGCCCCTATTCCATAGCCTAGGGCATTCGACGCCCCATCAAAATAGAGCCTCTATCCCTCTTTCTCAGCAACAGATCTCCCCTCAGTTAAACCACATATCAAATCTTCATATGGAAAATGGAAATCCAGCGGTTCATAGTCATCTGAGGTGCGACTTGCCAAAAGATCTACCACTACACTTCCTTTTACTACTTTCTGGTTTACATAAACGATGTCAAACTTCGACAATAGCATTTGCCAATGGGCCATCTTCCCGATCAATGCTGGCGCTTCCATAAAAAATTTAGTGGATCCATCTGGGAAATTAAACATGTGGTATGATACAACATGTATTTCCGTAGCCGCTTAGTGGCCCATACCAAGGCAGAACATAACTTCTGAATTGGCGGGTACCTCGTTTCACAATCGGTGAATTTCTTGCTCAAATAATAGATTGCCCTTTCCTTCTTGCCTGAGTCATCATGTTGTCCAAGTACATACCCCATAGAATTTTCAAAGACTATCAGGTACATGATCAATGGTCTATCCGGCACTAGTGCTACTTGAATTGGGGGATTAGTCAAATACTTCTTGATCTTTTCTAGTGCCTCTTGGCAATCTTCATCCCAGACCCCCGGGTTATTCTTCCGGAGTAGTCTGAAGACAGTGTCACACTTGTTAGTCAATTGAGATATAAACTGGGAAATATAGTTTAGCCTCCCTAAAAATCCTCGGACCTCCTTTTGTGTTCGCGGTGGTGGAAGATCTTGAATCGATTTCACCTTGTCGGGGTCAATCTCGATGCCCTTCTGACTTACCACAAAGCCCAAAAGCTTCCCTGATGTAACTGTGAAAGTGCATTTGGCCGGGTTGAGCTTCAATTGATACTTTCTTAGCCTACTAAAGAGTTTTCGTAAGTTTTGGATGTGCTCCTCCTCAATCTTAGACTTGTCTATCATGTCATCCACATATACCTCAATTTCCTTATGCATCATGTCATGAAACAAGGTTACCATGGCCCTTTGGTAAGTTGCCTCGACATTTTTTAATCCGAAAGGCATCACTTTGTAACAAAACATGCTCCACATGGTCACAAAAGTAGTTTTCTCCATGTCTTCAAGGTGCATTTTGATATGGTTGTACCCCAAAAAGCCATCCATGAATGAGAACCAAGCATGTCCCGTAGTATTGTCCACTAAAATATCAATATGGGGCAAAGGAAAGTTGTCTTTGGGGCTCGCCTTATTAAGGTCTATATAATTCACGCACATACGCACCTTCCTATCCTTCTTTGGTACCGGCACGATATTGGCTACCCATTCTGGGTATTTAGAGACTTCCAAAAATCCGGCCTTGAGTTGTTTCTTCATTTCTTCCCTAATTTTAGTAACATGCAAGTTCTTATTCTTCGAAGCTTTTGCTGATCGGGCTTGCATTCTGGCCTAATAGGAAGCTTGTGCGTTACAATATTCGTGTTTAAGCCCAACATATCTTGGTATGACCATGCGAATACGTCTCTAAATTCTATAAGCAATTCCACTAACCGCTACTTGACTTCTGGGGATAGGGTACCTCCGATCTTTACTTATTTCCTTTCTTCGTCCGTCCCCAAATTTAAGATCTCTAGCTTCTCTTGGTGCGGAAGGATTTGCTTTTCCTCCTCGGCCATCATTCTTAGCAGCTCATCAGGAATCTCATCATTTTCTTCCTCTACCTCTGCCAAGTATATGGGTCGTTCAAAATCTACTTTACGATTAGGTTCCACATCGTTCATACAATTTGTATTAAGGGGTCTACACAATTTTGAAAGTGTGTATTGGGAAAAGAAAGGTATAGTTTATGACGTGAATAAATAATTAACTAATAGAGAAATAAATAGATAAATAAATAAATAATAGATGAATGAATGAATGAAATGGAATGAATGTCGTGTTTTCCATTTGAGAGAGAAAAGGTAGATATAGTATATTTCATTAAAAGCAGATGAATATGACATAGTTGCCCTTTTTACAAAAGATGTCTGTTACTTTCGGGTCAAAGTAACGGAATGGTTCTAGGCATTACTTTGATCTGTCCCTATTGAGTGCTAGCAGGACCCTGAAGGTCCAGTTGTTGAGCTCTTCTCTTGGGAGGCACGGGCGAATTCGGGCCAAAAACCGATTAGGCTTGCTTCAGTTACCAATCATGTTCACATTCATTTCTTCTAAAGCCTTATTGATCAGCTCTTCTTGGAGGCGTCTTTCACCCTCTTGGTTTGTCTTTTGGATGTCCTCCCGGATCCCTCCAAATATGAAGATACCTCTGAATTTTGAGTAGGTTACGGGAGCCTGTGGAATGTCTTCCCCTCTCAACATGGCCTCCTCCTGCATTTCTGTCTCTTTTGTAGAAAATTAGGCTTATATCCAAGTTCAAGCGACCCACCTTATGAATCACACTAATGGGATGAAGAAGCCCATGTAGATTCCTCCCCAAACCTTTATTCTTTCTTGCTCATCTTCCCAAGGTTTCGAATACCTTCATCTTAGTGCAGTTTGACAATTTGGTGCATGGAACCTTGCTTACTTCAAAGAACAAAAGTAGCATTGATAAGTTCTAAGGCTCTTAAGGCACACTCCATCGCTTCTCCATCAGTAGGGATGTATGATGTCTCTGGAGTTACTGGGCGATGATGTCCTCTTCTCGCATTCACTATTACTAACTTCCCTTCGGCGACAAACTTTAACTTTTGATGGAGCGAGGATGCAGAACGACGCCACCGAGTGTATCCAAGGCCTTCCTAACAGGCAATTGTAAGATAGCTAGATGTCTATGACCACGAAATCGACCACGTATTCAATGGGACCAATGAGTAGGGGTACTTCTATCTTCCCAACCACATCTCTTTGAGTCCCGTTGAAGGCTCGTACCGTATTATGACATGGTTTCATATGCGAGCTGTCGATTGGTAGTTGTTGTAGCATGGCTAATGGCATGACATTCAATGCAGAGCCATTATTGATTAAAACACCCAGCAGCACATAACTTTTACAGTGAGTGGTGATGTTTAGGGCCTTGACGGACCCCGTGCCTTCCGCGGATTTCGTCATCACTAAAAGTAATATGATTGACGTCCGTGATGTGACTGATAATTTGATCCAATCTCCAGACATAGATGTCTTTTGTAATGAAGGTCTCATTCAAAACCTTCAGCAATGCTTCACGATGCTTTTCTGAATTCAGTAACAGCTCAAGTACTGAAATACGAGCTGGTTGCTTTCGGAGTTGATAGACAACATTATATTCATTGTGCTTCAGAAATTTCAAAAACTCATGTGCCTGTATTTTCGTGATCGGATCCTTGATTTTTGAAGGTGGATCTTCTCCAAACAACTTCTCGGGTCCTGCTCCAACTTCCTGGCCTTTCTCCTTTGGGTCCCTTAGGTTTTCTGGAATGCAACATCGACCACTTCTCGTTAGATGCCCCATGTCACTTACTTCTCTGCTACCTGGTTGAGTAGGTTCTATCTCCATTGTCCTCTTTTCTTCTTGTGCACTGGAAGATCCCGAAATTGTGACGCTCGCGGCGTAATTCCACGGGATCATCTTGGTGTCTTTGAAAAGACTTTGGGGTAGCAATTATAATTTTGGGAGCCACTTTTAGTTTGCTTGCCTCACTCATCCTAAGACCGAGGACAAGTGGTCTCTTTGCACTGTATCTGGTTTTTTCACTCTATGATGCATAGACTTCAAACTCTTTCACTCTTTTCTCATTCTCAAAAAACTCGATTGGTGGTACTCACAGTACATGCCACATCCTTCTTTGACTAACACCATTCCTTGATTGATGAGACGCGCCATGCATAACTGCTGAAAGACCCATCTCAAGGGAGAATGGACTTCAGACACATTCCATTTGGCTTTCTCGGTGTACTCATTTTCAATGGCATTTACACCCTCTCCCCCATGATTCGGCAACGGATTGTTGGCCATACTAGGCTCCCCTAACTGTAACACCCTAGTTCGAATCAGATTCTAAACAAACTTTTTGAAAGCTATACAGTTCTCAATTGAGTGTCCTGGGACATCGGTATGATACTCACAGTGCTCCTTAGGGTTATACCAAGCCGAGTACGATGGGTTGTAGGGAGTAACGTGGTACGGTCAGACTAGATCAGCCTTGTATAACTACGAGTAGAGTTCATTATAGGTAATCGACAAAGGCGTGAAAGACCTATCATCCCTTTCCTTCTTAGGTCTGTTATCTTCTCTCTTACAAAAGTTTCTGGAATTCCCTGCTGGGGCCTGCGGCTGGGAGATGGTGAAGTTCTTCGTCTTCTCAAAAAAGTTAGTGTTGTTCACTTCATGATCCTTCTTCTTAGACTTCTTTCGCGAATGATCCCCTCCATCGATCTTTTCGCTTTTGATGGCCGCTTCAATGCGTTCGCCAGTCATAACCATTTCTGCGAAGTTACTAATAGGGTTACTAATCAGGAAATCATAAAGTACCCATTTTAGACTTTCCACGAACATTGGGGAAATCTCATGCTCATGACGCGGTGGTTAGACTTGGGCTGCCACATCGCGCCACCTTTGAGCGTACTCACGAAGGGTCTCGTTGCATTTTTGTTCCATGCTTTGTAACAACAATCGGTTGGGAACCATGTCGGTTACATGCTTATACTGATCAATAAAAGCTTTCGCATGATCTCTCCACAACTTGATTTGAGCCCTGTTTAGTTGGTTGTACCACCTTAGAGCAAACCCTACTAAGCTGTCCTGAAAACAGTGAATCAAGAGCTTCTCATTGTTGGTAAAACCAGCCATCTTCTCGAAAAACATCACTATATGAGCAGACGGACAAGTGCTTCCATCAAACTTCTCAAAATCTAGAGCTTTGAACTTATATGGGATCTCCACGTCGGGAACCAAACTGAGCCCTAGCACTTAACCTATATGGGTCATCCTCGCCTTCCTTCACATGGAACTTTTCTTCCGTGTCTTTTCGAGTGTTCTCTAGTTTCTTAGTGAACTCCACTTTTATTTGGTTCAAAACTTTTCTAATTCATCAAAATCTGGTATATTGTCCCTAATAATCTCGGTATTCTCGAACGTCATCCCCGGTTGAGCTTGAGTGAGGCACTAGCATGAGAAGCAGATGCACCTTGTGTAGGATTCGATGAAGGATCGATGAGCAGAGGATTTTGACGGTTTGGGCATAAAAGGCGATCCCCGAGTTTTGGGCAAGACTTTCGACGGTACCCTTGTCTCGACTTCCGCCTTAGCTAGGCTTGCAACAAATTTGAGATATTTCCTTCATCATGTCTTCTTTGGGACATGAGGATGGTTTCTTAATTTATGTTGGGTTTGTTCCATTTGACCATTACTTTCGGGTCAAAGTAACGGAATGGTTCTAGGCATTACTTTGATCTGTCCCTATTGAGTGCTAGCAGGACCCCTGAAGGTCCAGTTGTTGAGCTCTTCTCTTGGGAGGCACGGGCGAATTCGGGCCAAAAACCGATTAGGCTTGCTTCAGTTACCAATCATGTTCACATTCATTTCTTCTAAAGCCTTATTGATCAGCTCTTCTTGGAGGCGTCTTTCACCCTCTTGGTTTGTCTTTTGGATGTCCTCCCGGATCCCTCCAAATATGAAGATACCTCTGAATTTTGAGTAGGTTACGGGAGCCCAGGGAATGTCTTCCCCTCTCAACATGGCCTTCCTCTGTTCCTGTCTCTTTTGTAGAAAATTAGGCTTATATCCAAGTTCGAAGCGACCCACCTTATGAATCACACTAATGGGATGAAGAAGCCCATGTAGATTCCTCCCCAAACCTTTATTCTTTCTTGCTCATCTTCCCAAGGTTTCGAATACCTTCATCTTAGTGCAGTTTGACAATTTGGTGCATGGAACCTTGCTTACTTCAGCAACAAAAGTAGCATTGATAAGTTCTAAGGCTCTTAAGGCACACTCCATCGCTTCTCCATCAGTAGGGATGTATGATGTCTCTGGAGTTACTGAAGCGATGATGTCCTCTTCTGCATTCACTATTACTAACTTCCCTTCGGCGACAAACTTTAACTTTTGATGGAGCGAGGACAGAACGACGCCAGCCGAGTGTATCCAAGGCCTTCCTAACAGGCAATTGTAAGATAGCTAGATGTCTATGACCACGAAATCGACCACGTATTCAATGGGACCAATGAGTAGGGGTACTTCTATCTTCCCAACCACATCTCTTTGAGTCCCGTTGAAGGCTCGTACCGTATTATGACATGGTTTCATATGCGAGCTGTCGATTGGTAGTTGTTGTAGCATGGCTAATGGCATGACATTCAATGCAGAGCCATTATTGATTAAAACACCCAGCAGCACATAACTTTTACAGTGAGTGGTGATGTTTAGGGCCTTGACGGACCCCGTGCCTTCCGCGGATTTCGTCATCACTAAAAGTAATATGATTGACGTCCGTGATGTGACTGATAATTTGATCCAATCTCCAGACATAGATGTCTTTTGTAATGAAGGTCTCATTCAAAACCTTCAGCAATGCTTCACGATGCTTTTCTGAATTCAGTAACAGCTCAAGTACTGAAATACGAGCTGGTTGCTTTCGGAGTTGATAGACAACATTATATTCATTGTGCTTCAGAAATTTCAAAAACTCATGTGCCTGTATTTTCGTGATCGGATCCTTGATTTTTGAAGGTGGATCTTCTCCAAACAACTTCTCGGGTCCTGCTCCAACTTCCTGGCCTTTCTCCTTTGGGTCCCTTAGGTTTTCTGGAATGCAACATCGACCACTTCTCGTTAGATGCCCCATGTCACTTACTTCTCTGCTACCTGGTTGAGTAGGTTCTATCTCCATTGTCCTCTTTTCTTCTTGTGCACTGGAAGATCCCGAAATTGTGACGCTCGCGGCGTAATTCCACGGGATCATCTTGGTGTCTTTGAAAAGACTTTGGGGTAGCAATTATAATTTTGGGAGCCACTTTTAGTTTGCTTGCCTCACTCATCCTAAGACCGAGGACAAGTGGTCTCTTTGCACTGTATCTGGTTTTTTCACTCTATGATGCATAGACTTCAAACTCTTTCACTCTTTTCTCATTCTCAAAAAACTCGATTGGTGGTACTCACAGTACATGCCACATCCTTCTTTGACTAACACCATTCCTTGATTGATGAGACGCGCCATGCATAATCTGGCTGAAAGACCCATCTCAAGGGAGAATGGACTTGGACACATTCCATTTGGCTTTTCGGTGTACTCATTTTCAATGGCATTTACACCCTCTCCCCATGATTCGCAACGGATTGTTGGCCATACTAGGCTCCCTAATCTGTAACACCCTAGTTCGAATCAGATTCTAAACAAACTTTTTGAAAGCTATACAGTTCTCAATTGAGTGTCCTGGGACATCGGTATGATACTCACAGTGCTCCTTAGGGTTATACCAAGCCGAGTACGATGGGTTGTAGGGAGTAACGTGGTACGGTCGGACTAGATCAGCCTTGTATAACTACGAGTAGAGTTCATTATAGGTAATCGACAAAGGCGTGAAAGACCTATCATCCCTTTCCTTCTTAGGTCTGTTATCTTCTCTCTTACAAAAGTTTCTGGAATTCCCTGCTGGGGCCTGCGGCTGGGAGATGGTGAAGTTCTTCGTCTTCTCAAAAAAGTTAGTGTTGTTCACTTCATGATCCTTCTTCTTAGACTTCTTTCGCGAATGATCCCCTCCATCGATCTTTTCGCTTTTGATGGCCGCTTCAATGCGTTCGCCAGTCATAACCATTTCTGCGAAGTTACTAATAGGGTTACTAATCAGGAAATCATAAAGTACCCATTTTAGACTTTCCACGAACATTGGGGAAATCTCATGCTCATGACGCGGTGGTTAGACTTGGGCTGCCACATCGCGCCACCTTTGAGCGTACTCACGAAGGGTCTCGTTGCATTTTTGTTCCATGCTTTGTAACAACAATCGGTTGGGAACCATGTCGGTTACATGCTTATACTGATCAATAAAAGCTTTCACCTGATCTCTCCACAACTTGATTTGAGCCCTGTTTAGTTGGTTGTACCACCTTAGAGCAAACCCTACTAAGCTGTCCTGAAAACAGTGAATCAAGAGCTTCTCATTGTTGGTAAAACCAGCCATCTTCTGGAAAAACATCACTATATGAGCAGACGGACAAGTGCTTCCATCAAACTTCTCAAAATCTAGAGCTTTGAACTTATATGGGATCTCCACGTCGGGAACCAAACCGAGCTCCCTAGCACTTAACCTATATGGGTCATCCTCGTCTTCCTTCACATGGAACTTTTCTTCCGTGTCTTTTCGAGTGTTCTCTAGTTTCTTAGTGAACTCCACTTTTATTTGGTTCAAAACTTTTCTAATTCATCAAAATCTGGTATATTGTCCCTAATAATCTCGGTATTCTCGAACGTCATCCCTGGTTGAGCTTGAGCTGAGGCACTAGCATGAGAAGCAGATGCACCTTGTGTAGGATTCGATGAAGGATCGATGAGCAGAGGATTCTTGACGGTTTGGGCATAAAGGCGATCCCCCGAGTTTTGGGCAAGACTTTCGACGGTACCCTTGTCTCTCGACTTCCGCCTTAGCTAGGCTTGCAACAGCTGAGATATTTCCTTCATCATGTCTTGCTGGGACATGAGGATGGTTTCCCTTAATTTATGTTGGGTTTGTTCCATTTGACCATTACTTTCGGGTCAAAGTAACGGAATGGTTCTAGGCATTACTTTGATCTGTCCCTATTGAGTGCTAGCAGGACCCTGAAGGTCCAGTTGTTGAGCTCTTCTCTTGGGAGGCACGGGCGAATTCGGGCCAAAAACCGATTAGGCTTGCTTCAGTTACCAATCATGTTCACATTCATTTCTTCTAAAGCCTTATTGATCAGCTCTTCTTGGAGGCGTCTTTCACCCTCTTGGTTTGTCTTTTGGATGTCCTCCCGGATCCCTCCAAATATGAAGATACCTCTGAATTTTGAGTAGGTTACGGGAGCCCAGGGAATGTCTTCCCCTCTCAACATGGCCTTCCTCTGTTCCTGTCTCTTTTGTAGAAAATTAGGCTTATATCCAAGTTCGAAGCGACCCACCTTATGAATCACACTAATGGGATGAAGAAGCCCATGTAGATTCCTCCCCAAACCTTTATTCTTTCTTGCTCATCTTCCCAAGGTTTCGAATACCTTCATCTTAGTGCAGTTTGACAATTTGGTGCATGGAACCTTGCTTACTTCAGCAACAAAAGTAGCATTGATAAGTTCTAAGGCTCTTAAGGCACACTCCATCGCTTCTCCATCAGTAGGGATGTATGATGTCTCTGGAGTTACTGAAGCGATGATGTCCTCTTCTGCATTCACTATTACTAACTTCCCTTCGGCGACAAACTTTAACTTTTGATGGAGCGAGGGACAACGCACGCGCTTGACCCGAGTGTATCCAAGGCCTTCCTAACAGGCAATTGTAAGATAGCTAGATGTCTATGACCACGAAATCGACCACGTATTCAATGGGACCAATGAGTAGGGGTACTTCTATCTTCCCAACCACATCTCTTTGAGTCCCGTTGAAGGCTCGTACCGTATTATGACATGGTTTCATATGCGAGCTGTCGATTGGTAGTTGTTGTAGCATGGCTAATGGCATGACATTCAATGCAGAGCCATTATTGATTAAAACACCCAGCAGCACATAACTTTTACAGTGAGTGGTGATGTTTAGGGCCTTGACGGACCCCGTGCCTTCCGCGGATTTCGTCATCACTAAAAGTAATATGATTGACGTCCGTGATGTGGTGATAATTTGATCCAATCTCCGGACATAGATGTCTTTTGTAATGAAGGTCTCATTCAAAACCTTCAGCAATGCTTCACGATGCTTTTCAGATTGAGAACAGCTCAAATCTTTGAAATACGAGCTGGTTGCTTTCGGAGTTGATAGACAACATTATATTCATTGTGCTTGTAAATTTCAAAAACTCATGTGCTGTATTTTTCGTGATCGGATCCTTGATTTTTGAAGGTGGATCTTCTCCAAACAACTTCTCGGGTCCTGCTCCAACTTCCTGGCCTTTCTCCTTTGGGTCCCTTAGGTTTTCTGGAATGCAACATCGACCACTTCTCGTTAGATGCCCCATGTCACTTACTTCTCTGCTACCTGGTTGAGTAGGTTCTATCTCCATTGTCCTCTTTTCTTCTTGTGCACTGGAAGATCCCGAAATTGTGACGCTCGCGGCGTAATTCCACGGGATCATCTTGGTGTCTTTGAAAAGACTTTGGGGTAGCAATTATAATTTTGGGAGCCACTTTTAGTTTGCTTGCCTCACTCATCCTAAGACCGAGGACAAGTGGTCTCTTTGCACTGTATCTGGTTTTTTCACTCTATGATGCATAGACTTCAAACTCTTTCACTCTTTTCTCATTCTCAAAAAACTCGATTGGTGGTACTCACAGTACATGCCACATCCTTCTTTGACTAACACCATTCCTTGATTGATGAGACGCGCGCCATGCATAATCACTGAAAGACCCATCTCAAGGGAGAATGGACTTGAGACACATTCCATTTGGCTTTTCGGTGTACTCATTTTCAATGGCATTTACACCCTCTCCCCATGATTCGCAACGGATTGTTGGCCATACTAGGCTCCCCTAACTGTAACACCCTAGTTCGAATCAGATTCTAAACAAACTTTTTGAAAGCTATACAGTTCTCAATTGAGTGTCCTGGGACATCGGTATGATACTCACAGTGCTCCTTAGGGTTATACCAAGCCGAGTACGATGGGTTGTAGGGAGTAACGTGGTACGGTCAGACTAGATCAGCCTTGTATAACTACGAGTAGAGTTCATTATAGGTAATCGACAAAGGCGTGAAAGACCTATCATCCCTTTCCTTCTTAGGTCTGTTATCTTCTCTCTTACAAAAGTTTCTGGAATTCCCTGCTGGGGCCTGCGGCTGGGAGATGGTGAAGTTCTTCGTCTTCTCAAAAAAGTTAGTGTTGTTCACTTCATGATCCTTCTTCTTAGACTTCTTTCGCGAATGATCCCCTCCATCGATCTTTTCGCTTTTGATGGCCGCTTCAATGCGTTCGCCAGTCATAACCATTTCTGCGAAGTTACTAATAGGGTTACTAATCAGGAAATCATAAAGTACCCATTTTAGACTTTCCACGAACATTGGGGAAATCTCATGCTCATGACGCGGTGGTTAGACTTGGGCTGCCACATCGCGCCACCTTTGAGCGTACTCACGAAGGGTCTCGTTGCATTTTTGTTCCATGCTTTGTAACAACAATCGGTTGGGAACCATGTCGGTTACATGCTTATACTGATCAATAAAAGCTTTCGCCTGATCTCTCCACAACTTGATTTGAGCCCTGTTTAGTTGGTTGTACCACCTTAGAGCAAACCCTACTAAGCTGTCCTGAAAACAGTGAATCAAGAGCTTCTCATTGTTGGTAAAACCAGCCATCTTCTGGAAAAACATCACTATATGAGCAGACGGACAAGTGCTTCCATCAAACTTCTCAAAATCTAGAGCTTTGAACTTATATGGGATCTCCACGTCGGGAACCAAACTGAGCTCCCTAGCACTTAACCTATATGGGTCATCCTCGTCTTCCTTCACATGGAACTTTTCTTCCAGGTCTTTTCGAGTGTTCTCTAGTTTCTTAGTGAACTCCACTTTTATTTGGTTCAAAACTTTTCTAATTCATCAAAATCTGGTATATTGTCCCTAATAATCTCGGTATTCTCGAACGTCATCCCTGGTTGAGCTTGAGCTGAGGCACTAGCATGAGAAGCAGATGCACCTTGTGTAGGATTCGATGAAGGATCGATGAGCAGAGGATTCTTGACGGTTTGGGCATAAAGGCGATCCCCCGAGTTTTGGGCAAGACTTTCGACGGTACCCTTGTCTCTCGACTTCCGCCTTAGCTAGGCTTGCAACAGCTGAGATATTTCCTTCATCATGTCTTGCTGGGACATGAGGATGGTTTCCCTTAATTTATGTTGGGTTTGTTCCATTTGACCACGTAGATCGGCTTCCAACTTTGCAAAACTTTCCTCCATTTGCTTTGTTCGTAAACGGGTATGATATGGATGTGGAATGATGGTAATTTTAAAGAACCAAAATGCAATATTTTTTATGAAACAAAAAGCTTTTTAGTCAATTATATTTGTTAACAAAACAAAGAATGCAAATAAATGAATTTTGAATGAATGCAATGAGCAACACTGAGTTTGGCAAATATCATCGTTAAACGACTTTCATTAATAGAAACATAGTCTTGGTACAATAACCAAAGAAAGCCAACTAGACATATGACTTCAGGGCGGTATCGAGGTCAATGATCTCTCTCAAAATCCAAAAAATCCTCTCTCCTTCTTCAGAGTCATCGTCGACACAATCATGAAGTTCAGTAGCGTCTTCTGCCAAGAGCTGTATCTTCTGGGTGATTCCTCGCATCCGAACCATCCATTGTGCTAACTCATGTTCTTGTCTCTAAATGGTGTAGGCAGCGAAATATAGTTGCTTCAAACTCGGCATCAGGCGTACTTGAATGGCTCCCCTAAAACTTGCCACATGATCATTGATTTGTTGAACCTCGGTTTCCAATTCTTCAATGCGAGCCTCTAAAGCCTGGTTCTCCGACTTGCTTACTTTTAACTTGTTAGTCGAACTCTTGTGCTTGAAAAGAGACTTCCCTAGACACTTAACCTGATCATTCAAGGCTTCATTTTGGCGACGTTCTTTCTCGAGCTGCCTAGAGTGAGAAGTATGAAAGTTCTTCATTTCTTGTGTTAAAGTGAGCACCTGGTCCATGTTCTCACAATATATTCTTTTATAATTCTCAACTCTTGTTTTCTCCTCCCTGAGTCGGAGCTCTATCCCTTCACCTGATCCACCTTCCACAACTCTCTTGCTTTTGTTTAGCCTCTTAAGTTTCTGAATTTCTTCCTTTTCTAACTTGAGCTCGAGTTCCAATTCGTCATTTCTCTTTTGTAGGCCTTTAACCATTACTTCAAATTGTATCTTCTCCAACTCAAAGTAGAATTTTCTTGGCGAGCTTTCTCTTCGAGCTTGAGATACCTCTCATGCTCCTCTTCAAGCTGTTTTCTCATCAACTCGGCTTTGGTAGGAAGTGTGGCCAACCTCTCTTCCATTGTCCTCTTTCTATCGGGATCCAATTGGGGAATAATGTCATTGACACGACGAATCTCCATGCCTCGTACTCGGGGGTGGTCATGTGGGTAGCATTCATGACTCTGACCAGTCTCATGTTGTTCTAAGCCGAAGAAACATCATACACCACTGCCTTGTAGCCTCTTTCCTTCTCATAATTCATGTTGAACTCATTCAAGCCCTTGGTAGCCGGTAAGAATTGCTTCGAGCCATATTGTCTCAAAACCATAAGAGGAGCATAAGCAGTGTGCCCCTAAAGTCCAAGTAATGGCACCCAAGAATGTGTCCCACACCTATAGAGGATACTCCCCGCGGAAAGCCATGGAGCCCTCCAAACTATATCTTCCTCCTTTAGGTTACTAAGAACATATGCCCAAACTTCCTCAGACCTTCAGGTGGGCCAATCTTCCTTTTGCAAAAGTTTTTCTAATGGTGAGAAACTACCATTGTAGAGAGGCTTCGAGAAATTAGCATCCGACCACAGATGGCTATAGAACCATAATGGCAAAAGCTGCGGACAACCATGAAAATAACCTCCGCCATGATCCCGGCAAAACCTCAAAGATCGAAAAGTTCTGGCGAAAATCACAGGCACCAGATTGGTCCTACCACTCAAACGGCCAAACAAGTTTAACACTGTCGGATCAATTAGCCCTCGTGCCCGAGGAAAAAGCACTAACCCGTAAATTAACAACGTGAAGAGATCCCACTAAACTCAGCCTACCGGATGTACAAAATCTAGGGCTAGGATCCCATCCCACTTGAGATACTCCTTACCATTCAAGGTAATGACCTGAAGCTCGACCCAGGATTCCAACATGTTTGAGAATCTCTTGAGCTTGCCCCAGAAGGCTTTGTTCTTACTAGGCTTCGAGTATACCCGAGTTTCGTCAATCTTCTCACAGTTTAAAAAGGTCTTGATATTCTTCAATCGTAGGAGTTAAGTCAAAGTTACCGAACGTGAAACAACTATAGACGAGATTCCAGAACCTCACCAAGGCTTGCAACAGTGCCTGATCCACCATAACATCTAACAAACATGCAATGCCACCATATTCTCTGCTGAAAGTGCACCTTGTTTCCATGTCCCAATTATTCCACACCGCCTTCATCCCGGAAGTGTCATTGTATTCCGTTTTCATGAACGTCTCTGTTGTCAATGTTGACATGAACCCGATAGGGATACTGTCCCCATCATGCAATTGTTCCCTTTCAGACCATATTTGTATGTCGGAGTTCTTTTCATCATTGTTGCGAACCAGGTCTCCCATCAATCTAGCCTTTAAACTCAATGTACTCTTTATGATATGACAATAATATGCAAAACAAAAGAACAATAGTGAAAAGAAAGAAAAGAGTTAGTCTTGAAATAAAAACATGAAAGCAAGAAAAGATGAACATAATTACACAAAGAAATAAGCTTAACCATATGAGTTCTAGTTCGCTAAGGTTATCCGCATGGCTCTATTAGGGGTGGCTTTCTTAAATTCTCACACATGGGTTCGGTTCTAATTAATGGTACCCGAACCTATCTTATTGCCTACTAAGGCAACAAGAATCCAATTTTGGCCCATCATAAGCTTGCGAATTGGTTTCGAATCAAGGGAAAGCACGACCTGATGACGTGGAGGGCTGCTCACGTGTCGAGAGGCGTGGATTATGGAAGTGAATTACCAACCCGTGGAGGGCTACTCATGTGGGTATGTGGCGTTTCACTCCCACTTAAGGAAGGAGCTCGGGTATAGAGCTTAATGATATGATGCAACACATGTCGGTGACTCCTTAGAAATTAAATGAAAATTAATTCGAGGACTACCAATTATCAAAACCTGTGCAATCTCTATCACATTTTCAGGGAAGAATCTTCTTGGTTAAAATCAATTAAAATCCTGATAATTTTCATTTTTTAAAAGCAACAATTTTTCCTTTGGCCTAACTCTCTTTTGTTTTAAAAACAATAAATGTCCCTAGTGGAGTCACCAAGTTGTAGCAACCGTTTTCTCTTCCTTTTGAAAAAAAGAATTCATGCATTGAGGGTGTTTGTTTAGAAAAGAAGTCGACTACTAATTACCCCATAAACCATAAATGAAAATCTTTTGGAAGATTGGGGATTTCTTTTGAAAACCTTAAATTCCTAAAAATGATGAAAACTTAGAGTCGCCACCAGCCACTTGGGTAAGGTAGGCCGGACACCATGAGAAACCAGAGATTCATTGCGAAAGGGTCCGGGAGTTGGTAACGTGTGGGGAAGGATTAGCACCCCCATCACCTCGATTGCACGTGCCTTATCGAATTGATGGACTCAAATTATTTAGATATTTAATTAATAAGGTTGACGATATATCGAACCATAGATTAAACCGACATCGAATAAGCCCGACTGCCGTGTTAATTTATGTTTCGACCCCCGTACGTCACCTTTATGCACGATGCAAATATTTAAGTATGATGTGATGATTTTGTTAATTTTTAATCCATTTACCTCGAGATGGTAATGATTATTTCGAATGTTTGGTCAACATCCTTTAAGCTCGGACTGTTATGACACAAATGTTTGAATTAATAAATACCTTCCCTTTTATGATTTAGATTGATTAAAGATGCAATTAAGATTAAAGATTATATGGATGTCAATTAAAGTATGACAATCAAGGGCATGAATGTAAACATTTAAAAGGAAGGCCCAATTTAATATATATAACCCAATTATATATTTATCCCTAAAAGATTAAGAAACCCAATTTATGGTAACTAATTTGTAATTTAATGCTAAGTTAAACTTAAAATTGATTTTCCCCTAAAGTAATTGAGAAATGTTCAATTAATTTAATAAATTTAACATTTACCCCAATAAGCCGAGGATAAATTTAAATTCACTAAATTAATCTGAACCCTAATCTAACTAAGACTCTAAAAAACTAAGGCTAATTTAATTCTAGTACCGTGCCCCTATAAGATGAGCAGACGATCTAGATTAATTAAATTAATTCACTAAATTCTAATCTAAAGCCCAAAAGCCTAAAACTACTAAAAACTAAGCCCGAAACCAAATGGGCTAGCCAAGCCCAAATATACTAAACCCCAAACTATCCTATCTAACCAAACTAAACCTAAAAGAACTAATTGGGCCCCAATCTAATCAAAATAGATAAACTAGGCCCAAAACACAAAATGGCCCAAACTAAACCAACCAACTCAAACACATGAATATACCATGAAAAAAACATATGATATTAATATTTTATTATATACTTTAAAAACATATTATATTTTAAGGAAACTATATATGTTATATACTTTTATAAAATCACATATATTATATGTTTTAAGACTATGTTATATATTGAAAGAAAACGGTATATATATATATTAACCATTATAAAACTATATGTTTAAAGAAACACTATAATATATTTTTTTATATGAAAAAGAAAAAACTTATATTATATTAAAAAATCTCATATATTTTTATAAAAGACTATAGTTTATATACTTAGAACTATATATTATATTTTATGCAACTATACATATTATACAATACATAAACTATGCATTATGAATTTTATAAAAATATAAAAAGGACTATATTAAGTAGTATTTGAGAACCATAAGTTATAAAAATATTATACATACCATATACGAACCATATACTATGTATATATAAAAACATATATCATGTATTACATTTAACCCGTATATCATGTATTAAAACCATATATGATAATATATATATAACTATATTGTATATATATTATATGTAGCATAAAAACCACATTAAAGAAAAACATATAATATATGTTATAAAAACTAACTATGTGATAATAATATACATAATACATACAAATACTATATCATTAACATAAATAATTTGGCATACATATGTACCCAAAATAGAATGTAAATACACTATATATAAAATATATATATACCACAAGATAACACAATCCATAGTATGTATACACAAAAATACAACTAAGGTTAGGAAAGTACCAAGCCCAAACAATTTGGGCTGCAAACTATTGGGTTGTGGTTGTTGGAGCGGGTCCGTTCGAATTCGGGGTAGGTTAACGAGTCTGAAAGGACAACCGGTTGACCAGTTATAGGACCGGTTCCACCGGTTATAACAAAAAAGGGGTTATAACCCTTAATTCATTTCCCCCTTTATTTCTCCCTTAAGCTAAGAGACAGAGAGAGGGAGAGTTCTAAACAATCGGTCGCCATTGAGCCACTGCCCGTCCTCCATCTAGCACGTCGCCACCGCCGGTCGAAGCCTTTCAATCCCTTCTTCCTTTCTATCAACGTTGATTCTCTAGAAAGTCGGTCGTTTCTCACGAAATCGGCTGGAACCCTTTCGACTTCCTCTCACTAGATCTTCGCCGGCGATCGTAGTATGTGACTCTCCTTTCCAAGACCTAGCTCCTCACCATTGGGATCATCGGTTGGATCCTCCGATCGCCGGGAATCGTCACTGCCGAACGGTAAAACTCTTCCCCTTCCTCTTATTCTTACCATTTTTTGATTCGAATAAAAATGCTCAGTATAATAATAATAGGCTAAATATGAATGGTCGGAATTTCTTTGATTGCTTTGTTGTGGTTATATCCGAAAAGAAAGATGGAAAAGGGAAAAGTCTCAGAAAATTTATTTCCCATTCATTCTTGAATCTGCCAAAACTGGAAATTACAATCGGATTACTTGCTTATATCTCCAATCTTTGTTTACATTTGCAAGCAATCTTTAATTGAATTACTGTGGCTGATGATGTCTAGGATTAGGCTCTGCTAACCCTGTCTTTTTTTATCGTTTCTGCCCTGCATGGTGGTTGGGAGCCGGTAGTGATGTTACAGGATCGCCGGCGACGAAGCCACATGGCCGAAAGATGAATCGGTAGCGGCGCGTTGGAGGAGAAGCGGTCGCGCGTGGGCTTCACGCGCGCGTGGAAGTTGGGGCGTTGGTGCGTGGCGCAAGTGGCAGGTCTGGAAGGCCAGTTCTGGTTTAATATGAACCGTTGGATCAAATCTGATCCAACAGTTAGATTTGGGGCAGCTGCAAAAAAGAATAAGAGTTGTCAGATTTTAGGGTTTTTTGTTTGTATTGGACATGGGCCAGAAATGGGCTTATATGATGTATTGTTATATTTTTGGGTTTTAAAGATGTAATGGACTTGGACTTTTATAAAAACACTTGGGCTTTAATTTTAATACGTGATTTGTTTGATTTGTTTTTAGATAACAATAATACATAATAATAATACTAACATATAATGTACATATACGCATACATATTACACATACACGAACATATATACATGCAAAAAATACTACACACATAACATGTACATATAACCACATATGCAATATACAACATTCATAGTTAAATATTTAAGACATTGAATGAGTACATACATTTATACATGCAAGCAATACATACAATGTACATACCCATACTCACATTTAGACTTTGATGATATTAAAATAAGTAGACATACTAACATATTAATAACACATACGATTGTATACCACATACAAGGTTGACAAACAAATGCATATATGTTCATGTTTAAACAGTTAATAACCATACATATAATAAACACACATCAATGATACCTACTTGATATTCATACAAAAACACACATGAGCCCATTTTATTATCACATAATAGTATAGACTTATATAAGCCCATTATTGCAAAATAAAGAAAACGGGTCAACCCCAGACAAAATTAGTGATTACAGGTATGAATCTTAGCCATATTTTTGCATTGCTTGACATTGATACATCTTTTGTGACAGACATCGATCAACCCACCTACAACATCATTGGTCATCATTCTATGGATCGATTGGGATGCAAAGAGGAGCCCAAATTCTCTATGAATTGGGTAAAGAGAATAGGTGAAGTTCCTAAACCGAAACACCATGAAGAGGGAGATGAGAAACATGAAGATAAACATATGGCCGATTTCCCGGAGCTTCCCAAGGTGCAAGACCTCATGAAATGTCTTTGAGGGAGACTCACAAGTCTCTTATTCGTTATGTGGACTCTTCTACCGGTCTTTTAGGACACATGAGCTTCCCAAGGTGCAAGACCTCATGAAATGTCTTTGAGGGAGACTCACAAGTCTCTTATTCGTTATGTGGACTCTTCTACCGGTCTTTTAGGACACATGAATTCTAGAGTCAATGATATTAAAGCACGTCAGGCTTCTTTGTGTGATGCTATTAATGCTCTTCAGCGCAAGTTCGATGGTTACTCATTCAGTCCACAATCATCCTTATCTTAGATGCATGCATGAACATCTTATTATGCTTAGGTTTATCTTTGCTTTGAGACATTACTACATTTTCATTATGATCATTGTTGGATATTTTTATTTGGTTTGTTGGATGTTGCTTTGGATATTTGATGTTTACGCTGCTATTTTATTTTGGTGCTTTATGGACATTTTATGAATTTTATTTTAAGTACCTATGGATATTAATGCGTTAATGTTTTTATTTATCTCTTTAATTCTAGCTTTAATTTTGATTATTCTCCTTTGTTATACTTTGCTAACAATTTTCTTAAATTATTTTTGATATAACAAAAGGGAATAAGTGTTGTGAAAAATGAAAAGTGATTTTTTTAGAAAATGAAAATTGATTTTTTTGAGAAATTTTGGAGCTTAAATATTTTGATATAAACAAGTTTTCAAAATCCTTGAGCTTAAATGTTTTGATTCAAATAAGTTTTTGAAATCCTTCATGAGTTCAATTGTCAAAAATAACTTTTCAAAGAGTTTTGTTATATAAAAAAAGAAGATTGTTAAACTAATATTTTATTATAACATTGTAAAATAAAATTTTTTTTAGACTTAATCAAATATATTAAATCTGTAAAAATTTATTCAAAGTCCAAACAAACTTGAAAAATTCATTTCCAATGATTTCCAACTTAGTTGATCTTTTACAAAACAAGGATGATCCATTTTGCACTATAAAATTATTTTCCAAACTTCAAGGCAAACATGATCAATCCCCTACAACAAGGGATCGATTGCTTATGAGCAGAAACATTTTAATTTTGCCTTCGAGTCTCCAAGTGCAAAAGGATCGATCTCCTAGTTTAAAGGATCCACTCACTGTAACAGTCATATTTTTATGAAAAATGATCGATCCCTCGTGTTATAAATTTTGTATTGTTTGGCAGGTAACGGTTTTATTTCATCCCAACAGCTCCAAACGGCTAGTATTCATAGAGAGGATATAAGAACAAGAATAAAGCATCTCAACAACAATAAGAAACATATTCGAAAGAAAATAACAACAACAAACAGTCTTAGTGTGCTTAATTATTGTATCTTTCATTGTAAAACACTTGTGAGTTATCATTTTTATTTTTGCTCAAGTGTTCTTTGGGTGAGAGTTTTAATTTATGTAAACACTTGCCATGTGAGATTTTCTTTGTTTGCTAAATTTGTATCTACTCTTTGGTAGAGCGTGTATACAAGGTTTTGGGGTATAAACCTTGTGAAGATTGTAAGGTTACACATTGTCCTTAAATGTAAGCAAATCTAGAGGATTTGAGAAATCCTTAGTGTAGATAGCTAAGGTAGTGGATGTAAACTTGGTTTAGAAGTCAAACTACTCTAAAATCATCGTGCAAATTGTTTATATTTTTCAGTTGCTTCCACCAAAATTTCTAAAGGCCAATCCAACCCCCATTTGTTTGTTGTAGACCAAAACCGTTGATCACTTGTTCTTTTCATGTGTCCACTTATGGCGGATTTGGGTTGCATGGTGTAAGATATGGAACTTGTAGGTGGCTTTCCCTACTGATGGCAAAGCTTTATTTGCATATTGTAATCACTATTTCCCTCTAAGTCTCTTTGAACCTCTATGGAAGATGGCTTTTTTTGGTATTGCTTGGTCCATTTGGCTTTTTAGGAATGAGATTCCCTTCAAAAATCAATGCTTCGATGGAGACTAACTTTTTGACCTTGTTTTACTTCGACTTGGCTGGTGGTGTCGGGCCAAATGGTCGAAAGTGTAATTTTTGGTAAATGAGTTTATTGCCTCTACTAATATCTTTTTACATTATGAAGTCTAAGGAATTGCTGATTCTGGACTCAAATAGGTCATCTCCCATGAATGGATTTGTTAAGTTCAATATTGATGGGGTAGTGAATGGTAGTTATGGGCCTGCGGGTATTATGGATGTTTTGAGGGATTATATTAGGGAGGTCCTTATCAAGTTCTCCAAATCTATCTGTTGGGAGGCTCGTACGATCAACCGAGATAGCAAAGAGGGGGTGAATTAGTTTTTGAGTGATAGTGGTGGAAGCAATGAAATTTAAAATTTGACACAATGATTTATAGTGGTTCAAGCTTCTAACCAAGCTCTACATCCACTACCTTAGCTTACCACTAAGGATTTTCCCAAATTCACTATGAATTTCTTCCCTTTTTCTAAGCTCAAGAGGAAACTTTTACAAACCTATACTTACACCCCAAAGTCGAGAAACCCTCTCTTACAAAGAGAATACAAGAGTACAAACAAGGGAAAACCTCACAAGGTTGTGTGTTTACTCACCCAAAACCTAACACTTGAGCATATATGACAATTAAGCTCACAAGTGTGTTTTACAAAGAAATTGACAATTAAAGCACAAAAACACTTTCTCAATCATAGAATGTTGGCTTATTGTTTCTTGTTCTTTCATGGATGCTTGGAGATGTCTTTTAAACCCTCTATTGATTTCATGGCTGTTGCTAGCTATTGGGGGTTGTTAAGAGCCACTCGGGACATTAATTCTAGCCATAAATACAGTTCTGTACTTGTCGATATCGGTACACGAGGATTGATATCGGTACCTACCTTAAATAGAAAGAGTCATTGGAGCATTTATTATATAGGAGTATCGGTACAGATACATGCATATCAATACGAACACATTGGTATTGGTACATTTGAAACTGCATCGGTACATAATTTGGCTACTAGAATTTTGCAAAACTTGGGATCAAAATGGCATATTCGTACGGGCTTGGTCATATCAGTACGAGTAGCATTGTATCTGTACGGGGACATTCGTACCGGCAATCAAGACCTTTTTGACACTTTGGTTGTTTAAAAACATTTAAAACATGTCAAAAAACCCTTTGAAAATATTTCAAACATATTTTCCAAGTTTATGGAGTTTTGAAATATTTTTGCAAATTAGTTTAAGTCCAAAAACATTTTTCATTAAGTTATATCAAAATCAAATAGGTTTATCAATCTCCTTCTTTTTGATATAACGAAGCCACTTGAAAAATTGTTTTTTGTGAAAATCCCCCTTAGAAAAATATTTATAGATAAAGATAATATTTTTGAAAAATATTTTAAACTCCCCCTTTTTCTTTTTGAAATTTAATTTTTCAAACATATCTCCCCCTTTTTGTTATATCAAAAATAATTTCAAGACAAAGTTTGAAATCACATTTATGTTCAAAAACATCAATTGTTGGAAAAATTAGTACCAATTGATAGAAAATATCAGTTGTTGGTGTAAGATAATATTTTGGAGAAAAGAGAAAAAAAATTATCATGAAAAGAATTTTAAAATGGGTCCCCCTTAATCAAGCATCAAAAATATTATTAGTCTAACAATTCAAGATAAAAATATTGAATTTCAAATAAATAAAGCAAATAAACCAAGAAATTTAAGATATACCAATAAGCATACAAAACATGGCAAAAAGGAGACAAAATTGTCCCTTTTTTATTATATGTACCAATACGGTATAATTCGTATCGATAATAGTTGATGGCCGTATCGGTATGGTATGGGCAGTACCGGTACCGAAGGCACAAAATTTGGTGAAAATGCAACAAAATCAACTTTAAAGGCCTTACAGTTTAATTAAAAGTTCATACAAAGGCTCTATAAAGTCTTATATGTGTATTTTGATCATTTTTGTCACAAAACAACAACATGCTTCTAAATATAACACATTTAAGCATACAGAAGTAAGAATTTCGCCAAATTCAACCAAACAATACAAGTTTAAGGCCAAAAACATAAAAATCAAGCATAAAGGTCAAAAACATGTAACTCATGTAATTTGAGACTCCCCTAACTATATGCAATTATGCACAAATTGGAGTCATACAAACATGCTTAGATCATCATAAAAAACAAACAATATATGCATGATCAAGCAAATTGCATGAAATTAAATTTACCACTTAAACCAAGGTATGATTTAAGCCTTCATTCTTCAAGTATCCTTCCTCTTTTATGTTTCATGAGCTTTCAAGATTTGACTTTGATCATCAATGGCTCGAGCATACATACAAAAAACAATAAAGTAATTTTTGGTGTCCAAATTGATTTGGATCCAATGATATTAGTCCCAAATAACTTAGTCCCCTTATGAATCCATTTTTTGATCTCTTACTTTTTCTTTGAAACAATAAGTCCTTTTGGGACCCAAATGTTTCAAACACATTTTCCATTTAAAAATCTAGGGGAACTAGATTGTCATTGATAAAAATTTGTTTTAACAAAATTTGATTTGAAGATAACTCTATTTTCACTTCTTTGAAAATATTTGTTAAACAAATTCTTTTGGAGGTCATCAATTTCTCTTTGATGATCTTCTTGAACTTTTAGTCGCAAGTTTTGTAAATCCAAATTCTTTTTCTTGAAAGTTTCAAACCTTGCTTTAAGTTTGAGAATTGTTTTAGAGAGCAATTCATTTTTGATTTTCAATTTTGAAAGCAACCTTTTGTTTTTAAAAAATGAAGCCTTGAATTCCAAAACCAAATCATCATAGGCTTCTTGTAACTCATCAAAAGTATAAGAATTTAAACAAGATGAGTTAGAAGTTACCCTTGAATCTTCTTAGATAGCCATGAGACAAATGTGAGCTACCTCATTTTTAGTGGAGTCCTCTTCATCACTCCATATAGCCACAAATGCCTTCTTCTTATTGCTTGATCCCTTCTTGTTGAAATGAGAGCAATCTTACTTGGTATGCCCCAGCTTCTTGCACTCAAAGCATATGATGGGATCCTTCCTCTTCATTCTCGATTCATGCCTTAATTCTTTCTTATGGCACTTCATGAATTGGGAAAACTTCTTGAAGAGCTTGACCATCTATTCTTTTTCATCTTCACTTGAATCTTCTTGAATTCTTGAGAAGGTCTTGAGAGCAACAACATTGAAGTCTTCAATGCCTTGCTTTACTATATTCTTCTTCCCCCTGGACATCATCATCTCATGGGTGAGCAAAGATCTCATAATCTCGTCAAGTTTGAGCTCCTTCAAAATCTTTTTTTCTATGATGGCGGTCTTCTTGGAATCCCATAAGCTGGGAAGTAAGTAAATCAACTTCCTCACAAGCTTGTCATCCTGAATCACTTTTTCATACCCTTTGAGTCCATTCACAATGGCGGAGAATTGATCGAACATAGCCTTGATGTCTTCTTCTGGGTCCATCTTGAAGTTCTCATACTCAAGGGTGAGAAGACCAATCTTGGTCTCCTTCACTTCATTGGTTCCTTCATAAGTGACTTCAAGATTTTCCCAAATCTCATTGGCACTCTTACAAGAAGAGACTTTGGCATATTCTTCCAGGCCAAGTGCACAAAAGAGAATGTGCAAGGCCTTCGCGCTTAACTCCATCTTCTTGCGATCATCCGTAATCTATTCTGCCTTGCTTCTTTGTGGAACGAACGGGCCATCAAGAACAATGTCCCAAAGACAATAATCGTTGGCTCTCATGAAGTACATTCTCTTATTCTTCCAATAGGAGTAGTTGGTTTCGTCGAAGAAATGTGGCCTATCAATCAATTAAGCCATGAACTCTGATTGATGTAGAATGGTTGAGCACTTCAAGGATCGACTATAGGATGTTAATCCAACGCAGGTACAAAGCTCTAATACCAATTTTTGGGAGACTCGTACGATCAATCGAGATAGCCAAGAGAGGGTGAATTGGTTTTTGAGTGATAGTGGTGGAAGTAATGGAATTTAAAATTTGATACAAGGATTTATAGTGGTTAAAGCTTCTAACCGAGCTCTACATCTGCTACCTTAGCTTCTCACTAAGAATTTTCCCAAATTCACTATAAATTTCTTTCCTTTTTCTAGGCTCAAAAGGAAACCTTTACAAACCTAGACTTATACCCCAAAGTCTAGAAACTCTCTCTTACAAAGAGAATACAAGAGTGCAAATAAGGGAAAACCTCACAAGGCTGTGTGTTTGCTAATTAAGCACTCACTCAAAACCCAACACTTGAGCATATATGACAATTAAGCTCACAAGTGTGTTTTACAAAGAAATTGACAATTAAAGCACAAAAACACTTTTCTCAATCATAGAATGTTGGCTTGTTGTTTCTTGTTCTTCCATGGATGCTTGGAGGTGTCTTTTAAACCCTCTAATGACTTCATGGTTGTTGCTAGCTCTTGGGGGTTGTTAAGAGCCGTTGGGGACATTAATTCCAGCCATAAATGTAGTTATGTGCTCGTCGATATCGGTACACAGGGACTGATATCAGTACCTGCCTTAAATAGAAAAAGTCGTTAGAGCATTTATTATATAGGGGTATCGGTACATATACATGCGTATCGTTACGAACACATTGGTATCGGTACGTTTGAAACTGTACCAGTACATAATTTGGCTACTAGAATTTTGCAAAAATTGGGATCAAAATGGCGTATCGGTATAAGCTTGGTCGTATCAGTACGAGAAACATTATATCGGTACGGGGACATTGTACCGGTACTCAAGACCATTTTTGACACTTTGGCTGTTTAAAAACATTTAAAACATGTTAAAAACCCTTTGAAACATTTCAAAAATATTTTTCAAGTTTATGGACTTCTAAAATATTTTTGCAAATTATTTTAAGTCAAAAACTATTTTCATTAAGTTATATCAAAATCAAATAGGTTTATCACCATTGGTCAGAGTGGTCCTACTTTTGCTGAATTATTAACTGTCAAAGAGGCGTGTACCATCTTCATGAAGTTTGAGTGGGCATCATTGTCAAAGCTGATTGTTGAATCGGATTGCAATATTGTCGTGTCCTGGTTCTGCCAACCTTCTCCCTCGGTTGTGAGTCATACCATCAATTCATGTTACTATATGTGTAGAAACATAAAATGGAAGGTTGAATGGACTTTTAGAGCAAATGACTTTCTGGCGGATTAACTTGCTAAAGTCGGGATTGATCGCGGCGTTAATTTTTTATTAGTTTGTGGTTGAACATGTCCGGTGCTTGTTACATTTAAGTTTTTGGAGCATGTCGTGTCCTTGAAGAGCCGGTAGTTGTGAAGGCTTCATTCTTTGGTTTGTTGGTCCCTTGGGTAGTGCTCTCATTCTCCTTATATTGTTGAGCGTCTCGACGCTGCAAGTCCGCAGTTTCAATATTGGTTACGAAGGTTTTTATGTTTTTGGCTCCTTGTTGTCTTGTCAATTTTATTCCTCATTTCATGGTGCATAATTTTCAGCTTTGACTTAATTCAATGTGTACCTATAATAAGTATTGTAGTTTGGTCCACTTTGTAATATGGAGCTTGTACTGTGGTCATGCTGTAGTTATTAACATTAATACTACGGTGTACTCTTTTCCTCCTTCTGCTATTTGGATCGCGTTTCGACACATCTTAGTTATGAAGAGGATTTTTTATTGAGGCACGCAATTTCCTTTTTAAAAAAGATAGCATTCATATATTAACACCAAGCCCATATGTGAAAATAAAATACAAAAATCATGAGGGAAATATTAGGGCACAAACAGTGAACAAACTAAACATGAACTTGTTTATGGATTGTGTTTCAGTTAATGTATAAGTTTTCTGTTAAAAGGTGTTTCTTAAATCTTATTTACAACTATTACTTGACAAAAGTAAAGCGAAAAATCTGTCATATCGCTAAATAAGCAATTCTTCTAACTTGGGCTTCAAACACATGCAAGCAAATAAATCATCACGACGACCTTCATCAGCTTCCTGCGAGACATTGAAGTAGTCTTCATTAGTCACCGAAGAGTGCAAGTCCATGGCATGAGGATTTAGCTACTGCTGTTGGAAAACTTATAGAGTGTCATTAGAGATGAGGTTCTCACACTTGCAATTTCTTGTATGTTTTCAGAGATAAGACTAGGGCTTCAGGTGATGGGTGAGTTTTGGGTTGATGGAGAAATTTGGGTTGAATAATATTAGAAAATACTAAATAAAATTTTAGTTACAATTAAAGGACTAGAAGAGAAATTACCCATCAATTTAATGTGATACATCACCATATAAATGGTAGTTAAGTGCAACTAACGACCAACTTATCGTTTGTAACAAAATACAAAGTTTAATTGTCATTATGTAACCTTTGAAAGTTTGATTAACAAATTAAATTTTTAAACAAAGTTCAGTGACCATTTGTATATTTTATCATTCTATTACTATTTTCTTATAAAAAATATTTGATGCATCAGGAGTGGAAAACCTTTTTTTTCATAAGCAGATCTATTAAAGCTTTTAAAATCTAAATATCTAATATTAAACTCTAAATCTTAATCCATAAACTCTAGAATATTATAACTTTAAACTATAAATTCAAAACCCTAAAAATTTGATCCTAGCATAAATGTCAAAAACCTCTAAAACAAACATAGTTATGTAATTTTTTTGTCATAAATAGGAATTCGTCCAAACAAATCAAATATTATAAAAAAACCCAGTAAACACGAGTTCAACCATATCTCGGAATAGGGAAGGGCAACAAAGGCCTAAAACAAAAAACAAAGGCCAACTGGCATGTGTGATCTTGAAACCCTAGCTGTGGGACTGAGATAGCTAGAGGTGTGTAAAAATATCTGATCCGATTTAAAAATTTAAATATGCGATATGATTTTTATTTTTTGATTCGATTATTAATTTTTCGAATTAGATACGGATCATAATATTTCAAGTTTCGGATTATCCGAAAATTCAAAATTAAAAAATTTCATGAATATTATTCTTTTTATATTTAGCAATTTGATGGTTGTTATATCCGATATCTGAAAATGAACATCCCTAAAGACAGTAGACGTCTGGAACAAATAAAAAGTCCAACCAACGGGAAGACCTCGATGGTCAAAAGAATTCGACAGATCAAAGGGGTTAGGAAGACAATAACGACAAATACAAGACATAAAGTTCGGTGACAGAAAACGGAGCTTCATCCCGATGAAGGCTCCACTGAAAACGTGAGGAGCCACCAAAGAAGACGCAAAGTAAGAGGCAACGCTAGAGAGCCTAGTTGTCAACCTTCCATCAGAGGAGAAGGTGGGAACACAAACCAAGCAACAACTTCTTGCTCGCGACCCAAGCTTCATCCTCATTAAAAAGAGCCCAAACATGAGCCTTGGTCGTCGAGAAAAAGGGTCCCATCGAGTTAGTCAACAAGATACATCGGAGTAGTAGAAAGTAAAAAAGAAAGAAGGTGGCTAGAAGCATACAAAGGGAAAATAAGAAGAGGAAAGAAAAAAAATAGACAAAGAAAAATGTAATACCAACCGCTGTCGACAACATCGGCTAGCTGTCACAAACAAGAGGTTGGGGTTTGAAAAGTTTTAGTGAGAAGGTAGATAATTTTTATGTTGTATGGTCAATTTCATATATGTTTTGGTGAGGTATACTTATATAAACTAAAGTTTACAGTAAAACAACATCAATTTTTTCTTTACTTAATCGGTGATAATAATTTTCAATGATGTCAATGGATAATTATCTTAAGCTTCATAAAACGAAAAATACTAATTATTTTATTTTTGTATTTAAAGGTATTTATGTGATGAAATATAAAAATTATATTACATAATATTAAGTACATAAAACTTATATTATATTAAGTAAAAATATAATAAAATATAATTTTTCCAACAATCAATTGATATAATGAGATCATTAGGCCCCTTAAGTAATGTCATATGTTTGAATATTAAAGTTGTGAATTGAGCAAATCGAATTAGGAGGGTCGTCCCCATAACGAGTCTCAACAATACCAGATCTGAATTAGTCGGTCAATAGGTCAAATATTGATGGCCATAAAAAATATTATTTAAATAACAACATATGTTATTATTATATAAATATTATTATAAAATGTACTTTTAAAGAAAGAAAAATATTATTTTTTGTTCGGTAATAGTATGATTTTATTAATGAAAGAATCATATAAGCCCTCAAAACTCTAAGCCTTATTAAAAACCTCCCATTCCTAAATAGAAAAAAAAATTACTTATGATAATGAGATAAAAATCACATCCCACTAATACCAACGAAATACAATTCAAAGCAATCTTACAGCCAAATAGGCAACTAAGACAAACATGGGATCCACCGCAAATCAGATAAATCAGAAAAATAAATCAATCACCTCAGTCAACACATCCATGGAACCACCGAAAAGGCAAGTGTGTGAAAGATAGGAAGTAACGCACATCTACTTAAGTCAAAAGAGAAACATTTTCCTAATTAAATCAGAACAAAATCAACCCCTCAATTAACTCCTACTCTTCCAAGAATGCACTGCAAGTAAAGAATGCAACACCACATTCGCCGCCATTAACCAAAATAACTGAAAGCATCACCAAATCTACTGATCAATACTACCTCCAAAACAAAGCACACAAATCACATCGTCACAACTCAATCATGGCCCTTCGTCCGTGATTCAATTATGCGGGCAAATTTCTTGACAATTTGTTCTTCGTTTCCTATAGTGTTCGCACTCACCAATCTTCCAAACTCAATGCACTCTTTTGCTTCTCTTAGTATTGCACGTTTTCGATTAAGAAAGTCATAGTCAAAAAGCAAACCGTTTGCCACTTCGTTATCTTTCAAACTCTTTTTTACGTGGTATACTTCGTCTCTTCTTATTCATTCGGTTTTCAGCTTCTTCACGCTTGTTAGGCGATAAACCACTCAACACAATCTTAGACATGCTGTGAACTTTCTTTTCGCAACCATTGTAAGACACATAATCTGTTGCTACCTCCTTAACACATTCATCAATAGTCTGAAAATATGTTTCTTCTGCTCTAGAACATTCACAGATTTGAGTAGCACCAGCACTTTCGTCGAAGAAATCAGATTGCACCCGGTGATCCTCCACAAATCGGGAAACAATCCCAAGTTGCTCATCTGCCATCCAACTTTCCTAATTTTTGGGAAAGTCTTCCACACCCAGTTCTTCCCTACAATTTACATCCAAAATTGGGACAGAAATCTCGGGAGTTGGGGAAAAATCGCCACTGTTACAGGAATGCAAGTATCTTGGGATCCCACACGTGATTTTGTTACCTTATTTGAGCTCTCAACTTCCATAATTGGTGCGGATTGATTCAATGGCAACACGGGGGAATCTCGATTGTCCACACTCACAAAGTCACTGTCATCTCCAAATTTTCATGGTCCTTGCTATGAATAATCAATTCGGCCTCCTATACATGGATCGGGAAAAGAAGACCATCCACTTCCAAATCTAAATTTTCATCAATTTTTTTTCCATATGACCAGTCATGATTTGAGTTCTGCATCGTTCTAAAGAAGGTGGACTTTGCGTGTTGTCATCCAATCTGACTAAATTTCCCCATAGCTTTGCAGTGTTCTCAAACGGCAATTGGGACCAAGCATGAAGGGAAACTCCCGTAATTGAAAGCCAAACCCATCTCAATTTCATCTCAGCAAAAAGCGACCAAATTGTGGTACATGAGAACCATCTTACCAATCGATTCAGTTGCAAAAACTCCATTCTTGACTTATCTGATTCACACATAATCAAGAACATATTCCCTACCAGACGCATCAAAGATAAACCATAAAAACCCTCCTATTGAAATTCCAACACTACATCTTCTACCGATTTCGGTTCATGCGTCCAACCTACCACACATCTCTTAAGAGTCTTAGCATAATCCGTATCAACAACTCCCAAAACTTTTCTCCGCCACACAAATAGAGCCCGTGTAAACACGTTTGTATACCCTGATTGAGTAGGTTTGCTATTCTTCATTTTCTAGAAAGTTGATCTAATCTCTTTTTGTTCTAACAAAACTCTTATTTTAGATCCATGTAGCCAAAATCCATCAAGTCGCTCAATCACTCTCAAAGCATCTTGTCTTGTTGCCATACGAACAAAACCAAAACGATCTAGCTTATTAGGAATAAACACATCGACGACAACCCCATGATGATCGAATGCTTGCCACAATCCTTGACAATGAAAACGAGGGGGAATGTTTGACACAAAGCACTTCCAGCAACGCTGGTGTTGGCTGATCATCGTTTGTTGGCTTATCACACCCTTTAACTCTACAATAGTTTTTTAGATGAAATATTAATTTAACCCATAAAATTTAAATGATATATCATTTTGACCTCTAAACTTTAGGTAAAATATAATATTATTTGTATCAAAATTTTTAAATGTGATAATATTAATAATAAATAATTGGGAAAACTAAATATCTAGTAGTCTACCTATGGCTGCGTTACTGTTTTGGTACCCAACTATTTTTTTGACAAAATAATACCTAACGTTAGTTTCATTTTTTATTGGCAAAAGTATGATATTATTGAGGGACTCATACAAAAGCCAGCAATGTCCCAAGCCTCGTTAAAAACCTCCCTATACTTAACGTTAATTTCATTTCTAAATTAGTACATCCAACGCATAAAATTAATGGAAGCATCATTTTTTATTATTTTTTCTCGCCCCTCTCTTCAAATCAATTTTGATATTTTTATAATGGTTTTTCCAACTAATTATGTTGTGACACGTGCCATCACCCATTGAATGAAATAAAAGCAAAGCAGTGTAACGTTTGAACCCATTTGGATTCAAACCCATTTCGATTCTTTTGGCACCAAGTGTTTTATTTAACTTATAAAGTGTTTCTACTACAAATTAAAAAAAAAAAAAAACTTTCACAAGGATTTGAACCTCAAACTTTCTACACAAAAATAAGAATAGTAAACCACTAAGCTAAATTAAGAGTTAATATGATTTCCACCAATGTTCGTATTTAATTTATTAAATGCTAAATTAAATATCAAGCTAAAATTATTTCCTCGTTTATTATAACGAGAGATATGTAAAAAGAAGGTCCAATTTCGCCTATTCCTAATCCTAAATGGAATGTAACGACGTAGTAGTATCTATTTAGATATGCTCGAATGACCAATTCTCATAATGAGAATGTATATAGCCCTATTCCGGCCTGGTCCGGTATGGAATGAACTTATAATCATGGAATCGACTCGATCATCATATTACATATTATAAGTTCATAACCCCAGCCCATTCCCATTTTGGACGGAACAGATCTACTAATTCTTTGATTCCAGTTAGTAAAGAGGGACCTTGAACTAAGAAATAGATTCTAGAAGCTAACTAGAAGCTAAACTAAAAAAGGGTATCCTGAGCAATTGCAATAATTTGGTGTTCATAAAATTAATATTAAATTATTATAAAAATTAAATTTAAAATATGTATTTCTAATACAACATAAATTTGAAATTGTTTATTTATTAATTAAAATATTATAAAAATATAAATTTTAAAAATACTAACTTTGTGGAATATAAAATATTCATTTAATTCAAAATATTTATTTGATTTGTAAATAATTTAAAATTTATATACTATCATTATAATTTTTATAATAATTTAATATTAATTTTATGAAACCTATATAAATAATTTTTAGATGAATATATAAAATTTTAATTTTACTCACAAATAAAGCGGAGAAAGAATTTTAGCTTGATATTTAGTTTAGATTTTAATAAACTAAATACCAACGTTTTTGGATAATTTAAAAACATTTAGTTAGCTTAATGGTTTAGTATTTTTATGTTTGTGTAGAAAGTCTCAGGTTCGAATTCTTGTGAAAGCACTTATAATTTGTGGTGGGAATATTGTATAAGTTAAATAAACAAATTGGTGAAAATGTAACAAGTAGGGATGTAAAAACATGTAATCAGATGGGTTTTAGGTCGGGTCTAATTGAATACAAGTTATTTCATGTTAATTTGATGTTTCGACTCGGGTCGGGTGCGAGTCAATTTCAGGTTGGGTCAAAATGGTTTAGGTCTGAATCAGTTAATTGACAGGTTAATTCGGGCTCGGGTGGACTTTATGTCAGGTTCATTTCAGGTCGGTTTCATTTCTGGTCGAGTTAATTCGGGTTTTGAATTCGTATTAAGTTTGAGTTCGGTACAAACAGTTGATAGACTTTGGGTTGGGTCATTTCGAGTGAATTATTTAACGCCTTTCACGAACAGGAGTCACATTAAAAATAAATATTAGGGACTAGAATGAACAAAAATATCATCATATTTAAAATATTGGACTAAATTTCAAAAAATAGAAATAAATAAGGGTTAATTTCAGGTAAAAAAATATTAGGGACTAGAGTGAACAAAAATATCAACATATTAAAAATTTTGGACTAAATTACAAAAATAAAAAAATGAGGTTAGTTTCGGTTAAAAAAAATTTAGAAACTAACATGAACAAAAATATCATCATATTAAAAATATTGAACTAAATTAAAAAATGAATAAGGGTCAATTTTGACTAAAAATTAAATTTTAGGTACTAGAATAAACAAAAATATTATTGGACTAAATTACCAAAAATATAAATAAATATGGGGCAATTTTGACTAAAAATTAAATTATAGGGACTAGAATAAACAAAAATATGATTCGACTAAATTACCAAAAATAGAAATATATTTAGGTCAGTTTTAGCTAAAAATAAAGTTTTAGGGACTAGAATGAAAAAATATGATTCGACTAAATTACCAAAAATATCATCATATTAAAATATCATCATATGGGTCAATTAGTTCATCACATTATAATATAATAAATTCATAATTTCTCAAATACTTCATTTTTCTCTTAAAAATCATCAAATCATAGACTTTCTCAATTACAGATCAGGTAAATATCAAGTCAGATCAATATCAGTTTAGGTTAACAACAGGTCAGGTCAGTTAACAAGTCGGGTTCAAAACAAGTCGAGAAAAATCAGATCTCAGGTCGTTTCAATCGGGTTATATTGATTATTTGCCAAGTTAGTCTCGGGTTCGGGTTCGCGTTCATATCAATCGGGTGCAGGGCAAGTTCGGTTACTACAGTATCGGGTCCAACTCGGGTTCGGGTCAACAACAGTCGGTTACAGATCAATTTCGGGTCATCACTTTTTCAGGTCAAAACAAGTTCTGAATCGAGCAGGTTTTAGTCGAGTTTTTAGTTCGAATCAGCTTTTTTACCTCCCTAGTAACAAGTAAGGTTGGTTGGCTTGGTGGTTGAATGCTTACCTTTGATTCTAATTGGCGTCGGCGAATCCCAGCAAGCGCAAACCCAAGTATTTGTTTTATTTCATTGGATGAAAAAAAATTATAAAAATAGTACAAGGCATATGTGGGTATTAAATATATAATATTCTCTAAATAAGTTAGTTTTAAATATATTATTATTATTATGCTCTTCAATTCTTGTGGTTTCCAACCAGCCCTATTTAAGTTCCATAACCATATTTGGTGTGCCCAAGGCAGCTTAATTTTTGTGGTTCAAATAACTGAATTTCATGTAGTTGGTTGAGGCCCGACTCTCCAGACTGCCTTTTGAGTTATTAGTGAAAGTAATCAATTGTACACCCCCAATTCTCATCTGTCCATCGTCAATACAATTAATTTCCCTACTCCAAACTTTGTTGTTTCTTAAATTCTCCCTAACCTCTCCCTCAACCTCATATTAAACTCTCTCAATATACTTTCAAAAAAGAAAAAGAAAAACTCTCACTATATTTATTGTAAAACTCCATGCTTATTTCTTATTTTTCAAACGCAAAACCAACATGTTCTGCCAACCCATCCATGTGCCATTAAGACTCATCTACAGGCTAGGGTGTTGAGCATAATTTAGAGACATAAAGAATATAGAAGAACGATTGTATTTCATTGAAGAAAGGGATGATTACAAAATGAGAAATATGGAAGCTTAAATAGAGTTTTTCTGTAACAAACTCTCCTGAAGTAATTCAACATTTTTCTTCAGTAATTACTTGTTATTTTTCCCTCCTAAACGACCTTTCTCTCCTGGATGCCGTTCCAAATTTGTTTCAGAATTATAGTGGTTACAACAGCTTGCCAGCTTATTAGGCAGCTCATCATCGAACAGCTCAGCCAAAGGTAGATTATTCTTCAACATTTCCCCAGCTTTCTTTTCATGAATCTTATGAAAACTGTGAACAGTGAGTTGGCTACAAAAATCTTCATATTGTTGACCGGCAAGAGGCTGGGTAAGAATGTCAGCAGCTTGGAATTTAGCTGGTATGTAATTGACCTGAAGTGTACCAGCTGAGACCTTCTCTCGAACAAAATGTAGGTCGAGATCAACATGTTTTGTTTTGATGTGTTGGATAGGATTTGCGGCTATGGTGATGGTGCTTGTATTGTCACACCAAACTTTTGGGATATCATTTAGCTTTATTCCCATATCAGTAAGAACATATTGGATCCATATAAGCTCAGAAGTTGCATCAGCCATACTTCTATATTCTGCTTCAGCAGTTGAACGAGACACAACTCTTTGTTTCTTAGAGCTCCATGGTAAAATATGTGATCCAAGGGTAATGTAGTAGCCAGACGTGGATCTCCTATCATCAATATCACTCCCCCAGTCGGCATCAGAATAGGCTGATAGAAGTAGAGAGTCTACTGATTGAGGTGCAAACCAAATACCATAATCGAGAGTACCATTTAAATACCTTAATATTCGAAGAACAGCTTGCCAATGAATGTCAGTGGGATTCTGCATGAATTGTGCCACTTTGTTGACATCAAATGCCAAGTCAGGACTGGTATGACATGAGTACTGTAGGGCCCATACTGCGCTGCGATACCGTTGAACATTCAATATGAGCCCACCATCATGTCTACTGATTTTTGGATATGCAATCATAGGTTAGTGACCAGTTTTTCATCAGTAACACCTATTTTCTGTAGAAGTTCCTGTATGTATTTCCTTTGATTCAAGAACAAGCCAGCACCGAGTGGTTGAACATCAATTCCCAAGAAGTGAAGATGACCAAGATTTTTCAACGAGAATCGATCATTCAGAGCAGTGATGACAGTAGTGATGTGTTCTTCAGAGTTCCCAGTCACTAGTATGTCATCGACATATACTACAATATATGTCAAGGTGGAATGATTGTGATGAATAAATAGGGAAGTTTCTGCCGAGGACGATTTAAAGTCAAGATGACATAAGAAATTCTTCAACTTAAGAAACCAATTGCGTGGAGCTTGATGCAGTCCATAGAGTGCCTTCTTCAATTTGCAAACCATAGGTGTGCCATCTTCTTTGTGAACAACAAAACCTGCAGGCTGATGCATGTATACAGTTTCCAAAAGATTTCCTTTCAAAAACCGTTGTTGACGTCCACCTGATGAACTTTCCATTGATGCGAGACAGCCAGTGATAGGAGAATGTTAACTGTGAAGAATCGAATTACAGGGCTGAAGGTATCCAAATAATCTTGGCCAGGAACTTGGGTGAATCCTTTAGCCACAAGTCGAGCTTTGTAACGACTGGTAGTGCGATCTGAGTTGTGTTTTACTCGAAAGAGCCATTTACAACCTATTGCTTTCTTTCCAACAGGCAATTCAACAAGCTCCCAAGTATTGTTGTCTTTGAGAGCATAAATTCAAAGAAAACAACCTTGGACCATTTAGGATGCTTCAATGCCTCATGTACAGTAGAAGGTGTAGGAACATACTGTGTGTGATAGATTTTGGGCTTAAAAACTCCCATTTTGCTTCTTGTCATCGTAGGATGGTGTCGCGACCATTTTTTGACCGATATGTAAAAATAGCCTGACAATTTATTTTGTGAAATAGAGTTTTGACCCTTTTTATTCATTTTATCCTGAAAATTTAGTTTTCTTATTAAATCAGGTTTTTTTCATTTAATTTACCATGAAGATTTGATTTTCCTTTTATTTAATCTTGAAAAATGTTTGGAGTCGCCGGTCACTTTGGTAGACCGAACATCATAAAATAACCAGAGATTCATTTCTTTAAAATTTGGGTTCGGGAGTCGGTTACGTGTGGGGAAGGATTAGCACCCCACGAAAGCCCGTTATCGATACCTTTTTAATTTTATATGGCATTTTGGATAATAATTTGAATTTAATTTAATTATAATTTTTGAATAGATTTTAATTCCAAATGGAGATATCCTTTTATAAGGAAATATATTTTTGGAACGAATATGAAATTAGAAGCACCCAGTTACTTTAGGGCACCTCGATTCATATTCAAAAAATATATCCCAACATAAAAGGTTTGAATTCATGTCTAGTTATTGTCTTGTCAATTTTAAGTTCTAATTTAGAAGGCTCTAATTAATTGAATTGTTTAAAAACTATGAATATTATTGAATCTATGAAAATTATGAAATAACACCCAATTGTTTGAGCACTACTCATATTCAAACCCTAAATTGAACAATATTCCTAATTTAATTAATAGATATAATCATTTAAGTTCTAACCCTAATTTAGGCTCTAATTTAATTAACCAAGTTAATTCCATATTCTAAATTAAAATGAGTATCACTTATTCTACTTAAAAGCCCCCTTGAATAACATCTCATTACAATGAGACACTATTCAAATTAAGACTTAAAAGTTTTCTTATTAATACTCATTTATTTACTACAATGATCTCACCTATTTAATTATTTTAATTCTTAATTAAAGGTTTAAGTATCTAAGGCTCTATCAATTATGCCTAAGTGTATTTAATTATCTAACAATATACTACATGCCATATTTAAAATCATACATTAATTAAAGTATTAACAAGATAAAATTGGGACCAAATTGAATTAAAATCGGAATTGAAGAGCCAAATTATAGGAAAAATGACTAAATTGAAAGAAAACAAAGTACAGGTGCTGAATTATAATAAAAAGGAAAGAAGGGCATGGGCCTTATCCGGGGGCTCGCAAGCCCCGGAGCCCGAGGATAACGCCTATAAAAAAGGGGTTTCGAATTTTTTTTTCTTTTCATTTTTTGATTTCCGCCTCTCTCTACTTTCCCCTTTCTCCCAAATCCTCTGAATACAAACACCTCAAACCCAAAAATCCTCATCCTTATTCGATCAAACACCATGCTTTTGCTTGGTGTTCATCCCTATTCTTCAAGAACAGGATGAACACCAAGAACACTAGCCTAACTCTGCCGCCAAAACCACTATTCTATCCATAGCCACCAGCTTCCGATCATACTCCGGTGTTCGCTGGCCACCGAGATTCAAATCCCAACCACCGCAATTCTTTTTTTTTATTTTAAACCCTAAACCTAAATCTAAAACCCGGCTCAATAGAGCCTCCCAACTCCGACAAACTAAAGCTATCTACCATCCCGGCCTACTCATTTTCAACTCCTTCGTGTATTTAACCCTTACTGGCGCCAAATAAAGATAAACCGCATTTTTCTTTTTTTGTTTTCGCTAATGTTTTTGTCATTTAAAAACTTAGATCTGACCTTTTTATATGCTTGTTTACAGGAAATGAAATCAAAGGGAAAGAAAGCTACCTTCTAATAAACTTCGGCGATGGCATGGCAACTCCGATCGTCCTTTCAGGTGAGCGCTTCAAATTCCAGGTGACCTTTCAATTTCGGTAAGTTTCTATCTCTTTTGATAATGTCTGTGATAATTGTGCAATTATTAATTCTGACTTTTTATCTCTCTTCCTTTTATAGGTTTGTGGGAATAACATCATTGCTGACATCATAGGATTGATATTAGCGATAAAGAAACACAGATCTGTGGCTATAGGTTTTGGACCAATGGCATGTTACCACGAGGACAAAAAGGGGCGGGAAAATTTGGATATCTGACTTTTGTGCTTGTTGGGTATTAAAATGGATTGTAAAAGGATGGGGATTTGGGCTTTGGAATTGAATTATGGGCTTTTGTATTGTAAATGGATTTTTGTATATATAATGGACATTGGGTTATAAAGATGGATTTATTTTTATTTTTTTGATATGGACTATCCTTTTGGATTTATTTATTTATACTATTTATTTATTTATATTTACTTATTCATTTTATAAACCCGGACTAAATTCGAGTATTACAAGTACCCTTCTTTGTTCATTGTTGTGAAATAGGAATAGGGAAAAGACTAAAAAGACACGAATTTTGTTCGTACTTGCTAGCTATTGCTCTAAGATGTAAGGTCCTCTTTACGAACTCTCACTCATTTCTCCTTTCTAGAAAGCTTGAACAAGTTCTTCTCATTAGGAACCTCCCAATCCTTCTATCAAGGGTAACCGCAAGGTCTGAATTAGCTCTTCTTATTAGGAATCTATTCATTCATCTTGGTCATTCTGATTTATTTCTCCACAAAGGTGTCGAACAAGCGAGCTCTTATCATTAGGAACTCCTCATTCTTCTTGAAAACATTGATCTGCCTTTCTGTAGGGGCGTTGAATAGTCGAACTATTCTTATTAGTAACTCTTCATTCTTTGTTGAGCGAGTTTTATCATTAGGAATTCTGGGGTTAACTCTTCTCATTGGGAGTTCTTCATTCTTCATTTGGCGAGTTCTTCTCATTAAGAACTCTAGGGCGAACTCTTCTCATTTGGAGCTCTATCTCTGCTAGGGATGAACTATTCTCATTATGAGTTCTATCTTTATTGAGCAAACTCTTCTCATTAGGAGTTCTATCTTTTGCTAATTTCCTGTCAAAACAGATTAAAATGCTCAAATGCGAGTTAGTATGACCCTAATTTTCTATATGATGCATGAACTGGAGCACATTGAGATTAATCAAATAGCTTCCGCTCTCTGGGGAACTGGTCTGGCTTCCTTGTTATGCTTCTTTATTAATTCTCAGTCTTCATTGATTCTTCGTCTCACATTCGGGAGTGACCTTTAGAACCTCCTTTCTACATTTCTGGCCCTTTGCTCTAAAACACCCTTTCGAGTTTTTACTTGGTTTTTTCTTTCTTTTTTTTCTTTCTTTATTTTTCCCTTTTTTTCTCTTTTTTTTCTTCTTTTTTTAGAATTAATCTTAACCAAGTCGACTACATTACTAGAGAAATGGACCTTGACTCATCAATAACCATTCATGTTTTCATAACATTATGAACCCCCAAAAAAGCTTGATAATAAAAATATCTAAAACGAACTTACTCTTGAATAATGTTAAAGTTTTGCCATATCCAAGAGCCTCAAATCAATGGTTCAAATTTCTTTCTCAACAAAAGAACTTAGAGCTGTGAGCATTCTCATTCAATCTGGGAAACTGACATACAACAATGGCTCCATGTGTGGTAACACTACCATGGCTTGACGATGTCTTAGAAACGTCTTTAAACTTTATAAACTATCCCAACTGAGATACTGATCCAAGAATACATGAAAATGTGTTAGACTTGTAATTCTAATCATCCCAGCATGGGCACAAAGATAAAAATTATTGTTCTTCGGGTGGCAGACTTTGTTAACAATTTCATGTTGCACATTGTCTAAAGATCCCTGAAGCGTTTACAACTTGATCCAATGTTTCATCATTCTTGCATTTCTGTGTACTTGATGGTGTGGAATTCAATACTGTCTTCACTTTAAATACTCTTCCTCAGTATCCACGAATGCTAATGTTCATCTGCATCTCTTAAAACATAGTAATACCAAGAAATTATCTATTTTTAATGCATTATGCTAGTCATTAACATGATGCTTTGGAAATAAAGAAGGCTCGAAAGAGAATTCATGAATTTTATTGAAGCTTATGAGCAAAATACAACAGGTTTTGAAAAAGAGTCATGGAAAACTGAAACAACAAAATTAAGAAACAAAGCCTGATTTTCGGGTATCCATAGCATGAAGGATTCAACAATCCCATCAACCGAATATAGTCTTGAGCTTGAACCCTTGTCCCACAAACTTCAAACATTGTCAAGATGTTTACAGATGTAAAATCCCTTCCAAAATACTGAATGTCCGATAGGTTTAAATTGTCGGATGCCTAATCTCAATGCATCTAAGCTGCCCTCTACAGGTTTTCAACTTCGATCCTCTTTTGGTTTCAAGATGCTCTTTATGGATTTTAATCTTGAACCCCTTTTCTTTTTATCTTTTCCTCTTTTTCTTCTTTTTCCTTTTTTTTAATATCTAAGGCGCCCTTTGGGTTTTCACCATAGATATTTTCATTTTGCGAAGCGCCCTTTTCGTGTTTTTGCTCTACTTTTCTTTCCTCTTGTTCCTTTTTTTAAAATCTCCTTTTAAATTCTTCAGACGTAATATTTTTTAATTGAATCAGATTTTACTGGCTTGTGCAACTCTTTTCCATCCATTTTAGTTAAAATCAGCGCTCCTCTAGAGGAAGCCTTTTTGACAACATATGGCCCCTCCCAGTTAGGCATTCATTTTCCATGGAAATCTCAGTATATTTGCAAGATCTTTTTCAGCACTAGATCACCCTCTTGGAATTATTTGGGTTGAACTTTCTTATCATGGGCCTACATCATTCTTTTCCCCGAAAGGTTCAGCTGATCGAATCGAGCCTGTATCCATTCTGCTTCATCCAAGATTACTTCAGATAAAACTCAAAGAGATGGAATTTCAACTTCAATCGGAAGTACTACCTCGATTTCATAGACTAAGGAATATGGTGTTGCCCAGTAGAAGTTCGCACTGAAGTTTGATAAGCAAATAAGGCAAATGGCAATTTCTCATGCTAATCCTTATAAGTATTTGTCATCTTTGATATGATCTTCTTGATATTCTTGTTTGCTACCTCTAATACCCTATTCATCTTTGGGCGGTAAGTTACAGAATTGTGATGAGTGATTTTGAACAGCTCGCACGCTTCTGCTATTACCTTGTTGTTGAAGTTAGTGGCATTATCAGTGATAATTCTTTCTGACAATCATATCGACAGATAATCTCCTTCTTCAGGAACTTAGAAGCTGTAGATCTTGTGATATTGGCATACGAAGCTGCTTCCACCCATTTGGTGAAGTAATTAATAACCACAAGGATGAAGCGATGTCCATTAGAACCTTTAGGGTGAATTTGACCAATGACATCCATGCCCCAGACAACAAAAGGCCATGGTGAATTCATCGTATGTAAAGGTATCGATGGAGAATTAATTTTGTCAGTATATATTTGGCATTTGTTACATCTCTTAGCATACTCAATGCAATCTCCCTCTATTGTTGACCAATAATAACCATATCTCATTATCTTATTGACAATTGCAAAGCCGTTTGCATGTGTCCCACAAATTCTATCATGAACTTTTGTTAAAATCTTTTTGGCTTCCCGTGAATTGACGCATCTTAGTAGGATCTGATCTTTGCCCCTTTTATACATGATTTCTCCATCTAGCACATATCTTGACGTCATCCTTCTAATGGTTCCCTTGTCATTATCATTCGATTCCCTAAGATAAGTTTGGAATTTGATGTATTGCAAGATATCAAAATACCATGGATTTCCATCTGCGTCCTCCTCTATGTCGTAAAAGTGAACATAGGTGTCGTAGCTCTCTATTAGAATTGACATCATATCCTCTAGTTTATTTGCCAAGAATATCAAAGCCAGTGTAGCTAAGGCATTCGCCATTTGATTATCTTCCCTGGGGATATATGTGAAAGTAACTTCTTCAAACTCTTTTATCATCTTAAGGATCAACTTTCGATACTCGATCAACTTTGCGTCTTTTGTTTCCCATTCTCCATAGAGCTGGTAAATAACCAATACTGAATCTCCGTATACTTTTGTCTTTATTTCAATAGTAGCTCGCAAACCCATGACATAGGCTTCATATTCTGCCATATTGTTGGTGCAAAAAAATTCCAACTTGCTTGTGAAAGGATAATGTATAATACTTGGGGAGATCAACACTGCTCCAATTCCACGTCCTAAGGCGTTGGCAGCTCCGTTAAAGTACAATTTCCAAGTTTCATTTTCTAAAGTTCTATTTTCTTTCGTGGAGATATTCATCACATCTTCGTCTGAGAAATCAAAGTTCAGAGGATCATAATCCTCTGAAGCGCGACTAGCCAAGAAATCAGCTGCAACACTTCCTTTTATTGTTTTTTGACTTACATACACTATGTCAAACTCTGACAATAACATTTGCCAACGAGCCAATCTTCCAGTCAACGCTGGTGCTTCCATCATGAACTTTAATGGATCGAGCCAAGATATTAACCAAGTAGTATGGTATAACATATATTGTCTGAGTCTATGGGTTACCCAAACCAAGGCGCAACATAATTTTTGAATTAGAGAGTGTCGTACTTTACACTCTATAAACTTTTTGCTCAAGTAACAGATGGCTCTTTCTTTCTTCCCTGTATCATCATGCCGCCCTAGTACACACCCCATTGATATTTCATAGACCGTCAGGTAAAAGATGAGTGGTCTATCTAGAACTGATGCTACTAGTATTGGAGCATTTGTCAAAGTATTTCTTAATCTTGTCAAGTGTCTTTTGGCCTTTTTCATCCCATACCCCGGGGTTGTTTTTTCGAAGCAATTTGAAAATTGGATCACATTTACCGGTCAGCTGAGAAATGAACTGAGAAATATAATTCAACCTTCCAAGGAAATCTTAAACTTTTTTCTGTGAACTAGGTGGTGGCAAGTTCTGAATTGCTTTCACCTTGTTCGAATCAATCTCAATTCCTCTTTTATTGATGATAAAACCTAGGAGTTTTCCTAATGTAACCCCAAAAGTGCATTTATTCGGATTGAGCTTCAATTGCTACTTCTTAAATCTCTAAAACAACTTTCTCAGGTTCTGAATATGCTCCTCCTTAGTCTGGGACTTGGCAATCATATCATCCATGTACACCTCAATCTCTTTGTGCATCATGTCGTGGAAAATAGTTATCATGGCTCGTTGATATATTGCCCCAGCATTCTTCAATCCAAATGGCATTACTTTGTAACAATATGTACCCCACAAGGTTATGAACGTCGTCTTGTGCATATCTTCTGGGCTAATCTTTATCTGGTTATATCCCGAAAAACCATCCATGAAAGAGAACCATGAATGTCTTGATGTATTATCAACCAAAATATCTACGTGGGGCGAAGGAAAATTATCCTTCGGGTTGGCCCTATTCAAAGCTCTGTAATCTACACAAATGCGTACTTTCCCGTCTTTCTTCAACATCGTGACTATGTTGGCCACCCATCCTGGATATCGTGCCACTTTAAGAAAGCCAGCGTTAATCTGTTTCTGTACCTCTTCTTTGATCTTCAGTACCATTTTTGGTCTCAATCTTCTGAGCTTCTATTGAACCGGTTTGCACTCTGGCTTTATGGGAAGCTTGTATACCACTATATATGTATCCAATCCTGGTATGTCTTGATAAGACTAGGCGAAGACATCTTTGAACTCTCACAACAAACCAATCAACTCTTGCCTAGTTTTTGGCAAGAATGCAGTCTCTATCTTCACCTCTCTTTTGATTTCATCTGTTCCCCAATTCAAAATTCATCTCTCTTCTTTATGAGGTAAGATCTGCTTGTCTTCTTTTTCTACCAACCTCAGTAGTTCGTCAGGGATTTTACATTCTGTCTCATCTTCGACATCATTAACTTCCATTAGACACACTAGCCGCTCATGATCTAGTTCAGGATTAGGTTTAGAATCATTCATGCAATTAATAGTTGAAAACCTGCAAAGAAAATAATAATATACATTTGGAAAGGATATAAAAACAAGAAACATGTTTGCCATTTGTGAATCAGCATGAAAGCATCTTTATTGAAATGAACTTGTATAATATGCCTTTACAAATAATCCCTTGCATTCACGGGCAAAAGTACATATTGGTTCATGGCATTACTCTACTTTATTCTTAAAAACTAGAGAGAGATCCTCAGTTGTCTAGTTGTTGAGTGCTTCACCAGGGAAACATAGATTGATTCCCTTTAGGAACCAACTGGGCTGGGCCTCCTTAAATATACCACTGACATATAGCCTCTCCATGACGTCACCAAAAATCTCTTCTTCTTGAAGTTTTACTTTCTTTTGATTATCCTTCTCGAGCTGCTTCTCAACATTTTCATACCCCGGGACTTGAAGATGTTAGCTAATTTCGAAAGGGTCATGGGCTCAAAGGATGTCTCAATCCCCAGAAATCGAGTCCTCATTTGATCTTCCCTTTTCTTCAAATCTTTTTGCCTTTGCTGGAGGTTGGGATTGAATCTAAGACCGAAACGATCATTCTTCATGATTATTGGCTTTGGTCACAAGCATCCCTGAAGACTTCTTCCCAAGCCCTCTTCCTATTCTTGCACCTCTACCCAACGTCTCGTGAACAGTCATTTTGGTGCAATTCGATAGTCTCAATCGTGGTATTGGCTTTCCCTCAGCAATGAATGTTGCATTTATAAATTCCAGGGACCTAAATGAGCACTCCATAGCATTTTCATTTGTTTCGATGTACGGGGCATCGGTAGTCACTGAAGCGATAATGTCTTCCTCGACTCCAATGCTGACTAGCTTTCCCTCTATCACGAATTTCAAGTTTTGGTGTAAAGAGGATGGTACCGCTCCAGTAGAATAAATCCAGGGCCTTCCAAGCAAACAATTGTACATTGGCTTGATATCCATCACCACAAAATCCACATTATAGACTGCATGCCCAATTAGTAATGGTACCTCGATTTTTCCAAGTACATCACGAATCGTACCATCGACGGACCTCACAGTGTTATTGTAGGTCTTCATATGAGAGTCATCAATTAGTAACCTTTGTGTAACAACGGAATCGCCATCGATCCCTTTTATTGTATTAGGCGGACCAAAAACCTAAAAACCAACTAGATAGAGGGTTTGGGGGCATGGTTACGTGTGGGGAAGGATTAGCACCCCCATCATGCCCGAAGACCGGCGCTTACTTGATCACTAATATTTTCTTTATAACCTGGATGCTTGCATGCAAAGGTTAATACAAAAATCCATGAAGTTCTAGAATTGGTTCGAACTCGCTCACGACTGAGAAAATCCGAATCAATTTAGACGTAAAGGGATTAAGGTATTAATCCTTAAAATTCGATAATGCACTTTCGCATAGGAGTCCCAATTGTTCCCACAAAGGCTAGGGGAAGACCGAATTAACCCTAATTGAAAATACACTTTGTTTTCATGATGCAAAGAAAGATCGTTTTTAAATGATGTCTTATTAGCCCTTTTTAATTTTATGGGTGATTTAATGTTCAAAATTAATTATTTACAAATTATCTACTTTTCTAAGAATTACCCTAAGAGTTAATTATTTACACATTATTTACTTTTCTAAAATTTACCTAAGGAGTTTAAAGAAACTAATCCTAAAAGCCTTCATTAAAGTATTTACAAGCTATTATATTTAAAAAATTACCAAGAGAATTTTACTTACAATTAAATAATTATTTACCCCTATTTAGAGAATTACCAAGTTAATTTTTATTTACCATTACAATTAATAGATTATTTACCTTTTTAACAAAATTACCTAAATGAGTTATTTAAATATTTGCAATTAAGGGAAGGTATAATTTTATTTTAAACCATTTACTAAGTTAGTTATTAAAAGATAGATTATTTTAGGAATCTAAATCTAAAGTATTTACAATTAAATTTTATTATTGGTAAATGAATATTTAAGTTATCTATATGGAAACAAACCTAAAAGTATTTATTGAAGATTAGTTAACAAGTCTTTATTAAAACATGGATTAAAATATTTATTTACCCTAATGCTTTACCGAAACCAAAAAGATAAATTAAATAAAGAAAGAATGAATCAAACAGTTAATTTAAATGCATCAAAAATAAAAAAAATTGAATTAGAAAACAAAGAGCGAAAAGAAATTGCAAACAGTGGATTGAATTATGAACTAATCGGAACAGGGAACGAGCTGAACAACACATCAACTACTGTTGCCATCGTCGGCCATCGGTCACTACGGGAAGAATGCTACCGCTGTCGGCCGCCAATCACCACCTGGTCCCCGGCAGCACGTCGCGACTGTCATTCTCTCTAGTAGTGACGCCGACTTTTTGTTGATATAGAATCCTCCACAAACTTAGATTGATACGAACTCGTACCCCTCTCCACTTTATTCGAAACCAAAAAAGAAAAATAAAATAACAACGGAAAGAGTATTTGGGTAAAAATACCTCAAAGAAAACTGCTTGTATTGCTCTTCAATTTATGTGTTACAATTGCTTGTCTGTGTATGAATGTGAGAAAAAATGTGAATGTGAGTCACAATGGAATGAGGCCTATTTATAGGCTTCAAGAAACCCTAAATTAAAAACCCTAAAAGGATATTCCCTACTTATGCTCAACATTCTTGGAAAGGGAATAATGCCATTACTTGGGCATCAAACTCTTTCCTTACATTCAATATGAGTTAAAAAAATAGGGAAATGTCTAAACTTGAATTTAATTACAAATATTCAATAAAAATAATTGAAAATTCGTAATAAACTCAAATTCCCGTATTGAACCCGTATTCGATTTTCTGCACGCGTTGTCTTCAGTAAAATGAGTATATCTTGAGCTCCCGACGTCTGATTGAGACATTTTAAGATGCGTTGGAAAGGTAACCGAAAGACGGTCAGTATTTAAGAAGACACCTTGACCCGAAAACGCTTGGATCCTATCACAATTTACCGTGATTCTACAATGAGAATTTCTTGCACATCACTTGACTTTCCATACTTGTTGGATATGATCTCTTGTAATCTTCCCATATCTGAGATGGATAGGATCTTGCATGATCTGATTTTCTTGGTAAGATTAATTCGTATTTAATCCCCTTTTCTTTTCTTGCAAGGCATGACCGATAACGTGGTGGCTTGGTAGGGATTCAAATAGAAAGAGTATTGCACAAGAAAAGCTAGGGTTTCTTTGTGTATGGGGCCTAATTGGGCCTACTGTACATGGATTCTTTTTTGAGTTTTGCATTTTATATATTTTTTGGGCTTTTGTATCATATATACATGGGCGAACAAAATAGGTGACTACAACTGCCCCTCTTTGCCCATTTCGGTGAAACGAGAATAGGGCAAAGAATAAAAAGGCACTGATTTTGTCTGGCCGGGTCGGTTGAACATAGCTTGTTTCTCTAGAGCGGCAGAAACAAATTGGGTACTACAAAATCATCTTTCTGAAGCGACAAAGAACAACGCGATTCATTTAACCCATTCCTCCGAAGCGGCAGTGAATAAATCAAATGACTTCAAATGGTGAGAGGATATGTTTCTCTAAAGTGGCAAAAACAAATTAAATGACTTTAAACGGTGAAAGGATCTATTTCTTCGGAGCGGCAGAAACAAATCAAAATTGCTAAATTATTCCGGAGCGGCAATAACTTCAAAGGACATGTTTCTCTAGAGCGGCAGAAACAAATTGAAATTGCTAAATCATTCCAGAGCGGCAATGACTTCAAAGGAATTGTTTCTCCAGAGCAGAAGAAACAAATCAAAATTGCTAAATCATTCTGGAGCGGCAAAGATTTCAATCAGTGAAAGGACATGTTTCTCTAGTGCGACAGAAACAAATCGAAATTGCTAAATCATTTCGGAGCGACAATGACTTCAATTGGTGAAAGGACTTGTTTCTCTGGAGCAGCAAAAACAAATCGAGTAAAACCGGTATGTCCCTTTGGAGTGGCAGTGGACAATCCAGAAAATAATTCTTCATATGAAGGTTCCATTCTCCTTGGGCCTGAACGGATAGGCCATATGCTAAAAAAAGGTTTCCATTCTTCATGGCTTTGAACGGATAGGCTATATGCCGAAAAAAAGGCTTCCATTCTTCATGGGCTTGAACTGATAGGCCATATGCTGAAAAAAAAGGTTTCCATTCTTCATGGGCCTGAATGGATAGGCCATAAAGGTTTCCATTCTCCATGAGCCTGAACGGATATACTATAAAGGTTTTCATTCACCATGAGCCTAAACGGATAGGCTATAAGGATTTCCATTCTCTATGAGCCTAAACAGGAAGGCCTCGAATCAAAAAATGATATACTTCTTCCATGGATGGCGATAAATATGGTTTGTTCCTCCAAAATCAATCAGGTAATCTTGTGCTTCTGATTGGTAGCAGATCTTCAAGGATTCTTGTGAACGCTTTTTGAGTTCTTCGCATGAGAATCTTTGTAGCAAGGCTTTTTCCCCTCTTAAATCTCTTCGGAGGATTAAGGAATCCTTAATTTGGGTAAATACCCCTAAAATTTGAACCTTTTGAGCTCTCGATTGCTCAAGTTGCTTTCTACTTCACATCTTGTTTGTTCGCATGTGAACTCATCTTGTCTTTCCATGGGTAATGATGCCCTACTTCTAAAGGCTCTGGGAGGAACTCCTTCCGACCTCTCTAATCTGGCTAGACTTAGGCATTCTATCATGGCTTACTCGTAAAGGGAACCTCTGCCCCGCTCTTGCATTTCTGAGATCTTTCAAACATGAGCTTTTCACGTGTGCCCCTTATGTGAAGTAATGCCACATTCGACCTCGGGCCCAGCTATCATCAACGTGATCGAGTCGTCTTTTGATTTAGTTCATGATGACTACACCATTTCTTGATCTCCACTTTCAAAAGCAAATGAATTCTTTCAACGCCTCCTTCACGCGAACGTGAACATTTACTTCTGGATCCCTACAATCGGAAGTCATACCAAGAAATCTTGTGTTTTTTTTCATGAATCTATGTTAATATACTTGTAACATGCTTGTGAACAAGGTGAAAGCTTGAGGTGAGAATTCATGAGAATTTAAAGGAAATTTAAAAAAGTCATGACAAACATGGAAAAGGTAAAATCAAGAAATAAAGTCAGTTGCCGCCGAATTCATAGCATGAATGATTCATGAGCCCATCGACCGAATAACGTTCCTAATTTCTACCCATTTAGGCGACTCTCTTTGACTTACCACTCCCTCAAATTCATTTTCCCTCTTTTCTAATCTTAAACAAACATCAGAAGTTTTAAAGTCCTTGGAAAAAGGTGAACTCAATTAGGCGGAATGTGTTCTGAAAAAAACCCCCTCTTCTCAGATATCCTTATGCGATCAAAATGGTCTTTCAAGGCTTATAATGTGTCTAAGGTTCATCGTTACAAAAGAAATGATGTATAGGTCCGAATAAGTGTTTGAGGGTGATTAAACCAATGATCAATTCTTCTTGATCAAGTCCATGCTTTGTATTGCTTCATCTTTTCTTTTCATTCCTGGATCGTTCTAGACTGTCCATTTTTGGGTTTTCACCCTAGAGTTCATCTCTTTTTTTTGCTTCATGAATCTTAAAATGACACATGGTTCATGCAATGCTTTCTTGAAAACTTGTACTTTTCAACTTGGTGCTTCCTCCAATGGGTATATTTTCAATGTTTTTTCTTTCACCGATTTTTCCTTTTTCTTCCTTTTCCTTTTTTTGGATACCCATCCTGGTCTGCACGTTGTTTTTCCCATGTTGTTTCTTGTACTCATTCTTGTTATCTTCATAGCATGGTCATAATCAGTCACCTTTCATCGTCTTTTCCCCCTAGTGTAGGGAGTGATCCTTAGTTAGGGTTCAATTGAAAGAAAAATATCAGGCTCAAAAGGGGCAACAAGGGATACTTTTTCTTTTTTTTGCGAAGGGAAATGAAGGAATGCAAAATCTCTTTTCGTACATGGATATCATTGAAGAAAAGTTATCCTCAGTTGGTAGATATTTTAGAGTTATCACTTAATCCAAAGACCTTAAACAACAATGTTTGAGAGGAAAATTCTCTCGAAATTTGTATTTGGGATCTTTCCCATTAACCCTGAGCACATTTTTGTTTCCCCTCTATCGCGGGATTAGATTCAAGAATCATTCATGCAATCAATAATAGGGACCCTGTAGAATATAGATATAATGAATAACTTATGAATGAAAATAAGAAAGAAAAAAGTTTGCCACTTGAGAAAATAAAAAAAAATACATCTTTTAAACAAGTAAAATAGCATAGCAGCCCTTGCAAAAGATCCCTAATGCTCGTGGGCAAATTCAAAAGGATGGTTCCGAGTATGACTTCGCAGTAGTCCTAGAAACAGTAGGAAACTCCTCTACTTGCTCCATTTTCTTTTGAATTCCACTAAGGGGCTAGTTCTCTCATCAAGGTCCCATTGTTGACACGTTGGGCTTGCCAATTAAGTCTTCAACTCCTGATGGCTGTCGGTATTCGTAACCGTGTTTGTAGGGCTCCTTTAAAGTCATCGAAGAAATCTCACTTTCAGACAAAGGCGGCTATACCATAACTATCTTGTATTACCATTGTATACTGGCAGAAATCCTTGTTAGATCTCTAGTCCATGCCTTATAGCATAATCTGATTTGGGACCATGTTGGTCATCTTTTTAACCTTTTTAGAAGAAGCCCTTGACGAATCCTCCAATGTACTTAGATCAACTCGACTCAAGTAGGCATGCCATCGGGTAGCAGACTCTAATAGACATTAGATGAGTAACTTCTCGTCTTCGGTAGCACATGATCAAGTATGCTGAGGGGCAGGTGGTCCTATCAATTCCACCTTCTCAATGATAACCTCATTAAAGTTGGGAATTTTGAAGTTTCGATTGTACTTCTTATTTTTTACGGGCAAGGAGCTGCAGCTTCACATATCTAGCCACCTCGATGCTCTTGTAGCACTAGTCTTGTTCTTTCATTCCTTTAATGGATCCATAGGTATTGATCTTTCAATGGTTAACATCAAATTTGAACTATGGATCTTGGCATTCATTACCAGAGGGTGTTGGTCATTCACTTCAATTGGTGTTATGTTATGAGTCACTATACCAAATTCAAAAAAATTTGCAGAGATCAAGGTTTTTTCACCAGGCAACAAACAAATGAACTTTAGTGAGCTTGGATCGCAAACGTCAACTCTGTGATAGGTGGGAAACGTATACTAAATCAGGCTTTGAAGTAGAAAAGTTAGCAATGACCTATCTTCTAATTCTAGCTGACATCACCAGTTTCTTGCTGTTGAAATTCCAACGCCCATTCCTTGGAATGAAATCTACGTTGTTACTCGCCCTTGACTTTGTAGGGCATATCCTTCAACCTGGATGACCGCAGGTCTGGTCCTATTATACATTCATTCTTCTCGATGGCTTCTGCCTTGAACTTTCAACTAGGGATTCTCTTTGCGAGGTGGTTAGAGATTTCGTATAGTGTTGTCAAGATAACCAAGAGCATAGATCAACAGGGAACTTTGTCTTGCATAGCAAATCACCAGATGTATGTTGTGGTCATAGATATCTCCACTATCTTTATTTTTCATTCTCATTTTTGTTCTGCTCATTCAATCCAGTGATCTTGTACTTTTGGTTGGTAGGCCTGATTCTTAAGCGCTTCTCTAGCCTTGATCTAGGGAGTGGGGTCTCCAGCATTCTGATTGGCTAGCCACTACAGACCAGGTTGAGCTATCATTGTAGTTGACACATCAATTTTGAGTGTAAGACCTCCTTGAATGGCTCGAATGAAAGCGTCTACATCTCATGACACCTCTTCCAATTGTTTTAATTTTCGTGGAAGAAAGATTAGCAAAACACCTTCAGCGTGAGTTCTCAAATTCTTGTTTGTAGAGCATTTTGAATTGTTTGCATGGGAATCTTTGTAGCAAGGCTCATCTTGAACATCTTTAACATTTTAATTTCTTCTTTTCACATTCATTAGGGCTGTCATCGTCATCAGGGCTTGCACCGCCATTGATTTTGTTTGTCGTACTTCTTGAGTTTTGGAGGAATTATCATGCCAGGTACTAGGCTCAGACCCTTCGTCTGGATTGGAAAATTCAAATACTAGACTCCACCAAAATATGGATTTGAAATATTTCCTTTGATGGGCTTTCGAGTGAAAATAAGCTACTCCGAGTTTGGTGTCAACGACCTTAATCGCCATAGCTACTATCGCCATAATTGTTCCGGATAAATGGAGATGATGATGTACATGAGGTATTGATGCAAGATTGTTGCTATTTCAAAACAAAAAGCTCGTTTCATAGATCAAGAAGTTCGTGTACACATAACAAAGATTCCATTATTTTCTCTTCCCTTGATGTGCTTTGGTGCCAATTGCTTAAACTCTCCAACTAGCGCAACCTCTCTCTAAACACTACCAAAGAAGTGGCTAACCTGCTAGTATTGGTTTACTGTCTCATCTAGGAAGTCTAACAATTATTGTTCGTCTTCCCTAGTTGGGAGAAACCTCTCTCTCATATCTTTAACACGATTCTTCATCTCAGGAGCTTTGGAGATTGCCTTTCAAAGTTGCCAAGTTAAATGGTCAATGCACAGTCGTCTTCCCAAGAATGCAGCATTCATAATCTATTTAGTGTCAGCCCACTGTATCTTCTCATAGTCCCAATCATCGGATGTGGTCCTTATGTGCTTGTAACTGTGTCTTCAAGTCTTCGAGACCATAACGAGGTAATTTGGCATCGTCACCTTTTATTTCCTCTTCCTTTTTCTCTTGAAGTTCTTGGTTTTGGTCATGGTATTTTCGGAGGCTATAACGTATCTCCAAATATTGCCCTTCTAAATGCTGCTTTTCTTCGGCAAGTCGATCTGCCTTCTCTTTTTGCTTTCAGGCCTGGCGTTTCCAAACTTTCAGTTCTTTCATCATTTCCTCGAGCTGTACCTTTTCTTTCATCGAGGCCTTGGAACTACTAGTACACGCCTCTCAAGTTTTCAAGTAGTTGTTTTCTTGGGTCAGTTCTGTAATCACTCATTTTTATCTAATTTGTAAATATTGTGCTAATATATAATTAATATTATTGTTGCATGAGTGTTAGTAAGATAAAAATGTATAGGTGTGATATCTGTGAGTGCATATATATGTACGTATTAGTAATCATTTATATGTATGCTCGTATGTTACAATTTGAATATTTGATTAATTTGCATGTATGCTGTGTGTATATATAAAGTATATATCTGCATGAGTTGGTGTGTGAGTATATATATATTGGTATACGTATGTGTCCGTATGTATACATATGCATGCTTGTATGTCATTAAATGTTAGTTTTTGAATGTACACGTATTGTATGTACGTGTGTGTGTGTTTGTATTATTATTAATATTATCATTATTAATGGACTAACTTAAAATGAAACCCATAAATTATAAACCCAAAAAATAAATAATAATAATAATTAAGGTTCAGTCTTTATACAAATATAAGACCCAAGTACAAAATTAAGTTACAGGCCCAACCGGCCAAATCCAAATCCTATATCTGAAGGCCCTAAATTGTCTAACCCTAGTGTTTTCCCCTTGTGCAGCCAACCAGGAGCCGTTGGATCAAAATGTTGATCCAACGGCCACGATCAAAGGGGGAAGCTATCCAGCTGGCCGCGTGTATTACACGCCCAGACCGTTCGGCTGCCACGCGCGGACTCTTCGATCTCCCACGCGTGCGTGAATCCCACGCGCCAGAACTCCTCGGCTGCTGAGCTCCACGTGTCACGATCTGGAGCCGTTCCACCCGTTCGAGGTTTTATCTGGACCGTGTATTCTTCAAGCTATCTCAACCGTTGAATCAAATCTGATCCAACGGTCGAGAATGCCTCTGGCCGAAGACATCTCCCCCACACCGCCAACATGCTTCCACCATGTTGGCCTCCAACCACTGCGTTCAGGATTGCCAGATACATCAAAAATCACCAAAAAAAGAGGCTATGTCAGTATCATTTCAGATCTAAAAAAGATATATTTTACAGTACTTGCTACCAAACAAACCAGAAAAGAGGGATATATGTATGAAACAAGTAATTTGTAAGCCAGGGGAGTTGTAATCAGTTACGGAGAAAAAAAAAAAAAAGAAGCACAAAGTTTCAGTGGTAACTCCTCTTTCTTTTCCTTACTCCATAACATGCCTGTAAAAAAAGAAGCGATAAAGAAAGGGAGAGGGGTGGATAGGATCTTTACCCTAGTTGTTTGTGGGTCTCCCCTCGCCAGTAATAAGCCGCATCAGTTTCTCAAAAACTGAACAAGGTGAACTGAAAAGGGGGAGAGATCCCTTTCGGTCTCGTTTTTTTAAAAAAAAATGGTTTTCATCCTCGTATTTTCTTAGATATAGAAAAGAGGGGAGTTTTTCTGGGAATCTAAGTTGTGTTTTGAGTTTGGGTTGAAATGAAGGTCGTTTTTGTGGTTTTTTTAGGTTCGTCGGCCGTCGGAGAGTCGTCGGTTTCTGGGTTCGTCAAGGGTTCGATGTTGGTTGTCTGAGAGAAAAATGAGAGAGTGGGGGAAACGTTATATTAAGGTTAAAAAAATGAGAAAAGGGGAGAGGGGAGGCCGGTTAAGGAAATTTATAATTAAACCTCTAATTAAAATTGGTCTAATTACATCATAAGTCATCCCGCGTTTTGGGTATTTTCGAAACGGTCTCGCCCCTTGGGGAAATTACGAACCTAATCCCCTTTATATTTCCAAGTTTTTTAATTCCGTCCTGAAATCTAATCGAAATCCATTTTCAAATGGTTAAATTGCACCCCAAGGATCTCCGCGTTTTTGAACTTTGCATTTCGAGCTTGCCTCTTGGTCCAACTACAGATTTAGCCCTTTTAGGTTCTGTTTGATTTGAAATTTCGTCCCTAAATTACACTTTATTACCTTTTAATTTCTGTTTCTTATTTTCGTTTCTTTTCATTTCAGTCATGTTCCATTTTTAAATATTCATGTTTATTTATTATGATCGTATATGTTGATGTATCCCTTTTGCATTCTCACATGTCTCTCGTACATGCTTTGTATTCTCATGTTTATATGTATATATGTGTTCAGTTTATGGTGATTATGTATTTTTATACGTTTGTTCAGTCATTCGTATCATACATGTTCTATTGATATTTTAGTTGACTCGTACACGACATGTTTTGTATTTTAGCATGTATTGTATGTTCTCTTTGCTTTTAGGTTACGCGTTAGTATGTTTTCTTTGTCATATATAATACCATGTTTCTATTTTTTGTATGCAGATTATGTCGCAAACTATGTGTTAGGTATTAGTTTCCCTATTAGTACGTTGTTCTGAGTTGTAAAAATTGAAATTATAATATATTTATGTTTTACATATGTTACAATGTGTTTTATTTATAAATACGTATGTATTCTTGAAATATGTGTTTGTTCCCACATGTTTTATTCATGCTTTGTTATTGTGATGTGTTATGTTCGTGTTGTTTTTCATATTTATTTACTTTTGTGTCGCCCATTTTTTATTATTATTTACTTTGTCCTTTACTATGTCAATGCGAATGTATACTTCCAAGTTATTTCCTTAAGGTTGCATAATGGAATATAAATTGTCAATGCGGTGTCCTTTTATCCGAGCGTAAACGGGGCCAGTATCAGGCGTAGTGATAGTGGTTGGGCGTTTACTCTCGGATAACGGGGCCTTTAAAATTTACTCACAATTATAACCGAATTTTAAATTAATCGTCACTTTAATCCGGAAAGTTTAATATTAATAAAGCGGTAATTATTAAAGTACCAATTTTGGGCGGTGTGGGGGTGCTAATCCTTCCCCATCCGTAACCGACTCCCGAACTCAAAGTTTTTGAATCTCTGGTTTTATGGTGTCCGGCCTACCTAAGTGGCCGGTGGCGACTCCAATTTCTAATATAATGCGTTTTTCAAAACCCCTACGGATAAATATTTTTATATCCGAAAGACAACCAACACTTCGAAAACTCGGTATATTTTTTAGCGAAACAGACATCGCTACAGATGGCGACTCCACTGGGGACTATTTTTTGTTTTTAACAAAATAAAGAGAGTCAAGCTTTTTCAAATAATTACCGCTTTAATAATATTAGAAGTTTCGGATTAAAGTGACTATTAAATTAATATTCGGTTGTAATTGCGCGTTTATTTTAACGCGTTTAAAATTTGGCATATAAACCCATTTTTAAGTGGGGAAAAACGCTAATGCTTTCGTGGAGATATCGTTCTCCCGTGTAGGCCTAGCAAGTACCTTCGGGGCTCGAGTACCTTATACTTTTGTAAGGATATCGTTCATTCGTGCAGGCATAAGCGAATGGGTCCCCTTGAATTGAACCCGGTTGAAAGGAGCCTATAATGGGTGATGATCGGGGGCCTTGCTACCCTTAGTAGGGGACAGCAAGGACAATTCAGGTACCTCCTAGCACCAACACTGCATATAGAGAACATAAAAACCCACCCTATTAGAGCCATGCAGATAACCTTAGGTGTTTTAGATGGGTAAATAGGGTTGTTTTGTCTGTTTACCTTATTTAATTCGTCTTCTTATTTATGTATTTATTAATTCTATCCGGTATTGACTTGTCTTCTTTTGCTATTTTTTTCATGCATTATTACATTTGCATTACATAAAGGTACTGGATCAAGTGGTTTGCCCGATCAGAAAGTCTTTCACCATGGAAAAAAGGTGTCTTAGAAAAGAGGAGCTTAACTTGTCAGTTAGACATTGGTCAGAGGTCAACCAGAAGGCCCAAGGGGACAGTTTACCAAGTGAGCGCGTAATAGCAGGGTACACCTATGTGAGTCTTCAACAGAACAACTTAGGGGATCTTCAAAGTATCTGGATAGGATGGGACCAGAGATTACAAGATAGGTTCTGTGATAGTTATGGCGACATTGCATAGTTGATATACATTCAGGTCAACCAGTCCCTACTCCGAGCCATTTTTCAGTTCTGGAATCCTGCCTTTTGCTGTTTCACCTTCAATGGACAGGACATGATGCCCACAGTAGAAGAATATACCGCTTTACTTAATCAGAAAAACGTTCAGGAAGATTGGATTTACGCAAAACCTCCGAGGAATCAGAATTACACTTCAAAGCTCAAAACCTTTACCAGAATGAGTGACGATTGGGTTAATGGCTTGATCCGACTTCGAGGAGATAGTACAGTATTTGCATGGGAGAACATTCGGGACATCCTACCTGCACATCCGGATGAGGAGAAAAGGATAGACATGCTTTCCTTGGGAATATATGGGTTGGTGATCTTTCCAAGAATTCTTGGAAACATTGATGTAGCCATTCTAGATCTGTTTGAGCGTGTAAAACAGCGAGCAAACCCAGTACCAGCAATTTTGGCCGAGACCTTTATTTCTTTAAATGCCAGTCGAAAGCACGAATAAGGACGTTTTCGAGGATGTGCGCAACTGTTACAGGTATGGATTCAGAGCCACATGTGGAAGACGTCGACGAGGGTCCTACTGGGGATATCCTTCCAAGGTTTTTTGCCTTTACGGGAATACTTAGCAAAAGAGTGGCGAGAGGACTTGAAAACAAGAAAATGGGCTAGTTTCTTCAAGAACATTCAAGACGAAGACATAGTATAGAGGGTCCCGTGGCTCGGTAGAGTTAATTACTTTTTATATAGTTGCGGTAATTTCAACTGGCTGATGATGTTGGGACTGCATGGAGGGATTTCTTGTGTTCCGCTTTTGGTGTCCCGACAATTCGGATCACGATAGTTCATTCCCAATACCGCCGGGTTAAGCCGAACTGAATTTCTTTTCAAAGGGGAGTTGAAAGAAAAAGTTCAAACTATCATGAGGGCTTGGGACTATTGTTACCGGATCAGGGTGGAAGGAGACACCGAGCACATGACCACCCCAGACTACGATCTTTGGAGACGTTTGAGGGTTAATGATGTGATTCTCGAATCTGATCAAGGACCAGTGGTGTCGCTTGAGGAGCTTACAAGGGTGGTACCATCTGAAGCCGATATCTTATAGAATAAACTCGAAGAAATTAAGAGGAAAATGGACACCCAACAGACTCAACATGCGAGTGAGCTCTATAAAGCAAGCTTAGAGGTCGACAAACGGGATGGGATCATTAGACAGTTGAAGAAATTAAATGCGGATTTGAGCGACAAGAACGCTCTTTACCAAAAGGATACCCTTCTACTACAAGCGAAAATACAGAAGGCCGGCCGAAGTTAGTTCATAGCCGTGGAAAATGAAAGAATGAATGGTATCCATTTGGTGGAAGAAGAATGAGAAATCAGCAAGAGAGTGATCGAGAAGGAGATAGAAAGCTGCCGATTGTCTATTGAGGAAGAAAGACAGTCCTCCCAGAAGGCCATTGACCAAGAAAAGGGAAGAACTAGGCAATAAATTAGCAAAGAAAAACAAGCAGTCAACCACGAGACATAAAACGTCGTCGCATGGAAAAGAAGGTCCATGAGTAGCCGGAATAGACTGTTAGAGATGCAAAAGTTGTACAACGACACTATCCAAAGTCTGGATCAAAGCCGAAGTCAGAATGTCGAGTTGAGAGAAAAGGTGGCAGAAGTAGAACACTCCTTTCGAACGTACTGTCAGAGGAATGGCTTCACTGAGCTACAAGAAAGAAAGCGCGAAGTAGGCATGTTACGAACCCGAATTAAGTCCCTTGAAGCAACTGTTGAAGATTATAAGGAAAGAATTAGTGTATTCGAAGAGGCTACAGCCGGAGGGAACACTTATTGGCAAATGAGACTCTGTGACGCTGCCCGGATGGTACAGGATAGGGACTAATATTACGCAAACCTGATGGTGGACATACAGCGAGTCGCCAGGCATGTGAATGATTTGGCCATCGAGGCTGAAACACTCCGACCTTTCGTAGTCCCAGAAATGGAAGAAGCTCCCAGGTTTATCAAGTTGCTCAGGGCAACTGAAAAATTAGGAGATAGAGCTAGGGCTTATCTATAGGGATATGTATTGTAATTAGTACTCTTTTGTATTAGGGACCTTCATTTTGTAATATGAACTCTGTTGTAATCTAGACCCTTTAATTCCCGTGGAAGTAGTTCAAAAGGGTGATTACCAGCGGAATCAGTACCTTATCTGCATACATTCTTGCATTGCATCATGACATTCGCATCATTATACACGCATTTATTTTTCTTGCAACCATATTAATGTTATAAATATTGTGGCAGTGTGAAAATAGAAGTTAACCCGCAATCATTCATCATCCATACCTTACCCGATTACAAAGCAAGCTCATGGAAGACAGGATAATCAGTCTAGAAAATGGGCAAAGAGAGCTCGAGGCAAGGTTTGAAGAGGCTCAAAGAAGCCTCAGTGACTAGATTGCTCAGTCGCAAGCATCGATAGTATCCGACATAACCGCATTGTTGGATAAGAGTCTTGGAAAGAGAGTTGAAGGAGAAACCGTTCAAGAACCAGAGAGTACCCCAGTTCACAATAAGGTTCAACCAGCTGCGCCGAATCCGACTAGAAATGTGTATATTGACCCTGCAGGAATGTCAGCTAATCTTTAGGTAGGGGCATCTGAGACTCAACCCCCCATTACTGAAGCACTCTATGAAGAGGAGGTGCCAGACTTGAATTTGGTCGAAAGGATCAGGACAGAGGTAGAAAAAAAGTGGGAGGAAAGGTTTCGCCTCATGGAGGAAAGATTTAAAACTTTACAATCTATGGAAGAATCAGGAAATGATGTTAGTGACTTAAGTCTGGTATCCGACCTTGTCCTACCTCCAAAATTTAAAATGCCAGAGTTCGACAAATACGATGGAACCACGTGTCCTTCTGCGCACATAACAATGTACTGCCGGAAGATGGCGGCCTACCTTAAGGATGAGAAGCTACTGATTCACTGTTTCCAAGACAGCCTAACTGGAGCGGCGTTACGGTGGTGCACCCAGTTGAGCAAGGTAAATGGCAAGACATGGAAAGATCTGTCAAGAGCACTCATTGAGCAATATAAACATGTAACAGATATGACCCCCAGTAGAATTATGTTGGAAAATATGGGGCAGAAGTCCAACGAAAGTCTACGATAATATGCTCAAAGGTGGCGGGAAGTGGCCGCCCAAATTTAGCCACCCCTCCCGGAACATGAAATTACGCCATTATTCGTTAATACTTTGAAAGGGGCACTTTCAGATCGCCTCATTAATAACACAACACAGAGTTTTGCTGATCTGATTAGGACTTGGGAGTCCCTTGAATTGGCAATTAAGAGTGGTAGAATTGATAGCGAGGAAGGATCTCGAAAATACAGCAAGAAGAATGAAGTAAACGCCACCAGCACTTACACCGTCCCGAAGAATTTTACAGTCTCACAGCCACAAGCACCTATGGGAAAAGCGCAAAACTCGAATCAAAGAGAGGAGAGAACCTCAAGAAAAGAGAAAGAGAGGAAAACTTTTAATCCCCTACCCATTTCGTAGTCGGAGCTTTACTCCCAGTTGTATGAAGCAAACCTGGTCCGTCCATATTACGTTACTCCTTTCAAACCGCCATTCCCGTCCTGGTATAACCCGAACGCGCATTGCGGCTATCATGGTGGTGCCCCTGGACATCCCACCGAGAACTGACTTACCTTCAAAAAACTTGTGCAGAACTTAATTGATTCTGGGATACTGAAGTTGGAAGAACCAAGTGTAGCTACTAACCCATTACCTAATCATGGGAACAGAAGAGTAAATGTTATTGAATAATGCTTTACCAGGAAGATTAAGGATGATATGTTAGAAATCAAATCTCCTTTGCGGTGGGTATTTCAACAATTGTGCATGGCCCATGTGATCGACAAAGGCATGGTAATAAGGCAGAAGGGATGTGAAGTGTATTGCGAATTTCATCAGGACGAAGGGCACGACATCCAAAAGTGCGACGAGTTCAAGAGATTGGTACAACAATTGATGAATGAAAAGCAAATAGAATTCTTCGAAGAGCCCATGGGAAAGAAGGGGTTGGACGTACATATGACGGATAGCCCCAACTCTAAATACGGGAGGGATATACCTTTTAACATCTCCTTCAGGCCAGGGAGTGCAGGTGCCTCCCAAGGAGAAACCACTAAGATAAATCCTAAGATCATCATCTCAGCACCATCCCCGTTCCCATTCAAGGATATGCAGCAAACTCCCTAGAACTATGCTATAAATGTGACCACGCCAGAAAAGCCAGAATATGGTATGGTAAAAGAGCCTACGCTAAAAGACGAACAAAGCAAGAGCGATGTGAATGTCGGTGAGGTGGGCCATTTCACGAGGAGCGGCAGATGTTATTCCTTTGAGGCTTTGAGGGTAGCTGAAGCGATCAAAGATAAGGGAAAGAATACATCGGTTACCCCCACGCAGATATTTGGTGAAAAACCTCTTCCAAAGATAAATGAGCCGGTAACTGAGGCGCAGGCCAAAGAATTTCTGAAGTTCCTGAGACATAGCGAGTACAGCGTAGTGGAACAACTACGAAAGCAACCGGCTAGGACCACAGTACTGGAGTTGCTCTTGAGTTTAGAAAGACACCGTGAGACACTATTAAAAGTACTAAATCAAACTTTTGTGCCCCAGGACATTTTTGTGACAAAACTGGACAGGATAGTGGGGCATATCACTGCCTATAACCATATAACGTTCAGTGATGACGAGATCCCCGAGGGCAGAATGGGGTCCACCAAAGCCCTCAACATCACAACCCACTGTAAAGGGTATGTACTACCTGGGGTGCTGATTGACAACGGGTCAGCACTGAACGTGTTGCCTATGGTGACCTTGCAGAAACTACCAATAGATGGTTCTCACCTAAAGCCTGGCCATAGCTCCGTAAGAGCCTTTGACGGTACACAAAGAGGAACAATGGGAAAATTTGAGGTGCCTCTATTGATCGGGCTGACTGAGTATGTGATTGATTTTGTGGTAATGGACATAAAACCATCTTACAAGCTGCTTATTGGGAAGGCCATGGATCCACTCCGCAGAAGTTGTCCCCTCATCATTACATCAGAAATTAAAATTTGTAGTCGAAGGCAAATTGGTCACAGTAGAGGCCGAGCAGGAAATTGTTGCTTCAGTGACATCAGATGCCCCATATATTCAAAATGAGGAGGATGCTGTAGAATGCTCTTTTCGAGCATTAGAGCTAGTGAATGCCACATTCGTCGCGGAGGGAAGTTGGATCCCCTATCCCAGGTTATCTAATTGTTCCAAGATGACCGTCGCAGAAACTTTGGGCCGAGGAGCCAAAGTAGGAAGAGGGTTGGGGAAGAGATTACAAGGGAGCCTAAGAGCCAAAAGTGTCCAACAGAGAAAAGAAGAATACAAGAGAAAAGAAGAACAAAGAAAAACCAGATTTAAAGGAGAAGACATTCCGTGGAGACCAATATCCTTCCCTAATTTGAAAACCACTTTTGTCTCCGGAGGATTCTACCAACCAGGTCAAGAAGTTGAAGAGGAAATTAAGGAAAATGACGTACTCAACAAGGAGGAGATATTCAATGAATCACTTGAAGGGATGTACATCAACATGATAGCTGGAAAGGGCCAAGTCAGCAAAATATTGACCAACATCCGCCCCTGCCGTCCCGGGGAAACACTTAATAACTGGAGCTGCATTGATCTACCTGTGGTTTTTAGGAATAGATCAGAGTAATGCTCTGAATCAACCTTTTGTTTTTGCCCATAAACAATGGGGATCTCTTGTATAGGGCACCTATGTTAACTTTTTGTTGGAATGAAAATATCCTCCCCGTTTTCTTAAATGACAAACATTTCATTTATTTCATTCATGCATTCTTCATGTTCATTCACTTCATATAAATCCATCCTCTTCCCAATACAATTCATTCTCATCTAATGCAGGTCGCTCATGATTGACTGTATGAATGATACCGGATCCAATCTCGGAGTGAATTTTGAATGCCCCGAGATCTCAGAGGGAATTGAGAAAGAAGATGATGAGATAGAATGTGAGGTCCCGGTAGAGCTAAGGAGAATGGTGGCCAACGAAGAAAGGCAAATCATGCCCCACCAAGAAGAAACAGAAGTTGTAAACTTGGGGACTGAAAAAGAGAGAAAAGAAGTGAAAATAGGGACGATGATTTCCTCAAAAACCAGGCACGAACTGATAACCCTACTCCAGGAATTTAAGGATGTTTTCGCCTGGACCTATCAAGATATGCCAGGATTGAATACTGACATAGTGGTGCACAAACTGCCAACAAAGCTGGAGTGCAAACCAATACAGCAAAAGCTTCGAAGAATGAGACCAGACATGTTGTTAAAGATCAGAGAAGAGGTAAAAAAATAGTTTGATGCTGGTTTCTTGGAGGTAGCCAAATATCCCGAATGGGTTGCAAACATCGTACCAGTACCGGAGAAGGACGGGAAAGTCCGTATGTGTGTAGATTATAGGGATCTAAACTGAGTCAGCCCTAAAGACAACTTCCCCCTGCCACATATTGACACACTGGTTGACAACACTGCGGGACACTCATGGTTTTCATTCATGGACGGCTTTTCAGGGTACAACCAGATAAAGATGGACTCTAACGAGATGGAGAAAACTACATTCATAACCATGTGAGCACTTTTTGCTACCGGGTGATGTCTTTCAGACTCAAGAACGCAGGGGCAACTTACCAAAGAGCAATGGTTACTCTTTTCCATGACATGATGCACAAAGAAATAGAAGTATACGTGGACGACATGATCGCCAAGTCCCTAACAGAAGAGGAGCACCTACAGAACTTAAGAAAACTATTCCAAAGACTACGGAAATACCAGCTAAAGCTTAACCCTGCCAAGTGTACCTTCGCCGTTACTTCCGAAAAACTCCTAGGGTTCGTGGTAAGCAGAAAAGGGATTGAGATCGATCCAATTAAAGTGAAAGCCATCCAGGATCTCTCACCACCCCACACTCAGAAGGAAGTTTGTAGTTTCCTAAGGAGGTTGAATTATATTTCTCGTTTCATTTCCCAATTAACCGATCAGTGTGACCCGGTCTTCAGACTTCTTAGAAAGAATAATCCCGGTGTGTGGGATGAGGAATGTCAAGGAGCCCTAGAAAAGATCAAAAGGTACCTAACAAATGCTCCGATTTTAGTCGCGCCAGTACCAGACCGGCCATTAATCCTCTACCTGACAGTCTTTGAGAATTCAATGGGGTGTGTATTGGGGCAACACGATGAGTCAGGGAAAAGGGAGCAAGCCATCTATTACCTAAGCAGAAAGTTCAATGATTGCGAGACGTGGTACCCGCCAGTTCAGAAGCTGTGTTGTGCTCTAGTTTGGGTTACCAAGCGGCTTAGGTAGTATATGTTGTACCATACTACTTGGTTGATATCCAAGCTAGACCCATTGAAGTTCTTAATTGAAGCGCCAGCACTAACGGGAAGGATGGCCCGCTGGCAGATGCTCTTATCCGAATTTGATATTGTATACGTGAGCCAGAAAGTCGTAAAGGGGAGCGCCGTAGCAGATTTCCTAGCTAGTCGCGCTTCGGACGACTATGAGGCGTTAAACTTTAATTTCCCGGATGAAGACTTGATGTGCATTACAACCGAGGAAGAGGTTTCAGATGATAACTCATGGAAGCTTTACTTTGATGGAGCCTCTAACGCCCTCGGACATGGGATAGGAGCCGTTCTAATTTCCCCCGAGAATGTCTATTATCCCTTCACCAGCAGACTAGAATTCTTCTGCACCAACAATATAGCTGAATACGAAGCTTGCGTTATGGGACTAAACTCAGCTATTGAAAGAAAGATTAAGGAACTTCTAGTATTCGGAGATTCATCCTTAGTGATTTACCAGTTGCGTGGGGAATGGGAAACCAGGGACCCGAAGTTGGTCAAATATTATGAATTGATTCAAGAGCTCACCAAGGAGTTCGAGAAGGTCAGCTTCAATTACCTTCCCCGAGAAGAAAATCAGATTGCAGACGCCTTGGCGACCTTGGCTTCCATGTTTAAAACAAACACTGGGGCTGAAATAAAGCCCATTAAGATGCAGACGTTTGAAAGGCCTGCTCATTGTTGTAATGTGCAGGAAGAGATTGATGGAAACCCATGGTACTATGACATCTTGCAATATGTCAAGCTTCAAAAGTATCCCGAAGGGGCAAATGACAATGACAGAAAAACACTCAAAAAAATGGCAACAGGATATGTCCTAGATGGGGAGATACTATATAAAAGAGGTCATGATCAGACATTGTTGAGATGTGTGGATGCCCGGGAGGCGAAGGAGATTTTAGACGAGGTACACGACGGTCTATGTGGGACTCACGCCAACGGGCTGTCTATAGCCCAGAAAATTATGAGATATGGCTATTTCTGGTTGACCATGGAGGGAGATTGTGTCGATTACGCTAGGAAATGCCACAAGTGCCAAATTTATGCTGACAAGATTCACGCTCCCCCATCACCTTTACACACCATGAATTCTCCGTGGCCTTTTGCAGCGTGGGGCATGGACGTCATCGGGCAGATTCACCCGAAGGCTTCCAATGGACACCGTTTCATTTTGGTCGCTATAGACTATTTCACTAAATGGGTGGAGGCAACGTCTTACGCCAACATCACAAGGACTACAGTATGTAAATTCCTAAAGAAGGAGATTATTTGTCGATACAGTTTGCCAGAAAGGGTCATCACCGACAACGCTTCCAATCTGAATAACAAAATGATGACGGACGTGTGCAATCGATTCAAGATAACACACCATAATTCCACAGTGTATCGTCCTAAAATGAATGGGGCAGTGGAAGCAGCAAACAAGAACATAAAGAAGATCATAGTGAAGACGACGGATACTTACAGGGATTGGCACGAGAAGCTGCCATTTGCCCTTTTCACCTATAGGACGTCCATTCGCACATCAATAGGGGCAATACCCTACTTCTTGGTGTATTGTACCGAAGCAGTACTCCCTATTGAGGTAGAGATTCCGTCGCTCCGGGTCTTAAATGAAGTAAAATTGGAAGAATCCGAATGGGTGCAAGCCAGACTCGACCAGCTAAATCTCATTGAAGAAAAGAGACTAAAGGCCATTTGCCATGGTCAAATGTACCAAAAACGGATGATGCGGGCATACAACAAAAAGGTGCGCCCAAGAGAGTTCAGAGAGGGGGATCTGATGCTTAAGAAAATCCTCCCGATTCAGAAAGACTCTCGAGGAAAGTGGATGCCCAACTGGGAAGGGCCATACGTGGTAAAAAAGGCCTTCTCAGGAGGAGCCTTAATCTTAACTGAAATGGATGGAGACGAGCTGAAAAGCCCTGTAAATTCTGATGATGTTAAGAAATACTACGTTTGAAAAAAAACGAAGAAAAAAGAACAAAAATGGAGAGCTCAGGGCGAAAACCTGAAACAGGATGTCTTGAAGCAAAATAAGGACCCGAGTCGAAATCCCGTAAAGGGCGGCTCGGATAAATTGAGAGGTTGGATATCCGAAGAGAAGGGTCATCCCCATGAACCCTGTGAAGAGGGAGCTTTAGGCAAAGATCTTACGCCGGTTGACGGGATCATGTATCATTCATACTGAAGATAATGAGGGATCTTGTGTTTCATGTTTAGCTTTTCCTCTTCCTCATGTGTGTCATAACTCTCTCAAAGTATCCCAAACCCTTAATCGTAATAAAATCATGTTTTTGAGCATCCATTCCTTCCCTTCTTGTTAATACCATGCAAATAAGCTAACATAGGCTTATGATAAACAAGAGATTTCTGAGCATTACTGTGATCTAATCTTAAAGATGCAGGTGATTAGAAAACGATGTTAACTTTGCCCTCTAGCTCCCTACATAACGGCTGTTGACAGGGAAGGCAGAAGGCTTCAAGCACCAGGATAGGATGACCAATGGCGCACGCCCTGCTTGTTCAAGAGAAAGCATGCGAGACAATAAGAGAGATCTCCCAGGTGAAAACCCGAAAGGGCACCTTAAAAAAACAACAACAACAAAAAAGGAAGAAAAAAAACAACAACAAAAAAGGAAGGAAAGAAAGGAAAAAGAAAGAAAAAACAAAAAAAACCTCTAAAGCGAAAACCTGAAAGGGCAATTTAGGACCCCAAATCAGAAATTCAGAAAAAGAAAGGTTGGAATGGTTGAACCCGACAGTGAAATGGGGTATCGCCGCCAAAAAAGGGGAGAAAGCAAGCAACGTAAAGTCAAGGTTGACTGAGGACTAAAGTAGGCCCAACAAGATATTGACACTCATGCATCATGAATAGCTAGACATCCCTAGGATTAAGAGCATGTCAATTCATTTGTCATAGCATTTTGTCTTATCTTAGATAGGTATCTATAGATTCAAAGAGACATCGGTAGCCATCCTGGTGTGAATCCCAAATGTGAAGATGAAGGTTCTCTATACGAAAGGCCTATGTTTCCAAGTGCCTGCAGCGAGAGGTTCTATATAGGAAGAATCAGCCACTCCAGGGTTCCAGGAGCTGAGAGTTTTGTATAGGAAGGGCTCCCAGCTCCGGGGTGAAGACGAACAGTTCTATATAGGAAGAGCTCCCAACCGAAAGATTTCACCCATGACACACAAGGTTTTATGTAGGGAGAACCTGTTGCGTTAAAAACAAAGAGTCCTATATAGGAAGGGCTCCGAGCTTTACTGTCTTAGAGTGAGAGGTTTTATATAGGAATAACTCATAGCTCCGAGATTTCAGAAGCTAATAGTTCTATATAGGAAGGATTGGCAGCTCCCAGGTTTGAAGACTATCAGTTCTATAGAGGAAGAACTCTCAGTCAGAAGAACCCATCCGTGGTACAGAAGGTTTTATGTAGAAAAAACCAGCCGCGTTGAAGGCAAAAAGTTCTATATAGGAAGGACTCCAAGCCTTACCGTCTCAAGATGAAAAGTTTTATATAGGAGGGACTCATAACTTGAGGCTTCACAGCGAAGTGTTCTATATAGGAAGAGCATGTAGCTCCAAGATCGGAGGGGGAAGAAGTTATATAGGAAGGACTTATGAGCCCGAAGATTCAGCCGAGGAAAAGCGGAGAGTTCCAGAAGAGCACGTGTTTTCAAAGCTACAAATAGGGAAGTCGGATAAAAATGAGTGCTTATGAATCTTTGCTTTGTTCCCATTCCACGAGAACAAGCAAAGAGGGGCAACTGTAATCACTCATTTTTATCTGATTTGTAAATATTGTGCTAATATATAATTAATATTATTGTTGCATGAGTGTTAGTAAGATAAAAATGTATAGGTGTGATATTTGTGAGTGCATATATATGTACATATTAGTAATCATTTATATGTATGCTCGTATGTTACTGTTTGAATATTTGAATAATTTGCATGTATGTTGTGTGTATATATAAAGTATATATCTGCATGAGTTGGTGTGTGAGTATATATATATTGGTATACGTATGTGTCCGTATGTATACGTATGCATGCTTGTATGTCATTAAATGTTAGTGTTTTGCATGTACACGTATTGTATGTACGTGTGTGTGTTTGTATTATTATTAATATTATCATTATTAATGGACTAACTTAAAATGAAACACATAAATTATAAACCCAAAAAATAAATAATAATAATTAAGGTCCAGTCTTTATACAAATATAAGACCTAAGTACAAAATTAAGTTACAGGCCCAACCGGCCAAATCCAAATCCTATATCTGAAGGCCCTAAATTGTCTAACCCTGGTGTTTTCCCCTTGTGCAGCCAACCAGGAGCCGTTGGATCAAAATGTTGATCCAACGGCCACGATCAAAGGGGAAGCTATCCAGCTGGCCGCGTGTATTACACGCCAAGACCGTTTGGCTGCCACGCGCGCGTTCGATCCACACGCGGACTCTTCGATCTCCCACGCGTGCGTGAATCCCACGCGCCAGAATTCCTCGGCTGTTGTGCTCCACGTGTCACGATCTGGAGCCATTCCACCCGTTCGAGGTTTCATCTGGACCGTGTATTCTTCAAGCTATCTCAACCGTTGGATCGAATCTGATCCAACGGTCAAGAACGCCTCTGGCCGAAGACATCTCCCCCACACTGCCACCATGCTTCCACCATGTCGGCCTCCAACCACCGCGTTTAGGATTTCCAGATACATAAAAAATCACCAAAAAAAGAGGTTATGTTAGTATCATTTCAGATCTAAAAAAGATGTGTTTTACAGTACTTGCTACCAAACCAGAAAAGATGGATATATGTATGAAACAAGTAATTTGTAAGCCAGGGGAGTAGTAATCAGTTACGGAGAAAACAAAATAAAGAAGCACAAAGTTTCAGTGGTAACTCCTCTTTCTTTTCCTTACTCCATAGCATGCATGTAAAAAAAAGAAGCGATAAAGAAAGGGAGAGAGGTGGATAGGATCTTTACCCTAGTTGTTTGTGGGTCTCCCCTCGCCAGTAATAAGCCGCATCAGTTTCTCAAAAAGTGAACAAGGTGAACTGAAAAGGGGGAGAGATCCCTTTCGGTCTCGTTTTTTTTAAAAAAATGGTTTTCATCCTCGTATTTTCTTAGATCTAGAAAAAATGGGAGTCTTTTCTGGGAATCTAAGTTGTGTTTTGAGTTTGGGTTGAAGCGAAGGTCGTTTTTGTGGTTTTTTTAGGTTCGCCGGCCACCGGAGAGTCGTCGATTTCTGGGTTCGTCAAGGGTTCGATGTTGGTTGTCTGAGAGAAAAATGACAGAGTGGGGGAAACGTTATATTAAGGTTAAAAAAATGAGAAAAGGGAAGAGGGGAGGCCGGTTAAGGAAATTTATAATTAAACCTCTAATTAAAATTGGTCTAATTACATCATAAGTCATCCCGCGTTTTGGGTATTTTCGAAACGGTCTCGCCCATTCGGGAAATTACAAACCTAATCCCCTTTATATTTCCAAGTTTTTTAATTCCGTCCTGAAATCTATTCGAAATCCGTTTTCAAATGGTTAAATTGCACCCCAAGGATCTCTGCGTTTTTGAACTTTGCATTTCGAGCTTGCCCCTTGGTCCAACTACAGATTTAGCCCTTTTAGGTTCTGTTTGATTTGCAATTTCGTCCCTAAATCGCACTTTATTACCTTTTAATTTCTATTTCTTATTTTCGTTTCTTTTCATTTCAGTCATGTTCCATATTTAAATATTCATGTTTATTTATTATGATCGTATATATTGATGTATCCCTTTTGCATTCTCACATGTCTCTCGTACATGCTTCGTATTCTCATGTTTATATGTATATATGTGTTCAGTTTATGGTGATTATGTATTTTTATACGTTTGTTCAGTCATTCGTATCATACATGTTCTATTGATATTTTAGTTGACTTCATTACCACGACATGTTTTGTATTTTAGCATGTATTGTATGTTCTCTTTGCTTTTAGGTTACGCGTTAGTATGTTTTCTTTGTCATATATAATACCATGTTTCTATTTTTCGTATGTAGATTATGTCGCAAACTACGTGTTAGGTATTAGTTTCCCTATTAGTACGTTGTTTTGAGTTGTGAAAATTGAAATTATAATATATTTATGTTTTACATATGTTACAATGTGTTTTATTTTTAAATACGTATGTATTCTTGAAATATGTGTTTTTCCCACATGTTTTATTCATGCTTTGTTATTGTGATGTGTTATGTTCGTGTTGTTTTTCATATTTATTTACTTTTGTGTCGCCCATTTTTTATTATTATTTACTTTGTCCTTTACTATGTCAATGAGAATGTATACTTCCAAGTTATTTCCTTAAGGTTGCATAATGGAATATAAATTGTCAATGCGGTGTCCTTTTATCCGAGCGTAAACGGGGCCAGTATCAGGCGTAGTGATAGTGGTTGGGCGTTTACTCTCGGATAACGGGGCCTTTAAAATTTACTCACAATTATAACCGAATTTTAAATTAATCGTCACTTTAATCCGGAAAGTTTAATATTAATAAAGCGATAATTATTAAAGTACTAATTTTGGGCGGTGTGAGGGTGTTAATCCTTCCCCTTCCGTAACCGACTCCCGAACTCAAAGTTTTTGAATCTCTGGTTTTATGGTGTCCGGCCTACCTAAGTGGCCGGTGGCGACTCCAATTTCTAATATAACGCGTTTTTCAAAACCCCCATGGATAAATATTTTTATATCCGAAAGACAACCAACACTTCGAAAACTCGGTATATTTTTTAGCGAAACAGACATCACTACAAGTTCTTGCACATTTTTTAGGTAAAGCTATTGGTTTGCCAACAAGATCCTCACGATTTTTGGTAGTCCTCTCTTTGGTATTATTTCGTGGCGAACTTACCTTCGAGATCAGTAACTCTGCCCTAAAATCTTTCTTTCTCTTTCTCAAAGTCTTGATTATAGATCTCTAGCTCGGTCAGAAGGATACCATGCTTAGGATCATCTGATGGGCTTGCCATGACTGGAACACTTATGTTGATCCTTTGCTTTCTCCAACTTGTATATTTGGGTACAACACCGGTAAGTGGGACCTCCTTCATTCAGTAAGTTTGTTTCCACTCGCTAGCCAACTCCATGACTCGTTTTGTGGGATTATCATCCATGTAGGAGAACTCTTCTTCTCGCAGCCTATGAGTAACAGTAATAAACTATCGAGAACTTTACTGGCGTTGTATGAGCAAATGGGCATAACTGGTAGCTCCCTATAGGCCTATGAGAGGAACTCAGTCTAACTTCACGCACTTGTACAAGATAGGCACTAGGTACATCCATGGGGCTCTCCATGTTACGTCGGCATCAGTGAGGTTTTTAAAGAACGTCGTCCACTGTTCTTGCTTCCTATTTCGTGACCACTGCTTTCTGGTGACCTCTTTGATCGGGACCAGATCTCTGGATGTGGGATTTCTTCTTATCTTCTCGTTGTCCCAAAAGTGACTTCGCAGCCACAGGTAGAGAAGTTGTGAGCACCCGGTGAAGCGTCCCTTTCCTTGGGTTAGGCAAAAATTTAGGGACCTAAAGGTTTCTACTAAAATAGCCAGGACCGGATTCACATTTTTCTAGGCTAGCAAGTCCACCAAGGTTATCTCAATGTGCCATAGAACTTTAGGAAAAATCACTAACCCATAAATAGCCAAGGCGAGCAAGTCGAGGACTCTTTCGTGCTTTACATCCTTCATGATCTGGGCGTAGATGAACTCCTATGTAAATCAAGGGCTTTTATTCTTTTCGACACCATGGCCATCTATTGCTTCAACATTTAGACCAGCAAGCTTGGCAAATTTCTTCTGATAACCCAAGTTTTTCTCCTTCCAGTATATTTTATCAGGTTTCTCTAGCTCTAATCGCAGCAAGACCATGTACTCTTCAATGGTGGGGTCATGTCTTCTCAATTGAAAATGAAGCAACGATAAGCTGAGTCCCAAAATTCGGTGGCTGCTAGCATCATGGGCTCGTCTATCTCTACCACAACCAGAAGGGTTATATCTCCATACCTTTTGGTGAATACGGCTCAATCTTCGGCTTCCAGGATTTCCCATACGGTGATCAATCTAGATAAATGATTATGAGGCAATCCCATGTGCACTTGTTTTGGCAGATCTACAGTGGTCTCTTTCTGCGCGCTATCTCCGTATCGGTGCTAAAACTCTATGGGCTCACTTCGGACATTAGTATTCAGGCGAAGGACTCCGAAACTGGATAATGTGACCTGAATACTCATGATCTTTGACTGAATAGTGTCTCAGAATACAACTGGATGCAATGTGATGTATGCTCTCAAAATTCAAAAAAATTGTTAGTATGTATAAATAATGAAATAAAACACAAGGGTAAGATATAGAAAGTAAAACAATAAATAACAATAGTAAAGGAAATAAAACCTATGGCTTTACATGGCTTAATAGGGTGAGCTTACTAAAACATACATTTATGCAGGTTTGGATCTAAAAGGGTTCTCAAACCGCCCTTACCCCCTACTCCAAGGTGGATAAGACGTTCAATTCTGGCCCATCACAGACTTACGAATCGAACACGGCTCAAGGGGATGCATTTCCGTTATGCCCGTGCGGAGGGTTACTCACGAAAACATAAGTACTCTGGACCCCGGAAGACTTTCACTAGCACATGCGAAGGGTTACTCAAGAAGGCATAGCTATTTTCTTCCACTTAAGTTTGATAAAGCCCGACTAGAAGGCTTATGTTATGGTGCAAACAGTTTAAAGCACCAAGAAAATGCACAAAAAAATGCAACAGATTAGTAAAGAAAATAATTCGTGATCAAGTAAAAGTTGTGCCCTCTTAAATAGTCCCCAGTGGAGTCGCCAAGCTATAACATCAGAGTCGCCACCGATCCCTTTAATTGTATTAGGCGGACCAGAAACCTAAAAACCAACCAGATAGAGGGTTTGGGGGAACGATTATGTATGGAGAAGGATTAGCACCCCTATCACGCCCGGAGACTTGCACTTACTTGATCACTAATATTTTCTTTGTAACCCGGATGCGTGCATGCAAAGGTTAATACAAAAATCCACGAAGTTCTAGAATTGGCTCGAACTCGCTCACGGCTGAGAAAATTCGAATCAATTTAGACGTAAAGGGATTAAGGTATTAATCCTTAAAATTTGATAATGCACTTTCGCATAGAAGTCCCGATCGTTCCCACAGCGGCTAAGGGAAGACCGAATTAACCCTAATTGAAAATACACCTCGATTTCATGATTCAAAGAAAGACCATTTTTAAATGATGTCTTATTAGCCCTTTTTTAATATTATGGGTGATTTAATGTTCAAAATTAATTATTTATAAATTATCTACTTTTCTAAGAATTACCCTAAGAGTTAATTATTTACACATTATTTACTTTTCTAAAAGTTACCTAAGGAGTTTAAAGAAGATATTCCTAAAAGGCTTTATTAAAGTATTTACAAGCTATTATATTTAAAAAAATTACCTAGAGAATTTTACATACAATTAAATAATTATTTACCCATTTTTAGAGAATTACCAAGTTAATTTTTATTTACAATTAATAGATTATTTACCTTTTTAACAAAATTACCTAAATGAGTTATTTAAATATTTGCAATTAAGGGAATGTATAATTTTATTTTAAATCATTTACTAAGTTAGTTATTAAAAGACAGATTATTTTAGGAATCTAAATCTAAAGTATTTACAATTAAACTTTATTATTGGTAAATGAATATTTAAGTTATCTATATGGAAACAAACCTAAAGGTATTTATTGAAGATTAGTTAACAAGTCTTTTATTAAAATATGGATTAAAATATTTATTTACCCTAATGCTTTACCAGAACCAAAAAGATAAATTAAATAAAGAAAGAATGAATCAAACAGTTAATTTAAATGCATTAAAAATAAAAAAACTGAATTAAAAAAACAAAGAGGGAAAAGAAATTGCAAACAGTGGATAGAATTGTGAACTCATCAGTACAGGGTACGGGCTGAACGACACATCTACTACTGTCGCCACCATCGGCCACCGGTCACTGCGGGCAGAATGCTGCCACTGTTGGCCGTTGGTCACCGCCTGGTCACCGGCAGCATGCCACGGTTGTCCTTCTCTCTAGTAGTGACGTCGGCTTTTTATTGATAAAGAATCCTCCACAAACTTGGATTGATATGAACTCGTACCCCTCTCCACTTTATTCGAAACCAAAAAAGAAAAATAAAATAACAACGGAAAAGAGTATTTGGGTAAAAATACCTCAAAGAAAACTGCTTGTATTGCTCCTCAATTTCTGTGTTACAATTGCTTGTCTGTGTATGAATGTGAGAAAAAATGTGAATGTGAATCACAATGAAATGAGGCCTATTTATAGGCTTAAAGAAACCCTAAATTAAAAACCCTAAAAAGATATTCCCTACTTATGCTCAACAATCTTGGAAAGGGAATAATGTCATTACTTGGGCATCAAACTCTTTCCTTACATTCAATATAAGTTAAAACAAATAGGGAAATGTCTAAACTTGAATTTAATTACAAATATTCAATAAAATAATTGAAAATTCGTAATAAAATCAAATTCTTGTATTGAACCCGTATCTGATTTTCTGCATGCGCTAGCTTTAGTAAAATGAGCATATCTTGAGCTCCCAACATCCGATTGAGACATTTCAAGATGCGTTAGAAAAGTAATCGAAAGACGGTCAATACTTCAGAAGACACCTTGACCCGAAAACGCTTGGATCCTATTGCAAATTTGTCGTGAGTCCACAGTGAGAATTTCTTGCGCATCACTTGACTTTCAATACTTGTTGGATATGATCTCTTGTAATCGTCCCATATCTGAGATGGCTAGGATCTTGCATGGTTTGATTTTCTTGATAAGATTAATTCATATGGGGCCTAATTGGGCCTAATTGGGAGTCCCTTGAATTGGGCCTAATTGGCTAGGATCTTGTAATCGTCACTTGACTTTCAATACGTAGCAGCTTGGTAGGGATTCAAATAGAAAGAGTATTGCACAAGAAAAGCTAGAGTTTCTTTGCATATGGGGCCTAATTGGGCCTACTGTACATGGATTCTCTTTTGATTTTTGCATTTTATATATTTTTTGGGCTTTTGTATCTTATATACATGGGCGGACAAAATAGGTGACTACACTTTGCAAAGTGGCCATTGGTAAAACATTCAGTGCTTATCCATTATCAATCAGTACTCCTACAGTACATGACCTTTGTAGTGAGTAATGATATTTAAGGCATTCACAGATCCCATTCCTCCCTTTGGGATCTCATCGTCAGTGAATGTGATATAGTTATCGGCAGTGATATGATTTATAATCCTATCCAACTTATACATCGATATATCACCCGGAACAAACGTTTGATTAAGCACCTTAATTAAGGCATTGCGGTGCCCCTCAGAATTTAGCAGCAACTCAAGGACAGAAATTTTAGCATGTTGCCTCTTTAACAGCTCAACTATGTTGTATTCGTTATGCTTTAAAAACTTCAAGAATTCCTGGGCTTGCTCTTCTGTAACGGGCTCATTTATTTTGGAGGCAGGTTATTCTCCAAAAATCCTTTCAAGTACTACAACAGCTTTCCCTTTTACCTTATTAGCATCTTTGGATATCTCTAGTGAATAGCATCTGCCACTTCTAGTAAAATGTCCAACCTCATTCACTGGTTCAGTATCAAGCTTTTCATCTTTCTTTTCCTCAGGAATCATCTTCGCTACGTCCAACAATTGTACCTTCTCATGTGGCTTGACTTCTTAAGGGATAGTCACATTAGCCTCATAGTTCCAGGGGACATTGTGACTGTCTTTAAAAACAAACGGTGATAGGAGAAATCACAATCTTAGGGGTCATTGCTGGCTTACCTCATTGGATGAGCTTTCGACCTTTGATCTGACAAAAACGATCAATGGCTTGTGTATCCCATATCTAGCTCTAGAATATTCAGAGGTGTACACCTCTACCTCTTTCCTTTCTCCTGTCTTTTAAAAATATGCAATCTCTTTTTTGTCCATCATCTTTTGAATCAAACATCTGAATTTAGGATAGTGTTGGATCTCATGGCCATCTTCCTGGTGATATTCGCAATATATATCAGACTGTACTTCTTTTTCGACCTTCATGCCTATTTGAATCATCTTGGCATTATACAATTGCTCAAACACCTATTTCAAAGGAGATCTAATTTTTGATATATCAATCTTCATTCACTTAGCCTCATTATCTTCCTCTATTGCATTCACCCCTCGTCCATTGTGATTTGGCAACGGACTAGTTGCGATATTGGGTTCATCAAATTTCAAAATCCCATTATTGATCAAATTTTGGACCACTTTCTTGAATGTTGTGTAGGTTTCAATAGTATGCCCCAGGATCCCAGCATGGAACTCACAATGAGCATCCAGCTTATACCACAAAGAGTAGGGAGGCTGTATAAGAGTAAGGTAGAATGGCCTCACCAGGTCTGCTTCATATAATTGTGGGTACAATTTGGCGTATGACACTGGCATGGGCGTGAAGTTCATCCTATCATTTCTTGATCCTCGAGAATCTTTCTTGTTTGAATTTTGAGAACTTCTTGACGCAGTACCGGGTGGTGTAATGGTGACATTTTTTGGAGCTTCATAAGCGCTCATATTATTCACCTCACTATCCTTCCTTTTATAATTCTTGCGAGAGCCGTCTCCACTCTCGATCCTACCACTCTTGATTGTTGCTTCAATCAGCTCACCCATCATCACTATATTGACAAAGTTCTGTGTAGCATTGCTAATCAATCTTTCAAAAAATGGACCGCTCAGAGTCTGCACAAACATGTGGGTGACTTTATGTTCCATCAACGGGGGTTACACCTCTACCGCCATATCCCTCCATATCTGAGCACATTGACGAAGAATCTCATTAGCTCTCCTTTCTATCCCTTACAACATGACTCGACTAGGGACCATTTCTGACACATGTTTATAATGCTCCACAAAGGCTTCAAAAAAGTCTTTCCACGACTGAATGTTCACACGATTCAGCTGAATGTACCAGCGCGCTGTTGAGCCAGTTAAGCTATCCTGAAAGTAGTGAATCAATAACTTCTCATCCTTCAGATAAGCGGTCATTTTATGCAGTACATTGTGAGATTGGCCTTTGGACATGTTGTCCTATCATACTTTTCAAAATCTAGTACTTTGAACTTGGGTGGAAGAATCAAATCGGCTACCAAGCTCATATCAGCAACACAAGATCCCAATTCATTCACTTTTTGCATTTCTAACAAACGGCTTTCTAGAGCTTCACAGCGCTCTTCATACTTCCTCTCAATCTCTGTAGGATCTTCTCAATCTCATTTAGGGTGTTCAAATCTAGGACTTCATCACCACTTCCAATGTTTGACCCAATGTGAATTGGGTGACTGGTCGTTGCTCCAGCTAGGTTGATTTGGACCTTCTTCGCAAGGAGAGGTTCCTTAGGTTGTATCCTTATATGAGACATAGTTTTTGCGTGGTCATTCACATCATTTGATGTGTCTTCGTGTGTTTTTCCCTTTCCAATCTCCTTTGGTCCTAGAAGAGCGGTCAACTGGGTGATAATCCCTCGTTGGGCTTGAGCAACATAATCTTTCATAGACTATTCCATTCTATCAAAACAGTTTTGTGTTTCTACTCGATCATTCTCCAAACTGGTGATTCTGTCTTCTACTGCCATAGTTTTGGAGCGCAAATGTGTTTCTATGAATGCGGTATGATTGCAGTTTGTAAATCTGACTGCCATAGAACCCTTTTGTATTAAAAAAAGTTTTGAATTTTGCAAAATGCAATGCAATGTATAAATGCGTGAGTGCATGAATATGTGTATGCAAAAGGCATCAAATTCAGGAACTAGTCTTTAGGAAACAATCATTAATTAAAAGGTCCAAGTACAAGGAAAAGATAATTTCTCTTACAGAAAATAGCTAGCCCTAGCTCTTAAATTGTTTACTTCACTTAATATCCTAATCAGAGCTTGTCCAAGTTCAGGGTTAACGTTGATGTCGAGGCGTCGTAACAATCCTATAGCTTCCTCAGACAAGATCTACACGTATTGGGCGATCCCTTCCACTTGGTTCTTGAAGATAATCATCCCATGACTTTGTTTTTGGATTGTGTACTCAGCTGCTTCAAGTTTTCCCTTCAGCGTCTTGTCTTCCTGGTGCAGCGCTCCCTCATAACCTGTGAGCCGATCTCTCAAGCCTTGTACCACATTGTCTTCTTTAGTCCTTCATTGTCTTGCTCCATCTTAACTTTGTCTTCGTTGTGGTACTTTGTAATCATTTGTTCCAGCTGTGACACCTGAGTCATTAGTTCAAAATTCTGGACTTATTTTTCTTCTAACTTCTCATTGGCTTTGTTGTTTGACTCTTGCAATTCATGGGCCTTTTTCTCATACATCTTCTTATAGTTATTCTTCCCATTTGTCATTTTATTCAGCTATTCAGACATGTCCTTAATCATATTACTTGTTCTTCTTTCTACTTTACTTTACACCTAGCATGAATTTCCTATAAATCCTTCAAGTCTTGACTGATTTTTCTGTTTTACTCTGTTCTCTGAGATCATTTTCCTTTCCTTCATGAACATTCACTTACATCTTCATCATGGTCAATTCTTTTGTGAGATTATTGATTCTTTTCTCATACCCCTTCAAATCCAATTCTCGATCATGCTTTAATTTCTCCAATGCTGATGGTGCATTCTTGGAAAGTTCATTAGACGGGCCAGTGTCTCCTTGACTTTTTCGGAGTATGTTATCATTTACCCTTTGAGCCTTCCATTCTTCATATCCCAACATGACTTCCAGCTCCTAATAAGGATTCACCCTTCTTGGCGTTTTCCCATGCTTTCGTAATTTGACTTACCTTCTCTTTGTAGTCATTTATCATATGTGTATATTCAAACCGTGCCATGCCTGTAATAGCTGGTATAAACTGCCTTGAGGTGAATTGTCTCGACACCAGTAGAGGGAAATATATTGTTCCTCCCCATATTCCTGGTAGTAGGACCTAATCTCTATCTCCACATCGGTACAGATAAGTTGTTCCCCTATTTAGCCATAGAGCTCTCCATACAACATTGGTATCATTCATGTCTTTAAAGTATTATTTCCATTTCACTTCTTTCTTCTTTTCTTTCGGGCAACTAGCAATGTGTTCTTCTATCGGTGAGTATGTGTTGAGGTACCTGATAGCCCCATAAGGTGTATTCCACATGTGTCCTCTGAACCAAATTTCCAGCAACTGCACACAACCCCAAAACTTTCTGTCCCCTAACTTCTTACATGCAGTCAACAATCTATAAGTCTCAGCTAAGATTACATGTACCAGATTTACACCTTTTTCTAGTCGCTCAAACAACCCTAATGTTGATGGATCAATATGCTCTAGAGTTCTTAGAAATAATACCAGCCCATATATGTACAAGGAGTATAGGCTCCTTATCTTGGCGAGTTCATCGCTCGCTAGTATCAATTCCCTAAGGACTTTCCAATTTATGCGTTGTTTGTCCTCATTTTGATCAGTACTATCATTGTTGGCTATCTTGTTGTTAAACGATTCTTCGCTCTTACCCGTAGTCAATCTCAATTTATTCTTAAAACCAGAGTTGTTATTGGGTCTAGTGTAAATCTTTTCAATTCAAATTATGGGGCAGTGTATCAGGGCCTTATACTCTTCGAGCGTAAGTGTCATGTCTACTTGCCTAAAAGTAAAACAGTTATACGATGGGTTCCAGAATTTGCCATTGCCCTAAGCAGTTCTCGATCTACTTGAATGTACAACAATAGGGCTATATCACCAAATTTCTATTGAAAAGATACTTTCATGTCATTTCCCCACTGTTCCCATATGGCTCTAACCTCTGGTAAACAATAATTGGCCTTTGTATTTATCTTAACATAATTTTTCATCTGTGACATGTCACCTTTACGAAGGCTATCCCCTTTTTCATGCTGAGTTTGTTCTGACCATGTCCAAACTGCAGTATTGTCTTCTCCCAATTTCTTGGACCCTTCAACCATATAAAATACTTCCCAATCGACTGATTCACGAACCGATACCAAAATGATGCATCATGACATGATTCATTTAAAAGCAAAAGAATAAAACAAACTAAAAAACAAAAAAAACTTGTACCGATACTATGAATTAATAATGAAAACAAATAAATGAATTACAATTACCGTAAAGCATGTAATATCAAGAAAAAAATATAACCATAGAAGTGTATTTAAACCGGCAGCACCCTGTCCTAGGTCCTGTCTAGCTCTAGTGGGGTGGGTTTCTAGATTACAGCATGTGATTTGTGTTATAGACTTTGGGTACCTGAACTATCATTACTATCTACTGCGAAAGCAAGCCATCGATTCGAGAGTATATGGCCCCTTATATCGGAGGCGTGTACCTCACGTTGTATAAGTTGGTATATCAGAAGAAAGACAAAATTCCAAACTCGGAGGTGGAGAGCCTCACGCCGGATCATGTCTCGCTCCCACTTAAGGGTGAAAAAAGCCCGGGTAGAAGGCTATGCATGGATGATAATTTATATCACACACAAAAGCTATCTCTATTCTTTCTGAAAATTTATTCAATAATTATTGGAGAAATTAAATTCAAATTACCATTCAAAATGCCATGTAAAGTTAATTAATTAGGCCTAACTCTCGAATATATCCCCAGCAGAGTCACCAAGCTATCGCGACCATTTTTTGACCAATGTGTAAAAATAGTCCGACGATTTATTTTGCAAAATAGGGTTTTGACCCTTTTTATTCATTTTATCTTGAAAATTTAGCTTTCTTATTAAATCGGGTTTTTTCATTTAATTTACCATGAAGATTTGATTTTTTTTATTTAATCTTGAAAAATGTTTGGAGTCGCCACTAGTCAATTTGGTAGACCAGAAATTCATTTCTTTAAAATTTGGGTTTGGGAGTCGATTACGTGTAGGGAATGATTAGCACCTCCACGAACGACCGTTATCGGTGCCTTTTTAATTTTACATGGCATTTTGGCATTTCGGATAATAATTTGAATTTAATTTAACTATAATTATTGAATGGATTTTAATTCCAAATAGAGATATCCTTTTATAAGGAAATATATTTTTAGAACGAATATGAAATTAGAAGCACCCAGTTACTTTAGGGTACCTCGATTCATATTCAAAAAATATATCCCAACATAAAAGGTTTGAATGCTGTCCAGCTACTGTCTTGTCAATTTTAAGTTCTAATTTAGAAGGCTCTAATTAATTGAATTGTTTAAAAACTATGAATATTATTGAATCTATGAAATTTATGAAATAACACCCAATTGCTTGAGCACTACTCATATTCAAACCTTAAATTGAACAATATTCTTAATTTAATTAATGGATCTAATCATTTAAGTTCTAACTCTAATTTAGGCTCTAATTTAATTAACCAAGTTAATTCCATATTCTAAATTAAAATGAGTATAAAATATTCTACTTAAAAGCCCCCTTGAATAACATCTCATTACAATGAGACACTATTCAAATTAGGACCTAAAAAATTCCTTATTAATACTCATTTATTTACTACAATGATCTCACCTATTTAATTATTTTAATTCTTAATTAAAGGATTAAGTATCTAAGGCTCTATCAATTATGCCTAAGTGTATTTAATTATCTAACAATATACTACATGTCATATTTAAAATCATACATTAACCAAACATTAATTAAAGTATTAACAAGATAAATTTGGGACCAAATTGAATTAATATCGGAATTGAAGAGCCAAATTACAAGAAAAAAGGACTAAATTGAAAGAAAACAAAGTACAGGTGCCGGATTATAAGAAAAAGGAAAGAAGGGCGCGGGCCTTATTCGAGGGCTCGAGGAGATTCGAGGGCCCCAGAGCCCGCGGATAACGCCTATAAAAAGGGGTTTCGAATATTGAATTTTTTTTCATTTTTCTTGATTTCCGCCTCTCTCTACTTTCCCTTTTCTCCCAAATCCTCTAAACACAAACACCTCAAACTCGGAAATTCTCACCCATATTCGATCAGACACTATGCTTTTTCTTGGTGTTCATCCTTGTTCTTCAAGAACATGATGAACACCAAGAACACCAGCATAACTCTGCTGCCAAAACCATCCTTCGATCCATAGCCACCAGCCTCCAATCACACTATGGTGTTCGCCAGCCACCGGGATTCGAATCTCGGCTGCCGCAGGGGACGCCGACCGCCACAATGTGACTTTCGGCCGCCGCAATTCTTTTTTTTTTGAACCCTAAACCTAAATCTAACTCCCAGCTCAATAGAGCCTCTCAACTCCGACCACCTAAAGCTATCTACCCTCACGTCCTACTCATTTTCGACTCCGACGTGTATTTAACCCTCATCGGCGGCCAAATAAAGATAAACCGCATTTTTTTGTTTTTGTTTTCGCTACTATTTTGTCATTTAAAAACTTAGATCTGGCCTTTTTATATGCTTGTTTGCAGGAAATGAAATCAAAATGAAAGAAAGCTACCTTCTAATAAACTCCGGCAGTGGCGCGGCAACTCCGATCGTCCTCTCTGGCGAGCGCTTTAAATTCCAAACGACCTTTCGATTTCGGTAAGTTTCTCTCTCTTCTGTGATAATGGATATTAATTCTAACCTTTTCTCTCTCTTTCTTTTATAGGTTGGTGGGGAATGATGTCATTGCTGACATCATAGTACTGATATCAGCGATAAAGAAACACGTATCTGTGGTTATGGGTTTTGGACCAATGGCATGCTGCCACGTGGACAAAAAAGGGCGGGAAAATTTGGGTTATCTGACTTTTGTGCTTGTTGGGTATTAAAGTGGATTGTAAAAGGATGGGGATTTGGGCTTTGAAACTGAGTTATGGTCTTTTGTATTGTAAATGGATTTTTGTGCATATAATGGACATTGGGTTATATAGATGGATTTATTTTTATTTTTTTTGATATGGACTATCCTTTTGGATTTATTTATTTATACTACTTATTTATTTATATTTACTTATTCATTTTATAAACCTGGACTAAATTCGGGTATTACATATGGGTATTAACATCCGAAACTAGAGGAAGAGAATCAGGTGGTGAAGCAGAATAGTGTTGACTGTCCTCATTAGGCAGCTCATCATTGTTGGCTGAAGGTGGAGAAGCAATTTCATGTGGTGTAGCAGTAGAACAATTCTGAGACTGAAATGAGATGATTGGTTCTATAGTATCAGCTACTGGAGATGATGACGTAGATGGAGCATCTTCTGGATTAAAAGGAGAATTAGTAGCATGATCTTCATTGGGTCCGGGAGAAATGTGTAAGGGAGGATCCTGACAAGTTTGAGAAGCAGCATGCTCAGCTGAAGGTGAAGGAGACTGAGTAGAAGGTATGACTGGAACCGCGTCTGAAAATCCTCTCCTTCTAGGCACAACATTAGACATAGAAGTAGATGCGCATGGAAAAACATTCTCATTGAATATAACATTACGAGAGATGAATATCCTCCATGTATCATCAACACACCGATACCCTTGATATTTGGGAGAATAACCTAGAAAAAGGCAAGATTTTGATCGAAATTCTAGTTTGTGAGTGTTGAAGGGCCTGATGTGTGGGAAGCATTCACAGCCAAATACCTTGAGGAAATTGTAATCAGGAATCTTACCATGAAGCCACTGAAATGGAGAGACATTCCCAAGACTTCGCGATGGCAATTCGTTAATAAGAAAAACTGCACTCAATACTGCATATGACCAAAACTTTAAGGGCATTGAAGCTTGTGCTAATAAGGAGAGAGCCATTTCCACAACATGGTGATGTTTGCGTTCGACAATGTCATTTTGCTGAGAAGAATGTGGACATGTGATTCGATGTTGAATTTCCAAGGTGAGCTAATGTCGTGTGAAGAAAGTGAAATTCGCTGCTACCATCTGTTTGAACTGCTTGTAAACGGGCATTGTGTTGAGTTTTGACAAGAGCATGAAATAATTGGAAACCAGTAGTTGCCTCAGATTTTCTCTCAAGTAAATAAATCCAGCAATATCTTGTAGCCAAATCAACAAACGATATGTAATATATAAAACCATTGGATCTTACAGCAGCAGGACCCCAAAGGTCGATTTCAACAAGTTCAAAAGGAGTACTATATCTAGTAGCAGATTGCTTATAGGGTAGAGAGTGACTCTTGCCCATTTGACATGCTTTACATATATTTTTCTTATCCACAGTGATGGATTTATTTACTAAGTTGACTATATCAGCCGATGCATGATCAAGTCTTCGATGCCAAAGCGAAAAGGAAGAGTGTCCACTAACAGAAGCAGTGTAAGCAGTTGCATGGGAAGGAACCAATTCACCAGTGAGATTGTATAAACCGCCCTCTTGAGCACCTTGGAGAAGAATATCCCCAGTATTTTCATCCTTCACACAACAATACTTATCATGAAATTCAAAAAAGACAGAGTTGTCTTTGGTAAACTTTGATACAGATAATAGGTTTCTAGTGATCTGTGGAACATGCAGCAATTGAGTAATATTCAAGGGACGAGTGCAGGTGAGCAATGTGGATTGACCTATTTGAGAAATAGGTAAGGATGAGCCGTCACCAATATGAACATGACCCTTACCATAATAGGGAGAACCGGAGAACACGTTGTTGGAGCTGCTTGTCACGTGGTGAGTTGCTCTAGAATCAGGGTTCCAATTGATAGTAGTGGCAGAAGGCATAGAGGCCATTAGAGTGTTCACTTGAACATCCTCAACAGGCACACCATTATTGGTAGGGGCAGGACCTGCAGAAGCACTTAAACAAGGATCATAGCCAATGTCAATAGAGTCATTAAAACAAGTAGTGTTGGCCTGAGTGACTGGTGGCAGATTTTGCTGATTAGAGAATCCCTTGTAAGCTTTGTCAAAACAATACCAACAGCGATCCACCAAGTGTCCCACCTTCTCACATAGTTGACATTGGGTCCTGGGTCGTCCTCTAAATCGTCCACCATTGTATTGTGGTCCCTCAGCACGAGTGGCTCATGCATTTTGCCCAGCATCATCAGAATAACATGTGTTGTTAATGCCGAATAGCATGCGAAGAGGATCTGTTAAGCGTGACTCAGCATCAATGAGGACCGAAATAGCACCATCCACAGTATATGGATCTCGGCTAGCAGATATAACAACAACAAAAAGGGTCATACTCAGGAGGAAGCCCATTGAGGATTGTGGCGATTTGTTCAACAGTTGAGACTGGATTTCCACATGAAGCAAGGAGATCGCAAATTTCTTTGACTTGCATCGTGTAAGCACGCATGGTCATGTCTGCTTTATTGATCGACCTAAGACGGAAATGAAGGTGCATGACACGAGTTGTGGATAATTTAGAGTATAAGCCAGTAATGGTAGACCAAATGGAGGCAGTAGTTTCAGCTCCCACAAGCTGAGGTAAGATATCAGGGCTTACGGTGGAAAGAAGCCAGGAAGCTAAGGAGCTATCATGCTTATAAAAACGAGTATATGCAGGGTTTAGAGTACGCTCACCATCAGCACCCACCACATGTTTGTTTGGAGGAATAACTGAACCATCAAGATAACCTTCTAATCCTTGGCCACGCATCATCTGAGTAACCTGTTGTTTCCAGAGCAAAAAGTTGGTGTCATCATGCCGAATGCTGATCCGTTTGTTGGAGAAAGACTGATCTGTGGACTCATCTCTAACGGACAGGGATGCCATGACACCATCAGAAGAAGTAGAACCACCAGGCATGATGAGGGTAAAGGAGACGAAAAATCAAGAGAAACGATATTTAAAAGCAAACGACCAAGATCAGACCTGAAACATCTGATACCATGTTAAGCATAATTTAGAGACAAAGAATATAGAAGAACGATTGTACTTCATTGAAGAAAGGGGTGATTACAAAATGAGAAATATGGAAGCTTAAATAGAGTTTTTCTGTAACAAACTCTCCAGAAGTAATTCAAGCATTTTCTTCAGTAATTAGTTGTTATTTTTCCCTCCTAAAAGACCTTTCTCTCCTGGATGCCGTTCCAAATTTGTTTCAGAATTATAGTGGTTACAACAGCTTGCCAGCTCATTAGGCAGCTCATCATCGAACAGCTCAGCCAAAGGTAGATTATTCTTTAACATAGGGAATTTATTAAGAAACTTTGAAATTATGATGATGGGTTCGATTTAACGAGTTTTTGATAGAACTGGCAAAAGTTGTTGTCTTGAATTTTTAAGTATTATAGGTTTAAGTCTTATCATACGTAAATGTTATATGCGAGTTCTAAATTCCTATTTATTCTGGATTTAATCCCATGATCAGTGGGTGTTGTCCAAATTATTTTGATTTAGAACAAGATGTATTCTGCTTATTAGTCCGTTTGTTTGTCCATTTTCATGTTTTAGTCAAGTAAAGAACAAGTGGCTTCCTGACTGGGCTTTAAGAATGGTTAACGGTGTTGGGTCACGCCGGTACACCCTATGGCGCAGCAGAAAAATTATCCGACGATTACCACCAGAAATCTATGTACGAGGAACGAATCGGGGTAAATAAGGGTGAAGAATTACCTGTTTAAAATCTGGAATTCTGAGTTTGGAGGAGATAGGTATTCAATCACGATTCCATGATGTCGATTCTTAAGACGAAATAATAACGCTCCGACCTCTACGTAGTTCACCCAGTTGAAACAAGTATATAAAAACTCTCTAAATCATTTAGAAGTGAACGAGCATATAAAAACTCTTTAAACTATTTAGAGGATTTTTCCCAAAAAAACATTAATGACTATTAGATCTCTCATGCTTTTATATAGCCTTTGTAATCCTAATTCAACCCATATTAGGATTTCAATATATATATTAAATATATATAATCTCAATTTAACTTTAATTAGAATTTTAATATATATTAAATATATATATTCTCAATTCAACTTAATTAGGATTTTAATATATATATATTAAATATATAATCTCAATTCAATTTAATTAGGATTTCAATATATATATAATATATAATCCCAATTCAATTTTAATTAGGATTTCAATATATATATTAAATATATATAATTCCAATTCAACTTTAATTAGAATTTCAATATATATATTAAATATATATAACCCCAATTCAACTTAACTAGGATTTCAATATATATTGATTTAAATCGAATTATATTATTTATATATTAAAAGAGTCATAATTACAATAATTATTTTTCTTTTAATATTTACCAATAATTAAATTATATATATCAAATATATATTAATTTAACTAACTTTGTGTACAACAAATTTGTACATATATAATTCGTTTAATATATGCTCATTTCAACCGTGGGTGTGACCCTGTAGGTTCATGTAACATTAGAAGTAAATATTAGAACATTTCTAATATTACAAACAATGAGTGACATCTAGCAATATATCACTCTCACCTAAGTTACAAGAAATCATGATTCGACAGAACCTTTTCGTGATTAACTCTATTTATGTATTACATCCTTTTGTCCTTTATATCTAGATTAGACACAAGTCATGGAACAATCGCACTTGTATAATCCATCTAATGTTTCTTGATATCTTGAGTAGACTATTATAAACGAATAACTATGATATCTCATATCAACTTATTCGAGCATGGCCATGCATTTCTAGTCTCACTCAATCAAGTGGCATACGATATTACTCCTATTATATAGGAGGGACAAATCCTATCTTGATCAACCATATTCCACTACATAGATTGTGGCATATCCATATCAGTCTTTATAGTGTAGTCAGTTACGACTCATGTTTGACCGTATCAAAATATGTCACTCACGATGTTGAAATAATGATGATATCAAGTCTAAGGATCATACATGTAGTTATCACTATAAGCAATGTTATGACTGTCACATAATAATCCAAGAAAAATTCTCACAACGGGTCAGTCCAGTATGTCGTTCTCTAACACATACTTATGTATTGATTTTGACATCTCCATGTCAATGACAACACTTTGTCATCAATCAATTACGTATTAGTCTTAATGCATTATTGTTGTCCATGCTCACAATAGTACTCGACTAAGGACATTTTAGAATAACCATATTATTCTAAGGACTTTATTATAATTTAGTTTATTTATGCACGTAGAATTGTAACTGAAAATAATAATGGCAATGCCTCTTTATGAATAAAAAAGGTAAAAAAATGTCTTTTACAATCATCTTATGATTGGTCTTTGGGCATACTCTAACAATCTCCCACTAGCACTAAGACCAATAACTCATGTATCTAATACCAAGTGGCTTAGTGTGACGATCATGCTTCTATTGAGTCAGAAGCTTTGTCAGTGGATCGACAATGTTGTCATTTGTTGGTACCCTACATATTTCCACATCTCCTCGATCTATGATTTCTCGAATCAGATGATAACGCCTAAGTATGTGTTTGGATCTTTGGTGAGATCTGGGTTCCTTTGCTTGTGCGTGGCTCCGTTGTTATCACAACGTAGATCTATAGCATTCAAAATGCTTGGCACAACCCCTAGTTCAGATATGAACTTCTTGATCCTAACACCCTCTTTTGCAGCATCGCATGCTACAATATACTCGGCTTCTGTTGTAGAATCAGCTACTGTATCTTGCTTTGAACTTTTCCAGCTCATAGCGTCTCCATTAAGGCATAACACAAAACTCGATTGCGATCGTGAATCATCATTATCGGTTTGAAAGCTGACATCAGTATAACCTTTTATACTTAGCTCTTTCTCACCTCCATATATAAGGAATGTATCATTAGTTCTTCTTAAGTACTTAAGGATGTTTTTAACTGCGACCCAGTGACCTTCACCGAGATCTACCTAGTATCGACTTGTCATACTTAAAGCGTATAATACATTTAGATGAGTACGTAACATGGTATACATGATAGATCCAATAGCTGAAGCATATGGAATCTTACTCATTTGCTCTCTTTCTTAAGATGTTGAAGGACACATTTTCTTCGAGAGTGAAATTTCATGTCTCATAGGTAAGAACCCTTTTTTTGGATTCTTCCATATTGAATCTTTTTAGTACTTATTCTATGTATATATTTTGACCCGGTCCTAGAATTCATCTTGATCTATCTCTATAGATCTTGACTCTTGATATGTATGTTGCCTCACCCAAGTCTTTTATGGAAAAATATTTTCTTAACCAAGTTTTCATAGACTGTAAGCTAGATATGTCATTTCCTATTTTCAATATGTCATCCACATACATTACTAAGAATATGACAGTGCTCGCACTAATTTTCTTGAAAACACATGACTCGTCTTCATTTTTGATAAAATCAAACTCTTTGATTGCATCGTTAAAACGAAGATTCCAACTTCGAGAAGCTTGCTTCAATCCATTAATGGACCTTTGTAGCTTGCATATTTTTTTGCCATCTTTTGAATAAACAAAACCTTCAGGTTGTGTCATGTACACATCCTCATCTAGTTTTCTATTAAGGAAAGAGGTTTTATCATCCATTTGCCATATCACATAATCATAAGATGTAGTTATCGCAAGTAAGATCCGGATGGATTTAAACATAGCAACAGGTGAAAAGGTTTCATCATAGTCTATACCATGAATTTGACCAAAACCCTTAGCGACTAATCGCACTTTGTATGTTTGTACATTACCATCTATGTTGGGTTTTTTCTTTGAAAACCCATTTGCAGCCTATGGGCTTAACCCCTAGAGGTGGGTCCACCAAGGTCCAAACTTGGTTTTCTAACATGGAATCCATCTCGAATTTCATGGCCTCTAGCCATTTCTCAGACTCTGGGCCCGTCACTGCTTTTTGATAAGTCCTAGGCTCATCTTGATCTATGAAGAGAACATCACCATGCAATGTGATAAGAAATCCATATTTCTCAGGTGTATTGCATTCTCTCAAAGATCTTCGCAATGGTTGTGTTTCCAAAACTGTTGAATGTTCCTCAACAACTTGTGGAACTTGTTGTTGTTCAATCTCTTGTTCAATGATATGTGGTTGATCTCGAATTTTATTGAGTTCAATATTTCTCCCACTTTCTTTTCGGAAAACAAATTATCTTTCTAGGAAGATTCGTGTTTGAGCAACAAACACTTTGTTCTCGGTCGGATTGTAGAAATAATATCCTTTAGTCTTTTTAGGATAACCCACAAAATTACATTTATGAGATTTGGGTTTGAGCTTTGTAGACATCTTATGTTTAACATAAGTTTCGCATCCCCAAATTTTCATAAAAGACATACTAGGAGTTTCCCAATCTATATCTCATATGGTGTCTTTTGAACTTATTTAGATTGAACACGATTTAGTGTGAAAGTAGATATTTTTTAGCGTATGTCCCAAAAAGAAACTAGAAGATTAGCGTGACTCATCATTGATCGAACCATGTCTAACAGTGTTCGATTTCTTCTTTTTAGGAACTCCATTCCATTGTGGAGTACTAGGAGGTGTGAGACAATCCCACATTCCTTAAGAAGGTCACCAAACTCCAAGCTTAAGTATTCTCTTCTTCGATCTGATCGAAGAGCCTTAATGTTTTTTCCTAGTTGGTTTTATACTTTATTTTTAAATTCCTTAAACTTTTCATGGGCTTCAGATTTATGATGCATTAGGTAAATGTACCGATATCTACTGAAGTCATTTGTGAAAGTAATAAAGTATTGAAAATCTTTTTCTGGCTTGTGTATTCATTGGTCCACATACATCACTATGTATTAATCCCAATAAATCACTTGCTCGCTTACTTTTACTATTAAAATGAGCTTTGGTCATCTTTCCCAATAAGCAAGGCTCGCATACATCAAGTTGTTCGAAAACAAATGAATCCAAAAATTCATCTTTATGAAGTTTTGAAATGCGTTTTTTCACTTATGTGACCCAAGTGACAATGCCAAAGATGAGTTTGATTAGAGTTATTTGTTTTGATCTTTTCGTATTTATGTTTTAAATGGAATTCTCTTGATTCGAAATATAGAGGCCATTTATTAATTGTGTCACACCATAGAAAATTTTATCGAGATAAAAGAACAAAAACTATTCTTAATAATTATCTCAAAACCAATATTGTCTAAACAATAAATCAAAATGATGTTTTTTTAGTCAAACTAGACACAAAATAATAACCTTTTAAACATAAATTAAGTCCACTAGGCAACGATAAAGTATATGTTCCTATAACTAATGCAACAACTCTTGCTCCATTAGCAAACCATAGGTCCACCTCTTCCTTTCTCAAATTTCTACTCTTTTGTAGTCCTTATACAAATGTACAAATATGAGAACCACAACCAGTATCTAATACCCAAGAAGTAGGTGTTGATAAATTAATATCAATCACATAAATATTCGAGGCAGATGCTCCGTTTTCATTTGCCTTCTTGACTTTTCAAGATAAATGGGGCAGTTCCTTTTACAATGACATGTCTTATTACTAATGGAAATATTTTTCCTTCCAGTGACCACTCAAGGTAGTTTACACCATTCAACTTGTCCTTCTCAAGGACCGATCATAATGATAACAAATTTGTATAATAAGTCTACAACAATAAAATATGTTTTATAAGTACCTATTTATCATTTTTATAAAGTAATAACATTCTCACTATTAAAAACCCTCAAAATCGAAAAACTTGCTAAAAGTATTTCTAGTAGGTAAAGATCCATATTTCATTTCATTCTAAGTCAACTTTGGCTTTACTCCTAGAATTCAATTATTTAGGTAAGAAACACTTGCTAATTACATCTCATGTAATTCCTATATTTGATGAACAACTATTTGTCCAAAACAAAAGTTCATATGGTCTAATAGGAAGAACAATAATGAACAGTGCACTAGGTAGGTAACTTATGAAAAGAGAGGTGGTGTACTGGGCACGCTTAAATACCAAGTCTTTCAAAGAACCAATCCTAGACATGCACTTTCGTATTGTTTTTCAATCACCAAAGTTCATGAACAATCATTAGTCTTTAGGTTTCTAATCTTATTAGAGCAACCTAGTTTAACCAATATTACTACCATTGAATATCACTTGCTTATTCTTCGTGTTTAACCAAGATAGATCTAAGTATTTTGCTTTGGCAAAACCTACATAGTACCGATCGAGGTTTAAATGAGGGCTAATATTGGATGAGTAATTTTAATTAAATATGGAGGGTTTTTGGGAATATTATCTCACCATGTTGAGATATGTGTTTTGATATAATAATTGAAAAATAGTTTTGGAATAAATTTAAAAGACTTTAAAAATGATTTTAAGTCCAAACAACTTGAAATAATGTTTAATGCTTTTTTAAGAGGTTTTGGGATGATTTAAAACGTCTTTAAAGTAGTCAAACCTAAGTTTTTCAAGTATTCGTACCGATACGATATACCCTGTATCGATACGCATAAAGGGTTTTAGCTACAGTTTGTGAAACTGTCAAGATCCGTACCGATACAAGGCATTCTCGTATCGATACGGAGATGGGTGATTTTGATACACCATTTGGTGTATCGATACGCCTACGTGGCATATATCCCAACGACCAAAACCCCCCAACGGTCATATTTCCAATGGTATTTTAAGTTGTAGGACGTACCAATATGCCTATACGCGTATCGATACGCATCAGCTGATCAGAGATCAACGGCTAGTTATGGAGAAGGCCGTACCGATACGGTTACCCACGTACCAATACGGACAGCCTCAGAACTGCAATTAATGTGGAAAATAAAGACCCCAACGGCTCCAATTCAATCCCAACGGTCACCAACGACTATGAACTCATTTGGGAGTATAAAAGGGACCTTCAAGCATCTATGGATGACTAATGCTTCAAATGTCAACAACTATATAATGAGAAATTATGTCTTAGGGCTTTAATTGTTCATCCTTTGTATAGACAACACTTGTGAGCCAAAATTGTCATATTTGCTCAAGTGTTTAGGTTTGGGTGAGAGCTTAAAGAGTGCAAACAAATACCTTGTGAGAGGAATTTTAGTTTGCTTATTTTCTTTCTCTTGTAAAGAGTGTTTGGTTAATCTTTGGGTAGAAAGATTAACCGTTTGTAAGGGTTTCCTCCTAATCCTAGAAAAAGGGGATGAATCAATTAGTTAATTGGTTGGAAAATCTTTAGTGAGAGCTAAGGTAGTGGATGAAGGTGCTTGTTTGAAGCCTGAACCACTATAAATTCATCGTGTCTTTCATTTTTGGCTTCCACAAATCAATCACCCAAAAATCCAACTTCTCCACCACTTGGCAAGCATCGGTTGAAGGTGATCATCTAGCCCAACAATTGGTATCAAAGCAAGGCTCAATCGAAGAGGATTAACATTCTATTGAGGCAATCCGGCTAGCTCAACCAACAATTCAATCAACCAACGAAATGGAACAATCCATCGACAAGCCACATTTCTTTGACGGGACCAACTATGCTTATTGGAAGACAAGAATGTTGTTCTTTATCAAGGCCAAAGATTATAAGATTTGGGACATTGTTGAAGATGGTCCATACGCACTAAAAAGATGCAAGGCAAAATGGAATGCGGATGATCGCAAGAAGATGGAGCTAAATTGCAAGGCTTTGCACATTATCTTTTGTGCATTTAGCCCCAACATCTATGAGAAGATGTCTTGTTGTGATAGTGCCAAGGAGGTTTGGGACAAGCTTGAAGTCACATACGAGGGAACAAAATAAGTGAAAAAGACATCGAGAAGATGTTCGATCGTTTCTCCACTATAGTGAATGGACTCAAAGGCTATTGAGAAGTCATTTCGGAAGAAAAGCTTGTCCGAAAGCTTATCTACTCCCTTCCCGAGTCATGGGACTCAAAGAAGACCATCATCATCGAGGCTAAGAATTTCAAGACCTTGAAACTTGATGAACTCATGGGGTCTTTTCTCACTCATCAAATAATGAAGAAGGACAATGAAGAGGATAAGAAGAAGAAGAAAAAGATAAGAAAGATGGGGAGAATGAAATAAAAAAACTAGGTATCAATATGAATATCGTAGTCCTTAATTCCTCCAAGTGCCTACATGAAGATTCTAGTGAGGAGGAAGAAGAAAATGAAGAGATGACCTATCTCTTCATGAAATTTGCTTGATTCATGAAGAGCAAAATGGAAGAATCCAAGCATGAATCAACAAAGAAGATGAAGAATCCTCGAAAGAGCTATGAATGCAAGAAAATGGGTTATCTTCAAAGAAGGCATATGTGGCAACATGGAGTGATGAAAACTCCACAAATGAAGATGAGGTTGCCCACATATGCTTCATGGCCCTCTAAGATGGTGAGGTAACTTTTAATTCATCTACTTCTACTTCCTATACTTTTGATGAATTACAAGAAGCCTATGACCAATTGGTTTTGAGTTTAAAGCTTCTTTTTCGAAAAACAAGAAATTGATTTCAAAGTTAAAAATCGAAAATGATTTGCTTTCTAAAACCAATTTGGAGTATGAAACAAAAATGAACGATTTTGAGCAAAAAGTTTCAAATTTACAAAAATTGCTTCAAACAATGGAAATAGATCATCAAAAGGAAGTTGATGATCTTAAGAAACAAAAAGATTTTATTTCCAATGAACTTCAAAAGAAAAATAATTTGAGAAAATCAAACTTTTATGTAAGACAATCTAGTGCCCCTAGATTTTTAAACGGTAAATGTTTTAGAAGTGTTTGGGTTCCAAAAGAACTAATCACTTCAAATAAGAAGGATGGAATTGAAAAATGGATTCTTAAGGGGGCCAAACTTTGTGCTTCTAATGTAAATGGATCCAAAGCAATTTGGATACCAAAAGTGTCTTGATTGTCTTATTGTAGGTGTGATGGAGAATGATCAACAAGTCCAAATTTGAGGGGGAGCTACATACACATAAGGAAGAACACTTGAAGAATGAGGCTTCACATCCTACCTTAGTTCAAGTGTGGTAAAATTTTAGTTGAATTTATTTGTGTTAATTTGTTTTATTTACATTAATTCAACTAGATAATCATATTGTTGGACTAACAATATTTGATGCTTGAGTAAGGGGGAGCCAAATTTTTAAATCCAAAGCTTTTAATGGAGTTAAAATTTTTAAACCTCATTTGTTTTTCGTGTACTTAAAGTCACACAACTTCTTTTTGATATAACAAAAAGGGGGAGAAAATGGTTTGAAGAATTGATTTTTCAAGTGAATAAGTGGTTTGAAAAATTGTTTTTTCAAGTGAATAAGGGGGAGATTTAACTATATTTCATTTTTAAAATCTCTTATTCACGTTTTTAAATATTAAGGGGAGAATCACAAACAATTTTTCAAGTTGGTTTTATTATATCAAAAATGAGGAGATTGTTGAGATATGTGTTTTGATATAATAATTGAAAAAATAGTTTTGGAATAAATTGAAAAGACTTTAAAAATGATTTTAAGTCCAAATAACTTGAAATAATGTTTAATGTTTTTTAAGAGGTTTTGGGATGATTTAAACGTCTTTAAAGTAGCCAAACCTGAGTTTTTCAAGTATCCGTACTAATACGATATACCCCATATCGATACGCATAAATAGTTTTAGCTAAAGTTTGTGAAACTGTCAAGATCCGTACCGATACAAGGCATTCCCGTATCAATACGGAGAAGGTTGGTTTCGATACACCCTTTGGTGTATCGATACGCCTACGTGGCATATATCCCAACAACCAAAACCCCCCCAACGGTCATATTTCCAATGGTCTTTTAAATTGTAGGACGTACCGATACGCCTATACGCGTATCGATACGCATAAGCTGATCAAAGCTCAACGACTAGTTATGAAGAAGGCCATACTAATACGGTTACCCGCGTACCAATACGGACAGCCTTAGAACTGCAATTAATGCGGAAAATAAAGACCCCAACGGCTCCAATTCAATCTCAACGGTCACCAACGGCTATGAACTCATTTGGGAGTATAAAATGGACCTTCAAGCATCTATGGATGACTAATGCTTCAAATGTCAACAACTATATGATGAGAAATTGTGTCTTAGGACTTTAATTGTTCATCCTTTGTATAGACAACACTTGCAAGCCAAAATTGTCATATTTTCTCAAGTGTTTAGGTTTTGCTTAAAGAGCAAACAAAATTGTGAGAGGAATTTTAGTTTGCTTATTTTCTTTCTCTTGTAAAGAGTGTTTGGTTAATCTTTGGGTGAAAGCTTAAAGAGTGCAAACAAATACCTTGTGAGAGGAATTTTAGTTTGCTTATTTTCTTTCTCTTGTAAAGAGTGTTTGGTTAATCTTTGCATAGAAAGATTAACCGTTTGTAAGGGTTTCCTCCTAATCCTAGAAAGGGGACGAATCAATTAGTGAATTGGTTGGAAAATCTTTAGTGGGAGCTAAGGTAGTGGATGTAGGTGCTTGTTCGAAGCTTGAACCACTATAAATTCATCGTGTCTTTCATGTCAAATTTCATTTCCAACTTCTCCACCACAAATCAATCAGCCCAACAAAAATCCAACTTCTCCACCACTTGGCAAGCATCGGTTGAAGGTGATCATAAGATAGATTTTGCTTCTTCGCATAGATTACAATTTTAGAAACTCGTTTTACATACAAGGGAGTAAGATGAGATGAGAATTACAATAGAAGTAGAGAAAGACACGACACGCAGACCGTATTTATAAAACCTTATAAATAAAACTAAATGGGTTATTAGGCTATAACCATGCATTCCAAACATCGTGCATGAACAAACATAGTAACGACGAGGTTTGTAATTTAGGTCTTTCTAGATTGTTCCTACGCAGGGGTCAAGCCCCTTGAGGGGTTTCGACAGGCTTGTAGCTGCTGGCGGGGTTACCCCTGCCCGGTCAGTGGCGGGGATTTTTTTTTTAAGATCAACATTTTAATTGTTGTGTAAAAACCTCACGATTTGATAACTTTTATCAACATTATCGTTTTTTTCAGGATTTTAAAATCTATGAGGTTTTTATTGGAACAACTCTTGTTACTTCCCGGCACGAAATCTATAAACTAACCATTAGTCTAATATATAACTATAACCCGCGTATATTAACACTTAACATCTAAAATCTTAAAACTCCATATTGAATATGTTAACAATTAACATATAATATTTCAAACCCTATTGACAAAGATCCTGATGATTAACTCTTAATCATCAATCTTAGGAACATCTTTTAATTGGATTAACCGTGATTGAATAGATTTGCTCATACAAATATCATATATTCGCTAAATAAATCGAAAAATAACATGTATCTCATACAATTACATCACCCAAGTAATTAAAACCCGAATCCGTATCGTCCAAGTGGCTTTGATACCATTGTTGGGTCACGCCGGTACACCCCATGGCGCAGCGGAAAAATTATCCGACGATTACCACCAAAGATCCATGTATGAGGAACAAATCGAGGTGAATAAAGGTGAAGAATTACCTGTTTAAAATCTGGAATTCTGAGTTTGGAGTAGATAGATATTCAATCACGATTCCACGATGTCGATTCTTAAGCCGCAACAATAACGCTCCGACCTTTATGTAGTTCACCTAGTTGAAACGAGTATATAAAAACTCTCTAAACCATTTAGAAGGGAACGAGCATATAAAAACTCTCTAAACTATTTAGAGGGTTTTTCCCAAAAAATATTAATGACTGCTATATCTCTCATGCCTTTATATAGCCTTTGTAATCCTAATTCAAATCAGATTAGGATTTTCATATATATATTAAATATATACAATCTCAATTTAACTTTAATTAGAATTTTAATATATATATATTAAATATATATATATATATATAATCTCAATTCAACTTAATTAAGATTTTAATATATATATATTAAATATATAATCTCAATTCAACTTAATTAGGATTTCAATATATATATATATATATATTAAATATATATAATCTTAATTCAATTTTAATTAAGATTTCAATATATATTAAATATATATAATCTCAATTCAACTTTAATTATGATTTCAATATATATATTAAATATATATAATCTCAATTCAACTTAACTAGGATTTCAATATATATATATATATTAATTTAAATCGAATTATATTATTTATATATTAAAAGAGTCATAATTACAATAATTATTTTTCTTTTAATATTTACCCAATAGTTAAATTATATATAACAAATATATATTAATTTAACTAAATTCGTGTACAACAAATTTGTACATATATAATCCGTTTAATATATACTCATTTCAACTATGGGTGTGACCCTGTAGGTTCATGTAACGTTAGTAATAAATATTAGAACATTTCTAATATTACAAACAATGAGTGACATCTAGCAATATGTCATTGTCACCTAAGTTACAAGAAATCATGATTCGACATAACTTTTTCGTGATTAACTCTATTTATGTATTATATCATTTTGTCCTTTATATCTAGATTAGACACAAGTCATGGAACAATCACACTTGTATAGTCCATCTAATGTTTCTTGATATCTTGAGTAAACTATTATAAACGAATAACTGTAATATCTCATATCAACTTATTCGAGTATGGCCATACATTTCTAGTCTCACTCAATCAAGTGGCTTATGATATTACTCCTATTATGTAGGAGGGATAAATCCTATCTTGATCAACCATATTCCACTACATAGATTGTGACATATCCAATATCAGTCTTTATAGTGTAGTCAGTTACGACACACATTTGACCGTATCAAAATATGTCACTCACAATGTTGAAATAATGATGATCTCAAGTCTGAGGATCATACATGTAGTTATCACTATGAGCAATGTTATGACTGTCACATAATAATCCAAGAAACATGCTCATAGCGGGTCAGTCCAGTATGTCGTTCTCTAACACATACTTATGTATTGATTTTGACATCTCCATGTTAATGACATCACTTTGTCATCAATCAACTACATATTAGTCTTAATGCATTATTGTTGTCCATGCTCACAATAATACTCGACTAATGAACATTTTAGAATAACCATATTATTCTAAGGACTTTATTATAATTCAGTTTATTTATGCACGCATAATTGTAACTGAAAATAATAATGACAATGTCTCTTTATGAATAAACAAGGTAAAACAAATGTCATTTACAATCATCTTATTTTATGAATAAACAAGGTAAAACAAATGTCATTTACAATCATCTTATAATTGGTCTTTGGACATACTCTAACAAACAGAAGCCATATGAGTAGCCCTAGTTATGCAAAGTGCTATAAAAATGTAGACAATCTCACATGGGATGGATAAGGCAAGCCTCGGGAGATATAAGCAGACGGGATAATCTTTGACTACTCAGTCTCTTGTGGAATGTCTCAACAATCTAGTAGGAAGAAAAAAATATTGGACCAGGACAAACACGTGACCCAAAAAATAATTAAGATGTTAATTTTTTGAGTTTACATCAACCAATATGCACACGGGATGATTAACCCACTAATCTCTTGACTAGGCAAAGACGTATCCACATTTTACACCAATAACCAATTAGCCATTCATGTGAAAACAAACTATACTAATAGGCTATAAAATAATGTCTTCCTATACGAGTTTCTCCCAATCTATAATGTGTTTTTTATTTCTTTTGGAAAATGTTGAACATCTCCTTTTGCGTGATGTCTTCATCTCAAACATACGACTAGTCAATTTAAGAATTCAAACACCTTTTTTTTTTTTTTGCTTCCTTTTTCACAAAAATAGGCAGAAACTAATAAAAAAACGACACGTTTTATTTCACGCTTTCATACAAACCCCATTGTTATAATTAAATTCATTCATTTTTACTATTCTTAAAAACGTTGAATATCAATTAAATTTATTCACTTTCAGATATGGGAGAAGGAATTGAAAACCATGGCCTGCCTCTTCGGAGAAGCAAGGTGGCAACGCCATGGTTATGGACCACAAAAAGAGTTGACAAATACCTGTGTCATCTGAGAAAGCAACCTAGGCAGCCTTTGGTTTAGCAATAATCACTTACCCTAAAACCAAAACAAAAAGCATTATAATGGTCACCATGTGCTCAAAGCAAAGGGATCTCATGCAGCTTAATCAAAAGGAAATATGGAGACTGATCTGCTTGGGATCAGTAAAAGTTTAATAATAAACTATGGGATTAAATTAAGGAGGCAAATCGGACACTGTAGAACCCTTGATCATTTTTTTTAAAAAGATTCAAACTTAGCTGTCGGAAAGATATGTTACGTTTAAACCCTACTTCAGCGGCGGATTTAGAAATTCAAGAACAGGGTTTAAAATAATTTTTTAAAATGAGTATGCAAATATTTTTTTATCTTTACACGTTAATTTTTTTAAAAAAATAAAAAAATTAACACTAATTTAAACACGATTTCTAAAACTGAGATGCATGTGCCCTCGTATAGCTACATGCATCCGCCCCCAAGTAACATCTTTTTCACCACCAGCAGGTGAAATGTGGGTAAGGTTTTTATCTATTTGATTGATTACTTTCTCCAGTCTTGCTGCTTCTCGCATGCCCACCTAGTGGCTCATCCTACTACCTAATTTAATTACTGCAAACTAAAGTCATAACGCACATAGATAATGGCTTAGATTAAGGAGTAATTCAGGGTTGTTGAAATCTAAGTACGAAAAAAGGTGTGAAGGGTTGTTTAACTTTAGTATGGGAGGAGGGAAACATGGAATGCAAAGTTGACTTTGGATATATTAAATGGATGCGTTCATAAATAAGAACTCGCATTAGAGACAAAGATCTCTCTGGCAATGGTATGGTATGCAGCTTTCTATTGTCACCATATTTTCACTTTTTGTAACGAATTAAAAGAAAGATTCCAATATTATTCGCATCTATCATGTGAAAAATACTGATTGGCTGACATACAGGAAAAAAATGTAGAGCTAGGTTCATTGATCCCAGTACACTATGATGTGATTACGAATTCCATGGCATATCTTTTTCGCAACACACAACTCAAAGAAACCCTAGAAAGGTAATCTATAATATTTGCATTTTCTACCTATTGTCGGGAACAAAGAATATTATATTTCTGTTGGGGAGACGTGGAGAGATCAGAGGGAGTGGACCACTGCTTGTTTATTCTCTTCAAACTTGAGACTTTTTTTTTAGATTAGTGAGATGCTTAGATGTTAAGGGATTTGTTCGAATTTCCTTAATCAAATTCAAAGGGATGGATTTGATTAGCAAAAACTAAGTATAAAGAATGCGAATTCTAATTGCCAATATTTTGTCATCTTGTTGAAGTTGGAAGATGGGGAAACAAGATATGCAAGTGTCAGCATAAACATGAAAATATTAATAATTTAAGCACTTTTAAAATTAATGTTAACATTATTTAGTCAAAGAAAACAGGTTTATTGAATTCGTAAAATGACTCAAAGGAGCCCCTCCCTTGCCGTGCGCATCTTCCTAGCCTAGCTTTATGATATTTCATTAAACAATATTAACATAAAGTAAAACGCAATTAACTTAAGCTGCCAGCTGCTTACGCAATCTCTCTTGCTACTTTCATCCTTATCCTTTCTTATAACCTAGGTTAAGTAATCCAAGTTTAATTAACCTTGGTAAAGAGGAAAGGGAAAAGAAGCAACCCGTCCTTGTATTATCCATCCCTTCCAAGAATGGAAATTCTTATCACATTTGTGCTCCCACTGGACCCAATAGAGCAGCTATATATTCATTTTGAGAAAGAGACGCACTAGTCCTTAGCCAATTTCGGCACTTTTAGATAGAAGATAAATGGGTAGTTTGAATAGAAAATGTATCTTTTTTATTGCTGCATTTCCATATTTTTCTCTATCGGATAACCCTAGTACCTAAATTACTCATATCAAGGATTGATCTTTCAGATATGATTCTTTTGAAAGATGAATAATTGCGCAACTTCTAAAGTGAACACAACCTTTCATTTCTCCTCGTTTACAAGCATGATCAAATCAAAGATATAATAAATGTCGGTTAACGTGAGATTTTGAAGAATCAAATCAAAATGCTATAACCTTGAAGCATGAATGCCGGTAGTTAAAACTGCTAGGCACATTCATTGGTCATTGAGCAATAGTGATGAACATGGCGACTGGGTAATACTGCAAATGTAAAATGGAAGAGGCAGGTCAGAGAAGTGTGTGCATCTTTTTGAAAGTAACATGTGTATGGAAAGAACTTTGGGTGGTCCCAAAATAGCTACTTTCTAGGGGTGTAACATGAAACCGAGACCCGAGTGCCATTGGTTGCACTTGCACCCCATGTGCATTCCCCCATTAAGCCAATCATTGTCACCCTTTAAAGGCTTCCTCCCAATCTAGTCGGATCATTGTTTGTTTGAATTGAAGTCACCATTCACTAGTGTTAGACCAGATAGAAAAGCAGAAAATTAACCACCGTTTCACTGATACATTGTTTATAGATGGTTATTATCCCGGTTGTAAACCATTTTAAAGTACAAAGAGTTTTCTCTCGAATGAAGGAAACCTTAGGATAATTAGCAAGTATGAAACTGTTGTTTGTTTTATTTGATTCTCCTTGCCCTCATCCTAGAAAGGGATTAAAGAAACTACGCTTCTTTTGCATTTCTTATCTTGTGTTGATTGTGTTTACATGATCTTATCTTTGGTCAGATTTTAATTTTGGAATTCGTCGCCTTTCGCTCTCTCTATTTATATGTATAAAACATATATACGTGTATAATGGCAGGAAGCAATGCTTTTCTATGTCCAAAGTAAAATTTCCTTGCAACTTAAAGATCCTTACCAATAACAAAAATGGGTAATGCTAGGTAAAATTTATATAATTACCACAACAATAATTGAAATAGAATGCATGCATACTTAATCAGTTCTTAATGATTAAAATACCTTTGGCAAGTAGTCGATTTTAGCACATGGGATGGGGTCGTGATCGATTATGCTATAGGAAGTCATTGTGCTGAAAGATTGAAGCACGAATAAGTCCACTCCATTCTGTATAGGAATATGATTATTGGTTAGAAAAACAAGAGCATCTTTTTTATGTAGAGGAAAAATTGGCATAGTGCATTGTCATGGCATTTCTTTCGTACCGAGTTGAAGCAGGTTATGTCTGTCCTGTGGATTCCACGACCACCCTAGCAAACCAAGTTAATCCTCGTGCCACTTAGGCTCCTACCTAGCTAACTGCGCCCTGCCACTGCCATCGAGACATTGTATTATGTGGATAAAAAGATCTTTGCATACTGATTTGATGCTACTAAGCCATCAATAATACTTTTAAACCTATAGGACGTTAAGTTGTTAGAAGGTTAATCTGTTAACTCAACAGACTAACTGATTCAAAGCCTAATCCTTGAAATTGTATAAAAGGATGCCCCTACCTTATGTATAAACAAGCTTTCTGATATCAAATACACTCAAGTTTCCAGTTTCTCTTCTATTATTTTCTATGTTTAACATGGTATTAGTCGCTAGGTAAACAATCCTTCTTGGATTTCTTGTTTTCTTTTCCTTTTTTGGTGGTTTCTTTCTCATGGAACTTCCAGAAGTTCCTCTTGTTCCAATTGATGACGATCAAGTTCTTGAAGCACAAGTCTTCTCCAACAAGAGAGTTAATGTTTGCTTGAATGAATCAAACTACCTCCCGTGGAAACAACAAGTGATGCTCACGATCCGAGGATTGGGTTTAGAAGACTATCTTGATGGTTCTGTGGTCATTCCTTTCAAGCTTGCGCGCAACAGGGCTGGTGAAGCAGTTCTTAATCCAGCATATCTTCAATATGTCAAGCAAGATAGCTCTCTAGCTTCTTGGTTGCTTTCTACAGTTAGTGCCACGGTGCTGCCACAACTCGTTGGATTGGAAATCACAACTGTTGAGTGGAGCGCTATTACAAGGTTGTACTCTAATATTTCAACTACAAAGATTATGAATGTCCAATGTCGCCTTAGATCTTTGAAGAAAGGCACTCAAACAATGTGAGAATATGCAATGGCCATTAAAGAAACTTGTGATTTGTTAGCAACCTGTTGTAGCTCGATTTCTGATGTTGAACATATCTCCACCATCTTGAATGGTTTACCTATAGAGTATGAGCCATCTGTTGCTGCCATAACTGCCAGTAAAATGACCTATATTGTTGAGAATGTTGTTTCTATTCTTGTTGATGCTAAACCAAGACTGGAAGATGCGTCCAGGTTTCTTGTTGGGATCAATTACACCAAATATGCACCTAAGCAAGCTTCGACTAGTAATGATGATGAAGAACCGAGAAGTGTTCCCAATTCTGGTGCTCAGTATAAGGGGAGACCAAGGCATCAGTGTCAACTATGTGGTAAGCTTGGCCACTTAGTTGATAGATGCTGGCACAAGTACGACAAAAACCTTAAGTGAAAGTAATTTATGTAATTACTAAATCATTTGGACTAAAATGAAATAAATAAAATTTCTATATGTTATTTGTAGACTACTTTATTATGTAAATTTTCCTCAAACTTGATATTGCATGTAAAGCGATAAAGTGAAAAGCAAATATCAGCTCTTTGATTACCTATGGTTTAACTGATTTTAATTTATATCATAAGGTCGATTATAATACGAAAGACTGTTGGAAAATTGTGATCATATGGAAACTTTGATGCATGAATTCAATGGGTAAAGATGGAGAATCGAATAATGAATTTACGCCTTCATATTCTACTCCATGAGATCTTTACAACGATATCTCATATGCTCAAATTGGTTGGGTGATGAATGAGAAATTGATACTCAAAGTAGGCAACTTGCAATGATTGGATAGGAAATAGTAAGCTTGAATCCCACATTGGTTAGAGACCAAATGTGGAAGGTGTATATATAATGGAAACAACCAAGAAGTTGTTGAATAAGCTTATTAAGTGTGCCTTGCGTGAATGCACGATGTGGGTGAATGTTTGGACCCATTGGGCCTAGTGTGGACTTATTGAAATTTTAGCCCAAATTCGAAATCCTCATCAAAGACTTAGTCAAATAATTTGGAATTCAAAATAGATTTTGAGAATCTGAATAATCTATATTTAGATAGATTTTATCAGATAATATCTATTTTTAAAATTTTAAATTATGATTTTGAGATCAACTATGATTAGAACTCTATCATTGCTCGCCTATAAAAGGAGGCTTCAGCAAGAAGAGAAAAATAACTCACAATCACAATAGCGAACAATTAGTATTGCAAGTGATTCACATTTTCTCTCAACTCCCTCCCTATTTTTCTCTAGAAAACCATCTTGCATTTGTTTTCTTTTCATTGTTTTTCCATGGTGATAGTCGAAGGCTCGAGTATGTTCGTGATTTCTCAGTGGTGTTGCTAAAGATAATCATCCGCTGTTGTATCCTGGGAGACCGACGACCTCTAGCACCAAAGAGCGGTCGAATCTGTCTTAAGGAAACTGCGTTCCTAGCAGTCCTCAGCAACCGAATTTGGTTATTTCGAATCTGTGTTTTTCGTTTATTTCAATTTTCTAATTACTATAATCTTGTCACTTTAATTATTTTCACATTTATTTTGAATTTAACCGTTTTTTCCAACAATCTTAAGACATAATATATTTTTCAAAAGGCGATTCGAGATAAGTGTATGAGTCAAGCAAATAAATTGGTTTCAGGAAGTATCATGCCATTTTAACGGGTTTGCTTAGATCTCAGAAATAAACAGGACAAATCTTTGTTACAAAAATTGTCGTTAAGAGTAACTGAGGTTACGGATTTTGTGAAAAAATCAAAATCAGAAATAAAAAAAATTGAATTTCAATTTATTGGTATGTATGATGAGGATACATGTTTGATTTAATACCTTCGCTTATAGCAAGGATTAAAATCATATGTAGAATACATGTTTGCATGTATTGTAAAACTTTTATCATGTGTGTAAAAGGTTTAAGACAAGGTTATCTCTGTTTGAAAACACTTTGGATTATTATTTCCAATAATTTTCCACGAGAAAGTGTAGGATAACGATGGAAATTTCTTGAATTTGTTTTGGAAAGAAAGATCTTGTAAATAATTCGTTTCGAGAATTATTTCCTGCCGTTTTAACGGATTTACTTAATCTTCCAAACAAGAGTCAACGAAATTAAATCAAAGGATTATGTTCTATTGATCGAAAGGATTATGTTCTATTGATCGAGTTGCCTTGATATCTCTGTCTGGGTTTTAGTGCCACTAATCCCAACGTTGGACAGAAGATATGATGGAAATAAATTACTAAATTTATTTCTTCATTAGAATTTTGTGTTGATCCTAATTTATTAAGGGAAATAAATCGTTCGATTTAATTTCGTGAGAATCTAGAATGATTCAATCTTAAAATAATTTGGTGAATTTATTTTGGAAAGAGAAATAACTTAAAGTTATTATTTATTAAAGAATCAAGTATGATTCTATTTTGGAAATAAATCGGTGAATTTATTTCGAGAAGTAACAATTGACATGACAAATTGTTGCTCGGAGGAAATTACCTTCATGATAGAACAAACTAGTGATTTGCTTAAAAGCAAAAATGCTGTATAAGTAAGATGTTGAAATCCAAAATTAATACAACGATTAATTTGGAGAAACTCTATGTGAGTAACGTTGCAACATCAAAAGGTACAATGATTTTGAAGATAAGAATTGAAACTTCAAAATGTGCCTAACATGTGGGGGAGTTTTTCTATTAAGACACCATATGAGTTATGGAAGGAAATAAAACTTCCTACAACTACATAAAAATGTGGGGGTGTCTTGCAAAGGTAATATTCCCATTACCGAAGTAAATGAAAATAAGTGGACTATATTTTTATTGATTATGATTCACAAGAATGTGATAATGGAAAACTAAGAATGTCTCATTCTTGAAAAATGTTTCCTAAATATTTAGGGAAGTTGGTCCAAGTTCCATGGAACGAACCATGGAGACTATCAATGGAAATTAGTCCTGTCGCGGCCATTTTTCGAGTATTGGAGTATGGAAAATGGCCTGGCAATTACTCTTTTGAAAATCAAGTTCCCTATTCATTTTATTTATTAAATCCTTTTAAAACCTGATTTTATATTAAATCTTCATTTAATTTTGAAAATCCATTTTTAGAGTCGCCATCGGTCACTTTGGTAGACTAGATACCATAAAAACAACCAGAGATTCATTTTGAAACAATTTGGGTTCGGAAGTCAATTACGTGTGGGGAAGGATTAGCACCCCCACAAGCGCTCGTTATCGGTACCTTTTTTAATTCCATGTAGCATTTTGGCATTTTTGAGTTAATTGCTAATTGAATTTCCTTTCAAATAAAGATATCCTTTTGTAAGAAAATACATTTTAAATAGATACGAATTTTGAAATATCCAGTTGCATTAGGAAACTTCGATCCGTATCCAAAATGTATCTCAATGCAAAAGGTTTAAATGCATGAAAAATTATTTTGTGGTCAATTTTAAGTAAAAACCTAATAAAGACCTCAATTCATTTAATTGCTTAGAATCCTATAAATATCACCAATTTTGGACTTGTATGATAACACCCAAACAATTGAGTACTATTAATAATTAGCCCAAAAATAATAATATCCTTACTATAATGATACTAATTATTTAACCCTAATTTAAATTTCATTGGACTAATTATTCAATTGCATATAATAACCATATTATAAGTTTGAATGAAATATTAGATATTTTACCAAAATACCCCTTTTGAATAACACCACAATATAGTATGGTACTAATCAACTTAGGGCATTGAGGTAATTATACAATATTCATTCATTTTTCTACAATGTTCTTCTTCCTCAACTACAAGTTATTTAAGATTGAGAACCTAATTTTAGGGTTCTAATTATACTAAGTGTATTTAAGGTTTTCTAAACAAATATACTACATGATTATTTAAAAACATGCATCATACAAACAGTTAAATAAATTAAATTGAAAGCTATTAAAATAAAGAAATTAAACAGTCCAAGACTAAATTGAATCAAATTGGAAATTAAAAGGCTGAATTACAAGGATTTAAGTGACCAAAATGTAAAGCGGAACAAATTGAAGAGCCCAAATCTAAATCCATTGAAAATTCAGTTCAAAAACGGTCTGAACCAAATCGAACCGGCCAGCTAAAACCCCCCAAACGGATCGAACCGTTATAACGGGTCCTAAGTCGGACCACAGCCCCGTATCCATGCCCGCTTAAAAAACACGCGGGTCTTATTTAACCCAGCTCCCAAAAATGACGCCGTTCTAACTCAGTATAAAAGGGAGTAAACTGAGTTGGACCGGTCATTTGTGCTATAAACCCTTATCTCTCCTCTCTCTCTATTCCTCAAATTCTCTCAACTCAAACACTAAAAACCCAGAAAAATCCCCCATTCTCGATCAAAACCCTCACCTTCAAACTTGTTCTTCTTCTGTTCTTGCTCTTTCACCCCGTTCAATCCACAGAAACACCAAATCACCCCCTTTTCCCTGTTTCTTTCAGATCAAACCCATTATTTCCTTAAGAACTCAACTCCAATTCTTCCAACCTTCATAGCTTCAATCTTCAACCATCACCAAACCCTAGCCTCAGTCTGTTTCTCAGCCACCGGAGGCGACACCGACCATTGGCTGTCATCTCCGATCATCCCTTCCAGCATACCCTATCCCTCCAACCACCATCTGGTCTAACTCCGATCATCCCTAACCTCTTTCCAGCCACCATGCTTCGCCACCAGAGTAATTTTCGGCCACCACAAAATAAAAACCTAAAACTCCAATTTCCCTATTTAAGCCTAAACCCTAATCTAAACCCGAATTCATCAGAATCGACCCCCTTCTCCCATTCCTACACTATCTACCCATAAACAAAAGCTCCCCTCCATCATTTTCAACTCCGACTTGAAACCTAGCTCTCCTCTGACTCCACAATCACTCCGGCGGTGTTTAGAGTGGCAGAGGTTTAAGATAAGTGTTCATAATCCTCTTCCTTTTTTTGTTTCCATTTTTATTTTAGATCTTGTATTGTTTTAGGTTACTGACCTTGGATCTAGGACTTATCTAAGTTTAGAACTCTTATATCACTGTTTTTTAAATGACTGTGGCCTGGTTTTAGCTGTTTCTATTTGTTTAAGTGCAAGAAAATAAAGAACAGAGGTGGAAATATACCTCTAAATATATCAACAGCTTCAGCGAACCTCCAACGGTGAAGTAGCTACTCCGATCGTCTTCTCCGAGCTCCCCTTTCTTAGGTAATCTCTTCGACTTTCCTTTTCCCTCTCCTTTCAATTATTGCACAATTATTGCTTTATCATTCATTGAATGCTGACTTTCTCTCTCCCTTTTATACCAGGTGACGTAGCTGACGTCAGACAGGCCCTTAATCCATGTGCTGGGGCTGTAGACCAATCCCGTGGCGCCACGTGGTCAATTCTGGCGGGCCCAAGAAACACATTTGTGTTTCTTGGGCTAGTGAAGGCTGATAATGAGCGGAAACCCCCTTTAAAATTGGGCTATAATACTTGTATTTGGGCCTTCCAAATTTGTAGAGGCAATTGTAATATGGACTGTTTATATTTAATATAAACTTTGGAGATTATTTTATTAAACTGTTTTATTACTTAGTATTATTTGGCTATATGTATAGTGAATTATATATATATATATAAACCGGACAAAATTTGAGTATTACAGCTGCCCCTCTTTGCTCATTGCTGTGGAATAAGGATAGGGCAAAGACCGAAAGACACAAATTTTGTCCGCTCTTGTCAGCTATTGCTCTGAGTAGCAGGATTTTATTTGACTTTCTTCCTATTCTCCTTCTTTGAGGGCTTACTAAGTTCTTCTCACTTAGAACTTTATCTTCGCTTGTCGAGTTCTTCTCATTATGAATTTTTTGTTGGGAATTCTTCTCATTAGGAGTTTTATCTTCACTAGGCGAACTCTTCATATTAGGAGTTCTGTCTTTGTTGGTGAACTTTTCTCATTAGGAATTCTGTCTTTGCCAGACGAACTCTTCACATTAGGAGCTCTATCTTTGCTGAGCGAACCCTTCTCATTAGGAATTCTATCTTTGCTGGGTGAACTCTTCACATTAGGAGCTCTATCTTTGCTGGGCGAGTTCTTCTCATTAGGAACTCTGCCTTTTGCTTCCTGTCAAGACAAACTAAAATGTATGTATGAGGGTTATTATAGTCCTAGTTTCTATATGATGCATGAATTGTATCTCATCGAGATCAATCAATCAGCCGTCACTCCCTTGGGGACTATCTTGATGCTTCATTTTCCTCTTTCATCTCACGTTTAGGATTAGCCCTCAGAAATTCCCTAATGCTTTTTTGGCCTCTTGCCCTAAAGTGTCCTTTCAGGTTTTCACTTTAGATTGCTTTTCTAAAAGCGCGCTTTCGGGTTTTCACTTTGATTCTTTTTCTTTTTCTTCTTCTTTTTTCTTTTTCTTTCTTTTTTCTCTTTTTTTTCTTTTCTATTATTTCCAAGGCGCCCTTTCGGGTTTTCACCTTATTTTTCTCTTCCTTTTTTCTTTTTTCCATGTTTTTTCCTTTTCTTTTTGAAGATCATTATAGTGGAAACAAAACAAGCTCTCAACCAATTAGCATTTATAGTCTTGCCAATTCCAAAAGCCTTTACAAAATAATGAATCAAATTTTCATTCTCAACAGAAGAACATGAAGCCACGCTTATTTGACTCTATCTTGGAATTTGAAGAATGTCGAAAATTCTCAGTACCAAGACATCAATGATGCTCCTTTGGTTCTCATACCAACCACGTTATCCTGGGTGCCCTAAGACTGATTTTCAATGATACCTTTTTTATACGTTTCCTATCTCTCAGGTTTAATGATACCTTTTACTTTTATACACTCTTCTTCAATAACCAGAGTATTAAAGTTCACATGCATCCTTCAAAACATAATAGTACCAAGAAATTATCTACTTTATTCACTATGTCAATCATTTAATGATGCTTTGGAATAAAAGGAAAGCTTGGAAGGGAATACATGATTTTTATTGAAGTTTACTAGTACAAACTTGAATAGAATTTATCAAACAAGTCATGGCAAACTAAAACAACAAAATCAAGGAACTATATCAGGTTTTCGAGCATTCATAGCGTAAAGGATACATTCACCCTGTCGACCAGAAATAGTCTTGAGCTCGACCTTTGTCTAATAGACTTCAAATACTATCTGGATGACGATAGTTATGAAATCCCTTCTAAAATACTGGGTGATGTCCGAGAGATTTCAACCGGCGAATGCCTATTCTTAAACTATCTGGACCGCCCTTTTATGGGTTTTCAACCCAGACCCTCATTTGGTTTCAAGACGTCCTTTACAGATTTTCATCTTGAACCCCCTTTTCTTATTGTTATTATTTTTTTGTTTTTTGTTTTTTTTGAATATCTATAATGCCCTTTTGGGTTTTTGCCACAGATATTTTTTTTTGCGAAGCGCCATTTTCGGGTTTTCACTTCTCTTTTCCTTTTTTCTTTCTCTTTTTTTACTTTGGTGTAATACCTTTTGACTGAATCAGAGTTTACTGGTTTTTGTAATTCTTTACCATCCATCTCAGTCAGAATCAGCGCTCCTCTAAAGAAGGCCTTTTTAACAACATAAGGTCCTTCCCAATTAGACATCCATTTTCCACGATCATCACGGTGTATCTGTAAGATCTTTTTCAACACAAGATCTATCATAGGACCGCATCATTCTTTTATGGTACATTTGACTATGACAAATAGCCCTCAACCTCTTTTCTTCAATCAAGTTCAACTGATCTATCCGAGCTTGCATCCACTCCGCATCGTCCAATTTGATCTCAGATAAAACTCGGAGGGATGGGATTTCAACCTCAATGGGAAGGACTGCTTTTATCCCATAAACTACAGAGTAAGGAGTTGCCCCGGTTGAAGTTCGTATCGATGTTTGATACACAAACAATGCAAATGGAAGCTTCTCGTGCCAATCTTTGTACGTCTCCGTTGTCATTGATATGATATTCTTAATGCTTTTGTTTGTTGCCTCAACTGCCCCATTCATCTTTGGGCGATAGGTTACAAAATTATGATGTATGATGTTGAACTGCTTACATACTTTTGCTATTATCTTATTGTTGAAATTGGTAGCATTATCAGTAATGATTCTTTCTGGTAATCCATATCGACAAATGATCTATTTCTTCAAGAACTTGCATATTGTTGTTCTTGTGATGTTAGCATAAGAAGCTGCTTCCACCCATTTAGTGAAGTAATCAATGACCACTAGCATGAATCGATGACCATTAGAAGCATTGGGGTGAATTTCCTAATAACATCCATGCCCCAAACGGAAAAAGGCCATGGTGAATTCATCGTATGAAGCGACACTGGCGAAGAATTGATCCGGTCAGCGTATATCTGACATTTATGACATTTCTTTGCATATTCTATACAATCTCCTTCCATGGTTGCCCAGTAATATCCATACCTCATAATTTTCCTGGCCATTGCATAACCATTTGCATGTGCTCCACATATTCAATCATGTACCTCTGTCATGATACTTCTTGCCTTATTAGTATTGACAGATCTCAGCAAGATCTGATCTCTGCCCCTTCTGTACAGGGTTTCCCCATCCAACACATATCCTGAAGCCATTCTTCTGATATTTCTTTTATCGTTATCATTTGCTTCTAGAGGATACCTTTGAAACCTGATGTATTGCATGATATCGTAATACCAAGGGTTTCCATCTATTTCCTCTTCTTTGCTACAACAGTGAGCATAAGCATTGTAGCTCTGCATCTGGTTTATCATCATGTCTTCAGGTCTGTTGGCTAAGAAGACTGAAGCCAATGTAGCTAAACCATCCGCCATCTGATTATCCTCTCTAGGGACATATGTGAAAGTAATCTCTTTGAACTCTTTTATCATTTTGAGGATTAGTTTTCGATACTCAATCAGCTTGAATCATTTGTTTCCCATTCTCCACGAAGCTGGTAAATGACCAATGCGAAATCTCCATATACCTTTAGACTTTCAATTTTCCTTTTAATAGCGGCTTGTAATCCCATGACACAAGCTTCATATTTTGCCATGTTAGTGGTACAACAGAATTCCAGTCTACTTGTGAAGGGATGATGCTCATTGTTTGGGGAAATCAATACCGCCCCAATTCCCTGTCCTAGGGCATTTACAGCCCTAACAAAATATAACTTCCATGTTTCATCTTCGGAAATTTTAATTTCTTCCGTGGAGATATTCATCACATCCTCACCAGGGAAATCAAAGTTCAATGGCTCATAGTCCTTTGCAGCACGACTTGCTAAGAAATCTAATATGACACTTCCTTTTATTACCTTTTGACTTACATACACGATGTCAAATTCTAACAAAAACATCTGCCAACGTGCTAGTATTCCAGTCAGTGCTGGTATCTCCATCATGAACTTCAACGGATCAAGGCGAGATATCAGCCAAGTGGTATAATACAACATGTATTGCCTAAGTCTACGAGTTACCCATACCAGAGCACAACACAACTTTTGGATAGGTAGGTATCGCACTTCACACTCTGTAAACTTTTTTCTTAAATAATAGATAGCTCTTTCCTTTCTCCCCGTGTCATCATGCTGCCCTAATACACATCCCATTGAATTCTCATAGATTGTTAAGTAAAGGATAAATGGCCTATTTGGAACCGGAGCAACTAATATCGGAGCATTCGTCAAGTACCTCTTAATCTTATCAAACGTTTTCTGGCACTATTCATCCCATTCTCCTGGATTATTTTTTTAAGCAATTGAGGATTGGATCACATTTATCAGTTAGTTGAGAAATGAACCGAGAAATATAATTCAACCTCCCAAGGAATCCTAGAACTTCCTTTGGTGTTTTTGGTGATGGTAAGTTCTCGATTGCTTTTACTTTATCTGGATCTATTTCGATTCCTCTTCTACTGACAACAAAACCCAGGAGCTTTCTCGATGTGACTCCAAAAGTACACTTATTTGGATTGAACTTTAACTGGTACTTTCTCAGCCTCAAAAATAACTTTCTCAAATTCTGAATATGCTCTTCTTCAGTATGAGATTTGGCAATCATGTCATCAACATATACTTCAATTTCTTTGTGCATCATATCGTGAAACAAAGTCACCATTGCCCGCTGATAAGTTGCCCCAGCATTCTTTAACCCGAAGGGCATTACTTTGTAACAGTATATCCCCCACAAGGTTATAAATGTTGTCTTATCCATATCTTCTGGGCTCATCCTTATCTGATTATACCCCAAGAATCTATCCATGAAAGAAAACTAAGAATGTCTCGAAGTATTATCCACTAAGATATCTATATGGGGTAAAGGGAAATTATCCTTTGGGCTAGCCTTGTTTAAATCTATGTAATCCAAACACATTCATACTTTCCCATCTTTCTTTGGCACAGGGACTATGTTGGCTACCCATTCTGTATACCTGGACACCTCAAGGAAACCAGCATCGATTTGTTTTTGCACTTCTTCCTTTATCTTCAGTACCATTTCTGGCCTCATCCTTCTAAGTTTTTGCTAAATTGGTTTACACTCCGTCTTTATGGGCAGTTTATGTACCACTATATTAGTATTCAATCCAGACATATCTTGATACGACTAGGCGAAGACATCTTTAAATTCTCATAGCAGATTAATCAACCCTTGTCTAGCTTTTGGCGAGAAGGTTGTTCCTATTTTCACATCCCTTCTAACTTCATCAGTACCTAGATTAAGAACCTCTAATTCCTCTTTATGGGGTTATTTTCTTGTCTTTTTTTTCCACCAACCTCAACAATTCTTCAGGGATTTCACATTCTGTTTCATCTTCCAATTCATTGATTTCCATTAGACACACTGGTTGCTCAATATCTACTCCAGGATTAGGTTTAGGATCATTCATGCTATTAGCTGAAATCTTGCAAAGGAAATTATAGTGTATATATTTGAAAGGAATGTGAAAAAGAAAGCAAAAAACATGTTTTCCATTTGTGAACCAACATTGAAGGCATATTTATTTAAATGAAATGACATAGCGACCCTTTACATATATCACTCTATACCCACGGGTAAAGGTATATAGCTGGTTCTTGATATTTACTCTGTTTTACTGAATACAACATCAATTTCCTCAGCTATCCAATTGCCGAGCGTTTCACCAAGGAGACACGGACAAATTTTCTCCAGAAACTTCCCAGATTGAGCTCCCCCAAAAAATTCCTCCGATGAGAAGCCCTTCCAGCTCATTGCCAATGATTTCTTCTTCGTGCATCCTCGTGGTCTCTAGGTTGACCTCCATGAGCTGTTCCTCAACGTTCTCAAACCCTCTGGACTTGAAGATACATGTTAAATCCACCAAAGGCCTAAGTTAGGAAGAGGCTTCGGATCCCTGCAGACGAACTTTCCTCTGTTCCTCTCTTCTCTTTATATCTTTTAACCTATCCTTGACATTGGGCTTGAATCCTAGCCCGAAATGATCCTTTTTCATAGCTATCGATTTTGGACGCAAACATCCCTGGAGCAGCTTGCCTAAGCCTTTTCCTATTTTTTCACCTCTTCCCAATGTTTCCCGTACAATCATTTTGGTGCAGTTTGACAATTTCGGTTGGGGAAATGGTTTGCATTCAGCAATGAAGGTAGCATTTACAAACTCCAGTGCCCTAAAAGAACATTCAAGGGCGTTCTCATTGGCTTCGATATAAGGTGCGTCAGTGGTTACTGAGGCTATGATATCTTCCTCTACTCCCACGCTGACCATCTTTCCCTCAATCACAAATTTCAATATTTGATGTAGAGATGATGGTTCTGCTCCAGCCGATGAATCCATGGCCTTCCCAAGAAACAATTATACGTGGGCCTTATGTCCATCACCACAAAAATCCACATTGTAGACTACCGGTCCAATCAACAGTAGCACTTCAATTTTCCCGAGCACCTCTCGAGTAGTTCCATCAAAAGCTCACTGTATTCTTGTACACCTTCATGTGAGATTCATCAATGGGTAGCCTTTGTAACGTTACCATTGGCAGAACATTAAGAGCAAAACCATTGTCTATTAGCATACCTGGCAGTACGTACCCTTTACAATGTGTGGTGATATTCAAAGCCTTTACTGACCCCATTCCTCCCTTAGGGATTTCATCATCCATGAAAGTAATATAACTGTCTGCAATTATATGGTTCACTATCTTTTCCAGCTTACTTATGGATATGTCATTGTTACAAATGTATGATTAAGCACCTTCATTAATGCATTGCGATGTCATTCTGAACTGAACAACAATTCTAGAACAGAGATCCTTGCTTGCTGCTTCTTTAATTGCTCAACAATATTATACTCACTATGTTTCAAGAACTTCAAAAATTATTGGGCCTGCTCTTCTATCAGTGGCTCATTTATTTTAGGTGCTGGCTCTTCCCCAAAAATTCTCTCTAGTGTAGTTACAGCCTTCCCCTAGCTTTCTCCACTTCCTTGGGAACTTTCGGAGAATAGCATCTCCCACTTCGAGTGAAGTGTCCCACCTCATTCACTATTTTAAAATTTGGCCGATCATTTTTACCTTCTTCTGGCATCAACTTTGTTTCTTCCAATTTTCCATCCTCCTACAATTTGCCCTCTTCAGGTATGGTTACAGTTGCAGCATAATTCCAAGGCACCTTGTGTGTGCTCTTGTAAACAAACGGCGCAGGAGATGAGATCACAACCTTGGGAGCCGTGATAGGCTTCGCATTTGTAGAACCCCCAACTTTGGGTCTAACAACAACAACCAAGGGTTTATGTATCCCATATTTGACGTCTGTCGTCTCAGAAGTACAAACTTCTACTGTTTTCTTCTCACCCAATTTTGCAAAGAATTCAATATCCTTATTGTCCATCATCTTTTGGACCAGGCTTCGAAATTCTGGATAGTGTTGAATCTCATGATCATGATCTTGATGATACTCACAATATACGTTAGACTGTACCTCCTTTTTTACTTTCATGCCTATTTCAATTATCCCGGTATTGTACAACTGTTCGAATACCCACTTCAAAGGAGATTTAATTTCTGACACATCAGTCTTCAACTGCTTTGCCTCATCATCTTCTTCTATGGCATTTACCCATCTCCTTCCATGACTTGGCAATGGGATTTGCTGCAATGCTAGGTTCATCAAACTTCAGGATTCCGTTGTTGATTAGATTCTGTACCACCTTTTTGAATGATGTGCAAGTTTCAATCGTACGTCCTAGTATTCCGGCATGAAATTTGCAATGAGCGTCAGGCTTATACCATTGTGGATATGGTGACTGTAGGGGAGTTAAGTAATACAGCCTCACCAAATTTGCTTCGTACAACTGAGGATACAATTCAACATAGGACACAGGTATTGATGTGAAACTCATTCTATCATTTCTTGAGCCACGAGTATCCTTCTTTTTTGATCCCTACACATTTCCTGATGCCACTCTTGATGAAGTAATAGTCACATTCTTAGGAGCCTCATACGCGCTTGTACTATTCACCTCATTTTCTTTCCTTTTATAATTCTTTCGAGAGTTTTCCGTACTCTCAATCCTTCCACTCTTGATTGCTGCTTCAATCAATTCCAGTTATTACTATATCGGCAAAATTTTGTGTAGCATTCCTGATCAATCTCTTGAACAATGGTCCCTTCAGAGTCTGTACAAACATATAAACAACCTCCCTTTCCATCAACGGAGGTTGTACCTGTGCTGCTATATCTCTCCATCTTTAAGCGTACTACCGAAGTGTCTCATTATTCCTTTGTTCCATGCCCTGCAACATCACATGAATATGAACCATCTCTGTAACATGCTTATAATGTTCTACAAAAACACCATAAAGATCCTTCTATAAACAGATATTTACACAGCTTAACTGCGTGTACCATCGAGCAGCTAAACCAGTCAAACTATCATGAAAGTAATGTATCAGCAGCTTTTCATCCTTCAAATGAGCATCCATCTTTTGACAGTACATCATGAGATGAGCTCTCGGGCATGTAGTTCCATCATACTTTTCAAAATCTAGCATTTTAAACTTTGGTGGGAGTATTAGGTCAACCACTAAACTCATCTCAGCTGCACCAGGTCCTGTCTCATTTACTTTCTGCAATTCTAGCAAATGATCTTCCAACGCCTTACAACACTCTTCATATTTCTTTTCAATCTCGACACGAATTTTTTCTATCTCATTCAAGGTATTCAGATCGGGGACATCATCACTACCCCCAAAATTTGCCCCAATGTTCACCGGATTATTTGGTGTTGCTCTTGCCATATTAATTTGGACCTTCTTCGCAGGAGGAGGTCCTTCGGGTAGAACCCTTGCGTGAGATATGGTTTTTTCTTGGTCGTTTATGTTATTGGAAGCACCCTCAAGTATTTTAGCCTTTCCTAATTCCTTTGACCCCAACAGTGGGTCAGCTGATTCATTATTTCTTTTTGGATTTGAGCGAAATAATCCTTCATGGATTGCTCTATCCTGTCGATACGGTTTTGGGTTTCTGCTCGATCATTTTCTAAGCTTGCGACTCGATCTTTAACAACCATAGTCTTTGAACGTAAACGAGTTTCGTAAGAATGCGAAATGATTGCAATCTATGAAACAAACTGTCATAAAACTTCCCTTTGTTAAACCAAAACTTTGTAAAGCGACTTTAATGCGTACATACATGATTATGCAAATGCATGAATGCATGAATACATGTATATAGACAAGGCATCAAGTTTAAAGAAACAGTCTTTAGAAACATTCATTCATTTAGAAGGTTCAAATATAGGAAATGAAACAACTCCTACTGCAGGAAACTAGTAGCCCTAATTCCTAAGTTGGTCAATTCATGTAGCAGATGCTCAATAAACTCTCCATATTCTAGCTCTACATTTGGTTGCTTCAACAGAGTCGTAGCTTGCCTCGAAAGTATCTGCACATACGAAGCTATACTCATAACCTGCTCCTTGAAATTCACTAGCTCATTATTCTGATTCTGAATAGTGCGTTGCGCAGCCTCATACTTAACCTTCCATACCCCACTGTCCTGACATAGCATTCCTTCATAGCTTGTAAATTTTTCCTTCAATGACTGCACTTCATTTTCCAGCTCTGATATCCTTTTCTGTAATCCTTCCTTCTTACACTCCATATGAACCCTATCTTCATTATGATACATTGTCACTAATTCCTCTAGCTCTGTCACCTGTCTTGCCAAATCAAAACTTCTAGCTTGCTCCTCTTCTATCTTCTTCTTTGCCTTGTTGCTTGCTTCCTTACCTTCTCGGGATTTTTTCTTGTACATCTTCTCATAATCATTCCATTCCTCTGTCATGCTTTCCGATTTCTCTGATAAGTCTCGTATTGTCTGGCTCATCCCTCCTTTTTGCTTAGCTTTATAATCATTATGAATATCTTGCAATTCTTTCAAATCTTGGCTAATCCTCTTATTTTGTGCAATCAACTCTTTCTCTTGCCCTTCATGAACGCCATTGTCAACTCCTCTGTAAGGTCACTAATCCCCTTTTCGTATTTCTTTAAATCCAACTCCTGATCGTGCTTGAGTTTCTCTAGTGCTGATAGAGCTTCTGTAACTGGTCGAACAGATGGTCCTACATTCTATGGCATTTTCTAAAATGTTGTATCATTCACTCTCTGTGCTCTCCACTCTTCATATCCCGTCATCATTTCCAGCTCTTGATATGGTTGAACTCTTCCTGTTTTTTCCCATGCTTTCCCTGTTTGCACTACAATTCCTTTGTAATCATTAATCTTGTGTGCATACTTGAATTTAGCCATCCCTGCCGTAGCCAGTATGAATTGCCTCGAACCAAATTGTCTTAACACCAGCAAGGGACAATAAGTTGTTCCTCCCTAAATTCTAGGTAATGGGACCCAATCCCCTTCTCCACATCTGTATAAAAATGCCATCCCCTTGTGCAACAAAGGTGCCCTCCATACCACATCAATATCTTTCAAGTCTTTGAAATACTCCTCCCACTGTTTTTCTTCCCTTTTCTCCAAAGGACAGCCCGTCAAATATTCTTCTATGGGTGAATAAGAGATAATATACCTTGCAGCTCTATACGGTGTGTCCCACATGTGACCTCTAAACCAGATTTCCAACAACTGCGTGCATCCTCAAAACATTCATTCTCCTAATTTCTTTCATGCAGCCAATGACCTATATGTCTCGGCTAAGATAGCAGGGACCGAGTTTACTCCTTTTTTTAGTCGTTCAAACAATCCCATAGTTGATGGATCTACGTGTTTCAGAGACCTTGGAAATATTACTAGCCCATATATGCACAAAGCATTTAAACTTCTTGCTCTAGCTGGTTCATCACCACTTACCATTATCAATTCTTTCAAGACTCTTCAATTTACTCGTTGTTTGTCCTTATTTTGATCCATGCTATCACTATTGGCAATTTTTGTATCCCACCATTCCTTTGTCTTCCCAGTGATCAGTGCTAACTTCTTTTTAAAACCCATATTGTTTCTAGGTCTTGTATATATCTTTTCACTTTGAATAGTCGGACAGTTAATCAGTACCTCATATTCTTCAAGAGTGGGTGTCATATCAACTTGGCAGAAAGTGAAACAATTGTATGGAGGATTCCAAAATTGTGACATGGCTCTGAGCAATTGTTGGTCCACTTTAACACTTAGCAACAAGGTTATGTCTCCAAATTCCTTCTTAAATGCCTCTTTCATTTCACTTCCCCATTGGTCCCGTATTTCCTTAACTTCTTGCAGACAAGCATTCTGGTTGGTGTTTAACTTACACTGACCCTTCATTCGTGACACATCACCCGTACACAAACTGTCTCCTTTCTTATGCCGAGTTTGTTCTGACCATGTTCAAACTGTAGTGTTATCTTCCCCGATCTTGATCCTTCTAGACATCCTGAATACTTCTAATTAACTGTTTCTTAAACCGATGACAAAATAAATGCAACAATGACATGGTTTATCAAGGACAAAAAAAAGAAGCCTGTGTCAGTAATTGTGAATTAATACAAATAGCAAGTAAGCAGTCAATAGTACAGAAATATTTAGCCAGGAAAATAACCAAAGAAATGTATTTAAACTGGCAGCACCTGTCCTAGGCTCCTGTCTGGCTCTAATAAGGTTGGTTTTCTAAAACAGCATGAAGGCTTAGTTCTATACTCTGAGTTCTCGAACTGTCGCTACTGTCTACTATGACAGTAAGACATCGATTCGGTAGTATAGGTCCCTTACAACGGAGGCGTGGGCCCCACGACGCATAAGGTTAGTATACTAAAAGAAGACAAACATCTGAACTCGAAGCTGGAGAGCATCACGTCGAATAATGTCTTTCTCCCACTTAAAGGTGGAAAGCTTGGGATGAGAGCTTATGCATGAGTGACAGATGTACCGTACACAAAACTACCCTTATTTTCTCGAAAATTCAACAAAAAATTCTCAGAAAAAAATTAAATTCAGATTATTACTCATAATGCCAAAAATGCCATTTGGAATTAATGAATTAGGCCTGACTCTCTTTTTATGATCCCCAGGGGAGTCGCCAAGCTGTCACGACCATTTTTCGAGTATTGGAGTATGGAAAATGGCCTGGCAATTACTCTTTTGAAAATCGAGTTCCTTATTCATTTTATTTATTAAATCCTTTTAAAACTTGATTTTATATTAAATCTTCATTTAATTTTGAAAATCCATTTTAGAGTCGCCACTGGTCACTTTGGTAAACCGGACACCATAAAAACAACCAGAGATTCATTTTGAAACAATTTGGGTTTGGGAGTCAATTACGTGTGGGGAAGTATTAGCACCCTCACAAGTGCCCGTTACCGGTACCTTTTTTTAATTCCATGTAGCATTTTGGCATTTTTGAGTTATAAAATGGCTTTAATTTGATCATTAATTGCTAATTGAATTTCCTTTCAAATAAAGATATCCTTTTGTAAGAAAATACATTTTAAATAGATACGAATTTTGAAATATCCAATTGCATTAGGAAACTTCGATCCTATCCAAAATGTATCTCAACGCAAAAGTTTTAAATGCATGACAAATTATTTTGTGGTCAATTTTAAGTAAAAACCTAACAAAGGCCTCAATTCATTTAATTGCTTAGAATCCTATAAATATCACTAATTTTGGACTTGTATGATAACACCCAAACAATTGAGTACTATTCATATTTGGCCCAAAAATAATAATATCCTTACTATAATGATACTAATTATTTAACCCTAATTTAAATTTCATTGGACTAATTATTCAATTGCATATAATAACCATATTCTATGTTTGAATAAAATATTAGATATTTTACTAAAATACCCCTTTTGAATAACACCACAATATAGTGTGGTACTAATCAACTTAGGGCATTGAGGTAATTATACAATATTCACTCATTTTTCTACAATGTTCTTCTTCCTCAACTACAAGTTATTTAAGATTGAGAACCTAATTTTAGGGTTCTAATTATACTAAGTGTATTTAAGGTTTTCTAAACAAATATACTACATGATTATTTAAAAACATGCATCATACAAACAGTTAAATAAATTAAATTGAAAGCTATTAAAATAAAGGAATTAAACTGTTCAGGACTAAATTGAATTAAATTGGAAATTAAAAGGCTGAATTACAAGGATCTAGGTGACCAAAATGCAAAGCGGAACAAATTGAAGAGCCCAAATCTAAACTAATTGAAAATTCAGTTCAAAAACGGTCTGAACCAAATCGAACCGGCCGGCTAAAACCCCCCAAACGGCTCAAACCGTTATAACGAGTCCTGAGTCGGACCACGACTCCGTATCCATGCCCGTTTAAAAAATGCGCGGGTTTTATTTAACCCGGCTCCCAAAAACGACACCGTTCCAACTCAGTATAAAAGGGAGTAAACTGAGTTGGACCGATCATTTGTGTTATAAACCTTGTCTCTCCCCTCTCTCTATCCGTCAAATTCTCTCAACTGAAATACCAAAAGCCTAGAAAAATCCCCTCATTCTCGATCAAAACCCTCACCTTCAAACTTGTTCTTCTTTTGTTCTTCCTCTTTCATCCCGTTTAATCCACAGAAACACGAAATCACCCTTTTCCCTGTTTCTTTCAGATCAAACCCATTATTTCCTTAAGAACTCAACCCCAATTCTTCCAACCTTCATAGCTTCAATCTTCAACCACCACCAAACCCTAGCCTCAGTCTGTTTCTCGACCGCCAGAGGCGACATCGGCCATTGGCCATCGTCTTCGATCATCCCTTCCGGTATACCCTATCCCTTCGGCCACCATCTAGTCTAACTTTGATCATCCCTAACCTCTTTTCGGCCTCCAAGCTCCACCGCCGGAGCAATTTTTGGCCACTACGAAAAAAACCCTAAAACTCTATTTTTCCTTTTTTTTAAGCCTAAACCCTAATCTAAACCTGGATTCGTCAGAATCGACCCCCTTCTCCCATTCCTACACTATCTACCCATAAACAGAAGCTCCTCTCTATCATTTTCAACTTCGACTTGAAACCTAGCTCTCCTCCGGCTCCACACTCACTCCGACGGTGTTTACAGCGGTAGAGGTTTAAGATAAGTGTTCATAATCCTCTTCATTTTTTTGTTTCCATTTCTATTTTAGATCTTGTATTGTTTTAGGTTACTGACCTTGGATCTAGGACTTATCTAAGTTTAGAACTCTGATATCATTGTTTTTTGAATGATTGTGGCCTGGTTTTAGCTGTTTCTGTTTGTTTAAGTGCAGGAAAATAAAGAGCCGAGGTGGAAATATACCTCTGAATATATCAACAGCTTCGGCGAACCTCCGACAGTGAAGTAGCTACTCCGATCGTCTTCTCTGAGCTCCCCTTTTTAGGTAATCTCTTCGACTTTCCTTTTCTCTCTCCTTTCAATTATTGCACAATTATTGCTTTATCATTCATTGAATGCTGACTTTCTCTCTCCCTTTTATAGCAGGTGACGCAGCTGACGTCAGACAGACCCTTAATCCATGTGCTGGGGCTGTAGACCAATCTTGTGGCGCTACGTGATCAATTCTGGCAGGCTCAAGAAACACATTTGTGTTTCTTGGGCTAGTGAAGGCTGATAATGAGCGGAAACTCCCTTTAAAATTGGGCAATAATACTTGTATTTGGGCCTTCCAGATTTGTAGAGGTAATTGTAATATGGACTATTTATATTTAATATAATCTTTGGAGATTATTTTATTAAAATGTTATATATATATATATATAATCCAGACAAAATTTGAGTATTACAAGTCCATACATTTAACAAAAGATTGAAACGAAAACATTGTCATGATGACAAATAAAAGTGTGACAAAAGTGTGCATTAGGATAAACAATCCTATGTTGATGAAACGCTCATTGTTATGAAATGGTAAACTGTATCAATGCCATGAAAAATATGAGAATGAAACAACTGATTTTGGGCATCCAAGTCAAACGGTTATATGAAGGTTTCATGTTGACTCAGTCACACTATGTGGACAAATTCTTGAGGAATTTGACAAGGATGATTCTGGTATAGCCAAAACTCAATTAAACGACTAATCTCAAATGGGGTTATCTCTGTTGATTATGTCAAATCAAAGGATAACGTTGCGGATCTGCTAACGAAAAGGGTTAAACTGAGATCAAGTTGAGAAAACATCGAAAGGAATGAGACGAAAGCCCATGGAAATTTAAAGGCGCTATGAGAAGGAAAACCCTACCTAGTTCACTGGAGATCGCAAGATCTAGGTTCAAAGGGGCAACCTAATCACATAGACCTTGTGCGTTCACTGTGGGGGGTTACTCTCCCAAGTCCATTCCTATGATGTAAACAGTGACTAAAAACGGAACAGGTTAAGCAATACTTTTAATGACCATTGTGTGCATCGGTGAAGCTGAGTAACATAAGTCACCTATGTAAGAGTGAAGTGGGGCCGCTTCAAGTAGACTATTGGGGTATATTTCTCTCAAACTCTCACAGAACTAGGCGATGTCCACGACCATATGGACATAACCATAAGAACTAAACTTGTGCTAGAAAGGTAGTTGTGTGGAGTATATCATCGTTCACACAAACGACAAAACAGTTCAAGGACATCACGTCTACTGGGTAGACGGTAAAGTAAATATACTTTCACAAGGGAAGGTTCAAGGGTGGACACCTACCTATCCTATACAACTATCAATCGTAGAAACTATCACCACATCGAGCCAAAATGTTTTGATAAAATACATCAATTTCATTCATGTGGGGGATTGTTGGAAAATTGTGATCATATGGAAACTTTGATGCATGAATTCAATGGGTAAAGATGGAGAATCGAATAATGAATTTACGTCTTCATATTCTACTCCATGAGATCTTTACAACAATATCTCATATGCTCAAATTGGTTGGGTGGTGAATGAGAAATTGATGCTCAAAGTAGTCAACTTGCAATGATTGGAGAGGAAATAGTAAGCTTGAATCCCACATTGGTTAGAGACCAAATGTGGAAGGTCTTTATATAATGGAAACAACCAAGGGGTTGTTGAATAAGCTTACTGAGTGTGCCTTGCGTGCAGACATGACGTGGGTGAATGTTTAGACCGGTTGGGTCTATTATGGACCTACCAAAATTTTAGCCCAAATTTGAAATCCTCATCCAAGACTCAGTCAAATAATTTGAAATTCAAAATAGATTTTGAGAATCCGAATAATCTTTATTTAGATAGATTTTATCAGCTAATATCTATTTTTTAAATTTTAAATTATGAATTTGAGATCAATTGTGATTAGAACTCTATCATTGCTCGCCTATAGAAGAAGGCTTCAGCAAGAAGAGAAAAATAACTCACAATCACAACAACGAACAATGAGTATTGCAAGTGATTCACATTTCCTCTCAACCCTCTCCCTATTTTTCTCTAGAAAACCATCTTGCATTTGTTTTCTTTCCATTGTTTTTCCATTGTGATAGTCAAAGGCTTGAGTACGTTCGTGATTTCTCAGTGGTGCTGCTGAAGATAATCATCCGCTGTTGTATCCTGGGAGACCGACGACCGACGAACTCTAGCACCGAAGAGCGGTTGAATCTGTCTTAAGGAAACTGTATTCCCAGCAGGCCTCAGCAACCGAATTAGGTTATTTCAAATATGTGTTTTTTGTTTATTTCAATTTTCTAATTACTGCAATCTTGTTACTTTAATTATTTTCACATTTATTTTGAATTTAATCATTTTTTGTCCAACAAAGACAACTTATATTATTTGGTAATCTAAACATGTTTGTAGTTTATAAAATTATTCGAGCAAATAATTCAGAAGAATTATCACGTTGTCTAAAGTCCAAATGGGGAGATGACTTATCTTTGCTATTAGAGCGGCTGACTCCCGAGTAGAGATGTAGATGTGTTTATCTGGACTGACGCCAAATTGGACTGGACCTAGGATGAATTAAGATCTTAAATATGTTTAAAGATTAAATTCAATTGTGACATTCAAAATATATTTACCTTAATTCTGAGTAAATGTAGGACCATGTGCGCTTGACTTGCATGCTTTAATATATTAATATCCAATGCGTCTTAGAGTAGTAAGCTGATGGATGATATGTTGGGCATGTGACTCATAAACGACGTGGATGTATTTACAGATATGGAATCATAGCTCGATTAAAGAGTAAATAGTATGCTCTCAATGACAGTGTAATGGTTTTTGAAAATGTAACATGGCCACATGTCATTCATTCGAGATGAATTACTAATTACTACTTTGTGTAATAATTATTTTCACTATTTGGTTTACAATGGAACCTTGAGATAAAAATGATCAAATTGGATGAACAGATTCAATCCAAAGGGATTGTGGATATTCTATTAGGGTAATATAGTTATGATAAGGTCTTGGACAAAAGCTACATGGTAATCTTTCAATAATATAATTATATGTGTTAGAGTTCAACCATGGTACTATAGTGAAATGTCTCATTGACTTAAATAATGGAGATATAATTAAGTGATTTAAAAGTCTGAAACTAATTACATATTATCATAGCTCACATCATATAATTCTAAAATGGTCCTTTCGTTATCTTATTTTGACTCGATACGTGTTTCTTAATTAAATTGTGAAGTGAGAGGAAAAATGTTGGTTGAGAAATAGATTGAAAAAATTACTTATTCATGTAATTGCATTTTCTCTTGGATAGAAGAATTAAAATAATTTGGAAATTAATTTAGTAACTTTAGAAAATTATTTAATTGGTTCCAAAGTGGAATACTAAATTAATAATCATGATTTAATTTAAATGGTTTGGAAATTAATTTAATAATTTTGAATCATTATTTAATGTAGTTCGAAATAGAATATTATTATTTTTATCAATGAAGTATGATTTTATTGAAGGGGTAAATCATACAAAATACCAAGGTCAGCCTCATTAAAACCTCACTAAACCTAGTCGGAAGAAAAAAGTACTCAACAAGGTAAGAAGCAAAAGGACGAAACAATACAACATCACCACAAATGAATGCTTGATGCACAACAACACACCCAAGGCCAAAAACAAAGTTCACACACAACAACTCTCAACAATGAAACCGCTAGTGAACAACTTGAAACCATGATGCACGCCCAACCTCATTCTTGGCCAAAGCGTCAACAAGAGAATTTGCTTCGCAAAAGATATGTTAAAACACAACCGAGTCAAGAACACCACAAGCTTTGTCGATCAAACAGAACCACTATCATAGCCTCCAAGGTCATCGATCCCAATGTAACACCCATGATATATCAACCAGGGAGTCGGTCTCCACAATAATTGGGAAGCCACGACACCATTTGGAACAAAGAAGATAGGACAACACATGTGCAATCGCTTGCACCTCTACATCATTTGAATCTCCCAAGCCAAAATCATCACGTAGCACACCCCCATATCTAGCTGGTCCTTTGATTGACGCTCTCACACAGATTCCAAACTTGCAAGGTTCATGAAGGATATTATGTCCAAGAAGAAGAAGCTCAATGCAATAGAAAGCATTGCACTCACTGAGGAGTGTAGTGCGTTAATCTGTACCCTTATACCGAGAAAGATGAAGGATCTAGGTAGTTTTATCATACTGTGCTCTATTGGTATTCATTACTCTAGTAAAGCTCTTTGTGATTTGGGGACTAATATCAATTTAATGCCTCTATCTACTTTTCAAAAGTTAGGCAATGGAAAAATGAAGCCCACTGTAGTCACATTACAATTGGCTGATAGATCTTTGACTCATCTGAATGGTGAAATCAAAGATGTGCTTGTTCATGTGGATAAATTTATTTTCCAGCTTTGGTCGAATTCTTTTGACATTCTCTTTAATTACTTTATTAGGTTTAGATTTTATTTTCCATATTTTTCTTTTAATTTCCTTTATTTCATTTTTTTGAGAATAAAAGAAGAGACGAAGAGCAAGAAGAAGAACCATATTCAAAGTCAATGCTCAAGTGATGGTTTGGGAGATTTGAACTCAAAATAATCCAAAGGTTCAAAAGTCATACCTGGCCTAGTAAGCACAATATTGGATTGTTCAATCTCAGCCTTCCCTTATTCTTCAGCTTCATGCATGGCCTCATTAAAGTCAGCTTGCTCTACAGTGGTTAGTGCATTGCTGCAACACATCTTGAGTAAACTCTCTTTAATTGAGGCTTCTTCAGTGTCTATAAGCTAGCATTCTTCATAGTCATCCACGTACTTGAATGTGCTAAAGACGTTGAATGTGATCTTTTGGTCATTCATCTTCATGGTAAATTCACATTTTTCACAAAAAATATCACAATACGCAAGGGCCAACATGATCCTCTTCCCCAGGGATCCCTAGGGGAGTTGCCGACTCCAACTACCATCCATGTACGATCCATACTAGATCTGACCAACCGCCCATCCTACCTCTTCTACGTTCTTGACAGCCCATATTTGTCTTAGTAGAGTCTTTCAGTGGCATGTTTCGGTCCTCTTCCCCATTACTTAGAAAAAGTGAGCCACCAGTTTAGGTATAAGATACTATCACTGGCCAGGAATGGTCTCCCAAGAATTCATATCAATAGCTAATTGGCCTAATTAATCTCCCAAAGTGTGTATTTATGACAAGTGACCTAGCACAATCGCTTCAGTACGAGACAAGTGATCACAAATCATCTCTTCAAGAAGAGCAAATGGGTCAGATATACTTGAGGGAGCATAATGAATCATCAGAGATGGAGCTTGAGATGGTGTATCATATTGTTATTGCATTCCAAACTGTGATTGCGGAGACTGTGATGCACTCTGTTGTGGTTGCATCTAATTCTGTAGTGGTTGCTTTGGAGTCTGTTGTGTGAAATGTTGCTGCAAGTAACCAAAATTTCCTTGGCGCATAGTAGAATTGCCTTGAAATGAATTATTCCCAAAGCAAAAAGTTCCTTAGTGCTGAGTAGAATTAGAGCTTGAGATGGTGCACCATATAATGTTGACCACTGCGCTAAAAATTTAGAGAGAGTATTGTAGCGATGTGAAGACACCAACCTGGTTTTAAACTGGGAAAAATGTCATTTCATGGTCACTGAGGGGATTGTTCTAAGCTATAGAATTTCGAAAGCTGAAATTGAGTTGATAAAACCAAAGCAGATGTTAGTGAAAATTTTCTAGCACCAACAAATGTGAAAAGTATCCACAATTACGTAGGTCGTGCTGGGTTCTATAAGAGATTTATTTGAGATTGCTGGAAGATCACCAGACCTTTATGCTATTTTTAGAGCAAGACAGAGAATTTGTTTTTGATGATGCATGTCTGGATGCATTCAATACAATTAAAACACAGCTTGTGGACGCAATGTTTGATGATGCACATAACTGGGACCAAAAGTTTGAACTTATGTGCGATGCTTGTAATCTTGTTATGAGTCTTGGGATAATCAGTTTTGTTATTCAACTCTAGACTAAAGATGTATTCAAAAAACATGAGATTGCGATGGTCTAGGGCATTTGAAAGTGTGGAAGCATTTACACACAGTGTTTTCACAATCTTAGATACAAAAGGAAGAACCCCATTCAAAGTCAATGGTCAACAATTGAAACTCTATTGTGGTGACTTGATCTTGGACTTATTGAGACCATTAAATTGGTCGAATTCTTTTAAAATTCTCTTTAATTGCTTTATTAGGTTTAGCTTGGTCTTTCATTGATTTCTCAGTTAATTTTCTGCTTTCTTTGAGTTTTCGAAGCTTTAAAGAATGCATTTTTCTATTTAAAATATTTCCTTTTCATCTTTTTTCTTATAATCCTTCATAGCCATGACTAGAGCAACCTGAAAAGCCTCGAGGGAAACCCCTGTTCAAGATATTGCAAGCTCTAAATCAAATCTTCAATAAGAAGACCTTGTTGCTCAGGAAGAGATTTATGAGAATGAGGCTTTTCTAATAAGGATTCCGGGTGAGCGCTTTACGAAGCATATCCAAAAGAGAAGCATCCATCATGAGCAAGGAATCGAACTCTTTGTTGAGGAAGAACCTGGGAAATCCATCCACAACATCATTACACTTCACAAATGGGGCAGATTCTGTATTCGTCCTGGCAGCTACAACGCTGCCTTGGTAAGAGAATTTTATGCAAATCTATATGAGCCTACTTTAAAACTTGTTTTTGTGCGGGAACATTATATTCCTTGGAGTGCTGCATCTATTAACAAGTTATACAATACTGCTCTAAATCTGGATGAACATACTCTCTTTGTGGCTGAGATTACTGATGAGAAACTTGCTCTTTTAGTTGAAGATTTGTGCAATGCATGTGCATTATGGTCAGGGACCAATGCTGGAAATTATACCATGCTTAGGAAATTTTTGACTTTACCTGCTAAAATGTGGTTTCAATTCATCAACTTTAGGTTTCTACCCTCTACCCATAGCATGACTATTTCCCTTGATAGAATGTGTCTGATACATTCTATCATAAATGGGAGGAAAATCGATGTGGGGGCAATCATACATAGGGAGATTAAGAACTATGCTAAAAATAAGATTGACATATTGGTTTTCCCCTCGCTATTCATGCAGCTTTGTGAATCAAAGGGAATCAAACCCCAAGAAAAAAGAAGAGAAGACTGCCAACAAATGGCCCATCAACAAGGTTGCCAGAGAAATGATGATTCGTGCTTCTGAAGTTCCTACACCAAGATTGTGTACAGCAACGAGGGAGGACAAGGGTAAGGCTAAAGTGGATGCTGCACCAGAATATGTCCCATAGAGTGAAGATGTCTAGCAGAAAGTTTTGAAAATAGAAGGCAAACTCGATGCAGTGCTGAGTAAACTTGGGTAGTTGCAATCATTGTGCACACCATGGATCTGGCACAAAATTTATTTTATGTCTATGTGAAGACATGGCACAAGTCTGCACTTGTTGCCATGAGCCGACAAATTCCATATAATTTGCTAGAATTCCATATTTTCCCTCCAATCGTCATCCATATTTATGGTTTCTCCTCTAATGTTGCTACCAAAGATGTCCTACCAAAGTTAGTAAATTCCCCTGTTAATGTCAGCGAAGCTGGTGACCCACCAAGAGAAGAGGCATCGAGTAATATCAACATAGATTGTTTGTTCGATTTGAACATCCCTACGGATGTTGATGCCATACCCATTACTGATGAGGATGATGAAGTTTTTGTTGAGGAAATTGTTGATGATGAAGTTTTTGTTGAGGACATTGTTGCAGATGAAGATGACAGTTTTGATGCGAAGATGATTTCCATCAAGAAAATTATTGCGAAAGATTCAGTTGCATCCAAGAGTGTGGATGCAACCATAGAAGGACCTAAGATGAAGCCAGTTGTGGCAAGACTGACGAAAGTTGTGCCCATAGAAGATGAACAAGAGGCAAACCCTCTTACAATGGAGGTATACAAGGCACCACCACAGTTCATCTTATCTGAGGAAGTGGCCGATGATGCCGAAGTGGAAGAGGGGCTTAAAAAGGAAGATAAAGCTGAACATGATGAAGAAGAGACTCCTTTGCCCAAGAAGGAAAAGAAAAGAAAGCACTCCAAGTCCAAGGAGAAGAGTAAGAAGAAGATAAAATAAGAGAAGATAAGCAAAAAGAAGAAGAGACGCTCTACCTCCTCCCATGAGCCTAAGATTTAAGTTAGTCTGTTTTTAGTTTTTATAGGCATAAATTTCATGTAGTGTAGCTTCATTTTGTATTCTTGTATTGTCATTGCATTTGCATTGTCATTGTAATAGCATGTAGTTGTAATTGCATTGCATTCATTATTGTAACTACATTATGTTATTGCATTTTGTCATTAAATTCTGTCATTGCATTCTCTCATTTCATTATGTTCTATTTTTCATTGGGGACAATGCAATCTTTAATTTTGGGGGTATATGCCTAGGAGTTGAAATGCACCCCCATTTCAAAAATTTCAAGAAAGATTTTTCTATGCAAATGCACGGTTCCTTTTGTTTTGAAAACGCTTTGCTTGCATTCGATGTGTAATTCTTGAATTGTTCTAATCATTGATAAGTTTGTTGGATATACAATGATGGATAATTGCATCTCTTAGCTCTGCATTGATATATCTGTTGCTTTGATTAAAGAATATCTTGCATCATTCCTTTGATTTTTTATGATATTCTCCTATTGCAGCATGTGTGTTATATATCTATATTTATTAAGTATAAATAAATGGCATTCCAATAGGAGTGCAATAAAATAAATAAAGTAGCTTTAAGGGGGCACACTCCTCTGCATGCGTTAGAAAAATGAATCTGGCTAAAGGAAGTCATTGTATGAGTGTGTGTCATTAAAATGAAGTACATATTGGGGGTTCGTTTCACAACATCTTACTTCTCAAGGTCTAAGGTGCATTCATTGCTCGATATCCCTCACTACATACATATATATATATATATTAGGAAGAGAAAAATATGAAAATTATATAGATGTTATTATGTGTGGAACTAAATAAATGCTAATAGAAGGATTGAATCTAAGATGTTAGGAATGATGTTAGGTATTATTGAATTGCTAGCTTATCTATTGACATGGAGTTTGTTATGCATTTATCTCTCTTGTCGATGCATATGATTTATTGATTGAATAGAATGATTCAAGTATCTAGAATGTTTTTGATCTATTGTTGGACTTTGTTGCTTCGATCTTTACTTGAAGACAAGTAAAACTCAAGTTTGGGGGAGTGATAGCTCTTTAAAGAACATGTATTTTCCATAGATTTATAGGGCTAATTGTCCCCACATTGATGTTCACTGCATCCATTTATGCATTTTATGTCTATTTCTACATTTTTGTCTAACTTAGTTCCATTTGCTTGTGTTTTGTATATTTCTGCCTATTTTGCCTTGTTGTCGCTGCATTACTAATGGACTAAAGAGGAAATTTTCACCACTGCAGCCAATTCATCAATACATTTGCCAATTGTCCAGTCTGCTTAAGGATAAGGACAAATATATCAGCTGTCCAGTTTGTTACAACATATTCTGTACGACTCTAGGCTCTTAAATAACTTGCAAGACAGATGTCCTTCCTTGGGTGGCATATAAAAGGACTATTTTGGAGGAGAGATAGGGTTACGCTATATTTTTCCTTTAATTTTCAACCTCCAAGCTTTCTCCCTCCATCCATGGTGGCTTAAGCTTGTTTCTGGAGATCCGAGGTGAAGTGAGTTAGATCTATCCAAGGAAATGAGGAGTCAAATACTGAATCGAGGAAATATATTGTTATCTTCTTAAACTTATCTCTATTTTGATGTTTTTTTTGGAGATTTACTTTGTATTTGTGCTCAACTTGACGATGGTTTAATTTTCTGAAGCTTTATGAACTTATTTACTGTTTCTTCAGTTTAATATATATTTGTGTTAGCTTTTTCTTATGCTTTAGTTGTTGGACCTGATTTACATTTTGCATGAGTGTTAAACCAGCCGCTGACATCAATGGATGTAGTGACGAGTTAGATTAACGAGTTTTTACAACGAACGTTGATTGGCTGCAATGAAAGTTGGTCCACTTGTTCGAAGGGCTATAGTCTCGACTTACAATGAAAGTTGAAGCCGATCTACGTCCTTGAGTCAATGGTTGAAGGTTAAATGGAAGATAATACCCAAACTGACCACTATATCACTGATTGAACCATCATTTTCTCTCGAAGTATACTTGATCTTTCTGTCGAGCTAAACCAAGGAGATCCAAACTTTATTCCCATATTTCTCTATCTAATATTACATTATGTTATTGTTACCATAATTAATCAAATATACACATATTTGTCTTATTATTGCAACCACCATTGCACTCACTTTCACAATAATGTATTGTAGTTACATAAGAATAAGCCTAATACGCCATCCTCGTGGGATCAATATTCAAACATGATTTCCCTATTTCTATTCTTGCATCGATAGTGTAGCTTGCACTAATAGTGTGACGTTTTCACACCGATCCTGACACTTTGACTATTTTGAATGCATTTAAACATGTAAAAAACCCTTTGACAATTTTTCAAACATATTTTTCAAGTTAATGGACTTTTGAAATATTTTTGCAAATTTGTTAAGTCCAAAAATATTTTTCATTAAAGTTATATCAAAATCAAATATCTCAATAGAATCACTTTAAAGCAAGTATACCTGTCGATCAAGTAATGAAATGATAGAGTAGAGTGTCGAACCCACAAGGATTGGATCAATAAATCCGAAGCGATTGTACTAAAGAATGGGTTGAGCAAGTATTAGTTTGATGTCGGTTTATCAAAACTAAATGCAAATAAAGTAAAGGTAGCTATGACTAAGACAAACAGATGTGGCGACAAATAATAGATTATTATGAAAGATGGGTTTATTGCCTCAGAATTATGTTTGATTACTTATTTCAATGCTATAGCAATTTGGCAATACATGTCTGCGTAAACCAATTAAGATCTTTAACTATTCAAAAAGATTTTTTAATGAACTTCTGACTCTCTCAATGCCTATAAGTTAATAACATTGAAGTTAAGGTAATGCATGTTTGCGTGAACCCTAACAACTCTATTATTTATTCAAGTTTTTCGTTTTAGTCGTTAAAACCCTAAACTTATATCTAAGCCAGATTAAGACTAAGTTGACAGCTTAGCCGCACTGTTCATGTTTGTTTAACCTAACTCTCTCGATATTAATCCACAAATCAATAGTTAAAAGGCCTCTCTCGATATCTCTTACAATAACTACGCATGAAGAACGATGAACATAATAGATAAAGGGAAAAAAGTAGAGCATTAAAGTAGAGTATTCAAAACATAAAATCCTAATTAGGAATAAACCCTACTAAAAGTATTTAGCTCATGCCTGAGCTTAAAACATCCATAATAGAAATTGAGAACATGGACAATTTATCAAGCAAAGGATAGCAAGGGGTCAAGCATCCTCGACGATCTCCTCCGAGCTTTCTAACTGTTGTTGTAGGTTTCACAATCCTTCTGCATCTCTCGATGGCTTTTGTCGTGCGGAGGCTCCTCTAAAATTTGACTTCGGTGATTCTCTGATAGCTAAAGACTAAGGATTGTCATCTGTAACCGCACTCTCTTGAATTGTTGTCCAAGTCTTCTAAGCTAAGATTCAATACTTTCATCCTTGTACACAAGTTTAGAATGTATAGAATATCTACTTATATAAAAAAACATAATCTTAGAATGTATTAGTATGAGTTACTCGAAAGAAGATAACTGATAACATCATTTTTTTTTTCATTTAAAGACTTGAATTCTAAACCCGACAGTAATGGATCACTTTAATGGCCAAGGAAAACTAAGGGAAACAAAAAATATTATATCTTGGACATTTATTCTTTTCAACATTTGAAGCCATGATTCAGGTCTGTTGCCAAAAATTGATATTTTCTCATATTTCAGAATTGATTCGCATTATACCAATCAGGGAGCAATCAAACACGGGATTTAAGAAATCAAAATTTATTTAATTAGAATTATATAGACCTATAAACACAATAACTATATATAATCCCCAAAAATCTATTTTCCAATAAATCATATTTCGTTACTACTAAACTAATAGGAGAATACTACCCTATTGAATTATGTTTCACAGTTGTAGTGATATGAGTTCTAATTTCACTTTTTCCAACAGTCAATTGCCATTCCTGGTAACATTACTCGGATAGTTCTAAAAATTTGAATTATTCTACAAAATTCTACATTACTTTATCATTTCTCAAAGCAATAAAATAAAAAACAATCTAAAAATAAAAATGCTAAAACAAAACTAGGGAGAAAATTAATCGAATCCAAACCAGTAAATATCAAAATTTTGCTCGTTGTATAAGATGTCTGGAAACTCCTCTCTCAAGGTCCGAAGATCTTCTCCTCTCCCACTTTGCTGGGCTTCGATCAATCCTCCCTTCATCGAAGCAAAAAAATGTTCGTAAAACCTCAAAGCTTTGGCTCATATATGAAATCGTATTACCAATATCTTTAACACCGACCCTATCGTTAGCCCTTAACCAAACTTTCTGGTCATTGTTTTTTGAAATTGCGTCTGATCTTGAGGAATTTAGAGCGAAGAATAGGGTTGGAATTATTTTTCAGAGACGGTGAAAATTTCAGGCTAGAGTATGAGAAATGCTATCCAAAGAGTATGATTTCTAAAGAAAATTTTTGAGCAGAGAAGGTGGATTATAAGAAATAAAAGGAATTAAATGCCATTTTCTTTGAATAGAACGAAGTTCAAGAAAGAAAGGGATTTAGGGTACGAGATGAAGAAGAGAGGAACAAAACCCTAAACGCGATAATGAAACACAAAATTTAACTAAAGATTTTTTTTAACAATTCCTACGAGAGAAAAAAAGGGAAATTTGATTTTAATGGATCTAGAACCCACAATTTAAGGGAGGAAAAACCGTTAACTGAAAGTTTTTAACCATTTACTCTAGAAATTGTTGACAGTAAATATAGATTGTATAAAAAATGATGTGACTTAAAAAAAAGTAGTCACTTAACTTTAATTTAATAATGATTTTGCCATTGAACAAACAATCAATACTATCTTTATAACCGAATTTAATTTTGGCTTCATATACCATTAGATCGTTATAATTCTTTCATGCCATCGCAAACAAACCGTTAAGATCCATCCACATCATCGATTTTAATGGTTTGGTGATATAATTGAAGCCTAAACTAAATTTCAGCATTAAAATAGTATCAAATTTTAATTCAGTGGTATAATCAATGTTAAAATTAAAGCTTAACAATATTTGGTGTAGTTTACCATTTTAAAAATTCAATTTTTTTCGATATTCAAACTTTTTAAATTTGAATTTGAATTTAAAAATAAAATTAACTCAAATAACTCAACTAACATAATTTAATAAAAAATAGTTTTTCAAGTCAACTAACTCACCTGTTTCGAGCCAATTAGTTTAGGTTTTAAGATTTTAGATTTTAGTTATTAAAGAGTAATTAAATATGTAAGATTGTGCAAGCTTTTTACACAACATGTATATCAAAAAGTTACTCGTCATAACATACTAGTGATAATTTTTTAATTAGTTTACATTACTGTTTTAAATTTCTCACCTCTTTCGAGCCAATTAGTTTAGGTCTTAAGATTTTAGATTTTAGTTATTAAAGAATAATTAAATATGTTGGATTATGCAAGCTTTTTACACAACTAATGTATCAAAAAGTTACTCATCATAACATACTAGTGATAATTTTTACAATTATCGGTATATTTTAAGGAAGATTGAATTTATATATGAGCCTAAAAATCAAAATATGTAAAAGTTCATCACTAATAAGATTTTGAATTAGACACACGACTAAGATGTCAAAATTCTGTCACTAATAACTCCTCTAATTTTTTCATTAATAATGGTGTCAAGCACTAAGTGACACAATTTTATGATGTTTTTGAAAATCGTAAAATAAAATGTAAAAAAGTCCAATTTGGGACAAATAGTTATTTTGGTCAAACTAAATCATTTTTTACAAAAATATAACGTCACCTTTTACATTTTTTTAATATAACAAATTAAATTGTCACAAATAAAACTTATTGGCGATAAATTTACAATGTCACTCATTAACATTGAATCGTCATAATAATGATTTGTCATATATACTTTTATTTCATATACAATTGTAACAAAAACTAAAACTGTTTGAGGTTGTGACAAATTTAATTTTAACAAAATTATTTTGTCACTGTTATTAAAATATATACGTACAAATATAACTTATCACAAAAAATTTGAATCTAAGTATTTGTTGCGACAATTTTTCTGTAACAATAGCTATAACTTACAATTACAAAACTTATCACTATATAACTTTTTTGGCACCAAAAAATTAGGAAAATTGTCACTATAATTAAACTATGGGTAAATTACGTAAAATATCACTAAACTTTGCTTTCAAACCTATTTTGGTCACTTAAGTTTCAAAACGTTCAATTTACTCACTGAAGTTTAAACATTGAACGTTTTTGGTCACTCCTATGTTAACTTTTTGACGACACCCGTTTGTCAGTGAACGAAGGAATTTCTCCAAGATCCAAATGGTGAAAATCTTCATCGGCACGAGAGAAGAAATATATTAAGAAATGGGCTCCATCCAATGGCGGATGAGGGAGATTGACAAGAGAGAAATCATAAGGTTTTTGGTCGATTCGTGAACTTCTGAGCAGTTTCTGACAAAATAGAGGTTGGATTCATATGTAGGGGGCTGAGACGAAGTGACTAGTGAAATTTGGGATCGAATGGTCACTATCTACGACCTTTTGAGTTTTAAGAGTGACAAAAAAGTTTAATGCCTAAAATTAGTGACCATAAATGTTCAATGTCTAAACTTTAGTGAGTAAATTGAATGTTTTAAAACTTCAGTGACGAAAATAGGTTTAAGAGTAAAGTTTAGTGACGATCTACGTAATTTACTCTTAAAATATATAACTACAAAAATAATTTGCTACAACAAACTTGAATCTCATTATTTGTTGTGACAATTTTTTTCTATAACAATAATTATAACTTATAGTTACAAAATGTGTCAACATATGACTTTTTTGCGCCAAAAAATGAAGGGAAACATTTGTGACTATACATTTTGTCACTATAATTAAAATATACAACTACAAAAATTATTTGTCACCAAAAAACTTAAATCTCATTATTTGTTATGACAATTTTTTTTAATAATTATTAAAATTTATAGTTACAAAACTTGTCACTATATGACTTTTTATTGGCACTAAGAAAATGGAGGGAAGCATTTGTGGCAAAAAAGGTATTAAAATATATTTTCTCACCATATGCTACACAAGTTTACTAATTGTGAAAAATATCACAACGCGTTTAGTTTTTGCCATAATTGTATATGTTTTTCTAATTTAAAGTGACACTTATTTATTTTGTTACAATAAAACTACTAATAATGACAAAATTAAATTTGTCAAAATTAAATTTGTCACAACAATAGAAATTTCTTGTAGTGATCTTTAGCTTTATCATCCTTGCCACCAGTAGCAAGGTCTCTCACTATATTAGACACAAGAGTTGCATCCTTAGGTTTAGGAGCATCAGTGGATGGCTTGCTTAGAGTGGAATCAGCAAGGGAACCTCCCTCAAACTTGTTACCTCTCGTGAATTGGGTGCCACTACGCAGCGCATTGCATTGCTGCGCACTGAAAGTTTTAGTGACTTCAGTATCACGAGGTAAACCACCTTGTGATCGCATCTTCAAAACCTGGGTAATCTGCCCAACTTGTGTTTCCAAGGACTGTAAAGAAGTAGTGTGATTTTGCATGATTAATTATTGGTTTTGTAACAAAGTGGCTTGCATTGTGAGCATGTCACTATGGTTCTTTAAATGCTCAAACTGATCTTGCATAATAACTCAGTCAATTTCCATAAATTTTTCATAAGAAGAATTAGAATTGGAGTTAGAAACTCCTTGGTTCCGCCTTTGAGTTTTCTGTTGGAATCTATGAGGATCTACTGTAGCATTTTGTCATGCTCCTGAATTACCTGTGTTATCTCCCCAACCAAAATTGGATTTTTCCGCCACCCTGGGTTGTAAGTGTTTAAGTAGGGATTGTTGTTGCGGTTGACGTTCCCTACACAACATCCAAATTCTTGTTGGTGGGGGCATTCATTCGACTGGTGTTCCCCATCACAATGCTCGTGTGTATATTGGTTTAACTTAGCCTCTCTTATGTTGGATACCAGCTGCATATTTGTAACCCCCTTGACACGGCCTAGTCGTTAGACCTGAACCACGAAGATCATATTAGGTTTACCGAAGCAAACCTGAACAATCTTACTCGAATTATGGTCCATTTGTTCTTTTAACTTGTGTAGATGCATTATTAAGCGCTAAGGTGTTCATACAAGCAGCAATTCAATTTTTATTCGATACGAACATCGATAAGGCACTCAAATGCAAATATTAGCATTCTAGGGACTAAAATGTAAATATGAGGAATTACAGGGACTTATACAAGTTTCATGTTACCAATTGTTAACTAAACATATTTCATGTCAGCATGTCAAATTTCAGCTTCAATGGATAACAAATAAACATCCAATTTAGCAAAATATGAAATTAAGGACCAAATCGTAAAACTACAAAAATAAAGGGACTAACACATTTGATAAAGCTTCTTACAGCAATTAGATACATTTAAAACATTCTTGCAAAAACTCAGGTCAAATGAACATCATTTACTTATTCAATTGATGCAACAACATACGGTGACCAAAGTGCAAATAAACTAAACTCGGTAAAATCCATTAGCCGAAATAATCATCAGCCATACCGATACATGGACTGCATTGAAATGCATTTTGGGGATTTGAATCCCAACTCTAACTTATCCAATTTACCTATAATAACATTGTCATGCTTCTAATAATATATCACTTTTAAACGCATAGGCTCAAATAATTACATACCAATTATTCAACACAATTCATATTTATACAAGTAATCTAGAGGCATGCTTCCTAACAAAAAAAGCATTATCCATTACGCACCAATTGGTTAAAGCCTCAACGTAGACTATAGAATAATTAAGGAATTAAAGCATGCAACCCCCTTGACCCGGTCTAATCGCAAGACCTAATCGAGCGAGTCACACGGGGAATATTGGACTAAAACCAGAAAGTTTCACTTCAATAAACAACCCCTTTTTTCTTTTTATTTTTATCTTTTCTAGATGCAACATAGTTAACCTAAGCTTGAGAGAAAGCATTAGACAAAATCTCAACTCGATCAGGCATCAAATCGACATTCGATTACCCCAAATAGCGTTTAGGGACCATTTTTTAAAACTATCATTAAATAGGGGCTTGACTCGAAATTTAAGTTACAATTTTTAATTAGAAAGGTTTCGATCCACCACATAAATTTTCAACTCGTTTCAACCATCCAAACTTATTGAATTGCACATACAAAATAATTAAGGACTAAAATGCAAAGATTCAAAACTTAAGAAGATGCCAATTATCCACTTTAACTAATAGAGTATCGATACGGTCTTTGTAATTTCAAAACCTAAATTCTAGTAGCTCAAAACCTTATCGATACGGTCCCGAGCATCGATACGCTTAGCCAATTTCTTCTTTCACCGTATCGACACGGTTCATACTGTATTAATACGCCTAGCCTTTTTCAACTTAACCGTATTAATACGGTAGCCCGCGTATCGATACGTCTGGGCACAAAATGTCACTTTTTGCTCGATGAACAACCCGCAAACCAATTATGAGCCCCTAGGCATGCTTCTAACACACATGCAACATATTTAGGGATCAATCCTCAGCCATTAACAACATAAACATCAACATACCATGATCACATGCTCAAAAGGGAAATCTATAGACATGCTTCCTAAAACCACATCAAACCAAAGGCCACAAATCATAGCAAAGCATAAACCAAACATAATAGGCCATTTACAATCTCAATCAGGCAAAACAAACTTGCCAAACTAGAGAGTTCATCAAACACACACTCCCAAAACCTCAAGGTATCCACCCATTGCCAATCCTATTACTATTGAAATGTTAAAACCATACTTGAGCTTAGAGCGTCGAATGAACCACTTCTCTTGCTTCTTTGCAGCCCAAACAACTACTTTTCTGCATTGTTAAGAAAAGAGAGTGTAAGCTATATGCTTAGTGAGGGATGCTCAAAACAAAACCATGACAATGCACTATTGAAAACCATTTTCTTATCAAACTATTTTCCCATCACGCTGTTAACAAATCTCATGCTTAAAAACTCATTAAAGCAAAACCATTAAACTCTTTACACATGTATCATGAAATTTCATGCTTAAAACCAAAGCAAATCTTAATGCAAGCTTCACATGCTTAGGCATTCAAAACATATCTCAAGATTTAGTCTCATGTATAAATCTCATATACAATTTCATTTCAAAACCATGATACATGTAATCACATATAATGGCATTCAAGTGACCCGGATGGTTGCTTCGCCATCCCTATACACATGGAGCTTGCTGCACTCTCCATAATAAACACATCGGATATACGGATACTCATTGATGGAGCTTGTTGCTCTCTCCACCAATACTTATGGAGCTTGTTGCTCTCTCCATAAGGCGGATCTCATGGTGCTTGCTGCACTCACCATGATTTAGATCCCGTGGTGCTTGCTTGTAATACCCAAAATGGGCCTAATAGAATGTCATCAATTTGGTACAAATTAGGTTCCAATGCTTTAATCTAAATTCTTTATTAATTAAGTTGGTGACCAAATTGGAAGGAGAGGATTAAGTTGTGATCGAAATTACAGAATTAAAAGGAGAGAATTTCAATACTGCATAGTTGCAAGGTAAATAAAATAAATCTTATGGGTCTTACACATGTCATTGAAAGAGAATGATATGTAGACCTTAGACTGGCGACTTGGAGAATGATCTCCATTGTGAAATTATTTTCATTTGTGTTATGAGTTTCATGGAGCTTGGCCGAAACTAGAAGGAAAAATTCAATGGTTGTTCATGGAGTTTTAAGGAGTGAAATTTGGTTAAGCCACCTTCATATGATGTTTGAAAATCAAGAAGAAATGTGAGTATTTTGATATTTTGATTGTTTATCTTGCTTCATGAATTGAATACTTGAATTCTCATGTGTGATAGTTTTAAGTTACATGCATGATTTAGGATTTGGTTATTTATGAACGGTTGTTTGGGTAAGGTAAGAATTAAGTCTTTTTGAGCAGCCCTCTAGGAAAATGAAATTGATAATTTTGCCTGTGATCTTTACGGTTCTTAAGGGAAGAATTCAAGACTGTCTTGAATGTAAAATATGGTTTATGGACTGTTTTCGGTAAGAAGGCTGGCTGGTTGTGTAACATGTTGATTGAATTGTAGTTCATGGTTAAATTGGACATATGGGATGATTCAAATTGAAGTAATTAAGGCTTCCTATGATGTACTTGAGTTGGGATGAGTCGAGTAGTCTTAATTGATGGTCTAGAGGTGTCGTTTGGTTAAAAATTTATTCGGGACAGTTTTGGTTGTAAACAAACTACTTTAACAATTGTCTTTGTTAAGCAATTAAATAGGGGAAGGCTGAGTATAAATGTTTAAGAGGCTAAGGCAACGTTTTAAGTATGGTTGTAAATGAATTGAAGTGTTGGGACAGTTTTGATTAAAAAAGCTAAATTAAGGGGCTGTTCCATTGTGTTTAGATGCTTGCTGTCCTGTTTTGGTTGTTTAAGAGTACATTAGGGTCTGCTTTGATAGAAACTTTTGCAAATGAATTGATGGACTTGCATAAGTAAAAATTTTATATATGTATGAGTTGGATTGTTAAATTTGGATAAGAAGACCAATAGATTGTTTAAAACCTGTACATTATGTATACGGAATTTGAGATTATGAACATATTTTGAAGTCCTTTAAGGGACTATTTTAAGCTGGTTTGTAAGGATGAAAAATACCGAATAGTTGGGTAAAATATAAGCCCGAAAAAAATCAGTTTCGAATGGTTAAATATGTATACAAGATTTCTACCTTGAATTGAGTGCTTTGGTGCTTGAGATTTCTCTGAACGTATATGATTTTTTTTAAGGCTGCCTAGTACACAATTTGTGTATAAATAGAGAATAAGAGCTGGCACATAAGTGCACCTATATTAACATGATTAAATGAATATAGAATGGGAGCTGTTTTTGAAAAGTCTGAACAATAAGTAGCTGTTTTCAATGGTGAATTGTATGCATATGTTGGCTGGTCAGATTCGGATAATTAGATGTGTTTAAAGAAGGATTGTCTGTTAGAAATGTATGTGGTGTTTGTGCTTGCTTAAATGAATTTTTGGGTACTAAGATGTATTCCTAATGCTTAGTAAATGTGTTAATAGATAAAGTTGTGGCTGATCGATTTGGTTGAAAGTCAAAAGGAGGTTGGATCAGTAGCAGGATAGGATTAAGAAATCAGGTGAGTGTAGATTTAAGTCTCGGGATGGACAAATGACCCTCCCGAGCAGTGCCTCTTGTTATATTTGTCTTGAATTGTTGTGTAAATATGTAAATAAGCAAGCTTTGGGCGAGGTAAGTGCTTAAATAAAGGGATTATGCCACGGTAAGTAAATTTTAGTTAAGAGCATGATATGAATTGACATGTGAAAGTGTGTGCATTGTTTGTATAATTCGAATGGAGCATGAGATTAGTATGCTTGTTTGTGTAATGAATGGATGTATGTTAACCTTAAAGGGAGATGAATAGTTTGATTGAAAACATGAATTGATGTGAATGTTGTGATTCGAAACATTGGTTAATAAATGTGATAATGATCCTGAATTTTTTGAGATACGTTGAATATATTGAAAGTTAAATATGAATTGATAAAGGAAAGGTTGGCTTTAAGCCTTTTTAATAAGTACCTTGAGGGTGAAAGATCACATGTGGTGATCATACTTATGTGAATATTCTTATTGAAAAGAACATGAAATCCTCGAAAGGATATATGAATGAAAACAAGCCTTAATGTTAAAGTGAAAGGAACCTTAAAGCTATAAGAAGATAGCCTAATGTGGTGTTTATTAAGAACCTTGGTATGATATTGCAAGGCTATTGTCGTGCAAGAAAATAAAGTCAGATTTCGAAGTAAGCTGTCCTGATGTCCAAATTTTGAATTAGGAGTCGAGTAATCTTGTGATTAAAGTATCATAATATTTACATTTGGAATGCTGGATTTGATATCTTATGATAAAATTTGGGTGATTAATTTTGATGTTCATAAGTACTTACCTGAAGCCTGATTAATTTTATTAAAAAGTTAAGGGAATAGAATAATTTGGGTATTGAACGTGTTAGAACCCCACACTACCTCTCCAAGCAAAAGCTTATTGTGTTTATTTCTAACACCGTGCAGGTTGTTAAAGCTTCAGGTTGCTTCCGAGCTAGTCACGATTTTTCAAGGAATTTCGTATGGTTCGGATCAACTTCTTTAAAACTCTTAGGATGGTGGCACATGATTAGTCCTTGCATATAGCTCCTAGATTTTTTTTAATATTTATAAGAAGCTCTAACGAGCATTTTAAGTTGTAAAGGGCCTCTATAATTATTCTTTTGGTTGCTATTGATTTTTTTAGATAGCATGCCTATTCGATTGTTTGCTTCATACTTGTGATGGTTGGCATGACTAAATAAGTGATTATATCTTACTTGTGTTTTAGGATACTAGTTGTTCTGATGTCATGTTTGATTGAAGGCCAAAGTATATACATGAGCCTATCATTAAGATAAGTAATCGAATAGTTAAGTTAATAGTTAAACCAACCGAATAGAAGTAGATCAATAATCTTGCTTACAAAAATCCTAAGATATAGATAATTGAAAAAGAGTAAAAATGGTGCCTGCTGCTTCATCCTATTGGTCAACCAATTATATCCGATTATAATAAGCATCATCATAAACCATAGCATATCCATTTTAAATCATAAATCAATGCATAGCATTTTCTCATCAAGATGCAACCTCTTGAAAACCATAAATCAATCTCATGAGATAATATGAATCATTTCTCAATTCATAAAAAACAAGTTTAACAGTAGGTAACAAATCCAACTTCAAATCATTAGCATGAGCAATTAAAAATCATGAAAAAAGCTGAGAACTGAGAGTGAAACATTCCATACTTACTTCGAGCTTAGATTAGCATTTCAAGCTTAATCTAAACCTCCAAAGTATTCCTTTCAAACATTTGAAAAGCTGTAAACCAGTGCCACTCACCAACTACACCTCGCGTGGCTTGCCGAGGTGAAATCAAGCTTTCGGATCCTCCACAACACTGTCCAAAGCTATCGGATCATCATCCCCTGCTTCTAACCAAAGCAAAACAGAAGATTAATGCGTTCCTTTGCATCAAAATCCCCAACAACACGCAACAATCAAGTTTTCGCCTAACAAAAACAACCGAAAACATCGGTGAAACCTTTCTAATAATTCTCCAGCTATTACCCAGCTAGATTTAAACTTAAGCAACATCAATTTACATCCAAAAACATCTTATTAACATTAAAGACTCATTAGCAACCAATTATCCCCATAAACAAGCCACCAACCCAAAGATATCATCAACCAATCCTAATAATTTACCTAGTTTCAGGATTCTATTATTAAAATCACTTAAATCAACATCTCAAATCATCATATTATCTCATTATAAACCTAGAAAAACCAATCAAAAGCAAAGATTCATTGATTTAGGCAAGTAAACCTCAATTAAACCAATTTTCCAGAAACATATTACCAAAACCCATTAGAAAACCATCATAAGAGACCAAGAACTTGGGAATTTCAATAAAGAACATATCATTAGAGGAAAAGAACGAAACCTTACCTCTAATGCTGACTTTTCCTTTAGTTGCAAAGATTTACATGAGAAAACAAGGTTTAAACAACAAGGCTTTGTTAAGAAAACATTAAAAAATCATTTAGGATCAAAAAGACAAATCAAATCAAATATTTACCTTAAATCTTTGAAGAGAAAATGGTTGTTTGGCTGGAGAGAATTTGAGAGAAAATAAATGAGAAAAGAAAGTAGTTACGTGAAATGTATTTTGAGAAAACAAATTGGTTAATTAATCTCCTCCAATTATTTATTTATTAAAACCATTTAAAACCAGCAAATAAAAAGGAAAAGTCTTAATTAGACTCTTGTTCTCCCTAAAGATTCTAAGCCTTGATCTCTTACAATTTTGTCATTAAAAATAATTTTACGTATTTTACATTTTGGTCACTAGTCCTAAAATGTCAACCTTCCAAAATATATTTTCCAAAATTGATTCCACTACAATCACTTATTTAATAAATAAGGATTTTAAAACATTATCCCATATTTAATTTTACTCAAAAACTATTTATATCAAATTAATCCCGAAACTAGCCAAAATTGTCGAAATCAACTCAACGAGCCATCTAGCCTAACCCGGCTAAATTCTAGGCCCAAAATCGGGGCGTTACAAATCTCCCCCACTTAAGAAATTTCGTCCCTGAAGTTTACCTGATGAAAAAAGGTAAGGAAACTGCCTCTTCATGTCATCCTTCCTCTCCCACGTAGCTTCCTCGATACCTCGGTGTCTCCATAACACTTTGACCAACTCAATGGTCTTCCCACGAAGCATTTTTCTGTCCACATCCAAGATTTTGACTGGTTTCCCATCATAAGTCAAATATGAATTCAACTCAACTTCCTCAATTGGCATAACATGCGACGGATCCGATCGATACCTCCGAAGCATGGATACATGGAAAACATCATGTATCTTTTCAAACTCAAGTGGAAACCTCAACCTATAAGCAACAAGACCAACACGTTCTAACACCTCATACGGTCCAATAAACCTCAGACTCAATTTACCTTTCCGACCAAACCTTATCACCTTCTTCCAAGGCGAAACCTTCAAAAACACTTTATTACCAACCTTATACTATATCTTATTACGCCTTAAATACACGTAAGACTTATGACGATCCAAAGCCTCCTTCAAACGATCACAAATGATCTTTACCTTCTCCGTTGTTCCCTTAAGCATATCCGGCAAGGAAACCAACTTTTGCACCGCTTCCGCCCAACACAAAGGCGTCCTACACTTCCTTCCATACAAAGCCTCATAAGACGCCATTTGTATACTAGCTTGATAACTATTATTATAGGTGAACTCCACCAACGACACCTATTTCTCCCAAGAACCCTAGAACTCAATAACACAACAACGAAGCATATCCTCTAACACTTGGATAACTCGCTCAGACTATCCATCCGTCTGAGGATGATAAGATGTACTAAAATTCAACCACGTACCCAGGGCTTGATGAAAACATTCCTAAAACCTCACGGTAAACCTCGGATCCCTATCCAAAACTATGAACTTAGGTACACCATGCAAACACACAATCTCGGCGATATACAAGTCTGCCAACCTGTCCAAGGTATACGTCGTATGCACCGACACAAAATGAGCACACTTTGTCAAATGGTCCACGATCACCCAAATAGAGTTCTTCTTTGACGAGGTCAAAGGCAAACCAGATACAAAATCCATGGTGATTCTTTCCCACTTCCATTCTAGTATCTTCAACGGTTGCAACAACCCGGATGAAAACTGATGGTCAGCCTTTACACGCTGACAAGCCATACACTTACCCAAAAAATCAGCAACATCCCTTTTCAATCCAACCCAAAAGTACTCATCTTTCAACCCACGATACATCTTGGTATTACTAGGATGCATAGCAAAATGACTACTATGCGCTTCCTTCAAAATAGTGCACCTCAACTCAACATCTTTCGGCACAACTATTCGTCCCTTAAAGCACAAAACACCATCACCATTAAAGCAAAAATCTACCAGATTACCCTCTGCAATGTCTGAAACATGCGGTACCAATGAATCATCATGCAACTACTTCTCCTTGATCAACTGAACCAATGAAGGTTTCACTTGCAACTCACCCACTAACCCACCATCATGCGATACACTCAACCGCGCAAACTTGGCCCTCAACTCCATAGCCATCTTCCTACTCAAAGCATTGGCCACCACATTGGCCTTACCCGGATGATACTCAATCAATAGATCATAATCTTTAAGCAACTCCAACCATATTCGTTGCCTAAGATTCTACTCCTTCTGTAACATCAAATACCTCAAGCTTTTATGATCCGTATACACCACACATTTCTCACCATATAGGTAATGTCGCCATATCTTCAACGCAAACACCACCGCAGCTAACTCAATATCATGCGTGGGATAGTTGTGCTCATGCACCTTTAACTGTCTCGATGCATAAGCCACCACCATACCATCCTGCATCAACACACAACCTACCCCCACACACGATGCATCGCTATAAATCACAAACTCTTTTCCTGATTCGAGCTAAATCAAGATTGGTGCTTGTGTCAAAGCTTCCTTCAGCTTCTCGAAAGTTTGCTGCCTTACCTCTATCTAGACAAACTTAGCATCCTTTTGTAACAACTTGGTTAATGGGGCAGAAATTTTAGAGAAACCATCCACAAAGTGACGATAATAACCCGCTAAACCCAAGAAACTACGAACTTCTGATACCGACTTAGGTTGTTTCCAACTTACAACCGCTTCAGTTTTTTGAGGATCCACACGTATTCCTTCAGCCGACACAACATGACCAAGAAACACCACCTCTTTTATCCAAAACTCACATTTACTTAACTTCGCATAAAGTTGATTGTCCAACTAGGTCTACAAAACAATCCGAAAATGTTTATTGTGATCCTCCTTCGTACGAGAGTACACAAGGTTGTCATCAATAAACACCACCAGAAATTGATCTAGGAATTCATGGAAAACTCTATTCATCATATCCATGAAAGCTGCAGGTGAATTTGTCAACCCAAACGACATCACTAAGAATTCATAATGTTCATAACGGGTGCAAAATGCCATATTTAGCACATCTTTATCCTTCACTTTCAACTGGTAGTATCCCGATCTCAAATCTATCTTGGAAAACACCGTAACACCACAAAACTGATCAAATAGATCGTCAATTCATGGTAAAGGATACTTGTTCTTTATCGTCAGCTTATTCAGTTGTCGATAATCGATGCACATTCCCATGATGCCATTTTTCTTCACAAACAACACCAGAGCTCCCCATGGTGAAACACTAGGCTGAATGAACCCACGGTCCAGCAACTCCTGAACTTGCGTCTTCAACTCTTTTAACTCCTTGGGTGCCATGTGATATGGGGCAATGGACACTGGAGCCGTATCCGTATATGTCTCGATACAAAACTCTACCTCCCTATCTGGTGGCAAACCAGGAAACTCTTCTGGAAACACTCTCGGATAATCACAAACTGTTCGGACATCCTGAGGACGTGCCTCCTTCATATTTGGATTCATGACATACGCCATGTATGCCTGACATCCTTTCATCAACCTTTGCTCCTCCATCGCTAAAACAACATTGGATAAGAACTTCACATTCTCACCCACCACCACAACTTCATAATCATCGGCAAGCTTCAACGAAACACACTTGCTTTCACAATCTACCACAACCCTATGCTCAGACAACCAATCCATCCCAAGAATGACATCAAAATCATAGAAAGGTAATTCCATCATATCAACAGAAAACACATGTCCTTGAACACTCAACAGACATCTCCTAAACAACTTCATAACCATAACTGTCTCACCAAAAGAACTAGTCACTTGCATACCCACATCCAAATACTCAACCGGTATGTCAAGTAACTGTGCATGCTCGTGCAAGATGTATGAATGCGTGGAACCATAATTAATCAAAGAAAGTAATGACAAATATTGCAAAGTAAAGGTACTTGTGATCACATCCGTGTCATTCCTTCCCTCGTGGTGTGCATACACCCTAGCTGGTCCACCGCCCTCAGGCTGAACTGACACAACATAAGCCACATTCCTCTGACCATCCTCCATACGCTGAAAATTACTTTGGCCGTGCCCATGACCCCTTTGAGGCTAAACAACATGCACTGGTGCCTGTCTAGTTAACTGGGGACAATCATACCTCATATGACCTTGCGAACCACAATTCCAACAACCTCTAGAATTACCCCAACACTCTCCAGGATGTCGCCTACCACACTTAGGTGTACGAACTCTTACGTACTAGCCCAGCTAACCTTGGCCCATGTTACCACAACCACCACGCCTTTGATATGCAAGGAACATCCTATCCCGCTACCTCTTACTATGATCTTTACCACCACCAAACTTAGCAACTCTCTTTCCAAAACTAGAATTCCTTGGGCGAGAAGATAAACCCAAACTCTGTTCAATGTCCTTGGCGCGAGTGGCCAAGGCATCGAAGTCCGAGTACTCAGAAGCTAGCATATAAGTCTTCACTTCTTTCACCAAACCATATCGGAAGCGATTATATTTTTTTTGTTCATTGGAAACCAGTTCAGGGGCATACTGGCTCAACCTGACAAACTGAACTTCATACTCTGAAACTGACATATTTCCTTGTACCAAGGCCATGAACTCTCGCTTCTTCTCATCTTGATAGCGAGTACCCAAATACTTCCTTCGGTAAGTAGCTCCAAAAAACTCCCACATAACATCCGCAGGTTCTATCCCCGCGATAGTTGTAGTCCACCACAAATAAGCATCACCTAGGAGCAAATAATCTATACAGCCCAGCTTACGCACATCTGTGCACTCCATCTGACCAAGAATCCTCTAGGTACTCTCAAACCATGCGTCGAAACCCTCTGGAGACAAACCTCTGAACTCGGTACCTCTCAGACTACGTAGGCGCTCCAAAGGCAAACCAGGATTAGTCGCAGGTTATGGCACATCTGCATGCATACCCGCCACTGTAGCTTGAAACGCTCCGACAATGGCCTGAATCAACGGTGTCATGTTCCCCACAACATGACCTTGGGCTCCCGGAGTTCCAGCACCTCCTGCACCAACTCCTGCTTCGACTCCATCATCACCCGGAGGAGGAGGAGGCGGTATATCCTCATTATGCTATTCTTCCACCATATTACGCACATTCATCCTTTGCTCTCGTCTCGATCACATGTGAAAACATAATGAATCTCTAGCATGTAAAATGCAACATTAGAAATAGTTAGGCCAACAAGAAGCAAGGGTCCAAGTCGCTCAAATCTTTTTAAAACAATTCTCTTTACACCAATAGTAATAGTGGCAATGGATACCTCGACGTCTACTCCCAAATCATCATATAACATATTAGATAATCATGGTATCAAACACCGTGCATAACAAACATCATGAATTCAACCATCTTACCTCCTAATTTTTCATAAACCTGGCTCTGATACCAACAAATGTAACCCCCTTGAACCAGTCTAATCGCAAGGCTGAATCAAGCGAGTCACACAGGGAATATTGAAGTAAAACCCGAAAGTTTCACTTCAATAAACAACCTTTTTTTTCTTTTTATTTTTTATCTTTTCTAGATGCACATAGTTAACCTAAGCGTGAGAGAAAGCAACAGACAAAATATCAACTTGATCGGGCATCAAATTGACATCCGATTACCCTAAATAACATTTAGAGACAATTTTGTAAACTATCATTAAACAAGGATGTAACTCGAAAATGAAGTTAATTAGTCAGGTTTTGATCCACCGCATAAATTTTCAACTCGTTTCAACCATCCAAACTCATTGAGTTGCACATACAAAATAATCAAGGACTAAAAAGCAAAGACATAGAACATTAGAAGATGCCAATTAACCACTTTAACTAACAGAGTATCGATACGCCCAAGCACAATATCGATACGGTCCTTTGTAATTTCAAAACCCAAATTCTATTAGCTTAAAACCGTAACGATACGGTCTCGACTATCGATACGCTTAGCCAATTTCTTCTTTCACCGTATCGATACAGTTCATCTGTATTGATATGCCTAGCCTTTTTCAGCTTAACCGTACTGATATGGTAGCCCGCATATCGATATCCATGGGCACAAAATGTCACTTTTTGCTTGATGAACAATCCGTAAACCAATTATAAACCCCAAGGTATGCTTCTAATACATATGCAACATATTTAGGAATCGATCCTCAACCATTAACAATAGAAACATCACCATACCATGACCACATGCTCAAAAGGGAAATATATAGACATGATTCCTAAAAACACATGAAACCAAAGACCACAAATCATAGCAAAGCATAAACCAAACATAATAGGCCATTTACAATCTCAATCAGGCAAAGCAAACTTGCCAAACCAGTGAGTTCATCAAACATACACTCCCAAAACATCAAGCTATCCACCCATTGTCAATCCCATTACTATTAAAATGTTAAAACTATACTTGAGCTTAGAGCGTCGAATGAACCACTTCTCTTGCATCCTTGCAGCTCGAGCAACTATTTTTCTGCATTGTTAAGAAAAGAGAGCGTAAGCTATATGCTTAGTGAGGGATACTCAAAACAAAACCATAACAATGAACTATTGAAAACCATTTTCTTATCAAAACATTTTCCCATCATGCTCTTAACAAATCTCATGCTTAAAAGCTCATTAAAGCAAAACCATTAAACTCTTTACACAAGTATCATGAAATTTCATGCTTAAAACCAAAGCAAAATCAATGCAAGATTCACATGCTTAGGCATTCAAAACATATCTCAAGATTTAGTCTCATGTATAAATCTCATATATAATTTCAATCCAAAACCATGATACATGAATCTCATATAATGGCATTCAAGTGACCTGGATGGTTGCTTTGCCATCCCTATACACATGGAGCTTGCTGCACTCTACATAATAAACACATCAGATATACGGATACTCATTGATGGAGTTTGCTACTCCCTCCACCAATACTTATGGAGCTTGCTGCTCTCTCCATAAGGCGGATCTCATGGTGCTTGCTGCACTCACCATGAATTAGATCATGTGGTGCGTGCTACTCTCACCACAATACACTTCGGTTACCCTCAACACAATAGTTGCTATGCAAATGTGGAGCCGAATGACACACGCACATGTAAATTTTGCTACTTTTTTATAGTGCACTCTCATCATATTGGTCGGCCAATTATATCCGATTATAATAAGGTCATCACTTGCTAATATATACTTTAAAACCATGTTAACCTACTGTTTTCCAATGCATCAACATAAACCATAGCATATCCATTTTAAATCATAAATCAATGCATAACATTTTCTCATCAAGATGCAACCTCTTGAAAACCATAAATCAATCTCATGGGATAACATGAATCATTTCTCGATTCATAAAAAACATGCTTAACAGTAGGTAACAAATCCAACTTCAAATTATGAGCATGAGCAATTAAAAATCAAGGAAAAAGTTGAGAACCGAGAGTGAAACATTTCATACATACTTCCGAGCTTAGATTAGCGTTTTAAGCTTAATCTAAACCCCCAAAGTATTCCTTTCAAACCTTTGAAAAGCTGTAAACTAGTGCCACTCACCAACTACACCTCGCTTGGCTTGCCGAGGCGAAATCAAGCTTCCGGATCCTCTGCAACACCTTCCAAAGCTATCAGATCATCATCCCATGCTTCTAACCAAAGCAAAACAGAGGATTAATGCGTTATTTTGCATCAAAATCCCCAACAACATACAACAACACTTTCCTCCCTCAACAACCAAGCTTTTGCCTAACAAAAACAACCGAAAACATCGGCGAAACCTTTCTAATAAATCTTCAGCTATTACCCAGCGAGATTTAGACTTAAACAATATCAATTTACATCCAAAAGCATCTTCTTAACATTAGAGAATCATCAGCAATCAATTATCCCCATAAACAAGCCACCAACCCAAAGATATCAACAATCAAGCCTAACAATTTACCTAGTTCCGGGATTCTATTATCAAAATCACTTAAATCAGCATCTCAAATCATCATAATTATCATATTATCTCATTATAAACCCAGCAAAACCAATCAAAAGCAAAGATCCATTGATTTAGGCAAGTAAACCTCAATTAAACCAATTTTCTATAAACATATTACCGAAACCCATTTGAAAACCATCATACGAGACCAAAAACTTGGGAATTTCAATAAAGAACATATCATTAGAGGAGAAGAACGAAACCTTACCTCTAATGCCGACTTTTCCTTCAATTGCAAAGATTTACATGAGAAAACAAGATTTAAACAACAAGGCTTTGTTAAGAAAACATTAAAAAATCATTTAGGATCAAAAAGACAAATCAAATCAAATATTTACCTTAAATCTTTGAAGAGAAAATGGTTGTTTGGCTGGAGAGAATTTGAAAGAAAATAAATGAGAAAAGAAAGTAGTTACGTGAAATGTATTTTGAGAAAATAAATTGTTTAATTAGTTCCCTCCAATTATTTATTTATTAAAAGCATTTAAAACCAGCCAATAAAAAGGAAAAGTCTTAATTAGACTCTTGGTCAAAGCTCCCTAAAGATTCTAATCCTTGATCTCTTACAATTTTGTCACTAAAAACAATTTTACGTATTCTACATTTTGGTCACTATTCCCAAAATGTCAACCTTCCAAAATATATTTTCCAAAATTGATTCCACTACAATCACTTATTTAATAAATAAGGATTTTAAAACATTTTCCCATAATTAATTTTACTCAAAAACTATTTATACCAAATTAATCCCGAAACTAGCCTAAATTGTCAAAATCAACTCAACGAGCCATCTAGCCTAACCCGGCTAACTTATAGGCCCAAAATCGGGGTGTTACAAAACATATGACCATAAGTACTCATTGAACACAAGTAATCAATCCAGTCATTATTTAAACTATTTAAATTATTAGATCATAACTATTAAGTATACACAACGTTAAAATGAAACCAAGATCTTGATCATTAAATACCGCCATCATCTAATGTAATATAAAATCAATCAAGTCATCATTACCTAATTAAAAAAATACCTCCCAAGACTCTACCCACATTGCCTTATTACAAATAATAATAATACTGTAAACTTACTCTTTTAATATGTTTGTCTTGGAATCCACTTTGCCTCGGACCACAACCCCGTACTTGCTTCGTTCACTACATTGATTGGAGAAAAGAGAGCGTAAGCTATATTCCTAGCGAGTGCACTAAAAAAGTAAAACGTCAATGCATTTTCAAACCAAAACCAATAATAATAATCCGTATCAAAGCCAAATTTTCCATTTCCACAGTATTTTAACAAATGTATAAAAGTAATCTTTGGAACTAGATGTTTGTTAACTCCTCAAAAGTATTGTTTTTCCTATATATATTGCCATTCTTTTGCTTTCCTTTGAGTATAGATTCATGCATTTAATTAGTAAAATCATGCATTTGCAATAGGGAGTTAATGAGCGTTTCCTTTGCTAGAGTAAATGTGTATTTCCTTGTTGCGATAGGTCATGAGCAGGATTGACAGCTCAGGTTTTGCAGAGCAGAGCATGAAGAGCAGAATTCCAAGCTTAGTTAGCAAAAGTATAATGCCAAGCTTGGTTGGCAAAAGAAGAATGTCAAGCTTGGTTTGCAAAAGAAGAATGCCAAGCTCGTTGGCAAAAGGTTGAAGGTCGATGACGTCAGTCCTAGTCAAAATTAGATCAACTCAAATTCAAAGAGGGGACAAGAAGATATCACTCTTATCCTATCGCACAACCAGTTTTTAACTTCAAACCCAAACTAGGGTTTTTGGGAGTGGCTATTTAAGGAAGAGATCGATTAAACAACAACAACAGCCGTGGTGAAGGAAGAAGGCGACTTGTGATTCGATCAGGCTAAGGCCGAGAGCTTTGGAGTCATTAAAGGGCTGTATCGACAAATCTCTTTCTTGCCTAACTCTTTTTATTTTAGATCTAATTTTTATGATGTTGTTTGTTGAAAAATATTTTATGTTGATGGTTCCCCAACATGAACTAAGCTTTCACAGCTGGTTGGGGATGTTTGCGATTAATGCTCAGCTTATCTTTGGTTTTTAATAATTTAAATGTCTTGGCATTATTTTCTATCTAGCTAATGCTTCATTTCCCTAAATTCTTTGCCATACGGTAGTTGGCATTATTTGCTTATTACACCTTAATATCTTAATAGACTTGAGGCATGACGATTAGTTGCCAGGTACTAAGTAGAGAAACTTCGACATAAGATGTTCAAGTAGATGAGCATACTTCGGAAGTGAATCTACCCCTTAGGAGTATAGATTAAAACTTAATCAAGTTAATTAATAAAATATTCACTATAGACATATAAGGGTTTTAACATGGTTAACTTAGCGTATTTCCATCGGTAGAGACAATTCCACTCTTAAAATTTTCTCGGCAATAAAACCAAAGATGAAGTTATTAATCGCTGGCATGGCAAGTGTGAAATCCAAGTATCCCTTGCCAACGCTCATCACCATTTGAATACACTTGTTTGCCAAACTACCTAAACTTTTACTTTATTTTTCCTTAGTTATTTTTCTTAATCTTAAACCTAACTTTCCTATCAAAATCATTTGGTTCAAATCACAAGTAAAGATCGTGGCAATTAATTCCTGGACAATCTAGTGGAGAAGATACTCAACTCACTACTATATTACTTGTTGACCGTGTATACTTGCACGCAAAAGACGTATTCTTCGCATTATTTACCTACATATTTGCACTGAATACTTAATCTTTTGTCATGCAATATTACATCGACAAGTTTTTGGCACTGTTATCGGGATCATAACAAGATTAATTATTTTGATTTTTACTTGTTTTTAGTTTTTTGTTTAATTTATTTCGTTTGGTATATGTACATGAGCATTACAACAAAGGAAGATTTACAATATGCCCTAGAAATTGAAAGAACCTTATGAAGGTTAAGAAGAGAATGTCGAGAAAAGGCTTGTGATGATAATGGTGAACTAGAAGGTGTCCTAAATAATGCCAATAACCAGAAGAAACTGACAATACCTTTAGTTATACCACCTACTCCCGCTACTGTTGCTCAAATACCTAAAGAATGATCTATCAGAGAACACCTAGCACCCACTATAGATTATTTGATGTCAGGACTGATCGGTCCAGAGGTAAATATGGCTAACTTTAAGCTTCAACTGATAATGATTTAAATGCTAATGAATATAGGTCAAGTTGATGGATCACCTACTGGAGACCCAAGGCAGCATTTGAAGTAATTCATGGAGGTTTGCCAATTATTCTGCCATCTTGATGTGACTGAAGAGACAGTCAAGCTAAAGCTCTTATCATTTTCCTTGCAAGATAAGGCAAAATTGTGGCTAGATTCATTGCCACCTGGTTTAATCACTACATGGGCATATTTATGCCAAAAATTCATGCTAAGATTCTAGCCACCTACATTAAATGCCAAACTACAAAGTGAAATCATTACCTTTAGGCAAGCTGATGACGACGCTTTCTACGATACTTGGGAGCAATTTAAGGATCTATTGAGAAGATGACCCATATATAGATTCCCTACTTGGATCCATATGGAGATCTTTTACACTGGACTCAATGCTCATGCTCATACTCATACTTGGGACCATTGTACATGCCAAAAATTATAGTGACGCATATGACATCCTTGAAAGGATTGCCACCAATGATCTCCAATACCCTACTGCTAGATTGGGAACTGAAACGAAGGTTGTTGGGAAATTAGAGCTTGATGCACTCTTATCTATCAATCCTCGAATTTCCAACCCCACTAACATAGTGAAAACATTGCAAAAGCCTATTGAAGTCTGAAAAGTAAAGGCACTAGAACCATTATGTACCATTTTTGGAGAGGACCATCATGTGGATGAATGCCCATCCAATATTGAATCGGTAAATTTTGTTGGTAATTTCAATCAAAATTTTAACCTACACTCTAATACTTACAATGCAGGTTGGAAGCAACATCCCAATTTTTCGTGGGCAAACCAAGGTGGTAATTAATTTAATGCCCAATATCATAATAACAAAGCACCACCAGGTTTTAAGCAGAATTCCATGGCAAAAAGAGTACAAAACAATTTCCATCATGTGCAAAGATCTTTCGATGAGAACACCCTGAAGGATTATATGGAGCATAACAATGCAACTATCTAGAGTCTAGTCCCATCCATGAGGACCTTGGAAGTTTAGATAGGACATATTGTTAACATAATTAATGCCATACCTCCAAGGACTCTGCCAAGTGATATAGAGGATACTCAGCAAAAATGGAAAGAACAATGCAAAGCTGACACTCTCATAAGTGGTAAATAAGTCAAGATTTCAACGCATGGAAAATAGCTGGTTGTTTGCCAGGAGAATAAATTAGTGCCAGCAGAAGAAACTGAGGAAGTTGAGAAAGTGGAAGCAAGCACCAGTAATGCCAGATCTCAATCTGATGCCAATACTACCTCGGCAAAAACAGTGAAGCCAACATTTGCCAACCCTACCTTGGTAAAACAAGCAGTTATTACTGTTGACATTTTCAAAGCTCTTGAATGTGAAGATGAAATTGAAGAATTCCATGAAGTTGAGCTAATGGAATCCATTTTGGATAAGAACCTGGCTTTGAATTTCCATGGAATTGGAGCTCATGCCATAGAACAGGAGTGCGATGGCAAAATAATTGACTGACATAGAATATAGATTCTGATCAGTACGGATATCATGAAGTGAGGTGTGATCAGATGGCTAGTTACATAAAGGAAAAGTGGATTCCAAATAACCAAGAATGAAGAGCCGAAGCAGAAAAATTTGTCGTAACAAAAGTGCTAGAGACGATGCGGCTAGAAACTAAAGATTTAATGAAGATTGCAAGAATAATTCTAGAACATGATGAGGATGCCTATGCCTCGACATCAAAGGAGAAAGAAGCAGTTGAGCCTAAGCACTACTAGGGTGCTGAGTTCGATCAAAGGTTCTCGAGACCTACAACAAAGAGGTACTTTAGTTTTCTAAGGTGGTTGTTTAAAGCCACCATGGCAAAACATTCTTTTTTATTTTGCAATCAAGAGTTTGGAGTACTCAAAGGAAAATAATCCTTCGACTTTCTACATTGGTTATTCAAATAAAAGATTTCCACAACATACCATCCACCAACCAAGGGCTAAAAACTGAAGCACTACTGGAAGGAAGCCAGATTAATGCCAAGGAGACCATTCTTCTTGCTAAAATTTAGTAATTTTTTTCTAATCCAGTATGGTCATTGTAAATAATTCAAGGGAGTCATTTTCTTTTCAGTATTTAGGATATCTTATTTTTATTTTTTTAGTTTTTGTTTTATTTCTTTTTTGTATTGAAAGGTTTCTTTGATTTTTAGCACTGGAAATTATGCCAAGAGACCATGCCGAGTTCCGGTGCCAAGACACCCACAGTTGAATCGACCACTCAATTGCCAGCTGTTGTTGTGACATTACTCTCCAAATCTATCAATGCCAAGAACTCCTTTAGAATTTCCAAAAAACTATGAGAAACAAAACTTGGCACTGTGGCATTTTATTGGGGACATAGACTGTTCCCTATGGACAACTCTTGAATCAATTTCTGCCAATCCTTTGCCACCAAGTCTGGAGTTCCCAACTGAGCTCCATGCAAGAGAAGGAATGCCAGCCGACCCTTAGCCTAATCAGACTTCAGCCCAACAATCTGATGCCACTGTACCATTAGAGCGCCAAAACCATTCCTCAAGGGAGTCCTCATCCTCTGAACTCCTTCATTCATATTTTTTCATTTTAAATCATGTATTATATTCTATCTATATATGTTTTCATGTATTTCATTTGGTGTATATATGTGTTCATGCATTGAGAAAAATGCACACATTTGGTTTGGGAGTGTGTGTTGCCTCACAACTCTTGCCATGCCATGCATTCATGTTTATATATGTTTCCATTATGTTGCCATGTAGATTAGGTATAACCTTGCATACCAAACCACTAAATTTTTTTTTTGCCAAGGCTTCATTTATCTAATATACATAACTGCGAGCATAGTTAGAATTTGTGTTAGTATGCTTTGTCCGATGATGAAATTAGATATCTTTATTTTGTATATGCCAACAGGTTCATATTGCTAGGTTTGCTTGGCAATTGATCTCTAGTTTAGGAAACTAAAGTCTCACTTAACATGTAGTATGCATCTAGTTTCCAAGACAAACTTAGGATTCTTGAAACTGAACTCAGAAAAAAAAACTAAAAGGCAAAAAAGAAAAAAAAAACAATATCAAGGTAAGGGTAAAAAATAAGGCAACAATGTTTTACCAATGCAAGAAAAAGATAGAACTCTCCTATGCCTAGAGACAATAAGTAACTTGGGGCTTCGTGGTTTGCTCCCTCTTAGTTCTCAAGTAAAAACTTTAGGGTATGAGATAAAGAGTAAGCCTAGTAATGTCTGGATTAATGTGGCGATTCATGGTATGCTCCCTATTATTTATCACATCAAATAGTATTGTGAAGCAAGCTTGAAAATATTGGCAGAAGAAATCCTTGGTAAATAGATAACGAAAAAAAGAAAAGAATTTTTTTTCTGAGTTTGGGTAGTAAATATTAACTAAGGGAGTTAAAAAGATACTTGATGTATATTGCCTGCACTTTTTGCACACTTCATGACCCTGGACTAGAGTTATAGTGATGCAGTTGAATTTGTTTATCTGCTTGGCATTACTGCACTGGATATCAGAGTGCAGAATTAGGGCAAGAGTCTGCTTGCTAGCATGTGTTGTGAATCATTGCATTTTGCCAAGGTACTTTGTTTTTGTTTACTTCTTTTATAACTTTTAGTTGCATTACTTGAGGACAAGAAATGAGCTAGGTTTGGGGGAGTGTTAACTCCTCAAAGGTACTATTTTTCCTATATATATTGGCATGCTTTTGCTTGCCTTTAGGTATAGATTCATGCATTTAGTTAGTAAAATCATGCATCTGCATTAAGGAGTTAAGGAACATCTTCTTTGCAAGAGTAAATATGTATATCCTTGTTGTGGCAGGTCAGGAGCACGATTGGCAGCGTAGGTTTGGCAGAGCAGAGCAAGAAGAGCAGGAAGAGCAGAATGCCAAGCTTGGTTGGAAAAAGAAGAATGCCAAACTTGGTTGACAAAAGAAGAATGCCAAGCTTAGTTGAAAAAAGAAGAATGCCAAGCTCATTGGTAAAAGATCGAAGTTCGATGACATAAGCCCTAGTCAAAATCAGATCAACTCGAATTCAAAGATGGGGTAAGAAGATAACACTCTCATCCTATCGCACAACCAGTTTATAAATTCAAACCCAATCTAGGGTTTCATCTAGAGCCTATTTAAGGAAGATATCAATCAAACAACAACAACAATCATGGTGAATGAAGAAGGCAACTTGTGGTTCGACCAGGCTAAAACCGAGAGGTTTGGAGCCATTGATGGGCTGCATCAACGGATCCCTTTCTTGCCTATTTCTTTTTATTTTAGATTTGATTTTTATGATGATGTTTGTTGAAAACAATTTGATGTTGATGGTTCCCCTAACCATGAACTAAGCATTTACAGTTAATTTTTACTTGTTTTCAGTTTTTTATTTAATTTTTTCGTTTGGTATATGTACAAGAGCATCACTACGAAGGAAGATTTACAATACACCCTAGAAACTAAAAGAACCATCGTGACGGGAATGGTGACCTAGGAGGTGTCCTAAATAAGGCCAATAACCAAAAAACCCAGTAATACCTATAGTTATACCGCCTGATCTCGCTATTGTTGCTTAGATACCTAAAGAACGATCTATCTGAGAACACCTAGCACCCACCATAAATTATTTGATGTCAGGACTGATCGGTCCAGAGGTAAATATGGCTAACTTTATACTTAAACCGATAATGATTCAAATGCTAATGAATGTAGGTCAATTTGATGGATCACCTACTAGAGACCCAAGGTAGCATTTGAAGCAATTCATGGAGGTTTGCCAACTATTCCGCCAGCTTGATGTGAATGAAAAGATAGTAAAGCTAAAGCTCTTTTCATTTTCCTTGCGAGATAGGACAAAATTGTGGCTAAATTCATTGCCACTTGGTTCAGTCACTACATGAACAGATTAATGCCAAAAATTCCTACTAAGATTCTAGCCACCTACATTAAATGTCAAGTTGCGGAGTGAAATCATTACCTTCAGGCAAGCTAATGGTGAAACTTTCAACGATACTTGGGAGAAATTTAAGGATCTATTGAAAGGATGTCTTATTCATGGATTCCCTACTTGGATCCATATGGAGATCTTTTACACCAGACTCAATGTTCATGCCATGACCATTGTAGATGCCTCGACAAATGGTTCGTTTTTGGATAAAAATTATAAAGATGCATATGACATCCTAGAAAGGATTGCCAGCAATGATCTCCAATGCCCTACCGCTAGATTGGGAAATGAAATAAAGGTTGCTGGGAAATTAGAGCTTGAAGCACTCTCATCTATCAATACTCAAATTTCCAACCTCACTAACATAGTGAAATCATTGCAAAAGCCTACTGAAGTCCAAGAAGTAAAGGCACTAGAACCATTTTGCACCATTTATGGAGAGGATCATCATGTGGATGAATGCCAATCCAATTCTGAATCGGTAATTTTTTTTGGTAATTTCAATCAAAGTTTTAACCCACACTCTAATACTTACAATGTAGGTTGGAAACAACATCTTAATTTTTCGTGGGCAAACCAAGGTGGTAATCAATTTAATGCCTAATGGCAGAATAACAATGCATTGCCAGGTTTCAAGCAGAATGCCATGCCAAAGATAGAAGAAAAAAATTTCCGTCATGAGCAAAGATCTTTCGATGAGAACACCTTGACGGATTATATGAAGCTTACAGACGCAACTGTCCAAAGTCTAGTCGCATCCATGAGGACCTTGGAAGTTCAGATATGACAGATTGCCAGTGTACTTAATGCCATACCACCAAGGACTCTGCCAAGTGATACATAGGATACTCGAAAAAAACTAGAGAGAACAATGCAAGGCTGATACTCTCCTAAGTGGCAGACAAGCTGAGATTTTAATGATTTGAAAAGAGCCAGTTTTTTTGCCAGTAGAAGAAATCGAGGAAGTTGTGAATGGGGAAGCAAGCACCAGTAATGCCAGATCTCAATCTAATGCCAACACCACCTCTACAAAACCAGTGGAGCCAGCATTTGCCAACCCTACCTTGGTAAAACAAGCAGCTATTACTGTTGACATTTTCAAAGCTCTTAAATGTGCAAATGAAACTGAATAATGCCATGCAGTTGGGCTAATGGAATCCATTTTGGATGAGAACTTGGGATTGAATTGCCATGGAATGAAAGCTGATGCCATAGAACAAGAGTGTGATGGCAAAACAATTGAGCGACATAGAAGATCAATTCTAATCAGTATGGATATCATGAAGCGAGGTGTGCTTAGATGGCTTGTTAGAGGAAAGAAAAGTGGATTCCAAATAACCGATAATGAAGAGCTGAAGTAGAATAATTTTGCCGTAACAAAAATGCAGAGATGTTGTGGCTAGAAATTAAAGATTTAATGAAGATTGCTACAATAATTCTAGAACAAAAAGAGGATGCCTATGCCTCGACATTAAAGAGGAAAGAAGCGGCTGAGCCTAAGCACTACTAGGTGTTGAGTTTGATCAAAGGATCTCGAGACCTACAACAAAGAGATACTTCAGTTTTCTAAGGTGGTGGTTTAAAGCCACCATGGCAAAAGATTCTCTTTCATTTTGCAATCATGAGTTTGGAGTACTCAAAGGAAAACAATCCTTCAGATTTCTACATTAGTTATTCAAACAAAAGATTGACACAACATACCATCTACCAACCAAGGGCAAAAGACTGAAGCACTACTAGGAAGGAAGTCAAATTAATGTCAAGGAGACTATCCTCCTTGCTAAAATTCAATAACTTTTTTGCAACCCAGTATGGTCATTGTAAATAACTTGGGGGATTTATTTTCTTTTCAGTACTTAGGATATCTCATTTTTAATTTTTAATTTTTTAGTTTTTAGTTTTATTTCTTTTTCTATTTTGAAAGGTTTCTTTGATTTTTAGCATATGAAATTATGCCAAGAGACCATGCCGAGTTCTGGTGCCAAGACACCCAAGGTTGAATCGAACACTCAATTGCCAGCTAATGTTGTGGCATCACTCTCAAGACCTATCAACGCCAAGAACTCCTTCAGAATTTCCAAAAAAGGAAAAGAAACAAAACTTGACACTTTAGCAGTATATTGGGGACAAAGACCGTGCCCTACGGACAACTCTTAAAGCAATATCTTGTAACACCCCTAACCGACTTAGAAGTAAACCGAATTACGTAGTGTTAAGGAACAAACATTCAAACAATCATACGACAAGTAATTACTTCTCAACTAAAAGTAACCAGAAAATCAGGGAAATTTTAAGCTTTTAGACATGATAAGTCCAACTTCATCTTTAAATCATGTACAACAACTTACAAGCATGAACGATAAGCTTCAATCACTAAGTCGTAACGTGCCTTTAACTAGGGTACAACAGCTCACAAGATTATTACAAATCTCTACCTATCACATCAAATTTCCTTTCGTTCATGTGCTTTATTAATCTTAGAGTATTAACACGTTGGCCTATCTCAAACCATTTCTAAGATATAACAATCAACGATTTAAGATTATTCACGAACATAGAAGAACACAGATTAATAATCTTTAAACTTACAAGTTGTAGTATTAGAAATTAAGACTTACTATTCAAGGTTACTATCCAAGCATTAATTGTCACAACCAAGCATATAACCAAGGTAGCAAGCATTCAGATATCATGTCTAACATAGCTTTACCAACAAGCAACGTTCGAACATCATAATTAACATGGCTTAACAAACAAGCGGACGTAAGACGATATAGGACATTTACAAGGGTGATAGCTACATCTAAAATACTAAGATCAAGGTTATTTCAAAGTTAGGTCCAAAACATAATCAATAACATATAACTTACACATTGCAATACTTTACACATATTTGTTGGCATGTTTACCGAACGTTTATTTAAAAATCAATCTATACTTACAACTACATTATTTTCTTAGGGCTAATACATGCTAATAAACATATATATATATATATATATATATATATATATATATATATATATATATATATCAATCCCACAAGCACACATGACATCAAGGTAGTCTAACAACTTAAGGCACATATAAATTTAAAACAACCATACACTTATACCAACTATTATATCACATATATCAAGCAACCATAGAATAATTAAAGGCCCTTTTACAAAACTTTATAAACATATAAGGCTTATATTCATAATAAGCCACAAAGATGGATCTAAATGCACAATACATGCTTATCGACTATGTGCCACCAAACTAGGAGTTCCCAAGAAAGATTACAAATCATACTCCTGGGTACTTGTGATCTCATCCAAACTTTAGGATAACCGTAAATGATTTTACCCTAAAATGTAGGTGAAGGGAGCAGAGTAAGCAAACACTCAGTGAGGTAGTAAAAATAATCTAAAGCAAGCATTGAACATTATGTTTTATTACTAACTTTCACTAAGGTCAATCAGGGTTCAAGCAAACATTGACATGACCAAGAGATAAGTACTAGGGTTATAACATTTCCTACATAGCATTTCATAGGTACCTATTGCTTATTACACAAATTAGCAAATTACATAACACGACAAATTAGCCTGCTTTTCTATTGAAACAAGTCGCATCTATACGATATTCAAACAAGCATTTTTCTTTCATATTTTTATGTGTAAGGTGCTTGAATAGAACATATATCTTTATACATGGACATTTACATCATCATCATATATAAATATATATATATATATATCATTCATTTAAGGCATGTATACAGACAAATTTAATGTTCAGACAAAACATATATAAGAATACTTGATCACTCAGACAAAGTATATACTTATAATAAGCTAGCTTCACTTTACTTGTTTTGCAAGTCATATATTTAACTCATCCATAGTTTAATTATTCATGTATACACACAAGCATATTAAAGAGTGCCCACTAACTTCATATATTTTCCAAGACAGTCTAGTCAATCATATAAACATTCAATCTTATCAAAACAGTCCACTGATTGTTTAGCTCGATACAAAACACTCCATGAATCATGCTTATATATTTAGACATTCTAAACAGTCCAATAGTTGTTCAATTCTATACAAAACAATCCAATATTTAATCATTTTGACCAAAACAATCCACTTAATTTGTACACACAAATTAATCTTCAAAACAGTCCATGTATAATCAATTTTAACCAAAATAGTCCACTTAATTTGTACACACAAATTAATCTTGCAAAACAGTCCATGTATGATCAATTTTAACCAAAACAGTCCACCTAATTTGTACACACAAATTAATCTTGCAAAATAGTTCATGTACTTCATATTTATTCAAAACAATCCCTTTAAAACATGTATACTCATTTATACTTTAAAACAGTTCATGTACTTCATATTTATTCAAAACAATCCCTTTAAAACATGTGTACTCATTTATACTTTAAAACAGTCCATGTACTTCATATTTATTCAAAACAATCCCTTTAAAACATGTATACACATTCTTTCATGGCAAAATAGTCAATATAGGTTTAATTCATGGCAAAACTGTCCATATAACATGTATATACTAACCAGGGCAGCAACACAGGTGTACATCACATACACTCAAAACAGTCCAAGAAAGACATGCGCATGCAAATCAGGGCAACATATATATGTGTACATTATACAAGTTCACAACAGTTCATTAATCTCTTGGTTTTGTCCAAAATAGTTCTTTAAACATTATGGATTTTCTAATAAATCCTTAAATCTTTCTAAAGAATTATCTTATACATAAGTATACATTTACTTCTTATCAAGAGAATTATCAAGCATGGCTTATCTCATACATAATTTACTTATCATAAGATAATAAGCATACCATATTGTAAACTTAGATTTTGTCACAAAGATATTAGAGTTCGATTAGTAGCAAGATCATGCCAAGGGTCAAATGAAACAACTCTCGCATATAAAGGATTTACAAGAGAAACATTACATCAAAACATATATTTCTTATAAGATAAGTTAGCCAATTTGAAACTCATATCATATAGTAAGGTTGTTGCAAGTATCATAAGATATCGAGTTAATTTCAATATTGTTTTTACAATTATCATGTGTTGTCATTAATATAGCCTTGATTTACAAGCAATCTAGATACTCGAGTTTTATGATGTTTGTCGTCAAAAAAGGGTACTCGAAGTACCAAACAAGGGACCTTAGTCCAAACAAGGGACGGAAGTCCAAACTATCAAGGATCTCTATAGACTCTATGGCATGCCAATTGTACCTAAGACTGACTCAAATCCAAGGCTTTCCTTTTTAATCTTATCATAACAATTTATGGAGTCAAGATTTATCACTTAATCGAGTATCAAATAATCGTGCTTTATTCACAGCAAGTTGAGCATGGCTCAAAGATCATGGAATCATATATATATATATATATCAAGGTTAAATTTCATCATAACTTATGGAGATATGGACATGTACACATCACATTGAAAGTCTATAGAATCTTTTAGCTCAAACATAACTTATTCTTAAGTACTTGCCTTGAAGTACTTACCTCTAGCCCAAGCTAGCATTTGCAAGCACAAAACAACCAAACAATCAAAAGTAATAATAGGCAATTTCATATGAAAGTACTCATGATAGCTATAAGCTTATCCCGAGGCTTGAACTACACTCACCTTATATCCCGAAGTTATGGGATACCCGAATCCTTAACCAAAACTTGTTACTTATCCAATTTCTTCCTAGCATTCTTATTGGTCTAAAAATAACAAGAATATAACTATATATTAGAATCAATTCAATCTCTCAAACATTTACTAAACAAGACAACTTATGCTCATACACCATTGATCACTCAATTATGTCCAATTAAGCATGAATACATGTAATTCACTCACAATTAGTCCATTTACTTTCAATACATTCGGAACAGCCCCTTATTATTCACATGTATACCAAACAACTTCAATCACATAAGCATACAATACTTATATCAAAAACAGTCCAACAAAGTACATAATCCACTCAACATGGCAGCATATATACACACACTTATAGACATTAAAACCGTCCAAAATGAATACATATATGTGCAAATTAATCCTAATATGTATCTATATATTTTCATGTCTTAAAATAGTCCCCAATCATGGTTTTACATATTCCAACAACTTCACTTCCTAAGTACAAACACATATATATACAAATCAAGACAGCATTACATGTATATACAAAATTACATGTCAAAACAGTCCCAATATTTCCAGATTCAAGCAAAATTGCCCAGCCAACATATATATACAAAATTACATGTCAAAACAGTCCCAATATTTCCAGATTCAAGCAAAACTACCCAGCCAACATATATATACAAAATTACATGTCAAAACAGTCCCAATATTTTCAGATTCAAGCAAAACTACCCAGCCAACATATATATACAAAATTACATGTCAAAACAGTCCCAATATTGCATGAATCATTGAATTAATCTTATGATGGTTCTTAACAAAGAATTCATCCATTCAAAACACAATCAAACATATCATCAAAAGAGATTAACAAACATAATTTCATATTGAAATTTCTAAGATAAATTGGACACAATATTGAGTTTACATACCCTCCTCGATGCTATTCAAAAACAAAGCTCACAAAGACTTGAATTCCTAAGCTAGATCATCCATTTTCCATAGCTTAAGCTTCAATCTCCTTCTTTCTCTTTCTTTCCCCAGTTTCAGTTGAAGAAGAAGAGTGAAGAAAGATTGTCATCTTTCCTTTCATCTTCTTCCACCTATCATATCTATTCCCACATGTCTAGGTTTCTTCATGACATGTGTTGAAACCATTAATTATTTTCTAATTAGCATGCAAGATCAACATTTCACTTTTATTTTTTTAATACTTTAAACATTGGCTGGTCTTTTCCTCTTTTCTTTCAATTTGATCCAATTCCTTTGTTGAGTATCCAAATTAAACATTCAAAATAATTGAATTAGAGGTCTAATTAGCAACATTCTTCTAAGCCAAGTTTTAGAGTATTACATATTTGCTAATCCTTTGCCACCATATCCGGAGTTTCCAACCGAGCTCCATGCAACAGAAGGAATGCCAGGCAACTCTCAGCCTAATCGTACTCCAGCCTAGCAATCTGATGCCACTATACCATTAGAGCGCCAAAACCATTCCTCAAGGGAGTCCTCATCCCCTTAACTCTTTTCATTCATATTTTTCATTTTTAATCATGCATTACATTCTATCTATATATGTTTTCATGCATTTCATTTCCTGTATATATGTGTTCATGCATTGAGGAAAATGCACACCTTTGGTTTGAGGGTGTGTGTTGCCTCACATCTTTCGTCATGCCATGCATTCATGTTTATATATGTTTTCATTTTGTTGCCATGTAGATTAAGTATAACCATGCATACCAAACCACTATTTTTTTGCCAAGGTTTCATTGATTTGATAAACATAACTACTAGCACAGTTAGAATTTGTGTTAGTATGCTTTGTCCGATGATGAAATTAGAAATCTTTAGTTTGCATGTGCCAGTAGGTTCGTAATGCAAGGTTTGCTTGGCAATTGATCTATAGTTTAGGAAACTGAAATCTCACTTAACATGTAGTATGCATCTCGTTCCCAAGACAAACTTAAGATTCTTGAAACTGGACTCATAAAAAAATAAAAAGAAAAAAACAATACCAGGGTAAAAGTAAAAAAGTAAGGCAACAATGTTTTGCCAATGCAAGAAAAAATATAGAACTCTCCTTTGCCTAGAGATAATAAGTAACTTGGGGCTTCGTGGTTTGCTCCCTCTTAGTTCTCAAGTAAAAAAAATTAGGGTATGAGTTGAAGTGTAAGTCTTGTAATGTCTAGATTAATGTGGGGATTCGTGGTATGCTCCCTCTTCTTTCTCACGCCAAACAATATTGCGAAGTAAGCCTAAAAATATTACCAGAAGAAACCTTTGGTAATTAGATAAAGAAAAAAAAAGAAAAATATTTTTTTGACTTTGGGTAGTAAAGATTAACTAAGGAATTAAAATGATATTTGATGCATATTGCCTACACTTTTTGCACACTTCATAACCCTAGACTAGAGTCATATTGATGCACTTGAATTTGTTTAACTGCTTGGCATTACTGTATCAGGATACCTGAGGACAGAATTAGGACAAGAGTCTGCTTGCTAGCATGTGTTGTGAATCATGACATTTTTGCCAAGGTGCTTTGTTTTTGTTTACTGCTTCTATAACTTTTAGTTGCATTACTTGAGGACAAGCAATGAACTAGTTTTGGGGGAGTGTTAACTCCTCAAAAGTATTTTTTTCCTATATATATTCCATGTTTTTGCTTGCCTTTGAGTATAGATTCATGCATTTAGTTAATAAAATCATGCATTTGCATTAAGAAGTTAAGGAACGTTTCCTTTGCAAGAGTAAAGGTGTATTTCGTTGTTGTAGCAGGTCAAGAGCAGGATTGGCAGTGTAGGTTTGGCATAGCAGAGCATGAAGAGTAGGAAGAGCAGAATGCTAAGCTTGGTTGGCAAAAGTAGAATGCCAAGCTTATTAGCAAAAGATTGAAGTCTGATGACAAGCTTTTACTGTTGGTTGGGGATGTTTTTGATTACCGCTCATCTTATCTTTGGATTTTAATAATTTAAATTCCTTGGCATTATTTTCTATTTGGATAGCGCTTTATTTCCCTAAGTTCTTTGTCATACGATAGTTGACATTGTTTGCTTATTATGCCTTAATATCTTAACAGACTTGAAGGGTGACGATTAGTTGCAAGGTACTAAGGAGAGAAACTTCGACATAAGATGTTCAAGTAGATAAGCTTACTTCGGAAGTCAATCTACCCCTTAGGAGTATAGATTGAAACTTAAATCAAGTTAATTAATGAAAAACTTTACCATAGACATATAAGGGTTTTAACATGGTTAAGTTAGGGTATTTCCATCGATAGAGGCAATGTCACTCTTAAAATCTGCTCGACAATAAAACCAAAGCTGAAGTTATTAATCGCAGGCATAGCTAGTGTGAAATCCAAGCATCCGTTGCCAACGCTTATCACCATCTGAATACACTTGTTTGCCAAACTACCTAAACTTTTAATTTATTTTTCCTTAGTTATTTTTCTTAATCTTAAATACAACTTTCATATCAAAATCATTTGTTTCAAATCACAACTAAATATCGTGGCAATTAATTCCTGGACAATCCATGTAGAGATGATACTCAACTCACTACTATATTACTTGTTGACCATGTATGCTTGCACGTAAAAGACATTCTTTGCATTATTTATCTGCATATTTACACTGAATGCTTAATCTTTTGCCATACAATAATTCGTCGACAATTTTCATTTGCTAAAACTTTTCAAATCATTTACATATAACCCTCAAAACATATTAAATCAAATGCATAATCATGTATCATGGATTGCGAGCATAATCTCATATGCAAAACCTCAATTTAAGCTTCCTTATGCATGATCATTTCATTTGCAAAGCTTAAAAAACAGTCCTTGAAATTAAAAGGTCATTTGCTAAACTTTCCAAAACATATGCATAACTCAAATCATTTTAGCTCATAAGTGTAGCAATGTCCTTTTTTCGCTAAAAAACGTGGTTTCGAAGGTGTTTGTGATTTTTCGGATATAAAATATTTATTCTGTGGGGGTTTTAAAAATCGCATTTTATTTAAAAATTGGAGTCGCCACCGGCCACTTAGGTAGGCCGAACACCATAAAACCAGAGATTTAAAAAACTGTTGGGTTCGGGAGTCGGTTAAGGATGGGGAAGGATTAGCCCCCCCACAACGCCCAAAATTGATACTTTAATAATTACCGCTATATTAATGTTAGATTTTCTGGATTAAAGTGACGATTAGTTTAAAATTCGGTTATAATTGCGAATAAATTTTAAAGGCCCCGTTATCTGAGGGTAAACGCCCAACCACTATCACTACGCCTGATACTGGCCCCGTTTACGCTCGGATAAAAGGACACCACATTGACAATTTATATATTCCATTATGCAAACTTGGTGAGCAAAATATAAAACATGGCAAATAATTTAAATACAATACAAATAAACATTAACATAATAAAATACTAATCTAATAAAATATTAATCTAAAACATACATACATAAATATTAATCTAACTCATAAATAAAAACATATCTAACATAAATAAAATACTAACATTCATAAATATTAATTTAAAACACAAATAAATATTATTCTAACACATAAATAAAAACGAATCTAATATAAATAAAATATTAATATAAAACACAAATTTAAAACATATTAAATACTAATCTAAAACATAAACATACAAACTAAAAAATAAGACTACAATTTTAAAATAACTAATACTTAATTAAATTATAAACATTACAACACTAATAAAAAAGGGAAGAAAATATACCTAACTAGGAGCTCGAATAAGGAACCCTGACTGAACCCCACCGAGATCTACCGTGACCCCTCTAAAAATATTAACTAGATCGAACCTAAAATAGGACCCCGATCGAATGTTGGATCGAACCAACTGGGGTCGAGGGCACTGCCCCCAACCCCGGCCAGCCTTGCGGCCGGCCTAGCCCCCACGATTTGGGGGTGCCAATTGTATTGCCAATTGATTGGCAAAATTGGCGTGTAAATTGGTTGCCTCTGCCCCCCCTCATGCCTCCTATTTATAGGCAATTGGGGGGTGACGTGGCCATCCCAAAGCCACTCAAATTTCTCCTTTTTTTAGATTTTTATATTAATTTTTATTATTTTTTTGATTTTTTATATTAATAATATTACTATTATAATAACACTAATAACCCGGTCAAAAATGAGTGATTACAGTTGCCCCTCTTTGCTTGTTCTTGTGAAACAAGGACAAAGCAAAGATCAAAAGCACTAATTTTTGACCTACTTTCTTGTCTTTTGCTTCGGAATCACGTGTTATTCTGGAACTATCCGCTCTTCCTTAGCTGAATCTTCAGGCTCGTAAGTTCTTCCTATATAGAGCTTCGTCACCTTCCGATCTTGGAGTTATAGGCTCTTTCTACATAGAACCCTTCACTCTGAAGCCTCGAGTTATGAGTCCCTCCTATATAGAACCTTTCATTCTGAGACGGTGCAGCTTGGAGTCCTTCCTATATAGAACTCTTCACCTTCAACGCTGGTTTCTCCTATATAAAACCTTCTGCGGCGCTGATGGATTCTTCCAACTAGGAGTTCCTCCTGTATAGAACTGCTAGTCTTCAAACCCTGGAGCTGTCAGTCCTTCCTATATAGAACTTTTAGCTTGAAATCTCAGGAGTTCTGAGGTTCTTCCTATATAGAACCTTTTCACTGAGACAAGAAAGCTCGGAGCCCTTCCTATATAGGACTCTTCGCTTTCAACACAACAGGTTTTCCCTATATAAAACCTTGTGTATCACGGGTGAATTCCTTGGTGGGAGTTCTTCCTATATAGAATCTGCTAGTCTTCACCCCGAGAGTGTAAGTCCTTCCTATATAAAACTTTCAGCTTCTGAAATCTTGGAGCTATGGATTTTTCCTATATAGAATCTTTTACTCTAAGACAGTGAAGCTCGGAGCCCTTCCTATATAAGACTCTTCGCTTTCAACACAACATGTTTTCCCTATATAAAACCTTGTGTATCATGGGTGAATTCCTTCGACTGGGAGTTCTTCCTATATAGAACTGCTAGTCTTCACCCTGGAGCCGTCAGTCATTCCTATATAGAACTTTTAGCTTCTGAAATCTCAGAGCTACAGGTTCTTCCTATATAGAACCTTTCACTCTAAGACAGTAAAGCTCGGAGCCCTTCCTATATAGGACTCTTCGCTTTCAACACAACAGGTTTTCCCTATATAAAACCTTGTGTGTCATGGGTGAATTCCTTTGGCTGGGAGTTCTTCCTATATAGAACTGCTAGTCTTCACCCTGGAGCTGTCAGTCCTTCCTATATAGAACTTTCAGCTTCTGAAGCCTCGGAGCGGCGGATTCTTCCTATATAGAACATCTCTCTGTAGGCGCTTGGAAACATAGGCCTTTTGTATGTAGAACCACTATCTTCACATTTGGGATTCATACCACGATGGCTACCGATGTCTCTTCAGATTCGGGGATTCACACCAAAAATGGCTACCAAACTTTCTTTAAATTTGGGGCCTCATACCGAAGGTGGCTGCCAAACTTTCTTCAAATTTTAGGGACTCACGCCGAAAATGGCCGCAAAAACTTCTTCAAGTTTAGGGACTCACGCCGAAGATGGCCGCCAAAGTTTCTTCAAATTTTAGGGACTCACGCCGAAGGTGGCTGCCAAAACTTTCTTCAAATTTTAGGGACTCACGCCGAAGGTGGCTGCCAAACTTTCTTCAAATTTTAGGGACTCACGCCGAAGGTGGCCGCCAAAACTTCTTCAAATTTAGGGACTCACGCCGAAAATGGCCGCCAAAACTTCTTCAAATTTTAGCGACTCACGCTGAAAATGGCCGCCAAAACTTCTTCAAATTTAGGGACTCACACCTGAAATGGCCGCCAAAACTTCTTCAAATTTATGGACTCACGCCGAAAATGGCCGCCAAAACTTCTTCAAATTTAGGGACTAACGCCAAAAATGGCCGCCAAACTTCCTCAAATTTAGGGACTCACGCCAAAAATGGCCGCCAAAACTTCTTCATGCTCTTTGATAATTCTTCAGGTACCTGTCCAAAATAAGCAAAAATTGACATGCCCCTATCTATATGATGCATGGAATGTAATGGTTTCTTTCTTTTCTTTTTCTTTTTTCTCTTCTCATTTTCTTTTTCTTTTCTTCTTTTTTCCTTTTCTTTTCTTTTTTCATTTTTTCTCTTTCTTTCTCTCTTTTTCTTTTAGCCTTTTTGTTCTAAAGTCTTACACCCTGAAAGGTCGTTCCTCAGATTTCTTCATCTCTTTACTTCTTCACTGTAGGCTCTTAAATCCTCATTTGAACATGCTTTTAAACTTTTTGTGCGAAAGGCTTTCTTGTCTTCAGGGTTATCACTTGTCTTCATAAATGATCCTCTGGTTCTTATATTATTTTTATAAGAACCATTGTCACCTTCTTCGCTTGGCGTTGCCCCATTCAACCACGGGCTCCACTGCTTTGAATTTTCTTGACCCATCATACAGAGCCTTGATCTATTTCTAGTCACTAGGGTGAGCCAAAATACTTCTATCCCCTGAGCTCATCCTTGATATTCTCGTAGCACTTCGACAGGAACTAACTCTCGGTCCCTATGCTTTAAATCTCATCATCATTCATTTTTAAAGTAAAGTAAAAGGCAATTTACTTGTGTATATTTCAAAAAATAATGATTGTTTGAAAAGATAACAGTCATTTTGAAAACATTGTTTGGAACAAATGGTAAACATCTTTTTCTTTTCTTCTTCTTTTTCGAAGGACCAAACATTTTTTATAAAATAATGCTTGGAGAATGGTAAACAAAATTCGAAGTGTATTGCCAAACATTTTTAAAAATTAATGTTTGGGGGAAATGGTAAACATCAAAACTTTGGGAGAAAATGTCAAACCTTTTAAAACATGTTTGCCCCCGAAATATCAAACACCATAGCGCATCTGCTTCAAGTTGCCAGAGATCAACTCTAATGAAGCGCATATTTAGAAGATCTTGACCATTGTGGAGATGTATGCCAATGTATAGTTTCTTCTGGTCTAATAGGCTTTTGAGAGGAACAACCCTACCTAGTTTCTACCCCGTTTAAGGTGGCACTCTTAATCTCACTATCTCACCATACCCCATCCTTCCCTCATTTGGGTGTCGATCAAGCACTTCGAAGTTTGACGTTCCTTGAAGCAAAGTTAACCCTTATAGGCGGAATGAAATCTGAAGACATTCTCATTCAACTTGGATATCTATGGATGACCATAATGGTCTTTGGGGCTTGTAATGTAGGCCTTTGGTTTATGGTTAAGTGAAACAGTATTTCTTTACTTGTGTAACTTGGATATGCCCATTATTCCTTCCCTTTTTTGGATCACTCTAGACTGCCCGTTTTCGGGTTTTCACCCTAGAGTTCATTTCCTTTCTTTTTACTGTAGGTTGCCTTGCATTCTGGCTATATACTGATGTTCGTTTTTTATTCAATAATGTTTGATCCTCCAAAACTCCTCGAAACTGAGATTTCTTGAATGAAGGACTATGAATACATTTCTGGGAATTCTTGTGATTGGCACGCCCAGATGAAATATTATTCTTTCTTTTTTCTTTTCTCTTTTTTTCTTTTCTTCTTTTTCACTTTTTCTCTTGGATCGCTCTAGACTGCCCATTTTTGGGTTTTCACCCTAGAGGTCACTTCCTTCTTTTGTACCTTTGGATCAATGTATTTTGGCTGAATATTAATGCCAGCATGCTCAGGCAGACTACTCTTTTTCTTCATTTTCAGGATCACTCTAGACTGCCCATTTTTGGGTTTTCACCCTAGAGGTCATTTCCTTTTTCAAAATTGGCAATCTTCGGGCCGACTTGTCTTGACTTGGCTTCAATTCGAGCTTCTATACTAATTTTCAAAACTGATATTTACTTGAAATGTGGATTCCTTGTGTCTCTTGCACATAGTTGAAGTCTCGTTCTTGTATTGTTTGATCTGTGTGTGAAGCATAGACTGTATTCTTCATTTCTCTCTTTTTCCCTTTTTTTCTTTTTTCTTTTCTTTTCTCTCTTTTTTGGACTGTTCATTCTGGGTTTTTAGCATAGAATCTCTTTCTTCTTATTCGAGTCTATGAATGTATCCTTGAATCAACACGGATCTATACTGGGTATTGATGCGATCTTCCGCTCGGAGTTAATTGCCTCTCTGCAGCTCTTCTGATATTTACTCGATCTGGATTGCTTCGGCCCTTCTGATTACCATTTATCTTCTTTTTTGGTTTTTCATTTGGACATATCCATGTTTTCAACCACTTCCTTCTGATGATTTTCTGATCTTCGTACCCAATTTGTATGGTATCATCTGTGTCTTCTGGTAAAGTAAAAGAACACCATTCGTTGTCATATTCATAAATGCCCTGAGAATGCCTTCAGGGGGTAGAGGTTTAGGGTCAACTTTCGTTTCAAGGATCTTAAACGACAAGTGCCTGAGAAGATAAATTCTTAAAATGGGAACTGCCCATTGTCTAAACGCTCGCTTTTGTTCCTCTGTTGGCCTAAGTAAACTAGCAGATACTCACATTTACAGTATCACCACAACATTCAATCTCTTCTAAATATATGCAACTTAGAGTTGATCTTTGGATCTGAAGCAAATGTACTATTGCATTCAAAATTTGAGGACCTGGTATAGAAATGATATATACATATGTCCATTAAAAAATGCATGTTTATGCATATGGGAAAACTACCCCATAAAAATAAAATGTTTAAAGAATCAAGAATGTAAAAATGCTTTTCTAAATGGAAATGTGATTTTTAATTCTAATAAACAATGAATTTTTTGTTGAGAATTTCTTTGTGAAATGATGAGAAAATCGTAGGGACCTTTGGATTATCTCCAGGGTACTAACTCATTATGCCCCTTCCAAGGTAGTGTAGGCTTGCCTCTTCTCTTGTTTTTCCACCGCTGGATCAATTCTCTCGTCATGACTCCCTCATCGACCAGCTTCTTGATTTTTTTAACGACCCCAAATTTCTTAATGTCATACCCCATTGCCTCAATGTTTTGAAAGTGGTACCCATTTATCTCTTTATTTCCTTCTGCTCCTAGGCAGGTATGGTCTTTAAACATAGGTACCATAGTGCATGTTCGATTCTCTCCGACTGTCATGAAGTCCTCAAAGCTGGCTTTCATTTTCTCAAGCATCTTATTAAAGAAGAAATATGAAAGGTGGCATAGAAGTCAATTTTCTCTTCATCTACGGGAGGCTGCACCTGGGTCGCTAAACACAGACTCCTCAAAGCACATTCCTTGAAGCTTTCATCAGGTTTCATCTTCGTACCCTAGAGATACCGACGACTTAGTGCTAGGTCCAAAGCATATCATATCACGGTAGGTCCTGCTAGACTGTCGGGGAAGTAGTGGATCGGTAATTTTTCAATGTAGCCCTCCATCTTTTTGTAGAATATGGTCACGCAAATCTTGAGGCATCTTTTTCCTTTATTATGCGTAAATCTGGAAATCTTTGGAATCCGAAGGAACGACCGAACCGGGGTTCAAACAGAGTTTTCTTGCATTAAAGGCATCAAACTTCTTTTTCTCTCTTTTTCTCTCGAGTCCATCTTTTAACTGCTTGAATCTTGATTTTTGAGTGTGTTCAATTCTTTTATTCACGATAAAACTCTAATTGTTCTTTGGATTACCCCCCAAAATTTTATGCAAGGTAGTGATTGTGTTATGTAAAATATGTCATGATTGTACAATATAATGCAATGCAATGCAATCCTAAAATATAAATATGAATGCAGTAAGATATTGATTCCAAAAGTGATCATCATAGAACGACGTTCATTAAGGACACAAGGTTTCATTATATCAGATATTAGATATTCACAGTTACTGATAAGCTTCAGTGCCTACTTTCTTAACTTCATCTAGTAGTCCGGTCAGCTTGCCTCTGTAGTCCAACACTTGATCCACGTTCTGACAAAGCCTGCCACCTTGTTGAGCCGCCTTACCTGCTCGAGTAATATCGATCTTCGGGTCTTCATCTATCCCCTTCTTAGTCTTTCGTAGCTTGGAAGTTGCCCTTTCCAACTGATAACATCCTGACTTGATTCTTGCTTGACTAGTTTCTCTTCTTTCAATATTCCGAGTCATCTTTCAACTGGACAACACCGTTCATCTATTCTTTAAAGGTGACCAAATCTGATACTCTTAAACACTCAGTAAAACTTCAGGTGATCATTCTACAAATTCAATTTTATCCAAGTTATCTATCTCTTATCTGAGCTGGCTGAACTCGAAAGAATATCCCTCTCCTGGGGTGCCCCTATCTCCGATCATCAAATTTAACTTGCTTGAGTGACCCACTTCGGTATTACTTAAACTTTGTCTTGGATATCGACTTTGCCCATCAGGTGATTGTTAGCTTACTATAGAATTGAGGAACTCCGTCTTTGAAACCCAAAATTCTCATCGTGATAAGATATTGAACTCGTTCCTCAGGGCCCCGCAATTCTCAATACCGTGACCCAAACTTCCTAAACGGTAACTGCCTCTAGCACGTGTGTTGTAATCTCTCAGATAAGACGGTCTCTTCGCTAGAGACTTCAACTAGGTAATAAGGCTCTTGTCGATGAACATTAGGAGTAGTTCGGTGTTCCTCACAGGAATCGAGATATATTTATTTTCATTACTTGTTTCTCAAGTTTCTTCTGGACTAAGCTCTATTTTTTTGAAAGCCCGACTCAAGCATACCTTCCGCCTGTTTATTGATGTAGATCACAAAAAGAGTTTAATTTGTCGTATTTGGCTGACTTAGAGGTATAATTCTGACTATCTCGCTCTCTATTCTGATCCTTAATCGGTTCTTCTTTCGGTCTGATGGATCGCTTACCTTTCGTCAAAGTATTCATCTGATTCATCACGTCTTCCCTCTGCTTCTTTCAACTCTTGCACTTTACTTTACTCATTACCAGTACCGTGTCTCCTTACCGTGTCTGACCTGAAGTCTTCAGATGGTTCCTCTTCTATTGTCTTTGATCTTGTTCTGGGATAAAACCCTGGATTTGTGCCCTCTAATATCTGACCAGACGACCCTTTGCCAATTATGAACGATTTCTGAGATTTGAGGAACCACTTCGGGAATCAATACCCTATAAATGCGAGAATGCATGCAAATGCGATGTTGATTCTCGAACAGTCTTTGAAAAAATTTAAATAGAGAAAATGTATGTTTGCAAGAAATTAATAATGAATTACAAGCAACAGATGAATTTATTCTAGAGACCTTGACTTCGGGAAGCAAAACCTGTTATTCTATTCTATGGACTCGTGACGTCGTGATCTTTATTTTTGTGGCTTCTGAAAAGGACATCAGACAATATATTTTCTTTTGTAGATCTGGATACGTCTAAACAGGGATGGATTCTATCGATCCTAGGGGAGTACTTTAAAACTTTTTGGGGTTTAAATTAAAAATTTTAAGGATCATTTGGTTTAAAAATTCCCCCTTTTTATTATCAAAAAGTTTAACTTACTTAAAAAATGAGACTTTTAGGTTTCTTTTTGTTATTATTATTATTCTAAAATTTTTATGAGGGACGAAGTTTCAAAGCAAAATAATAATATTTTCAATTTTTTTTATGAGTTAAATTAAAATCTGGGATTTTTTTTAATGGTCAAATGTGAATATTTAAAATTGGGGTTCTGCGGCCTTGACTGAATCTTCTGCGTCGCACGTGCCTTACTATCGTACCGTCTTCTTTCTCGATTGGTCTTTGCTCGGCCTAACTTGTTAATGTAATATTATCGTTTCTGACAAAGCAGACTTTTCTATTTTGAAAGCCTTTTAAAGAACTGTTCTTGAATCAACACCATGTCATGATATGCAACATGAATGCAAATAAAGGCGTTGATTCCGCTGGTAATCACCCTTTCGAATGACTTTCATGGGAATTAAAGGGTCCAGATTACAAAAAAGATCCATATTACAAAAGGAGTCCTTATTACAAAAAGAGTCTATTACAAAGTCTTAATTACAAAATAAAGTTCTACACATAATCCCTAGCTCTACCTCCTAGCTCCTCGACAGCTCTGAGCAACTTGATAAACCTTGGTGCTTCTTCCATGTCCGGGGTTACGAAAGGTCGGAGAGTCGCGACTTCAGTATCTAAGTCATTCACACACCTTGTAGCTCGTTGTATGTCCACCATCAGGGTCTCGTGTGTATACTTTGGCACTACACGCTTGTTCGGCAAATCGTTACCTCGGATTTGTTGATTAATCTCTGACCAATGTCATACAACTGGATCGATGCCATCCTTCCTAAGACACCTTTTTTCCATGATGAAAGATTTTCTAATCGGGCAAACCACTTGAATCAACGCCTCTATGTAATGTGGATGCAATGATAATGAAACAAAAATATGTGTAAAATAAAAATAAAACACAAAAAATGAGTTAGTATCGGATAAAAATAATAAATACATAAATAAAATGACAAATTAAATAAGGTAAATAAACAAAACGACCCTATTTATCTAGTCTAAAACACCTAAGGTTATCTGCATGGCTCTAACAGGGTGGGTTTCTATGTTCTCTACATGCAGTGTTGGTGCTAGGAGGTACCCGAATTGTCCTTGTTGTCCCGTACTAAGGGTAGCAAGGCCCCCGATCATCACCCATTATAGGCTCCTTTCAACCGGGTTCAATTCAGGGGGACCCATTCGCTTATGCCTGCACGAAGGAACAATATCCTTATGAAAGCATAAGGTACTCGAGCCCCGAAGGTACTTGCTAGGCCTACACGGGAGAACGATATCTCCACGAAAGCATTAGCGTTTTCCCCCCACTTAAAAACGAGTTTATATGCCAAATTTTAAATGCGTTAAAATAAACGCGCAATTACAACTGAATATTAATTTAATAGTCACTTTAATCCGGAACTTCTAATATTATTAAAGCGGTAATTATTTGAAAAAGCTTGATTCTCTTTATTTTGTTTTTTTTAAAAACAAAAAACAAAAATGTTCCCCAGCGGAGTCGCCATCTGTAGCGATGTCCTTTTTCGCTAAAAAACGTGGTTTTGAAGGTGTTTGTGATTTTTCGGATATAAAATATTTATTCTGTGGGGGTTTTAAAAACCGCATTTTATTTAAAAATTGGAGTCGCCACCGGCCACTTAGGTAGACCAGACACCATAAAACCAGAGATTTAAAAAACTGTTGGGTTCGGGAGTCGGTTACGGATGGGGAAGGATTAGCACCCCCACACCGCCCAAAATTGGTACTTTAATAATTACCGCTTTATTAATGTTAGATTTTCCGGATTAAAGTGACGATTAGTTTAAAATTCGGTTATAATTGTGAATAAATTTTAAAGGCCCCGTTATCTGAGGGTAAACGCCCAACCACTATCACTACGCCTGATACTGGCCCCGTTTACGCTCGGATAAAAGGACACCGCATTGACAATTTATATATTCCATTATGCAAACTTAGTGAGCAAAATATAAAACATGGCAAATAATTTAAATACAATACAAATAAATATTAACATAATAAAATACTAATCTAATAAAATATTAATCTAAAATATACATACATAAATATTAATCTAACTCATAAATAAAAACATATCTAACATAAATAAAATACTAACATTTATAAATATTAATTTAAAACACAAATAAATATTATTCTAACACATAAATAAAAACGAATCTAATATAAATAAAATATTAATATAAAACACAAATTTAAAACATATTAAATAATAATCTAAAACATAAACATACAAACTAAAAAATAAGACTACAATTTTAAAATAACTAATACTTCATTAAATTATAAAAATTACAACACTAATAAAAAAGGGAAGAAAATATACCTAACTAGGAGCTCGAATAAGGAACCCTGACTGAACCCCACTGAGATCTACCGCGACCCCTCCAAAAATATTAACTAGATCAGACCTAAAATAGGACCCCGATCGAATGTTGGATCGAACCAACTGGGGTCGAGGGCACTGCCCCGAACCCCGGCCCGCCTTGCGGCCGGCCTAGCCCCCACGATTTGTGGGTGCCAATTGTATTGCCAATTGATTGGCAAAATTGGCGTGTAAATTGGCTGCCTCTGCCCCCCACTCATGCCTCCTATTTATAGGCAATTGGGGGGTGACGTGGCCATCCCAAAGCCACTCAAATTTCTCTTTTTTTATTTTTATATTAATTTTTATTATTATTTTTTGATTTTTTATATTAATAATATTACTATTATAATAACACTAATAACACTAAAACCCGGTAAAAAATGAGTGATTACAATAAGCATAATCATGTATCATGATTCCATGCATAACTTCCATATACATCCTCAATTTAAACCGTCACATTCTTATTCTTCAAAAAGTAAAGATTAAAGAGCGCAATGTAACCCCCTCGACACAGCCTAGACGCTAGACCGAATCGAGTGAACTACAATGGGTTTTCCGAAACAAACCCAAAATGTCTAACCAAAATTAGGTTCATTTTTCTATTTTTATCTTGTCTAGATGAATCATGAAGACCTAAGGTGCACATGCTGGCAGCGGGTGAAAACTCAATTGAATCGGGCGTCGAATCGACATCCAACTGTGCGTATTTGCAATTTAGGGACCAAATTGCAAAACTGGAATATTACGAGGACTTAATTAAATTTGAAGTTACCAATCCTCAATTACTCAGGTTGCAAGCTTACTTGCCAAATTTTAGCTCTAAACGATCAACCAAACTCATAAAATTGTACACATAACAATCAAGGACAAAAATAAAAGAAACCAAAACCTTAATCAACACTTTAACTGAAATAACACCTAGGTGTATCGGTACGCGGGACACCATATCATAGCTGACTTATTCCGCAAGGCCGTACCAATACGATCCCTAAGTTATCAATACGTGGGCTACATGGCCAAAATCCTTAATTCTAGTAGATAAAACCTATACTGATACACTTCCACCCGTACCGATACCCATGCCAATTTTCTATATACTTGTACCGATACCAAGCTACGCATATCGATACGCATGGAGCTGTAATGTCCAAATTTTCTGGTTTTTCATCCATCTCAAACATGCCTTAATCAACCATACATATTTACACCACTAAACCAAGGAAAACAAGCTGAAAACTCATGAAAACAAGAGCATCAAACGGAGAATTACAACAAATCACAGTACTAGAGCCATGCTTCCTAAAACCATTCAACTCAACATCCAAAAAGGAATTCAAGATACATTTTAGCATAAGCATCTCATCAATGGACTTAGACCAACAATTAACACATGCTTGAACCATTAGAGCATAAGCAAAGACATATTCACCCTATATACATACTATGAAATCCATGTAGTATCAAACACATATATGCAAGTTACCACCAATCATGCTTTGATCCATCAACATGTTAGTCCAACAAACCACAGCAAATACGACTCCACAATACAATTAAATCCAGGTTACAAAACCACCCAACAACATAGAAACACGTTGCCTTATTGACCAAATTTAAACTACGTTTTCCATACTCAAGTAGTTGTCGTGTTCTTGGACCTTCCTTGCCGACAGAAAGTTGCCCCCGAACTCTACAAAATTGCATCAATGGAAAAAGAGAGCGTAAGCACACAATGCTTAGTGAGGTCGCTCTTAAACAAAACATTGATGCATTTCGAAATCCATTTGAAAACCACATATCATGTGAAGTATAAATCATGCTTAACAAACCAAAGCATGATCACATTTGTTTCCAAAAGAAAAAATCATGCATAACATTTATATGCACGAAACCTTTTCATGATTTCATATGTATAATACATAAATCTCATATATTGGCATTTATAGTGACCCAAATAGTCTCACATCAATCCACACATTCCCAAGATTAGAATGTTCACTTACAAATCAGATACACAGATTTGTCGATGGTCTCATCTGCACCTAATCTCATACCTTGCCTAGTTAAACCGCAATACACCATCAACGTGGGTTGCCTAGTTAAACCAAAAACCCAAAGTGATAACTCAACAGTCCGAGTAGCCTAGTTAAACCGTTTTTCCTTAAGGACTGTGACACGATCGATTTTTATATTATAGTGTACTTTGAACCCTATGGTATGCCAACTATATCTGATAGTTTCTCATTACGTCACATAGCCAATATATCATTTCAAATACATTTACTTACTATTTTCCAATGCATTTCTCAAAACTGTTTCAGATGCAAACCACATTGCCAACGACAACAACAATTTCCTTTTAGGAACAAATCTCAATGCTCATTGTCATTCATTTACTTTATTAATCATTGCATATTAATCCAAAACGATGCATTTACCATAAGTAGAACAAACCATGTTCAAAACTAAAACAAGTAAACCAAGCCACGTTTAAAACCAACATAAAATCCACAAGCTCATCTCAAAGCCAATAGTAAAGCGAAGTAAGAACAACTTACGCTTGAGCTTAGTTAAGCTTGTTAGGCAATAACTAAACCCCCATGATCCATCGATCGAACCTTTAAAAATCTTTAACACATTTACACACTCACCAATACATTTCACTTTGCTTTCCAACGCGAATCAAGCCTACGTAAAGTGATGTACACAACTAGGCAACCTTGTCTTGATCGTCCCCTATTTTAACCACATAAAACCAAAGTGAAAATGCATCATTATGCATTCTAATCACTGTCAAATAACAATCATTGCATCCTCAATATCACCATTCTTGAATTTAACTAAAACTACTGAAAACAACATCAATCTTCGTTCAACCATTACCTAACCACAAACCAACGATTATAACATCCAAACCACATCAAAACACAACCAAAAACACCTCCTAAACATCTGTATATCTCCAGCAACTCAAGAACACTCATAACAGCCCCAAAACCACTAAAAACTCATCTAAAAATTAACCAATCAAATAGTTTCGAGATTTATTTCAATAATATCATTTGGCATTAAAATTACCTTATCAAAAAATGAATTTACCCAATCAAAATCTCTAGGTTTCATCAACTTAAACAAATCTTTAAGCGAATCATCAAAATCTCCATCAATAACTCAATTCTCGAAATCAGTTGCAAAACAAAGTTAAAAGCAATCCAATATCAGCCAACTACTAGGGAATATCAATAAAGAACCTTAGTCTAAGAGTGGAAAACAAAATTCACCTTTGAAGAAGCTCCCACCAAAATTGACGTAAGATTTTCCTTGAAATCAAACTTGTGAAATTGACGAGATCCTTCAAAAAATCTTGTGAGGTTTTGTTAGGAATCAAAAGTATAATAAAATAATGATTTCTCCATAGAGAATCAGCAAAGAATTTTGGAGAATCATGTTTGGAAATTGAGATAGAAAGTGAGGAAAAACAAGGAGAGAAAATGGGAGAAGATTAGAAAGAATAGGAAAATGATTTAGAAACCAATTAACCGTTAAATTCCTTACTCAATTAAGGTGGTCATTTTCTGATTAAAAACATTTAAAATAATAGCTCTCTAAGGATTCTTAGTATTGGCCCATTTACAAAATAGTCACTAACCTAGCTTTGCACAGTTTGCATTTTAGTCACTAACTCAAAAATCCATTAAATTAGTTTAAATTGGTCTTTAATTAAAACTCGTAAGTGTTTAATATAATAATTAACACCCTTTATAAATTCAAACCTTTGCCAATTTGTAAAAATTCCCATATTTACATTTTAATTTCATCCAAAACATATTTAATTTATTTACCCGGTTTAACCGGTCCAAACAAAACCTGATCAAACCCCTAAATCTTCTAACCCTATTTTTGGTGTGTTACAACTCTCCCCCTCTTAAGAAATTTCATCCCTAAAATTTACATGAAGGAAAGAGGTGAGACCATTGATTTATACAACTTCTCGATGTCACCACAACACCTTAACCAAATCAAAAGTTTTACCACGAAGAACCTTAGTACCCGAATCCAAAATCCTTATTAGGTTCTTCATCACAAACCTACCATGGTTGCAACTCAATCCCCTTAACGTCACAACAGGTGACGGATCCGATCTATACTTACGGAGCATCAACACATGGAAAACATCATGTATCTTTCCAAGCTCCACCGGTAACCTCATACTGTACGCAACCAGATCAACTCGCTTGAACACCTCATAAGGTTCAATGAACCTAGGGCCTAGCTTACTGTTGTGCCCAACTCTCATCACCTTCTTCCAAGGTGAGATCTTCAAAACACTTTACCACGCACTTCACATTCAAACTCTCTCTTCACATCAAATCCAAATAGGACTTTTCTTTACCAACCCGAAGCCGCTCTAGATCTTTCACAAATGGGTTTCACTTTCTCATTCGTACACTTTAAGCAAATTGGGCCTCGCAACATGCTTCTCGCCCGTTCCTGTCCAACAAAGAGGTGTATGAATCCTACAACCATAAAGATCATCACCAGGAGCCAGCTAAAAGCTTAACCGACAACCATTAATTAAGCAAACTCCACCAATAGTAGTTGTCTTCCCCATGTCCTATGAACTCAATTATATAGCACCTCAATGTAACCTCCAAAAACTGAATAACACGTTTAGAAGTCCCATCTGTCTGAGGATGATAAGACATATTGTAATTAAGCCTTGGACACAAAGTTGTCTGTAGACTACCCCAAACCTTGATTAAAATGTAAATCACTATTTGTTAAAGTTGACTTAGGAATCCCATGCAACCATATAACCCAACAATGTACATAAACACCAAATTGCCAACATAATATATTGTATGCACCGCAAGAAGATGCACACACCTCGAGAAACGATCAATAATCACCCACTTTAAAACTATCTTGGACAGTGTCAAAGGCAGACCCGTCACAAAATCCATGGTGATTTATTCCCACTTCTATTCCAAAATCTTAACAGGTTGCACAACCTAAAAGGAAATTGATGTTTAGCCTTAACCCGCCGGCACACCATGCAATGAGGAATAAACTTGACCACATCCTTCTTCAAGCCAACCCAACATTACAGATCCCTCAAATCCCGACACATCTTTGTACCACCAGGATGCAAATCAAAGGACTAGAATTGGCCTTAGTAAAAATATAGTGTGCCTCAACTCTGAATTCTCATGCACAACCATTCGACCTTAAAGCACAAAACATCATCATCAAAATGAAAATCTGCCAAGTTGCCATCCAAAGTAGCCTTAACAAGTGGAACCAAAGAATTATCATATGGTTGCCTCGCTTAAACATTTGAGACAATACATAATTACTTGCAATACAGCCAATAAACCACCTCCTCACGTCACACTCAACAATGCAAACATCACCCTAAGCCTAACAACAGCATTAAGACCCAACGCGTCTGCTAGCACACTAGCTTTCTAGGATGATACTCGATTGATAATTCACAATCTATAAGTAACACAATCCACTTTCATTGCCCAAGACTCACCTCCTTTTGAGATATTACATACTTCAAACTCTCATGATCGGTGTAAACAATATACTTCTCTCCATAACGATAATGTCTCCAAATTTTCAAAATAATCACAACCGCTACAAGCTCTAGATCGTGAGTTGGGTAGTTGTGCTCATAAACTACCAATTTCCTTGCTACATAAGCCATATATTTACTGTCTTGCATCAACACACAAACCAAACTAACGTAGTACACATCATTGCAGACCAAAACCTCCTTACCAGGCTCAGGTTGAATCAAGACAGGAGCATGAGTCAAAACATCTTTCACTTCTTAAAACCACACTACTGACTCTTCGTCCATACACAAGGAACATTCTTTTGCAACAAATTTGTCAATAGAGCATCAATATAAGAGAATCTTACCACAAAACATTGGTAATAACTAGCCAATCCAAGAAAACTACGAACCTCCGATACCGTCTTAGGTTGTTTCCAATTAAGAATAACCTCAACCTCTCACGGATCACATAGATACCCTCCACTGAGACCACATGACCAAGAAACACCATTTCTCTAAGATAAAACTTACACTTACCCATCTTATCATACAACTGATGTTCCTTCAAAACTCGAAACACAAATCGCAATAACTGTTCATGTCCCTCCTTGATACGAGAGTACACAAGGATATCATCGATAAACACCACCACAAATTGCTTGCGATATTCGTGGAACACCCTATCCATCAAAACAATGAAAGTAGCTGGGCTTTTTCCCAACCAGACAATACCACTAAAAACTCATAATATCCATAACTCGTGCGAAAAGTAGTTTTGGCACTTCCACATCTTAACCTTCAATTGATAATATCCCAATCTCAAATCAATCTTTTCAAACACAACCTCCCCATGGAACTGATCAACGAATCATCTTTCTAAGGCAATGAATACTCACTTCTAGCCGCCACCCATTCGATTTTCGGCAACCAATGCACATACGTATTGCTATACCTTCTTCCCAAAGAACCGATGCACCCCAAGGTGAAACTAGAGTCGCACCCGAGTACACCCCAAAGCTATATTACATAAGCCATCTTGCTTACACCATCACTTTGTTGACTCTGAAAAGTCATCAGTAAGTATAAACATATGTAGGCATGAGTAATATGCAAACCTCTAATGTTATGCTCAAAATGTATGCGTGTACTAGCATATTTAAATATATACATATAAGTGTTTATGCACTGTGCATGTTTAATATTCGCACTTACTAATAACATTCTCGGCACCAGCACTTCTTCCACACACCGGAGACCATACAAACAACCCTTGGTTGTCAATCAAAACCCTTCTTGGTACCAAGGTACATGATAACACCACTACTCTTGTTACTCACGAAACCAAGTATTCATAGAATACTCAACTCGTCATAACTTTGAGCAACACCCGAGAAAACACCAGCTACACTGCATAACTATAAACCCACACTAACCATCGATCTCGAACATGTAATACCCTAAAATTAGGCTTAAGAGAATGTTATCACTTTTAAAACCTAAAATAATTTATCCTATTGTGAATTGAGGTAGCTAATTTGAGGATTAAGACTAAAAAGAAAGAGACGAAAGAAAGAAAGAATACTCTTTATGCTAATGACTAAATTGAACAATAAAGGAAAGTGTAAGATTTCATGGCAAAGAAATTTTTAAATGGTGTTGGTACACATGGCACATATAGTGGAGCCTTGAAGGAAGGGTTTGGCCACCTTGGGTGACACTCTCAAAGCCTGTCATCTTCTTTCCTCTTAGTAACCGAAACAAAAGAGAGAAATAGAGAGAACTTGAGCTTTTAACCATGGTGCTTTAAAGATTTGAACCTTGTGAGTTCAAATTTCTTGATCATAGTTCGATTCTTGAAGGAGAAAAACCAGGAAGAAGCTAGAAAAGGAATTGGTTTCGTAGCAAGATTCGATTAAGGGTTCAGGTATCTCATAACTTCGAGATAAGAGGTGAGTGTAGTTTAAAGTCTAGGGAGGGGCTAATAACCTTCCCAAGCAACTATTTCTTGTTATGATTGCTTTAAATTGGTTAATTCATGCTATGAATGTGCATGCTTGGATGCAAGGTGAGTACTTTAGTGAATGAAGTACTTTATGATATGAAAACTTGGTAGAAAGCATGATTGTGATTTGAATTGTACAATATGTATGATATGCTTGTTTTATTCGAAAGACACTCAAGAATAGAAACGGTTGTTGTGTAATGAAGATCAAATCTTGTGCATACTTAAAGTTTATTTGAATTTGATACATATTAATACAAAAAAGCCATGTATGACTTAACAAAATAAATTTGGTTATAAGGCCATTCAAACAAGTGAAATTAGGCATTGAGATTCACATGTGTAACCATGCACTTATATTCAGAATGATAAAGGTAAAAAACCCTTGAGATGGTATCTCAATATGGAGCTATGCTCATTATGTTTGAATAAAAGATGAAAAATGTTAAAGCCTTGGTTTCGAGTCAGTCTTAGGTATAGTTGGCATGCCATAGAGTCTATAGAGCTCAGTGTTGGGGTGGACTACGGTCCAGGATAGTGGTCCTTATTTGGCGGCAGTACGAGGGATGTTTGTGGTCACTTGGCGATAGAATTAGGGATTAACCGGTACTGCGAGTACCATTTTATGGGCTGCAGTTGGTTGGGGATTCTTGTACCTAGGCTGAAGTTCGATCCTCAAGGCTATGATTTAAAGAAATTGTGAAAATTTATAATTTAAATAATCATTATGATCGTAACTTGTATAGCAAGTAAATTATATCTTGGAGATTTTTGAATGTAACTTACATACTAAGAAATCGATGACCATGATATATATACATTTGATAACTTAAACGATAAGAAAGACTATGTTAAATAATAAACATGAAATTTGCATATCTAACTTGTGCATTATCTAGATAACTTATGTGGAAAGTAAGTTACTTGTAAGATATATCATGATTTGATATCTTTGATAAGTAACCATGTCTACAAGTTGGTATGTATATGATATCATGGACTATTTTGAGTGTATTAATTATACACATGTATTGCTGCCCAAATTGGTATGTATATAATTAAAGTGGACTGTTTTGTGATAATATGTGACTAAATGGACTGTTTAAACATGTCTAATTGTGTATACGATTGAAGTGGACTGTTTTGTGATAATATATGATTAAAGTAGATTGTTTTGTGATAATATATGACTAAGTGGACTGATTAAACATGTCAAATTATGTATATGATTGAAGTTGATTGTTTTGTCATAGTATGTGACTAAGTGGACTGTTTTAATATGTCTAATTATGTATATGATTAAAGTGGACTGTTTTGACTATGTTGTTTGTATACATGATCTTATGAATGACTTAATCAAAAAAAAGTACAAGGGAAGTTGGTTGTTGGAATCTTAAGACTATAATAAAAGAAACCAAGAAAGCTATAAGTTAATTTAACAATTAACAAAGACTTGTATAACTGACAATGTGTACCTAAATAATTCTTGAATATCTGTTTGGTTTAAGGTACATGCCTTAATAGAATGTTATGTAGAGTAATTTGTTTGATAAGTATCCCTATCCATGCTATGTTGTGTTGAGTAAATTGTATGACAAGTGTCCCCTACTCATGCTGTGATATGATATGGTTAATGTCTTATATGACAAAAATTCCCATAACATGGAATGTTATATTTGATGACTTGAGTATTAAGTAACCTATGCATATGTGTATAGGATACGTTTGCTATGTATTTAAGAATATGTGAACATGTCTTGTTCGAATGATATGTATATTTGTATATGTTTGTCAGAATATTAAACGTGTATATGCATGTATAACTGTCTAGTATGACTAACCTTGTTTGTAAATGAATGTTGATTCGAATGGCTAGTTCTAAATGGTTAAACTCATGTCCAAATCTTAGAACTTTATTGGATTAATGAACTTCAATGAAATGATAGATTGTTGTTCATATCGTTGGTAACTTTAAACTTCCTCGCTAAGCCTATGCTTACTCTATCCTTTCAATGCATTTCAGGGTGAACTTGCTTATGAATGCTTTTTGAGCCCGAACGTGATCACAAGTAATATGATGTATGTTCGTGTTTTCTTTAAGGTCTCCTAGATGGTGGCACTTAGTTACTAAGAATGCATTGGGCATTAGAATCTCTTGTTTGACCACATATGTTTATGAGCTTTGTAATTAATTAGAGTTTTGTAATGAGCCTCTACTAATTTCTATGGTAGTTTGATATATGAGTAGTATGGTTAGTAGGTTTGTATGGTGGTTTTAACATCTTTTTGTGCCTGAATTTGCCAAATCCTCTTGATGTCATGCGTGTAAATAGATGGTTATTCATATACCTGTCAACATCCATTAACCCTAAATAGGTAAATAGTTGACGTTTTAAACAAGTAATTAGCGGGTATTTCAAAGTATTTGTGTAAGGTATTTACTAAGCGAAAGTAAATTTTAACTGGATAAGTTTGGTTTAAGCTTAAAACAACTTTGAAATTATTATTTGATTGTAACTATCACCTTTTGTAGATGATCTTCAATGTTTCATGATTGCTCGATGGGCCAGCTACATTAAGTGTAGAATTCGAATGTTTACTTGTTGATTAAGCTATGATCGTCTTGATGTTCAATTTCTTTTTACTATGGTTATATGTTTCGTTGCGAGATGTCTTAGAAATGATTTGAGGCATGCAAGTATGTAATCAATCTAAAATGTTTTTAAATTACCCTAATTTTTGGTCGCATGATCTGTTATGAAGTGCTAAGATATCATTTGTTTCTTATGTTTCTGTTTGGTAACACTTCTTAAACCAATTTTCTACTAGACCGGGTAAGGGGTGTTACAAAACACCCTTGCCATGAACAACCATGCTGATGCCTTAGGAAGAAGAACTCCACGGTCAAACATACCCATGAACTGAACATTTTCACAATCACATTCTCAACCCACATACTTCTTTAACATTTGAGAACACGATAGAACAAGAATTTGGGAGTTGAACCAAGGTGTATCTCAATACCGAACTCAACTTCGTCACCACAAAAAATTCCCTCAAAAGCACTTTAGGAAAGAATTCCCTAGCAACACCGACATTCAAAACTCGGACGTCCTTAAACCTTACATTACCACACAAGCCAAAATCTCATTAACCATAATTTGATCCATTCTCAGCCAAACCTCTCTACAAAATCAACTCGAATTTACAAAACTTCAACACACTCAAACAATTTTTTTAAATTAATGTACATAACTGTCCAAAACCAGAATCCCCCAAAAATGGCGATAGCAAAAGAGAACCAGACTACACAACATTTCCTTTATTAAAACACAAATTCCACGATTCTACTGCGCACTTTGATTTCCAAAAATAAAATTGAATCTAATGCCTTACGCATATTTCACACCCTGACCATCCTCGTAGAGAATAACATTAGGGTTACTATCAAACTTCCCCCTAAACGGTATCATTACTGGTCAGGTTTCGATCCTGAACTTCAACTTACATACCTGATGCGTGCGTCAGAACACTCTTGTTAAATTAAACACTCCCAAAATTCTTATTAGAATCTCAGAAACAACCCCGTCAAGAAAAACTCGAGCACACGCTATAGACTTGATGTTACCATCAAGCTTACAAAACCCTACAGTATACATACATCCCTTTACAACACTTACCAACCTCTCGTCTCCACGAGAAAACATATTAGCAACACTAATAGTAAAAGCCACTTTTAGAATTCAAAAAAATGGACCCACACCACCTATATACTCACGAACGAGGACAACGTCACTCAAGTTCAAAGGAAATTCTAAACCATTCTCGATCGAGGATCAAATCAACTCAAGATCGAAACCAATTATTTTATACTATCAAAATTTTCAGACACGCTTACTGAGCTCAAAAGTAACTACTAATTAAATCATTTATGTTTAAACCTGACAGTTAGGGCATAAGCTCAGCAAGTGGTCCAAGACAACCTACCAAAATCATTTTAAAACCACGGTAACAAGCAATGTGTTCCCATTATACCCCATCAAAACAAATATCATCAACGTCACTCATAATATATATGCCATAAACAACATATCGATTCAACACCCAACAATCATGAAACTAACTCTGATATCACCAAATGTAACCCCCTCAACCCAGCCTAGACACCATACTGAATCGAGAGAACTATATTGGGTTTGCCGAAACAAACCCGAAATGATTAGCTAAAATTAGGTCTAATTTTTTCTTTTTATCTTGTCTAGATGCAACATTAAGACCTAAGGTGCACATGCTGGCAGCGAGTGAAAATTCAATTGAATCGGGTGTCAAATCGACATCTAATTGTGTGTATTTGCAATTTAGGGACCAATTTCCAAATCTAGAATATTACGAGGACTTAATTAAATTTGAAGTTACCACTCCTTAATTACTCAGGTTACAAGCTTACTTGCCAAATTTCAGCTCTAAATGATCAAGAAAACTCATACAATTGCACACATAACAATCAAGGACCAATATGAAAGAAACCAAAACCTTAATAAACACTTTAACTGAAATAACGCTTAGGTGTATTGGTACGCGGGACACCGTATCGATACTTGTCGTATTCCACAAGGCCGTAACGATATGGGCCCTAAGTGTATTGGAACACGGGCTGCATGGCTGAATTCCAAAATTCTAGTAGATAAAACCCGCACCGATACGCTTCCACCCATACTGATACCCATGCCAATTTTTCATATACTCGTACCAATACCAGGCCACGTGTAATGATACGCTTGGACTTGTAACATCCAAATTTTCTGGTTTTTCATCCATCTCAAACATGCCTTAATCAAGCATACATATTTACACCACTAAACAAAGGATTTAACAAGTTGAAAGCTCATGAAAACAAGAGCATCAAATGGAGAATTGCAAGAAATCACAGTACTAGAGGCATGCTTCCTAAAACCATTCAATTCAACATCCAAAAAGGAATTCAAGATATATTATAGCATAAGCATCACATCAATGGACTTAGACCAACAATTAACACATGCTTGAACCATAAAAGCATAAGAAAAGACATATTCACCCTATATGCATACTATGAAATCCATCAAGTATTAAACACATATATGCAAGCTACCTCCAATCATGCTTTGATCCATCAACATGTTAGTCCAACAAACCACATAAAACACAGCTCCACAATACAGTTAAATCCAGGTTACAAAACCCCCCAACAACATAGTAACACATTCCCTTATCGACCAAATTTAAACTACGTTTTCCATAGTCAAGTAGTTGTCGTGATCTTGGACCTCCCTTGCTGAAAGAAAGCTGCCCCCAACTCTACATCATTGCATCAATGGAAAAAGAAAGCGTAAGCACAAAATGTTTAGTGATGACGCTCTTAAATAAAACATTGATGTTGTAATACCCAAAATCCTAGCCTAGAAGTATTGAAACCAATTGCTTAAGTTGATAACTTAATTGAACCTAGAATCTAAGCTAATTAGATCAATTAAGGACTTAATTAGAAGAATGAATAAAATAAGTGATCAATTTAAAGTGACTAAATTGAATTAAATAGTAAATAGAGAGATTGCATGCTAAACTTTTACCTTACCACATTTGCCCTTGATTAATTCTATGACTAATAACTAATTAAGGCTAAGATAGTAAATTCCTAAATCCATTAAAATGGATGTCATCTTCATCCATTCTCTTCATTATGCCGAATTGAAGAGGGAAATTAGGGAGAGAGGGAAATTGAGAGATCAACCATTGATTGAAGGGAAATTAAGCTTGCATGTATAGGATTTTGTAAGGAAATTAAAGCTAGAAGCAAAGTAAGTATGATTCTATTCTTGTTCAATCGAATAGGCAACTATACTTATTGACTTGGGCTGTTTTGATGATTGTAGATGAAATTAACTATTTAATATGTTGTTAGATGATTGAATTGTTGTAGGATTATGTAAATTTGGAGAATGAACACTAGGTATTATGATGTAATTGTGTAAACAATAAATTGGTAACCTAGTATGGTAACCAAATAGTGTAAAAATGCTTAGAAGCACTTTAGAAATGTTGTACATATAATTAATTGAATAGATGATGTTATGCGCAAATTTGGAAAAATTTGATGTAGGTGAAAGTTGCTGGAAATTGATTTAACTACTGAATTGAGGTATTGGATTGATGAAAAAGATGTTAGATTTGGTAAAATGGACGTTGAGAGTGAAACTGGTCACAAAGAAGGCTTAATTGATAAAATAGGGACTGTTTTGAGCAAATTGGTAAATTTGGGATTGAATTAGATAAGTTTAAGGGCTGGTAATGTTAGCTAAAAACAGGGGAGGACCTGGGAGAAAAGTTTAATAAGTTGAATGGCTTAATTAATAGCTAAATAGATGGTTTAAAGTGATGAATTGATAGAATAGGTGAATCCGGACTAATTTGTAAAATTTGCTAATTTGAGGACCTAGATGTACTAATTAGGGGCCAACCTTAACTTGTAAGAACAGGGGAAATCAGGGGAATCAATGGTAAAAAGGACTAAGATGAACTAGTAAGGGTTCTAGTATAAAAAGCTCACTAAATTGGATTAAACTACAAGCTGGCAGAATAGTCACAGAAAAAAGGACTTGACTTTAAATTGAAAACTGTATTGATGTAGAAGGAATTAAAATATGAGCATTAGATGATTAAAAAGGTAATTTAATAAGCTTTCTGGTGGTATAAATTAATTGAAAATCCAATGAGTAGATTAAACGATATGAATAGATTACGAAAGGGTGTCCAAACTGCCAAGGCAGAAACTGTTTTGGACAATGTAGTTCAAATGAACTTGAATTATTGATGTCTGATTCTAATGATCTTTCTATGTTTTATGTGTGACTTGATAGAGGAAAGATTAGAGGAGCCTGCTGAAGGAAATAATTCATCAAGGGATAGACAAAAAGGAATAGCAATACAAGACTAGCTAGCTTGGAGTATCGTGAGTGTAGTCTTTCTTAGGGTTGGAACTAGTGTTCTAACCAAAGTTGCATGTCTAAATACTTGATTGATGATTGATAACTTGAAATGAACTAAATTATATTTGGTAATATTACATTAAGGGAAGAATGGACTAATTAAAGACTTGACAATTCAATATGCTTGCAATATGGTTTGATTGTGGAAATGAATCAATTGTTTGTTCTCTACGATTCTATGCCCTATTCGAATGCTGGCATGGATTGTGCTTGATAATTTGTGTTCAATTGAATGAATATGCTCTTGAAATTGTTGGTTGCTTGATATTGCTTGAATGTGTGCATAATGGAAATACATGAAAGCTTGTAAAATGATCTTGACCTTGCTATGCTTGATGCTTAATCACTTGTTGTGTGATTGTTTGAATTAAAAGATTCAATAAGCCATTGGTTGCTAGTCGGTTTTAGGTAGAACGACATGTCTTAGAGTCTAGAGCTCGACTTGTTAGGTACTTATGTACCATCTTGCTTGGTGTTATGGATACCTTCTTGTTAGATGTCGTGGGCATCATCTTGCTAGGTACTTTGTGTACCCACTTGTGTGGTGTTGTGGACACCTTCTTGATTAGGTACTTGTGTACCCACTTGCTAGGTACTTTGTGTACCCACTTGATAGATACTTTGTGTACCCACTTGACACTTGATTAGCTAGTCCTACTATCTACCAAGGCAAAACAAAATTTATAAGCTAAAATAAGACACATTATCATGATGATGAATGAGCAACCTTGACTTTTGTTAATGAGCTAGTAATGAAATGAAATTTCATGAATAATATGATGTAAGTGCTATCTCGAATTGCTCATTACTTGAAAGATAAGACATGAGGAAGAATGCCTATTCGAATTGGGACAATTGATATCCATACTTGAATGTTTGATTTTTGATAAACATTGTTTGATTGTTTACTAGAACTTGTACTTGGTTACTTGTTTGACTTGTTCATTTGAGACTTGAAATGAATCTTTGATTGCTTGAACTTATCCATTCGAATGGTACATGATGAATTAGCTAGGACTTGACTTTGCTTAAATGAAGCCTATCTAGGTTAAACTTGATAAAAATGAACAAAAGACACCTAAAGCTAATAATTTTGATAACTTGCTAGATTTAGGTGCTACCTCACTAAGTACATTATGTACTTACCTCTCTTGTTTTTCCTTCTTCCCAAACCACATGTTTAAGAATACTTGAACCAGATACTTGATCGACAAGTTATCTTACTTGGACTTGAAGCAAGAAACAAGCATAGTCAAGTATGATTTTGGTACTCGTTGTCGATACTCCTAGATGGTGGCGGTTAGAGTTAACCTTAGAACTCATGCTAGTTCACATGTTTGGAACTTTAAGGATTATAATTATATGTATTCGATAGTTATAGTAACATGTTAACCCTAAAATATTGGATCATGCATTTTGAGATATGTAAATGTATTTAAGCATGTATGTATGGTCTGTTATGAAATTATCTAATGAATGAATGAACTAGAACCTTGTTTATAAGTTTGTTTTGTTCGAGTATGATTATGTAAACTATAGAATTAAACTTGTTAAATTGTATTTAGAAAATATCTAGTATAAATTACCCGATTCGAATGGAATCTAGAAGGCTTAGGGTGGTTGTTTGATTCATCTGAAGTCTAAACTAATTTCAAATTGAATGAAGATGATAGTTCAATAATTGTAATGGTGTAATGTTGTGCATATGAGAAATGAACATAAAGAACTTGATTGTTGTTAATGAATATATATAGAATACATGATGATCAATGATACTAACTTGGTAAATGGTTAATCATATAAGGTCGTGCTCGACTAGTACCATGTCTCATAAGTTAAAATGGTTAATTGAGATTGTTATCTAGTTAGCCGAATAGTACCTTGAACTATAAGTTTAATGGATGGCTAATCTTCTTGTCTAGAAGTCGAATGGTGTCTTGTACATCTAGTAAATGGAAAATTTTTAATTGGCCCTAATCTTGTATGCTATAACTTGATTAATCTTGTTTCTTGTCCAGATAACGCTCCTCGCTCCTAACCCGGGAGAGGGGTGTTACATAAAGTGGTATCAGAGCTAAAGGTTTAGATCCTCGGACTAAACCAAGTCTTCATGCATCATATAGGATTGAATTGTGCCACCTAGGAGTTGTATCTTATTATGCTTGTGTTCTTGCTTATCTAACTTCTTCCTGTTTACCTAATCGTAGTATGTCTGAGACAAGGCTTGCTCGGGACAATGAAAGTCCCCGAGGATCCTCTTATGAGGGCGAAAGTGTGAGAATGGAAATGAATCCTCAAAGACAAAATGAGCCTTGAGAACATGTTCAACCTCGAAAGCATGCTCAACCTCAGCAAGAAGCTCCTGCTATCCAAGCTGTCCAAAGAGAATGTCTCCTTATCATGAAGGAGATGTTCAACCAACTCATATCGAACCTTAAACAAGATCATCCTGCTACTCCTACTGCTGCACCAAACAGAGCTCCTATTGATAAACTTGCCCAACACCGAGCCTATACCTTTATCGGTGCTAATAAGGAGAAACCCGAAGATGCATAATACTGGCTAGAACATACAACTCAAATCCTGACCAAACAATTGCAATGCTCGGATGAGCACAAACTTGAATGTGCCATAACACTCTTAGCTGACAAAGCCTTGAGTTGGTGGGAAACCACAACCCATACTGCTCCCGCTGACTCGGTCACCTGGAATTCTTCGTTGAAGAATTCAAGAAGAAATACATCAACGAGCAATATTTAGCTGATCGGCAGAGGCATTTCTTGTACCTCAAACAAGCTAATATGCCCATTGAGCAACATGTTGCTGATTTTTGCAAATATTACAAGTACAGCTCGGAGTATATCAAGACTAAAAAAGACAAGTGCCAAATGTTTATTGATGGCTTGAATGATGAGCAAAGTCTGATGTTCTCAGCTCTGGGAATCACAGATTTTCAAACTCTTGTCAATCGAGCCATTGCAACCAAGGCAAAGATGAAAGCTTCAGAAAGAAGAAAGGGTGGTAACCAAAGTGATAAGAAGCACAAACGTGATGATAAGCCCCATTGGCAACCCAAGAAAGCCAAATTTCAAAAAGAAAGCTCCTCGACTTATACTCCTGCTCCGAAAAGCAATTATATGCCAAGACCTCAATCGGGGAATAACCCCTCAGTCCCGGTTATCTCTGTCAATAGCACGGGAAATTCTGGAAAGATCCCAACTTGTAAATTTGGCCAAAAGCTTTACCATGGCCAATGCCGAGCTCAATCAAATTTGTACTATGCTGTAGTGGAGATGACTACTACATCAAAGATTGTCCTCAGAATGCTAATAAAGCTTCAAGTCGATCTTTTGCAAATCCTAATCCTGCACCATCTAACCGATCCAAAGGCACGAGACAAGCACAGTTCGAGAACCAAGGCAGAGGGAGAGGCCACCATTCGGCTACTACACATCAAAAATCTCGAGCTCATGCTCGTATCTACCACATTTGTGGTAGGGAGGATGAAGAGTCTCCCGATGTGATCGCAAGAACCGTTAAACTAAACTCAAGCCCTGCTTATGTTTTGATTGATTTGGGGTCTACCCATTCCTTTATATGTTCTTCCTTACTTGTTAAGCTAAATATGAAACCTGAACTTGTTAAATCGAGACTTGTAGTATCAAATCCTATAGGAAGAAACTTGCCGATCAATTTGATTTGTAGAACTTGTCCTATATCAATTCAAAATGTTCCCTTCCCTATAGACCTCTATGTTTTGCCAAATTGCGAGTTTGATCTAGTGTTAGGACTAGATTGGTTAGGAAAACACCAAGTCTAGATTGATTGCCAAAATAGGAGATTGTATCTTCGGGGATTAGGGAAAGAATCCATCTTGCTTATAGATAAGAAACCGACTTCAATCTTTGCTTCCATGGTCCTAAAAGATGAATATGACTTTGGCTTGCCATCTATACCTGTTGTATCTGAATTTGTCGAAGTTTTTCCTGAGGAACTCCCTGGACTTCCTCCGACCTGAGAAGTGGAATTCAGGATTGACGTTCAACCTGGAACCAACCTGGTGTCAATTACACCATAGCGAATGGCACAAGTAGAGTTGAAGGAAGTCAGGAAGCAACTTCAAGAACTACAGGACAAAGGCTTCATTCGGCCTAGCACATCTCCCTAGGGTGCACCTGTCTTGTTCGTAAAGAAAAAGGATGGTACGATGCGGCTTTGTATCGAATATCGTCAATTGAATCAACTTACCATCAAGAACAATTATCCTTTGCCAAGGATAGAAGATCTCTTCGATCAACTTAGAGATGCTTCGGTGTTTTCGAAGATCGATCTTTGATCAGGTTACTACCAAATGAAGGTGAAAGAAGAAGGCATTCCTAAAACAGCCTTTCGAACTCGTTGCGACCACTTTGAATTCCTTGTGATGCCTTTCGGGCTAACTAATGCCCCGACAGCATTCATGGATCTTATGAATCAAGTATTCAAGCCTTTTCTTGACAAATTTGTTGTTGTCTTTATTGATGACATCTTGGTCTACTCTCTTAACAAGGAGGAAGATGTTGAACACCTCTGAATTGTCTTGCAAACACTCTGAGAACATCAATTGTTCACCAAATTCTCCAAGTGTGAGTTTTGTCTATCGGAAGTTTCATTTCTTGGTCATGTAATTTCAACCGAAGGGATCAAAGTGGATCCAAAGAAAATTCAAGCTATTATTGATTGGCGACCTCCGAGGAATGTTGGTGAGGTCCAAAGTTTTCTCAGTTTAGCTGGGTTCTATCGAAGATTTGTTAAAGGCTTTTCTACCATTTCCTTTCCTCTAACTAAGCTCCTTCGAAAGGATCAACCATTCGAGTGGTCTGAGAATCAGCAGCGAAGCATTGATCAACTCAAGCAAGCCTTGACTCATGCCCCGGTTCTTATCCAACCAGAATTGGGCAAAGAATTCACTATTTATAGCGATGCTTCACATTCGGGGCTAGGTTGTGTTTTGATGTAAGGAAATAATGTGGTAGCGTATGCATCAAGGCAATTGAAACCTCATGAGCTAAACTATCCAACTCACGATCTCAAACTTGCTGCCATTGTCTTCGCTCTCAAAATTTGGAGACACTACTTGTACGGTGAAAAATGCCACTTGTTCACTGATCATAAAAGCCTCAAATATCTCCTAACTCAAAAAGATTTGAACTTAAGGCAAAGAAGATGGCTAGAATTGCTTAAGGACTATGAATTTGTTATCGACTACCATATGGGGAAAGCAAATGTGGTTGCTGATACCCTTAGTCGAAGACCATACTCGGGTAATCCTTTTAAATCTAAATCCTTGAAATTTTCGAATTGAAATTAGTCTTCCTTGCTATGCAAATAACCATTCGAAAACTTGCCTTGTTCTGCAAGTAACCATTCGAATTCCACCTAAATTACCTTGTTCATCTTGTAGCTTCGAATGCTATTAATGCTCGCCTTCGAATGTATCAGAAACGAGGATTTTTGTCTGAACTACAAGTCCAATCCAGCCTAATCTTGAGAATCAAAGAATTACAGCAAATCGATTCTGAACTTCAAGCTATCATCTCGAAGCTTAACTCAAAAGCTAATCAAGATTTCTTTATCCATTCGAATGGCATACTCTATTTCAAGAATAGGGTGTGTATTCCGAACAACAATGACCTAAAGAATGAAATTTTACAAGAAGCTTATCAAAGCCCATTCTCGATACATTTAGGATCTGTCAAGATGTATAAAGATCTTAAATCCTTGTATTGGTGGCCTAGCATGAAGTCAGCTATCACTAATTATGTATCTAAGTGCTTGAATTGCCAAAGAATCAAAGCTGAACATCGAGCTCCTACCGAATTACTCCAACCTCTTTAATTCCCTTAGTGGAAGTGGGATCGAATTACTATGGATTTCATAACTGGTCTTCCTTGTACACCAAGAAAATGTGATACCGTGTGGGTGATAATTGATAGATTCACTAAGTCTGCTCATTTCACCCCTATTCGAATAAACTATAGCTTGGAAACTCTAGCTGACTTGCATATCTATGAAGTAATTCGTTTACACGGAGTCCCTACTTCTATCGTCTCTGATCGAGATCCCAGATTCACAGCTCGATTCTGGAGAACTTTGCAACGAGCTCTTGGAACTAAACTAAATCGAAGCACAACCTTCCATCCTCAAAGTGATGACCAATAAAAATGGTAATACAAGTTCTCGAATATATGCTTAGAGCCTGTGTTATTGACTTTGGGAAAATTTGGAAGAAATCCATACCTCTTATAGAATTTGCCTACAACAATAGTTATCAAACTTCAATCCAAATGGCCCCATTTGAAGCTCTGTATGGAAGGAGATGTAGAACACCTCTATGCTGGTCTGAACTGGGAGAAAGCAAAGTCCTTGGACCTCAATTGCTCAGGGAAACCGAAGAACAAGTCCAAATCATCCATGACCGATTGAAACAAGCCCTCGATAGGCAAAAAGCTTATGCATACTTAAAACGAAGATATATCCAGTACAATATTGGAGACAAAGTATTTCTCAAAGTCTCCCCTTGGAAGAAAGTCTTCAGGTTTAGAAGAAAGGGAAAGCTTAGCCCCCGTTTCATTGGACCATTCGATGTAGTTGAAAAGATTGGTCCGGTGGCTTATCGACTTGCACTCCCTAGTGAGTTTGATAAGATTCACAATGTATTCCATGTCTCAATGCTTAGAAAGTATCTATCTAATCCATCCCACATTCTAGAGCCGGAAGAGGTGGAATTGAATCCCGATTTATCCTATGAGGAATAACAAATTCAAATTCTTGATAGGGAAGTCAAGAGACTTCGAAACAAGAACATCTCCATAGTGGAGGTATTATGGAGAAATCACAAGGTTGAAGAAGCAACTTGGGAGCCTGAGGATACAATGAGAAAGCAATATCCTAACTTGTTCAATTCAGGTAAAAATTTGCGGACGAATTTTTCTTTTTAAGGAGGGGAGAGTTGTAATACCCTAAATCCTAGCCTAGAAGTACTGAAACCAATTGCTTAAGTTAATAGCTTAATTGAACCTAGAATCTAAGCTAATTAGATCAATTAAGGACTTAATTAGAAGAATGAATAAAATAAGTGACCAATTTAAAGTGACTAAATTGAATTAAATAGTAAATAGAGAGATTGCATGCTAAACTTTTACCTTACCTCATTTCCCTTGATTAATTCTACGACTAATAACTAAGGCTAAGATAGTAAATTCCTAAATCCATTAAAATGGATGTCATCTTCATCCATTCTCTTCAGTATGTCGAATTGAAGAGGGAAATTAGGGAGAGAGGGAAGTTGAGAGATAAGCCATTGATTGAAAGGAAATTAATCTTGCATGTATAAGATTTTTTAAGGAAATTAAAGCTAGAAGCAAAGTAAGTATGATTCTATTCTTGTTCAATCGAATAGGCAGCTATTCTTATTGACTTGGGCTGTTTTGATGATTGTAGATGAAATTAACTATTGAATATGGTGTTAGATGATTGAATTGTTGTAGGATTATGTAAATTTGGAGAATGAACACTAGGTATTATGCTGGAATTGTGTAAACAATAAATTGGTAACCTAGTATGCTAACTGAATAGTGTAAAAATGCTTAGAACCACTTTAGAAATTTTGTTCATATAATTAATTGAATAGATGATGTTATGAGCAAATCTGGAAAAATCTGATGTAGGTGAAAGTTGGTGGAAATTGAGTTAACTACGGAATTGAGGTATTGGATTGATGAAAAAGATGTTAGATTCGGTAAAATGGATGTTGAGAGTGAAACTGGTCACATAGAAGGCTTAATTGATAAAATAGGGATTGTTTTGAACAAATTGGTAAATTCGGGATTGAATTGGATAAGTTTAAGGGCTGGTAATGTTAGCTAAAAATAGGAGAGGACCTGGGAGAAAATTTTAATAAGTTGAATGGCTTAATTAATAGCTAAATAGATGGTTTAAAGTGATGAATTGATAGAATAGGTGAATCTGGACTAATCTATAAAATTTGCTAATTTGAGGACCTAGATGTACTAATTAGGGGACAACCTTAACTTGTAAGAACAGGGAAAATCAAGGGAATCAATGGTAAAAAGGCCTAAGATGAACTAGTAAGGGTCCTAGGATAAAAAGCTCACTAAATTGGATTAAACTACAAGCTGGCAGAATAGCCACTGGAAAAAGGACCTGACTTTAAAATGAAAACTATATTGAAGTAGAAGGAATTAAAATATGAGCCTTAGATGATTAAAAAGGTAATTGAACAAGCTTTCTGGTGGTATAAATTAATTGAAAATCCAATGAGTAGATTAAACGATATGAATAGATTACTAAAGGGTGTCCAAAAAGCTAGGGCAAAAACTGTTTTGGATAATGCAGTTCAAATGAAATTGAATTATTGATGTACCGATTCTAATGATATTTCTATGTTTTGTGTGAGACTTGATAGAGGAAAGATTAGAGGAGCCTGCTGAAGGAAATAAGTCATCAAGGGATAGACAAAAAGGAATAGCAATACAAGACTAGCTAGCTTGGAGTATCGTAAGTGTAGTCTTTCTTAGGGTTGGAACTAGTGTTCTAACCAAAGTTGCATGTCTAAATACTTGCTTGATGATTGATAACATGAAATGAACTTAAATTATATTTGGTATTATTACATTAAGGGTAGAATGGACTAATTAAAGACTTGACAATTCAATATGCTTGCAATATGGTTTGATTGTGGAAATGAATCAATTGTTTGTTCTCTATGATTCTATGACCTATTCGAATGCTGCCACGGGTTGTGCTTGATAATTTGTGTTCAATTGAATGAATATGCTCTTGAAATTGTTGGTTGCTTGATATTTCTTGAATGTGTACATAATGGAAATACATGAAAGCTTGTAAAATGATCTTAACCTTGCTATGCGTGATGCTTAATCACTTGTTGTGTGATTGTTTGAATTAAAAGATTCAATAAGCCCTTGGTTGCTAGTCAGTTTTAGGTAGAACGTCATGCCTTAGAGTCTAGAGCTCGACTTGTTAGGTACTTTGTGTACCATCTTGCTTGGTGTTATGGACACCTTCTTGTTAGATGTCATGGGCATTATGTTGCTAGGTACTTTATGTACCCACTTGTGTGGTGTTGTGGACGCCTTCTAGATTAGGTACTTGTGTACCCACTTGCTAGGTACTTTGTGTACCCACTTGATACGTACTTTGTATACCCACTTGAGACTTGATTACCTAGTCCTACTATCTACCAAGGCAAAACAAAATTTATAAGCTGAAATAAGACATATTATCATGATGAAGAATGAGCAACCTTGACTTTTGTTAATGAGCTACTAATGAAATGAAATTTCATGAGTAATATGATGTAAGTGCTATCTCGAATTGCTGATTACTTGAAAGATAAGACATGAAGAATAATGCCTATTCGAATTGGGGCAATTGATCTCCATACTTGAATGTTTGATTTTTGATAAACATTGTTTGATTGTTTACTAGAACTTGTACTTGGTTACTTGCTTGACTTGTTCATTTGAGACTTGAAATGAATCTTTGATTGCTTGAACTCATGCCTTCGAATGGTACATAATGAATTAGCTAGGACTTGACTTTGCTTAAATGAAGCCTATCTAGGTTAAACTTGATTTAAATGAACAAAAGACACCTAAAGCTAATAATTTCGATAAGTTGCTAGATTTAGGTGCTACCTCACTAAGTACATTATGTACTTACCTCTCTTGCTTTTCTTTCTACCCAAACCATAGGTTTAAACCAGATACTTGATCGGCAAGTTATCTTACTTGGACTTGAAGCAAGAAACAAGCATAGTCAAGTATGATTTTGGTACTCGTTGTCGATACTCCTAGATGGTTGCGGTTAGAGTTAACCTTAGAACTCATGCTAGTTCACATGTTTGGAACTTTAAGGATTATAATTATATGTACTCAATAGTTATAGTAATGTGTTAACCCTAAAATATTGGATCATGCATTTTAAGATATGTAAATGTATTTAATCATGTACGTATGGTCTGTTATGAAATTATCTAATGAATGAATGAACTAGAACCTTGTTTATAAGTTTGTTTTGTTCGAGTATGATTATGTAAACTATAGAATTGAACTTGTTAAATTGTATTTAGAAAATATCTAGTATAAATTACCCTATTCGAATGGAATCTATAAGGCTTAGGGTGGTTGTTTGATTCATCTGAAGTCTAAACTAATTCTAAATTGGATGAAGATGATAGTTCAATAATTGTAATGGTGTAATGTTGTGCATATGAGAAATGAACATAGAGAACTTGATTGTTTTTAATGAATATATATAGAATACATGATGATCAATGATACTAACTTGGTGAATGGTTAATCATATAAGGAAGTGCTCGACTAGTACCATGTCTCCTAAGTTAAAATGGTTAATTGAGATTGTTATCTAGTTTGCTGAATAGTACCTTGAACTATAAGTTTAATGGATGTCTAATCTTCTTGTCTAGAAGTCGAATATTGTCTTGTACATCTAGTAAATGGAAAATTTTTAGTTGGCCCTAATATTGTATGTTATAACTTGATTAATCTTCTTTCTTGTCCCGGTAACGCTCCTCGCTCTTAACCCGGGCGAGGGGTGTTACAGATGCTCTTGAAATCCATTTTGAAAACCACATATCATGTGAAGTATAAGGCATGCTTAACAAACCAAATCATCATCTCATTTGTTTCCAAAACAAATCATGCATAACCTTTATATGCACCAAAATCTTTTCATGATTTCATATGTATAATACATAAATATCATATATTGGCAATTATAGTGACCCAGATAGTCTCATATCTATCCACACATTCCCAAGATTGGAATGTTACTTACACATCAGATACACAGATTTCCCCGTGGCTCATCTCAACCTAATCTCATACCTTGCCTAGTTAAACCGCATACATCAAGTGATAACTCAATAGTTCGAGTAGCCTAGTTAAATCGCTTTTCCTCAAGGACCATGACACGACCAATTTTTATATTATAATGCACTTTGAACCCTATTACATGCCAACTATATCCGATAGTTTCTCAAAACGTCACATAGCCAATATATCATTTCAAATACATTTACTTACGATTCTTCAATGCATTTCTCAAAATCGTTTTATATGCAAACCACATTGCCAATGGAAACAACACATTCCTACTAGAAACAAATCCCAATGCTCATTGACATTCATTTACTTTATTAAACATTTCATATTAATCCAAAACAATGCATTTACAGTAAGTAGAACAAACCATGTTCAAAACTAAAACATGTAAACCAAGCCATGTTTAAAACCAACATGAAAAATGAAAGCTTATCTCAAAGCCAATAATAAAGTGACGTAAGAACAACTAATTCTTGAGCTTAGTTAAGTTTGTTAGGCAATAACAAAACCCCCTTGATCCATCGATCAAACCTTTTAAGAGCTTTAACACATTTACACACTCACCAATACATTTTGCTTTGCTCACCAACGCGAATCGAGCCTCTATAAAGTGATGTACGTAACTAGGCAACCTTGCCTTGATCGTCCCTTGTTTTAACCACATAAAACCAATGGGAAAATTCTTCAGTATGCATTATAATCACTACCAAACAACAATCCCTTGCATCTTCAACATTACCCTTTTGAAAATTAGCCGGAACTACCGAAAACAACATCAATCTTTGTTCAACCATTACCTAACCACAAACCAACAATTCTAACACCAAACCACATCAAAACACAACCAAAAATAGCTCCTAAACATCCTAATATCTCCAGAAACTCAAGAACACTCGTAACAGCCCCCAAAACCACTAAAACTCGTCTAAAAATTAACTAATCAAATATATTAAGAATTTATTTCAATAATATCATTTGACATTATGATTACTTTATCAAAACATGAATTTACCCAATCAAAATATATAGGTTTTATCAACTTAAAAAATCTTTAAGCAAATCATCAAAATCTCCATTAATAACTCAATTCTTGAAATTCGTTGCAAAACTAAGTTAAAAACAATCCAATATCAGCCAACTACTAGGGAATATCAATAAAGAACCTTAGTCTAAGAGAGGAAAATGAAATTCACCTTTGAAGAAGCTCTTGTTCTCAAACGATACGACCAAAATCTCAAATGATTCTTTCTTTTAAAGGAATCCATCCTCGCTCGGTACATTACAGGCGACAAGCAAAACCCAATGGTACCCTAACAAAAACATCAGACAAATACGTAATCAAAGAAACTTAACTTATGTTGTAAAACCCAAAAAATTATTGCACAACAAAATCCTTCCACAACTCCATATGATCTAAAAGAACATGAGGTTAAACAGTTGTTATAACCAAACAAAACGATTCCTCTCGTGGTGACTCCCCGAATGAGACTCTAACTCTGATGGCCTCCCTTATCAAAAACATTAGTTGTCCAGTGTAAGACTTTTAAAAATGAACGACATCTCAATTGTCTCAAGCACTTACCTTAAAATCAGCATGTAACTCATATCGACAACTAAAGCATCTCGTATTAACTCAGTTCATGCAAGAGTCTCACACTCCAAACTACAACGTGTCCGAAAAAGACGTCATCTATACCCTCACATGAATCTTTCATCGCATGAAATCCCACCAAGAGACATGGTTTTATCACAAACCTCGAATCTCGCATCATAAGGTAACATGTACACACCGTAGTGTTGTACAACCCAACCCACAAATGATCTAAGAACACTTTTTATCTAGATCTCACCTTTTCTGAAAATATCAAACTGTACCCACCAAGGACTATATCATTACTCAAAGAAATCCCATTGAAGTTGTAGGCTCACAATCCTTTACCAAATCCATGGTCAACAATTTATTTTTCATTGAGGAACATCGAAGCATCACAAAAGCTGTAACAAACTCATTGTTAGACTCCCAACTAACATCATGTCAACCACTTATCACTATCTCAAACATTGTTTCCCACGTCAATTTTCATCTTTTATTATCATTATAGATTATTCTGTTCAGTGGGTACCGATATTCAAACACGAGTATCGATACGGTACCCCTATGTACCGGTACTCACACATGTATCGATAAGCTTATAAATGTATCGGTATGACACTATTTGGAAAATAGCCATTGGGGTGTTTAAACCATAGGCGTATCGATACTCATTGAGGGGTATCGACACGATCCTTAGTGTATCAGTACAGACAAGCATGTACCAGTATGGTTTTTGGCTACTGGAAAATTATTGTAGCTGAAACCCTAAAGGGTATCGATACAGGTGTATATCGTATCAATAGGGTTCTTAATAAAACTTGGGTTTGGCTATTTAAAATCGTTTTGAATCTTTCCAAAGCCTTATGAAAACACACCAAACATATTTTCAAGTTGTTTGGACTTAAAATCATTTTTTAAATCATTTCAATTTAGTCCAAAACTAATTTTCAATTATTATATGAAAACAAAAATCCTAACAATCTCCCCTTTTTGATATAATAAAACCGACTTGAAAAATTGTTTTTTGTGATTCTCCCCCTTTATAAAATAATTTTTTAATAAGAGATATAAACTTTAAAGATAGTTAAAGCCCCCCTTATTTGGTTGAAAATTCAATTTTTCAAAACATTATCCCTCTTTTTCTTATATCAAAAATGGTTTAAACCAAAGTTTGAAAACTTTTAAGTCCATAACAATGGAGAGTTTAAAACATAACTTTGAGAAAATAAGATTTTTTTAAATGGCTCCCCCTTACTTAAAGCATCATAAAATGTTAGTCCAACAAATATATGATCACCTAGTTGAATTGAAATAAATAAATCAAATTAAAATAAATAACTTCAACTAGATTTTACCACTTTAACCAAAGGTAGGATGTGAAGCATTCCTTCTTCAAGTGATCTTTCTTGTGTGTAGACCCACCCCCCTTAATTTCATCACTTGTTGATCATGCTCCATCACACCTAAAACAACACAATCACAAATGTTTTGGTATCCAAATTGCTTTGGATCCAATAGGCATTAGTAGCACAAACTTTAGTCTCCTAATGAATCTATTTTCCAATTTCATCTTTTTTATGTGAAGTAATTGTCGCAACCCCATTTTAGAAGGCCAGGCATTTTGAAAACTAAAATACACGAAGTCGCCACCAATTTTTTTTGGAAAAAAGTGTAATTTGATCACTTTTAAAAACGAAGTTATTTTAATAAAACGTTTTATTTATTAAAACAACATTTTTGGTCTATGGAAACCAGAAAAACAAGTTCGGGGGTCGGTTATGAGTGGGGAAGGATTAGCATCCCCACCACGCCCAAACGTTGGTACCTTTGATTTTAAAAAGTATTTTCAAAATTGGAATTTGCAAGTTCACAAAATTTCAATTTATTTGTCTGTTTTTATTAATATAAATCTATTTTAACGGCTTTATTACTCGGAAAATGAACTCCAATCACCGACACACTCCTGGCGCTAACCCGTTATTTTCGTTTGGTAAGACACAGCATTAATTAGTTTTCACTTATTTAACAAAACAACATAAACAATTAAATGTGTTATAGCTTTTTAAAATAAAACCTAATTAGTGATTAATCCCTAAAATATCTATATTCATTTTAGCTATTAAGGTTTTAGTAAAATTAAGTTTGTTTTATTACGAATATGAAGGAATTTTACTTCAAAGATGTTTCTAATCTAGGCTTATTAAGGAACCTATTCCTAGAGTTTTAACAAACAACATATGTACATAAAAAACAACTAAAATATTCAAATTAAATTAAATGACTAAAAATAAATACTAAATTTTAAATAAAGGAATGGGATAGTTAACTTTTACTTTTTAAAAGAAAATCTAAATTAGGGACTAAATTAAAAGAAAATAAAATATGAAGGTTAAAATAAAATGAAAAGTGAAATTCGGTGGTCAATTTAGAAGAAAAATGACGAAATTGAGAGATTGGAAAATTGGGGAGCCGTGGTGAAAGACCCAGAAAAGAAGGGCGCGGGTTGAAGGGTGGATATGGGCCAGGTCTCGGGTTGGTATAAATGGCCGAAATCAGAAACAAAATCATTTCTCCCTTCTCATTTCCAAATGGATTGAACAAACCCCTTTTAAAATCCTCTAAGGTGTTCATCTGTGTTCTTCATGTATTGAAGAACACGACGAGCGTCTGTCTTGCCTGCCGCCCTTCTCCGATGTCAGCGGAGAAATTTCCAAAAACTTCCATTTTTTTCCAGAATCTGGCGGGTTCCAAATTAAGTGTCTGTCATCGGAGACACATCCTCGGACGCCGTACACGGCGGCGGCTACAAAAAATAGGGTAACTTATTCCATTTACTTATTTAAATTCGTAATATAAACATGGAAAAAAGAAATTACTAGAAGAATGCTTGCTTTATTTCTCTGAGAATTGTTTACACCATTGCTTGCTACACTTTGAAGTTCGAATGCCTTTCAAATATATTCTATGTATTTTTTTCTTTATTGTTTCTGTATTATTCATGTGTGTTGTTACATGGATTACAATGGGTTTATATAGTTACATATTTGCTAGAATTACAAGAACGAATCCCTAGTTTCATCCTCTAGATTGTCTCTGATTTGATTCGGATTGAGCTGAATTAAAGCCATGGCTTCAATTTAGGGATTATCTTTTGAATTTGCTTTTATCTTGGAATTTAATCCTTGTTTACTTCCTTTTTATGTTTTTGGTGGCTTTGATTGTCGAGGGAGATGCTGGCAAGGGGTAAACGATGATAGAATCAGCTCGGGTGCTCACCGGAGAAGATGAAGCGATTGGACGTAGTTAAAACGCCGCGCGCGTTGCTACCACGTGTGAGTGGTGATTCGCGTGCCTTGCTCTAGAGTGATCTGGGCTGTTAGATCTCGTTCAAATCTAATGGTTGAGAAATGAGGTGCCTATTCTTCTCCAGCTGGCGAGATCCATGCCGTTGGATCCATCCTTGATCTAACGGTCATCTTTCAATTGCGTATAAACACAAAGAGAGAGTATTAGGGTTTAGCTCAATTTAGACTGGGCCGAACGGGCCTTTATTGTATAGACATGTAACCTTTCTTAAAGGACTTGTATTTTATGGGTTTTATACAAATGGACTACCTATGTATTTTTTATATTTTGGGTTTTATACTAACTATTATATTAACTATAACACTAAAAAGTCTATGTAAAAATTACTATATTAACAATATTATATGACACCAATACATGAAAAAAAAATACTAATACTAATTACTACATTAATATTTTATAACACTAACATAAAGCAATTATACTAATTATGAAAACAATAACAATTATAACAAAAGTGAAATCAGTGACAACAACTGCCCCACTTTGGTCATTCCAATGTAACAGGAATAGAGCAAAGAACGAAAGGACACTGATTTTCACCAAATACCAAAATGTCAAAACTCAATGTCTTAAAAGACTGGAGGGTTCTGCTCTCCTCATGCTCGAACGGGTAAGCAGGTTCTATTATCCTCAAGCCTGAATAGATAGGCAAGTTCAAAAAGGTTCCACCCTCATGATGCTCGAATGGATAAGCTAGTTCTATTCTCCTCAAGCTCAAATAGATAGGCAGGTTAAAAAAGGATCCTGATGCTCTGATGGATAAGCAGGTTTCATTATTCTGATGCCTGAATGGATAGGCGTGTTCTGAAAAAGATTTCATCCTCCTTATGCTCAGCTGGAAAAGCAAGTTATATTCCCCTCACGCTCGAATATATAAGCGAGTTTTATCCTCCTCATGCTCGGATAGATAAGAAGACTGAAAAAGGTTCCATCCTCTTGATTCTCGGATGGATAAGCAAGGTTCCAAATCTGTCAAAATGAAATAATGTTATTATGATATGCATGCCCTAAGGATACCTATCGAATGAATGCATGTTTTTTTTTCTTTTGCCTTTTAATTTCCTTTTACCATAATTAATTTTCTATCAAGTAGTGGTCACAAAAGAAATTGTGAAGCTCCAAGGAAAATGGATTATATCATCTCAAACATTTTCTCAACTCTGGCAAGAGATGGTAGGTGTCTATTCTGGCCCATCTCATCAAAAGGGGAAGCAATATGAATTCCTTTCATTTCTCCACACTGAATAAGACTTTGCACAATGTTATTATGATCACAATGAGCGGGAAAGTTAGCAGCAGCCCATCTTTCAATCCTAGATGGCTCTAACGATTTCTTGTTGTTAACATTCCACTAACTATTCCTCTAAAAAAATCTTCATCATTCTCATTTTTTGCATCTCTTTATAGAAAAATTTTGAACTTTTGCACATTTGCTCGCTCAATCCAGTTATCTTGTACTCTTGGTTGGAATGACTGACTTTATCCTCATATTCTTCAACACTTTTTTAGCCTTTGTCAAACTATCATTGTACTTGATACATCAATGTTTAGTGACAAACCTCCTTGACTGAAGATCCTATTGTTCTTCCAATGTTGTAAAATTGCTCTCATTATCGAGGAAAAGAAAGATTATGCTATCATCAATATTCAGTGACAGACCTTATTAAGTGGCCTTGAAACTCGAATGAAAACCCTTATATCTCTAATTGTCTCTCCCAATGTCTGTAAAATTGTTCTCATTGTTGTGGGAGTCAGACTGTCTTGGGTAGGCATCTTTGTTTTGCAATATGCTACCCTAAGATCAAACCCTCTTGGTTTTTAGAACTTTCAGATTCTTATCATTTTGAATTGCTTGCATAGGAATCTTTGGGGCATGACTTGTTTCCACCTTGAACATCTTTATGTGTTTCGTGCCTTTTTATGCCCCAAGTTCAAAACTTAACCACATAACACCTCATAGTTTCGACACTCTTTTAAACAAATTTCAAAGTAATGCTCAAAAATCTTTTGCATGTTTTATATGTTGTCAAACTTTTAAATCCTCATTTCAATTCAAGATGCTTATGTGAAAAGGGAAAAGGTTTAAGTAAAGAAAACAAGGTCAATGAAATTTTATTAATGTTGTGGCAAACAGAAAAGAAATTAAAAATATTCAGATATCAATGACCAAAACTCCTCCTATCAAAACGTCGTGAGATGTCCTGAATGGTACCCATGTCGAGCAGACTTCGACAATGGAGACAATGCGAGAAGATATTTGTGTCATGTCTTTGAGAGAATTTCTCGCCATATCAACTACTTGAGCCGCCGCCCTTTATGGGTTTTCAACTCAAGCCCTAATTTGGTTTCAAAACGCCCTTTACGAGTTTTCATTTTGAAACCCCTTTTCTTTTTCTTTATTTTTCCTTTTCTTTTTCCTTCTTTTTTCTTTTTTTCTTTTTTTTCTTTTTTTTCCTTTTCTTTTTTCCTTTTTCTTTTTCTTCAGACATAATACCTTTGTTACAATGTAAGGTCCCTCCCAATTTGGTTCCCATTTTCCTCGTGAATCACTTTGGATTGGTAACTTCTTCTTTAACACCAAATCCACTTCTTTGAATTCTCTCGGGCGAACTTTCTTCTCATGTGCCCTTATCATCCTTCTTTGGTACATATGCCCATGACACAATGCCTTCAACCTCTTTTCATCAATTAGATTCAGCTGGTCATATCTTACCTGGTTCCATTCTACCTCCTCCAATTTTGCTTCCATTAAGACGCAGAGTGATGGTATCTCTACCTCAATTGGCAATACTGGTTCTACTCTGTACACCAAAGAAAATGGTATTGCCCAAGTGGACGTTCGTATTGTAGTTCGGTATGCATATAAGGCAAACAGTAATTCCTCATGCTAGTTTTTATATTTGTCAACCATTTTTGCGACTATCGTCTTGATATTCTTATTTGTCCCCTCCACTGCCTCATTCATATTTGGACGATATATCACTGAATTATGATGTTTGACATTGAACTGCTCACAGACTCCTGCTATCATCTTATTATTCATATTGGAGGAATTATCGGTTATGATACTTTCAGGAAAGCCATACTGACAAATGATTTTTTTCAAGAATTCGCAAACTATATATCTAGTGACATTTGCATACGAGGCTGCTTCAACCCACTTTGTGAAATAATCGATGGCTACCAGAATAAATCGATGTCCATTTGACGCCTTTGGATGAATATGACCGATGACATCTATGCCCCACATGGAAAATGGCCAAGGAGCTGACATAACATGGAATAACTGAGGTATATCAACATTGTCAGCATAAATTTGGCATTTGTGACATTTGCGAGAATAATTGATGCAATCCCCTTCCATAGTTGACCAATAATATTTGAAGCGCATGATTCTTCTAGCCATGGTGAAGTCGCAAGGATGAGTTCAACAGACTCCCTCATGAACCTCTTCTAGGATTAGTTGAGCTTCTTTTGCATCCACACACCTCAAAAGCACCTGATCTCGACTTCACTTATACAAAATTTCTCCATCAAGAACATACCCCAATGCCAATTTCCTGACCATTTTTTTTTATTTTCAATTGCCTGGGACGGGTATTGCTAAGATTTCATATACTGCAGAATGTCATAGTAACATGGTTGGCCATCTGCTTCTTCTTCCACATCATAGTAATAAGCTGGGGAGTCTAACATTTGCAATTTGATGGGCATCATCCTAGAGCCTTCACTTGCTTTAAACATGGCAGCTAAAGTGGCTAAGGCATCATCCATCTGGTTATCCTCTCTGGAAGATATTTAAAAGTGATCTCGTCGAATTCTTTGGTTAATTTAAGGACCAACTTGTGATATTCCATCATCTTTGCATCTTTCATCTCCCATTCACCCCGTATCTGATAGATAACTAATGTCGAGTCTCCAAAAATTTTCAGATTATGTATTTTCCTTTCGATGGCCTCCCTTAGCCCTAATATGCAAGCCTCATATTCTGCCATATTATTGGTGTAGAAGAACTTTAAATGGCTAGTGAAAGGGTAATAATCTCCTTCGGATGAAACCAAAACTGCCCCAATACCATGTTCTAAAGCGTTTGCAGCACCATTGGAGTTCAAGATCCATGATTCTGTTAGAGCTTCAGCATCTTCTGAAATACACATCATCTTTTCGTCAGGAAAATTAAATTTTAATTCTTCGTAGTCATCATAGGCGCGGCTTGCCAAAGAGTTAGCTATGGCACTCCCCTTTACTACTTTCTGACTTACATATTGGATATCAAACTCTAACAATAACATTTGCCAACATGCTAATCTCCCGACAGGGCTGGAGCTTCCATCATGAACTTTAAAGGATCTAATTTTGAAATTAGCCACGTAGTGTAATATAGCATATACTGCATGAGCCTCTTAATTGCCTATATCAAAGAGCAACATAGCCTCTCTATTCAGAAGTATCTGGTCTCACAGTCGGTGAACTTCTTGCTCAAGTAATATATTGCCTTTTCTTTCTTTCTAGTTTCATCATGTTGTCCCAGCATACAACCCATAGAGTTTTCATACACCGTCAGGTATAGAATCAATGGTTTCCCCGGAACTGGCAGTACTAGCACAGGAGGATTAGTTAACTGCTCTTTGATTCTTTCTAAGGCTACCTGACATTCTTCATTCCATGTGTCTGGGTTATTCTTCCTAAGTAGCCTGAACATTGGATCACATTTATCAATTAACCGGGAGATAAAACGGGCGTTGTAATTTAACCTCCCTAGGAAACCCCGAACCTCCTTCTGTGTTTGATGTGGTAGGAGTTCTTGTATGACCTTAATCTTATATGGATCAATCTCAATTCCTCTCTTGCTTACCACAAAGCCTAATAAATTTCTAGATGTAACCCCAAATGTACAGTTGTTTGGGTTAAGCTTTAGCTGGAATTTCCTCAACCTTTGGAAGAGTTTCTGTAGGTTCACCAAATACTCCTCTTCAGATCGGGATTTGGCGATCATATCGTTCATGTATACTTTTATTTCCCGATGCATCATATCATGAAAAAGGGTGACCGTGGATCTTTGGTAGGTTGCCCCTGCATTCTTTAAACCAAAGGGTATTACCTTATATCAAAAGGTTCCTTACAATGTTATGAAGGTAGTCTTTTCCATATCTTCTGGGCACATTTTAATCTGGTTATGCCCGGAGAAACCATCCATGAAAGAGAAAAGAGAGTGCCCACCTATGTTATCCACTAATGTTTTGATGTATGGTAATGGGAAATTGTCTTTGGGGCTTGCTTTGTTGAGGTCCCTGTAATCAACGCACATGTGTACTTTTCCATCTTTTTTAGGGACTGGGATGATGTTAGCCACCCATTATGGATATTTGGCCACTTCAAGAAATCCAGCATCAAATTGTTTCTTCACTTCATCTCTAATCTTTAAGAGTATCTCAGCTTTCATCCTTCTAAGCTTCTGCTTCACATGCTCGCATCCTTCCCTTATAGGAAGCCTATGCACAACTACATTAGTACCAAGACTAGGCATGTCTTGATATGACCAGGAAAAAATATCTTTGAATTCTTTTAGGAGCTCAATCAGGCTTTGTCGAGTACTAGCTGTGACGGTGATGTCAATCATCACCTCACATCTTTTTTCTTCTGTGCCAAGATTCAAAATCTCCAGCTCTTCCTTATGGGGTAGAATCTATTTCTCTTCCCCTTCTACCATTTTGAGCAGATCGTTGGGCAAGTTATATTCTTCTTCATCGTCAACATTCTCAACTTCTTTTAGGCATAAAGGTAGTTCAAAATCAACCTCAAGGTCTGACTCAGAGTCGTTTGTGCCATTGATAACTGAAGACCTGCAAAGAAAATGGCATAGAATATATACAAAGAAAAGAGATGAATGAAATGATTGGAATGATTTGTTTTTTAGTTTTTATTTTACTTTGAGTTTTACTTATGAAAAGAGTTTGCGACACAAGATTTGTTGAAAGGAAAAGATACATCTTTATTGAAATTCAAATTATAAGTTTGGACATAGACCCTTTACATAAGATTCCTAATTGCCTTCGGGTCTAAAGGCAAAAGGGTAGGTTCTGAGAATTACTCTGAAATGGTCTTAAAGACTACAGGAATTTCTTCAGCAGTCTAGTTGTCAAGTTCAAAGCATGGGCGAATCATGGATAGGTACTTGTTCTCTCCTTCTTCATCTGTTATGGCGTTGATGCTCAGCTTCTCAAATGCTTCACATAGGTCATTCTTTACTTTCTTCTCCTCATTCACTTGGGTATTTGGATCCAGAAAGCCTCTAGATCTAAAATTATTGCTTAGGGGTGGAAATGTCATTGGCTCCCACTCAATTTCCTCTCCTTTCAATCTTGCCCTCCTTCTTTCTTGGTGTTTTCTGACCTCTGCTCTTCTTTACCAATAGTTGGGTTTGAAACATATCCCAAATCGGTTATTCTTGGCAGGGATAACCACGGGATATAACCTTCCTTAGTGCCTCTTCCCAAATCCTTTTTCGAGTGTTTGCTTCACCTGTATTTTCGTGCAGCTGGATAATTCTGGTTCTATTACTTTGCTTCCCTCGGTGACAAAGATTGCATTGACTAGCTCTAATGTCTTGAAGTGACACTCGAGCGCACCCTCATTGACCTCGATGTAGGGTGTATTAGTGGCTACTAATGCAATGATTTCCTCTTTTACACCTATCGTTACTAGCTGTCTATCAATCACAAATTTTAGCTTCTAATGTAAAGTGGAGGGAACCGCTCCTGCTGTATGAATCCATAGATGCCCAAGTAAGCAACTGTAACTGGGTTTTGTGTCCAAGACCACAAACTCCACTTCAAAAGTTGATGGTCCGATTTGCAAAGGCACTTCAATTCTTCATATCACCTCCCTCTATGTTCCATTGAATGCTCTCACAGTGTTATGATAAGCCCTCATGTGTGAGCTGTCTATTGGTAGCTTCTTTAATCTTGCCAATGGGAGAACATTTAGGGATGACCCATTATCGATTAGGACACCTGGTAACATGTATCATTTGCATCTTGTTGAAATATACAGAGCTTTGCATGTTCCTCTCCCTCCTTTCGGTATCTCTTCATCATTGAAAGAAATGAAATTATTCACAACAATATTTTCGACCATCATATCCATCTTATCGGTCGAAATCTCCTTTGGCACAAATATTCGATTCATAATCTTCAGCAAGGCCTCACGGTGACCTTCATAACTTAGTAACAGAGACAACATAGAGATTCCGGACAGAAGTTTGTGAAGCTGCTCCACCATACTGTACTCACTGTGTTTAAGTATCTATAGAAATTCTTGAGCTTCTGACTCCTTGGCATGCTCATGATACACTGGTGGCTTCTCTTTAAAGAAATCTCTTTCGTCTTCTTTCTTTGGCTCTTCAGTAGCAGCTTTTCTCTGTGCCGCATCTTTGTCTTCTACCGTTAGGGGGGAATACAATTTTCCACTCCTTCTGAAGGAGCTTACTTATTCACTGGTTCTTCCCTTGTCTTATCTTCAACCGATGATTCCCCCAGTGTTGTCACCGAACAAGCATAGTTCCAAGGGACTTTATTGTTGTTTTGTATGGAAATAGAGTTGGTGCCTTAATTACCAGTCGTAGGGTCATACCCTCCGTAGGTTCATTTACTCTTGCCTTGGTTTTGATAACCAAAGGCTTCATCCCTGTATAATCTTTCTCTGAGTTTGTTTCTTCAGCTGCACATACATCTATCATTTGCTTCTTACTTCCTTTCTCGAAAAACTCAATCTCTTTGTTATCCATCTTAGCCTGAACCATGCGTTTGAATTCCGAGCAGCATTCAATCTCATGTCCTCCTGCTCTATAGTACTCGCAATATAGCTCATCTTCAACTGTCATCTCCTGGGCCTCTTCTTCTAACATCCCAGCTGCAACCATTTGGGTCCATACCCACTTAATTGATGCTCTAACTTCAGCAACATATCTCTTGACCCTCTTGTCTTCTTCTTCAATGATGGCATTCACTCCTGCCTTCTGGTGATTTGGCAAGGGGTTTCCTTTCTCTTCAGACGTGTTGAATGACAACATGCCTAATTTCTTCAGGTCATCTAACACTCTTTTGAAGGTAGTACAGTTTTAAATTGTATACCCCCTAATACGTGCATGGTACTCACATTGCGCCTTTTCATCATACCATGCGGGATATAGAGGTGAGAAAGGAGTAACATGGCGTGGTAGTACTAAATGAGACTTGATTAGTTCAGCGAACAATTTTGCATATGTCATTGGGATGGGAGGGAAGTATGGCTTTGAATTCCCTTGATATCTTCGCTCTTCCTTCGGAGAGTTTGTTGCAACAGGGGCTGGAATTGAGGCATTGGGCTAATTGAAAACCACCTCTTTGAATAATTAGGGTTGTAGACATTGGTTGCATTCACCTCATTCTCCCTCTTCTTGTAGGGTTTCTTTGTTTCTCCTCCATCCAATTTTCCACTCTTGACAGCCCCCAAGATCAACTCGCCATTCATTAACATGTTCACAAAGCTTTTGGTTCTGTGATTTATCATACGATCATAAAATGAACCTTTCATGGTTTCTACAAACATTGGGTTGATTTCATTCTCAAGTAATGGTGGCTGAACCTGAGTAGCTACATCTCTCCATCTTTGCGCGTATTGACGGAAACTTTCATGATGCTTTTTTTCCATCCCTTCCAGGACCAGTCTGGTTGGAACCATGTCAGTGACATGTTTGTACTGCTCACTAAAGGCTCTTGATAAATCCTTCCATGATCGAATATTGACCCGACTTAACTGCATATACCAATGTGTAGCTGATCCCACTAAGCTATCCTAGAAGTAATGAGTAAGTAGCTTCTCGTTGTCCAAGTACATTGACATCTTCTTGCAGTACATGGTTAGATGTGCTGATGGGCATGTGGTTCCATTTTACTTCTCAAAATCAGGGACCTTGAATTTCAGGGGCATTACCAAACTCAGCTCTCTAGCATCTACTCCTCCATGAGTGCTTCCTTCTTGGAATGATTTGATCATTCCTTCAAGCTTCTCATATCGATCCTCCCATTTCTTTTAGGCCTTAGCCTTATCAGCAATTTTACCGAGATCGAGCACCTCCTAGTTGTGAGCCCTTTTAGTGTTGGCCTTTGACTCATTTCGGGTGGAAGTTTCAGCAAATTGGGAAAATATCTTAACCTTCGGTGTAGAAGCTTCCTTTTGCATTCTAGGATAGTTGAAATTCATTCCCTGGAATCGGGGTAAAGCATTGGTTTCCTCACCAGTTTCTGCTGCATTTGGGTCTTTGAACCCTAGCATTGCCGCAATCGACCTGACTGACTTTCGGTGTACCAGCTCCATTTCTTACTTCAAGTTAGTTTCCAACTTATCTAATCGATCCTAGGTTCTTTTATGGTTGACTTCCAAGGCCGCCACTCTATCTTCCATTACTTTCGTTTGTGACCGTCTACGTACTTGTGGGTTGTTTTGGCATTTTCTATCATTTTTATATTTAAGTTAGTGTCTTGCTATGTTATGAATGCATGTAATGCAATGCAAAGCCAAAAAGAAAACAAACAAACATACAAGAGAATGATGCAAATGCATGAATGCAAACGAATGAATATTGTTTCAATGAAATATCTGCTTTTAGAAATAGCTTTATTGAATGTCAAAAGGTCCTTATTACATCAACTTTTCCATATCTTTTACAATTATTTTTCAGCACGAGCTCCTAATTCCTTGATTTCTTCAACTAGCCATATAAGCCTTGGTCCCACCTCCCCTACTGGCTTGATGTACTGACAAAGAGCCACAGCTTCCGTGGCGAGCATCATCACATGTTGAGCCACATCTTGAACTTGAGTCATGACAGTCCTATCAAATTCATCTCGTTCTTGGAACCTTCATGCATTATCTTTGAGATGCGTAAACCAGTAATCATTACCTCCATCAGCTATATCCTCAAGGGCCAAGATTTCTGTTCTGTATTCTTGAATGACGTTATCCATTTCTTCCACTTGCTCTCTCAGGGCATCATTCTCATTCAAGCTAGCTTGGAGTTCCACATAGGTGTGATCTTTCTGAAACTTGTGAAGGTCTGGTTTAAGTCATCCAACTTATCTTGCAATCCGACGACGAAATTCTGGCTTTGCTTCAACTTTTTACAAGTCTCATCATATGCTACATGTAATTTAAGCAGACGGTTCTTGTTGTCCTGTGCTTTCCTTTTCCAAGCAGCCACGTTATCTTTTTACTTCTCTAGAGTTCGTTTACCTCTCTCGTTTTCTACCACTTGTTTATTCTTCTTTCGTTCCTCTGTGAATGCCCATCTATACTTTTCAATCTCCCGTTTGCCTTGTTCTCTTTCTTTGCCCACAGCTTGTTCAGTTTCCTGCCTCCACTGATTTGGGCTTTTTCGGAAGTCAGCATTGCAAACCTTGGTCTAAAATTTGAGGAAGTCAAATTTGTGAATCTCATACTTCTTTTTCAAATCCAAGTACAACTTCGTTACTCAATCTGTCTCTCCTTTGAATTTGTCTATGTCAAGCTGTGACTCAAACTTATCTTGTTGGCTCTATTCTCGCAGGGCCTCTATCTCCAGCTTGGCTCTCCTTAACTCTTCTCTCAGGATATCAGCTTTAGAAGGGACCACCTCCAAGTGTTCTTCTAAAGACTTGGCCTGGCCAGGTGAAGGTAATATGACCTTGTCATTCATCCTTATGTGTCTCCAAACATCATATTCAGGGGTGTACATGCAGTGACTATCATACTCTACCTCCATAAGATAAAAATTGTTCCACGAGTCACCAATCACTTGTACCTTCTGCCTGAACTCTCCCTGGAATTTAAACTCTAACGAACTGAGACCAGTAGTGAATAGGATGAACTACCGAGAACCATACTATCGAGACACTAGTAAAGAAGCACATCCAATCCCTCCTCACAAACCTAATAGCACCAGGAAATTGAAATCTTCACACTTCTACAAGATCTTAACATGGCCCATCCAAGGAATCCTCCATTTGATGTCTTTATCATGACGGTCTTTGAAAATGTCCACCCATTTGCTTTTCTTGACAACTGGCCAATCTTTTGCCAAGAATTCACGAAGATGAGAGAAGTTTGGCGAGAATATATTTGACAAAGTCAAAGTTGGGCATTTCCAAAATGGCTGAGGGCCCAAACCTGAAGTAATGGAGCACACCCTTCAAAGCGCACACCTTCCACCTTTCTGCATGCATTCAACGAGATGAAAGTTTCAGCTAGCACAGCAGGTACTGGATTAACTCCACTTTTCAGCTGTTCAAAGAAGTCAAGCAATGCTACATCAATGTTCCCAGGACCCTTGGGAAGATGATGAAACCGTAGATTGCAATTGCCACGAGATCCACTCTCTTTTCTTTGTCTGGGTGAACTGGAATTATGTTTCTGATACTTGTCCAAGGAAAGGAAAAATTGGTACCTCTTTTCCGTATCAGTCCCTCAACCCATCCATCACTCATGCTAGTGAAAGCTTGAAGTCTTGAGTGTGGATTTTTGTTCTTATGAGGCTTAGCATAGACCCAATTCCTCTTCATTTTGCGTAGGTTAAACAAAGCCAAGTATTCTTCAAACTTGGGCATCATATCCTCTCCATTGAAGGTAAAGCAGTAATACCCAAGATTCAAGAATTGGATCAAAGCCTTCAAGAATTGTTCATCGACCTTCACATACAACAAATATGTTACATCTCTGTAGGTTCCATAAAACAACTGCTTGGTCTCATAGTTAAAGTGCTCCCAAATTTTCTGCAGCTCCTACACGTTATTCTGCTTAATGCAGATATGGGCATATTTCTAAAGTTTATGTTTCATGATCAGCTTGTAAACTATCCCCATACATTCGCTGATTAACTTCATACCAGTGACGAACTTTTGCATTCTCTTCTTCCAATTTTAGGACCCTTCCATCCATGGTTACAACTTTTCTAACTGAGCATATATTTTAAAGAACCAAAACCCTTCTTGAAATGGAATGATGATGCAAGATTAGACATGCAAAACAACAAAAAAGGAAAGATTAGATACAAGAAAACAAAAGGGCCCAAAATAATTTCATTGCATAAATAACTCTGGGCAGGCATTCCAACACTCAAGGACATGTCCCCACGGATTATCTTTGCGAAAAGATTTTGACCAAACTAAAAAAACCTAAGTTTTCCATATGGCTCTAATAGGGTAGGCTCTAAAAAGGTACCCGAGTTGTCCTTGTTGTCCCCTACTAAGTGTAGCAAGACCCTGGTTCTCGCCCATTATAGGCTTTAAACGAACCAAGTTCAACTTAGGAGGACTCACTTCCTATGTCTTCTCGAAGGATCGGTATCCTTACGAAGACTGAGGCATATGAGTCCCGAAGGTACTTGCTAGGCTCATACGGAGAATCAATATTCTTACATGAGCAAAGCATTTTCCCCTCACTTAAACGAAAGGGACAACATCGAGAATAGAACTTTTGAACAATTTTAGAATGCGTAAAATAGAATTATATTCATTAAACAGATGAATAAATTGAAAATTTGTGAACTTGCAAATTCCATTCTTTAAAAAAACATTTTAAAACCAATTTGTGGCCTGACCCTCTTTTGTTTTTATTTAAAAACAAAAATGCCTCAGTGGAGTTGTCAAGCTATTGCAACCCCCTTTTGGAAGGCCCGACATTTTAAAAACTAAAATACACGGAGTCTCCACAAATCTTTTTGGAAAAAAGTGTGATTTGATCACTTTTAAAAACAAAGTTATTTTAATAAAACATTTTATTTATTAAAACAACATTTTTGGTCAATAGAAACCAGAAAAATAGGTTCAGGGGTCTGTTACGAGTGGGGAAGGATTAGCACCCCACCATGCCCAAAAGTTAGTACCTTATTGATATTAAAAAGTATTTTCAAAACTAGAATATGCAAGTTCACAAAATTTCGATTTATTCATCTATTTATGAATATAGATCTATTTTAACTACCTTATCGCTCGAAAAATAAACTCCAATCACCACCAACACTCCTGGCGCTAACCCGTCATTTCCATTTGGTAAGACACTGCATTAATTAGTTTTCACTTATTTAACAAAACAACAGAAACAATTAAATGTGTTATAGCTTTTTAAAATTAAACCTAATTAGTGATTAATCCCTAAAATATCTATATTCCTTTTAGCTATTAAGGTTTTAGTAAAATTAAGTTCGTTTTATTAAGAATATGAAGGAAATTTTACTTCAAAGATGTCTCTAATCTAGGTTTATTGAGGAACCTATTCCTAGGGTTTTAACAAACAACATATGTACATAAAAAACAACTAAAATATTCAAATTAAATTAAATAACATAAAATAAATACTAAATTTTAAATAAAAGAATGGATAATTAACTTTTATTTTTAAAAGAAAATCTGAATTAGGGACTAACTTAAAAGAAAATAAAATATGAAGGTTAAAATAAAATGAAAGTGAAATTCGATGGTCAATTTAGAAGAAAAATGACGAAATTGAAAGATTGGAAAACTGGGGAGCTGCGGTGAAAGACCCAGAAAAGAAGGGCGCGAGTTGAAGAGTGGATATGGGTAGGGTCTCGGGTTGGTATAAATGGCCGAAATTCGAAACAAAATCATTTCTCCCTTCTCATTTCCAAATGGATTGAACCAACCCCTTTTAAAATCCTCTGAGGTGTTCATCCGTGTTCTTCATGGATTGAAGAACATGGAGAACATCCGTCGTGTCAGCCGCCCTCCACCAGCGGCAAAATTTCTAAAAACTTCCCTTTTTCCATAATCCGGCGAGTTCCAAATTAAGTGTCTATCATCAGAGACACATCATCGGACGCCGTACACGACGGCGGCTACAAAAACGGGATAACTAATTCCTTTTACTTATTTAAATTCGTAATATAAACTTGAAAAAAGAAATTACCAGAAGAATACTTACTTTATTTCTCTGAGAATTGCTTACAACGATGCTTGCTACACTTTGAAGTTCGAATGCCTTTCAAATATACTCTATGCATTTTTGTTCTCTATTGTTTCTGTATGATTCATGTATGTTGTTACATGAATTACAATGGGTTTATATAGTTAGATATTTGCTTGAATTACAAGAACAAATCCCTAGTTTCTTCCCCTGGATTGACTCTGATTTGATTCGGATTGAGCTGAATTAAAGCCATGGCTTCAATTTAGGGATTATCTTTTGAATTTGCTTTTATCTTGGAATTTAATCCATGTTTGCTTCCTTTTGCATGTTTTTGGTGGCTTTGATTGTCGACGGAGACGCCGCCAAGGGGTGAACGGTGACAGAATCAACTCGGGTGCTCACCGAAGAAGATGAAACGACTGGCCGAAGTTGAAACATCGCGTGCGTGGCTGCCACGCGCGAGTGGTGATCTGTGTGCCTTATTCTGGAGCGAGCTGGGCCGTTAGATCTTGTCCAGATCTAACGGTTGAGAAATAAGGTGCCTATTCTTCTCCATCTGGCGAGATCCGTGCTGTTGGATCCATCCTTGATCTAATGATCATCTTTCAGCTGCACATAAACACAAAGAGAGAGTATTAGGGTTTAGCTCAATTTAGACTGGGCCGAACAAACCTTTATTGTATGGACATGTAACCTTTCTTAATAGACTTGTATTTTATGGGTTTTATACAAATGGACTGCCTATGTAGTTTTTATATTTTGGGTTTTATACTAACTATTATATTAACTATAACACTAAAAAAGGTCTATGTAACAAATACTATATTAACAATATTATATGACACCAACACATGACAAAACTATTACTAATTACTATATTAATATTGTATAACACTAACATATAGCAATTATACTAATTATGAAAACAATAACAATTATAACAAAAGTCTATTCCTTACTATTTGATCTTCTTCTCCTTCTCCCTTCTCAAGGGTTTGGACATCAACTCATGGGTAAGAAGAGACCCAATGAGCTCATCAAGCTTGAGCTCCTTCAAGTTCTTATCTTCAATGATGGTCGTCTTCATGCTCTCCCATGATTCGTGAAGTGAATAAATCAACTTCCGAACGAGTTTGTCTTCCAAAATCTCCTCTCCAAATCCCTTTAGCTTATTTACGATCGTGGAGAAACGGTCAAACATACTCATGATGTCTTTATTCAGGTCCACCTTAAAGTTTTCATATTCGAGGTTGAGTGGACCAATCTTTGTCTCCTTCACCTCGATTTTACCTTCATAGATCACTTCAAGCTTGTCCCAAACCTCTTTGGCATCTTCACAAGAAGAGAGTTTTGTATATTCATCGGGGCCCAATGCACAATAGAATGTGTAAGGCTTTGCAATTGAGCTCCATCATCTTCTTGTCTTTGGCATTCCACTCCGCCTTACTTTTTGTTGGCACAAACGATCCATCTTCAACAAGATCCCATAGATGATAATCTTTGGCCTTGATGAAAAACATCATCCTATTCTTCTTCACTAAGGATTTCACCAATTCTTGTTGGAACGAACGGTCCATCACTCTGATACCAATTGATTGACTTGATTGCCTCAACCATTTATGCTTGCCAAGTGGTAGAGAAGTTGTATTTTGTGTGATGGTGGTGGAAGCAAAAAAATTGAGAATTAAGACACAATGATTTAGAGTGGTTCGGCTTTCTAAGCAAAGCCTACATCCACTACCTTAGCATCCCCACAAAGGATTTCACCAATTCACTAAGAATTCTTCCCATTTTCTAGGCTTAGGAGGCAATCGTTATAACCGATCAAAGCTTTCTACTCAAAGCTTGATCAAACCCTCTTATGCAAAGAGAAAAAAAACAAAGCAAACTGAAATCCCTCTTAAAGGTATGTGTTTGCACTCTAAAGCACTCACACAAATCCTAATACACTTGAGCATACATTGACAATTAAGCTCAACAAGTGATGTTTATACAAGAATAGAAAATTAAGCACTAAGACTTGATTACAATCATAGACATGTTAGTTTTTGGATCATTAGTTTCTTCATATGCTTCTTGAGGTCTTTTATACTCCCAATTGAGTTTCTAGTCGTTGGAGACTACTGGGATTGAATTGGAGTCATTAAGGACTCTATTTCCCACAATAAATGCTACTCTGGAGCAGTGCGTATCGATACACGGGTGCCCGTATCAATACAGTCCTCTTTGGAAAAAAGTTGTTGAGCCTGAAATCATACATGCATATCGGTACGCTTATAGGCGTGTCGGTACGGCACTGTTTAGAAACTAGCTGTTAGGGAGTTTAAACCATAGGCGTATCGATACACATTGAGGCGTATCAAAATGATCCTTCGCGTATCACTACGGACAAGCCTATACCGGTACGATTTTTGGCTACTGGAAAATTATTGTAGCTGAAACCCTAAAGGGTATCGATACAGGTGTATATAGTATCGGCATGGTTCTTAATAAAACTTGGGTTTGGCTATTTAAAATCATTTTGAATCTTTCCAAATCCTTATAAAAAGACATCAAACATTTTTTCAAGTTATTTGACTTAAAATCATTTTTGAAATCTTTTCAATTTAGTCCAAAACTATTTTTCAATTATTATATCAAAACAAAAATCCTAACAATAAGGGAGATAAAAAAAGCATTGAGGTTAATTATTGACCAATTGTATAGCATTTTAGTTTACTTCTCAAAGTTGTATCCAAAAGTTGTTCAACAAATTTCCTAGAATATGCAAGTAGAATTGATGCACCCCATGTTAAGTTCAAACATTAATTTACATTGTCATTAGAGACAACGTTAGGATCAAATATTAAGAGGGGAAAAAGTCTATTAAACCTTTAAATATAAAAATCGAAAGGGACCAAAATCTTATTTGATTAGTATTTAAACTAATAAGGACCTAAAATACTATTATACCTAAAATCAAAAGAGGCAACCCATACATCCCTTCGTCCTTGTTCGCCATCATATGTTCGATGTTGTTTTGATAGATGCCTTTGTGTTGGGTGACTCCAATGAATGTTTTAAAATTTTGGTGAACAAAACGAAAGCATTTTAAAATTTTGGTGACCATTTATATAGTTGACCTGGAAGAAAAGGAAAACTAAGGGGCCACGTCAGCATTTTCTAACGGAAGGTAGCGAGGGGGACCAAAATGAAAGCGAAATATAAGTTGGGTGACCCCAACGAAAATTTTAAAAGTTTGATGGCCAAAAAGCGCCCTAAAAGTTTAGTGACTATTGGTGTACTTTACCCTTATTATTATTGATCAAATTGCATTATTTCATTATAGATAGAATCATACAAAAGAAATATTACCATATGCCTTATTAAAAAATGTCCTAATCTTAGTCAGTAGAAAAGAGTACACATGAAAAAATGCATAAAGTTAAAACTAAAAATTAAACTAACATAACATAACAACCAAAAACAACCAACCTACTTTTTAGTTCACTTTAATTTTAGAAAAATAAAAGTATATTATATTTTCAAGTAACTCACGAGCTTTTCAAGTCAGATATCAAGTAGCTCGGCTCGGTTCGTTAAGAACTCGAGCTGAGTTCAAGCTTGAGCCGAGTCCAATTGAGTAGAGTGTTGACCGAGCTTTGACCATGTCGAACTCGAGTAGCTCACGGTCTATCTCGTCTCATTTACAGCCCTAGTGATTAGTGTGACATTTGTTATTCGAGTCTAATCGTCTAGGTTGATTAACGGGCGTTACATTCGTCAAGATGGTGAAATTATGTGACTAGTCCTGAAGCTCCTTAAGCAGTTTGAACTCCAAAGTTTACCTTGTGTTCAATTTAGTCCCTACCTTGACCAATATTTAAAATGTAAGAAAAATAAAAGGAAAAATAGAACTAGATAAATGAGCTTATTCCTGATAAACGAACCGAACACACCTATGTTCGTGTTCGTTTTTTATTAAATAAACATATTTTTTTGTTCGTACTCATTTATTTAGCTTAATAAACGAGGATTATTCGAACTTTTCATTTACACCCCTAGCCATGTACCATCTTGGACATTGTTCATCTCTAATTTTCTGAAATCCTGCTGTGTTCTAAATAAGAGAAACAAAAGTCACGTCTGATTTTGATTTGTTAATAGTTTCATTAGTCAGAACAAAATAAGCAAAATATCCAACAAAGTTTGACAAGGATAAGAACATAGGGATATAAGGGCTGATAAGATGGTAGATGCAATCATCCAAAGAGTTATTATTACCCTGCACACAAATAATTCCCAATAATGGCATGATTTTTGTAAAAATTATAAGTATAAAGAAAACATCTGGATGAATCATGCAGTTGAAACTCAAGATGATGAGAAAATACTTTCCATGAAAACAAATAATTCCCAATAATGGTATGATTTTTGTAAAAATTACAAGTATAAAGAAAACATCGGGATGAATCATGCAGTTGAAACTCAAGATGATGAGAAAATACTTTCCATGTTAAAACATACGTTATTTTTAAGGTTTAAGGGTATTATAAGACACTATACTTTTGAATAAAAAAATCAAATAAGTCTCTAAATTTCTCTTGCATTAAATTAAATCCTTATATTCTAAAATTTCATCAGTTCACCCGTTTAACTAACATTGACGGTTAATTATAACATTATTTTTTGAACTAGTTGGCACAATGTATTGTGTTATAGTGTTGTCACTTGCATTTCTAGAATTATTTATTTTATTAAAAAATATTAAAATTTCACATGACAAAACTATAGTGTATCATGTGACAGTAGTATCACAAAAAAATATAAAAAATTAATGATCAAATTTGATTAAAAAAGTCAATTGATTCAATTTTCGAGGCTTAAATAGGTAAAATTATGGCTAAAGAGTCAAATTTACCCCTATAGTAATTCAAAATCAGCAATGTTGCCCCTTTTTCTGTAATTTTGCCCTTAAAGTCAGTCAATTACAGCAATGTTTCCCTTCGACTAACTTCGACTGTTGAAGTGTTGACGTGACAGTTAACGGTGTTGACATAGTAATTCTACGCTCGAAGTTATTCAATTACAGCAATTTTACCCTCGGTATATTTAGTTTTTGAATAAAATTAGATAAATAATTTACTTTTTGGGATAAACTTTTACAAATAGAATATATGTGTTAAGATGATCAAACAATGGCAATTAGCCAATAGGGGGTGAATTGGCAATTAAGATTGTGAAAGATAAAAAATTGGACACAAAGATTTTAGAGTGGTTCAAGCGTCTAACAAGCTCTACATCCACTACCTTAGCTCCCCACTAAGGATTTCAATAATTCACTAATGGAATTCGTCCCCTTTTCTAGGCTTAGGAGGAAACCGTTACAAAGATCAAAGCTTTCTACCCAAAGCTTGATCAAATTCACTCCAATACAAAGAAGTGTTGGCAAATTGAAAATAGACCTCTCAAAAGGTAAAATATTTTCCCAAGATACAAGTTCACTCAACCCAAATTGATAAAAGATGATACAATAAAAATTCACTCAATTTGGTTGCAAGGGTTTGACTCTATAAGCTCAATTGGTTTGGATTTTTGCTTGAATGTGCTTGATTTGATCAATAGTTGTTGTTGTATCTTCGGATGCTTGTTTTTATACCTCTTCATTGATTTCTAATCGTTTAGGTAGTTGGAATCACCAATAGAACCATTGGGCTCTCTTTTTCCCACCATTAATGCACCTTTGCAACTTACCGTATCGATACACGAACAGCCATATCGATACATGTCTAAAAATAGAAAGATCTGTTGTGTACAAAATATAGGGGCATATCGATACGCGGGAAGACATATCGATACGATCTTAGTGTAAAACAAGGGGCATATCAAAATGGGCAAGGTCGTATCGATACAATTTTGCTCACTTGGGCTACTGCTAAAACCTATTTTGGTACACCACGTAGGTGTATCGATACGAGTTAACTAATTTTCAAAATTCCGTGTTCCCAATAACTAACAAGGCAACATTCGAATAATAAATGAAAAGGTTGGAAAAATCTTAACCCCATATCAATACGGTTGTAGCCGTATCGGTACGCTGCTCTTAAAACGTATCAAAACATGATTTCCTATATCAAAACGGATTCTTTCAGTGGCCCATTTCTTTAAGACCATATCGAAACGCTCAAGGGCGTATCGATACGCCTGGGCGTAAATGTTGAATTTTGCTTGAAAACACTTAGAAAAATTTATGGGGTTTAAGTTTTTGGCTTAGAACAATTTTCTACTTGAAAAATCCTTGTCAATTGTGAGTCTTTGAAATACTTAAAAATTTGTGTTCTTTTTCAAATAAGTCCTTAAACAATTTGTTATATCAATATCAAACTTTAGTTTTACAATCTCCCCCTTTTTAATATAACAAAACCAAGTTAAATTTTTAAGTCTTTTTAAAAAAAAACTTCATTCACTTTGAGATGGGTTTTTAAAATGTTTTTGAAAATTTAAGTTCTTTTACTTTTCTCCCTTTTTGTTAGATCAATATCAATGATAATTAGAGGCAATAAATAAGCAAGATTAAAGCAAAACAACATAATATTTCATTGAAGCATAAAGAGATAATCAAAGCAACATATTAATCCAAACTTAAAATCCTAACAACATAAGCATAGGTTCAAATATTAAATAGCATAGGTGCATAAAATAGAAATCTTAATATGACATGCAATGAATGTCTAGGGAGTATCTTCATCGTCCTCGTCCTCTTCATCGTGGGTTTGAGTAGCTTGAGATTCTCTCCATTCCCCATGGAAAGTTGTGAGAGAGATATCTATTGATCTTTGTTGGCTCTCAATTGCTTGAACTCATTCCTCCAAGGAAATAAATCAAGTGTCAATGGCCTCAAACCCTTCATTCATGGTTTTCTTCAATGAGGTCATAAAGGAGTTTAATATAGTGAATTGTTTATTGAGATAAGCCATGATAGCATCCATAGCCGGTGGAGCTATCGGAACGGCTTATGGAGGAGCTTCTCATTCTTCGAGGATAGCATCATGTGGAATCTCGGCAAGACGAAGCCACTCTCTATTAAAATAGTGAAATTTGGATCGAGTAAGGGAGATCTCATCAATGGGATCCGTAAGGGACTCGGGAAAGTCATGAGAGCAATCAATCTCCAAGTTTGAAAAAAGGTAACTCAAAGCTGTACTGTAAGTAAATGAAGATACCAATGAAGTGTGACGGTGTTTAACTAGGTAAACAAGCTCCACAAACATAATCCAAGCAAGGTTCGGTTGCTTGTTCTCCCGAAAGCATCTAATCCAAAAATCATCCACTTGTCGGATAGTGGAGAACTTACCACTGGATGGCCGAAACCACCAAGTGATCATCAAGTGTAGGATGCGATCATGCGCGTCTAATACGGTTACAGAGCCACCAAGAACATGCCCCAAAAAGTCCTCATCATCAAATCCAAAAAATATTTTTCAAGGTATCGATGTCAATTCGAAATTTCTTCCCCATTAAGAAAGATTCAATGGCTATGACCTTAGAACGGTCTTGGTTAGGGATGCACCGGGCATTAGCAAAGAAAATCAAGACAAGATTACAATATAAAATCCAGGGGATAGCCAAAAATTGAGTAAAATTCCAAAGTCTCAAAAGATGAAGATTTTTAAACTTGAAACGTTCAGAGTTTAAGAATGGAAGAGATGTTACTCTTTTGCGACAAATTTTGTAGTTTTGGTATTGCTTGAAGTTATTTAAAGCCGTCAGGGTCGAAAAGCTCTTTTGGTAAATAATGCTAAGGTTGGGATGAGCCAAATTGTCTTCGGTTGAAGACTCGCCAACCTCGGTTGTTCTAGCTCTCTTTCTCGGTTTCATAGATAATCTAAAAAGCAATTTTAAGGCATAAAACAATGTATGCATAAATCATCATATTCGATCCAATATTCAATCCAATAATATTCAAGGTATTATTTAAAAAATCTATAGTTTAAAAACATATACAAGTATAAAATATAATTTTGGTAAAAAGAATTTCAAAGAACAGTTTAGAAAAATATACGTTATAATTTTATATTTGAACCAAAAAAAATTCAGTTTTGAAATATTTTTTATAAAAACTTTGGAACTCATGTTCTATATAAACTAAAAACGCAAAAAATGTTTTAAAATATTATAGAAATTAAAACGAAAATGAAAAAGAGAAAGAAAAAGAATTTATACCTTGATGAGAGGATTATGGATGAATGAAGATGAATAATGCACAATCTTGATGAAAAGAGCCTTTTGATGTTGTGTAGAGTAAAAACCCTCAAAAAAGTTGATGAATTGATGAGAAAAACTCAAAGATTTAAGGTGTTTATATAGGGAAAACGAATAGGGTTTTGGTTGAAAAGTTTTGGTTAAAGTTGAAAACCCTTTAATGACTATTTTAATGGCATACGGCTTCGCATATCGATACATCATGTGGCGTATCGAAACAGGTGTACCGGTATGCCTAGGAGGTGTACCGAAACACGAGTCCTGTATCGGTACAGACTCAATTTGTACCGAAATGTGTTCTTAAACCTGCATCGATACGAATGGAACTGTATCAATACACTTGTGCTGAGAAATGCACTATGGGCAGATATTCAAATGAGTGTATCGAAACACCTTCACTCGTTTCGATACAAGTGTGCCAGAAAATGCATTTTGGACCACAAGGTTGTTACTCAAAAGTTTGATTTTATTCGAACCGAAATGCATGTAAATGATATGTGAACATCATTTATAGTCTAAAATGGATACATACTCCCCCTAGCAACAAGCATAGATGCATCAAGAGGCAAAATCACATAAGCAAGGCAATCAAATAAATTCAAGCAAGTTTTTGTCCTTAAAGGGCTCTAAAGGGTGAAGAAAGGCTATTTATACCCAACTCTCTCCGAAGAGACCAAAAATGCTCTTTATCTAAAGGTTTGGTAAATATGTCCGCTGATTGATTTAAGGTGTCAACATACTCTAGAACTACATCATTTTTCAAGACATGATCGCTAATGAAATGATGCATTATTTCTGTGTGTTTGGTTCTAGAATGTTGGATGGGATTCTTAGAGAGACAAATGGCACTAGTGTTGTCACACTTAAGGGGTATGGTACCTACATCAACTCCATAGTCTAAGAGTTGTTGCTTCATCCAAGGGACTTGAGCACAACAACTCACGGCCGATATATACTCCGCTTCGGTGGTAGATAAAGCTACACTATTTTGTTTCTTAGAGAACCAAGGTATGAGCATACTACCTAGGAATTGGCATGTTCCGGAGGTACGCTTTCTATCTATTTTACACCCCCCATAATCCACATCCGAGAAAGCATAAAGATAAAGGAGGAATCTCTAGGATACCAAAGACCTAAACTTAAGTGTATTTCTAAGGTATCTAAAGATTCTCTTAATGGCTATAAGGTGCGATTCTCTAGGTCTAGCTTGAAACCTAGCACACAAGCAAACACTAAACATAATATTGGGTCTACTTGCAGTAAGGTAAAGCAAAGAGCCAATCATAGATCAATAAAGCTTAGAATCGACACACTTACCTACTTCATCTTTGTCAAGCTTTATGGATGAGCTCATTGGTGTGGCTTGAGGCATCAAATTCTCCAAGCCAAACTTCTTAAGCATATCCTTGATGTACTTAGCTTGATTGATGAAGATGTCATCTTTCCTTTGTTTGATTTGGAGCCCCAAGAAGAATGAGAGTTCTCCCATCATGCGCATCTCAAACTCACCTTGCATTAACTTAGCAAACTATTGGCAAAACAACTCATTAGTAGAACCAAAAATTATATCATCAACATATATTTGAACTACTAAGATGTATTTGCCATTTCTTTTAATGAAAAGTGTAGTATACACCTTGCCTTTTTCAATCAAAAAGTTTGAAAGCCTTTCATACCAAGCTCTAGGAGCTTGTTTTAATCCATATAAAGCTTTAGTAAGTTTGAAAACATGATTTGGAAATTTTGGATATTCAAAACCGGGTGGTTGCTCTACATACTCTTCTTCATTAATAAAACCATTTAGAAAAGCACTTTTTACGTCCATTTGAAAAAGCTTGAATTCATGAAAGCATACAAATGCAAGAAGCATCCTAATAGCTTCCATTCTAGCTACGGGTGAATAAGTTTCATCAAAATCGATTCCCTCTTCTTGAGTGTAACCTTGAGCAACAAGTCTAGCCTTGTTTCTCACTATGTTACCACTCTCATCTAGTTTGTTTCTAAAAACCCATTTAGTTCCTATTGTAGGCTTATTACTAGGTTTATCAACTAATGTCCATACTTTACTTCTCTCAAATTGATTTAGTTCATCTTGCATGGCCAATATCCAATAGTCATCTTTTAATGCTTCTTTGATATTCTTAGGCTCAATGCATGAAATAAATGCAACATTATTAACAAGTTTAAGACAAGATCTAGTGGTTACCCCTTTGGATGGATCACCCAAAATCTCACCACCTTTGATATAGTTGAACTCCCTTGGGTAGGTGACCTCATTTTCCTCTAGAGCCAAGTCCTTCAAGGCTTCAAGAGGTGGATATTATGTTTCTTCTTCTTTGGTTGGAACCTCATCCACCTTTGATGTTTGTCCTCCATCAATGGCTTCAATGATTCCTACATCATTATCATCACAAGAATCCTTCCTCGAAAGGAGGTTATCATCGAAGACAACATGAATAGACTCTTCAACAACAAAAGTTCTTTTATTAAATACATTATAGGCTTTAGAGTTTTAAAAATATCCTTCATCACTATTTGCATCAAATTTACCTACATTATCTTTTCCATTGTTTAAAACAAAACATTTACAACCAAATGGATGAAAATAGCTAATGTTAGGCTTTTTGAATTTCAAAATTTCATAAGGTATTTTCTTCAAAATAGGCCTAATCATTACTCTATTAATAATATAGCAAGCCGTATTAGTGACTTTTGCCCAAAAATATTTAGGTAAATGGTTTTCACAAAGCATGATTCTAGCCATTTCCTCTAAAGTACGATTTTTCCTCTCAACAACCCCATTTTGTTGAGGAGTGCAAGGAGCCAAAAAATTATGGCCTATACCATTTTCATTACAAAAATCCTCAAAACCAATATTTTGAAATTTGGTTCCATTGTCACTTCTAATATGTGAAATCTTTTGACCAAGGTCATATTGAATAATTTTTGAAAATGTGATGAACTTTTCTAAAGCCTCGTCCTTAGTGCTTAAGAATAGAACCCAATTGTATCTAGAATAGTCATCTACTGAAACATAAACATAAGATTTACCACCCAAGCTCATAGTCCTAATTGGGCCAAAAAGATCCATATGGATCAATTGTAATACTCTACAAGTTGAAACATCATTTATAGGTTTAAAAGAAACTCTTTTATGTTTACCCTTAGCACAAGCATCACAAATTTTATCTTGAGAAAATTTTAGCTTAGGTAAACCTCGTACTAGATATTGGGAAACCAAATTCTCTAAAACACTCATGCTAGCATGTCCTAGTTTCCTATGCCATAACTATGAATCATGTTCATTTTGTGCAACAAAACATACATGTAACATCCTAAACTATTGACTCAAAAGAATGATTTTTGTTAGTTGTAGCGAATCTCTAAAAGTGCTTAATTATGACCTTAAGGGACTAAAATATGGAGGTCACAAAATTTAGGTGGCCAATTGAAAGTGCCTAGTTTGATAACAATGCAATTTTGTGAGATTGCATTCTAAGGCAATAATTGGATTAATGGAAATCCACATGGCTTAAAATTATAAGCCACGTAGGAATGGATATCTCCTTGAGAGCTTTCAATCAAACATAATCCTTTATCATCTTCATTTGCATGGAATAGTCGAATGTATCTAGTGAGAGAGGGAGAGGATCTTCATCGTTAGCTTGAGTTGGGTGGCTTTTGAATGCTTGATTTGAGTCTATGTACAAAGCATGTAAGTTTTCCTTTTTGTGAGCACTTTATTTCGAAGCTTGAATGTTGTAGTGATGAATTACAATTCGGTTCTTGCATGTTTTGTTGTGATACTCGGTTTAGAGAGTTTGGTTGATGGAACTTAAATTTAGAATAAGAATTAAATTAATTTGAAGCTTGAATTGATAAATTAGAGTAACGGTGATGTGAGTCTAAGTCTTTGGTATGAACATATATATATACTGAAATTTCATATTGAGTTCATTTGATGAGGTATATGATTCTATTTTTTATTGTGGAAACTGCTTGGATTAAGTCTGTCAAATGATGAATGTCTCGGTTTTAGTATTGTAAAAATTGCTTAAACTGTTAAATTGGTGCCTAAAAGTGTAGTTGTTAGATTAATAAAGAAATGTTAAGGAATCAAGGGAAGGGCTTTGAATGAGTGTTAGAGGCTGTTAGGAGGTCTCTAAAATAGGTCTGAATCTACCATGTTTCAGGCAGTATTTTTTGGGACTGCTTAAGGGGGAAATTAACTTGCTAAAACATAGTTTAAGGCTAAATTGAATATTGAGATGTGGGTTATCATTTGATATATGGTTTAATAAATAAAGTGGACGTATACATTTATGTTTAGAAGGTTGTTTCTTGGATAGAAGCGTATGTGTGGCGGGGGAGAGTTTTGAATGATTTATGTATTGAGGGACTGTTTTGTTGGATTATGGTATGTGTTATGTTAGAAATTGCTAAATTGGATTATTGAATGTTATGGTTGGAAGATTGTGTGCAAACATTAAAAAGATTCAAGCTTAAAATACATGTTTGAACAAGCAATTGATAGATAGTTAAAAAGATTGAGTGTGTATGAAATGATTTTGATGTATCGTTCAATTTTTAATAAAATAAACAAGAAGGGAATCGATCAATGGGGCAAAAGGAAGAAAGGAGTCGTAATCCACGATCAATAGTAGCTTGGAATACCAGTGAGTGTAGCCTGTGTTTAATTATTTTAATTGTTGTATAAATTCTAAGATATTCAAATGTCAAGAAGGCTCCATTGCCTTACTTGCTTGTGTGTGTGCTGGAAATACTTGGAAGGTAAGTGCCAAGGTAAGATGTATGTTAAGGGTAGATTCAAACATGTTATAGATAAATGAATTGAATGCTCAAATGGCATCATGGTTGATATATATATATATATAATGAGTTGACAATAAGGTAGTTAGAATTAATAAGGTTCACTAGAAAGATGTGTCTAGTCTTGGTCTAGTCGAATTGGCATGCCAATAGGACATATATTCTGAGCTTAACCTGAAATTTAGGACTAAGGCCCCCTGAAAGGTACAATTGTACCCATGTTCGATATAAAAGTGACTAATTCAATGACATGAATGCCATTGCCTACTAATGAAGTAGTTACATTGGAAATTCTAGAATGAATTCTAGTTTGTGTTATAGGTTTCAACTACGGTTGCTTGTACCATATACATCTCTGAATAATTACCTGATATTGGATCAACCTCTAGGGTTTGCTAGGATTGCAAATTCTGTATAAAATGATGTAAAATGGTGACCACAATGAATATATATAAGACAACGGTATATGAAATGATGAACTTGTATGTTCGATTTGGCAATAATGATATCAGAAAGTAGTCTCGATTGATAGTCAATCAATTTCGATAGCTTGATTATGAATATATTTACTATTGCATACACTTGTTAATCAAATTGCTTGCAAGACTACCTTTCTAACTGCTCACCCTGTTATATTTCTTAGCTTAATTCCCTGCCAGCTCTAGCAAGGAGATCCAGCAAGGTCACCTGAAACTTACAATGTATGTTTTGCAATCATATTTTGTTAACTCCAAAAAGGGTGGCACTAGAATAGAGGTTTATATGTAGTAATCTGGGCAGGGTTAGTTGACTTGTATGTAAGTAAGTAAATGATACAATTCTGATGGATTTTGTATATGTACATGTGAATGTAGGTGTGCCTTATAATTGGTTGATATGAATGCTTCGATGAATGCTTAGATTGATTGGTAATAGTCTAGAACCATTATATGAAATTGCTATGTATGTGGTGTTGGCATGTGATTATATGAGTAGGTTGCTGCTTGATAGATATTGTTGGTAATCAGAGCTTTAAGTTGACTTGAAATTTAATCAGACAAATGGTTAATTATCGTATGTATTTGTATAGTTATGGTTGGTAATGGTATAATTCGATCTAGTTCTTTGGAATAATAGAATTGTTTTGGTAATTCTTTTTGTACGAAATACTTGGATGCCAGGTATGTCATTATTTAAGATAACATTTTATTATAAGAACATGATGCCATGAACATGTTTTGAATAATATGCTATGTGAAACAATATTGGTTGATTATGATACATCTATCGAAATTTGGATGGACTAGTATGTGTAATCTAATAGGAATCATGTGATACATATGAAAATATCATGTATGCATTGATTTTATGATTTTTGGCCTCTAATAGTCTCGTTTTTTTTCTTGATTGGATAAGTCTCAAATCTTGAATACCTTTTAGGTGGTTGACTTTATTTCTCTCGAATGTTTATTTCTACCTTAAGCCTAAAATCTAAAATAATTTGAACTCTAACTTGGTAGACAAGTTAGATTGTCTACTTTTAGCCTGATAATTCCTTATAGGTCGGGATGGGGTATTAAAATACATTGGAAATGTGAATGTCATCTAAATGCACCATATAAATATTACCTATGTGATGACCTATGAGCATTATTTTGTTAGTTTCAATGTTCAAGATTTTACAACCATTTACATCAAATAGAACATTAAAACCTTTATCACATAATTGACTAATGCTCAATAAATTATGTTTTAGACCGTTGACATAAAGCACATTATCAATGAGAATAGAAGAGTGATTACCAATAGAGTCAATCCCTTCAATTTGGCCTTTGGAGTTGTCACCAAATGTCACCACTCCTCCACTTTTTGGTTTTAGCTCTAAGAATCTACTCTTGTCACCAGTCATATGTTTTGAGCATCCACTATCAAGGTACCTGTATTTTGACTTGTAGCTTTGGCCTTGTAGTAATGCTCCCCCTACAAACAACAAATTAATTCTTGATTTTTGGTATCCAAATCATTTTGGTTCCATGAACATTAGCTCCCAAAATCTTGGTTCCCTTGGGAATCCAAGAAGTAATATCATGTACATCATTAGAAGTAATTAGGTCCTTAGGAACCCAAACACTCATAATCCTCTTACCTCTAGAGGGCCTTTGGAAGCCTCTTTGTTTGTAGCCATTAAAGTTTCTCTTTACATTTTTGGGTTTTGAAGAACTAGCTTTTTCAAAACTTTGTTTCCCAACTTGGTTAAGAAAAGCTTTAAGCTCACTTACCACTTTGTGGTGATCATCATAAAACTCGGAAATAAGGTTGTTTAAATCGATATTTTCTTTTTCAAAATACTTTTGACTTTCTTACAAGTCCAAAACCTTCTTTTCAAGTTTCAAATTGGTCTTGGATAAGGAATCATTTTGGTTTTTAAAATCGAAAATGATTTTCTTGTTTTTTCAAAATTGATTCCTTATACTTCTCAGCCAATTCGTCATACACCTCTTGCAACTCATCATAAGCTTCTTGAAGCTCATCGAATGTAAAATCAAAAGATGAGTTAGAGGTTACCTTAAGATCTTCCTCAAAAGCCATGAGGCAAAGGTTGGCCACTTCTTGCTCCTCTTCATCGGATGATGATTCCTCATCACTCCAAGTAGCAACGTTGGCCTTAAGCTTCTTCTTCTTTCCAAAGCTCTTTATTTTGAGTTGGGGGCAATCGGATCGAATATGCCTCGCTTCTTGCATTCAAAGCATATGAGTTGATCATTCTCTTCTTCTTTGTTCTTGTTCTTGAAGTCTCATATTCTTTGAAATTTTCTTCCTCTATTGGACTTCATGAACCGAGTGAACTTTTTGGCCAACATAACCAACTCTTCAAATTCATCCTCACTAGAATTACTCTCTTCTTGTGAAGCCTTGAGAGCAATTCCTTGTTTCTTCGTCTCTACCTCTTGCTTCTCCATTCTTTTCTCTTCTCTCTTCTTTTCTTCTTCTCTTTCTTGCTTCATGATCTCATGAGTAAGGAGAGACCTCACTAGTGCATCGAGCTTCAAGGTGTTCAAGTCTTTAGCCTCAATGATGACGGTCATCTTCCCATCCTATGACTCGGGAAGAGAATAGACAAGTTTCTGAACAAGTTTGTCTTCAGGAATAACTTCACTAAATCCTTTGAGACCATTGACGATGACAGAGAAATAATCAAACATCTTGGTGACGCTTTCATCAGGCTCTATCTTGAAATTTTCATAGCTCAAATTAAGGATTCCAATCTTGGTCTCCTTGACATCGTTGGTTCTTTTATATGTGGTTTCTAGCTTGTCCCACACCTCCTTTGCGCTTGTACACGAAGACATCTTCGAGTCCATATCCGGTCCAAAGGCACAAAATAGCATGTGTAATGCTTTGTCGTTGACTTGAAGCTTCTTCCGATCATCATCAGTTATCTTGATCTTGGACTTGGGAATGAGTCTTCCTTCTACATCTCTCTTCATAGGAATTAATGGACCATCTTCCACTACATCCCATAGTAGGTAGTCATTTGACTTGATGAAGAGCCTCATTCTATTCTTCCAATAGGGATAGTTGTCCCCATTGAAGTAAGGAGGTTTGGGGATCGATTATGACTCGTAGAGGTTGTGGCTGGAGGTAGATGCCATGGCTTCACTTGTAGGATAACCAATCTCTCCTAGATTCAACTCAAGAGGATGTTAATCCTTCCAATGAGTGTAGCTCTGATACCAATTATTGAGGTGATCAAACAATGGCAATTAGCCAATATGAGTTGAATTGGCAATTAAAATTGTGAAGGGAGGAAAATGGAAAGATAAAAAATTGGACACAAGTATTTTAGAGTGGTTCAAGCTTCTAACAAGCTCTACATCCACTACCTTATCTCCCCACTAAGGATTTCAACAATTCACTAATGGAATCCGTCCTCTTTTCTAGGCTTAGGAGGAAACCGTTACAAAGATCAAAGCTTTCTACCCAAAGTTTGATCAAATTCACTCCAATACAAAGAAGTGTTGGCAAATTGAAAATAGACCTCTCAAAAGGTAAAATATTTGCCCAAGATACAAGTTCACTCAACCCAAATTGATAAAAGATGATACAATAAAAATTCACTCAATTTGGTTACAAGGTTTGACTCTATAAGCTCAATTGGTTTGGATTTTTGCTTGAATGTGCTTGACTTGATCAATAGTTGTTGTTGTAGCTTCAGATGCTTGTTTTATACCTCTTCATTGATTTCTAACCGTTTAGGTAGAAAGAGCCGTTGTGTACAAAATACAAGGGTGTATCGGTACGTCTCAGTGTAAAACAAGGGGCGTATTGAAACGGGCAAGGCCGTATCGATACAATTTTGCTCACTTGGGCTACTGTCAAAACCTATTTCGGTCCACCATGTAGGTGTATCGATACGAGTTAACTAATTTTCAAAATCGCGTGTCCCCAATAACTGACAAGGCAACATTCGAATAATAAATGAAAAGATTGGAAAAATCTTAACCCTGTATCGATACGATTGTAGGCGTATCGGTACGCTGCTCTTAAAACGTATCGAAACAGGCTTTCCTATATCGAAACGGATTCTTTCAGTGGCCTATTTCTTTAAGGCCGTATCGAAACACTCGAGGGTGTATCAATACGCCTGGGCATAAATGTTGAATTTTGCTTGAAAATACTTAGAAAAATTTATGGGGTTTAAGTTTTTGGCTTAGAATAATTTTGTACTTGAAAAATCCTTGTCAATTGTGAGTCTTTGAAATACTTAAAAATTTGTGTTCTTTTTCAAATAAGTCCTTAATCAATTTGTTATATCAAAATCAAACTTTAGTTTTACAATATGAAAAATCAATTAACAAGTTGGTGTAAATATCCTTTGGGTCTCTGGTAATTTTAAAAATAAACAGAGCGAGAACTCTCACAAAAAATTAAAACATTCTTCAATTTTTTTGAAAAATCCATAAACTTAATAAAAATAAATATGATATTAAAAAATTATTGAAAATAAAAATTAATATAAAAATTAAAAAGTATTAAAAATTATAAAATGATAAAATATAAATATAAAAATTAAAAAGTATTTATAAAATATTAAAAATTTAAACAATTTTATCAAATTTTCTTTTGCTTTTTTATATCAAAGAAATGTTGATTAATATTTGATAAGTTTTATTACTACTCTCATAGAAGGATGATTCATTTGAAAATATTTTCAAGTAATATTCGTTGTTGAAGACCTTTTCAATGGTTTTTATAAATATTTTGAAATTTTGATTTTTTTATATTTATATTTTATCTTGTGATGAAATTGTTCATTTTTAATACTTTATAAATACTTTTATTTTTATTTTTATATTTTATAATTCCTAATATATTTTAATTTTTATATTATATTTTATTTTAATATTTTTTGAACATTTTTATTTATTTTTATTAAGTTTATGAAATTTTAAAAAAATTAAAGAATATTTTAATTTTTTTGAAAGTTCTCATTTTGCTTATTTTTAAAATTACAAGGACTCAAAGGTTATTTACACCAATTATTTTTAAAATTGAAGGATTTTTTTGTGAGAGTTCTCAAATTGTTAGATGATTTTTTATATATTCTGTTCGTAAATTTAACTCAAAAAAAATAAATTATTTAACTAATTTTATTCAAAAACTAAATAAATCGATGATAAAATTGCTGCAATTGAATGACTTGAGGGCAAAATTGCATGAATGACTTCGAGGGCAAAATTATTACATCAGCACCTTAACTGTTACACCAACACTTTAACGGTAGATGTCGGTTAAAGAGTAACATTACTACAATTAACTGACTTTGAAAATAAAATTACAAAAAAAAAATTAAGAGTAACATTATTAATTTCCGATGATTTCATATAACTAGAGAGGGAACATTATTTATAATTTTTAAAAGTTGAATAACAAAAGTTAACTTTTAAAAACTAAATACATAACTTAGTTTGATTTTCAGATATTGTAAAACCTTTTCACACACGCACACAGAAATCAGTAAACTCTAATCTAGCACCGTTAATACATCTCTTGTGCTGAAATTTGGGTGGGTTTGGCGTGGCGGGATTTGTATTCTGAGAAATGGCTTCAAAAAGAATCCGCAGGACCAAGAAGCCTAGGAAGAACAACTCTTCTTTCAACTTGCAAGCCCTGATCTCTTCCCTTTCTTCTCCTCAGGTCATTTTTCTCTTCATTCCTCTTTCCTCTACAATCGTTTCACTCTCACAGTCATTCTTCTTCTTTTAATTCTGTTTTCTGATTTTAATTTGGTTGATTTTAGGGTCTAAAACCAGAAACAATAGAAGGCTTGTATTTGCTACTGCTTACTTCAAGTTGCGTTGATTCTGAAAGCAATTTGAATTTCTCGGAAACCGTGTCCAAATCCAACGATTTAAAAATCAAATTCAAGGATATCCGTGAAATCTCAGTTGTCTTGCTCGACAAACTCAATGCCAAGTTCAATGAATTATTCTCTGCTTTGAATGATGTTTCCCCCCACCCGGCTTATTCCCACTCTATCTTCCATGTCAATGTTGAAGCTGCCATTAAAGAGCTAACTTTGCTTTTGAGGTGCTGCATTGTTGTTTTCAAACTGCTTGAGTTGGATCAGAATCTTGTTGTTGAAAAAGGTGAAATTCTTTTAGGGATACTAAGGAAATGTGTCTCTGTGGAGTTAAAGGGAGGGAATGAGAAACCTTGTAATAGTTTTGAAAAGGAGGTTTCGCGCAAATGTATGTATGTCCATAATGGGGACACTACTCTTCACGCTGAGCACTTGGTTACTCCCGTAACTTCCTTAAGTTTCACGGAACTTTCTAATCCATTTCATGACATTTTATGTGCCGTGCTTGAGGTAATTTTGATTTTGGTTTCGAATTCTGAGATTGCATATTCTTTGATTCAAAGTCCGATTATTCAATTGCTTGTAATGTTAGTGCTTTTGCAAATTACTAAATTTCATTCAACTAGGTTTTATTTATTATAAACCATCGAATTATAGGAACAAATTGTTAGTTTTGGTGCAGGAAAACTCATAGGAAAAAAGTTAGTAGTCTGGCTAGATAGATTCATATAAAAATTTCTGCGCTTTTGGAGTGAAATAATCATCCATAGGTCCTTGTGGTATTCAATAATGTTTTTAGGCTTGCGTCAGCGTTATTCTTTTGTCAATGATTGTTGAACATTAACCTGTTCCTGCTCGCTGCATTCGACACAAATTTTTCCTCATAGATTGCTGATATTACTCTGCTATGCCTATGGCTTTACTTGTGTTCTAATACTCATCGCCTTTGTATATGGTTTAATCAGTTATTGGTATTCATTCTATATTGGTGGCACTTTGTTCTCAAAAAATATGGCAACTTTTCAAACTGAATGATGGCATTGCTTTTTTAGGTTTCTGAGTTTCATTCTTGCCTTTTGAAGTGACTTTATTCTCATTTTCGATAGATAGTTCATGATAGTTAGGCTGCTGCCATGAGAAACTATTACCTAAGCAGGAAAAGAGGGCCATAATACTAAAAATGCCATGTGTAGGTATTTGCAGACGAGCTTCTGATGCATGAACCAGTGAGGCAGTACCTTTTGCTTGTTGATTCTCTCTCTTGTGGGAATGAATTTGTATTCATGCGTCACTTTGGCCATGGTAATATTGGGAGTGTGCTGGAGGTTCTTTCTGCTCACTTTGTACTCTCCCTTTCCGATGACCAAGCATTTAAGAATTTCCTGAATAGATTATTTTGGCTTCCTAACAATAACTTTAGAGTTCCAGAAATGACTTTGACGACAGCCTTGTCATTGTTTCTTAACCCCATCATGTTGTCTGCCCCCAAAATGTTTCAGGCATATCTGATTTTATTGGTTTCCGAAGTCCTTGGAATTAGCATGTCTTCTGAGCATTTGATTCCAAGCAGTGAACTAAGAGCATACCTATCAGCATTTGAAAGGTCAGTTGCCTTGTACACCAGACACATGTCCAATATGCACACGGAAGGCAACCCCATAGCAGGAGATGATTCTTGTGAAATCACATTTTTGTGCAACTTACAGTCAGATGGATTTTGAATCTTGTCTTTTGCCAGTTACGAAAGAGAAAATTCATAATCTGATTGCTAAATCTGATAATTTATGGAATTCATATTTATGCAATACTTTACTAAAGGAAAGGTCTGAGCTAGTTGCTGCCTCTGTTGTATACACAAAAGAGACCCTTCATGTTGTTGAGGAATCCACTAGGGATGACATTCTAACAATCATAAGCTGTATAACACTCCAGGGTTCTTCTGATGATGTTAATTACACTATACTGCATAACAAGGAAGATACTAGTCCTCAAGATATTTGTCTTCTTGCATCTATATTGAAGCTAATGAGTTCTGCTATGTTACAAGCTATAAGGATTCTAACACAAGGCAGAAATTCATGGTCTTTGAAAACATCGGAAAATGTAGCCTTAAGTAAGGATTATGATTTTTTGGTGTCTACTTTCAATTGTTTTCAGCAGTTTGGTATACGTGTACCAGTTCAGAAGTTCTTACTTGACATGATGGAAATTCAGCCAACAAGGCATACGAAGTCAAAATGGATGTTTTTTCATTTCTCAGGCTTGTTGTCAATAAGTTATGCTAGTGGGCTTGATTTTCTGGTTAAGAACTGCATATTTACGTTGGTATTACTGTTGAAATTATTTGTTTATGAAGCGGGTGATCTCCATGCATTTGGATCCTTGTTAGACTCAAGTGTAAAATCTTCATCACAGATATCCTGTGTTAAAGTGGGAAAATCTGAACCTTCCCATAATGCTAGAGAGGTAAGGTTTTCTTTTTCTTCTTTGTCATTTGTCAAGCTCATTACGTCTTTGCCTTAAGAAACTAATTGAGAATGATGATTCAGGTTATCGTGGATCAGAAATCTAGTCATGCTGTTGCGCTAAAATTTCAGAAAATTCGGACACTGTACATGGGGTAGGTGACATTTTTTGTGTTCATCTTAATGAATGTTCTTACTGATTATGCCAAGTGCCTAATTGATCCAATTTGTGTTTTCACTTTATTTTTTTTGTCTACAGCGTACATTTCATTTCAGTTAACTGTTCTTCTTTCTTCAAGTCTTTGATAGTCCTTTTGAATAAGACTTGTTTAAATCTGGCTTTCTTAAGTCAATCTTTTGGGGGCTATTTAGAGCTATGTTGCAATAACTCTTTATTTCATTTGAAGTATTCGTCTCTGACATATATTTAGATACGGATACGGGGATCTGACCTTTTAAGGACCTTTCAAATATGTTAAAAAACTTAAACAAATTTGAACATAGCCTTATCGACAAATACCTTTATTAGATACTTAACAGTAGTGAAAGTAACAGAGATTTAGAGTCCACTATTGTCTATATTTTAGGGGGTGGGGGTTGGAATCTCATTCTCTTTTTTCTTCATTGTTGCAGAACTAGATCACGAACAAGTTCTGAAAACAGAGCTCAAGAGCAGGAACAAGGAAGTTTAGAGAAAAATCATATGCTGAATCATGTTGAATCAGCTCTCAGCATGGAAGAAAGTACTGGGGGAACTTGTAATGGTGAGATTTTTCTCAGATGCGTTTTACAAGGCTCCGAGGACTCATCTGCTGTTGCAGATTTAGCCGACTTCATTGAGTGCAAGCCAGGAAAAGATTATGGTGGATGGATGAAGAATCGAGAAAAATTCAGACGATGGAAATCTGAGAAATTGGCAAAATTCAGGTGGAAGAAAAAGAGAGTAGCTTTTCAGAAGAAAGCATAGTTATTTCTGCTTTTAATAATATATTTTGGGGCTTGGCTTAAAGGCTTAATGCAGTCAAATCTGGATGAATTTCAGTATCTGTACTAATTCGAACTGCTTTTTGCGGGATTCAGAGCTGATGAATTCATTATCTGTTTTGTATAAAATGTAAATATTTATGCTTATGAAGAAACTATGATTTTTTATACTACATTAACTATAATGAATATATGATAATAATTTAAAAAGTGTCTCCCTCCCCAACACCCCCCCAAAAAAAAAAATCTAAATGGTCACATAATTTTCAGTACGCTAATGTTTTGTTCATCCAATTGTTAAACCCCTTATTTAGTCATCCAAATATTTTTTTATATTTAGACACTTCATTAAATGTTTAGTGACAAATTCAAAACTAACTTACCATTTATATTTTAGTAGTAGCTAATAAATTTTAGTAATAATTATTTAAACTTATTTATCATATATATTTTAGTAATAATTTTTTCTTAATTCCATTTTCCTTTTGTTCCTACAATTTTTCCTTTAAACTACAAGCAAAAAAAATATTTGTTCATAAAACTACTTAATATATATATATATATATTAATAATTTGGTTATTCTTCTCTTTAGTTTTTAGGCATTTTTGTTATTTAAACTACAAGTAAAAATAATTATTTTATTTGGCTAATAAAAATAGAAAAAACTTTGGTACACATGCGGTGTAAACTTTAGTTGCACAAGTCTTAAGGATTAGAGGTTTAGTTTATGGGTTTAGGGTTTAGGGTTTATGATTTAAAATTTAAGGTTAGTGTTTAAAATTTAGGGTAATAGTTTAGAGTGTATGGTTTAGTTTTTTAGGGTTCAGGTTTATGAATTTAGGATTTGTGTTTTATAATGTAAATATACATGCTTGTGTATCAAAATTTTACCCAATAAAAATTATTAAAAATATATTTTTATTTGTTCTTACATTTATATTAGTTTATACATAAATAGAAAAAATAGGTAATATAAATTATTGGATCCAAATTGTTTTAGATTCTCTGATGAGTTCTGTTTGGAGGATTCAAATTTTAAATTTATGAGTGATTTTCGAAATTAAAATTAATTAGTGTGACTGATACATATATCAATGGTGCAAAGCCAATTGAATCCAACTTCAAATCTAAAACAAGAATAAAATTATGATTTTAATCTTTTAAATATTTATAATTTTTTTCTGTTCATAAAAGTATATGCCTTCAATCCGTGAACAAAAAGTCCTTTTTAGCAAAAAAATGATATGTTATTTAAAACAAACAAAAACCTATAACAACAGAAACAATCGATCACAAACGAACTAGAAAAATTAATCGGCAAACAAGCCAAAAAAAAGTATAAAGAGAAACAACAAGAAATATAAATAGTGGTTGTTGAAGTCGTCAAAAATAAATATCGGCTCAAAATAACTTGTAGTAGGTAAGCATGGCCGAATTTAAATAGAGTGGTAAGAAATTAAATTTATATAAAACAAGCAATTAAAGTAATTTGAGAAATTTATGTTTTGGTTGAATTAACAGACTTATGAAAAAACAATTAAAAGTAAAGTAGAATTCAAAATGGAGATGAATTTAGTTAGGTAGTTTTTGCTCTATTAATTCAAGAATTAGATATCAGTCTTCACACGAGATAAACTTGCATCAATCTCAAATAGCTTGGTTATAGGTTAACAAATAATCCCGTGTTAAACCAATGTTTTGATTTTGATATAACGAGGACTATTTTGTGAATAAATAAATTTTTAAGGTACTTGAAATTACTCACAAGAGACAAGCATTCGAACAAAAACTGACTTTCTTAAAAGATAAAATTTCTTCTAAGTCAATTTTTTCGAACACAAATATTTTCTAAGTATTTTGATACTCTAAAAAGACCAATTTAGTTAGTGAGTACCAGTACGATCCTTATCATACCGATACGAATTTTGGTTACTGGAATTTAAAATGGTCATTGAGTACTGGTATTACTCTTAGCATATTGGTATGGGCCTTTGAATTTTTTCCTTTCGAACGCTTTCTTAGTATCAGTACGGTGAACCTCATACAATACCCACTGGAGCTTATGAAGAAATCGAGCATTGATACGGTGAACCCCTTACTGATACGATATTTTTGAGACTCAAAGAATTTTGCTCTGAGTATCAGTACTACCTTCAGTGTATCGATACACAAAAGCTCCTTTAAATTTCAATGAACAATTCACTACTAGTATGACTTTTAGCGTACCAATACCCCTTTGTAACGATACTCAAGCTCGTTTACAAGTACGTCCTATGCTTTTGACGATTATTTTTTCTTTAAGCTTCTTTAGACGGTATCGATATGTATACTCGCGTACCGATACCTACTAAAGGTGCCAAACCACCGAATTCCTGCATTCTAAAATAAAACAGTAGTATAGTTCTAATATCGCTTTTGTGTGACCAGATTTAATGTCTTGACGATGGTCGTTTCCAAGTCTGGCGGCAAATTGAACTAGAAAATAACAATTAAATTTAACAAGGGGTTTGGTTAATCAAGATGAAAAAAATAAGAAAATCAATTAAAAAATGAATTGCTAAATGGAAATAAGGAATCAAATAATTTAAAGTAAATTAGACAACTGAATATTTAAATTCTTAGCCTTAAACTCGGTGTACTCCAAACTTGAATCGATCTTTGAAATTGTGCTTTTCCTTTCTTCCGATAAGTTGGTTATAGTGATTAAGGACGCCATAATTACCAACTCTTCCTCATGTAGATGATCTCGGTTCGACCTGTAAACTAACCCTTACCAATCATCAAGCTGCGCATAGGCCTCACAACTTAGATCTCGGAAGCCTTGCGTTCTAGAGAACCCCATCTCGAATCAACAACCTAAACCGCGTAGGTCGTTTAAATTTGATCATCACCTCTCAATTATACATTAATCAACTACCAACCCAACGGATCCTTTCGGTATCCCATAATTTGTAGCATCCTCTCCATAGCTGAAATCGAACTAACTTTAAAGGACGAATATGTAGTATACTATAATTTGAGAGAAAATGAATATCGTGTTAGAGAGCTTTAGTGCGAATTTGTTTCTCACGATTTCTCGTTCGGTATGTTTTACCGGCCTTAGGCTAAAAGAAGATTAGTATAGCATGAAACTAATCATACTCAAATAATATATAAAAATCGTGGCATTTGATGTAAAGGTGAAGAAGAAGAATGATGTACGAAAACAAATGTTTAGAAATTAAATGATAAACTAATGGCAGATTGCTTTACAAAGCATGCACGCTAATACAAAGAGAAAATGGAAATGCTGTGTATATTCTAATGACCCACACACATCTATTTATTCTAGTTCTTAAGGAACTACGTGCCATAAAATTTTCCTAAAATTGTGGTAACAATCAAGCACAACCACACAATAAAACAGATTTGAACATCTTTGAACCATTCACATTTTAGCTTTTGGCCACTCCTTGCAGCAGCTCCTACTTTCTTGAATTTAGTCTCTAGCCCTCAAATTTGCTCTTCATTCTCATTTGGCCAGATTTTTGCTTGTTGTTGGGTTTCAACACTCCATTTTGTATTCGTTATAAAATTCAACAAGGAATCATGTTTTTAGTAGGATCTAACTCAAAAATTAATCGAACTAAGTACAAAAGTGTATTGAATTAACTTGCTATCAGCCACAGTTGCCGGACATCATTTAATGCTGGAAATTTGCACCCAACGACTATATTCAATTCCTCAACAACTGAAACGGTTGGAAATGAATGAGAGGGTATAAAAACAAGTCTCAAAAGCTTATTCAACAACAAGACAACTATTTTATAGCATTCAAGCACATATCCAAAGTTTTTGAACATTGTAATATGTTGTACACAGTTGAGTGAGCTTCTTGAATTTTATTTTCATCAAGTGTTGGGGTTTTAGTGAGCTGAAAATTGTGCAAACAATATCCTTTGGAGGTTTCTCAAAGTTTGATTCTCTATATCCAATTTCAGGAAAAGAGTCACTAGACTTTAGGGTATAAGTCTAGGTGAAATTGTGAGGTTATTGATCAGTGTGAAAACGTCACACTTTTAAGTGCAAGCTGCACTATCGATGCAAGAATATAATCAAGGAAATCTTGTTTGAATATCGATCTCAGGAGGATGGTGAATTATGTTTGTACTTAAGTGACTACAATACGATACTGTCAGAGTGGTAGTTGGGGTGCAATGGTGGTTGCAATACTATGTAAAAAAGGGAGTAAATGAATTGATGTGGTAGCAATAACAAGAGTAATAAAAGATAGAGAGCCTGGATCTCCTTGGCTCAGCTCAGCAGAAAGATCAAGTGCACATAGAGGGGTTTAGGATAGGTTTAATCATCGATACAGCGGTCAGCTTGAGTGTTAACTTCCATTCAACCTTCAACTATTGACTCAGGTACAAAGATCGCCTTCAACTTTCGTTGTAAGTCGAGTCTAAGGCCCCTTGAACGTGTGGACCAACTTTGATTGTATCTAGACAACTTTCACTGCAAGAACTCATTAATCTAACTCGTCATTGCATCCTTCGACGTTAGTAACTGGTTTTAACACTCTCATGCAAAACGTAAATCAAATCCAATAATTAAAGCTTAATAAAAAGCTAACACTGAAATATATTAAACTAAGAAATCAATTTAAATAAGTTCCACAAGGTCTAGAAAATTAAACCTTGACTAATATAAGTACAAATACAAGTAATCTTCATAAAACAATCAAAATAAAGAAAAGTTCATGAAGAGAACAAGATAAACCCTCTAATCAACACTCGACTCCTCATCTCCTTGGATAGATATGCCTTACATCGCCTCGGATCTCCAGAAAATAAGCTTAGGTCGCCATTAATAGAGGATGAAAACTTGAGAGGAAGAAGATGGTGTGAAAATAAGAATAACATCTCCTCCTCTTTCCTCCAAAATCATCCTTATATAGCCCACTGGAGGAAGTAAACCTGTGTTGCATATTATTTATGTGCTCAACGTCGTACAATTTGTTGTAACAGAATGGAGAACTGACATATTTGTTCTTATCCTTTAGCAGATTGGACAGTTGGCAGATGTAGTGTCGAATTGGCTAGAATGGAGAAAACAACCTCTACAGGGACATTAGCAATGCAGCGACAACAAGGCAAAAATAGGCAGAAATATAAAAAACTTGAGCCACCAAAACTAAGTTAGAAAATATGTAGAATTAGACATGAAAATGTAGAAATGGATGCAATAGATACTGATGTGGGGGACAATAAGACCTAAAAATCAAGGGAAAAACCATGCTCTTTAAAGAGCAATCAGTTATCTCCCTTAGCCTAAAAAGAAAGAAAAATTAGTGAATTTGTGAAATCCTTAGTGTGGTAGCTAAGGTAGTGGATGTAGACTTTCTTTAGAAGGTTGAACCACTACAAATCATCGTGCAAATTTCTTTTCTTTTTGCAAATTTCTCCCACCAATTTTTAATTGCCAATTCACCCCTATTGGCCATTTTCCATCGATTGATCAACTCAACAATTGGTATCAGAGCTACACTAATTGGAAGGCTTCACATTCTCTTGAGTATATTCAAAGGTTGTTCAATCATTCTGCAAGTCATCCATGACCTCTACTTCCAGTAACTTTTTCATGGAGGATTCTCAATCCATTACAAAGCCATCATACTTCAACGGTGTCAACTATCCATATAGGAAGAATAGGATGAGCTTGTTCATCCAATCCAATGACTACTTCTTTTGGGATGTAGAAATGGATGTACCAAATCTACCTATAAAGAGAGAAGGAGAAAGACTCATTCCCAAGGAGAGACACGAATAGAGCGATGAAGATAGAGGGAAAATGCAATATAATGCCAAGGCTATGTACATTATTTTTTGTGCTCTTGGACCCAGCGAGTACGCCAAGATGTCATCATGCTCGAGTGCCAAGGAGATTTGGGATAAGCTTGAAGTTACTCATGAGAGAACCAATAAAGTAAATGAGACCAGGATTTGCCTCTTCAATCTTAGCTATAAGAACTTCAAGATGGAACCGAAAGAAAAGATCAAGAAGATGTTTGATCATTTCTTTGTTATTTTGAAAAAGCTCAAGTGATATAGAGAGATCATTCCAGAGGACAAGCTTGCTCAAAACCTCATATACTATCTTATTGACTCATGGAACTTAAAGAAGACCACAATCATCGAAGCCAAAAATCTCATGACTTTGAAGCCTGATGAGCTTGTAGGATCTTTACTCACCCGTGAGTTGATGAGAGTGATTATAACGGTGAAGAAGATAAAGAGATGGCTATTCTTGCCAAAAGATTCACAAGATTCATGAAGTCCAATCGAAAAAGAAAGTTTCAAAGAAAATAGGGCTTCGATAATGATTCTAAGGAGAAGGATAAGGACCAAATCATTTTCTTTGAGTGCAAGAAGCCAGGGCACATCAAGTTTGATTTTCGCCAACTAAAGAAGAAGAGCTTCGGGAAGAAGAAGCTTAAGGCTCATGTAGCTACTTGGAGCTATGAAGACTCATCTGATGAGGAGCATCATGAGGTAGCCCACCTCTAATACCCTAAAAATAGGGTTATAAGGATTTGGGGTTTATTGTTGGGTTAGGTTCAGTTCAGTCGAATTGGATTGATCAGTTAAAAAGGTTTCGGGTAAAACAATATTTTAAAAATGCAATTTTGTTAAATTAAAGTTGTTTTGGACTTCTAAAAATGTTTAAATAGTTTTTGAGCATTTTTAATGCCCCAAAAATTAGAAGGTTTGTGGGTTTTGATCGGGTTAGGTTCGGTTTGGTCAAATCAGATCGATCGATTAAATAGGTTTTGGGTAAAATAATATTTTAAAAATGGAATTTTGTTAAATTAAAGTTGTTTTGGACTTCTAAAAATGTTTAAGTATTTTATTGAGCATTTTGGTAATTAAAGATAAATTAAATTGATTAAATTGGCATTTTGGTTTCTGTTGCGCGTAATAAGTACTCCGCAATTGTGCAAGTGTACACGTCGCAAGTTATAGTATAAATGATATCGTCTCCACAAGGATTGGTGCCACTTCAAGAATCTAATATCTTGCACTATAAAAAGTAAAAACACAAATAGAAGATTATAGGAGTTTAAACTTATAACTAAACTAGAAAGCAATAAAGTAAAAGAATAGATGAGATCAAATGAGAGAGATAGGTCAGGTTATTGTGAGTTGAGGTGTGATGGCCGATTGGATCGTCTTGGTAAAAGAGTACAAGGGCAACTCAGTTGTCGTGGCAACTTGCACAACGGGGTTGCCTTGGCAACTAATCGATGGTTGCCTGGGCAACTACTTGGGCGTCTGGGCAGCAACCTTCAAGGTTCGACAGAGCATTCTTCAATGGTTTCTTCTTATCCCTAAGTCAAAACTCTAGCTACTTATGCTTTCCTTGATAATACATCCCTGCGTGAATCAAGGGTGAACAACAACCAATCTTGCGTTCCTCTTAGCCGTTGAAATCCTTAACTTATTCCTAAGCCGGATTAATCATCACCATCAATAGATTGAATAAAGATCATATTCATTTGTTTCTTGAATCTAACTCTCCCGATATTAGATAAATATATGAAGTTACGAGATCCTCTCCCAATTCACTCGTAAACAAGAATAAGAACCAAGAATGAATAAACCTTGAATCGAAAAGTGCAAACTCTTATTACCTAAACAAAATCCAATAGTTTCTGACAACCACAAGACACAATAACCTTAGCCAAATAGATTTAGTTCATGGCTAGGTTCCAAAGAAGCACAAGATAAAGAATTCCTAGCATGAACCTAATTGAACAAGAAACAAAAAGATGAAGGATGGGTGAAGCTTGTCGAAATCTCCTTGCCCTTGATGCTTATCAAAAATTCTCCCATCTCTCTCCCTTCGGAGTTGACGGCATGGCCTCTAATTTATAGGGCTAGGTCAAAGTCCTTCTTTGAGGAGGAACAAAAATGTTCCCCAGCGGAGTCGCCATCTGGGGGACTGGAATTGTAATTATACCATGCAGCGAGACAGAAGCGAAAATATTGAAAACGCGAGGGGATTTATTACGTAATTTACCCATTTCACAAAATAATAACACCTATAAAACGCATTTTTTTGGCCCGAATCAAATTTCCCCCATTTTCATTCATTTTTTCAGTTTTTATAACATCTTCGTTCTTATTTTTCTCTAAACTCTCCCTGATGAACCCAGAATCCAATGGCCGACCGCCGTCTTCTCTGCTGCTAGCCGGCGTTGGCGAGCCCCAAAAAACACACCAAAATGAACCTCTCCTTACCCTCGACACGAATCCTAACTTGGATTCGAAGAAAAAGCCTTTATACAACCTAGATCTAAGAAATACGAAACATAAAAAACCCTTTTTTTGTATTCAACCCAAAACGAGACCAAAAAAGGACCTCCCACTCCTTTCAGTTCACCATACTCGGCTTGGGAAAGCCGAAGAGGCTTATCACTGGTGAGGGGAGATCTACAGACGACGATGGTAACGACCCTAAACCTTTGTTCTTTTCTTTTACTACCTATATTTTTGTATGCATGCAACGAAGTGAAAAAAGAGAAGAGTATTACCACTGAAGACTGATTTTTTTTGTATTTTTTCTTTCGATTACAACTTGGCTGCCTTTTTACAAAATGTTTGTTTCATACATATATGCCTGTCTTTTGGTTTGGTACAAGTAATATAATATCCTTTTTTTTTCAGATCTGGACTGATTACTGATATAATATTTCTTTTCTTGTGTTTTGACATGTCTGAGCGCGGTGGTTGAAGATCGGCATGGTGAAGCATAGTGGCGGCGTGGGGGTTCTGTCTTCGGCCAGAGGCGTTCTCAGCCGTTAGATCAGATCTGATCTAACGGTCGGGCTGCCTTGAAGGACGAACGGCCCAGATGAAACCTCGATTGGTGAAACGGCTCCAGATCGTGCCACGTGGGGCTCAGCAGTCGAGGGGTTATAGCGCGTGCGGCTCACGCACGTGTGGGATATCGAAGAGTTCGCGCGTGGCACTCGAAGCGTCCAAACGTGTAGTGCACGCGGCTGGCAGATATTTTATCTTGGCCTGATCATGGCCGTTGGATCAGATCTTGATCCAACGGCCCATAGTTATCTGTACCAAAATAATTAGAATTAAATAGGGTTTGGGCCAACCGGGCCTTGTAATAATGTTATACTTGTAATGGACTTGGACTGGCAATTTATTTATTTGGCTTAATATATATTTTTTTTGATTTCATTTTATATTAGCCCAATAATAATAACATTAATATTATAACAACAATACACATACGATAATACAAACGTATATACTTATGCAAACATTAATTAATATAACATACTAGCATACGTACATATAATCATACACATAATTAACATAACATCTACACATATTATCCGTAAAAACAAATACGCTCGTACTAAATATGGATACATGCCGACACACATACACCGTATTACTTATTAATACGTATACTACATAGTTTATAGTATACATGCACACACCACACATTTTATATATATTAGTAACACTTATGCACATAATAAACATATAGCATAATATAATACAATGTATACATGCAACACTAGTATACTAATAATTATACTAATATGTATTTACAGACCAGATAAAAATGAGTGATTACAGTTGCCCCTCTTTGCTTGTTCTCATGGAATGGGAACAAAGCAAAGATTTCATAAGCACTCATTTTTATTAGACTTCCCTGTTTGTAGCTTTGGAAACACGTGTTTTTCTGGAACTCTCTGCTCTTCCTTAGCTGAATCTTCAGGCTCGTATGTTCTTCCTATATAGAGCTTCGTCACCTTCTGATCTTGGAGCTACAGGCTCTTCCTATATAGAACCCTTCGCTCTGAAGCCTCGAGTTATGAGTCCCTCCTATATAGAACTTTTCACTTCGAGACAGTAAAGCTTGAAGTCCTTCCTATATAGAACTATTCGCCTTCAACGCTGGTTCCTCCTATATAAAACCTTTTGCGTTGTTGATGGATCCTTCCGACTGGGAGTTCCTCCTATATAGAACTGCTAGTCTTCAAACCCTGGAGCCGTCAGTCCTTCCTATATAGAACTTTTGGCATCTGAAATCTCAGAGCTATAGGTTCTTCCTATATAGAACCTTTCACTTTGAGGCAGTGAAGCTCGAGCCTTTCCTATATAAGACTCTTCGCTTTCAAACACAACAAGATTTCCTATATAACCTTGTGTGTCATGGGTGAATTCCTTCGACTGGGAGTTCTTCCTATTTAGTAACTTGTAGCGATGTCCTTTTTCGCTAAAAAAAACGAGTTTTCGAAGTGTTTGTGATTTTTCAGGTATTAAAATATTTATTCCGTGGGGTTTAAAAAACTGTATTTTATTTAAAAATTGGAGTCGCCACCGGCCACTTAGGTAGGTCGGACACCATAAAACCAGAGATTTAAAAACTATTGGGTTCGGGAGTCGGTTACGGATGGGGAAGGATTAGCACCCCCACACCGCCCAAAATTGGTACTTTAATAATTACCGCTTTATTAATATTAGATTTTCCGGATTAAAGTGACGATTAGTTTAATATTCAGTTATAATTGCGAATAAATTTTAAAGGCCCCGTTATCTGGGAGTAAACGCCCAACCACTATCACTACGCCGATCGACATCGCCCGTTTACGCTTTCGGATAAAAAGGGCACGGCATTGACAATTTATATATCATATGCAATCTTAGTGGAAAAAATATAAAACATGGCAGATAATTTAAAGACAGTAAATATTCACATAACAGAATACTAATCTAACATAAATAAAATACGTAATTAAAACACACATATACATATCAAGCTTAATAGTAGATAAAAACAAATTTAACATGTCACAATAACAAGGCATGAATAAATACATGTATAGACAAAAACATATATTTCAAGAAGACATACATATTAGAAATAAAACACATTTCAACACATATAAAGCAATATATTGTACATAAAAAGAAAATATACTAGCACGTAACCTAAAAGCCAAGAAAACATACAATACGTACAAAAATACAAAACATGTTGTGTACGAGCCGACTGGAACATAATATGCATAATACGAATAACCAAACAAATACATAAAGATACATAATCATCATAAACTTAACACACATATACATGTAAACATAAAAATACAAGGCATATACGAGGGATATATAATAAGGCAAGATACTACATCGACATATACTATTATAATACGAACATGAATATTTACATGGAAACAGGACTGAAATGAAAAGAAATAAACACCAGTGGCAGAAATTAAAGGATAATAATTTGCAATTTAAGGACGAAAATGCAAACAGGACCGAACTTGAAAGGACTGAAACTGTAATTAGACCAAGGGGCAGACCCGAAATGAAAAATTCAAAAATGCGGGATGGTTAAAGGGGTAATTTTACAATTTAAAAACTGATTCGGTGTAATTTAGGGACTGGATTGCAAGCTTTTGAAATATCAGGGGGACTGGAATTGTAATTATACCATACGACGAGACAAAAACGAAAATATTGAAAACGCGGGGGGATTTATTACGTACTTTACCCATTTCACAGAATAATAACACCTACAAAACGCATTTTTTTGGCCCGAATCAAATTTCCCCCATTTTCATTCATTTTTTCAGTTTTTATAACATCTTCGTTCTTATTTTTCTCTCAACTCTCCCTGATGAACCCAGAATCTGGCGACCAATCGTCGTCTTCTCCGCCGCTAGCCGGCACCGGCGAGCCCCAAAAAACACACCAAAACGAACCTCTCCTTACCCTCGACACGAATCCTAACTTGGATTCGAAGAAAAAGCCTTTATATAGCCTAGATCTAAGAAATACGAAACATAAAAAACCCCTTGTTTTGTATTCAACCCAAAACGAAACCAAAAAAGGACCTCCCACTCCTTTCAATTCACCATACTCGGCTTGGGAAAGCCGAAGAGGCTTATCACTGGTGAGGGGAGATCTATAGACGACGATGGTAACGACCCTAAACCTTTGTTCTTTTCTTTTACTACCTATATTTTTGTATACATGCAACGAAGTGAAAAAAAGAGAAGAGTATTACCACTGAAGACTGATTTTTTTGTATTTTTTCTTTCGATTACAACTTGGCTGCCTTTTTACAAAATGTTTGTTTCATACATATATGCCTGTCTTTTGGTTTGGTACAAATAATATAATATCCTTTTTTTCAGATCTGGACTGATTACTGACGTAATATTTCTTTTCTTGTGTTTTGACATGTCTGAGCGCGGTGGTTGAAGATCGACATGGTGAAGCATGGTGGCGGCGTGGGGGTTCTGTCTTCGGCCAGAGGCGTTCTCAGCCGTTAGATCAGATCTAATCTAACGGTCGGGCTGGCTTGAAGGACAAACGGCCCAGATGAAACCTCGATCGGTGAAACGGCTCAAGATCGTGCCACGTGGGGCTCAGCAGTCGAGGGGTTATAGCTTGTGGGGCTCACACACGCGTGGGATATCGAAGAGTCCGCGCGTGGACCGCACGCGCGCGTGGCACTCGAAGCGTCCAGACGTGTAGTGCACGCGGCTGACAGATATTTTATCTTGGCTTGATCGTGGCCGTTGGATCAGATCTTGATCCAACGGCCCATAGTTATCTGCACCAAAATAATTAGAATTAAATAGGGTTTGGGTTTGGGCCAATCGTGCCTTGTAATAATGTTATACTTGTAATGGACTTGGACTGGCAATTTATTTATTTGGTTTAATATAAATTTTTTTTGGATTTCATTTTATATTAGCCCAATAATAATAACATTAATATTATAACAACAATACACATACGATAATACAAACGTATATACTTATGCAAACATTAATTAATATAACATACTAGCATACGTACATATAATCATACACATAATTAACATAACATCTACACATATTATCCGTAAAAACAAATACGCTCGTACTAAATATGGATACATGCCGACACACATACACCGTATTACTTATTAATACGTATACTACATAGTTTATAGTATACATGCACACACCACACATTTTATATATATTAGTAACACTTATGCACATAATAAACATATAGCATAATATAATACAATGTATACATGCAACACTAGTATACTAATAATTATACTAATATGTATTTCTAGACAGATAAAAATGAGTGATTTTGATTTGCCTCTCTTTGCTTGTTCTCATGGAATGGGAACAAAGCAAAGATTTCATAAGCACTCATTTTTATTAGACTTCCCTGTTTGTAGCTTTGGAAACACGTGTTTTTCTCGGAACTCTGCTCTTCCTTAGCTGAATCTTCAGGCTCGTATGTTCTTCCTATATAGAGCTTCGTCACCTTCTGATCTTGGAGCTACAGTGCTCTTCCTATATAGAACCCTTCGCTCTGAAGCCTCGAGTTATGAGTCCCTCCTATATAGAACTTTTCACTTGAGAGACAGTAAAGCTTGAAGTCCTTCCTATATAGAACTATTCGCCTTCAACGCTGGTTCCTCCTATATAAAACCTTTTGCGTTGTTGATGGATCCTTCCGACTGGGAGTTCCTCCTATATAGAACTGCTAGTCTTCAAACCCTGGAGCCGTCAGTCCTTCCTATATAGAACTTTTGGCATCTGAAATCTCAGAGCTATAGGTTCTTCCTATATAGAACCTTTCACTTTGAGGCAGTGAAGCTCGAGCCTTTCCTATATAAGACTCTTCGCTTTCAAACACAACAAGATTTCCTATATAACCTTGTGTGTCATGGGTGAATTCCTTCGACTGGGAGTTCTTCCTATTTAGTAACTTGTAGCGATGTCCTTTTTCGCTAAAAAAAACGAGTTTTCGAAGTGTTTGTGATTTTTCAGGTATTAAAATATTTATTCCGTGGGGTTTAAAAAACTGTATTTTATTTAAAAATTGGAGTCGCCACCGGCCACTTAGGTAGGTCGGACACCATAAAACCAGAGATTTAAAAACTATTGGGTTCGGGAGTCGGTTACGGATGGGGAAGGATTAGCACCCCCACACCGCCCAAAATTGGTACTTTAATAATTACCGCTTTATTAATATTAGATTTTCCGGATTAAAGTGACGATTAGTTTAATATTCAGTTATAATTGCGAATAAATTTTAAAGGCCCCGTTATCTGGGAGTAAACGCCCAACCACTATCACTACGCCTGATACTGGCCCCGTTTACGCTCGGATAAAAGGGCACGGCATTGACAATTTATATATCATATGCAATCTTAGTGGAAAAAATATAAAACATGGCAGATAATTTAAAGACAGTAAATATTCACATAACAGAATACTAATCTAACATAAATAAAATACGTAATTAAAACACACATATACATATCAAGCTTAATAGTAGATAAAAACAAATTTAACATGTCACAATAACAAGGCATGAATAAATACATGTATAGACAAAAACATATATTTCAAGAAGACATACATATTAGAAATAGAACACATTTCAACACATATAAAGCAATATATTGTACATAAAAAGAAAATATACTAGCACGTAACCTAAAAGCCAAGAAAACATACAATACGTACAAAAATACAAAACATGTTGTGTAATGAGCCATTTGGAACATAATATGCGTAATACGAATAACCAAACAAATACATAAAGATACATAATCATCATAAACTTAACACACATATACATGTAAACATAAAAATACAAGGCATATACGAGGGATATATAATAAGGCAAGATACTACATCGACATATACTATTATAATACGAACATGAATATTTACATGGAAACAGGACTGAAATGAAAAGAAATAAACACCAGTGGCAGAAATTAAAGGATAATAATTTGCAATTTAAGGACGAAAATGCAAACAGGACCGAACTTGAAAGGACTGAAACTGTAATTAGACCAAGGGGCAGACCCGAAATGAAAAATTCAAAAATGCGGGATGGTTAAAGGGGTAATTTTACAATTTAAAAACTGATTCGGTGTAATTTAGGGACTGGATTGCAAGCTTTTGAAATATCAGGGGGACTGGAATTGTAATTATACCATACGGCGAGACAAAAACGAAAATATTGAAAACGCGGGGGGATTTATTACGTACTTTACCCATTTCACAGAATAATAACACCTACAAAACGCATTTTTTGGCCCGAATCAAATTTCCCCATTTTCATTCATTTTTTCAGTTTTTATAACATCTTCGTTCTTATTTTTCTCTCAACTCTCCCTGATGAACCCAGAATCTGGCGACCAATCGTCGTCTTCTCCGCCGCTAGCCGGCACCGGCGAGCCCCAAAAAACACACCAAAACGAACCTCTCCTTACCCTCGACACGAATCCTAACTTGGATTCGAAGAAAAAGCCTTTATATAGCCTAGATCTAAGAAATACGAAACATAAAAAACCCCTTGTTTTGTATTCAACCCAAAACGAAACCAAAAAAGGACCTCCCACTCCTTTCAATTCACCATACTCGGCTTGGGAAAGCCGAAGAGGCTTATCACTGGTGAGGGGAGATCTATAGACGACGATGGTAACGACCCTAAACCTTTGTTCTTTTCTTTTACTACCTATATTTTTGTATGCATGCAACGAAGTGAAAAAAAGAGAAGAGTATTACCACTGAAGACTGATTTTTTTGTATTTTTTCTTTCGATTACAACTTGGCTGCCTTTTTACAAAATGTTTGTTTCATACATATATGCCTGTCTTTTGGTTTGGTACAAATAATATAATATCCTTTTTTTTTCAGATCTGGACTGATTACCGACGTAATATTTCTTTTCTTGTGTTTTGACATGTCTGAGCGCGGTGGTTGAAGATCGACATGGTGAAGCATGGTGGCGGCGCGTGGGGTTTGTCTTGCCGCCGAGGCGTTCTCAGCCGTTAGATCAGATCTAATCTAACGGTCGGGCTGGCTTGAAGGACAAACGGCCCAGATGAAACCTCGATCGGTGAAACGGCTCAAGATCGTGCCACGTGGGGCTCAGCAGTCGAGGGGTTATAGCTTGTGGGGCTCACACACGCGTGGGATATCGAAGAGTCCGCGCGTGGACCGCACGCGCGCGTGGCACTCGAAGCGTCCAGACGTGTAGTGCACGCGGCTGACAGATATTTTATCTTGGCTTGATCGTGGCCGTTGGATCAGATCTTGATCCAACGGCCCATAGTTATCTGCACCAAAATAATTAGAATTAAATAGGGTTTGGGTTTGGGCCAATCGTGCCTTGTAATAATGTTATACTTGTAATGGACTTGGACTGGCAATTTATTTATTTGGTTTAATATAAATTTTTTTTGGATTTCATTTTATATTAGCCCAATAATAATAACATTAATATTATAACAACAATACACATACGATAATACAAACGTATATACTTATGCAAACATTAATTAATATAACATACTAGCATACGTACATATAATCATACACATAATTAACATAACATCTACACATATTATCCATAAAAACAAATACGCTCGTACTAAATATGGATACATGCACGACAGACATACACCGTATTACTTATTAATACGTATACATACATAGTTTATAGTATACATGCACACACCACACATTTTATATATATTAGTAACACTTATGCACATAATAAACATATAGCATAATATAATACAATGTATACATGCAACACTAGTATACTAATAATTATACTAATATGTATTTACAGACCAGATAAAAATGAGTGATTACATAACTTCTTAAAGGTTTGTAAGTATATATACCTATCCATGATTTTGGTAATGCGACTAATGGTAGTTGATCTTGCTTATTTTGACTTGGTTGCTAGATTCGAATGATTTAGATAGTTATATGCTTATTACTTAAAGGAAGTCTATGTTGTAATGGTTGTGTGAAATTAAAGTTATGAATACTTATCGAAACAAGAATAAAACCGAACAATAGTTGTTTAGCTAATCACATGAGTTATAAGTTGAAGCTTCTTTGTTTTCTAGCCCAAGTTAAATTGGTTAGATATTTTGCTAAGGAAGTCTTGGATCTATAATGTCTCAGGTAACTTTAACTCCCTAAATTTGTATGCCCTTCGTATATCGGTTCATATTCTTTTAGCAAGACTTAAGGTAAATAAGATACTTGTTGTTTACGTCCTTGTTAAGCATATCTATGGAAAGATAACATGTTTCCTATCTTTAATTGAGATGTTATGATCCAATATCTTAACGCTTCTTAGCTGATTTGTTCAAATTTTTAGTTCTCTTAAGGTCTCACCATGAGTTCTCTAGTCGAATACTAACTTATAAGACAAGTTAGATTGTCTTCTCCGAGATCAATGCTATCTACTAGGCCCAGAGTTATAGGGTGTTACAATTTGGTATCAGATCTAAGGTTTAGTTGATCCTAGGACTAAACCAGTTGTATCATCAGTTATATAAGTGCCACCTAGGAGTTGAATTGAATTGTGCCTATGACCTTGTTTGATGGAATCTTTCTTAAATGCTAATTTCAGATGTCTGAGACACATCTGGGTCAGGATAGAGATAGCCCGACTGGGTCCTCCAATGAAGAAGGGAGTGTCAGATTGGGTCAGGAGAAAGTAGACCCTCAAAAGGCCGCAGAACCACAGCCTGAAGCCCCACAAGTTAATCAAATTCAAAAAGAATGCCTTATTAGCATGACTGATGTGTTCAATCAACTGGTTACTAATCTGAAATGGAATGATCCTCCTGCACCTATAGGGATTCAATCCAAGGCCCCAATTGATAAATTGGCTCAACATCGAGCCAATACATCGCGAGATCTAATGAAGAGAACCCGGAAGCAGCAGAATACTGGCTGGAAACTACTATCAGAATTTTGACTAAACAACTTCAGTGTTCTGACGAACACAAATTAGAGTGTGTAGTGGCTTTACTTGCTGATGAAGCTTTAAATTGATGGGAAACAACAATCCTCACTACCCCTGAAGACTTTATCACTTGGGAATTCTTTCTAAAGAATTTCGGAAGAAGTATGGGAACGAACAATATCTAGCGGAAAGAAGAAGACGTTTCTTGCATTTAAAGCAACATGGTAGACCCATAGAACAATATGTTACTATTTTTTGCAAATATTACGAGTATGGGTCTGAATACAATAAGAAAGAATAAGACAAAGGCAGAATGTTCATAGAAGGACTGAGTGATGAATTGATCCTGATGTTTACGACTCTTGGAATAACTGATTTTCAAGACTTGGTGAACCGAGTGATTGCCACTGAGTATAGGATGAAAGCAACTGATAAAAGAAGGTAGAGCTTTTCTAAGAAAGACAAGAGGCCAGGGAATGAGGGAAAATCTCAATGGCCTTTCAAGAAGTCGAAAAATCAAGGAAGGGACTCCTCAAGTTACGTTGCTTCTCCGAGGGGCAACTTCATTCCGAAGCCACAAACAATAATCAAATCCTCTGCACCATCAATCTCTATTAATAGCTCGGGGAATTCTGGCAAGGATCCACAGACTTGACCTTGTAATATATGTCATAATTATCACCCTGGTTAATGCAGAAAACAGTCAAATGTTTGTTTCCGGTGTGGAAGCCCATATCATTATGTTCGTGATTGTCCTCAAACCTTGGAGAAAACTTTGCCTAAGATGGCCACTAACTCGAATCAATTCCCTACTCCTAGGAGCAAGGGGCCGAAACAAACATATTTAGGAAACTCGGGGAGAAATCGGGGCCAAGCCCCTTCTACCACTCATCAGGATTCTCGGGCCCCTGCTCGAGTATATCACATCCGGAACTGTGATGATGAAGAGGCGCTTAACGTAATAGCAGGTACTGTCGAGTTATATAATGAATATGTATATGCTTTATTTGATTGGGGATCCACCCATTCATTTATTTGTTCCCCCTTGGTAGTGAAATTGAATATGAAAACTAAAACTGTTAATCAAGGGTTGGTGTTTCAAATCCCATAGGAGGAGTTATGACCATAAATCTCATTTTTAGAAATTGCCCCCTTTACATCCAAAACATCTCTTTCCATGTTGATCTATATGTACTATCCTTTTTCGAATTCGATTTAATTTTGGGATTAGACTGGTTGGGAAAACACCAGGCTTGGGTAGATTGTCAAAAGAGGAAACTATATTTAAAGGGTTTGGGAAAGGAATTGATATCCCTAATTGATCAAAAACCTAAAGAGCTGAATGCACTATTTTTTAATATACTTGGGAATTTGAAAACCGAGCCTGATATAAATTCAATTTTGATTGTATTTGAATTTCTCGATGTTTTTCCTGAGGAACTTCTGGGACTGCCACTGACTCGAGAAGTGGAGTTCAAAATAGAAACTCAACCAAGAACCCAACCTATATCAATTACTCATTATAGAATGGCTCATGTTGAATTAAAATAACTTTAGAAACAGTTGCAGGAGTTGCAAGACAAGGGATTCATTCGACCAAGCTCTTCTCCGTGGGGAGCCCTGGTACTCTTTGTCAAGTCGAAAGACGGATCAATGAGGCTGTGTATAATTTATCGGCAACTTAATCAAGTTACGATTAAGAATAAGTACCCTCTCCCAAGGATTGAAGATTTGTTTGATCAGTCGAAGGGTGCTTCTGTATTCTCCAAGATCGACCTTAGATCTGGATACTACCAAATGAAGGTTAAAAAATCTGACATATCTAAGACCGCTTTTAGGACACGACATGGTCACTACGAGTTCCTAGTGATGCCATTCGGTTTAACAAACGCCCATGCCGCATTTATGGATCTCATAAACTGAGTTTTAAAACTCTATCTCGATAAGTTTGTCGTGGTCCTCATTGACGACATTCTTATCTACTCGAAAGATGAAGCTGAACGTTCAAAGTATCTCATAATTGTGTTGCAGACTCTTAGAGGTAACCAACTCCTTGCCAAATTCAACAAATGTGAATTCTAGTTGCCCGAAGTATCCTTTCTCGGACATGTAATTTCGGCCACTGGAATTAAGGTTAATCTGAAAAAGATTCAATCGGTGATTGAATGGAGATCAACAAGGAATGTTGGTGAAGTTAAAAGTTTCCTTGGTTTAGATGGATATTATCGAAGGTTTGTTAAAGGATTTTCGATTTTGGCCACACCCCTAACTAAGTTACTTCGTAAAGATGTGCCATTCATATGGTCTAAAGAACAACAAAGTAGCTTTGACCAATTGAAGGAAGTACTTACCCGAGCTCCAATGTTAACTCAACCAGAATCAGGGAGAGAATTTACAGTGTTCAGTGATGCTTCTCACTTGGGACTGGGGTGTGTGTTAATGGAAGGAGGTAAAGTGGTAGCATATGCTTCCTTACAATTAAAGTCTCATGAACTGAATTACCCGACCCATGATTTAGAACTTGCTGTAGTAATCTTTGCCTTAAAGATATGGAGACATTATTTGTATGGAGAAAAGTGTTATCTTTTCACCGATCACAAAAGCTTGAAATACCTCATCACTCAAAAGGAACTCAATCTTAGACAAAGACGTTGGATCGAGCTACTTAAAGACTATGATATGATCGTAGATTATCACCCAAGGAAGGCTTATTTTGTGCCTAATGCACTCAGTCGCCAACATACTTGTGGTTAGTAATCGGTTTAACCAAAACTTCCCTTATTCATATTTGAAATCTATGTAGATTTCACCTAATTTTACCATGTAAATGTTTGTAGCCTTATCCTCCATCAATGCTTGCCTTCGAATGTGTTTGAAGCAAGGGACCATGGCTTCCATTCGAATTCACTCTGATATAAAAAACAGAATTCGATCGTTACAACAGTCAGATTCTGAATTGCAAGGAATTAAGCTCTTGTTTGATAGAGGTGCTGAATCAGATTTTGTTCTAAAGGAAGATGGATTTCTTTATTTTTAAAATAGGGTGCGTATTCCCAAAGATTTAAATTTAAGAAAGGAAATTCTTCAAGAAGCTTACAACAGTTCTTTCTCAATACATCCCAAATCAGTGAAGATGTACATAGATTTGAAGAGTCTCTACTAGTGGCCCAGGATGAATTCTGCTATAACTGACTTTGTATCTAAATGTTTGGTTTGTTAGAAAGTGAAGGCAGAACATCAAGTTCCTTCGGGATTACTTCAACCTATCGAGATTCTTTAATGGAAATGGCAGCAAATAACAATGGACTTTGTCAGTGGATTGCCCTTATCACAAAAGAAGAATGATGCAATAGGGGTGATTGTAGATAGGTTCTCAAAATCAGCTCATTTCTTTCTTGTTCGAATAAGCATGAGCCTAGATCAGTTAGCCAAACTCTATATTTGAGAGGTTATCATGCTACATGGTATTCCCATGTCAATAATTTTTGACCAGGACTATAGATTTACTTTGAGATTTTGGAAATCTTTGGAGAAAGCCCTTGGAACTAAAATCAACCTCAGTACGGCCTTTCACCCTCAATCAAATGGTCAATCTGAGAGAGTTATACAAGTGTCAGAAGATATGTTACAAGCTTGTATAATTGATTTTGGGAAAAATTGGGAGAAAACTCTACCCTTGGTGGAATTCTCATAAAACAATAGCTACCAATCTTCCATTCAAATGGCTCTCTTTGAAGCCTTATATGGAAGGAAGTGTAAGACTCCTTTGTGCTGCTCAGAGTTGAGGGAAAGCAAAGCTTTAGGACCTTAATTGCTTCGAGAAACAGAAGATCAAGTACAAATTATTTGCAATCAATTAAAAAAAGCCTTCGATCGACAGAAAGCTTATGTTGATCGTAAAAGACGGGATATTCAATACAGTGTTGGAGATAGAGTATTTCTCAAGGTATCTCCGTGGAAGAAGGTGTTAATGTGATACCCTCTACCTGAGCTAGTAGTAACCCAGCTCGGGAGCGTTACTTAACAAGCAAGCAAGGATATGGCAAGGACAATGAACAATACAATACAAGAATCAATCAAGCAATCATATACTTACTTAGCTAACAAGTGAGCTCTCATTTGTTTCCAAATCATCCAAGACATTTGAACAAGGACAATACAAACAACCAAGAACAAGCAATCAAGTCTCCTGACTTACTTATCAAACAAGTAATTCACATTTGACTTCACAATCATCCTAAACCATTCGAACAAGGCCAAGCCAACCAATCATACATTACTTATCATGCAAGTAACTTACATTTCGAATCTTACATCAATCTAAGACATTCGAATAGGTCACTAAATTGTTTCATTTTTATACTTACATTATAGGATACTACATTATCAATACATTTTGCTTCATTTTATTCCCTATCATTCGAATTGCCCTAAGATAAACAACCTAATTCCATTTCATGTCTTTGTTTCTTAGACTTATACAAGTACACCTAACCCAAAATTTCTAACATGATTCTTGAACATTCAAATTACATGTACCTAGTTCCATCCGAGCCTATTTCCATACCTAACCATCCGGCCACTTACACAAACATACAAGGCATGTAACTTGTTCATTCAAGTCTTAATCCAATTATTATGCATTCGGCAAACAACTATACAAGCATACATAACACATACATCAAGGTATATTTACATACAAGCAACCCTTTAGGTCCAAGTCATTCGAATGGGAAGCAATCAACATGGTTCATCACATTCTACATTTAAGTCAAACATACACATGAACATGACAAGGCTATCAAATTGTTTCATAGCAAATTAGATCAACATATGATCATTTCATTCCATTATCAAATGCGCATCAAAATATCATCCATTACATGTTGTCTAAGTTCATTACATACTTGTTACTAGATACATAACATTGTAGCTCCATCAAACATTATATACAAGTTTCAAGATGCATGTTCAAGCTAGCTATGTACAATCTAGTGCCACCAGTCTAGGAGATATACAAAACAAGTATGAAATCATACTTTAACTATGCTTGTGTGACTTACTTCTAGCTCAAGGAATCAAGCTTCAAGATCAAGCAATGATTGAATCCTTTAACCTGTAATTGGGAAGAACGAAAGCGAGAGTGATAATTACATGAATGTACTTAGTGAGGTAGTACTAAGTCTAACCAATTGTTATGTCAAGTTTCATGTGTCATTTAATCAATTATAGACCTAGCTAAGGCTTTCAAGCATTAGAGTGATCTTAGCTAGGCTATCAAGAATTTGAAGAATCCTAGCTAAGGATATCAAGCGTCAAGATAATCCTAATTAAGGATTCAAGCATTCGGCCATTCAAGTAACAATAATCAAGAAATTCATATCATGAATGAAGCTCATCATGCTTGCAAAACAAGAAATCAAGGATTCATGCTTTCAATTCAAGTAGCATACAATTCATGGCATTCAAGACAAGTATCATGTGTTATTGGATTGTTATTACAATTTTTATTCATTAAACAACCCCCTGGGTACTTAGTTTGTATAAGTAATCGAGTCTCCAACCAACTGTCGCCACAAGGTGCACCGTAGTGCTGGTCAACCCTCCTACTGTCACCAAAGACCACATATGTATCCTCCGTCTATCGCCACAAAACAGTGTGCATTTGCCTATATAGCTGCTCCCAGGGAGCTTGCACTATAGTCACTAAATCATGCATAACTTTCATTATGTATGTCGTAATTTCAATTGGTTTACACCATTGGAAAGCTAACAAAATTTTCTTTATGACCATATAAGTCTTGCATTTTAGTTATTTACCAATTAATACAGTTTTTAACTTAAAGACAAGGCATTTCGCTATAGTGGACAGTTTGCACGGTCCCTAGTGTTTTTTCTCTACAATTCAGCATATAACCCAGAGTTCAATTCTGTTTTCTCCTAATGAATTTATACATATCAAGGTGTTGTCAATAAAAATTTTTGCCCTAAATTCATTATATACAATTTATAGTGATTTTTCAAAGTTACTGCCCAGAATAGAGTATTCTGGGCAGATTACACTATGTTGAATTTCTAGCTTCTTAACTCATTTTAGCAGGGTCCTAACATGGCAATTCTATTCATGTTCATGTTCATGTTCATACATGTCTAGTTCATCATAATTCACCTAGAAATGTTCTTAACGCAGGGCATAATCATGTTGAACCTAGTTTGATCTATTTGATCAACTTTGCACATCCAATTCACCAACTAGGCAGTCCATCACCTAGCAATGTTCTGAAAGTTACCTATTCAATTCAATCTTCATTTTACCTAGAAACATGATCAAAACAGGTTCCTATGATCATTTAACATGTTTACACAATTTCTCAATCAAAGCAGTCCCTAATCAAGACTGTTTTCAATCATGTTCATATACCTCAAATTTCCAGCAACTACACATATTTCCTATATCAACTTGGTTACTAGAAATCAAGATTTCAAGTTTTCATTGAAGCTAGCCTGTCCCTAACATGTATAACATTCATCCAATTTCATCAAGACAACAAGAACATCATCAATTCGAAGTTCAACAATCTATAACAAGTTAGTATCAAGTATTATACCTTCTCCAAGCTAAATTTGATCAATGGATGAATCAAGAAGCTTGAATTGAAGGTGTTTGCTTGCAAATTTTCTCTCCCCTTTTCTCTCACAAGTTTTGGCCACAGTGGATGACAATGGGGAGGAAGATGACAATATTTTTGGTTATTTTTCCTCCCCTAGCATGAGTCATCATCCTAAATGGAACATGTTCTCCTCCAATGAGGACATGTGTCAAGGCCTCCACTTAATTTAAATTTTACATGCAATCTATGGAGTTTTGCATGTTCACATTTTCATCCTTTCATTTATGCCTCCTAGTTTTCATTTCAATTCAATTTGGTTCAATTTCACTTATTAGATTTTATGAATGGCCAATGTTCATTCTTCTTTTAAATTGATTAGCTTATGTATTCAATTAGCCTATAGTTTAGATAGTGGTAACATTTCTAGGCCAATTTTAGGGTGTTACAATTCTCCTACCCTTAAAAAAAATTCGTCCTCGAATTTACCTAAATCGAATAGGTGAGGATATTGCTTCTTCATGTTTTCTTTAGATTCCCATGTTGCCTCTTCAACCTTGTGATTTCTCCACAAGACTTTGACAAGAGGAACATTCTTGTTTCGATGTCTTCTGACTTCCTTGTCAAGTATCTGAATAGGCTCTTTTTCGTATGATTGATCGGGATTCAATTCCACCTATTCAGGCTCAAGAACATGAGATGGATCGGGCCTATATATTCTGAGCATAGAAACATGGAAGACATTGTGGACCTTATCGAATTCACTAGGAAGTGCCAATCGATCAACCACTGGACCAATCCATTTAATGATTTCAAATGGTCCGATAAACCGATGGCTGAGCTTTCCTTTTCTTCCAAATCTGAAGACTTTCTTCCAAAGAGATACTTTGAGGAAGACCTTGTCTCCAACGTTGTATTGGATGTCTCTCCTTTTTAAGTCAGCATAAGCTTTTTGCCTATCAAAGGCTGTCTTTAATCTATCATGAATGATCTTCACTTGTTCTTCGATTTCTCTGAGCAGTTGTGGTCTTAAAACCTTGCTTTCTCCCAATTCAGACCAACACAAGGGAGTTCTACATCTTCTTCCGTATAGAGCTTCGAAGGGAGCCATCTGAATAGATGTCTGGGAAGCTATTGTTGTAGGCAAATTGTCTATAACACAAGCACGTAACATGTCTTTGAGAACTTGAATGATTCTTTCAGATTGTCCATATGATTGAGGATGAAAGGCTGTACTAAGATGCATTTTAGCTCCAGAGCCTTCTGAAAGGAATTCCAAAATCGAGAAGCAAATCTAGGATCACGAATAGAGATTATAGCTGTAGGTACGCCGTGTAATTGAATCACTTCACGGATGTATAGCTCGGCTAAGGTTTCCAAGCTCATGTTTATTCGAACAAGGATGAAGTGAGTAGACTTTGTGAATCTATCAACAATCACCCATACATCATCATTCTTTCTTGGAGTGGAAGGAAGACCAATAATGAAATCCATTGTAATCCGATCCCATTTCCACTGAGGGAATTCGATAGGTTGGAGTAATCTAGTAGGAACTTGATGCTCGACTTTGACTCTTTGACAAGTTAGACACTTTGTAACGAAGTTTGTGATAACCGATTTCATACCCGGCCACCAGTATAGTGGCTTAAGATCCTTGTACATCTTAACCGATCCAGGGTGAATTGAAAATGAGCTTTGGCAAGCTTCTTGTAACATTTCTTGTCTTAGTTCCTCATTGATAGGAACACATACTCTATCCTTGAAATAGAGGAGTCCATTTTACTTGAGGGAGAAGTCAAAATTAGACTCTGAGTCTAACTTGGATATGATCTTCTAAAGATCCGGATCAGTTTGCTAGAGTTCTTTAATTCTCGAGATCAAGCTAGATTGAACTTGAAGTTCAGACAAGAATTTTTGCCCTTTGGATAAACGAAAATGAGCGTTGATAGCCAAGAAAGCTACAAATGAAAGAACAAGATCATTAAGGAAGATTTTCGAGTAGTTACTTGCAAGACAAGTAAGGTGTTCAAATGGATTACTTGTGATCCAAGAAAGATTAAATTCAATTGAAATATTCTAGAGTTTAGATTTAGGGGTTTACCCGAGTATGGTTTGCGACAAAGGGCATCAGCAACCACGTATGCTTTCCCCGGATGGTAGTCGATAACCAAATCATAGTCTTTAAGCAATTCTAGCCATCTTCTTTGTCTAAGATTCAAATCTTTTTGAGTCAGGAGATATTTGAGACTCTTGTGGTTTGTGAACAGGTTACATTTCTCGCTGTACAAGTAATGTCTCCAAATTTTTAGAGTAAAAATGATAGCTGCCAATTCTAGATCGTGTGTAGGATAGTTTGACTCGTGTGGTTTTAGTTACCTTGAAGTGTAAGCTACCACTTTTCCATCTTGCATTAGGACACATCCTAGTCCTAAATGAGATGCATCACTATAGACAGTGAATTCTTTGCCCTATTCTGGTTGGATAAGGACCGGTGCATAAGTCAGAGCTTGTTTAAGTTGATCGAAGCTTCGTTGTTGGTTCTTCGACCAAAAAAAGCGTATCTTTGCGAGTTAACTTAGTCAAGCTTGCGACAATGGATGAGAATCCTTTGACAAATCGCCCATAATGCCCGGCTAAACCGAGAAAGCTCCAGACCTCACCAACATTCCTCAGAGGTCTCCAATCCATGATGGATCAAATTTTTCTCGGGTCCACTTTAATCCCTTCCGCCGAGATGACATGGCCAAGGAATGAGACTTCCGATAGCCAAAATTCACACTTAGAGAACATTACAAACAATTGACGTTCTCGGAGAGTTTGCAATACAACTCGGAGGTGTTCGGAGTGTTCTTCCTTATTTCGAGAATACACCAAGATGTCATTGATGAAGACGTCCACAAACTTGTCAAGATAGGGCTTGAATTCACGGTTCATGAGATTCATGAAAGCAGCCGAAGCATTCATTAACCCGAATGGCATTACAAGGAATTTGAAATTGCCATATTGAGTACGAAAGGTTGTCTGGGTACATCTTTTTCTTTTACCCTCACTTGATAGTATCCCGATCGAAGATATCTTTGAGAATACCGAAGCATCCTTGAGTTGATTGAAGAGATCTTTTATCCTTGGGAGAGGATACCGATTCTTGATAGTAAGCTTGTTCAATTGTTTGTAGTCAATACAGAGTCTCATAGTCTCGTCTTTCTTTTTCACGAACAAGACTAGAGCACTGGTTAGCCCGAAGGGCATAACTACAAACTCGTAGTGACCATAACGAGTCCTAAAAGCCGTTTTGGGTACATCTGAGTCTTGTATTGTCATCGACCTGTCCTTCTTCTTAATGAACAATACGGGTGCTCCCCAGGGTGCAGAGCTAGGCCGAATAAAGCCTTCGTCTTGTAGCTCTTGGAGTTGCTTCTTTAGTTCTTTCATTTCCACATGTGCCTTTCGATAGGGTGTGATGGACACCGAAGTTGTTCCAGGTTGAACTTCAATCCCGAACACTACTTCTCTGGTTGGAGGGAGACCAGGGAGTTCCTCAGGAAAAACATCAATGAATTAAGACACAATTAGCATACTAGGTAATCTGAATTCAAGTTTATCTTGTAAGACCATAGTAGCAAAGATTGAGGTCGGTTTTCTATCAATTAGGAGGATTGATTCCTTCCCTAAACCCCGGAGATACAGTCTCCTATTTTGGCAATCTATCCAGGCTTCATGTTTGCTTAACCAATCTAGTCCTAACACAAGATCGAACTCACAAGAAGGCAAGATATAAAGGTCCATGGGAAAAGGTACATTTCGAATGCTTATAGGACATTGCTTGCAAAAGAAGTTAATAGATGCGATTCCCCCTATTGAGTTCAAAACTACAAGGCTTTGTTTTACAATTTCAGGTTTAATCTCGGAACACTATCTCCTTCATTTGAGGAGCCTACAGGACATTCATTATCCTGGCTAAGTCTTGTTTTAGATATTCTACGTTCAAATAGAACAATTAGGGGTTCGATTTAATAAGCAAGACACAAGCTATTTAATACAAGTCTCCTAGGTGGCAAAAGTATCCTATATGATGCATGATAGCTCGGTTTAGTCCTAGAATCGGCTAAACCTAAAGCTCTGATTACCAATTAAATGTTACACCCCCTACCTGGGCTAGGAGCAACCCGGCTCGGGAGCGTTACTTAACAAGCAAGAAAGGATATGGCAAAGACAATGAACAATACAATACAAGAATCAATCAAGCAATCACATATTTACCTAGCTAACAAGGAAGCTCTCATTTGTTTCCAAATCATCCAAGACATTCGAACTAGGACAATACAAACAACCAAGAACAAGCAATCAAGTCTGTCGACTTACTTATCAAACAAGTAATTCACATTTGACTTCACAATCATCCTAAACCATTCGAACAACGCCAAGGTAACCAATCATACATTACTTATCATGCAAGTAACTTACATTTCGAATCTTACATCAATCTAAGACATTTAAATAGGCCACTAAATTGTTTCCTTTTTATACTTACATTATAGGATACTACATTATCAATACACTTTGTTTCATTTTATTCCCTATCATTCGAATTTCCCTAAGATAAACAACCTAATTCCATTTCATGTCTTTGTTTTTTAGACTTATACAAGTACACCTAACCCAAAATTTCTAACATGGTTCTTGAACATTCAAATTACATGTACTTAGTTCCATTTGAGCCTATTTTCATACCTAACCATTCGGCCATTTACACAAACATACAACAAGGCATGTAACTAGTTCATTCAGGTCTTAATCCAATCCTTATGCATTCGGCAAACAACTATACAAGCATACATAACACATACATCAAGGTATATTTAGATACAAGCAACCCTTCAGGTCTAAGTCATTCGAATGGGAAGCAATCAACATGGTTCATCATATTCTACTTTTAATTCAAACATACACATGAACATGACAAGGCTATAAAATTGTTTCATAGCAAATTAGATCAACATATGATCATTTCATTCCATTATCAAATGCGCAGCAAAACATCATCCATTACATGTTATCTAAGTTCATTACACACTTGTTACTAGATACATAACATTGTAGGCCCATCAAACATTATATACAAGTTTCAAGATGCATGTTCAAGCTAGCTATGTACAATCTAGTGCAACAATTCTAGAAGATATACAAAACAAGTATGAAATCATACTTTAGCTATGCTTGTGTGACTTGCTTCTAGCTCAAGGAATCAAGCTTCAAGATCAAGCAACAATTGAATCCTTTAACCTGTAATTGGGAAGAACGAAAACGAAAGGGATAGGTACACGAATGTACTTAGTGAGGTAGTACTAAGTCTAACCAATTATTATGTCAAGTTTCATGTGTCATTTAATCAAGTATAGACCTAGCTAAGGCTTTCAAGCATTAGAGTGATCTTAGCTATGCTTTCAAGCATTTGAAGAATCCTAGCTAAGGATATCAAGCATCAAGAAAATCCTAATTAAGGATTCAAGCATTCGACCATTCAAGTAACAATAATCAAGAAATCCATATAATGAATTAAGCACATCATGCTTGCAAAACAAGAAACCAAGGAGTCATGCTTTCAAGTCAAGTAACATACAATTCATGGCATTCATGAAAAGTATCATGTGTTACTGGATTGTTATTACAATTTTTATTCATTAAACAACCCCCTGGGTACTTAGTTTGTATAGGTAATCGAGTCTCCAACCAACTGTCGCCACAAGATGCACCGTAGTGCTGGTCAACCCTCCTACTGTCGCCAAAGATCACATACGTATCCTCCGTCTATCGCCAAATAGGGGCCTTAGCCCAGGACCGTAGTCCACCCTTACACAATAAGCTCTAGACTCTAAGGCATGCCCTTCTACCTAGTCCAACTAGCTACCAAGGTTGTTCGATTTACCATTTATTCAAGTGTTTCAAGATCAAGATCATGTCAAGCAAGTTCATTTCATATTAGGCCCTTAGGCCATTGAGCCATAGCTCACATGTCATGTAACACCCCTTCCCCGGGTTAGCCATAATCTAGTTCGGGAGCGTTATGGAGGAGAGAACAAAGTAAGAGATAGGTTACTTGTCGAACAAGTAACCTCGATATAGATAACATGCAACACAAGTAACCCAAACACAACAATACAAGACATATAAACAATTTAATTGTTCTGCAAGTAACCCTAAGACAAGTAACTTGGCATGCAAGTAATCCTTTAGAATCAAAACATGACAAACAAATCATACTTTTAAACATTAGGCATGCCAAATAGGGTATAAATATGTTTCTTTTCATTTCATTTTCAAGTTAATCAATCAAGTAGCTTTTCTAGGCATCCTCAATTTAATGTAATTACATATGCATGTTCAATACATACCTTACCTCCAATCCAATAAGCATTGTTGAATCATACCAATGCAACAAGAACAATTATGCATGGACATACATTTTAATCTAGCATTCGAGTGACACTATAAATAAGTCAGCACAACATTGAATCATTTACAAAATTTGCGCAACAACATACATACATATACAGATCAAGATAGTCATATATATACATAATTCAAGATATCAAAGTTGGTTACTTGATAGGCCCAACAAGAACATTACATATACTAGTTATATATATGCACCCAAAATGTATGTTCAAAGCTAACTATTACAAGTTCTAGTACCACCAAACTAGGAGCATACAAAAAGTATGAAATCATACTTTCAAGCTTGCTTTAGAATGTTGTTTCGAGTTCAAGATAACCTCTTGAAAGTGTCCTTAATCTGTTATGGGAAGAATGAAGAGTAGAGCGGTAAGTACAAGGTATGTACTTAGTGAGGTAACACTACGCTAACCAATTTCAAGTATACATATCCAAGTTTACAAGTATTTCAAGGGATCAAGATCATCACTACAAGTCACATGTCATTCAAATTCAAGGAGTAGACATAGACAAGAATACAATTCACTTTTACAACATCAGCATATGATTACATCAAGCTATTCGAATTATTGCTTAGAAGACAAGATATCAAATACACCAAGTACCAAGTAGACATTCTTACGAAATAAACATCATCTATGCATTTATTTCATGGGAAGTAACAAGTTATACAATCATTCATGTGTTATCTTTCAAGACAAGGTTGTTCATTCAAGAATCATACAAGACAAGTAATGTTCACATCACACATCCAAGACAAACAATGTTCGTTTCAAGTTATTAATTCATCTTACAACACCCTTGGTAATTAGTTCACTAGATAATCAAATCTTCAACAATAGGCACTGTAGTGCCAATATGCACCGTAGTGCCAAAATGCGCCATCGTGCCAATATGTATGAGCTCTAGATTCTAAGGCATGCCCTACTATCTATCCAAACTAGCTACCAAGGTTGTTCATTATCAATTTCCTTCAAGCTTTATATAATTCATTAATCAATACATGATTATGCCATTCAAAGGCCAAGCCTTTAGGCTTATGGAGTCTTAACTCCCAAGACAAGTTTATCCATGCCATTCGAATAGCATGAACACAAGGTGGTAACATTGTTCATTTCATTTCAAACAAGTCATGCATATCAATCACAAACACATTCATATGTATGCAATAAGCGTACCTTATTCTCCAAGCAAGCATGCCATTTCTTACCTTTGGCATAAGCAATGCAACATGTAAAGCATTTCATTTCATTTGCTTAACAATCAAGTAAACAAGTATAACATGGCATCAAACAAGTTGTCATTCATATCATTCTTCCCTTAATTAGGCAAATATATATTAGGTCATGTTACATGGAAATGTCATTGAATTAACACAATAGCAAGATTGGTTAGGACCTAAGTCCTAACTCTAAGGAAGGTTACACTCAAAATACTCCTAGCTAATCACTTGTCTTGTATCCAAATCCCTTTGCCTCTTGCGTTGGGATGTTCACTCTTTTCTTCCTCTTCCACAACTTCCTGCCCTTGGTCTAGAAAGCATAACACATACAATTCATCAAAACATGCACATAATGTCACATATATATAGTAATAATGTTACCACATTTGTACCTAACATTTTAGCAATTGTTTTTTATGCTTTCTTTTAAGCATTTCTTACTTGTTCATCTCTATATTGTTATTACCTCATTTAGGACATAATTGGACATATTACAATGTCCCAAAACTGTTTTGGAAACAATTTGCTTCTAGGTGCAAAAACAGTCTCAAACTGCCCAGAACACTGCTGCCTAAAAGTTTGCACACTATCCCTTTAAATGGTCATATCTTTTAATCCGTACGTTGTAATTTTGATTAGTTTGCACCGTTGGAAAGATTATTTAATTGCCTTTCCAATGGTATATGGCTGGCATTCTCATTCTTAGCCAATCGATACAGTTTATTGTTCAAAGATAGGGCATTTACACTGTCTGGACAATTTGCACTGTCCAGCTATTTCTAATTCCAGTTTCCAGCATAGAACCCATAATTCAGTTTTGCTTTCACCTAATAAAGTATACATACTAAGGATAATGTCACTAAAATTTCATCCCTGAATTTGATCTATACAAATTTTGGTGAATCTTCAAAGTTACTGCCCAGAACAGAGCAATTATGGGCAGATTGCACCTATTCACATTTTAATTCCTTAAATTCATTTTAACCAATATTTTGGCCCTATAATTCATTTCATATGAAATCCTAAACGTGTTTAGTCAATGTTAATTCATTTTCAATGTGGCCAAAACAGAGTAAGTTGGTTAAGTTGCTTAATTTTGCATGTTTACACAATTTGTTCTTACTAAAACAGTTTCTAGGCTATATGACTTTGTTCATACTTTTATCTTTCTTTTCCAGCATTGGTTACTAACAATTTAGCTTGTTTAACACCTTAATTACATTACCTAATCGTGATCATGTTCAATTCATTAGTTCCATAGCTCAATTACATGTTCTAACAATTCAATTCTTACAACAACATTTCATTTCAACTTTCCAGCAACCTAATTCTTGTTACACCATCACTTACACATAAATTCCACTCTAATTCAAGTTACCCATGGTGTATACAAGTTCAATTTCATCATTCTCTTCATTTCTACAACCTAACAAGTCAACTAAGCATTATACATCATCTAAATCAAAATTTTAAGCATAAATCAGTTTGGACAACATGTATTTACCTTAGTAATGCTGCCACCAAGTTGAGTTTAGCTCAATTTCAACTTTGACACCATAGTTTCATGCTTTCTCTCACAAGAAACCCTCCCTTTCTCACTCTTTCTCTTTATTTTCGGTTATGAAGAAATGATGAATAATATGGTTTTGGTTAAGTGGACGGTAATGGAGGAGGAACGGACATGTGGATTAACCACTAATTAATTAATATTTATCATGCATTCCTTTTTTTTCCTTTTAACTCATTTTTAGTCCTTTAATTTGGCATTCCTATTTGTACATTTTAATGTTTTAGCCACTAGCTATTTGTATTTATTTCTTATCCAATTCAGCAACCACATTGATTATTTCTTTCGATTCGTTCACTAGCCGATTGCTATTTACCTTGTTAATTATTCAATTCAACCCTTAATTGACTTCACTTAATTCAAGATTATTTAACTATTTAGGAATTCTAAATAGTGGTAACATTCTAAGCCCTATTTAGGGGTGTTACATGTCAAGTAGTTTCATGTTTCATTTCATCAAGATGATAATATGTCTCAAGCAAGTCTTTAATCATTCAATCACGTTGCATCATATCACATACAAGCATCCATGTTGTCATTTATTCATGATTAAGCATTCAAAATACACATGTATTCAAGGCTAGGATCAAGTTTCATGTATTACTTTAATCATCCTTCCCTTATTAGGTAATGTTCATGATTAGATTCATTTAACATGTCAAGTATGTTACAAGAATACATTGGTTAGGACATAGTCCTAACCCTAGAGGTAACTACACTCACAATACTCCAAGTTAGCTAGTCTTGGATCCACACTCCTTTGTTCTTGGCTTTAGATTGTTCCAATCTTTCCTCTTCCACCAAGTTCAATCCTGTTTCTAACACATTACAAGCAAACACATATCAAGACAAGTTCACAAAGTCATGCAATTGAAGACAAGGTCATTAAATCAAGCAATGCTAGAAGCATATAACATTCACATATTGGGCAGCATGCTCATGTGCATTTTCCATTACACTTAATTACTCTTTTCTACATTCTAGTTCATGTAAAAAAAGGCATAATCAAAGGCCTAAAACTGTTTACAAGACAGTTTACAAAATGCCACAAAACAATGTGCATTTGCCTATATAGCTGCTGCCAGGCAGCTTGCACTATAGTCACTAAATCATGCATAACTTTCATTTCGTACGTCAGAATTTCAATTGGTTTACACCGTTGGAAAGATAACAAAATTTTATCTATGACCATATAAGACTTGTATTTTAATTACTTTCCAATTAATACAGATTTTAACTTAAAGTCAGGGCATTTTGCTATACTGGACAATTTGCACTATCCCTAGTTTTTCTTCTCTACAATTCAGCATATAACCCAGAGTTCAGTTCTGTTTTCTCCTAATGAATTTAGACATATCAAGGTTTTGTCCATAAAAATGTTAGCCATAAATTCATTATATACAATTTATAGTGATTTTTCAAAGTTATTGCCCAAAACAGAGCATTTTAGGCAGATTACACTAGGTTGAATTTCTAGCTTCTTAACTCATTTTAGCAAGGTCCTAACATGACAATTCTATTCATGTTCATGTTCATACATGTCTAGGTCATAATAATTCACCTGGAAATGTTCTTAAAATAGGGAATAATCATGTTGAACCTAGTTTGATCTATTTGATCAACTTTGCACATCCAAATCATAAACTAGACAGTCCATTACCTAATTTAACTAGTTCAATTAGGTGTAGTCATTTTCCAGCAAGTTACCTTTTCAATTCAATCTTCATTTTACCTAGCAACATGATCAAAGCAGGGTCCTATGCTCATTTAAAATGTTTACACAATTTCTCAATCAAAGCAGTCCTTAATCAAGACTGTTATCAATCATGTTCATATACCTCAAATTTCCAGCTACTATGCATATTTCCTATATCAACTTGGTTACTAGAAATCAAGATTTCAAGTTTACATTCAATCTAGCATGTCCCTAACATGTATAACATTCATCCAATTTCAGCAAGACAACAAGAACATCATCAATTCAAAGTTCGACAATCTATAACAAGTTAGAATCAAGTATTATACCTTCTCCGAGCTAAATTTGATCAATGGATGAATCAAGAAGCTTGAATTGAAGGTGTTTGCTTGCAAATTTTCTCTCCCCTTTTCTCTCACAAGTTTCGGCCACAATGGATGACAATAGGGAGGAAGATGACATATTTTTGGTTATTTTTCCTCCCCTAGCATGAGTCATCATCCTAAATGGCACATGTTCTCCTCCGTTGAGGACATGTGTCAAGGCTTCCACTTAATTTAAGTTTTATATGCAATCTATGGAGTTTTGCATGTTCACATTTTCATCCTTTCATTTATGCCTCCTATTTTTCATTTCAATTCAATTTGGTTCAATTTCACTTACTAGATTTTATGAATGGCCAATGTTCATTCTTCTTTTAAATTGATTAGCCTATGAATTCAATTAGCCTGTATTTTAGATAGTGGTAACATTTCTAGGCCAATTTTAGGGTGTTACAGTTCAGATTCAGTAAGAGAGGAAAACTTAGTCCTCCGTTTACAGGGACCCTTTGAGATAATATAAAAGATTGGTCATGTTTCTTATCGATTGGCTCTTCCAGAAGAATTCTGCAAAATACACAATGTGTTTCATGTGTCTATGCTGCGTAGTTATCGATCTATTCCTTCTCACATCCTCGAGCCGGATGAAGTTGAATTGAATCGGGATTTATCTTACGAGAAAGAACCAATTCAAATTCTTGATCGTGAAGAGAAGAGGCTTTGAAACAAAACAATCTCCCTTGTCAAAGTTTTGTGGAGAAAAATAAGCAACTTGAGAGCCTGAATCTACCATGAGAGAAAAATTTCCACAACTTTTCTCTTTAGGTAAATTCGAGGATGAATTTTCTTGAAGGGGGAGGGATTTGTAACATCCTAAATTATGATAGTGAAGTGACCATTATTGGTTGACAAGGAAATTGCTTAAGTGACCAATTGATAATTCTCTGTGTGGTTGATTTGATAAGAATTCAAAATTGAATTGCTAAAGCAAAGTGACTATTTAGTGAATCTCCTCAAAGTTTAGTATTTCATGTTAATATTTAAAATGAAAAGAGCTTATTTATGTGGCATGCTATGAGGGCGCCATTTGTAGTTAATCTAGGACTAATTGAGATAAAAATAAACTCATCATCCATTTCATTTCCCATGAAACCCGAAGAAGAGAATTGAGAGAAAAAGGAAGAACATCTCCATAGATTGTTTTAGAATCAGGCATTTTGAGTATTTTAGTGATTGTTGTGCTTAAAAATGTAAGTTCCTACACGTTTGCATATTTGTTCTTGAAACTAGGTATGCTAATTGATGTTTAGATTCGGTCCTTGCTCTATTGAAATTATTATGTGAATTAAGAACTTTGACCGATAGAAATTTGTGGAATGATGAATGTAAGATTGATTGAAACATGAGCTGATGACATGGATAGTTGTAGTGTAAGCTTAGAACCTTGAAGTGATTTGTTTGATGTAATTTCAAGAATAGAGTTTGTTAGATCAAGTAATTGATTTGAATTAGACATTATAGAACTGTTCGATTGAAAACTGCCCATTGATGAATCTGTTTTGGAATATTGGCATGATAAAGATTGACTAAATTGTGAGTTGGTGCTTAGAATGGAATTGGTTGAATACTAGAATTATAATGGAATCGAGGAAGTTGTTAAAAGAAGTTGCAAGTAACCATTTAGATAAGTTTAAACAAGCAGGAAACTGCCCTGGAATGAACAGAGCAACATCAGACTGTTTAATAGGAAAATAACTTCTTAAACAAGAAATAATGAAGAGTTAAACTATTAATTGAACAACTATAGTGTTGGATGATTGAATTAATGAGAAATTTGGGATATGTGCTTAGTAAGGAAATAGTTTAATTGCATAAAAGAGGAATATTATGCTAGAAGCAGACCCGAATTGTTGGTCCTATTTAAGGGACTGTTTACCTATCTAACAAGTTCTTGGTCACCTTGAATTGAAATTAAAGAAAATGTAGTTACAATTTAAGTCTAATGTAACAAGCAATGTGGATGTGTTATCTTGAATTGTATTGAGCACATGTAAAAGTGTATGTGGTGTTTTGTTTAGACATACATGATCGATGAAGGATTGACTCTAATACTTCACTAAATATTGATACATTGACAAGAAGAGAGTCGATGAGGGGGATGAAAGGCTTAAAGGAGTGGTGATTTAAGATCAAAATTAATTCGAGGCACTTGAGAGTATGTTTATATTTATGTTTATGTTTATGACTAAGTAAACGTGGATTGTTGAATGTATTAAGATGACTTGGTTGTATGGCGAGGCTTAAATTGCTTATGAATCACTTGGATATGCTAATGTTGGTAAAATGATAGTTGCCAAGGTAAGTGGAACAATTACTTGTGTCTTTTCTTTTAGTAGACCATAAATTGGTTCCTTGAAATGTATAGTGAGAAATTTAGTGAAAATGGTTATGCATTCGATTGGTTAAGAAGAATAAAGATTGAATAACCAAATAGATCACCTGTATTTCAATAGGATATGATGCTATTGCCTGAAAAGAAATGATCAAAAGATTATATGTTTCGATGGTACTAATTACCATTGCATGAAAGTGCTTAAACAAATATATATTTCAATGGTGCAAATCACCATTGCCTGATAATGCTTAAACAAGTAAAATATATGCACCAATGGTATTGTTACCATTGCTTGAATATATATGCACCAATGGTATTGTTTACCATTGCCTGATAATGCTTAAACGAATAATTTATATATCTATATATACATATCAATGGTATAAGTTACCATTGCCTGTTAAAAACTTGATTGAATATATTACACTTTCAATGGTACATATTACCATTGCCTGATAATGCTCGAATGATTATGCTTTTCTATAATTCAGCTAGCCAATCTATGTCAAACAATGTAGACTGTCATGATAGATTTGAATATTACACAAACTAACTATGGTAGCTGCTTGATGACATTTTATCTTTGGAAGCATAGTTCAGCTACTTTGAAGTTGTGATTAAATGAGCTTCCTGCCAAGGGAGATAAGAACATGTATTTACTTTGTTGTTGTATATGTTAGAAGCCAACAACCTAATTACTCACCCTGTCACATTTCAGGTGAAGCTATTCCATTGTTAAGATCGTGAAGGTTGCAAGGTCATCAAAGGCATCAAAAGTATGTTCTGTTTGTTAATTAACTCCTATAAGGTTGCACTAGTTTGGAATGTTAGATTATGACTTTTTGTCTATAGCAAAAGGGGGGATTTGTATTTAGTAACTTCTTAAAGGTTTGTAAATATATATACCTATCCATGATTTTGGTAATGTGACTAATGGTAGTTGATCTTGCTTATTTTGACTTGGTTGCTAGATTTGATTGATTTAGATAATGTTATATGCTCATTACTTCAAGGAAGTCTATGTTGTAATGGTTGTGTGAAATTAAAGTTATGAATACTTATCGAAACAAGAATAAAACCGAACAATAGTAGTTTAGCTTATCATATGAGTTATAAGTTGAAGCTTCTTTGTTTTCTTGCACAAGTTAAATTGGTTAGATTTTTTTCTAGGGAAGTCTTGGATCTATAATGTCTCAAGTAACTTTAACTCCCGAAATTTGTATGCCCTTCATATATCGGTTCATATTCTTTTAGCAAGACTTAAGGTAAATAAGATACTTGTTGCTTACGTCCTTGTTAAGCATATCTATGGAAAGATAACATGTTTCCTATCTTTAATTGAGATGTTATGATCCGATATCTTGACGCTTCTTAGCTGATTTGTTCGAATGTTTAGTTCTCTTAAGGTCTCACCATGAGTTCTCTATGTAACACCCTAAATCCTATCCTAGAAGTATTGAAACCAATTGCATAAGTTGACAGCTTAATTGAACTTAGAATTTAAGCTAAATTGATTTGTCAAGGAACTAATTGAAAGACTAAATGAAATAAGAGACCAATTTAGAAGGAATTAATCGGATAACATGGAAAATATAGGGAATGCATGATAAATTTCTCATTTCCCCTAATGCCCTTGATTAAGCTAAGAATAAGGATTAATTAAAGGCCATTTTGGATATTACATAAATCCATTAACTTGGATTAAACATAGCCATCATCTTCTTCATTCTCCTTAGTTTGGCTGAATTGAAGAAGAGAAATTAGAAAGGGTTCTTGTGAGAGAAAGCTTTGATTTATGGTGTCAAAGTTGAAACTGAGCTAAATTCAACTTGGTGGCAACATTACTAAGGTAAATACATGTTGTCCAAACTGATTCATGCTTGAAATTCTAATTTAGATGATGTATAATGCTTAGTTGAGTTGTTAGGTTGTTTGAAATGAAGATAATGATGAAATTGAACTTGTATACACTATGGATAACTTGAATTAGAGTGGAATTTATGTGTAAGGGAAGGTGTAACAAAATTAGGTTGCTGGAAATTTGAAATTAAATGTTGTTGTAAGAATTGGGTTGTTAGAACATGTAATTGAGTTATGGAACTAATGAATTGAGCATGATCATGATTAGGTAATGTAATTAAGGTGTTAAACAAGCTAAATTGTTAGTAACCAATGATGGAAAAGAAATATAAAAGTATGAACAAAGTCACATAGCCTAGAAACTGTTTTAGTAAGAACAAATTGTGTAAACATGCAAAATTAAGCAACTTAACCAACTTACTCTATTTTGGTCACCTTGAAAAATGAATTAACATTGATTAAAAAATGTTTAGGATTTCATATGAAATGAATTATAGGGTCAAAACATTGGTTAAAATGAATTTAAGGAATTAAAATGTGAATAGGTGCAATCTGCCCAGAATCACTCTGTTCTGGGCAGTAAATTTGAAAAAACACCAAAATTTGTATAGATCAAATTCAGGGCTGAAATTTTAGTGACATTATCCTTAGTATGTCTACTTTCATTAGGTGAAAACATAACTGAAATCTGGGTCCTATGCTGGAAACTATAATTAGAAATAGCTGGACAGTGCAAACTGTCCAGACAGAGTAAATGCCCTGTCTTTGAGAAATAAATTGTATTAATTGGCTAAAAAATAAAATGCAAGCCTCATGTATTCATAAATAAAATTTTGTTAGCTTTCCAAAAGTGTAAATGAATCGAAAATTCGACGTACGAAATAAAAGATATGACCGTTTAAAGGGACAATGTGCAAACTGCCAGGCAGCAGTGTCCTGGGCAGTTTGGGACTGTTTTTGCACCTAGAAGCAAACTGTTTCCAAAACAGTTTTGGGACATTGTAATCTGTCCAGTTATGTCCTAAAATGAGGTAATAACAATTTAGAGGAACAAGTAAGAAATGCTTAAACGAAAGCATAAAAACAGTAGCTAAATGTTAGGTACAAATGTGGTAACATTGCTACTATATATGTGTGACATTATGTGCATGTTTTGATGAATTGTATGTGTTATGCTTGCTAGACCAAGGGTAGCAAGTTGTGGAAGAGGAAGATAAGAGTGGACATCCCAAAGCAAGAGGCAAAGGGTTTTGGATACAAGACAAGTGATTAGCTAGGAGTATTGTGAGTGTAACTATCCTTAGGGTTAGGACTTAGGTCCTAACCAACCTTGCTATTATCTTAATTCAATGGCATTGCCATGTAATATGACCTAATATATATTTGGCTAATTAAGGGAAGAATGATATGAATGTCAACTTGTTTGATGCCATGATCTATTTGTTTACTTGAGTGTTAAGCAAATGAAATGCTTGACATGTTGCATTGCTTATGCCAAAGGTAAGAGATGGCATGCTTGCTTGGAGAATAAGGTACGCACATTGCATACATATGAATGTGTTTGTGATTGATATACATGGCTGACTTGAAATGAAATGAACAATGGTACCACCTTGTATTCATGCATTCGAATGGCATGGATAGACTTGTCTTGGGAGTTAAGACTCCATAAGCCTAAGGGCTAGGCCTTTGAATGGCATAATCATGTATTGATTAATGAATTGTATAAAGCTTGAATGAAATTGATAATCAAACAACCTTGGTAGTTAGTTTGGATAGCTAGGAGGGCATGCCTAAGAATCTAGAGCTCATGTTGGCACTACGGTGCATATTGGCACGACGGTGCATATTGGCACTACGGTGCATATTGGCACTTCGGTGCATATTGTTTAAGCTTTGATTATTTAGTGAACTACTTACCAAGGGTGCTATAAGATGAATTAATAACTTGAAATGAACATTGTTTGTCTTGGATGTGTGATGTGAACATTACTTGTTTTGTATGATTCTTGAATGAACATCCTTGCCTTGAAAGATAACACATGAATGATTGTATAACTAGTTACTTCACATGAAAGAAATCCATAGATGATGTTATTGTGCAAGAATGCCTACTTGGTACTTGGTGTTTTTTGATTGCTTGTCTCTTAAGCAATAATTCAAATAGTATGTGACATGTAGTGATGACCTTGATTCTTTGAAATACTTGTAATCTTGGATATGTATACTTGAAATTGGCTAGCTTAGTGTTATCTCACTAAGTACATAAATTGTACTTACCACTCTACTCTTCATTCTTCCCATAACAAATTAAGGACACTTTCAAGAGGATATCTTGAACTCGAAGCAATGTTTTGAAGCAAGCTTGAAAATATGATTTCATACTCTTTGTATGCTCCTAGTTTGGTGGCACTAGAACTTGTAACAGTTAGCTTTGAACATGCATTTTGGGTGTATATATATGACTAGTATATGTAATGTTTTGTTGGGCATATCATGTAACCAACCTTGAATACCTCAAACTATGTATATGAACTATGTTGATATGTATATAATAAGTAAGATGCTGCGCAAATTGTGAAAGTAATCCAATGATTGATGAAACCTTGTATAATTTGAATGCTAAACCAAAATTGTATGATCATGCATTTGTTCTTATTGCCATTGGTATGATTCGGCAATGTCTATTGATTGGAGATAAGGTATGTATTGAACATGCATATGCAATTACATGAAATGGTAGATGCCTAGAAAAGCTACTTGATTGATTAACTTGAAAATGTAATGAAAATAACCATTCTTGTATATGCTATAACTAGTCGAATGAATAAGGAATCCTTGTATTGATCATGTTGATTGGTTAAATAAGTAGTATCTCGAGATGCACGTAAGCTAATTGAGAGAATAATGATATGCTTAGTTCTTGCTAATGGAATGTATATGTGAGATGTAAATAAGTTTGTTAATTAAGCATGAAAAGTGGTAACTTAGGATATAAGTATGAAATGAAACAAATTAGTACCTAAATTAGCATGCTAAGTCTGTTTGTTTTGATTAATGTGGATTACTTGTATGTCTCATATGGTTGTGTTTAGGTTACTTGCGTTGCAAGTTATGCATATCGAGGTTACTTATTCGACAAGTAACCTATCTCTTGCTTTGTTTTCGATTTGGTAATGCTCCTAAACTGGATTATGGCTAACCCGAGGATGGGGTGTTACAGTCTAGTCGAATTCTAACTTATAAGACAAGTTAGATTTGTCTTCTCCTAGATCAATGCTATCTACTAGGCCTGGGTTATGGGGTGTTACAAAATAGTCCTATTTAATTATGAATTAACACAAAACAGTCAATTAATCACAAGTATACAAATACACAAGTAAAACAGTCCATGTATCTCATCTAATAATTCAAAACAGTTCACCTAAATACACGTTTATACAAGACAGGGCAGCTTAGACGAATAGACATTTGCTTATCCAAAACTGTCCAATTTCATCCATGTATACACTTAACAGGGCAGCATATATCTATATACACATTTAGGCACACAAGCAATCCATTTTTATATGTTTAAACACTTAACAAGGCAACAAGTATACTGACACATTTAGGCACATAAAGCAGTCCATTTTTATATGCATAAACACTTTAACAGGGTAGAAAGTATACTCACACATTCAGACACATAAAGCAATCCATTTTTATACGTATAAACACTTTAACAGGGCAGCAAGTATACTCACACATTCAGACACATAAAGCAATCCATTTTTATACGTATAAAGACTTTAACAGGGAAGCATGTATACTCACACATTTAGGCACATAAAGCAGTTCATTTTTATATCTATAAACACTTTAATAGGTTAGCAAGTATACTCACACATTTAGACACATAAAGCAGTCCATTTTTATACGTATAAACACTTAAACAGGGACAAGTATACTCACACATTTGGACACGTAAAGCAGTCCATTTTCATACATATATACAATTCTGGACAGTTTTAACATGTATACAATCAACAATGGTGACTATCTAATGTTTCAAAGAAGAACTCATGACATGTATTTGTTTCTACAATAACACATAGCATGTATAAGAATTTAAACAATCAAAATTCTTAAATCAAGTTCTAAATTAAGGGAAAGGAAGAAGTCCATGAACAAGTCTCTCGCTCTAACACATGAAGGTTCAGCTATGAGAAGCATGGAGGAAGATGATGAACATATTTTTTTTGTTCATCTTTCATTCTCCAAAATGGTCGTGACTCACCAACTCTCCCTCACACTTGCCTTCATCATTTTCCTACAAGTGTACATGTCCTTATACTTAATAAATTTTAGCATGCAACTCCAATGTTTGACAACATTCAATTTTGGTACATTACTCATGGAGCCTCTCTTGTTTCATTTTCTTATTTTAGTCCCAAATTATTAAACTAACCATGAACTCGTTTCATTTTCTTAATAAATTTTAGCATGCAACTCCAATGTTTGAGGTTGTTTTAATTTGGTATCAGAGCAAATATTTACTTGATCCTAGGACTAAACTAAGTGCATTGCATCATTTTTGGTTATTTTGTGCAACCTAGTAGTTATATGGATATGTATTTGTGATTTGCAATTCATTAAGCTCTTTTCTTGTGAATAAAATGTTAGAAACACAATTAGGTCAGGATAATGAAAGCCTGGCTGGTTCCTCCACTGAAGAAGAAAGTGAGAGAATGAATCAAAATCAGCATGAGCCTCAAAAGGCTGGTGAACTTTAGTAGGTTCAGTAGGAAGCTCCTTCAATCCATCTCGTGCAACGGGTGTAACGTCCTAAATGTAACACCCCTACCTCGGTTTAGTAGTAAATCAGCTCGGGAGTGTTACATAGCAAGAACAAGTAAGAACAAGGCAAGGAAAGGTGAACTCATCCCTAATAAATTAGTTCCTTAACTAGCTAGCATCATAGGCATTTACAATCAATCATAGCAGAAACACGAACCATTTAAAACTTTTCAAACTTATCTCTATTAGATGAGTTACTTACCTAGCAAGCAACTTAGACATACGCATCTTATCATACAAACAAGCATATATTTGTTTACAAGTCATTATAGGTTACCACCTTTATTTACCATTTGCATTATTAGTCAAGTTAACATATAGCATTTGAATTGTCATACAAACAAGGCATGCTTCTTTCACTCTAATTTTTATCTTATTCATAATTATATATATCTCATATTCATTATAGGCCTGCATTCGAGTGGTTACCTTCAAGATTCATTCAAGGATTATTTATTAATTGATTAAATGATCATACATGAGAGATATTCAAATAAACACAAAAACTACAAGTATTGATATCATCCTTGTTTATCCTAGATGAGTAGAGAACTAGCAAGGCACATAGACATCACATTCAATTACACAAGCATGGACAAGTTCTTATTCATTATAAGTTACCACTTTAATTATTCACTTTTGAATCTAAGTTCATATGATCATATCATTCGAATAGCTTACCTAGACTAGCATGTGTTCATTTTAACTCCATTTAATCACGTTTCATTCAAGACATGTGGCCAATTCATGTAGGTTTGACTAAGCATAATCATGTATACATATATTCAAACATCTCTATTCAAGCATGTAAGGATTCAATCCTTACCATTCAACAATTACAATTCTCAAGCACACCATGAATCACTTCTATCATTCAATCTCAATTATGCGTAGCTCATCTATCTTATAACAATAGTTAACAAGGTTTCAACATTTCACATTAATTAGACATGGTCATGTAGGTTATTATATTCAAGACTTGCATCATTCTATGTAGATTCAACTAAACAAGATCATTTAGTGTAAACAATAAAATCATAGTCTTACTCAACATTAGAGGTCAAATCATATTTATATACAAGCTTCCAAACATACAAAATGCATGAACTAGCCTTAGCTATAAACAAGACTAGGTGCCACCATAAACTAGGAGTTATGCAAAACAAGTTCTCGATCCACCCTAGATCGGTTAAGATGTATAAGGACCTAAAGCCACTATACTGGTGGCCAGGCATGAAATCTACAATCACGGACTTCGTATCCAAGTGCTTAACTTATCAAAGAGTCAAAGCCGAGCATCAAGTCCCTACTGGACTACTCAAACCTATTAAACTTCCCCAATGGAAGTGGGATCGAATTACTATGGACATTGTAACCGGTCTTCCTTCTACTCCAAGAAAAAATGATGTTGTATGGGTGATTGTTGATAGATTCACTAAATCTACTCACTTCATCCATGTTCGTATGAACATGAGTTTGGAAACGCTTACCGAGCTGTACATCCGTGAAGTGATTTGGTTACACGGTGTACCTACAGCAATCATCTCTGATCGTGACCCTCAATTCGCTTCTCGATTGTGGAATTCTCTGCATAAAGCTCTAGGAGTTAAAGTACATCTTAGTACAGCCTTTCATCCTCAATCAGATGGCCAATCTGAGAGAATCATTCAAGTGTTAGAAGATATGCTACGAGCTTGTGTTATCGACTTCGGGAAGAATTGGGAGAAATCCCTACCTCTTGTAGAGTTTGCCTACAACAATAACTATCAATCTTCTATTCAAATGGCACCATTCGAAGCTCTATATGGTAGAAGATGTAGAACTCCTCTGTTGGACCGAGTTGGGAGAGAACAAGATTCTAGGACCTCAATTGCTTCGTGAAACTGAACAACAAATCAAGATCATTAACGATCGATTTTGTAACACCCTAAATCCTATCCAAGAAGTATTGAAACCAATTGCTTAAGTTGATAGGTTAATTGAACCTAGAATTTAAGCTAAATTGATTAGTTAAGGATCTAATTGAAAGAATGAATGAAATAAGTGATCAATTTAAAGTGACTACATTGACTTAAAGGAGAAAGATGATTGCATGCTAAATTTCTCATTTCCCCTAATGCCCTTGATTAAGTTAATAGTAAGGATTAATTAAGGACATTTTAGACATTTCACAAATCGAATAACTTGGATTAAGTGTCATCATCTTCTTCATTTTCTCTTTGTTTGGCCGAATTGAAGAAGAGAAAATAGGGAGAAAGAGAGTTGAGAAATCAGCCATTGAAGAAGGGAAATTAAGCTTGCATGTATAGGATTTTGTAAGGAAATTAAAGCTAGAAGCAAAGTAAGTATGAATCTACTCTTGTTCAATCAAATAGGCAACTATACTTGATGACTCGGGCTGTTTTGATGATTGTAAGATGAAATTAACTAATGAATATGTTGTTAGATGATTGTATTGTTGTATAATTATGCAAATTTGGCGAATGAACATTAGGTATTATGCTGGAAATTAGGTGTAAGTGATTGTGTAACAAAGTTAGGTTGCTGGAAATTTGAAATTAATGTTGTTGTAAGAATTGAATTGATAGAACATGTAATTGAGCCATGGATTTAATGAATTGAACATGATCATGATTAGATAATGTAATTAAGGTGTTAAACAAGCTGAATTGTTTGTAACCAATGCTGGAAATGAAAGATAAAAGTATGAACATAGTCATATAACATTGAAACTATTTTAGTACGAACCTATTGTGTAAACATGCAAAATTAAGCAATTTAACCAACTTACTTTATTTTGGCTGCCTTGAAAATGAATTAACATTGACTAAACATGTTTAGGATGTAATATGAAATGAATTGTAGGGCCAAAACATTGGTTAAAATGAATTTAAGGAATGAAAATGTGAATAGGTGCAATCTGCCAATAATTGCTATGTTCTCAGCAGTAAATTTGAAAATTCACCAAAATTTGTATATATCAAATTCAGGGCTTAAATTTTGGTGACATGATCCTTACTATGCCTACTTTCATTAGGTGAAAAAAGAACTGAAATCTGGGTCCTATGATGCAAACTGTTAGTAGAAATTGCTGGACAATGCAATTTGTCCAGACAGTGTAAATGCCCTATCTTTGAACAATAAACTGTATTAATTGGCTAATAACTAAAATGCAAGCCTTATATGATCATATATACAATTTTGTTAGCTTACCAACAGTGTATAGTAATCTAAATTCTGACGTACGAATTAAAAGATATGACCATTTAAATGGATAGTGTGCAAACTGCCAGGTAGTAGTGTCTTGGGCTGTTTGGGACTATTTTTTCACCTAGTTGCAAACTGTTTCCAAAACAGTTTTGGGACATTGTAACCTGTCCAGTGATGTCTTAAAATGTGGTGATGACAATTTAGAGATGAATTAGTAAGAAATGCTTAAAAGAAAGCATAAAAACAGTAGCTAGATGTTAGGTACAAATGTGGTAACATTGCTACTATACATGTATGACATTATGTGCTTGTTTTGATGTATTGTATGTGTTATGCTTGCTAGACCAAGGGCAGCAAGTTGTTGAAGAGGAAGATAAGAGTGGACATCCCAAAGCTAGAGGCAAATGGATTTGGATACAAGACAATTGATTTTCTAGGAGTATTGTGAGTGTAACTATCCTTAGGGTTAGGACTTAGGTCCTAACCAACCTTGTTACTGTCTTAATTCAATGTCATTGCCATGAAACATGACCTAATACATATTTGGCTAATTAAGGGAAGAATGATATGAATTACAACTTGTTTGATGCCATGATCTATTTGTTTACTTGAGTGTTAAGCAAATGAAATGAAATGATTGACATATTGCGTTGCTTATGCCAAAGGTAAGAAATGGCATGCTTGCTTGGAGAATAAGGTACACACATTGCATACATATGCATGTGTTTTTGATTGATGTACATGGCTGGTTGAAATGAAATAACAAAGGTACCACTTTCTATAATGCCATTCGAATGGCATGGATAGATTTTCCTTGGGAGTTAAGACTCCATAGCCTAAGGGCTTGGCCTTTGAATGGCATAATCTTGTATTGGATAATGAATTGTATAAAGCTTGAATGAAATGTATAATCAACAACCTTGGTAGCTAGTTTGGATAGATAAGAGGGCATGCCTTAGAATCTTGAGCTCATTTTGGCACTACGGTGCATATTAGCACGACGGTGCATTTCGGCACTATGGTGCCTTTTGGTACGACGGTTCATTTTGGCACTACGGTGCATTTTGGCACTTCAGTGCATTTTGTTGAGGATTTGATTATCTATTGAACTAAATACCAAGGGTGTTATAAGATGACTTAATAACTTGAAATGAACATTGTTTGCTTTGGTGGTGTGATGTGAACATGGGTTGTTTTGTAAGATTCTTGAATGAACATCCTTGCCTTGAAAGATGACACATGAATGGTTGTATAACTAGTTACTTCTCATGAAAGAAATGTATTGATGATGACTTTGTGTAAGAATGCCTACTTGGTAATTGGTATATTTGGTTGCTTGTCTTCTAAGCAACATACTCGAATAGCATATGGGTATATATGATGGGAGTTGCTACGTTGATTGTGTGATATGTGAAGATTGCCTATATTACTCCTTGAATTCGAATGGTATGTGTCATGTAGAGATGACCTTGATTCTTTGAAATACATGAAAACTTGGATATATATGCTTTGAAATTGGCTAGACTTAGTGTTACCTCACTAATTACATAACGTGTACTTACCACTCTACTCTTCATTCTTCCCATAACAGATTAAAGACACTTTCAAGAGGATATCTTGATCTCAAAGCAACGTTTTGAAGCAAGCTTGAAAGTATGATTTCATACTCTTTTTATGCTCCTTGTTTGGTGGCACTAGAACTTGTAATAGATAGCCTTGATCATGCATTTTGTTGTGTCTTTAAGACTAGTATATGTAATGTTTTGTTGGGCCTATCAGGTAACCAACTTTGATGACTTAAACTATGTATATAACTTGGTTGATATGTATATAAATTAGTATAATTCTGTGCAAATTAAGAAGTAAATCAATGATTGATGAAATCTTGTATGATTCGATTGCTAGACTAAAATGGTATGATCATGCATTCATTCTTGTGGCTATTGGTATGAATCGGCAATGCTTGGAATGGAACCTAAGGTATGTTCAAGCATGTAATAAGAAACAATTTAAATGTACTAAGTGAACACCTAGCTATTCGAATAGGGTGTACGAACATGTAATAAGAATGTAAGTTGGATAACTTGTATTGATCATGTTGATTGGTTGAATAAGTAGTATCTTAAGATGCAAGTAAGCTAATTGAAATGTGTCAAGTGTCCACCTTGTATCATTTGAATAGGGTACATGAAATTATAATAAGAATGAAAGTTGAATCATGTCTAATAGTAACCTATTGTGAAGTATGCCACACTTGTTGTTGTTTGAATGATGTATGTGTATTGAATGCAATGGAAAATTGAAATATGAAAAGTGGTAACTTAGGATATAAGTATGAAATGAAACAAATTAGTACCTAAATTAGCATGCTAAGAATGCTTGTTTTGATTAATATGGTTTACTTGTATGTATTGTATGGTTGTGTTTAGGTTACTTGCGTTGCAAGTTATGTATATTGAGGTTAGTTGCTCGACAAGTAACCTATCTTTTGCTTTGCTTTCGCTTTGGTAACGCTCCTGAACTAGAATACGGCTAATTCGGGGATAAGGTGTTACATTTATTGGTTATCAGAGATTTTTAGTCAGTTCTAGGACTAAACTAAGCTCACTTGCATCACATAAGATATTGTGCCACCTAAGAGACTTGATATAAGCGTGTATTGTTGCTTAAATGTGTAAACTAAAACTCTTATTGTTCTGATTGAACTAGAAAGTCAGAAACAAGATTGGACCGGGATAATGAAAGTCTCGTAGGCTCCTCGAATGAAGGAGACAACATGAGGATGGAATAGAATCGTCCTCAACAACAAGCTCAACATCGAGCTCAAGCTACTGCTCAACATGAAGCTTCTACTATCAATCTTGTGCAGCAAGAATGTCTTCTAAGTATGAAAGAAATGTTCAGTCATCTTGTAACTACCATAAAACAAGATCATCCTATTGCTTCTACTGTTACTGTGCCAAACCGAGCCCCTATTGACAAGTTGGCTCAGCATCAGGCCTATACCTTCATCGGCACTAACGAGGCTAATCCTAAAGTAGCCGAGTATTGTTTAGAGGCCACTACTCACATTCTGACTAAACAATTGCCATGTCCTGACGAGCATAAACTCGAGTGTGCCATCACTTTATTGGCAGACGAAGCACTGAGCTGGTGGGAAACCACTACCTTGACTGCTCCTATGGAATCTATCACTTGGAAGTTCTTCCTCGATGAGTTCAGGAAGAAATATAACAGCAAACAATATCTAGGCGAACGTCGAAAGTGATTCTTGTATCTCAAACAAGTCGCCCGACCTATCGAGCAATACGTGAGCGACTTTTGCAAGTATTATCAAGTATGGGTCCGAATATATCAAAACCGAGGTCGACAAGTGTCGAATGTTCATTGACCGATTAAATGGTGAATTAAGCCCGATATTTACTGCACTGGGTATTATTGACTTTCAAAATTTGGTAAACCGGACCATTTCTACTGAGGCAAAGATGAAAGCCTCAGAAAGACGCAAGAGCGGACACTCTTGGAAGAACAAACGACCCAATAACGATGATAAGCCACACTGGCAATCAAAGAAGTCAAAACATTCCAAGAGACACTCTTCAAACTATACCCCTAATCAGAAGAGTAGTTATATCTTGAAACCTCAAACGGTTAAAGAGACTTCATCCCTTGTTGTTTTTGTTGATAGCACGGGGAATCAGGCTAAAGCTAATCAAGACCCTCTTTGTAAGTTTTTCCAAAAACATCATACTGGTCAGTGCAGAATTCAACAGAATCTATGCTACTGATGTGGAGCATCTGATGATTATATCTGAGATTGCCCCCAGAATCCCAACAATGCTTTGAATCGAGCTTCTGCAATTGCTAGCTCAGCTCCTTCTAACCGAAATAAAGCACCCAAACAAGCTCAGTCCGGGAATCTAGGGAAACAGATGGGGCCGTATTCGAATGCTCAGACATGGAGACTGTATCTTTGGGTTTAGGGAAAGAATCCATTCTCTTAATAGACAAGAAACCAACCTCAATCTTTACTAATATGATTCTTCAAGATGAAATTGAATTCGGTTTGCCTAGCATGCCTGTTGTTTCTGAATACATTGATGTTGTTCCCGAGGAACTCTCTGGTGTTCCTCCAACTAGAGAAGTAGAGTTCGGGATTGAAGTTTAGCATGGAACAGCTCCGGTGTCCATTACACCCTATAGAATTGCACCTATCGAGTTGAAAGAATTAAAGAAACAACTTCAAGAATTACAAGATAAAGGCTTCATACGGCCTAGCACCTCTCCATGGGGTGCTCCAGTACTGTTCGTGAAAAAGAAAAACGGGACTATGCGGCTTTGTATTGATTATCGTCAGCTAAACAAGCTCACTATCAAGAACCGGTATCCCCTGACCAGAATTGAAGATCTTTTTGATCAACTCATAGATGCTTCTGTATTCTCTAAGATCGACCTTCGATCAGGGTACTATCAAATGAAAGCAAAAGAACAAGACATGCCCAAGACAGCCTTTCGTATTCGATATGGCCACTTTGAATTCCTCGTAATGCCATTCAGATTAACGAATGCTTTAGTTGCTTTCATGGATCTCATGAATCAGGTATTCAAGCCCTATCTCGACAAATTCAAAGTTGTCTTCATCGACGACATATTGGTGTACTCTCAGAATAAAGAGGAACATGCTGAACACCTCCGAATTGTCTTGCAAACACTCCGAGAACATAAATTGTATGTCAAGTTGTCCAAATGTGAATTCTGGTTACCATAAGTTTCTTTCCTCGACCACATTATCTCAGTTGAAGGAATCAAAGTCGATCCAAGTAAGATTCAGTCTATTATAGATTGGAGACCTCTGAAGAATGTAAGTGAGGTCTGAAGCTTTCTCGGTTTAGCCAAGTATTATAGAAGGTTTGTTAAGGGATTTTACTCCATTGCCGCAAGCCTTACTAAGCTTACCCGCAAAGATACGCCTTTCGTTTGGTCGAAGAACCAACAACAAAACTTCAATCAACTTAAACAAGCCCTGACTCATGCACCAGTTCTTATCCAACCAGAATCGGGTAAAGAATTCACTATCTATATTGATGCATCTCATTTGGGACTATGATGTGTCCTAATGGTATATGGAAAAGTGGTAGCTTATTATTTAAGGCAACTGAAACCACACGAGTCAAACTATCCTACACACGATCTAGAATTGGCAGCTATCGTGTTTGCTCTCAAGATATGGAGACATTACTTGTACGGGGAGAAATGTAACCTGTTCATAGACCACAAGAGTCTCAAATATCTCCTGACTCAGAAATATTTGAATTTGAGACAAAGAAGATGGCTAGAATTGCTTAAAGACTACGATTTGGTTATCGACTACCATCCGGGGAAAGTAAACGTGGTTCTAATGCCCTTAGTCGCAAACCATACTCGGGTAAACCCCTAAATCTAAATTCTAGTATATTTTCAATCGAATTTCAACTTTCTTGGGTCACAAGAAAGCCATTCGAACACTTACTTGTTTTGCAAGTAACTACTCGAAATTTTCTCTTAATGATCTTGATCTTTCATTTGTAGCTTCCTTGGCTATCAATGCTCATTTCTGTTTATCCAAAAGATGAAAATTCTTGTCTGAACTTCAAGTTCAATCCAGCTTAATCTCGAGAATTAAAGAACTTCAACAAACTAATTCAGATCTTCAGAAGATCATATCCAAGTTAGACTTTGAGTGTGCGTTCCTAACAATGAAGAAATAAGACAAGAAATGTTACAAGAAGCTCACTAAAGCTCATTCTCGATTCACCCGGGATCTATTAAGATGTACAAGGATCTAAAGCCACTATATTGGTGGCCGGGCATGAAATCGGCTATCACAGACTTCGTATCGAAGTGCCTGACTTGTCAAAGAGTTAAAGCCAAGCATCGAGTCCCTACTGGATTGCTCCAACCTATTGAATTCACTCAGTGGATATGGGATTGTATTACAATGGATTTCGTTACTGGTCTTCCTTCCATTCCAAGAAAGAACGATGTTGTATGGGTGATTGTTGATAGATTCACAAAGTCTACTCACTTCACCCCTGTTCGAAGGACATGAGCTTGGAAACCTTAGCTGAGCTATACATCCGTGAAGTGATTCGATTACACGGAGTACCTATAGAAATAATCTTTGATCGCGATCCTAGATTTTCTTCTCGATTCTGAAATTCTTGCAGAAAGCTCTAAGAGCTAAAGTACATCATAGTACGGCTTTTCATCCTCAGTCGGATGGCCAATCTGAGAGAATCATTCAAGTAGTAGAAGATATGCTACGAGCTTGTATTATCGACTTTGGGAAGAATTGGGAGAAATCCCTACCTCTTGTAGAGTTTGCCTACAACAATAGCAACAATAGCTCTATATGGTAGAAGATGTAGAACTCCTCTATGCTGGTCCAAATTGGGAGAAAACAAAGTATTGGGACCTCAATTTCTTGTCCGAATTGGTAGAAGATTGAAGGCAACTTTTGATAGATAGAAAGCGTATGTTGACTTGAAAATGAGAGACATCCAGTATGCTATTGGAGACGAAGTCTTCCTAAAAGTCTCACATTGGAAGAAAGTGCTCAGATTTGGAAGAAAAGGGAAGCTCAGTCCCTGATACATCAGACCATTTGAAGTTGTTGAAAAAATTGCTCTAGTGGCCTATCGACTAGCTCTTCCTAGAGAGTTTGATAGAATACACAATGTCTTCCACGTTTCAATGCTCAGAAGGTATCGATCTGATCCTTCACACATCCTTGAGCCCAAAGAAGTAGAATTGAATCCTAATTTGTCCTACAAAAAAGAACCTATTCATTTTCTTGACCAGGAAGTAAGGAAGCTTCAGATCAATATTGTTCCCCTTGTTAAGATCTTATGGAGAAACCATAAGGTGGAAGAAGCTACTTGGGAATCTGAAGAAGTCATGAGGAAGCAATATCCTCACCTATTCGATTCAGGTAAACTCAAGGACGAATTTAATTTAAGGGGGGAATTGTAGCACCCCTAAATCGGGCTTAGAATGTTACCACTATTTAGAATTCCTAAATAGTTAAATCATCTTGAATTAAGTCAAGTCAATTAAGGGTTGAATTCAATAATTAACAAATATGAATGCCAAATTAAAGGACTTAATTAGAAGAATGAATGAAATAAGCGATCAATTTAAAGTGACTATATTGAATTAAATGAGAAAGATGATGATTGCATGCTAAATTCTTTGATTCCCTTAATGCCCTTGATTAAGTTCAGAATAAGGATTAAATAAAGGACATTTTAGACATTTCATAAATCCATTAAGATGGATGTCATCTTCATCTATTCTCTCATTTTGCCAAAATTAGGGAGAGAGGGAAATTGAGAGATCAGCCATTGTTGAAGGGAAATTAAGCTTGCATGCTTAGGATTTTGTAAGGAAATTAAAGCTAGAAGCAAAGTAAGTATGATTCTATTCTTGTTCATTCGAATAGGCAGCTATACTTGTTGACTTGGGCTGTTTTGATGATTGTAGATGAAATTAACTATTGAATATGTTGTAACAAATTATGTTTAAGTGATCTATGAAATTAACTATTGAATATGTTGTAACACTAGGCATTATGCTGGAATTTATGTGTAAGTGATGGTGTAACAAAATTAGATTGCTGGAAATTTGAAATGAAATGTTGTTGTAAGAATTGAATTGTTAGAACATGTAATTGAGCTATGGAACTAATAAATTGAATATGATCATGATTAGATAATGTAATTAAGGTGTTGAACAAGCTAAATTGTTAGTAGCCAATGCTGGAAAAGAAAGATAAAAGTATGAACAAAGTCATAGCCTAGAAAATGTTTTAGTAAGAACAAATTTTGTAAACATGCAAAATTAAGCAACTTAACCAACTTACTCTGTCATGGTCACCTTGAAAAATGAATTAACATTGACTAAACAATTTTAGGACTTCATATGAAATGAATTATAGGGCCAAAACATTTGTTAAAATGAATTTAGGGAATTAAAATGTGAATAGGTGCAATTTTCCCAGAATTGCACTATTATGGGCAGTAAATTTGAAGATTCACCAAAATTTGTATAGATCAAATTTAGGGCTGAAATTTCAGTGAAATTATCCTTAGTATGTCTACTTTCATTACGTGAAAGCAAAACTGAGTTCTGGGTTCTATGCTGGAAACTGTAATTAGAAATAGCTGGACAGTGCAAACTGTCCAGACAGTGTAAATGCCCTGTCTTTGAACAATAAGATGTATTAATTGGATGAGAACTAAAATGAAAGACTTATATGGTCATAAAGAAAATTTTGTTTGCTTTCCAACGTTGTAAATTAATCGAAATTCCGACGTACGAATTAAAGGATATGACCATTTAAAGGGATAGTGTGCAAACTGCCAGACAGCAGTGTCCTCGACAGTTTGGGACTGTTTTTGCACCTAGAAGCAAACGGTTTCCAAAACAGTTTTGGGACATTGTAATCTGTCTAGTTATGTCCTAAAATGAGGTAATAACAATTTAGAGGAACAAGTAAGAAATGCTTAAAAGAAAGCATAATAAAATAGTAGCTAAATGTTAGGTACAAATGTGGTAACATTGTTACTATATATGTGTGACATTATGTGCATGTTTTGATGAATTGTATGTGTTATGCTTGCTAGAGCAAGGGAATCAAGTTGTGGAAGAGGAAGATAAAAGTGTACATCCCAAAGCAAGAGGCAAAGGGATTTGGATACAAGACAAGTAATTAGCTAGGAGTATTGTGAGTGTAACCATCCTTAGGGTTAGGACTTATGTCCTAACCAATCTTGCTATTGTATTAATTCAATGACATTTCCATGTAACATGACCTAATATATATTTGGCTAATTAACAGAAGAATGATATGAATGACAACTTGTTTGATGCCATGTTCTACTTGTTTACTTGATTGTTAAGAAAATGAAATGAAATGCTTGACATGTTGCATTGTTTATGCCAAAGGTAAGAAATGGCATGCTTGCTTGGAGAATAAGGTACGCACATTGCATACATATGAATGTGTTTGTGATTGATATGCATGATTGGTTGAAATGAAATGAACAATGGTACCACCTTGTGTTCATGCCATTCGAATGGCATGGATAAACTTGTATTGGGAGTTAGGACTCCATAAGCCTAAGGGCTTGGCCTTTGAATGGCATAATCATGTCCTGATTAATGAATTGTATAAAGCTTGAATGAAATTGATAATCAAACAACCTTGGTAGCTAGTTTGGATAGATAGGAGGGCATGCCTTAGAATCTAGAGCTCATATTGGCACGACGGTGCATATTGGCACTACGGTGCATATTGGCACGACAATTCATATTGGCACTACGGTGCATACTGGCACTTCGGTGCATATTGTTGAATATTTGATTATCTATTGAACTAAATACCACGGGTGTTGTAAGATGACTTAATAACTTGAAGTGAACATTGTTTGTCTTGGATGTGTGATGTGAACATTACTTGTGTTGTAAGTTTCTTGAATGAACATCCTTGTCCTGAAATATGTTATATGATGGGTTGTATTCATGTTACTTCACATGAAAGTTATGCACAATTGATGCTTGTTGTGTAAGAATGTTTACATGGCACTTGGTGATTTTGATTTCTTGTCTTCTAAGCAATAATTCGATTAACATGATATGTATACATGATGGATGTTGATATGTTGAATGTGTGATATGTGAAGCTTGCCTATGTTTACCCCATGCATTCGAATAGTAGGTGACAAGTAGTGATGATCTTGATTCTTTGAAATACTTGTAAACTTGGATATGTATACTTGAAATAGGTTAGCTTAGTGTTACCTCACTAAGTACATAACTTGTACTTACCGTTCTACTCTTCATTCGTCCCATGACAGATTAAGGACACTTTGAAGAGGATATCTTGAACTCGAAGCAACATTTTGAAGCAAGCTTGAAGGTATGATTTCATACTCTTTGTATGCTCCTAGTTTGGTGGCACTAGAACTTGTAATAGTTAGCTTTGAACATGCATTTTGGGTGTATATACATGACTAGTATATGTAATGTTTTTGTTGGGCCTATCATGTAACCAACCTTGATACTTTAAACTATGTATATGAACTATGTTGATATGTATATAATATGTAAGATGTTGCGTAAATTGTGAAAGTAATCCAATGGTTGATGAAACCTTGTATAATTCGAATGCTAGACCAAAATTGTATGATCATGCATTTGTTCTTGTGGCCATAGGTATGATTAGCAATGCTTGGATTGGAGCTAAGGTATGTACAAGCATGCATTAACAATGTTACTAGCTAAGGATGCCATGAAATAGTATGACTTGTTTGAAAAATAAACAAATGAAATGTGTTAAGTGATCACCTTATTGTTCAAATAGGGTATATAAACATGTAATAAGAATATAAGTTGGGTCATGTCTAATAGAAACCTATTGTAAAGTATGCCATACTTGTCATTGTTATTCGAATGGTGTAGGTGTATTGAAATGGAATGGCAAATGGTAATATGATAGTGGTAACTTAGGATATAAGTATGAAATGAAACAAATTAGTATCTAAATTGGCATGCTAAGTGTGTTTTTTTTTATTAATGTGGATTACTTGTATGTCTTGTATGTTGTGTTTAGGTTACTTGCGTCGCAAGTTATGTATATCGAGGTTGCTTGCTCAACAAGTAACCTATCTCTTGCTTTGTTCTCGCTTTGGTAATGCTCCTGAACTGGATTACGGCTAACTCGGGGATGGGGTGTTACACACCAAGTTTACCCCTGGGTCTATCACATTACACAAGTATATACATGTCAAAACAATATCACATAATCATTCAATCAAGGCAATGTTACAAGTACACATCATATACAAATCAAGCAGCATGTTCATATACATTATTTACTATACATAACTACACTTATCTATACTTTAATTCATGTAAAACAGGGCAGTAACCAATGTCACAAAACTATTTACAATACAGTTTCCAAAACTGTCCCAAAACAGTGTACAATTACCTAAACTGTTGTTACTAGGCAGCATGTAGTCTGTTCACTTAAACATGCATAACTTTCATTTCGTACGTTAGAATTTCAATTGGTTTACACCATTGGAAATCTAACTTAACTGTCTTTCTAACCATATAGGCCTTGCATTTTATTTCTTTTCCAATTAATACTGTTTTTAACTTAAAGACAGGGCAATTTGCTACACTGGACAGTTTGCACTGTCCCTAGTGTTTCTTCTCTACAATTCATTATACAATCCATAATTTAGTTCTGCTTTCTCCTAATAAATTTAGTCATGTCAAGGTATTTTCCATAAAATTTCCAGCCTTAAATTCCTTTTATACCATTTATGGTGATTTTTCAAAGTTACTGCCCAGAATAGAGTATTCTGGTCGGATTACACTAGGTTGAGTTTCTAGCTTCATAACTCATCTAAACAAGGTTCTATCATAGAAATTCAACTTATTTTCATGTTCTTACATGTCTAGGTCATTCTAATTCACCTAGAAATGTGCTTAAAACTGGGCATTATCATGTTAAATTCAATTTGATCTATTTGATCAACATTATACTTCTAATTCATCAATTGAGCAGTCCATTACCTAGTTTTAACTAATCCAATTAGATGCATTCATTTTCCAGCAACTTATTTACTCAATTAAATCCTCAATTCACCTAACAATGTGAACAATTTAGGGTATTACATTCAATTAGCATGCTTAAACATTTTCACTAGTAAAACAATACCTATTCTAAACTGTTTTCAATCATAATTCCTATTCTCAAATTTCCAGCAACCATATACATTTTCAAGTTTCAAACATATAATTGAAGAGAGGAATCAAGCATTTTACCTTCCTCAATGTGAATTCTAACTCAATTTAGTCCTACCATGGCCTAATCTTTCAAGAACCCCACGGATGTCATCAAGCTTTCTCCCTTCTCTCTCTTTTCTATTTCCTCTCCTCAGAATCGGTTGAGGGAAGATGAAGATGACACATTTATTGTCATCTTTCCTCCCCAAAGTGTGAGTCACCTTTCCTAAACACATGTTCAAATAAATTGTGGACATGTGTTTAGGTCCCATGTTTTAAATTACTTTTACATGCAACCTACCAAGTTTTGCATGTTCACAATTCTAACTTCTCAATTAAGCTCTTAGTCTTTAATTCTCATTCAAATTGGCCCTTAATCCTTTATTCGATTTAATCCATTCTCAAAATGATTATCCATATTTTTAATGTTTTTATTTTGATCCCTCTTAATAAATTACTTCATAGATTCAACCAATTATTTAGCTTTCTAATTTGAATCATAATTCTAGGACGGGTTTTGGGGTATTACAATTCTCCCCCCTTAAAAAGAAATTTGCCCTCGAATTTCTCTCAAACTAAGAAACCAAGTCTATCATTTAGATAGAACAGAAGAAGTTCAATTAAGTAAGAACACAAGCCTGTATAGTACAATAATCTCCTAGGTGGCACACTAGACTTATGACAATGCAATGAGTCCCAGTTTAGTCTGAGAATCGACTAAACCTTAGCTCTGATACCAATAAATGTAACACCCCCTACCCTAGTTTAGTAGTAAACTAGCTCGAGAGCGTTACAGAGCAAGAACAAGGTAAGGAAAGGTGAACTCATCCCTATTAAATGAGTTCCTTAACTAGCTAGCAGCATAGGCATTTACAATCAATCATAGCAGAAACACAAACCATTTAAAACTTTTTGAACTCATCTCTATTAGATGAGTTACTTTTCTAGCAAGCAACATAGACATACGTATCTTATCATACAAACAAGCATATATTTGTTTACAAGTCATTATAGGTTACCACCTTCATTTACCATTTGCATTATTATTCAAGTTAGCATATAACATTCGAATGGTCATACAAACAAGCATGCTTCTTTCACTCCAATTTCTATCTCATTCATAATTATATATATTTCATGTTCATCATAGGCCTGCATTCGAGTGGTTACCTTCAAGATTCATTCAAGGATTAGTTATTACTTGATTAAATGATCATACACGAGAGATATTCGAATAAACACTTAAACTACAAGTATTGATATCATCCTTGTTTATCCTAGATGACTAAAGAACTAGCAAGACACATAGACATCACATTCAATTACACAAGCATGGAAAAGTTCCTATTCATTATAAGTTACCACTTTATTTATGCACTTTTGAATCTAAGTTCATGTGATCATATCATTCAAATAGCTTACATAGACTAGCATGTGTTCATTTTAACTCCATTTCATCACGTTTCATTCAAGACATGTAACCAATTCATGTAGGTTTGACTAAGAATAATCATGTATACATATATTCGAACATCTCTATTCAAGCATGTAAGGATTCATTCCTTACCATTCAGCAATTACAATTCTCAAGCACACCATGAATCACTTGCATCATTCAATCTCAATTATGCACAGCTCATCTATCTTATAACAATAGTTAACAAGGTTTCAATGGTGTAATCACTCATTTTTATCTAATCTCTAAGTATCATATTAATATATTAGTGCATGATTACATATATGTGTGTGCGTGTATATGTTATTAATATTACATAATGATACGTGTGTGAATGTATGCATGATGCATATATTTATGTGGTGTATTACGTACCTATTAATATATGAATGATATGGTTATATTTATGTTAGGAGTATCGTATAATGTATGTTAGTATATGTGCATTTATGAGTAGGTTTATATATGTTTGCATGTATATATTATTAATGTCCTTGTTATTATTGAATGTATACGAATAAGTGTTGCATGTATTATTATTAAGTGTATTTACGTGTGAATGTACTTCATTACAATTGTATGTATGTGTACGTAAGTATGTATGTGTATGCATTTACTATTATATTATTATTAATATACGGACAAATCTGAAAATAATAAAAAATCCACTTAAATTAAATGTCCATATTATTAAAGCCCGTAAATTACAAGGCCCGGTTGGCCCAAGCCCAAAACCCCAGCAGAACCCTAATACATCAGATATCTAACCCTAATTACTCTATCTTTGCGCAGCCAACCAGGAGCCGTTGGATCAAAATGTTGATCCAACAGCCATGATCAAGGAAGGAAAAATATCTAGCTGGCCGCGTGAACTACACGCTCAGACTGATCGAATGCCACGCGCGCGTTCGATCCACGCGCAGACCCTTCGATATCCCATGCGTGCGCGAGTCCCACGCGCTATAACCCCTCTACTGCTGAGCCTCACGTGTCACGATCTAAAGTCGTTTCACCGATCGAGGTTTCATCTGGACCGTGCATTCTTCAAGCCATCCCGACCGTTAGATCGAATCTGATCCAACGGCCGAGAACGCCTCTGGCCGAAGACATCTCCCCCACACCGCCACCATGCTTCCACCATGCCGGCCTCCAACCATCGCGTTCAGATATATCAAAGAACAACACAAAAAAGAGGCGATGTCAGTATCAGTCCAGATCTAAAAATGTTTTACAGTACTTGCTACCAAACCAAAAAGAGAGTGATATATGTATGAAACAAGTAATTGTAAAGCAGTCCAGTTGTAATCGGAGAGAAAAATAAAAAGGGGAAAGCACAAAGTTTTCAGTGGTAACGCTCTGTTCTTTTTTTCTTACTTATTTGCATGCATACAAAAAAAATACGCAGTAATAACAAAAGAGAGGGATGTAGAGTTGTTACCTTTGTCGTCGATGGATCTCTCCTCACCAGTGACAAGCCTCATCAGCTTTCCCAAGCTGAACATGGTGAACTGAAGGGAGTGGGAGGTCCCTTTTGGTTTCATTTCGGTTAAACACAAAAAAAAAATCGTTTCGTATTTACTTAGATCTAGGCCAAAGATCGGGCTGAAAAATGGGGTTTTATAGCTATTTTATTTTGTGAAATGGGTAAATTCGGAAATAAATCCCCCCGCGTTTTTGATATTTTCATTTCTGTCTCGCCGCATGGGATATTTACAATTCTAGTCCCCCCTTATATTCTAAAATCTTGCAATCCAACCCCTGAATCAAATTGAATCAATTTTTATATGGCGAAATTACCTCACCAGTCCCACCGTGTTTTTGAAATTTTCATTTCAAGTCAGCCCCTTGGTCCAATTACAGTTTTAGTCCTTTCAAATTCGGTTTAGCTTGCATTTTGTCCCTAAATTGCATACTAATATCTTTTAATTTCTGTTTCTTATGTTTATTTCCTTTCATTTCAGTCCTGTTCCATATTTAAATATTCATGTTCGTTTATTATGATCGTGTATGTTGATGTAGCCTTTTGCCTTTTCATATGTCTCTTGTACATGCTTTGTATTTTCATGTTTACATGTATATATGTGTTAAGTTTATGGCGATTATATATTTTTATGCATTTGTTCGGTTATTCGTATCACACATATTAGATTGATATTTTAGTTGGCTCGAACACAACATGTTTTATATTTTAGCATGTATTGCATGTTTTCTTTGCTTTTAGGCTACGTGTTAGTATATTTTCTTGGTCATGTATAATGCCATGTTCTACATATGTTACAATGTGTCTTATTGTAATATGTATATCTTCTTGTAATATGTGTTTTTGTTTCATGCCTTGTTATTATGATATGTTAGTTTATTTTTAGTCACGAGTAGGAGTAATCTGTATGCATGTATGTTTTAGATTAGTATTTTATTTATGTTCGATTAGTAGTTTATTATGTTAATATTTATTTGTATTGTATTTAAATTATTTGCCATGTTTTATATTTTGTTCACTAAGTTTGCATAATGGGATATATAATGTCAATGCGGTGCCCTTTTATCCGAGCGTAAACGGGGCCAGTATCAGGCGTAGTGATAGTGGTTGGGCGTTTAATCTCGGATAACGGGGCCCTTAAAATTTACTCGTAATTATAACTGAATTTTAAACTAATCGTCACTTTAATCCGGAAAGTCTAATATTAATGAAGCGGTAATTATTAAAGTACCAATTTTGGGCGGTGTGGGGGTGCTAATCCTTCTCCATCCGTAACCAACTCCTGAACCCAACAGTTTTTTTTAAATCTCTGGTTTTATGGTGTCTGGCCTACCTAAGTGGCCGGTGGCGACTCCAATTTTTAATAAGATGTGGTTTTTTAAACCCCACGGAATAAACGTTTTATATCCGAAAAATCACAAACACTTCAAAAAAACTCGTTCGTTTTTTAGCGAATCGGAGACATCACTACAGATGGCGACTCCGCTGGGGACATTTTTGTTTTTCAAAAACAAAAGAGAGAGTCAAGCTTTTTTCAAATAATTACCGCTTTAATAATATTAGAAGTTCCGGATTAAAGTGACTATTAAATTAATATTCGGTTGTAATTGCGCGTTTATTTTAACGCATTTAAAATTTGGCATACAAACCTATTTTTAAGTGGGGGGAAAACGCTAATGCTTTCGTGTAGATATCGTTCTCCCGTGTAGGCCTAGCAAGTACCTTCGGGGCTCGAGTACCTTATGCTTTCATAAGGATATCGTTCCTTCGTGCATGCATATGCAAATGGGTCCCCCTGAATTGAACCCGATTGAAAGGAGCCTATAGTGGGTGATGATCGGGGGCCTTGCTTCTCTTAGTAGAGGATAGCAAGGACAATTCGGGTACCTTTTAGCACCAACACTGCATATAGAGAATATAGAAACCCACCCCTTTAGAGCCATGCGAATAACCTTAGGTGTTTTAGATGGGTAAATAGGGTCGTTTTGTCTGTTTACCTTATTTAATTTGTCTTTTATTTATGTATTTATTAATTCTATCCGGTACTGACTTGTCTCTTTTTGCTATTTTTTTCATGCATTATTACATTTGCATTACATAAAGGTACTGGATCAAGTGGTTTACCCGATCAGAAAGTCTTTCACCATGGAAAAAAATGTGTCTTAGAAAAGAGGAGCTCAACTTGTCTGTTAGACATTGGTCAGAAGTTAACCAGAGGGCCCAAGGGGACAGTTTACTAAGTGAACGCGTAATAGCAGGGTACACCTATGTGAGTCTTCAACAGAACAACTTAGGGGATCTTCAAAATATCTGGGAAGAATGGGACCAGAGATTACAAGATAGGTTCTGTGATAGTTATGGCGACATTGCACAGTTGATGTACATTCGGGTCAACCAGCCCCTACTCCGAGCCATTTTTCAGTTCTGGAAGCCTGCCTTTTGCTGCTTCACCTTCAATGGACAAGACATGATGCCCACAGTAGAAGAATACACCGCTCTGCTTAATCATAAAAATGTTCAGGAAGATTGGATCTACGCAAAACCTCCGAGGAATCAGAATTACACATCAAAGCTCAAAACCTTTACCGGAATGAGCGACGATTGGGTCAATGGATTGATCCGACTTCGAGGAGATAGTACAGTATTCGCATGGGAGAACATTCGGGACATCCTACCTACACATCCGGATGAGGAGAAAAAGATAGACATGCTTGCCTTGGGAATATATGGGTTGGTGATCTTTTCAACAATTCTGGGAAACATTGATGTGGCCATTCTAGATCTGTTTGAGCGTGTAAAACGGCGAGCAAACCCAGTACCAGCTATTTTGGCCGAGACCTTTATTTCTTTAAATGCTAGTCGAAAGCACGAAGAAGGACGTTTTCGAGGATGCGCACAACTGTTATAGGTATGGACTCAGAGCCACATGTGGAAGACGCCGACGAGGGTTCTACTGGGATATCCTTCCAAGGTTTTTCGCCTTTACGGGAATACTTAGCAAAAGAGTGGCGAGAGGACTTGAAAACAAGAAAATGGGCTAGTTTCTTCAGGAACATCCAAGACGAAGACATAGTATGGAGGGTCCCGTGGCTCGGTAGAGTTAATTACTTTTTATATAGTTGTGGTGATTTCAACTGGCTGATCATGTTGGGACTGCATGGAGGGATTGCTTGTGTTCCGCTTCTGGTGTCCCGGCAATTCGGATCACTACAGTTCATTCCCAATACCGCCGGGTTAAGCCGAACTGAATTTCTTTTCAAAGGGGAGTTCAAAGAGAAAATTTAGACTATCATGAGGGCTTGGGACCATTGTTATCGGATTAGGGTGGAAGGAGACACCGAGCGCATGACCACTCCAAACTACGATCTTTAGAGACGTTTGAGGGTAAATGATATGATTCCCGAACCCGATCAAGGACCTGTGGTGTCACTCGAGGAGCTTACAAGGGTGATGCCATCTGAAGTCGATATCTTACGGAATGAACTCGAAGAAATGAAGAAGAAAATGGACACCCAACAGACTCAACATGCGAGTGAGCTCTATAAAGCAAGCTTAGAGGTCGACAAATGGGATGGGATCATTAGACAGTTGAAGAAATTAAATGCAGATTTGAGCGACAAGAATGCTCTTTACCAAAAGGATACCCTTCTACTTCAAGCAAAAATACAGAAGGCCGGCCGAAGTCAGTTCATAGCCGTGGAAAAGGAAAGAATGAATAGTATCCATTTGGTGGAAGAAGAATGAGAAATCAGCAAGAGAGCGATCGAGAAAGAGATAGAAAGCTACCGGTTGGCTATGGAGGAAGAAAGACAGTCTTTCAAGAAGGTTATTGACCAAGAAAAGGAAAGAACTAGGCAAGAAATTAGCAAAGGAAAACAAGCAGTCAACCACGAGAGAGAAAACGTCGCTGCATGGAAAAAAAGATCCATGAATAGCCTAAATAGACTGTTAGAAATGCAAAAGTTGTACGATGACACTATTCAAAGTCTGGATCAAAGCCGAAGTCAGAATGACGAATTGAAAGAAAAGGTGGTAGAAGTAGAACACTCCCTTCGAACGTACTGCCAGAGAAATGGCTTCACTGAGCTACAAGAAAGAGAGCGCGAAGTAGGCATGTTACGAGCCCGAATTAAGTCCCTTGAAGCAACTGTTGAAGATTATAAGGAAAGAATTAGTGTATTCGAGGAGGCTACAGCCGAGGGAACACTTATTGGCAAAGGAGAATGCGTGACGCTGCCCGGATGGTACAGGATAGGGACCAATATTACGCAAACCTGATGGTGGACATACAGCGAGTCGCCAGGCATGTAAATGATTTGGCCATCGAGGCCGAAACACTTCGACCTTTCGTATTCCTAGAAATGGAAGAAGCTCCCAGGTTCATCAAGTTGCTCAGGGCGATTGGAAAATTAGGAGATAGAGCTAGGGCTTATCTATAGGACTCTATGTTGTAATCAGTACTCTTTTGTATTAGGGATCTTCATTTTGTAATATGGACTTTGTTGTAATTTAGACCCTTTAATTCCCGTGGAAGTAGTTCAAAAGGGTGATTACCAGCGAAATCAGTACCTTATCTGCATACATTCTTGCATTGCATCATGACATTCACATCATTATACATGCATTTATTTTTCTTGCAACCATATTAATGTTATGAATATTGTGGCAGTGTGTGAAAATAGAAGTTAACTCGCAATCATTCATCATCCATACCTTACCCGATTACAAAGCAAGCTCATGGAAGACAGGATAATCAGTCTAGAAAAGGGGCAAAGAGAGCTCGAGGCAAGGCTTGAAGAGGCTCAAAGAAGCCTCAGTGAACAGATTGCTCAGTCGCAAGCATCGATAGTATCCGACATAACCGTATTGTTGGCTAAAAGTCTTGGAAAGAGAGTTGAAGGAGAAACCGTTCAAGAACCAGAGGGTACCCCAGTTCACTATAAGGTTCAACCAGCTGCGCCAAATCTGACTAGAAATGTGTATACCGACCCTGCAAGAATGTCAGCTAGTCTTCAGATAGGGGCGCCTGAAACTCAACCCCTCGGCACTGAAGCACTTTATGAAGAGAAGGTGCCAGACCTGAATATGGTCGAAAGGATCTGGATAGAGGTAGAGAAAAAGTGGGAGGAGAGGTTTCTCCTCATGGAGGAAAAATTTAAAATGTTACAATCTATGGAAGAGTTAGGAAATGACGCTAGTGACTTAAGTCTGGTTTCCGATCTTGTCCTACCGCCAAAATTTAAAACGCTAGAGTTAGACAAATACAATGGAACCACATGTCTTTCCGCGCACATAACAATGTATTGTCGAAAGATGGCGGCCTACCTTAAGGATGAGAAGCTACTGATCCACTATTTCCAAGACAGCCTAACTGGAGCGGCGTAACGGTGGTACACCCAGCTGAGCAAGGTAAATGTCAAGACATGGAAAGATCTGTCAAGAGTATTCATTGAGCAATATAAGAATGTAACAGATATGACCCCCAGTAGAATTATGTTGGAAAATATGGGGCAGAAGTCCAATGAAAGTCTACGACAATATGCTCAAAGGTGGCGGGAAGTGGCCGCCCAAATTCAGCCACCCCTTCCGGAACATGAAATTACGCTGTTATTTATTAATACTTTGAAAGGGGCACTTTTCGATCGCCTCATTAATAACACAACACAATGTTTTGCTGATTTAATTAGGACTGGGGAGTCCCTTGAATTGGCAATTAAGAGTGGTAGAATTGATAGCGGGGAAGGGTCTCGAAAATACAGTAAGAAGAATGAAGTAAACGCCACCAGCACTTACACCACCCCGAAGAATTTTACACTCTCACAGCCACAAGCACCTGTGGGAAAAGCACAAAACTCGAATCAAAGAGAGGATAGAACCTCCAGAAAAGAGAAAGAGAGGAAAACTTTTACTGCCCTACCCGTTCCGTACTCGGAGCTTTACTCCAGTTGTATGAAGCAGACCTGTTCTATCCATACATCGTTACTCCTTTCAAACTGCCATTCCCTTCTTGGTATAACCCGAACGCGCATTGCGACTATCACGGCGGTGCCCCTGTACATCCCACCGAGAACTGCCTTGCCTTCAAAAAACTTGTGCAGAACTTAATTGATTATGGGATATTGAAGTTCGAAGAACCAAGTGTAGCTACTAACCCGCTACCTAATCATGGGAACAGAGGAGTAAATGTTATTGAAGAATACTTTACCAGGAAGATTAAGGATGATGTGTCAGAAATCAAATCTCCTTTGCAGTGAGTATTTCAACAATTACGCATGGCCCATGTGATCGACAAAGGCATGATAATAAGGCAGAAGGGATGTGAAGTGTATTGCGAGTTCCATCAGTATGAAGGGCATGACATCCAAAAGTGTGATGAATTCAAGAGATTGGTACAACAATTGATGAATGAAAAGCAAATAGAATTCTTCGAAGAGCCCATGGGAAAGAAGGGGTCGGACGTACATATGACGAATAGCCCCAAATCTAAATACGGGAAGGATAGACCTTTTATCATCTCTTCCAGGCCAGGGAATGCAGGTGCCTCCCAAGGAGAAACCACCAAGATAAATCCCAAGATCATCATTTCAGCACCATCCCCGTTCCCATTCAAGGATATGCGGCAAACTCCCTAGAACTATGCTATAAATGTAACCATGCCAGAAAAGCCAGAATATGGTCAGGTAAAAGAGCCTACGCTAAAAGACGAAAAAAGCAAGAGCGAGGTGAATGTTGGTGAGGTGGGCCATTTCACGAGGAGCGGTAGATGTTATTCCTCTGAGGCTTTGAGAGCAGCTGAAATGGTCAAAGATAAGGGAAAGAATACAGCGGTTAGCCCCACGCAGATATTCGGTGAAGAACCTCCCCCAAAGATGAACGAGCGCAGAACCGAGGCCTGTGCCAAAGAATTTCTGAAGTTCCTGAGACATAGCGAGTACAGCGTAGTGGAACAACTACGAAAGCAACCGGCTAGGATCACAGTGATGGAGTTGCTCTTGAGTTCAGAAAGGCACCGTGAGGCACTATTAAAAGTACTAAATCAAACTTTTGTGCCCCAGGATATTTCTGTGACAAATCTGGACAGGATAGTAGGGCATATTACTGCCTATAATCATATAACATTCAGTGATGATGAGATCCCCGAGGGAGGAATGGGGTCCACCAAAGCCCTTAACATTACAACCCACTGCAAAGGGTATGTAGTACCTGGGGTACTGACTGACAACGGGTCAACATTGAACGTTTTACCTATGGTGACCTTGCAGAAACTACCAATAGATGGTTCTCACCTAAAGCCCTGCCACAATTTCGTAAGAGCCTTTGACGGTACACAAAGAGGAACAATGGGAAAAATTGAGGTGCCTCTATTGATCGGACCGACTTAGTATGTGATTGATTTTGTGGTAATGGACATAAAACCATCTTACAGCTGCTTATTGGGAAGGCCATGGATCCACTCCGCAGGAGTTATCCCCTCATCATTGCATTAGAAATTAAAATTTGTAGTCGAAGGCAAATTGGTCACAGTAGAGGCTGAGCAGGAAATTGTTGCTTCAGTGACATCGGATGCCCCCTATATTCAAAATGACAAGGATGCTGCAGAATGCACTTTTCGAGCATTAGATCTAGTGAATGCCACATTCGTCGTGGAGGGAAGTCAGATCCCCTATCCCAGGTTATCTAATTGTACCAAGATGACCGTCGCAGAAACTGTGGGCCGAGGAGCCAAAGTAGGAAGAGGGTTGGGGAAGAAATTACAAGGGAGCCTAAGAGCCAAAAGTATGATAACCAAGAAGGATCATTTTGGGCTGGGTTACAAACCAAGTGTCCAACAGAGAAAAGAGGAACACAAGAGAAAAGAAGAGCAAAGAAAAGCCAGATTTAAAGGAGAAGACATTCCGTAGAGACCAATGTCCTTCCCTAGTTTGAAAACCACTTTTGTCTCTGGAGGTTTCTACCGGCCAGGTCAAGAAGTTGAAGAGGCAATTATGGAAAGTAACGTACTCAACCAAGAGGAGATATTCAATGAATCACTTGAAGGGATGTACATCAACATGATAGCTGGAAAGGGCCAAGGCAGCAAAATGTTGACCAACATCTGCCCCTGCCGTCCCGGGGAAACACTTGACAACTGGAGCTGCATTGTTCTACCTGTGGTTTTTAGGAATAGATCATAGTAATGCTCCGAATCAACCTTTTGTTTTTTCCCATAAACAATGGGGATCTTTTGTATAGGGCACTTATGTTAACTTTTTTGTTGAAATAAAAATATCCCCGCTTTCCTGAATGACCAACATTTCATTTATTTCATTCATGCATTCTTCATGTTCATTCCCTTCATATAAAGCCATCCTCTTCCCAATACAATTCATTCTCATTTAATGCAGGTCGCTCATGATTGACTATATAAATGATACCGGATCCAATCCCGGAGTGAATTTTGAATGCCCTGAGATCTCAGAGGGAATTGAGGAAGAAGATGATGAGATAGAATATGAGGTCCTGGTAGAGATGAAGAGAATGGTGGCCAACGAAGAAAGGCAGATCATGCTCCACCAAGAAGAAACAGAGTTGTAAACTTAGGGACTGAAGAAGAGAGAAAAGAAGTGAAAATAGGGACAACGTTTTCCTCTAAAACCAAGCGCAAACTGATAACCCTACTTCAGGAATTTAAGGATGTTTTCGCCTGGACTTATCAAGATATGCCAGGATTGAATACTGACATAGTGGTGCACAAATTGCCAACAAAGCCGGAGTGCAAACCAATACAGCAAAAACTTCAGAGAATGAGACCAGACATGTTGTTAAAGATCAGAAAAGAGGTAAAAAAATAGTTTGACGTTGGTTTCTTGGAGGTAGCCAAATACCCTGAATGGGTTGCAAACATCGTACCAGTACCAAAGAAGGACGGGAAAGTTCGTATGTGCATAGATTATAGGGATCTAAACTGAGCCAGCCCTAAAGACAATTTCCCCCTACCACACATTGACACGATAGTTGACAACATCGCAAGACATTCATGGTTTTCATTCATGGACGGCTTTTCAAGGTACAACCAAATAAAGATAGACTCTAACGACATGGAAAAAACTACGTTCATAACCATGTGGGACACTTTTTGTTAGCGGGTGATGCCTTTTGGGCTCAAGAATGCAGGAGCAACGTACCAAAGAGCAATGGTGACTCTTTTTCGTGACATGATGCACAAAGAAATAGAAGTATACGTGGACGACATGATTGCCAAGTCCCCAACAGAGGAGGAACACCTACAGAACTTGAGAAAACTATTTCAAAGACTACGGAAATACCAGCTGAGGCTTAATCCTGCCAAGTGTACCTTCACCGTTACTTCTGGAAAACTCCTAGGGTTCGTGGTAAGCAGAAGAGGGATTGAGATCGATCCGGATAAAGTGAAAGCCATCCAGGATCTCTTACCACCCCACACTCAGAATGAAGTTTACGGTTTTCTGGGGAGGTTGAATTATATCTCTCGTTTCATTTCCCAATTAACCAACCGATGTGACTCGGTCTTCAGACTTCTTAGAAAGAATAATCCTGGTATGTGGGATTAGGAATGTCAAAGAGCCCTAGAAAAGATCAAAAGGTACCTGACAAATGCTCCGATTTTAGTCGCACCAATACCAGATCGACCATTAATCATCTACCTTACAGTCTTTGAGAATTCAATGGGATGTGTATTGGGGCAACACGATGAGTCAGGGAAAAGGGAGCAAGCCATCTATTACCTAAGCAGGAAGTTCAATGATTGCGAAACGTGGTACCTGCCAGTTCCGAAGCTGTGTTGTGCTCTAGTTTGGGCTACGAAATGGCTTAGGCAGTATATGTTGTACCATACTACTTGGCTGATATCCAAGTTAGACCCATTAAAGTTCTTAATGGAAGCGCCAGCACTAACGGGAAGGATGGCCCGCTGGCAGATGCTCTTATCCGAATTCGATATTGTATACGTAAGCCAAAGAGCCGTAAAGGGGAGTGCCGTAGCAGATTTCCTAGCTAGTCGCGCTTCGGACGACTATGAGGCGTTGAACTTTAATTTCACAGATGAAGACTTGATGTGCATTACAACCGAGGAAGAGGTTTCAAATGATAAATCATGGAAGCTTTACTTCGATGGAGCCTCTAACGCCCTCGAACATGGGATAGGAGCCGTGCTAATTTCTCCTGAGGATGTCTATTATCCCTTCACCAGCAGATTAGAATTCTTCTGCACCAACAATATAGCTGAATACGAAGTCTGCGTTATAGGACTAAACTCAGCTATTGAAAGAAAGGTCAAGGAACTTCGAGTATTCGGAGATTCATCCTTAGTAATTTACCAATTTCTTGGGGAATAGGAAACCAAGGACCCAAAGTTGGTCAAATATTATGAATTGATTCAAGAACTCACCAAGGAGTTTGAAAGGGTCAGCTTCAATTACCTTCCCCGAGAAGAAAATCAGATGGCAGACGCCTTGGCGACCCTGGCATCCATGTTTAAAACAAACACTTGGGCAAAAATGAAGCCCATTAAGATGCAGACGTTTGAAAGGCCTGCTCATTGTTGTAATGTGCAGGAAGAGATTGATGGAAACCCATGGTACTATGACATCTTGCAATATGTCAAGCTTCAAAAGTATCCGGAAGGGGCAAATGACAATGACAGAAAAACAATCAGAAAAATGGCAACCGGATATGTCCTAGATGGGGAGATCCTATATAAGAGAAGTCATGATAAGACATTGTTGAGATGTGTGGATGCCCGGGAGACGAAGGAAATTTTAGCCGAGGTACATGATGGGCTATGTGGAACGCACGCCAACGGGCTGTCTATAGCCCGGAAAATTATGAGATATGGCTATTTTTGGTTGACCATGGAGGGAGATTGTATGGATTATGCTAGGAAATGCCACAAATGCCAAATTTACGCTGACAAGATTCACGCACCCCTATCGCCTTTACACACCATGAATTCTCCGTGGCCTTTTGCGGCGTGGGGCATGGACGTCATCGGGCAGATTCATCCAAAAGCTTCCAACAGACACCGTTTCATTTTGGTCGCCATAGACTATTTCACTAAATGGGTAGAGGCAACATCTTACGCCAACATCACAAGGACTACAATATGTAAGTTCCTAAAGAAGGAGATTATTTGTCGATACGGTTTGCCAGAAAGGGTCATCACCGACAACGCTTCCAATCTGAATAAAAAAATGATGACGGATGTGTGCACTCAATTCAAGATAACACACCATAATTCCACAATCTATCGTCCTAAATTGAATGGGGCAGTGGAAGCAGCAAACAAGAACATAAAGAAGATCATAGCAAAGATGATGGATACCTACAGGGATTGGCATGAGAAGTTACCATTTGCCCTTTTCACCTATAGGACGTCCGTTCGCACATCAACAGGGGCAACACCCTACTCCTTGGTGTATGGTACCGAAGCAGTACTCCCCATTGAGGTAGAGATCCCGTCTCTTCGGGTCTTAAATGAAGTAAAATTGGAAGAATCTGAATGGGTGCAGGCCAGACTCGACTAGCTAAATCTCATTGATGAAAATAGACTAAAGGCCATTTGTCATGGTCAAATGTACCAAAAGCGGATGATGCGAGCATACAACAAAAAGGTGCGCCCAAGAGAATTCAGAGAGGGGGATCTGGTGCTCAAGAAAATCCTCCCGATTTAGAAAGATTCTCGAGGAAAGTGGATGCCCAACTAGGAAGGGCCGTACGTGGTAAAAAAGGCCTTCTCAGGAGGAGCCCTAATCTTAACTGAAATGGATGGAGACGAGCTGAAAAGCCCTGTAAATTCTGATGCTGTTAAGAAATACTACATTTGGGAAAAAAAGAGAGAAAAGAAAAAAAGAAAAAGAAGAAAAGAACAAAAATGGAGAGCTCAGGGCGAAAACCCAAAATAGGGCGTCTTGAAGCAAAGGGAGGACCCGAGTTGAAAACCCGTAAAGGGCGGCTTGGATAAATTGAAAGGTTGGATATCCGAAGAGAAGGGTCATCCCCACGAACCCTGTGAAGAGGGAGCTTCAGGCAAAAGATTCTACACTAGTTGACAGGATCATGTATCATTCATACTGAAGATAATGAGGGATCTTTTATTTCATATTTAGCTTTTCTTCTTTCTCATGTGTGTCATAACTCTCTTAAAGTATCCCAAACCCTTAATCTTAATAAAATCGTGTTTTTAAGCATCCATTCCTTGCCTTCTTGTTAATTTGAGGCAAATAAGCTAACATAGGCTTATGGTAAACAAGAGATTTCTGAGCATTACTGTGATCTAACCTTAAAAATGCAGGTGATTAGAAAACGATGTTAACTTTGCCCTCTAGCTCCCTACATAACGGCCGTTGATAGGGAAGGCAGAAGGCTTCAAGCAACAGGATAAGATGACCAATGGCGCACGCTCTGCTTATTCAAAAGAAAGCATGCGAGATAACAAGAGAGATCTCCCAGGTGAAAACCCAGAAGGGCACCCCTTGAAAAAAAAACCTCTAAAGCGAAAACCCGAAAGGGCACTTTAGAACCCTAAGTCAGAAATTTAGAAAAAGAAAGGTTGGAATGGTTGAACCCGACAGTGAAATGGGGTATCGCTGCCAAAAAGGGGAGAGAATGAACAACGTGAAGTTGAGATTGACTGAGGACTAAAGCAGGCCCACCAAGATATTGACACTAATGCATCATGAATAGTTAGACATCACTAGGATTCGGAGCATGTCAATTCATTTGTCATAGCATTTTGTTTTATCTTAGACCTGTATCTATGGATTCAAAGAGACGTCGGTAGCCATCGTGGTGTGAATCCCAAATGTGAACATGAAGGTTCTACATACAAAAGGCCTATGTTTCCAAGCGCCTGCAGAGAGAGGTTCTATATAGGAAGAATCCCCCGCTCCGAGGCTTTAGAAGCTGAAAGTTTTATATAGGAAATGCTTGCAGCTACAGGGTGAAGACTAGCAGTTCTAAATAGGAAGAACTCCCAGCCGAAGGAATTCACCCATGACACACAAGGTTATATAGGGAAAACCTATTGTGTTTGAAAGCAAAGAGTCTTATATAGGAAGGGCTCCGAGCTTTATTGTCTTAGAGTGAAAGATTCTATATAGGAAGAACCCGTAGCTCTAAGATTTCAGAAGCTGAAAGTTTTATATAGGAAAGGCTTGCAGCTTCAGGGTGAAGACTAGCAGTTCTAAATAGGAAGAACTCTCAGCCGAAGGAATTCACCCATGACACACAAGGTTATATAGGGAAAACCTGTTGTGTTTGAAAGCGAAGAGTACTATATAGGAAGGGCTCCGAGCTTTACTGTCTTAGAGTGACAGATTCTATATAGGAAGAACCAGTAGCTCCGAGATTTTAGAAGCTGAAAGTTTTATATAGGAAAGGCTTGCAGCTCCAGGGTGAAGACTAGCAGTTCTATATAGAAAGAACTCCCAGCCGAAGGAATTCACCCATGATACACAAGGTTTTATATAGGGAAAACCTATTGTGTTGAAAGCGAAGAGTCCCATATAGGAAGGGCTCTGAGCTTTACTGTCTTAGAGTGAGAGGTTCTATATAGGAAGAACCCGTAGCTCTGAGATTTCATAAGCTAAAAGTTCTATATAAGAAGGACTGACGGCTCCAGGGTTTGAAGATTAGCAGTTCTATACAGGAAGAACTCCCAGTCGGAAGAATCCATCTGTGGCGCAAAAGGTTGTATATAGAAAAAACCAGCCGCGTTGAAGGCAAAAAGTTTTATATAGGAAGGACTCTGAGCCTTACCGTCTCAAGATGAAAAATTCTATATAGGAGGGACTCATAACTTGAAGCTTCACAGCGAAGGGTTCCATATAGGAAGAGCCTGTAGCTCCAAGATCGGAGGGGGAAGAAGTTACATAGAAAGGACTTACGAGCCCGAAGATTCAGCCAAGGAAAAGCGGAGAGTTCCAGAAGAGCACGTGTTTCCAAAGCTACAAATAGGGAAGTCGGATAAAAATGAGTGCTTATGAATCATTGCTTTGTTCCCATTCCATGAGAACAAGCAAAGAGGGGCAACTGTAATCACTCATTTTTATCTAATCTCTAAGTATCATATTAATATATTAGTGCATGATTACATATATGTGTGTGTGTGTATATGTTATTAATATTACATAATGATATGTGTGTGATGGTATGCATGATTCATATATTTATGTGGTGTATTACGTACCTATTAATATATGTGTGATATGGTTATATTTATGTTAGGAGTATCGTATAATGTATGTTAGTATATGTGCATTTAAGAGTAGGTTTATATATGTTTGCATGTATATATTATTAATGTCCTTGTTATTATTGAATGTATACGAATAAGTGTTGCATGTATTATTATTAAGTGTATTTACGTGTGAATGTACTTCATTACAATTGTATTTATGTGTACGTAAGTATGTATGTGTATGCATTTACTATTATATTATTATTAATATACGGACAAATCTAAAAATAATAAAAAATTCACTTAAATTAAATGTCCATATTATTAAAGCCCATAAATTACAAGGCCCGGTTGGCCCAAGCCCAAAACCCTAGCAAAACCCTAATACATCATATATCTAACCCTAATTACTCTATCTTTGCGCAGCCAACCAAGAGCCCTTGGATCAAAATGTGGATCCAACGGCCACAATCAAGGAAGGAAAAATATCTAGCTGGCCGCGTGAACTACACGCTCGGACAGTTCGAATGCCACGCGTGGACCCTTCGATATCCCACGCGTGCGTGAGTCCCACGCGCTATAACCCCTCGACTGCTGAGCCCCACGTGCCACGATCTGAAGCTGTTTCACCGATTGAGGTTTCATCTGGACCGTGCATTCTTCAAGCCATCCTGACCGTTAGATCGAATCTGATCCAACGGCCGAGAACGCCTCTGGCTGAAGACATCTCCCCCTTACCGCCACCATGCCGGCCTCCAACCACCGCGTTCAGATATATCAAAGAACAACACAAAAAAAAAGGCGATGTCAGTATCAGTCCAGATCTAAAAATATTTTACAATACTTACTACCAAACCAAAAAGAGAGTGATATATGTATGAAACAAGTAATTGTAAAGCAGTCCAGTTGTAATCAGAGAGAAAAATAAAAAAGGGGAAAGCACAAAGTTTTCAGTGGTAACGCTCTGTTTTTTTTCTTACTTCTTTGCATTCATACAAAAAAATACGCAATAATACCAAAAGAGAGGGATGTAGAGTTGTTACCTTTGTCATCGATGGATCTCCCCTCACCAGTGACAAGCCTCTTCAGCTTTCCCAACCTTAACATGGTGAACTGAAGGGAGTGGGAGGTCCTTTTTGGTTTCATTTCGGTTAAACACAAACAAAAAAAAATTCGTTTCGTATTTACTTAGATCTAGGCCAAAGAGTGATTCTTTGTGTAAATCTAAGTTCATATTCGGGTTCGGTTTGGAAAGTCGTCGGTTTCTGGGTTCATCACAAATTTGGGGATGGGTGAATTGAGAGAAAAAAGGGTTATTATAAAACCGATTAAAGAAAAAGTGAGGAAAATTTGAGATCGGGCTGAAAAAGGGGTTTTATAGTTATTTTATTTTGTGAAATGGGTAAATTCGGAAATAAATCCCCCCGCGTTTTTTATATTTTCATTTCTGTCTAACCGCATGGGATATTTACAATTCCAGTCCCCCTTATATTCTAAAATCTTGCACTCCAACCCCTAATCAAATTGAATCAGTTTTTAAATGGCGAAATTACCTCACCAGTCCCACCGTGTTTTTGAATTTTTCATTTCAAGTCTGCCCCTTGGTCCAATTACAATTTTAGTCCTTTCAAATTCGGTTCAGCTTGCATTTTCGTCCCTAAATTGCATACTATTGTCTTTTAATTTCTGTTTCTTATGTTTATGTCCTTTCATTTCAGTCCTGCTCCATATTTAAATGTTCATGTTCGTTTATTATGATCGTGTATGTTGATGTAGCCTTTTGCCTTTTCATATGTCTCTCGTACATGCTTTGTATTTTCATGTTTACATGTATATGTGTTAAGTTTATGGCGATTATATATTTTTACGCATTTGTTCGGTTATTCGTATCACACATATTAGATTGATATTTTAGTTGGCTCGAACACAACATGTTTTATATTTTAGCATGTATTGCATGTTTTCTTTGCTTTTAGGCTACGTGTTAGTATATTTTCTTGGTCATGTATAATGCCATGTTCTACATATGTTACAATGTGTCTTATTGTAATATGTATATCTTCTTGTAATATGTGTTTTTGTTTCATGCCTTCTTATTATGATATGTTAGGTTTATTTCTAGTCACGAGTAGGAGTAATCTGTATGCATGTATGTTTTAGATTAGTATTTTATTTATGTTCGATTAGTAGTTTATTATGTTAATATTTATTTGTATTGTATTTAAATTATTTGCCATGTTTTATATTTTGTTCACTAAGTTTGCATAATGGGATATATAATGTCAATGCGGTGCCCTTTTATCCGAGCGTAAACGAGGCCAGTATCAGGCGTAGTGATAGTGGTTGGGCGTTTACTCTCGGATAACGGGGCCCTTAAAATTTACTCGCAATTATAACTGAATTTTAAACTAATCGTCACTTTAATCTGGAAAGTCTAATATTAATGAAGCGGTAATTATTAAAGTACCAATTTTGGGCGGTGTGGGGGTGCTAATCCTTCCCCATCCATAACCGACTCCCGAACCCAACAGGTTTTTTTAAATCTCTGGTTTTATGGTGTCCGGTCTACCTAAGTGGCCGGTGGCGACTCCAATTTTTAATAAAATGCGGTTTTTTAAACCCGACGAAATAAACGTTTTATATCCAAAAAATCACAAACACTTCAAAAAAACTCGTTCATTTTTTAGCGAATCGGAGACATCGCTACAAATGGTTTACTCATTTCACATTAATTAGACATGGTCATGTAGGATATAATATTCAATACTTGGAACATTCTATGTAGATTCAACTAAACAAGATTATTTAGTGTAAACATTCGATTCTTAGTCTTACACAACATTAGAGGTCAAATCATATTTATATACAAGCTTCCAAACATACAAAATGCATGAACTAGCCTTAGCTATAAATAAGACTAGGTGCCACCATCAACTAGTAGTTATACAAAACAAGTAAGGATTCATATTAAAGCTCCACTTGTGTCTTGCTTCAGGCTCAAGAAATCTAACTTCAGGATCAAGAAAGTGTTTAGAATACCTAACATGTTGGTTGCGATGAAAGGAAACAAGAGTGACAAGTATAATTTGTACATAGTGAGGTAGTATCCATATTTAACCAATTACTTAGATTAGGTTCCATTTAGTCAAGTAGTCCTATTCAAGGTTTATAGCATTTTAAATAACATGACAAGCAAGGACGTGGATTCTAATTCAAGCTTTAACACCTTTCAAACATTCAATAACATATTCAAGTAACTCACAGAAATTCCAAGTTAAGTATAGCCACATTCAATCAATCAAGGTTATACTTAACAACATGTCATGTTTACATAATTTAATACCTAAAAAATAGTTCCTATTTTCGAGAATTATTCGTTCAATTTTGTCCATTATACATGTTTACACTTAATTAAGATAAAAACAGTCCATAGTAACTTTCAATTCTTTCAACTTTGTCCATTATACATGTTTACACATAATTACAAGTAAAAACAATCCATAGTGACTTTTAATTCGTTCAATTCTGTCCATTATACATGTTTACACATAATTACAAGTAAAAATAGTCCATAGTGGCTTTTAATTCGTTCAATTTGTCCATTATACATGTTTACACTTAATTACAAGTAAAAACAGTCCATAGTGACTTTCAATTCATTTAAATCTGTCCATGTATGCTTATAACGAGTTCAAAACTGTCCATATATGTTTATAACTTGTTCACATAATCATGAAGACAATAAGCCTAGCAAACAGTCCACTTCTAGTCTTAATATAACTTAACATGGCAACACACTTACTCATACATTTATACACATAAAATAGTCCGGTTTTAGACTTAATATCACTTAACATGGCAGCACACTTACTCACACATTTACACACATAAAACAGTCCGGTTTTAGACTTAATATCACTTAACATGGTAGCACACTTACTCATACATTTACACACATAAAACAGTCCGGTTTTAGACTTAATATCACTTAACATGGCAGGACACTTACTCACACATTTATACACCTAAAATAGTCCGGCTTTAAACTTAATATCTCTTAACATGGCAGCACACTTACTCAGACATTTACACACATAAAACAGTCTGGTTTTAAACTTAATATCACTTAACATGGCAGCACACTTACTCATACATTTACACACATAAAACAGTCTAGTTTTAGACTTAATATCACTTAACATGGCAGCACACTTACCCACACATTTACACACATAAAACAGTCCGGTTTTAGACTTAATATCACTTAACATGGCAGCACACTTACTCATACTTTTACACACATAAAACAGTCCGGTTATAGAATTAATATCACTTAACATGGCAGCTCACTTACTCGTACATTTACACACATAAAACAGTCCAGTTTTAGACTTAATATCACTTAACATGGCAGCAAACTTACTCATACATTTACACATGTAAAACAATTCATATTTCCAATCAATCCAAGCCACGTAACAAGTAGCCCACGAAATCAAGTCATGTAGCAAATGGCTCAAGAAATCAAATCAAGTAACAAGTAGTTCAAGTAATCAAGTTTGCATATCAAGTAATTCAAGTGTTCAAGTAAGCTTACATATCAAGTAACTCAAGTAGCAAGATTTCATGTCAAGTAATTCAAGTAATGCTCACCAAGAGCTTTCTTTAGACATTATGCTCACCAAGAGCTTTCTTTCTTTAGACATTATGCTCACCAAGAGCTTTCTTTAGACATTATGTACACATTCAAGATTATCTTTTGAATTTCTTATTTAATTTTCAATAAGGTTCATGTCATTTAACATGTTTGCCTTGGATCACAGTTGGTTCTGAATGACATTGGTCCGTGTTTGGTCATAAAGGTCCAAGAATCCTATACTTCTCACTATCCAACCAACTGTCGCCAATCTCCGTACAACTCCCCCGTTACCTCCTACTGTCGCCAATAACATATTACATGTAATGGGGCGTCCCCCCGAGCCGTGGCTCATGGACCGTAGTCCCAAGAATACCAAGCATCATACCAATGTATCCAAGGACTTCCATTTAAGGCAACTTAAGTCTTTTAAATCTTTCACTTTCATTAGAGGATATCTTGTAATACCCTAAAACGTACCCTAGAAGTAATCAAGCTAAATAACCTAATTAGCTAGCTTAATTAAGCTTGATCCTAAATCAATTAAGATGACTAGTGACCTAATTGAAAGATTGAATGAATTGAATGACCAATTTAAGAGTGACCAAATCGAATTAAATGAAGAAAAGAGGATTGCATGCAAAAATCCTAAGTTCTTAAATTGCACATGCTTAAGCTTTGATTAGTGGTTAATTAAGGGGTAAAATTGACATTTCCTATATCCACTAAAATGTATCATCTTCATCTTTTCCCCTTCACCAGCCGAATAGAATTAGGGAGAAGGAGAAAGAAAATTGAGAGAAAACTCCATTGAAGGAGCTTGAAAGCTTGCATGGGGTATCATCATAGAAATTAAAGCTAGAAAGCATTGTAAGTGATTCGAGTGCTAATTACCTTGATTTGAATTGTGAATTATTTGTTGAATGTGTATACTTGTGAATTGAGTCTAGATCAAAGCTTGATAGGTTGGTAAATTGAAAGTGAACATGTTAGCATGCATGAGAACAATAGCTAACATGAACCTTAGATTTGGGGTATGGTTCGAATGGCATATAAAGTGAAACCTATATTTAATTGAATGAAATACTTGCTGGAAAAACATGAATAGGAAACGAATTGGATCATTGAACAATTATAAATAGTGTCTAATTGCTGAAAATGGAACTAGTACTGAAACTAGTCACCTAAATTGCTTGATTGGCTAACAGGACTGTTTTGAATAAACCTGTGAATTCGGGATTGAATTGAATAAAATGAAAGGCTGTAAAATGAGCTAAAAACAGGGGAGGGGTCAAAACGAATACTGGTTAACTAGGATTGCTTGAATTATAGTTAAATGGATGGTCTTATAGTGTAATTGGCAGAATTAGTGAAATATGGACTGTTCTGGAAAAACTGTTAAATTGAGGACTTAATTGGATGATTTAAGGACCAATCTTAACTTGTGAAAACAAGGGAAAAATAGGGGAAACTAAGGTGAAAAGGGATGGTTTGAACATGTAAGGGTATTAGGCTAATTAGCTTACTAAAGTGGACCTAAGTGTAATCTGGGCAGTTTTGAAACTGTAAATTGACCTGACTTTAACTAAAAAACTGTATTGATGTAGAAGGGCTTAAAATATGATCCATATATGGATGGATTGATAATTAAGTTATCTTTCCAAAAGTATAAACGGATTTAAATTCCGACGTGTATATTAAAAGATATAGTCAATTTAGTGAAGGGTGTACAAACTGCCAGAAAACAGTTTTGGTGTTTGTAATAGCATGTATACTTGAAATGGAATGCATGTGTGAATTGAGTTCGATTTGGTTCTAATACATGCTTACATTATTTGAATACTAAATTAAGAAGATGATAGAAAGGATGGATAAGTATCGGGATATGAATGAAGATTCGGGTATCCCGTAACTTCGGGATACAAGGTGAGTGTAGCTTTACTTAGGGTTATGACTTAGGTCCTAACCAATTACATCTGTTACCTTGCTGATATGAAATTCTCATGAAATGAACCTAAATTCTATTCGGTAAATGTATAAGGGAAGAATGCTTAAATGGAAATTGGATTAATGAGATATGCTTGATGTAATTCTGGCCATGCAAATAAACTATGTGACCATTGTTTGAATTTACTTGAATTATTGAATGCTTTATTTGAATGCTTCTTGATATGTCTAGGATAAACATGCTTGATAACCTAAAACATGAATATATGTACTTGACAATACCAGAATGATACATATCACTTGAGCTAAGCCTCTAATTAACTTAAGGGCATTCATAACCTTGGAGAATAAGGCTTGAACTTGAATGTGCTTGACTATTAAATACTTAAACTTGGATAAGCTTGATACTTAAGTGATTGTGATTTAAACATTTGATTGACTACATGACCTTTCTTGATAGCTAATGGACATTTAAATTGAATATACACTTGGAACTATTAAATGCTGGATATGTAAATAACTTGATACTAAAGCTAGACTATGAAACAAATGTTTAATAACACCATTCGAGTACTACATGAATGGTTAAGAAAAATTCTTGCTTGATACCTAATGAAAATGAATGAAATGTGCTACCTTGTCTTGAATGGCCTGTTCGAATTGCTTGAAGGTTTCAGTGACCTTACTTGATGCTTGAAATTCTTGATCACTTGTAAAATGAACTAAGGTTCACATGGCTTAAAGGCTTAAAATGAATTTGATCTTGAATTGCTTGATGCTTAAAAACTTGACGTGTGATCGCTTGATAATAAAAAGATTCAATAAGTCCTTGGTTGCTAGTTGGTCTTAGGTAGAACAACATGCCTTAGAATCTAGAGCTCGACTTAATACGATAACATGTTTGGTACTTTGTGTACTCTAACACGTGGTGTAACAGACACCTTATTGTTCAGGTACTTTGTGTAACCTAATACGTGGTGTAGCAGACACATTCTTGTTTAGGTACCTTGCATACCAACTTAATACGATAACATGCTAGGTACTTTGTGTACACACTTGAGACTCGATTACCTTGTCCTACTATCTACCAAGGCAAAACAAGACTAATGAACTTGCAATAAGACACGTTAACATGATTAATGAATGAGCAAACTTGACACTTGCAAATGAACTTGTAATGTAATGAAATTACATGAATAAAATGATGTACATGCTATCTTGAATTGCTCATTACTTGAAGGATAAATCATAAGGTGAAAGATCCTATTCGAATTGGATTTGGTGATCTCTATGCTTGATTTGCTTGATATGTTTGATTCTTGCTAAAACATTGCATGTTAGATCACCTAATACATGTAAATGGCTACTTGCTTGAATTGTACAATATAATTTCTTGAAATGAATCCTTGATTTCATGAGCTTGCCCATTCGAAAGATGCTAGATGAGCTAGCTAGGACTTGTCTTTGCTTGATTAGGCTTAACATGGTTAAACTTGATTAAAATGAACAAAACTTGATAATAAGATTAAAATGAACTAAGCTACACTTGATTGAAATATGTGTGCTCTTGTTTCTTGATAAGGAAATTGTAAAGAATTCATATGAATGATTTGATGAGCTTGTCACCCTAAGAATACATGTAAAATTGACTAATTGAACATGGAAATAAGAGCTCCTAATCGAATTGGGAACATGTGATTGTTTGATAGATATTGCTTAATGCTTGTAGTTATAATCCTTGCTTGATTGGTGAGATGAATGATTTTGAATTGGATTGCTTGGTTTTTGAGATTGAATTAATTCTTGTTTGGAAATGGAATTGTATCTATAAGTCTACTTAATTCGAATAGAGTTAAGAGTCTAAATAATTGGACTAAATCTAAAGGAATTAAATGTAGAATGATGCTATATAAGATAAGTTTACCTTGTTGTTGTTCGAAAAGGACTAGTGTCCTAAATTGCTTGTCTAGCTCAACCTAACATGAATTAGAAGTTTAGATTTAATATAAGGGATTATTCACGCTAGTTTAATGGATTAAAATGAACCATAACTACATGGAATTGAATTGGCTAAGACTAGATGATGGACTGCCCAAATAGTGAATTAAAGAAATGTTTTGATCAAATGGATTAATTCAAGCATAGTATTATAATGTCCTGTTTTAATCCCATTAATAGGTAAATTGGACTGACCTAGACTAGTAGGAATATGTTTATATGTTGAATAATAATTCTAGAAGCATGTCTAGGTAAATAAAGAAGTTAAAATCAAGTCTAGTGAAATCTGCCCAGAAAACTCCGTTATGGGCAGCAACTTTGAAAAATCACCATAAATTGTGTAGGTCGAATTCAGGGCTAAAATTTATATGGATTGAACCTTAATATATATATTTTCATTAGGAGAAAACAGAATTGAATTTTGGATTTTGAGCTGGAATCTGGAAATGAAAACCTCTGGACAGTGCAAACTATCCAGAAATGCAATTGCCCTGTCTTGGAACTAAAAACTGTATTAATTGGACAGACATTAAAGTGAAAGGTCTAAACGGTTGTAAAGATGGTTAAGTAAGCTTTCAAACGGTGTAAACTAATTGAAATTTCGACGTACGGAATGAAAATTATGTATGTTTAAGTAAACAGTTCACAAGCTCTCTGTCAGTAGTAGTCTAGGTGATTTGGATAGTTTTGTAAACTGTATTGTAAACAGTTTGGACAGTTTTGGTTATTGCCCTAAATGAACTCTTGACCTTGAATAGTGAATCACCTTAGATAATTATACTTAAAACCAAGACAAGAGCTAACTAATATAGAATACTAGGCTTAACCAAATGGTCTAATAAGTTTACATGCTATGAAGTGAAAGAAATGATTTGAGTGATGTATATAAGTAAAAGGTCAATTAAGACACTTGATAAATGGAAGGTTAAGACTACTTTTTTCTCGAAAGATAAGTTAAACATAAATGAGTCTAAATTAAATAGGAATGTTTGATTGTCTTGTTTGGTGGCCTAAATCGAATGAAATGATTGAACACTTGATTGGTGCCTAGTTTTTGAATATGGGATGCTTGTTGAATGTGTAAGGTAAACCCTTGAATTGAACCCCTTGATCATTGTGTGATTGTATACTCAATTGATGATTGAACTCTAAGTTATGCTTCAAACTAACTTGATTAAAACTTGATTAAGTTATTGAATTAAAGACCCTAAACTTGATAAGCTACTAGTTCTAGATACTACCTCACTAAGTACATTATGTACTTATCACTCTTGTTTGCATTCTTCCCAAACCTTAGGTTAAAGTCATCCCGATCGATACCTTGACCCTGAAGCTATATTTTTCTCTAACACGGGGCAAGGCATACTATGCTTGATGTGCGATTTTGTAATCATTTTAAGTACTCCTAGATGGTGGCAACCTAGACTTATGTATAAGTCCTATAGGTCATGCATTTGGATGTTTTGTAAATTGTATGTAATATTTGATTAAGTCTTGTAATGACTTTAATGGTACTCTTGATGCATATATGTATAAAAGGTGATCACTTGGTAATGTTCTAAATTTGTCTTGCATTTGAACCATGTTAATAACTTAATTGTTTCAAATTGGCTAAGCTATTAGAGATCATGAATTGGTTTAGTTTGATTATAGTTAACTTGATTAGTGGACCATTCGAATAGGTCTAAGATCCTAATTGGTTTGCGTAATTCAATTGTAATGCCTTAGAAGTCTAAACTTAACCTAATTGAATTGATCCTGATAATTTAATGGTCTTGTAATGAAGTTGAACCTAACCCTTGAAACTTGCTTGTAGCCTCATTCGAATGATATATATATGTTGATCTTGAAGGTTACTATAGTTAAAATAGAAGATTTAAATTGGACTTGAAATTATCTTGAACTTAATCTAGTATGGATTTCGAAAGTTTAATAGAAATAGTCTAGTAAGTTTCTTGTTAAACAAGTAAATGTAAAATGTTTTAATTTGATCCTATAAGTAGTAACTAAACCATATTGGTATTCTATAATGAGCATAAGTTTAATATGTTTGATCATATTAATAACTTGCCAGATAAGCAATTCATTTATTAGAGATGAGTTCTAGATGAAGAGAAAAATTTTAATTGGCCCATATTTTTGTTTTGCTTGTTCGTTTTCTCGTCGTAACGCTTCTCGATCCTAACCCGGGCGAGGGGTTTACATATCTTGTGGCACAAGAATTCTTATTTTACTTTAAAGCTTGTTATTGTTACTTATTTTTATGCTTTCATGTTCCAGTTAAGATAATTGTGTTCAAGAATCACATTCAAGCAAGTTATAGCAATATCATTCTTAGCCCTTAGGCTAGTTGAGCCTTAGCTCCTCAATTCACTTGTTATCTTGTCATTCAAGCAAGTATTCGAATATATACCCTTAGGCAATAAGCAATGTCTTTATTTCATGGTTCAATCATGTTCTTAAATGTTAAACCATGGAGAACATACAAGTAAGCATTCACATAACCATCTCATTCCTCAAGTAAACACTTAGCATACACTACCTTAGGCATCAAGCAAGCATTCGAATGAATAGCATTCAAGACTCAAATATCACACCTCATATATCATGGAAGTACATATATATGCTACTATTCGAATAGCCACATTCAAGAACAAGAATTCACACTTTTGTTTTCACTTTTCTTTTTGATTATCTAGTCAACTTTCATGCTTTTATTCACTTACAAGTTTAGCTTACACAATCTTCCCTTTATGTACATGATCAAGCCTATATTAAGTCTATTTAAACAATACAAGGATGACAAGTAATTTAAGCATGCATATTTGGTTAGGACCTAAGTCCTAACCCTACAAAACTACACTCACAATACTCCAAGCTTAGCTAGTCTTGGATCCACACTCCATTGTTCTTAGCTTTAGGATGTTCCACTAATCCTCATCCACCAAGTTCACCCCTGGTTCTATCACATTACACAAGTATATACATGTCAAAACAAGATCACATAATCATTCAATCAAGGCAATGTTACAAGTACACATCATATACAAATCTGGCAGCATGTTCACATACATTCTTTACTATACATAACTACACTTATGTATACTTCAATTCATGTAAAACAGGACAATAACCAATGCCCCAAAACTGTTTACAATACAGTTTCCAAAACTGTCCCAAAATAGTGTACAATTACCTAAACTGTTGTTACTAGGCAACATGTAGTCTGTTCACTTAAACGTGCAAACTTTCATTCTGTACGTCAGAATTTCAATTGGTTTACACTGTTGGAAAGATAACTTAACTGTATTTCTATACATATAGGTATTGCATTTTAGTTCTCTGCCAATTAATATAGTTTTTAACTTAAAGACAAAGCAATTTGCTACACTGGACAATTTCCACTGTCCCTAGTTTTTATTCTCTACAATTCATTATACAATCCAGAATTTAGTTTTGTTTTCTCCTAATGAATTTAGACATGTCAAGGTATTGTCCATAAAATTTCCATCCTTAAATTCCTTTTATACCATTTATGTTGATTTTTCAAAGTTACTGCCCAGAATACTCTATTCTGGGCAGATTACACTAGGTTGAGTTTCTAGCTTCATAACTCATCTAAACAAGGTTATATCATGGCAATTCAACTTATTTTCATGTTCTTACATGTCTAGGTCATTCTAATTCACCTAGCAATGTGCTTAAAATAGGGCATTATCATGTTAAATTCAATTTGATCTATTTGATCAATATTACACTTCTAATTCATCAATTGAGCAGTCCATTACCTAGTTTTAACTAATCCAATTAGATGCATTCATTTTCCAGCAACTTATTTACTCAATTCAATCCTCAACTAACCTAACAATGTGACCAATTCAGGGTATTACATTCAATTAGCATGCTTAAACATTTTCACCAGTAAACAGTCCCTATTCTAAACTGTTTTCAACCATAATTCCTATTCTCAAATTTCCAGCAACCATATACATTTTCTTTAGCAATTTAGCTACTAACACACACAATTTCAAGATTCAAACATATAATTGAAGTGAGGAATCAAGCATTTTACCTTCCTCAATGTGAATTCTAACTCAATTTAGTCCTACCATGGCCTAATCTTTCAAGAACCCCATGGATGTCATCAAGCTTTCTCCCTTCTCTCTCTTTTCTATTTCCTCTCCTCATAATCGGTTGAGGGAAGATGAAGATGACACCTTTTGTTGTCATATTTCCTCCCCAAAGTGTGAGTCACCTTTCCCGAACACATGTTCACATAAATTGTTGACATGTGTTTAGGTGTCATGCTTTAAATTACTTTTACATGCAACCTACCAAGTTTTGCATGTTCACAATTCTAACTTCCCAATTAAGCTCTTAGTCTTTAATTCTCATTCAAATTGGCCCTTGATCCTTTTATTAATCCTTTATTCAGTTTAATCCATTCTCAAAATGGTTATCCATATTTTTAATGTTTCTATTTTGATCCCTCTTAATCAATTACTTCATAGATTCAACTAATTATTTAGCTTTCTAATTTGAATCATAATTCTAGGCCGAGTTTTGGGGTATTACACTAAACTCGGCCCAGAAGGAAACTGGAGTTTAAGATGTCACAACAAGCAAAACCGAAGATACGAACCAAAAAATTTAAAAATTTCTTTTTATCCAACTATAGATTAACAAAATGTTTCCTTAACTCACTTAACTTTCTCTTAACATAAGCTTGGTTCTACCAAGCTTAACCAATCATCCAAATGTAAAACAACTTAACCAAATTATTCACATGATTAATCAACTCTTAATTCCGAAGTCTTTAACAAAACTGGACCAATGGCCAACCTCAATAGTTGTAATAGATTCACCCATAATTTATGGCGTGAGTATATTCATACATTCCTTTATAAAACCTTTAAGGTTTACTAGTAATCAAGGACATTTCAAAGGATACATCTTATTAGTCAATTATAAACTTGATCATTAACATTCTCATTTTAACAGATCGAGCCCTCCTATTCGCATCATTTACCACATACATTACTTAATATATATATATATATATATATCAATTTGATTAAGTCAATATACTCCAAGAAGTCATGTAAGGATTTATAAACATGTCTTATTACCCAAGGACCCATTCGAAGGTAACATCATGTTTAGCTAAGACATATAAATCAAATATTATACATACATAATATGACCTCCAAACATCCATTCGAATGGCTCAATTACAAAAATTTCCACATTATAATATCAAACATTAATTAGATTATACAATACATGAGGTACATTTCATACAATAGACAAGTAAAGTGCCACCATCCTAGGAGTAACTATCTAAGATAGTTTCCAATTCTACAGGAACTTCGAGCTAAGACTCGTAACTCTCAACCATAATAGAGACAAGCACACTTGTTTATCCTACAATGCATGAAATGGAGTGCATTAGGCTTATATAGCCTAAGTGAGATAGCCATGTCAATACAGTAACTATTAATGAATAAAGTTACGAAAGAATCAAGTCATTCATGAAGATGTTTATACATGAACATTCTCGTTTATTAAACATTTCTTTAAGGATTTACTCTTCAAGGTATCATTCGATACTTGGACTTGAACCATTCGTCTGTACTCCATTAGGAGTCATTTCATTATCACCATTAACCATTAATTACAAAGCTCATCTTGAGCTACCAAATTCCAGGCTCACCAGGAGTTAACATATGAAATACTTGATTATAACATTCCTGCATTCTTTGCTTAATATAACATTTTTATATCTTTTGTGGGTTTGTCTTGGATCACTGTTGGTGATGAATAATATTAGTCTAGGCGGTACATAGCTCAGAGCACATAGCAATGGCTAATATCGAACATATCAAGAGGGCATCCCCTAAGGAATTGCTAAAACAAGAGTACAAAAGGCACTAAAAGATCATTTGATCTTAATAACAAGGGACCATAGTCCAAACATTTTAGGCATCAACCAGTAGATCCAAGGTCTTCCATTTAAAGAGGCGGCTTATATGTTTTATCTTAGTTTGATATTCGAGAAGTTGCTTGTTGTACAAGTAGCTTTACTTTTAAAGCTAACAGATATTTCTTAGGTTACAAGTAACCTTGATTCTTTCCTTATTTTAGTAGCTTATAATATCATTCAAATTTCCTTACTTCTTTACTCCTTAGAGTTAACTGATTAGTCTTTCATTGTAAATCTCCTTGTCCTTAGTTAGTTAGTATTCCAAGCTTATTATCCATTATTCATTCATCTCCCCATCAAGGCATTCCATAATCAATTACTCAAGCATAGAAAGGCATTAAAACATAAGAAATGCAACATCATTCAAGTTTAAACATGAATGTCATGCTGTGAATGTATGCTCAACCACAATTAGCTCTATTTGAGTCTTTTACACAATGTATATAAATAATGAAATTCATCCACAAACATTAAGTTCTTAATAGTAATAAATCAAACATCAGGATAACTCCGTGTTACCCGAGACTCATGTGACTACACTCACCTCTTATCCCGAAGTTACGAGATACCTGAATCCACACTTAGTCGTTGCTTCCTACTAACACTTTCCTTCTACTAGTCCTTACCATGATAGGTACCTCACACAAATATCAAGTCATTAGAACTAATTCAATCCTTCATATATTCATCAAACCATCCTTATCATGTCTATATACATATATTCAAACAATTTATATTATATGCTTATGTGCATTCATAACTTTCCAAAACTTCATATGAATATGTATAGATGATCAAACAGTCCTATTAAATCATGAATTCACACAAAACAGTCCACATAGTTATGTATACGATTAGACATGTCAAAACAGCCCCATTTAATCATGAATTAACACGAAACAGTCCACATAGTTATGTATACAATTAGACATGTCAAAACAGTCCCATTTAATCATGAATTAACACAAAACAGTCCACATAGTTATGTATACAATTAGACATGTCAAAACAGTCCCATTTAATCATGAATTAACACAAAACAGTCCACATAGTTATGTATACAATTAGACATGTCAAAACAGTCCCATTTAATCATGAATTAACACAAAACAGTCCACATAGTTATGTATACAATTAGACATGTCAAAACAGTCCCATTTAATCAAGAATTAACACAAAACAGTCCATTAATCACAAGTATACAAATACACAAGTAAAACAGTCCGTGTATCTCATCTTATAATTCAAAACAGTTCACTTAAATACACGTTTATACAAGACAGGGCAGCTTAGACGAAGAGACATTTGCTTATCCAAAACTGTCAAATTTCATCCATGTATACACCTAACAGAGCAGCATATATCTATATACATATTTAGGCACACAAGCAATCAATTTTTATATGTTTAAACACTTAAGAGGGCAGCAAGTATACTCACACATTTAGGCACATAAAGCTGTCAATTTTTATACGTATAAACACTTTAACAGGGCAGCAAGTATACTCACGCATTTAGACACATAAAGCAGTCCATTTTTATACGTATAAACACTTTAACAGGATAACAGGTATACTCACACATTTAGACACATAAAGCAGTCCATTTATATACGTATAAACACTTTAACAGGGCAGCAAGTATACTCATACATTTAGACACATTAAAAGTCCATTTTATACGTATAAACACTTTAACAGGACAGCAAGTATACTCACACATTTAGACACATAAAGCAGTCCATTTTTATACGAATAAACACTTTAACAGGGCAGCAAGTATACTCGCACATTTAGACACGTAAAGCAGTCCATTTTCATACATGTATATTCAATTCTGGGCAGATTTAACATGTATACAATCAACAATGGTGACTATCTAATGTTTCAAAGAAGAATTCATGACATGTATTTGTTTCTACAATAACACATAGCATGTATAAGAATTTAATCAATCAAAATTATTAAATCAAGTTCTAAATTAAGGGAAAGGAAGAGAGAATTTACCCTCCTCTAAGCTATTCGAATAAGATGTAACACCCCCTACCCAGGTTTAGTAGTAAACTGGCTCGGAAGCGTTATGGAGTACACTGGAAATGAGAACCAATTAATTTTTTTTGGACTCATCCCTAATCGATCATATATCCAAAAGCCTACTTTCAATTATGCAAAAGCACACTTTCATTCAAGGACATTCAAGGATCATAAACATTCGCTTTCAATTATGCAAGCATAGATATATTATAGGTTACCACTTTGTATTTCACTTCTAAACTATAATCAAGGATGTTTATTACTTAAACAAGTAAACATGCATAGCATTCATGTATCATACTTAGACAAGAACGTGTCCATACCTTACACATTTGGAAATATACTAGTTCATGCGTACTATAAGTCATCCTAACATTCAACAAGTCTTCACTATTGCATTCGTATGATTTTTAACATTATAAGCACCAAGATTTATCAATCATTCAATTAACCACTTCCATTTTACATTTCATTCAATGTTATCATACATATACATACACATTGCATTCGAATGACATAGATAACAAACAAGCATTCATTTTGTCTCTTTCTTCATTAAATCAGTGCATGTAACATTTCATAAGGTTTGACTAATTCATAACGATTAACGATAACATGTATACAATGGCCTGTATTCAAATTATACCTTTAGACTAGAACATTTTTACTATAGCATACACATACCAAATTAACAAGGCAAGTTCTACTAATATATCTTATGCAAGACATGTAAACACTTTAGGTGTTCAATTAGTGTACATAGATAGCAAGGATTCATGTCTTTCATTCAGGAATTCATTTGTTCATGTAAGCATTTGTAACATTCTATCAAGTTTCCATTTTTCATACAAGACATTCGAATAACATAGGTAAGCTCGATCATAAGAATTTTCATTCACATTTACACCTATGCGCAGCATTACCCTTTGATATACATGGAAATTGTAGTATTTACATATCAAGTTCTAGCAACCAAGTTCGATTACATGGAAGACCCATATCAAGAACGTATAAATATACAAGATTTCAAACATCCAAAATGCATGATCTAGTGTTAACTAAATACAAGCTAGGTTCCACCAACTACTAGGAGTACTACAACCAGTGTGGATTCATACTTGTGCTTTTGCTTGTGTCTTACTTTAAGCTTAAGGAATCTGGCTTCAGGGTCAAGTATTCTTCTTGAAGCACTCTTAACCTGGGGTTTGGGAAGAAAGGAAGCGAGAGTGATAAGTACAATTTGTACTTAGTGAGGTAGCATCTAGATTTAACCAATTCTTGAATCAAGTTTTAATTAATCAAGTAGACCTAGTAAGGTTAATAGCATCTCAAGTCAACAAAATCATAAAATCATGTATTGTTATACCTAAGGCATTCGAACATTAAGACAAGCATAGCAAGTAAGTGTCAAGTGAATCAAGTAGCATGACAAGTTTATCAAGTTATCCAATTCTAGTTCCATTCGAATAGTGATCAAGCATAACAAGCATGTATCAAGTAAACCAAGTTTACATGTCAAACAACAAGTATTTCATTCTTTCGTGACAAGTAACCAGCTTTACATATCATGTACAATTATATCAAGAGTACAAGTATTCAATTCAGTAATATGTAAGCCTTATTTAATCCTTGTTTACTTTCCTTAGTTTTAAGCCTTGTTACTTAGCTATCCATTATGTAACACCCCTTGCCCGAGTTATGAGCGAGAAGCGTTACGACGAGAAAACGAACAAGCAAAACAAAAATACGGTTCAATTAAAATTTTTCTTTTCATATAGAACTCATCTCTAATAAATGAGTTACTTATCTAACAAGATATTATTGCGATCAATCTTGATTAAGTTTATATTCATTTTAGGTTACCGATCTGATTTAAACACGAGTGTTTCCCATTCATGCTTGTTACCATTTACAATTCAAGTGACAACTAAGGCATTCGAACTACAAATAACAAACATGGAAAATCAATTTCATTTTCATTTAGTGTATAAGCGTAGCACAAGATGAATTCAAAACCAAGCAAGTATAGTTACTAGGTCTTATATATTTAGATTAATTTATATATGAATTCTTATCATAGTCTAACAATCTAACGTAGCATTCTCTTATATCCATTCTTACATGACTTGAAAATACTAGCATACATGAACCTAAGAGTCACATAAGCAATCATACAAATCATAGCCAATTCGAATGGTTCAAGAAGCATAACATCAAGGGATCATTTACATACAATTCAATCATATATCCATTCAAGCATTTCAAGCATATATTATCATAGGCAATCACAAGCTTCACGCAATTCCATTTTAATCATCCCATGGCATATTCGAATCTCAAGAAAACCTTATATTTACATACCAAGTTCATTAAGCCAAAAACAAATACATCTATACAATATTTTAACAAAACATGATGCATATGAACAAGTCTAAATCTACCTATGTGCCACCAACTAGGAGAATTCAATATAGCTACAAACCATACTTCAAGCTTCGAATATCTTGCTTTGGTTCCAATAAAAATAGCTTCAAGGTCAAGGTATCGTTCGGAATAACTTTAACCTGAGGTTCGGGAAGAATGCAAACAAGAGTGATAAGTACATAATGTACTTAGTGAGGTAGTATCTCAACTAGTAGCTTATCAAGTGTAGGATCTTTAATTCAATTACCCCATAATCAAGTTTTAATCAAGTTATTTGAAGCAAAACTTAGAGTTCAATCATCAATTGAGTATACAATCACACATTCATCAAGGGGTTCAACTCAAGGGTTTACCTTACACATTCAACAAGCAACTCATATTCAAAAACTAGGCACCAATCAAGTGTTCAATTATTTCATTCAATTTAGGCAACCAAACTAGACAATCAAACCTTCCTATTTTAGATTCATTTATACTTTAACTTATCTTCGAGTAACAAGTAGTCTTAACCTTCCATTTATCAAGTGTCTTAATTGACCTTTTACTTATATACATCACTCAAATCATTTCTTTTACTTTATAGCATGTAAACTTATTAGACTATTTGGTTAAGCCTAGTATTTTATATTAGTTAGCTCTTGTCTTGGTTTCAAGTATAATTATCTAAGGTGATTCACTATTCAAGGTCAAGAGTACATTTAGGGCAGTAACTGAAACTGTCCAAACTATTTACAATATAGTTTACAAAACTATCCAAATAACCTAGACTACTACTGCCAGACAGCTTGTGCACTGTTTACTTAAAATACATAATTTTTATTCCGTACATCAAAATTTCAATTTTTTTACATCGTTTGAAATCTTACATAACCCTCTCACAACTGTGTACACCTTTCATTTTAATGCCTTTCCAATTAATGCAGTTTTTAGTTCAAAGACACGGCAATTGCATTTCTGGACAGTTTGCACTGTCCAGAGGTTTTCATTTCCAAATTCCAGCTCGCAAATCAGAATTCAATTCTTTTTTCTCCTAATGAAAATTGACATATTAAGGTTCAACACATATAAATTTAAGCTCTTAATTCGACCTACACATTTTATGGGGATTTTTCAAAGTTGCTGCCCAGAACAAAGTTTTCTGAGCAGATTTCACTAGGTTTGATTTTAGCTTCATTAATCAACATATACACATATTCCTACTAGTCTAGGTCAGTCCAATTTACCTATTAATATGATTAAATCAGGGCTTCATAGTACTATGTTCGAATTAATCCATTCGATCAACAACATTCCTCTAATTTACTATTTTAGCAGTCTATCATCAAGTCTTAGCCAATTCAATTACATGTAGTTATGGTTCATTTTAATCCATTAAACTAGCATGAATAATCCCTTATGTCAAATCTAGACTTCCAATTCATTTTAGATTTAGTCCAAGCACAATTTCATTTCATGCACTTTGTTCTAACAATTCAAGCAAATAAAGTAACATATTCAAAGGTGGTGAATTTAGTTCACTTACTTTTCAAATTTTAGGGTATTTATTTCAAGCATAACTTATTTAGGCTTCAATTCAATTTTAGCAAATCTTAGATAGTCCACAAGGTACTATTCGAATAGCTCTTAACACCACAAGATCAAACATTTCAATTTAAGTTCTATACTACACCAATCAAGCAAAGATCACAACCACAAGAATTACACAACTTCAAGCAAGCAATCATATGATTTCTTTCGAATAGGTACCTTATATTACCATGTATGTTTTCAAGTTACAAGCAAGCTTAGATTATCAAGTTTATCAATTCAACAATGTATATTCCTTACTTTACAAGTCATTGTCAAGAAACATGAGCATACATATTCATTCAAGTTTAGTTTGGCTCATTCTTAATCTTATTGACATGTTTTGTTTATCTTAATCAAGTTTAACCATGTTAAGCTTTAATCAAGCAAAGTCAAGTCCTAGCTAGTTCATCTAGCATCATTCGATTACAAGCAAGTAACCATTTCAAGTAACCATTGTTTTTAGCAAATATCAAACAAATCAAGCAAGAAGGACATCACATACATTCGAACAAGGTGACCATATACCTTATTACTTATCTTTCAAGTAACATGCAATTCAAGTAAACATGTTTACCATTTTACTCATGTGAATTACTTACTTTACCATTTCATTATCAAGAATCAAGTTTGATCACTCTTCATTAACGATTACAAGTCTTTGTTTCAAGTTCAATTATTCTTGTTTTGCCTTTGTAGATAGTAGGACTAGGTAATCAAGTCTCAAGTGGGTACACAAAGTACCTAGCAAGTGGGTACACAAAGTACCTAAACAAGAAGGTGTCCACAACACCACAAAAGTGGGTACACAAAGTACCTAGCAAGATGATGCCCAAGGCATATAACAAGAAGGTGTCTATAACACCAAGCAAGATGGTACACAAAGTACCTAAAAAGTCGAGCTCTAGACTCTAAGGCATGTCTTACTACCTAAAACCAACTAGCAACCAAGGACTTGTTGAATCCTTTATTTTCAAGCAATCACACATCAAGTGATTAAGCATCAAGCACATCAAGATCAAATTCATTTTAATCCTTTAAACCATGTGAACCTTAATTCATTTCACAAGTGAACAAGAATTTCAAGCATCAAGTAAGGTCACTCAAACCTTCAAGCAATTCAAACCAGCCATTCAAGACAAGGTAACACGTTTCATTCATTTTCATTAGGTATCAAGCAAGAAATTTTCTTAACCATTCATGTAGTATTCGAATGGTCTTGTTAAGCTTTTGTTTCATAGTCTAGTTTTAGTATCAAGTTACTTACATATCCAGCATTCAATAGTTCCAAGTGTATATTAAATTTAAATGTCCATTAGCTATCAAGCAAGGTCATGTAGTCAATCAAATGTTTAAATCACAATCACTTAAGTATCAAGCTTATCCAAGTTAAATTATTTAATAGTCAAGCACATTCAAGTTCAAGCATTATTCTTCAAGGTTATGATCGCCCTTAAGTTAATTAGAGTCTTTGCTCAAGTGATATGTATCATACTGGTATTGTCAAGTACATATATTCATGTTTTAGGTTATCAAGCATGTTTATCCTAGACATGTCAAGAAGCATTCAAATAAAGCATTCAATAATTCAAGTAAATTCAAACAATGGTCACATAGTTCATTTGCATGGCCAGAATTACATCAAGCATATCTCATTAATCCAATTTCCATTTAAACATTCTTCCCTTATACATTTACCGAATAGAATTTAGGTTCATTTCATGACAATTCCATATCAACAAGTTAACAAATGTAATTGGTTAGGATCTAATTCCTAACCCTATGTAAAGCTACACTCACCTTGTATCCCAAAGTTACGGGATACCCGAATCCTCATTCGTATCCCGATACTTATCCATCATTTCAATCATTTTCATAATCTAGTATTCAAATAATGTAAGCATGTATTAGAATCAAACCAAACTCAATTCACATGTGCATTCCTGTAACACCCTAAATCATAGCCTAGAAGTATTGAAACCAATTGCTTAAGTTGATAGGTTAATTGAACCTAGAATTTAAGCTAAATTGATTAGTCAAGGATCTAATTGAATGAATGAAAGAACAAAGTGACCAAATTAAGGTGACCAACTTGTAAACTCTAGCAAGTTTAAAGAATGAATGATAAAAATCCCACATCTCTTAAATGCCCTTGATTATATCTATAATTAGTGGATAATTTAAGGGCAAACTAGTCTTTTCATTAAGAAAAATGAGGATGAATGATCAGCCACTTTCATCCCCTTCATTTTTGCTGAATCCAACTAGAGAAAAAGAGAGAAGAAAGAACTTAGGGAGAAAAGCTTGAACTATGGAATTGGACTCTTGATTTGGCAGACTCTTGATTTGGCACCAAATTAAGCTAGATAGCTTAGTGATTAAGGTAATTACTTGTTTCTCTTGTGAAATTCATGTTTGAATTGTTTGAATTAAAATGGAAATGTGATTTAAGTGTATAGATGCTGGAAATGTGATGAACATGTTATAGATTGATTGAATGATTGTTTGATAATGATGTTATGGGTTGTATTGATGAATTAGATGATTTCTTTATGTGTTAAGGTCATTCTATTTGCAATTAGAACCTGGAAATTGATTGCTAGTAATCAAATTGCTAATGAAACACATGTGTAGTTGCTGGAAAATTGAGAAACATGAACTTGATTCAAAACAGTCTAGATTAGGGGACTGTTTTGATTGAAAATTTGTGTAAGCATGCTAAATGAGCTTAAAACTCTGTTTTGAACATGTTTGTAGGTAAAATGGAGATTTGATTGAATTGGTAACTTGCTGGAAAAATGACTACACCTAATTGAACTAGTTAAATTAGGTAATGGACTGCCTAGTTGATGAATTGATGTGTAATTGAGATCAAATGGATTAAACTAGGTTCAACATGACTATGCCCTGTTTTGAGAACATTGTTAGGTGAATTATGATGGCCTAGATATGTATGAACATGATCATAAATTAAATTGTCATGTTAGGACCTTGCTAGAATGAAATAAAAACTGTAATTGCAACCTAGTGTAAGCTGCCCAGAATTGCTCCAGAGGCAATCAATTTGAAAATTCACCAAATATTGTAGAGATAAAATTCAGGGCTGAAATTTTAATGAAATTATCCTTAGTATGTCTAGTCTCATTAGGTGAAAACAGAACTATAAACCGGGTTCTATGCTGGAAACTGTAAATCGAAATAGCTGGACAGTGCAAACTGTCCAGGCAGTGTAAATGCCCTGTCTTTGAACAATAAACTGTATTAATTGGCTAAGAACTAAAATGCAAGAATATTATTTTCTTAAAGACAATTTTGTTATCTTTACAATGGTATAAATTAATCGAAATTCCGACGTAGGAATTGAAAGATATGCCTGTTTAAGCATGTAGTGTGCAAGCTGCCAGGCAGCAGCATTTAAGCTAGTTGGAAACTGTTTTGTACACAGTTTTATTGGATTGTTTTGTAAAAGTTTGGGATAATTAGATCCTACCTAGTCTTGTTTATTGAATGTTGACAGAATTGTATGAATATGTTTACATGTATTGAAATAACCTTGCTGCCATGTTGAATTGTCTTGTGTATACATATTGATGAATGTGTTTAATCATGAATTTGCTAGAGCAAGGAGTGAACTTGGAGGAAGGAGAAAAGGGAAATCATCTAAAGGCTAAGAACAAAGGAATAGCTATACAAGACAATTGCTAGCTTGCTTGGATTGTATTGTGAGTGTAGCTTTACTTAGGGTTAGGACTTAGGTCCTAACCAATTGCAATTGTTTACATAGTTGATATGGAATTGACATGAAATGAACCTAATTTCTATTTGGTAAATGTATAAGGGAAGGATGCTTAGTTGGAAACTTGATGATTGTTACATGTATGCTTGTTTGCTTGATAATCAATCGAATTATAGTGGAATGTACCTGCTTTATGATATCCCAAATCCTAGCTTAGTAGTAATAGAGTCAATTGCTTAAGTTCATAGCTTAATTGAATTTAGAAATTAAGCTAAATTGATTAGTTAAAGGGCTTAATTGAAAGAGAGAACGAATATAGTGATCAATAACAAAGGACTAATTCGAATTAAGCAAGAAAGAAGAAGCTGGCATGATAAATTTCTTAATTCTCCCAATTGCCCTTGACTAATTAAATGATCACAAATCCACTAATGTGGATATCCACATTGTCATCATCTTATTCATTATACTTGCCGAATTGAAGAAGAAAGAAAGAGAGAAAGGAAAGTTGAGAAAGGAAAGTTGAGAGAGAAACCTTGAGAAAACACCATTGAAGCATGAATTGAGCTTGCATGTGTAGAGATTTTCCATTGAAATTGAGTTAGGAAGGAAAGTAAGTATGATTGAACCTTTGTTTCATTCGAATAGCTTTTGTGTTAGTTGAAATTGGTTGTTTGATGTGTTAAGGAAGAATTTGTTATTGTATGAACTTAATAGATGATTGAATTAGTCTAGTATATGGATAATTGAAAGAAAGAAACATGGGTGTTATGATAGGATTTGTGAACAATGAATTGGTTCATCTAGTGACATAGCCTAATTGAATAATTGCCTAAATGATGAGATTGATGAATGAATTGAATATGAGCATGACTAGATAATGTAATTAAGGTGTTAAACAAGTTGAATTGTTGTGGTTATAAGCTGGAAATGAAAGATAAAAGAATGAGCATGGTCATATAGCCTAGAAATTGTTTCGTTGAATTGAAATTGTATAAACATGTAGAATTGAGCTTTGTAATCCAATACTCTATTTTGGCTGCCTTGAAAAATGGATTAACATTGACTAATCATATTTAGGATTGCATATGAAATGAATTACAGGGCCAAAACATTGGTTAAAATTAATTTAAGGAATTAAAATGTAAATAGGAGCAACCTGCCCAAAACTGCTCTGTTCTGGGTAGTCACTTTGAAAATTCACAAAAATTTGTATAGATCAAATTCAGGGATGAAATTTTAATGAAATGATCCTTGGTATGTCTACTTTCATTAGGTGAAAACAGACATGAAAACTGGGTCCTATGCTGGAAACTGTAAATAGAAATAACTAGACAGTGCAAACTGTCCAGGCAGTGTAAATGCCCTGTCTTTGAACAATAAACTGATTAATTGGCTAAGAACTAAAATGCAAGACTTATATGATCATATAGAAAATTTTGTTATCTTTCCAACGGTATAAATTAATCGAAATTTCGACATAAGAATTGAAATATATGCTTGTTTAAGCGTGTAGTGTGCAAGCTACCAGGCAACAGTAGTTAAGCTAGCTGGAAACTGTTTTGTACACAGTTTTATTGGACTGTTTGGGATAATTGGATCTTGCCTAATCTGGTTTATTGAATAGTTGGCAGAATTGTATGTATATGACTATATGTATTGAAATAACCTTGATGCTGTGTTGAATTGTCTTGTGTATGCATATTGATGAGCATGTTTAATTATGAATTTGCTAGAACAAGAAGTGAAATTGGTGGAAGAAGAATGGGGAAATCATCCAAAGGCTAAGTACAATGGAATAGCTATTCAAGACAATTGCTAGATTGCTGGATTGTGTGATACCCCAAATCCTAGCTTAGTAGTAATTGAGTCAATTGCTTAAGTTGATAGCTTAATTGAATTTAGAAATTAAGCTAAATTGATTAGTTAAAGGGCTTAATTGAAAGAGAGAACGAATTAAGTGATAAAATTGCAAGGACCAAACCGAATTAAGCAAGAAAGATTAAGCTTGCATGATAAGTTTCCTAATTCTCTCAATTGCCCTTGATTAATTATATGATTAATAACCAATTAAGGTTAGTTTAGTAACTTCACTAATTCCACTAATGTGGATAACCACATTGTCATCATCTTCTTCACTATGTTAGCCGAATGGAAGAAGAAAGAAAGAGAGAAAATAGAGTTGAGAGAGAAACCTTGAGAAAACAGCATTGGAGCATGAATTAAGCTTGCAGGTGTAGAGATTTAGCAATGAAATTGAGCTAGGAGGCAAAGTGAGTATGATTGAACCTTTGTTTCATTCGAATAGCTTTTATGTTAATTGAATTTGGTTGTTTGACGTGTTAAGGTAGAAATTGTTATTGTATGAACTTGATTGATGATTGAATTAGTGTTCTATATGGCTGAATTGAAAGAAAGAAACATGGGTGTTATGTTATGATTTGTGAACAATGAATTGGTTCATCTAGTGACATAGCCGAATTGAATAATTGCCTAAATGATGATATTGTTGAATGAATTGAATATGATAATGATTAGGTATTGTAATTAAGGTGTTAAACAGGTTAATTGTTGTGGTTATATGCTGGAAATGAAAGATCAAAAGTATGAACATAGTTGTATAACATAGAAACTATTTTAGTAGAATCTATTGAGTAAACTTGTAAAATTGAGCTTTGTAATTAAGTTGCTCTACTTTGGCTGCCTTGAAAAATGGATTAACATTGACTAAACATGTTTAGGATGCCATATTAAATGAATTATGGGGCAAAAACATTGGTTAGAATGAATTTAAGGAATTAAAATGTAAATAAGTGCAATCTTCCCATAATTGCTTTGTTCTGGGCAGTCACTTTGAAAATTTACCAAAACTTGTATAGATCAAATTCAGGGATGAAATTTTAGCGACATGATCCTTGTATGTCTATTTTCATTAGGTGAAAACAGAACTAAAAACTGGGTCCTATGCTGGAAATTGTAAATAGAAATAGCTGGACAGTGCAAATTGTCCAGGCAGTGTAAATGCCCTGTCTTTGAACAATAAACTGTATTAATTGGCTAATAACTAAAATGCAAGCTGATTATGGTATTAAAGACAATTTTATTAGCTTTCCAACGATATAAATTAATCAAAATTACGACGTAGGAATTGAAAGATATGCCTGTTTAAGCATGTAATGTGTAAGCTGCCATGCAGCAGCAGTTAAGCTAGTTGGAAACTGGTTTATACACAGTTTTATTAGACTTTTTTGTAACAATTTGGGATAAATGGATTCTTCCCAGCTTTGTTTATTGAAATGTTGGCTGAATTGTACTTATATGAGCATAATCTTGCTGCCAGAATTGTATATGATAAGTACTAGTAATATTGCCTTGCCTGAATGGTCATATGAGACTTGTTTTAATATGAATATGCTTGTATAATGTCTTAGAACCAGCTTTGAACTTGGTGGAGGAAGAAAAAGGAAATCATCCAAAGGCTAAGAACAAAGGAATAGCTATTCAAGACAATTGCTAGATTGCTGGATTGTATTGTGAGTGCAGTTATTTTAGGGTTGGGACATAGGTCCTAACCAACCTTACATGTCTAAATTCTTGTTTGAATTACATACTATGAAATGACACTAAATCATACTTGGTAATTGATTAAATGGGAAGAAAGTATTGATAAAGATTAAGTAAGTTAATTGCTTGTTCGGTTGTATTTCGAATTGAGTAGGAAATTGTGAAATGTTGATGGATTTATTGCTTGGTATGAAAATGCCGAAAGGAATTGGTAGTATTGTTGTATTGAATATTACTTGCCAAGTTAATCTAATGTGAAATGAACTAAATGCAATTGGCCTAAGGGTCTAAAACGAATTGATCTTGAATTACTTGATGACTAAGTAACTTGTGTGATGCTTGAAATAAAAAGATTCTATAAGCCCTTGGTTGTTAGTTGGTCTTAAGTAGAACGGCATGTCTTAGAGTCTAGAGCTCGAGATTTTGGTACGTAAGTGTACCCTACTGATTGGTGTTGAAGACACCCTACTGTTAGATACTTTGGGTATCGAATTGTTATGGTACGTTGAGTACCCTACTGCATGGCGTTGTAGACGCCCTACTGATTCTGGTACTTTGAGTACCCTACTGAGACTTGATTACCTAGTCCTACTATCTACCAAGGCAAAGTAAATTATCAAGCTTAAATAAGACATGTCACATGATATATTAATGAGCATTGTAATACTTGATAATGAGCTTTTATTGAAATGAAATTTCATGTATAAGATGATAGAATGCTATTCTGATTTGCTCATTATTTGCAAGACAAAGCCCTATGGAATAATGACCCCATTCGAATAGGGGATTGATGAACATTATGCTCACTTGCTAGCATTTTTAATACACTTTGATGTTTGATTGTTTCAAATAGTAATTAGCTATTTGTTTAAAATGTGTATTGTGTACCTTCGGTTAGTGCTTGAACTAACTAGATCACACTCTAATCAATTTGAAGCCTAACTAGGTTGATCTAGAATAAATGAATTATAGTTCCCTAAAGTGATTAATTCGGGAAATTTAGCAAATCCTAATCTGACACCATCCAACCGAAACAAAAGTTTCAAGCAAGCTCAATCGGGATATCAAGGGAGAGGCAAAGGCACCTATTCGAATGCCCTTACCCATTAGGAGTCTCGAGCCACTGCTCGTATTTACCACATTTGTGGTCGGGATGATGAAGAATCTCCCGATGTAATTGCAGGTACTGTTGAACTAAACTCAAATTTTGTTTATGCTATGATTGATTCGGGGTCTACCCATTCCTTTATATGTTCAACTTTGCTTGTTAAACTCAAAATGAAACCTGAACTAGACAAATCGAACCTTGTAGTATCAAATCCCATAAGTGGAAAAATGACAATCAATTTGATTTGTAGAAAATTGTCCAATTGTTATTCAAAGCATTTCCTTTCCAATAGACCATTATGTTTTGCCAAATTGTGAGTTTGATCTAGTGTTAGGACTAGGCTGGTTGGGAAATCACCAATCCTGGATTGATTTCCAAAATAGGAGATTGTATCTTCAGGGATTAGGGAAAGAATCCATCTTGTTAATAGATAAGAAACCGACGTCAATCCTTGCTTCCATGGTCTTACGAGAGGAATATGATATTGGTTTACCATCTATACCTATTATATCTGAATTCGTCGATATTTTTCTTGAGGAACTTCCTGGTCTCCCTCCGACTAGAGAAATGGAATTTGGGATTCAAGTTCAACCTGGGGCGAACCCGGTGTCCAAACACCTTATAGGATGGCACTAGTCAAATTGAAAGAGCTTCATGAACAACTTCAAGAACTCCAAGACAAAGGTTTTATTCGGCCTAGCACATCTCCCTGGGGTGCACCTGTCTTGTTTGTAAAGAAGAAAGATGGTACGATGCATCTTTGCATTGACTATCAGCAATTGAACAAGATCACTATCAATAATCGATATCCTCTTCCGAGGATAGAAAATCTCTTTGATCAACTCAAGGGTGTTGCCGTGCTTTTTAAGATCGATCTTCGATCGGGCTATTATCAAATAAAGGTGAAAGATGAAGACGTGCCTAAAATAGCCTTCCGAACTCGATATGGTCATTAGAGTTCCTTGTAATGCCATTTGGGTTAACTAATGCCCCAGCCGCATTCATGGATTATTCAAGCCCTATCTCGACAAGTTTGTGGTCGTCTTCATTGATGACATTCTGGTGTGTATTCTCGGAATAAGGAAGAATATAGTGAACACCTTCGAATTGTATTGCAAACTCTCCGAGAACGTTAGTTGTTTGCTAAATTCTCCAAGTCCGAGTTTTGGCTATCAGAAGTTTCATTTCTCGGTCACGTAATTTCAGCCGAAGGGATCAAGGTGGATTCAAAGAAAATTCAAGCTATTCTCGATTGGCGACCTCCGAGGAATGTTGGAGAGGTCTAAAGTTTTCTCGATTTAGCTGGATATTATCAAAGATTTGTTAAGGGTTTTTCTTCAATTGCCGCAAGCTTAACCAAGCTAACCTGAAAGGATACACCTTTTATTTGGTCGGAAAGCCAAGAACGAAGCTTCGATCAACCTCAGCAAGCTCTAACTCATGCTCTGGTTCTTATCCAACCAGAATTGGTCAAGGAATTCACTATTTAGAGTGATGCTTCTCATCTAGGACTCTGTTGTGTCCTGATGCAAGATGGAAAAGTGGTTGCTTATGCTTCAAGGCAACTCAAACCACATGAATCTAACTATCCTACTCACAATCTGGAGTTAGCAGCTATCGTATTCGCGTTCAAAGTCTGGAGACACTGCTTATGCGGAAAGAAATGTAATCTATTTACTAACCACAAGAGTCTCAAGTATCTTCTAACTCGGAAAGATTTGAATCGGAGGCAAAGGAGATGGCTCGAATTACTCAACGACTACGATCTATTTATCGACTACCATCCGGGGAAAGCAAATGTTGTTGTTGATGCCCTTAGTTGAAAGCCACACTCGGGAAATCTTCTAAAGTTTAAATCCTTGAAATTCGAATTGAAATTGAATCTTTCTTGTTATACAAGAAACTATTCGAACACTTGCTTCCTTGGCAAGTAACCAATCGAATTCCACCTAATAGCTTTTTTTAATCTTGTAGCCTCAGATGCTATAGATGCTCATTTACGAGTATACCAAAAACTTGAATTTATGTCTGAATTACAAGTTCAACCTAGCCTAATCACGAGAATCAAAGACTTGCAACAAACTGATTCCAAACTTCAAGCTATTATCTTGAAGCTTGACTCAAAAGCCAACCAAGATTTCTCTATTCATTCGAGTGGAATGCTCTATTTCAAGAATAGGGTGTGTATTCTGAGCAATGATGATCTAAAGAATGAAATTCTACAAGAAGCTCATCAAAGTCCATTCTCAATACATCCAGGATCTGTCAAGATGTATAAGGATCTTAAATCCTTGTATTGGTGGCCAGGAACGAAAGCAGCCATCAATGATTTCGTATCAAAGTGTTTGACTTGTCAAAGGGTTAAAGTCGAGCATCGAGTCCCTACTGGATTGCTCCAACCTATTAAATTCCCTCAGTGGAAGTGGGATCGAATCACAATGGACTTCGTAACCGGTCTTCCTTGCACTCCAAGAAAGAGTGATATTGTATAGGTTATAGTTGATAGGTTCTTTAAATCAGCTCATTTCATCCCTATTCAAATGAACCTAAGTTTGGATGCCTTAGCTGAACTGTACATTCAGAAAGTAGTTCGTCTATACGGAGTGCCTACCTCGATAATCTTCGATAGAGATCCCAGATTCACAGCTCGATTCTAGAGAACTTTGCAACGAGCTATTAGAACTAAATTGAATCTAAGTACAGCTTTTCATCCTCAAAGCGATGGTCATTCCGAAAGAGTAATACAAGTGCTCGAAGACATGCTCAGAGCCTGTGTTATCGACTTTGGAAAGAATTTTGAGAAGTTCCAACCTCTCGTAGAATTTGCCTACAACAACAGTTATCAAGCTTCGATTCAAATGGCTCCATTTGAAGCTTTGTACGGAAGGAGATGTAGAACGCCTCTATGCTAGTCTGAAATAGGTGAAAACAAAATTCTTGGACCCCAATTGCTCAGGGAAACTGAAGAGCAAGTCCAAATTATTCATGATAGATTGAAACAAGCCTTAGATAGGCAAAAGGCTTATGCTGACTTGAAACGGAAGGATATTCAGTACAACGTTGGAGACAAAGTGTTTCTCAAAGTTTCTCCTTGGAAGAAAGTCTTTAGATTTGGTAAAAAGGGAAAGCTTAGCCCCCGGTTCATTGGACCATTTGATGTTGTTGAAAAGATTCGTCATGTGGCTTATCGACTAACACTCCCTAGTGAGTTCGATAAGATTCACAATGTCTTCCATGTCTCAATGCTCCGAAGATACCAATCTGATCCCTCTCACATTCTAGAGCCTGAAGAGGTGGAATTGAATCCTAATCTATCCTACGAGGAAGAGCCAATCCAAATTCTTGATAAGGAAATCGAGAGGCTCCGAAATAAGAACATTTCCCTAGTGAAGGCATTGTGGAGAAATCGTAAAGTAGAAGAAGCAACTTGGGAGCCTAAAGATACGATGAAAAAGCAATATCCTCACCTATTTGATTCAGGTAAAATTCGAGGATGAATTTTCTTTTTAAGGAGGGGAGAGTTGTGATACCCCAAATCCTAGCTTAGTACTAATTGAGTCAATTGCTTAAGTTGATAGCTTAATTGAATTTAGAAATTAAACTAAATTGATTAGTTAAAGGGCTTAATTGAAATAGAGAACGAATTAAGTGATAAAATTGCAAGGACCAAACCGAATTAAGCAAGAAAGATTAAGCTTGCATGATAAATTTCCTAATTCTCTCAATTGCCCTTGATTAATTATATGATTAATAACCAATTAAGGTTCGTTTAGTAACTTCACTAATTCCACTAATGTGGATAACCACATTGTCATCATCTTCTTCACTATGTTAGCCGAATGGAAGAAGAAAGAAAGAGAGAAAAGAGAGTTGAGAGAGAAACCTTGAGAAAACACCATTGGAGCATGAATTAAGCTTTCATGTGTAGAGATTTATCATTGAAATTGAGCTAGGAGGCAAAGTGAGTATGATTGAACCTTTGTTTCATTCGAATAGCTTTTATGTTAATTGAATTTGGTTGTTTGATATGTTAAGGTAGAAATTGTTATTGTATGAACTCGATTGATGATTGAATTAGTGTTGTATATGGCTGAATTGAAAGAAAGAAACATGGGTGTTATGTTATGATTTGTGAACAATGAATTGGTTCATCTAGTGACATAGCTGAATTGAATAATTGCCTAAATGATGAGATTGAAGAATGAATTGAATATGATCATGATTAGGTATTGTAATTAAGGTGTTATACAAGTTAATTGTTGTGGTTATATGCTGGAAATGAAAGATCAAAAGTATGAACATAGTTGTATAACATAGAAACTGTTTTAGTAGAACCTATTGAGTAAACTTGTAAAATTGAGCTCTGTAATTAAGTTGCTCAGTTTTGGCTACCTTGAAAAATGGATTAACATTGACTAAACATGTTTAGGATTCCATATGAAATGAATTATAGGACCAAAACATTGGTTAGAATGACTTTAAGGAATTAAAATGTAAATAAGTGCAATCTGCCCCGAATTGCTCTATTCTGGGCAGTCACTTTGAAAATTTACCAAAAATTGTAGAGATCAAATTCAGGGCTGAAATTTTAATGACATGATCCTTGGTATGTCTATTTTCGTTAGGTGAAAACATAACTGAAAACTGGGTCCTATGCTGAAAACTGTAAATATAAATAACTGGACAGTGCAAACTGTTCACGCAGTGTAAATGCCCTGTCTTTGAACAATAAACTGTATTAATTGGCTAAGAACTAAAATTCAAGCCTATTATGGTCTTAAATAACGTTTTATTATCTTTCCAATGATGTAAATTAATCGAAATTCTGACATAGCAATTGAAAGATATGCCTGTTTAAGCATGTAATGTGCAAGCTGCCAGGCAGCAGCAACAGTTATGCTAGTTGGAAACTGTTTTATACACAGTTTTTATGGGACTATTTTGTAACAATTTGGGATAAATGGATTCTGCCTAGCTTTTTTATTGAAATGTTGGCTGAATTGTACTTATATGAGCATAATCTTGCAGCCAGAATTGTATATGATAAGTACTAGTAATATTGCCTTGCTTGAATGGTCATATGAGACTTGTTTTAATATGCATCTACTTGTATAATGTCTTAGAACAAGCTTTGAACTTGGTGGAGGAAGAAAAAGGAAAACATCCAAAGGCTAAGAACAAAGGAATAGCTATTCAAGACAATTGCTAGATTGTTGGATTGTATTGTGAGTGTAGTTATTTTAGGGTTAGGACATAGGTCCTAACCAACCTTACATGTCTAAATTCCATACTATGAAATGACACCAAAATCATACTTGGTAAATGATTAAATGGGAAGAAAGGATTGATAAAGATTAAGTAAGTTAATTGCTTGTTCGATTGTATTATGGATTGAGTAGGAAATTGTGAAATGTTGATGGATTTATTGGTTGATATGAAAATGCCAAAAGGAATTGGTAATATTGTTGTATTGAATATTACTTGCCAAGTTAATCTAATGTGAAATGAACTAAATGCAATTGGCCTAAGGGTCTAAAACGAATTGATCTTGAGTTACTTGATGACTAAGTAACTTGTGTGATGCTTGAAATAAAAAGATTTTATAAGCCATTGGTTGTTAGTTGGTCTTAGGTAAAATGACATGTCTTAGAGTTTAGAGCTCGAGAATTTGGTACGTAATTGTACCCTAATGATTGGTGTTGAAGACACCCTACTGTTAGATGCTTTGGGTATTGAATTGTTCTGGTACTTTGAGTACCCTACTGAGACTTGATTACCTAGCCCTACTATCTACCAAGGCAAAGTAAATTATCAAGCTTAAAGAAGACATGTCACATGATATATGAATGAGCATTGTTGTACTTGATAATGAGCTTTAATTGAAATGAAATTTCATGTATAAGATGATAGAAATGCTATTCTGATTTGCCCATTATTTGCAAGACAAGCCCTATGGAATAATGACCCCATTCGAATAGGGGATTAATGAACATTATGCTCACCTGCTAGCATTTTTGGTAGACTTTGATGCTTGATTGTTTCAAATAGTAATTGGTTATTTGTTTAAAATGTGTATTGTGTACATTCGATTAGTTCTTGAACTAACTAGACCACACTCTAATCAATTTGAAGCCTAACTAGGTTGATCTAGACTAAATGAATTATAGTTCCCTAAAGTGATTAATTTGATAACAAGCTAGTTCTAAGAACTACCTCAGTAAGTACCATGTGTACTTATCACTCTTGTTTCCTTCTTCCCAAGAACACAGGTTTTAAAGAGATTAAAACATCCCAACCTTGAGCCGAGTTTATCAAGAGAAGATTAAAATTATGCCTTGCTTTTGTCTTGTTGCACTCCTAGTTGGTGGCCTAGTTTTATGTCTAGTTGTATAGGTCTCATGCATTTGGCTCATCTTGAAAATATATATGAGATGTTTGTGAAAACTTGATGAAATGGTTTGTAATGTTTTGAGTACCTACATGGAACTTCTTAAGGGCACCTTTTGATATGTAAATTTGTAGGTGACGTTTGTAAGGCTTATGAACCTTTCTATTGGTATATAACAATGTTATCTTGAATCATGCTTTCCAATTTGAAATGCCATGACTTATTGCTTGCCTTGAATCCTGTACACTATTGAATTGACATAGTTGGTACTTAGTATAATTTAATTGTTGACACATGCTCAAATGATCATCATAGGTATTCAAGATTAGTAATTGATCATAAATGGTCGTGCTTGTACACATGTATGAATTTCTGAATCCTTTCTTGTTTTACAAGTAGTTTGTTCGAATGATGCTAGGAATTGTTTAGTGAATTTAGTTTGAATTTAAATGAATTGGGCCCTAATTGTTTATGTGGTGTTCGAATGAGATTAATTGGTAAAGGCCAAATATAGTTCCTTGGTCTACAAGTAGCCTATTCGAATAAGATGAAAATGTTTCTTGATGTCTAAGTAATTTGTAAGAAAAGTTCAAATAACCACTAGTTTTATGTGTCTTGTTTGATTGCTTGCACCAACACTCCTCGCTCCTAACCCGAGTGAGGGGTGTTACAGATTGTGTTGTGAGTGTAGTTATTTTAGGGTTGGGACTTAGGTCCTAACCAACCTTAAATGTCTAAATTCTTGTTTGAATTCCATGCTATGAAATGAAAACTAAATCATACTTGGAAATTGATTAAATGGGAAGAAATGACTGATAATGATTAAATAACTCAATTTGCTTGTTGATTGTATTGTGGATTGAGTGTGAATTAGTAAAATATTTGATGGATTTACTTGCTTGGAATGAAAATGCCGAATGGAATTGATAATATGGTAGTATTGAATGATGCTTGCTAAGGTTAATCTAATGTGTAATGAACTAAATACAATTGGCCTAAAGGTCTAATGTGTAATGAACTAAATACAATTGGCCTAGGGGCACCTTTTGATATGTAAATTTGTAGGTAAAGTTTGTAAGGCTTATGGACCTTTCTATTGGTATATAACAATGTTATCTTGAATCATGCTTGTCATTTTGAAATGTTATGACTTATTGCTTGCCTTAAATCTTGTACACTCTTTGAATTGACATAGTTGGTACTTTGGTATAACTTAATTGTTTGAATCATGCTCAAATGATCATTATAGGTAACCAGGATTAGTAATTGAACATAAATGGTCATGCTTGTATATATGTTTGAATTTCGAATTCCTTCTTGTCTTACAAGTAGATTGTTTGAATGGTCTAAGGCACATAAGTTGATTTCATGTCTTGCTTGTAGGTATATGTATATATATTTTCGAATGCTTCCTTGTTTAAGTTGTAATCCCATTCGAATGATACTAGTATTTGTTTAGTTAATCTAGTTTGAATTTAAATGAATTGGGCCCTAATTATATATAAGGTGTTCGAATGAGACTAAATTGGTAAAGGACAAATTATAGTTCCTTGGTCTGTAAGTAATCTATTCGAACGAGATGGAAGTGTTAACTTGATGTCTAAGTAAATTATAAGAAAGGTTCAAATTGACCCCTAATTTTATGTGTTCTTGTTTGATTGTTTGCATCGACACTCCTCGCTCCTAATCCGGGCAAGGGGTGTTACATGGTTGGATTGTCTTGTTTGAGACTTGATATGTATACTCATGTGTGATTGAGTTGTTGCTGCCTTGGGTGTAAATTGACACTTGTTTGTGTGTGATAACTATTCGAATAATACTACACTATAATGAACTTGCTTGCTAAGTGATCAACACTTGATTGATGGTTTAATTGGTATTGCTTAATGCTTGAATCTTTGAATGCTTGATTGATGATGGTTCGAATGACTTGCTTGAAACTAGCATGCGTTCTTTAATTTACAATATGTAAGCATAAAATGTAAGAAACAACTACAAGTTTTGAAGTAAGATAAGACTTCTTATGCCATAAGATACTTCCCTAATGAAGATTAAAGATTTAAAAGGTTTAAGTTGCCTACAATGGAAGTCATTGGATCAATGGCATGATGCATGGTATACTTGGGACTACGGTCCATGAGCCATGGCTCGGGGGGACGCCCCATTACATGTAATATGTTATTGGTGTCAATAGGAGGTAACGGGGGAGTTGTGCGGAGATTGGAGACAGTTGGTTGGATAGTGAGAAGTATAGGATTCTTGGACCTTTATGGTCAAACACGGAACAATGTCATCCATAACCATTTGTGATCCAAGGCAAACATGTAAAAGATATGAACCTTATTGTGAAAACAAATAAGAAATCCAAAGGAAAATCATGAATGTAAAATGAATTGTTAAAGAAACTCTTGGTGAGCATAATGTCTAAAGAAGCTCTTGGTGAGAATAATGTCTAAAGAAGCTCTTGGTGAGCATAATGTCTAAAGAAGCTCTTGGTGAACATATGAAATATTGAACTCTTAGTGAGCAAAAGAAGTGCTAAAAGGCATAAACTAAATTAAGCAAGTGAAAAACAAATGAAGCATAAAGCTTACTTGAATACTTGAAATGCTTGACATGAAATTTTGAGTACGTGACTTACTTGACATGTATGCTTGAATTGATAAGGTGAATTCTTAAGTACTTGCTACTTGATACGAATTGAATGTGTTTAATATGTAAACATGATGTGTTGCTGCCACGTACACTTGTACATGGAAATATGGACTGTTTTTATGTGTTTAATATGTAAGCATAATGTGTTGCTTCCATGTACATGGAAACTTGGACTGTTTTGTGTATAAATGAACAATTATTGGACTGTTTTGGATGTCCAATTGTGTGAGCTTGATTCATGGACTGTTTTGTGTATAAATGAACAATTATTGGACTGTTTTGGATGTCCAATTGTGTGAGCTTGATTCATGGACTGTTTTGTGTATAAATGAACAATTATTGGACTGTTTTGGATGTCCAATGTGTGAGTATGATTCATGGACTATTTTGTGTATAATTGAACAATTATTGGATTGTTTTGGATGTCCAAATGTGTAAGTATGATCCATGGACTGCTTTACTTGTGATTGTGTGTAAACATGTTTTATGGGCGGATTTTAATTAAATTAGAAGTCACCATGGACTGTTTTACTTGTGATTGTGTGTAAACATGTTTAATGGACATATTTGAATTAAATTAGAAGTCACCATGGACTATTTTACTTGTGATTGTGTGTAAACATGTTTAATGGACAGATTTGAATTAAATTAGAAGTCACCATGGACTGTTTTACTTGTGATTGTGTGTAAACATGTTTAATGGACAGGTTTGAATTAAATTAGAAGTCATCATGGACTGTTTTACTTGTGATTGTGTGTAAACATGTTTAATGGACACATTTTAAATAAATTAGAAGTCACCATAGACTGTTTTACTTGTGATTGTGTGTAAACATGTTTAATGGACAGATTTTAAATAAATTAAAAGTCACCATAGACTGTTTTACTTGTGATTGTGTGTAAACATGTTTAATGGACAGTTTTTAATTAAATTAGAAGTCAGCATAGACTGTTTTACTTGTGATTGTGTGTAAACATGTTTAATGGACAGAACTGAATTAAATTAGATGCCACCATGGACTGTTTTGCTTGTATATGCGTAAATATACATTTAATGGAATGTTACAATAAAGACGAACACTCTAAGTATCAAGGTTCAGGCTAAAGAAAGTAACAAGGATTATGTTAAAAAGGATAATAAATAAATGTTATAAACCTCGAAAAAGACTACCTGACTGAATAAAATTTTATCAAATAACTGGATAGTGGTAGGACTACCTCACTAAGTACATATTGTACTTATCACTCTTGTTTCTATTCTTCCCAATCCACATGTTAAAAGGATTTTGAACCACCTTCCTTGAGCTTGAAGCAAGAGGCAACCGAGCTAGAAGTATGATTCCATACTTTTTGTAACACTCATAGTTGGTGGCACCTAGATATGTATATAGATCATGCTAGCTCATTCATTTTGAATTGTTGGAAGTTTGTATATATTTGATTATGACCTTTAAGGAGCTGTAAAGACTTAAATGGCATTGTTTATACCTTGTTATCGAATGCTTAACTTGTTATTATCATGTCTTGATAAGTTGACGATCTTGATACTTGTATATATAAACTTGCCATGATTGAAATATGCTTGGGGATTGGTCCCTATATGCTTGTTTACTTGGATGCATAATCGAATGATCACTTGATTCCTGGTTCTTGTCTTGTGTGAATATCATGGTCTTAGTAGCTAGCATAAATTGTCATGGGAGGTAGTTCTTGCTGAGATCATACTTGTCTGAGTCTTGGTTTGGATGTAAGTACATGATGGTATGGATAGTAGAATAAGCATGCTATGCTTACATATTCTAAGTAGATAATGCTAGAAGATATGTTAAGTTAATTGGGATTTAGTATGACCTTGTTTCATGATTGTTTCTTGCCTTGAAATGTATATAAGCTGCACATACTTGTAATTGATGATTTTACTTGGAACTAGTTATAGTACTCGAATGCCTACACGATTAACTTGAAATATATATATTTGTATGACCAAATTTGAATATAACAAACTAGTATCATGTATAGGTTGATTGAATTTCTTATGCATTGTCGTGTTCAAATGAAAGAAGAATTACTTGTATAGGATGTAACAAATCTTGAAATGAAGATACCATGAAATACATGCTTAACCGAATGTACTAGTGACTTTATGAATGAGTAGTAGGCTATCCTAAACATGTCTTGTAAATCAAGTAACTCTTTTCGATTTAGTATTGTCATGAAGTACATGCTTGATCGATTACTTGCTATGTTCTACATGTTCTTGGTTGCTTGATTTGAATACCATGTATGTTCTTATTGCTTGATGTCCATGCCTAATTCTAATGGAAGCTTTCTAGTTTATGATCAAGCTTGTTGAACAATTCATCTTCTAGTGATGAGTTGAGAAAAAATTTAATTGGCTTGCCTGTTTGCTTGCTTGTTTCCTTTTAGTAATGCTTCTGGGCCGGGTTACTACTAACCCGAGTGACGGGTGTTACAATTCCATTTCAAGTATACATGCTATTACGAACACCAAAACAATTTTCTGGCAGTTTGTACATCCTTCACTAAATTGTCTATATCTTTTAATATACACGTCGAAATTTAAATCCGTTTATACCGTTTGAAAGCTAACTTAATTATATATCCATACATATATGGCACATATTTTTAGCCCTTCTACATCAATACAGTTTTTTAGTTAAAGACAGGTCAATTTTCCAATATTGAATCTGCCAGTTTACAATTAGGTTCACTTTAGCGAGCTAATTACTCTATGAACCTTACAAGTTCATTTCAGCCCTTTTTATCTTAGTTTCCCCTGTTTTTCCTTTGACTTTTCATGTCCAGATTAGTCCATAATTTGTATTTCTAAGTCCTTAATTAACAGAATTTCCAGAACAGTCCATGTTTCATTAATTCTGCCAACTAACATATTTAAGCAACAAATTTTAGCTACATTTCATGCAATTCGAGTTATCCTGTATTCATTCTGACCCCTCCCCTATTTTTAGCTTATTTTACAGCATTTAATTTTATTCAATTCAATCCTAAACTTCATAATTCATTCGAAACAGTCCCTATTAATGATTCAAGCTATCTAGGTGACTAGTTTCATTACTAGTTCAATTTTCAGCAATTAGACACTATTTATAATTGTTCAATGACTCAATTCATTTCCTATTCATGTTTTTCCAGCAAGTATTTCATTCAATTAAATCTGGTTTCACTTTATATGCCATTCGAACCATACCCCAAATCTAAGGTTCATGTTAGCTATTGCTCTCATGGATGTTAACATATTCATTATCAATTTAGCAACTTATCAAGATTTGATCTAGACTCAATTCACATATACTCTTCTTCCTTCTCATCTAACATACATGCATTTATAGTTTATACACAATAACTACTTGAATCGAGAGGGGAATAACCAAGATTTTACCTTCCTAGCTTGATTATCAAGTAAAATCCCTAGCATGCAAGCTCCAATTCCTTTCAATGGAGTTTTCTATCAAACTCTCTCTCATATTTCTCTTCTCTCAATTCAGCTGGTAAGGAAATTGAAGAAGATGATATAACTTAGTGGATTTAGGAAGTTACTATTTTGTCCTTAATTAGTCATCAACTATAGGATTAATCAAGGGCATTTAAGGAACTAAGAATTTTATCATGCAAGCTTTAACTTTCTTATTTAATTCGGTTTAGTCATCTTAATTGGGTCACCATTCTTTCAATTTTTTTCATTCAGGTCCTTACTCATCCTAATTAGCTTAGGATTAAATTCAATTGAACTAGCAAATGAAGTTACTAGTCCCAAAACTTCTAGACTATAGTTTAGGATATTACAATTCTCCCCCCTTAATAGAAATTCGCCCTCGAATTTCTCTAATGACAACAAGTTGTATTATCGAGTTCATAATATTTCTATATATTCTGAAGATCGAATCAGAATGAACAAACTTGTATTGGTTACAAATTACCAATACAAAGTAAGACTTGAACTCCTAGGTGGCACAAATACCTATAATGATGCATGACGACCCTATTTAGCCCGAGAATCAGCTAAACCTAAGCTCTAATACCAAACTTGTAACACCCCTCGCCTGGGTTAGGAGCGAGAAGCGTTACGATGAGAAAACGAACAAGCTAAACGAAAATACGAGTCAATTAAATTTTTTCTTTTCATCTAGAACTCATCTCTAATAAATGAGTTACTTATATAAGAAGATATTATTGCGTTCAATCTTGATTAAGTTTACATTCATTTTAGGTCACCGATCTGATTTAAACACAAGTGTTTCCCATTCCCGCTTGTTACCATTTACAATTCAAGTGACAACTAAGGCATTCGAACTACAAATAACAAACATGGCAAATCAATTTCATTTTCATTTAGTGTACAACCGCAACACAATATGAATTCAAAACCAATCAAGTATAGTTAGTAGGCCTTGTCTATTTAGATTAATTTATATATGAATTCTTATCATAGTCTAACAATCTAACGTAGCATTCTCTTATATCCATTCTTACATGACTTGAAAATACTAGCATACATGAACCTAAGAGTCACATAAGCAATCATACAAATCATAGCCAATTTGAATGGTTCAAGAAGCATAGCATCAAGGGATCATTTACATACAATTCAATCATATATCCATTCAAGCATTTCAAGCATATATTATCATAGGCAATCACAAGCTTCAAGCAATTCCATTTTAATCATCCCATGACATATTCGAATCTCGAGAAAACCTTATATTTACATACCAAGTTCATTAAGCCAAAAGCAATGGATAGGTTACTTGTCGAACAAGTAACCTCGGAATACTTGACTTGTGGCGCAAGTAACCTAAACTAAACCTTTCAATACAAACAATACATAAAACAATTCACATTAACCAAACCGATAACATACATAGCATACTAATTTAGGTACCATTTTGTTCCATTTCAAACTTATATCCTAAGCTGCCATTATCATATTTCTATTCCACTCAAATCACATACATCATTCAAACAACAACTCAAATGTGGCATACTTCACATTAAGATACTACTCTACATGATACAACTTTCATCCTTAATACAATACCATGTACCTTATTCGATTAACACTAGGTGATCACTAATCATACTTTAACTAGCTTACTTGCATCTCAAGAAACTACTTACTCAACCAATTAACATGATCATTATAAAGCATCCATTTTACATTCTTATTACACATTCATTCACCTATTCGAACAACATGAAATCCCTAATTTCATTCCAATTGTTTCTTTACAATCAAGTCATCACATTTCATAGCATACTTGGCTAATGCATGCTTAACATACCTAAGCCTCAATCTTGGCATTACCGAATCATGTCAATAAACATAGGAACAAATACATGATCATACAACATTGGTCTAACATTCAAATTAGAAAATATTCAACAAACATTGGGTTTCCATCACAAAATGCGCAGCATCTACTTCATATATACATGTTATCATGGTTCTTCTACATAGATTAAGTCATCCAAATAGGTTACATAATAGGCCCATCAAAACATTACACAAAATAGTCTTAAACACATATTCAAATGCATGATCAAGGCTACCTATTACATAATCTAGTGCCACCAAACTAGGAGAATACAAAGAGTATGAATTCATACTTTCAAGCTTGCCTCAAGTGTTGCTTCAAACCCAAGATATCCTCTTGAAGTGTCTTTAATCTGTTATGGGAAGAATGAAGAGTAGAGTGGTAAGTACAAATTATGTACTTAGTGAGGTAACACTAAATCTAGCCAATTTCAAAGCATATAAGTCTAAGTTTACATGTAATCCAAAGAATCAAGACCATCACCATAAATCATGTACCGTTCGAATTGCAAGGAGGAAAACATAGGCAAGTTTCACATATCACCCATTCAATCATAGCAACATCAATCATGTAATCATAGCATATCATTCTAACACCTTGCTTAGAAGACAAGCAACATACATCATAATACTCATGTACCATTCGATCATTTTGCTTAGGTGACAGGCAATCAAAAAACTCTAATCACCAATTAGGCATTCATACAAAAAATCATCATCTATACATTTATTTCAAAGTAACAAAGTTCATACAAGTTTCTTGCAATACAAGCAATGTTCATTTGAACTATTAAGTCCTCTTACAACATCCTTGGTAAGTAGCTTACTAGATAATCAAATCTTAACAATATGCACCGAAGTGCCACTATGCACCATAGTGCCAATATGAGCTCAAGATTCTAAGGCATGCCCTCCTATCTATCAAATTAGCTACCAAGGTTGTTGATTATCCATTTCATTTAAGCTTTGTACAATTCTTTATTCAATTAAACAATATGCCATTCAAAGGCCAAGCCCTTAGGCTTATGGAGTCATAACTCCCAATACAAAACTATCCATGGCATTCGAATAGCATGAATACAAAAGTAGTATCCTTGTTCAATCCATTTCAATCAGCCATGTATATCATTCACAAACACATGCATATGTATGCATTGTGCGTACCTTATTCTCCAAGCAAGCATGCCATTTCATACCTTTGGCATAAGCAATGCAACATGACAAGCATTTGATTTCATTTGCTTAACACTAAAGTAAACACATAGAACATGGCATCAAACAAGTTGTCATACATGTCATTCTTCCCTTAGTTAGCCAAATATGTTTGAAGTCATGTTACATGGCAATAACATTGAATTAAATAATAACAAGGTTGGTTAGGACCTAGTCCCAACCCTAAGTTAGTTACACTCACAATACTCCTAGAAATTCAAGTGTCTTGAATCCAAATCCCTTTGCCTCTAGCTTTGGGATGTCCACTACTATCCTCTTCCTCCCCAATTTTCTGCCCTTGGTCTAGCAAGCATAGCACATACACATTCCATCAAAACAAGCACAATAAATCACACAATCATAGTAGCAATGTTATCACATTATACCTAACATTTAGCTACTATTTGTATGCTTCCTTTTAAGCATTTCTTACTAGTTCATTTACATATTGTTATTACTTCATTTCAAAGCATAATTGGACAGGTTACAATGTCCCAAAACTGTTTTGGAAACAGTTTGTTACTAGGTGCAAAAACAGTCCCAAACTGCCCAGGACACTGCTGCTTGGTAGTTTGCACACTGTCCCTTTAAATGGCCATATCATTTAATTCGTACGTCGGAATTTTGATTAATATACACCATTGGAAAGCTAATGAAATCGTATATAAGACCATGTAAGACTTGAATCTTATTTCTTAGCCAATTAATACAGTTTATTGTTCAAAGGTAGGGCATTTACACTGCTTAGACAGTTTGCACTGTCCAGCAATTTCTATTTACAGTTTCCAGGATAGGACCCAGTTTTCAGTGCTGTTTTCACCTAATGAAAATAGACATTCTAAGGATCATGTCATAAAATTTTCAGCCTTGAATTTGATCTATACAATTTTTGGTGAATTTTCAAAGTGACTGCCCAGAACAGAGCAATTTTGGGCAGACTACATCTATTCACATTTGAATGCCTTAAATTCTTTTTAACCAATATCTTGGCCCTATAATTAATTTCATATGATATATTAAACATGTTTAGTCATTGTTCATTCATTATTCAAGGCAGCCAAAATAGGGCAAGTTGGTTATAAAGCCTAATCTTACATGTTTACTCAATTTCAATTCCACAAAACAGTTTCTATGTTGTGTGACTAAGTTCATACTTTTATCCTTCATTCCCAGCATTGTTTTCTAACAATTCAATTTGTTTAACATCTTGTTTACAATATCTAATCATGATCATAATCAATTCATTATTTCCATAGCTCAATTTTAAGTTCTAATCATTCAATTCTTACTTCAACAACACATTTCAATTTTCCAGCAACCTAGCTTATTTCACAAGCATAAACACATAATTTCCAGCATTGTACCTGGTTTTCATTCTTCAATTTGCATGACTCTACAACCATATAATCATCTAATCACATATTCCATAAATAATTCCATATAACATCACCAAAACAGTCCAATTCGACAATATAGTTACCTATTCAATTGAACACAAGTAGAATCTTACTTACTTTGCTTCTAGCTTAATTTCAATGAAAAATCTCTACACATGCAAGCTTAATTCCTTTCTTCAATGGCTGAATTTTTCAAGCTTTCTCTCACTCTATTTTCTCTCTTCTTCAATCGGCTAACATAATGAAAATGAAGAAGATGATGGCAAATGTGGATATCCACATTAGTGGAATTAGGATTTTACTAAACTAACCTTAGTTAGTAACTAATCATATAATTAGTCAAGGGCAAATAAGAGAATCATATAATTTATCATGCAAGCCTAATCTTTCTTACTTAATTCAAACTGGTCCTTTTTAATTTGATCACTTATTTCATACATTCTTTCAATTAGACCCTTGACTATTCAATTTAGCTTAATTCTAAATTCAATGAAGCTATCAATTTCAGGAGCAGATTTCACTAGGCTTGATTTTAACTTCATTAATCAACATATACACATATTCCTACTAGTCTAGGTCAGTCCAATTTACCTATTAATATGATTAAAACAGGGCTTCATAGTACTATGTTCGAATTAATCCATTCGATCAACAACATTCCTTTAATTTACTATTTGAGCAGTCCATCATCTATTCTTAGCCAATTCAATTACATGTAGTTATGGTTCATTTTAATCCATTAAACTAAAATGAATAATCCCTTATGTTAAATCTAGACTTCTAATTCATTTTAGATTTAGTCCAAGCACAATTTCATTTCATGCACTTTGTTCTAACAATTCAAGCAAATCAAGTAACATATTCAAAGGTGGTGAATTTAGTTCACTTACTTCTTTTCAAATTTTAGGGTCTTTATTTCAAGCATAACTTATTTAGGCTTCAATTCAATTTTATCAAATCTTAGATAGTCCGCAAGGTATTATTCGAATAGCTCTTAGCACCACAAGATCAAACATTTCAATTTAAGTTCTATACTACAGCAATCAAGCAAAGATCACAACCACAAGAATTACACAACTTCAAGTAAGCAATCATATGATTTCTTTCGAATAGGTGCCTTATATTACCATGTATGTTTTCAAGTTATAAGCAAGCTTAGATTATCAAGTTTATCAATTCAACCATGTATATTCCTTACTTTACAAGTCATTGTCAAGAAACATGGGAATACATATTCATTCAAGTTTAATTTGGCTCATTCTTAATCTTATTGACATGTTTTGTTTATCTTAATCAAGTTTAACCATGTTAAGCTTTAATCAAGCAAAGTCAAGTCCTAGCTAGTTCATCTAGAATCATTCGATTACAAGCAAGTAACCATTGTTTTTAGAAAATATCAAACAAATCAAGCAAGAAGGACATCACATCCATTCGAGCAAGGTGACCATATACCTTATTACTTATCTTTCAAGTAACATGCAATTCAAGTTAACATGTTTACCATTTTACTCATGTGAATTCATTACTTTACCATTTCATTATCAAGAATCAAGTTTGATCACTCTTCATTCATGATTACAAGTCTTTGTTTCAAGTTCATTTATTCTTGTTTTGCCTTGGTAGATAGTAGGACTAGGTAATCAAGTCTCAAGTGGGTACACAAAGTACCTAGCAAGTGGGTACACAAAGTACCTAAACAAGAAGGTGTCCACAACACCACACAAGTGGGTACACAAAGTACCTAGCAAGATGATGCCCAAGGCATCTAACAAGAAGGTGTCTATAACACCAAGAAGGATGGTACACAAAGTACCTAACAAGTCGAGCTCTTGACTCTAAGGCATGTCATTCTACCTAAAACCAACTAGCAACCAAGGACTTGTTGAATCTTTTATTTTCAAGCAATCACACATCAAGTGATTAAGCATCAAGTACATCAAGATCAAATTCATTTTAATCCTTTAAACCATGTGAACCTTAATTCATTTCACATGTGAAAACGAATTTCAAGCATCAAGTAAGGTCACTCAAACCTTCAAGCAATTCGAACCAGCCATTCAAGACAAGGTAGCATGTTTCATTCATTTTATTAGGTATCAAGCAAGAATTTTTCTTAACCATTCATGTAGTATTCGAATGGTCTTATTAAGCTTTTGTTTCATAGTCTAGCTTTAGTATCAAGTTACTTACATATCCAACATTCAATAGTTCCAAGTGTATATTAAATTTAAATGTCCATTAGCTATCAAGCAATGTCATGTAGTCAGTCAAATGTTTAAATCACAATCACTTAAGTATCAAGCTTATCCAAGTTAAAGTATTTAATAGTCAAGCACATTCAAGTTCAAGCCTTATTCTTCAAGGTTATGATCGCCCTTAAGTTAATTAGAGTCTTAGCTCAAGTGATATGTATCATTCTGGTATTGTCAAGTACATATATTCATGTTTTAGGTTATCAAGCATGTTTATCCTAGACATATCAAGAAGCATTCAAATAAAACATTCAAGAATTCAAGTAAATTCAAACAATGGTTACATAATTCATTTGCATGGCCAAAAATACATCAAGCATATCTCATTAATCCAATTTCCATTTAAACATTCTTCCTTTATACATTTACCGAATAGAATTTAGGTTCATTTCATGACAATTCCATATCAACAAGGTAACAAATGTAATTGGTTAGGACCTATTTCCTAACCCTAAGTAAAGCTACACTCACCTTGTATCCCGAAGTTACGGGATACCCGAATCCTCATTCGTATCCCGATACTTATCATCCTTTCTATCATTTTCTTAATCTAGTATTCAAATAATGTAACCAAGTATTAGAACCAAATCAAACTCAATTCACACATGCATTCCATTTCAAGTATACATGCTATTACAAACACCAAAACTGTTTTCTGGCAGTTTGTACACCCTTCACTAAATTTTCTATATCTTTTAATATACATGTCGGAATTTAAATCCGTTTGTACCGTTGGAAAGCTAACTTAATTATCTATCCATCCATATATTTTTCATATTTTTATCCCTTCTACATCAATAGAGTTTTTTAGTTAAAGACAGGTCAAATTTCCAGTATTGAATCTGCCAGTTTACAATTAGGTTCACTTTAGTGAGCTAATTACCCTATGAACCTTACAAGTTCATTTCCGCCCTTTTTACCGTAGTTTCCCCTGTTTTTCCTTTGACTTTTAATGTCCATATTAGTCCATAATTTGTATATCTATGTCCTTAAATTAACAGAATTTCCAGAACAGTCCAGGTTTCATTAATTCTGTCAACTAACATATTTAAGCAATCAATTGTAGCTACATTTCATGCAATTCGAGTTATCCAGTATTCATTATGACCCCTCCCCTGTTTTTAGTTCAATTTACAGCCTTTAATTTTATTCAATTCAATCCTAAACTTCCTAATTCATTCGAAACAGTCCCTATTAATGATTCAAGCTATCTAGGTGACTAGTTTCATTACTAGTTCAATTTTCAGCAATTAGATACTATTTATAATTGTTCAATGACTCAATTCATTTCCTATTCATGTTTTTCCAGCAAGTATTTCATTCAATTAAATCTGGTTTCACTTTATATGCCATTTGAACCGTACCCCAAATATAAGGTTCATGTTAGCTATTGCTCTCATGCATGTTAACATATTCATTATCAATTTAGCAACCTGTCAAGATTTGATCTAGACTCAATTCACATACACTCTTCTTCCTTCTCGTCTAAAATACATGCATTTCTAGTTTATAAACAATAACTACTTGAATCAAGAAGGGAATAACCAAGATTTTACCTTCCTAGCTTGATAATCAAGTAAAATCCCTAGCCTGCAAGCTCCAATTCATTTCAATGGAGTTTTCTATCAAACTCTCTCCCATATTTCTCTTCTCTCAATTCAGCTAGTAAGGAAATTGAAGAAGATGATATAACTTAGTGGATTTAGGAAGTTACTATTTTGTCTTTAACTTTCTTATTTAATTCGGTTTAGTCATCTTAATTGGGTCACCATTCTTTCAATTTCTTTCATTTAGGTCCTTACTCATCCTAATTACCTTAGGATTAAATTCAATTGAACTAGCAAATCAAGTTACTAGTCCCAAAACTTCTAGACTATATTATAGGGTATTACACATTATACATGTTTATACATTTTTATCATCATAGAACAGTCCCTAATGTTCATACATAGTCAAAACAGTCCCTATAACTTGTATACACAATCTTATCATCACAAAACAATCCCTAAGGTTCATACAAAGTGAAAACAGTCTCTATGATTTGTATTCACAAACTTATCATCACAAAACAATCTCTATGGTTCATACATAGTCAAAACAGTCCTGATGACTTGTATTCACAATCTTATAATCACAAAACAATCCCTAAGGTTCATACATAGTCAAAACAGTCCCTATGACTTGTATACACAATCTTATCATCACAAAACAATCTCTATTTGCATGTACAAGTTGTACATGGCAGCCTTAGTCATGTTACATAGTTTAATCACACAAATAGTCATTAAATTGCATGTACAAGTTGTACATGGCAGCTTTACTCATGTTACATAGTTTAATCACCCAAATAGTCATTAAATTGCATGTACAAGTTGTACATGGCAGCTTTACTCATGTTACATAGTTTAATCACACAAAATAGTCATTAAATTACATGTAGAAGTTGCACATGGCAGCCTTGCTCATGTTATATAGTTTAATCACACAAAATAGTCATTAAATTGCATGTACAAGTTGTACATGGCAGCCTTACTCATGTTACATAGTTTAATCACACAAAATAGTCATTAAATTGCATGTACAAGTTGTACATGGCAGCCTTACTCGTTAATTCGAGTAAGATCGAGATCTTTTTCAAGTAACAATCATACAATACAAGGTCCAAGCATAGGAAATTATCATTTCATGAATTTCATGTCAAGGATCAAGCATTTCATGTTAAGCAATTTGAGTATTTCAAGAATTCATGTTAAATGATTCAAGTGTTCAAGATTTTCTTTTGAATGTCTTATTAGATTTCTCAATAAGGTTCGTTTCTTTTAACATGTTTGCCTTGGATCACAATTGGTTATGGATGACATTGGTCCGTGATTGACCATAAAGGTCCAAAAATCCTATACTTCTCACTATCCAACCAACTATCGCCAATCTCCGTACTACTCCCCTGTTACCTCCTACTGTCGCCAATAACATATTACATGTAATGAGGTGTCCCCCCGAGCTATGGCTTATGGACCGTAGTCCCAAGAATACCAAGCATCATACCAATGTATCCAAGGACTTCAATTTAAGGCAACTTAAGTCTTTTGAATCTTTAACTTTCATTAGAGTATATCTTATGGCACAAGAATTCTTATTTTACTTTAAAGCATGTTGTTGTTTCTTGTTTTTATGCTTTCATGTTCAAGTAAAGATAATTGTGTTCAAGAATTGCATTCAAGCAAGTTATAGCAATATCATGCTTAGCCCTTAGGCTAGTTGAGCCTTAGCTCCTCAATTCACTTTTTTTTTATCTTGTCATTCAAACAAGTAATTCGATTATATGCCCTTAGGCAACAAGAAATGTCTTTATTTCATGGTTCAATTTGTACGATTGACACATACATCATAGAGTATTATCAAGCCTTCATTCGAATACAAGCTTAACATACAAAATTCAAGAAATTTAGCATGTATAAACATTATACATACTTCACAAGTCAAGTAACATCTGCTAATTCAAGCAAGCCATTTCCAATACATGCCATCTTTAGCATCAAGCAAGTCAAGTAATCACAAACAAGTTACAAGGATCAAGCAATGTCTTATAATTCAGAAATCACATCTTGAAAGTGAATGTTAGACCATGGAGAACATACAAGCAAGCATTCACATAACCATCTCATTCATCAAGTAAACATTTAGCATACACTACCTTATGCATCAAGCAGGCATTCGAATGAATAACCACAATCAAGAACAAGAATTCACACTTTTGTTTTCACTTTTCTTTTTGATTATCTAGCCAACTTTCATGGTTTTATTCAATTATAAGTGTAGCTTAGCCAATCTTCCCTTTATGTGCATGATCAAGCCTATATTAAGTCTATTTAAACAATACAAGGATGACAAGTAATTTAAGCATGCATATTTGGTTAGGACTTAAGTCCTAACCCTACAAAACTACACTCACAATTCTCCAAGCTTAGCTAGTCTTGGATCCACACTCCTTTATTCTTAGCTTTAGGGTGATTAATCCTTTCCTCTTCCTCCAAATTCATTCTTGGTTCTAACACAATACACATGTAAATACATATCAATACAAGTTCACATAATCATTCAACCACGGCAATATCACTAGTACACAACATATACCAATTTGTCAACATGTTAATTTTCATAGATTACATACATGAATTTAATTGTTTATACTTCTATTCATGTAAAACAGGGCAGTAACCACTGTTATAAAACAGTCTCAAATTAACTAGGCTGCTGCTGCTAGGCAGCTTGTACACTACTTACTTAAACAAGCATAACTTTTATTTTGTACATCGGAATTTCAATTATTTTACACCGTTAGAAATATTATTAAATCATTTTTCTAACCATATAGTCCTTACATTTTAATTATTTTCCATTTAGTACAATTTTTAGTTCAAGGACCGGGCAATTGCATTTTTTGATAGTTTTCACTGTACAAAGGTTTTCATTTCCAGATTCCAGCTCACAATCCAGAATTCAATTCTATTTTCTCCTAATGAAAATAGACATGATAAGGCATCATCAAGAAAATTTTCAGCCTTAAATTCCATGTATACAACTTATGGTGATTTTTCAAACTTGCTGGCCATAATAGAGTATTATGGGTAGATTACACTAGGTTACATTTTAGTTTCTTTAATCACTAATAAAATGTTCCAACATTGCAATTCATTATACATACTCATTCATACAAGTCCTAGGCAGTCCAATTCTTCTATTAATGTGATTAAAACAGGGTATTATGCACAATTAAGCATGTTCATACTTCTATTCTAGCAAAATAGTCCATAGCCATCAATTTAACTTGCAATGTGACCACTTTTGTTTCAAGCTTGATCCATTCAATTATACTATCAATTTAACTCAATCTAGGCCTTGTTAATTCAGTTTACATGATTTTAACTAGGTAGTTACTTGATAATCATTCCCCCTTATTCAAATTAGTACAAAATTATCACTATATCTCCAACTACATTCGGCTATCACATTGAACATGTTAACTCAATTGTGTTCTAAATTTAAGATGATACCTATTGTTCATGCCATAATTTAACATGACTATAACATCAATTCAAGCATTATTCAAGCTTTAAACAATGGCTATCAACTACTAACATCAAGCAATTACAAATTCATTTCAATCCAACCCCTAGTTTCTATTCGAATGGAAAAAGGAAGATGGGAGCTTACATGGTTTTGCAAGATAACCTATCCACCAAGGTTGATTCAAGCTCAATTATCATTTTTATGGCTGAATTCTCTTCCTCTATTTCTTTCTTCAACTCGGCAATGGTGAGAAAGAGTGAAGAAGATGACAAGTTGTCATCCTTGTTTATCCATGCATTGCCAAGTCGTTAGATGAGATAACACATGTTATTCCATTTAATTTACATGTGGCTTATTTGATATTTCCATGGATTTTACATGCATTTCCCTTAACTTTCAATTTATTCATTTAGCCATCTTATTCTGGTCACCAGTCATTCATTTATTGCATTTAAGTCACTAGATATTCTAATTGATTTAGGATCAAGATCAATTGAGCTAGCAAATTGGGTGACTTAGTTTAATTACTTCTACGATGTGTTTTAGGGTATTATATAAGAACTCAAGAAATTGAGTTACAAAGCTTAATTCCCTCTTGTGAACTCCATGAACAAGTCTCTCTCTAATACATAAAGGTTCGGCTGTGAGAAGCATGAAGGAAGATGATGAACACATTTTTTTTGTTCATCTTTCTTTCACCAAAATGGTCGTAAGTCACCAACTCTCCCACACACTTTCCTTCATCGTTTTCCTACAAGTGTACATGTCCTTATACTTATTAAATTTTAGCATGCAACTCCAATGTTTGACAACATTCGGTTTTGGTACATTACTCATAGAGCCTTTCTTGTTTCATTTTCTTATTTTAGTCCCAAATTCTTAATATATCCACTTTAATATACAAGAGACTAAAATTTCTTAGCAATTAAAATTGGTGACATTCTTCTAGGCTTAGTTTTGGGATATTACAATTAGAGTGTCTTCTTAGTATGAAAGAGATGTTTGACCAGCTAGTTACCTCTTTGAGATAGAACCCTCCATTTCCTCTCATCCCTCATGTTGTACCAACAAGAGCTCCAATTGATAAGCTAGCTCAACATCGAGCCTATACATTCACGGTTAATAGTGAGGAGAAGCCAGAAGATGCTGAGTATTGGTTAGAAACTACTACCAGAATTTTAACCAAATAATTACAGTGTTCAGATGAACATAAGATGGAGTGTGCCATAACTCTTCTTGCTAATGATGCACTCAGTTGGTGGGAAACTACAACTCTTATAGCTCTAGAAAATGTTGTTACATGGGAATTCTTTCCCAAAGAATTTCGAAAGAAGTACATCAGTGAACAATACCTTGCTGATCGTAGAAGACGTTTCTTATATCTGAAGCAAGGGGTAAACCAATCGAGTAGTATGTTAGCAAATTTTGTAAATATTGCAAGCACATGTCTAAATTTATCAAGAAGGAAGAAGACATGTGTCAGATGTTTATAGATGTGCTCAATGATGAACTAGGTCCTATGTTCACAGCCTTGGGAATCACTGATTTCCAAGACTTGGTAAGCCGAGCTATAGCCACTGAAGCCAAGATGAAAGCTTCCTAAAAGCAAAAAGGAAATCACTCCCAGAACGACAAGAGATCGGGAGACAATAACAAACCCCATTGGCAAAACAAGAAGCAAAAGCATCATGGAGGGCGTTCCTTCAGTCACAACTAGTCCCAAGAATACTAAGCATCATACCAATGTATCCAAGGACTTCCATTTAAGGCAACTTAAGTCTTTTAAATCTCTAACTTTCATTAGAGTATATCTTATGGCACAAGAGTTCTTATTTTACTTTAAAGCTTGTTGTTGTTTCTTGTTTTTATGCTTTCATGTTCAAGTCAAGATAATTGTGTTCAAGAATTGCATTCAAGCAAGTTATAACAATATCATGCTTAGCCTTTAGTCTAGTTGAGCCTTAGCTCCTCAATTCACTTTTGTTATCTTGTCATTCAAGCAAGTAATTGGATTATATGCCCCTAGGCAACAAGAAATGTCTCTATTTCATGGTTCAATTTGTACTATTGACACATACATCATAGAGTATTATCAAGCCAGCATTCGAATCCAAGCTTAACATACTCAATTCAAGAAATTCAGCATGTATAAACATTATACATACTTCACAAGTCAAGTAGCATATGCTAATTCAAGAAAGCCATTTTGAATGCATGCCATCGTTGGCTTCAAGCAAGTCAAGTAATCATAATCAAGTTACAAGGATCAAGGAATGCCTTATAATTCATAAATCACATCTTTTTAGTGAATGTTAGACCATGGAGAACACACAAGCAAGCATTCAAATAACCATCTCATTCATCAAGTAAACATTTAGCATACACTACCTTAGGCATCAAGCAGGAATTCGAATGAATAGCCACATTCAAGAACAAGAATTCACACTTTTATTTTCACTTTTCTTTTTGATTATCTAGTCAACTTTCATGCTCTTATTCACTTATAAGTTTAGCTTAGCCAATCTTCCCTTTATGTGCATGATCAAGCCTATATTAAGTCTATTTAAATAATACAAGGATGGCAAGTAATTTAAGTATGCATATTTGGTTAGGACCTAAGTCCTAACCCTACAATACTACACTCACAATACTCCAAGCTTGGCTAGTCTTGGATCTACACTCCATTGTTCTTAGCTTTAGGATGATCCACCCTTTCCTCTTCCACCAAATTCATTCCTGGTTCTAACACAATACACAAGTAAATACTTATCAATACAAGTTCACATAATCATTCAACCAAGGCAATATCACTAGTACACAACATATACCAATCTGTCAACATGTTAATTTTCATAGATTACATACATGAATTTAATTGTTTATACTTCTATTCATGTAAAACATGGCAGCAACCACTGTCCCAAAACTGTTACAGAACAGTTTACCAAACTGTAAACAAAAGAGTCTCAAATTAAGTAGGTTGCTGCTGCCAGACAGCTTGTACACTACTTACTTAAACAGGCATAACTTTTATTCTGTACGTCGTAATTTCATCTAGTTTACACCGCTAGAAAGCTTATTTAATCCTCTTTATAACCATATATTTCTTACATTTTAATTCTTTGCCATTCAGTACAGTTTTTAGTTCTAAGACAGGGCAATTGCATTTCTAGATAGTTTGCACTGTCCAGAGGATTTCTTTTCCAGATTCCAGCTCACAATCCAGATTTCAATTCTGTTTTCCCCTAATGATAATCGACATGATAAGGCATCATCTATAAAATTTTCAGCCATAAATTCTATGTATACAACGTATGGTGATTTTTCAAAGTTGCTGCCCAAAACAGAGTATTCTGGGCAGATTACACTAGGTTACATTTTGGTTTCTTTAATCAACTATAGAATGTTCCTACATGGCAATTCATTATACATGCTCATTCATACAAGTCCTAGGCAGTCCAATTCTTCTATTAATGTGATTAAAACAGGGTATTATGCACAATTAAGCATGTTCATACTTATATTCTAGCAAAAAAGTCCCTAGCAATCAATTTAACTAGCAATGTGACCACTTTTGTTTCAAGCTTGATCCATTCAATTATACTATCAATTTAACTCAATCTAGGACTTGTTAATTCAGTTTACATGATTTTAACTAGGTAGTTACTTGATAATCACTCCCCCCTTATTCAAATTAGTACACAAATTATCACATATATCTCCAACTACATTCGGCTATCACCTTGAACATGTTAACTCAATTGTTTGCTAAATTTAACATGATACCTATTGTTCATGCCTTAATTTAACATAGCTATAACATCAATTCAAGCATTGTTCAAGCTTTAAACAATGGCTATCAACTACTAACATCAAGCAATTACAAATTCATTTCAATCCATCCCCTAGTTTCTATTCGAATGGAAAAAGGAAGATGGGAGCTTACATGTTTTGCAAGATAACCTATCTACCAAGGTTGATTCAAGCTCAACTATAATATTTTTATGGCTGAATTATCTTCCTCTCTTTCTTTCTTCAACTCGGCAATGGTGAGAAAGAGTGAAGAAGATGACAAGTTGTCATCCTTGTTTATCCATGCATTGCCAAGTGGTTAGATGAGATGACACATGTTATTTCATTTAATTTACATGTGGCGTATTTGATATTTCCATGGATTTTACATGCATTCCCCTTAACTTTCAATTTATTCATTTAGTCATCTTATTTTGGTCACCAATCATTTTTTTCTTGGATTTAAGGCACTAGATATTCTAATTGATTTAGGATCAAGCTCAATTGAGCTACCAAATTGGGTGACTTAGTTTAATTACTTCTAGATTGTGTTTTAGGGTATTACAATTCTCCCCCTTAAAAAGAATCCAAGTCTATTGTTTAGATAGAATAGAAGAAGTTCAGTTAAGTAAGAACACAAGCCTATACAGTATAATAATCTCCTAGGTGGCACACTAGACTTATGACAATGCAACGAGTCCCGGTTTAGCCCGAGAATCGACTAAACCTTACCTCTGATACCAATAAATGTAGCACCCCCTACCCTAGTTTAGTAGTAAACTGGCTCAAGAGCGTTACAGAGTACACTGGAAACGAGAACCAATTAGAAAAAAATTTGGACTCATCCCTAATAGATGAGTTGAGTGGCTACCAGGTGGCCTTAGCATGTACACCTCTTCTTCTATATCCCCATTTAGGAAGGAATTCTTTATATCTAGTTGATGAAGAGGCCAGTCCAAATTTGCAGCAAGGGACAATAAGATTCTTACTGTGTTGAGTTTTGCCACTGAAGCAAATGTCTCCTAATAATCAATCCCATAGGACTGAGTGAATCCCTTTGCAACCAGCCTTGCTTTGAACCTCTCAATGCGCCCATCCGAATTATATTTAACTGTAAATACCTATTTTGCAACCTACAACCTTCTTTCCTAGAGGTAAAGAAGTCATCACCCAGGTTTTATTTTCCTGCAGTGCTTGAATCTCATCTTCTACAGCTTTTTTCCATCTCGGATCCTTCAAGGCATCATGTACTGTTTGAGGGATTTGGATATTATCAATCTTGATTGTGAAAGCCTTAAATGAGGGCATTAGCTTTCCGTAAGCCACATATCTCTATATCGGATGACTTGTACATTTCCTGATACCTTTTCTTTTAGCAACTGGTAAGTTAGATGTATCAATATGTTCAATATCATCATTATTCAAATTTTCCATACCTTCCTCCTCCTCCAAGGACAATGGGATCGGTTCCAGTTCTTGAGCAGTCCTAAGCTGTGTAGTGTCCTGAATAGGCCTCATTTTCTTCCTTGTATAGACACTGAGTTCTCTGGTTTCAAGTTGGTTCTCGGAAGGAAGATTTAATGGTGTTTTTGGTACGAATTCAACTCTAGGAGATAAAGTTTCAAGAACATAATCTAGTATCATAGTAGATTCAGGGATAGGATCCTATGTTGGAATAGGGGTGGGTATAATAGTAGGTTCATTTAGAGGTAACTAAATCTGTTGAGGCTGAAATTCATCCTAACTCTCCCCTTAAATTTTGGAATCTAAGAAAAAAGTTTGAGATTCATGAAATGAAACATCCATAGAAACATAAAATTTTCTAGTGACAGGTGAATAACATTTAAAACCCTTCTTCTGAGCAGAATATCCCAGGAAAATACATTTGATGGCCCTAGGATCTAACTTACCCCGAAATAGTTTAGAGATGTGAACAAAAGCACAGGAACCAAAAACTCTAATGGGCAGTGTACATGACATTGGTTTGAAGAAATACCTCCCTTGGTGTTTTGAACCCCTGAACTCTACTAGGTAACCTGTTAATTAAAAAAGTAGCATGAAGCAATGCCTCTCCCCAAAAATGCTTAGGGACATTAGAAGAAAATAAGAGGGCCCTAGTAACCTCTAATAGATGTCGATTTTTTCTCTCGGCTACTCCATTTTGCTGAGGGGTATCTACACAAGAGCTAATATGAACTATACCTCTTTTTAAAAAAAAATACCCAAAGTTTTAGTAAAGAATTCACTCCCATTGTCACTCTTGAATATCTTAATTTTACTGCAAAACTGAGTTTCAACCATAGAATAGAATTTTTTAAAGATCTCCTCAGTCTCAGATTTTGTTTTCATAAGATAAGTCCAGGTTGTCCTAGTGTGATCATCAATGAAAGAAACAAACCACTGAGCCCCTGAGATATTCTTAACATTAGAAGGAACACAAATGTCACTTGAATGAGAAAGAAAGGTTGTGAAGCTTTATAAGAAGATGGATGGTAAGAATTTCTTTTATGCTTGGCAATTTGACAGACATCACAAGTAAATGAAGCTGGTTTTTTAGTAAGAAATAATTTAGGAAACAATTTATGGAGATAAAAGAAACTAGGATGACCTAGTCGAAAATGCCATAGCAAAATTTCATTTGAACTTAAACTAGAAAGTTGAGAGGGTAAACAAACAGATTTAAAGGCGCAACTTGTGTGAACTTGTCCATTGGGAAGAGGTTTTCCTTCAAGAAGATAAAGGCCACTACATAGCTTAGCATTTCCAATCTCTTTTCCCGAAGCCATTTCCTGAAAAACACAACCAACAGAATCAAACTGAGTGAAACGCTGGAAAACATCACAGAATCTATTGACTGAGAGTAAATTGTATTTTAGTTTGGGAACATATAAAATAGAGGAAAGAACAATGTCCTTGTTAACGTATATTGTCCCAATCCCTTCTACTACAGTCGCCTAACCATCAGCTGTCTTCACACTCTTTTGACTAGGTTGCTTTGTAAGAGTAAGAAAGAGGCTTTTATTTCTTGTCATATGGTCAGTAACCCAGAATCGACTATCCAAGGGATGAGATTTTTGTTACCAGCAGTATTTGCAAAGGAAATGCTACCTTCATTTGCTACCATGGTCACACTTTGATTAATTTTTACTAATGGCTGCCCAGCCATTTGTTTTAATTCCCCAAGCTACTCGTTATTGATCTTTTGGCTGCTGCTGCATAAACTATACGCCATATCTTCTTGTGGGAGGGTTTGATCAGACCCGAAACTAATTTTAGATGTTGGAGAGGTATGTATTCTCTAGGTTTTGTGGATTGGAAGAAAAAAAAACCTAAGCAACTGATACCATGTTAATAATTGAGAGACTGTTTTGTAGAGAGAATGAATTCTCAAATGTATTAACTTGAATAATGCATCGGTACAAAGCCTTTATATAGGCTGAATACAAGAGAGTTATGTTACAATCAAATTACTTAATTTAAAATTTAAATCTAACTATAAGATAAGATACAAGAGATAAGAATCCTAGATAATGCTAGGAGATAGAGTTTTATCCCTTTAGACTTAATCCTAAAATGTTAGCAGATAATAACAAATAATATTTACAATATTTGAAGTTTATCTTTTATAACGGCTATATTCTTCACATTATACATACTTCACAAGTCAAGTAACATCTACTAATTCAAGCAAGCCATTTCGAATACATGCCATCTTTGGCATCAAGCAAGTCAATTAATCACAATCAAGTTTCAAGGATCAAGCAATGCCTTATCATTCATAAATCACATCTTGATAGTGAATGTTAGACCATGGAGAACATACAAGCAAGCATTCACATAACCATCTCATTCATCAAGTAAACGTTTATTATACACTACCTTAGGCATCAAGCAGGCATTTGAATGAATAGCCACATTCAAGCAGGCTTCAGGATGAAGTTACCCCTTGAAGAAGCAACATAGCTTGAAGAATCCATTCCTTGATTTTTTGGCTTCTTGAAGGGCCATTGAGACTTGCCATCATTCCTTGACCTCTTGTCTTTCTTAGAAAAGCTCTCCTTTCTTTTTATCAGCTGCTTTCATCCTAGACTCGATAGCAATCACTCAGTTTACCAAGTCTTAAAAATCAATTATTCCAAGAGCCTTAAACATCAGGCTCAAATCATCATTCAATCTTTTGATGAGCATTCTGCATTTATCCTCGTCCTTCTTAATATATTCAGACCCATGCTTCCAATATTTGCAGAAATCACTAACATATTGTTCTATGGGTCTACCACCTTGCTTCAAATGTAAGAACGTCTTCTTCTTTCCACAAGGTATTGTTCGCTCACATACTTCTTCTGAAATTCTTTTAGAAAGAATTCCCAAGTGACAGAGTCTTCAGGGGCAGTGAAGGTTGTAGTTTCCCACCAGTTCAAGGCTTCATCAGCAAGTAAAGCCACAACACACTCTAATTTATGTTCATCAGAACATTGAAGTCGTTTGGTTAGAATTCTAATGGTAGTTTCCAACCAGTATTCTGCTGCTTCAAGATTCTCTTCATCAGATCCCGTGAATGTATAGGCTCGATGCTGAACCAATTTATCAATTGGAGCCCTAGGTTAAATCACTACGGATGCAAGAGGATCATTTTGTTTCAGGTTAGCAACAAGTTCATTAAACACCTTAGTCATGTTGAGGAGGCATTGTTTTTGAATCTAGTTCACTTGAGGAGCTTCAGGTTGTGGTTCTCCAGCATTCTGAGGATTTAATTGCTCTTGGTTTAATCTAACACTTCCTCCTTCATTGGAGGAGCCAGCCGGGCTATCTCTATCCCTGGCCAGATGTGTCTCAGACATTAGAAATTAGCATTTAAGAAAGATTCAATCAAACAAGGTCACAAGCACCATTCAATTCAACTCATAGGTGGCACTTACATAACTGATGACACAACTGGTTTAGTCCTAGGATTGACTAAACCTTAGCTCTGATTACCTAATTGTAATACCCTACCCCAAGGTCTAAAAGATAATACAGTTCTAGGAATAGACAATCTAACTTGTCTAACAAGTTGGTAATCGAACAAGGAAATGACTCATGGTGAGACCTTTAGAGCACAAGCATTCGAACAAAAAATCTAAAAACAACATCAAAGGTATCACATTACAGTCATTAGAATTGAAGATAGGAGACATGTGATGATTGTAAATTTTATACTTAACAAGGATGTGATTCTCAAGTATATAAATTATTTTAGGTCATAATACTCGATTAAGAACCAATATAAGCGAGGCATACCAATTTAAGCATTTTAAGGTCATTTTGTAATACCAATTTAAGCATTTTAAGGTCATTTTAAGCTATCTATATACATCTAGTGCCATTATTCTAGGAGAATACAAAACAATTATGGAATCATACTTTAACCAAGCCTGTGTAGGATGCTTCTTGCTCAATGAATCAACTTCAAGATCAAGCAATGTTGAATCCTCTAACCTGTAGGTTGGTAAGAATGAAACAGGAGTGATAAGTACAAAAATGTACTTAGTGAGGTAGTAACTAGTCTAACCATTTGTTATTTCAAGTTTCATGTCTTGTAAGTCAAGTGTAGACCTAGCTAAGGCTTCCAAGCATTAGAGTAGACTTAACTAGTCTTACAAACATCAAGAGTGACCTTATCTAGTCTTTCAAGCATCAAGATTATCCTATCTAGGATAACATGTATTCGACCAACAAGATTAGGCATCAAGAACTCATAATTCATGAATCAAGCAACATGCTTGTAAAACAAGAAACCAAGGTGTCATGCTTTCAAATCAAGTAACATACATCTCATGGCATTCATGACAAGTATCATGTATAATTGAATTGCTATTCATTTGTTAATTCATTAAACAACCCCTTGGTACTTAGTTCGTATAGGTAATCGAGTCTTCAACCAACTGTCGCCACAATATGCACTATAGTGCGGTCAACCCTCCTACTGTCGCCGAAGACCACATACGTACCCTCCATCTGTCTCCAAATAGGGGCCTTAGCCCTGGATCGTAGTCCACCCGTACACAATGAGTTCTAGACTCTAAGGCATGCCTTTCTACCTAATCCAACTAGCTACCAAGGTTGTTCGAATTACCATTTATTCATGTTATCAAGTTCAAGATCATGTTCATGTCAAATAAGATCATTTCATGTTAAGCCCTTAGGCTATTGAGCCTTAGCTCACAAGTCAAGTGGTTTCAAGATTCATTTCATCATGATGAGATAACATCATATCTCAAACAAGTCATTACCATTCAATCATGTTGTATCATAACACATACAAGCATTCAAGCTATCATCAATCATGCATAAGCATTTCGAATAGACATATAAACAATACTAGGATCATGTTTCATTTGTTTCTTTAATCATCCTTCCTTTATTAGGTCAAGTTCAAGATTAGATTCATTTACATGTCAAGATTGAAACAAGAATGCAATGGTTAGGACCTAGTCCTAACCCTAGAGGTAACTACACTCACAATACAATCCAAGAAAGCTAGCAATTGTCTTGTATAGCTATTCCCTCGTTCTTAGCCTTTGAATGATTTCATTTTTCTCCTTCCTCCAAGTTCAAAGCTGGTTCTAAAACATTATACAAGCAGATGCATATTAAAACAAGTCTCATATGACCATTCAAGCAAGGCAATATTACTAGTACTTATCATACACAATTCTGGCAGCAAGACTTTGCTCAAATAAGTACAATTCAGCCAACATTTCAATAAAAAAATCTAGGCAAAATCCATTTATCCCAAACCGTTACAAACAGTCCAATAAAACTGTGCACAAAACAGTTTATAACTAGCTTAAGTGTGCTACCTGGCAGCTTCCACACTACATGCTTAAATAGGTATATATTTCAATTCCTACGTAGGAATTTAAATTAATTTATACCATTGGAAAGCTAAAAAAATTGTTTTTAAAACCATAATAGGCTTTCATTTTAGTTCTTAGCCAATTAATACAATTTATTGTTCAAAGATAGGGTATTTTACACTGCCTGGACAATTTGTACTGTCCAGCTATTTCCATTTACAGTTTCCAGTATAGGACCCAGTTTTCAGTTCTGTTTTCTCCTAATGAAAGTATACATACTAAGGATTATGCCATTAATATTTCAGCCCTGAATTTGATCTCTACATTTTTGGTGAATTTTCAAAGTGACTGCCCAGAAAATAGCATTTCTGGGCAGCTTACACTAGGTTGCAATTCTAGTTCTTTATTTCATTCTAACAAGGTCCTATCATGACAATTTCATTCATAAACATGTTCATACATATTTAGGCCATCATAATTCACCTAACAATGTTCTCAAAATAGGGCATAGACATGTTGAACCTACTTTAATCCAATTGATCACAATTACACATCAATTCATCAACTAGGCAGTCCATTACCTAATTTACTAGTTCAATTAGGTGTAGTCATTTTTCCAGCAAGTTACCAATTCAATTAAATCTCCATTTTACCTATCAACATGTTCAAAACAGAGTTTTAAGCTCATTTAGCATGCTTACACAATTTTTAAATCAAAACAATCCCCTAATCTAAATTGTTTTGAACCATGTTCATGTTTCTCAATTTTCCAGCAATTACACATGAGTTTCATTAGCCATTTGATTACTAGCAATCAATTTCTAGGTTCTAATTGCACATAGCATGACCTAAACACATAAAGAAATCATCTAATTCATTAATACAACCAAGAACATCATCAAACAATCATTCAATCAATCTATAACATGTTCATCACATTTTCCAGCATCTATACATTCAAACCACATTTCCATTTCAATTCAAACATGAAATTTACAAAGGAAACAAGTAATTACCTTAATCACTAAGCTATCTAGGCTTAATTTGGAGCAAAATCAAGGTTGTAGGACATGGATTCAAGCTTTCTCCTTCAAGCTTTCTTTCTCTCTTTTTCTCTAGTGAGTTTCGGCAATTTGGTATAATGGAGAAGATGACAACATCTAATCCATTTTATTGGATTTTTACAAAGTCTAAAATGCCCCTTAATTAATCCTTAATATTAACTTAATCAAGGGTATTTAAGAGATGTAGGAATTTTATAATGCATTCCTTGGAATTGTTAGAGTTTACAAGTTGGTCATCTTAATTTGATCACTTGTTCTTTCATTCATTCAATTAGACCCTTGACTAATCAATTTAGCTTAATTTCTAGATTCAATTAAGCTATCAATTTAAGCAATTGACCTCAATACTTCTAGGCTAGGATTTAGGGTGTTACAATTGCTTTTAATTAGAAATTACCCTTCTTTCATTAGTTACTTAACACTTTTCAATTAAGCTTATAAGTTCCAATCAATCTAGCTAAATTAACATGCTTAATTCTCATTACGTGATACTCAATTTGAGTCTAAAAATGTCCAATAACTCAATCTTCTTAAAACAGTCCCAAAGGAGACTGTTTGAGCAGGGCAGTTTCCATTTCCCTTACAAGGTCATACAATAGCCATTTAAACTCTTTTTCTTATCTAATATAACAACCATTAATAGTAAATTAGAATTAATTTTATTGACCTTACATTTTCATGACATCCAAGCATGATTCCATAATTGCACCATTACAACATTCGAACATATCACCATAACAAGACAATTCTCTTAATGTTACCACTGTTTCAAAACTACCCATATTCTTTTATATATTTCCTTGTTCTTGAATCAATTTCTCTATCCATATTACAATCACAATTTACCAAATAATCCTATTGTCAAACATCATAGTGGCAGTTATCAAGGGGTTGGCTAAAACAAACATTTTACTAGATTCAATCAATATAACCAGTGCTAAACGAAACTGCTCGATACAGGGCAGATTTAATTCTAATCAAAAACACTAGAACAACCTTCAGATCCCTTTCTAAAAATTTCCTCTGTTCTTTTAAACACTCATACTAACAAAGTAGTTATTAACTTAAAATTCTAGCAAGAACAATTCAAAACCCCTTGAAACAGTTTACTTGGAGTTGCTATTTGACAAGGAAATTTCTAATTTCTTGAACATTGTTCTTGGCTCCTCAATTTCCAGCATGCAAAACTAACCAATTTAATCTAATCTAGCATTGCTAAAGGTCTAATTTACTAACCATGCAACAATTCACATAGATTTTCACTTCTTTTCTAAGCTATCATTCTTTCAAACACACTGTTCTACTAAACATACCTTCGTTACAAATCTTGCATCACAATTATATATATCAACTAATGAAATTAGTACATGGAAAGCTTACCCTTTCAAAAGAAACGAGAAAAATTCAAGCTCGAAAGCCTAAAAGATTCGATCCAAAATTACACTAGAGATGGCATTCTCTCCTTTCTTCTTTCAAGTCTAAGTTCGGTGCTAGAGAAGAAATGACAAGAATGTTAACTATTTGTTTAGTTTCTAATCCTGTGGAAAATAAGCCAACGTGGTCCTTCTTCAACCAACCACATCATCTATACTCTTTAAACTTTACTAATTACCATGCAAACACATACTTTTACACATTAATCAATTTGGTCAAGTTAGCTAGCTCCTTAATTCGATTTTTATTTCAATTTGGTCCTTTAAGCCTTCAATCATGGTCACTTAATTAAATCCTTAAGAGCAGTAACAAGTCTTATTCTATAAGCAATTTAGGATGTTACAAAGGCTTTGGGGACTAAAACAAATCTCAGCATAACCTTCAATCCTCAGTCAGATGGCTAATCTGAAAGAGTAATCCCGACTCTCGAAGACATGCTTCGAGCATGCGTAGTTGATTTTGGGAGGAACTTGGAGAAATCCTTGCCATTGGCTGAGTTTGCCTACAACAATAGTTACCAACCATCTATTCAAATAGCTACCTTTGAAGCATTATACGGAAGGAAATGCAGGACTCCCTTGTGTTGGTCTGAGTTGGGTTAAAACAAAACCTTAGGGCCTGAACTCCTTCGAGAAACAGAGGATCAGATAAAGGTTATCCATTATATACTAAAGGACGCATTTGATAGACAAAAAGCTTATGCCAATTTAAAAGGAAGAGATGTTCAGCATAATGTGGGAGATCAGATGTTTCTGAAAGTATCTCCTAAGAAGATGGTATTCAGATTCGAGAAGAAAGGAAAGCTTAGTCCTCGTTACATCGGACCTTTTGAAATAAATGAAAGGATAGGCCCTGTTGCTTATCGACTAGCTCTTCCTCGTGAATTTGATAAGATTCACAATGTTTTCCACGTATCTATGCTTCGCAAATACCATTTTAACCCTTCTCATGTGCTTGAAACGGAAAAGGTTGAACTTGTAACACCCTAAAATTGGCCTAGTAATGTTACCACTATCTAAACTATAGGCTAATTGAATATATGTGGTAACCAATTTAAAAGAAGAATGAACATTGGCTATCCTTAAATTCAAATAAGTGAATTTGAACCAAATTGAATTGAAATGAAAACTAGAAGGCATAAATGAAAGGATGGAAATGTGAACATACAAAACATTAGGGATTGAATGAAATAGAGATTAAGTTCGAGGGCCTTGACACATGTTCTCAAATGAAGAGAACATGTGCCAAAGCATGGGGATGACTCACGGCCATGGGGGAAAATAACAAACAAATTGTTATCTTCCTCCCCACAATCATCATTTTGGCCGAAACATAGAGAGAGAAAGGGGAGAGAATTTTTCATGCAAACACCTTCAATTCAAGCTTCATAATTCATCCATTGATCAAATTAAGCTTGGACAAGGTACAATACTTGAACCTAACTTGCTATAGACTGCTTGAATGAGTGATTGATGATGTCTTTGTTGTCTTGATGAATTGGATGATTTCTATGTGTGTTAGGAGCATGATATATTCAAATTGAAATTGTAATTCCTAGTAACCAATTTGATATAGGATATATGTATAGTTGCTGGAAATTTGGGAATTATGAACAAGATAGAAAACAGTCTTGGTTAAGGACTGTTTTTATTGAGAAATTGTGTAAACATGTTAAATGAACATAGAACCCTGTTTTGATCATGTTTCTAGGTAAAAGGAAGATTGAATTAAGTAGGCAACATGCTGGAAAGTGACTACACCTATTGAACTAGTTAAATTAGGTAATGGACTGCCTAGTTGATGAATTGGATGTGCAAATGTGATCAATTAGATCAAACTAGGTTCAACTTGATTATGCCCTGTTTTAAGAACATTTCTAGGTGAATTATGATAACCTGGACATGTATGAACGTGAAAAAGGATGGAATTTCCATGTTAGGACCTTTCTAAAATGAGTTAAGAAGCTAGAAATCAAACCTAGTGTAATCTTCCCAGAATGCTCTGTTCTGGGCAGTGACTTTGAAAAATCACTATAAATTGTATATAGTGAATTTAAGGCTGAAATTTTTATAGAAAACACCTTGGTATGTCTAAATTCACTAGGAGAAAACATAACTGAACTCTTTGTTATATACTGAAATGTAGAGAAGAAATACTAGAGACAGTGCAAACTGTCCAGTAAAGCAAAATGCCCTTTCTTTAAGTTAAAAACTGTATTAATTGGCAAAGAAATAAAATGCAAGATTTATATGGTCATAAAGAAAATTTTATTATCTTTCCAAAGGTGTAAACCAATTGAAATTCCGACGTACGGAATGAAAGATATGATTGATTAAGTGACTAGAGTGCAAGCTGCCTGGCAGCAGTTGTATAGACAAATGCACACTGTTTTGTGGCATTTTGTAAACTGTCTTGAAAACAGTTTTAGGCCTTGAATTATGCATTGTTTTACATGAACTAGAATGTAGAAAAGTGTAGTTAAGTAAAAAGGAAAATGTACAAGAGCATGCTGCCCAATATGTGTATGTTATATGCTTGTAATTTTGTCTTGAATTGAATGACCTTGTGATCATGTTTTGACACGCTTATGCTTGTAATGTGTTAGAACCAGGATTGAACTTGGTGGAAGAGGATAGAGGGGATCATCCAAAAGTCAAGAACAAAGGAGTGTGGATCCTAGACTAGCTAGCTTGGAGTATTGTGAGTGTAGTTACCTCTAGGGTTAGGACTAGGTCCTAACCAATGTACTCTTGTTACATTCTTGACATGTTAAATGAATCTAATCATGAACTTGACCTAATAAGGGAAGGATGAGTGAAGAAATACATGAAACTTGATCCTAGCCTAGTATACATGATCCAATCGAATGCTTATTCATGATTAAGTGATAGCATGAATGCTTGTATGTGTTATGATGCAATGAGATCAAATGCTAAAGACTTCTTTGAGATATCATAACATCTCATATTGATGAAATGAAACATGAAACTACTTGACATGTGAGCTATGGCTCAATGGCCTAAGGGCCTAATATGAAATGAACTTGCTTGACATGAACTTGATCTTGAAACTCTTGAATAAATGGTAAATCGAACAACCATGGTAGCTAGTTGGACTAGGTCGAAGGTCATGCCTTAGAGTCTAGAGCTCATTGTGTAAGGGTGGACTATTGTCCAGGGCTAAGGCCCTATTTGGTGACAGACGGATGGTACGTATGTGGTCTTAGGCGACAGTAGGAGAGTTGACCAGCACTACGGTGCATCTTGTGGCGACAGTTGGTTGGAGACTCAATTACCTATACAAACTATGTACCAAGGGGGTTGTTTAATGAATAACAATCCAATAATACATGATACTTGTCTTGAATGCCATGAAATGTATGTTACTTGACTTGAAAGCATGACTACTTGATTTCTTGTTTTGCAATCATGTGTGCTTGATTCATGAAGTATGATTCTTGTTTCTTGCCCCTTGTGACCGAATGCATGATATCATTAGATAGGATAATCTTGATGCTTGAAAGACTAGCTAAGATCACTCTTGATGTTTGAAAGACTAGCTAAGATCACTCTTGATGCTTGAAAGCCTTAGCTAGGTCTACACTTGATTAAATGACATGAAACTTGAAATAAAAAATGGATAGACTAGTTACTACCTCACTAAGTACATTTTTGTACTTATCACTCTCATTTTCATTCTTCCCAAATACGTGATAAAGGATACGAGGTTACTTGATCTTGAAGTCTGTTACCTTGAACAAGAAGCAAGACACACAAGTTTGCCTAAGTATGATTTCATACTTGTTTTGTATATCTCCTAGAATGGTGGCACTAGATTGTACATAGCTAGCTTGAACATGCATCTTGAAGCTTGTATATAATGTTTGATGGGCCTACTATGTTATGTATATAGTATTAAGTATGTAATGAACTTAGATAACATGTAATAGATGATGTTTTGTTGCACATATGTTGATGGAATGAATGATCCAATGTTTGATCTAGATTACCTTAAGTCATTTGAATGTTTTGCTCAATGTATATGGTTATGCTTGAAATGAAAGTAGTATAGGATGAACCATGTCTCCTGCCTTTCATTCGAATACATTAGGGACTATATGGTCACTTGTGTGTGTGTTTATACCATGATGTATGTGAATGGTAGTTGTATAGGTGATTGCAGAATGCATGGGATTAGAATAAGACTTGAATGAACTAGTTATTGCTTTATTGTATGTATTTGGAGTTAATGGCTGAATGACCTAGTTGATTAGGAGGATAGTTTCATGCTATTGTAAGATAATATGATCATGTTTAATAACCTAGGTATGTAATGATACATGTATAGAGTTAAGAAACATTGAATTGAAATGGAAGCTTATCACATCTAGGTCAATTCGAATAGGATAGGATAACAAAGTTTGAATGTTGTAATATGAACCATATAAGTAGTAACTTGTAGTGTAAGCATGAAATGAATTAAACTTAGTTACTTATTTGAATGAATAGTTTTGAATAAAAATCATTGTGTGGTTACTTGTTTGATAAGTAAGTAATGCAAGGTTGGTTGCCTTGCCTTCTATTCGAATGCCTTCGGTGAATGAAGTCCAAGTATAACATGCTTGTATGATAAGTAATGAATGTTATGTTGCTTGATTGTTACTGTATTGTTCTTGTCTATTGCCATGTCTTGAAATGTCCTTACTTGCTTGTTAAGTAATGCTTCCAAGCGGGGTTACTACTAACCCGGGTATGAGGTGTTACATTTTAATTGGTATTAGAGCTATAGGTTTAGTCGATTCTAGGACTAAATCGGGCTATCATGCATCATATAGGATACTTGTGCCACCTAGGAGACTTGTATTGAATAGCTTGTGTCTTGCTTATTAAACCGAACCCTAATTGTTCTATTTGAACGTAGAATGTCTAAAACAAGACTTGGTCGGGACAATGAAAATCCTAAAGGCTCCTCGAATGAAGGAGACAATGTGAGGATGGAACTGAATCCTCCTCAACAACAAACTCAAACCCGAGCCCAAGTTGCTGCTCAATAAGAAGCTCCTTCCATCAATCATGTGCAGCAAGAATGTCTTCTAAGTATGAAGGAGATGTTCAATCATCTAGTATTTACCTTTAAACAAGATCATCCTATTGCTCCCCCTGTTGCAGTGCCAAGCAGAGCCCCGATTGACAAGCTGGCTCAACACTGGGCCTATAATTTCACTGGCACCAACAAAGCTAATCCTGAAGTTGCTGAATACTGGTTAGAGGCCACTACTCGAATCTTGACCAAGAAATGTCCTATAAGCATTCGAAATGTGACTTTTCATATGGACCTTTATGTCTTGCCTTCTTGTGAGTTCGATCTAGTGTTAGGACTAGACTGGTTAAGCAAACATGAAGCTTGGATAGATTGCCAAAATATAAGACTGTAACTCAGGGGTTTAGGAAAAGAATCAATCCTCTTAATTAATAGAAAACCGACCTCAATGTTTTCTACTATGGTATTACAAGATGAACTTGAATTCGGATTACCTAGTATGCCAATTGTGTCTGAATTCATTGATGTTTTTCCCAAGGAACTCCCTGGTCTCCCTCCAACCAGAGAAGTAGAGTTCGGGATTGAAGTTCAACCTGGAACAACTCCGTTGTCCATCACACCTTATCGAATGGCACCTGTTGAATTGAAAGAACTCAAGAAGAAACTCCAAGAGCTACAAGATAAAGGCTTTATTCGACCTAGCTCATCTCCATGGGGTGCTCTAGTCTTGTTCACGAAGAAGAAAGACGGGACTATGAGACTCTGTATTGATTATAGACAATTGAACAAGCTTACTATCTAGAATCGGTATCCTCTCCCAAGGATAGAAGATCTCTTCGATCAAATCAAGGATGCTTCGGTGTTCTCAAAGATCGATCACGATACTATCAAATGTGAGTAAAAGAAGAAGATATACCCAAGACATCCTTTCGTACTCGATATGGAAACTTTTTAATTCCTTGTAATGCCATTCGGGTTGATGAATGCTCTAGCTGCTTTCATGGACCTCATAAACTGTGTATTCAAGCCCTATCTTGACAAGTTTGTGGTCGTCTTCATCGATGAAATCTCGGTGTATTCTCATAATAAGGAAGAACACTCTGAACAACTTCAAATTGTATTACAAACTCTCCGAGAACGTCAATTGTTCGCAAAGTTCTCTAAGTGTAAATTTTGGCTATCGAAAGTCTAGTTCCTTGGCCATGTCATATCGGCAAAAGGAATTAAAGTAGACCCGAGCAAAATTCGATCCATCATGGATTGGAGACCTCTAAGGAATGTTGGTGAAATTAGAAGCTTTGTCGGTTTATCTGGGCATTATCGGCAATTGGTCAAAGGATTCTCATCCATTGTCGCAAGCTTGACCAAGCTAACTCATAAAGACACGCCTTTTGTTTGGTCGGAGAACCAACAACGAAGCATTAATCAACTTAAACAAGCCCTGACTCATGCATTGATTCTTATCCAACCAGAATCGGGTAAAGAATTTACTGTCTACAGTGATGCATCTCATTTAGGACTTGGATGTGTCCTAATGCAAAATGGAAAAGTGGTAGCTTGTGCTTCAAGGCAACTAAAACCACACGAGTCAAACTATGCAACACACGATCTAGAATTGGCAGTTATCGTGCTTGCTCTCAAAATATGGAGACATTACTTGTACAGGGAGAAATGTAACTTGTTCACATACCACAAGAGTCTCAAATTTATCCTGACTAAGAAGGACTTGAATCTAAGACAAATAAGATGGTTATAATTGCTTAAAGACTACGATTTGGTTATCGACTACCATCCAGGGAACGCAAACGTGGTTGTTGATGCCCTTAGTCACAGACCATACTCGGGTAAACCCCTAAATCTAAATTTTAGAATATTTCAATCGAATTTGAACTTTCTTGGATTACAAGTAATCCATTTGAGCACCTTACTTGTTTTGCAAGTAACTACTCGAAATTTTCTCTCAATGATCTTGTTCTTTCATTTGTAGCTTCCTTGGCTATCAATGCTCACTTTCGTTTATCCAATGGACGAAAATTATTGTCTGAACTTCAAGTTCAATCTAGCTTGATCTCGAGAATCAAATAACTACAGCAAACTGATCCAGATCTCCAGAAGATCATATCCAAGCTAGACTCTAAGTCTAATTCTGACTTCTCCCTCAAGTCGAATGGACTACTCTATTCCAAGGATTGAGTATGTGTTCCTAACAATGAGGAACTAAGACAAGAAATGTTACAAGAAGCTCACCAAAGCTCTTTCTCGATTCACCCAGGATCGGTTAAGATGTACAAGGATCTTAAGCCACTATACTGGTGGCTGGGTATGAAATCGGCTATCACAGACTTTCGTAACGAAGTGTTTAGCTTGCGAAAGAGCTAAAGCCGAGCATCGAGTTCCTACTGGATTGCTCCAACCTATCGAATTCCCTCAGCGGAAATGGGATCGGATTACAATGGATTTTGTTACTGGTCTTCCTTCCACTCCAAGAAAAAACGATGTTGTATGGGTGATTGTTGATAGATTCACAAAGTCTACTCACTTCATCCCTGTTAGAATTAACATGAGCTTGGAAACCTTATACGAGCTATACATTCGTGAAGTGATTTGATTACACGGTGTACCTACAGCTATAATCTCTGATCGTGATCCAGATTTGCTTCTCGATTTTAAAATTCCTTGTAGAAGGCTCTAGGAGCTAAAGTGCATCTTAGTACAGCCTTCCATTCTCAATCAGATGGACAATCTGAAAGAATCATCCAAGTGCTTGAAGATATGCTACGTGCTTGTGTTATAGACTTCGAAAAGAAATGGGAGAAATCTCTACTCCTAGTAGAGTTTGCTTACAACAATAGCTATCAAACATCTATTCAGATTGCTCCTTTCGAAGCTCTATATGGAAAAAGATGTAGAACTCCATTGTGCTTGTCTGAATTGGGAGAAAGCAAGGTTTTAGGACCTCAATTGCTTAGAGAAACCGAAGAACAAGTGAAGATCATTCATGATCGATTGAAGGCATCCTTTGATAGGCAAAAAGCTTATGCTGACTTGAAAAGGAGAGGCATCCAATACAATGTTGGAGACAAAGTCTTTCTCAAAGTTTCTCCTTGGAAAAAAGTCTTCATCTTTGGAAGAAAAGGAAAGCTCAGCCCTCGGTTTATCGGACCTTTTGAAAATATTGAAAGAATTGACCAGTGGCTTATCGATTGGCACTTCCTAGTAAATTCGATAAGATCCACAATATCTTCCATGTTTCCATGCTTCGAAGATATTGGTCTGATCCATCTCATGTTCTTGAACCCGAAGAGGTGGAATTGAATCTCGATTTATCATACGAAGAAGAACCTATTCAGATACTTGACAAGGAAGTCAAAAGACATTGAAACAGGAACGTTCGTCTTGTCAAAGTCTTGTGGAGAAATCACAAGGTTGAAGAGGAAACTTGGGAATCTGAAAAGGTCATGAAGGAGCAATATCCTCACATGTTCGATTCAAGTAAATTCAAGGACGAATTTATTTCAATGGGAGGAGAATTGTAACACCCTAAAATTGGCCTAGTAATGTTACCACTATCTAAACTATAGGTAATTGAATATATGTGGTAACCAATTTAAAAGAAGAATGAACATTGGCCATCCTTAAAATCAAATAAGCGAATTTGAACCAAATTGAATTGAAATGAAAACTAGAAGGCATAAATGAAAGGATGGAAATGTGAACATACAAAATATTAGGGATTGCATGCAATAGATATTAAGTTTGAGGGCCTTGACACATGTTCTCAAATGAAGAGAACATGTGCCAAAGCATGGGGATGACTCACGGCCAAGGGGGAAAATAACAAACAAATTGTTATCTTCCTCCCCACAATCACCATCTTGGCCGAAACATAGAGAGAGAAAGGGGAGAGAATTTTGCATGGAAACACCTTCAATTCAAGCTTCATAATTCATCCATTGATCAAATTAAGCTTGGAGAAGGTATAATACTTGAACCTAACTTGCTATAGATTGTTTGAATGAGTGGTTGATGTCTTTGTTGTCTTGATGAATTGGATGATTTCTATGTGTGTTAGGAGCATGCTATATTCAAATTGAAATTGAATTTGTAATTCCTAGTAACCAATTTGATATAGGATACATGTATAGTTGTTGGAAATCTGGGAATTATGAACATGATAGAAAATAGTCTTGGTTAAGGACTGATTTTATTGAGGAATTGTGTAAACATGTTAAATGAACATAGAACCCTGTTTTCATCATGTAGCTAGGTAAAAAGAAGATTGAATTAAATAGGTAACTTGATGGTGACTACACCTAACTGAACTAGTTAAATTAGGTAATGGACTGCGTAGTTGATGAATAGGTTGTGCAAATGTGATCAAATAGATCAAACTAGGTTCAACTTGATTATTCCCTGTTTTAAGAACATTTCTAGGTGAATTGTGATGACCTAGACATGTATGAACATGAACATGTATGTAATTTGCATGTTAGGACCTTTCTAAAATGAGTTAAGAAGCTAGAAATCCAACCTAGTGTAATATGCCCAGAATGCTCTGTTCTAGGCAGTGACTTTGAAAAATCACTATAAATTGTATATCATGAATTTAAGGCTGAAATTTTTATAGACAACACCTTGGTATGTCTAATTTCACTAGGAGAAAACATAACTGAACTCTGGATTATATACTGAAATGTAGAGAAGAAATACTAGAGATAGTGCAAACTGCCCAGTAAAGCAAAATGCCCTGTTTTTAAGTTAAAAGCTGTATTAACTGGAAAATAAATAAAATGCAAGCCTTACATGGTCATAAATAAAATTTTATTAGCTTAACAACGGTGTAAATCAATTGAAATTCCGACTTACGGAATTAAAGATATGCTTGATTAAGTGACTAGAGTGCAAGCTGCCTGACAACAGCTGTATAGGCAAATGCACATTGTTTTGTGGCATTTTGTAAACTGTCTTGAAAACAGTTTTAGGCCTTGAATTATGCCTTGTTTTGCATGAACTAGAATTTAGAAAAGTGTAGTTAAGTAAAAGGGAAAATGTACAAGAGCATGCTGCCCAATATGTGTATGTTATATGCTTGTAATTTTGTCTTGAATTGAATGACCTTGTGATCATGTTTTGACATGCTTATGCTTGTAATGTGTTAGAACCATGATTGAACTTGGTGGAAGAGGATAGAGGGGATCATCCTAAAGCCAAGAACAAAGGAGTGTGGATCCAAGACTAGCTAGCTTGGAGTATTGTGAGTGTAGTTACCTCTAGGGTTAGGACTAGGTCCAAACCAATGTACTCTTGTTACATTCTTGACATGTTAAATGAATCTAATCATGAACTTGACCTAATAAGGGAAGGATGACTAAAGAAATACACACTTGATGCTAGCCTAGTATACATGATCCAATCGAATGCTTATGCATGATAAAGTGATAGCATGAATGCTTGTGTGTGTTATGATGCAATTAAATCAAATGCTAAAGACTTCTTTGAGATATCATAACATCTCATCTTGATGAAATGAAACATGAAACTACTTGACATGTGAGCTATGGCTCAATGGCCTAAGGGCCTAATATGAAATGAACTTGCTTGACATGAACCTGATCTTGAAACTCTTGAATAAATGGTAAACCGAACAACCTTGGTAGCTAGTTGGACTGGGTAGAGGGGCATGCCTTAGAGTCTAGAGCTCATTGTGTAAGGGTGGACTACGGTCCAGGGCTAAGGCCCCTAATTGGCGACAGACGGAGGGTACGTATATGGTCTTTGGCGACTAAGGAGGGTTGACCAGCACTACGGTGCATCTTGTGGCGACAGTTGATTGGAGACTCGATTACCTATACAAACTAAGTACCAAGGGGGTTGTTTAATGAATAACAATTGAAATAACAATCCAATAATACATGATACTTGTCTTGAATGCCATGAAATGTATGTTACTTGACTTGAAAGCATGACTCCTTGATCTCTTGTTTTGCAAGCATGTGTGCTTGATTCATGAAGTATGATTCTTGTTTCTTGCCCCTTGTGACTGAATGCATGATATCCTTAGATAGGATAATCTTGATGCTTGAAAGACTAGCTAAGATCACTCTTGATGTTTGAAAGACTAGCCAAGATCACTCTTGATGCTTGAAAGCCTTAGCTGGATCTACACTTGATTAAAAGACAAGAAACTTGAAATAACAAATGGATAGACTAGTTACTACCTCACTAAGTACATTTTTGTACTTATCACTCTCGTTTTCATTCTTCCCAACTACAGGATAAATTATACGAGGTTGATTGATCTTGAAGCCTGCTACCTTGAACAAGAAGTAAGGCACACAAGTTTTCCTAAATATGATTTCATACTTGTTTTGTATATCTCCTTGAATGGTGGCACTAGATTGTACATAGCTAGCTTGAACATGCATCTTGAAGCTTGTATATAATGTTTGATGGGCCTAGTTTGTTATGTATATAGTATTAAGTATGTAATGAACTTAGATAACATGTAATGGATGATGTTTTGCTGTGCATATATTGATGGAATGAATGATCCAATGTTTGATCTAGATTACCTTAAGTCATTTGAATGTTTTGCTCAATGTATATGGTTATGCTTGAAATGAAAGTAGTATACGATGAACCATGTCTCTTGCCTTTCATTCGAATACACTAGGGAGTATATGGTTACTTGTGTGTGTTTTTATACCATGATGTATGTGAATGGTAATTGTATAGGTGATTGCTGAATGCATGGGATTAGAATAAGACTTTAATGAACTAGTTATATGCTTTGTTGTATGTATTTGGAGTTAATGGTCGAATGACCTAGTTGATTAGGAGGCTAGTTTCATGCTATTGTAAGATAATATGATCATGTTTAATAACCTAGGTATGTAATGACACATGCATAGAGTTCAGAAACATTGAATTGAAATGGAAGCTTATCACATCTAGGTCAATTCAAATAGGATAGGATAACAAAGATTGAATGTTGTAATATGAACCATATAAGTAGTAACTTGTAGTGTAAGCATGAAATGAATTAAACTTAGTGACTTATTCGAATGGATAGTTTGGAATAAAAGTCATTGTGTGGTTACTTTTTTGATAAGTAAGTAATGTAAGGTTGGTTGCCTTGCCTTCTATTCGAATGCCTTTTGTGAATGAAGTCTAAGTATAACATGCTTGTATGATAAGTAGTGAATGGTATGTTGCTTGATTGTTACTGTATTGTTCTTGTCTATTACCATGTCTTGAAATGTCCTTTCTTGCTTGGTAAGTAACGCTTCCGAGCTGGGTTACTATTAACCCGGTTAGGGGGTGTTACAAAACTCAATCTAGATATGTCTTATGAAGAATAACCAATCAAAATTCTAGATCGTGAAGTTAAAAGACTTTGTAACAAGTCTATTGCACTTGTTAATCTCTTTTGGGGAAATCACAAGGTTGAAGAGGCAACTTGGGAGTTAGAATCATCTATGAGAGAACAATATCCACACCTCTCCACCTCAGGTAAATTCGAGGACGTATTTCTTTAAAGGGGAGTGTAATGTCCTCAACCCAGCCCAGAAGGAAACAAGAATTGAAGATGTCACAGCAAGCAAAACCGAAAACACGAGCCAGAAAAATTCGAACTTTCTGGAAAACAAATAATTTAATCATCAGAATTGTTAATCACATTTCCTCATGACTTATCATGAATCGACAGGATTGTTTACTTAACACTTATAAACTTTCTTGGATTCTAATTTCTTTCCATTATTAATCCATCCAGAATCAAGCATACACAGTATCAAACAATTAGCTACATGCTATGGTTATTTGTATTATTAGATCATATTTTATTACAAACATATAACATAGAAATTAACAAGATCTTGTGAAGATGGTACTATAATTACTTAAGTATTAAATAATCAACCGTCTTAAACAACTATCCTTATTAACCGAGTTCCCATCTCTTGGATTAATTTGTTCCAAGTATGTAATACCCTTTTCCCGTATTCATAGATGAATACGAGTCAGAGATATCACAAAACATCTATAAAACCCTCTACATTTGTAACTCGGTAAAAATTTTGATTCTTCTAAAAATATTACAATATATATAGTTTCTATTTACAAATGTACTTAATTGCGTATAGTTTAAATATAATATTTTAATCTTCAAATCGAGTTTAATTTCAGGCAGCAACTTATTAATTTAATTTAACTTTATATAATTAATAAAACTGCCTAAAAACTGCCTGATTTAAAATTCATCCAGATACCACATAAAATACAAATTCTATCAGAGCAGTCATATCATTTTAATGTACATGCCAACTAGTAAATATCAAACAGTGTCAAAAGATATCTTACGGATACTGATGTACCTGTTATTGACTGATGATGTTCCTTTATGCTCCTTACTCCAACCATTTATTCTTTCCTACGTGTAAAACAGTTACACACTAAGTATTTACTTAGTGAGGTAATAATTCAAATTCAAGTGCAATTGCCATAATATCAATATTAATGATTAACAATGCATATGATCACCTTACCATTATATGCTCGTTAACATAAATAAATATGTATATCAAAGTGATAAGATTAGATCTTACCAATATCGTTGTCATTCCATCCATAAGCTTTCAATGCTTACCAATACCTTTTTACCATTTCTATATGCAAGCTTCCAAGCTTATCTTCATGTTTCTTTTTGATTTCTTTCAATTTATTTAGCCCAAGGTATCGAATTAAGAGATTCTATGTACACGAGTCATCCCCCCATGCCCAACCTTTCTTGAGTATGTATATTATTTGCACTCTACCGGGAGTGCTTAGCACAAAAGTGCTTCTGTATACTTACCGGAGCATACAATATATCCCTCATTGAGTTTTTATGAAATTACACCGAAGTGTTTAGCACCCGTAGTAAGTCTGTATACTCAAACCATGCATGAGTATACTCCTCAATGAGTATTTATAATATTTGCACTTTACCTGAAGTGCTTAGAATATTTATACAGTTGTTTATGACCCTATGGATATCCAACTATACCATCGAACCTCTATATCATACATTGGGCTTTATTTCATCATTTAAGTCATCAATGTCAACTTATATAAATATATATATATCAACATTTAACAGTTCATAGCCGAAATAACATTCATAGTATACCATCATCAATAACTAGTGATCAATGCATTCATTTTCAACCTTTGACATATTTAAAATATGTCAAATATATGATCAATGACATAAATATCATGACAATATATAAACCATCGCAAGTCTTACCGGTGATGTATGAAACATCCATGTATAATGTTATGTATGCATTGCACTCACCAGGGCCATTTATTAGTATGCCTCACTAAGTCCTCTTTGATCCTTTCCTTCGTTGTACCTCGAACCTCCCTTGATTTGAACTTAACTTCATAATTCAAATAAGTAAAATATTTGTTAGATCCCAATCTAACAATATCTTAGACATATTGTCCAAAATAATCATTTGAATACAAAATATCCAAACGTTTTCCTTTCTTCCTTGTATTGTTCAAAAATTCATTATGGTCCTTCGTAACCACTTTGAACTTCTATTAACCCCTTTCAAGCTTACTAATCAACCTTAGATACAAAGTGTATAAATTCTCATTTTCTGGCAGTTTGTAGTACCTTCAAAGAAATATTTCTAAAAAATATTATATAACTCAGAATTCGACTCCGTTTATTCTGAAAGAAACTAGATTCGATAAGCTTTTCAGCCATATAAATTAATAGCCCAAATTCAACTTGTACCATTTATGGAGAATTTTCAAAGCCAGTTTATAGTGCTGAAATTTGGAACATAGTGGTGTTTTGTTTTCTGTCCTTTCGTCACTTAAAAATTCATATCTTTTGACTCAAAACTCGAAATCATATTTCGTTTGTTGGAAACGAAACTAGACGAACAAATATTTACATCCGTATAAAATTCACCATCTAACCAGTTTTGTAGAATTTATGGTGAATTTTCAAATTTACTGCCACAAACTAGTTTTTCTACACAGCTTCCATAAACAACTTCAACTTTTATACTAACTTCTCCTTACTTTTATACTTTTCAATTTAGTCCAATCACTAGCTTTAAACCATCAACTCATCACATTCTACACCAAATAATTATTCACAATAATTCTCCTTAATTTTCATTCTTTACCGAAATACTCACTAAAATGAAAAGATAAGGATTCAAGCTTCTTAGCTTTGCAATTTGGTCCTCAATTCAACATTACTACCTTAATTCCATTATTACAACTAAAAATCATATTTAACCCACATACAAAACTTCAATTTCGATTTAGTCACTTAACTTTTACAAATTGTCAAAATGGTCACTAATTTAATTAACATCAATTTGGCATTCTAACTTCATTTTCTTATCTCTAACATCATTAATAACACAAATACACTCCAAATTCTAAAAATTAAGATTTCTTACTTCAACTTTTCAAGTTGCCGAAATGGTCCCTATACAATTTAACTTAGGGTTTTGCTTCCAAACAATAATTCAAGCTTACTAGATCATTATTTCAACATCACAAACCCTAAAGTAAACTTGAATGCATAAACCCTAATCATCTTCATAAAAATAAAAACATGTAAAACTTAAATCCCAACTCAATATCATGATTTTAACATCATACTAGCTTGATTTCAACTTAAATTCAATCATGGAATCATAAAATCGCAAAAGCCCCAATTTGATCCATAAACCCTAATTTTTTCTCATGTAAATTCTCATCAATCAAGAATGGATTCCATGAATTATTGATATCAAAAGATAGAGCTTGAAGAGTAGAACAACTTTGTAGTTGAAGAGATTACCTGAAAACCAGGTTTTAGAGATTGAATCGAGCTTGGAATTTTTTTTCTCTTTCTTTCCCTAGCCCTCACGTTTGTTGCTGGAAAAGATGAACAAAATCTTCATCTTTTCACCATTATTTTAAACATATATCTATTAAATGAATATTAAATTCATTTAATAGTGAAATTACAATTTTGCCCTTTTTATCCAATGGTTGAGATTGATTTTATCATTAATCAAGGGCCAAGATTTAATCTTCCATTTTCTCTTTCTAAAATTGCCCTTATAATGTTTTAAATATTTCAAAATTGCCATTGGGGCCAAACCACCAATTTGCCCTCCAACTTGTCTTTATTTACTAGTTTGTTTCCAAATTGTCATTCAATTAAAATCTAACTAAATCTAGTTAGAATTAAACCAACCATAATAAAATATTCATAAAATAATATTTTATGACTTTTCCATATCTTTTGGATCAGTCTCCAAAATTTCCATTTGATCCAATATACCGATAAATAATCCACTACTCATAAATACTGTAGGATTCATCTTGAATCGAACTAAAAATATTTCCAACACTTGGAAATGACTTTTATAACCTTTCTCTATCATATGACAAAATTTCAAAATTTTCCAGTTCGGTCTGGGTATCCGAATTCCATTTAAACTTTATCTGTGATTTTCCCAACAATCGAAGTATCAGATCAAACCAATATTTATGCATTTGATTCACACCGTTAGGTGATCTGTTTATTTATGAAATAAAAACCCTTAACTTCTAGGAATTTACAACTTTAGTCCTCAAACTTTTCCAAAGTTTACACTTTAGCCATAAAATTTTCAAAATTTATATTTTGGTCACTACCTTTTAAAATTTCAATTCCCATTCCAATTTTCCTTGGACTTCAATAAAACTTTAATAATACCTTATTCAATTCACTATCTATCACATGAGACCTTTAAACCTTAGAATTTTCCTTTCCAAAACCCATAATTATAGAAATCTTAACTTTCACATTTTTGTCATTTTAGTCACTGAGTTAGCTTTTAAGCTATTATCTTAGTGCTAAATGATCCTTAATCAACTTAGTAAATTTTGGGGTATTACAATTCTCTCCCCTTTAAGAAAATTCGTCCTCGAATTTTCAACACGCACCTAATTCAAAAGGTGAGGAAACTATTTTCTTATATTTTCTTCTTATTTCTCTCAAATCTTTTCTTTAACCTTGTGATTTTTGTCAACAAACGTTGACAACCGAAATTGTTTTGTTTTCTTAGTTCTTTGACTCCATGTGCTAGGATTTTTACCAGTTTTTTTTCATAGCTTAAATCCGGCTGAATCTCTATTTTCTTCGGAGCAACAACAAGTGAGAGGTCTAATCAATATTTCCAGAGAAACGATACATTATGAATCTTGTTCATTTCCAAAGATAAAGCTAACTATTAAGCTTAACTATCAGACTAACTCCTTTCACAATTTCTTACAGCCTAATAAAATTTGAACTTAACTTTCTTTTTGTCTAAAACCATAACACCTTCTTCCAAGGTGAAGCTTTTAAGGAATACTTTATCCTTAACTTCATATTAAATATCTTTTCTTTTAGGATCAACATATAGTTTCCATCATCGAGATTGAAATTCTTCCTTGATAATACAAATATCTATCAAACCTAACTTCCAAGTTTTTAGTTTCACTCTTTTCCACTTGTTTGCACCTTGACAACATTTCTCATCCTTTCTTTAAAGATATCTTATTTAATTCAATATGGTAAATTTTTATTCTTAACTTGACAATCAAAACATCATCTTCTTTTAATGTCAATCTTGCATTCATAGCTCTTAAGGCAACAATTGTCTTTCAACTGAGAGCGTCAACTACCACATTAACTTTTTCTAGATGATAGTCAATGACCATATCATAATTCTTAAAAAGCTCTATCCAACTTTTTTACATCAAGTTTAGCTCTTCTTTAGTAAGCATATACTTTAAACTTTTATAACCTATATAAATATAGCATCGTTCACTATATAAGTAATGATGTTATATCTTTTAAAGCAAATACAACCATTGCTAGCTCCAAATTCTAAGTAAGATAATTCCTCTCATATATCTTAAGCTATCTCAAGCATAAACCATTACTTTTCCTTCTTGCCTAAGTACGTATCCCAAACCATTATGAGTAGCATCGTTATACACCACATAATCTTTACTCGATTCTGGTTGTACTGGTACCAGGGCTTCTATTAAGATCTCCTTTAATGTCTCAAAGATTTCTTAGCATTGATCTATTCAACTGAATGGCATTTCTTTCCTCAATAGCTTGGTCAATGAGGAGACAATCATCAAGAATTTCTGAACCTCTAAAACATTCTTCAGAGATTTCCATTCAACTATAATTTGTACTTTTTTGGGGGTCTACTCTTATTACCACTACCAAATCCACATAACTAATAAAATAGCTTTTGACAACCAAATTCACACCTTAACAAATTAGCATATAGCTTATTTTCTTGAAAGGTCTAAAGAACAATGCAAAAATGGGCATCTTGTTCTTCCTTTTTCCTTCGAATAGACCAAAATATACTCAATGGACTTTTCCAAAAATTGGTCCAAGCAAAATTAGAATACTTGGTTCATTAGGCTTATAAATGCCGAAGGGATCATCACGAACTCATAGTATTCATACCGAGTCCGAAAAGCTATCTTTAGAATTTCTTCTTCCTTGATCTTTAACTGATAATATTCCGATCGAAGGTCTATTTTGGAAACATATATATTGTTTTTTTATTTTTTTACTGATCAAAAGATCATCAGTCTCCGAAAGAAGATATTTATTTATTACTGTTACCTTATTTAACTGACGAAAATCTATACTTAATCACATAAATTAATCTTTCTTTTTCACAAATATATTGGTGCACCCCCAAGGTGGCACACTTGGCTTTATAAAATGTCAACCTAACATTCCTTGCAATTGTACCTTTAAATCCCGAAGTTTGGTCGAATCCATTTTATACGGGGCCATTAATTTAGGCGCAATGTCTGGTAACATCTTTATTTTGAATTTCACCTCTCAATCTAGAGGTAATTCTGAGTAACCCATCTGGAAATACATCCGGATATTTTTGGACAGCCCAGTTAATTTCCAATTTAACTTCAACAGCCTGAGTATCTACTACATTTGCTAAGAAAACTTAATAACCTTATAACAACAATTTCCTTAATAAAACAACTAAAATTACTTTGGAGAAGGGATTTACCCTTTTATCAACTACTACTATTTTTGTACCTTCCGTATTTTCAATACTAATTGCTTTATGCGACAATTCATCATGACTTGATAGGAAGGTAACCAATTCATGCCAACAATCATCTTAGACTCCTCAAAAGATAATTCCATTAAATTTATCGATAATTCTATTTTTTATATTTCTATTGAGCAATTCCACATGTTCAGCTCGCCCTTTCATTACAACCAAACAAATTCGTGATCGCTATATTACTTGAAATGGGTTCTAAAAGTATATCTCGTTCACCACTCAACTTTGTACTTATATAGGAATGTGTAAAGCTAGGACCTATCAACATCAATACAAGTTTATCCAAAAATATGAGATGTACCTTCTATGATTTTCGAATAATCCCAATCTTTATCATTCCTGATGTTATAAACTCGGACTGATATGTGCAATCCTGGCTATGAGGCAAATTCAGATGCTTTTCTACTCTAGCTTAAATATCAGAGTAACAAAATAGCTCTATCCAATTTCTCGGTATCCAAACAGTGGAATCCGTCCAGTGTAATCCTTAGATTATTCAGTTATAAATCAACAATCGCTGGACTTTAATCTGCTTTTCCTTTCAATTTAGGTGTTTTCCAAACTTTTTAGTTCCTTAATCATGCAGAGGCACTCCTTGTTGTACCAGTGCCCCTTTCTTGTTCCGATTTATCCGAAGGGTTATAATTAACCTTATTGTTACTACTCTTGATTCCTTCCAAAGTTTCCAATTTACCAGTTCATCACGCTTTCTTGGCTCAAATATTTCTTATAATTCCTCCCAATTTACATTAGTAAGGAGCAACATCAATTGGATCATAAAAACACCATATCAGTAATATTTATATCCAGTGGCATGTATACTCTTTTTAACATAAAACAATTTCCATTTAGGCCGAGAATCAGCTAAACCTGTAGCTCTATTACCAATAAATGTAAAACCCTTTCTCATGTTCATAGCTGAATACGAGTTAGAGATATCAAAAAACATTTGTAAAACCCTCTACATTTCTAACTCGGTAAAAATTTTGATTCTTCAAAAATATTACAATATATTTAGTTTCTATTTACAAATGTAGTTAATCGCGTATAGTTTAAATATAATATTTTAATCTTCAAATCGAGTTTAATTTCAGGCAGCAACTTATTAATTTAATTTAACTTTATATAATTAATAAAACTACCTAAAAACTGCCTGATTTAAAATTCATCCAGATACCACATAAAATACAAATTCTATCAGAGCAGTCATATCATTTTAATATAGATGCCAACTAGTAAATATCAAACAGTGTCAAAAGATATATTACTGATACTGATGCACTGTTATTGATTGATGATGTTCGTTTATGCTCCTTACTCCAACCATTGCTTATTTCCTACGTGTAAAACAGTTACACGCTAAGTATTTACTTAGTAAGGCAATAATTTGAATTCAAGTGCAATTGTCATAATAGCAATATTAATGATTAACAATGCATATGATCACCTTACCATTATATGCTCGTTAACATAAATAAATATGTATATCAAAGTGATAAGATTAGATCTTACCAATACCATTGCCATTCCATTCGTAAGCTTTCAATGCTTACCAATACCTTTTTCCCATTTCTATATGCAAGCTTTCAAGCTTATCTTCCTGTTTCTTTTTGATTTCTTTCAATTTATTTAGCCTAAGGTATCGAATTAAGAGATTCTATGTACACGAGTCATCCCCCCATACCCAACCTTTCTTGAGTATGTATATTATTTGCACTCTACCGGGAGTGCTTAGCACCGAAGTGCTTCTGTATACTTACCAGAGTATACAATATATCCTTCATTGAGTTTTTATGAAATTACACCGAAGTGTTTAGCACCCGTAGTAAGTCCGTATACTCAAACCATGCATGAGTATACTCCTCAACGATTATTTATAATATTTGCACTTTACCTGAAGTGCTTAGAATATTTATACAGCTATTTATCACCCTATGGATATCCAACTATAACATCGAACCTCTATATCATACATTGGGCTTTATTTTATCATTTAAGTCATCAATGGCAACATATATCAATATATATCAACATTTAACAGTTCATAGCCGAAATAACATTCAAATTATACCATCATCAATAACTAGTGATCAATGCATTTATTTTCAACCTTTGACATATTTAAAATATGTCAAATATATGATCAATGACATAAATATCATGACAATATATAAACCAGGTAGACTCATCGCAAGTCCTACCGGTGATGTATGAAACATCCATGTATAATGTTATGTATGCATTGCACTCACCTGGTCCATTTATTTGTATGCCTCACTAAGTCCTCTTTGATCCTTTCCTTCATTCTACCTCGAACCTCCCTTGATTCGAACTTAACTTCATAATTCAAATAAGTAAAATATTTGTTAGATCCCAATCTAACAATATCTTAAACATATTGTCCAAAATAATCATTCGAATACAAAATCTCCAAACGTTTTCCTTTCTTCCTTATATTGTTCAAAAATGCATTATGGTCCTTAGTAACCACTTTGAACTTCCATTAACCCCTTTTAAGCTTACTAATCAACCTTAGATACAAAGTGTATCAATTCTCATTTTCTGGTAGTTTGCAGTACCTTTACTCAGAAATAAACTGTAGGATTCATCTTGAATCGAACTAAAAATATTTCCAACACATGGAAATGACTTTTATAACCTTTCTCTATCATATGGCAAAATTTCAAAATTTTCCAGTTTGGTTCGGGTATCTGAATTCCACTTAAACTTTAACTACGATTTTCCCAATAATCGAAGTATCAGATCAAACCAATATTTCCGCATTCGATTCACACCCTTAGGTGATCTGTTTATTTATAAAATAAAAACCCTTAACTTTTGTGAAATTACAACTTTAGTCCCCAAACTTTTCCAAAGTTTGTACTTTAGCCATAAAATTTTCAAAATTTACATTTTGGTTACTACCTTTTTAAACTTCAGTTCCTATTCCAATTTTCCTTGGAATTCAACCAAACTTTAAGAATACCTTATTCAATTCACTATCTATCTATCACATGAGACCTTTAAACCTTAGAAATTTCCTTTCCAAAACCAATAATTAAAGAAATCCTAACTTTCGCATTTTTGTCATTTTAGTCACTAAGTTTGCTTTTAAGCTATTATCTTAGTACTAAATGACCCTTAATCAACTTAGTAAATTTTGGGGTATTACGAAGTATAAGCTAATTATTTCCAATAGGGACAGATTCTATAAGTACTTCATATTTCTTACACAATTGTTCTAAGTCAAGGTTAAGCCATTAGGTTCATTTATAATAGCTAACATTGTTTAACCGATTAGCATATAACCTTTAATCCATTTTCCACAAACCCAGATAAAATAATCTTTTAACAGGTGAATAAGACAACTATTATAAGTAACGTAAACGCTTAGAAGGTTACAAATGCATGTTCGTATGAGTTTCTTCATTGAAATATCCTATTGCCATAAGATCTTTGTTTAATAATTCTACTCATTCAAGGCCTTGTTTTAGCATTCAAACATAAGCTTAATCATTATCTAACTCATGTTAATAGAATAAGCCATGTATATAGCATAATTTCCACATTTCCTATTCAATACCTTACCATAAATTGAAGAGAAGAACAAGATGATTACCTTGCTATCAAGGCGTTTAACGATTGTGATCACCAAACAAGCTAGTTCAACTCCAAAATCGAAACCCCCTTTTTACCTATCTCTAAGGTTCAACTGTGGAGGAGAAAAAGTGAGAGAAGGAAGATGACCACCTTTATTTCCCTTCATTTCAACTTTATGCCGAGTTTCATCCCTTCCTCCACATGCCTCCCTCACAAAGCAACAAGAGCACCAAGTCCTTAGGTTTGGTTTTAATTTGCATGCAAGTCTATATTCATTATTTCATCCAATTTTAGTCCCCCCTTTTTTTGAATAAGTTCTCCATTAAGCTTTCGATTTCTTTTTGCCCCTCCTGTAAATCATCAGATTGCTCTAATAGATGATGGCTATAAGGTTATTTAACTGGACGCTAAGGTATTATACTTCTAGGTCAATGTTTAGGATATTACAGGGAGGGAATTGTAATATCCCAAAATTAGGCCTAGAAGAATGTTACCACTTTTAATTTCTAAGTAATTTAACCTATTATGGATTAAAGTAGCTAATTCAAGAACTTTAGACCAAAAATAAAGAAAAGAAAGAAAGGGGTGCTCAATGTATTAATGACTAAACCAATTAATGTGTTAATCTTGGTGATTGCATGCTAAAAATTAAGAAACCTAGGGGCTAGGACACTTGTCCTTGAGAGAGAAAGATGAGTGGAGGGGGAGGGGTTCAACTATTGTGAATAGCCGCCCATTCATCCCCTTTCTCCCTTATGACCGAAATTGTAAACCCCTTCCCGGCCTAGTTAAGAACTGGGTCAGATCATGCTACCGTTGAACGGTACGGTGATCGGTGCTATAAAATTTCAATCAATGACTAACATTCAATCAACATTATACTCTTTAAACATTACCAAGTATATGCATTAGTCCAATTTATCCTGAGTGGAACAATAATCCTTCAATTAGGACTAATTTATAACTTTTACTAGTTTTAGGGACTAGCAGTAAATTTTCTAATTTAGGGGTTCTTTTCTATAATTAAAAATACCACAATGAAATTTAATGCAGTAATACTGAGCTTGTAAAATTTCATGCTAATTAGAGTTCATTAGCTCTATCAATTAGACTTATAAGATTTTTAGTGACTATATTGCAAAAAAATAAAAGCTATTCTTTATCACTTATAACTAATTTACCTGCCTCTGTATCAATACCCTAGAGACTGTATCGATACGCCATGCTTAATTCAAGGATTCTAGGTTAACAGGAAATGAGCCCATATCGATACACTTGAGACCGTATCAATATAGGTTGACCACGTTGACTTCGTATCGATACGCCCTGAACCTGTATCGATACCATTTTTTGTAACCAAATTCTAGTAACCAAAGTCTATATCGATACGTCCTAGTTAGTATCGATACGCTCCTTTTGACTCATATTGACTACGCCAATTAGGCAAGGCCGTATCGATACACCGACGCTTGTATCGATATGCCTAGTCCTGTAATGACATATTTTTGCTGTTTTTTATTCTAATTAACCTACCAAATGATGTACAAATACAATGAAACTTTACCAGAAAGTTTATAGCCATTTAATCTACTAGCATGCCAATTTTCATGTCAATATGAATATATTTACTAGGCTTTCACCCTTTTAAGTCAAATCTACACTTTAAGCCACTATTAACAAAAACCAACATAACATTTAGGGCCTTTAAGACCTATACATAACATAGGCAACACACACATAACAAATATATCGTATGCCAGTAATTTAACTACTTTTCCACCATTCTAGGAGTTCATAAGGACAAAACACATTACTCTAAGCTTGTGGTGACTTGCGGAACTTCCAACTAGCTCCGATCTCGATCCGATAAACATTCTTAACCTGAAATGTGGAAGATGAATGAATTAGACTTACATAGAATAAGTGAGGTAGCCATAACAATGAATGAGCATGGTATGCAATTCAACATGCTTTGATAAGAATTCAAACCATGCTAACAAAAGTCATATGATTCAACATGGCATAATTACCATGCACAACATATAACATGGCATCTATGATCAACATGGTAACAATAACCACTGACAATGTTTCACAACAATAATCAATAGCATTATTTCACATCAATGGTCAATAGCAATACTCAATGGTTTCTTTGGTTCGATTTTACGGTATATGGATACACGAATTTCACCTTTGCACCAATATCAATAATGGTCTAGTCACATTCCCTCCGCTGCACCAATTTGACCAATACACATCAACATCCCTCTGCCACACCACAATAAAGGTCGTAGCCTAACCCATACCAATAAGATCATGAATTCTACGGCATGCCAATTGTATCCAATACTTTCGATCCAAGGTTCGATAATCAATGATTCAATATCAATGTATCAATAAAAATGATTTAATAACAATAGTTCAATAGCAATGATTCATAACAATAAATCAATAGAAATAATCCAATAGCAATATTCATGTGTCAATATTTCAATAACTTAGCATAGCAATGCTTCAATGCTTTCGATTGACACAATAACGATGTTTCAGACATGATTTTAATGCAATACTTACCCATTCTTACCTATGTAACTTTCAATAGGGTTTTATGCAAAAACCTTCAATACAATGGCTAGAAATACAATAAGCAATAATCAATGATTTGAGATGGCACCTAGCCTACTCTCAAGACTCCGACTACACTCACCTCAATAATACGATACTCCTACGGCTCTTGGATAACAAACCCTTGTTCCTAGCTTGTGTTGGAGACGATGGTTTAACTTTCCCCAAATCTTGAGCTAGGGAAATCAATAAGAAATTATTAGGATTAACCATACGATATCGAAATCAACGTAACGATATCAAAATCAATATCCAAATTTGGCATAGACAATAGCTACGAAATATCAATGGATTAGGACTTGAAATACCCAAGTTAGCATAGGTACTCAATACTTTAACTCAAGATTAAACACTATATATCCATGGAATCATCTAATTGCTTGGGGGCTTAGCCTTACATGATCGATAGCTACGATTCAATATCAATGGGTCAAAGGAAACTCAAGCTTTTGGTAAACACCAATGGTGGTGTGTGCTTCAAGGAAGAAGATGAAGATGGCTATGCTGTTTATCAAATTGGTAAGATTTTCAATTGCTTGTACTTCCAATACTTGATAGCCGAAAGGCTTTGCATAACATGAAGGAATTGTATCAAAATATTCCATGTAGGGTTGACTAAGCTCAATGAGGGGTTAATCACAAGATTAACCCTTTAACTTCCAAAACTTCATGCTTTTGTCCTCCAAGTTTCAGTCTTTTCAATTTGATCACTAAAATAGATTTTAACAGACATTCGTACTGATACTTCTTATGGTCGTATGGATACAGCTAGCCAAAGTTCAGTAAGTTAGTTAAAAACCATTAGACCGTACCGATACGGGGCATACCTTATCGGTACATTTAGCTCAATTTCAATGTTCATATATTTCAATAAGGTCATTGACTAAGGATTTGACCCAATTAGAGTCCATTATCAATGAAATTTACCACACGGTCATTACTAATGTAATACCTTCATTTTTAGATTTATGAAAAGAAAAGTAATTCAATTGAATTGGATATTAATCAATAATTAAGTTGCTTAAAAGTTTGAAAGGGGCGGTTTATTAAGAACCGAAAGTTGAGATACCTTAATATAAGGACTAAAAAGTGTAATTATTAGAACTTAAGAATTGCATGGTGAAATGTATCAATGTTGGGGATATCACACTTGTCCAACCGAGCTCACTCTCTCGGCCAAATGGAAAAGTTAATCTTCTACATTTGGAGAGGGACCGAAACTCCTTGGTGAGAGAGTTGAGTGTGGAAAAGCTTGAGAAATTATGGAATTGAACTTTGGTTAAGGATCTAAACAAAGTAGTTAGCTCAATAAGGAAGGTAAAACTTACTTTTTCATTTAATTTGCTCATTAGATCTTAGTGTGGTAGTGCTTTTGTTAACGGATCTGAATAGAAGAATGCATGGAAACCTTGTTTGAATTTATGTTGTAGCTTGATAATATGAGACTATTTTGATTCGATTTAATGGTCCATAAAGCTGTTAAAATTGAACTATAGATTATTTTGATTACCTAGAAGGGATGAACGAATGTTGCTATATTGTTGTTATTTGCTAAATTAAATTCTTGAGCTTATGTGTTGATCAAAGGACTAAGTTAACTAAGGAAAACATGATTTCTGAACCTGCACTATTTTGGGGTAATAACTAGTGTACAATTTGAATTAAAATGTTATGGATTTTAGGTTGAATCTTAGTCTCTTTGCCTTGGAATTTTTGGGACGTGATTATGAGAATTTTTGAATGTGTAATTGATACTGATGCAAGCTTGTAAGTGGATAATGAATTGAAACAATTAAGAAAAAGTGATAAATGAAATTGTTTTAGCTAGATAGATGGGTGTTATTCGAAACTGCTCTATTTTGAGCTAGTTCTAGAGTATTTTTTGATTGGAAATGTCATAATTGTAAGTTAAAACCTTAAATCAAATTTGGTTGGAATTATTAAGGTGTGATTCTGAATGTATAATTGTTGTTGTGGTAAGCACATAGATGAGTAATGAAATGAGGTACAAAGATAGATAAACTTGAATTGTGAATGAATTTTTGAATTGAATGCTTTAGGAGTTGTCTGATGATGAATATGTAACTTGTTAGATTGTGAAGAAATAGAAGAGAAAGGACCAACATAGATCAACAAGTTGATAGGCAAGAGGGAATTGTAATCTGGGATCGTCGGTTGCTCAGAGAAATTTGTGAGTAAAGTTTAAAGCCTCAGAAAGGGAATTGTAACCTTTCTGAGCATTGATTCAATTGATATATTCTAAAGCTTTAAATGAAAGCTATGCTCATGTTATGTTAATGAAAGCTTGGAGTCAAGGTAAGTAATTTCTTGAGAAATACTTGTTTTATATCATGGATCGAAAGCATGTTTATGTTCTAATGGAATGTCATGTTGTGGATGCTTAATGAGACAAATTGATAATGTTATATTACATGATAAATTACAAAGCCAATTGTGATTGAATTATGTGAAAATGAAAGTGTACGTTTGTTCTATATGAAAAGTTAATGATTCGATGCAAAGAGTTTATAAATGAAGAGCTAAAATGCTATGGCCTTGGCCTTCGAATGTAATGGATGAGACTTGGTCTCTAGATATACAAGATTTAATCCCTATTGAAAGAAAAGGGTAATGGCACAATGATGTGCAATTGAAAAGAGCTATGCTCAAATATAACCATTGAAATAATGTAATTAAAGGAAGCCTTGGTCTCGAGTCAGTCATAGATATAGTTGGCATGCCATAGAGTCCATAGAGCTCAAAGTCGGGGTTGGACTACAGTCTAGGACAGTGGTCCCTAATGGGCGACAATAGGAGGGATGTGTATGTGGTCACTTGGCGACAGTAGGAGGGATTGACGGGTATTACAAGTACCAAGAGTTTTACGGGCTATAGTTGGTTGGGGACTCATGTATCTAGACTAGACAGTCGAGTCACAAGGCTATGACACTTAAAAACATAAAAGAAAGTTGATGAATCTTATGAAATAAGATAACTTGTTACCTAAGAAACGACTTATTATATGATATTGAATTTTAGTTGTAACCTAAGAAAATTGTACAAATGATATTAAGTGGTTGAAACATTTATGTTGTTAGGCTTACCTCTTTGAAGGATCGAAATCCTTGAATAAGATACTATGAACTCGTATGAATGTTTACCATGTAATTGAAACGATGCAATTTGATATGAAATATTGTCTTTGAGATTATAAAAGAAACTATTCATGATATATTGGTTAATAATAAAGCATGTAGATGATCGATTGATTATATCTTGTTGATATTACAACTCTTGAGAGGATTAAGTTTGAAACCAATAGAAAAGCATAAAACTTGCTACTCCTTGCTTACATCCGATTCATTTTTTGTACTAGTAGTGATCGAGACTTGAAAATTTGTATTGCTTGATGATATTAGGCTTTTAACTTGCTCACTAAGCATATGCTTACTTCTTGTCTTGTCACTATATGACAGGTTAGATTTGAGGACTCTTTTTTGCTTGGAGCTTGATCAAGTCACGTTAGTCATTACAAGTAGGTTTTGTGTTATTACAAGAACTCATAGGATGGTGGCATTTTGTTTGTAAATATGTTTATATTCGATATTATGGTTTGTATAACTTAATCGAGGCCTTTCGTTATGTTGGGTGAATTAGGTATATATATATGTACTATGCTATCTCTAGGTAATATTATGTTATGTCTATAATGTTTGACACTTGATGATCATTTGAGAATTGTAACTGTTTTCTATAAATGAACCTGACACATAGTAATTAGGTTCGAATCATATTGATAAAGCTTACTATTATAGTAGTTGTTCGAAACTTGTAATGAAGATCTCTTAATTGATCTTATATGTGTATATCGACAACATGGGTTGCTAATAACTTGTAATGCAAGAAAGCCTCAATCGAACTTCCATAGGTCGGTCAAGATTTCGCATCACCTTTGTTAGATTGAAAACATTTAGATAAGTAAAGGGTGTGGTTGATTTCATCTATGTCTTAAAGTGAATGTTTATTTTGATGTTGCCTTGAGTTTTAAGAAAATCTCTTAAAAGTTACCCTGGTTGTTTGTTTCATGGCCATCTCTGAGTTTCTATATACTTCTTAATAACAAGTTAGCTTTAGTTGCTTTTAGGCCTAGGTGGGGCTGTTACATTTTGGTAATCAGAGCTAAGGTTGCATGATCCTAAGGCTATATTGTAGTATTGTATTGCATTGTTTTAATGCCACCTAGAAGTTAACCTATAGTGACTTATATCTGATCAAGATCCTTCTCTTCTTATATTAGAATGTCTGAAACAAGGTTGGGAAAGGATAATGAAAGCCGAACAGGCTACTCCAATGAAGGAGGAAGCATGAGGATCAATCAAGATCCTCCAAAAGTTGCTGAGCCTCAACAAGTTCAGCAAGAAGCTCTTGCTATTCATCCCATTCAATGGGAATGTTTCTCGAGTTTAAAAGAAATGTTTGACCAAATGATTGTCTCTATGAGACAAAATCCTCTAACTCATCTTAATCCTCCAGTTGTAGTATCGGTAAGAGCTCCAATCGATAAGTTAGCTCAACATCGAGCTTACACTTTTACTGGAGCTAACGAAGAAAAACCTGAAGAAGCTGAGTTTTAGTTAGAGTCTACGATGAGGATCTTAACTAAACAATTACAATGTTCGGATGAACACAAGTTGGAGTGTGTAATAGCTCTTTTAGTTGAAGAAACACTTAGCTGGTGGGAGACTGCAATTCTTGTTGCTCCAGCAGAAGAAGTCACTTGGGAGTTCTTTCTCGAGGAGTTTAAAAAGAAGTATATTAGTGACCAATACCTTGCTGAACGTAAGAAGCAATTTTTGTATATGAAGCAAGGAAGTAAACTGTTTGAACAGTACGTCAGTGAATTTTGCAAGTATGGATAAGAATTCATTAAGAAAGAAAAAGACAAATGCTAAATGTTCATCGATGGGCTCAATGATGAATTAAGTCCGATGTTTACTGCTCTCGGGATTAATGACTTCCAAGATCTAGTAAACTGAGTGATAGCTACAGAAGCTAAAATGAAAATCTCAGAAAAGAAGAAAGGGATTTCATCTAAGGGTGATAAAAGGCATCGAGATGACCATAAACCATATTGGCATAATAAAAGGCAGAAGCATTATGGAGGGAATTCTTCCAATTTCAGTAATTCCTCAAAGGGAAATTTTATACCTAAACCTCAATCTTTGGGTAAGGGTGCAACACCAACTGCATCTATCAATAGCACTAGAAATAATGGGAGAGAATTTCAAGTCTCGACTTGCAACATATGTAAGAAGCATCATACTGGGGCATGTAGAAAGCAATCCAACGCTTGTTATCTGTGTAGGGGAGACTACCCACTTTATCAAAGATTGTCCTCAAAATCCCAACAAGTTACCTTCGCACGTATCAAGGGGATCAAATTCGAATCCTTCTACTAGAGGAAAAGGGACGAAACAAGCTCACTCGGGAAGCTGTGGAAAGTCCAAGGGCCAAGGATCTAATGCTACCTGTCGAGAATCCCAAGCACCTGCTAAAGTTTATCATATTTGAGGGCGTGAAGAAGAAGAGTCACCTAACGTAATTGCAGGTACAATACTCTTGGATTCATATCCTGCTTATACTCTTTTTGATTCGGGTTCAACTCATTCTTTTATAAGTACTTTTCTTATTACAAAGCTTAGCCTAAAGATAGAACCTTTATGTGGTGAACTCTTAGAAACCAACCCAATTGAAGATAAAGTAACCATAAATCAAATATGTAAAGGTTGTCATTTGTTTATTTAGAACATACCATTCACTGCCGACCTTTTGGTGTTACCCTTTGTCTGACTTTGATCTTATTTTCGAACTTGATTGGTTGGGTAAACATAGGTCTTGGTTAGATTGTACTAAGAAGAGATTATACCTTCATGGGTTTGGGAAAAATTCTATTTCCTTGCTAAGCAAGGAACCATTCGAACAAGTGACCATTTTTCTTCTATATCTCATCTGAATGAATCTAAGGAGTCAATTGAATCAATTTTAATTGTATCCGAATTTCCTGATGTTTTTCCTGAGGAATTGCTGGGTTTACCCCTACAAGAGAAGTGGAATTCAGAATCGAGATTCAACCGGGATATTTCAAGGCATATTTCAAGGCTTAAAACTGTTTTCAAGACAGTTTACAAAATGCCACAAAACAATGTGCATTTGCCTATACAGCTGCTGCCAGGCAGCTTGCACTCTAGTCACTTAATCAAGCATATCTTTCATTCCGTACGTCGTAATTTCAATTGGTTTACACCGTTGGAAAGCTAATAAATTTTCTTTATGAACATATAAGGCTTGCATTTTAGTTATTTGCCAATTAATACAGTTTTTAACTTAAAGACGGGGCATCTTGTTACACTGGACAGTTTGCACTGTCCCTAGTGTTTCTACTCTACATTTCAATATATAACCCAGAGTTTATCTATGTTTTCTCCTAGTGAATTTAGACATACCAAGGTGTTGTCTATAAAAATTTCAGCCTTAAATTCATTATACACAATTTATAGTAATTTTTCAAAGTCACTACCCAGAACAGAACATTCTGGGCAGATTACACTAGGCTGGATTTCTAGCTTCTTAACTCACTTTAGCAAGGTCCTAACATGGCAATTCCATTCATGTTCATGTTCATACATGTCTAGGTCATCATAATTCACCTAGAAATGTTCTTAAAACAGGGCATAATCAAGTTGAACCTATTTTGATCTATTTGATCACATTTACACATCCAATTAATCAACTAGGCAGTCCATTACCTAATTTAACTAGTACAATTAGGTGTAGTCATTTTCCAGCAAGTTACCTATTCAATTCTATCTTCATTTTATCTAGAAACATGATCAAAATAGGGTTCTATGTTCATTTGTCATGTTTACACAATTTCTCAATCAAAACAGCCCCTAATCAAGATTGTTTTCTATCATGTTCATAATTCCCAGATTTCCAGCAACTATACATACGTTTCATTAGCAATTTGGTTACTAGCATTAAATTTCCAGGTTCTAATTGCAACTAGCAAGACCCTAACATACATAGAAATCATCCAATTCAATTTACACATCAAGAACAACAAAGACATCATCAATCACTCATTCAAACAATCTATAGCAAGTTAGGTTCAAGCATTATACCTTCTCCAAGCTTAATTTGATCAATGGATGAATTATGAAGCATGAATTGAAGGTGTTTGCATGCAAAATTCTCCCCCTTTCTCTCTCACAAGTTTCGGCCAAAACAAGATAATGGGGAGGAAAATGACCATATTTTTGGTTATTTTTCCTCCCTAGCATGAGTCATCATCCAATTTGGCACAGGTTCTCCTCCAATGAGAACATGTGTCAAGGCCTCCAATTAATTATATTTTACATGCAATCTATAGGATTTTACATGTTCACATTTCCATGCTTTCATTTATGCCTACTAGTTTTCATTTCAATTCAATTTAGTTCAATTTCACTTATTTGATTTATAAGGATGGCAAGTGTTCAATTTCTTTAAATTGGTTACTACAATTATTCAATTAGCCTATAGTTTACATTGTGGTAACATTACTAGGCCAATTTTAGGGTGTTACAATTATCCTCCACTTAAAACAAATTCGTCCTCGAATTTACCTGAATCGAATAGGTGAGGATATTGCTTCACCATGACCTCTTCAGATTCCCATGTTGCCTCTTCAACCTTGTGATTTCTCCACAAGACTTTGACAAGAGGAACATTATTGTTTCGAAGTCTTCTGACTTCCTTGTCAAGTATCTAAATAGGCTCTTCTTCATACGATAAATCAGGATTCAATTCCACCTCTTCGGGTTCAAGAACATGAGATGGATCATACCGATATCTTCGGAGCATGGAACCATGGAAGACATTGTGGATCTTATCGAATTCACTAGGAAGTGCCAATCGATAAGCCACTGGACCAATTCTTTCAATGATTTCAAATGGTCCAATAACCGAGGCCTGAGCTTTCCTTTTCTTCCAAACCGAAAGACTTTCTTCCAAGGAGATACTTTGAGAAAGACCTTGTCTCCAACATTGTATTGGATGTCTCTCATTTTCAAGTCAGCATAAGCTTTTTGCCTATCGAAAGATGCCTTTAATCGATCATATATGATCTTCACTTGTTCTTTGGTTTCTCTGAGCAATTGAGGTCCCAATACTTTGTTTTCTCACAATTCAGACCAGCATAAGGGAGTTCTACATATTCTTCCATATAGAGCCTCGAAGGGAGCCATCTAAATAGATGTCTGATAGCTATTGTTGTAGGCAAACTCTACAAGGGGTAGAGATTTCTCCCAATTATTTCCAAAATCTATAACACAAGATCGTAACATATCTTCGAGCACTTGAATGATTCTTTCAGATTGTCCATTTGATTGAGGATGAAAGGTTGTACTAAGATGCACTTTAGCTCCTAGAGCCCTCTGCAAAGAATTCCAGAATCGAGAAGCAAATCTGGGATCACGATCAGAGATTATAGTTGTAGGTACACCGTGTAATCGAATCACTTTATGGATGTATAGCTCGGCCAAGGTTTCCAAGCTCATGTTCATTCGAACAAGGATGAAGTGAGTAGACTTTGTGAATCTATCAACAATCACCCATACAACATCATTCTTTCTTGGAGTGGAAGGAAGGCCAGTAACAAAATCCATTGTAATCTGATCCAATTTACACTAAGGGAATTCGATAGGTTAGAGCAATCCAGTAGGAACTCGATGCTCGGCTTTAACTCTGTGACAAGTTAGGCACTTCGATACGAAGTCTGTGATAGCCAATTTCATACCCGGTCACCAGTATAGTGGCTTTAGATCCTTGTACATCTTAACTGATCCAGGGTGAATCGAGAAAGAGCTTTGGTGAGCTTCTTGTAACATCTTTTGTCTTAGTTCCTCATTGTTAGGAACATATACTCTATCCTTGAAATAGAGGAGTCCATTCGACTTGAGGGAGATGTCAGAATTAGACTCATAGTCTAACTTGGATACTATTTTCTAAAGATCTGGATCAATTTGCTGGAGTTCTTTGATTCTCGAGATCAAGCTAGATTGTACTTGAAGTTCGGACAAGAATTTTCATCTTTTGGATAAGCAGAAGTGAGCATTGATAGCCAAGAAAGCTACAAATGAAAGAACAATATCATTAAGAGAAAATTTTAAGTAGTTACTTGCAAGACAAGTAAGGTGTTCGAATGGCTTTCTTGTGATCCAAGTATGTTCAATTTCGAATGAAAATATTCTAGAATTTATTTTAGAGGTTTACCCGAGTATGGTTTGCGACTAAGGGCATCAGCAACCACATTTGCTTTCCCCGAATGGTAGTCAATAACCAAATCGTAGTGTTTAAGCAATTCTAGCCATCTTCTTTGTCTCAAATTCAAATCTTTCTGAGTCATGAAGTATTTGAGACTCTTGTGGTCTGTGAACAGGGTACATTTATCCTCGTACAAGTAATGTCTCCATATCTTGAGAGCAAACACGATAGGTGCCAATTTTAGATTGTGTGTTGGATAATTTGACTCGTGTGGTTTCAGTTGCCTTGAAGCGTAAGCTACCACATTTCCATCTTGCATTAGGACACATCCTAGTCCTAAATGAGATGCCTCACTATAGATAGTGAATTCTTTACCCGATTCTGGTTGGATAAGAACCGGTGCATGAGTCAGGGCTTGTTTAAGTTGATCGAAGCTTCGTTCTTGATTCTCCGACAAAACAAAAGGCGTATCTTTATGGTTAGCTTAGTCAAGCTTGCAACAATGGATGAGAATCCTTGGACAAATCACCGATAATACCCGGCTAAACCGAGAAAGCTTCTGGTTTCACCAATATTCCTTGGAGGTCTCCAATCCATGATGGATCAAATTTTGCTCGGGTCTACTTTAATTCCTTTTACCGAGATGACATGGCCAAGGAACGAGACCTCCGATTGCCAAAATTCACACTTAGAGAACATTGCGAACAATTGACGATCTCAGAGAGTTTGCAATATAATTCGAAGGTGTTCAGAGTGTTCTTCCTTATTCCGAGAATACACCAAGGTGTCATCGATGAAGACGACCACAAACTTGTCAAGATAGGGCTTCGATACACGGTTCATGAGGTCCATGAATACAGCCGGAGCATTCGTTAACCCGAATGGCATTACAAGGAATTCAAAGTGGCCATATCGAGTACGGAAAGCTGTCTTGGGTACATCTTCTTCTTTTACCCTCATTTGATAATATCCCAATCGAAGATCGATCTTTGAGAACACTGAAGCATCATTGAGTTGATCGAAGAGATCTTCTATCATTGGGAGAGGATACCGATTCTTGATAGTGAGCTCTTGGAGTTTCTTCTTGAGTTCTTTCAATTCAACAAGTGCCATTCAATAGGGTGTAATGGACACCGGAGTTGTTCAGGGTTGAACTTCAATCCCGAACTCTACTTCTATGGTTGGAGGGAGACCAGGGAGTACCTCAGAAAAACATCAATGAATTCATATACAATTGGCACACTAGGTAATCCGAATTCAAGTTCATCTTGTAAGACCATAGTAGTAAAGATTGAAGTAAATTTTCTATCAATTAGGAGGATCGATTCTTTTCTTAAACCCCAGAGATACAATCTCCTATTTTGGAAATTATCCAAGCTTCATGTTTACTTAGCCAATCTAGTCCTAACACTAGATCAAATTCACAAGAAGGCAAGACATAAAGGTCCATAGGAAAAGGTACATTTTGAATGCTTATAGGACATTGCTTGCAAAAGAATTTAATTGGCATATTTCCCCTATAGGGTTCGAAACTACAAGGCTAGTTTTAACAAGTTTGGGTTTCAAGTTTAACTTAGGAATTAAGGAAGAGCATACAAAATAGTGGGTAGATCCTGAATCAATCAAAGCATATGCAGGACTTGAATTTAACTCAACAGCACCTGCGATAACATCAGGTGCTTCTTCTTCCTCTTTCCTACAAATGTGGTAGATTCAAGCAGGGGCTAGGGATTCTTGGTGTGTAGGTGCCGAATGTTGGCCTCTACCTTTGCTTTGATTCCTGGACTGAGCTTGTCTCGGGCCTTTGTTTCGGTTAGACTGAGCTAAACCAACATTTACATAAGTTCGAGTTTGAACCTTGTTAGGATTTTGAGGACAATCCCGGTGTGGTGCTTCTGATAGAACTTACAAGTAGGATACTGAACAGCTTTACCAGAATTCCCCGTACTATCAACAGAGATTATCGAGGCTGAAGACTTGATTACCATTTTAGGTTTCAGTATGTAATTACTCTTCTGAGCAAGAGTGTAAATCGAAGAGTGATCTTTGGAGTGTTTAGCTTTCTTTGACTGCCAATGAGGCTTGTCGTCATTTCTGGATAGTTTATCTTTCCAGGAGTTACCGCTCTTGCATTTTTCAGAGGCTTTCATCTTTGCCTCGGTTGCAATAACCCGGTTCACCAAATTCTGGAAGTCGGTGATACCCAGGGCAGTGAAGATAGGACTTAGTTCATCATTCAGTCCATCGATGAACATTCGACATTTATCAACTTCAGTTTTGATGTATTCCGGCCCGTATTTGCAATACTTGCAGAAGTCATTCACGTATTGTAACACCCCAAATCCTAGCCCAGAAGTATTGGAACCAATTTGCATAAGTTGATAGCTTAATTGAATTTAGAATTAAGCTAAATTGATTAGTCAATGGTCTAATTGAAAGAATGAATGAAATAAGTGATCAATTTGAAGTGACTACATTGAATGAAATGAGAAAGATAAGTATTGCATGCTAAATTTCTCATTTCCCCTAAAGTCCTTGATTAATTCTATGATAAACAACTAATCAAGGATAATCCTAAATCCATTACAAGGATGTCATCTTCATCCATTTCTCCATTATACCGATTTGAAGAGGGAAAATAGGGAGAGAGTGTTATTGTGAGAGAAAGCTTAAATCCATGGTGTTAAGGTTGAATTTGAGCTAAATTCAACTTGTTGGCAGCATTACTAAGGTAAATTCATGCTGTCCAAACTGATTTATGTTTGAAATTCTGATTTTGATGATGTTTAAATGCTTAGTTGAGTTATTAGGTTGTTTGAAATGAAGAGAATGATGAAATTGAACATGTATATATCATGGATGACTTGAATTAGAGTAGAATTCATGTGTAAGGAATGGTGTAATAAAACTAGGTTGCTGGAAATTTGAAATTAGATGTTGATGTAAGAATTGAATGGTTAGAATTTGAAATTGATCTATGGAATTAATGAATTGATTATGATCATGATTAGGTAAGGTAATTAAGGTGTTAAACACATTGAATTGTTAGTAACCAATGCTGGAAATGAAAGATAAAAGTATGACATTGTCGCATAACATAGAAACTATTTTGTTGAATTGAAATTGAGTAAACATGCAAAATGAAGCATTGTAACCAACTTACTCTGTTTTGGATGCCTTTAATAATGGATTAACATTGACTAAACATGTTTAGGATGTCATATGAAATGAATTATAGGGCCAAAACATTGGTTAAAATGAAATTAAGGCATTAAAATCTGATTAGGTGCAATCTGCCCAGAATTGCTCTGTTCTGGGCAGTCAATTTGAAAATTCACCAAAAATTGTGTAGATCAAATTCAGGGCTGAAATTTTAATGACATGGTCCTTAGTATTTCTACTTTCATTAGGTGAAAACAGAACTGAAAACTGGGTCCTATGCTGGAAACTGTAAATAGAAATTGTTGGACAGTGCAAACTGTCCAGACAGTGTAAATGCCTGTCTTTGAACAATAAACTGTATTAATTGGCTAAGAAATAAAATGCAAGCCTTATATGATCATATATAAAATTTTGTTAGCTTTCCAACGGTGTATATTAATCAAAATTCCGACGTACTGATTAAAAGATATAACCATTTTAAGGGACAATGTGCAAACTGCCAGGCAGCAGTGTTCTGGGCAGTTTGGGACTGTTTTTACACCTAGATGCAAACTGCTTCCAAAATAGTTTTGGGACATTGTAACCTGTCCAGTTATGTCTTAAAATGAGGTAATAACAATATAGAGATGAACTAGTAAGAAATGCTTAAAATAAGGCATAAAACAGTAGCTAAATGTTAGGTACAAATGTGGTAACATTCCTACTATGCATGTGTGACATTATGCGCTTGTTTTGATGAATTGTATGTGTTATGCTTGCTAGACCAAGGGCAGCAAGTTGTGGAAGAGGAAGATAAGAGTGAACATTCCTACTTGATGGTGGTTGCATGTATGCTTGCTTTCTTGATAATCAATCGAATTATAGTGGAATGTACTTGCTTGGATTGTCTTGTTTGAGACTTGATAAGTATACTCATGTGTGATTGAGTTGTTGTTGCCTTGGGTGTAAATTGACACTTGTTTGTGTGTGATAACTATTCAAATATTACTACACCATAATGAACTTGCTTGCTAAGTGATAAACACTTGATTGATGGTTTAATTGATATTGCTTAATGCTTGAATCTTTGAAGGCTTGATTGATGATGGTTCGAATGACTTGTTTGAAACTAACATGCGTTCTTGAATTTACAATATGTAAGCATAAAATGTAAGAAACAACTACAAGTTTTAAAGTAAGATAAGACTTCTTATGCCATAAGATACTTCCCTAATGAAGATTAAAGATTTAAAAGGTTTAAGTTGCCTACAATGGAAGTCCTTGGATCAATGGTATGATGCATGGTATACTTGGGACTATGGTCCATGAGTGATTAGTACTTAAATTATGCATTCTACTATCTCTAATTACTCCTTGATTGATTGTTTTAAGTTGCTAATTTGGGCATTTTTGTTCATTTTCAATGCAGGACAGTAGATTCTAGGAGTGTTGCTTAAACTGATGAAACTGTGCAATTTTTGATTTTCTGGATTCATGGCTGGATTAGTGGGCATGAAAGTTTGACTGGATGCCACGTCAGCAGCTTTTAGAAGACGCCACATCATCAGCTTTTAGATGACGCAACATCAGCAGCAAGCGATAACTTATCAGCCGGAATTTAAATTCAAACTTTGGAATTATCTTTTGTAATTAATTTAAATAATTTGGGAGTTATCTTTTATCACTTTAGGGTTATTTTTCAGGTTTTAGGTTGCTATAAATACCCCATTCTGGGCAAACTCAAAAATAATTTGTCTCTCATTCTTAGCTTTGTTTTTACTTTTAAAGTTTTATAAAATTCTTTCTTTTCTTTAGTTCTTCCTTTAAGTTTTATTTATTTATTTTCTTTTATAATGCTAAGTATGATTTTTACCATAATCATACTTAGCTAAGTTTTCCATAGCCAAGGGCTAAAGCAAAGACCCAATTCCAACATTAGGATTGAAAAGCACTTAAACAACTTCGGGTGTATCTCTCAGTTTTCTAATCTTAATTTCAAAATCAAAATGATTTCAAAACCAAATATTGACGTTGGTCAGGATGTTGTTTTGGTTAAATGTGTGGGAGGAAGGATCGGCTATTGAAGCACATTCGACTTCCTGGGAACACACTCAGCAAAATTGTTTGTTAAGAAGAAACTGAGATTGGAATCAGTTATTATTGAGACAACATAGTCCGAGTCGGCCTTTACTTAAACATTTTTTATCTACAACATTGTTGTTGATTAGATCAATTTCCAAAATCGATATCAAATATGACACTTGGGTATTCGATATACAAGGCACAGTCACGAGGATTGATCCTTGCAGGCAAGTAACCGACGTAAATCCCGAAGTGAAAAATCCTTTTTTCGATGATCCAAGGAAACTAAGTCAAGGCAAGAGCCTGAGCTAATCTTTACCATATTGAATCTACTTCCTAATCTTTTCTACAATCTCTTATTTTTTTACTTAATTCCTCAAATCCCACCATATTTAAATATTATTCAACTCTCTTGTTGGCTCACCGATTGAACAAACATAAATCAGGAAGTTCTCTTAGTCCCTGTGAGATTGACCCTTACTTCTTTTTACTACGTTTGAATTCCTTTATTTATTATTTGAGAATGATCAGTTATTTTGACACGAAAACGATGCGTGTCAAATTGGCACCGTTGCCGGGGACTAACGATAAAGTTACTGATTATTTTTGTTTGATTTATGACCAGGAGGAATCTGGGAGAACAAGTAGATTATAACCAAGGGATCGAAGAATACACCCAAAGACTGCACGCCCAGACACTTCGGGAAAAGAAGCAAAAACAGCGACAACAACAACTAGAACGTGATTTAGAAATAGCATATAAAGCATAATCACATTTCGGCCACACAACCAAAGAACCAGTTCCGATGGGAGACAACGACCAAACTATCTGACAACTGACTGCGGCCCCTGATGATAATCAGCCGATGTGCATAACATTCCCGAATGGCGAGATACCATTCGCTCTCAAGACAGGCTTAATGCACTTTTTACCAACCTATCACGATTTGCCAAGTGAAAATCCATATAAACATCTAAAGGAATTTCACATGGTCTGTCTAAGCACAAAACCACAGGGAGTCTCTGAAGATCAAATAAAACTCTATGCCTTTCCATTTTCTCTAGCTGATATTGCCAAGGATTCGCTATTTGATTTACCCTCCAACTTGGTTTCAACTTGGACTGACATGGCTCACCTTTTTCTTGACAGGTTTTCCCAGCAGGTAAGACAAGCGAGCTAAGGCGAAGTATCCAGAGTAACCGAAAAAAGGATACTGAATCTTTATATGACTACTGGAATATTTCAAAAAGCTATGCGCAAACTTTCCGAAACATGGATTGTCTGAACAAATGCTTCTCCAGTATTTCTATGAAGGATTAACACCTATGGACGTGAAAGTGGTGGACGCAGCAAGTGGAGGAGCTCTTGTTAACATGACTCCGACTGCAGCAAGAACGATAATATCTACTATGGCCGCTAACTCGCAACGATTTCACCCTTTAAGTGAACCATCTCGAAGGGTTCACGAGGTAAGTACAGTTTCGCTGGAAAACAAAATTGATAAATTAGCTGATATTGTTCAATATCTTGTTGTAGATAAAAGAATCGCAGCCAGGCTTTGCGGGATATGTACGAACCCAGAGCATCTGACGGACTGTTGTTCGATTATACAAGAAGAGGACACTGCACAAGTGAATGCCATAGGGAATTTTCCAGGACCACCATAAAGACAATACAACCCCAACGCCAACTCGTATAATCCAGTTTGGAAAAATCATCCCAACTTCAGTTATGCTCAAAATCAAAGGCAAAGTCAACCATATCAGCAGTGACAACCCACTCAACAATAATATCAGCAACCGAAGTTATCATTAGAATCCATCGTTGAACGGTTGGCAATATCCCAAGAGAAGTTTCAAACCCGCACTAAGGCCCACCTACAAGATTTGGACAAACAAATGACCAGTTGACTCAAACTGTGAGGAGACTAGAGTCGCAGGGAAGACTTCTTTCTCAAACAGACTCAAATTTGAGAGAGAATGTTAGTGTTATCACCCTCTAAAGTGGAACCGTTGTCACACCTAACGTCCCATAAGAGAATGCCGCACGGTCCAAGAAGGGGAAGGAAACGCCACCTTCCAACTTCCAAGGTACGTCTTCATCGCCACCACCTCCTTCTCCTCCTTCTCATGAAATCGCAGCACCCTTCCCATTGAGATTGATGAGGCGTGACAAGAGAGCTGAAGAGCAGGAAATCTTAGAGGTGTTCCAAAAAGTACAAGTCAACATACCTCTCCTAGAAGTAATCTGACAAGTGCCAAGGTATGCCCGATTTTTAAAGAAGCTTTGCACCACAAAGAGAAGACTGATTAATCACGATAAGGTAAATTTGGGAGAACATGTCTCAGCAGTATTTCAGCGAAAGCTTCCAACAAAGATGAAGGACCAAGGTATGTTCGCTATACCTTGCAAAATAGGAAATGTTTTAATTAAACATGCAATGTGCGACTTAGGAGCTTTAATTAACGTTATGCCACATTATGTTTATAAAATGATTACTAACGAGCCTTTGAAGGAAACAACAGTAACTATCTAGTTGGCTGATCATTCTATTATCTATCCCGAGGGAGTGCTTGAAAATGTCTTAGTGAAAGTCGATGTTCTTATTTTTCATGCCGACTTCTATGTCATCGACATGGAAAACGATAGGACGAACACTTGCTCTGAGGTAATTTTAGGCTGACCCTTCCTAAGCACCGCGCATACAAAGATTGATGTGAGAAGTTGTATACTAACTATGGAATTTGATGGTGAGGTCGTAGAATTTGACGTTTATAAAGCAATGAAATACCTATATCAAGTTGAAAGAATTAATTCTGTCGATATTATTGATCCTTTAGTTGATGAACTTGTTGAAACTATTTTTTTCGATAATTTTTACAGGGATCTTGAACTTTGCCGCGGAGAGGAAGAAAGAGAGTTTGAACATATTTTTTCTATCAATTCTGACTTATTTTTATCTCCCTCTAAAATTAAAATGTTACCTTATATTTTGCAGGCACCAGAGATAGAATTAAAACAGTTGCCGGAGCACTTGAAATATGCCTTTTTGGGAGAAAATAAGACCTTACCGGTGATTATCTCAAACAAATTATCTGAAGAAGAAGACAACGCACTAGTGAAGGTATTGTGCACGCACAAAGAAGCCATAGGATGGACTATTGCTGATATTAAGGCACTTAGTCCATCGACTTGTATGCATAAGATTAAAACAGAAGAAGGAGCAAAACCTTCTAGACTAGGATAACGCCGGTTGAGCCAACCTTCTATATTAAAACATAAACTCCTTGATGCATATGTAATCTATCCTATTTTCGATAGTGACTGGGTAAGTCCAATTCACGTTGTACCTAAAAAGACTGGAGTTACAGTGGTCCCAAATTCAGAAAGAGAGTTAGTTCCAACATGTGTACAAAATGGATGGAGAGTCTATATCGACTACAGGAAGTTGAACTCTCTCACTAGAAAAGACTATTTTCCTCTTCCCTTTATAGATCAAATGATTGAGAAATTAGCTGGGAAAACTCATTATTGTTGCCTTGATGGTTTTTTAGGTTTTTTCCAAATTCCAGTTCCACCGGAAAACCAAGAGAAAACAACTTTTACTTGTCCGTTTGGTACATTTGCATATTGACGGATGCCCTTTGGCCTTTGTAATGCATCGGCCACTTTCTAGAGATGTATGTTGAGTATTTTTTCTGACTATGTGGAAAAGGGCATCTAAGTTTTAATGAGTGTATTGATAATTTAACTAATGTACATAATAGATGCTTAGAATTTAATCTTGTTTTGAAATGTGAAAAATGCCATTTTATGGTTGATAAGGGATTAGTTTTGGGACATATTGTGTCGTCTAATGGAATTACCGTTGATAAGGCCAAGACTGATATTATACGCTCACTACCTTACCCCACAACTGTGAGGGAGGTTCATTCTTTTCTTGGCCATGCAGGTTTCTATCGAAGATTTATTAAAGATTTTTCAAAGCTGGCATGACCGTTGTGTGAGCTGTTACAAAAAGATAAAGTCTTTGACTTTAATCTTGAGTGCAAAGAATCGTTCGATGTAATTAAAGAAAAGTTGGCCACGACACCAATCATCAAAGCACCAAATTGGGGATATGATTTTGAGCTTATGTGTCACGCATCAAATACGAGCGTTGGAGCTGTTCTTGGACAAAGAATCGGCAAAGAACCACATGTTATCGCCTATGCTTCAAGGACTCTAGATTCAGCTCAGATAAATTACTCGACAATAGAAAAAGAATTACTTTCTATTGTCTCTGCTTTAGAAAAATTTAGATCCTATTTGCTTGGAACCAAAGTGATTGTTTTTTCTGACCATGCAGCTTTAAAGTACCTTATGAGCAAAGAGGAGGCAAAGCCAAGGCTTTTCCGATGGATCCTGCTTTTACAAGAATTTGATTTAGAAATTAAAGATAAAAAGGGAAGCGAGAATCTCGTAGCTGATCATTTAAGCCGCGTACCCCTTTATATAACCGATCCACCTCTTCGAGAAGAGTTCCTAGAGAAACATTTGATGTTGGCGCAGAAGGTGGTTCCATGGTTCACAGACATGGTAAATTACTTGGTCACAAGTATATTACCCTTAGGCTTGCCTAGATCTGGAATTAATCGACTAAAGCGGGAGTCCCGGTATTATATTTGGGATGATCCTTATTTATGGAAGCATTGTTCGAATCAGGTAATTAGGCGATGCGTTGCTGAGGAATAGGTAAATTCTATCCTAGACTTTTGCCATTCTTATTCATGTGGTGGTCACTTTGGACCAAAGCGAACTGCCCATAAAATTTTGGAATATGGTTTATTTTAGCGTTCTATATTCCGTGACACTACTTATAATGTAAATCATGTGATAAGTGTCAACTTGTAAGGAACTTAAGTCGAATGAATGAATTTCCTCAAAATCCGATTGACGTCTGTGAGATTTTTTATGTGTGGGGAATCGATTACATAGGTCCTTTTACTTCTTCATTTGGAAATTTTTTATATAATTCTTGCAGTTGATTATGTTTCTAAATGGGTGGAAGCTAAGGCTACCTGAAATAATTATGCTAGAACCACTGTTAATTTTTTGAAAAATTCTATTTTTTCCAGGTTTGGCACACCACGAGCGATAATTAGCGATCGAGGAACCCATTTCATCAACTAGGTAATTGACGAGCTCATGAAAAAGTTCGAAGTGACTCAAAGAATTGCCACTACTTACCATCCGCAGACTAACGGACAAGCAGAAGTGTCGAATCGCGACATTAAAGCAATTCTTGAAAAAATGTAAAATCGGATCGTAAAGATTGGAGTCTCAAGCTATCCGACGCATTATGGGCATATCGGACGGCTTATAAAGGTCCCATTGGGATGTCGCAGTATCGACTCGTTTTCAGTAAGCCGTGCCATTTGTCGGTTGAATTGGAGCATCGAGCCTATTGGGCAGTTAAGCAATGTAACATAGAGATGGAAGAAATCGGAGAAGCGCGGAAGCTACACATTCAAGAATTATAGGACATTTGACAGAACGCCTACGATAGCGCTCAAATATTTAAAGAGAAGACAAAAGAATTCCACGATCGAAGAATATCCTTTAAATCGTTTACAATTAACCAAAAGGTTTTGTTGTTTAATTCAAAACTTAAACTTTTTGCAGGTAAACTTCGATCAAAATGTCTCAGCCCATTTATGGTAACTCAATTTTTTCCTCATAGCGCAGTGGAGATAGAAGACAATTTTAGAGCTCGATTTAAAGTAAACGGCCAAAGGTTGAAGCTTTATTATGTGAACGCCCCGCTAGGATTAGCCGTATTATGAGAACGCTTTAAAATCAGCTCGTCAAGCTAACGACGTTAAATAAGCGCTAGATGAGAGGCAACCAATTTTTTAATTTATTTTGTTTACTTCTTTTCGGTACAATTTTTCTTAATTTATTTTCTTTCTTTCTATTTTATCTTCGCATTAAATCGTCTGCTATCCCTTATTGCTGATCGTATTTTGCATCGACTATGTACAAGTTTTTCAAGCATGGAGCACGTTAGCACCTCCCTTTTAATTGGTGCACTATAGCCGGCCCCAATTCAAGAATCAGAATCAAATTTTGACAAAATCTACCTATCATAATCGGTTAAATTTTGACCCAATCTTATTGCTTTTTGAAATTTTGTGGCCCCAAATGTGATAAGATTTCACAATACTTTCCAATACAATATTTCACGTTTCCCTCCCAGGCCTAAAACTATCACCCTTCTTCTTCTTTAGACGTTCCCTCAACCAACCAAACCTCACACTCGACCACCTTCGCTTGCTTCAACAATGGTGCGCACAAGAGATCAAGCACGCCAGCTCCCTCGAACACCGACACCTATAATGCTCGGCAGCCATCGTCAGATGGCACCACCGCACTTCGTGTCCGTGCCTAGCGATTTAGACTCGTAGCCCGCTCCTCCGCCGGCTTCCCCACATCACAGCCGTAGGCAACAATAGCTCGCGGCTGCAACTCAGCCGAACGACAAGGAACCAACCCTCGATCACTCCTCTAGCCGATCTATTCGATCAATGAGCTGCAACGCGGCTACTGGGTCTTCATGCCATCGGCCGCTACATAGGCAGTCGGCACCATCATCACCATCCTTTCATTCTGTGCCCTCGGCTGCATCTTCTCAATTAATGCCAGATGCCGCTGATGCTAACTAGCCAAGGTAAGACAGATCTTCAAGAATGTTGTCGCCCTCCTTTCATTCCATGCACGACAATGCTGCATTTTCTCACCCCATGCATTTGTCTCCGCCGCATCAAACAAACAAGGTAAATTCTGACTCATTTACTAATATTCCATCCTGTTTTTAGATTCATAGACACCTTCGAAGCTGATCTCCACGCAAGCGATCCATCGATGGAATAACCAGACTTTGACCATGCACATCATTCCGACGAGCCCATCTCATCCCATTCGAACAACAAACGTCCAGATTCTCCACCATTCGTGGAAAGTTCGGGAAACAGTGCCATTCTGAATGAACAACCCAGTCAGGAAGAACGTTATGAACGCTATCAACGTGGCCACAAGTATTTGGTTCCAACCGAGGAGGTTTTACATGGATACTTGGAGTTTGATGGCAACGACTTGGAGTGATTTAATCGCATTTGCAACCGTCATTTTCAAGTCTGTAAGTATATTCCTCCCAAAACTTTAGAAAGTTTGCACTTGCGCTAGTCTGTCATGCAGTTCTTTGTTGCGATTGGCTAGACAACTTATCCAAAAATTAGGTGTAACACGTATTATGAACTGGTTTTTGAATTTTATGTCACGTTTTCATTTGATAAAAATCGTGTTATTTCTGTGCAATCTCCTGATGTCGTATCCTTTCGACTGCTTGGTCAGTATTTTAGAATGTCAATCACGAAATTTAATTTTTGTATGGGATTCGTGATAGATGTCACGGATCCTGGGTATTTAACTGCTTTACTTGAGATACCGCAAGACTTTGACAGTGACATGTGCTATAAAACTTTTACTGGCTTGGTGGGTTCAAAATACGATATATGTGCAACAAAGGGATGGGCTATTCATAATCCGGCACTCTGCTACATACATCACTTCCTTGCTTACAACTATTCAGGTCGTAATGACACTTATTCCAATTTGAGTAAGGTCAAACTTTTCTTTTTATGGTGTATGCAAGTCGGCAATAAGGTAAATTTAGGCTTTTGGTTTGCCTATGCCTTCGAGCGTGTTGCGCGGACTAATCGCCCACTTATTATTGGTCCTTATATCACACACCTTGCATCTCGACTTTTCCCTCTAACATTTGATCCTTCACAGTTTACTTATGCTTTTGCCATGGATGCTTTGGATGCGAGGTGCTTGGATACAATGGGTCTTCTAGCCCGCACTCCCGATATGCCATATATTATTCCTTCGGGCACTAGTACACCTCGTAATGAGCGCATTTTCCTCCGGAGGCCGGTTCCTCGACCTACAAAAGAAAACAATCCACACCAAGATGTTAACGAGCCTCTGAACTCCACCGAAACTAAAATTGCCGAAATCCTATCCTTCCTTCGTCCAGGCACATCTCGTCGAGGACGTGGGCGTGGCCGCAATTAGCTAAGGGAGTATTTCATTCCCTCTCTTTCATTTTATTTTCCATAATGGGACACTATGATTAAGTGAGGGGGTGGAATTAGAAATAACTCCCACTTATGATTTGCGATTGAAACTGTGTTGTTTCTTGATTAGAATTGTTGTTGACCATGGTTGCTAGTCTCTTGTTTGATTTAATTTCTTTGCATTTCTTTGTGAATTCAATCTTGTTCTTGTTGAATTTAGGATGCACGATAGCATGGCATGACTAATTTATGTAAATTTTTCTTGGTTGTTTCATGAATTTGTTGATTGAATTGGATGCATGATGTTCCGCGTAATAAGTGCTACGCAAATGTGCAAGTATACACGTCGCAAGTTATAGTATAAAAGATATCGTCTCCACAGAGATTGGTGCCACTTCAAGAATCTAGTCTCTTGCACTGTAAAAAGTAAAAACACAAATAAAGGATTATAGGAGTTTAACTAATAACTAATCTAGAAGCAATAAAGTAAATGAATAGATGAGATCAATTGAGAGAGAGATAGGCCAGGTTATCGTGAGTTGAGGTGTGATAGCCGATTGGATCGTTTTGGTAAAAGAGTGCACGGGCAACTCAGTTGTCGTGGTAACTTGCACAACGGGGTTACCTTGGCAACTAATCGATGGTTGCCTGGGCAACTAGTTGGGCAACTACTTGGGCGTCTGGGCAACAACCTTTGAGGTTCGCCAGAGCGTTCTTCAATGGTTTCTTCTTATCCCTAAGTCGAAACTCTAGCTACTTGTGCATGCCTTGATAATACATCCCTGCGTAAATCAAGGGTGAACAACAACCAATCTTGCGCTCCTCTTAGCCGTTGAAATCCTTAAATTATTCCTAAGCCGGATTAATCTTCACCATCAATAGATTGAATAAAGATCATATTCATTCGTTTCTTGAATCTAACTCTCCCGATATTAGATAAATAGATGAAATCACGAAATCCTCTCCCAATTAACTCGCAAACAAGAATAAGAACCAAGAATGAATAAACCTTGAAATAGAAAAGTGCAAACTCTTATTACCTAAACAAAAACCAATAGTTTCTCACAACCACAAAACACAATAACCATATCCAAATAGATTTAGTTCATGGCTAGGTTCCAAAGAAACACAAGATAAACAATCCCTAGCATGAACCCAATCGAACAAGAAAGAAAAGGATGAAGGAGGAGGCTTGTCGAAATCCTCCTTGCCCTAGATGCTTGTCGAAAATTCTCTCCTCTTGCCCTCCTTGGACTTGTCGAAATTCCTCTATTGTTTTCTATGCATCTTGTCGAAATCTCCATCTTATTTATAGGGCTAGGCCAAAGTCCTTCTTTGAGGAGGAGTTTAAGTTGGAATTAAATTATCTTTAAAGAATATAATTTTTTATTATAATTGTATTCCTACTAGAACTTTTCCTATCTTCTTGGAATTTTATTCTTCTTTAATCTCTGCATGGAAATCAAATTCCTTTGGGTTTGGGCTTTACTCCACGTCATCTTGGGCTTGTTTAGTCATCAATTTTGACTACCATATCACATTTGCTCTTGTCGACAATTGCCATGGCAACTGGCTCGGCGTCTCCTTCATGCATTGCCCTGGCAACTAGCTCAGCATTGCTTTGGCAAGTGATCCTGCACATACACACACAAAGCACACCAAAGCAACATCTTTTCCACAAAAACTACCAAGTTATATAATCAAGCTCAACGATGGAAGGAAACATGGATTAATGCATGAATAGCTAATTATGCAACTAGTATGAGCCTAAGTCTAACAATAATATGAGTAAAAAGGGTAAGACAAAAAGTACTTTTGAACACTTATCACACCCCCAAACTCAAACTATTGCTTGTCCTCAAGCAATGCAATCTCATAATTACCTGCCAAGACTTCAATTTTCACAAACTTAGCTTTGAACTTGATTTCAATTCTCTAAACCGGGGCACAAAGTATGATTGGCTTTTTATTTTTCGGAAAACTTAGGTGTTACTCGGACTCAAACTATAATGCTTGTGAGTGTGTGCAAGTTGATTTTTCGGATTTTATGCAAACAATAGGTTTTCAAATTACTTCATTGGGTTCTTTTTAACATGTTTTAACTAGAGCTAGTGTTGGGCACCTCTAGTGTTTTGTTTTTAGTTTTATTAAGTTAATTTAATCGACTAGAGCCGGTTTCGGGCATCTCTAGTTAAAAAAAATTTAACACATCCTAGAGCCAGTTTCGGGCACCTCTAGTGATCAATTTTTTTAGCACATGCTAGAGCCAATTTTGGGCACCTCTAGCATTCATCCAATTTTTATTCTAATCCCCCAATTTGTTAATTATCAACCTAAGTTCACTATAATTCCTTAAATCAATCAAACCACAACAGTGTTTCATCAAATTTAGCATCATAGTAAAATTCTAAGTTTTTTCGTGGTTATCCTAGAATAAAAATTCTATCAATTAAGTGCATTGGCAAAGTCATCATCGGATATTCATCAAATCTAAGCAATTCTTGTTCCAATTAAATGCATGGCAAGCAATTTATGTATCCTAGATGTAATACTTAAGATGAATGTAACTAAACATGGTAACTACTAATAACAATCCCCCCCAAACTCGAGTGAGGCATTGTCCTCAATGCATGCATAAAAATAACGAAAAATAAAAATGCATACGAGGACTTACTCCGAGATTTCGTCATCGTAGATGTTTAGTTTCCTTTTGGTCGGTGTCTTGATTCTCTTGCTTGAACGCGATGGTTGTTTTCCTGTTGCCGGTGGTGGAATCGATCCTCGTATGGGGTTGTCCTCATCGTCCTCTTCATCAATGTCATTGGCTTTTCGCTTGGAGGATTCAATTGGTGCGGTCTTTATTGGTTCAATGGAGGACTCGTCCGAATCTGAAAAATCAGAAAATGGTTTCGTAGGAGTTGATTCGGGCATAGGTGCTTTACCTTTGGCTTTTGCAGTGGTTGCCGGGATGTCTTTAGCTTTGGTTGTCGTGGCATCTTCAGGGTTGGTTACCGTGGCGTCAGCTTGTGCATGCACAAAGTAGGTTGTCGTGGCATCATCTGATGAGGTTGCCGTGGTGACTGCTTCATTGGTTGCCGGGGCAAGGATCTCGGCGGGAAAGATTGGGAACGGCACGCGATTGTCCGGGTACTTTTCTAGGATGACTTGGGTGATGGCATTATTGTGCTCCTTCATGTACCGCATGAACATTAGTTGCCGGTCTTCAATTTGCCTTAGGTGGCTTGCCAATGGGTGCAAAAGTGCTTCAAAGTGTCCCGGGGTTGGTGGCTGAGTTGCCCTGGCATTAGGTGCTTGGGCATTATGGATTGCCGGGGCGGCAGGAGTTGCCGTGGCAATTGGAGGCCTTGAAGATTTTCCCGGTGCCTCTCCCATTAGCTTTTGGATTTGCGCTTGATTCCAACCGAACTTTGGTAGGGCCTTTTCATCGGTGGACTCACTTGGAACATGCATCTCCTTGCAAAGATTAGAAATTAAGCAAAGGAAGAAAAGAGAACCCTTATCTTTTGAACTGCATACAAAAATCTCATCACAAATAATTTTTCCAATGTTAAAAATGCGATTATGCAAAATAGAATGTATGAGCAAAAGACGTGGTATATCAACGGTAGTATTGTGTGTGGTGGGCATTAAAGAAGTTTTAACAAACTTATTCTATAGTTTTGCCTCGGGTTTAAGCCGAAGGCGATTTATCGTGCCCTTGTATTTACCGTCATTCCAATGAGTTCCCGGTTGAGTGAGTTCTTGAAGCACCTTGTCGAGTTGCTTGGGATTGATTTGATCAACGAAGGCTTGATGCTCGTGCTTCTCAATGTAAAGCCCGTAAAAGGTGTTGACGCTTTCGGGACTTATGAGTATGGCCTTGTCACGAACAAAAACATAAGGATTATCCGGGTTAGGTGAGTGAGCATAGAATTCTCTTACCCATGAGATGTTACCTAGTTCCGGTTGATGGCAAAAGATTTGCCACTTTTGATGTGCAATCCTCTCGAAGATGAATGGTTCAAGGCCGAAATCTTGATGAGAGTTGGAGTATTCAAAGCCTTGTTCTTCATGAATTTTCTGGCTTTCAAACTTGGATTGAAATCTTTCTTGAACCACCGGTGTAGCAAACTTCTTGTATCTTGGTTCTTTGGAGGAACTTGGATGAACTAAAAGTTTAATCTTGGATGCCATGGATGATCTTGGTTGTGAGTAAAAACAAAGAAAAGAAAAGAAACTAAAACTAAAAAGTTGCAAGATAGAAAGTAGGAATAGGTTAAGGGTGATGGGTTTTATAGAAAAGATAGGTGGGTGGGATTAAGGGAAAATGAAAAAGGGTTTAGGGGGGTAGAAGTTGTCGAAAAGTGGTTGTGTTTAGGGTGAATTGGAGGCTTTATATAAGCCTTAGATTCAGCCCATTAGTTTCCTTGTTGAAGATGTTTTCCTACTTGGATTAGAATTCCTCTTTATCTTGAACTTTTTTCCTACAAATCAAAGACAAATCAAATAAGGATTAAAATTAAAGATAAACTAATAAAAATAAATAAAGATGTGTAATAGGATTCTTAAACTTAAATAAAAAAATCTATCCTAAAAACTACTAATAATTGGAAATATATATAAAAATCAAAAAAAATAAAATAACTAATTAATCAAAAAATAAAAATAAATAAATGAAAATAAAAATATCAAAAGGGAGAGCATGCTCATGCATCTCCTAAGTTGACCACTTCCTTGTTACGTTCCACATGGGCACCATTGTAGTGCTTCAATCTTTGTCCATTAACTTTGAATTCATGGTTGTTAGAGATGGACTTGATTATCACAGCACCATGGGAGAATGGTTTGACGACTTCGAATGGTCCCGACCATCTTGATTTCAGCTTTCCCAGGAAATGTTTTAGCCGAGAATTGAATAGGAGAACTAGTTGCCCTGGCGTGAATTACTGTGGCAATAGTTTCTTGTCATGCCACCGCTTTGTTTTCTCCTTATAGATTCGTCCATTGTTATAGGCGAGTGCACGAAATTCTTCTATCTCATTGAGATCCATCAAACGCTTTTGTCCGGCACTTTCCCAATCTATATTCACGGTCTAGATTGCCCAGTATGCCTTGTGCTCGATTTCCACCGGTAGATGGCATGTTTTGCCATAGACAAGTCAGAAGGGGGACATACCTAAGGGTGTTTTGAATGCAGTGTGATATGCCCAAAGTGCGTCATCTAGTCTTAATGACCAATCCTTCCTTGAGGGATTTACGACTTTCTCGAGTATACCCTTCAATTCTCGGTTGGAAATTTATGCTTGCCTGTTGGTTTGTGGGTGATATGCCGTGGTGATCTTGTGTGATATGCCGAAGCGTTGCAACATCTTGGCAATTAGCCTGTTGTCAAAATGCTTGCCTTCGTCACTGATAATTGCTCTCGGCATCCCAAACCGTGTAAATTTGTTTTTTTTGCAGGAATCGTTGTACGGTCTTGGAATCGTTGTTGGGAACTGCAGCTGCCTCAACCCATTTAGACACGTAGTCGACGGTAAGTAAGATGTAGTGGTTTCCGAATGAAGATGGGAAAGGTCCCATAAAATCGATCCCTCACACATCGAACAGTTCCACCTCGATGATGTTCTGGAGCGACATCTCATGTCGTCTAGAGATATTGCCCGTCCTCTGGCAACGATCGCATTGCTTGTAAAAGTCTTGGGCATCTTTGTACAATGTTGGCCAATACAAACTGGATTGCAGAACTTTGGCCGCGGTACGAGTTCCTCCAAAATGTCCTCCATAGGGTGAAGAATGGCATTGCCGGAGTACATTCTGTTGCTCTTCTTCAGGGACACATCGACGTATAACCTGATTTGCACATTGTTTAAACAAAAGAGGCTCGTCCCAAAAGTAATGCTTAGCATCATGGCGGAACCGCTTCTTCCCTTGGTGAGTAATGCCATAAGGTAAAATACCACAAACAAGGAAATTAACTAAATCCGCGTACCAGGGTATTGCCGAGGCATGTGCTACCGTGGCGACTGCTCCCAAAATTGCCGAGGCGTGTACGTCAAAGACTGCTGCGGCGTCGAGGGTTACCGAGGCGTGCGCATCCATGGTTGTCGAGGCAACTAAAAATTGTTCATCCGAGAATGCATTGCATATCTCTAGATCCACCTCATCCTCCTTATTGCGTTCCAAACGTGATATGTGATCAGCCACTTGATTTTCTGTTCCTTTCCTGTCCTTAATTTCAATATCAAATTCTTGTAAAAGTAATATCCAACGAACCAAACGAGGTTTAGCATCCTTTTTAGAAACTAAGTATTTGATTGCTGAATGGTCCGTATGAACAATTACCTTTGTACCAATTAAATAGGATTGGAACTTGTCAAATGCGAAAACTACAGCTAGTAACTCTTTCTCCGTTGTTGTGTAATTCACTTGAGCACTATTAAGAGTTTTACTAGCGTAGTATATCACATGGAAGGTCTTACATGTGCGTTGGCCTAGGACTGCTCCTACCGCGAAATCACTTGCATCACACATGAGCTCAAAAGGTAGCGTCCAATCTGGTGGAACGACAATTGGTGCTGAGGCAAGCTTTTTCTTTAGGGTTTCGAATGCTTGGTTGCAAGAATCATCAAAATCGAAGACTTTATACTGTTCAAGCAAATTACACAAGGGTTTAGTGATTTTAGAAAAATTATGAATGAACCTCCTGTAAAAACCTGCATGTCCGAGAAAACTTTGAATTCCTTTAACCGAACTTGGTGGGGTTAATCTCTCAATCACGTCCACCTTGGCTTTGTCTACTTCAATTCCCTTGGATGAAATCTTGTGGCTGAACACTATTCCTTCATCTACCATAAAATGGCATTTCTCCTAATTGGGGACTAAATCCGTTTCTTCACATCTTGCCAACACCCTTTCTAAATTGCCGAGACAGCTGTCGAAGTCATTACCAAAAACAAAAAATTATCCATGAAGATCTCAAGGAAGTCTTCGACCATGTCTGAAAAGAGCACCATCATGCATCGTTGGAAGGTTGCCGGGGCGTTACACAATCCGAACGGCATCCGTCGGAAGGCATAAGTACCATATGGGCATGTGAAGGTTGTCTTTTCTTGATCTTCTGGTGCTATGGCAATTTGATTGTAACCTGAATAACCATCAAGAAAACAATAAAAGGGTTTACCTACAAGACGGTCAAGCATTTGATCAATAAAGGGTAATGGGAAGTGATCCTTCCTAGTGGCTTTGTTTAGCTTTCGATAATCCATACAAACCCTCCAACCGGTCACAGTCCTGGTTGGAATGAGTTCATTATTTTCATTGCTTACCACTGTTATACCTCCCTTTTTCGGTACACATTGTACCGGACTTACCCACGTACTATCGGAGATAGGGTATATAATGTCGGCGTCAAGCCACTTGATGATTTCATTCATTACAACCCCTTTCATGGCATGATTCAGTCTCCTCTAGGCTTCAATTGAAGGTTTGTGATTGTCTTCCAATAGAATCTTGTGCATGCACACTGCCAGGCTAATTCCCTTTAAGTCAGAAATTGTCCACCCTATTGCCTTTTTGTGTAGCTTCAACATCTTGATCAGCTTCTTTTCCTGCTCAGGCTGCAACTTAGAAGAAATAATTACAGGCAATGTATTATCGGTTCCTAAGTATGCATATTTTAGTTGCTCTGGCAATTGTTTCAACTCAAGAATCGGTGGTTGTTCAATAGAGGGTTTTTCGAGCTTACCTTCCTTACCTGAGTAATCCAGTGGTTCAAAGTATGTACTTGGTCGATTGACTAGCCAATTTGCCTCTTCTTGTTGTTCCTCATCGACCGATTCTTCATACTACTCAGGTTCCTCTTGATCGGCAATGTAGTTGCCGAGGCAACTAAATTCCTCATCGAAGTTAAACTCTGCCGTGGCATGAAGAAGTTGGCATTCTTCTGGATCATCGGCATGCCTTAGTGTTTGGAACACATTTAGTTTAACTTGCTGGTCATTCACCCTCATTTTGAGTTCTCCCTGTTGCTAGGAATGGTCTCCCGAGAATGATGGGTGCATGCTCATCTGCTTCACAATCCAAAACAATAAAGTCAGCGGAAAAATAAATTTATCAACTTTTACCAGTATGTCCTCGATTTTTCCCTCTGGATGCACATAGGATCTGTCGGCTAGCTGTAGCATAACTGTTGTAGGTCTTGCCTTCCCGATTCCTAGTTTCTGGAAAACCGATTTAGGCATCAAGTTTATGCTAGCCCCAAGGTCGCATAATGCTTTCCCGACATAGTGGTTTCCAATGGAACAGGGTATTGTGAAACTTCTGGGATCCTTCAACTTGGGTGGCATACGATTGTTCAACATTGCCATGCATCCCTCTGTTGCGACAACTGTTTCAAACTCTCCTAGCCTTGTTCTCTTGGACACAATGTCTTTAAGGAACTTGGCATAGTTTGGCATTTGTTCAATTGCTTCCACCAGTGGCAAGTTGATGTGGACTTGCTTTAGGATATCAAGAAACTTCTTGAATTGGTATTCTTGCTTTTGTCGCTTCAACCTTTTGGGGAATGGTGGTGGAAGTCGGATATCTTCGATCATTTCATTGGTTTGAAACCTGATTGACATCATTTCCGGGACAACTGGAGTTGCCGAGCCGTGCTTATCGCAAGTTGCCGAGGCGTCTTTATCGTCGGTTGCCGAGGCATGCTTATTGCTGGTTGCCGCGGCAATTCCTGGTTCAGCATCTGAGGCTTTGCCGCTAGGTTCGTCTTGATCTTTTTGTGGAGTTTTGTTTGATGAGCGGGTTTGAGCCTCTCTAAGTTGTTGGCCACTTCTCGTGGTGATTGCCTTACATTGCTCATGGCCAGTTCCTCTTGCGACTTCAGTATCGCTAGGTAAACCTCCTTGCGGTCTAGTATTCAGACTTTGAGCAAACTGTCTGACTTGATTTTCCAATGATTTGATTACCGCCTCTTGGTTTTGCAATCTCATCTCGGTCCTGTTAATAAAAGCATCAGTTCTTTTTATGAAATTACTATTCTCAGCCATATAAGATTTAGTTTTCATCATAAAAGCATTTAGAGAATTTTCCAAAGAACTAGATGTTGTCGGTTGTTGCTGCGGCATCTGTTGCCGTGGCATATTCTGCTGGAATCCCGATGCTTGTGCATTCTGATTGTTCTGGTTTAGAGCATTGTTTGGATTACTCCATGAAAAATTTGGGTACTTCTTCCAAGATGGATTGTATGTATTGGACATCACATTGTTGTTTCGATTGTAATTACCCACATAGAAGCTGGATTCCGGATTCTGCATACATTCAGAAGAATTATGGTTATCACCACATAACTCACAAAAAGAATCCATTACCTTGACTTCATGTGTGTTGTTTGGTTTTTGCATGTTCTGGACCATCTTGGTTAAAGTGGCCAATTGTGCCGAAATTGAATCTAATGATCCTAGTTCATGTATTGTGGCTTGGCGTCTAACTCCTCCTCTTCTAGTAGATGGGAATTGATAATCATTCATGGCCAGCCTGTTTTAAATTTGCATTGATTCCTCCGGCGACTTATCTAAGAGTATGCCGTTTGCCGAGGCATCTAGCATCATCCTTGTTGGTGTATTCACGGCGTTGTAAAACATTGTTACTTGAGTCCACACCGGGAATCCGTGTAAGGGGCATTTGTGTAGAAGTTCTCTATATCGCTCCCAAGCCTCGTACTTGGATTCATCATCTGCCTGCCGAAAAGAAGTAATGTCGTTACGAAGCTTATCAGTCAAATTTGTAGGATTAAATCTAGCAAGGAAATCACGACAAAGATCAGTCCAAGATGCTATTGATCCGGCAGGAATGCTATTCAACCATGCTTTCGCCCTATCCCTCAGTGAATAGGGGAATAATCTTAATCGTAAGACATCGGGGGTGACTCCATGTATCTTGAACGAGTTGCAAATCTCGAGGAAAGATTTCAGATGTTGTCGTGCATCTTGATTCTTTGAGCCGCCAAATTGACCTATTTTGTTGATCATATTAAACATTACAGTTTCAACTCAAAGTGGTCACTTCAATTTAAGTGCGACAACTCCGGGATAAGTCCATCAAGATCTTCTTCAAGATAGTCTCGAATAGTTCTATTTCGTGCAAGAATCACTCCTCCTCCTGCTCGAACATCTTGATTCATATTGCCGTCTTGATTTGCCATTGCTTCTCTTATCCTTCGTCTAAGTCTTTGTAAGGTTCGTTCGATTTCTGGATCAAAGGGATATTCTGGTGAAGTCGGTCTCGCCCTGGTCATATACCAATGCAAAACCAAAGTTTGTTAGCCCTTTGAATTTTAAACAAGAAAAATAAAAAGAAAGTGCATGAAAATAAAATCAAAGTCGCTATTGCCAATCCCCGGCAACGGCGCCAAAAACTTGTTGCGCATAATAAGTGCTACGCAAATGTGCAAGTATACACGTCGCAAGTTATAGTATAAAAGATATCGTCTCCATAGGGATTGGTGCCACTTCAAGAATCTAGTCTATTGCACTGTAAAAAGTAAAAACACAAATAAAGGATTATAGGAGTTTAACTAATAACTAATCTAGAAGCAATAAAGTAAATGAATAGATGAGATCAATTGATAGAGAGATAGGCCAGGTTATCGTGAGTTGAGGTGTGATAGCCGATTGGATCGTTTTGGTAAAAGAGTGCACGGGCAACTCAGTTGCCGTGGCAACTTGCACAACGGGGTTGCCTTGGCAACTAATCGATGGTTGTCTGGGCAACTACTTGGGCGTCTGGGCAGCAACCTTCAAAGTTCGGGAGAGCGTTCTTCAATGGTTTCTTCTTATCCCTAAGGCGAAACTCTAGCTACTTGTACATGCCTTGATATTACATCCCTGCGTGAATCAAGGGTGAACAACAACCAATCTTGCGCTCCTCTTAGCCGTTGAAATCCTTAACTTATTCCTAAGCCGGATTAATCTTCACCATCAATAGATTGAATAAAGATCATATTCATTCGTTTCTTGAATCTAACTCTCCTGATATTAGATAAATAGATGAAATCACGAAATCCTTTCCCAATTCACTCGCAAACAAGAATAAGAACCAAGAATGAATAAACCTTGAAATAGAAAAGTGCAAACTCTTATTACCTAAACAAAAACCCATAGTTTCTCACAACCACAAAACACAACAACCATAGCCAAATAGATTTAGTTCATGGCTAGGTTCCAAAGAAACACAAGATAAACAATCCCTAGCATGAACCCAATCGAACAAGAAAGAAAAGGATGAAGGAGGAGGCTTGTCGAAATCCTCCTTGCCCTAGATGCTTGTCGAAAATTCTCTCCTCTTGCCCTCCTTAGACTTGTCGAAATTCCCCTATTTCTCTCTATGCATCTTGTCGAAATCTCCATCTTATTTATAGGGCTAGGCCAAAGTCCTTCTTTGAGAAGGAGTTTAAGTTGGAATTAAATTATCTTTAAAGAATATAATTCTTTATTATAATTGTATTCCTACTAGAACTTCTCCTATCTTCTTGGAATTTTATTCTTCTTTAATCTCTGCACGGAAATCAAATTCCTTTGGGTTTGGGCTTTGCTCCACGTCATCTTGCGCTTGTTTAGTCATCAATTTCGACTACCATATCACCTTTGCTCTTGTCGACAATTGCCATGGCAACTAGCTCGACGTCTCCTTCATGCATTGCCCTGGCAACTAGCTCGACATCTCCTTCATGCATTGCCCTGGCAACTAGCTCGGCATTGCTTTCGCAAGTGATCCTGCACATACACACACGAAGCACACCAAATCAGCATCTTTTCCACAAAACTACCAAGTTATGTAATCAATCTCAACGATGGAAGGAAACATGGATTAATGCATGAATAGCTAATTATGCAACTAATATGAGCCTAAGTCTAACAATAATATGAGTAAAAAGGGTAAGAAAAATAGTACTTTTGAACACTTATCACATGACTTAGTTCAATAGACTTTTCATGTGAGTTTTGAGCCTAATGAGCATATGTTTTTATTCTTCCTCTTTGTTTCAATTGAGTGTGCTAAACTAATTGATTGTGTTCTAGAACTTGTAACTCGGTGCTTGTTGAGACTACATATTTTGATTATGATGCTTTAATATGATGGAGGCATTAGGATTAAACCAATTTCTCTTACCAAACAAAATAGCCTACCCTTTTTATTTATTTTCCACTTAGTGAACCATTTTTGAGCCTTTAATCCTTTTCTTTGTTTACCGTATCATTAAACCAAGCCTATCTTACTTTTATTTTTTATTTTTGTCACCCTTTTTAGGACACGTTGAGGTTATTCTAAAGCGAAAAAACTCATATTTGAATCAGAACAGTGCATAAAACACAGCAAAGAAAATTGCAGAACCGTGCAGTGTAGTTCAAATATACTATGATGTTCGAACAGTGAAAAAAAGCAGAAAAAAATAGAAAAAAGAAAAGGAACAGTTCGAATGAAAAAAATAATTGATTTCTTCTCTTCTCTTCGAATAAATTCTTTGGAATAATTTACTTGTCTCGACTTTTTAAACCCCATTTTTTCGGCCTCTTATCCTACCCGAACCTTAACCTCGTAACAAACCATTTTCAAGTCCTCTTGATTTTTGCATGATTTTCATATTAAGTATTGGAGATTAGATCTAGTTACAAGCCCATGGTAATGAGTTGATTAGTTTAGGCTTCAGCGGTTCTCTTACCCGAAATACTTAAGCGAAATGAGTGAACCAATATGAGGAGCTAAGTCTTGTATTCTTTGAAATTGGTAGACGATTGAAATGCCTTGGTCGACTAACACTTAATTGATTATGCCATGATTGATTGATCTTGAATTTCATCATTTTCTTGATTTAGTTTACTTTAGAAATCTTGGAAATTTTATGAAATTGGAGTTGGCAACTTAAGGTTTTTAGCATGATAATTGAGAAATGCTTGAGGACAAGCATTGAATAAGTGCAGGGGAATTTGATTAGTGCTTAAATTATGCATTCTTCTATCTCTAATTACTCTTTTATTGATTGTTTTAAGTTGCTAATTTGGGCATTTTTGTTCATTTTCAATGCAGGACAGTAGATTCCAGGAGTGTTGCTTAAACTGATGAAATTGTGCAATTTTTGATTTTCTGGATTCATGGCTGGATTAGCGGGCATGAATCTGGGCATGAAAGTCTGACTGGACACCACGTCAGCAGCTTCTAGAAGACGCCACGTCAACAACAAGCGATAGCTTATCAGCCGCATTCAGATAACTTATTAACCGAAATTTAAACTCAAACTTTGGAATTATCTTTTGTAATTAATTTAAATAATTTGGGATTTATCTTTTATTTCTTTAGGGTTATTTTTAGGGTTTTAGGCTGCTATAAATACCCCAATTTGGGCAAACTGAAAAATAATCTATCTCCCATTCTTAGCATTGTTTTTACTTTTAAATTTTTATAAAATTCTTTCTTTCCTTTAGTTCTTGCTTTAAGTTTTTTATTTATTTTCTTTTATAATTCTAAGTATGATTTTTACCATAATCATACTTAGCTAAGTTTTCCATAGCCAAGGGCTAAAGCAATGACCCAATTCCAACGTGAGGATTGAAAAGCACTTAAACAACTTCGGGTGTATCTCTCAGTTTTGTAAGCTTAATTTTAAAATCAAAATGATTTCAAAACCAAAGATTGACGTTGGTCAGGATGTTGTTTTGGTTAAATGTGTTGGAGGAAGGATCGGCTATTGAAGAACATTCGACTTCCTAAGAACACACTAAGAATAATTGTTTGCTAAGAAGAAACTGGGATCGAAATCAGTTATTATTGAAACAACATAGTTCGAGTCGTCCTTTACTTAAATATTTTTTATCTACAACATTGTTGTTGATTAGATCAATTTCCAAAATCTATATCAAAGATGGCACTTGGGTATTCGGTATACAAGGCATAGTCACGAGGATTGATCCTTGTAGGCAAGTAACCGGCATGAATCTCGAAGTGAAAAATCCTTTTTCCGACGATCCGAGGAAACTGAGTCAAAGCAAGAGCTCGAGGCTAATCTTTACCATATTGAATACACTTCCTAATATTTTCTACAATCTCTTAATTTTTTTTACTTAATTCCACAAATCCCCACCATATTTAAATATTATTCAACTCTCTTGTTGGCTTCACCGATTGAACAAACATAAATCAGGAAGTTCTCTTATTCCCTGTGGGATCGACCCTTACTTCTCTTTTACTATGTTTGAATTCCTTTATTTATTATTTGAGAATGAAGCGTTATTTTGGGGGGACGCCCCATTACATGTAATATGTTATTGGCGACAGTAGGAGGTAACGAGGGAGTTGTACGAAGATTGGCAATAGTTGGTTGGATAGTGAGAAGTATAGGATTCTTGAACCTTTATGGTCAAACCAATGTCATCCATAACCAATTGTGATCCAAGGAAAACATGTAAAAGATATGAACAATATTGTGAAATCAAATAAGAAATCCAAAGGAAAATCATGAATGTAAAATGAAATGTTAAAGAAGCTCTTGGTGAGCATATTGTTAAAGAAACTCTTGGTGAGCATATTGTTAAAGAAACTCTTGGTGAGCATATTGATAAAGAAGCTCTTGGTGAGCATAATGTCTAAAGAAGCTCTTGTTGAGCATATGAAATATTGAACTCTTAGTGAGCAAAAGAAGTGCTAAAAGGCATAAACTAAATTAATAAAGTGAAAAACAAATGAAGCATAAAGCTTACTTGAATACTTGAAATGCTTGACATAAAATTTTGAGTACGTGACTTACTTGACATGTATGCTTGAATTGATAAGGTGTATTCTTAAGTACTTGCTACTTGATACGAATTGAATGTGTTTAATATGTAAACATGATGTGTTGCTGCCATGTACACTTGTACATGGAAATATGGACTGTTTTCATGTCTTTAATATGTAAGCATAATGTGTTGCTGCCATGGACATGTGTACATGGAAATATGGACTGTTTTGTGTATAAATGAACAATTATTGGACTGTTTTGGATGTCCAAATGTGTGAGCTTGATTCATGGACTGTTTTGTGTATAAATGAACAATTATTGGACTGTTTTGTATGTCCAATTGTGTGAGCTTGATTCATGGACTGTTTTGTGTATAAATGAACAATTATTGGACTGTTTTGGATGTCCAAATGTGTGAGTATGATTAATGGACTATTTTGTGTATAATTGAATAATTATTGGATTGTTTTGGATGTCCAAATGTGTAAGTATGATCCATGGACTGTTTTACTTGTATTTGTGTGTAAACATGTTTAATGGACAAATTTGAATTAAATTAGAAGTCACCATGGACTGTTTTACTTGTGATTGTGTGTAAACATGTTTAATGGATAGAATTGAACTAAATTAGATGCCACCATGGACTGTTTTGCTTGTATATGCGTAAATATACATTTAATGGAATGTTATAATAAAGACGAACACTTAAGTATCAAGGCTCAGGATAAAGAAAGTAACAAGGATTATGTTAAAAAGGATAATAAATGTTATAATACCATGAAACTTACTTGTAAGCTTGAAGTGTCAATGTGTATATTTGAAATGTTTTGGTAACATGCTTGCCATGATATCCTAATGTCTTGATAAACAAGTTACTTGATAATTTCACGATATGCTTGCCATAGTACTCGACCTTATGTGAAGATTGAATGTTATAAACCTCGAATAAGACTACCTGACTGAATAAAACTTGATCAAATAACTGGATAGTGCTAGGACTACCTCACTAAGTACATAATGTACTTATCACTCTTGTTTCCATTCTTCCCAATCTACAGGTTAAAAGGATTTTGAACCACCTTTCTTGAGCTTGAAGCAAGAGACAACCAAGCTAGAAGTACGATTCCATACTTTTTGTAACACTCCTAGTTGGTGGCACCTAGATATGTATATAGATCGTGCTAGCTCATGCATTTTGAATTGTTGGAAGTTTGTATATATTTGATTATGACCTTTAAGGAGATGTAAAGACTTAAATGGCATTGTTTATACCTTGTTATCGAATGCTTAACTTGTTATTATCATGTGTTGATAAGTTGATGATCTTGATACTTGTATATATAAACTTGCCATTATCAAAATATGCTTGGGGATTGGTCCCTATATGTTTGTTTACTTGGATGCATAATCGAATGATCACTTGATTTCTGGTTCTTGTCTTGTGCGAATATCATGGTCTTAGTAGCTAGCATAGATTGTTATGGGAGGTAGTTCTTGTTGAGATCATACTTGTCTGAGTCTTGGTTTGGATGTAAGTACATGATGGTATGGATAGTAGAATAAGCATGCTATGTTTACATATTCTAAGTAGATAATGCTTTAAGACATGCTAAGTTAATTGGGCTTAAGTATGACCTTGTTTCATGATTGTTTCTTGCCTTGAAATGTATATAAGCTGCACATACTTGTAAATGATGATTTGACTTGGAACTAGTTATAGTACTCGAATGCCTACAAGATTAACTTGATATATATATATGACCAAATTTGAATATAACAAACTAGTATCATGTCTAGGTTTATTGAATTTCTTATGCATTGTCTTGTTCAAATGAAAAAAGAATTACTTGTATAGGTTGTAACAAATCTTGAAATGAAGATACCATGAAATACATGCTTAACTGAATGTATCTAGTGACCTTATGAATGAGTAGTAGGCTATCCTAAACATGTCATGTAAATCAAGTCTTTTTCGATTTAGTATTGTCCTGAAGTACATGCATGATCGATTACTTGTTATGTTCTACTTGTTATTGGTTTCTTGATTCTAATACCATGTATGTTCTTATTGCTTGAAATTTCTTGATGTCCATGCCTAATTTGAATGGAAGCTTTCTAGTTTATGATCAAGCTAGTTGAACAATTCATCTTCTAGTGATGAGTTCAGAAAAAATTTAATTGGCTTGCCTATTTGCTTCTTGTTTGCTTGCTTGTTTCCTTGTAGTAACGCTCCTTGGCCGGGTTACTACTAACCTGGGTGAAGGGTGTTACACGTATTGTTCTATGGGTCGCCCACCTTGCTTGAGGTATAAGAAACGTTTCCAGCGCCGGGCCAGGTACTGTTTACTGACATATTTCTTCTTGAATTCATCGAGGAAGAATTTCCAGGTTACGGCTTCTGCAGGGGCAGTCAGTGTAGTGGTTTCCCACCAGCTTAAAGCTTCATTAGCTGACAAAGCTATAGCACATTAGAGCTTGTGCTCATTGGGACAAGGTAATTGCTTAGTCAAGGTTCGAGTAGTGGCCTATAACCAGTACTCAGCTACTTCGGAGTTGGCTTTATCGGTGCCAGTGAAAGTATAGGCCCGATGTTGAGCTAGCTTGTCAATTGGGGCTCTTCTTGGCACAACAACAGGGGGAGCAATAGGATGATCTTGTTTTAAGGCAGATACTAGATGATTGAACATCTCTTTCATACTTAGAAGACATTCTTGCTGCACAGGATTGATAATAGGAGCTTTCTCTTGAGCAGCAGCTTGAGCTCGGAGTTGAGCTTGCTGTTGTGGAGGATTCTATTCCATCCTCACACTATCTCCTTCGTTCGAGGAGCCTTTAGGACTTTCATTATCCCGACCAAGTCTTGCTTCAGACATTCTACGTTCAAATAGAATAATTAGAGGTTCGATTTAATAAGCAAGACACGAGCTATTTAATACAAGTCTCCTAGGCGGAACAAGTATCTTATATGATGCATGATAGCCTGGTTTAGTCCTAGAATCGACTAAACCTAAAGCTCTGATTACCAATTAAAATGTAACACCCCCTACCCGGGGTAGTAGTAACTCGGTTCAAGAGCGTTACTTAACAAGCAAGCAAGGACAAGATAAGAACAAAGCATTCGAACAAGACCAAGAACAATTAAGCAACTTAACATTCATTACTTAGCTAACAAGTAAGCTCACACTTAATCTCCAAATCATCCTAAGTATTCGAATGAAAGGCAAGAGACATGGCAAGACAAGCAATAGCAAGGCTAGCAAGGCAACCAATCAGTCATTTCTTATCAAGCAAGTAACCTCATATATGACTTCAAGTTCATCTTAAGGTATTTGAATAGATCCCCTAGTTTAAGTTCATTTCATGCTTTCAATTACAAGTTACTACTTCCATGGTTCATATTACAACATTCATTCTAGGTTACCTAACCTATTCAAATTACCTTAGTGTAACATGCTTCCAATTCAATTCAAAGTTCATTATCTTGTATACATTTAGACAACTCAATTCTTTACATACTAAGCAAGATTATCTAACCAATCAATATCATGAAACTAGTACCATTCAAGCCTTATACTAACTCATACATTCAAATACTACAAGGCATGTAACTAGTACCTAATGATCTAGACTATTCGGCCATGCATCAAACAAGTAAACAATACACTTATAATCAATTCATGAACACGCAAATGAATTATATACTTTCCATGACCATTCGAATGGAACTCAAGCAACATGGTTCCTCATATTCGAATTATAATTCAAGCACATACATAATTATTTCAGGCGTTCAAATTTCTTCATAACAACTAGATCAACATTGGATCATTCATTCCATCAACATATGCACAACAAAACATCATTCATTACATGTAATCTAAGTTCATTACATGCTCATTACTAGATACATAATATTGTAGGCCCATCAAACATTATATACAAGCTTTCAAAATGCATGTTCAAGCTACTATGTACAATCTAGTGCCACCATTCTAGGTGTTATACAAAACAAGTATGGAATCATACTTAGAAAAACTTGTGTGTCTTGCTTCTTGTTCAAGGTAACATGCTTCAAGATCAAGCAACCTCATATCCTTTATCTTGTAGGATGGGAAGAATGAAACAAGAGTGATAAGTACAAGAATGTACTTAGTGAGATAGTAACTAGTTTATCCATTTGTTATTTCAAGTTTCATGTCTTTTAATCAAGTGTAGACCTAGCTAAAGCTTTCAAGCATCAAGAGTGATCTTAGCTAGTCTTTCAAGCATCAAGGTTATCCTATCTAATGATAGCAAGCATTTCGGCCAATAAGTACAAGCAACAAGAATCATACTTCATGAATCAAGCACGCATGCTTGCAAAACGAAAAATGAAGGAGTCATGCTTTCAAGTAAAGTAACATACATTTCATGGCATTCAAGACAAGTATCATGTATTATTGGATTGTTATTCATTAAACAACCCCCTTGGTACTTAGTTTTTATACGTAATCGAGTCTCCAACCAACTGTCGCCACAAGATGCACCGTAGTGCTGGTCAACCCTCCTACTGTCGCTAAAGACCACATACGTACCCTCCGTCTGTCGCCAAATAGGGGCCTTAGCCCTACACCGTAGTCCACCCTTACACAATGAGCTCTAGACTCTAAGGCATGCCCTTCTACCTAGTCCAATTAGCTACCAAGGTTGTTCGTTTTACCATTTATTCAAGTTTATCACGTTCAAGATCATGTTCATGTCAAGCAAGATAATTTCATGTTAGGCCCTTAGGCCATTGAGCCGTAGCTCACATATCAAGTAGTTTCATGATACATTTCATCAAGATGAGACTATGTCTCAAGCAAGTCTTTACATTCAATCACATGGCATTATAACACATACAAGCAACCATGCTATCACTTAATCATGCATAAGCATTCGATTGGATCATGTATACTAGGCTAGGATCAAGTTTCATGTATTTCTATAGTCAACCTTCCCTTATTAGGTCAAGTTCATAGTTAGATTCATTTAACATGTCAAGATTTTAACAAGAATACATTGGTTAGGACCTAGTCCTAACCTTATAGGTAACTACACTCACGATACTCCAAGCTAGTTAGTCTTGGATCCACACTCCTTTGTTCTTGGCTTTAGATTGGTCCAATCTTTCCTCTTCCACCAAGTTCAATCCTGGTTCTAACACATTACAAGCATAAGCATGTCAAAACATGATCACAAGGTCATTCAATTCAAGACAAGATTACAAGCATATATCATACACATATTGGGCAACATGCTCTTGTACATTTTCTTTTTTACTTAACTACACTTTTCTACATTCTAGTTCATATAAAACAAGAAATATTTCAAGGCTTAAAACTATTTTCAAGACAGTTTACAAAATGCCACAAAACAGTGTGCATTTGTCTATACAGCTGCTGCCAGGCAGCTTGCACTCTAGTCACTTAATCAAGCATATCTTTCATTTCGTACGTCAGAAAATCAATTGGTTTACACCATTGGAAAGCTAATGCAATTTTGTTTATGACCATATAAGGCTTGCATGTTATTTCTTTGCCAATTAATACAGTTTTTAACTTAAAGACAGGGCATCTTGTTACACTGGACAATTTGCATTGTCCCTAGTGTTTCTACTCTACATTTCAGTATATAACCCAGAGTTTAGCTCTGTTTTCTCCTAGAGAATTTAGACATACCAAGGTGTTGTCTATAAAAATTTCAGCCTTAAATTCATTATACAAAATTTATAGTAATTTTTCAAAGTCACTGCCCAGAACAGAGGATTCTGGGTAGATTGCACTAGGTTGGATTTCTAGCTTCTTAACTCATTTTAGCAAGGTCCTAACACGGCAATTCCATTCATGTTCAGACATGTCTAGGTCATCATAATTCACCTAGAAATGTTCTTAAAACAGGGCATAATCATGTTGAACCTATTTTGATATATTTGATCACATTTACACATCCAAATCATCAACTAGGCAGTCCATTACCTAATTTAACTATTACAATTAGGTGTAGTCATTTTCCAGCAAGTTACCTATTTAATTCGATCTTCATTTTATCTAGCAACATGATCAAAACATGGTTCTATGTTCATTTGGCATATTTACACATTTTCTCAATTAAAACAGCCCCTAATCAAGACTGTTTTCTATCATGTTCATAATTCCAGATTTCCAGCAACTATACATATGTTTCATTAACAATTTGGTTACTAGCATTAAATTTCCAAGTTCTAATTGCAACTAGCATGACCCTAACATACATAGAAATCATCCAACTCAATTTACACATCAAGAACAACAAAGACATCATCAATCACTCATTCAAACAATCTATAGCAAGTTAGGTTCAAGCATTATACCTTCTCCAAGCTTAATTTGATCAATGGATCAATTATGAAGCTTGAATTGAAGGTGTTTGCATGCAAAATTCTCTCCCCTTTCTCTCTCACAATTTTCAACCAAAACAAGATAATGGGGAGGAAGATGACCATATTTTTGGTTAATTTTCCTCCCTAGCATGAGTCATCATCCAATTTGGCACATGTTCTCCTCCAATGAGGACATGTGTCAAGGCCTCCAATTAATTAGATTTTACATGCAATCTATAGGATTTTACATGTTCACATTTCAATCCTTTCATTTATACCTACTAATTTTCATTTCAATTCAATTTAGTTCAATTTCACTTATTTGATTTATAAGGATGGCAAATGTTCAATTTCTTTAAATTGGTTACTACAATTATTCATTTAGCCTATAGTTTAAATTGTGGTAACATTACTAGGCCAATTTTAGGGTGTTACACATTGAAAGAATTGGCCTGGTCACCTATCGTTTATCCCTTCCTAATGAATTTGAAAATATTCACAACGTATTCCATGTATCTATGTTACAAAGATGTCATTCTAATCCATAACACGTGTTAGAATCGGAAGAGGTTGAACTCAATCTCGATTTGTCTTATAATGAAGAGCCATCCAAATTATGGATAGTGAAGTTAAAATACTTCGTAATAAGATGGTACCTCTCGTCAAAGTGCTATGGAGGAATCACAAAGTCGAAGAAGCTACGTGGGAACCAGAAGCAACGATGCAAAAACAATATCCACAACTCTTTTCTACAGGTAAATTCGGGGAAGAATTTTCTTTTAAGGAGGGAGGAAATGTAATACCCTCATTGTTAGATTTAAGAAAAGAAAAGTAATTCAATTGAATTGGATATTAATCTATAATTAAGTTGCTTAAAGGTTTGAAAGGGGTAGTTTATTACGAACCAAAAGTTGAGAGACCTTAATGTAAGGACTAAAAAGTGTACTTCTAAGAACTTAAGAATTGCATGGTGAAATGTATCAAAGTTGGGGATATCACACTTGTCCAACCGAGCTCACTCTCTCGGCCAAATGGAAAATATCATCTTTTTCATTTGGAGAGGGACCGAAACTCCTTGGTGAGAGAGTTGAGTGTGGAAAAGCTTGAGAAATTGTGGAATTGAACTTCGTTTAGGGATCTAAACAAAGTAGTTAGCTCAATAAGGAAGGTAAAACTTGCTCTTTCATTTAATTTGCTCATTAGATCTTAGTTTTGTAGTGCTTTTGTTGATGGATTCAAATAGAAGAATGCATGGAAGCCTTGTTTGAATTTATGTTGTAGCTTGATACTACGAGACTATTTTTATTCGATTCAATGGTCCATAGGGCTATTAAAATTGAACTATAGATTGTTTTGATTACTTAGAAGGGATGCTCGAATGTTGCTACATTGTTGTTTGTTTGCTAAACTGAATTATTGAGCTTATGTGTTGATCAAAAGATTGAGTTAACTAAGGAAAACAAGATTTCTGAACCTTCCCTATTTTGAGGTAATAACTAGTGTACAATTTGAATTGAAATGCTATAGATTTTAGGTTGAATCTTAGTCTCTTTGCCTAGGAATTGTTGGGACATGATTATGAGAATTTTTGAATGTGTAATTGATACTGATGCAAGCTTGTGAGTGGATAATGAATTGAAAACAATTGAGCAAAAGTGATAAATGAAAATATTTTAGCTAGATGGATGAGAGTTGTTCGAAACTGCTCGGTTTTGAGCTTGTTCTAGAGTAATTTTTGATTGGAAATGTAATAATTGTAAGTTAAAACCTTAATCAAATTTGGTTAGAATTATTAAGGTGTGATTCTGTAATTCTGAATGTATAATTGTTGTTGTGGTAAGCACATAGATGAGTATTGAAATGAGGTACATAGATAGATGACCTTGATTTTTGAATGAATTTTTGAATTGAATGATTTTGGAGTTGTGTAATGATGAATATGTAACTTGTTAGATCATGATTAAATAGAAGAGAAAATGACCAACATAGATCAACAAGTTGATAGGCAAAAGGGAATTGTAATTCGGGATCGTCAGTAGCTCAGAGAAATTTGTGAGTAAAGTTTAAAGCCTCGGAAAGGGAATTGTAACCTTTCCGAGCATTGTTTCAATTGAGATATTCTAAAGCTTTAAATGAATGCTATGCTCATGTTATGTTAATGCAAGCTTGGAGTCAAGGTAAGTAATTTCTTGATAAATACTTTTTTTATATCATGGATCGAAAGCATGTTTAAGTTCTAATGGAATGTCATGTTGTGGATGCTTAATTAGACAAATTGATAATGTTATATTACTTGATAAATTACAAAGCCAATTGTCATTGAATTATGTGAAAATGAACATGTACTTTTGTTCTATATGAAAAGTTAATGATTCGATGCAAAGAGTTTATAAATGAAGAGCTAAAATGCTATGGCCTTGGGCCTTCGAATGTAATAGATGAGACTTGGTCTCTAGATATACAAGATTTTATCCCTATTGAAAGAAAAGGGTAATGGCACAATGATGTACAGTTCAATAGAGCTATTCTCAAATATAAGCATTGAAATAATGTAATTAAATGAAGCCTTGGTCTCGAGTCAGTCGTAGATATAGTTGGCATGCCATAGAGCTCAGAGTTGGGGTTGGACTACAGTCCGGGATAGTGGTCCCTAATGGGTGACAGTAGGAGGGATGTGTATGTGGTCACTTGGCGACAATAGGAAGGATTGACCGGTATTACAAGTACCAAGAGTTTTACGGGCGACAGTTGGTTGGGGACTCGTGTATCTAGACTAGGCAGTTAAGTAACAAGGCTATGCCATTTAAAAACGTAAAAGAAAGTTGATGAATCTTATTAAATAAAATAACTTGTTACCTAAGAAATGACTTATTATATGATGTTGAATTTTAGTTGTAACCTAAGAATATTGTACAAATGATATTAAGTGGTTGAATAATTTATCTTGTTAAGCTTACCTCTTTGAAGGATAGAAATCCTTGAATAAGATACTATGAACTCGTATGAATGTTTACCATGTAATTGAAACAATGTAATTTGATATGAAATATTGTCTTTGAGATTATAAAAGAAACTATTCATGATATATTGGTGAATAATAAAGCATGTAGATGATCGATTGATTATATCTTGTTGAGATTACAACTCTTGAGAGGATTAAGTTTGAAACCAATAGTAAAGCATAATACTTGCTACTCCTTGCTTACATCCGATTCATTTTTTTACTAGTAGTGATCGAGACTTGCAAATTTGTGTTGCTTGATGATATTAGGCTTTTAACTTGCTCACTAAGCATATGCTTGCTTCTTGTTTTCTCACTATATGACTGGTTAGATTTGACGACTCTTTTTGCTTGGAGCTTGATCAAGTCACATTAGCCATTACAAGTAGGTTTTGTGTTATTACACGAACTCGTAGGATGGTGGCATTTTGTTTGTAAATATGTTTATATTCGATATTATGGTTTTTATAACTTAATCGAGGCCTTTTGTTATGTTGGGTGACTTAGGTATATGTATATTTTCATGCTATGTCTAGGTAATATTATATTATGTCTAGAATGTTTGTCACTTGATGATCATTTGAGAATTGTGATTGTTTTCTATAAATGAACCTGACACAAAGTAATTAGGTTCGAATCATATTGATAAAGATTCCTATTTTAGTAGTTGTTCGAAACTTGTAATGAAGATCTCTTAATTGACCTTATATGTGTATATCGACAACATGGGTTGCTAATAACTTGCAATGCAAGAAAGCCTCAATCGAACCTCCTAGGTCGGTTTAGATTCTGCATCACCTTTGTTATATTGAAAACATTTAGATAATTAAAGGGTGTGGTTGATTTCATCTATGTCTTAAGTGAATGTTTGTTTTGATGTTTTCTTGAGTTCTAAGAAAATCTCTTAAAACCTACCTTGTTTGTTTATTTCATGGCCATCTTCGAGTTTCTATATACTTCTTAATAGCAAGTTAGCTTTAGTTGCTTTTAGGCCTAGGTGGGGCTGTTACAGCCAATGCAATATTCAGACCTTTCGGTGTAGGGTTTTCGATCGCTGGAACCCATTTCCGACTAGACCAATTTTCGGGGTGTTACAGAAACTCAAAGAAACATAGAGAGTGAAAGAGAGCTTAAGCTACCATGGAGGATTTAGATCTAACTAATTGATCTTTCCCATAAAGTGTGGGTTGTCTACCTTGGAGAAGAAGGTATCTTCATCTTTCCTTCTTCATAATCAATCTGTTTTGAAATTTTGTGCATGGTCACTTATGTTTCCATTTTGAATTTTTGGATGAATTGTCAATTCATTATATTGTCATGCGTTCAAATTGGTTGTGGTAACTTGGATTTGTTTTAGGCTCAAATTGGTGGCGAAATTTATGCTCAGTTTGTGTATGTAACTGACTTGCTTGAGTAAACATTATGTACAAGTGTAGGCAGCACTGTTTTGTGAGTATGAACATGTATTTAGACTGTTTTGAGTATGTTAGAAGTACGCATGATTGTTTTGTAAGTTAAAATTGTTTTGAAGCTTGAAAAAATGAATTTAAAAGAATTAGAGGGTTGATTTAAAAGATTAAAAGTAGGGGAAGGCTGTTTAACTAAGCTTTGGGGCTGTTTTGTATATAAATATAAGCATAAGGGCTGTTGTGTAACACCCCTTCCCCGGGTTAGCCGTAACCCGGTTCAGGAGCGTTACCAAAGTGAGAACAAAGCAATAGATAGGTTACTTGTCGAACAAGTAACCTCGATATACTTGAATTGCAACACAAGTAACCCAAACTAAACATTTCAAGTCATCCAATACATACAAGTAGTCCACTTTAAACAAACCCAACATACATAGCGTGCTAATTTAGGTACTAATTGGTTTCATTTCATACTTATAACCTAAGTTACCATTATCATATTACTATTCCATTCAATTAACATACATCATTCAAACAACAATCAACAAATGTGGCATACTTCACAATAGGTTACTATTAAACATGATTCAACTTTCATTCCTATTACAAATTCATGTACTCTATTCGATTGATACAAGGAGGTTACCTAACTTGTTTCAATTAGCTTTCTTGCATCTCAAGTTACTACTTATTCAACCAATTAACAAGTTCAATACAAAGCATCCAACTTACATTCTTATTACATATTCATACCCTATTCGAACTATAAGGTAATCCCTAATCATATTTCATTTGATTCTTTACAATCAAGTCATACAATTTCATAGCATACTTAGTTAGTACATTGTTAATGCATGCTTGTACATACCTTGGCTTCAATCTCTACATTGTTGATTCAAAACAAAGGCCATAGGAACAAATGCATGATCATACCCTTTGATCTAGCATTCGAATTAAACAAGATTCAACAAACATTGAATTTCTATCATATTATGCGCAACATTATACTAACTTATATACATATCAACCAAGTTATATACATAGTTTAAATCATCCAAGTTGGTTACATGATAGGCCGAACAAAACATCACACATATTAAACACACACCCAAATGCACGATCAAAGCTACCTATTACAAGATCTAGTGCCACCAAACTAGGAGTATACAAAGAGTATGAAATCATACTTTCAAGCTTGCTTCAAGGTGTTGCTTCAATCTCAAGATATCCTCTTGATAATGCCTTTAATCTATTATGGGAAGAATGAAGATTAGAGTGGTAAGTATAAGTTATCTACTTAGTGAGGTAACACTAAGTCTAGCCAATTTCAAGTATACATATTCAAGTTTACATGTACTTCAAAGAATCAAGATCGTCTCTACAAGACACGTACCATATGAATTCAAGAGTAACTTAGGCAATCTTTACATATCATACAATCAACATAGCAACATCCATCATGATACCCATATGCTATTCGAACATCTTGCTTATAAGACAAGCAACCAATACTCCAATTACCAAGTAGGCATTCTTACACAAAGTCATCATTTATGCATTTCTTTCATGACAAGTAACTAGTTATACAACCATTCATGTGTCATCTTTCAAGGTATGGAAGTTCATTCAAGAATCTTACAATTCAAGCAATGTTCATATCACACATCCAAGCAAACAATGTTCATTCAAGTTATTAAGTCATCTTATAATGTAACACCCTAAATCCTAGCCTATAAGTATTGAAATCAATTGCTTAAGTTGATAGCTTAATTAAATCTAGAAATTAAGCTAAATTGATTAGTCAAGGGTCTAATTGAATGAATGAAAGAACAAGTGACCAAATTAAGGTGACCAACTTGTAAACTCTAACAAACTAAAGGACTGCATGCTAAAAATCCTACATCTCTTAAATGCCCTTTATTATATCTATAATTAGTGGATAGTTTAAGGGCAAACTAGTCCTTTCATTAAGAAAAAAGAGGATGAATGATCAACCACTTTCACCCCCCTTCATTTTGCCGAATGTTACTAGAGAAAAAGAGAGAAGAAAGAAATTAGGGAGAAAAGCTTGAACTATGGAATTGGAATCTTGATTTGGCACCAAATTAAGTCTAGATAGTTTAGTGATTTAGGTAATTACTGTTCTCTTGTATTTCATGTTTGAATTGAAAAGGAAATGTGATTTGAGTGTATAGATGCTGGAAAATGTGATGAACATGTTATAGAATTATTAAATGATTGTTTGATGATGTTCTTGGTTGTATTGATGAATTAGATGATTTCTTTATGTGTTTAGGTCATGCTATTTGCAATTAGAACCTGGAAATTGAGAAACATGAACATGGTTCAAAACAGTCTAGATTAGGGGGCTGTTTTAATTGAAAAATTGTGTAAGCATGCAAAATGAGCTTAAAACTCTGTTTTGAACATGTTGTTAGGTAAAATGTAGATTTAATTGAATTGGTAACTTGCTGGAAAAAATGACTACACCTAATTGAACTAGTTAAATTAGGTAATGGACTGCCTAGTTGATGAATAGATGTGTAATTGTGATCAAATGGATTAAACTAGGTTCAACATGACTATGCCCTGTTTCAAGAACATTGTTAGGTGAATTATGATGCCCTAGATATGTATGAACATGATTATGAATGAAATTTTCATGTTAGGACCTTGCTAGAATGAAATAAAGAACTAGAATTGCAACCTAGCCTAAGCTGCCCAAAATTGCTCTATTCTGGGCAGTCACTTTGAAAATACACCAAAAATTGTAGAGATCAAATTCTGGGCTGAAATTTTAATGACATCATCTGTAGTATGTCTACTTTCATTAGGTCAAAAATAACTGAAAACTGGGGAAACTGTAAATAGAAATAGCTGAACAGTGCAAACTGTCCAGGCAGTGTAAATGCCCTGTCTTTGAGCAACAAACTGTATTAATTGGCTAAGAACTAAAATGCAAGACTAGTTAGAAAGATACGTCTGTTTAAGCATGTAGTATGCAAGCTGCCAGGCAGCAGCAGTAAAGCTAGTTAGAAACTGTTTTGTACATAGTTTTATTGGACTGTTTGTAACAGTTTGGGATAATTAGATCCTACCTACTATTGTTTATTGAATGTTGGCAGAATTGTATGAATATGATTATATGTATTGAAATAACCTTCCTGCCATGTTGAATTGTCTTGTGTATACATATTGATGAATGTGTTTAATCATGAATTTGCTAGAGCAAGGAGTAAACTTGGAGGAAGGAGAAAAGGGAATTCATCCAAAGGCTAAGAAAAAAGGAATATCTATACAAGACAATTGCTAGCTTGCTTGGATTGTATTGTGAGTGTAGTTATCTTTAGGGTTAGGACTAGGTCCTAACCATTGCATTCTTGTTACAATCTTGACATGTAAATGAATCTAATCTTGATTAGTGATAGTTTGGATGCTTGTATGTGCTATGATACAACATGATTGTATGCTAAAGACTTGTTGAGATATGATGTTATCTCATTTGATGAAATGGATCTTGAAACCACTCGACTTATGAGCTAAGCCTCAATAGCCTAAGGGCTTAACATGAAATGATCTTCCTTGACATGAACATGATCTTGAACTTGATAACTTGAATAAATGGTAATTCGAACAACCTTGGTAGCTAGTTGGATTAGGTAGAAGGGCATATCTTAGAGTCTAGAGCTCATTGTGTATGGGTGAACTACGGTCCAGGGCTAAGGCCCCTATTTGGCGACAAACGGAGGGTACGTATGTGGTCTTTGGCGACAGTAGAGGGCTGACCAGCACTACGGTGCATATTGTGGCAATAGATGGTTGGAGACTCGATTACCTATACAAACTAAGTACAAAGGGGTTGTTTAATGAATTAACAAATGAAATAACAATTCAATTGTACATGATACTTGTCTTGAATGCCATGAAATGTATGTTACTTGACTTGAAAGCATGACTCATTGGTTTCTTGTTTTCCAAGCATGTTGCTTGATTTATGAATTATGACTCCTTGATGCCTTTACATGTTGGCCGAATACTTGCTATCCTAAATAGGATAATCTTGATACTAGAAAGACTAGATAAGGTCACTCTTGATGTTTGAAAGACTAGCTAAGTCTACCCTAATGCTTGGAAGCCTTAGCTAGGTCTACACTTGATTTAAAAGACATGAAACTTGAAATAACAAAATGGATAGACTAGTTACTACCTCACTAAGTACATTTTTGTACTTATCACTCTTGTTTCATTCTTCCCAACCTGCAGGTTAAAGGATTCAACATTGCTTGATCTTGAAGCTTGATTCCTTTAGCAAGAAGCATCCTACACAAGCTTGGTTAAAGTATGATTCCATACTTGTTTTGTATTCTCCTAGAATGGTGGCACTAGATGTATCTACATAGCTTGAACATGCATTTTGAAAGATTGTATATAATGCTTGATGGCCTATCTATGTTATGTATATAGTTTAAGGTTTGTAATGAACTTAGTTAACTTGAAATGGTTGAATGTTGCTGCGCATATGTTGATGGAATGACTTAATGTTAATCTAGCTATCTTGATGATTTTTGAATGCTATGATATTGTATATGAATTGCTTAAATAGAAAATAGGATGATGAGCCATAATGCCTGCTTGTACCCTAATCGAATTGCCTTGACATATAGGGTCACTTGAATCTAACAATGCTTGTTTTGAGTGAGATGTATGCCTGTGGTTGTGATCGCCTTGTGGTTGCTTTTGGTGATATGGCCGAATGGTAGGATTTGAAATAGGCTTGAATGGAACTAACTTCATGAATTATTGGATTTACAAGAAACATGTTAGAAACCTAAGGATAAAATGTACTTATAATAAGGTAGAAAACAATTGAATCAAATTGGAAGCATGTAATACTAAGGTAATTTGAATATGATAGGTAACAAGGGTTAAATGTTGTAACATGAATCATGTTAGTAATAGCTAGAAATGTATGCACGAAAGAATAAAAAAATTTAAAGGCCATGTTCGAATGGATGTTGTATGACTATGAAGCAATTGTATGTTATTTGCATGCTAAGAAATGTATATGTGGTTGCCATGCCTTGATCGAATACTTGTTTCCTTCTTGCTTGCTTAGTTTGAATGATTTTATCTTCTTGTTTGATGTTTGCCGAATGCTTTGGGTGGTTATTGAAGCCAAGTATGAATGTGTAATGCTTGTATTGTCCTTGCCTTGTCTTTGTTCAAGTGCCATGCCTTGATTTGTCCTTGCTTCCTTTCTAAGTAACGCTCCCGAACCATGTTACTACTAACCCGGTATGGGGTATTACATATAACACCTTTGGTAAGTAGTTTACTAGATAATCAAATCTTCAACAATATGCACCAAAGTGCCAATATGCACCGTAGTGCCAATATGTACCAGCGTACCAATATGCACTGTAGTGCCAATATGAGCTCAAGATTCTAAGGCATGCCCTCCTATCTATCCAAACTAGCTACCAAGGTTGTTGATTATCCATTTCATTCAAGCTTTATACATTTCATGATCCAATACAAGATTATGCCATTCAAAGGCCAAGCCCTTAGGCTTATGGAGTCTTAACTCCCAAAGCAAATCTATCCATGCCATTCGAATGGTATGAATACAAAGTGGTACCATTGTTCATTTTAATTCAACCAGCCATGTATATCAATCACAAACACATGCATATGTATGCAATGTGCGTACCTTATTCTCCAAGCAAGCATGCCATTTCTTACCTTTGGCATAAGCAATGCAACATGACAAGCATTTCATTTCATTTGCTTAACACTCAAGTAAACAAATAGATCATGGCATCAAAAAAGTTGTCATACATGTCATTCTTTCCTTAATTAGAAAAATATGTATTAGGTCATGTTACATGGCAATGACATTGATTTAAGACAATAACACGGTTCGTTAGGACCTAGTCCCAACACTAAGGATAGTTACACTCACAATACTCCTAGCAATCAATTGTGTTGTATCCAAATCCCTTTGCCTCTAGCTTTGGGATGTCCACTCCTATCTTCCTCTTCCCCAACTTGCTGCCCTTGGTCTAGCAAGCATAACACATACATTTCATCAAAACAAGCACATAAGGTCACACAATCATAGTAGCAATGCTACCACATTTGTACCTAACATTTAGCTACTGTTTTTTATGCTTTCTTTTAAGCATTTCTTACTAATTCATCTCCACATTGTATTACTTCATTTTAAAACATAATTGGACATGTTACAATGTCCCAAAACTATTTTGGAAACAATTTGCATCTAGGTGTAAAAACAGTCCCTAACTGCCTAGGACACTGTTGTCTGGCAGTTTACACACTGTCCCTTTAAATAGCCATATCTTTTAATCCATACGTCGGAATTTTGATTGCTGTACACCGTTGGAAAGCTAACAAAATTAACAGTAAGACCATGTAATACTTGCATTTTATTTCTTAGCCAATTAATACAGTTTATTGTTCAAAGACAGGGCATTTACACTGCCTGGACAGTTTGCACTATCCAGCAATTCCTATTTACAGTTTCCAGCATAGGACCCAGTTTTCAGTTCTGTTTTCACCTAATGAAGTTAGACATACTAAGGATAATGTCATTAAAATTTCAGCCCTGAATTTGATCTATACAATATTTGGTGAATTTTCAAAGTGACTGCCCAGAATAAAGCAATTCTGAGCAGATTGCACATATTCACATTTTAATGCCTTAAATTCGTTTTAACCAATGTTTTGGCCCTATAATTAATTTAATATGACATACTAAGCATGTTTAGTCAATGTTCATTCATTATTCAAGGCATCCAAAATAGAGTAAGTTGGTTACAAAGCTTAATTTTACATGTTTACACAATTTCAATTCAACAAAACAGTTTCTATGTTATATAACTATGTTCATACTTTTATCTTTCATTTCCAGCATTTTTTGATAACAATTTAACTTGTTTAATACCTTAATTACATTACCTAATCATGATCATAATCAATTCATTATTTTTAAATTTTCCAGCAACCTAGCTTTGTTACACTATCACAAACACATAATTTCCAGCATAATACCTAGTCAAATTTGCATAATTCTACAACCATTTAATCATCTAATCACATATTCAATAGCTAATTTCATCTAACATCATCAAAGCAGTCCAATTCCACAAGTATAATTGCCTATTCAATTGAACAAAAGTAGAATCATACTTACTTTGCTTCTAGCTTTAATTTCCTTACAAAATCCTATACATGCAAGCTAATTTTTTACTTCTTCAATGGCTGATTTCTCAAGCTTTCTTTCTCTCTATTTTCTCTCTTCTATTCGGCTAGCTAAGGAGAATGGAGAAGATGACAACATCTAATCCAAGTTATTGCATTTGTGCATTGTCCAAAATGTCCCTTAATTATGTATCTTAACTTAATCAAGGGCATTAGGGGAAATGAGAAATTTAGCATGCAATCATCATCTTTCTCTTTTAATTCAATTAGGTCATTCTAAATTGATCACCTATTTCATTCATTCTTTCAAATAGACCCTTGACTAATCAATTTAGCATAATTCTAGATTCAATTAAGCTATCAACTTATGCAAATTGGTTCCAATACTTCTAGGCTAGTATTTGGGGTGATACATGTTAGAACACATTGAAAGGATGTTGGACTAGTTGAAATGTATACGTATTTATACAGTGAAAGTCGAGACTGTTTTGTACGAAAAATGAAATGTGTGGACTGCCTTAAATAGATTAAAAAGAGGGTGAAAACTATTTTGCAACACCCCTACCTAGTTTAGTAGTAAACCGGTTGAGGAGCATTACGGGGAACACTAGAAACACGAACAATTTAAATTTTTTTGAACTCGTCGCTATTAGACGAGTTGAGTCACTAGCAATCAAGCAACTTGAGCAATCACATTTGATCATGCATGCGAGAACGTGACTCAACCCTATTAGATGAGTTACCTGACTAGCAAGTAACTTAAGCAAGCATATTTATCAAACAAGCAAGAACACATTTTTTTCATTAATGATTACCTCTTTACTTTACCATTAGCATTTTCATTAATGTTTATCAAATAACATTTGAATGACATAACAAACAAGCATGTTAATTTCATTCCAGGTCACCTATATATGCAGCTAACATTTTATCATACAATCATGGATATATAATTTATATTCATTATAGGCCTTCATTCGAGTGGTTACTTTCAAACACCATCATGCTTAAGAGGTAGAAAAACAACAACACCAAAGTCCAAACCAAATCAAAAACCTCATTATAACCCAGATTATAATGGCAACACATTGCCTTATTTACCAAAAAAACAAATTAGTTCATCATACCAAATCGAAAATGGTGTCCTTGGATTTTCTTTTTTCGAAACACAACCTTCAAACCTTAGTTTTCTGCAAAGATGAAATAGAGTGTAAGCTAATCGAGTTTAGTAAGGTTTCTCACAAACCTTTATTTCTTTTCAAAATTTCTTTTTACAAATGCATAACTGAAAACATGCTTGAGTGAAATCAGTGCTTCATGTCACATTTTATCTTTCCATCATATATTAATATATTGGCATTTTTAGTGACCTTATAAAACTTTCTTTTCATTAACAAATTTATCGGATACACGAACTTTGGTGGAGATATTTTTCAACCTCCTTTTCAACGGTGGTAATAATCTTTCAGTTACCTTTTTCTCCTCTAGGCCTGGGTAATGTCTTTCAATTACCTCAAAGCTAGGGACACCTCAAACCCAGATAATGTCTTTCAACTACCTCAAGGCAAAGGGAAGATCGATCAGGCTCAAAGCCCCTTTATGTTTATATTGCACTATCATCCTATGGCATGCCATCTATATCCAATATTTCTCTTTTAGTAAGTCACTTAGCCAATATAATAAATATTTGCATGGGAGTTTGTTGTTTTTAGTGCCATATAAACTCATTCACTTTCCTTTATTAAAGAAAAACCATGCTCATAGCATATAAATCAATGGTAGAATAACATGCTTACTCATTTACTCATCCTCATGTATATAACATGGCAAATCATGATTAAGATTCATTCTACAACAAGTTGATGATTGTGTAAAAGACATATTTGCATACCCTTTTAGCTTAGCTTTTGCTTGTGTTTAAGCTCATTTAGTTGCATTCTCATGTAGTTTGCATGTTGTTAGGGAGTTACACTACATGTGCTTAATTGTTATATACTTTGGTGCTTTTAATGAGAAATATGGTGTTTTGTGGTGTTTTTGCATGAACTAGCTTTATTGGAGGAATGCTGGAGTAGGAAGGAAAGCACCACTCTCGTAGGAGCTGACAAGGTAAGAAGATTTGGAGATAAATTTACGTTTGGCTTACTTAGACTCTCACTAGATACAAAACTCATTAAAGATAGCACGAAAGCAAGATCCTCTTAAAGAAGGCTTCACGCACTTTAGGGTTACAAAGCCCTGGCTTTCACACTTATATAAAGGAGACTTGGGCCACAAAAAAAGGGAGCTTGATCACAGATGATAGCCCTTAGTCTTAAGCTATCAGAGAACAACCATAGTCGAAGTTCTAGAGAAGTCTCCACACGATGGAAGTCATCGAGAGAGGTTGATGGAGTGCATGACCTACAACAACAGTTAGAAAGCTTGGAGGAGATCGTAAAGGACGCTCGACCCTTTTCTATCCCTTGCTTGATAAACTGACATGTTTTTAATTGTTTTTATTATGAATGTTTTAGGCTCAGACATGAGCTAAATACTTTTAGTTGGGTTTGTTGCTTTATAGGATTTTATGTTTTGAATACTTTGTTTTAATGCTATAGTTATTTTCCTTTATCTATTATGTTCATCATCCTTCATGCTTAGTTATTGTAAATGCTATCGAGAGAGGCCTTTTAACTATTGATCGGTGGCTTAATATCAAGAGAGTTAGGTTAAACAAACGTGAACAGTGGGGCTAAGCTGTTAACTTAGTCTTAATCTGGATTAGATATAAGTTTAGGGTTTCAATGACTAATAAGGAAAACTTGAATAGATAATAGAGTTGTTAGGGTTCACACAGACATGTATTACCTTATCTTCACAGTTATCAACTTCTAGGCATCGAGAGAGTCAAAAGAACATTAGAAAATCCTATCGAAGATAAAGTTCTTAATGGTTTACGGAGACATGTATTGTCAGTCACTATAGCAATAAAATAAGTAGTCAAGAATAATTCCTAGGCAATAAACCCAGCTTCCATAATTATCTGAAGATTTTTCGCAACATCTGTCTTGATCATAACTACTTTACTTTATTTGCATTTAGTTTTGATAAATCACCATCAAACCAATACTTGCTCAACAATTCTTAAGAACAATCACTTTGTATTTATTGATCCAAAAATTATGGGTTTGACACTCTACTTCATCACTTTATTACTTGATCTAAATTGCAAACCTATTTACCAAACATTACAAGTTCATCCTCATGCATTTATCAAACACATTTCAAAACATTTATTTACAACTCAATGCCAAATAAAAAGGTACTCAAAGTGAAAACCACTTCAACTTACTCTTGGACTTAGGAAAGCTTTTCACACTTTCCCTAAGTCCCCAAAACAAAGCTATCAAGCCTTGAAACTCTCTTAAAACAATTTTCACTCACCAATACGCGATCGCTTCCCAAGCCGTCGCGTTACAAGCGTCTGAAACAATCTGAAAGCTAAGATGTGAGGTCTCCTTGCTCTTTCCCTATTTCTACAACATAAAACCAATGGGAAAATGCATTCTCACAATAGCCCTCTCAAATCCTTTGCATCTTTAACAACGGCATTCAAAAAAGCTATCCAAAAATGACGAAATCATTCCAAAACTTTAGCCAAACAATAACCAGCCACAAATCTTCGAATCCAACATCTATTCATTATCATTCAACCTCCAAAAACACAACTAACACATCCTTATATCTCCAGCAAGCATTAAACACTCATAACAGCCCCAAAAGTAGCTAAAACCAACCTAAGTAAATACACAATTAAGTAATTTCGGGATTCATACTAAAAATGTCATCTCACATTATGTTTATTCAATCAAAACACTAAAAATCTCCAGCATTCATTAACCTAATCAAAAATTTAGGCAAAATACCATAATCATCATTTAATAAGGATTTTCTCAATTAGATTGCAAAATCGCATTATAAAATTTCAAGCAAGAGCCAAATACTAGTAAATTTCAATTAAGAACCTTAGTTTTTAAGAGTGAAGAAGAATTACCTTCAAAAGGGGTTCCCACCAAAATTTGACGTAACTTTCTTCTTGAAAAAGAGTTGGGAAAATAAGAAAGATTTTGAGAAATCTTTTGTAAGGTTTTTATAAGGATTGAAAGGGGAATCTAGAGATATAATCTCCATCAAAAACAAATTAGAAATCTAAATTTTATAATCAAGAATTTGGCAAAAAAAATGAGAGAAAATGATGGGAAAAGTGATGTAATGAGAAAATGAATTTTAAAACCAAATTAATCGCCAAAACTATTTGTTAAATAAGGTGATAATCCTAATTAAGATTTTTAGAAATAATAGCTCTCTAAGGATTCTTTGCATTAGCCCTTTTTAATTTAGTAACTTCAAAACAGCTTTTCAAAACTTACATTTTAGTCACCAAAATAAAAAATGTCAATTAATTCAATATATTTAACCAACCTTTGTTTTAATTGTCAAAACATTTAATAAAATTATTGAAAATTTTAGAAACCCCAAATCTAATTTTAATCTACCAATATTTCAAATTAAAATGTTTATTTCTCGAAACCTACTTATCTGGCCCATTCGGTTCGACCCGTTCAAAACCAACCCGGTTGAACCCCTAATTATTTTAACCCTATTTTTGGGTGTTACATAGCCCTTTTCTCCATTTTTATTCCTGCGAGAAAAAAAAGTAAGCCATCAGTTTTATAATCATAAAATAGAAATAAAAAATAAAAATAAACTAAAAAAGAAAATTGGAGCTTATCTATCGGGCGAAATCATAGGGAAATGGAGTCAAAGAGGGACAAGGATTATGGGTAGATTTAGACTTCTAGGCCAGGGAAGAAGGGAGATTCTTATGAATCAAAATTAGGTTTTAAGTTTTTAGGTGAAATTGGGAGATTTTTTTGCTTTTAGGGTTTTAGACGATAGTTGGCGGTGACAGAAAATCACCCTGCGACAGCCAGAAATCGCCTCCCGACGGTTGGTAGGGGGCTGAACGGTGGCCGAAGGTTTTGGCTTGGTTTCCGGAGCTTGGCCAAAAAAATTATGGCGGTTATTCGCACGACGTTCGAAGGCCATGTTCATCGTGTTCTTCAAGTTCTCGAAGAACACAGATGAACACCAAGCAATAAAGCTTTGTTTTAATCCAATTTTGGGATAAAATTCTAGAAAAAAATTAGAGAGATAAGAGAGCGTTTTGAATATGAAAAAGAGAGAAATTTTCAAAAAATAAAAAAAAGAAAGAAAAACTAAGTGGCTGATAAGGCCTTTATATAGGTTGAATCCCCGGCCTGTAGGCCCGCGGACTCTCGACTCTGCTCGCACCCTTCTTTCTTTCCATTTGTACTTTGGCTCACCATTTTCAATAAATTTCAATTTGGCCCTTGTTTGTTTGTTTTAAGTTTTAATTTTCTACAAGTTAGTCCCTTTTAGTGTAATTTAATTGATTTGGCTTTTAAATGTTTAATTAATGCATATAGTTTCATGTTAGGAGACTTACATACCTAGATTTAATTTAAGTAGTTATTTTAAAATCATAGTTTAGGTTCTTTAATTATATGGAAAATAAATATGATGTGGTTTTATTTAATTGGATACACTACAACAGGCTTGTATTACTCTGTCTCACATCCCCAAATCAAACCCTAACCACTCATCAATCCCAAATCAAATGCAGCATCGCATCTCACCAGTCAGGCAGCCTTATCATCACCTCATCGGTTGTCCAAAGCTGTCGGTTGTCTAACGTCGTTGCTTCGTCACCTGTCTAGTGCTGTTGCCTCGTCGGCCATCCAACTTTGTTACAGGTAAGCCTTTTTCTTGTACAATGGCAAAACAAATTTTTTTGTTTAATATCTTGTTCAATGGTAGGTATTTTTTTGAGTTTGCTATCACCTCCCTACTAGATATCTTTTCTTTTTTTCTTTCTATCTACCCCTCAACTTGTCATATAATTAAACACAATCCTTGATATTAATGCAAGAGTTTCATGTCAAAGAAGGAAAAAAGGAAGATGGTGACAGATAATTATGGTGAATATACATGCAAATGTTGGTTCTTCCTGTGGAGATTTTCAAAATGTAGATATATAAGGAAAAAAGGAACATGTACTTTCAAAATGTATGTTTTGGTTTTGGATAAAGTTTTTAAGAACTTGTCTGAGAAATTACTCTGAGCTTAGTCAGTCTACTTGAAAAGAATAGGCTAAATGGGTTATTTTACCCCCGAGTTCGACCCAAATTAGCAATATTGTCCCTCGCGCGAAAACGCGTTCAATTATGTCCTTCAGTTCGCACATTGCAGCAAATTAGGCCCTTGACTAATGTTGACCGAAGGAACCATTAATTTGGCTGTTAACTTTTAACGCGTCAGCCGTCTTCGCTGATGTGGCATGCCATGTTAGCGTTGAAACGACAAAATGCTGACGTGGCTTAGGTGCTAACGTGGCCAAAAAATAAAAGAATTAAAATAACTCTAAATATCGAAGGGTTGGAATCAAACCTATGACTTTAGGGAAAAAAGCTCAATGCTTTACCAAACTCAATGCTTTACCACAAGACCAATCTCTATACATTGTCAATAAAAACCAAATGTAATATATACCCTCGTCCAAATAACATGGCCAATCATCTTCTTCACCCCTGGTCATTCGAATTTTGCACTGGTTCAAACACCGGGAAAAAAATCACGCTGATTTTTGTATTAAAAAATCACGCTGATTTTTGTATTAAAAAATCACGATTCAATAATCTTTTGAAGTGGTTTGGGTTCTAATTTTTTGTGGTTGGATTGAAAGAAAATCCTTGGACACCATATGAAACTTTCAAAGATTGTTCACAAGGTATTTGCAGCATGTACTACCCTCAATGGTGCTACTTCATTTTCCCACCACCACCTCCTTTCCCCGTCGATGACGGTGACGACGACGATTCCTCCGTCGATTTCTCGCCTCTAATTATAGCGCTGATCGGGATCTTGGAAAGCGCATTCATCTTGGTAAGTTACTACACGCTCATCTCAAAGTATTGCAGGAGGCGTAGACAGAGTCATAGTACGATCTTAGATTTCAACGAAAGCAAAGACGAAATGAATCACGACGGTGGCAAACGGGTTCACAAGGGCTAGATGAAAGTCTAATCAAGGCTATTGTGGTTTGTAAATTCAAGAAAAACGAGGGTTTAATCGAAGGAACTGATTGTTCGGTTTGTTTGAGTGAATTCATGGAAGATGAGAGTTTGAGATTGTTGCCTAAATGTAACCATGGTTTCCATGTTCCTTGTATTGATACTTGGTTGAAATCTCACTCTAGTTGTCCCCTTTGTCCTGCCGATATTTCATCCACCTACCAATCAACCGCTACCGCCGCCGTCGCCGTGACAGTGCAGGAAGGTCCTCGGAATGTTGGTGTATCCGCGATTGTGTATCAGTAGAGGAATGAAGCTGTTTCGGTGATCCAGGATCTGGAAAGTGGTGTTAGGGAAGAAGCTGTTGTTAGCCTTGTTGTTAATGAAGATGTTCGAGACAAGGCAGTGTTGGAAATTGCACGAGATGGGGATGAAGAAGAAGATGAGCAACCATGTTATTTGGGTGAGGGTATATATTACATTTGGTGTTTATTGACAAGTATAGAGGTTGGTCGGGTGGTAAAGTATTGAGCTTTTCTCCCTAAAATCTTAGGTTTGATTCCCAACCCTTCAATATTTAGAGTTATTTTAATTATTTACTTTAAAACCAATCAGATGATGCCGCATGTCATTATCTGATTGGTTAAAATTTAATATAAAAATAAATATAAAATTTATTTTTTTATTTTTTATTTTTTTTGTCACGTCAGCACCTAAGCCACGTTAACATTTTAACTTTTCAACGCTAATATGACATGTCACATCAGGGAAGACGGTTGACGCATTAAAAGTTAACGGCCAAATTACCAGTTTCGTCGGTCAATGTTAGTCAATGAGCTAATTTGCTGCAATGTGCGAACTGAAGGACCTAATTGAACGCGTTTTCGCACGAGGTGCAACATTGCCAATTTGAGTCGAACTCGAGGTCAAAATAACCCCTTTTGCCAAAAAAATAAAACTGTAATACTGTTGATCATACCTAAAATACAGAGTTTGGTTAATTATTAAAACAAGTGTGATTACTATGTATTTGAGTTTGTTTCCTTTCCGTTGCTGCGGAGCATTAAACAAATAGCTAAAGTAATAAGAAAGGGAAATAGAACATATAATTGCACATGGTGCAACAGGAGACGTGTTGGTGATAATGTTGGTTTGGTAGATTTAAATTGATTTCGACGTAATTTGATCATTAGAATGAGGTAGAAAAAAAAAACTTTGAGTCTTGTTTTCAAGAAGACAAGTTTGAGTTTGGGTGAATTAAACCACCTGGAATTGATTAAATTATTATTAAAGTAATAGCGATAGTTATTTATATTATGAAAATGACATGTGCAAACACGTATTTGATCCTTGGATTAAAATTTTTTAGACTCAAGCAATAAAGGATTGTTTAAAATGTACGCACCTCGTATTTGGACTGTTCCTCAAAAATGAACTAAAGATTGTAGTTTGATGCTAGACAGACAGTAGGTACTAAATCCTAACAAGCTATTACCAAGATTTGGTTGTAAATTAGATTAAAAAATCACAATTTGTTGAATTAATTAGCATTTTTATTTAAATTTAAAAGTAAATTTAAATATTTGTATTCCGGTGAATTATCCATTATAAGGTCTGACAGTGCAGGAGAAGATGACAATTCTTACCTCAAGTATCTCAACTTTTCTTGAAGTAAATTAAAGACGATAATTTTCCCCAACAGGCAACTTTCTCTTGAATTTTCATGATTTGATCAAGTGGAATAAGTATGACTGATAGGTAGTTTATATATTTAACTTGGCTTTTACTTAATTGGTAATGTAATAGTTACATCTCTCTTCATCCTTCAAAAATGCACCATGGTAGGTTCAACTTCGCAGACTTTTAATTTTTTATCTATAATTATCAATTTAAAAGAATAAAGTTGAATCTATAGTATTAGCAATTAATATGTGAAATGGATATTACATAAATACAAAATGGATAAGAGTTCGATGAATTTGTCAAGGGTAAGCGTCGACTATCGAAATGGAGTAGAAACTTTTTTAAATTTAGCTTTTTTGAATGCAAGCCAAGAGAATATGCTTCTTTGCCCTTGTGAGAAGTGTGCTAACATTAATTGGCACATTCGTAAAGTTGTACACAAACATCTAATTGTTTCTGGCTTTGTTCCGGGCTATAGAAAATGGGTATTCCATGGAGAGTTGACATCTCATAGAGCTTCTTCCACGAGTAATTCGACTTATCCTCCTAATTCTCATTGTGGAATTCTTAGAGAAGATGACACGAAGGGTATGTTGCGAGCTGCATTTAATATGCACGATTATCATTAATCTGTTAGAGAAGATGGTTGTGAGATTGGTGTTAATGATTTCACCGTGATGGGAAGAAGCAGATGTGATGAAGAGCCTAATGGAGAAGCGGAAAAGTTTTACACTTTGCTTAATAAAATGAATGAACCACTTTATGAGGGATCGAAATATTCAAAACTCTCCTTTTGCATTCGTCTTTTCCACTTAAAATGCTTGGGAGGGTGGACTGGTAACTATTTTATACAGTTGTCGAGTTTTTGAGAGAAATGTTTCCTTCTGCAAAAATTCCTCAATCCGGCAAAGATATGAAGAAAATGATAAAAAATTGAGCCTCGGTTATGAGAAAATCCATAGTTGTCTAAATGATTGCGTGTTGTATTGGGGTGAATGAAAAAAATCTGGAGTCTTGTCATGTATGTGGTAAATCTCGGTGGATGAATAGGGGCACAGAAAATGTGAGCGAGGATGAAGTTGAAGCACGGTTAAGAAAGAAGCCAGTAAAGATTCTATGATATTTTCCTTTAATACCCAGGCTTCAAAGACTTTTTATGTCTTCAAAGACTGTTGAGTCCATGAGGTGGCATCATGATGGATTATTATGGTATCCTGCAAATTATTTAGCTTAGAAATCATTTGACCAAAAATTTCCAATTTTTGCAGGAGATCCTCAAAATGTTAGGCTCGGTCTTGCATCTGATAGGTTTAATCCTTTAAAAATCATGAGTACTTCATACAATACTTAGCCTGTTCTGCTTGTTCCCTACAATTTGCCCCCGTGGATTTGCATGAAATATTCATCCTTTATCTTATCCATGATTATCACAGGTGAGAAAGGTCCCAGGAATGATATTGACATCTACATGAAACCTCTTATTTTACTATATCAATAGAAACATTCCATGACTGGTTAGGGAAGATGATAAGCAATTAAATCTTTGTACGAAATGTACCTAATAACTTTTCTTGTTTTACTATATCAATATAAGTGTTAACTAATTCACCTTTTACATGTAATAGGTTTGGTGTGGGAGAGAAGTTAGTGAAGAGGTTAAATGGCTTTCTCAAGGTTCGAATAGAATTGTTAAAATATATAATGTCTTTCTCATTAATGGGTTTAGGTTCCACACGAAATATCGAGAAAGATTAAGGAGAACACAAAATTGTGGAGTAGTTGTTACTTCTTCAACTACAAGTTATGCTAGTGCTAGGGACAATCATCCTGTGGAGGGAGATGAAGAATATTATGGAATTCTTACATACATTATTGAGTTGGATTATTATGGAAAACAAAAAGGTTGTGTTATTTCGTTGTGACTGGGCTGGTGTAAATACTACTCGGGGCATTAAAATAGATCAATTTGATTTTACAATGGTAGACTTCTCTCGATTAATTCACACAGGTCAACAATTGATGGACGAACCATATGTATTTCATTCTCAAGTCAAACAAATTTTTTATTGCCATGATCCAATGAAAGAGGGTTGGTATGTTGTGCTCTGTAACACCCCTAGAGACTTGATAGACATCGGGGATGGAAGTAGAGATAACATTGAAACAAGATCAGAAACTTTGCCTTTTGAGCACAAAACTTAGATGGAACAATCACCAGTTCTAGTTCAAAATTCCAATGGGTTGAAGAGGACATGGATGAAGATTTTAATGAAAACTAACTGCATAACAATGCAGTAAGATTTATATATTAACTTATTAATTTATAATATTATTACTTCTAACTTGTTGTTGAATACATACATTAATAGTATTGTTGTCTCTAGTTATTAAAATTGTTTTTTGTTTATTACAGATATTATACTTAGGATTAAATTAAGTGATCTGCGGATTGTTCAAGTTCCTCGAGAGGAGGAAGTAACAAATAACGATGATTTGTCTGGTGTTGGATGTTCACAAGTTTCAGAAATAGTTGAAAATGTAGAAATTGAAGGTAATGTTCAACACTTTATTTGAATGCTAGTTGTTTGTTATTCTTGACTTGATTTTAAAATTTTTACAGAATTATTTCTTATATAGCTGGAAATGGTCGAAGGCGCAAGACTAGAGGGCACACGACATTGACGGATTATACAATCTTCATGTTAGAGAACGTGTAAAAGTTTCAAGAAATGATGTCGGCCAACCCATTGGGGCATAAGTAGATGTTCTGGGCATTACTTAAGCATTGTTGCATGCAATGCTTCATTTTGCCGATCAATTATGAGCCATGGCATTAGATGCCGAATAGTAACAAAAACCAAGCTCTAGATCTTGTAAGGTAATAATGTCAATGTAATAGATAATTCATTATAATTTAATAGTAATATTTATATTTACTTTGATTGTGTAACTTGTAGGATAAATTTTCCTTAGAGGTTTCAGACGATTACGTGAAGCATGAGTTATGTAACACCCAAAATTAGGGCCAGAAAGTATTAAGCATCCTATGTGACTAAGTTAGACTTTTAATTGTGAATCTGGATTTAAAGAGTAAACAAGCTAAGGACCATTAAGCAAAAAAATTAATTGTTGCTAACTAAATTAAGAGGACTAAACCGGAATGATATTAGGATGGTAATTTCGCATGCAAATTCAAAATTAAGGAATAATTTGAATATGTGTCATTACCATATGAAATAATGTGGCAAGGGGAAAGGGTAAGCTCAGCTGAAGGGAGAGGAATTAGACATCACTTTCTCCATCTTCCACCCTTAGGCTGAAGCTTTGTGAGAGAGAAAAGAAAAGAGAGAAATTCCATGGAAATCATGCTTTAAGCTTTAATTGATGATGTTACTTTAATTTCTTGCTTAGCTACAAAAAAGGATGTAAGCACCTCTCTTTTTCCTCTTTAAATTGAAGTTAGTGAAGGTGTGATTACAATCTTGTTGTTAGAATTGTGATTTTTTTAGGATGTTCATTCGTGATTATGATGTTAACTTGTGTGAATCTGAAATTGGCATTTTAGACATTTGGATATGTTGATTTAAGTTTTTAAATGATCTTCTATGCCTGTGTAGTTATAATAGAGGTTATGTGTTATGTAAGTCATGATATGTAACACCCCCTACCCGGGCTAGTAGTAACCCGGTTCAAGAGCGTTACTTAACAAGCAAGCAATGGCAATACAAGACATGGAAATAGACAAGAATAATACAATACAAGAAACAATCAAGCAATCACATACTTACTTAGCTAACAAGTAAGCTCTCATTTGTTTTCAAAAGAAACTAAGGCATTTGAACAAGGCCAAGGCAACCAATCATACATTACTTACTTATCAAACAAGTAGGCTCACATTTGATTTAATATTTCAACCTAACCAATCGAATAGGTCATTATCTTAATTCATTTCATGCTTACATTACAAGACACTACATTATCAATACACTTTGCTTCTTTTTATTCCTTATAATTCGAATTGCCCTAAGATAAACAACCTAATTCCATTTCATTTCTTTGTTTCTTAGACTTATACATGTACATCTTATCCCTAAATTACTAACATGTTTCTTGAGCATTCTAATTGCATGAAACTAACTTCCAATCAAGTCTTTCCTTACACCTAACCATTCAGCCATCACCATCCAAACACCCAACAATACTTTCATCATGGTAATCCCATACAAGATGTGAAACATTCGAATGGTAGGTCAAGAAAGCATGGTTCAATCATCCTATACTCAATTCAAGTAAGACATGTTCATAGCAAAGCATTCGAATGATATCAAGGTAAACTAGATCAAACATTAGATCATTCAACTTAAAGCCAAATATGCGCAGCCTATACCATTCATTACATGATACTTAAATTCATTACATACTTGTTACTAAGTTCATAACATAGGTAGGCCCATCAAGACATTATATACAAGCTTCAAAATGCATGATCAAGCTATCTATATACATCTAGTGCCACCATTCTAGGAGATATGCAAAACAAGTATGGATTCATACTTAGGCAAAGCTTGCGTGAGTTACTTCTTGCTCAAGGAAACAAGCTTCAAGATCAAGCAACACTTGTATCCTTTATCCTGTAGGTTGGGAAGAATGAAACAAGAGTGATAAGTACAAGATTGTACTTAGTGAGGTAGTAACTAGTCTAACCATTTGTTATTTCAAGTTTCATGTGTCATTAAAGTCAAGTATAGACCTAGCTAAGGCTTTCAAGCATTAGAGTGATCTTAGATAGGTTTTCAAGCATCAAGAAAATCCTATCTAAGGATATCATGCATTCGGCCAACCAGTACAAGCAACAAGAATTCATACTTCATGAATCAAGCACACACGCTTGCAAAACAAGAAATCAAGGAGTCATGCGTTCAAGTCAAGTAACATACAATTTCATGGCATTCAAGACAAGTAACATATGATGTAGGATTGTTATTTCAATTGTTATTCATTAAACAACCCCCTTGGTACTTAGTTTGTATATGTAATCGAGTCTCCAACCAACTATCGCCACAAGATGCACCGTAGTGCTGGTCAACCCTCCTACTGTCGCCAAAGACCATATATGTACCCTCCATCTGTAGCTAAATAGGGGCCTTAGCCCTGGACCGTAGTCCACCCTTACAAAATGAGCTCTAGACTCTAAGGCATGCCCTTCTACCTAGTCCAACTAGCTACCAAGGTTGTTTGATTTACCATTTATTCAAGTGTTTCAAGATCAAGATCATGTCAGGCAAGTTCATTTCATGTTAGGCCCTTAGGCCATTGAGCCATAGCTCACATGTCATGTAGTTTCATGTTTCATTTCATCAAGATAAGAATATGTCTCAAGCAAGTCTTTAACATTCAACCACATTGCATCATAGCACATACAAGCATCCATGTTATCACACAAATCATGCTTAGCATTCAAATTAAACATGTATTCAAGATGTGAATCAAGTTTCATGTATTACTTTAGTCATTCTTCCCTTATTAGGTCAAGTTCATGATTAGATTCATTCAACATTTCAAGAATGTAAACAAGAATACATTTGGTTAGGACCTAGTCCTAACCCTAAAGATAACTACACTCACAATATTCCAAGCTAGCTAGTCTTGGATCCACACTCCCCTTGTTCTTTCTTGGTAACTACACTCACAATACTCCCTTGAAACAAGAATGAATACATTGGTTAGGATGATCCAATCTTTCCTCTTCCACCAAGTTTTCCTGGTTCTATCACATTACACAAATACATATCAAGACAAACAAGATCATTCAATTCAAGACAATTAAATAAAGACAATGTCACAAGCATATAACATACACATATTGGGCAGCATGCTCTTGTACATTCTTCATTACACTTAAATATACTTATCTACATTCTAGTTCATGTAGAACAAGGCATAATCAAAGGCCTAAAACTGTTTACAAGACAGTTTACAAAATGCCACAAAACAGTGTGCATTTGCCTATGTAGCTGCTGCCAAGCAGTTTGCACTATAGTCACTAAATCATGCATAACTTTCATTCCGTACGTTGGAATTTCAATTGGTTTACACCGTTGGAAAGCTAACAAAATTTTCCTTATGGACCATATAATTCTTGCATTTTAGTTCTTTGCCAATTAATACAGTTTTTAACTTAAAGACAGGGTAACTTGCTTTACTGGACAGTTTGCACTGTCCCTAGTGTTTCTACTCTACATTTCAGCATATAACCCAGAGTTCAGTCCTGTTTTCTCCTAGTGAATTTAGACATACTAAGGTGTTGTCCATAAAAAATTCATCCTTAAATTCATTATACACAATTTATAGTGATTTTTTAAAGTCACTGCCCAGAACAGAGCATTCTGGGTATATTACACTACGTTGAATTTCTAGCTTCTTAACTCATTTTAGCAAGGTCCTATCATGGAAATTCCATTCATGTTCATGTTCATACATGTCTAGGTCATCATAATTCACCTAGAAATGTTCTTAAACATGACATAATCATGTTGAACCTAGTTTGATCTATTTGATCACATTTACACATCCAATTCATCAACTAGGCAGTCCATTACCTAATTTAACTAGTTCAACTAGGTGTAGTCATTTTCCAGCAACATATGTATTCAATTAAATCTTCATTTTACCTGGAAACATGATCAAAACAGGGTTCTATGTTCATTTAACATGTTTACACAATTTCTCAATCAAAACAGTCCCTAATCAAGACTGTTTTCAATCATGTTCATATACCTCAAATTTCCAGCAACTATACATATATCCTATATCAAATTGGTTACTAGAAATCAAGATTTCAAGTTTACATTGAAGCTATCATGTCCCTAACATTTATAATATTCATCCAATTTCATCAAGACAACAAGAACATCATCAATTCAAAGTTCAACAATCTATAAGAATTTAGGATCAAGTATTATACCTTCTCCAAGCTAAATTTGATCAATGGATGAATCAAAAAGACTGAATTTGAAGGTTTGCATAAAGCTTTTCTTTCTTTCCCCTTTTCTCTCTCTAGTTTCGCCAAATGGATGACAATGGGGAAAAGATGACAATATTTTTTTGTTATTTTTCCTCCTAAACATGAGTCATCATCCTAAATGGCACATGTTCTCCTCCAATGAGGACATGTGTCAAGGCCTTTATCTAATTTCTATTTACATGCAATCTATAGGGTTTTGCATGTTCACATTTTCATCCTTTCATTTATGCCATATAGTTTAATTTCAATTCAATTTGGTTCTAATTTCACTTATTTGATCCTAAGGATGGCCAATGTTCATTCTTCTTTTAAATTGATCAACTTATGAATTCAATTAGCCTATAGTTTATATTGTGGTAACATTACTAGGCCAATTTTAGGGTGTTACATGATATTTTTAAAATAAACGAGTCCTCAAATTTACCTAAATTTTTTTTTTTTTTATTATTTTTCTTCATGAAAGCAAGACATTTTCCTTTTTTCCCCTCGTTTTTTTTCAAGATTTCCTCCATTTTTTTGCACAAAACTTTTTCAAGAAACATTCTTGTGTCAAGTTCTCCAACTTACTTGTTCAAATCAAAGAAATCAACAAAAAAAGGGATATGACATTCAATATGGCTAATTTTCAAACAATATGAGATGGCTCAAAAGTGGTTCTTCTAATGGAAACATTTACCAATGTGGATTTTTCGAATTCACTCAAGTGTTCATACCTAAGTGTCTTAATTATCTCAATGATTTGATCCTATGTGGTCTCAACATGTATAACATTCCTTTTCTTCCAAAGAAACCAATCTTCCTTGACAATCACTCAAATGAAAAAAATGTGAAGCATAAATGATGTATGTCTTATTTTTCAAATCTCACAAGCTTTTTGCCTTATGTTGTGTCCAATTGATTCATCCAACTATCAAATCAATTAATTTAAGAAACAATTTGAGGTCCCAAAAAGTTGTTATCAATCCTAACCAACACAAATTAGTTCTCATTTTTACTTTGAGATATCAAATCTCAAAATTTCAACATGTTGATTTTATAAAAAATTTTCATTGTGAAAGAATTTTTTCTAAGTCATCAATAAGTCATGAAATTCACATGTTTTTCTTCCTATGATTTCACAAACTAAGAAAAATTCAACAAAATTTCCAACCTCCAGGATCCACCCCTACACTTAAATATGAACATTGTCCCAAATGCTCAAAAATCAAAATCATAAAATAAAGCAATGAACTTTTAGAGAAAAATGGACTCTCTTATTCGGCATGTGATGGTTCATGGTGTGGATGGAAAAGAATGTATAAGTGGGAAAAGGTTTTAAATTGTGGGCTATTTTCAAATAGGGATGAAATGAGTAGGTGTGGTTGAATCTTTCAACAATATTACATCATTGTTTTTGGAGTGGAAAAACTTTAAAACAAAATCCATAAAAAATTTAAAATTTCATAAAAACATTTAATAAGGGAAGGAGGGAGGGTGAGATCATTATCAGATTATTTTTTGATGCTTCAACTTTGACTCTTTGACAAGTTGACCTTTTGAGCTTTTGCATATTTCTTAGGAAAAGCCGATTTCAAGAATCGGTCGTCAGTATGGGTTGGCTTTAGATCCTTTACATTTTCCTTTGATTTAGGGGTTCTTTCTAAGTCGAGATTCTTTTGACATCTCAAAATAATAGAACTCACATTTTCTTTAGGATTTCCATCTTGGTTTATGACACATAAGTTACTAATTGAGATGCATTGACTAAGAGATGAGGCGATTTCTTTACATGAGTTTTAAGATTTTTAATACTAGACCTTGTCTTTGCTAAAATTTTCCAAGTTGATGGGCAGCTGCTTTACACAATCTCGACCAAAAAAAAGGTTTTTATCGATGATGATGGTTAGACTTACGGAAATTACCTTGTCGGTTGAAATGTTTGAGAATCCTTTGAAAAATGCTGATAGTACTAGCTAAACGCAAGAAATAAATGATTTCACTAACATTCTCTCCAGAGGTCTCCAATCTATGCCACTTTCTTAAGTTTTTGCTCGTAAAAGAAATAATTTGAAGATGATGAATATCATGTAAAATAAATAAACAAAATAAAGAAAATAGACTTGAGTAATAGCCAAAATAGGCGGGTTATAGAGATTCATGGCGTGAACAATTGAATTCTCGGTCAGTTTAATACAGTGCTAAGGTGATCGAAATGTTCTTCAATTTATTTTTAGAATTGGGCAAATTGTAATCGATGAAGACACGGGCAACAAAATTGTCAAGATAGGGCAATTGAGCGACAATTCATGAGGTCCATGAAGGCGTTCTTCAATGGATCATTCATTATCCCTAATGGCATTAAACATTGTTAATTGTACATGCCTTGATAATACATCTTCTTCTTTTACCCTCATTTGACAGTATCCCAATCGAAGATCTATCTTTGAGAATATGAAGCATCCTTGATTTGATCCCTAGATCTTCTATCCTTGGGAGAGGACCATCGATTGATTGAATAAAGACCTTGTTCAATTGTTTCTAATCAATCTAACTCTCATAATATTAGATAAATTCTTTTGAACAAACAAGATCCTCTCCCAAGGAGCAAAATTAAGAACCAAGAATGAACAAACTTTGATTTAAAATTGCAAACTCAAATACCTAAACAAGTTCAATCATTCTCACAACCAAGTGCCCAAACCAATTTGTGATGGACATGGCTTGTTCGAAAGAATAATATACAAAAAAAATTTCTCTAGTTGGAGGGAGATAGAAACAATAAAAACATCAATGAAGATTTATATACAACCCTATACTAGGTCTCCCAATTCAAGTTCATCTTGTAAGACCATGGCTAGGCTATTTATAGGAGATGTCGGTTTTCTATCAATTAGGAGAATTTAAGATGGAATTAAATTGAATAAAAGAAATAAATCTTTTATTTTTATATCTTTATTCCTCCACGTTTCCTTATAAAAATCTAGAATTTAATCTCCTTTTGATCTCACAAGAAGGCAAGACATAAAGGTCCATGGGAAAAGGCACATTTATCATTGCTTATAGTAATTATTCGAATTAAATGGATTTATCCTTCAAGGCATATTTCACCTTTTAAATCCTCAATTGTTTTAACAATTTTCCTACTTTCAAGGGCAATTAGAAATCAAGGAAAAACATATAAAGGAGTGGGTTTTTCCACAAAATCAATCAAATTATGAAATAGGACTTGAATTTAATCATTAAAACATGCATGAATGCCTAATAATGCAACTAAAATGAGCCTAAGTCTAACAATAATATGAGTAAAAGGATTCTTAAAAATAGTACAAATTTTTGAACTCTCATCACCCTTGCTTTGATTCTCAAACTATTGCTTGTCTCAAGCGATGCCCTTGTAAGAATTATTTGCCAAAACTTTAATCATCAAAGACATTTGCTTTAAACTTGTTGGAACCTTCAAACTTCAGAATCGAGGACAAAATTATGATCACCTTTTGGATTTTTCGGATAAAACAAAAAATTTGTTGAGTTCCAAACTATAATGTGGTGGTGTGACAATGTAACTTGTGGTTAGGATATTGAACATCTTTGATTTTCAAGATTCTATGAACAATAGGTTTTTTAACAACTTGAAGATTGATTATCGTATTTATTCATCTTTTACTAATTGCCAATTTGGGCACCTCTAGTAAAGCAAGCAGTGATCTTTTAATTGTTTATTTTTTTTTGACCGCCAATAGAGCCAATTTCGGAACCTGGATTGTTTATCTTTAATGAGTTACCACTCTTGCGTTTTTAGAGAGCACCTCTATCTTTGAAATTAACTTTTAATTTTAAATTTTTCTAAATTTTAAGCAACCTAAGTTACCAAGTTTCTTTGAAATTAACAAGCCTCGATTCATCATTCATCCATCATTGAACATCATATTAATATTCTATTTTCTTGTATTTGCAATCCTAAAATTTAAAGGTTCTTTCAATTAAATCAAACTCACGTATTGTTCAATTGTCCTCAATGCATGCATGTAAAAATTAAAAGCAAACGAGTTAGTCGGAAAGGTCATCACCTTAAATGATGTATTTCTTCCCGATTCCTCGAGGAAGAATTTCTTGATTCTTTTGACTTCAACATGTGGTTGTTGGTGTGTGGTGGGTCCACCTCTTGAAACCTTCATAAACATGTATCATCATTTGAGTTTGTGTTCTACAAAAATCAAGGTAGTTGATTAGAACATTAAAATATAGTTATATATATGTGAAAAATTTGCAAATACGGGGTTGGCTTTATCATATACTCCTCACTTAGATTATGCTTTACTTAAAGCATATTGAAATTCAAGGCTCTAGTCTTTTAGGTAAATAGGAAGGATAAAAGCAGTAATAAGTTCTTGTTTGCAATTTAGATACTAGATGATTAAATCATCCAATTAATTATCATGACATTCAAAGATGAAATAAAATGAAACACACTCACAAAGAATTTACTCAATATCTCGGGTTCAAGTTTGTTTTGTGGACAACAACTCCATCCAGGTAAAACTTCTAAAAATATCTTTACCATAGCCTTTGCAAATATCATCATCTCCATCACTAAGTCTTGTTTTAGATATTACAAGATAGAAAAAGGTCTTTGAATTTGATAAGCAAATGGGGCTATTCAAAACAATGGTATGATGAGAAAGACTTTTGATCTTTTGAATCGAAGAATTTTGTCTTTTATTAAACTTAAAGCTTTATTCACATGATATGTAACACCCCTACACGGGCTAGTAGCAACCCGGTTCGGGAGCGTTACTTAGCAAGCAAGCAATGGCAATACAAGACATGGCAATAGACAAAAACAATACAATAACAATCAAGCAACTTAACATTCATTACTTATCATACAAGCAACTCATCATTTGTTTTCAAATGAAACTAAGGCATTCGAACAAGGCCAAGGCAACCAATCATACATTACTTACTTATCAAACAAGTAGGCTCACATTTGATTTAATCTTTCAACCTAACAAATCGAATAGGTCAATATCTTAATTCATTTCATGCTTACATTACAAGATACTACATTATCAATACATTTTGCTTCATTTTATTCCCTATCATTCGAATCTCCCTAAGATAAACAACCTAATTCCATTTCATTTCTTTGTTTCTTAAACTTATACATGTATATCTTATCCCTAAATTACTAACATGTTTCTTGAGCATTCTAATTGCATGTAACTAGTTCATTCAAGTCTTATTCAATACACTTAACCATTTGAAAAACAACTATCCAAACACACAACAATACTTTCATCATGGTAAACCATTACAATAATCTGAAACACTAGGCTATTAGGTCAAGGCAAACAATGGTTCAATTATCCTATGTTCAATTCAAGCAAGTTATGTACTAAATCAAAGCATTCAAATGATATCTTATAAACTAGATCAAACATTAGATCAAACAATTTAAATCCAAATATGCGCAACCAACAACCATTCATTACATGATACTTAAATTCATTACATACTTGTTACTAAGTTCATAACATGGTAGGCCCATCAAGACATTATAAACAAGTTTCAAACCAAAATGCATGATCAAGCTATCTATATACAATCTAGTGCCACCATTCTAGGAGATATACAAAACAAGTATGGATTCATACTTAGGCAAAGCTTGTGTGAGTTGCTTCTTGCTCAAGGTAACAAGCTTCAAGATAAAGAAACACTCGTATCTTTTATCCTGTAGGTTGGAAAGAATGAAACAAGAGTGATAAGTACAAGATTGTACTTAGTGAGGTAGTAACTAGTCTAACCATTTGTTATTTCAAGTTTCATGTGTCATTAAAGTCAAGTATAGACCTAGCTAAGGCTTTCAAGCATTAGAGTGATCTTAGCTAGGTTTTCAAGCATCAAGAAAATCCTATCCAAGGATATCATGCATTTGGCCAACAAGTACAAGCAACAAGAATTCATACTTCATGAATCGAGCACACATGCTTGCAAAACAAGAACCAAGGAGTCATGCTTTCAAGTCAAGTAACATACAATTTCATGGCATTCAAGAAAAGTAACATGTAATGTAGGATTGTTATTTCAATTGTTATTCATTAAACAATCCCCTTGGTACTTAGTTTGTATAGGTAATCGAGTCTCCAACCAACTGTCGCAACAAGATGCACCGTAGTGCTGGTCAACCCTCCTACTATCGCCAAAGACCACATACCTACCCTCTGTCTGTCGCCAAATAAGGGCCTTAGCCTTGGACCGTAGTCCACCCTTACACATTGAGCTCTAGACTCTAAGGCATGCCCTTCTACCTAGTCCAACTAGCTACCAAGGTTGTTCAATTTACCATTTATTCAAGTGTTTCAAGATCAAGATCATGTCAAGCAAGTTCATTTCATGTTAGGCCCTTAGGCCATTGAGCCATAGCTCACATGTCATGTAGTTTCATGTTTCATTTCATCAAGATGAGAATATGTCTCAAGCAAGTCTTTAACATTCAATCACATTGCATCATAGCACAAACAAGCATCCATGTTATCACATAAACATACTTTAGTCGTCCTTCCCTTATTAGGCCAAGTTCATGATTAGATTCATTTAACATTTTAAGAATGTAACAAGAATGCATTGGTTAGGACCTAGTCCTAACCCAGAGGTAACTACACTCACAATACTCCAAGCTAGCTAGTCTTGGATCCACACTCCCTTGTTCTTGGCTTTAGGATGATCCAATCTTTCCTCTTCCACCAAGTTCAATCCTGGTTCTAACACATTACAAGCAAACACATATCAAGACAAGTACACAAAGTCATTCAATTCAAGACAAGGTCATTAAATCAAGCAATGCTACAAGCATATAACATTCACATATTGGGCAGCATGCTCATGTACATTTTCCATTACATTTAACTACACTTTTCTACATTCTAGTTCATGTAAAACAAGGCATAATCAAAGGCATAAAACTGTTTGCAAAATGCCACAAAAAATGTGCATTTGCCTATACTGCTGCTGCCAGGCAGCTTGCACTCTAGTCACTAAATCATGCATAACTTTAATTCCGTACGCCGGAATTTCAATTGGTTTACACCGTTGGAAAGATAACAAAATTGTATTTATGACCATTTAAGGCTTTCATTTTAGTTCTTTTCCAATTAATACAGTTTTTAACTTAAAGACGGAGCACTATGCTATACTGCACAGTTTGCACTGTCCCTAGTATTTCTTCTCTACATTTCAGCATATAACCCAGAGTTCAGTTCTGTTTTCTCCTAGTGAATTTAGACATAATGAGGTGTTGTCCATAAAAATTCCAGCCTTAAATTCATTATACACAATTTATAGTGATTTTTTACAGTCACTGCTCAGAACAGAGCATTCTTGGCAGATTACACTAGGTTGGATTTCTAGCTTCTTAACTCATTTTAGCAAGGTCCTAACATGGAAATTCTATTCATGTTCTTGTTCATACATGTCTAGGCCATCATAATTCACCTAGAAATGCTCTTAAAACAGGGCATAATCATGTTGAACCTAATTTGATCTATTTGATCACATTTTCACATCCAATTCATCAACTAGGCAGTCCAATACCTAATTTAACTAGTTCAATTAGGTGTAGTCATTTTCCAGCAACATATGTATTCAATTCAATCTTATTTGTACCTAGAAACATGATCAAAACAAGGTTATATGTTGATTTAACATGTTTACACAATTTCTCAATCAAAACAGTCCCTAATCAAGTCTGTTTTCAATCATGTTCATATACTTCAAATTTCCAGCAACTATACATATATCCTATATCACATTGGTTACTAGAAATCAAGATTTCAAGTTTACATTGAAGCTAGCATGTCCCTAACATGTATAACATTCATCAAATTTCATCAAGACAACAAGAACATCATCAATTCAAAGTTCAACAATCTATAAGAATTTAGGATCAAGTATTATACCTTCTCCAAGCTAAATTTGATCAATGGATGAATCAAAAAGATTGAATTTGAAGGTTTGCATAAAGCTTTTCTTTCTTTCCCCTTTTCTCTCTCACAATCGGCCAAAGGATGGTAATGGTGAAAAGATGACACTATTTCTTTGTTCAACACTCCTCCTAAACATGAGTCATCATCCAAATTGGCACATGTTCTCTTCTAATGAGAACATGTGTCAAGGCCTCCATTTAATTTATTCTTACATGCAATCTATAGGATTTTGCACGTTCACATTTTCATCCTTTCATTTATGCATTCTAGTTTTCATTTCAATTCAATTTGGTTCAATTTCACTATTTAAATCCTAAGGATGGCCAATGTTCAACTTTCTTTTAAATTGATTGGCTTACAAATTCAATTAGCCTATAGTTTAGATAGTAGTAACATTACTAAGCCAATTTTAGGGTGTTACATGATAGGAATGTTTAGAAGTCTACCATGAATGTAAACGAGACTATTTTGTGTGTTTATTAAATAAGAAGACTATTTTGACTTATATAAATAGGGGAATTAATATAAAGGGGGTTGTTGTAATTGAAAACTATAATTTGGGGACTGCCTTGCACTTATAAGATGTTTGGGGGCTGTTTCGGTGCATACAATTGTAAAATTAAAGACTATGGACTGTTTTGGATAGAATGGATAATTAATGGAGTGTTTTTAAGAGATAAACCTATATAGATATGTTGCTGCCATGTTTTTGGTATATATTTGAGTGTGGTGGACTGATTTTATACATAATGGTTTACGTGTGCAAATGAGATGTGAATCTGATTTCCAAATAGTTGTTAATGGAAATGATTCTAATCTAATATTATAACTCTTTTATATGACTAGACCAAGAAGGGGTTTTGGGAGAGGAGACTAAGGTAGATCGCCTTGTAGACAATCAAAAAGGAATAGCAATTCGGGAGCAGAATTAACGTGGAACAACCTGTGAATGTAATTAAGGCCTCGGAATAAGCTCATAACTGTTACAAGTACTTTTAATATCAAATTGATTGCTTTATTTTGATTCTTTGGGCTGTATTACGCGGGTAAATGCTTGCTTGACTAGTGGTTAGTACCTGGAAGCATGTTTTACTTGATATAGGAGGGGACATATTCTTGAATACGATATGTACATGTTTATACTAAAATGATTTGAGATGAAAATTCAGCCTTGTTGTGTGATTATATAATCTTGGAGCCATGCTCAATCTTACTATGATTAAGATATAATCATTCGAATGCTTGATTAAGTGATTACACTCAACCTTATAATTGATATGATAAGATTATATGGAATGCCTTGGTTCGAGATGGTCTTAGATACAATTGCCATGCCATAGAATCCATAGAGCTCATGTTAGGGTGGACTACGGTCCCTTCTTTGGTGATAGTTGGAGGGATGTGTTTGTGGTCATTTGGAAACAGTATGAGGGATTGACTGGTACTTCTAGTACCCTTGTTTGGCGACAGTTGGTTGGAGATTCGAGTATCTAGACTACTTGTTAATCAAGGTTGTGTTAATTATCTTATATGATAATTGTAAAATTTCTAAGTAATAAGTAACTTGATATCTTTTGATGCTCCTAACATTAGTTGCCCTAAGATATGAAATTTAAATTGTTAGCTTGCTCTGAAAGTATTCTATGTGATGAGTATGATATGTTAATCCTCTCTATTGTGGTATTTGAGCATGTGATGATAGAACGACATGATTTATTATGTGATCATGTGCTATTCGAATGGTAGTTATTTCTTTGGCTCATGATAGAACTTGTTGTATAGTCGATCATACTATAGGGTGACCCAATTTTGTTTCTATGAATTTTTGTTTAACTTTTGTCTACCTCTTAAGTCACCTTACTTATTGTTCCCCCTTGACACGTTTCAGGATAAGCTTGTTTTGATTTAAGCTTGGGAGATTAAACAAGATCACAAGAAGGCTAAAAGTACGTTTTGTATATTCCTAGAACTCATAGAAGGTGGCAGATGTGTATATATTTTTGCATATCTCATCTAGGTTATCTTTCAAGTTATGTAATTAAATACCTAAGAAGTTCATGTGTGTGATAGATTTATCGTGCTTGTGGGGAGGGTTGCTTGATTTTAATGGTATTTTGTTTTGGTATGTGTATGAAAGGTCCTTGATACATACATATATATATATATATATAAGTTTGTGGTTTTCATGGTTTATCGGTTCATGGTAAATTTTCTTGTTTGATGTATGTGATTATTCTTCCATATCAAATGGGTGGTATATCTTGTTTTAATGAAGAATGTATGATCTTAGGATTTATTTTCGAATCACATAAAGAAATTTATGGTAACAAAAAGGGAAACAAAAGAAAAATAAGCCTTAAACCTTTACAAGATATAAAGTTGGTATACCAAGTTGACCATAATTCTTAGGCTCATTTCGAACCATTATCATGATTTGTCTTCTGAACCTTTAACCCCTTAAGTTATCATAGAATGACATATTTCTTTTGGTTCTTTTGGCTTCCTCTATATCATGCATCTTTTGAATTATCATTCTAATGTAGCATCGGCCTTGAGTCCTTATGTTTCTTCTATTTCTTGCTATGTTTGTGGGATGAACTTATGAATTTAGGCCTCCCCTCTTCTCTGCTCCTAACACTTTTTTTGCTTGGTTTAACCAAACTGGGTTAGGGGTGTTATAATTGGTATCAGAGCTAAGGTTTAGTCGATCTTAGGACTAAACTAAGTTACGTTGCATCATCAGTTGCTTTATGTGCCACCTATGAGTTGAATTAATCTATACTTGTGATCTATGTTTAATAAAAGCCTCCTTTTGGATGCTATCAACCTTTTCAAATGTCTGGAACACATTTAGGTTGGGACAATGAGAGCCCAGTTGTTTCCTCCACTAATAGAGGAAGTGTGAGCATGAATCAGGAGCAATTGAACCCTCAAAAGGCTGTTGAACCACATCCTGAAGCTCCTAAGATCCATCCGGTACAAAATGAGTGTTTCCTCATTATGATGGAGATGTTTAATCAGTTCGTTGCCTCATTAAGATAAAATCCTTCCCCTACACCTGTAGTAGTACAGTCTAGGGCACCAATTGACAAACTAGCTCAACATCGAGCTTATACTTTTTCAAGAATGGATGACGAAAACCCTAAAGTAGCTAAATACTGGTTAGAGACCACTACCAGGATCCTGACTAAGAAATTAAATTGTTCGGATGAGCATAAGCTCGAATATGCCTTGGCCCTCTTAGCTGATGAAGCCTTATGTTGGTGGGAAACTACGACCTAAACTGCTCTAGTACACGCTATCAATAAGGAGTTTTTTCTCAAAGAATTTCGTAAGAAGTACATCAGTGAACAGTATTTAGCCGAGCGCAAAAAATCCTTCTTGTATCTAAAGTAAGGAGGCAGACCCATAGAGCAATACGTGCCAGATGTTTATCGATAGACTTAACGATAAACTGAGTCCTATGTTCGCAGCCTTCGGGATTTTTGATTTTCAAGATTTGGTGAATCGAGTGATTGCCACAGAATCCAAAATGAAAGCATCTGAAAAGAGAAGGAGAACTACCCCTAGAATGATAAAAGATAGTGGAATGATAACAAGCCTTCTAGCCATCTAAGAAGCCGAAGAACCAAGGAGGGAACTCATCGAACCACTTTTCCCCTCCAAAGAGCAATTTTATGCCCAAACATCAAACGATAGTCAAATCTTCTACACCTGCAATTTCTGTTAATAGCACGGGGAATTCAGGTAGAGATTCTCTGTCCTGTATCTGCAAATTTTGTCAAAATTACCACACGGGCCAATGTAGAAGACACGCAAATGCCTACTTCCTATACGGAGGATTGGATCACTACATCAGAGATTGCCCGTAGAACCCTAACAAAGTTCATGCTCGTGTGTCCTCAAACCTCAACCCTGCACAGTCATCTCAACAGAAATGACCAAAACAAGCCCAGTCTAGGAATTTTGGAAGAAACTGGGGCCAAGTTTCCACCACTACACATCAGTAGTCTCGAACCCCTGTTCAAGTATATCATGTGTGGGGATGGGAAGAACATGACTCACCAAATGTTATAGCAGGTACAATTGAACTATATGCTAAACCCATTTATGCTTTATTCGATTCGGGTTCAACCTACTCCTTTATTTGTTCTACTTTGATTAAAAGATTTAAGTTGACCTTTGAAGCCACTAACTGTAACCTTGTATCTACAAATCCTTTAGAAGATAGGGTTATAGTGAACTGCATATGTAAAAATTATCCCCTATTCATCCAAGGCAATCCTTTTCCTACTGATCTCGTAGCCCTGCCTTTTAATGAATTCGACCTTATCTTAGGGTTAGATTGGCTAAGAAGACGCTAAGCTTGGGTAGATTGTAATCATAATATCCTCTTTTTGTGTGGTTGGGGAAAGAATCTATACTCATGTTAGATAGTAAGCCTCGAAAATCAGATTTTACTTTTGTTGCCATATCTGAACTTAATAAGACTGAACCTGCTTTAAAATCTATTCTAACTGCTTTTGAATTTCTTAACGTATTTCTTAGGGAATTTTCAGGTTTATCCCCGACCCGAGAGGTAGAGTTCGAGATAAAATTTTGATATACCAATCAATATATTGGATTCAATGATCGATAACGGTACTTACCAGGCAGAGGTTTGCGACTGACTGCACCAGCTACAACATTGGCCTTGCCTGGGTGGTAATCAATAAGAAGGTCATAGTCCTTGAGGAGTTCCATCCATCTCCGTTGCCGTAGATTCAACTTTTTCTAGGTCAAGAGGTACTTGAGACTCTTATGATCGATGAAAATGTGCATTTCTCTCCGTAGAGACAGTGTATCTAGATTATCAATGCAAAGACAACTGCAGCCAACTCTAAGTCATTAGTGGGGTAATTCATCTCATGTGGCTTTAGTTGTTTGGAAGCATAAGCAATGACTTTGCCTTCTTGCATTAACACACATCCTAACTCCAGATGTGAAGCATCATTATAGACAGTGTAGTCCTTTCCAGACTCGAGCTGGGTTAGAACTGGTGCATGAGTCAAAACTTGTTTCAATTGATCGAAGCTTCTTTGTTGTCCCTCGGTCCAAACAAACGAAACTTCTTTTCTTAGCAACTTAGTCAATGGGGCTACTAACATAGAAAATCCTTTGACGAATCTCCTATAATAGCTCACAAGACCAAGGAAACTTCTAACCTCACTGATGTTCTTCGGTGGATGCCAATCGACAATAGCCTGGATTTTCTTCGGGTCTACCTAGATCCTTGAAGTCGATACAATGTGCCCAAGAAAGGCAACTTCGGTAAGAGAAAACTCACACTTAGAGAACTTGGCATAGAATTGCTTCTCTCGAAGAGTTTGAAGCACAATACGAAGGTGGTCTCGATGCTCGACAGGGTTCTTAAAATAAATTAGGATGTCATCAATGAATACCACTACGAATTTGTCAAGGTAGGGCCTAAAAACCTGATTCATTAGGTCCCTGAAAGCTGTCGGTACATTGGTTAGCCCAAAAGGCATCACCAAGAATTCATAGTGTCCACATCTTGTTCGAAAAACTATCTTGGGTACATCACATTCCTTGACTCTCATCTGATAATACCCCATCCTTAAATCGATCTTGGAAAACACGGAGACATCCTTAAGCTGATCGAATAGGTCATTTATCCTTGGCAAATGATACTTATTCTTGATGGTCACCTTGTTCAACTATCAATAGTCGATACACAGTCTCATGGATCCATCCTTCTTCTTAACAAAGAGAATCGGTGCTCCCCAAGGAGAGGAACTCGGTCGAATGAAACCATTACTCAAAAGGTCTTGAATTTGAGCCTTCAACTCCTTGAGCTCAACGACTGCCTTGCGGTAAGGTCCAATAGAAACTAAGGTTGTACCAAGTTGTACTTCGATACCGAATTTGACTTAACGGGTTGGAGGCAATCACAAAAGTTCATTAGGAAAAACATTAGGAAACTCACATACGATGTCAACCTCTACCAAATGGGGTTTATCCTTGGCTTCCAATGTCAAATCTAGCAACAAAGGAATCCCTTGAACCACTAAGGGAAAATTCTTGCAAATAAAAGTTATGGTGACACAATCACCCAAAGGATTTGTTACAGAAATCCTCGGTGCTATAGGTTCAGACGATAATCTATGCTTCTTAACCAATACGGTGCTTATAAAAGAGTGGGTAGAACCAGGATCAATCAATGCATACAGTGGATAGGAATACAATTCAATGGTACCTGTAATGACATCAGGTTCATCCCCTTCTTCCCTATTCCTCACATGATACATCTGGGCAGGGGCCTTGGATTCTTGCTTGCTCGGTGCTTTTCCAAAGCCACTAGGCATCCCCACAGCTCCCAATCAACCTTGCTTTAACCGCTTACCCTGAAAAGACTGAGTAGGGGTTGCTTTACTTGTCCTTGGAGTAGTAGACTTGGTTGCACTCAGCGGACAATCACAGATAAAGTGGCCTTGCTCACCACAATAGAAACAAGCTCCAAATTGCTTACGCGACGGACCTGTTGGATGCCTGTTCTGACAATAATTACAAACAGGATACTGTGAACTTCAATTCCAGCCTCTAGTGCTCTTAACCGAGGTCGCCTTAGGGAAAGATTGATTTATGGACGACTTCTCGATATTCCCTAAACGGGAAGGTGGTAGATAGACATATTGTTTATGGCCTTGATACTTTCCTTTCTTGTTCCATCTAGGAGGTCAAGAATCATTTCTAACCGTCTTCTCAGATTTGCCCGACCCACTGGCCCTTTGGGCTTTCAACGATGCTTCGGTAGCCTTGACTCAGTTCACTAAGTCTTGGAAATCAATGATGCTCAATGCAGTGAACACCGGGCGAAGTTCATCACTAAGCCCAACAATAAACATGTGACACTTCTCTTCCTCCTTCTTGATGTATTCAAAACCATATCAGCAATACTTACAGAAATCATAGATGTACTGCTCGACTGGTCGCCCACCTTGCTTGAGGTGGAGAAAGGTGTTGCATCTCTCTGCGAGGTAGTACTCACTAACATACTTTCTTTCGAAATTCTTGGAAGAAGAACTCCCAAGTGATAGTTTCCTTAAGTACGATAACAATAGCTGTCTCCCACCACTGAAGTGCTTCGTCAACTAGCAATGGAAGGACGCACTCTATATTGTGCTCATCGGAACACTACAATTGCTTGTTTAGAATCCTCAATGTGTTGTCTAACCAGTACTCGGCGACCTCAGGATTATCATCTTCCTGAACATAGAAAGTGTATGCCTGGAGTGATGCCAGCTTGTCACTAGGGGCTGGGGCATATTGGAAAGCTGGTGGGGTAGGTTGCACTACCGTCTTAGCTCTCATAGATGTCATGAATTGCTTAAACATATTAGCCATATTCTGGTAGCATTTAGTCTGTGTATTAGGAAATACTGGCTCGACATTCAGGGGTGGAGGATTAGGTGAGTTCAGAGGATCTCCCCCTTACTTGCTCGTCGTGTGTCGAAGAGCCAGTAGTTGGCTCGTTTATATGGGCTTTGTTAGTCCCATACATATCTATAACATAAAAAGAACAGATTAGTCGACAAGTCAAAATATACATAATATACAACTCCTAGCTGGCAAAGTAAGGCAATAATAATACAATAGGCTTCGGTTTAGTCCTAGAATCCACTAAACTCTAGCTCTAATACCACAAATGTAACACCCCCTTCCCAGCCTGGTCAGAAACCGAGTCGAAGCGTGCTACCGGTGAGCGATATGGTGATTTGGTGTGATAATTTTCATTCAATGATTGTCACTTAACCTATGTAACACTTTTTGAACCTTATTAAACAAGTACAGTAGCCCAAATTATCCAATAGGAAACAATAATGAAGAATTTAGGGTTGAATCTTAATTACTACGAGTTTTAGGGACTAGACTATAAATTTGGTAATTTAGAGGTCCTTTAGTGCAACTAACTGAACTATAAAGAAATTCAATACAATAACAGTGATCTTGTAAATTTTCATGTCATTCTGATATCATTTACCCATCTAATTAGACTATACAAAAATCAGTGACCATTTTTGTGAATTGTTCAAAACTGTGTTCAATGCCTTTTAACGGAATTAACTACCACCTTACCAAAACACCTTGGTGCCGTATCGGTATAGGTGTACATGAATTTGAGCTCCAAATGAAACTGTCCAAACATGTATCGATACGATTGAGGACCGCATCGGTACCGAATGCAAGGGTGACAACCCAATTCCCGACAATTCAAGAACTCGTATCGGTACAGCTTGACCTGAATCGATATGGGTTGACTAATGTTAACTTTGACCATGACCCATTTTGATACACTCTGTACCCGTACTGATACCATTAATTTTCCAGTTCTGACTGCCAAAAGTCGTATCGAAAAGCTTTAAAGCCGTACCGATATGTTTGGGTTGACCTGTACTTTGAATAACCAGATATGCACTACTATACCAAAACAGGTGGACCCGTATCGGTACGGCCTGCACTATAATGCCAAATTTCATCTGGTTTTTAATCAAATTAACTCGTTGAATGATGTCCAAATGCAATGAAATTTTACCAGCAGGTTTATTAAGCGATAATCTATCAACATGTCAAATTTTAGGGCTATTCGAATCCGTTTACTAGGTTTTCACCTTTTTGTGCCAAATATGCATATTTAGCCATTTTTAAGCTATACAAAAAAGCCATTTAGAGCCTTAGACACTTTTACATGCCCTGCATAATACACACATATCAAAAGGGTCAAAAATGACTAGTTCAACTACTTTTCCACCATCCTAGGAGTTCATAAAGGAAAAACGCGCTAATGGAGGCTTGTAGTGACTTGTCAACAACGTCAATTCTTTGGTCTCCAATGGTGAAATCCTTAACCTGAAATGTATGGAATGAAATGCATTAGGAATAGTTTGCCTAGTGAGGTAGTCACAAGTAAGCACTTTATCAATGAGATGCAATTCAATTTATATCTTGACAATAACAATGCAATGAGTCAATAGTGGCAACGCAATGATCATATTCAATAGCAATAAGTCTATATTTCAATATTAACTCTTGGATCGATTCGGGATAGTGGATACGCAAATACCTATGCCTCGTCAAGTTAATGAATGGTCTAGTCCTTCCGCCTCGCCAATATGACCAATAACACAATACATCCCTCCGACTTGTGAAATCAATATAGGTTGTAGCCCAAGGACCGCAGTCCACCCGTACACTAAGCTCATGAATTCTATGGCATGCCAATTGTATCCAAAGTCCTTTCGAATCCAAGGTCCGATGACAATATCAATGATCAACGTTTGGTACCATTAGGAATATTCAATGTTCTTATCAATAAACAACGAATCAATATCAATATTCAATAGGAATACCAATGGCAATGAAAATGTCCATTGATTTCAATGACAATGATCGATGCTTCATATTCAATGTTTCGATGACAACGGCTATATCAATATCATTGTTCAATGACAATGACCATGACGATAACAATGGAAATAATATGCTCTATGTCCAATGTTTAATGCTTCCATATTTCAACGACAATAACAATGGCAAAATCAATAACGATGCTCGGTAGCAATGACTATAGCAATATCAATAATTAATATTCAATGCAATAACTTACCTTATCTTACCAATGGAATCTACTAAGTGGTTCAATGCAATGTTCCTTGACAAAAATGTTAGCCATGCTATAATCAATGATAATGAGGTTGAGAAAGGCACCTAGCATAATCCTGCGACTTCGACTACACTCACCTCAATAATTTGATGCTCCTACGGCTCCCAGATGACAATTCCCTTATCTCTAGCTTTCATCGGTGATGGTGGATGATCCTTATCCAATTCATGAGCTAGGTTAAACAATAGGAATTGGTTAGAATCGATAGTATGATATCGAAATCCATATAACGATATCAAAGTCAATATCGAAGCTTAAATAGCCATTACCTATCAAATATCATGGATAGCCAAAACCTTAGCTTAAGATTAAGCTTGATTTATCCATGGACTTCATCAATAGTTTGGGGATTATGGCTTAACCGATTGATAAAAATCTTTCGATATTAGTAAACCAAAGAAAACTCAAGCTTTTCTACCCTCAACAATGAAGATGCTTGCTTGGGGAAGATGAAGACAAGGGAGGTGCTTGCTTCTTTAGAAATCTAGTAAGCCCTCATATGCAATTCACTTTTTTTATTTACAAGGCTTTCCTTTCTTTGAAGGAATTGAGCCTAATCATCCCATGTGTGGTTGATTATAATTGAGGAGGGGATAATTGTAAGGTTAGTCCCTCAACTCTTAATTCACTATACTTGTACTCCCAAACTTTCAATTTCTATAGTTTAGTCACTAAACAGATTTTCAATACATCTAATAAGATCCTTAAATAATAATTTAACTCAATTGGAGTCCATTATCGATGTAATTGACCTCATAATCAAGGTTAACACAATATTTGGACCATCACGGTGTAGGATTTTGGATCATTGGAATCCATTCTAACTAGACCGGACTTCTGGGTGTTACAAAAAATTAGCCTGGTTGTGTGATTATATAATATCAGAGCCATGCTCAATCTTACTATGATTAAGATATAATCATTCGAATGCTTGATTAAGCGATTACACTCAACCTTATAATTGATATGATAAGATTATCTGGAAAGCCTTGGTTCAAGTTGGTCTTATATACAATTGGCATGCCATAGAGTCCATAGAGCTCATGTTAGGATGGACTACAGTCCCTTGTTTGGTGACAATTGGAGGGATGTGTTTGCGGTCATTTGGCGACAGTAAGAGGGATTGACCGGTACTTCTAGTAACCTTGTTTGGTGACAGTTGGTTGGGGATTCAAGTATCTAGACTACTTGTTAATCAAGGCTGTGTTAATTATCTTATATGATAATTGTAAATTTTTTAATTAATAAGTAACTTGAAATCTTTTGATGCTCCTGACATTAGTTGCCCTAAGATATGAAATTTGAATTGTTAGCTTTGTAACACCCTATTTTCAGTCTAGTAGAGAACCAGGTCAAAAAGCGTTAACGGTGAACAATACGGTGAATGGTGAAATATCTTTCAAAAATAATTCAGTGCAAGACAATATAATGCATTACGATATCAATACACTGAGGCAACGGATCGATACGGAACTATGATAATTAGATTAGGGCCAATTTTAAACTTTTATAGCTTTTAGGGACCAAACTATAAATTCTAGGAATTAGGGGTATTTATCTAAAATTAACTACAAGAATACGAAATTCAATTAGTAAACAGTAAGTTTACAAATTTTCATGTTAATCTGATGTCATTTACTCTTCCAATTATACTTACCAAGATTCAGTGACCAATATGTAAACAATGCAAAACTGTGTTCAGCAGCCCCTAACTGATATAACAAACACCGTACCGAAACGCCTTGGTGCCCTATCGGTACGGGTATACACGAATTTGAATTCCAAATGGAACTGCCCAACTTCGTTTCAATACGGTTGAGGACCGTATCGGTACGACATTCAAGGGTGATAACCCAATTTCCAGCAACTCAAGAACTCGTTTCAATATAGCTTGACCTGTATTGATGCGGGTTGACTAATGTTAACTGTTGTGTGTTTAAAATGCTTCGAAATTGGTGCAAGTGTACACGTCGCAAGTTATAGTATAGAATATATATCGTCTCCACAAGGATTGGTTGTTACTTTGGATTCTAATTCCTTACACTTGAAAAGAAAACACAATTTATGATAATAGGAGTTTGAATGACTGATTAAAGTAAAATGAACAAGTAAATAAAGAGATGTTGATCGAATGAGAGAGTAGGTCGGGTTATCATGAGTCGTGGCATGATGATTGAATAGACCGTCATGTCAATTGATTGCAAGAGTAACTCAATCATCTTAACAATTAGCATCAGTCAAAGTGCATGGGCAACTGGGAATGGTGCGATTGCCTGGGAGACTTTCTTCAAAGTTCAGCGAAGCATTCTTCAATGGCTTCTCATTATCCCTAACTCGAAACACTGTTAATTGTGCATATCTTGGTGATACATCCCTACGTTAACCAAGGGTGAACAACAACCGATCTTGCTCTCCTCTTAGCCGTTGAAATTTGCAACTTATCCCTAAGTCAAATTAGTCTTAACCAACATTCGTTTCTATGAAAAACATGCTCATTCGTTTCTTGAATCTAACTCTCTCGATATTAGATAAACGGATAATTCACGAGATCCTCACCCAATTCACTCGCAATCAAAATTAAGAACCAAGAATAAAAAAACTTTGAAATTGAATTGCAACTCAAAAACCTAAACAAATCCAAACGTTTTCACAACCACAAAAACCAAATAACCCAAGCCAAGTAAAGTTTAGTTCATGGCTAGGTGCAAAAGAAATACAAGATAAAATCTACCCAACATGAATCGAATGGAATAAAGAAGAAGAAAAAGATGATGTTGAGCAGCCCTCTTGAATTCTCTCCCAAGTCGAACATCTAGAGGGCTACGGCTTGTCTTCTATTTATAGGAGATGGCTAGGTCAAGTTCTTTTTTGATAAGGATGAGTTTAAGTTAGAATTAAATAGAATAAAAGAAATAAAAATCTTTTATTTATTTATTCTCCAAAAACTCCTCATAAACTCTTGGAATTTAATCTCCTTTTGATCTCTTCATAGAACTCCAACTCTTCTAGGATTCATCCTTGCTTCTCGTAATTATATCGAATTAAATGGATTTATCCCACCAAAATCGGTAGCTCCCTTCTTCTTATCCTCAATTGCTTCACCAATTTCCTACTTGCTTGGGCAATGAGATCCTGCACACACAAAAACACATACTAGCAGCACCTTTTCCACAAAAATCAACCGAATTACGTAATCAAGCATGATAGTGTAGAAAATAATGCAATTATGCATGAATGGCTAAGAATGCAACTAGAATGAACCTAAGTCTAACAATAATTAAGAGTAAAATGATAGAAATATAGTACTTTTACACACTAAATACAACCTCAAACTCGAACTATTGCTTGTCCTCAAGCAATGTAAACATAACAATTACCTGCCAAGACTTCAATCATCAAAAATTTTGCTTCGTATCTGACTTCAATTCTCAGAACCGTGGAACAAAGTATGATTGCCTTTTAATTTTTCGAATGGCAAAGAATTTACTCGGAATTAAACTATAATGCTTGTGACCATGTTTGTGTGTGGAGTTGTGTACAAGTTGATTTTTAGGATTCCATGTGAACAATAGGTTTTTATCAAATTAATTACTGATATTTACTTTTATTTTTAATAGAGCCAATTTCGTGCACCTCTAGCAAAGCATCCAATTTCTTATTTCAATGTTAATCAACTAGAGACAATTTCGGGCACCTCTAGTGATTTTTTAAGTGTGTGTTAACTAGAGCCATTTTTAGGCACCTCTAGCAAGAAATCCTAAAATTGAAGGTTCTATGAATTAAGTGCAGTGGAAAAAATTCATCATTGGATATCCAACAAGTCTAGGCAAATTAAATCCAATCAAAGGCATGGAAAGTAATGTATGCAACCTATATACGATTACTAAAGATGAATGCAACTAAGCATGAAACTAACTAGAAACAAACACCCCAAACTCGAGAGAAGCATTATCCTCAATGTGTACAAGTTAATCGGATAGGTCGTCACCTTGAATGCTGAGTTTTCTCCGAGCCAATTGCTTGGTCCGTTTGTTGGCTCGTGGTGGTTGGTGGCGTGTGGCTGGTGGTGCCTCTTGGACCTTTGTTTCCGCAACCTTATCGCTTTGTTCATCCTCTTTTGTGGCCTCTTCAATGATAGAAGTTTTACGCTTAGACCTTGATGGCTCGATCGATGGCGACTTCATTGGTTCAAAGATGGTCTCGTCTGAATCTATAAATCTATGTAAAGATTTAGTCTGAGAAGGTTCAGTCATAGGGGTTTTACCTTTATCTTGTGCGGTATTTGCCGTGGCATCCTCAGTTACCGGGCCAAGTAGGTTGGCAGGAAACACCGAGAAAGGCACGGTGTTGTCGGGGTATTTCTCAAGGATCACTCGTGTGATTGCTATGTTATGGTCCCTCATGTACTGCAAGAATTGTATTCGCTGGGCCTCCATATGCTCCAATCAGTGGGATAGTGGGTGGAGCATCTCTTCGATCCATGTCTGCTTAGGGAGGTTCATTTGCCCGAGCGTCAGGACTTGCTAAGGCATCTTTGGTTGCCTGGGCAATTTTCGGTGCAGGCTATTTATTTGGCAATGCTTGTTCTTTCACCGGTTCTTCACCCATAATCCTCAAGTATTGAGTACGATTCCACCCAGTTCTATAAGGTAATTTCTCATCCATTGGATCACTTGGTACTTTTTCTTTCTCACATAGTTGGGATATTAAGCTCGAGAAGAAAAAGCACCTACATCCTTTTAACTACAAGCAAATGTCTCATCACAAATAATTTGTCCAATATTTATAATTCGCTTGTTCAAAATAGAATGCAATAACAAGAGACGAGAATATGAAACTGTGGTGTTGTGTGTAGTGGGCATTATGCAAGTTTTAACAAATTTATTCCATAATTTTGCTTCAGGTTTTATCATAAAGTGATTTACCGTCCCTTTCAAGGCTCCTCGGTTCCATTCGACACCTTCGATTGTGAGGTCCTTGAACTCTTTTTCGACTTTTACGGCCGTGATGTTGTCCATAAAGGCTTTATGTTCATCTTTCGCAATGTATATCCCGTAGAAAGTGTTGATGGTGTCGACATCGATAAGGATAACCCTGCCATGAACATAAACATAGGGGTTGTTAGGGTTAGGAGAATGAGCATAAAATTCTCTTATGCATGATACATTGTCGGGCTTTGGTTGATGGTAAATGATTTTCCATTTGTGGTGCTCGATGACTTTGAAGATGATCGCATCAAGGCCAAAGTTCTTGCAGAAGACGGTGTAGGCGAATCCTTGCGCCTCACGTACCTTGCGGTTTGCAAACTTGGCTAGACATCTTTCCTCAATGGTTGGTGTTGCAAATTGATGGAATGGTGGTTCCTTGGATGAAATCGGGTGATCTATAGTTTTTAGGTTCTTGGCCATGGTATCTTGTGGTTTGTGGTTGGATTCTAAAACAATGAAAATAAGAGAAAGCTTTGGGAGTTCAATGAGTAGAAGAAAGAGTAGATGAAGTTTGAAAGTTTAATGGTGATGCAGGATATGGTAAAGATGTGATGATTTTTGGCTAATGGTGTAAAGAAAAGAAAGTAGGAAAGAATGATGAAAATAAAAGATGGTGAGGGGATTGGTTAGGGTATGCAGCAAAAGGGATTGGATGAGTGTAGAGGGGCATGCATCAAATGGTGTAATAAGGTTGATAATTAGGGTAAAAACTAATTAAATAGGCTTTTGTAACCCCCCAAAATCAGCCCGTTATTCCCTCTCAAGGATAAACTTCAATCTTTAATCCAACTCTTCCTTACCTTGAACTCTTATCCTAAAATTCAAACACAAATAAAAATATAAACATTAACATTAACTAAAGATAAAAATAAAATTGAAATAGATAAAGATAAAGATAAATAAGATAAACTAAAATTATAAAAGATAATTATCATAAAAATAATGTGAAAAGATAAAGCTAAAAACAAAATTAAAATTTAAAACTTAAAATACGAAATAAAAAAAACAAAATTAAAAATAAGTCCAAAATTAAAGCAAAAATAAGAAATACTAAAGGAAAGCACGATCATGCATCTCCAAAAGTAATCACTTCTTTGTCGCGCTCAACATGGGTGCCGGCATAGTGCTTTAATCTTTGTCCGTTAACTTTAAATTCATGTCCGTCAATGGTGGACTTGATTATAACAGCACCATGGGAGAAAGGTTTGAAGACCTCAAATGGCCCGGACCATCTTGACTTCAATTTTCCCGGAAAGAGTTTTAACCAATAATTGAAGAGAAGAACTAGTTGCCCGGGCAAAAATTGACGCGTCAATAGCTTCTTGTCATGCCAACGCTTCGTTTTCTCCTTGTAATTCTTGTGTTGTCGTGGGCTAAGGCATGGAGTTCATTGATCTGGTTGAGGTCTAGTAGTCGCTTTTGTCCAACACTCCCCCAATCCATGTTAACGGTTATGATCGCCCAATAAGCCTTATGCTCGATCTCCACTGGAAGGTGACAAGTTTTACCATAGACAATTCTATAAGGAGACATGCATAATGGCGTCTTGAATGCTGTTCGATAGGCCCAAAGTACATCATCAATTATCAAAGACCAATCCTTTCGAGAGGGATTTACGACCTTCTCAATGATACTCTTTAATTCCAGTTGGAATTTTCAGCTTGCTCGTTTGTCTGCAGGTGATATGCCATGGCAATTTTATGTGTCACTCCAACATTTTGGCAATTAGCCTATTGTCAAAATGTGTGCCCACATCGCTGATAATTTCCCTCGGTGTCCCGAATTAGGTGAATATATTATTCTGTAAGAACCTTTGTACCGTTTTGGTGTTGTTTTTGGGTACTGCAGCTGCCTCTACTTATTTAGACACATAATCCATGGCAAGTAGGATGTACAAATTACCGAATGGGTATGGGAAGGGTCCCATGAAGTTGATCCCCCACACATCAAACAACTCGACCTCAAGGATATTCTGTAGTGGCATCTTGTGACGTCGCGAAATTTTCCCCATTCGCTGACAACGGTCACACCTCTTGTAGAATTCTTGAGCATCTTTGTAAAGAGTGGGCCAATACAAGTCAGATTGTATGAGTTTGGTCGTGATTCGAGTTCCTCCAAAATGGCCTCCATAGGGTGAAGAATGACATTGTCGAAGCACATTGTCCTGTTTCTCCTCGGGAACATATCATCTTATCACCTAATATGCACATTGTTTAAACAAAAGAGGCTCGTCCCAATAATAATGTTTAGCATCATGTCAAAACCGCTTCTTTCCTTGGTGAGTAAGGTCATAAGGCAAAATACCACTAACCAAGAAATTAACCAAATAGGCAAACCAGGGAGTTGTCGTGGAAACTAATAACTGCTCATCTGAGAATGTGTCATGGATCTCTAAGAAGTTTGAATCTTCATTGCCTTTTCCAACCTTGATAACTGATCGACAACTTGGTTCTATGTTCCTTTCCTGTCCTTAATTTTAATGTCAAACTCTTGTAAAAGTAAAAATCCAACGAATTAGATGAGGTTTGACATCTTTCTTAGCAAATAGGTACTTAATTGCTTAATGATCAGTATGAACAATTACCTTAGTACCAATCAAGTAGGAACGAAACTTATCAAATGCGAAAACTACTACTAGTAATTCTTTCTCTGGCATGGTGTAATTTAATTGTGCACTATTTAGAGTTTTACTAGTGTAGTATATCACATGAAAATTTTACCTGTGCGCTACCCTAAAACGTTTTCTACCACAAAATCACTTGCGTCGCACATGAGTTCAAAAGGTAAGGACCAATTAGGTGGAACAACGATAGGCGCCAAGGCAAATTGCTTCTTCAAGGCTTCGAATGCTTGGACGCATGAATCATCAAAATTAAAAGCCTTGTCTTGTTCAAGCAAGTTACACAAAGGTTTAGAGATTTTGGAAAAATTATAAATAAACCTCTTATAAAAACCTGCATGTCCAATGAAGCTTCGGATTCTTTTTGACTGAAGTTGGTGGCGCCAAACTCTCAATCACATCCAACTTGGCTCTATCCACATCGATTCCTTTGGACGAGATTTTATGGTCGAGCACAATGCCTTCGTCCACCATAAAATGGCACTTCTCCCAATTTAGCACTAGTCGGATTCTACGCATCGTGCTAACACCTTCTCCAAATTATCAAGTAAATTGTCAAAGTTATCTCTGAATACCGAAAAATCATGCATGAAGATTTCAATGAAGTATTCAACCATGTCGGAGAAAATTGCCATCATGCATCTTTGGAAGGTTGCCGGCGCATTGCATAATCCAAATGGCATCCTTTGAAATGCATATGTACCATATGGGTATGTAAAAGTGGTCTTTTCCTGACCATCTGGTGCTATGGTGATCTGGTTATAACCTGAGTAACCATCAAGAAAACAATAAAAGGATTTACCTGCAAGACGGACAAGCATTTGGTCAATAAACGATAAAGGAAAGTGATCTTTCCTAGTAGCTTTATTTAACTTGTAGTAATCCATACAAACCCTCTAACCGCTCGTAGTCCTAGTTGGAATGAGTTCGTTGCTTTCGTTACTTACCACGGTTATACCTCCCTTTTACGGTACACATCGTACAAGACTTACCCATGTACTGTTAGAGATAGTATATATGATATCGGCGTTAAGCCATTTGATGATTTCTTTCATCACAACCTCCTTCATGGAAGATTTAAATCTCTTTTTTGCCTCAATTGAGGGTTTATGATCGTCCTCCAGTAAGATCTTGTGCATACCTACTACCGGACTAATCCCCTTCAAGTCTACAATTTTCCAATCGGTTGCTTTTTTGTGTAGCGCCAACATGTCAATCAACCTCCTTTCCTGTTCAGGCAACAACATAGAAGAAATTATCACGAGCAAAGTGTTATTATTACCCAAATAAGCATATTTTAATTGCCCTAGCAATGGTTTCAATTCTAAAATAGGAGATTGTTCAATAGAGGGTTTTTCAATTTTACCTTCCTTACCTGAGTAGTCCAATGGTTCGAAATACTTACATGGTCGACTTACTATCCAATTTGCTTCATCTTGCTCTTCGTCGATCGATTCCTCAAGTTCCTCCGGTTGCAGCAATGCAATTGCCGTGGAAATATTCCTCCATGTCAAAATTGAATTCGGTGGTGGCTTGAATGACTTGGCATTCTTCTTTATCGTCAGCATGCTTAAGGGTTTGGAAGACATTAAACTTAACTTGCTGATCATTTACCCTCATGGTGAGCTCTCCTTTCCCGACATCAATCAAGGTCCTTTCGTTTGCTAAAAATGGTCTCCCAAGAATAATGTGTGCGAACTCATCTACTTCACAATCCAAAATAATGAAATCAGCAGGAAAAATAAATTTATCAACTCTTACCAGAATATCCTAGATTGTTTCCTCTGGATGCACATAGGATCTGTTTGCAAGCTGTGTAGCATCACTATTCTAGGCCTTGCCTTCCCTATTCCCAATCTCTGGAAAACAGATTTCGACATGAGATTTATGCTTGCTCCAAGATCGCATAATACTTTCCCGGCATAGTGATATCTGATAGCACATGTTATAGTGAAACTGTCGGGATCCTTAAGTTTAGGTGGCATGCGGTTGTGCAACATGGCCATGCATCCTTCTGTCACAGCAACTGTTTCAAACTCACCTAGCCTTGTTCTCTTAGAGATAACATCTTTAAGGAAATTAGCATAGTTCGACATTTTCTCTATCGTCTCAACCAACGACAAATTGATATGAACTTGCTTCAAGATGTCAAGGAATTTCTTGAACTGATATTCTTGTTTCTTTCGTTTCAGCCTCTATGGGAATGGTGGTGGAATTCGGATCTCCTCTTCCTTCTTTCCTGATTTAGGATTGTTATCACAAATTGCCTGGGAATCTAGAATTGTCGGGGCAATTGGAATTGCCTGGGCATCAAGATTTGCTTGGACAATTGCCGATTCATTAATTTTGGTTGATGTGTCTTTTTGGACAGGAGATCGTTCTGCTGGATGTTTTTTCTTCATGGGCTGAGTAAGTGCATCATGTAGCTTTCGTCCACTCCGAGTAGTGATTACTTTGCATTGCTCGTGTCCTACTCCTTTTGCGACCTTAGTCTCGCTAGGTAAATCACCTAGTGGTCTTGTCTTCAAGTATTGAGCGAATTCCTGACTTGTGTCTCCAAGGATTTCAAAGTTGCCTCCTGATTTTGCAATCTCATCTCAATCTTATTAATGAAAGCGTCAGTCCTTTTCATGAAACTACTATTCTCAACCATATAAGATTCAGTTTTTAACATAAAAGCATTAAGAGTGTTTTCCAAAGAACTAGATGGTGTAGACTGTTGTTGCGGCATCTGTTACCGTGGCATGTTCTACTGGAATCTTGATACTTGTGTATTCTGACTATTCTGATTAATAGCATTGTTCGGTTTGCTCCATGAAAATTTAGGGCGCTTCCTCCAGGCTGGATATTATGTGTTGGACATCACATTGTTGTTCTGGTTGTAGTTCCCAACGTAAAAGCTAGATTCTCGTTTCTGCGTACACTCAGAACAATCATGGTTATTGTTGCATAAACCATAAATTGAATCTACTACCTTGATTTCTTGTGTGTTACTTGGTCGCTGCATATTTTTAACCAAATTGGTTAGTGCAGCCAATTGTGCAGAAATAGATCCAGATGAATCAGGCTTATTTATCATGGCGTTTCGTCTGACTATTCCCTTTTGGGAGTTGGAACTAATAATCGTTCTTGGCAAGATGGTTTAGAATCTCTATTGCTTCCTCAGGTGACTTGTCGAGGAGTATGCCATTTGTCGAGGCATCTAGCATCATCCTTGTCGGTGTGTTCACTGAGTTGTAGAACATCATCACTTGTGTCCACACTGGAATCCGTGCATGGGACATTTGTGTAAAAGCTCTCTTTATCACTCCCAAGCCTCGTACATGGATTCATTATCTGCCTGTCGAAAAGAAGTAATATCATTACGCAACTTATCAATCATATTTGTAAAACTAAATCTAACAATGAAATCACGACATAAATTCGTCCAAGATCCTATAGATCTGGATGGAATACTATTCAACCACGTTTTTGCCCTATCCCTCAGTGAATAGGGAAATAATTCCAGCCTTAGGATATCCTTATGGACTCCTTGTAGTTTGAATGAATTGCAAATCTCCAGGAATGGTTTGAGATGTTGTCTGGCATCTTCAGTGGTCGATCCGCCAAATTGATCAATTGTGTTGATCATGTTGAACATCACATGTTTTAATTCAAAGTGGGCGGCTTCTATTTCAAGTGTGACAACTCTTGGATTGAGACCATTGAAATCTTTCTCTAAATAGTCTCAGATGGGCCTGTACCGTACTTGAACAGGTTGTACGACTTGAGCTCCTTCTTCCCTTGCTCGGCATTTTGGTTGCCTCATGCATTCAGATTGCTGATTGGATTATTAGGTGGATATGCCATTGCTGCTCATTGTTCTTGTCTTCTTCTATGAAGAACTCATTCTATCTCAGGTTCGAATGGGTAGTCTTGTGCTATTGGTCTCTCCCTGGTCATACACTGATGCAAAACCAAAGAATGTTACCCCTTGAAACCGATTAACAAAAATAAAAATAAAAAGACACAACGGTGCAAGAAATAAAAATCAAAGTCCCTATTGCCAATCCCCGATAACGGCACCAAAAACTTATTGCATGTTTAGATTGCTTCGTAATTGGTGCAAGTGTACACGTCGCAAGTTATAGTATAGAATATATATCGTCTCTACAAGGATTGGTTGTAACTTCGGATTCTAATTCCTCGCACTTGAAAAAAAAACACAATTTGTGATAATAGGAGTTTGAATGAGCGAGTAAAGTAAAAGGTGCAACTAAATAAAAGATATGTTGATCGAATGAGAGAGTATATCGGGTTATCATGAGTCGTGGCATGAAGATTGAATGGACCGTCGTGGTAATTGATTGTAAGAGTAACACAATCATCTTAACAATTAGCATCAGTTGAATTGCCTGGGCAATTGTAATAGCCTGGGCAACTGGGAATGGTGTGATTGCCTGGACAACTGGGTGACTTCCTTCAAAGTTCAACGAATCGTTCTTCAATGGCTTCTCGTTATCCTAACTCGAAACACTGTTAATTGTGCATGCCTTGGTGATACATCCCTACGTTAACCATGGGTGAATGATAAGTGTGTAAAAGTACTATTTTTCTTACCCTTTTACTCATATTATTGTAAGACTTAGGCTCATTTTAGTTGCATTCATAGTCATTGATGCAATAATTCCGAGTTTCATTCAATTGCTAAACTTGATATCACATTGTGGTTGGTTTTGTGGAAAAAGATGTTGCTGGTGTGTAATGTTTTGTGCAAGGCAGGATTGTCATGGCAATTAGAAATTGCCGAGGCAAGTAAGGGAGACTACTTTAGGGTCAGCCAAGGCAATTGAAGCTGTTTTCTAAACGCCATGCCGAGCTGGTTGCCGAGGCATGTCGGGATAAGTCCACTTCATTCGAGAGAAGCACAAAAAGAATGGGATAAGCTCCCAAAATCTGGATATTCCACGCAGGAAAAGGGGAGATAAAGACTCAGATTTGTGAGGAGCTTGAGGACAAAGATAAGAGAGATTAATTATCTTTTTTATCCAATTCAATTCCAACTTTAGCTTATCCTCATCAGCAGCATAATCTGCAGAATTGAAGAGTTTAAATCGGATGAGGATCCTATCTCCATTGAACTCGAATACAATCCAACCTTTCCTACCATCACAAATCGATCAAATCATCCCCTATAAATAGAGAGGTTAACGCAGCTTTGAAGGGGGAATTTGAGAGCCGACTAAAGAGAATTCGACGAGAGAGAAGGCTGATCGCACCTTCATCTTCTTCTTTATTCTTATGCGATCCATGGCTGGGAATTTTTCCTTTGTATATCTTTCGAACACAACCATGAATTGATGTAAATTGGCTTGGGTTATTGTGTTTTTATTATGGTTGTGAAAACGTTTGGATTTGTTTAGGTTTTTTAGTTGCAATTCAATTTCAAAGTTTGCTCATTCATGGTTCTTAATTTTGATTGCGAGTGAATTGGGAGAGGATCTCGTGAATTCATTCGTTTATCTAATATCGAGAGAGTTAGATTCAAGAAAAGAATTAGCATGGTTTTCATACAAACGAATGTTGGTCAAGACTAATTCAACTTAGGGATAAGCTACAAATTTCAACGGCTATGAGGAGCGCAAGATGGGTTGTTGTTCACCTATGGTTAACGCAGGGATGTATCACCAAGGCATGCACAATTAATAGTGTTTCGAGTTAGGGATAATGAGAAGCCATTGAAGAACACTTCGCTGAACATTGAAGGAAGTGGCCAAGTTACCTTGGCAATCGTACAATTCCCAGTTGCCCAAGCAATTCGACTGATGCTAACTGTTAAGACGATTGAGTTACTCTTGCAATCAATTACCACGATGGTCCATTCAATTATCACGCCACAACTCATGGTAACCCGACCTCTCTCTTTAATCGATTACTCTTTCCATTTATGTCTATTTACTTAGTTTATTTTACTTATTATTCATCACTATCAATTTATTTCTTTTATAGTGTAATAACTTAAGCGAAGTGGCCCAAGCCAATCTCTATGGAGACGATACTCGATACTTATCATTTATTGCTTTTGACGTGTTCACTTGCACCATTTGTGTAGCACTCAAAACATGCAACAAGTTTTTGGCGCCGTTGCCGGGGATTGACAATTGGTGTTAGTTGTTTTTGTTATTGTATTTTTCTTATTTTTTTACTAACTTTTCTTTTTGTTTGTTTATCAAAAAAAATCAGGTGCGCTACAAGTTAAGGGACATCAACATGTCAAGAAATAAAAGCTGATCTATTCGAGAGTTTATGGTCTAAGATAGGATTCAATCCAATCAAAAGTTTCTTACACTCACCGATGATTACCTATACCAACCGAGAAAATCCTATACCGTGAAAAACTCGTGCGCTTGTTGTGGAGAACATCATGTGTTTGAAAATTGCCCTCACAATCCTGGTGCATATGGCTACAGAGAGGACCATATAGATGGAACCAACAAAAAAATCCTTCATGGTTTGATCAAAAAGCTTAAAAAAAATTTACCATGACAAATTTTCCCCAGAAAAGATATGCCATGGAAATATAGTCCTTCTCAAGAACATTCAAATTCCTTGGAGGAAGCGCTTCTAGCTTCCTTGGCTAGACTTGACAGATCAATTGAAGAGATTCGAAAGGTATCAAAGTCTATGGATGCGAGGATAGCTAAGTCGGATACACCCTTGAGGGATTCAGAAGATCAATTGAGGAGATCTACATATGCCATGGATAACATGCCCCAACAATCAATTGCTAGGGATACTGAAATCTTAAGGCAAGATGAGAAGGAGCAATACAAGGAGAGATCCTTGATGTGTGAGAATCAACTAAAACCTCCAAGTCGAGAGCCTGCCAATGAGGAAGACTGGCCGACACTTGATGAGCATATGCAACGGATTGCCACGACAAAGATCGTGGAGTCTGAACAGAGCAATGCCACGAAAACACTCAGTGAGGCAAAACAAAGTAATGCTACAACAAATTCTAAGGAATCTTATGCCCAGAATGTTACAATGTTAATACTAAAGCAGGAATCTAGAGATTGCTCGCATCCACCTTTGCCACGGCAATTGCACAACCACATACAGGATCAACGAGATGGAAATACTTTGCTAATGGAATATGAGCAGGTGATGGTTGAACCATTTGAATTCTTTAAAAACTCACCTCGTCCATTGCATGTATTTCTTGAGGAACCGACACTGGTAGATTTAAATCCATCGAAATCTCTACTAATGGAGATGCTTGAGGAGCCTAAAGAAAACGGTGTTTGGATTCATGAAGATTTTTAGAAACTTGGTTCTTCCCTTAACATTCATAGAATTTTGCCAGATGATTGCCAAGGCAATTGGCTTGAGCAGCAATTGCCACGACAACGGAGGCTACATCCAACCATGATGGAGGTCGACGTGAATGAGGTAATTAAATGGTTGTGCATTGATATAACTTTTCCTATTAATATATTCATGCCTTCAGGAACAGTAGCAAGGTGGAGTGTGTACATGGACTACAAGGAAGGAACCTCCATGGTAACGCAAAAGGGAGTAGCTGCAAGCACATTGGCCCAACTCTTTTTAGGCAATATTGTCACTTGATTGAGGGTACGGATGGACTATAAGAAATATCATAAACGACCCTTCTCAATCTTTCCGTTTATCTATATTTTTATTTTCATTTTTTCCTTTATTTTGATAATTATCCTTTTATTATTTTTTTAGGATAAGAGTTTCAAGGGATAAGGAATTTCCTAGCTTTCTTCTTCATTTGAACTCTTAAGTTTTTCTTTCTTGTTTCACTTTATTTTTCCAATCAAAAATCCACATGAACCACAAACCCATGGACAAAGATCTCAAAACCATGCCGGAGAAGTTCTTCATGAGCACTGGAGCCTTTTTTCTGGTGATTTTCATCACCACTCATTGAGAAGCGATTCCTCACCAAGTTTGCAAATCAGAAGGGCAAATTCTTGTTGAAGCTACTGCCATCAACGCATACCTTTAGTGGAATTGGAGCCACTATATGCGGATAATGGGTGAGGAACTAACAAAAGAACCAACAATAGCAAATAAATCCCCTACTCCAACAATTGCCAGGGCAACTAAAAATGTCGCGGCAAGTTCACATGCCTTGGCAAGCCTTGATAAGATTGTCGAATTACTCATCTCTTTGGCGCAATGATTGGAGAGACTCGAGGGCTGAGAACTACTTTTTAAGCAGTATATGAAGGATCGTGATGTGGCCATCATGCGATTTAAATTGGCGAACTATCCTGATAGCACCATTCCTTTCTCAGTTTTTCCTGCCGAACTACTTGCCCCGGCAACTGAAGATGCCGCGACAACTGCTGCACAAAAAGGTAAACAACCTATGACTGAACCAACTCGTACTGAATCAATTCATGAGTTTTCATATGCGAATGAGACAGTTTCTTCCCCAATGAAGTCACCCCCGCCAAGCAATCAAAGTTGAACCGCAAAGCTTCTAACATCGACGAGGCCACAAAGGAGGATGCACAAAGCGACAAGGTAGTGGAGACAAAGGTTCAAGAGACACGACCAGACACACGCCAACAACCACCATGAGCTGGCAAAAGAATCAAGCACATGGCTTAAAGGAAACTCGTCATTCCAGGTGACGACCTATCTGACTAACTCATTTGCATTCCATTTACTTTTAATTTTTGTATTTGCATGCATTGGGGATAATGCTTCTCTTGAGTTTGGGGGGGGGTCTTGTGCTTATTATATCGTCGCATTAGTTGCATTCATCTCATATAGTTTGCATATGTTACTTGCCATGACTTTTACTAGATTAAACTACCAAAACTTGATGTGATATCTTATGATGAATTTTGCCATTGCACTTTCATGATAGAACTTTCGATCCTAGGACAAGCATAGAGAGTATTTGGAATTTTTCTATGATGTTAATTATTAATTGAGACGGCTGTGACTTGTTGATTAAGGGAGACTTAGTGAACTTAGGTTATTAAAATTGGGTAATTAATTTGTGCTAGAGGTGCCTATCCGACTCTAGCCTTAAACTAAAATTGGAATATAAGATAATTTCTTGCTAGAGGTGCCCCCGAAATTGGCTCTAGTTGACTAATAATTAAATAAGAAATTGCTTTCATGCTAGAGGTGCCCGGAATTGGCTCTAGTAAGCTTAATTGCCCCAACATTTAAATTAAATTAATAAAACCTAATGTTCACTTAAGAAATCTATTAATTGCCTTGTATACAACTCCACACACACAATATCACTAACATTATAGTTTGATTTTTTAGTAACTCTTTGTAATTGTCTGAAGTATCAAAAGCTAATTAATGTGTGCCATAGCTTTGAGGATTGAAGTCAGGTAAGAAACACGTTTTTGATAGTAAAGGCCTTGGCAGGTAATTATTAGTGTTTTGCATTGCTTGAGGAAAAGCAATAGTTTGAATTTGAGGGTTTGATAAGTGTGTAAAGTACTATTTTTCTTACCCTTTTTACTCATATTATTGTAAGACTTAGGCTCATTTTAGTTGCATTCATAGTCATCCATGCATTAATTCCATGTTTATTTCAATTGATAAGCTAGATATCACATTGTGGTTGGTTTTATGGAAAAAGATGTTGCTGGTGTGTAATGTTTTGTGCAGGGCAGGATTATCGTGGCAATTAGAAATTGTCAAGGCAAGTAAGGGAGATTACTACAGGGTCTGCCAAGGCAATCAAAGCTATTTTCTAAAAGCCATGCTGAGCTGGTTACCGAGGCATGTTGGGATAAGTCTACCTCATCGAAGATAAGCACAAAAAGCAAGGGATAAGCTCCCAAAATTTGGACATTCCACGCAGAAAAAGGGGGAGATAAAGACTCAGATTTGTGAGGAGTTTGAGGATAATGATAAGAGATATTAATTATCTCTTTTATCCAATTCAATTCCAACTTAAACTCATCCTCATCAACAACATAATCTTCAGAATTGAAGAGTTTAAATCGGATGAGGATCATATCTCCATGGAACTCGAATACAATCTAACCTCTCCTACCAACACAAACCGATCTGATCATCCCCTATAAAGAGAGATATTAACACAGCTTTGAAGGGGGAATTTGAAAGCCGACTAGAGAGATTTAGGGGAGAGAGAGGACTGATAACACGTTCATCTTCTTCTTTATTCTTATGCGATCCATGGCTGGGAATTTTTCCTTTGTATATCTTTCGAACCCAGCCATGAATTGATGTAAATTGGCTTGGGTTATTGTGTTTTGTGGTTGTGAAAATGTTTAGATTTGTTTAGGTTTTTGAGTTGCAATTCAATTTCAAAGTTTGTTCATTCTTGGTTACTAATTTTGATAGTGGGTGAATTGGGAGAGGATCTCTTGAATTCATCCATTTATCTAATATCGGGAGAGTTAGATTCAAGAAATGAATGAGCATGATTTTCATACAAACGAATGTTGGTGAAGACTAATTCAACTTAGGGATAAACTGCAAATTTCAACGGCTAAGAGCAACACAAGATCGGTTGTTGTTCACCCATGGTTAACGCATTGATGTATCACCAAAGGCATGCACAATTAATAGTGTTTTGAGTTAGGGATAACGAGAAGCCATTGAAGAATGCTTCGCCGAACTTTGAAGGAAGTCGCCCAATTGCCCAGGCAATCGCACCATTCCCAGTTGCCCGGGCAATTACAATTGCCCAGGCAATTCGAATGATGCTAATTGTTAAGACGATTGAGTTACTCTTGCAATCAATTACCACAACAGTCTATTCAATCATCACACCACAACTCGTGATAACATAGCCTACTATCTTTAATCGACTACTCTTTCCATTTATTTCTATTTACTTAGTTTATTTTACTTATTATTTATCACTATCAATTTATTTCTTTATAGTGTAATAACTTAAGCAAATTGACCCAAGCCAATCCCTATGGAGACGATACTCGATACTTATTATTTATTACTTGTGACGTGTTCACTTGCATCATTTGTGTAGCACTCAAACCACGCAACAGTGAACAACAACCGATCTTGCACTCCTCTTAGCCGTTGAAATTCGCAACTTATCCCTAACTCAAATTAGTCTTCACCAACATTCGTTTGTATGAAAGCCATGCTCATTAGTTTATTGAATCTAACTCTCCCGATATTAGATAAATGGATTAATTCATGAAATCCTCTCCCAATTCACTCGCAATCAAAATTAAGAACCAAGAGTGAACAAACTTTGAAATTGAATTGCAACTAAAAACCTAAACAAATCCAAACGTTTTCACAACCACAAAAGCACAATAACCTAAGCCAAGTAAAGTTTAATCCATGGTTGGGTGCAAAAGAAATACAAGATAAAATCTACCCAACATGAATCGAATGGAATAAAGATGATGTCGAGCAGCCCTCTTGAATTCTTTCCCAAGTCGAACATCTGGAGGGCTCTTGTCTTCTAGTTATAGGAGATGGCTAGGTCAAGTTCTTTGTTGATAAGGACGAGTTTAAGTTGGAATTAAATAGAATAAAAGGAAAAAATCTCTTTTATTTATTTATTCTCCAAAAACTCCTCATAAACTCTTGGAATTTAATCTCCTTTTGATCTCTTCATAGAACTCTAGCTTTTCTAGGATTCATCCTTGCTTTTCGTAGTTATCTTGAATTAAATGGATTTATCCCATCAAAATCGGTAGCTCCCTTCTTCTTATCCTCAATTGCTTCGACAATTTCCTACTTGCTTGGGCAATTAGATCCTGCACGTACAAAAACACATACCACTAACACCTTTTCCACAAAAATCAATTGAATTATGTAATCAAGCATACAGTGAAGAAAATAATGCAATTATTCATGAATGACTAAGAATGCAACTAAAATGAGCCTAAGTCTAACAATAATTAAGAGTAAAAAGGGTAGAAATATAGTACTTTTACACACTTAACATTGACTTTGACCAGCACACATTTCGATACACCTTGTACCCGTACCGATGCCATTAATTCTCCAGACCTCACAGCCCAAAGTCATATCAAAGTGCCTTGAAGTCGTATCAATACGCCTGGATTAACCTGCACTTTGACTGTCCCAAATATGCACTGTTGTTATCATATAATGACATATTTCTTTTGGTTCTTTTGGCTTCCTCTATATCATGCGTCTTTTGAATTATTGTTCTAATGTAGCATCGGCCTTGAGTCCTTATGTTCCTTCTATTTCTTGCTATGTTAGTGGGATAACCTTATGAATTTTGGCCTCCCCTCTTTTCTGCTCATAACACTTTTTAGCTTGGTTTAACAAAACTGGGTTAGGGGTGTTATAATTGGTATCAGAGCTAAGGTTTATTCGATCCTAGGATTAAACTAAGTTAAGTTGAATCATCGGTTTCTTTATGTGCCACCTAGGAGTTGAATTAATCTATACTTGTGATCTATGTTTAATAAAATCCTCATTTTGGATTCTAGCAACCTTTTCAGATGTCTAGAACACATTTAGGTCGGGACAATAAGAGCCCGGCTGGTTCATTCAATGATAGACTAAGTGTGGGGATGAATCAGGAGTAATAGAACCCTCAAAAGGCTGTTGAACCACAACCTGAAGATCCTCAGATCCATCCAGAACAAAAGGAGTGTTTCCTCAGTATGACGGAGATGTTCAATCAGTTTGTTGCCTCATTAAGACAAAATCCTTCCCCTGCACCTATAGTAGTACAGTCTAGGGCACCAATTGACAAACTAGCTCAACATCGAGCTTATACTTTTTTCAGGAATGGATGACAAAAACCCTAAAGTAGCAGAATACTAGTTAGAGACCACTACCAGGATCCTAACTAAGCAATTAAAATGTTTGGATGAGCATAAGCTCAAATGTGCCTTGGCCCTCTTAGCTAATGAAGCCTTATGTTGGTGGTAAACTACAACCTTAACTGCTCCAGCACACGCTAGAAATTGGGAGTTCTTTTTCAAAGTATTCCGTAAGAAGTAAATTAGCAAATAGTATTTAGCTGAGCGCAGAAAACTCTTCATGTATCTAAAGCAAGGAGGCAGACCCATAGAGCAATATGTCAGTAATTTCTACAAGTATTGAAAGTACGTGTCTAAGTATATCAAGAATGAAAAAGATAAGTGTCGGATGTTTATCGACGGACTTAACGATGAACTGAGTCCTATGTTCACGGCCCTCTAGATTTTTTATTTTCAAGATTTGGTGAATCGAGTGATTGCCACTGAATCCAAAATGAAAGCATCCAAAAAGAGGAAGGAAAACTACTCTCATAATGGTAAAGACAGAGGAATAATAACAAACCTCACTGGCCATCTAAGAAGTCGAAGAACCAAGAAGAGAACTCATCAAACCACTTTTCTCCTCCAAAGAGCAATTTTATGCCCAAACCTCTGACGATAGTCAAAATCCTCTACACCTGCAATTTCTGTTAATAGCACGGGGAATTCAGGCAGAGATTCTTAGTCTCGTATCTACAAATTTTATCAAAATTACCACATGGGCCAGTGTAGAAGACAAGCAAATGACTGCTTCCTATGCAGAGGATTGGATCACTACATCAGAGATTGCTCGTAGAACCTGAACAAAGTTCCTTCTCGTGTGTCCTCAAACCTCAGTCCTACACAGTCATCTTGAGGGAAATGACCAAAACAAGCCCAGTCTGGGAATTTTGGAAGAAATTGGGGCCAAGACTCCATCGCTACACATCAGGAGTCTCGAGCCTCTGCTCGAGTATATCATGTGCGGGGATGGGAAGAAGATGACTCCCCATATGTTATAGTAGGTACAATTGAACTATATGCTAAACCTGTTTATGTTGTATTCGATTCGGGTTCAACCTACTCCTTTATTTGTTCTACTTTGATTGAAATATTTAAGTTTACCTCTGAAGCCACTAACTGTAACCTTATTGCTACAAATCCTTTAGGAGATAAGGTTATAGTGAACCGCATATGTAAAAATAGTCCCATATTCATCCAAGGCATTCCTTTTCCTAGTGATCTCGTATCCCTACCTTTTAATGAATTCGACCTTATCCTGGGGTTAAATTGGCTAGGAAAACACCAAGCTTGGGTATATTGCAATCATAAAAGACTATTTCTGCGTAGATTGGGGAAAGAATCCATACTCCAGTTAGATAGTAAGCCCCGAAAATTAGATTCTATTTTTGCTGCCATATCTAAACTTAATAAGACTCAACTTACTTTAAAATCTATTCTAACCGTTTCTAAATTTCCTGGCGTATTTCTTGAGGATCTTCCGAGTTTACCCCCAACCCGAGAGGTAGATTTTAAAATCAAAGTTCAACCTGGATCTAACCTTGTGTCCATCACCCCCTATTGAATGGCCCCGGTTGAACTGAAGGAACTCCAGAATTAGTTACAAGAGTTACAAGATAAGGGCTTTATCATGCCAAGTTCATCTCCATAGGGAGACCTAGAATTGTTTGTTAAAAAGAATGATGGGTCAATGAGACTATGCATTAATTACTGGTAACTTAATCAGCTCACTAATAAGAACAAATATTCGTTGCCAAGAATTGAAGACTTATTCGATCAACTTAAGGATGCTACCATATTTTCAAAAATCAACCTTCAATCTGGATATTATCAAATGAGAGTCAAGGAGTTAGATGTACCAAAAACGGCATTCAAAACTCGGTGCGGTCATTTCAAATTTCTTGTGATGCCTTTTGGCCTAACCAATGCTCCGGCCGCATTCATTGACCTTAAGAACTGAGTCTTCAAGCCCTTCTTGGATAATTTTGTAGTGGTATTTATTGATGACATCCTTTTCTACTCCAAAAGCAAAGACAAACATTCAGAACACCTTCAAATCGTCCCACAAACCCTTCGAGAACATCAACTATATGCAAAGCTTAGCAAATGCAAATTTTGGCTGCCCGAAGTGTCTTTCCTTTGCCACGTGATTTCTGTTGATGGAATCAAGGTTGATCCAAAGAAAATTCAATCAATAGTTGATTGGATGACTCCTAGGAATGTTTGAGAAGTTAGAAGTTTTCTGGGCCTAGCCAGATATTATCGGAGGTTTGTCAAAGGATTCTCTACTTTAGTCGCAGCTTTGACCAAGCTTCTTCAGAAAGACGAAGCATTTGTCTGGATAGAAAGTCAGCAACAGGGCTTTATCAATTGAAGCAAGCCCTTACCCATGCTCCGGTCTTGACACAACCTGAGTCGTGAAAGAACTACACAGCCTTTAATGATGCGTCCCATTTAGGGCTTGGTTGTGTACTTATGCAAGATGAGAAGGTTGTAGTTTATACTTCTCGACAATTGAAGCCTCACGAATTGAATTATCCAACTCACGAGCTTTATTTGGTTGCATTTGTTTTTGCCCTTAAAATCTGGAGACACTATCTTTTTAGAGAAAAATGTTACTTGTATACTAACCATAAAAGCCTTAAGTATATCCTAACCCAAAAAGATTTGAATCTTAGATAGTGAAGGTGATTAGAATTGCTTAAAGAATATGATCTGATCATCGATTACCATCCTGGAAAAGCAAATGTGGTGGCTGATGCGCTCAGTCGCAAACATTCGATTGGTAAGACTTCACATAAATCAAATCTATAGCTTAACCTTAATCGAACCTTACATTATAACATCTATAAAATGTCACGTTATCTTGTAGCCCTTGCTACAATCAACGCACATTTTAGGCTTCAAAAGAATCAAAAGCTTTTAATCGAGCTTCAAGTTAAATCTGATTTGACCTCAAGAATTAAGACCCTACAACAATCTGACCTCGAACTTTATAACATCTTGCGTAACATTGAAGCCGAACCCAACCCAGATTTTTCCCTAAAGTCGAACGGCCTACTCTATTTTAGAAATAGAGTATGCGTGCAAAATGATAAAACTCTAAGAAGGAAAATGCTTCAAGAAGCCCACAGCAACCCTTTTTCAATCCATCCCGAATCTGTTAAGATGTACAAAGATCTAAATAAGTTGTATTGGTGGCCTAGAATGAAATCGACCATTATGGAGTTCGTGTCTTGATGTTTGACTTATCAGAGAATTAAAGCTGAACATTAAGTCCCTGCGAGACTCTTGCAACCCATTGAATTGCCTCAGTGGAAATGGGAACAAATAACCATAGACTTCGTTAGCGGACTACCTTTGTCACCGAGAAAGAATGATTCGATGTGGGTGATAGTTGACAGGTTTACAAAGTCAACTCATTTCTTACCAATTCGAATAAATTTAAGCTTTGACTAGTTAGCATAAATATATATTCGGGAAGTGATACATTTTCATGGTGTTCCTACTTCAATAATCTCTGACATAGATTCTCGGTTCACTTCTAGATTCTAGAAGTCCTTGTAAAGAGCCTTAGGAACTAAAACAAATCTGAGCACTGCCTTTCGTTCCCAATTCGATGGCTAAGCGGAAAGAGTAATACAAATCCTCGAAGACATGCTACGAGATTGTGTAATTGAGTTCAGGAAGAATTGAGAGAAATCTCTACCCCTGGCAGAATTTGCCTACAACAACAACTATCAAGCATCCATTCGGATGGCCTTGTTCAAAGCCTTATATGGAAGAAGATGTAGAACACCCTTGTACTGGTCTGAACTAGGAGAAAGCAAAATCTTGGGGGATGAGATACTTAGGGAGACCGAGGAAAAAGTAAAAATTATTCATAGTAGACTTAAAAAAGCCTTTGATAGGTAAAAGGCCTATCCTGATACAAGAAGAAAAGAAATTCAGTATACTATAGGAGATCGCGTATTCTTGAAAGTTTCACCGTGGAAGAAAGTTTTAGGTTTAGGAAAAAAGGAAAGCTTAGTCCTTATTTCATTGGGCCTTTCAGAATTGTTAAAAGAATTGGCCTTGTAGCTTACCGGTTAGCTCTTCCAAATGAGCTTAACAAAATTCATGATGTGTTCCATGTCTCTATGCTCCACAAATATCAATCGAATCCTTCCCACGTACTTGAGCCTGAAGATATAGAGCTCGATCCAAATATATCCTACGAGGAAGAATCGGTCCAAATCTTAGATCTTGAAATCAAAAGACTCTGAAACAAGTCGGTACCCCTTGTCAAAGTATTATGGATAAACCACAAGCTTGAAGAGGTCACTTGGGAACCTAAGGCGACCATGAAAGAACAATGCCTATACTAGTTTACCTCAGGTAAATTCGAGGACGAATTTACTTTAAGTGCGGAGATTTGTAACACCCAAAATTTGGGCCCGGAAGTATTAAGCATCCTATGTGACTAAGTTAGACTTTTAATTGTGAATCTGGATTTAAAGATTAAACAAGCTAAGGACCATTAAGCAAAAAAATTAATTGTTTGCTAACTAAATTAAGTGGACTAAACCGAAATGATATTAGGATGGTGGTTTTGCATGCAAATTCAAAATTAAGGAAGGATTTGAATATGTGTCATTACCATATGAAATACATGTGGAAAGGGGGAAAGGGTAAGTGTTGCGCGTAATAAGTGCTACGCAAATGTGCAAGTATACACGTCGCAAGTTATAGTATAAAAGATATCGTCTCCACAGGGATTGGTGCCACTTTAAGGATCTAGTCTCTTGCATTGTAAAAAGTAAAAACACAAGTAAAGGATTATAGGAGTTTTACCTAATGACTAATCTAGAAAGCAATAAAGTAAAAGAAAAGATGAATTCAAATGAGAGAGAGATAGGCCAGGTTATCGTGAGTTGAGATGTGATAGCCGATTGGATCATTTTGGTAAAAGAGTGCACGGGCAACTCAGTTGCCGTGGCAACTTGCACAACGGGGTTGCCTTGGCAACTAATCGATGGTTGCCTGGGCAACTACTTGGGCGTCTAGGCAGCAACCTTCAAGGTTCGGCAGAGCGTTCTTCAATGGTTTCTTCTTATCCCTAAGTCGAAACTCTAGCTACTTGTGCATACCTTGATAATACATCCCTGCGTGAATCAAGGGTGAACAACAACCAATCTTGCGCTCCTCTTAGCAGTTGAAATCCTTAACTTATTCCTAAGCCGGATTAATCTTCACCATCAATAGATTGAATAAAGATCATATTCATTCGTTTCTTGAATCTAACTCTCCCGATATTAGATAAATAGATGAAATCACGAGATCCTCTCCCAATTCACTGCAAAACAAGAATAAGAACCAAGAATGAATAAACCTTGAAATAGAAAAGTGCAAACTCTTATTACCTAAACAAAAACCAATAGTTTCTCACAACCACAAAACACAATAACCATAGCCAAGTAGATTTAGTTCATGGCTAGGTTCCAAAGAAACACAAGATAAACAATCCCTAGCATGAACCCAATCGAACAAGAAAGAAAAGGATGAAGGAGGAGGCTTGTCGAAATCCTCCTTGCCCTAGATGCTTGTCGAAGATTCTCTCCTCTTGCCCTCCTTGGACTTGTCGAAATTTCCCTATTGCTCTCTCCTTGGATTGTCGAAATCTCCTTGCTATTTATAGGGCTAGGCCAAAGTCCTTCTTTGAGGAGGAGTTTAAGTTGGAATTAAATTATCTCTAAAGAATATAATTCTTTATTATAATTGTATTCCTACTAGAACTTCTCCTATCTTCTTGGAATTTAATTCTTCTTTAATCTCTGCATGGCAATCAAATTCATTTGGGTTTGGGCTTTGCTCCACGTCATCTTGGGCTTGTTTAGTCCTCAATTTCGACTACCATATCACTTTTACTCTTGTCGACAATTGCCATGGCAACTGGCTCGGCGTCTCCTTCATGTATTGCCCTGGCAACTAGCTCGGCATCTCCTTCATGCATTGCCCTGGCAACTAGCTCGGCATTGCTTTGGCAAGTGATCCTGCACATACACACACAAAGCATTCCAAAGCAGCATCTTTTCCACAAAAACTACCAAGTTATGTAATCAAGCTCAATGATTGAAGGAAACATGGATTAATGCATGAATGGCTAACTATGTAACTAATATGAGCCTAAGTCTAACAATAATATGAGTAAAAAGGGTAAGAAAAATAGTACTTTTGAACACTTATCAGTAAGCTTGGCCAAAGGGGGAGGAATTAGACATCACTTTCTCCATCTTCCACCCTTAGGTCAAAGCTTTGTGAGAGAGAAAGGAAAAGAGAGAAACTCCATGGAAATCATGCTTTAAGCTTTAATTGATGGTGTTACTTTAATTTCTTGCTTAGCTATAAACAAGGATGTAAGCACCTCTCTTTTTCTTCTTTAAATTGAAGTTAGTGAAGGTGTGATTACAATCTTGTTGTTAGAATTGTGAATTTTTTTTAGGATGTTCATTCGTGATTATGATACTAACTTGTGTGAATCTGAAATTGGCATCTTGGACAATCAGATATGCTGATTTAAGTTTGTAAATGATCTTCTATGCTTGTGTAGTTATAATAGAGGTTATGTGTTATGTAAGTCATGATAGGAATGTTTAGAAGGCTACCATGAATGTAAACGGGACTGTTTTGTGGGTTTATTAAATTAGAGGACTGTTTTGACTTATATAAATAGGGGAATTAATATAAAGGGGGTTGTTGTAATTGAAAACTATGATTTGGGGATTGCCTTGCACTTATAATATGTTTGGGGACTGTTTCGGTGCATACAATTGTAAAATTAAAGACTAGGGACTGTTTTGGATAGAATGGATAATTAATGGACTGTTTTTAAGAGATAAACCTATATAGATATGTTGTTGCCCTGATTTTGGTATAAATTTGAGTGTGGTGGACTAATTTTATACATAATGGTGTACATGTGCAAATGAGATGTGAATCTGATTTGCAAATAGTTGTTAATGGAAATGATTCTAATCTAAGATTATAATTATTTTATATGACTAGACCGAGAATGGGTTTTGGGAGAGAAGACTAAGGTAGATCGCCTTGTAGACAATCAAAAAGGAATTGTAATTTGGGAGCAGAATTAACACGGGACAACTTGTGAGTGTAATTAAGGCCTCGGGATAAGCTCATAGCTATCCCGAGCACTTTTAATATCTAATTGATTGCTTTATTTGATTCTTTGGGCTGTATTACGCGGGTAAATGCTTGCTTAACTAGTGGTAAGTACCTCAAGGTAAGTACCTAGAAGCATGTTTTACTTGATCTAGGAAGGGACATATTCTTGAATATGATGTGTACATGTTTATACTAAAATGATTTGAGATGAAAATTCAGCCTTTTTGTGTGATTATATAATCTTGGAGCCATGCTCAATCTTACCATGATTAAGATATAATCATTTGAATGCTTGATTAAGTGATTACACTCAACCTTATAATTGATATGATAAGATTATATGGAAAGCCTTGGTTCGAGTTGGTCTTAGATACAATTGGCATATCATAGAGTCCATATAGCTTATGTTAGGGTGGACTACTGTTGCGCGTAATAAGTGCTACACAATTGTGCAAGTATACACGTTGCAAGCTATAGTATAAAAGATATCGTCTCCACAGGGATTGGTGATACTTCAAGAATCTAGTCTCTTGCACTGTAAAAAGTAAAAACACAAATAGAAGATTATAGGAGTTTTAACTAATAACTAATCTAGAAAGCAATAAAGTAATAGATGAGATAAAATGAGAGAGATAGGGCAGGTTATCGTGAGTTAAGGTGTGATAGCCGATTGGATCGTCTTGGTAAAAGAGTGCACGGGCAACTCAGTTGTCGTGGCAACTTGCACAACGGGGTTCCCTTGGCAACTAATCGATGGTTGCCTGGGCGACTAGTTGGGCAACTATTAGGGCGTCTGGGCAGTAACCTTCAAGGTTTGGCAGAGCGTTCTTCAATGGTTTCTTCTTATCCCTAAGTCGAAACTCTAGCTACTTGTGCATGCCTTGATAATACATCCCTGCGTGAATCAAGGGTGAACAACAACCAATCTTGCGCTCCTCTTAGCCGTTGAAATCCTTAACTTATTCCTAAGCCGGATTAATCTTCACCATCAATAGATTGAATAAAGATCATATTCATCCGTTTCTTGAATCTAACTCTCCCGATATTAGATAAATAAATGAAATCACGAGATCCTCTCCCAATTCACTCGCAAACAAGAATAAGAACCAAGAATGAATAAACCTTGAATAGAAAAGTGCAAACTCTTATTACCTAAACAAAAACCAATAGTTTCTCACAACCACATAACACAATAACCATAGCCAAATAGATTTAGTTCATGGCTAGGTTCCAAAGAAACACAAGATAAATAATCCCTAGCATGAACCCAATCGAACAAGAAAGAAAAGATGAAGAATGAGGCTTGTCAAAATGCTCCTTGCCCTAGATGCTTGTCGAAAATTCTCTCCTCTTGCCTTCCTTGGAGTTGTCGAAATTCCCCTCTCTTATTTATAGGGCTAGGTCAAAGTCTTTCTTTGAGGAGGAAGTTAAGTTGGAATTAAATTATCTTTAAAGAATATAATTCTTTATTATAATTATATTCCTACTAGAACTTCTCCTATCTTCTTGGAATTTAATTCTTCTTTAATCTCTTCATGGAAATCAAATTCCTTTGGGATTGGCCTTTGCTCCACGTCATCTTGGGCTTGTCTAGTCATCAATTTCGACTACCATATCACCTTTGCTCTTGTCGACAATTGCCCTGGCAACTGGCTCGGCGTCTCCTTCATGCATTGCCCTGGAAACTAGCTCGGCATCTCCTTCATATATTGCCCTGGCAACTAGCTCTAGCCTTGCTTTGGCAAATGATCCTGTACATACACACAAAACACACCAAAGCAACATCTTTTCTCACAAAAACTACCAAGTTATGTAATCAAGCTCAACGATGGAAGGAAACACGGATTAATGCATGAATGGCTAAGTATGCAACTAATATGAGCCTAAGTCTAACAGTAATATGAGTAAAAAGGGTATGAAAAATAGTACTTTTGAACACTTATCACACCCCAAACTTGAACTATTGCTTGTCCTCAAGCAATGCAAATTCATAATTACCTGCCAAGACTTCAATTTTCACAAATTTAGCTTTGAACTTGATTTCAATTCTCTGAACCGGGGCACAAAGTATGATTGGCTTTTTATTTTTTGAAAAACTTAGGAGTTACTCGGAATCAAGCTATAATGCTTGTGAGTGTGTGCGGAGTTGTGTGCAAATTGATTTTTCGGACTCTATGCAAACAAGAGGTTTTCAAATTACTTCATTGGGTTCCTTTTAACATGTTTTAACTAGGCACCTCTAGTGTTTTGTTTTTAGTTTTATTAAGTTAATTTATTCGACTAGAGCCGGTTTCGGGCACCTCTACCGATCAAAAATTTTTTTAGCACATACTAGAGCCGGTTTCGGGCACCTCTAGCGATCAATTTTTTTTTTGCACATGCTAGAGCCAATTTCGGGCACCTCTAGCATTCATCCAATTTTTATCCTAATCCCCCAATTTGTTAATTATCAACCTAAGTTCACTAGAATTCCTTAAATCAATCAAACCACAACAGTGTTTCATCAAATTTAGCATCATAGTAAAATTCTAAGTTTTTCCATGGTTATCCTAGAATAAAAATTCTATCAATTAAGTGCATTGGCAAAGTCATCATCGGATATTCATCAAATATAAGCAATTCTTGTTCCAATTAAAAGCATGGCAAGCAATTTATGTATCCTAAATGTAATACTTAAGATGAATGTAACTAAACATGGTAACTACTAAAAACAATCCCCCCAAACTCGAGTGAGGCATTGTCCTCAATGCATGCATTAAAGAAAAATAAAAATAACGAAAAATAAAATGCATACGAGGACTTACTCCGAGAGTTCGTCATCGTAGATGATTAGTTTTCTTTTGGTCGGTGTCTTGATTCTCTTGCTTGAACGCGATGGTTGTTTCCTTGTTGCCGGTGGTAGAATCGATCCTTGTTCGAGGTTGTCCTCTTCGTCCTCTTCATCAGTGTCATTGGCTTTTCGCTTGGAGGATTCAATTGGAGCAGTCTTTGTTGGTTCAATGGAGGACTCGTCCGAATCTGAAAAATCAGAAAATGATTCCGTAGGAGTTGGTTCGGGCATAGGTGTTTTACCTTTGGCTTTTGCAGTGGTTGCCGGGATGTCTTTAGCTTTGGTTGTCGTGGCATCTTCTTTTGCGGTTGCCGTGGCGACTGCTTCGTTGGTTGTCGGGGCAAGGATCTCGGCAGGAAAGATTGGGAACGACACATGATTGTCCGGCTACTTTTCTAGGATGACTTGGGTGATGGCATTGTTGTGCTCCTTCATGTACCGCATGAACATTAGTTGCCGGTCTTCAATTTGCCTTAGTTGGCTTGCCAATGGGTGCAAGAGTGCTTCAAAGTGTCCCGGTGTTGATGGCCGAGTTGCCCGGGCGTTAGGTGCTTGGGCATTAGGGATTGCCGGGGTGGCAGGAGTTGCCGCGACAATTTGAGGCCTTGAAGATTTTCCCGGTGCCTCTCCCATTAGCTTTTGGATTTGTGCTTGATTCCAACCGGACTTTGGTAGGGCCTTTTCATCGGTGGACTCACTTGGGACATGCATCTCCTTGAAAAGATTAGAAATTAAGCAAGGGAAGAAAAGAGAACCCTTATCTTTTGAGCTGCATACAAAAATCTCATCGCAAATAATTTTTCCAATGTTAATGATGCGATTATGCAAAATAGAATGTATGAGCAAAAGACGTGGTATATCAACGGTAGTATTGTGCGTGGTGGGCATTAAAGAAGTTTTAACAAACTTATTCCATAGTTTTGCCTCGGGTTTAAGCCGAAGGCGATTTACCGTGCCCTTGTATTTACCGTCGTTCCAATGAGTTCCCGGTTGAGTGAGTTCTTGAAGCACCTTGTCAAGTTGCTTGGGAGTGATTTGATCAACGAAGGCTTGATGCTCGTCCTTCTCAATGTAAAGCCCGTAAAAGGTGTTGACATTTTCGGGACTTATGAGTATGGCCTTGTCACGAACAAAAACATAAGGATTATCCGGGTTAGGTGAGTGAGCATAGAATTCTCTTACCCATGAGATGTTACCCGGTTCTGGTTGATGGCAAAAGATTTGCCACTTTTGATATGCAATCCTCTCGAAGATGAATGGTTCAAGGCCGAAATCTTGATGAGAGTTGGAGTATTCAAATCCTTGTTCTTAATGAATCTTCCATTTTTCAAACTTGGATTGAAATCTTTCTTGAACCACCGGTGTAGCAAACTTCTTGATCTTGGTTCTTTGGAGGAACTTGGATGAACTAAGAATTTAATCTTGGATGCCATAGATGATCTTGGTTGTGAGTTTTGTAAAAACAAAGAAAAGAAAAGAAACTAAAAAGTTGCAAGATAAAAAGTAGGAATAGGTTAAGGTAGATGGGTTTTATAGAAAAGATAGGTGGTAAATATGGTGGGTTGGATTAGGGGAAGCCGAAAAAAAGGGTTTGGTTTAGGGAGAGGGTGACGGCAAGGGGGTTTGATTAGGGTAAATTGGAGGCTTTATATAAGCCTTGGATTCAGCCCATTAGTTTCCTTGTTGAAGATGTTTTCCTTTTTGGATTAAAATTCCTTTTTATCTTGAACTCTTTTCCTACAATTCAAAGAAAAATCAAATAAGGATTAAAATTAAAGATAAACTAATAAAAGAAAATAAATAAAGATGTGTAAAGGGATTCTTAAACTTAAAGAAAATCTATCCTAAAAAAACAAATAATAATCGGAAATAATAAAAAAATAGTTCGAAAATTAAAAAAAATAATCAAAAATAATAAAAAGAAAAAGAAAATATCAAAGGGAGAGCATGCTCATGCATCTCCTAAAGTGACCACTTCTTTGTTACGTTCCACATGGGCACCATTGTAGTGTTTCAATCTTTGTCCATTAACTTTGAATTCATGTTTGTCAGTGATGGACTTGATTATCACGGCACCATGGGAGAATGGTTTGACAACTTCGAATGGTCCCGACCATCTTGATTTCAGCTTTCTCGGGAAAAATTTTAGCCGAGAATTGAATAAGAGAACTAGTTGCCCTGGCGTGAATTGTCGTGGCAATAGTTTCTTGTCATGCCATCGCTTTGTTTTCTCCTTGTAGATTCGTGCATTGTTATAGGCGAGTGCACGGAATTCTTCAATCTCGTTGAGGTCCAACAAACGCTTTTTCCCGGCACTTTCCCAATCCATATTCACGGTCTTGATTGCCCAATATGCCTTGTGTTCAATTTCCACCGGTAGATGGCATGTTTTGCCATAGACAAGTCGGAAGGGGGACATACCTAAGGGTGTTTTGAATGCAGTGCAATATGCCCAAAGTGCGTCATCTAGTCTTAATGACCAATCCTTCCTAGAGGGATTTACAACTTTCTCGAGTATACCCTTCAATTCCCGGTTGGAAATTTCTGCTTGCCCGTTGGTTTGTGGGTGATATGCCGAAGCGTTGCAACATCTTGGCAATTACTCTGTTGTCAAAATGCTTGCCTTCGTCACTGATAATTGCTCTTGGCATCCCAAACCGTGTAAATATGTTTTTCTGCAAGAATCGTTGCACGGTCTTGGAATCGTTGTTGGGAACTGCAGCTGCCTCATCCCATTTAGACACGTAGTCGATGGCAAGTAGAATGTAGAGGTTGCCGAATGAAGATGGGAAAGGTCCCATAAAATTGATCCCCCATACATCAAACAATTCCACCTCAATGATGTTCTGGAGCGGCATCTCATGTCGTCTAGAGATATTGCCCGTCCTCTGGCAACGATCACATTGCTTGTAAAAGTCTTGGGCATCTTTGTACAATGTTGGCCAATACAAACCGGATTGCAAAACTTTGGCCTCGGTACGAGTTCCTCCAAAATGTCCTCCACAGGGTGAAGAATGGCATTGTCGGAGTACATTCTGTTGCTCTTCTTCAGGGACACATCGGCGTATAACCTGATCTGCACATTGTTTAAACAAAAGAGGCTCGTCCCAAAAGTAATACTTAGCATCATGGCAGAACCGCTTCTTCCCTTGGTGAGTAATGCCATGAGGTAAAATACCACAAACAAGGAAATTAACTAAATCCGCGTACCAGGGTATTGTCGAGGCATGTGCTGTCATGGCGACTGCTCCCAAAATTGCCGAGGCGTCGAAGGTTGCCGAGGCATGCGCGTCCATGGTTGCCAAGGCAACTAAAATTTGTTCATTCGGGAATGCATCGCATAACTCTAGATCCGCGTCCTCCTCCCTGTTGCGTTCTTGTGTAGCGTAAACATTTAGATCAGCTTCTTTTGCTGGTCGATTGACTAGCCAATTTGCCTTTTCTTGTTGTTCCTCCTTGACCGGTTCTTCATACTCCTCAGGTTCCTCTTGTTCGGCAATGTAATTGCCGAGACAACTAAATTCCTCATCGAAGTTAAACTCTGTCGTGGCATGAAGAAGTTGGCATTCTTCTGAATCATCAACATGCCTTAGTGTTTGGAACACATTTAGTTTAACTTACTGGTCATTCACCCTCATTGTGAGTTCTCCCTTTTCAACATCGATCAAGGTTCTCCATGTTGCTAGGAATGGTCTCCCGAGAATGATGGGTGCATGCTCATCTGCTTCACAATCCAAAACAATAAAGTCAGCGGGAAAAATAAATTTATCAACTTTTACCAGTATGTCCTCAATTTTTCCCTCTGGATGCACATAGGATCTGTCGGCTAGCTGTAGCATAACTGTTGTAGGTCTTGCCTTCCCGATTCCTAGATTCTGGAAAACCGATTTAGGCATCAAGTTAATGCTAGCCCCAAGGTCGCATAATGTTTTCCCGACATAGTGGTTTCTAGTGGAACAGGGTATTGTGAAACTTTCGAGATCCTTCAACTTGGGTGGCATACGATTGTGCAACATTGCCATGCATCCCTCTGTTGCGGCAACTGTTTCAAACTCTCCTAGCCTTGTTCTTTTGGACACAATGTCTTTAAGAAACTTGGCATAGTTTGGCATTTGTTCAATTGATTCCACCAATGGCAAGTTGATGTGGACTTGCTTTAGGATATCAAGAAACTTCTTGAATTGGTATTCTTGCTTTTGTCACTTCAACCTTTGTGGCAATGGTGGTGGAAGTCGGATATCTTCGACCCTTTCATTGGTTTGAAACCTGATTGACGGCATTGCCGGGACAACTAGAGTTACCGAGGCGTCATCAACTGGGGTTGCCGAGGCATGCTTATCGCAAGTTATCGAGGCGTCTTTATCGTCAGTTACCGAGGCGTGCTTATTGCCGGTTGCCGCGACAATTCCTAGTTCAGCATCTGAGGCTTTGCCGCTAGGTTCATCTTGATCTTTTTGTGGAGTTTTGTTTGATGAGCAGGTTTGAACCTCTCTAAGTTGTTGGCCACTTCTAGTGGTGATCGCCTTACATTGCTTATAGCCAGTTCCTCTTGCGACTTCAGTATCGCTAGGTAAACCTCCTTGCAGTCTAGTATTCAGATTTTGAGCAAACTGCCCGACTTGATTTTCCAATGATTTGATTGTCGCCTCTTGGTTTTGCAATCTCATCTCAGTCCTGTTAATAAAAGCATCAGTTCTTTTTATGAAATTACTATTCTCAGCCATATAAGATTCAGTTTTCATCATAAAAGCATTTAGAGAATTTTCCAAAGAACTAGATGTTGTCGGTTGTTGCTGCGACAACTGTTGCCGTGGCATATTCTGCTGGAATCCCGATGCTTGTGCATTCTGATTGTTCTGGTTTAGAGCATTGTTGGGATTACTCCATAAAAAATTTGGGTGCTTCTTCCAAGCTGGATTGTATGTATTGGACATCACATTGTTGTTTCGATTGTAATTCCCCACATAGAAGCTGGATTTCGGATTCTGCATACATTCAGAAGAATTATGGTTATCACCACATAACTCACAAAAAGAATGCATTACCTTGACTTCATGTGTGTTGTTTGGTTTTTGCATGTTCTGGACCATCTTGGTTAAAGTGGCCAATTGTGCCGAAATTGAATCTGATGATCATAGTTCATGTATTGTGGCTTGGCGTCTAACTCCTCCTGTTCTAGTAGATGGGAATTGATAATCATTCTTGGCCAGCCTGTTTAAAATTTGCATTGCTTCCTCCGTCGACTTATCTAGGAGTATGTTGTTTGCCGAGGCATCTAGCATCATCCTTGTTGGTGTATTCACGGCGTTGTAAAACATTGTTACTTGAGTCCACACCGGGAATCCGTGTAGGGGGCATTTGTGTAGAAGTTCTCTATATCGCTCCCAAGCCTCGTACATGGATTCATCATCTGCCTGCCGAAAAGAGGTAATGTCGTTACGAAGCTTATCAGTCAAATTTGTAGGATTAAATCGAGCAAGGAAATCACGACAAAGATCGGTCCAAGATGCTATTGATCCGGCAGGAATACTATTCAACCATGCTTTCGCCCTATCCCTCAGTGAATAGGGGAATAATCTTAATCGTAAGACATCGGGGGTGACTCCGTGTATTTTGAACGAGTTGCAAATCTCGAGGAAAGATTTCAGATGTTGCCGTGCATCTTCAGTTGCTGAGCCGCCAAATTGACCTATTGTGTTGATCATATTAAACATTACCGGTTTCAACTCAAAGTGGTCGGCTTCAATTTCAGGTGCGACAACTCCTGGGTTAAGTCCATCAAGATCTTCTTCAAGATTGTCTCGAATAGTTCTGTTTCGTGCAAGAATCACTCCTCCTCCTGCTCGAACATCTTGATTCATATCGCTGTCTTGATTAGCCATTGCTACTCTTATCCTTTGTCTAAGTCTTTGTAAGGTTCGTTCGATTTCTGGAACAAATGGATATTCTGGTGTAGTCGGTCTCGCCCTGGTCATATACCAATGCAAAACCAAAGTTTGTTAGCCCTTTGAATCTTAAACAAGAAATGTAAAAAGAAAGTGCAAGAAATTAAAAACAAAGTCGCTATTGCCAATACCCGACAACGGTGCCAAAAACTTGTTGCGCGTAATAAGTGCTACGCAATTGTGCAAGTATACACATTGCAAGTTATAGTATAAAAGATATCGTCTCCACAGGGATTGGTTACTTCAAGAATCTAGTCTCTTGTACTGTAAAAAGTAAAAACACAAATAGAAGATTATAGGAGTTTTAACTAATAACTAATCTAGAAAGCAATAAAGTAATAGATGAGATCAAATGAGAGAGATAGGCCAGGTTATCGTGAGTTGAGGTGTGATAGCCGATTGGATCGTCTTGGTAAAAGAGTGCACAGGCAACTCAGTTGCCGTGGCAACTTGCACAACGGGGTTGCCTTGGCAACTAATCTATGGTTGCCTGGGCAACTACTTGGGCAACTACTTGGGCGTCTGGGCAGCAACCTTCAAGGTTCGGCAGAGCATTCTTCAATGGTTTCTTCTTATCCCTAAGTCGAAACTCTAGCTATTTGTGCATGCCTTAATAATACATCCCTGCGTGAATCAAGGGTGAACAACAACCAATCTTGCGCTCCTCTTAGCCGTTGAAATCCTTGACTTATTCCTAAGCCGGATTAATCTTCACCATCAATAGATTGAATAAAGATCATATTCATTCGTTTCTTGAATCTAACTCTCCCAATATTAGATAAATAGATGAAATCACGAGATCCTCTCCCAATTCACTCGCAAACAAGAATAAGAACCAAGAATGAATAAACCTTGAATAGAAAAGTGCAAACTCTTATTACCTAAACAAAAACCAATAGTTTCTCACAACCACAAAACACAATAACCATAGCCAAATAGATTTAGTTCATGGCTAGGTTCCAAAGAAACACAAGATAAATAATCCCTAGCATGAACCCAATCGAACAAGAAAGAAAAGATGAAGAATGAGGCTTGTCGAAATCCTCCTTGCCCTAGTTGCTTGTCGAAAATTCTCTCCTCTTGCCTTCCTTGGAGTTGTCGAAATTCCCCTCTCTTATTTATAGGGCTAGGTCAAAGTCCTTCTTTGAGGAGGAAGTTAAGTTGGAATTAAATTATCTTTAAAGAATATAATTCTTTATTATAATTATATTCCTACTAGAACTTCTCCTATCTTCTTGGAATTTAATTCTTCTTTAATCTCTTCATGGAAATCAAATTCCTTTGGGATTGGGCTTTGCTCCACGTCATCTTGGGCTTGTCTAGTCATCAATTTTGACTACCATATCACCTTTGCTCTTGTCGACAATTGCCCTGGCAACTGGCTCGGCGTCTCCTTCATGCATTGCCCTGGCAACTAGCTCGGCATCTCCTTCATGTATTGCCCTGGCAACTAGCTCTAGCCTTGCTTTGGCAAATGATCCTGTACATACACACAAAACACACCAAAGCAGCATCTTTTCCCACAAAAACTACCAAGTTATGTAATCAAGCTCAACAATGGAAGGAAACATGGACTAATGCATGAATGGCTAATTATGCAACTAATATGAGCCTAAGTCTAACAATAATATGAGTAAAAAGGGTAAGAAAAATAGTACTTTTGAACACTTATCAACTACGTTCCCTTGTTTGGTGACAGTTGGAGGGATGTGTTTGAGGTCATTTGGCGACAGTATGAGAGATTAACCAGTACTTCTAGTACCTTTGTTTGGTGATAGTTGGTTGGGAATTCGAGTATCTAGACTACTTATTAATCAAGGTTGTGTCAATTATCTTATATGATAATTGTAAAATTTCTAAGTAATAAGTAACTTGATATCTTTTGATGCTCCTAACATTAGTTGCCCTAAGATATGAAATTTGAATTGTTAGTTTGCTCTGAAAGTATTCTATGTGATGAGTATGATATTTTAATCCTATCTATTATGGTATTTAAGTATGTGATGATAGAACTACATGATTTATTATGTGATCATGTGCTATTTGAATGGTAGTTATTTCTTTGGCTCATGATAGAACTTGTTGTATAGTCGATCATACTCTAGGGTGACCCAAATTTTGTTGCTATGAATTTTTGTTTAACTTTTTTCTACCTCTTAAGTCACCTTACTTATTGTTCCCCCTTGATACATTTCAGGATAAGCTTGTTTTGATTTAAGCTTGGGAGATTAAACAAGACCACAAGAAGGCTCAAAGTACGTTTTGTATATTCCTAGAACTCCTAGAAGGTGGCACATATGTATATATTTTTGCATATCTCGTTTAGCTTATCTTTCAAGTTATGTAAACCTAAGAAGTTCATGTGTGTGATAGATCTATCATGCTTGTGGGGGGTGTTGCTTGATCCGTATGCTATTTTGTTTTGGTGGGTGTGCGAAAGGTCCTTGATACATACATATATATATATATGTATGTATGTATGTATGTATGTATGTATGTATGTATATACATACATTATATATAAGTTTGTGATTTGCTTGGTTGATCGGTTCATGGTAAATTTTCTTGTTTGATGTATGTGACTATTCTTGCATATCAAACAGGTGGTATGTCTTGTTTTAATGAAGAATGTATGATCTTAGGACTTATTTTTGAATCACATACAGAAATTTAAGGTAAAAAAAGGGAAACAAGAGAAAAATAAGTCTTAAACCTTTACAAGATATAAAGTTGGCATACCAAGTTGACCATAATTATTAGGCTCTTTTCGAACCATTATCATGATTTGTCTTGTGAACCTTTATGTCCCTTGAATTATCATAGAATGACATATTTCTTTTTGTTCTTTTGGCTTCCCCTATATCATGCATCTTTTGAGTTATTGTTCTAATATAGCATCGGCCTTGAGTCCTTATGTTCCTTCTATTTCTTGCTATGTTAGTGGGATGACCTTATGAATTTAGGCTTCCCCTCTTCTCTGCTCATAACACTTTTTAGCTTGGTTTAACTAAACCGGGTTAGGGGTGTTATACGTTTGGAAAAAAATAGAGAGATAATAAGAGCTTTTTGAAAAAGACATATTTCAAGAATAATCTCAGCCTTCAAGAGAAGCTGCAAAGTGTCCCACCAGGAATTCTTCAATATCAATAGGAAGATGCAGTTAGGTTTTAAAGTTCAACGAAAGGAGAGGTATGATCGATGCACTTTAAAAAAAATATGATGTCATTATAATATTGGCTTTATACGTAATGCAAATTTTAAATTGTAGGATCGAGAGCGCATTGGAGTTGCTAGCAGACAGCAACAAAAGTTTACTTACATTGCCAGGTCGAAGAGCTTTGCACGTATAGCTAATGTCGAGGTATTATTTTTTAATTATTGATTATATTTAATGTGTTACTTTTTTGTAAGTGAATTTCTATTATACGTTGTAGCAAGTTACGACTGACACTAGCATTGGACGGATAAAGCTCTTCGACATTACACACACAAAGAAGGATGGCTCTCTTATAACTCCTGAAGCTGCAGAAATTATGGTATATTCATTGGACAGAAAATCTGGATTATTTTATATTTATATCAATAGTATAATTTTTTTATTTTAAATAATGTTTGAATTCGTTATATATTTTTAATTGACTATTAGGCGAAATTGAGGGGAAAAGGATGGAGTATGAAGCTATGGCTTCAACTAATAGTTTTGCTAATGTGGATGAGATCGAAAATCCAAGTTATTGCTGACGTTTTGTATCCTGAAAGATATGGTCAAGTTCGCTGGCAAGGATCATTCGTTACCCCAATAAAATATTTTGGATCTAACTCGTCTCAATATATGCCATCACAGAGCCAGTCTTCTCAGGCAGAAGTTAATCGTTTAAAATAACAGTTAACTCAGTTTCAAGCCGAGGTAGAAGCGAGAGAAGCTGAGAGAGCAGCGAGAGAAGCTAAGAGAGAAGCAGCATATTAGAATCTCCAAATGGAATTTTAAGAAATGATGGCGATGTTAAGGCAGAACCAACCAATGAATCTCCCTTCTTAGTTGATTTTAGGTTCGTTCATGTGTGAATTCAACTGAACAATGTTGAACTACATTTCAATTTAACGTTGAACTAAATTTCACTTTAATGTTTTAGACTTGAATTTATTTTTGTTGCTTGTTATTATTTTTTTAAATTTGTTGTTATTTGGATAATGTTACAGGTTAATTTTGGATAGTATACATTTTAAAAATGTTGTATGTAAAAGTAGTAAGCTTAGTGGCGTTTGTCCACAAAAGCACTGCTAAAAATTAGCTACATATCGCGGCGTTTGCTAAAAAACACCACTAGAACAAGGTATTAGCAGGGTTTGGATAATAAAACACCACAAAAAATCGTGACATTTTTGCGGCGTTTGTTTTAAAAAACGCCGCTAAAGAGGATGCATTGTCGGCGCTGCTTTCAACGACGCTTCTTGTGCCGTTTTTCTTAGCGGCGCGAGCATTTTTACCGACGCTAAAAATTAGGGGAATATCAGAAGTGATATCTCCCACGCGCCAACTGTTCGTCTCCCACGTGCGCGTGCAAGACACGCCACGACTCTTCCGCTCCCATGCGCCATGCATCATCATCTGGAGCTGCCATATCATCGCCTAGCCATCATCAGGACTATCCATCTTCGAGCGATCTCAGCCGTTAGATCAGATCTGCTCTAACAGCACAGATCTCATCTGACCGAGAGAGACTGTTTGCCTCCCGCCCTCTGATGTCGCAGCGTGTCATTATCAACGGCCCCCCTCGCTACTGGAAAACCCACTGCCACCAGATCTCCCAATCTGTAGAAACAATAAAAAATTAGGGGAATATCATAAGTGATATCTCAGCAACAGTAGATGCATTAAAAGTTTATTTGTTCTTGTAAACAAAGAGATCTGATATATATGTTGTAATAAATTACGTTTGTAATTAGTTTTTAGAGAATCAAATACAAAAAAGAAAAAAAACAAGAAATTTCAGAGGTACTCTCCTTTCTTTTTCTCTTTGCATGCAAATAATGGTAGCATAATCAAGGGTTAAAAGTCTTTACCCCTTCTGTCGATTCATCTCTCGGCTATCCTAGGGCTTTCGATGATGGTCGAGCCGCCTCCTAGTGATAATCCCTCGGCCTTTAGGATCGATAATGGTGAATCGGAAGGTAAAATGGGGCCTAAGATGGTTCGGTTTCTTTAAAATATGAGGGATTTGGTTTTTTTTACCGAAATATAAGTGGTTTGGGGTTTTAAAAGAAAAAGGTTTGAAAAGGGTTTTAAAACTGCTTTTTTTTACGTTCACCGGTGCCGGCGAGGATAGGCGGCGGTTGGCATGGTGGAAGGTTGCCAGAAACTGGGTTTGTCCCCAGATCCAAATGAACACGGTGGTGTTCATCCAAATCCTCAGAGGATTTTGGGTGATTTTTGAAGCAGTTTAAAAAAAATGAAGGGGAAAGGTTTTATTTTCGGTTTATAAGTATCTTATATACCCGAGCTTGAAACAAAATGGGTAAATACCCTTATAAACCTTTTTGCCCCGAAATAATAACCCCCTAGGTCCTTCCACTCGATTCAGTCACGCCTTCAGTCCCTGACAATTCCCCAAAGTTTTAATTTAGTCCCTAATTCATCATGCATATCAAATTTTAGCACTGTTTTTACATATATTTAATATCAGTCCTTTTTTGTGTATTTATGTTCGAGTATTTATTTACTTATTTGATACATATTGTTTATTTCATTTATTTTCGGTTATTCATTGTTGTGTTTTATTATATATATTATGTGTATACTAAATATATGTGATGATATATGACATGTAGTATATAATAGATGTGATAAATATGTTAGTATACATTACATGTATGATGTATTAGTATACATTACATGTATGATTTATAATGTGAATATATATATATGTGTTATATAGCTTATGCTTGTTACATTATGTGTTACTATGTTGCATATTTATATACTTATATCATGTTTATTTTCAATGTTTATAATATACATATATATAACGTTTTACATGCACATATACATATATTTCTTACTATACTATAATGTCTTTGTATATTATCACATTTTATGTATATATTCTATTTTAAATATATATGTATTACCCATATTTTATCATTATTGTTATATTTATATGAATATTAACGACATAGTACATCAACATTTTGTACGTATTATTGTATATCAGTATGTATATTCATATATACCATAGTAGGTAAACTTCCCACTTGTCTCATTTTCATATATTATGACATAATCTTATGTCATATTTTATTACATGCTATTTTTTAAACAATGTATATGTTTGGTCTCTCTTTATTTCATTTATGTTATGTTCATATATTAGTTCATACATGATTAATTGTCATATCTAATTTATTGCTTTGTTTTATTTTGGTACTCAAGGTCCCGATATTCTAATGGGAGTGTCGTCTTGAGTATTCGGGTGTCATCTCCTTTGGTATCGGGATTACGGGTTAGGTTGTTCGATTCGTACGGCCGTGCATTAATGCATATTTTAGGTATTAGATATTAAATTAAACCGAATTTTAATTCTTCTTAGCATTTATAATACGAACCCTTAGGTACCAATTTTGTGCGTTGTGGGGGTGCTAATCCTTCCCGATACGTAACTGACTTCCGAACCCTTTTTAAATCTTTGGTTTTGTTTTTCGTTGTCCGATCTACCTTACCCAAGTGATCGGTGGCAACTCCAAGTTTTATTTTAAATTACGAGTTTTTTCAAGAATTCCTAATTTAATCAAATTTTTTATATAAAGTGGGACACTTCGGATTTTTAGTCGCTACAACATGGTGACTCCGCTGGGGACTTTTTTGTTTTTTGTATAAAAAAAGATAAAATGAGAGTCAAGCCTTAGTTGGGTTCATATCGTAATTATTAAGAAAATTTAAATTCGGTCTAATTTAATTTTCAATCCCTAACCTTGTTTGTTTACTGCTTTATTTTGTGCAGTGTTTGATATAATTTCTCATCATTAGTTCTAGAACCTATTAAGTGGAAGTGATTACTTCGCCTCGTTGGATATTCACCTTCGTATGGTGTTGTAATTCGCTTCTGAGATTCGGTCCTTATATTTCGTGGGGTTCACACCCCCGTATGGTATATGGGTCATATCCCCCCGGATCGATGTCCTAACGACAGTTTGGGTACACTTTACTTTAGAACCTAACCGCATATAGTGAACCATAGAGCTTACCCTTAAAACCATGTCGGAACTCTGTCCGTTTAGTGGTAAACCTTTTAGATTCTTTGAATATGTTTTACGTGCTTTTAATTGTTTAAGTTTATTGAATTATTTATTGCTTTACGTTTAATTCATTTAATTTATTTATTACACTGTACTAACTTCCTTTTTTGTTTCATTTTATTCTTTCTTCCTTTTTTTGTTGCATTCAATCTGCTTTTCACATCATACATAGGTGATGACTCAAGGACATTTCACTTTAGAAATCATTTGACATGGGAGAGATGTTTTGTAATACTAAAAGTGATAACGCTTTTGTATGGGGTTGGTCTGAACGAATACAAATGGAAAGAGGGGACAACCTAGTAGCGGGACACGTGTCAAAAGTTACTGGGCCCACCGCGACCATTTCCAGGAAAAACGATCTACAAAAGTTACAAAAAATATGGCAAAGCTGGGATCCGGGTATGAAGCAAGTTTTCCAACAAGAGTTCGGTGACATAGCTCTTCTACTGATTGTCCAAAGTTGCTTCACTTTCGAGAAGGTGGACATGACCACCACAATCGAAGAATATACTGCATTGCTCCATTGTCCAAGGTTTAAGGAAGGAAAAGTCTACACCAAACCTAAAGACCCGTCGTCCTTCTTAGAAAACTTGACTGATATTACCGGAATGAGTGAGGATTGGTTTCATGGTAAAATCGCGAGAAAAGTAAAAACTAATTGTATAATTTGGGGACATGTTCGAGACTTGATTCGTCTCCATCCTGACCCACCAAAGAAGAGACAATTGTTTGCCTTCAGCATCTATAGGTTAGTTATTTTCCCCAAGGTTTGGGGACACATATACTACACTACGACAGATTTGTTTGATAAACTCAAGAAATGGATCAATCCAGCACCAGCCATCTTAGCAGAGACTTTTCGGTCGCTAAGTGCATGCAGGAAAGAGGAAGGAGATAGATTCTTAGGCTGCGTCTCACTTTTGGAGATTTGGATCTGAAGTCACTTTTGGGGTCTAAAGTTCTCCTATCAGATGTGTATATCCACCTATTCTCCCATAAAAGTTTTCCTAGAAGAATACCTGGCTGAAGCATTGACCAATGATCAGTGGATGGCTACATTCTGTGACCTTCGTGATGATACTGTTAGATGGAAGGTACCATGGCTAATCCTAGACAATTTCCTATACCGGTGTGAAGAGTATGATTGGGTGACTTTGCCCGGGATTTGGGGTGGAATTGGTTATTGTCCGCTGCTCGTGTCACATCAATATGGTTCAATGCAATTCATTCCTGCCACTCACGGTTTAGATACATCTAGCTTCAAACATGAAGGTAATGGATACAAAGCACAAGTCCTGAAAATGAACCGTTCTTGGAAAAGTATGCACAAGGTTGAGGTCTATAAAGATAGTTCACCATTTACTCCAGGTTATGAACAGTAGAGACTCAGCCGGGTTAATGATACCATTCCTCATGAAAATCGACAAAATGTATGGCATATAGAAGAATATATGAGGAATGCTCCTTCTGACCTAGAGAAAGCTAGAAAGGCCCATAAGAGAGAAGTTTGTGCCTTGGTAAAGCGTGTCTTCGACCTTGAAGCTGTAAACTATCTAGCATCGGTTGACTTGGTCAAATACAAGAATCGAGAGAAGAAAATCTTAAAAGAGAAGAAGGTACTCGAAGACAACCACGAAGACTTGAGACAAGACTGGGTAGAATTGAAGCAAAATTTGCGAAGGAATGGCTTGGGTACCACCGCCAAAGAACTGACGGTCAAACTCGTGAAGGCAAGAAAGAAGACTAACAGCTATGCTCGAAAATACGAAGCTAGCCAAAAACAAGTTGAAAAAAAACTAAGGAATTAGAAACTGTTACTCAAAAGTTAACTCCTAGTCAAGATCAGGTTCAAAATTTAGCGGCTCAGCTAGCACAGTTGGAGTTAGCTCACCAAGCGAGTCAGGGTCTGACCGAGCAGAAGATAGAAGAAATGAATGCAATTGCTCGCGAACTAACTATCAGTCAAGCTCTAAACCAAGGATTAATAGCTCAAAATAGAGAACTTGAAGATCAGATGATACAGTTAGAAGGGCTTCTACATGATTATCACAACCAAGATAATGTCGCTCTGAATCTTGCTCGAGATGAGAATGAGTCACTGAAGGCAAGGGTAACTGAGTTGGAAGCCACTCTACGAGATTGTAGGGAGTGACTCTCCTCGTTTGAAAGAGCCTTACAGGAGGATAAAATTCGAATGGTCTGGGGACTCCGATTAGCTGATTAGGGACCAACACAGGGCAATGATGGATGTTATGGTGTAGGCGCAATGAATGGCTCAGTATATCCAAGGCTTGGTAGGGGAAGTAGCCGAGCTGTATGCACGTGTTAATCCAGAAATGGAGTTGGGATCCCGAATCTGCACCTTACTTTATAAAGTTGAGGCCTTAGGAATAGAAGCTAGCCGTTATCTATAACTTGTTATGTTACAGAGTTAGGATTCTGAATTTGCACCCTATTTTGTAAAGTTGAGGCCTTAGGAATAGAAGCTAGTCGCTATCTGTAACTTGTTATGTTAACCTTTTGTAATCAGACCTCTTCTTCGAATGGAAGTCTTTCTAAGAACTATTTAAGAATCCACGCCTTTACTGCATTCATTTTGACACATTATTTAATTGCTCTTAATTATTCGTATACATTATACATTGCATTTAATTATTAAAATGATAAAATTAATTATGGAAAATATCATGGCAAAAAATTTAAACTGCAACCATTTTGCACTGATACAGTACCCGTCTATAAGTAAAAATAATATAGGATAGGGTGTCTAATTTAGAACAGGGTCAGAAAGACCTCGAGACCCATTTTGGTCGAGCCGAACAAAGCATCACTGATTAGATCACTTAGTCACAAGCTGCAATTATGGCTCAAATGATGTCGTTGCTTGAAAAAAGGTTGGTAAGGAAAAAATTTCTAGTAGTGCTATTGAAGAGCTAGAGGAGAATGTATCTCATGCTAGCTTTCAATCAAGGGCACCTACTCCCGAGAGGAAGATGTACATCAACACCGCTGGAGTGTCGGCAGGCCACCAAGCGGGGGCATCTACAGGTCAGCCTATTGACATGGAGATAGGCCATGAGGATGAAGTGCCATACTTGAATGTGGTAGAAAAAATTAGGGCCGAAGTGGAGAAAAATATGAAGAAAGGTTTCGTTTCTTCGAGGAAAGATTTAAGTCTATGTAAAGGGTAAGAGAACAAGAGAACGAGGCCAATGATTTGAGCCTCATGGAAGATATAATTATCCTACCAAAATTCAAAACTCCTGATTTTGATAAATATGACAGAACTACTTGCCCCTCCGTCCATATAACTATGTACTACAGGAAAATGGCGGCCTTTGTAAAAGATGAGAAGCTACTAATTCATTACTTCCAAGCTAGCTTAACCGGGTCAGCTATTCGGTGGTATACTCAGCTTAGCGGGGCTAATATCAAGTCGTGGAAGGATCTTTTGAGAGCCTTCGTTGAATAATACAAACATGTGTCAGACATGACCCCGAACCAAATTATACTGGAAGGAATGGAGTAGAGGTCCAACAAAATTCTATGCCAATATGCCCAAAGATGGTGTGATGTTTCTGCCCAAATTCAACCACCCATTCCCAAACACAAGATTACACTTATGTTTGTGAACACTTTAAGAGGTGCATTGTTCGACCGTTTGATAAATAATACCACCTAGACTTTTACCGACCTAGTAAGAACAGGAGAATCGATTGAAGTGGCAATAAAGAGTGGGAGGATCGACAGTGGAGAGAACCCCCGGAGAAAATACATAAAGAAGGATAACGAGGTGAACACTACAAGCACTTATTGTGTCCCGAAAAACATTACCATTTCACAACCACAAGCTTCGTCTAGAAGTGTGCAAAATGCGAGCAAGAAGGAAGATAGAGCTCTTAAGAAGGAAATGAGAAGATGTCGTTCACTCCATTACCAGTATCTTATGCTGAGTTGTACTCTCAATTATATAAGGCTGATTTGGTCCGACATATTATGTTACTCCGTACAAACCCCTTTCCCTTTATGGTATGATGAAAATGCGCATTGTGACTATCACACAGGTGTCCCGGTCACTAGATAGAAAATAGTGTTTCCTTTAAGAAGTTTGTTCAGAACTTGATAAACACCAGAGTTTTAAAGTTTGATGACCCAAACGTGGTTGCTAACCCATTACCAAACCACGGGGGTCGAAGCGTGAATGCCATCAAAGATGAAGGTAGCATAAGAGCTAAAGAAAAAGTGTTTGAAGTTAAATTCCCTCTTAGATGGGTGTTCCAACAACTGTGTATGGCGCGTCTGATAGAGAAGGGTATGGAAATAGTCCAAAAAGGATGCGGGCCCTGCTACAAGTTCCATTAGGAAGGAAGGCATGAAATCCAACATTGTGAAAAGTTTAAACAATTGGTCCAAGGAATGATGGACAATAAGGAAATTGAATTTTTCGAAAAGGTTTAAGGAGGGAAAGAACTGGATGTGTGCACGTTGGATAACCCTAAGTACGAAGTGGATAGGCCATTTTTTGTCTTTTTCAAACCAAGGGAGGAAGGCTCGTCCCCGAGGGAAAGTCTGAAAAGGTCACCTAAGCTTATCATCTCAGCCCCAACCCCTTTTCAATTCAAAGATATGCGAAAGGTTCCCTGGAATTATACTGCAATGTTTCTGTGTCGGAAGGTTCAGGATCGCATAATGAGGAGAGGCCACCCAAGGACGTAAAACCCACACAAGAGAAAGAACCAATGGAGTTGAAAGTGGAAGCTGTAATGAAGTGGGACATTTCACCAAGAGCGGTAGGTGTTATCCGCGAAAGAAACAAAGGCAGTAGAAGACAAAGGTGAGAGTGCAGTAACCAAGCCTAAGAAGATATTTGGTGAAGAACCTCCTATAAAAATCAATAAGCCTGTGACGGAAGCACAAGCGCAAGAATTTTAAGATTTTTAAGGCATAGTGAGTATAATGTTGTCGAACAACTTCGTAAACAACAGGTGAGGATTACGGTACTTGAGCTGCTACTAAGCTCAAAGAAACATCGTAACGCATTGTTGAAAGTGTTGAATCAAACATTTGTTCCAAATGATATCTCTGTGACCAAGTTGGACCGCATTGTGGGACATATTGCTACAGATAACTATATCACGTTCAGTGATAATGAAATCCCAGAATGGGGTATGGGGTCTACCTAAACTTTAAACATCACCACCCACTGCAAAGGTTATGTTTTGCCTGGGGTGCTCATCAACAATGGGTCTACATTGAATGTATTACTAATGGCAACTCTACAAAGATTACCCGTAGAAAGTTTCCACTTGAAGCCATGCCAAAATTCTGTGAGGGCCTTTGATGGAACTCAAAGAGAAGTGGTGGGGAAAATCAAGATACCCATGTTGATTGGACCAACAGAATATGTCATTGAATTTGTGGTGATGGATATTAAGCTGACTTATAACTGCTTACTAGAAAGACCTTGGATTCACTCTGTGGTGTTATTCCTTCATCACTACATCAAAAACTGAAGTTTGTAATCAAAGGAAAATTGGTGGATGTTGGGGAGGAGCAAGACATCATTGCTTCGGTAACATTCGATGCCCCCTATATCCCAACTGATGAAGACGCTATAGAGTGTTCCTTTCGGGCTCTGGAATTTGTGAACGCAACCTTTGTCATAGAAAGAAGTAAGATTCCATGCCCCAGGTTATCCAGTTGTACCAAGATGACTGTTTGGGAGACCCTAGGACGAGGAGATAAAATGGGAAGAGGTATTGGGAAGAACTTGCAGGTAAGACTACGCGTAAAAAGGGTTATCTTCAAGAAAGACCGATACAGGCTGGGTCATAAGCCTAGTATGTTGCAAAGAAAGGAAAAGTATAGAAAGGGGGAGAACAGAGGAGAGCCAGGACCAAAGGAGAAGATATCCCATGGAAGCCGATTACATTTCCTCACCTAAGAGATATCTTCGTATCTGGTGGGATTATCAATGTCGAACAGAAGGTACATGAAGCAAACCAAGAGAGTGACAAGCTCAATGATGGGAGATGTTTAGTGAATTGCTGGAAGGGATGCTTGTCAACATGGTATCCGAAGGTGGAAATGTCAACAAGTTTTTAACTAGGATCTGCCCTTGCCTTCTAGGGGAATCGCTCAATAATTGGAGTAGTATCGACCTGCTTGTAGTTTTTAGGACAGAATCAGAGTAATGCTCCGAACCAACCCTTTTGCTTTTGCCCACGAGCATTAGGGATCGTTTGTAAAGGGCTACTATATTAATCTACTTGAAATGCAATGAAAATGATGATTTTCACGTTTTCTTAAATGACAAACATTTCATTTACTACTTACATTTATTATTTATTTATCATTCATTCATTTTTATTTTTTATTCATTTTATACGAATATTTTTCTTTTCTAAATACCTTTTTCTATAAATTTGTGCAGGGTCCCTACCATTAACTGTATGAATGATTCTAAATCTGATTCTGAGATAGACCCCAAGCAACCTTTGTGCTTGGCAAAAATCGATGAGGGACATAATGAGATAGAATAAGAAGTCCCAGAGGAATTGCTAAGGTTGATGGCAAGTGGGGAAAAACAAATCCTACCCCACCAAGAGGAAGTAGAGACTCTTAATTTGGGGACTGATGAAGACAAAAGGGAAGTGAAGATTGAAACCACCCTCTCCTCAAAGACTAGGCTCGATTTGATAACTTTGCTTTGAGAGTTCAAGGATGTATTCGCTTGGACTTATCAAGATATATCAGGGCTGAATACAGACATTGTGGTACATAAGTTGTCGATAAGGCCCGAATGTAAGCCAGTTCAACAGAAGCTCAGGAGAATAAGGACTGATATGCTGTTGAAAATCAGAGAAGAAGTGAGAAAACAATTTGAAGCTGGTTTTCTAAAGGTTACCAAATACCCATAATGGGTTGCGAACATAGTCCAGTACCAAAGAAAGACGAGAAGGTTCTTATGTATGTAGACTATAGAGATCTCAATAGAGCGAGCCCAAAGGATAATTTTCCTTTACCCCATATTGATACTTTGGTTGACAGCACAGCGGGACATTCATGGTTCTTTTTCATGGATGGCTTTTCAGGATACAATCAAATAAAATGCACCTAGAAGATATGGAGAATACTACATTTGTGACTGAGTGGGGGACATTTTGTTACAAAGTGATGTCCTTCAGAGTTAAAAATGTTGGGGCAACATATCAAAAGGCCATGGTAACTCTCTTCCACGATATGATGCACAAATAGATTGAGGTATATGTGGATGATATGATTGCTAAGTATCGAACCAAGGAAGAGCACATTCAGAACTTAAGAACGTTGTTCCAAAGATTGAGAAAGTATCAACTGAAGCTCAACCCTGCTAAATGCATATTTGCAGTCACGTCTGGAAAGATCTTGGGATTCGTGGTTAGTAGAAAGAGAATCGAGATTGACCCCGACAAGGTGAAAGCTATTCAATATTTCTGTCACCTCAAACACAAAAAGAAGTTCGAGGTTTCTTGGGAAGACTTAATTATATATCTCGATTCATTTCTCAGTTGACTGACAAGTGCGACATTGTCTCTAGATTACTCCGAAAGAATAACCCATGAGTATGGGATGAAGAATGTCAGGAAGCTCTAGAAAATATCAAAAAGTACCTGACAAATCCTCCGATCCTAGTGGCACTGGTGCCAGGTAGACCATTGATCCTGTATCTAACAGTCTATGAAAATTTGATGGGTTGTGTACTAGGGCAACATGATGAGTCCAAAAGGAAAGAAAGGGCCATCTACTATTTAAGCAAGAAGTTCACTAATTGTGAAACACGGTATCCGTCGATTTAGAAATTGTGTTGCGCTTTAGTTTGGGCTGCCAAAAGGCTCAGGTAGTACATGCTGCATCACACCACCTGGCTAATATCCAAGTTAGACCCAGTGAAATTCTTGATGGAAACACTAGCCCTAACTGGGAAAATGGCTCGTTGGCAAATGTTATTGTCCAAGTTCGACATCATATATGTAACCCAGAAAGAAATAAAATTGAGTGTTATAGCAGACTTTTTAGCGAGTTGTGCTTCAGGCGATTATAAACCCCTAAACTTTAAATTCCCCAGTGAAGACCTTATGTGCATCACAGCTAAAGAGGAGGTGGTTCGAGAAGAAAAGTCATGGAAGCTTTATTTTGATGGAGCATCCAATGCCCTAGGTCATGGCATAGGTGCAGTGTTAATTTCTCCAGAAAATGTCTACTACCCTTTCACGAGTAGATTGGAATTCTTTTGTACAAACAACATAGCCGAGTATGAGGCCTGTGTTATGGGACTGTCTGTGGCTATTGAGTGAAAGATCAAGGTGCTTCAAGCTCAGAGACTCGTCCTTGGTAATCTACCAACTTCAAGGAGAGTGGGAAACAAGAGACCCCAAAGTTAATTAAGTATTATGACTTAATCCATGAGCTAATTAAAGAATTCTAGAAGGTCAGCTTAACCTATCTTCCAAGAGAGGACAATCAAATGGTGGATGCTCTAGCGACCTTAGCTGCAATGTTCAAGGCAAGTACAAAAGCAGAAATGAAACCAGTTGAAATGTCGGCTCACTGTTGCAACTTGGAAGAGGAAATGGATGAAAATCCTTGGTACTGTGATATCTTTCAGTATATCAAGTTCCAAGCCTACCCTCAAGAAGCGAACGGGAATGATAAGAGAACTATAAGAAGAATGGCAATTGGTTATGTCCTAGATAGCAAGATCTTGTACAAAAGAGGCAGGGACCAAATACTGTTGAGGTGTGTTGATGCTCGAGAGGCCAAAAATATTCTCGCAGAGGTGCACGATAGGTTATGTGGGATGCACGCCAATGGCTTCTCAATGGCCAGAAGATTATGAGGTATGCCTATTTCTGGTTAACTATGGAGGGAGATTGTATCGACTACGCCAAGAAGTGTCACAAATTCCATATATATACCGACAAGATTCATTCTCCACTGCGACCCTTGCACACCATGAATTCGCCATGGCCTTTGGCACTGCGGAGCATGGATGTTATCGGGTAGATTCACCCAAAAGCGTCCAACGGGCATCGTTTCATTCTAGTTGTCATTGAATACTTCACCAAGCGGGTAGAGGCAACCTCTTATACCAGCATCACAAAGGCGACAGTCTGCAAGTTCTTGAAGAAAGAGATCATTTGTCGATATGGATTACCAGAAAGAATCATTACCGATAATGCCTCCAATTTAAACAATACAATGATAGCTGAGGTGTGTGAACAATTTAAGATAGTGCACCATAACTCTATTGCCTATCGTCTTAAGATGAATGGGGTAGTCGAGGCAGCAAACAAGAACATCAAGAAAATCATATCGAAAATAACAGATACCTTTAAGAATTGGTATAAGAAACTACCATTTGCTCTTTTCACCTACCGAACATCTATACGTACGTTGACAGGGGCAACGCCATACTCCTTGGTGTATGGCACAGAGGCAGTACTACCTATTGAAGTAGAGATCCCATCACTTCGAATTTTGAATGAATTGAAGTTGGACGAAGCTGAGTGGATACAAGCCAGGTATGATTAGTTGAATCTCAACGAGGAAAAAAGGTTAAAAGCTATCTGCCATGGTTAGATGTATCAAAAGAGGATGATGCGGGCTTATGACAAGAAGGTTCACCCAAGAGAATTTCGAGAGGGGGATCTAGTGCTTAAAAAGATCTTGTCAAATCATAGAGACTCCTAAGGGAAATAGACGCCTAATTGGGAAGGGTTGTATGTCGTCAAGAAGGCTTTTTCTGGGGGAGCACTGATCTTAGTAGATATGGACGGGAAGGAGTTGAGAAATCCAATAAACTCCGACTCGGTTAAAAAATACTATGCTTGAAGAAACAAAAGAAAAAGAAAAAAATAACAACAACAACAACAAAAAAGTGAAGAGAATGAAAATCTTAAAAATCAAAGGAAAAGGGGGGCTCAAAATGAAAACCCGAAATGGGGATTTTGAAACCAAAAGGAGGATTTGAGTCAAAAACCTGTAAAGGGCGGCTCAAGTGGATGTAGAGATTAGGCACCCGGCAGATAGACCCTTTTGAAAATCAAACATCTCAGTGAAGAGCTATAAGAAAAGACTTTACCTTGGACGATGGGCTCACGCATCATTCATGCAGTGGATGTTTAGGACATTTGTATAGTATATTACTATCTTTTCATGTTTTCCATGACTATGCAAATCACTTCAAAATCTATCCATCTTAATGAAGTAGTATTTTGTGCCTTCTCTTATCGTTTCTATAAACACCTAGCAAGTAGATTAATATAGATTCAAGATAAGCAAAAGATTTCTTAGTATTACTGTGTTCTAGCCTCTAAAATGTAGGTGATCCGAAGACAAAGTTTGTCTTGACATTCATGTTTTCTTTGATATACTCAAAAGAAGACCTCAAGCATCGAGATGTGGGACTGCACCAAGATCAGACGGTGAGTGTCACCGATATCAAAGCTTAAGCTTGTCAAGGAAAAGCAAGAGAATCATGAAAAATAAAAGAACTATGAGGTGAAAACCTAAAAGGGTGCCCAAAAAGAGGGAAAGAAAGAGAGAAAGAGAAACAAAGGAATGAGAAAAAAGAAAGAAGAAAGAGAAAAGAAAGCCAAAATGAAAACCTGAAGGGGCATTTTGAGAAGCAAACCTAAAGCGAAATCATAAAAAGGCGTTTTAGAGCGAAATTTCAGAAGCTCAAAAGGATTGAGCTAAAGTGGTTGAACCCGAACGTGAGATAGGGTACCGCCGTTACAAAGAGCCAGAAAAGTGCAGAAGCAAATAGAAGACTGAGATTGGTCAATCATAAAAGTAAAAATGGCTGAGCAATTCTACTAACCATGCATCATATGTAGTTAGACATTCCTAAGATAGGAGCATGCTAACTCATACCATTAAAACATATTGTCTATTTTCTTGACAAGAATTCAAGAAGTCAGCAAAATACCAGGTTTTTCACATCACATACGGGGAAGTAGATCTCAAGAATTGAACATCTTTCATGATAACACAGCAAGGAACCTGAGCATTGTCTCAATATTTTCCAAGCTTCAGCATTTCGGAGTGGAAGGTTCTATATAGGAAGAACCCGAAGCTTCAAGACTTCGGAGCGAGGAGTTTTATATAGGAAAAAGCGTGCAGCTTTAGCATTTCAGAGTGAAAAGTTCTATATAGGAAGAACTATAACTCCAAAATTATAGAGCCGAAGATTCTATATAAGAAGAACCTGAAGCCTCAAGACTTCGAAGCGAAGAGTTTTATATAAGAAAAACTCATAGCTTCGGGATTTCAGGGTGAAAAGTTCTATATAAGAAGAACTTGTAGCTCGAAGGATCCGCCTAGGGGAAGCGAAAGGTTCTATATAGAAAGAACTTGTAGCTTCAAGACTTCAAAGCGAAGAAATCTATATAGGAATGACTCGTAGCTTCTAGATTTCAACGCAATAAGTTCTGTATATGAAGGACTTGCGGCCTGAAAATGCATTGCTAAGGACAAGCTAAAGGTTCTATATAGGAAGAACTCGCAGCTCTAAGGTTTCAAATGGAGGAAGAGTGCAACAATTCCATATAGGAGGGACTCATGGCATCGAATCTCCGAACAGGGAAGTAAGATAAAAATTAGTACTTATCATCTTTGCTCTATTCTCGTTTCACAAGAATAAGCAAAGAGGGGAATCTACAGTCACTAATTTTTATCCGGCTTTGTATATGTATAATCACTAGTTTAATGTTGATGATTAATATTATTTAATATCATTAATTATTATTATTAGTGTTAATATCATCATTATTATATACGTTGTTAAGATAATAATAATTAAAAAGAGGATTTGAAATAAAACCCAATTAAATTATTTAGTCCAGTCCATTTACATAAACACAATATTTTTTACAAGGCTCGTTTGGCCCAAACCCTAATCTAATAACATCTTGTTCTCCTTGCAGCAGCCACATGAGAACCGTTGGATCAAGCCAGATCCAACAGCCAAGATTGAAGCACGGCGTCCCTTCAAATCCCGCGAGGAGATCACGCGCCAACTATTCGTCTCCCACGTGCACATACAAGACACGCCCCGGCACTTCCGTTCCCACGCGCCATGCGTTGTCATCTGGAGCTACCACATCATCGCCCAGCCACCATCAGGATCGTCTATCTTCGAGCGATCTCAACTGTTAGATCACATCTGATCTAATGACACAGATCTCATCTGACCGAGAGAGACTCTTCACCTCCCCTTTGATGTCACCGCGTTTCATCATTAATAACCCTCTTACCACCGAAAAACCCGTTGCCACCAGATCTCCTAATCCGCAAAAATATTAAAAAATTAGGGGAATATTAGAAGTGATATCTCAGCCACAGTAGATGCATTAAAAGTTTATATGTTCTTGTAAACAAAGAGATCTGATATATATGTTGTAATAAATTATGTTTGTAATCAGTTTTTAAAGAATCGAATACAAAAAGAAAACAAACAGAAATTTCAGAGGCACTCTCGCTTCTTTTTCTCTTTGCATGCAAATATTGGTAGCATAATCAAGGGTTAGAAGTCTTTACCCCTTCTGTCGATTCTTCTCCCGACCATCCTAGGGCTTTCGATGATGGTCGAGCCACCTCCCGGTGATAATCCCTCGGCTTTAGAACCGATAATGGTGAATAGGAAGGTAAAATGAGGGCCTAAGATGGTTCAATTTCTTTAAAATACGATGGATTTAGTTTCTTTTTTACCGAAATAAGAGTGGTTTGGAGTTTTGAAAGAAAAAGGTTTGAAAAAGGGTTTTAAAACTATTTTTATGTTCGCCAGCGTCGGCGAGTGGCTGCCGACGACGATAAGCGGCGGTTGGAATGGTGGAAGGTTGATAGAAACTGGGTTTGTCCCCAAATCCAGATGAACACGGTGTTTTTCATCCAAATCCTCAGAGAATTTTGGGTAATTTTTGAAGCAGTTTAAAAAAATGAAGGGGAAAAGTTTTATTTTCGGTTTATAAGTATCTTATATACCCAGGCTTAAAACAAAATGGGTAAATACCCTTATAAACCTTTCTGCCCGAAATAATAACCCCCTAGGTCCTTCCACTCGATTCAATCACCCCTTCAGTCCCTGACAATTCCCCAAAGTTTTAATTTAGTCCCTAATTCATCATGCATATCAAATTTCAGCACTGTTTTTACATACATTTAATTTCAGTCCTTTTTGTGTATTTATGTTCGAGTATTTATTTACTTGTTCGATACATGTTGTTTATTTTGTTTATTTTCGGTTATTCATTGTTGTGTTTTAGTATATATATATTATGTGTATGCTAAATATGTGTGATGATATATGACATGTAGTATATAATAGATGTGATAAATATGTTAGTATACATTACATGTATGATGTATAATGTGAATATATATATATGTTATATAGCTTAGGCTTGTTACATTATGTGTTACTATGTTATACATATATATATACATATATATATATATAACGTTTTACATGCACATATACATATATTTCTTACTATACTATGACGTCTTTGTATATTATCACATTTTATGTATTTATTCTGTTTTAAATATATATGTATTACCCATATTTTATCATTATTGTTATATTTATATGAATATTAACGACATAGTACATCAACATTTTGTACGTATTATTGTATATTAATATGTATATTCACATATACCAGAGTAGGTAAACTTTCCACATGTCTCATTTTCATATATTATGACATAATCTTATGTCATATTTTATTACAGACTATTATTTTTACATGTGTATATGTTTGTTCTCTCTTTATTTCATTTACATTATGTTCATATATTAGTTCATGCATGATTAATTGCCATATCTAATTTATCGTTTTATTTTATTTTAGTACTCAAGGTCCCCATATTCTAGTGGGAGTGTTTACCCGAGTATTCAGGCGTTATCTTCATTGGTATCAAGATTGCGGGTTAGGTTGTTCGATTCGTATGGCCATGCATTCATGCATATTTTAGGGATTAGATATTAAATTAAACCGAATTTTAATTCTTCTTAGCATTTATGATAGGAACCCTTGGGTACCAATTTTGGGCGTTGTGGGTGTTAACCCTTCCCCATACGTAACTGACTCCCGAACTCTTTTTAAATCTCTGATTTTGTTTTCCGGTGTCCGATCTACCTTACCCAAATGATCGGTGGCGACTCAAAGTTTTATTTTAAAATACGAGTTTTTTCAAGAATTCCTAGTTTAATCAATTTTTTTTTATAAAAAGTGGGACACTTCAGATTTTTAGTCACTACACATATATAAAACTTACTCTTAGCTTTTAGTGTGTGTCGAATTTGAGCTTTTCACCTTTAGTCTCTTTTGTTTCAAGCTCTTGACCGAAAGCAATGGGGATTAATATTTTATGTTGTTTGCTTTCCATGTATGTTGTCATTATCCTCCTTGCTAGCCAAACTGCCAACAGGCTACATAAGCACACCAAGTTGTCGGATTTGGTGTGCGGATATGGTTTCCCTGTGAGTCACCGATATATCCATCTATGGAAGGTGTTCATTTTTAACTCTGATATTTGTCTGAATGTAGAAAATTTTCCTGCAGATGTGTGTAACAATGGGGAGTCGCCACTAATCCTTTTAATTTTAGTTTAGGTGAGATTGGATCACCTGAAAACTCAGTTATTTTAATAAAACTTGTTTTCTTCATTTTTATTAAAATAACAAGTTTCGGTCTGCAAAACCAGAAAAATAAGTTCGGGAGTCGGTTACGTGTGGGGAAGGGTGAACACCCCCACAACGCCCAAAATTGGTACCTAGGTGATTACAAATTGTTTTAATGACGAAAATTATGAATTTGAATTTAATTTAAAGATTTGTGATCCCTTAAAACATTTAGAAGAAAATTTCTTTATATAAAGGAAATTTACACCCCAACGTCCGGGGCATAATTTCCGTTAAATTCTCGAATAAAGGAAAATTACTTGAAAATTTATAATTCATACTTATAAAAATAATGTTTCGTAATAGAGACTAAAGGAAAGCGGCATCCCTACGTTCGGGGCATGTTTTTCATGATAATCCCTATTAAAAGGGTCATTAAAGATTCGATTAATAAGTATATTTAAGTAAATAGCAATATTGTTAGCAATAATACTAATTAGTAGAATATAGTACAAATAATATATAATCATAATAATGGTAATAATAATATGATAATACATATATATATAGTAATATAATAACAATAATATAATAATAATAATAATGATAATGATAATAATAATAATAATAGTAATAATAATAATTAGTAATAATAATAATAATAATTAATTGGTTAATAATATTGATAATAACTAAAATGTGACTGAAATGGAATAAGGTAAAAACTGAAATATGATAATATAAAGGATACGAAAGTAGAGAGACCGAAGCTACAATTCTCCCATTTTATTAAAATTGTGCGGATCTTCCCCTCGAGTCGGGTCAGAGCGCGGGTTATACAGGCTCAAAACGGTATCGTTTCGACTGGCCTTATATACAAACTTCAGCCTAAAAAATCAGTCCAATCACTTGATATAACCAAAAAATTCTGAAAACTCTCTCAATTCTTTCCATGTCTCTCTACCGGTGTCCGGTGTCGCCCAGGTGACCGCCGCATGCCGCCGTTCGTCAACGACGGAGAAACGTCGCGAACGGCGGCCAGAGTACATGCAATGGATGATTTAGGTTCGGTTTCGGCCCCAAAGGTCGGATCTAAGGTTCATTTTTCTTAAATTCACTCCTAACTCCTTAGATCTAAGGTAAACCGAAAGGTTTTATATATTTTTACCTTCTGTGTTCATTTTTTTGGGTGTTTGATCTCTTCTTTTTTATTTCTTTTTGATTCATTTTTTATATTGTCTAATGGTCTCTCTTTTTGCGGATCGAATCCCTTTTATAAGGGTTCTGATTTGGGTGAGGTGTAAAGCCAAGGACAGGTGGATGCTCATGGAAATTGGTTTTGGGCGATAATGGCAGAAGGGATGAGGATATGGGGTTTAAAGGAGTGAAGGCGATAGTGGCAGAGGGGTATGATTATCTGAGATATATTTTTTAAGGTTTTTTGGCTGTCGGCAGTGATTTTTGTAAACCAGTAGGGTTACGGCAGCATGGCTTGACGGTGATGGCAGCGGTGGCAGCTGATGGCAGCAGCGGCTGATGGTTAGGTTTTAGGTTTAGGTTTAATTTAGTTTGTGTAATGGGCTAGGGTTAGTTTATTGTATTTGGGTTTGGGTTAAGAAAATGGGTTATGGTTTGGTTTATTATTGGGTCTGGTAGGTTATATTTGGGTATTGGTATATTTTAAATAGGTAATAGATTTGGGTCATGTTATTTGAATATGGGTTGAATATATTTGGGTTCAAAGGCCCAAACTAAAATTGGTTACTAAGTTGTCCCTCTTTGCTTATTGTTGTATAACAACAATAAAGCAAAGATAAAGAGGAACCCATTTTATCCGGCCTGGTTGGGCTTCTTCCTTCTTGGCACAGCTCTTCTTCTTTTGCTTCTCTTGATCTGCTCAGGCACTCTTATGGGCATAATCTTCAAAATGGAGTGATCCGTTGGAGAGATAAAATCTTTGAATTATGGTGATCCGTTAGGGAAGCAAAATGAGTTTATCTTGTTGTGACTCTGACGACGACGCAATGCTCGGAGAAAATTGGACCTAGCTGCAACACTGACGAAGAGGTAAGGTCTGCAAAACTTGATCCAGCTACAACACCAACGGAAAGACTAGATCGAAGAATGAAGGATCTAACATTTGATCCGGCTGCAACACCGATGAAGAGACCAGATCTGACATGTTTTTTTGTTCTTTTTTCTGTTTCTTTTTTCGTTTCTTTTTTTCTAGCAACAACATTTATGAGGAAAGGAAAAAGTTAGTAAATTTTGACCCAACTACAACACCGACAAAGAGGCAAGGTCTATAGTTAGTAGGGTTAATCCAGCTACAACGCTAACGAGGAGGCGGGATCGGGAGTTAGTGAATTTGGTCTAGCAACAACACCGCCGAAGAGGCAAGACCATGAGTTAGTAAAGTTTGACCCAGCTACAACACCGACGAAGAGGCAGGATTGGGAGTTAGTGAATTTGGTCTAGCTACAACACCGACGAAGAGGCAAGTCCATGAGTTGACCGAGCTACAACACCGACGAAGAGGCACGGTCTAAGGGTAAAAATATTGATCCAGCTATAACACCGAAGAGGTAGGATCAAAATTTTGGCATATTTGGTCTAGCTACAAAACTGACGAAAAGGCAAGACCGGGATTTAACCGAGCTACAACATCGACGAAGAGGCACGGTCTAAGAGTTCGATTCTGATCAAGCTACAACTCTGATGAAGAGGCATGATCTGAAGAGGAAAGTTTGATCTGCTACAACTCTGATGAAATGGCAGGATCTTGAAGTTCGATTCTGATCAAGGTACAACTCTGACGAAGAGACATGATCTTGAAGTTAGATTTTGATCAAGCCACAACTCTGACGAACAGGCATGATCTAGAGAAGAAGGTTCGATCTGCTACAACTCTGTTGAAGTGGCACAATCTCTAGAAGAAGGCTTGATCCGCAACAACTCTGATGAAGTGACACGATCTTGAGAAGAAGGTTCGATCTGCTGATGAAGTGGCACGATCAAAATTTTGGCTTTGATTTTTTTTTCTTTTTTGGGATTTTTTGGAATTTTTCTATTTTGATTTTTTCTTTTTCCCTTTTTGTATTTTTTTGCCATTTTTTCACTATTTTCTTTCTTTCTTTTTGGATCTTTTTGAATTTTTCTTTGATTTGATTTTTTTTTATTATTTTGAAGATGAGGTCCGAAAATAATATTTGGTCTAGTCTCACAGTCAACGACAAAATTAGACCTAGACAAAAATTTAACCTGTCGTGCCATCAACGATAAAGAAATATCTAAAAAAATATGGGATCTGCTATATCATGGCGGGGAATCACGACCCTCCTAGGTTTTGATCACCTTGTCTTCTTCTAAAAGGGCATATAACTCCTTAATCGTTCTTTTATCCTGCTTCTTTGGGGTAAGTAAACTAGATGATATGTTCCATTGCATCCTCAAGGAGACATGATCTACTTGTTATGTTCGTCGCGCCACAATTTTAGGGAGATGAACTTGTTGTCGTGCTTGTTCTGCTGTAAATGGAGTTGTTGTCGTGCTCATTCCGCTACAATTCTAGGGACATGAAATTGTTGTGCTAATTTGTTCCACCACTTTCTAAGAGGATGGGATCTGTAAAACTTTATGAACACATTCGGGATGTTATGATTAGCATGAGTCAAATGATCCTATCTTAAATATGTATAATGAATGCATGAATGATTCTAGCATGAATGCAAAATGTCATTCGATAATGATTTTAAGTCTTGAGATCGGCTTAAGCATCTGGCATCATCATCTGCTCAAACTCTGTTTAAGTCCCTGGGCTCTCTCTGGTCTGATCAGATTGCAAAAACTATTTGCCCCACATTCTATTCGGGTAGTGCCTCTTTTCTCTTAAGTTGTTTACCAACGAGAATATCCCTTTTTGAACCAGGACTACCTTTGGTCCCTGTACTTTTAGGAATCTTTCAAAAGCAATGTAGTGAGATTTTTTATATTTGTTAGCTCATTGATCCTTATGTTAATGTATAATACTTGTGTAAACAAGAATAAGATGAAAGAGAGAATTTATTGAAAATAAAGTTCATAACATTTAGATGGCAAACATTGAACGAGAATCAAGCGAAAAGACAAAATTAGGTGCCCCAAATATCTAGCTAACAAGCTTTGCTGAACTGGTTCGCCGAAAATCATCATGTGTCTAGGAGGCCTTAAGTGCTTTGACGATATTTGAACATGCACAAATTCTCCTCGTACCACAGAGCTTCAAGGGAACTGATATTTTCAAGCCTTAGTCTTTCTCTACCAAAATTTTAGTTGCCATCCTTTTTCAGGTGAAATATTTTTTGACTGAATCTAAGTTCACAGGGCTAGGCAAATATTTACTGTCCATTTCAGTCAAAATTAAAGCTCCTCCTAAAAGGCTTTCTTCACAATGTACGGGCCTTCCCAATTTGGTATCCATTTTCCTCGAGAATCTCTCTGAGTGGGCATGAATTTTTTTAACACTAGATCTGCCTCCCAGAATTCCCTTGGGTGAACCTTCTTATTAAAAGCTCGCATCATCCTTTTTTTGGTACATTTGACCATGTCAGATGGCTTTCAGTCTTTTTTCTTCAATCAAAGCAAGTCAATCATATTTGGCTTGGATCCATTCTGCTTCATCTAATTTCAGTTCTGTCAAAATTCAGAGGGAAGGAATCTCGACCTCAATGGGTAGTACCGCCCCCATCCCATAAACTAGGGAAAAAGGGGTTGCCCCAGTAGAGGTCCTAACTGATGTACGGTAGGCATATAGAGCAAATGGTAGCTTCTCGTGCCAATCTCTATAAGTTTCTACCATCTTTCCAACAATCTTCTTGATATTCTTATTGGGTGCTTCCACTGCTCCGTTCATCTGAGGACGGTATGGAGAGGAATTATGGTGTCGTATCTTGAACTGTTTACACACTTCTTCTATGGTTTTATTATTCGAGTTCAATGTATTGTCAGATATGATACTTTTTGGCATCCCGTATCGATATATGATTTCTTTCTTCAGGAATCTACATACTGCCGATTTGGTGACATTGGCATAAGTGGCTGCTTCCACCCACTTGGTGAAGTAGTCGATGACCACAAAGATAAATCGATTCCCATTGGAAGCCTTCATGATATATGCCCGATGACATTCATGCCCCACATAGAAAATGGCCATGGAGAGTTCATGACATGTGGTGGTGATGGAGGAACATGAATTTTGTCGTCATAAATTTGACACTTATGGAATTTCTTGGCATGGTTGATGCAGTCCTCTTCCAAAGTTGACCAATAATAGCCAAATCTCATAATTTGCCTCGCCATTGTAAATCCATTGGCGTGTGTTCCGCATACGCCTTCATAAACTTCTTCAAGAATCTTTTTGGCCTCGACAATATCTACACATCTCAATAGAACTTGATATTTCCTTCTTTTGTACAGAACTTCCTTATCCAGGACATAGTCGCTTGCTAGCCTTTGCAATGTCCTCTTTTCATTCTCAGTAGCCTACTCTGGGTATTCATGAGTTTTTAGGTACCTTAAAATGTCATGAAACCAAGGATGTTCGTCATTTTCACCACCCTTGATGCTATAGCAATAAGCCGAAGACTGATATATACTCATTCGTATAGGCTTCAAATTAGATTTCATGTTGACTCTCATCAACGAAGACAAGGTAGCCAAGGCGTCTTCCATTTGATTGTCTTCTCGCGGAAGATAGTGGAAAGTAATCTCATAGAATTCTTTGATTAAATCCAGAACAAGATTCCAATAATCCATCAATTTGGAATCTCTGGTCCCCCATTCTCCTCGGAGTTGATAGATCACTAGCATGGAATCCCCGTATACCTTCAACGACTTAATTTTACGCTCAGTAGCAGTTCGAATCCCCATGACACATGCTTCATATTCTGCTATGTTATCTGTGCAATCAAAATCAAGCTTGCTGGCAAAAGGGTAGTGGTCACCCTCTGGCGAGACTAACACTGCCCCCATTCCTTTGCCCACGACATTTGAGGCACCATCAAAGTTCAGTCTCCAACATTTAACTTCTGGGGTATCTTCCTCCACAGTCGTAATGCACATCAGATCTTTATTTTCGAAATTAAATTTTAGTGGTTCATAATCGTCTAGACCTCGATTAGCTAGAAAGTTGGCTATTGCACTCTCTTTCACGACTTTTTGGCTTACATAAACCAAATCGAACTTAGATAACAAAATCTGCCATCTGGCCATCCTTCCTGTCAGTGCAGTCAACTCCATCAAGTATTTAAGGGGGTCCAATTTTGAAATTAGCCAAATTGTATGATACAGCATGTATTGCCTTAGCCTCCTAGTAGTCCAAACTAGGGTACAACACAATTTCTCGATTAGCGAATATCTCGCTTCACATTCTGTAAACTTCTTACTGAGATAATAGATTGCCCTTTCTTTCTTTCCGGACTCATCATGTTGTCCGAGTACATATCCCATAGAATTCCCAGAGACAATTAAGTGCAAAATCAATGGCTTATTTGGGATATGCGGCATTAAAACCGGGGCTTTTGACAAGTAGTGCTTGATCTTGTCAAAGGCTTCTCGACATTCTTCATTCCATTCCCCTGGGTTATGCTTTTTGAGAAGACGAAAAATGGGATCACATTTTGCGGTTAACTGTGAAATGAACCGAGCAGTGTAATTTAATCTTCCTAAGAAGCTTCTTACTTCTTTTTGAATGCGTGGGGGTGGTAGATCCTGAATGTCCTTGACTTTATCTGGATCAACTTCAATGTCTTTTTCACTAACTATGAAACCCAGCAACTTTCCTGACATGACTCCGAGGTGCATTTGGCCGGATTCAGCTTTAACCGATATTTTCTTAGCCTCAAGAACAATTTCCTCAAAATTGCAACATGTTCTTCTTCCATTTGGGACTTGGAAATCATGTCGCCGACATAAACCTCAATTTCTTTGTGCATCATATCATGGAATAGAGCAACCATGGCTCGTTGGTATGTCGCCCCTGCATTTTTAAGTCCAAAAGGCATTACCTTGTAACAAAAGGTTCCCCATACAGTCATGAATGTAGTCTTGTCCATATCATCTGGACACATCTTTATCTGGTTATAACCTGAAAAACCATCCATAAAGAGAACAATGAATGTTTTGTTGTATTGTCGACCAGGGTGTCAATGTGAGGAAGTGGGAAGTTATCTTTCGGGCTAGCTTTGTTTAGATCCCGATAATCAACACACATGCGGACATTGCCATCCTTCTTCGGAACAGGCACTATATTAGCCACCCACTCCGAATATTTGACTTCTCGCAGAAAAGCTGCATCATATTTTTTCTTTGCCTCTTCTTTTATTTTCAAGAGTACATCACGCCTCATTCTCCGAAGTTTCTATTGGACCGGTTTGCAGCCATCCTTTATGGGAAGTTTATGTACAACCACATTCATGTTCAACTCAGGCATGTCTTGGTAGGACCATCGAAGATATCTCTGAATTCCAATAGCAGCTTGACGAGATCACTTCGTGTTTTCACAGTAATGCATGTCCTAATCTTCACTTCTTTCTTCTCACTTTCATTTTCCAGGTCACTATCTCTAATGGCTCTTTGTGAGGTAAGATTTTTTTCCTCTTGCTCAACCATTCTCAATAGATTGGGAGATAGATCATAATCTTGATCCTCTTCAAAGTCCTGAGGTCCATCTAGACATACGTCTCGCTCAAAAATGAGGTACGGATCAGTTTTGGTGTCACTCAATACGTTGATATCAGGGGACCTGACACGAAGTAATGGTGTGTATTTGAACAAATGAACTAAATTTAGAAAAGTGAAAAAAATGGACAATAGTATAAGTGTATGGATGAAAGAGGAAAAACAAAAAAGATGTTGGCTAGATAATACATACAAAAGGTATTATTTCATTGACATAAGAACAGTAAGCATATGCCCTTTACAAAAAGACCCTTGTTACTCTTGGGCGGGAGTAACAAGTGTGTTCTGGACATTACTCTGAAACACTCCTAAACACTGTAGGGAGTTCTTCAGCAGTCCAATTGTTCAGAACAGTTTCAAGGGTATAAGGACATGTTCCCATTAGGTATATTCCTTCATTCCCTCCTTCAGTCACTACATTAATATCCAAGGCTTCTGACATTTTTCCCAGCTCAACTTCTTCATCTTTCTTAACCTGTTTGGGTGGATGAATCCCTCTGACACAAAAATTTCAGACAGACGAGGAAAAGCCATAGGTTTCCAGTTGACCTATTTTCCTTTCAGACGGGCTTTCCTCCTTTCTTGCTTCTTTGTAATCTCGCTCCTTCTTTGCTTGGCATCTGGCTTGTATCCAAGGCTGAAATGGTCTTACTTATTGATTATGACCGGCGCACTGAACCTACCTTGCAGATATTTCCCCAATCCTCGGCCGACCCGGGCTCCTCTTCCCATCGTCGATTTAATTCTCATCTTTGTGGCTTTAGACAGCCTTGGAGTGGGAATCCGACTCCCTTTGGCTATGAAGGTTGCATTTATAAACTCAAATGACCGAAATGAGCACTCTACGACTTTCTCATCAGTCTCTATATGTAGCAGTGGCCCTTTCGCTAAAAACTGTATTTTTATCTATTGTTTTATTTCAAAAAATGTCTTCTGTGGGATTTTGTAAAAACCGTATTTTATTTTGAAAAGGGAGTCACCACCGGCCACTTAGGTAGGCCGGACACCATAAAACCAGAGACTTTAAAAATGTTGGGTTTGGGAGTCGGTTACGGATGGGGAAGGATTAGCACCCCCACACCGCCCAAAATTGGCACTTTAATAATTACCGCTTTATTAATATTAGATTTTCCGGATTAAAGTGACGATTAAATTAAAATTTGGTTATAAGTGAGAGTAAATTTTAAAAGCCCCGTTATCCGAGAGTAAACGACCAACCACCATCACTACGCCTGATATTGGCCCCGTTTACGCTCAGATAAAAGGGCACCGCATTGACAATTTATATTCCTTTATGCAATCTTAGAAAAGCACAATATAAAACATACAATTTACATTGACAGGATATTAAAACATAAAACATGAATATCACAAAATAAAAAAATTAATAAATTAAACACATGGACATAACATATCACAAAACATACACATAATCATGAAAAAAACATGCTTTCAAAATTAATTAACTAAATACGACATACTTGAACTTAAAAACAAATGCAAAACATGCATGACATATATATGATATGAGATTAAGCTAACATAACAACATGCTTAAAAATTAAAATTTAATACTTAACAAGCGACACAAATTGCATGCATACTTATTATAAACAAATCATGACCTTAATATGTAACAAATATATCATCCATTTCTAACATGAACCTAAGATACGAAATTGTAAAAACCTGCCACAAAATAAGCATACACTATGAATAAACTTAAACTAAGGCATATTAGCATCACAACACCTATGAAAATAATAAAAAAACATATACTAAAACAACACATAAGATCCACCACAAAAAAAAACATTAAAACAAATGTAAAACGAGAATAAACGATCTAACAACATACTAACACATAAAGTAAAATAAAAAGAAAATACAAGTACTAAAAATAGGGACTGAAATAAAATAAACTGAAAACAAAATGCTTAAATAAATATATAAAAAAGAACATTTGAGGACCCAATTATAAACCGAAAAGAACTTGCAAAGATTGGAAATGTAATTAAACCAAGGGGCAGGTTCGAACTGAAAATATCCAAAACACAGGATGACTAAGGGTATAATTTAACCATTCGTAAGCTGATTAGTTTTAATCTGGGGTGAAATTAAAAGAAAGCAAAAATAAGGAGGGACTGGACTCGCAAATAACCCAAGGGGTAGACCCGAAGTGAAAATTCCCAAAACACGGGGGCATTTATGATGATATTTACCCATTTTCTTTTTATTTCCCCTCTATAAAACCAATAGTCGGCCCCTTTATTCATTTTTCCTTCATTTTTTTACCTTAGATAAAGCCCCCTTTTTCCTCTGAAATCCCAGAAACAAAAACCACCCCACTTGAACCGAACCCTTCTCCGGCCGTCGCTGAGCACCGATCTTAGGCGAGGTTCTACTGTAACGGCTGCCTCAAACCTTCATCGACCACGACAGTTCAACAACACACAAAAAAACCTCAAAAAACTTAACACCCCTCAGCTTTGAAACAAAAAACTAGACCTTTCGTTAGTTCGAAACAAAACATGACTCCAGTTAGGTTCATCGTCGGCGAGAAAAAAAAACAAAAAACCAAGGTAAAATGCACCCCTTTTTATTTACTTTATTTATGCTTCATGCATGAAACTGAGAAAGGGAAAAAAAGAAGTTACCCTTGAACCTCTTCTTTTTTTGTTATTATTTCTCGACTAAAAACTCTCTTTTTTTTGGAATATCTGTCTGATACATATATGCCCATCTATATCTTGGTTTGGTAGATACATATAAAAATACATATAATTTTTAGATTTGGTTACTGGCAGATCTCTGTATTTTTTATGTTTTTTTTGTGATGTTTTGACGTGGTGGTTGAGTTGGTGGTACGGTCGTCATAGTGGAAGAAGTATGGTGGAGATGTCATCTCGACTGGCCTCTATCTTGGCCGTTAGATCAGATTTGATCCAACGGCTGAGATAGTTCGATGATGGACGGCCCAAATGAAATCTTGAAACTGGTGGGATTGCGTGAGATGGTGCCACGTGGTGCACGGTAGTCAAAGGGTCAGAGGCATGAGATGCACGCGCCCATGGGAGGCTGAACGGTCCGCGCGTGGACCACACGCGGCAGCTGAATGATCTTTCTCCTTCAATCTTGGCCGTTGGATCAAGGTATGATCCAACGGCACAGGGACAGCTGCGCAATAAGAGATATGTAATTAGGGTTAGATAATTTTAGGGTTATTGGACATGGGTTAGGATTTGGCCGGATTGGGCCTAATGTAAACATTAATTTTGGGTTTTATTTAATTTGGACTTGGACTATTAATAATATTTTTTGTTTGTTTTCTTTTTTCTTAATACCTTATCTGTTTATATATTATAATAATAATACGTATATATACATACACATGGGCACACACACATGCAACATATGAACCCACATGCAAACATTAATTAACATAATATACTATATACATGCATACACATGATAATCATGAATATCCACACACATTATACATACAAACAATGCACTTGTAAGAAATGTAAATACATACGTGACGCTTATATCTCATATTAATTATTAATATGCATACATATATAGCTTATAATATACATGCACACATCACTTCACATGCACTAATCATACATACAATATAACTTGAACATATGCAATGATATATTAATCATTAAACTAATACATTATTATGGTAATTACAAACTAGATAAAAATGAGTGATTACAGTTGCCAATCTTTGCTTGTTCTCGTGGAACGAGAACAAAGCAAAGATTATAAGCACTCATTTTTATTTGACTTCCCTATTTGTGGCTTTGGAGTCACGTGTTCTTCTGGAACTCTCCGCTTTTCCTCGGCTAAATCTTCGGGCTCGTAAGTCCTTCCTATATATAACTTCTTCACCTTCCGATCTTAGAACTACAAGTCCCTCATATATAGAACCTTTCGTTCTGGATTCTTGAGTTACGAGTCCCTCCTATATAGAACTTTTCACTCTGAGACGGTAAAGCTTCGAGTCCTTCCTATATAGAACTCTTCACCTTCAACGCTGGTTTCTCCTATATAAAACCTTCTGCGTCATAAACGGATTCTTTCGACTGGGAGTTCTTCCTATATAGAACTGTTAGTCTTTAAACCCTGAAGTCGCAAGTCCTTCCTATATAGAACTCTTAGCTTCTGAAATCTCAAAGTTACAGGTTCTTCCTATATAGAACATTTCACTCTAAGACAGTAGAGCTCGGAGCCCTTCCTATATAGGACTCTCCGCCTCCAACACAGCGGGTTTTCCCTATATAAAACCTTATATGTCATGGGTGAATTCCTTCGGCTGGGAGTTCTTCCTATATAGAACTGATAGTCTTCACCCTGGAGCCGCAAGCCCTTCCTATATAAAACTTTCAGCTCCTGAAGCCTCGAAGCGGCAGATTCTTCCTATATAGAACCCCTCGCTGCGGGCACTTAAAAATGTAGGCCCTTCCTATATAGAACGTTTATTTTCACATTTGGGATTCACGCCAAAATGGCTACCGGTCTGGCCTTACGCTACCTAGGCTGCCATTATCTCTGGACTCACGCTACTAAGGCTGCTCATGCTTCTTTAAATTTGCATATACCTGTCTAGAATAGACAAAATGCTATGACAAATGAGTTAGCATGCTCCTAATCCTAGGGATGTCTAACTATACATGATGCATAAGTGTCAATATATTGGCGCGTCTGCTTCGGCCATCAGTCAATCTCGACTCTCCTCTGCTTGCTTTCTCCTTTTTTTCTTCTTCTAGTGGCGATACCCCATTTCACTGTCGGGTTCAACCATTTCAACCTTTCTTTTCTAAATTTTTGGTTGAGGTTCTAAAGTGCTCTTTCGGGTTTTCACTTTAGAGGTTTTTTTTCTTTTCCTTTTTTTTGAGGTGCCCTTGTTGTCTCGAATGCTTTCTTTAAACAAGAGGGGTATGTGACATTGGTCATCTTACCCTGGTGCTCGAAGCCTTCTGCTCATCCCGCTTTAACATACATCATGTAGGTAGCTGGAGGACAAGGTTAATACTATTTTCTAATCACCTGCATCTTCAGGGTTAGATCACAGTAATGCTCAGAAATCTCTTGTTTATCATAAGCCTATGTTAACTTATTTGCATGATGTTTATGGCAACTAACAAGAAGACAAGGAACGGGAGTTCAAAAATGTGATTTTATTACGATTAAGGATTTGGAACAATTTCGAGATGGTCATGGCAAACATAAGGAAAAGCAAAACATGAAATGCAAAACCTCCAAGTATCCACAGTATGAATGATGCGTGATCTTGTCAACCGGAGTAGAATCTTTGCTTGGAGCTTCTTCTTCTGGTACTCGTGGGGACGACTCTTCTTGTCAAAGGTCCACCCGCAAAATTTATTTGAGTCACCCTTTACTGGTTTTCGACTCGGATCCTTCCTTTGCTTCAAGACGCCCTTTTTCGGGTTTCACCTTGAGCTCTCCACTTTTTTTTTGGTGGGACGCCCTCTAGATTTTTTGCTCCACCTCTCTTCTTTTTTATTTTTCTTTTTTTCTTTGCTTTTTTTCTCTTTTTTTTCAAACATAGTATTTCTTAACTGCATCAGAATTCACAGGAATTTTCAACTCGTCTCCATCCATTTCGGTTAAGATTAATGCTCCTCTTGAAAAGGCCTTCTTGACAACGTATGACCCTTCCCAATTTGGCATCCACTTTCCCCGAGAATCTTTCTAAATCGGGAGGATCCTCTTAAGTACCAGATCTCCCTCTCTAAATTCTCCCGGGCGCACCTTCTTGTCGTATGCCCGCATCATCCATTTTTGGTACATTTGACCATGGTAGATAGCCTTTAGCCTCTTTTCTTCGATGAGATTCAACTGGTCGAATCTGGCTTGCACCCATTCGGATTCTTCCAACTTTACTTCATTTAGGACCCGAAGCGACAGAATCTCAACCTCAATGGGGAGTACTGCTTCTGTGCCATACACTAAAGAATAGGGCGTTGCCCCCGTCGATGTGCGAACAGATGTCCTATAGGTAAAAAGAGCGAATGGTAGCTTCTCATGCCAATCCTTATAGGTATCCGTCGTCTTCGCAATGATCTTCTTTATGTTCTTGTTTGCTGCTTCCACTACCCCATTCATCTTAGGGCGATAGGCTGTGGAGTTATGGTGCGTTATCTTGAATTGGTTGCACACTTCTGTCATCAATTTGTTATTCAGATTGGAAGCGTTGTCGGTGATAATCCTTTCTGGCAAACCGTATCGACAAATGATCTCCTTCTTTAGGAATTTGCATACCGTCGTCCTTGTGATGTTGGCATAAGATGCTACCTCCACCCATTTAGTGAAGTAGTCTATGGAAACCAAAATAAAGTGGTGCGCATTGGAAGCCTTCGGGTGAATCTGCCCAATGATGTCCATGCCCCACGCTGCAAAAGGCCACAGAGAATTCATGGTGTACAAAGCTAACTGAGGAGCGTGAATCTTGTCAGCATAAATTTGGCATTTGTGGCATTTCCTGGCGTAATCGATGCAATCTCCCCCCATGGTCGACCAGAAATAGCCATATCTCATAATTTTTTGGGCTATAGACAGCCCATTGGCATGCGTCCCACATAGACCATCGTGTACCTCTGCCAAAATCTCCTTCGCCTCCCGGGCATCCATACATCTCAATAATGTCTGATCATGGCTTCTTTTATATAGAATCTCCCCATCTAGAACATATCCCGCTGCCATTTTTTTGAGTGTTTTTCTATCATTGTCATTTGCCCCTTCGGGATACTTTTGAAACTTGACATATTGCAAGATGTCATAATACCAAGGGTTTCCATCTATCTCTTCTTGCACATTACAACAATGAGCCGGCCCTTCAAAAGTCTACATCTCAATGGGCTTCATTTCTGCCCCCGTGTTCGCTTTGAACATGGAAGCCAAGGTTGCCAAGGTGTCTGCCATCTGATTTTCTTCTCTGGGAAGGTAAGCGAAACTGATATTTTCAAACTCCTTGGTGAGCTCCTGGATCAATTCATAATATTTGACCAGCTTCGAATCCCTGGTTTCCCATTCTCCTCGCAACTGGTAAATCACTAAGGATGAATCTTCGAATACTCGAAGTTCCTTAATCTTTCTTTCAATAGCTGCATTCAGTCCCATAACACAGGCTTCGCATTCGTCTATATTGTTGGTGCAGAAGAATTCTAGTCTGCTGGTGAACGGATAGTAGACATTCTCTGAAGAAATTAACACGGCCTTATCCCGTGTCCGAGGGCGTTGGAGGCTCCATCAAAGTAAAGCTTCCATGAATTGTCGTCTGAAACATTTTCCTTAGTTTTAATACACATCAAGTCCTCATCCGAGAAATTAAAGTTCAATGATTCATAATCATTCGAAGCACGACTAGCTAAGAAATTCGCTATGGCGCTTCCCTTCACGGCTTTTTGACTTACATACACAATGTCGAACTCGGATAAGAGCATCTACCAGCGGGCCATCCTTCATGTTAATGCCGGCACTTCTATTAGGAACTTCAAGGGGTCTAGCTTGGATATCAACCATGTGGTATGGTATACCATGTACTACCTAAGTCTTTTGGTGGCCCAAACCAAAGCATAACATAGCTTCTGAATTGGCGGGTACCGTGTTTCGCAATCATTGAACTTTTTGCTTAGGTAGTAGATGGCTCTTTCCTTCTTCCCAGACTCATTGTGTTGCCCCAATACGTAACCCATTAAATTCTCAAAGACTTTTAGGTAGAGGATTAAAGGCTTGCCTAGTACTGGCGCGACTAAAATCTGAGCATTCATCAAGTACCTTTTGTTCTTCTCCAGGGCTTCTTGACATTTCTCATCCCAGATACCGGGATTATTCTTTCTAAGTAGTCTTAAGACTGGGTCACACCTATCTGTTAACTGGGAGATGTAATTTAGCCTCCCCAAGAAACCTCAAACTTCCCCTTGAGTATGGGGCAGTGGGAGATCCTTGATGGCTTTCACCTTATCTGGATCGATCTCAATCCCTCTTCTGCTAACTACGAACCCCAAGAGTTTTCTAGATGTAACGGCAAAGGTGCATTTGGCCGGGTTAAGCTTCAGCTGGTATTTCCGCAGTCTTTGGAATAGTTTTCTCAAGTTTTGCAGATGCTCTTCTTCTGTTCGGGACTTAGCGATCATATAATCCACGTATACCTCTATTTCTTTGTGCATCATGTCGTGGAAAAGAGTCACCATCACTCTTTGATAAGTCACTCCCGCGTTCTTGAGTCTGAATGGCATCACCTTATAACAAAAAGTGCCCCACATGGTCACGAATGTGGTTTTCTCCATGTTGTCTGAGTCCATCTTTATCTGGTTGTACCCCGAGAAGCCGTCCATGAATGAGAACCATGAGTGTCTCGCGGTGTTGTCAACCAGTGTGTCAATATGTGGCAGAGGGAAGTTGTCTTTAGGGCTAGCTCGGTTGAGATCCCTATAATCTACACACATACGGACCTTCCCATCCTTCTTCGGTACTGGTACAATGTTTGCAACCCATTCAGGGTACTTGGCCACTTCCAAGAAGCCAGCATCAAACTGTTTTTTCACCTCTTCTCTGATCTTTAACAACATGTCTGATCTCATTCTCCTGAGTTTTTACTGTATTGGTTTGCATTCTAGCTTCGTCGGCAGTTTGTGTACCACTATGTCAGTATTCAAACCCGGCATATCTTGATAAGTCCAGGCGAAAACATCCTTGAATTCCTAGAGTAAGGCTATCAGTTCGCGCCTGGTTTTCGAGGAAAATGTAGTCTCGATCTTTACTTCTTTTCTCTCTTCTTCAGTCCCCAAATTTACAACTTTTGTTTCTTCTTGGTGGGGCATGATTTACCTTTCTTCGTTGGCCATCATCCTCATCAGCATCATCCTCTTCTTCAATTCCTGCTGAGATCTCGGTGCATTCAAAATCTACATCGGGATTAGACTCAGCATCATTCATACAGTTAATTATAGGAACCCTACATTAAATGAGAACGAATGTATTGGGAAGAGAATGATTTTATATGAAGTGAATGAATATGAATAAAGAATGAATGAATGAAATAAAGAGATGTTTGCCATTTGAGAAGACGGGGAAGATATCTTTTTCATTTCAAACAAAAAGTTAACATAGGTGCCCTATACAAAAGATCCCCATTGCTTATGGGCAAAAACAAAAAGGTTGATTCGGAGCATTACTCTGATCTAGCCCTAAAAACCACAGGTAGATCAACGTAGCTCCAATTATCAAGAGTCTCCCCGGGGTGGCAGGGGTGGATGCTGGTCAACATGCTACTGTCATGGTCATTTCTAGCTATCATGTTTGTGGACATCCCCTCGAGTGATTCACTAAACATTTCTTTCTCATTGAGTATGTCATTTTCCTTAATTGCTTCTTCGACCTCTTGTCCTGGTCGGCTGAATCGTCCGGAGGCAAAAGTATTTCTCAAACGAGGGAAAGACATTGGTCTCCATGGAACGCCATCTCCCTTAAATCTGGATCTTCTATGTTCTTCTTTTCTTTTGTACTCTTTATTTCTCTGCTGGACACTTGGTTTGTAACCCAGCCCGAAACGAACCTTCTTGGTTATTACACTCCTAGCTCGTAGGCTCTTTTGCAACCTTCTCCCTAGCCTTCTTCCTGCCTTGGCTCCCCAGCCCAAAGTTTCAGCAATGGTCATCTTGGTGCAATTAGATAATCTGGGGTAGGGATCCGATTACCTTCCGCGACAAATGTGGCAGTCACCAGCTCTAATGCTCGAAAAGAGCATTCTGCAGCATCCTCATTATTTTGAATGTAGGGGGCATCTGATGTCACTGAAGCAATGATCTCTTGCTCAGCCTCCACTGTGACCAACTTGCCTTCGATCACAAATTTTAACTTCTGATACAGTGATGAGGGGACGGCTCCTGCAGAGTGGATCCATGGCCTTTCCAATAAGCAGTTGTAGGATGGTTTTATGTCCATCACCACGAAATCGATCACGTACTCAGTCGGCCCAATCAATAGAGGCACCTCAATCTTTCCAAGTGTTCCTCTTTGGGTGCCATCGAAGGCTCTCACGGAGTTATGACAGGGCTTTAGGTGAGAATCATCGATTGGTAGCTTTTGTAGAGTCACCATAGGTAGTACATTCAGTGCTGACCCGTTGTCAATCAACACCCCCGATAACACATACCCCTTGCAGTGGGTTGTGATGTTAAGAGCCTTGGTGGACCCCATTACTCCTTCAGGGATCTCGTCATCACTGAATGTTATATGGTTATAGGCGATGATATGCCCCACTATCCTGTCCAACTTCGATACATAAATGTCCTGGGGTACAAAAGTCTGGTTTACCACTTTTAAGAGTGCCTCACGGTGCTTTTCTGAACTCAGGAGCAACTCTAGCACTATAATCCTTGTCGGTTGCTTTCATAGTTGTTCCACTACGCTGTATTCACTATCTCTCAGGAATTTTAGAAATTCTTTGGCCTGAGCCTCGGTTACTAGTTCATTTATCTTTGGAGGTGGTTCCTCACCGAATATCTGCGCGGGGGTAACCGATGTATCCTTTCCTTTATCCTTGGCAACTTCAGCAGCCTTCAAGATTTCTGAGGAGTAACATCTGTCGTTCCTCATGAAGTGGCCCACCTCACCGACATTCTCATCACTCTTGGCTTGCTCGTGTTTCGGTGTAGGCTCTTCTTCAACTTTCTATTCTTTTACTTCACCAGATTCTGGCTTTTTCTAGTATGGTCACATTCACAGCATAGTTCTAGGGAGTTTTCCGCATATCCTTGAATGGGAACGGGGATGGTGCTGAGATGATGATCTTAGGAGTCACCTTAGTAGCTTCTTCTTGGGAGGAACTTGCACCCTCTGGCCTGGAGGAGATGACAAAAGGTCTGTATCTCCCATATTTAATGTTGGGGTTGTCCGTCATATATACGTCTGACCCTTTCTTTCCTGTAGGCTCTTCAAAGAACTCTATTTGCTTGTCATTCATCAATTGCTGCACCAATCTCTTAAAATCGTCGCACTATTGGATGTCGTGTCCTCCATCCTGATGAAATTCACTGTACACTCCACATCCCTTATGCACCACTACCATGCCCCTATCGATCAAGTAGGCCATGCACAATTGCTGAAATATCCACCGCAAAGAAGACTTGATTTCTGACACATTCTCCTTAACCTTCCTAGTAGAGTACTCCTCAATAGAATTCACTCCCCTGTTCCCGTGATTAGGCAATGGGTTAGCAGCTACACTTGGTTCTTCAAACTTTAGTATCTCAGAATTGATTAGACTCTATACAAACTTCTTGAAAGCAAGGCAGTTCTCTGTAGGATGACCAGGGGTACCACCGTGATAATCGCAATGCGCGTTCGGGTCATACCAGGACGAGAATGGTAGTTTAAACGGGGTAACATAGTATGGACGAACCAAATCCGCTTTGTGCAACTGAGAGTAAAGCTCAGAGTATGAAACGGGTAATAGAGTAAAAGTTTACCTCTCTTTCTCCTTTCTCGGGGTTCTCTCCTCTCTTTGGTTTGAGTTTTGTGCTTTCCCAGTAGACGTCTGTGGCTGTGAGACTGTGAAATTCTTTGGGGCAGTGTAAGTACTGGCAGTGTTCACCTCATTCTTCCTGTTGTACTTCTGAGAACTTTCCCCGCTATCAATCCTACCGCTCTTGATTGCCAATTCAAGGGACTCCCCGGTCCTAATTAAATCAGCAAAACTCTGAGTTGTGTTATTAATGAGGTGATCAAACAGTGTCCCTTTCAGAGTATTAACAAATAAAGGTGTAATTTTATGTTCGGAGATGGATGGCTGAATCTGGGCGGCCATTTCTCGCCACCTCTGGGTATTCTGTCGCAGACTTTCGTTGGATTTCTGCCCCATATTTTCTAGCATAATTCTGCTGGGCGTCATGTCCGTCGCGTGCTTGTATTGCTCAATGAATGCTCTTGAAAGATCTTTCCAGGTTTTAATGTTTACTCAGCTCAACTGGGTATACCACCGCAGCGCCGCCCCAGTCAGGCTATCCTGGAAACAATGAATTAAAAGTTTCTCATCCTTGAAGTAGGCCGCCATCTTCCGGCAATACATTGTCACGTGTGCGGAAGGACACATGGTTCCATCGTATTTGTCGAACTCTGGTGTTTTAAATTTTGGTGGCAGGACAAGGTCGGATACCAGACTTAAGTCACTGCATCGCTTCCCGATTCTTTTGTAGTTTGTAGGGCTTTAAATCTTTCTTCCATGAGGCGAAACCTCTCATCCCATTTCTTTTTTACCTTTGTCCTGATCTTTTCGACCAAGTTCAGGTCTGGCACCTCCTCCTCGTAGAGTGTTTCTGTGTCAATGGGTTGATTCACAGATGCCCCTACCTAAAGATTAGTAGACATCCCAGCAAGGTCAATATATACCCTTCTGGCCAAATTTGGCGTAGCCGGTTGAACTTTATTGTGTGTTGGGGTACCTTCCGGCTCTTGAGCGACTTCACCTTCGACTCCTTTTCCGAGGCTCTTAGCCAACAACGCAGTTATGTCGGACACTATCGACGTTTGTGACTGAGCAATTTGGTCACTGAGGCTTCTCTGGGCCTCATCAAATCTTGCTTCCAGATCTCTCTATCCTTTCTCCAGACTGAGTATCCTATCTTCCATGAGTTTGCTTTGTAGTCGGGTAAGGTATGGATGATGAATGATTGCGGCTTAACTTTTAATTGCACACTGCCACAATATTTACAATATTCATATGATTGCAAAGAAAATAAATGCATGTATAATGATGCAAATGTCATGATGCGATACATGCATATATGCAAATAAAGGTACTGATTTTGCTGGTAATCACCCTTTTGAACTACTTTCACAGGAATTAAAGGATCTAGATTACAACAGAGTTCACATTACAAAAGGAGGGTTCCTAATACAAAAGAGTCCTAATTACAACACGGGGTCCTACAGATAAGCCCTGGCTCTATCCACTAACTTTCCAATAGCCCTGAGCAGCTTGATGAACCTGGGTGCTTCTTCCATGACTGAGCCTATGAAAGGTCGGAGAGTTTCGGATTCGGCAGCTAAGTCACTCACATGCCTTGCAACTCGTTGTATGTCCACCATTAGGTTCGCCTAATACTGGTCTCTATCCTGCACCATCTCGGCAGCATCACGCAGTCTTCTTTGCCAATAATTGTCTCCTCCAGCTGCAGCTTCTTCGAATACTCTAATTCTTTCCCTATAATCTTGAACAGTTGTTTCAAGCGACTCAATTCAGGCTCACAACGTGCCAATTTCACGCTCCCTTTCTTGTAGTTCGATGAAGTCATTCCTCTGACGGTAAGTCTAAAAGGAGTGTTCTAATCCTGCCAACTTTCCATCTAACTCGACATTCTGACTTTGGCTCTGATTCAAGCTTTGGATGGTGTCGTCGTACAATCTTTGCATCTCTAACAGTCTATTCCTGCTATCCATGGACCTTCTTTTCCAAACGGCGGTGTTCTCGCTTTCGTAGCTGACTGCTTGTTTTACTTTGCTGATCTCTTGCCTAGTTCTTTCCTTCTCTTGATCGATGGCCTCCTTGAAAGACTGCCTTTCCTCCTCGGTAGCTAACCTGCAGCTTTCTATCTTTTTCTCGATCGCTCACTTGCCGATCTCTCATTCTTCTTCCACCAAATTGATACCATTCATCCTTTCCTTTTCCACGGCTATGAACTGACTTCGGCTGGCCTTCTGTACTTTCGCTTGGAGTAGGAGGGTATCCTTCTGGTAAAGAGTGTTCTTCTCGCTCAAATCCGCATTCAGTTTCTCCAATTGCCTAATGATCTTATCCCGCTCGTCAACCTCTAAACTCGTTTTATAAAGCTCACCTGCATGCTGAGTCTGTTGGGTTTCCATCTTCCTCTTGATTTCTTCAAGTTCATTTCATAAAATATCAGCTTCAGACGGTACTACTCTCATAAGCTCCTCAAGTGACACAGCTGGTCCCTGATCGGGTTCTAGAATCTTATCATTAATCCTCAAACGTCTCCAAAGATCATAGTCCGGGGTGATCATACGCTCATTGTCTCTTTCCACTCTGATCCGATAATAATGGTCCCAAGCCCTCATGATAGTATGAACTTTTTCCTTGAACTCACCTTTGAAAGGAAATTCACTTTGGCTTAATCTGGTGGTATTGGGAACAAATTATCGTGATCCGAACTGTCGGGACACCAGAAGCGGAGCACAAGCAATCCCACCATGCAGCCCCAACATCATCAACCAGTCATAATCATCGCAACTGTACAAGAAGTAATTAACTCTACCGAGCCACGGAACCCTCCATACTATGTCTTCATCTTGAATGTTCCTGAAGAAACTGGACCATTTCTTCGTCTTCAAGTTTTCTCACCACTCTTTTGCTAAGTACTCCTATAAGGGCAAAAAGCCTTGAAAGGATATCCCAGGTAGGACCCTCGTCGGTGTCTTCCACATGTGGCTCTGAATCCATACCTGTAACAGATGTGCACATCCTCAAAAATGTTCTTCTCCGTGCTTTCGACTGGCATTTAAAGAAATGAAGGTCTTGGTCAAGATTGTTGGTACTGGGTTCGCCCTCCGTTTCATACGCTCAAACAGATCTAGAATGGCTACATCAATGTTTCCAAGAGTTCTCGGAAAGATTACCAAACCATATATTCCCAAGGCAAATAGGTTTATCTTTTTCCCCTCATCTGGATGTGCGGGTATGATGTCTCGAATACTCTCCCATGCAAAGACTGTACTGTCTCCTCGAAGTCGAATTAGGCTATTAACCCAATCGTCACTCATCCTGGCAAAGGTTTTGAGCTTCATAGTGTAATTCTGATTCCTCAGTGGTTTTGCATAGATCTAATCTTCCTGAACGTTCTTCTGATTAAGTAAGGCAGTGTACTCTTCTACTGTAGGCATCATGTCCTGTCCATTGAAGGTGAAGCAGCAAAAAGTAGGATTCCAGAACTAAAAAATAGCTAGGGGTAAGGGCTGGTTGACTCGAACGTATAACAGCTGTGCAATGTCGCCATAACTATCACATAACATGTCTTGTAGTCTTCGGTCCCATCCTTCCTAGATGCTTTGAAGATCCCATAAGTCGTTCTGTTGAAGACTCACGTAGGTGTACCCTACTACTATGCGCTCGCTCGGCAAACTGTCCCCTTGGGCATTCTGATTGACCAATGCCTGACTAACAAGTTAAGCTATTCTTTCCTAAGATACCTTTTTTCCATGGTGAAAGGCTTTCTGATCGGGTAAACCACTTGATCTAGCACCTTTATGTAATGCAAATGCAATAATGTATGCAAAAAGAAAAACAAAAAAAACAAGTCAGTACCGGATAAAAATAATAAATACATAAATAAAAGGACAAACTAAATAAGGCAAACAGACAAAACAACCCTATTTATCCCGTCTAAAACACCTAAGGTTATCCGCATGGCTCTAAAGGGGTGGGTTTCTATATGCTCTCTACATGCAGTTTTGGTTCTAGGAGGTACCCGAATTGTCCTCCCTGTCCTCTACTAAGAGTAGCAAGGCCCCCGATCATCACCCATTATAGGCTCCTTTCAACCGGGTTCAATTTAGGGGGACCCATTCGCTTATACCTGCACAAAGGAACGATATCCTCACGAAAGCATAAGGTACTCGAGCCCCGAAGGTACTTTCTAGGCCTACATGGGAGAACGATATCTCCACGAAAGTATTAGCGTTTTCCCCTACTTAAAAAACGAGTTTATATGCCATATTTTAAATGCGTTAAAATAAACGCGCAATTACAACCAAATATTAATTTAATAGTCACTTTAATCTAGAACTTCTAATATTAATAAAGCGGTAGTTATTTAAAAAGCTCGACTCGCTTTATTTTGTTTGAAAAAACAAAAAATGTCCCCAGCGGAGTCGCCATCTGTAGCGATGGCCCTTTCGCTAAAAAAACGTATTTTATCTATTGTTTTGTTTCAAAAAATGTCTTCCGTGGGATTTTGTAAAAACCGTATTTTATTTTGAAAATAGAGTCGCCACCGGCCACTTAGGTAGGTCGGACACCATAAAACCAGAGACTTTAAAAATTTGGGTTCGGGAGTCGGTTACAGATGGGGAAGGATTAGCACCCCCACACCGCCTAAAATTGGTACTTTAATAATTATTGTTTATTAATATTAGATTTTCCGGATTAAAGTGACAATTAAATTAAAATTTGGTTATAAGTGCGAGTAAATTTTAAAAGCCCCGTTATCCGAGAGTAAAAGCCCAACCACCATCACTACGCCTGATACTGGCCCCGTTTACGCTCGGATAAAAAGACACCGCATTGACAATTTATATTCCATTATGCAATCTTAGAAAAACACAATATAAAACATACAATTTACATTGAAATGATATTAAAACATAAAACATGAATATCACAAAATAAATAAATTAATAAATTAAACACATGGACATAACATATCACAAAACATACACATAATCATGAAAAAACATGCTTTCAAAATTAATTAACTAAATACGACATACTTGAACTTAAAAACAAATGTAAAACATGCATGACATATATATGATATGAGATTAAGCTAACATAACAACATGCTTAAAAATTAAAATTTAATACTTAACAAACGACACAAATTGCATGCATACTTATTATAAACAAATCATGACCTTAATATGTAACAAATATATCATCCATTTCTAACATGAACCTAAGATACGAAATTGTAAAAACCTGCCACAAAATAAGCATACGCTATGAATAAACTTAAACTAAGTATAAAAAAACATATACTAAAACAACACATAAGATCCACCACAAAAAAACATTAAAACAAATGTAAAACGAGAATAAACGATCTAACAACATACTAACACATAAAGTAAGATAAAAAGAAAATACAAGTACTAAAAACAGGGACTGGAATAAAATAAACTGAAAACATAATGCTTAAATGAATATATAAAAAAGAAAATTTGAGGACCCAATTATAAACTGAAAAGAACTTGCAAGGATTGGAAATGTAATTAAACCAAAGGGCAGATTCGAACTAAAAATATCCAAAACACGGGATGACTAAGGGCGTAATTTAGCCATTCGTAAGCTGATTAGTTTTAATCTGGGGGTGAAATTAAAAGAAAGCAAAAACAAGGAGGGACCGAACTCGCAAATAACCCAAGGGGCAGACCCGAAGTGAAAATTCCCAAAACACAGGGGCATTTATGATGATATTTACCCATTTTCTTTTTATTTCCCCTCTATAAAACCAATAGCCAGCCCTCTTTATTCATTTTTCCTTCATTTTTTTACCTTAGATAAAGCCCCATTTTTCCTCTGAAATCCCATAAAAAAAACCACCCCACTTGAACCGAACCCTTCTCCGGCCGTCGCTGAGCACCAGTCTCAGACGAGGTTCTGCCGTAACGGCCGCCTCAAACCTTCATCGACCACGACAGTTCAACAACACACAAAAAAACCTCAAAAAAACTTAACACACCTCAGCTTTGAAACAAAAAACTAGACCTTTCGTTAGTTCAAAACAAAACATGACTCCCCATTAGGCTCATCGTCGGTGAGAAAAAAAACTAGAAAACCAAGGTAAAATACACCCTCTTTTTATTTACTTTTTTTATTCTTCATGCATGAAACTGAGAAAGGAGGAAAAGAAGTTACCCTTGAACCTGCTTTTTTGTTATTATTTCTCGACTGAAAACTCTCTTTTTTCGAATATCTGTCTGATACATATATGCCCATCTATATCTTGGTTTGGTAGATACATATAAAAATACATATATTTTTTAGATTTGATTACTGACAGATCTCTGTATTTTTTATGTTTTTTGGTGATGCTTTGACGCGGCGATTGAGTTGGTGGTAGGGCCGGCATGGTGGAAGAAGTATGGTGGAGATGTCGTCTCGGCTGGCCCCGTTCTTGGCCGTTGGATCAGATCTGATCCAACGGTTGAGATAGTTCGATGACGGACGGCCCAGATGAAATCTTGAAACTGGTGGGATTGCGTGAGATGGTGTCACGTGGTGCACGGCAGTCAAAGGGTCAGAGGCGTGAGATGCACGTGCCCGTAGGAGGCTGAACGGTTCGTGCATGGACCACACGCTGCAGTTGAATGATCTCTCTCCTTCAATCTTGGCCTTTGGATCAAGGTCTGATCTAACGGCACAGGGACAGCTGCGCAATAAGAGAGATGCAATTAGGGTTAGATAATTTTAGGGTTATTGGACATGGGTTAGGATTTGGCCGGATTGGGCCCAATGTAAACATTAATTTTGGGTTTTATGTAATTTAGACTTGGACTATTAATAATATTTTTTGTTTATTTTCTTTTTTCTTAATACATTATCTATTTATATATTATAATAATAATACGTATATATACATACACATGCGCACACATACATGCAACATACGAACCCACATGCAAAAATTAATTAACATAATATACTATATACATGCATACACATGATAATCATGAATATCCACACACATTATACGTACAAACAATGCACTTGTAAGAAATGTAAATACATACGTGACGCTCATATCTCATATTAATTATTAATATGCATACATATATAGCTTATAATATACATGCACACATTACTTCACATGCACTAATCATACATACAATATAACTTGAACATATGCAATGATATATTAATCATTAAACTAATACATTATTATGATAATTACAACCTAGATAAAAATGAGTGATTACACTATATAAGGGGCATCCCTAGTGATGGAAGCTATGATGTCTTCTTCGACATTCACGGTGACCAGCCGTTCGTCAAAAATGAACTTTAGTTTCTGGTGGAGTGAGGATGGAACTGCCCCATCCGAATGGATCCAGGGTCTTCCCAATAGACAATTATATGTAGGTTTGATATCCATTACCAGGAAGTCTACATCGTATGTGTTTGGGCCCACCAGTAACGGCACTTCAATTTTTCCCATCACTTGTCTCTTAGTACTGTCGAAAGCTTGAACTAGGGTGCTACAAGCCTTCATATGATAACTATCTATTGGAAATCTGTTCAAAGTGGCCAAAGGGGGGACATTTAAGGTGGATCCATTGTCGATCAGGACTCTTGGCAACGTATAACCTTTGCAGCGAGTAGTAATGTGCAGGGCTTTATTGGATCACATACCTCCTGAAGGTATCTCATCATCATTGAAGTTATCAACATTCAGATTGTTCGCCAACCTGTCCAATTTGTTCATCGAAATGTCGTTAGGAATGAAAGTTTCGTTCAACACCTCCAGTAGCGCATTTCGGTATGCTTCTAAGCTTAGCAACAAGGATAATATTGATATATAGGTAGGCAGTTTATGAAGGTGTTCAACGACACTGTATTCACCGTGCTTCAAGAATTTTAAGAATTCTTTCATTTATTCCTCTTTAACTGGCTCATTGATCGGAGATTCAGGTTCAACATCTTATGCCTCTTTGGGTTCGATTATCAAGGCTTTATCTTTTGGATCTTCTATTTCATTGGGAACATATCGCCTCCCGCTCCTGGTGAAGAACCGACATCATTCACCTCTTTTGAAACAATCTTCGGAGCCTCCTCTTCATGAATCGTTACTTCGCAATCATACTTTCATGGTACTTTCTTATTATCATTGTAAGGAAAAGGCCCCGGTTTTTGAATTGTGACCTTCGCTCCTGAACTCTCGCCTCTTTCGTATTTCTTCGGTCCTAAAATAACGATAACCGGGAAATTGCCCCCATAATTATTCTTAGGGGCTCCTTGTTCTGAAGCACAGACACCTGTCTCCTCTATCTTTCTTTCTTCAAAAAATTCTAATTCTTTGTTGTCAATCAATTTCTGAACAAGGGCCTTGAATTTTGCACAGTCTTGGATATGATGATTCCTTTCGCCATGGTATGAACAGTAGTCATTAGAGGCTTTTTTCAGGTCTCCCGAGATTGGTAGTACCAAGCCCATTTCGACCATCTTTTTCCAAACCCACCTTAACGGAGACTTTACTTCTTCGACGCTGGTTTTGATTCTTCTGTTCCCATTGCCGAAAATTGCATTTATGCCTTACTCAACATGATTAGGCAGTGGATTCCCAGCTGTACTTGATCCTGTAGAGTCATTGAACCTTATGACCCTCATCTTTATAAACTTTTCAACATGTTTTTAAAAGCGATGCAGTTCTCGATGGAGTGTCCTACAACTCCAGCGTGATAGTCACATTGGGCTTTGGCGTCGTACCATTTCGGGTAAAAGGGTTGTATCAGATTTATGTAAAATGGAGATACCATGTGCACATTATACAAGTTCTTGTATAACTCCCCATAAGATATCGGGATAGGAGTAAATTACATATCTTCTATTTTCGCTTTCTAATTTAACCCTTGTTTTGAGGAATTTTAGGTATTCGAGGTCACAACTTTGGGTTGTCTGACTGTCAGATGCTTTATATAGCCAACATTATAGACACCTATATTGTTAGCCTCGCCCTCTTTTCTCTTATAGTTTGACTTCTTTGCATTTTCTTCATCTTCAATTTTTCCACTTCGGATTACGTTTTCAATCATTTCTCCATTCATTATTATGTCGGAGAAGTCTTTTGTGGCACCCTCTATTATACGGTCGAGGAAGGGTTTCTTCAACGTTCCAACGAAAAGCATCACCGTTTCTTTCTCCAACAGTGGTGGTTGTACTTGGGATGCAACGTCCCTCCAACATTGTGTATATTGTCTGAAACCTTCATCAGGTATCTTCTCCATGTTTTGTAGCGTCACCCGGTCAGGTGTTATATCAATAACATGGTTGTATTATTTTACAAATGCCTGAGCCAAGTCCTTCCAAGAATTGATTTTGGCATGACTTTAATTGGTTGTACCATTTTGCAGCGAACCCTGTCAAGCTATCTTGAAAGCAATGAATTAAGAGGGGGCATTGTCAATAAATCCTATCATCCTCCTAATGAACATTGTGAGGTGAGCTTCAGAATAAGTGGTCCCTTTATATTTTTCAAAATTAGGCATCTTAAACTTCGGGGGAAGCAACAAATCGGGAACCAAGCTTAACTCTCTTACATCCATCCTTGGAAACTGATCTACGCTTTCCATAGCCTTGAACTTTTCTTCCAACTATTTGTATCGATCCTCAAGCTATTTGGGTAGTTCAACTTTTAGTTTTTCGATCTCATTGAAATCTGGAACAACATACTCGCTGGGGTCATCGTGAGTTGTCATTCCCCCTTGCAAGGAAGACTCAGCCTGAACGACCGACTGCTTTGCCATTGGAGTCTCTATTGAGAGATGGGCCTTACTAAGAGGATGTCCCAAGCCTTCTATTAGTACATTGGGATCTATAAAAACCCTTTTTTTATTTTTAGAACCTTTCTCGATTAGCATTGCGGCTATCCTAGCAAATAAATCTTCTTGCGATTGTGAAATATGGTCACGAGTTTCTTGTTGTGTTCTTTCTAGCTTACTTTCAATATCCTTTCTGAAGTCTTCGTATGCTTGTTCAACGTTTTCCAATCTTTCTTCCATATCTCTAGCTTTCCTTCTGGTGAAGTAAGGATGTCGAATATGTGGTTTTGTATGCCCCAGAATTTACTGCGATAATAATTCCTTAAGAATTAAAATCTTAGTAAAAATGATACAATATGATGTAGTATGATGCAAATGCAAATGAGAAAATGCAATGTACATGAAAAACACATATTATATTAGTACCACAACATATTTTATACAAAATATGTTGATTTCAATATAACTTTTAAAAGGAAACTCGCATCAGAACAAGTTTATTTACATAAGGTGGGCTTATTTCACATATACTACTTAGCCTTAACACCCAGGATCTTGATCTTCTTGAAGAGCCATACTAGCTTCTTGCCCTTGTTAGATTCTGACTCAGTTTTGCAGGCTCAAAACATCGACTTGAATGGCTAAAGTCTGCAAGTGTTCTGCGACCTCTCGTACCTGGACAAGAGCTTCAGACATAACGTGGTCTCTATCCTAGACTTGGTCCCGAGATTGCTCTAATTATGCCTGCCAACGCTGATCATTCCACCATTGGATTTCTTCTAAATTTTTAATTAGCCCTTGACAGGTCTGCATGGCTATTTCTAATTCTTCAACTTGTTTCTTCAGAGTCTCATTCTCCTTTTTACTTGCTTTTAATTCAGCTACAGAGTTTCGGCTACGGTGCCTCTGTAGGGAATCTCCTAGTTCTATGATTTGTCCTCTCAGATTTATATTATCAGCTCAACTTTTAGACAATTCTTCTTCCATGGCCATTTGTTGTGCCTGGGCATCTTTAAATCTTCTTTCCCAGAGATATGCTCTCTTATTTTCTTCTCGGATCTCAAACTTCCATTCGGCGGATGTCTTCTTGAGACCGACATATCTTGCTGATGCACGGAGTTTCTTGTAATCATTCTATAGATCGCTCAAATCTTCCTCGGCTTTGCTTTTCCCTTTTCTTAGACATTCGATCTCTTGTTCCTAAGACTTCATGCTGAACTTCAACTAGTTCCTTTCATTTTCTAACCTTGACAACTGACTTTCCATCACGAAGTACCTTTTCTCAAAATTATGCTTCGTGATTTCCATCTCTGAGGGATTGACTTGCAAATGTTCCTCTACTGGTACATTATTTTCTAGATCTGGTAAAGGGACATGGCCATTGATTCTCATGCTTTTCCACCATCGATACTCCAGCGTAACTCTAGGTTTTTCATCAAACGGTTCCATCCTGCAAGGATGCTTCCATGCCGTAGTGATCATGGAAATATTTTTCTTGTAGTCTCCACCTTTGTATAGAAATTCACAAGTAGCAAGCCCCAATTTCACCGGGATAAACTGTCTTGATATGCATTGCCTGGATACTAGTAACGGAGCATATACAGTTTCACCCCATATCCCAAGTAGAGGGACCCAGTCATAATCTCCACACTTGTATATGATATTGTCAGTGAAGAACCAGCGTGCTTTCCAGACGATATCCTTTTCTTGTCAGAGACCCATGTCGCCGGGATAAACTGTCTTGATATGCATTGCCTGGATACTAGTAACGGAGCATATACAGTTACACCCCATATCCCAAGTAGAGGGACCCAGTCATAATCTCCACACTTGTATATGATATTGTCAAGGAAGAACCAGCGTGCTTTCCAGACGATATCCTTTTCTTGGAGGTTTCAAAAAATGTCCTTCCACTTGTCATAAGAAATATTCTCCTGCCTTTGTGTGGACACGAGATCCTTGAGTGGTGAGTAACTTTCGAAGCATGCCCGATAAGAGATTTTCTCTGGCTTCCAAAAGTGGCTATGAAACCAGACCAACAAAAGCTGAGCACAGCTTATGAACCTCCCCTCACCGCTTCTTTTACAAGCACTAAGAGACCTGAAAGTTTCAGCTAGGATGGATGGAATGGGGGTAACTCCTTTATCAAGGTGATCAAACAGTTCCATAACAGCATCATCGATGTATCCCAACGATTTGGGAAAGATATCCAAACCGTAAATGGCCAGGGCAAACATTTTAACCTATTTTTCTCGCTTGGACTCAACTTGGATCAAGTCCTGTAGGAATCTCCAAGCGATGCACCTAGTTTCCCCCTTTACCTTAATCCTGGCTTTAGCCCACTATTCGTCCATGCCAGTCATCTTTAGCAGCTTTTTCTGAAATGCTAGAGAATCACGAGACTTGAAATAGGCTTTATCAACCCAAATTTTTGGGCAACGGATCAAGGCAGTGTATTCTTCAATGGTTGGTACCATATCAACATCTCACAAAGTAAAGCAACTCTAGGCAGGATTCCAGAACTGGGCAAGGGCTCATAACAAAGCTTTGTCGATACTGACATCTAGCAGATAAGGCAAATCATCGTAATTGGCATAAAACAACTGCTTATTTTCTTCGTCCCACTAGTTCCAGATTTCTTTTAACTCTTATAGTTGGTTCTGAGTCGATCTAATGCTAGTGGAATCCCTGAACTTTGACTTTTCACCTTCTAACAAACTGTCCCCTTTCTAGCGCTGAGTTTCTTCTGACCACCTCCACACGCCTAGGTTTCCTTCCACTTTATCAAGAAATCGGTTCTCCATAGTTGATCCTTTATAACGGATGGACTTACCTCAACACCTTTTGATTAAAAAGAATGAAAAATGTAATGCAAGAACGAGAAAACAAAGACAAAGGAAACATGTTAGTCTCAAAATAAATAAATAATATCGAAATAATAGGTAAAAGCTGAATTCAAATAATCTTAGAACATGATTTTCTACCCCACATGCTTTCAGAAAAATAAAATCCTACCCCATCATGATATCTACCCGTATGCTTGTGTTGCATAAATATAGGCATGGTATCTAGCATATTGTACTGCGAAAAAGAAATAAATAAATGAACAAAACTAAAATTAAATAACATAATTAAAAGGAATTAAACCCCCCATCTCTCTCTATCATGCACCTATCGGGTGACTTTCTAAATGGGCAGAGGTTCGGCATGGCTCTAGACATGGTGGGTTTCTACGGTTCACTACATGTGGTTAGGTTCTAACAAAGGTACCCAAATGGTACTCACTATCCTGCTAAGGGTAGTAAGTACAATTCATGGGGATACATTTCCCTAGGTCTGCATGGAGACGAAAATCTCATGAAGACAAAGGGACGCGTATCCCGGAAGCGATTCACCATCCTACACGGAAGGGGTACCTCACAAAGGAGTAGCTTCTAGCTCCTACTTAAAAAGGGACGAAGCTCAGGTTCAGAACTCATGATATGAAAACTTAGAAGACATATTTTATGAAAATTTTTGTAAAAAATTTCAGAAAAAAATGGCAGGGATCACAAAATTAAATTAAACCGAATTTATATTTTCTACTCATTAAAATAAAAGGTAATCAACTCGTGGCTTGACTCTAAAAAAAGGGTCCCCAGCGGAGTTGCCAAGCTGTAACAACGGGGAGTCGCCACCAATCCTTTTAATTTTAGTTTAGGTGAGATTGGATCACCTAAAAATCCAGTTATTTTAATAAAACTTGTTTTCATCATTTTTATTAAAACAACGAGTTTCAGTCTGCAAAATCAGAAAGACAGGTTCGAGAGTCGATTACGTGTGAGGAAGGGTGAACATCCCCACAACGCCCAAAATTAGTACCTAGTCGATTACAAATTGTTTTAATGTTGGAAATTATGAATTCATAATTAATTTAAAAATTTGTGATCCCTTAAAACGTTTAGAAGAAAATTTCTTTATATAAAGGAAATTTACACCCCCAATGTCCGGAGCATAATTTCCGTTAAATTCTCGGATAAAGGAAAATTACTTGGAAATCTATAATTCATACTTATAAAAAATAATGTTTCGTAATAGAGACTAACGAAAAGCGGCACCCCTACGTCCGGGGCACGTTTTTCACGATAATCCTTATTAAAAGGGTCATTAAATATTCGATTAATAAGTATATTTAAGTAAATAGCAATATTGTTAGCAACAATAATAATAATTAGTAGAATATAGTACAAATAATATATAATCATAACAATGGTAATAATAATAATATGATAATACATATATATAGTAATATAATAACAATAATTTAATAATGATAATGATAATAATAATAATAATAATTAGTAGTAGTAATAACAGTAGATAATAATAATAATAATAATAATAATAATAATAATAATAATAATAATAATAATAATAATAATTAATTGGTTCATAATAGTGATAATAATTAAAATGTGACTGAAATGGAATAAGATAAAAATTGAAATACGATAATATAAAGGATACGAAAGTAGAGGGACCGAAACTGCAATTCTGCCATTTCATTAAAATTGTGCGGATATTCCCCTCGGGTCGGGTCAGAGCGCGGGTTATACAGGCTCAAAATGTCGTTGTTTCGACTGCCCTTATATACAAACTTTAGCCCAAAAAATCATTCCAATCTCTTAATATAACCGAAAAATTTTGAAAACTCTCTCAATTCTTTCCATGTCTCTCTGCCGGTGTCCGGTGTCGCCTAGGTGACCGTCACATGCCGCTGTTTGCCGGCGACGGAGAAACGTCGCGTACGGCGGCCGAAGTACATGTAAGGGATGATTTAGGTTCGATTTTGGCCCCTAAGGTCGGATCTAAGGTTCATTTTTCTTAAATCCACTCCTAACTCCTTAGATCTAAGGTAAACCGAAAGGTTTTATATATTTTTACCTTCTGTGTTTGTTTTTTTGGGCATTTGATCTCTTCTTTTTTATTTCTTTTTGATTCATTTTTTTATATTGTCTAATGGTCTCTCTTTTTGCGGATCGAATCCCCTTTTATAAGGGTTCTGATTTGGGTGAGGTGTAAAGCCAAGGACAAGTAGATGCTCATGGAAATTGGTTTTGGGCAGTAATGGTAGAAGGGATGAAGATATGGGGTTTAAAGGAGTGAAGGCGGTAGTGACAGAGGGGTATGATTATCTGAGATATATTTTTTTAAAGTTTTTTGGCTGTCGACAGCGATTTTTCGAAACCGATAGGGTTGCGGCGGCATGGCTTGACGGTGATGGCGGCGGCGGCGGCTGATGGTTAGGGTTAGGTTTTAGGTTTAGGTTTAGTTTAGTTTGGGTAATGGGCTAGGGTTAGTTTATTTTATTTGGGTTTGGGTTAATAAAATGGGTTATGGTTTGGTTTATTATTAGGTCTGGTAGGTTATATTTGGGTATTGGGTATATTTTAAATGGGTAATGAATTTGGGTCATGTTATTTGAATATGGGTTGTAATATATTTGGGTTCAAAAGCCCAGACTAAAATGGGTTACTACAATGTGTATATTATCTTAGAATATTTCTTTATCTAATACAAATATCCTTGAGCAATAGGCTTGTAGTATGAGTTTACCTATTTTCAGGGCCTTTAAACTCCATCAGACAAATTAAAATATTTATGACTTTCTTGTAACATTGAAGTTGATTTTCTGGTTGTTTTAACTTACTTTGTTCTCTCAAACTGGTATTTATATATGCATTAATTTTCTTGACCTTCTAATTCAGATCTGTTTTGCTGAAACAGTTTATCGGTGCTTCCGTGGAGCCAACTATGATTATAGTTACTGAACTTATGAAAGGTGATACACTTCAAAGGTATTTGTGGAGTGTGCGCCCCAAACGTCTCGAACTGAAGCACTCGTTACGTCTGGCATTGGATATTTTCCAAGCTATGGAATACTTGCATGCCAATGGCATTATTCATCGTGATCTGAAGCCGAGTAATTCTTTCTCTTTTAATATCAATATTCTAGTTGCTTCCATTCTGTAAACAGTTAATGGTTGTGGTATGCTCATTCTTTCGCTTGGTTGTAGTAACTAAGACATAAGGTATAGAAAATATTCATTGTTTTCCCTAACAGAGATGGTAATAGACTGCCAATAATATGTCCAGTGGCCGAACTAACTATAGATTGTGCCGAAACGGAACATTTTCACTTTTTCTTCAAGTCAAGCATTTAATCATTGCATTACTTCTCTTTTTGCAATTGACTTCATCAATTCCTAAAAGCCTCGAAACTGAACACTAGTGGAAATGTTATCCCTGCAAATAATCTGTTTCTTACATATCCTTAATATCATGGCAGGTAATCTGCTTCTCTCCGAGGATAAAATGCATGTCAAGCTGACCGACTTAAGGCTAGCAAGGAGTGAAGTAATGGGCGGAATGACTTGTGTGGCCGGTACTTACCGGTGGATGGCTCCTGAGGTGATTTTCCTATAATGCTTCAAAACAACATCTAGTAGTGGCTTTATCTTCCTAGTTCCGGTGATGTCCGACTCCTTTTATTTCATCTGAATCAGTTATACAGCAGAGATCCACTCCCCATCGGAGCAAAGAAACACTATGACCACAAGGTCGATGTGTACAGCTTCGCCATTGTTCTTTGGGAATTGTTGACGAACAAAGCCCCATGCAAGGGAGGGAGAACGTAATAGTGGCGTATGCAGCAGCAAATGTAAGTTGAACTCTGTGATTCTCATGTCATTACTTTTAACAATATCTTATTATACTTCTCTTTTGCAATCTTCAGAATGAAAGGCCAAGTGTGGAAGGTCTTCCAACAGAGATTGCATCTCTCCTGCAGTCCTGTTTGGCAGAGGACCCGAAGATCCGTCTCGAATTCAAGGAAATCACAGCATATCTTACAAACTTGTTCCACAAGTGTTGCTCCGCGGAGACTGCACCTCCTTGGATGGTGGAAATCGATCGTTCCGTTAGCCATGCAAAGGAAGAGTGTGTTGATCCCGGCCACGTTACAAACAAGTGTAACGACAAGGGAAAGAAATCCAAGACTTATTCAGCATTCTTCATCTGCTTCGGTGATTGCTTATCGGGTTGATGAGGTAGGACGGTTGATCATGCTTTGAGTGCAAGGTCTCCGCCCTCTCGGTAAACAGAAATTTACCGAGAAACAACCAAAAATAGATTAAGCTTTTTTTTTTTTTTGACTTTTATCAAAGTTTGTCTTGTGTTTTTAATTGAGGAGATGTTTACATTTGCTAAAAAAATAGTTTTAGTTTGGAATCCAACTTTTGAAAAAAAAAATTAATTAATTTTAAAATTTTTTACACTTAGTTAAACTTTTGGAAAAAAAATTAATCAATTAAGTCTTTAAACTACGAAATTTAATTAATTAGGTCCTTTGACCAATGTTAACCATTAAATATTAACAATTTTTTGGATCTGTTGGTGAACAGCGTGGTGGCATAATATTTTCACTAGACATTTTTAGAATTTTTATTTTATTTAAAAATTCTATAAAAGTTCTAAAAATTCTAAAAAAACTATAAACATTATGAAAAAAATCTGTAAATGCAACAAGATAGAACTGTAGCGAAGCATGTGGCGGTAATATATAAAGAAAAAATTATCAAGATTTAATGGTCAAAATTTGTCAAAAGACTTAATTGATTCATTTTCTTAGTTCAAGGGTTTAATTTATTAAATTTTTTGGTTCCATAACTTAACTGGATGCAAGAAAAAAGTATAGGAGCTTAATTGATTTTTTTTTCAAGGGCTTACACCCTTCTATTTTATTTTAAGATAAACTACATCATTGGTCACCAAACTAATGTTTTTTAATTTTGGTGACCGAACTTGTTTTTTTTTTTTTTTTGCAAAATTAGGCGCCAACGTTAAGTTTTTTTATTTTGATCACCGAACATTATATTTAAACGTTGGCTTAACAAAAAAAGGCCTTATGACATAGTACAAAAACATTTTTAGTCTCAAAAATTTATACATTCCTTTAATTTGGTCATAATTTAACATATCTTCGTTATTTAAAAATCCCACAATTTGCTCCTTATTTTAACTAGGCTTAATTGTAAAATGACTGTTCAAATTATATCATATTTTTTTAAGTGTCGAACTGATTTTTTTGTTAAAGTACGTGTCTAATATTTCATTTTTTAATTATTTTAAAGTCAATTATTTTTTAGCCTGTTAAATAATTAATTTCCCAATGAATACCTGACTTGTGGTAAGTTTTGTTTTATTTTCCTTTTATTTCCTTTTGAATTCAGTATATAATAATTAATAACAATAAAAAAAACATTTTCTTTCGCCGCAAACTCTAATTACCGGTCACCAAGCATCTGCCCTAATCCGGTAATTTGACCGGAGCTTTATGGTTCTCCTAACGCCAACAAAAAAAATAGATCTGAATTTGATGCTACTCCGACGAATTGACACCCAACCACCATTTTTTCTATACTTTCTTCTTCGTCCATCTTATTCCATTGTCGACGCTTGCTCTAATTCGATGATTCGCTTCCTTAATTTCCTAACATCGATGAAAAACATTTTTTGCTTGGCCAAAAAAAAAACATTTTTTGTTTTAATCGAAGCTTTGATGCGGTCGTAAGCAACACTTAACGATAGAGCCATCATCAAGGGCGAAAACTATATTGAATGTGGGAGGGGCAATTACTCATCTCCAATTTCAATAGTTTAATTACATTTTAGAATATTGATAATTTTGATTTCAATTAAGTCATTGTATTTTTTTAAAATTGTCTGATATAATTTATTTTTAAGTTTTAAAATTAATTAAATGAAGTATTGACCTTAAATTTTTATAGTTTAATTTCTTTTAAGACCTTTTAGTTTTAAAATTGACAAAATTGAATCTTATATCCTTTTAATTTTTATAGTTGAATTACTTTTTAAGATCTCGTTTCAAAATTAAACATCTTGTCCTCTCATGATTTAATCTTGACTCCGTGTCTGGCCATCACCGTCGACAATGAAAGAGAGACAATGAGGATGGTTCTACGAAATGCATGGTTGATGGTGGAGAAAAATCTAGATCTGAAAATTAAACTTTTCTCTTGTTAAACTTGCGTCGTCCACTGTCAGATTGACTTGATTATGAGTGATGTACATTACCCACTTCGAAGAGGCTTTCGAAATTTTGAAGGCAGTCCTCTGATCACCAGGAAACCTTCAACAAATGGAAAAACTTAAATGGTGGCTATGATTTATTTTTGGGAAGTTGTTTGGAGAAGGACAAAAACGTAAAAGAATTTTTACTATTAAATATATAAGAAATAAAAGTTATTAAAAAAACTTATTACGTGTTAGACATTCGTTGGGCAACATTTTTTTAAATTTAATTATTAAAATAAAGACCAAATTGATATATTTTTTAAAATATTAAAGATTTATTGATTTGTTTTAAGTTAAGACCAAATTGATATAATCCATATGTTTTGAGGACCGAAACTGTTATTGTATTATATAACGTCACAGTTTATGTTAAGTCAACGGTAAAAATTTATCTGTCAATGATCAAAATATAAAAAAACGTAACTTTAATGATTACTGTTGTAGAAAAATAATTCGATGATCAAAATAGTAAAAAGAAAATACTTAGATGACCAATAATATAATTTGCCCTTTATTTTATTAAAACCCGAATAGAAAATAACTGATCCAAGTGGGCTTAGTTTTGGGCTAATGGTTACACAACCCAAGCCTTGGCCCATCAAATATTATTAAACTATAAAAGCCGACAGGAAATTAGAAATCAAGTAAAAGAGCAGTGACGTGGAAGCCACACAACCACATGCGTACAACAAAAAATCAAAAACCATAAAACGATGCCGTTTCATAAAAGTCCACTAGATTGTCATGACTCGTGAATAAACTGAACTCCTTTTCTTTTTCTTTCCTCCCAAACCAAAGAAAGAGAGGTTGTACTTCAAATTCTCTTTCCATTCTTAATTCTCAGCCGTCCGATAAAGCAAGTATAAGAAGAAAAAAGAAAACTCTCTTTGCAAGTTGTTTTGTTTAAATTTAAGGGTAAACTATACAATAACCATCTAATTATGGGGTTGGTATCGATATAATCCCTATACTTTTAATTTTAACAAATATATCACTAAAGTATTTAATTGTTTTTAATCAGGCCACCAACCGTTAAAAAATAACAGAGATATTAATGTGGTTGTTAAATAAACTAGTATAATTATACATTTAGTCCACTTTATTTACACAACTTATCAATTTGATTTTAATTTTAAAAAATAAATTAATCTTTCAATTAGGTGGTAACACATGTCACCACCTTATTAGAAGAAAAGAAAAATAGAAACAAGGAAATTGGCGCTAAGTGTTTGAACCAAAGGACTCCTCGTGTAAGACATGCAAGTTTACCACTGGGCTAAACCTAATTTTGTAATATGTAGTACAAAAGACACTATATGTTTTAGTTAGTTTTTAATGCCATAAAAAAAAGTAAATGTAGTTTTAGGGAACTCGAATATGTAGTACAAAATTTACTATATGATGCATAAAAACATCTAACTCAATTAAATAAATCTAATAATTAAATTTAACAACATTTTGTATATATTTTAAATTATAGTTAGTGCACGATTTAAAATCAAAATTTTAAAATCATATTAAATTCATTATTAAGTATATTTTTTAAAATCATCATTTTTAATATAAAAAATAATATTATTATATTAAATTTTTTTTAATATTTTTATAAAATATAATATTTTATTGTTTTTTAATATAAAAATTTAAAATTTTAAAATTATATTAAATTTATTTAGCGAATCCAAACTTGCGAGCATAATATAATTTTTAATTTTTAATCGTGCACTAACTATAATTTAAAATATATACAAAATGTTGTTAAATTTAATTATTAGATTTATTTAATTGAGTTAGATATTTTTATGCATCATAAGTATGTCATGTTCAAGTCCTCTAAAACTACATTTACTTTTTTTTCCGGCATTAACAACTAATTAACACATATAATATATTTTATACTACATAACACAAAATTAGGCTTAGCTTAGTAGTAAACTTGTGTGTTTTATAGCAGGAGTACTTGGGTTTGAATTTACCCGGGGCTAATTTTTTTTAACGCATGTCACTACCTAATTGAATAGTTAATTTATTTTATTAGATTAAAATTAGGGCTAAATTGATAGATTGTGTAAATAATGGGGACTAAATATGTAATTATACTATTTTATTTAACAACCACGCCAGTCTCTCCGTTATTTTTTTACGGTTGATGACCTGATTAGAACCAATTAAATAGTTTAATGGTATATTTGCCAAAATTAAAATTGTAATGGCCATATCGACACCAACCATATAATTAGGTGGTCATTTGTGTAGCTTACCCTAAATTTAAATCGTTCCACTTGGACTTCCTCTTTCCTTCTCTTTTCAACGCGATGACCATGAAAGCAGGTCTTTTCTTTTCCTTTCCTTTCTTTCTTTCAAATTCTACTTTTCAATTCTAAAAGCATTTAGAAGCTAAGTATATTTCTTTCTTAATTTTAGTTTTTTTTTTAATAGTATCAAGAATTTAGTTGCAGGATTTTTTCCTTCTTATTTCATGTTTTAACTTTTATTCATCAGTTGGACGAGTGCTACTTGCTCCTTGTCTGAACTTTATCTTTAAACTGTTTCTTTTGAGCTTTGCTTAGTTCTGCATGTGGGCGGTTTAAAGATTAAAATTAGCTCTGTACTCTTTGGAAAAAGCTGTTGTTTAGCATATTTATTAGTAATAATTCATTCCAGCTGTAAGACAATTGGTAGTCACCGTTAGGCTTTCTATTTATTAATATCTGCATGATGGAGTAGATGGCCAATTGTTGACTAGCTTTAGCTTTGGTCTGTTTAAAACAGATACGGCCAATTTCTATTCTTTTTTTAGGTAGAGTTGGAAAAGTTGAATTTTTTTATGAAACAAATCGGAAAGAAGTTGATTAACGAAGAATTACTTAATATTTCAAGGTTGCCCTTTTATGGAAATGATTGATATTCCACTTTGTTTTTGCTGTCCTCTGAGTGCTTCACTTGTTAGGACAAGAGCAGAATGACCCAATTCTCATCATTTAGGATTTATTTGCTGCCAGAGAATATGACCAAGATAAGAGAACATCTTAAGAATGAACAACTAGATGTTAGAAAAATGTGAGGAAATTTGTTACTTTGAGCCATATTTCGAATGGGTAAAGGTGGAGTTTTAAATAAGGATTTGGATGGGTCTTATTCTACTATATGAGACCTTTACAACGATATCTCATAGGCTCAAAATGGTTGAGTAATGAATGAGAAATTGATGCTCAAAGTGAGCTTGTAAATTGAGTTAAGGAAAAGGAAAAAAACTTATATCCCATATTGATGGGTTACCAAGCGTGGGAGATGTTTATATACAATACTCTACTTAATGATTAATGAATAATTTAAGCTTAAATGATATGGGTAACATGAATGTTTAAACTAGTTGGGCTCTATATTGGGCTTGCAAATATTTTAACCCATTACGAGATAATTTTTCTTAAATTTGAATATTATTTTTTAAAATATTTTGGAATTAAAAGGGATAAATATTTGATAAGATATTATCTTTTAATTCAAATATTATTGTCATAATGTTATTTGATAAATGAATTTTATTTTAAATAAAATTCAGATAATTCACAAGTTTTATTTTCGATTAAACCCCTACCCCTATAAATAGCTTGTAAACCTTCTAGGTTTTAAACAATAAAAAAACATTTTCTCTCCCAAACTTGCATAGTTTTCTGGTGATAGTCAAAGGCTCGGGTACGTTCGTGATTTCTCAGTGGTGCTGCTGAAGATAATCATCCGATGTTGTATCCTGAGAGACCGACGGCCTTTAGCACCGAAGAGCGGTCGAATCTGTCTTAAGGAAACTGCGTTCCTAGCAGGCCTCAGCAACTGAATTTGGTTATTTCGAATCTGTGTTTTTTCCTTTATTTTAATTTTCTAATTACTATAATCTTGTTACTTTATTTATTTTCACATTTATTTCGAATTTAACCATCTTTTGTCCAACAGTCGTAAGACATATTATATTTTCAAAAGGCGATTCAAGATAAGTGTGTGAGTCAAACAAAAAAATTGTTTCATGAATTATACTGTCGTTTTAACAGGTTTGCTTGGATCTCAAAAATAAACGGGACAAATCTGTGTTACAAAAATTGTCGTTAAGAGTAACTGAGGTTACGGATTTTGTGCAAAATCAAAATCAGAAATAAACGAAATTAAATTTCGATTTATTGGTATGTATCATGAGGATACACGTTTGATTTAATACCTTCGCTTTTAGCAAGGATTAAAATCATATGTAAATACATGTTTGCATGTACTGTAGAACCTTTATCACGTGCTAAAATGTTTAAGGCAGTGTTATCTATTGGTGGAAACTAACGAGCCAATATGGCATGGAAAAGGAATGTCCTTTCCTTGGGAAATAATAATTATTGAGATAATTATTATTTGTGTTTGGAAACACTTTGGATTATTATTTCAACCAATAATTTCCATGAAAAAATGTAGGATAACCATGAGAAATTTCGTGATTTGTTTGGAAACAAAGATGTAAATAATTTGTTTCAGGATTTAATTCTCGCCGTTTTAACGGGTTTATGTGATATTCCAAACAAGAATCAACGAAATTTAAATCGAAGAATTATTTCCTTCTGATCGGGTTGCCTTGATATCTCTGTTTGGATTTTAGTGCCCCTAATCCCAACGTTGAACAGAAGATATAACAAAGGAAATAAAATATTGAGGTTATATTCGTGGAAATCTAGAATGATTCAATTTTGGAGATAAATCAGTGGATTTATTTGGTCAAAATTAAATTCTTAAAGTCTATTCTGATGCATGCTATGAAGTGCACAATGTTTAAAAAATGGCTAAAGAATTGTGAGGGTCGTTGGACCATAAATATAAGATGAAAACAACTAGTGAAATTCATTGGAAAGAATTTCAAACATGACAACAATTGCTAGTTATAGGATTTTTCCTTGTTAAATGTTGTATTGGTGTCGCAACGCTTTCGAGCGCGACTTTTAAAAATCGGAGTCACCACTAATCCTTTTCCAAAAAAAAGTGTAATTGGATCACTTTTAAAAATGGAGTTATTTTAATACAACATTTTATTTATTAAAAAACATTTTTGGTCCGCGAAAACAGGAAAAACGAGTTCGAGAATTGGTTACGCGTGGGGAAGGGTTAGCACACCCATAACGCCCAAAAATTGGTACCTAATCGATTACAGAAATGTTTTTAAAGTTGGAATTTACAAGTTCACAGAAAACTCGATTTATTTGTCCGTTTTATGAACATAAATCTATTTTAACGATCTTACCGCCCAAAAAATGAACTCCAATCACCGCCAACACTCCTGGCGCTAACCCGTCATTTCCATTTGGTAAGATACCGCATTAATTAATTTTCACTTTTTAATCAAGCCAACAACAAGCAATGAAATGTGTTGAAATTTTTTATTAAACCTAAGTTAGTTATTAACCTAAAGAATAGTCTAAACATTTTTAAACTATTTGGAATTAAAATATGATTAAGTGTATGTTATATTTTAGTGAAGAAAATTTTATTAAACACATGGGCTCTAATCTAAGCTTTTTGAGAACCTATTCCTAAGGCTTTCAAAACTAAACAAACAACTTATGAAGAACATATAATTGAATTTAAAAGAAATACAAAAACACTTAAATTAAATAAATACAAATAATTTAAATAAGAGGAAAAAGGCTGAATAATTTTTAAATAAATAAGTAAGAATGAAAATAAGAAAAGTGACCCAAATATTTTTTTTAAAAATGAGAGTTTTAAGGCAAATTAAATTGTGGCAGTGATTAAATCGCAAAGAAACAAAATTTAAGATCTAAATCAAAAGAAAAAAGGACCAAATTGCATGAATTGAAAACTGGAAATTCAAACGAAATAAAAGAGAGAAAAATACCAGAAACATGCTTGCTTCTTATTCCCATTGAGATTGAATACAATATTGCTTGCTACACTTGAATCCAAATGCTATTTTTGTGTATAATTCTGTGATTCTTATTGTGTGTGTTTTTTGTACATGAAAATTACAATGTTTATATAGGTACATGTTTGCTTGAATTACTCGAATGAATCCCTGATTTCCCACCCCGATTTGCTTTTGTCTTGATTCGGTTTTTGCGTGATTTTTGTCATGGCTTTATTTAGGGATTAGACCCTCTCCTGATTTGGTTGACTTTGCTTTAGTTTAGGGGTTTAACCCCTTTTGTTTCCTTTTTGTGTTTCTGGTGGCTGCAAATGGTGCTGGCGAGAAGTAACAAAGCGAGAAAGGACGACGTGAGCTTCATCGGAGAAGGCGAAACGTTCGCTGGAAGCTAGAAGGACAGATGCGTGGCTGCCACGCGCGAGTGACGAGCCGTGTGGCTTGCTTTAGAGCGATCTGGGTTGTTAGATCGCTCCTTGATCTAACGGTTGGGATGTGCGACGCTTAATCTCCTCTAGCTAAGCGTGATCTGCACCATTAGATTAATCTTTTATCCAACAGTCCCCTGTTGGCTGTGCACAAGATATAGCAAAGGGTATTAGGGTTTAGCTTTATTAAAAATGGGCCGATCAGGCCCTCATTCTATTTGGGCATGTATTTCATTTTAATGGACATGTAATTTATTTTTTAATGGACATTTTTAATCTATATGGACTTTCTCTTTTTTGAAATATAATGGGCTCCTATTTTAAATACTATGGACTTTTTTATACTTTTTGGGTTTTATGACAAACTAATTCTAAATGATAATTATAAAGAGTAGTATGAGAATACAATAATACAACAACAGTATATCAAAGAACTTTAGTGAAAAAAAATCAGTGACAATAACTGCCCCTCTTTGGTTATTCTGGTGAAATAGGAATAGAGCAAAGAAAAAAGGACACTGATTTTCACCAATTACCAAACCGTCAATCACCGAGACGAGACTCTCTGCTTGAACAGACTGGCAGGTTCCATCCTTCTTATGCTTGAATGGATAAGCGGGTTCTATTCTCCTCAAGCCCAAATAGATAAGCAGGTTCTATTCTCCTCGTGCTCGAATAGATAAGCAGGTTCCATTCTCCTCAAGCCTGAATGGATGGCAAGTTCCAAAAAGGTTCCATCCTCCTCATGCTCGGATGGATAAGCATGTTCTATTCTCCTCAAGCCCGAATAGATAGGCGGGTTCTGAAAAAGGTTTCATTCTCCTTATGCTCGAATGGATAAGCAAGTTATATTCTCCTCAAGCCCGAATGGATAGGCGGGTTCTAAACCTGTCAAAAATAAACAGATGCTATGATTATGATGAGCATGCCCCTAAGGATGCATATCACATGTATGCATGTCTCTTTTGCTTTTTAAATTCCATTTTATCAGAATTAGTTTTTTCTTTGGTTTTTGGATTAGCATATTCATTTGCATAGTATAAATGAATGGTTGTGCTTTTTCTCTGTATTTCCTTAGTTCTTTTGATCCTTGCATAATTTTTCACTCAATCCAGTTATCTTGTACTCATGGTTGGAAGGACTGACTTTTATCCTCTGATTCTTCAATACTCTTTTAGCCTTTGCCCAGTTAAAGGAATGGATGTCTCTAGCATTCTGATTAGCAAGTAGAATAAATCGACTATCAGACCAAGTCGAACTATCATAGTAGTTTATACATCAATATTCAGTGACAGGCCTCTTTGAGTTGCTCTAAAACTCGAATTGAAACTCTTACATAGCGAAACATATCCTCTGATGTCTGTAAAATTGTTCTCATTGTCATGGAAGAAGGACTGAATCAACCATCGAACCAGATCGAACTATCATTAAGTTTTAGTAACATGCCTCCCTGAGTGGCTCTGAAACTCGAATAAAGACCCCTTCATCTTAGGATATCTCCTCCAATGTCTGTAAATTTGTTCTTAAGTTTTGTAGCATGCTGCCTTAAAATAATGTCAAGAACCCTTAGATTCTTGTCTACGCAGAGTACTTTGAATTGCTTGCATGGGAATCAAAGTTTATTTCCACCTTGAATGTCTTTGGGTATTAAAGCTTTTTTTCGAACCTCATGCCCATAGTTCAAAACTTCAACCACGAAACGCCTCAAGGCACCTATACCTTTTTAAATAGATTTTAGAGTAATACTCAAAAATCTTTTGCATGTTTCGAATGATGTCAAACCTATTGATTCTCATTTCAAAATACAATGCTCATGTGAATGGGGAAAAGATACGAGCAATGAAAAAAGGTCTATGAGAAATTTTTTTATAAATTCTGTGGCAAACAGAAGAGAGGTTACAAAAAAAAACAAGTATTCAGATATCAGCGGTCCAAACTTCTCCAATTAGTACGCCACAAGATGACTTGAATGTTGCCCATGTCAAGAAGACTTCGAAAATGAGGACAATGCGCAAAGATATGAAACTCCTCCCAAATGTCAAGTCCCGAGAGAATCAATCTGTAACATGCCTGTCATGTAAACTATCTGAGCCGCCCTTTGCGGGTTTTCAACTTAGATCCTCCTTTGGTTTCAAAATGCCCTTTACAGGTTTTCATTTTGAACCCTCATTTTCTTTTCTTTCTTTTCTTTTTCTCTTTTTTCCTTTTTCCTTTTTCTTTTTTTTCTTCAGGCAAGATACCTCTTGACTGAATCTGAGTTTACGGGGTTCTGAAGTTCATCTCCATCCATTTCAGCCAGGATCAATGTTCCTCCCGAGAAAACCTTTGTTACACTATAAGGCCCTTCCCAATTTGGCGCCCATTTTCCTCGAGAATAACCTTGAATTGGTAACTTCTTCTTCAGTACTAAATTCTCTTCCTGGAATTCTCTCGGGCGAACTTTCTTTTTGTGAGCCTGTATCATTCTCTTTTGATACATTTGGCCATGGCATAGTGCTTTCAACCTTTTTTCTTTAATTAAGTTCAACTGTTCATATCTTGCCTGCACCCATTCTGCATCGTCTAGTTTTGCCTCTATCATGACACGAAGCGAATGAATCTCTACCTCTATTGGCAATACAACTTCTGTTCCATACACCAGAGAAAATGGTGTTTCCCTAGTAGATGTTCATACTACAGTTCGATAAGCATATAGAGCAAATGGTAACTTCTCATGCCAGTCTTTATATGTGTCAGTCATTTTTACGACTATCTTCTTGATATTTTTATTGGCGGCCTCTACTGCCCCATTCATCTTTGAGCGATAAACCACTAAATTATGATGCTTAATGTTGAATTGCTCACAGACTCTGGCTATCATTTTGTTATTCAGATTAGAAGCATTATCAGTGATGATACTTTTAGGTAAGCCGTACCGGCAAACGATTTCCTTCTTCAGGAATTTACAGACCATGGATCTAGTGATGTTTGTATACAAGGCAGCTTCTACCCACTTAGTAAAATAGTCGATGGCTACCATAATAAATCGATGGCCGTTTGACGTTTTTGGATGGATCTGACCAATGACATTAATGCCCTACATGGAAAAAAGCCACGGAGCCGTCATGACATGGAGAGATTGAGAAGGAGTATGAACCTTATCGACATAAATTTGACACTTGTGGCATTTACGAGAATAATTGATGCAGTCCCCTTCCATGGTTGACCAATAATACCTGAAACGCATGATTCTTCTGGCCATGGTGAATCCATTAGGGTGAGTTCCGCAAACTCCCTCATGAACCTCTTCCAAGATCAATTGAGCTTCTTTCGCGTCTACATATCTTAAAAGCACTTGATCTCAACTTCTTTTGTACAAGATTTCTCCATCGAGAACATACTCTGATGTCATTTTTCTAATCATTTTCTTTTTATTTTGCTTGAGGCGAGTACTACTGAGATTTTATGTACTGTAGAATATCATGGTACCATGGTAAAACATCTGCTTCTCTTTCTACATCATAGCAGTGAGCCGGGGAATCCAACATTTGCAATTTGATAGCCATCATCTTAGAGCCTTCATTTTCTTTGAACATTGCAGCTAAAGTGGTTAGGGCATCAACCATCTGGTTGTATTCTCTAGGAAGATACTTAAAGGTGATCCTATCGAATTCTTTTTTTAACTCGAGGACCAACTTATGATATTCTACCAACTTTGCATCTTTGGTCTCCTATTCTCCTCGTATTTGGTATATAACCAATGCAGAATCCTTGAAAACCCTCAAATTTCAGATTTTCCTTCCAATGGCTTCTCTCAAACCTAATATGCAAGCCTCGTATTCTGCCATATTATTGGTACAAAAGAACTTCAAAGGACTGGTGAAAGGGTAGTAATTTCCTTCTGCCAAAACCAAAACTGCCCCGATTCCTCGCTCTAAGGCATTTGCAGCACCATCAAAGTTCATGACCCATGATTCTGTTGGAGACTCATTGTCCTCTAAGATACAAATCAGATCCCCATCAGGGAAATTGAAATTTAATGCCTCATAGTCGTTACTAGCGCGACTTGTCAGAAAGGCAGCTATGGCACTCCCTTTTACCGCCTTCTGGCTTGCGTATTGTATATCAAACTCTGATAGCAACATCTATGTAACACCCCCTTCCCGACCTGGTAGAGAATCGGGTCAGAAAGTACTACTAGAAAACATATCGGAGATTTAGAAGCTTTATCGGAGTACAAAAACTTATTCGGATTATTTATTAATCTATTTTAAGGCTTAGCAGAATTATCTTATTAAGACTTACACAATTCATGATCAATTTTAATCATTTTTGAACTTAGGGACTAAATTGTAATTTTTACAAATTAGAGGTCCTTATTGGGATTTATATTCACTAAACTACAACTAAACTCACCAATTATTAACCTATGAAGTTTCGTTGCTAACGGAGATTGTTTACCTATCCAATTAGGTTGTACAAGTTTTAGTGACTATTTTATAAACTTCTTAAAACCGGTTTCTATGTCTTTTAACTGAATTAACTAACTTCGTATCGTACCCTTAAGGCCGTATCAGTACGCCAGGCCAAATTTTTTAGTTTTCAAATTTAAGGATAACAACCCGTATCGATACACCTAAGCTCATATCGATACGCGTTGACTAAGGTTGACCCGTTTCGGTACAACCTACAGCCGTATCGATACAATTTAATTTTTAGACCTTACTTTCCAAATTTGTACCGATACACCCCCTTCGTGTATCAATATGCCCTATTTGACTTAGTCCAATTATGCAAGGCCGTATCGATATGCCATCACCCGTACCGATACGCTTGACTTGTAATGAAAGATTTTAGCTGGTTTTAATCAATTTAACCCGTTGAACGTCATTCGAACTTAGCCAAATTTTACCTCAATTCTAATATCCATATTTTTAGTAGCATACAAAATATTAAGGCGTTTCGAATCCATTTACCTAGTTTCCACCTTTTAGCACATTTAACTCATCTTACTAGTTTAACCAATTCACAAGCATACCATATTTGCCATTATTCAATTGGTCACTTTTAGGCTATTACACACACACCAAAAAGCACATACATAACATGTTTAGACCATATGCCACCTTACTAGGAGTTCAAGACAAAATATAAGCATACATATGATTTGTAAGAGTGACTTGTAGCCGCAACACACGATCGAAGGCCGAAAATTCTTCAAGATCCTGAAATGCATGAGACACAAAAATGTTAGGCTTACATAGCCTAGTGAGGTAGTTATAAGAAATGCAAATATTGATGAATAATATGAACATCATAGCAACATGCTTGAATAACATGTTTGGTGTACAAATCATACTTGTATCTCATGCTTAATTCAAGTAACACATTTCCATATACAAAATGCATAACATAATCACACATTATATCCTTGGACATGGTAAGCAATGGATACGCGGATTCCCCTATACACCACACATATCCAAAATAGGCTGTAGCCTTAAGCCGTAGCTCCGGATAGTCCCTTACACAATCCATCCTTATTTCACCATACATATAGGCCGTAGCCCCGAACCGTAGTCCAATCCCTTACTTGGTGAGCTTGAATAACCATATGACATGCCAATTGTATCCAATGTCCAAGTTCACATATCATCATCAAGCTTACCATTGTGCTCGTAGGCCATAACATATTGAATCATAAATTGAACCTTAGCTCCAAATTCATATCATAGCATAACCACTTCATATCGGATAACATATCATGGTATGATCACAACATATCGGATGGCATACATATGCTAATAAACATGTTAAAGCAATATGCAGACTTACCTTGCATACCAATAGCATCCACACATATGCTTGCTCTACTTGAGCCCTTAATCAAATGCAAACATAATCACAAAGCAAATGCAATAGGAAGACACCTAGCATATCCCTTGACACAACTACACTCACCTTGATTTCGAAGCTTTCAAGGTTCCTGAATTACAATTCATTTGCTCCTATCTTTGGTTGGATGATGGATTGATTTCCTCCAACTCTTGAGCTAGTTCAAATATTTAAAAATGCATCAGAATTAAACCTATTAGCTCACAAACGTTTTTCAAGCTCATCAAAGCTCGTAGACAACATCAAAACAAGAAAATTAATCTACTAACACATGGGCTTGACTTAGATGTTCAAAGTTTAATTCTTGAAATTACTTCTCAAAGACCAAAAGAATCATTGAATCGATAAGGGGGTTTTACTCACCGAGTTATAGGCTTTCAAACGACGTATTAGAATTGATCAAAGGTTGAGGATTGAATCGAGGTGCTTGCTTAGCTTGAGGTTGAAGACAACAATGATGGTGCTTGCTTGTTGGGTGGCAAAGGGTGAGTTTAGCCTTCGAGAGATGACGAAAACAAAGATGAAAGCTTCCCTTTAGCCTTTTATTATGAAACTTATCATTTAATTACTTTTCACCTATCCAAGGACCAATAGGGTGCTTTCCTCTAAGCAAAAGAAAGCTTATTTAATTGTTTCTAACACCTCATCCCCTTTTTTTCCCAATTTTAGGTAATTAGTGGTTATTTGTTCCCTTTTCAGAGTCATCCCACGTGAGGGAGGCAAGCACGGAGGTGAATAAGCACTTTACTCTTCATTTCCTTCAATTTGGGCCTTAAAATATTTTTTACAGAAGGCCATATCGGTACACTACATAGTCGTATCAATACGCCTAGGCTAAATAGGTAAGTTCGTTATGGCAGTTAGGCCGTACCGATACATGTATTACTGTATCAAAATGCCTAGTTCAAACTGTATCGATGCCGATCTAGCCATACTGGTATGCCTAGGCTAAAATAGGTAAGTTAGTTATGGCCGTTAGACTGTATCGATACTGGTCTCACCGTATCGATACGCTTAACTTATTTTCAGCATTTCAGCTTTGAATTTCTTACAAAGAGATCCATAGATCAATTTAATGCCCCATAACTTTCATTGATTACAAAATTTGGTACAAGGATCATGAAATTACACTTTTGAGTATATCTGCTACAGAATTTCCGATCACCGAAGCCTTATTCTGACTAGGTTGGTTTTCGGGATGTGATAATCTACCATCGCGCTAATCTTCTAGATAGGGTCGAAGCTTCCATCATGAACTTTAGTGGGTCTAGCTTCGAAATTAACCAAGTAGTATGATATAACATATACTGCCTGAGCCTTTTATCTGCCAAGACCAAAGCGCAAAATTGGTTTTCAGTCGAAGAGTATCTGGTTTCACAATTAGTGAATTTCATGCTTAAGTAATATATTGCCATTTCTTTCCTTCCAGTGTCATCATGTTGTCCTAATACACAACCCATAGAATTTTCATACACTGTCAAGTATAGAATCAGTGGTTTCCCTGAAACAAGCGGTACTAATATAGGAGGATTGGTCAAATGCTCCTTGATCTTCTCTAAGGCTACCTGTCATTCTTCGTTCCAAGTCCCTAGGTTATTCTTTCTAAGTAGCCTGAACATTGGATTACACCTATCAGTTAATTGAGATATGAAGCGAACAATATAATTTAATCTCATGTGTTTGGGGTGGTGGAAGTTCTTGTATGGCCTTAATTTTATCAAGATCGATCTCGATTCCTCTCTTGTTCACAACGAAGCCCAATAATTTTCCAGATGTTACCCTAAATGTACACTTGCTAGGATTAAGCTTCAATTGGAATTTTCTCAATCTTTGAAAGAGTTTCTCTAGGTTCACCAGATGCTCCTCCTCAGACCAGGATTTAGCGATCATTTCATCCACGTACACCTCTATCTCTCTGTGTATCATATCCTGAAAAAGGTTGACAATGGTTCTTTAGTAAGTTGCCTTGGCATTCTTCAAACCAAAAGACATCACCTTATAGCAAAAAGTTCCACAAAGTGTTACAAAAGTAGTATTCTCCATATATTCTAGGCACATCTTGATCTGATTATATCCAGAGAATCCGTCTATGAAAGATAAAAGAGAATGACTTATTGTGTTGTCTACTAAGCTGTCAATATACGGTAGCGGGAAATTATCTTTGGGGCTTGCCCTATTAAGATCCCTATAGTCGATGCACATACGTACTTTTCCATCCTTCTTTGGGACCGAGACGATGTTGGCCACCCATTCAAGATACTTTGCTACTTTGAGGAATCTTGTGTCGAACTGCTTTCTCACTTCATCTCTAATCTTTAAAAGTGTCTCAGCCTTCATCCTTCTAAGTTTTTACTTTACAGGATCGCACCCTGCCTTTACAAGAAGCCGATGTACAACAATATCGGTGTCGATGCCAGACATATCTTGATACGACCAGGCGAAGATGTCTTTGAATTCCTTCAAAACCTCAATCAGATTTTGTCGAGTCTTGGCTGTAATGGTGGTGCCAATTTTTACCTCGCGTTTTTCCTCTTCAGTGCCAAGATTCAAAGTTTCCAATTTCTTTTCGTGAGGTAGAATCCGCTTTTCTTCTCCTTCTACCATTCTAAGCAAATCACTGTGCAAGTTATATTCTTCTTCATAGTCAACATTTTCAACTTCTTCCAAGCATAGAGACAGTTCAAAATCGACCTCCAGGCCCTTCTCTGAGTCATTTATATCACTGATATCTGAAAACCTGAAAAGAATAGGCAAGGAAAAGTATATATATTGGTGTTGGAAGAAACAAATGAGTGAATAGGATGATTTGTTGTTTTTGTATATTTTTTGAATTTTATAGTTTTTATTTGCAAGAAAGTTTGCCACACAAAATTTATTGTAAAATGCATCTTTATTGAATTTTAAATCACAGGTTTGACATAGGCCCTTTACATAAGATCCCCTATTACCTTTGGGTCTGGGGAAAAGGGGTTGGTTTTGAGAATTACTCTGAAACTGTTTTAAAAGCTATAGGAATTTCTTCAGCAGTTCAGTTGTCAAGTTCAGAGCAAGGGCGAATCATGGATAAGTACATGTTCTCTCATTCCTCATCCATCACAGCATTGATACTCAACTTCTCAAAGGCTTCACAAAGGTCATTCTTTCCTTTCTTCTCATTATCAATTTAGGCATTAGGGTCCAGAAAGCCCCCGAATCTGAAATTGTGGCTCAAGGGTGGAAACGTCATTGGTTCCCATTCAATCTCTTCCCCTTTTAGTCTTACCCTTCTTCTTTCTTGGTGTTTTCTTATCTTTTCCTTTCTTTGCCAATTGTTGGGTTTGAAGCCCAACCCAAACTGATCATTCTTTATTGGGATAACCATGAGATATAGCCTCACATGGTGTCTTTTCCCGAATCATTTTCCAACTTCGTTTCCTTTTCTGAGGGTTTGCTTTACTTGCATCTTCACGCACCTGGATAACTCTGGCTTGGGTACCTTACTTTTTTTGGTGACAAAGGTCGCATTAACTAGCTCCAATGTCCTAAAGTGACATTTGAGTGCACCCTCATCGATCTCGATGTAGGGCGCATCAGTAGCTACCGATGCAATGATTTCCTCCTCAATACCAATTGTTACTAACTGACCATCAATCAAAAATTTCAATTTCTGGTGTTGGGTAGAAGGGACCGCGCCTGCTACGTGGATCTATGGGCGCCCAAGCAAACAACTATAGATGGGCTTTATATCCATGACCAAAACCTCCACATCAAAAGTTAATGGTCCTATCGGCAAAGGTATTTTAATCTTTCCTAACATATTTCTCTGAGTCTCGTCGAATGCTCTTACGGTGTTTTGATAAGCTCTTATATTAGAGCTATCTACAAGTAATTTCTTCCGTGTTGCTAACGGGAAAACATTCAGGGCTGACCTGTTTTTGATAAGAACACCTGGTAACATATGCCATTTGCATCTCGTAGAAATGTGAAGGGCTTTGCATGATCCCCTCCCTCCTTCTGGAATTTCTTCGTCATTGAATGAGATGAAATTGTTCACTACAATATTGTTGACCAACATATCCAACTTGTCGGTCGTGATCTCCTTTCGTACAAACGTTCGGTTCAGAATTTTCAATAAGGCATCGTGGTGACCCTCAGAACTTAGCAAAAGAGATAGCATAGAGATTCGAGCCGAGAGCTTATGGAGCTACTCCATCATACTATACTTGTTGTGTTTGAGTATTTTTAGAAATTTTTGAGCCTCTGACTCCTTCACGGGCTCATGATATACTGGTGGCTTTTCCTAAAAGAAATCTTTCTCCTCTTCATTTCCTGGCACATTAGCAACATTTCTTTGTGCCGCATCTCTGTCCTCAACTATCGACGGGGAATACAGGCTTCCACTTCTTGTGAAATGGCTTACCTCATTAACTGGTTCTTTCTTTTTCTTGTCCTCGGTAGACGCATTTTCTGGAGCTGTTACCGTGCAGGCATAATTCCATGGGACCTGGTTGCTATCCCTATAAGGAAAAGAGGCTGGTGCCTTTATAACTAACCGTGGGGTTATACCCCTTCACGGGTTCACTAACTCTTGCTTTGGCTTTGATCACCAAAGGCTTCATTCCTACATTGTTCTTTCTTCACGAAGACTTGTCTGACGCGCATACATCCATTATATGCTTCATGTTTCCTTTCTCGAAGAACACAAGTTCCTTACTGCTAATTTTAGCCTGAACCAGCTGCTTAAACTCCAAGCAACACTCGATCTCATGTCCTTCTACCTTATGATACTCATAGTAGGGTTTATTACCAACCTTCAATTTGGGCCTATACCCACTTCATGGGTTCTTTGACTTCAGCAACATGTTCTTTGATCATCATATCCTCATCCTCAATCACAACATTTACCCCCATCTTTTGGTGGTTTGGCAAGGGGTTCCCCTTCTCTTGAGGCATGTCAAATGACAACATGCCTGATTTTTTTAAATCTTTCACTACTCTCTTGAACGCGGTGCAGTTCTCAATGATGTGTCCTCTAATTCCGACATGGTATTCGTATTGTGCCTTCTCGTCATACCAAGCTGGATATGGAGGAGAGAAAGGGAGAACATGTCATGGCAGTACCGTCTGAGATTTGACTAGTTCAACAAATAACTCCGCATATGTCATGGAAATAGGTGAGAAGTATGGTTTTGAGTTCCCTTGATGTCTCCGCTCTTCCTTTGGAGAATTTGTAGTGACTGGTGTTGTGGTCGAAACATTGGGCTTGTTAAAAACTACACCCTTTGAATAGTTGGGATTATAAACATTTTTTGCATTGACCTCACTCTCCTTTTTCTTGTAGGGCTTCTTTGTTTCTCCTCCATCTAATTTTTCGTTCTTGACAGCCTCCAAGATCAGCCCCCCGTTCATTAGCATATCTGCAAAGCTTTTCGTTGCATGGTGTATCATGCGATCATAGAAAGAGCCATTCAAAGTCTCTACGAACATTGGAGTAATCTCATTCTCCAACAATGGTGGTTGAACCTGGGCTGCCACATCCCGTCACCTTTGCGCGTACTGGAAGAAGCTTTCATGATGTTTTTGTTCCATTTCTTGTAGAACCAACCGATTTGGAACCATGTCAGTTATATGTTTATATTGCTTACTCAAAGCTCTAGACAAATCTTTCCATGACCGAATATTAGCCCAACTCAGCTGCGTGTACCAGTGTGATACTGTTCCTATTAAGCTGTCCTGAAAGCAGTGAATGAGCAGCTTATCATTGTCCAAATACATCGACATCTTTCTACAGTACATGGCCAGATGCGCTGAAGGACACGTGGTCCCATTGTATTTATCAAAATCTAGGGTTTTGAATTTTGGGGGAATCACTAAGTCCGTTACCAAACTCAGGTCCTTGGCGTCCAGACCCCCATGGATACTTCCTTCTTGGAAGGATTTAATCATTCCCTCCAGCTTTTCATATCGGTCCTCCCACTTTTTCTCAGCCTTAACCTTGTTAGCAATTTCATCAAGATCGGGTACTTCGCAGTTGTGAAACTCATCAGTATTGGCCTTTAATTCATTACGGGCAGAATATTTTGCAAAGTAGGGTGAAATCTTAACTTTTGGTGAGGCCACTTCTTTCTACATCCCTGGATGAACGAAAGCCATCCCCATGAACCGAGACAATGCATTGGCTTCTTATCTAGCTTCAATTGCGTATGGGTCTTTGAACCCTAGCATGACTGCGATCTGCTAACTATTTTCTGATGAGCTAGCTCTATGTCCTGCTTCAAATTAGTTTCGATCCTGTCTAGCCTGTCCTGAGTGCTTTTGTGATTAGCTTCCAAGGTTGCTACCCTGTCTTCCATTGCTTTTGTTTGAGAACGGGTATCGTACTTATGAGTTGTCTTAGCTATTTTGGCAGTTTTACCATGCGTTTTATTTAAGTTAGTGTTTTATCATGTTATGAATGTATGCCATGACACATATTAAACAAATGCAAATGGATTCAACAAAACACACAAAGAGTGATGCAAATGCATGAGTGCAGATGAAGGTTCATTGTTCTCATAAAATATTTGCTTTAGAAACAACTTTTATTCGGATGCCAAAGGTCCTTATTACAAGAAACTTAATTTTTCTATGAATACATCTCAACTCGAGCACCCAATTCCTTGATTTCCTCGATTAACCACATGAGTCTCAGTCCTACTTCTCCCACTGGTTTAATATATCGGCGAAGGGCTTTATCTTCAGTTGCTAACATCATCACGTGCCTAGCCACATCTTGAACTTGAGCCATGACAATCTTGTCGAACTCATCTCGCTCTTGGAATCTTCTAGTATTATCTATGAGACGAGTGAACAAGTAGTCATTACCCCCGTCAACAATATCTTCAAGGACAATGATCTTTGTTTTGTATTCTTGAATGATGTTATCCATTTCTTCTACTTGTTCCTTCAGAGTGTCATTCTCATTCAAGCTAGCCTGTAGTTCAATATAAGTATGATGATTTTGAAACTTGTGTAGAGAATGGTTCAGGTCATCCACCTTAGCTTGAAACTTAGCAACAAAAGCCTGGCTTTGTTTTAACTTCTCACTGGTCTCATCATATGCTCCCTGCAACTCCAACAAACGAATTTTTTTTTCATGGGCTCTTCTCTTCCACGCAGCTACATTTTCCTTCTCTTTATCAAGGACTCGCTTGTCGTTCTCATTTTTAGCTGCTTGCTTACCCTTCTTTCTTTCTTCAGCAAGTGCCCGTCTGTATTTCTCAATCTCCCGTTTGCCACATTCTCTCTTTTTTCCCTTAGCTTGTTCCATTTCTTTCTTCCATTGTTATGGGCTTTTCCTCATATCAGTATTTCGAACTATAGTCTAGAACTTGAGAAAGTCAACCCTCTAGATCTCATACTTCTTTTCTAAATCTTGATACAACTTTATTACCCAGACTGTCTCCCCTTTGTACTTTTCTACATCGAGGCTTGATTCGAACTTGTCTTGCTAGTTCTGTTCTCACAGAGCTTCTATCTCCAACTTGGCTATTCTCAACTCTTCTCTTAGAATATCAGCTTCTGAAAGAACTATCTTCAAGTGTTCTTCTAGAGACTTGGATTGTCCGAGTGTAGGTTGTATGACTTGTCGTTCATTGTTGTGTGCCTCCAAACATCGTAGTTGGGAGTGAACATGTAATGACTGTCAAACTCTAACTTCATGTAATAGCAATTGTTCCACGAATCACTGATAGTCTGTACCTTTTGCCTGAATTCTCCTTAAAACTCAAACTCGGACGAACTGAGATCAGTAGTAAAAAGGACAAACTATCAAGAACCATATTGTCGTGACACCAATAAAGAAGCGCACCCAATTCCACCCCATAAGCCCAACAGCAATAGATAATTGAAATCTCTACACTTGTACAAAACCTTGGCTTGGCCTATCCACGGAACTCTCCATCTGATGTCTTGATCACGGTGATCTTTGAAAAATGTCCATCCATTTGCCTTTCTTGAACACTAGGCAATCTTTTGCCAGAAATTCCCGGAGAGAAGAAAAGTTTGAGGATAACACATTTGACAAAGTCAAAGTCATGCATTTCCAAAAGTGACTAAAGGCCCAAACCTGGAGTAAAGAGGCACACCCTCTGAAACGCACACCTTCTACCTTCCGGCATGCATTCAAGGAAATAAAAGTTCCTACTAACACATCAGGCACTGGATTGACTTCCCTCTTTAGCCGCTTAAAGAAATTTAACAAAGCCACATCAATGTTTCCCAGGACCTTCAGAAAAATAACCAGGCCCTAAATTGCAATAGTTAGGAGGTCCACTTTCTTTTCTTTATTTGGGTGAACAGGGATTATTTTTAGATGCTTGACCAAGGGAAATTAAAACTACCCCCTCTCTTTCGTATCAGCCCTTTGACCCAACCTTCACTCATGCCAGCGAAAGCTTGGATCCTTGAGTGCGGGTTTTTGTTTTTAGGAGGCTTAGCATAGACCCAGTTCTTCTTCACTCTGCGCAAATTGAACAAAGCCAAGTACTCTTCGAATGTGGGCATTATGTCTTCTTTATCGAACGTATAACAACAGTATCCTGGGTTTTAGAACTGAACCAAGGCCTTCAGAAATGGCTCGTCTACTTTCACATACAGTAGATAAGCTATATCACCATAGGTTTCGTAGAACAACTATTTAGTTTCATAGTCAAAATGGTCTTAGATTTCTCGCAGCTCATGCACACCATTCTACTTGACACTGATATGGGCGTACTTCGACATTTCTATCTCGTGATCAACTGTCAGACTATCCCCAAACGCTCGTTGGTTAACCTCAGACCAGTGTCCCACTTTCACATTCTCACCCTCCTTCTTCAAGTACCTTCCATCCATGGTAAGGACTTTTCTAATTGAGCAAGAGTTTTGAGAACCAACCCCTTTGTATATATGGAATGATGTTGTAAGTATGCACATGAAAACAACAAGAAGGAAAGGGAAAAATATTAGTGAAAGAAAAGCATAGGGGGTCCAAAATACTTTCATTGCATGAACAATTTTAGGCAGCATATTCCAACACTCCAGGACATGTCTCCACGGATTATCCTTACGAAATAATTTTAACCAAACTAAAGATGTAAGATTTTCCACATGGCTCTATTGGGGTTGACTCTAGATTTTCACTCGTAGTTTGGTTCTAAAAGGGTACCCGAGCTGTTCTTGTTGTCCCCTACTAAGGGTAGCAAAGCCCGTGATTCTCAGCCATTATAGGCTTCAAACGAATCAAGTTCAACTCAAGAGGACTCATTTCCTATGTCTTCTCGAAGGATCAGTATTCTTACGAAGACAAAGGGCATATGAGTCCCGAAGGTACTTGCTAGGCTCATAGGGAGAATCGATATTATGACATGAGCAAAGCGTTCTCCCCCACTTAAACGAACAAGACAAAGCTCGGGTGTAGTGCTTAACCAAGTTTTAAATGTGTAAAATAGAATTATATTCATTAACGGTCGAATAAATTGAATTTTTGTGAACTTGCAAATTCCAAACTTTAAAACATTTTGAAATTGATTTGTGATCTGAATCTTTTTTTTGTAAAAACAAAAAATCCCCAACGGAGTCGCCAAGCTGTCGTAACCCTTTCGAGCCTGACTTTTAAAAATCAACAGAGTCGCCACCAATCCTTTTTCAAAAAAAGTGTGTTTGGATCACTTTTAAAAATGGGGTTATTTTAATAAAACATTTTATTTATTAAAACAACATTTTTGGTCCACGAAAACAGGAAAAACGGGTTCGAGAATCAGTTACATGTGGGGAAGGGTTAGCACCCCCACATCGCCCAAAATTGGTACCTAATCGATTACAAAAATGTTTTTAAAGTTGAAATTTGCAAGTTCACAGAAAACTCGATTTATTTATTCGTTTTATGAACATAAATCTATTTTAACGATCTTATCGCCCGAAAAATAAACTCCAATTATCGCGAACACTCCTGACGTTAACCCATCATTTTCGTTTGGTAAGACACCATATTAATTAATTTTTACTTTTTAAACAAGCCAACAACAAGCAATTAAATGCGTTGAAATCTTTTATTAAACCTAAGTTAGTTATTAACCTAAAGAATAGTCTAAACATTTTTAAACTATTTGGAATTAAAATATGATTAACTGTATGTTATATTTTAGTGAAGAAAATTTTATTAAACACATGGGCTCTAATCTAAGTTTTTTGAGAACCTATTCTTATGGCTTTCAAAACTAAACAAACAACTTATGAAGAACAAATAATTGAATTTAAAGGAAATAAAAAAACACTTAAATTAAATAAATACAAATAATTTAAATAAGAGGAAAAGGGTTGAATAATTTTTAAATAAATAAGCAAGAATGAAAATAAGAAAAGTGACCCAAATATTTTTTAAAAAATGAGAGTTTTAAGGAAAATTAAATTGTGGCAGTGATCAAATCGCAAAAAAACAAAATTTAAAAGCTAAATCAAAAGAACAAGGATCAAATTGCATGAATTGAAAACTGGGAGATTTGCGGTACAAAGCCCATGGATATGCGCAGTTCTGAAAACGGGTACGGGTCGGGTCTCCGGGTCAGTATATAAGGCTAAAATCATAAACAATTTTCATTTTGGGTTCATTATCCGAAACCGATCAAAACCTTCCCCCATTTTATTCTCTGAAATATTCTTCGTGTTCTTCATAGACTGAAGAACACGGCGAACGTCCATCGTGTCGGCCGCCATCCACAGGCGCTGGCGGAAAGTTCTAAAAAATCCCCTTTTCCAGAATCTAGTGAGCCCCAAATCGGGTGTCTATCATCGGAGGCACAGCCTCGGACGCCATGCACGGCGGCGGCCACTCAAGAACATGTAAAAAATCATTTTCCTCTTATTTAAATTCAAACGAAATAAAAGAGAGAAAAAAATACCAGAAACATGCTTGCTTCTTATTCCCACTGATATTGAATACAATATTGCTCGCTACACTTGAATCTGAATGCTATTTTTGTGTATATTTTTGTGATTCTTGTTGTGTGTGTTTTTTGTACATGAAAATTACAGTGTTTATATAGGTACATGTTTGCTTGAATTACACGAATGAATCCCTAATTTCCCACCCCAATTTGCTTCTGTCTCGATTTGGTTTTTGCTTGATTTTTGTCAAGGCTTCAATTTAGGGATTAGAACCTCTCATGATTAAGTTGACTCTACTTCAGTTTAGGGGTTTAACCCCTTTTGTTTCCTTTTTGTATTTTCGGTGGCTGCAAGTGGTGCCAGCGAGGAGCAATGAAACGAGGAAGAACGACGTGGGCTTCATTGGAGAAGGCGAAACGTTTGTTGAAAGTTGGAACGACGGGCGCGTGGCTGCCACGCGCGAGTGACGATCTGTGTAGCTTGCTTTAGAGCGATCTAGACTGTTAGATCGCTCCTTGATCTAACGATTGGGATATGTGGCGCTTAATCTCCTCCAGCTAAGCATGATCTGCGTTGTTGGATCAATCTTTGATCTAACGGTCCCTTGTTGGTTGCGCACAAGACATAGCAAAGGGTATTAGGGTTTAGCTTTATTAAAACTGGGCCGATCAGGCCCTCATTGTATTTGGGCATGTATTTCATTTTAATGGACAAGTAACTTATTTTTTAAATGACTCTTTTAATCTAAATGGACTTTCTCTTTTTTGAAATATAATGGGCTCATATTTTAAATACTATGGACTTTTTATACTTTTTGGGTTTTATGACAAACTAGTTCTAAATGATAATTATAAAGAGTAGTGGGAGAATACAATAATACACCAATAGTATGTCAAAGAACTTTAGTGAAAAAAAATCAGTGACAACAATTGGTTGATAATTTTTTGTGATCTCTCATTTATGATATACACGTTTACTCGGAATCAGATTCTCATGTGTTTCATAAAAGTCATTTAGTCTAAGCAAATTGAATTCTAAGTTTGATGAAATTAAGAGAATTACCAAAGTTATTATGGGAACAGAAGAGGACAACACACCTTCCAAGCCTTGCAAACCTATAGCTTCAACTCAGGTGTATCGTAGTTGTCTGCTCTCCACCAGAAGAAAAGAGCTAATAGTATGTTCTTTTCATTGTTGCTCTCTCATCACTTACGTGTGGTCGAAGCCTTACTCATTATTCTATTTTTTACTAACAAGAAATGCCAACAACACCTGCATATCCTGATTGGTTAAGCCAGATGCAGGTTTGTATAGTACATGAATCAAAGGGTTTGATTTATTTTTCAATTGTTGATCTCGTGTAGAAAATTCCTAAAGAGTCTTTTTCCATTAAATGATCATTCAAGCTTACGACTCAGCTTCTTGTTTAGGCTTATTATGGTGCTGGAGCTACTCCACCACCCTTTTTTGCCTCAATTGTTGCTTCCCAGCTCCACATCCATATATGTGGAGAGGCTAGGTGATAAATCTCCATTGTGCAATAATCTGTTTCTTTCAATATTTTGTCCGAGTAAGGGTCTTACTTTTCTGTTGATTATCATTCAGCATCCTTTAATGCCTCCGTATGGCACCCCAGTTTCGTATCCACTTATATATCCTCTAGGAGGACACATCCTAATATGACTACGGTAATTTTAGTTTTTTCCCCCTCTTTGTTTTTATTTTGCAATTTATGTTTCCTTTAGTTTATGTTGAGCTAAGTGATTACTCTGCTATAGATATAGATATCTCTTAGCTTTATTTTGTCTAAGTCAGTCATGTTTATTTTGTACACTGATATGACAGTGTTGGTTGTCTAGTTTGGTTGAATATCTTTTGTACAAGTCACTCTCATGTAGCAAGTTGAAAGGAAAGTACTTGTAGTAGTTGTGTTGGTGAAAAATCATTTTGATATAATGTAAAAACTTTCTGCTGCAATGTGACGAACTCTTTTCCAGCAACTAAGAGTGCTTCTTTTCTTTTATTTCTATCTCGTTTCATTTAGTCTCAAGTTTGTACTTTTAGTTAAAAATCCAACAGTTGGTATTAAAGCTATTATCTTTTGGGGCCTGAGTTATTTGCTTGAGTTCTTGATATTTTATTGAAATTACTTTCTTGTTTGCTGTTGTTCTTATGTCATCAGCCAGCTTTTCCCCACCACCACCTCCTATCTTTGTTGGAGAAAACTACCATATTTGGGTAGTGAAGATGAAGACTTACCTGCTAGCTTATGATCTGTGGGAAGTTGTTGAAATGGATAGGGATCCACCACCTTTTAGAGCTAATCCTACACTTGCTCAAATTAGGCAACACAGTGAAGAGTGTGCCAAGAAACACAAAGCCATGTCTTGCATTCAGAATGGAGTTTCTGATGTGATTTTCACAAGGATCGTGGCTAGTGAGACTCCAAAGCAAGCTTGGGACAAGCTAAAAGAAGAGTTTATGGGGTCTGAGAAGACAAGGCAGCAACAACTTATAAACTTGAGAAGGGATTTCGAGAATTTGAAGATGAAAGAAAGTGAGATTGTCAAGCAGTATTCAGACAGAATAAGGGCTATTGTTAATAGCATTAGGCTGCTTGAAACTGAATTTAATGAAAAAAGAATTTTGGAGAAAGTGATTACAACACTTCCGGTGAAATATGAGTCCAAGATCTCCTCTCTTGAAGACTCAAGAGATCTATCCAGCATTTCCTTGTCTAAGTTGATAAATGCACTCTATGCTCAAAAGCAAAGGAGAGCAAGCAGACACGAGGAACATTCGGAGGCTGCATTTCAAGTTAAATATAAAGAGAGAGCAAGCTCTTCAAATATGAAAGGAAGGAAAAACTGGAATGATAGAAGGGAGAAGCCAAGAAGAGATCAAGACAATGCCAAGGATGGTGAAAAGAAGAAGTATTTGCCTTGTTCACATTGTAAAAAAACCACTCACTTGGAGAAGTATTGTTGGTTTAGACCAGACATACAATGTAGATCTTGCAAGAAACTTGGTCACATGGAAAAATTTTGCAAGAACAGAGCCCAACAGCAACAAATTGCAAAAGCTCAAGCTGCTAATAGAAACAAATTTGAGGAGGAGCAAATGTTCACTGCATCTTGCTATGCAACCAGCTTCAAAATCAAAGAAAATTGGATAATAGATAGTGGTTGTACAAACCACGTGGCCTCAGATGAGAGAATGTTCAAGAACATTGATAGAACTTGCATTTCACGAATCAAAATAGGCAATGGGCAGTTTATTGAAGCAAAGGGAAAAAGAGATGTATTCGTCAACACTCCAACAGGTACTAAAATAGTCTCTGATGTCTTGTTAGTTCCTGATATTGATCATAACCTACTTAGTGTTGGACAGTTGCTAGAAAAGAACTATTCAATTGTCTTCAAGAACAAGAATTGCTTGATTTTTGATCCCTCTGGATGTGAACTTGTGTCTGTTGCTATGGATGAAAGAAGTTTTGTTTTAAACTGGAATATCGTAACTTCAAATGCTTATGCTGGTATAATTGATGAAACTAACTTGTGGCACAAAAGATTGGGGCATGTGAACTACAATACACTTTGTCGTTTGTACAAAAGTGATATTGTTTTAAACTTGCCAAAAGTTGTTAAGCATAGCGAAATGTGTGGAGTGTGTCAATTGGGGAAGCAAAATAGGCTACCATTTTCCTGTGAATAAAGCTTGGAGAGCAATAGATAAATTGCATCTTGTCCATACCGATGTGTGTGGGCCTATGAAGACATTGTCACTTAATGGAAGCAAGTATTTTATTTTGTTCATTGACGATAGTACCAGATTTTGCTAGGTTTATTTTTTGAAGCAAAAGTCAGAGGTTGCACAAGTTTTCTGGAAGTTCAGAGCGTTTGTGGAAAATCAGTCCAGTTGCAAGCTGAAAATTATTAGATCAGACAATGGGATAGAATACACATCTGACAAGTTTGAAGAATTTTGTGAAGCTGGTGGTATTGAGCATCAATTGACAAACACTTATAGCCCTCAACAAAATGGGGTCAGTGAAAGAAAAAATAGAATTGTGATGGAAATGACAAGATGCCTTCTGTTTGAAAGAAATTTGCCTAAAAAGTTTTGGGCAGAGGCTGTAAATACCTCTGTGTATTTGCTAAATAGGTTGCCAACTAAAGCTGTGAAAGAAAAAACACCATTTCAAGCTTGGTTTGGATTAAAACCTTCAATGCTTCACTTAAGGGTGTTTGGATGCATATGTTATGCTCACATTCCAGAAACCAAAAGAGACAAGATGGAGAAGAAATCCAAACTTGGAATCTTTGTTGGCTACAACAATAAAAAGAAAGGGTATAGGATTTTTGATCCTTATACTGACAAGGTGTTTGTAACCAAAGATGTTAAGTTTAGTGAGTATGCATTTTGGAACTGGAACAAATGTGAAGTTGAGCTTTCTAAGGAAATTTCGATTAAAGTTGGCATGCCTCAAGATCTAGTTGAAGATGAAAATGATTCTGAAAAATCAGATGATGATCATCCTGTACGAGGTACTAGACCACTTTCAGATGTTTATGAAAGATGCAAAATAGCAGTTTTAGAACCTGTTGACTTTGAGGAAGTAACCAACTCAGAAGGTTGGAAGAAGGCCATGCAAAATGAGATGTCCATGATTCAAAAAAATCAAACTTGGGTGTTGGTTGATAGGCCAATCCAAAAAAAGATAATAGGTGTGAAATGGGTGTTTAGAACGAAGCTAAATTCTGATGGTTCTGTCAACCGATTAAAAGCAAGACTTGTGGTGAAGAGGTATGCTCAACAATTTGGAGTGGATTATTCTTAAACCTTTTGCACCTGTGGCCAGGTTGGACACCATTAGATTGCTGCTAGCTTTGGCAGCTAAAATGGGATGGAAAATTCAACAGCTCGATGTTAAATCGGCATTTTTAAATGGCTTTTTAAAGGAAGAAATTTACATTGAACAGCCACGGGGGTTCGTTGTCGAGAGGAATGAAGGAAAAGTCTACTGACTTAAGAAGGCTTTATATGGCCTAAAGCAGACACCTAGGGCCTAGTATGAGAGGATTGATTCTCACCTATTGAAGTTGGGTTCTGAAAGGAGTGTGAGTGAGCCTACTTTGTATGTGAAGAAGTCAGAAGAAGAAACCTCATTGATAGTATCTTTGTATGTCGATGATCTCTTGGTAACTAGAAGAAGTGAAAAGTTGCTGGTCGAGTTCAAACAACAGATGGAAAGTGTGTTTGAAATGTCAGATCTTGGTGAAATGGCATACTTTCGTAGGATGGAGGTTCAACAATCCCAGCAAGGCACTTTCATAAGTCAAAAAAGATTTTCATTGAAGATTTTGAAGAAGTTTTGCATGGAGAATTACAAGTATGTTACTACTCCCATTACTCAAGATGAAAAACTTAGTGGCAGAGATGACTTTGAAAGAGTTGATGAGAAGAGCTATAGAAGTCTTATTGGATGCTTGTTGTATCTAACAACAACTAGACCAGATATCATGTTTTCTGTAAGTTTACTATCAAGATTTATGCATTGTTGCAATGTCTCACACTTTAAGGCAGCCAAGAAAGTATTGTGGTATATAAAAGGAACTTCAGATTATGGTGTCTGGTTCAATAAGGTTGAATAGTTGAGTTTCATTGGGTATACAGACAGTGATTGGGCTGGGTCAATTGATGATATGAAAAGCACTTCTAGATACTTTTTTAGACTTGGTTCTAGTGTTTTTTCATGGAGCTCAAGAAAACAAGAAATAATTGCCCAATCAACAGCAGAAACAGAATATATTGTTGTTGCTATTGCTGTTAACCAAGCCATTTGGCTAAGGAAGTTGTTGTCTGATCTAAATCTGATCCAAGAGGAAGCAACAAAGATATATTGTGATAACCAATATGCTATTGCAATTGCAATTGCAAAGAACCCTGTTTTTCATGGGAAAACAAAGCATTTTAAGATAAAGTTTTATTTTGTGAGACAAGTGGAGCAGAACAATGAACTTAAACTGGTTCATTGCAGTTTTGTAAACCAGTTGGCAGACATTCTAACTAAGCCTCTTGGCAAGATTAGATTTGAAGATTTAAGGATGCAAATTGGTGTTTCCAACAAAGTAGCCAAGGAGGAGTGTTGAGCTAAGTGACTACTCTGCTGTAGATATAGATATCTCTTAGCTCTATTTTTTCTAAGTCAGTCGTGTTTATTTTGTACATTTATATGATAGTGTTAGTTGACTGATTTGGTTGAATATCTTTTGTACAAGTCACTCATGTAGCAAGTTGAAAGGAAATTACTTGTAGTAGTTGTGTTGGTGAAAAACCAATTTGATATAATGTAAAAAATTTCTACTATGATACGATGAACTCTTTTCCGGTAACTAAGAATGTTTCTTTTCTTTCATTTTCTATCTCGTTTCATTTAGTCTCAAGTTTGCACTTTTAGCTAAAAATCCAATAGTTTTTTAGCTGTTTATAAGATAAATGTCCTTACTCGTGGCAATTTTTTTCTATAGACTCCAAGTTTTGCAGAGAATAATGGCGACCATGAGGCGAAGAGTGCCGAGGACAAGAATTGAGATGCCACCAAAACGTCCAAGGGTACTTCAACAAGCAACGTTAGAGAGAGTGGAAAGACGGCTTTAGACTCTGGAAAAGAAGTTGGCTATCAAAGGTGCACTGTCCTTTTGATGTTCTGATCTTGCCCCTAAAATAATTTTCTCATTCACTCTTACCATTGGGTTTTTGTCTAAAAAATCCATCGATTTTTGTGCTTGCCTTTTCTAATTGTTAACAACGGTGAAAGTGATAGTGAGGGTACATCAGATGGAAGTAATGAGAATAATCAACAAGTAGGTACCAACTACTTTAGAAGTTTCAGAATCAGCCTCCATATCATCATGGTTTACGAGCTAGCATGCTAATATGATGACTTGTCCTTTTCTAATGGATATGTTCCCTTCTATTCTATTTAGGAACTTGCTGTTGGTAAAAAGAGAAGCTTTAAACAGATGCTTGCAGATGGTATATTAAGCTTCCTCATCCAATTTCTACTTCTGTTGTACGATAAATCAAATCAAACAAGTTTCAGCTTGTTTTGAAAATAAAAGTTTCTCTTTATGTTTTCTAAGTGTACTTATGGTAACAAACTTAGTTTTTATGTTCTAATCACAAACCGCTCTTATTACCAGCCAATACTCAGAGTAATAATGATGGGGCTTTGGTTCCCGGGAAACCCGTAGTCTCTATGCCTGGAACTACTTTGAATATAGGGATGGACATATGAAGTGGATCCTCTGCTGCCACAGGAGCAGCAAAAATGCGACCAAATGCATCTGGTGTTGTAGCTGCAGTTGCTCCTAGAGTTGTAATGCCTTACCATTGGATTCAAGTATGAGCCTTGATGATTTGTGTTTCTTCATTTGCTTGTTCATTCATTAACCATTACCATTCACTCCATTTGTGATCAATATTACGTATGAGTTGTCAAAAATTTGCCTTAGCCCTTGTAGTCTCAACTTAATTTGCTCTGCCCTTGTGTCCTTTTAAACATCTAGACTGTTTTGGATGTCATGTGACTTGCCTCTGTAGTTTAGCGTTTTTAACTACATTGGATTTGTTGTGGTTCGTGCAGGATGAGCGTGAGTTGAAAAGACAAAAGAGGAAGTAGTCTAATAAGGAATCTGCTAGGAGATCAAGATTACGGAAGCGGGTGGACTTCTATATATTTTCCCCTCAACCATTGATTATAAAGTTATTTCCATAGAATTATCATTTAGCTTTGTTTTGAATCTCAAGACATGAAGCTTGTATTTGGTGTTTCCACAGGTGGAGTGCGAAGAGCTACAAGCCAGGCTGGAAAGCTTGACGAATAAAAACTGCATCCTTAGAGGGGAACTAAAGAAGCTTTCCGATGAATGCGAGAAGCTTGCATCAGAAAATAGTTCTATTAAGGTATACAAACAGCCACACCCTTTCACTCGAGGCTTCACCAGAGATCTTGTTGTTTTCTTCCCGACAACTATCCGCTTTAACCTTGCATGATTATTCTAGATTTCTAGTCGTACTAGCAATCCATTAATGTGTTGCCATCAGTTAGTTCTTCCTTGTTCATTTTTTTTAAGATTTAATTAACAAATACAATTTGCTTCTTCTGTAACAGGAGGAATTATCGAGGATTTGTGGACAGGATGCCGTAGCTAAAGTCGAACAGGAGAAGCCCTCTTCAATAGTTCAAACCTGAGATGCTGAGGGGAATAGTTAATACGAAGCTTAGCCTACAGAGATAACATGCGACAATCAGTGCAGTAATATTCTTTTTACCAATAGACTAATTAATAGGGCATTTGTTATCTTCACTGATCTATATTATAAAAGAAGTTTTTAAGCAGAGCTGAGCTTGTGGTATTAATTATTCAGATTTTGATCCAAGTTGGATTAAGGGTACACTCAACATTTTCTTCTTTATTATGTGAACCATTGAAATGTGGTTTATGATATCAACTAGTACTTGTGAAAAGTAGTACAATTGAATTGGAGCCTATAATCCAAGCCCAAAGTTCAACATATTTGTTATCTTGTAAAAAGAGCCTGGCCCGTCTTAGAATTTTCTTAGCCCAATTTTGGATCATATTTGGGATAAGATAATTTTAAGTCGAATTAGATAGTTTTCACAATTTAGTGGTTAAAATATTTTTGTTATTTTCATTTTTAAAGTTTAAATATTTTATTATTATTTTTAAAATATATTAATGTGATTATAAGATAGTATCTTTTCAAATTTCTTAACCCTTTATTATTTTGATAACATCACAATTTGTCCACATCTCATAAATTTAAAACTTTTTTACAAACTTTTTATTATTTTGATTACATCACATTTTAATAGCGTTATGTGTCGCATTTCAGTATCACGTTTTTATGGATTAAAATAGAAAAAAGAATTGAGCAAATAATAGAAAAAAAATAAGTTAATAAAGTATTGTAGACAAAATTAAATTTAGGACTAAGAAAAAGTTATCAAATGTATTGGCTAAAAGTTACTTTATCTATTAGACTATTGATTTTTATCTGAATTTAAAATTTTGACTCAATTGAACAAGTATATTTAGTCAGTTGACCAACTTATTCATCTTTATTTCCTTACATTTTCTTAGGTTATGAGTTCTAGACCTAGTAGGAGCACTCATTCTCTTGTTTTAGAGTTTCTTCTTCTCCTCCCCAAGTAAAATTAAAATTTGTCAAAAAATTAACTCAATTACTTAAATTTAAATTTGATCCAAATTACTTTTATAAAAAAAATTCAAAAATCTAAACAAATGTTGTCAAATAAACAATCCAAACAAATAACTCGAAATTACCTGTAAATTAATATGAATATGAAATAACTAATATTTCAAAGGAAAAATGTGAAATAACTAAACTCAAAATAATTTAAAAAAAATCTAAATGTCTTATTCAAAATTTACCATCCGGAAATGCTAAAACCACGTCGTATTGCGGAAATTAAGAAGATGAAACCAGTTATATTCAAATCAATCCCCCATGCAATGCTCTCTCTCTCTCTTGAGTTGGATCTTAACCACTTTGTAAATTAGCGGGAAAAGCAGTCGTAAACTCCTTCCACCTGTTGCATGGCCATGCACGTGGCGACCCACAGCACCACGTAACGTAAATTTCTAACACCATCACCCACTTTCTTCTATTCTATATAGACCAAACCAATTTCTTCCTTGTTCCATCACTCACAAAACCCGTGCTTAGATTCCCCATCTCTAACCTCTCGAAACAATGCCCAAGGAAACCTTGGTTTTCGCGCTTCTCTTCCTCCTTGCTTCAACCACCTTCCTCAGTGTCGAAGCTTACTCGCATCGACATGCTACCACTGCGGGTCGGTTGATTCTTAAACATCACAGGAAGCTCTTAACTCAGACAGAACATGGAGAAATATCAGCTGCTTCTGTCACGGATGGAACCAAAGGCCCTTACCATCTTCAGTTCATTACCTTGGAGCCAAACTCCTTGTTTCTTCCGGTTCTGCTACATGCAGACATGGTTTTCTTTGTCCATACAGGTACCCTGATCTGAGACCTTAATGCTTGCTTGTAGATTCGAAATATGATTCATATTTTAATGAATGTAAAATTCTGAGTTTCGAAATGAAAATTCTGGTTTAGGGAGTGGAACTTTGAGCTGGACTGATGATGATGATGATATAAGGAATGTGGACATTCGGAAAGGAGATATATATAGGCTGAATCAAGGGTCAGTTTTCTATGTGCAAAGCAGCTTAGTGGCTGAAAGAGAGAAGCTTCGGATTTATGCGATCTTCACTAACACAGAAGATGACATATATGTATGATGCTATTGATTTTGTCTTCCTTCTTGTTTTAGTTCTAGTAATGTTGTCTTTCATATGTTTGAACTTTGGTCTGTGAATTTAACAAATTCAGGAGCCATCCACGGGGGCTTACTCAAGCATCGCTGACGTGGTTCTTGGCTTTGATTCCAGAGTCCTCCATGCAGCTTTTAAGGTATGATTTTAAAGTGGTACAAATATTCCAGAGTCCTCCAAGCAGCTTTAATTCTGTACATAAAACGGAAACTTGTGTCTCAAGGTACCCGAGGATGTGATAGAAGAATTAAGGGGGGCAAGCAAAGCACCCGCTATAATTCATGCAGTGCACAAGGAGAAGTTGTTCGGCGAATGGCAAGATCGACTGTTGAAAGCCTTTCTAGGGAGCAATAGGGGTGGCTTCTTCCGCTCTATCAATGGCAAGCATAAGAAGAAAGCATACAACGTTTTTCAAGCAGATCCGGATTTCGAGAACTGTAACGGGTGGAGTTTAACCGTAGACAGGAAAGACTTGCATTTACTCAAACATTCCAACATTGGGGTTTTCATGGTGAACTTGACAAAGGTTTGTTTTTTACTATAGGTTTTCTTAAATATTAGCATTGGCTAAGTTAAGAAGATACATTCTAATGGTGGGAATTTTTGTGAAGGGTTCGATGATGGCGCCACATTGGAATCCCAGAGCTTCTGAGATAGCAATAGTGTTGCAGGGTCAAGGGATGGTTCGGGTGATTTGTTCTAGCAATGCCAATGAATCTGAGTGCAGAAACATGAGGTATAGAGTGCAGGAAGGTGATGTAATCGCTGTGCCGAGGTTCCATCCGATGGCTCAGATGTCATTCAACAATGATTCATTTGTTTTCATGGGGTTCAGCACATCGACAAAAAGAAACCATCCTCAATTTTTAGCAGGGAAGATGTCTGCTCTAGGGGTCGTGGATAGAGAGATATTGGCTTTGTCATTCAATGTGTCCGACACAACAATTGATCACCTTCTAAAACCGCAGAAAGAATCAATGATATTAGATTGTACATCATGTGCCGAAGAAGAGGAAAGATTGATGGAGGAGGAAATTGAAAGGGAAAAAAAGGAAGAGGAAGAAGCAAGGAAGAAAAAAAAGGAAGAGGAAGCTCAAGCTCGAAAGAGAAGGGAAGAGGAGGAAGCAAGAAAAAAAGAGGAAGATGAGACTCGAAAGAGAAGGGAAGAGGAGGAAGAAGAAGCCAAGAGAGAAGAGGAAGAAGCAAGGGAAAAAAAGGAAGAAGAGGAGGCTCGAAAGAGAAGGGAAAAGAAAGAGGAAGAAGAAGCCAAGAGAGAAGAGGAAGAGGCTAAGGAAAGAGAGCAAGAGGGAGCAAAAAGAAAAAGGGAAGAGAAAGAAGCTAGGAAGAGGGAGGAAGAGGAAAAAAAGAAAAAAGATGAAAAAGCAAGGAGAGAACAAGAGGAAGCTAGAAGAGAGGAAGAACAACGGCAAAGAAAGGCAAAAGAAGAAGAGAAAGAAGAAGAAATGAGGCAACACAAAGAAAAGGGTCAAGGCGAAGAAGAAGGTGACCCAAGTAGCGAACAAGAAGAGGCCAGAAGACAAGAAAAGGAAAGACATAGGAGAGCAGAGCAAGAAGAAGGCAGCAGCCAGGGCCGAGGTCAAAGAATTAAGAAAGCGTGGGAGATTTAATTTCAATGCATCCCCGGATAGATTTTCCAGTCCTTGGTTTTGCGGAAGTAGTGAATAAGAAAAACTGTCCAATGATGCTACCTAAGTTTAGTTAATCGGACTCCATGTTAAGTGGTGTAGAAAAGCTTTATGAATCTATGTTTTCTGGATCTTGATGTTAAATAAGGTCTCTTTTCGTTTTATTTCACCAATGACTGGTTTGAAACAACGGCTTTTGCATTTCGGACACGCCCCCTACTGTCACCTGCTTGCTATTAGAAAACAGATATCAATGAGGAACATAAACTCTACGCATGTGTCCAAGGAGCAACCAGTGAATTAATTATTTAACAAAAATCAAGGATAAGAAGTTCATTAAGCAAAAATGAAAGTTTCTTTCACTAGGTTTCACGAGCTTTCCAAAAATCCTACAGACACCATGAAAGCTAGTCCTAAGCCAGGACTCACGTATTAGAAGAAGTAGCAATGTAGGACACAACAACAGTGATGTCGTCAAGCTTGCCACCATAGTACCGAAACCCAGCATCTTGAGCAGCTTTGGCAAATGGTGTCTACCGGTTCTTATCCACTGCTCGTTCGCGAGCCAAACTTGCTATCTTCTTAGCCGTCAACTGGGGATTGAAGCCAGCTCTTAAACCATGAACCACAGCAGCAGTAATCTCATTGTTATACAAGTTATCAAACAACCCATCTGTTCCGGCAACAATCACATCACCTGGCAGAACATGAATTCTGAAAACCTGGCCATGTTATCCCAAAATGATAGATTAGGGAAATATAAGTTGTGAATAGTCAAAATAGTTTCATATCTTCTACGGAAGACAACATCCCAGATCATCACCCCATCAAGCATGTAGGTAAAGAAAATAGAACACTATATCTGCCTTAACAAGATACAATAAACATGTATTCATGAATCTAATAACTCTAACACCAGTAGCCAAGACATTGAAGAAATGCAGTCGAATGTGGTCCAACAATCAAACTTAAAACAATCTTTAGTTAATATAAAGTTTTAACCTTTTAACCATGAAAGATCCTAGGAAGAGAGAAGAGAGAAAAGAGAAGAGAGAGGCAAGAGTTTCTATCCTATTCAAAGTTACTGCCTTACGCTCAAAAAGAAAGAAAGAAAGAAAAAACGCGGATCAATCCCTTGCATGAGGTGGGGCATCAACTCATCAACTAACCTGACCAGAGCTTGGTAGATCACCACCATCACCACTCTCCAATTGACATGTAAAATTGAAACCGTGTTGCTGTACTGGGGAATGGAAGGCGGTGGAACCATACCTAACCACAATGAAACCGCTGTCCCCCAGATTTATTGCATGTATTCCCTGTTGAGAAAAGTAAAGTATATGAAACCACATGTATAATTTGCTTGCTAAAATCTTATTTAGACTCAATCAATCAAGCCATTCAACGTGCCCTAAAATCAAGCTAGATAAATTCTTTAGGGCCATTAAATATAAGTCATCTTCCAGTATAAAGACATGGAATGAGATGACAGCAGTTGATCTCCTAAACAAAGACGAAGATATTGAAATAGATGAATATAAATAAGAAAAGAATCATTAAGATTCGACAACTTCTGCCAAGTTAAAAGCATTGGAGTCTGTGGCAAAATTCAGCACCCCAAACACCATAGATCTGTTCTAGCTGAAATACAAAAGATATTTCAATCGGTTCATCTGTCCATACGGTCAAATGGTCCTGCTATGTTAACCGCAAGTCAATAATGTAGCAAGGAATTCAATTCTTAGAAATAGTTCACATAAAAAATAAACCTGGTATACCATTTTGGTCACACTAAGGTGTTAAAACTTTCCACAAGATAAACAACAGTACTAAGCATAAACCTGTGTTATATGTCAGGTAGAGCTCACCATATCTGTTAAATTATTAAAACTGATTTCAGGTTATCATGAAGATGAATGAAAAGTAATCTAAGAAAGCTTTCTGTTCCTTGTAAGTATCACATCATAGTGAACTCATCAATATATATCAAGGAAAATTCATCTGAAGATTATCTCTGCTCATCTTTATCAACATAAAAAAAACAAACCTCCTCTGTAAGGGCAATGATGCAGGCAGTTGAGGACCCCTGTGATTTTGTGCTCGAATGGGCCTTGTCTAATACTCTGGCAGGGTCAATGGAACCCTTTGGTTCATCTTGAATTGCTGCCACTGAATTAGACATAAGTTCACGGGCAAATTCTCCGGCATCAACACCAACTTCTGCCCAGCCTCCAACACCATCAGCTACACCTATGGCTTCTTCATTGGAACAAATGAAGTGAGCATCCTCGCCCCCTGTTTCTTCCTTAGCAGGATGCGGGTGATAACATGACCCTGAAACTAGTTTCAAGCTTTTCTTACTTGGAATAATTCTGAAATCAACATCAAAGAACCAAACAGTGGAAATTAGTACAAATGAAAATTCAGTCTTAAAAATACTTGAGAATATCTGGTGTCAGAAAAGTTTAAAGTACATCATACTGTATATCATTGCTTACAGATAATTTGTAAAGTGAAATAAGGTTAAAAGAAAAAGAGAAGAAAAAGAGAAAATGTATCATACAAAAAATTAAGAGAAGATGAGAGGACATACCGTACAGGTGTGGTCTGTTCATCCTTAGAACTGCCATCAAATGACATATCATGAGCTGCCCTAGCAGAGGTACATGGCAAAGATGAGGTGTGGATACTCTTCATCCTAGGACCGAAAGGAGGATTATATTTGGTATTTCCCTGCACTGCATCACAAATATTGTACCCACAAACAAATTGGTTGTTGTGTTGTTCTCGCTTTCTCAAAATCAAGCTAGCTTTCCGGCAACTGCTATGACTTCGACAAGAAAAATAAACCCCAGTAGGTTTCAGGAAGTCCAAGCCATTCCCACAACTTGATACTAACTCATCCACATAAACATCTCCAAAAATAGCCTTGGAACCAGACACAGCCATTGTTTTTGCCCTATAACAAAATGGGTTTCGAATGCACCTATAATCGGATATAGATTTATTCGAATAAGGCAAAGACGAAATCAACCCTGGATTCAGAGACAAAAATTTGAGCTGGATAAGCAGTGAACTTGGTGAATTTGACAACTGAACTGGTTTTCCTGTAAGTGACCTTTGAAAACCAGTATATATTGCAGGTTTTAGCTTAGAAAATACAATAGCTGGCATCTTTAACCCTTATATCAAGTACCCTTGATTCAAGCACTCCCTGACAGAATACCAAACTTTGAATTGCAAACAAAAGGTTATATACATTTAACTGCATATAACCTACCAGAAATTTCTTCTTTACTGAAGCATGTTTCTCTGAATATCTGAAAACAGCACAGAAAGTAGAGGTATATCATATATAATAAGATCTGGTCTTTAGGCTTGTGGCTAAGATTCATAAAACGTTCACCTAATTCACACAAAAAATGGGAAAAGTTCAATCACTTAAAGTAATTACACGACTGAATAATTTCTCAAATTGCGCTCAGATACAAAAGCTTCTGCTGAAGAATAAAGATGGGAATTTCAATCTTTTCTGGATAGCTTTTCCTTCCGGTATGCAATGGTTATATTTGAATATTGTTCGGATTTTAACTAAAATAACAATATAGCTGAAATTCAATGAGAAATGGTTTGGCGGCATTGTTTTATTCTTTTGTTAGCTACTCTAGAACAAGGCACGGGTAGTTTAGAGAATCTGAATGATGAGAAATATAAATCAGAAAAACGGAAACATTCCACAACTACCCAACAAACAAGTGGAGATTAGAAGCAAAGAAAATGCAAGAGAAAGAACCAGTGGAAGCGGGTTGCGGATCCAAGAGCAGAAGGTTGAAGAAAATGTTGAGAGAAAAGAAAGAAGCTCCGAAGATTGAAGGAATTAGAAGATTGGATATCTCCGGAGCCTCTCCCTCTTTTCCCTCCGGCTCTGCGTATGCTGCGGATGTTTCACTTATTGCAAGGGCCAAGGAGGAATGCGCTGAATAAAGGGATGAATTCGTGATGTATTTTGGACACGGACACCCACCCCTCTCTATTGTTAGATTTGTATATATTTCATTCCATGTATATTATTAGTTTTTCATCCTCAAATTTCAGTTTTTTTTTTACAAACAATTTTCAATTTCATTAACAGGTACGACGTATCTATACATTAGAATTATTAATTTTTGTATTTGTAATGAAATAAGAAAACATATATAACTTGGGAAAATATATGATGAATTGACGGCGGAAATATTTTGTTTTCACGAGTGCCTTAATTTTAGGGGTTAAGGATCTAGTTTAGGAGTTTAGAATTTAGAGTATGTTGTTAAAATTTAGAGTTTAGTGTTAGTGTATAAGGTTTAGAGGTTAGAGTTTAGGTTTTAGGGTAATATGATAGAGATTTAGGTTTTTACCTATAACCCCTAAGTTCTAACCCTAAACTCTAAATTTAAACCATAGTCCCTAAATTCTAAACACATAAACCTAAACCCCTAAACTATGAACCTTAAACTAAATCTCTAACCCCTAAAATTAGGACGCTTATAGAAACAAAATGTTTTCTACCACAGTGCATGGTATAATTACCCATATAACTTTTGAAAAATACTTTGATACACAGTTTACACAATTCTTTTAATTTTAGGGCTTAGGATTTTAGATTTTTTGGTGTTAGGGTTAAGATTTAACTTTTAAATGTATAGTTTAAATACTAAAGAGTGTAATTTTTTACAAGACTTATTGTTGTGTTGATCAATCGATGACAATTAGCCAAGAGGGGGTGAATTGGCAATAAAAAAAATTTGGAGGGAGGAAATTTAAATGATAAGAATGAAAGGACAAACGATTTATAGTGGTTCAAGTTTTGAACAAGTTCTACATCCACTACCTTAGCTCCCACTAAGGATTTTGAACCAATTTCACTAGAAATTCTTCCCCTTTTCTCGGATTAGGAGAAAACCTTACAAATCGATTAAGCTTTCTACCCCAAAGCTTAATCAAGAACACTCTTTTATACAAGAAAGATGGCAAATAGAAAATGGCCTTTCAAAGGTAGATGTTTTGCCCAAAATTACAAGATCACTCAACTCAACTTGAAATAAAATGGATACAATGAAATAACACAAGTGGATACAATGGATTTGACTCTAAAAGGCACAAAGAGGTTGGATTTTTGCTTTGATGTTCTTCACTTATCATTACTTATTGTTGTAGCTTTGGAGGCTTGCTTTTATACCTCCTTCATTGATTTTTAACCGTTTGATTGGTTGGCATCATCAATATAGCCGTTGGGTTGCATTTTTCCTGTAATAAATGCTCAACTGCAACCGACCGTATCGGTACACGGGAGGCCGTATCGATACATGTTCCAAAATAGAAAGAGTCGTTGTGTAGAAATAACAAAGGGCGTATCGATACGCGGGAAGACGTATCTCGCGTATCGAAACACAGTAAGAAGGACGTATCGAAATGGTCATGGCTATATCGATGCCGTTTTGCTCACTTGAGAAACTATCAAAACTTGTTTCGGTACGCATCTAAGGCGCATCGATACAGGTTTAACCACATTTCAAAAATGTTGATTCCCCATAACTAACAAAACAACGGAAAAATAATAAATGTAAGGATTTGAAAAATCTTAACCCCGTATCGATACGGTTGTATTTGTATCGGTACGCTACTCTTAAACCTTAAGCCCATGTGAAGGCCGTATCGAAACGGATTGAACCGTATCGAAACACCCATATAGAAACAGGCTCACCTGTATCAAAACAGATTCTTACAGTGGCCTTATACGTCGAGGGCGTATCGAAACACCTGAGAGGCCGTATCGAAATAGATTCTTACAGTGACCGTATCGAAACGAATGAAACCGTATCTATACACTCGTATCGAAACAGGCTCACCTGTATCGAAATGGATTCTTTCAGTGGCCGTATACGTCGAGGGTGTATCGAAACACCTGAGAGGCGTATCGAAATGCTTGGGCAAAATTGTTCAATTTTGCTTTGAAAACACTTAAAAAGATTTATGGTATTTAAAATCCTTGTCAATTGTGAGACTTTAAAGTACTTAAAATTTTATTTTCTTTTGCAATTAAATTCTCAAATAATTTATTATATCAAAAATCAAACTTAAGGTTTACACTTATATATTAAAATATAACTCATAACTTTTTTATATAACAACTAATATTCAATCTATCGGTAGAATAATTCATATCATTACCGAGAGTCAATGCAATTCTCTCTGCCTAATTGTGAATCATTTTTTTTCTAGAAATATGGAGTATAATAGTGGAGCAAAACCCATAAAATTTAATTTAGAGGCGGTTTGTAGTAAGTTGCTGACCTGAATAATTATTACTCTTCTGAAAATATAAATTAAGAGGAGCTGGGATTAGGGGTTCAAATGAATAGCGAGTTGAAGAGCAATGAGGTCCGCCCTAACATTTTTAATGATATTCAAATAGGTACTCTATCGTTAATATCCGTTAATTTTTATGTTAACTTTTATTATTTGACACATGTATTTTTTTATATTTTTGAAATTATATTTAAAAATAAATAAAAATTAATAAAACAAAATAACTTCAAATTTCACCAAATATCTCCAAATTTTAAAATTCCTAAATACCCCAAAACTCAAATCTTAATTTGACTTGATTTCGTCGCTGATTGCCACGCCGATGCCCATCACATCCGTCGTCGGACCATCACGACCATTTACCCTACCACCTCGTCGTCGAAAATCGACCGACGTCGTGCGAAACAATATTTCATTAAAATGACTCACGACGAACAATGACTAACGGATGATGAACAGTGTGTGAGTCTTTCGGCGAGAGGAGGACACTTCATTTCGTCGCCGAAAACGCGACCAACACCGTGAGAGTAGCCGGATTTGGAACTATTTTGGGATTATTTGAAAGTTTTAAGATATTTAAAAAAATTTTATTTATTTTTTAAAAAATAAAATTCAAAAAAGTTTAATATTGCCATGTGTTCGATTTTGATTGGATAACGAAAAAAATTAATGTATGTCACGACCAAATCTTAAATTAGTCACGGAATAAATCGTTAGTCACCTATTTGGCCTAAAATATAATTTGAACACCTATCTAGAAAAAAATATTATAATTTGGACACTTATTTAACAGTTAAGCCTTTGGGTATTGACCGAATTACGTTACACTCTAAAACTTTTTTTTAAAAACAAACTTCTATTAAATCACTTAAAAATATTTATACTATTTTCAAAAATTCTGATACTATAATTTAAATTTTACATCGTTTTTTTTTAATTTTGATATCATTATTTAATTTTTTTACTCTACCACCCATCACAATCATTTTTATTGTACATATTGGACATAAAAATTCTATATTTATATATGTAGCGATGTTTTAAAACTGAATGTTTACCCCTTTTTCCTGGCTTTTAAAATAAGACTTGAGGTCGCAACCGGTCACCTGAATAAGGTAGGCTGGATACCAAAAAAGCTAATCAGAGATTTAAATAAGTTCGAGAGTTGGTTACGAATGGGAAGGATTCAAACCCCCACCACGTTAAAAAATTGGTACCTAAAGATTCGTATTGTATTTATTAAAATAAATTGAAATTCGATCTAATTTAATTCTTAATCCCTAAAAATGCATGCATGTATGGTCATACAATTTGGATATAGAAACATCATCGCAATTCACGATACCCAAAGAAGATGACGCTCGGAGACCTAGAACGACACTCCCAATAGGATATCAAAATCTTGAGGCCTAAAACTAATGCAACAACATAAAAATGCATGAACAAGATAAATACTGATACACAAGCTATGTAAAACTAATTTTATACAAGCTTGCATATTTACACTATAAAACAAAATTCCTAAGTTTTTAACCCTAACCCTAAAAAACTAAGCCCTATACCTTAAGCCCTATACCTTGAATTCTAAACACTAACCTTAAATTCTAAACCCTACAACATAAACCCCTAAATTTTAGAACCCTAAACTAAAATTCTAACCCTTAAAACTAAAAGATATGTGTAAACTTTAATGGTAATTATACTATGCACTAGTGGTGAAAACATTTTGTTTCCACAAGTGCCCTAATTTTAAGGATTAAGGATCTAGTTTAAGCTTTATAGTTTAGGGTTTAGGTTTATGTGCTTAGAATCTAGGAATTGTGGTTTGAATTTAGAGTTTAGGGTTAGAATTTAAGGGTTATAGGTAAAAACCTAAATCCCTACTATATTACCCTAAAACCTATACCGTAACATCTAAACCCTAAACCTAAATTTTTACCACAAACTCTAAATTCTAAACCCTTAAACTATAAACCCTTAAACTATAAACCTTAAACTAGATCCCTAATCCCTAAAATTAGGATACTTGTGGAAGCAAAATGTTTCCACCGCTAGTGCATCATATATTTTCCCAAATAACAATAGGCAAACCATTATATCAAGGGATCAAAAGTAAGTTCCATTCGATAGGGGATAAGGTGTATACAAGAATGGGTAAGAGAATGTACCCACAACCTGATGACTTTATAGCCGAAGACGTTTGTTGGGTCTAGTTGCTGGCTTGGGCCGTTGGAGCTGAGGCGAGTCACATGGATTGGTCCATGGATCTGAAGCATGATCGTAACATCAATACCAATTTTAGATTTTTTTTTGCATAAAATCGAACTTTGTTCTCTATCTCAAGCCTGCTCTTAGCCGCTACTTCATCTTGTCATCACCGCCACCACTGTTCTGACGAATTCTCCAAAAAGCCGACACCACTAAACGGCTCCTCGTCATCCCCTCTTTCTCTTGGTCCAAGTACATGTTATGAACAGAGAATTCAGAGGTTATAGAAAGACAAATACAAGAAATGAGGAGCAACCGACAGTGACAGCTAGAAGTTCAATTCAGCATTCGGGTCATCAAACAAGGAATGAAGAAACTTGTAAAGGGTCAAGCGAAAGAAGAAAGCCCATGAGGCGTGGAGCTCACGTTCGTTTTTGAATAACAAACTGTCCTATATATTCAAGAGTTGTAATGCTTGCATCTTTTATGTAAAAATTTATGAACCAACTTGTTTTTCCTCTCTAAATCTATTCTCTATTTCTCTTCTTCTAGTTCTATCTCTATTTCTATTTTCTTTTCTGTGGATTCATATACTTACAAGAAAGTTTTTGACATTGGTGCTCTTATTGATAGTAAATCATGGCGAATATCATTGAAACAATGCAGTCAAATCTGAAAACTTTGAAGGAAAACAATGAGACTTTGAAGCAGACAGATGAGATGCTCCAAGAGGTGCTTAGGTAGCTAAAGCTTTTGACTGCCCAGGTGACTCAGATGAATGGAAGTGGGATCAATGGATCGAGGGAAGATGGGGCTAAGCAAGACAACCCAAGCACGAAGTTCCACCAGGTGTTCGGCAAATTGCCAACACCCATTGACACTGAAATCGTTGATAAATTGATTCCAGGAAAGAAGTGAATTAATTTTCAAAATGACGACTCGATGCTAATAACTTCTTCCAACATCAGGGGACAACGAAATATCCTGTTGAAGATGGCACATACCCTATATTTGACGCTAAAATGCTTGAGCAATGGAATGAAGATTGTGTAGTGAGCATGGAGGACATGGAGGATAAACTTCAACCTTGATTTGTAAAGAACCCAAAAGCAACAATCATCAATTTCTCTAGAATGTCAGGTTTGAAAAATCTATCAAAACCCTTCTTTGAACTTGTAGATAAAAAAGATACAAATCTAGGAATTTAACGTGGCGTGGATATTGGGTGTAAGTTTGGTTCTATCAAGGTGATGTATAACGAAAACACTACTAAGCATTTTTTTTGTTAGAAATATTGATTTTGGGAGAAATCTTGAAAGAGCTTATTTGACCATGCTTATTGATGCCAGTAATCTTGTTGAAAACAATGACCCATATGGGTTTAGGCTACTGTTAATGGGGAAATGTATAACCCAGATCACTAGAGCTTTGAGTGGTGGTAATGATGTCACACAAGTTTGGGACGTATATGAGAATTTAAAGATGCAAGACCTTTGTACCTTTAGATTACTGATGATGGACAAAAATATTGTTCCATTTCAATGGAATTATAGGAGTGGTGACAATAAGTTTTTGACAATACAAGACCATTATGCCATTAGATTACCATTGACGGACAATAATATTGTTTCATTTCAATCGAATTATAAGATTTTTGGTGACAAAGGTAACTCTAAAGAGGTTGAAAAGGCTGATGGAGACATGGTTCAAGGAAGTGATATAGAGACAACATTTAATATTCGTAATTGTAGGGTGAGTATCTCAAATGAATTATATATGTAACCCCTTTGACCCGGTCTAGACGCAAGACCGGACCAAGCGAGCTACATTGGGTTTGCCGAAACAAACCCGTAAAGATTAACTCGAATTACGTCCATTTTTTCTTTTTATCTTATCTAGATGCATCTTTATAACCTATGATGTGCATACTGGCAACGGGTGAAATTCCAACTCAATCGGGCATCGAAACGACATCCAATTGCACGCAATTGCAATTTAGGAACCAAATTGTAATTCAGGAAAATTACAGGGACTTAACCCATTTTAAAGTTACCAAACTTTAAGTATTCAAGTTTCATGCCCACATGTCAAATTTCAGCTTCAAATAATCATCCAAACCCATTCAATTGCATACATAACATTCAGGGACCAAAATGTAAGAATCAAAAACTTCCAAATATCACATTAACTGAAATAACAGCTGCCCATATTAGTATACGAGCAAGTGTATTGGCACGTTTGTACATTTCTCAAAATCTCAGATTTTAGTAGCTCAAAACCATATGAAACACCTATTCGAGTATCGAAATGCCTAGCCAAATTATGCATGCTCGTACCGGTACAACAACCCGTGTACCGAAACTCCTGTTCAAATTACACATACCTATTTCGGTACAGGGACATGCGTACCGATACGTTTGGACATGAAATGTCCCAAATTGCTGGTTTTTCTTACTCTCATGGATTCAAACATGGATTAGCATGCCACAAACATAATCATAACTATTCTAAAGAGCAATCCATGCTAAGATATCACATAATCATGATCAAATCACGACATCATGCCTTAACCAAAAATCTAGAGGCATGCTTCCTAGAAACCAAGCCAACCATCATTCAAAACATAAATCCAAAGAACAACAAAACATATAAGGCCAATTACAATCCCAAAACAGCAATACAACTTGCTCAAATATGGAGTTTAGCAAAAACCCTCCCAAGTCAACAATGAACCTCATTGCCTTTATTACTACTTGTAGCGATGTCTTTTTTTCATCGCTAAAAAAACGAGGGGTTTTCGAAGGTGTTTGAAAGATGTTTGTAATTCTTTTGGATATAAAATATTTATTCCGTGGGGTTTTAAAAGAAACCGCATTTCAAAAAAATGGAGTCGCCACCGGCCACTTAGGTAGGCCGGACACCATAAAACCAGAGATTCAAAAAGACAGGGTTCGGGAGTCGGTTACGGATGGGGAAGGATTAGCACCCCCACACCGCCCAAAATTGGTACTTTAATAATTACCGCTTTATTAATATTGGATTTTCCGGATTAGAGTGACGATTATTTTAAAATTCGGTCATAATTGCGAATATATTTTAGGGTCCGTTGCGAGAATAAACGCCCAACCACTATCACTACGCTTGATCTCGCCCCGTTTACGCTCGGATAAAAGGACACCGCATTAACAAGTTATAAATCATATGCAATCTTAGTGGCAAAAAACGTAAAACATGGCAAAATATTTAAATATAATAAATATTGACATACCGTAATACTAATTTAACATAAATGATATTCTAGACTAAAACATGTATATATACATATTATTCTGAATAATAGATAAAAACAACTATAATATGTCAAAATAACAAGGCAGGAATAAGTACATATAGGCGAACAAATATTTCAAAAAGACATGCATCTTTGGTAATAAAACATATTTCAACATATACGGGTCCACATATCGTACAAAAAGGGTAAATACATTAACATGTAGCCCTAAAAAAACAATAAAACACACACATATAAAATACAAAATACGCCATGTACGAATCAACTAAAACATAACATGCTTAATATGAATAACCGGATAAAAGACGCATGACCATTATAATCTTAATACACATATATATGTAAACATAAAATACGAGTCATATACGAGAGACATAAAATAAAATAAAATAATAGAATACTTCAACATATACGATTATAATACGAACATTAGTATTTACAAAGAATACATGACTGAAATGAAAGAAAAACAAAAGTCAGTGGCAGAAATTAAAGAGCAATAATATGTAATTTAGGGACGAAATTGCGAAACAAACAAAACCTAAAATGACCATAATTGTAATTAGACCAAGGGGCAGACCCAAAGTGAAAAATTCGAAAACGCGGGATGACTAAAGGCGTAATTTTGCCATTTAAAATCTGAATCGGTGTAATTTAGGGACTGGATTACAAGATTTTAAAATATCAGGGGGACTGGGATTGTGATTATACCATGCGGCAAGACAAAAATGAAAATATTGAAAACGCGGGATGGTTGAGTGTGTAATTTACCCATTTAGCAAAATAATAATAACTATAAAAGCCCCCTTTAAGGCCGAAATCAAAATTTTGGCCATTTGTTTCATTTTCTGGTTTTTCACAAGAACCATGTTCTTCGTTTTCTCTCAACTGTTCTTCTAAAACCCAGAATCCGGCGGTCGGCCGCCGCTAACCGGCGCCGGCGAGCCTCCAAAATACACCAAAACAACCCCCTTTTCGTCCTCAATACGAATCCTAGGTTGGATTCAGAGGATATACCTCTATTCGCCCTAGATCTAGGAAATACGAACCAAAAAAAATATTTTTTTAGACCAAAACAAAACTGCAAAGGGTCGTCTCCTCCCTTTAGTTCACCAGATCTGGCTTGTAGAAGCCGAAAGGCTTATCACTGAGGAAGGGAAGACCCACAAACGACGCCGGTAAGACTATTCTCCTCTTTTATTTCTGTTTTTTTTCCGTATATGCATGTAAAGAAAACAAGTAAGAAAAATAGACAAAAAATTTACCACCGGACTGTCTTTTGATTATCTTGGATGTTTACAACTTTCAGATTTTTTTGTATTACAAGATCTCCGTTCTCCTTTTTTTTACTACTCTCGTTTTTTCTTTTTTTTGCCCCCCGTTACAAAAGTTCCCGTTTCATATATATTATTGTCCCTGTTTGTTGCAAGTTGCATCTTCTTTTTCAGATCTAAACGGACACTTTTGCTTGTTGTCTTGGGCATATTCTGAACACGGGGACTGAATATCGGCGCGGTGGCGGTATGGACATTCTGCCAGCGGCCAGACGCGTTTTCGACCGTTAGATCATATCTGATCTAACGGTCGAGATGGCTTGAAGAACGATCGGCCTAGATGAAGCCTCGATTTGATGAGACGGCTTCAGATTTCGCCACGTGGAGCTCCGCAGTCGAGGAGTCAGAACGCGTGGATCTTACGCGCGCGTGGGATGTTAAAGCGACCGTGCGTGGACCACACGCGCGCGTGGCACTCGAACTGTCCATACGTGTGGAACACGCGCCTGGCCGATATTTTTGACTTCCTGGTTGCATCGTGGCCGTTGGATCAGATCTTGATCCAACGGCCCACAGTTACCTGCACATTGTAATTAGATAAGATTCAGATTTGGGCCAACCGGGCCTTGTAATTGAATTTGTAATTGGACTGTAAATTTATTTGGGTTTAATATATTTAATTCTTTTCATTTTGTCAGCCCAATAATAATAATAATATAATTATAACAGCAATACATATACATACGAAAATGTATACTTATATTATACAATCATTAATTAATATAATATTCTAGTATACGTACGTATAATCATACATATAATTAACATAACATCTATATATCAATCAAATACACTCATACTCTAGATACATACGCGACATACATACACCCCTAATACGTATACATAGCTTATACATGCACACACCACCTTATATTAGTAACATTCATATAACAAATATACATGCAATATTAATATATTTACAAGTGAAAATGAGTGATTACAGTTGCCCCTCTTTGCTTGTTCTCATGGAATGGGAAACAAAGCAAAGATTCATAAGCACTCATTTTTATCAGACTTCCCTGTTTGTAGCCTTGGAAAAACGAATTCTTTTGGACATCTCCGCTCTTCCTTGGCTGAATCTTCAGGCTCGTAAGTTCTTCCTATATAGAGCTTCGTCACCTTCCTATCTTGGAGCTACATGCTCTTCCTATATAGAATCCTTCATTCTGACATTCCGAATTATGAGTCATTCATTTCACTTTGAGACAATAAAGCTTGGAGTCCTTCCTATATAGAACTCTTTGCTTTCAACGCTGGTTTCTCCTATATAAAACCTTTTGCGCCACTGATGGATTCTTCCGACTGGGAGTTCCTCCTATATAGAACTGCTAGTTTTCAAATCTCAGAGCTGTCAGTCCTTCCTATATAGAACCTTTCACTCTAAGACAATGAAGCTCGGAGCCTTTCCTATATAAGACTCTTCGCTTTCGACACAACAGGTTTCCTATATAACCCTGTGTCATAGGTGAATTGCTTTGACTGGGAGTTCTTCCTATATAGAACTGCGAGTCTTCACCTTGGAGCCATCAGTCATTCCTATTTAGAACTTTTTGGCGTCTGGAATCTCAGAGCTACAAGTTCTTCCTATATAGAACCTTTTACTCTAAGACAATAAAGCTCAGAGCCCTTCCTATATAGAACTCTTCACTTTCGACACAGCAGGATTTCCTATATAATCTTGCGTGTCATGGGTGAATTGCTTTGACTGGGAGTCCTTCCTATATAGAACTGCGAGTCTTCACCCTGGAGCTGTCAGTCCTTCCTATATAGAACTTTCAGCTTCTGAAACCTCAGAGAGAAGGATTCTTCCTATATAGAACCTCTCTCTGGAGCTTGAAAACATGTGCCTTTTGTATGTAAAAACATTGTCTTCCCATTTGGGATTCACACCGTGATGGCCCTCGATGTTTCTTTGGATCTGCAGATACCTGTCTGAGATGAAAACAAAATGCTATGACAAATGAATGAATTGACATGCTCCTAATCCTAGTGATGTCTGACTATTCATGATGCATGAGTGTCAATATCTTGGTGGGCTTGTTTTGATCCTGATTTGATCTTGATGTTCGCTTTCTCCTTTTTTACAGGCATCGATACTCCGCCTCACTGTCAGGTTCAACCATCTCAACCTTTCTTTTTCTCCAATTGTGATTTGGAATTCTAAAGTGCCCTTTCGGGTTTTCACTTTAAAGAGTTTTTTTAGGGGGTGCCCTTCTGATTTTCACCCAAGAGATCTCTTTTGTTATCTCGTGTGCCTTCCTTGAATAGATAGGACATGTGCCATTGGTCATCCTACCTGGTTGTTTAAAGCTTCTCACCTTCCCTAGCCATTATGTAGGGAATTAGAGGATGGAGTTAACATCGTTTTCTTTGATCACCTGCATTTTCAAGGTTAAATCATAGTAATGCTCCGAAATCTCTTATTTCATTATAAGCCTATGTTATCTTATTTGACTGAAATTGACAAGAAGGCCAGGAATGGATGCTCAAAAACACGGTTTTATTACGATTAAGGGCTTCGAGATATCTTAAAAAGAAAGGTATGACACATATGAGTTAAGTATGAAAATACAAGATCCCTCATTATCTTCGATATGAATGATACATGACCCTGTCAACCGGTGTAGAATTTTTTGCCTGAAGCCTTCTCCTCATAATGTTCATGAAGATACCCTTCTCTTCGGATATTCAACTTTTCAACTTACCCGAGACGCCCTTTGCGGGTTTTCAACTCGAGTCCTTCCTTTGCTTCAAGACGCCCGGTTTCGGGTTTTCGTCCTGAGCTCTCCAATTTTTTTTAGAGATAGTATTTCTTGACGGCATCAGAATTTATGGGATTTTTCAGCTCGTCCCCGTCCATTTCTGTTAGGATCAGGGCTCCTCCTGAGAAGGCCTTTTTTACGACGTACGGTCCTTCCCAGTTGGGCATCCATTTTCCTCGAGAATCTTTCTGGATAGGGAGGATTCTCTTGAGTACCAGATCCCTTTCCTTGAATTCTCTTGGGCGCACCTTTTTGTTGTAAGCCTGCACCATCCGCTTTTGGTACATCTGACCATGACAAATGGCCTTTAGTCTTTTTTCGTCAATGAGATTTAGCTGGTCGAGTTTGGCCTGCACCCATTCAGCTTCTTCCAGTTTTACTTCGTTTAAGACCTAGAGAGACGGAATCTCTACCTCAATTGGGAGTACTGCTTCGGTACCATACACCAAGGAGTAGGGTGTTGCCCCTGTTGATGTGCGAATGGACGTCCTATAGGCGAAAAAGGGCAAAAGGCAACTTCTCATGCCAATCCCTGTAGGTATCCGTAGTCTTCGCTATGATCTTCTTTATATTCTAGTTTGCTGCTTCCACTGCTCCATTCATTTTAGGGAGATAGAATGTGGAATTATGGTGTGTTATCTTGAATTGAGTGCACACGTTCTTCATCATTTTGTTGTTCAGATTGGAAGCGTTGTCGGTGATGATCCTCTCTGGCAATCCGTATCGACAAATAATTTCCTTCTTTAAGAACTTACAAACTGTAGTCCTGGTGATATTGGCGTAAGACGCTGCCTCTACCCATTTAGTGAAGTAGTCTATGGCGACCAAAATGAAACGGTGCCCATTGGAGGCTTTCAGATGGATCTGCCCGATGACGTCCATGCCCCATGCTGCGAAAGGCCACGGAGAATTCATGGTGTGTAAAGGCGATGGGGGTGCATGAATCTTGTCAGCGTAAATTTGGCATTTATGGCATTTCCTGGCGTAATCGATGCAATCTCCCTCCATGGTCAACCAGAAATAACCGTATCTCATAATTTTTCGGGCTATAGACAGCCCGTTGGCGTGCGTTCCACAGATCCCGTCATGTACTTCAGCTAAGATTTCCTTCGCCTCCCGGGCATCCACACATCTCAACAATGTTTGATCATGACTTCTCCTATATAGGATTTCCCCATCTAGGACATATTTTGTTGCCATTTTTCTGAGCGCTTTTCTGTCATTGTCGTTTGCCCCTTCTGGATACTTTCGAAGCTTGACATATTGCAGGATGTCATAGTACCATGGATTTCCGTCAATCTCTTCCTGTACATTACAACAATGAGCAGGCTTTTCAAACGTCTGCATCTCAATGGGATTCATTCCTGCCCCGGTGTTTGTTTTAAACATGGATGCCAAGGTTGCCAATGCATCTGCCATCTGATTTTCTTCTCGGGGCAGGTAATTGAAGCTGACCTTTTCGAACTCTTTGATGAGCTATTGGATCAATTCGTGATATTTGACCAACTTCGGGTCTCTGGTTTCCCACTCCCCGCGCAATTGGTAAATGACTAAGGACGAATCTCCAAACACTCGAAGTTCCTTAACCTTTCTCTCGATGGCTGAGTTCAGTCCCATGATGCAAGCTTCGTATTCAGCTATATTGTTTGTGCAGAAGAATTCCAATCTGCTGGTGAAAGGATAATAGACATCCTCAGGTGAAATTAGCACTGCCCCTATCCCATGTCCGAGGGCGTTGGAGGCTCCATCGAAGTAAAGTTTCCATGACTTATCATCTGAAATCTCTTCTTCGGTTGTAATGCACATCAAGTCTTCGTCTGGGAAACTAAAGTTCAATGCCTCATATTCGTCTGAAGCACGACTAGCTAGGAAATCTGCTACGGCACTCCCCTTTACAGCTTTCTGATTAACATATACGATGTCGAATTCGGATAAGAGCATCTGCCTTCGAGCCATCTTTCCCGTTAGTGCTGGCGCTTCCATTAAGAACTTTAATGGGTCTAGCTTGGATATCAACCAGGTAGTATGGTATAACATGTACTGTCTGAGCCGCTTGGTAGCCCAAACTAGAGCACAACACAACTTCTGCACTGGCGGGTACCGTGTTTCGCAATCATTGAATTTCTTGCTTAGGTAATAGATGGCTTGCTCCTTTTTTCTTGACTCATCGTGTTGCCCCAGTACGCATCCCATTGAACTCTCGAAGACTGTTAAGTAGAGAATTAGTGGTCGAACAGGTACTGGTGCGACTAAAATTGGAGCATTTGTCAGGTACTTTTTGATCTTTTCTAGGGCTTTTTGACATTCTTCATCCCACACGCCAGGATTATTCTTTCTAAGAAGTCCGAAGACCGGGTCGCATTGGTTGGTTAATTGGGAAATGAAACGAGAGATATAATTCAGCCTCCCTAGGAAACCGAGGACTTCCTTCTGCGTGCGGGGTGGTGAAAGGTCCTGGATGGCTTTCACTTTATCCGGATCAATCTCAATCCCTCTTCTGCTTACTACGAACCCTAAGAGTTTTCCAGAAGTAACGGCGAAGGTACACTTGGCAGGATTGAGCCTTAGTTGGTACTTCCGTAGTCTTTGGAATAGTTTTCTCAAGTTCTGTAGGTGCTCTTCCTCTGTTCGGGATTTGGCAATCATATCATCCACGTATACTTCTACTTCTTTGTGCATCATGTCATGGAAAAGAGTCACCATTGCTCTTTGGTATGTTGCCCCTGCGTTCTTTAGTCCAAACGGCATCACTTGATAACAAAAAGTACCCCACATGGTTATGAATGTGGTTTTCTCCATGTCGTTAGGATCCATCTTTATCTGGTTGTACCCTGAGAAGCCGTCCATGAAGGAAAACCATGAATGTCCTGCGGTGTTGTCAACCAGCGTGTCAATATGTGGCAAAGGGAAGTTGTCTTTAGGGCTAGCTCGATTCAGATCCCTATAATCTACACACATATGAACTTTCTCGTCTTTCTTTGGTACTGGTACAATGTTTGCAACCCATTCGGGGTATTTGGCTACCTCCAAGAATCCAGCATCAAATTGCTTTTTCACTTCTTCTCGGATCTTCAACAACATATCTGGCCTCATTCTCCGAAGTTTTTGCTGTACTGGTTTGCACTCCGATTTTGTTGGCAATTTGTGCACTACTATGTCGGTATTCAACCCCGACATATCTTGATAAGTCCAGGCGAAGACATCCTTGAATTCCTGAAGTAGGGCTATCAGTTCATGCTTGGTTTTTGAGGAAATCGTCGTTCCTATTTTTACTTCTTTTCTCGCTTCTTCAGTCCCCAAGTTGACAATTTCTGTTTCTTCTTGGTGGGGCATAATCTGCCTTTCTTCGTCGTCCACCATTCTTTTTAACTCTTTCGGGACCTCAATTTCTATTTCATCATATCCTTCCTCAATTTCCTCTGAGACCTCATGGCATTCGAAATTTACTCCAGGATTGGATCCGGAATCATTCATATCGTCAATCATGAGCGACTTGCATTAAATGAGAATGAATTGTATTGGGAAAGAGACGGCTTTACATGAAGGGAATAAATATGAAGAATGCATGAATGGAATAAATGAGACTTTGGTCATTTTTAAGAAAGTGGGGATATTTTCATTTCAATCAAAAAGTTAACATAAGTGCCCCATACAAGAGATCCCCATTGTCTATGGGCAAAAACAAAAGGTTGATTCGGAGCATTACTCTGATCTATTCCTAAAAACTACAGGTAGATCAATGCAGCTCCAGTTATCGAGTGTTTCTCCAGGATGGCAAGGGCGGATGTTGGTCAACATTTTGCTGCCTCGGTCCTTTTCAGCTATCATGTTGATGTACATCCCCTCAAATGATTTACTGAGTATTTCCTCCTGGTTAAGTTCATCATTTTTCTCCATTGCCTCTCCAATATCTTAACCTGGCTGGTAGAACCCTCCGGAGACGAAAGTGGCTTTCAAACTAGGAAAGGATATCGACCTCCACGGAATGTCTTCTCCTTTAGATCTGGCTTTTCTTTGCTCCTCCTTCCTCTTATATTCCTCTTTCTTCTGTTGGACACTTGGTTGGTAACCCAGCCCGAAACGATCCTTCTTGGTTATCATATTCTTGGGTCTCAGGTTTCCTTGTAATTTCTTCCCCAGCCCTTTTCCTATTTTGGCTCCTCGACCCAGAGTTTCTGCGACGGTCATCTTAGTACAATTAGATAACCTGGGGTAGGGGATCCGACTTCCTTCTAAAACGAATGTAGCATTTATTAGTTCCAATGCTCGGAACGAGCATTCCGCAACATCTTCATCATTTTGAATGTAGGGGGTATCTGATGTCACCGAAGCAACAAATTCATGCTCTGCCTCTACTGTGACCAATTTGCCTTCAACTACAAATTTTAATTTTTGATGCAATGATGATGGGACAACTCCTGCGGAGTGGATCCACGGTCTTCCCAACAAGCAGCTGTAAGATGGTTTTATATCCATTACCACAAAATCGATCACATATTCGGTTGGTCCGATCAATAGGGGCACCTCAATTTTCCTCATTGTTCCTTTTTGCGTACCATCAAAGGCTCTTACCGAGTTGTGGCAGGGCTTTAGGTGCGAACCATCTATTGGTAATTTTTGCAGGGTTACCATAGGCAAGACATTCAATGCTGACCCGTTGTCGATTAATACGCCTGGTAATACATACCCTTTGTAGTGGGTAGTGATGTTAAGGGCTTTGGTAGACCCCATTCCTCCCTCCGGGATCTCATCATCACTGAACGTGATATGATTATAGGCAGTAATATGCCCCACTATCATGTCCAGGTTTGATACAGAAATGTCCTGGGGCACAAAAGTTTGATTTAGCACTTTTAATAGCGTCTCCCGATGCTTCTCTGAACTCAAGAGTAATTTTAGCACGGTGATCCTGGCCGGTTGCTTTCGTAGTTGTTCCACTACGCTGTACTCGCTATGTCTCAAGAACTTTAGAAATTCTTTGGCCTAGGCCTCAGTTACCGGTTCATTTATCTTTTGGGGAGGTTCTTCTCCAAATATCTGCGTAGGGCTAACTGCTGTACTCTTCCCCCTATCTTTTTCAGCCGCTTTCAAAGCCTCAGAGGAATAATATCGGCCGCTTCTTGTGAAATGGCCTGCCTCACCAATGTTCACATCGTTCTGGCTTTGTTGGTCTTCCAGCGTAGGCTCTTTTACCTGTTCGTGTTCTGATTTTTCTGGCATGGTCACATTCACAGCATAATTCCAGGGAATTTGTCGCATATCTTTGAATGGGAATGGAGATGGTGCTAAAATGATAATCTTGGGACTTATTTTGCTGGTTTCTCCTTGGGAGACACCTGCATTCCCTGGCCTGGGAGAGATAATAAAAGGTCTATCCTTCCCGTATTTAGTTTTGGGGCTATCTGTCATGTGTACGTCTGATCCCTTCCACATGGGGTCCTCAAAGAATTCAATTTGTTTTTCATTCATCAACTTCTGCACCAATTTCTTGAACTCATCACATTCTTGGATATCATGCCCTTCAGTCTGATGGAATTCGCAATACTTTCCACATTCTTTCTGCCTTATTATCATGCCTTTGTTGATCACACGAGCCATGCATAATTGTTGAAATACCCACCGTAAAGGAGACTTGATTTCTGACACGTCATCCTTTATCCTCCTGGTAAAGCATTCTTCTATGACATTTACCCCTCTGCTTCCATGATTAGGTAGCGGGTTGTTGGCTACACTCGGCTCTTCAAACTTCAATATCCCAGAATCGATTAAGTTCTGTACAAGCTTTTTGAAGGCAAGACAGTTCTCAGTGGGATGTCCAGGGGTACCGCCGTGATAGTCGCAATGTGCGCTTGGATTATACCAAGGCGGGAAGGGTGGATTAACAGGAGTAACGATGTATGGCCGAACCAGGTCTGCTTCATATATCTGGGAATAAAGTTCTGAGTATGAAACAGGTAGGGGAGTGAAAGTTCTCCTCTCTTTCTCTTTTCTGGTGACTCTCTCATCTCTTTGATTCAAATTTTGTGTTTTTCCACAGGTGCTTGTGGCTGTGAGACTGTGAAGTTCTTCGGGGCGGTATAGGTGCTGGTGGTGTTTACTTCATTTCTCTTGTTGTACTTTCGAGACCCTTCCCCACCATCAATTCTGCCGCTCTTAATTGCCAGTTCGAGAGACTCCTCAGTCCTGATCAAGTCGACAAAACACTGTGTTGTGTTATTAATGAGGCGATCAAAGAGTGCCCCTTTCAGAGTATTGACAAATAATGGCATGATTTCATGCTCCGGGATAAGTGGCTGGATTTGGGCGGCCACTTCTCTCCACCTTTGGGCATATTGTCGCAGGCTTTCATTGGACTTCTGCCCCATATTTTCTAACATAATTTTGCTAGGGATCATGTCTGTTACATGTTTGTATTGCTCAGTAAATGCTTTAGACAGATCTTTCCATGTTTTAACATTCGCTTTGCTTAACTGAGTATACCAACGTAACACCGCTCCAGTTAGACTATCCTGGAAGCAATGGATCAGTAGCTTTTCATCTTTATGGTAAGCTACCATTTTTCTACAATACATCGTTATATGTGCAGAAGGACATGTGGTTCCATCATATTTATCGAACTCTGGTGTTTTGAATTTTGGCGGCAAGACAAGATCAGACACCAGACTTAGGTCACTAGCGTCGTTTCCTGATTCTTCATTTGATTGTAACGCTTTAAATTTTTCTTCCATGAGGCGAAATCTTTCTTCCCACTTTTTTTCTACCTCATTCCTGATCCTTTCGACCATGTTTAGGTCCGGCACTTCTTCTTCATAAAGTGCTTCAGTATCGAGGGGTTGAGTCTCAGGTGCCCTTACTTGAAAGCTGGAAGACATTCCTGCAGAGTCAATATACACCTTCCTAGCTTGGTTTGGTGCAGTCGGTTGAACCTTGAAGTGAGCCGGGGTACCTTCTGGCTCTGGAACATTTTCTCCTTCTACTCGTTTTCCAAGACTTTTTGCCAGCAATGCAGTTATGTCAGATACTATAGATGTTTGTGACTGCGCAATCTGATCACTAAGGCTTCTCTGGGCCTCTTCAAGCCTTGTCTCGAGCTCTCTTTGCCCTCTTTCTAGACTGATTATTCTTTCTTCCATGAGCTTTATTTGTAGCCGGGTAAAGTATAGGTGATGAATGATTGCGGGTTAACTACATACAATGCCACAATATTCATATTGTTAATATAGTTGCAAAAAATAAATGCATGTACAATGATGCGAATGTTATGATGCAAATGCAAGAATGCATACAGGACAGGTATCTGATTCATTTGGTAATCACCCTTTTGAATTACTTCCACGGGAATTAAAGGGTATTGATTACAACAAAATTCGTGTTACAAAGTAAAGATCCCTAGTACAAAAGATCTAATTATAAACACGAGTCCTATAGATAGACTCTAGCTCTATCTCCTAACTTTCCAATTGCCTTGAGCAGCTTGAGGAACCTAGGAGCTTCTTCCATTCACGGGGCTATGAAAGGTCGAGTGTCTCACCTCGACACTAAATCATTTACATGTCGGCGACTCATTTGTATGTCCACCATTAGGTTTGCGTAGTCTTGGTCTCATCTGTACCATTCGAGCAGCGTCGCGTAATCTCTTACGCCAATAGGTGTCCCCTCCTGCTGCAGCTTCCTCGAACACATTAATTCTTTCCTTGTAATCCTCCACAATTGCTTCGAGGGACCCAATTCGTGCTTGTAACACACCTACCTCTCGTTCTCTTTCCTGCAGCTCAGCGAAGTTATTCCTGCGGCAGTACATTCGAAGTGAGTGTTCGACTTCCGCCACTTTTCCTTTTAATTCATCATTTTGACTTTGGCTTTGCTCCAACCTTTGAATAGTGTCATCGTACAGTTTATGCATTTCTAATAGTCTATTTCGACTACTTATGGATTTTCTTTTCCATACGGCGGCACTTTCTCTCTCATGATGGACAGCTTGTTTTCCTTTGCTGATTTCTTGTCTGAATCTTTCTTTCTCTTGATCAATGGCTTTCTTGGCGGACCGTTTTTCTTCCTCCATAGCCAAACGGAGGCTTTCAATCTCTTTCTTGATCGCTCTTTTGTTAATTTCTCGTTCTTCTTCCACCAAGCGGATGCCGTTCATTCTTTCTCTTTCCTGGCTATGATGAACCGACTCCGACCGGCCTTTTGTATTTTTCTTGTAATAGAAGGGCATCTTTTTGATAAAGAGTATTTTTGTCGCTTAAATCTGCATTCAATTTCTTCAATTGCCTAATGATCCCGTCCCGCTCGTCATCTTCTAAGCTTGCTTTATAGAGTTCGCTCGCATGTTGGGTCCGTTGGATGTCCATTTTCTTTTTAACTTCCTCGAGTTCACTCCTTAAGATGTCGGCTTCGGGACGGTACCACCCTTGTAAGCTCTTGGTGACACTTGCTAGTCCTTGATCAGATTCGGGAATCACATTATTAACCCTCAAACGTCTCCAAAGATCGTGTCTGGAGTAGTCATGTGCTCGGTATCTCCTTCCACCCCGATCCGATAACAATGATCCCAGGCCCTCATGATGGTCTGAATTTTTCCTTTGAACTCTCCTTTGAAAAGAAATTGGTTTGGCTTAATCCGCGGCGGTATTGGGAATGAACTGCCGTGATCCGAACTGCCGAGACACTAAAAGCGGAGCATAAGTGATCCTCCATGCAATCCTAACATCATCAGCCCGGTTGAAGTCACCTGGCTGTATAGAAAATAATTAACTTTACCGAGCCATGAGACCCTCCATGCTATGTCTTCATCTTGAATGATCTCAAGAAACCGGGTCCACATTTTTGTTTTCAAATCTTCTCACCATTCCTTTGCTAAGTATTCTCGTAAAGGCGAAAAACCTTGGAAGGATATCCCCGGCGGACTCTTGTCGGCGTCTTCCACATGTGACTCGAATCCATACTTGTAATAGCTGTGCGCAGCCTCAAAACGTCCTTCTTCATGTTTTCGGCTAGCATTTAAGGAAATGAAAGTCTCGACCAAGATTGTTGGTCTATTGGGTTTGCTTTTCGTTTCACCCGCTCAAACAAATCCGAATGGCTATGTCAATGTTCCCAGTACTGGGAAAGATCACCAAGCCATATATTCCTAAAGCGAATAGGTCCATTTTCTTTGCCTAAATCTGGATGTGTCGATATGATGTCCCGAATACTTTCCCATGCAAAGACCGTATTATCTCCTCGGATTTGAAGGAGGCCACTAACCCAATCGTCACTCATTCCCGCTAAGGTTTTGAGTTTCGCAGATGTAATTCCGATTTCGGAGGCTTCGCGTAGATCCAACTTCCGAATATTTTTCTGGTTAGTAAAGCGGTGTATTCTTTTACCGTAGGCATAATGTCCTGCCCATTGAAGGTGAAGCAGCAAAAAGCCGGATTCCAGAACTGGACTATAGCTCGGAGTAGGGGCTGGTTAATCCGAACATATAATAGCTGTGCGATGTCGCCATAACCATCGCAAAATAACTCTTGTAGTCTTGGTCCCATCTTTCCCAAATGCTTTGAAGATCCCACAAGTCGTTACATTGGAGACTCACATAGGTGTATCCAGCTATTACGCGTTCGTTAAATGATCTGTCCCCTTGGATTTTTTGGTTGACCTCGACCAATGTCCGGTGACAAATTAAGCTCTTCTTTCCTAAGACACCTTTTTTTCCATGGTGAAAGACTTTACGATCAGGCAAACCACTTGATCCAAGTACCTTTATGCGATGCAAATGCAATGATGTATGAGAAAAAGAACAAAAAGCGAAAAGAAAACAAGTCAGTACCATATAAAATTGATAAATATATAAATAAAATGACAAAATTAAGCAGAATAAACACACAAAACAACCCTATTTATTCCGTCTAAAACCTAAGGTTATCGCATGACTCTAAATGGGTAGGTTTCTATGTATTCTCTACATGCAGTCTTGGTTCTAGGAGGTACCGAATTGTCCTTGCTGTCCTCTACTAAAGTAGCAAGGCCCCGATCATCACCCATTATAGGCTCCTTTCAACGGGTTCAAATCAGGGGACCCATTCGCTTATGCCCGTCACGAAGGGCGATATTCTTACGAAAGCATAAGGTACTCGAGCCCCGAAGGTACTTGCTAGGCCCGTCACGGAGAACGATATCTCCACGAAAGCATTAGCGTTTTCCCCCCACTTAAAAAGGCGGGTTTATATGCCATATTTTAAATGCGTTAAAATAAGCGCGCAATTATGACCGAATGTTAATTTAATAGTCACTTTAATCCGGAACTTTCAATATTAGTAAAGCGGTAATTATTTTAAAAGCTTGACTCTCATTTGTTTTTTTTAAAAAAACAAAAATGTTCCCAGTGAGTCGCCATCTCATAGCGATGTCTTTTTTTTTCATCGCTAAAAAAGCGAGGGGTTTTGAAGGTGTTTGAAAGATGTTTGTAATTCTTTTGGATATAAAATATTTATTTCGTGGGGTTTTAAAAGAAACCGCATTTCAAAAAAATGGAGTCGCCACCGCCACTTAGGTAGGGCGGACACCATAAAACCAGAGATTCAAAAGCGTGGTTTGGGAGTCGATTACGGATGAGGAAGGATTAGCACCCCACACCGCCCAAAATTGGTACTTTAATAATTACCGCTTTATTAATATTGGATTTTTCAGATTAGAGTAGCGATTATTTTAAAATTCGGTCATAATTGCGAATATATTTTAAGGGTCCCGTTATTCCGAGAATAAATGCCCAACCACTATCACTACGCTTGCAATCTTGCCCCGTTTACGCTCGGATAAAAGGACACCACATTAACAAGTTATAAATCATATGCAATCTTAGTGGCAAAAACGTAAAACATGGCAAAATATTTAAATATAATAAATATTGACATACCAGAATACTAATTTAACATAAATGATATTCTAGACTAAAACATGTATATATACATATTATTCTGAATAATAGATAAAAACAACTACAATATGTTAAAATAACAAGGCGAGGAATAAGTACATATAGATTTAACAAATATTTCAAAAAGACATGCATCTTGGCAATAAAACATATTTCAACATATACGGGTCCACATATCGTACAAAAAGGGTAAATACATTAACATGTAGCCCTAAAAAAACAAGAAAACACACACATATAAAATACAAAATACGCCATGTACGAATCAACTAAAACATAACATGCTTAATATGAATAACCGGGAAAAGACGCATGACCATTATAATCTTAATACACATATATATGTAAACATAAAATACGAGTCATATACGAGGGACATAAAATAAAATAATAGAATACTTCAACATATACGATTATAATACGAACATTAGTATTTACAAAGAATACAGGAGTGAAATGAAAGAAAAACAAAAGTCAGTGGCAGAAATTAAAGAGCAATAATATGTAATTTAGGGACGAAATTGCAAAACAAACAAAACCTAAAAGGACCATAATTGTACTTAGACCAAGGGGCAGACCCAAAGTGAAAAATTCGAAAACGCGGGATGACTAAAGGCGTAATTTTGCCATTTAAAATCTGAATCGGTTTAATTTAGGGACTGGATTACATGATTTTGAAATATCAGGGGGACTGGGATTGTGATTATACCATGCGGCAAGACAAAAAATGAAAATATTGAAAACGCGGGATGGTTGAGTGTGTAATTTACCCATTTAGCAAAATAATAATAACTATAAAAGCACCCCTTTAAGGCCGAAATCAAAATTTTGGCCATTTGTTTCATTTTCTGGTTTTTCACAAGAACCATGTTCTTCGTTTTCTCTCAACTGTTCTTCTAAAACCCAGAATCCGGCGGTTGGCCGCCGTGTTCTCTCTGCCGCGGCCGCCGCTAACCTGTAACGGCGAGCCTAAAAAATACGCCAAAACAACCCCTTTTTCGTCCTCAATACGAATCCTAGGTTGGATTCGGAGGATATACCTCTATTTTCCCTAGATCTAGGAAATACGAACCAAAAAAAATATATTTTTTAGACCAAAACAAAGCGCAAGCGGTCGTCTCCTCCCTTTAGTTCACGGATACGGCTTTGTAGAAGCCGAAAGGCTTATATCCGAGGAAGGGAAGACCCACAAACGACGCCTTCAGTAAGACTATTCTCCTCTTTTATTTTTTTTTTTCCGTATATGCATGTAAAGAAAACAAGTAAGAAAAAGAGACAAAAAATTTACCACTGGAGTTTGTCTTTTGATTATCTTGGATGTTTACAACTTTGATTTTTTTGTATTACAAGATCTCCGTTCTCTTTTTTTTTACTACTCTCGTTTTTCTTTTTTTTTTGCCCCTGTTACAAAAGTTCCCGTTTCATATATATATTGTCCTCTGTTTGTTGCAAGTTGCATCTTCTTTTTCAGATCTAAACCGACACTTTTGCTTGTTGTCTTGGGCATATTCGAACACGGGATGAATATGGCGCGGTGGCGGTATGGACATTGCCCGGACGCCGGCGTTTTCGGCCCGTTAGATCAGATCGATCTAACGGTCGAGATGGCTTGAAGAACGATCAGCCCGGATGAAGCCTCGATTTGATGAGGCGGCTTCAGATTTTCGCCACGTGGAGCTCGCAATCGATGAGTCGAGCGTGTGGATCTTACGCGCGTGGGATGTTAAAGCGGCCGTGGCGTGGACCACGCGCGCGGCGTGGCACTCGAGCGGTCCATACGTGTGGAACACGCTCTGGCGGATATTTTTGATTTCTGGTTGCATCGTGGCCGTTGGATCGGATCTTGATCCAACGGCCCCGATTGCGCACATTGTAATTAGATAAGATTGATTTGGGCCATGGGCCTTGTAATTGAATTTGTAATTGGGTATAAATTTATTTGGGTTTAATATATTTAATTCTTTTCATTTTGTCATTAATAATAATAATAATATAATTATAACAGCAATACATATACATACGAAAATGTATACTTATATTATACAATCATTAATTAATATAATATTCTAGTATACGACATTATAATCATACATATAATTAACATAACATCTATATATCAATCAAATACCTCTCGGAGCTTGAAAACATGTGCCTTTTGTATGTAAAAACATTGTCTTCTCATTTGGGATTCACACCATGATGGCCCTCGATGTCTCTTTGGATCTGCAGATACCTGTCCGAGATGAAAACAAATGCTATGACAAATGAATTGACATGCTCCTAATCTAGTGATGTCGACTATTCATGATGCATGAGTGTCAATATCTTGGTGGGCTTGTTTTGGTCCTTATTTGATCTTGATGTTTGCTTTCTCCTTTTTACGGGCATCGATACTCGCCTCCTTTGCAGGTTCAACCATCTCAACCTTTCTTTTTCTCCAATTGTGACTTGGAATTCTAAAGTGCCTTTCGGGTTTTCACTTTAAAGATTTTTTTGAGAGGTGCCCTTACGGTTTTTCACCCAAGAGATCTCTTTTTGTTATCGTGTGCCTTTCTTGAATAGATAGGACATGTGCCATTGGTCATCCTACAGGTTGTTTAAAGCTTCTCACCTTCCTTTTAGCCATTATGTAGGAACTAGAGGATGGAGTTAACATCGTTTTCTTTGATCACTGCATTTTCAAGGTTAAATCATAGTAATGCTCGAAATCTCTTGTTTCATTATAAGCCTATGTTATCTTATTTTGTGAAATTGACAAGAAGCCAGGAATGGATGCTCAAAAACACGGTTTTAATATGATTAAGGGCTTTGGATATCTTAAAAGAAAGGTATGACACACATGAAAGTTAAGTTGAAAATACAAGATCCCTCATTATCTTGATATGAATGATACATGATCCTGTCCGGTGTAGAAAATTTTTGCACGAAGCCTTCCTCTTCATAATGTTCATGGGGATACCACCTCTCTAGGATATTCAATTTTTTCAATTTACGAGGCCGCCCTGCGGGTTTTCAACTTTCAAGTCCTTCTTTTGCTTCAAGCGCTTTGGTTTGGGTTTTTATACCTGAGCTCTCCATTTTGAGCTCTTTATTTTTTCATTTTTAGAGATAGTATTTCTTGTGGCATTTCGAATTTATGGGATTTTTAAGTTCGTCCTCACCGTCCATTTCTATTAGGATCGGGGCTCCTCGAGAAGGCCTTTTTCTGACGTCGGTCCTTCGGGTTGGGCATCCATTTTCTCGAGAATCTTTTGGATAGGGAGGATTTTCTTGAGTACCAAATCCCTTCTTTGAATTCTCTTGGGCGCACCTTTTTGTTGTAAGCTTGCACCATCTTTTTTGGTACATCGACCATGACAAATGGCCTTTAGTCTTTTTCGTCAATGAGATTTAGTTGGTCGATCAGCCTGCACCCATTTGACTTCTTCAGTTTTACTTCGTTTAAGACGGAGAGACGGAATCTACCTCAATGTGAGTCTTTGCTTGGTACCATACACCAAGGGGTAGGTGTTGCCCCCGTTGATGTCGCGAATGGGCGTTCTATAGGCGAAAAGGGCAAAAGGCAACTTCTCATACCAATCCTTGTAGGTATCCGTAGTCTTCGCTATGATCTTCTTTATATTCTTGTTTCATTGCTTCCCTTTGCTCCATTCATTTTAGGGCGATAGAATGTGGAATTATGGTGTGTTATCTTGAATTGAGTGCACACGTCCTTCATCATTTGTTGTTGATTTAAGCGTTGTCGGTGATGATCCTCTCGGCAATCCGTGTCGACAAATAATTTCCTTCTTTAGAACTTACAAGTGTAGTCACGGTGATATTGGCGTAGGCGCTGCCTCTACCCATTTGGTGAAAGTAGTCTATGGCGACAAAATAAACAGTGCCCGTTGGAGGCTTTCGGATGGATGCGCGATGGCGTCCATGCCCACGTCTTTTTGAAAGGCGGAGAATTCATGGTGTGTAAAGGCGATGAGAGTGCGTGAATTTTGTCGCGTAAATTTGGCATTTGTGGCATTTCACGGCGTGTCGATGCAATCTCCTCCATGGTCGGCGAGAAATAACCGTATCTCTCATAATTTTCCGGGCTATAGGGCGGCGTTGGCGTGCGTTCACGAGATCCGTCATGTCGCCGGCTAAAGATTTCCTACGCCTCCGGGCATCCCAGCGGCAGCAATGTTTGATCATGACTTCTCCCTATAGGATTTCCCCATCTAGGACATATTTTGTTGCCATTTTTTCTGCATTTTTACTGTCATTGCCGTTTGCCCCTTACGGATACTTTGAAGCTTGACATATTGCGGGGATGTCATAGTACCATAGATTTCCGTCAATCTCTTCCTGTACATTACAACAATGAAGCAGGCTTTTTCAAGCGTCTGCATCATCAATGGGCTTCATTTTGCCCGGTGTTTGTTTAAACATGGATGCCAGGTTGCCAATGCATACATACATCCCGATTTTCTTCTCAGGCGGGTAATTAGCTGACCTTTTGAACTCTTTGATGAGCTCTTGGATCAATTCGTGATATTTGACCAACCGGGTCTACAGTTTCCCTCTCCAGCGCAATTGGTAAATGACTGGGGCGAATCTCGAACACTCGAAGTTCCTTACCTTTTTCTCGATGGCTGAGTTCAGTCCCGTGATGCAAACCGTATTCAGCTATATTGTTTGTGAAGAATTTGTCTCTCTTGGTGAAAGGATAATATCGTCCTCGTGTGAAATTAGCTTGCCCTATCCATGTCAGGGGCGTTGGGGCTCCATCAGTAAAGTTTCATGACTTATCATGCGAAATCTCTTCTTGGTTGTAATGCACATCAAGTCTTCGTCTAGGAAACTAAAGTTCAATGCCTCATATTAAACCGAATACGACTAACCAGAAATGCCTTTCTGGCACTTTCTTTACAGCTTTCGATTAACATATCACGATCGCCGAATTGGGATAAGAGCATCTGCGTGAGCCATCTTTCCGTTAGTCTTTGGCGCTTTAAGAACGGTCACAGCTTGGATATCAACCAGGTAGTATGGTACAACATGTCTTTATGCGCGCAGTAGCTGAACTAGAAGCACAACCACTGATTACAGCAGCCCTAGATGCAAGTGTTTTGTAATCATTGAATTTCCTCTTAGGTAATAGATGGTTTGCTCCTTTTTCTTGACTTATCGTGTTGCCCAGTACACATCCATTGAATTCTCAAAAACTGTTAAGTAGAGAATTAGTGGTGACCAGTCTCTTGGTGCGACTAAATTAGACATTGTGTAGTACTTTTTGATCTTTTCTAGGGCTCTTTGACATTCCTCATCCAGCGCCCGAGTTATTCTTTCTAAAAGTCTGAAGGTCCCGGGTCACATTGGTTGGTTAATTGGGAATGAAGAGAGATATAATTCAGCCTCCCGAGAAACGCGGACTTCATACTGCGTGCGGGGTGGTGAGATCTGGATGGCTTTCACTTTATCCGGATCAATCTCAATCCCCTCTTACCTTACTCACGAACCTAAGAGTTTTCGGAAGTATAGCGAAGGTACATGCAGCGGGATTGAGCCTCAGTTGGTACTTAGTAGTCTTTGGAATAGTTTTCTCAAGTTTTGTAGGTCTTTCTTCCTCTGTTCGGATTTGGCAATCATATCATCCACGTATACTTCTATTTCTTTTGTGCATCATGTCATGGAAAAAGTCACCATTGCTCTTTGGTATGTTGCCCTGCGTTCTTTAGTCCAAACGGCATCACTTTCGATAACAAAAGTACCCAGCATGGTTATGAATGTGGTTTTCTCCATGTCGTTAGGATCCATCTTTATCACAGTTTGTACCACTGAAGCCGTCCATGAAGGAAAACCATGAATGTCTGCGGTGTTGTCAGCCAAGCGTGTCAATATATGGTGAGGAAGTTGTCTTTAAATTTGGCTCGGTTGGATCCTATAATCTACGCACCCATGAACTTTCCGTCTTTCTTTAATCTTTGGTACAATGTTTGCCTTATTCGGAGTATTTGGCTACCTCAGAATCGACATCAAATTGCTTTTCACTTCTTCTCGGATCTTTAACAACATATATGGTCTCATTCTCAAAGTTTTTCTTTCTGCTGGTTTTGCACTCCGAGATTTTGTTGGCAATTTGTACACCACTATGCCATTATTCAACCCTAAGCATGTCTTGATAAGTCGGCCGAAGACATCTTGAATTCGAGTAGGGCTATCGGTTCATGTAGTTTTGAGAAATATTCGTTCTATTTTTACTTCTTTTTCTCTCTTCTTGATCCCAGTTGACAATTTATTTTCTTTTTGAGGCATGATCTGCATTTCTTAGGAGTCCACCATTCTCTTTCTTTCGGGATCTCATTTCTAATTTCATCCTTATCCTTCCTCGATTTCTCTCGAGACCTCATGGCATTCAAAATTTACTCGAGTTGGATCAGGTATCATTCATATCGTCAATCATAGGTGATGCTGCGTTAAATGAGAATGAATTGTATTGGGAAAGAGACTGGCTTTACATGAAGGGAATAAATATGAAGAATGCATGGAATGGAATAAATGAGGCTTTGGTCATTTTTAAGAAAGTGGGGATATTTTCATTTTCAATCAAAAAGTTAACATAAGTGCCCGTACAAGAGATCCCATTGTTTATGGCAACAAAAGGTTGATTGGCATTACCACGATCTATTCCTAAAGGCTCTGAGGGTAGATCAATGCGACTCAGGTTATCGAGTGTTTCCCGGGATGGCGGGGATGTTGAGTCAACATCTTGCTGCCTCGGTCCTTTTCAGCTATCATGTTGATGTACATCCCTCAAATGATTTCTTGAGTATTTCCTCACCGGTTAAGTTCATCATTTTCTCAATTGCCTCTCGATATGTTAACTTTCAGGTGGTAGAACCTGGGAGGCGAAGAGGTAGAGAAGCTTTCTCAAACTAGGAAAGGATATCGATATCCACCCGGAATGTCTTCCTCCTTTAGATGCATTTCTTTCCTCCTTCTCTTATATTCATATTTCTTACATTGGACACTTGGTTGGTAACCCAGCCGCTTGATCACTTCTTGGTTATGTATTCTTGGATCTCAGGGTTTCATATGTTCTTTGACCACACCTCTATTTTGAAACCCTGTTTGAGTTTACAAGTGGTCATCTTAGTACAATTAGATAACTGGGGTGAGGATCAGGCTCTCCAAAAAAGCAGAATGTAGCATTTATTAGTTCCCATTAACGGAGCAAGCGTGTAACATCTGTCATTTGAATGTAGAGAATTATCGATGTCCGCAAAGCTTAACAAATTCATCTTCCTGCCCTCTCTTGTGACCAATTTGCCTTGGCTTTAAATTTTATTTTTTGATGCGATGATGATGGGACAGCTATAGCGGTGGATCCCTGGTCTTGACCGGCATTGTAAGATGGTTTTATATCCGTACCCTGAAAATCTCGATCACATGTCGGTTGAATTGAGTCGATAGGGCACCTGATTTCCACCGTTGTTCCTTTTGCGTGCCGTAAAGGCTGTAGAGGTTGTGTGAGGGCTTTGAGTGCGAGGCCTGTTAGATTGCTGCCCGGGGAGTTACCATAGGCAAGACGTGCAATGCTGACCAGATTATTAGGTGTCGCTTTCATTATCAGCATGCCGCTTTGTAGTGAGTGGCAGTGATGTTAGAGCAGTGAACCAATTCCTTACTCAGGGATCTCATCAATCAGCGAGCGTGACATGATTATGACGATGTGCTTGCACGCTTTATCATGTCGGGTTTGATGAAATGCAGGGCGCAAAGAAGTTTGATTGCTTAGCACCAGCTAGCGTGCCAAGATCTTCTACTCGAACTCAAGGAAATGGTTGCTTGCAGTGATCTGGTAGGTTTAGCAAGTAGTTGTTCCCTTCTGTTTGTCTTCATTATGTCTCAAGAACTTTGAGAAGTGCTGGCCTGAGCACCGATTCTGGGATTACGTTATCTTTTGGGGAGGTTATTTCCAAATATCTGCGTATTGCTTCGTACTCTTTCCTGTCTTTTGGTACATTTCAAAGCCTCGAGAGGAATAGCATGTGTTCTTCTTGGCAAATAGCTTTACTTTGCTAATATTCATCGTTCACGGCTTTGTTAGTCTTCCAGCGTGAGCTCTTTGTTAGGTATTCACGATTTTACGGCATGGTCACATTATGACCTCAGTCAATTTGTCGCATATCTTTGAATGGGAATGGAGATGATACTAAAATGATAATCTTGGGACTTGCTTTTGTTTGGTTTCTCGGCAGGAGACACGCCGTTCTGTTTTAAGGAGAGAATAGCAAAGATACATCCGCTTCCCGGTATTTAGTTTTTGGGGGTATCGTAAATGGCCATGCATTCGTCATTCGGCTGAGGTCTCAAAGAATTCAATTTGTTTTTAAATTCGTCCAAATACGCAATTTCTTGAACTTCGTCCATTCCTTGGATATCGCCGCCCGATCGATGAATTATGATAGCACCCGCATTCTTTTCACGCTTGCTTATTATCCATACCTTTGTTGATCCGACCATGCATAATTGTTAAATACCAGTAAAGGAGACTTGATTTCGACACGTCATCGGCTATCCTCACGGTAAGCATTCTTATGACATTTACCTCCTGCTTCCATGATTGGTAGCGGGTTGTTGGCTACGCTGTTTCTTCAAACTTCAATATCCCAGGCCAGTTGGGTTACGGCCCACAAGCTTTTTTAAGGCAAGACGGAGTTACCGAGTGGGATGTCCGAGAATACTTGCCCAGTGATAACAGTGCCAATGTGCCTTGGATTATGCAAGGCGGGAAGATTGGATTAACGGGAAGTAACGATGTAAGTAGAGCAGTGCAACCGTATATGGGAATAAAGTTACAGTATGAAAGCGGTAGGGAGTGAAAAGTTCTCCCTCTGCTCTTTAGTGACTCTCTCATCTGCTGATTAAATTTTGTGTTTTTTCCACAGTCTTGTATTTGTGAGGCTGTGTGAGATTTCTTGGGCGGTATAGGTCTTGGTGGTCATTGCCATTTCTCTTGTTGTACTTTAGAGACCTTCCCCATACATCAGTGCAGCTGCTTAATTGCCGGTTCGAGAGACTCATAGGTCTTTGATCAAATCAAATAAACTTTCTTGTGTTGTGTTTATTAATGAAGCGATCAAAGTGCCCTTCGAGGTGACAAATAATGGCATGATTTCATTAACAAAGGATAAGTGGGCATTTGGATTTGGCGGCCCACTTCTCTCCTTTGGGCATATTGTATGAGAACTTTCATTGGACCTTACGCATGTTTTCTAACACTAATTTTGCTAGGGATCCTTCTGTTACATGTTTGTATTGCTCGATGGTAACTTTAATGATCTTTCCATGTTTTAACATTATTTCTTGCTTGAGTATACCCGGCGTAACAGCTCCGGTTAGACTATCTGGAAGCAATGGATCGGTAGCTTTTTCATCTTTATGGTAAGCTGCCATTTTCTCCCACAATACATGAATTACTGTATGCTGTGAGAAGGACATGTGGTTCCATCATATTCGGAACTCCCATTGTTTTGATTTTGTGAAAGACAATGCAGACACAGAGACTTAGGTCACTAGCGTCGTTTCTGATTCTTAGAATTTGATTGTAGCAACATAAATTTTTCTTCCATGGTAGAAATCTTTCTTCCCTTTTTCTCTTACCGTTTCTTTGATCATTTCGACCCATGTTTAGGTCCATTAACCTTGTAATGAAATGCATTATCGAGGTTGAGTGCCAGTTTTACTAGCAGCTGGGCATTCTGCCAGAGTCAATATATACACCTTCACAGCTTGGTTTGGTCGGTCGGTTGAACGTGAGTCGGGTACCTCTCGCTCTGGAACATTTTCCTTCTACGTTTTCCACATTTTTTGCTAGGCAATGCGGTTATGTCGACTTTTATAGATGTTTGTGATCTATGATCTGATCACTGCTTTTAAGGCTTCGACCTCTTTCGTTCGAGCTCTTCGTTCTTTTTCTTTCTAGGTGATTATTCTTTCTTCCATGAGCTTTATTTGTCGTAAAATATAGGTGATGAATGATTGCCGGGTTAACTAAATACAATGCCCATGATATTCATATTGTTATATAGTTACCAAAAAATAAAAGTAAATGTACAATGATACGAATGTTATGATGCAAATGCAGAATGCATCTGATTGATCAAATTCATTGTGATAATCTTTTGAATTACTTCCTTGGGAATTAAAGGGTATTGATTACAACAAGAATTCGTGTTAAAGTAAAGATCCTAGTACAAAAGATCTAATTATAACACGAGTCACATAGATAGACTCTGCTTTCACATCTCCTAACTTCCAATTGCCTTGAGCGCTTGAGGAACCTGAACTATGATTTCAGGGGCTATAAAGGTCGAGTGTCTCGGCCTCATGACTAAATCATTTTATATGCGGCGACTACATTGTATGTCCACCATGGGGTTTTGCGTGAAATCTTGGTCTACACGTCTGTACCATTGACGTCGCGGCGTAATCTCTTACGCCAATAGGTGTCCCCTCTGCTGCGACTTCTCGAACACATTAATTCTTTCCTTGTAATCCCTGATTGCTTGAGGGACTGATTAGTGCTTTAACACACCTACCTCGTTCTCTTTCCTGCGGCTCGGTGAGATTATTCCTGCGATACATTGGTAGGTGTTCGACTTATTGCTTTTCTTTTAATTCATCATTTTGACTTTGGCTTTGCTCAACCTTTGAATAGTGTCATCGTCTACCGTTTACCGCATCTCTATGAGTCTATTTTGACTACTTATGGATTTTCTTTTCCATCTGGCGACACTTTCTCTCTCATGATGAACAGCTTGTTTTCCTTTTGCTGATTTCTTTTGTCAGATCTTTCTTTCTCTTGATCAATAGCCTTCTTGGCGGACCGTTTTTCTTCCTCCATAGCCAAACGGTGACTTTTCAATCTCTTTCTCGATCGCTCTTTTGTTAATTTCTCGTTCTTCTTCCACCAAGCGGATGCGTTCATTCTTTCTCTTTCCCTGACTATGGCCGACTCTGCCGGCCTTTTGTATTTTTGCTTGTAATAGAAGGGCATTTTTTGATAAAGTATTTTTTGTCGCTTAAATCTGCATTTAATTTTTACAATTTGCCTAATGATCCGAAAGTTTCGTCAACTCTCCAAGCTTGCTTTATAGAGTTAAGCTCGCATGTTGGAGTACATTGGATGTCCATTTTCTTTTTAATTTCTTCGAGTTCGCTCCTTAAGATGTCAACTTCAGACGGTACCACCCTATATGGCTCTTCGAGTGACACTGCTATCATGATCAGATTCAGGAATCACATTATTAACCCTCAACCGCCTCTCAGAGATCGTAATCTGGGTGATCATGTGCTTTGTATCTTCCACCTCGATTCGATAACAATGATCCTAGACCCCGCCGATGGTCTGATTTTTTTCCTTTGAACTCTCCCTTTGAAAAGAAACCAGCTTGGCTTAACTGTATTGAATGAAGCGCCGTGTGATCCGGAATCGCAGGGACACTAAAAGTGGAGCCAAGCGATCCCTCCATGTAATCCTTAACATCATCAGGCCGGTTGAAGTCACCACAATCAGAGAAAATAATTAACTTTACTGAGCTACGGGACCTCCATGCTATGTCTTCATCTTGAATGTTCCTCAAGAAAGCGGTCCCATTTTGTTTTCAAATCTTCTCGCCATTCCTTTGCTAAGTATTCTGCATTAAAGGCGAAAAACCGGAAGGATATCCGGCGAGGACTCTTGTCAGCGTCTTCCAATGTGACTGCGAATCGTACTTGTAATAGGCGTGAGCACGAAAACGTCGCTGGCTCATGTTTTATTTCCAACGTTAGAGGAAATGAAAGTCTCGACCAAGATTCTTTGATGCGGGTTTGCTTTTCGTTTCCATAAATATCTTTTCATGGTGAAAGACTTTCGATCGTAAATCATTTCGATCCAACAAAGAGACGCAAATGCATGATTCAAAGCGAAAAGGTCGTTTTAAAAGAAAAAACAAGGTGTACAGATAAAATTGATAAATATTAATATTGATTTTCCCGATTAAAGTGACGATTATTTTAAAATTCGGTCATAATTATGAATATATTTTAGGGTCCCGTTATCCGAGAATAAACGCCCAACCACCATCACTACGCTTTGATATCGCCCCGCTTACGCTCGGATAAAAGGACACCGATTAACAAGTTATAAATCATATGCAATCTTAGTGGCAAAAACGTAAAACATGGCAAAATATTTAAATATAATAAATATTGACATACTGTAATACTAATTTAACATAAATGATATTCTAGACTAAAACATGTATATATACATATTGTTCTAAATAATAGATAAAAACAACTATAATATGTCAAAATAACAAGGCAGAATGAATAAGTACATATAGATTTAACAAATATTTCAAAAAGACATGCATACTGGTAATAAAACATATTTCAACATATACGGGTCCACATATCGCATAAAAAGGGTAAATACACTAACATGTAACCCTAAAAACAATAAAACACACACATATAAAATACAAAATACGCCTATGTAATTAATCAACTAAAACATAACATGCTTAATATGAATAACCTGGATAAAAACGCATGACCATTATAATCTTAATACATATATATGTAAACATAAAATACGAAAGTCATATACGAGGGACATAAAACAAAATAAAAAATAAAATAATAGAATACATCAACATATACGATTATAATATGAACATTAGTATTTACAAAGAATACATGATCAAAATGAAAGAAAACAAAAGTCATAAGCGTAAATTAAAGAGCAATAATATGTAATTTAGGGACGAAATTATGAAACAAACAAAACCTAAAAGGACCATAATTGTAATTAGACCAAGAGGCGCACTCCAAAGTGAAAAATTCAAAAACGCGGATGGTTAAGGCGTAATTTTACCATTTAAAACCGATTCGTGTAATTTAGGACTAGATTGTAAGATTTTAAAAAATCGTGGGACTGAATTGTGATTATACCATGCGGCAAGACAAAAATGAAAATATTGAAAAACGATGGATGATTGAGTGTGTAATTTACCCATTTAGCAAAATAATAATAACTATAAAAGCCTCTTTAAGGCCGTAAATCAAAATTTTGGCTATTTGTTTCATTTTTCGTTTTTCACAAGAACCATGTTCTTCGCTTTTTCTCAACTGTTCTTCTAAAACCAGAATCCGACGGTCGGCATCCGATTTCTCGCCGCCGCGCCGCTAACCGCGCCCGGCGAGCCTCCAAAATACACCAAAACAACCCTTTTCGTCCTCAATACGTAATCCTAGGTTGATTCAGAGGATATACCTCTATTCGCCCTAGATCTAGGAAATACGAACCAAAAAAATATTTTTTAGACCAAAACAAATCGCAAAGCGGTCGCTCTCCCTTTAGTTCACCAGATCCGCTTGTAGAGGTTTAAAGGCTTATCATCGAGGAAGGGAAGACCCACAAACGACGCTGTAAGACTATTCTCCTTTTTATTTATTTTTTTTTTTGTATATGCATGTAAAGAAAACAAGTAAGAAAAAGAGACAAAAAATTTACCACCGGATCTGTTTTTTGATTATCTTGGATGTTTACAACTTTTAGATTTTTTTGTATTACAAGATCTCCGTTCTCTTTTTTTTTTTTACTACTCTTTTTTTTTTTTTTGCCTCCTGCTACAAAAGCCCCGCTTTCATATATATTATTGTCCTCGCTTGTTGCAAGTTGCATCTTCTTTTTCGATCTAAACGCACTTTTGCTTGTTGTCTTGGGCATATTCTCAACACGGGATCAATATCGCGCGCGTGGCGGTATGGACATTTCGCCAATGGCCAGACGCAGCGCGGCCGTTAGATCGATCCGATCTAACGGTCGAGATGGCTTGAAGAACGATCGCCCCGATGAAGCCTCGATTTGATGAGACGGCTTCAGATTTCGCCACGGAGCTCCGCAATGAGGAGTCGAACGCTGCGGATCTTACGCGCTGGGATGTTAAAGCGACCGCGCGTGGACCACACGCGCGTGGCACTCGAACGGTCCATACGTGGAACACGCTACCGCGATATTTTTGACTTCTCGTTAGATCGTGGCCGTTGGATCGATCTTGATCCAACGCCCACGCTACCGCACATTGTAATTAGATAAGATTTAGATTTGGGCCAACCGCCTTGTAATTGAATTTGTAATTGGACCGTAAATTTATTTGGGTTTAATATATTTAATTTTTTCATTTTGTCAGCCCAATAATAATAATAATAATATAATTATAACAAAGAATACATATACATATTAAAAATGTATACTTATATTATACAATCATTAATTAATATAATATTCTAGTATACGACGTATAATCATACATATAATTAACATAACATCTATATATTAATCAAATACACTCATACTCTAGATACATACGCTGACATACATACACCCCTAATACGTATACATAGCTTATACATGCACACACCACCTTATATTAGTAACATTCATATAATAAATATACATGCAATATTAATATATTTACAAGTGAAAATGAGTGATTACAATTTGCCCTCTTTGCTTGTTCTCATGGAATGGGAAACAAAGCAAAGATTCATAAGCACTCATTTTTATCGACTTCCCCTGCTTGTAGCCTTGGAAAACGAATTCTTTTGACATCTCCGCTCTTCCTTGGTTGAATCTTCGTGCTCGTAAGTTCTTCCTATATAGAGCTTCGTCACCTTCCTATCTTGGAGCTACATGCTCTTCCTATATAGAACCCTTCATTCGACATCCCAATTATGAGTCATTCATTTCACTTTGAGACAATAAAGCTTGGAGTCCTTCCTATATAGAACTCTTTGCTTTCAACGCTGGTTTCTCCTATATAAAACCTTTTGCGCCATCGATGGATTCTTCCGATCGGGAGTTCCTCCTATATAGAATCGCTAGTCTTCAAATCCCTTCCTATATAGAACTTTTTATGTTCGAAATTTCGTGAGCTACAGGTTCTTCCTATATAGAACCTTTCACTTAAGACAATGGTTTCTGAGCCTTTCCTATATAAGACTTTCACTTTCGACAAAACAGTTTCCTATATAACCCTCGTGTCATAGGTGAATTGCTTTGACCGGGAGTTCTTCCTATATAGAATCATGAGTCTTCACCTTGGAGCCACAGCCCTTCCTATATAGAACTTTTTTATGTCTCGAATCTTTCAGAGCTACAAGTTCTTCCTATATAGAACCTTTTACTCTAAGACAATAAAGCTCTGAGCCCTTCCTATATAGAACTCTTCGCTTTCGACACAGCAGATTTCCTATATAATCTTGCGTGTCATGGGTGAATTGCTTTGACCGGGAGTCCTTCCTATATAGAATCATGAAGTCTTCACCTCGAGTCACAATCCTTCCTATATAGAACTTTCAGCTTTTTCAAACCTCGAGAGAGAAGGATTCTTCCTATATAGAACCTCTCCTGAGCTTGAAAACATGTGCCTTTTTGTATGTAAAAACATTGTCTTCCCATTTGGGATTCACACCGTGATGGCCTCGATGTTTCTTTTGATCTGGCAGATACCTGTCTGAGATGAAAACAAAATGCTATGACAAATGAATGAATTGACATGCTCCTAATCCTAGTGATGTCCGACTATTCATGATGCATGAGTGTCAATATCTTGGTGGGCTTGTTTTGATCCTGATTTGATCTTGATGTTCGCTTTCTCTTTTTTACGTGCATCGATATCCGCCTCACCACAGTTCAACCATCTCAACCTTTCTTTTTCTCCAATTGTGATTTGAATTTTAAAGTGCCCTTTCGGTTTTCACTTTAAAGAGTTTTTTTTAGGGGTGCCCTTCTGATTTTCACCCAAGAGATCTCTTTTGTTATCTCAGATGCCTTCTTGAATAGATAGGACATGTGCCATTGGTCATCCTACCTGGTTGTTTAAAGCTTTCACCTTCCCTAGCCATTATGTAGGGAATTAGAGGATGGAGTTAACATCGCTTTGATCACCTGCATTTTCAAGGTTAAATCATAGTAATGTTCAAATCTCTTGTTTCATTATAAGCCTATGTTATCTTATTTGACTGAAATTGACAAGAAGGCCTGTGAATGGATGCTCAAAAACACGGTTTTATTATGATTAAGGGCTTGAGATATCTTAAAAAGAAAGGTATGACACATATGAGTTAAGTATGAAAATACAAGATCCCTCATTATCTTCGATATGAATGATACATGATCCTCACAACCGTGTAGAATTTTTTGCCAAGCCTTTCTTCATAATGTTCATGAAGATACCTTCTTTTTTGGATATTCAACTTTTCAACTTACCCGAGCCGCCTTTATGGGTTTTCAACTCGAGTCCTTCCTTTGCTTCAAGACGCCCGATTTTGGGGTTTTCGTCCCCATTTTGCTTTTTTATATTTCATCATTTTTTTAGAGATAGTATTTCTTGACGGCATCAGAATTTACGGGATTTTTCAGCTCGCCCCCATCCATTTTTGTTAGGATCGTGGCTCCTCCCGAGAAGGCCTTTTTTTACGACGCACGGTCCTTCCCCAAATTGGGCATCCATTTTCCTCGAGAATCTTTTCGATAGGGAGGATTTTCTTGAGTACCAGATCCCTTTCTTTGAATTCTCTTGGGCGCACCTTTTGTTGTAAGCCCGCACCATCCGCTTTTGGTACATCCGACCATGACAAATGGCCTTTAGTCTTTTTTTTTCAATGAGATTTAGCTGGTCGAGTCCGCCTCGCACCCATTCAGCCTTCTTCCGCTTTTACTTGTTTAAGACCTAGAGAGACGGAATCTCTACCTCAATTGGGAGTATCGCTTCGTACCATACACCAAGGAGTAGGGTGTTGCCCTGTTGATGTGCGAATGGACGCCCTATAGGCGAAAAAGGGCAAAAGGCAACTCTCATGCCAATCCTCGTAGGTATCCGTAGTCTTCGCTATGATCTTCTTTATATTCTTGTTTGTCGCTTTCCATCGCTTCCATTCATTTTAGGAGATAAAATGTGGAATTATGGTGTGTTATCTTGAATTGAGTGCACACGCCCTTCATCATTTTGTTGTTCGGATTGAAGCGCGTTGTCGGTGATGATCCTCTCTCGCAATCCAGACGACAAATAATTTCCTTCTTTAAGAACTTACAAACTGTAGTCCCGTGATATTGGCGTAAGACGCTGCCTCTACCCATTTAGTGAAGTAGTCTATGGCGACCAAAATGAAACGGTGTCCATTGGAGGCTTTTGATGGATTCGCCCGATGACATCCATGCCCCACGCCGCGAAAAAGGCCACGGAGAATTCATGGTGTGTAAAGGCGATGGGGTGCATGAATCTTGTCGCCAGAATTTGGCATTTATGGCATTTTCTCGCGTAATCGATGCAATCTCCTCCATGGTCAACCGAAATAATCAGATCTCATAATTTTTTCGGCTATAGACAGCCCACATGCATGGCTCCACGTGATCCCGTCATGTACTTCAGCTAAGATTTCCTTCGCCTCCCGGGCATCCACACATCTCAACAATGTTTGATCATGACTTCTCCTATATAGGATTTCCCATCTAGGACATATTTTGTTGCCATTTTTCCGAGCTTTTTCTGTCATTGTCGCTTGCCCTTTCGATACTTTGAAGCTTGACATATTGCGTGATGTCATAGTACCATGGATTTCGCCAATCTCTTCCTCGTACATTACAACAATGAGCAGGCTTTTCAAACGCTCAGATCTCAATGGGATTCATTCTCGCCGGTGTTTGTTTTAAACATGGATGCCAAGGTTGCCAATGATCCGCCATCCGATTTTTCTTTCTGGGCAGGTAATTGAAGTTGACCTTTTCGAACTCTTTGATGAGCTATTGATCAATTCGTGATATTTGACCAACTTCGGTCTCGGTTTCCCACCCCGCAATTGGTAAATGACTAATGACGAATCTCCAAACACTCAAGTTCCTTAACCTTTCTCTCGATGGCTGAGTTCAGTCCCATGATGCAAGCTTCAGATTCAGCTATATTGTTTGTGCAGTAAGAATTCCAATCTGCTGGTGAAAGGATAATAGACATCCTCGTGTGAAATTAGCACTACCCTATCCCATGTCCGAGGGCGTTTGAGGCTCCATCAAGTAAAGTTTCCATGACTTATCATCCAAATCTCTTCTTCGGTTGTAATGCACATCAAGTCTTCGTCTGGGAAACTAAAGTTCAATGCCTCATATTCATCAAGCACGACTAGCTAGGAAATCCGCTACGCACACCCCTTTACACGCTTTCTGATTAACATATACGATGTCGAATTCGATAAGAGCATCCGCCATCGAGCCATCTTTCCCGCTAGTGCGGGCGCTTCCATTAAGAACTTTAATGGGTCTAGCTTGATATCAACCGTAGTATGGTATAACATGTACTCGTCTCGAGCCGCTTGGTAGCCCAAACTAGAGCACAACACAACTTCAGACCAAGGGTACCGTGTTTCGCAATCATTGAATTTCTTGCTTAGGTAATAGATGGCTTGCTCCTTTTTTTCTTGACTCATCGTGTTGCCCCAAAGACGCATCCCATTGAATTCTCAAAGACTGTTAGTAGAGAATTAGTGGTCGACTGTGTACATCGTGCAACTAAAATTGGAGCATTTGTCGTACTTTTTGATCTTTTCTAGGGCTTTTTGACATTCTTCATCCCACACGCCAGATTATTTTTTCTAAGAAGTCCAAGACCGGGTCGCATTGGTTGGTTAATTGGGAAATGAAACGAGAGATATAATTCAGCCTCCCTAGGAAACCGAGGACTTCCTTCAAGGTATGGGGGTGGTGAAAGGTCCTGGATGGCTTTCACTTTATCCGGATCAATCTCAATCCTCTTCTCGCTTACTACGAACCCTAAGAGTTTTCCGTAAGTAACGGCGAAGGTACACTTGGCAGTGATTGAGCCTTAGTTGGTACTTCCGTAGTCTTTGGAATAGTTTTCTCAAGTTCTCAGAGGTGCTCTTCCTCTGCTCGGGATTTGGCAATCATATCATCCACGATACTTCTATTTCTTTGTGCATCATGTCATGGAAAAGAGTCACCATTGCTCTTTGGTATGTTGCCCTGCGTTTTTTAGTCCAAACGGCATCACTTGATAACAAAAAGTACCCCACATGGTTATGAATGTGGTTTTCCATGTCGTTAGGATCCATCTTTATCTGGTTGTACCCGAGAAGCCGCCCATGAAGGAAAACCATGAATGTCCCGCGGTGTTGTCAACCAGCGTGTCAATATGTGGCAAAGGGAAGTTGTCTTTAGGGCTAGCTCGATTCAGATCCCTATAATCTACACACATATGAACTTTTCGTCTTTTTTTGGTACTGGTACAATGTTTGCAACCCATTCGGGTATTTGGCTACCTCCAAGAATCCAAAGATCAAATTGCTTTTTCACTTCTTCTCGGATCTTCAACAACATATCCGCCTCATTCTCCAAGTTTTTGTTGATCTTGGTTTGCACTCCGATTTTGTTGGCAATTTGTGCACTACTATGTCGGTATTCAATCCCGCATATCTTGATAAGTCCAGCGAAGACATCCTTGAATTCTCAAGTAGGGCTATCAGTTCATGCTTGGTTTTTGAGGAAATCGCTGCTCCTATTTTTATTTCTTTTCTCGCTTCTTCATCCCCAAGTTGACAATTTCGCTGTTTCTTCTTGGTGGGGCATAATCGCCTTTCTTCGTCATCCACCATTCTTTTTAACTCTTTCGACCTCAATTTCTATTTCATCATATCCTTCCTCAATTTCTCTCGAGACCTCATGGCATTCAAATTTACTCTGTGATTGATCCGAATCATTCATATCACAATCATGAGCGACTTGCATTAAATGAGAATGAATTGTATTGGGAAAGAGAGACGGCTTTACATGAAGGGAATAAATATGAAGAATGCATGAATGGAATAAATGAGACTTTGGTCATTTTTAAGAAAGTGGGGATATTTTCATTTCAATCAAAAAGTTAACATAGGTGCCCCATACAAGAGATCCCCATTGTCTATGGGCAAAAACAAAAGGTTGATTCGAGCATTACTCGATCTATTCCTAAAAACTACAGTGTAGATCAATGCAGCTCCAGTTATCGAGTGTTTCTCCGGGATGGCAAGGGCGGATGTTGGTCAACATTTTGTCTGCCTCGGTCCTTTTCAGCTATCATGTTGATGTACATCCCCTCAAATGATTTATGAGTATTTCCTCCCGGTTAAGTTCATCATTTTTCTCCATTGCCTCTCCAATATCTTAACTGGCTGGTAGAACCCTCCGAGACGAAAGTGGCTTTCAAACTAGGAAAGGATATCGACCTCCACGGAATGTCTTCTCCTTTAGATCTGGCTTTTCTTTGCTCCTCCTTCCTCTTATATTCCTCTTTCTTTCGTTGACACTTGGTTGGTAACCCAGCCCCAAACGATCCTTCTTGGTTATCATATTCTTGGGTCTCGTGTTTCCTTGTAATTTCTTCCCCAACCTCCTTTTCCTATTTTGCCTCGACCCAGAGTTTCTGCGACGGTCATCTTAGTACAATTAGATAACCTGGGGTAGGGGATCCGACTTCCTTCTAAAACGAATGTAGCATTTATTAGTTCCAATGCTCGGAACGAGCATTCCGCAACATCTTCATCATTTTGAATGTAGGGGGTATCGATGTCACGGAAGCAACAAATTCATGCTCGCCTCTATCGTGACCAATTTGCCTTCAACTACAAATTTTAATTTTTGATGCAATGATGATGGGACAACTCCTGAGTGGATCCACGGTCTTCCCAACAAGCAGCTGTAAGATGGTTTTATATCCATTACCACAAAATCGATCACATATTCGGGTTGGTCCGATCAATAGGGGCACCTCAATTTTCCTCATTGTTCCTTTTTGCGTACCATCAAAGGCTCTTACCGAGTTGTGGGTAGGCTTTAGGTGCGAACCATCTATTGGTAATTTTTGCAGGTTACCATAGGCAAGACATTCAATGCTGACCCGTTGTCGATTAATACGCCTGTAATACATACCCTTTGTAGTGGGTAGTGATGTTAAGGGCTTTGGTTGATCCCATTCCTCCCTCCGGATCTCATCATCACTGAACGTGATATGATTATAGGCGAGTAATATGCCCCACTATCATGTCCGTGTTTGATACGTAAATGTCCCGGGGCACAAAAGTTTGATTTAGCACTTTTAATAGCGCCTCCCGATGCTTCTCTCGAACTCAAGAGTAATTTTAGCACGGTGATCCCGGCCGGTTGCTTTCGTAGTTGTTCCACTACGCCTGCACTCGCTATGTCTCAAGAACTTTAGAAATTCTTTGGCCCGGGCCTCGCCACGGTTCATTTATCTTTTGGGAGGTTCTTCTCCAAATATCTGCGTAGGGCTAATCGCTGCTGTACTCTTCCCCTATCTTTTTCACCGCTTTCAAAGCCTCGGAGGAATAATATCGCCACTTCTTGTGAAATGGCCTGCCTCACCAATGTTCACATCGCTCGCTTTGTTGGTCTTCCAACAGAGGCTCTTTTACCTGCTCGTGTTCTCGATTTTTTCTGGCATGGTCACATTCACAAAGATAATTCCAGGGAATTTGTCGATATCTTTGAATGGGAATGGAGATGGTGCTAAAATGATAATCTTGGGACTTATTTTGCTGGTTTCTCCTTGGGAGACACCGCATTCCCTATCCCGGGAGAGATAATAAAAGGTCTATCCTTCCCGTATTTAGTTTTGGGGCTATCTCGTCATGTGTACGTCTGATCCCTTCCACATGGGGTCCTCAAAGAATTCAATTTGTTTTTCATTCATCAACTCGCACCAATTTCTTGAACTCATCACATTCTTGGATATCATGCCCTTCACCGATGGAATTCGCAATACTTTCCACATTCTTCTCGCTTTATTATCATGCCTTTGTTGATCACACGAGCCATGCATAATTGTTGAAATACCCACCGTAAAGGAGACTTGATTTCGACACGCCATCCTTTATCCTCCCGTAAAGCATTCTTCTATGACATTTACCCCTCTCGCTCCCATGATTAGGTAGCGGGTTGTTGGCTACACTCGGCTCTTCAAACTTCAATATCCCGTAATCGATTAAGTTCTCTGCATGCTTTTGAAGGCAAGACAGTTCTCGATGATGGATGTCCAGGGTACCGCCGTGATAGTCGCAATGTGCGCTTGGATTATACCAAGGCGGGAAGGGTGGATTAACAGAGTAACGATGTATGGCGAACCAGTCCGCTTCATATATCCGGGAATAAAGTTCGAGTATGAAACAGTGTAGGGAGTGAAAGTTCTCCTCTCTTTTCTTTTTCGTGACTCTCTCATCTCTTTGATTCAAATTTTGTGTTTTTTCCATGTGTGCTTGTGGCTGTGAGACTGTGAAGTTCTTCAAGTGTATAGGTGCTGGTGGTGTTTACTTCATTTCTCTTGTTGTACTTTCGAGACCCTTCCCCACCATCAATTCCGCCGCTCTTAATTGCGGTTCGAGAGACTCCTCGCCCTGATCAAGTCGACAAAACACCGTGGTTGTGTTATTAATGAGGCGATCAAAGAGTGCCCCTTTCAGAGTATTGACAAATAATGGCATGATTTCATGCCCGGGATAAGTGGCTGGATTTGCGCGCCACTTCTCTCCACCTTTGGGCATATTGTCGCAGCTTTCATTGACTTCGCCCCATATTTTCTAACATAATTTTGCTAGGATCATGTCATTTACATGTTTGTATTGCTCAAGAAATGCTTTAGACAGATCTTTCCATGTTTTAACATTCGCTTTGCTTAACTGAGTATACCAACGTAACACCGCTCCAGTTAGACTATCCTGGAAGCAATGGATCAGTAGCTTTTCATCTTTATGGTAAGCTACCATTTTTCTACAATACATCGTTATATGTGCAGAAGGACATGTGGTTCCATCATATTTATCGAACTCTGGTGTTTTGAATTTTGGCGGCAAGACAAGATCAGACACCAGACTTAGGTCACTAGCGTCGTTTCCTGATTCTTCATTTGATTGTAACGCTTTAAATTTTTCTTCCATGAGGCGTAAATCTTTCTTCCCACTTTTTCTACCTCATTCCCGATCCTTTCGACCATGTTTAGGTCCGCACTTCTTCTTCATAAAGTGCTTCAAGATCGAGGGGTTGAGTCTCGTGTGCCCTTACTTGAAAGCTGGAAGACATTCCCGCAGAGTCAATATACACCTTCCTAGCTTGGTTTGGTGCAATGGTTGAACCTTGAAGTGAGCCGGGTACCTTCCGCTCTGGAACATTTTCTCCTTCTACTCGTTTTCCAAGACTTTTTGCCAAGAATGCAGTTATGTCGATACTATAGATGTTTGTGATCGCGCAACTGATCACTAAGGCTTTCTCGGGCCTCTTCAAGCCTTGTCTCGAGCTCTCTTTGCCCTCTTTCTAGACTGATTATTCTTTCTTCCATGAGCTTTATTTGTAGCCGGGTAAAGTATAGGTGATGAATGATTGCGGGTTAACTACATACAATGCCACAATATTCATATTGTTAATATAGTTGCAAAAAATAAATGCATGTACAATGATGCGAATGTTATGATGCAAATGCAAGAATGCATACAGACAAGGTACTGATTCCGCTGGTAATCACCCTTTTGAATTACTTCCACGGGAATTAAAGGGTATTGATTACAACAAAATTCGTGTTACAAAGTAAAGATCCCTAGTACAAAAGATCTAATTATAACACAGAGTCCTATAGATAGACTCTAGCTCTATCTCCTAACTTTCCAATTGCCTTGAGCAGCTTGAGGAACCTAGGAGCTTCTTCCATTCTGGGGCTATGAAAGGTCGAGTGTCTCAGCCTCGACAGCTAAATCATTTACATGTCCGGCGACTCTCCTGTATGTCCACCATTAGGTTTGCGTAGTAATCGGGTCTCCGCGTCTGTACCATTCGAGCAAAGCGTCGCGTAATCTCTTCTCGCCAATAGGTGTCCCCTCCCCGCTGCAGCTTCCTCGAACACATTAATTCTTTCCTTGTAATCCTCCACAATTGCTTCGAGGGACCCAATTCGTGCTTGTAACACACCTACCTCTCGCTCTCTTTCCCGCAGCTCAATGGTTATTCTTTGGGCAAAGACATTCAAGTGAGTGTTCGACTTCCGCCACTTTTCCTTTTAATTCATCATTTTGACTTTGGCTTTGCTCCAACCTTTGAATAGTGTCATCGTACAGTTTATGCATTTCTAATAGTCTATTTCGACTACTTATGGATTTTCTTTTCCATACGGCGGCACTTTCTCTCTCATGATGGACAGCTTGTTTTCCTTTGCTGATTTCTTGTCTGAATCTTTCTTTCTCTTGATCAATGGCTTTCTTGGCGGACCGTTTTTCTTCCTCCATAGCCAAACGGAGGCTTTCAATCTCTTTCTTGATCGCTCTTTTGTTAATTTCTCGTTCTTCTTCCACCAAACGGATGCCGTTCATTCTTTCTCTTTCCACAGCTATGAACTGACTCCGACCGGCCTTTTGTATTTTTTCTTGTAATAGAAGGGCATCTTTTTGATAAAGAGTATTTTTGTCGCTTAAATCTGCATTCAATTTCTTCAATTGCCTAATGATCCCGTCCCGCTCGTCATCTTCTAAGCTTGCTTTATAGAGTTCGCTCGCATGTTGGGTCTGTTGGATGTCCATTTTCTTTTTAACTTCCTCGAGTTCACTCCTTAAGATGTCGGCCGGACGGTACCACACCTTGTAAGCTCTTCGAGTGACACCGCTAGTCCTTGATCGATTCAGAATCACATTATTAACCTCAAACGTCTCCAAAGATCGTAATCTGGAGTAGTCATGTGCTCGGTATCTCCTTCCACCCTGATCCGATAACAATGATCCCAGGCCCTCATGATGGTCTGAATTTTTCCTTTGAACTCTCCTTTGAAAAGAAATTCAGTTTGGCTTAATCCGGCGGTATTGGGAATGAACTGTCGTGATCCGAACTGCCGAGACACTAAAAGCGGAGCATAAGTGATCCCTCCATGCAATCCTAACATCATCAGCCAGTTGAAGTCACCACAACTGTATAGAAAATAATTAACTTTACCGAGCCATGAGACCCTCCATGCTATGTCTTCATCTTGAATGATCCTGAAGAAACTGGTCCACATTTTTGTTTTCAAATCTTCTCACCATTCCTTTGCTAAGTATTCTCGTAAAGGCGAAAAACCTTGGAAGGATATCCCCGGCAGGACTCTTGTCGGCGTCTTCCACATGTGACTCTGAATCCATACTTGTAATAGCTGTGCGCAGCCTCGAAAACGTCCTTCTTCATGTTTTGGCTAGCATTTAAGGAAATGAAAGTCTCGACCAAGATTGTTGGTACTCGGGTTTGCTTTTCGTTTCACCCGCTCAAACAAATCCGAATGGCTATGTCAATGTTCCCAGTACTACTGGGAAAGATCACCAAGCCATATATTCCTAAAGCGAATAGGTCCATTTTCTTTGCCTCGTCGGATGTGTCGATATGATGTCCCGAATACTTTCCCATGCAAAGATCAGATTATCTCCTCGGATTTGAAGGAGGCCACTAACCCAATCGTCACTCATTCCCGCTAAGGTTTTGAGTTTCGCAGTGTAATTCTGATTTCTGAGGCTTGGCGTAGATCCAACTTCTGAATATTTTTTCTGGTTAAGTAAAGCAAAGTGTATTCTTTTTACCGTAGGCATAATGTCCCGCCATTGAAGGTGAAGCAAACAAAAAGCCGGATTCCAGAACTGGACTATAGCTCGGAGTAGGGGCTGGTTAATCCGAACATATAATAGCTGTGCGATGTCGCCATAACCATCGCAAAATAACTCTTGTAGTCTTCGGTCCCATCTTTCCCAAATGCTTTGAAGATCCCACAAGTCGTTCTGTTGGAGACTCACATAGGTGTATCCAGCTATTACGCGTTCGTTAGGCAGACTGTCCCCTTGGATTTTTTGGTTGACCTCTGACCAATGTCTGACTGACAAATTAAGCTCTTCTTTCCTAAGACACCTTTTTTCCATGGTGAAAGACTTTCTGATCAGGCAAACCACTTGATCCAGTACCTTTATGCGATGCAAATGCAATGATGTATGAGAAAAAGAACAAAAAGCGAAAAGAAAACAAGTCAGTACCATATAAAATTGATAAATATATAAATAAAATGACAAAATTAAACAGAATAAACACACAAAACAACCCTATTTATTCCGTCTAAAACCTAAGGTTATCCGCATGACTCTAAATGGGTAGGTTTCTATGTATTCTCTACATGCAGTCTTGGTTCTAGGAGGTACCCGAATTGTCCTTGCTGTCCTCTACTAAGAGTAGCAAGGCCCCCGATCATCACCCATTATAGGCTCCTTTCAACCGGGTTCAAATCAGGGGGACCCATTCGCTTATGCCCGTACGAAGGAACGATATTCTTACGAAAGCATAAGGTACTCGAGCCCCGGAAGGTACTTGCTAGGCCCGTACGGGAGAACGATATCTCCACGAAAGCATTAGCGTTTTCCCCCCACTTAAAAAGACGGGTTTATATGCCATATTTTAAATGCGTTAAAATAAACGCGCAATTATGACCGAATGTTAATTTAATAGTCACTTTAATCCGGAACTTTCAATATTAGTAAAGCGGTAATTATTTTAAAAGCTTGACTCTCATTTGTTTTTTTTTTAAAAAAACAAAAATGTTCCCCAGCGGAGTCGCCATCTGTAGCGATGTCTTTTTTTCATCGCTAAAAAAACGAGGGGTTTTCGAAGGTGTTTGAAAGATGTTTGTAATTCTTTTGGATATAAAATATTTATTTCGTGGGGTTTTAAAAGAAACCGCATTTCAAAAAAATGGAGTCGCCACCGGCCACTTAGGTAGGCCGGACACCATAAAACCAGAGATTCAAAAAGACAGGGTTTGGGAGTCGGTTACGGATGAGGAAGGATTAGCACCCCCACACCGCCCAAAATTGGTACTTTAATAATTACCGCTTTATTAATATTGGATTTTTCAGATTAGAGTGACGATTATTTTAAAATTCGGTCATAATTGCGAATATATTTTAAGGGTCCCGTTACCCGAGAATAAATGCCCAACCACTATCACTACGCTTGATACTGGCCCCGTTTACGCTCGGATAAAAGGACACCACATTAACAAGTTATAAATCATATGCAATCTTAGTGGCAAAAACGTAAAACATGGCAAAATATTTAAATATAATAAATATTGACATACCAGAATACTAATTTAACATAAATGATATTCTAGACTAAAACATGTATATATACATATTATTCTGAATAATAGATAAAAACAACTACAATATGTTAAAATAACAAGGCAGGAATAAGTACATATAGACGAACAAATATTTCAAAAAGACATGCATACTGGCAATAAAACATATTTCAACATATACGGGTCCACATATCGTACAAAAAGGGTAAATACATTAACATGTAGCCCTAAAAAAACAAGAAAACACACACATATAAAATACAAAATACGCCATGTACGAATCAACTAAAACATAACATGCTTAATATGAATAACCGGATAAAAGACGCATGACCATTATAATCTTAATACACATATATATGTAAACATAAAATACGAGTCATATACGAGGGACATAAAATAAAATAATAGAATACTTCAACATATACGATTATAATACGAACATTAGTATTTACAAAGAATACAGGACTGAAATGAAAGAAAAACAAAAGTCAGTGGCAGAAATTAAAGAGCAATAATATGTAATTTAGGGACGAAATTGCAAAACAAACAAAACCTAAAAGGACCATAATTGTACTTAGACCAAGGGGCAGACCCAAAGTGAAAAATTCGAAAACGCGGGATGACTAAAGGCGTAATTTTGCCATTTAAAATCTGAATCGGTTTAATTTAGGGACTGGATTACATGATTTTGAAATATCAGGGGGACTGGGATTGTGATTATACCATGCGGCAAGACAAAAAATGAAAATATTGAAAACGCGGGATGGTTGAGTGTGTAATTTACCCATTTAGCAAAATAATAATAACTATAAAAGCACCCCTTTAAGGCCGAAATCAAAATTTTGGCCATTTGTTTCATTTTCTGGTTTTTCACAAGAACCATGTTCTTCGTTTTCTCTCAACTGTTCTTCTAAAACCCAGAATCCGGCGGTTGGCCGCCGTGTTCTCCGCCGCCGGCCGCCGCTAACCGGCGCCGGCGAGCCTAAAAAATACGCCAAAACAACCCCTTTTTCGTCCTCAATACGAATCCTAGGTTGGATTCAGAGGATATACCTCTATTTTCCCTAGATCTAGGAAATACGAACCAAAAAAAATATATTTTTTAGACCAAAACAAAACTGCAAAGGGTCGTCTCCTCCCTTTAGTTCACCAGATCTGGCTTGTAGAAGCCGAAAGGCTTATCACTGAGGAAGGGAAGACCCACAAACGACGCCGGTAAGACTATTCTCCTCTTTTATTTCTGTTTTTTTTTTCCGTATATGCATGTAAAGAAAACAAGTAAGAAAAAGAGACAAAAAATTTACCACTGGACTGTCTTTTGATTATCTTGGATGTTTACAACTTTCAGATTTTTTTTGTATTACAAGATCTCCGTTCTCCTTTTTTTTACTACTCTCGTTTTTTCTTTTTTTTTTGCCCCCCGTTACAAAAGTTCCCGTTTCATATATATTATTGTCCCTGTTTGTTGCAAGTTGCATCTTCTTTTTCAGATCTAAACTGACACTTTTGCTTGTTGTCTTGGGCATATTCTGAACACGGGGACTGAATATCGGCGCGGTGGCGGTATGGACATTCTGCCAGCGGCCAGACGCGTTTTCGGCCGTTAGATCAGATCTGATCTAACGGTCGAGATGGCTTGAAGAACGATCAGCCTGGATGAAGCCTCGATTTGATGAGACGGCTTCAGATTTCGCCACGTGGAGCTCCGCAGTCGAGGAGTCAGAACGTGTGGATCTTACGCGCGCGTGGGATGTTAAAGCGACCGTGCGTGGACCACACGCGCGCGTGGCACTCGAACGGTCCATACGTGTGGAACACGCTCCTGACAGATATTTTTGATTTCCTGGTTGCATCGTGGCCATTGGATCAGATCTTGATCCAACGGCCCACAGTTACCTGCACATTGTAATTAGATAAGATTCAGATTTGGGCCAACCGGGCCTTGTAATTGAATTTGTAATTGGACTGTAAATTTATTTGGGTTTAATATATTTAATTCTTTTCATTTTGTCAGCCCAATAATAATAATAATATAATTATAACAGCAATACATATACATACGAAAATGTATACTTATATTATACAATCATTAATTAATATAATATTCTAGTATACGTACGTATAATCATACATATAATTAACATAACATCTATATATCAATCAAATACACTCATACTCTAGATACATACGCGACATACATACACCCCTAATACGTATACATAGCTTATACATGCACACACCACCTTATATTAGTAACATTCATATAACAAATATACATGCAATATTAATATATTTACAAGTGAAAATGAGTGATTACACTACTAGTCTATTTTAAAACCATACTTTAGAATAGCCAAATTTCTTGGATTTCCTTCGCTCACTCGCTGCCTCCAAACTCTAATTCTCTGCATTGATGGACAAAGAGAGCGTAAGCACACTAGGCTTAGTGAGGAGTGCTCAAACAAGACACCATCAATGCATTTTAAAACCATTTTTCCAAATCACATTGAAATCATCGTTTCAATCAACTTATAAAATATCATGCCTTGAAAATCGTGCACTTAACCTTTCAAAAAACTAGCATACTAAACCATATGCTACATGTATCATGGATTAACAACAAATTCCATTTTCTAACCCTCAATTTAAGCCTTTCTATGCATAATAATCCATATGCAAAGCTTAAAGAGTAAACATGTATAAATCAACATTATACAACAACATCCATCACATGATACATAAACAATTATATTGTCTTTCAAGTGACTTTAAACCAAGTTCACTTTCCAAAATATTACATCGGATACACGGATTCAACAAGTGTCATCTCAACACTTCATGCCATCTCAATCAGAATTAAGGTACGCTTACAACCGGGTACTATCACAACCCATCTCTTTGGTTAGACGCATAATCCACTAATTAGAGTTTTTAGTACCATATAACCCCTCAACTGTTAGGGTACTCATGGTGGAGTATTCGGTACACATAAACCCCTCAACACCGAGGCGACTCTTTATAGTGCACTATCAATCCTATGGCCGACCAACTATATCCAATAACATTTTAAACCACATCACTTGCCAATATAATTCATTATTAACCATGTATCTCACTGCTTTTATATGCATCAAATCAAAACCATTTCCAAAGCATTAACCATGCTTTCACAAGTCTTCCACATACTTACATGGATCATTTACCAAATGCATCCATCATCATTATATGATCAAAAACAATATAAAACATACTTTACAACATGCTTAATAGTGCGTACCATGTAATTCAAAGCAAGTGCATAAAATTAATTTTGTAAAAGCAATACCGAGAGAGAATTATCGCCACACTTACTTTCGATTTTAAATCAGAGTTTCAGGCTAAGTTTAAACCCCCAATCATAACCTTTAAACCATTTCAAAGCTGAAATCCACGTTCTCATTCACCGACAATGCAAAACCTCGTTCATCGATGCGAATCACTCCTACAAAGCTTTCGAAGCAACGCTACAAGCTTGAGGATAAACCTCCCCTGATTCTACCACACAAAAATAGAGGATTTAATACATTCACAAACCCAACAACACCAATTCATAACGATCCTCTTCAAACTCTAGCTGAACCCTTCCTAAAACAACCGAAATCAACATCGAACATCTTCCAAACTTAACCCAGCTAAAACCTAATGATTTAATCCATCAATTACCTTCCATTGACATCCTAAAACAACATAACATCAACCTTATACCTCCAACATACATTAAACCTCCACAGCTCCTCAAAAACACATAACTAACAACCTAAAAAATTAGAGATTCATCTAACTTCGGGATTCCCATGTTAAATCCATCTTATTAACATTATAAAACATCAAAATCACGATTAAACTCAATCAAGAACTCAACAAAATTGGTCCAATTCGAAAATCATATAATCTCATCAATTAAACATTGATTTAACTAATTTCCATAATCAAATCATTTAAACTTAATAGAAAACATTTATAAAGGATCAATAACTTGGGAATTTCAGTAAAGAACCATACATTAGAGGAGAATGACGAAGCTCACCTCTAATGTTGACTTTCCTCCTTAATTGGATTGATTATATGAGAAAACAAGATTAAAACAATAAGGTTTTGATAGGAACCAATTAAGAACTTATTTGAAACCAAAAGTTGATGAAATCAAGAAGTTATCTAAAGATTTTGAAGAAGAAAAGAGTGTTTGGCTGAAGAGAATTTGAGAGAAAATCTCTTAGAGAAAAGGTAGTTACGTAAAGTTTGCTTAGGAATTAATTATAAATTAATTCCCCAAATCTATTTATATTTTTTCAAAACTTTTTAAAATATCCAATTAAGGAGAAAAATCTGATATTAGACTTTGGGAAAATAGCTTCTTAAAGATTCTAAGTTTTGACCCTTTTACAAAACATTCACTAAAAATAGTTTCCATTCTTTACATTTTGGCCACTAGCCAAAATGTCAACTTTCCAAATTTCATTTTCCAAAATTGACTTTACCAAAAATATCCATATATTAAATAAGGATTTTAGATATTTTCCCATATTCTTCTTGTACCAAAAATATTTATTCCAATTTAAATCTCGAATCTAACTTGAATCTTTAATCCCGGTCCACCGGACTGTCTAATCAGCCTAGAAACCCCTAGGCCCAAAACCTGGGCATTACAAATCTCCCCCACTTAGGAAATTTCATCCTCAAAATTTTACCTAAAGAAAACAAATGCGGAAATTGTTTCACCATGTTTGTTTTGCTTTCCCACGTGGCCTCCTCAACTCCACGATGTCGCCACAAAACCCTCACAAGCTCAATCGTCTTGCCATGAAGAACTTTACTGCTAGAGTCAAGGATCTCTACAAGTTCCTCATCAAAAGAAAAATCCGATTGCAACTCAATATCCTCTATCGGCATAACATGTGATGGATTCGACCGATACCTCTACAACATCGATACATAAAACACATCATGAATATTCTCCAACTCAGGAGGTAACCTCAACCGATAAGCCACAGGACCTACACACTCAACAACCTCATACGGTCCACTAAACCTCAGACTAAGCTTACCCTTACGTTCGAACTGGATCACCTTCTTCCAAGGTGACACTTCCAAAAACATGCGATCACCAACCGCATACTCAATATCTCTACGCTTCAAATCTGCATAGGATTTATGGTGATCTGAAGCCGCTTTCAAGCAATCCCATTCGTATCTTTTCACACATCCGACAAAGACATGCTTTTCCCTAGCTTCAGCCTAGCACAAAGGTGTACGACACTTTCTACCATACAAGGCCTCATACGATGCCATTTGTATACTAGCCTGATAACTATTGTTATAGGTAAACTCCACCAAAGGCAACTATTTTTCCCAAGTTCCTTGGAACTCAATGATACAACACCTTAACATATCCTCTAAGACCTGGATCACACGTTCAGACTGACCATCCTTTTGAGGATGATACAAAGTATTGAAATTCAACCATGTACCCAAATCCCAATGCAAACACTCCCAAAACCTCATCGTAAACCATGGATCTCTATCCAAAACTATGGACTTAGGCACCCCGTGCCAATGCATAATCTCATCAATATACAACTCCGCCAACTTATCCAAAGTATACGTGGTATGCACAAGCACAAAATGTGTACACTTTGTAAACCGATCAACAATCACCCAAATGGAATCCTTCTTAGTTGGCGTCAAAGGAAACCCAGACACAAAATCCATGGTGATTCTCTCTCACTTCCATTTCGGTATCCTCAACGGCTACAACAACTTGGAAGGAACCCGATGCTCAGCCTTGACACGCTGACATACCATACATTTAGATACAAAAGCAGCCACATCATTCATTAGACCCACCCAATAGTACTTTTCCATCAACCCTCGATACATCTTAGTACTACCGGGATGCATAGAAAAAGGACTAGCGTGCGCCTCGGTCAAAATGGTGTGCCTCAACTCATCATCACAAGGCACCACTATCCAACCCTTGAAACATAACGCTTTATCATCATTAAAAAGAAAATTCGTCAAATTTCCATCCATGATATCTGGTACCAACACATCATCATAAGGTTGCTTTTCCTTAATCAACTGTGATAAAGATGGCTTAACTTGCAACTCAGCCAACAAGCCTCCATTATGCGTCACACTTAACTGTGCAAACATTGCCCTCAACTCCACCACAACCTTTCTACTCAAAGCGTCAGCCACAAAATTAGCCTTACCCGGATGGTACACAATCGGCAAATCATAATCCTTAAGCAACTCCAACCATCTACATTGCCTAAGATTCAAATTCTTTTGCGTCATCAATATTTCAAACTCTTGTGGTCCTTGTCCACAACACACTTCTCTCCATAGAGATAGTGCCTCCAAATTTTCAAAGCAAACACAACCGTGACAAGCTCAAGATCATGGGTATGATAATTGCACTCATGCACCTTCAACTGTCTCGATGCATAAGCTACAAGTTTACCTCCTTGCATCAACACACAACCCAAACCTACGTATGATGCATCGCTATAAACAACAAACTCCTTACCCAACTCATGTTGAATCAAGATAGGAGCTTGCATCAAAGTCTCCTTCAACTTCTCGAAAGCTCGTTGTCTATCTTCTGTCCACTCAAACTAGTCATTCTTTTGCAACAACTTAGTCAAAGGAGCAGCGATCCTTGAAAACCCATCCAAAAATCTACGATAATAACCAGCCAACCCAAGGAAACTATGAACCTCTAGCACAAACTTAGGTGGCTTCCAACCTATCACTGCCTTAATCTTGTATGGATCAACTCGAATTTCATCGACCGACATCACATGCCCAAGGAAAACAACTTCCCTAAGCCAAAACTCACACTTGCTCAACTTGGCATACAACTAATTATCCAACAATGCCTGAAGCACAATCCGCAAAAACTTATCGTGATCCTCCTCGGTACGACATTACACAAGAATATCATCTCTAAACACGACCACGAATTGGTCCAAAACTCATAATGCCCGTACCTCGTACGAAAGGCAGCCTTAGGCACATCCACATCCTTCACTTTCAACTGATAATACCCGAACCTCAAATCAATCTTAAAATACACCGAAGCACTTCTAAATTGATCAAATCAATCATCAATCTGCGGAAAAGGATACATATTCTTAATCATCAACTTGTTCACTTGCTAATAATCAATGTAAATTCGTATCGTGCTATTCTTTTTTTTCACAAACAACACCGGCGCACCCTATGAGCAAGTGTATCAGTACGTTTTTATATTTCTCAAAATCCTAGATTTCAGTAGCTCAAAACTGTACCGAAACACCTATTTGAGTATCGAAATGCCAGTCAAATTATGCATGCCCGTACTGGTACATCAACCCGCATACCAAAACCCCTGTTCAAATTACACTTACCTATTTTGGTACAGGGACATGCGTACCGATACGTCTGGACTTGAAATGTCCTAAATTGTTGGTTTTTCTTACTCTCATGGATTCAAATATGGATCAACATGCCACAAACATGATCATAACTATTCTAAAGAGCAATCCATGCCAAGATATCACAGAATCATGATCAAATCACGACATCATGCCTTAATAAAAAATCTAGAGGCATGCTTCCTAGAAACCAAGCCAACCATCATTCAAAACATAAATCCAAAGCAACAACCAATCACATAAGGCCAATTACAATCCTAAAACAACAATACAACTTGCTCAAACAGAGAGTTTATCAAAAAACCTCCCAATTCAACAATGAACCCCATTGCCTTTATTGCTACTAGTCTAGTTTGAAACCATACTTTCGAATAGCCAAAGTTGTAACACCCCCTTCCCGGTTTGGTAGAGAACCAGGTCGGAGAGTGTCGTCGAAAGACGGAATCGAAGGTTGGAATCGAAATTGGGGCTAATTTAAAATTTTTAAATTAAAAAAGGGACTAAATTACAAACATTACAATTTAACAACCCTAATCCAGATTCTTTATTACCAACTTGTAATTAGACTCACCAATTATTAATCTGTGAAGTTTCGTGGTTATAGGATATCTTTAACCTATCCGTTTAGGCTTCAAAAATTTAGTGACTAATTTGTAATCTTTTAAAACTGTTTTCTTGAGCCTTTTAACGGAATTAAATGACTCCATACCGATACACTATAGGCTATATCGGTACGCTATGTTGATTTTTATAATTTCTAGGTTCAAGGTCAACAACCTCGTATTGATACGTCTATGCCAATACCGATACACTTTGACTTGGGTTGACTCGTTTCTGTACGCCTGAGGCCGTATCGATGCAATTAAATTTTAGACCTTACTGTCCAAACCCGTATCGGTACACTCCCTAAGGTATCGATACTCCCTGCTTCATCAATGACCAAATATGCATGGCCATATCGGTACAGGCTTCTTGTATCAATACTCCTGGCCTGTATTGACATATTTCATCTGGTTTTTATCTAATTTGACCCCCAAAAGTTGTCCAATTATTACCAAATTTTACTAGCAAGCCTAAAAATCATAATTCTAATAGCATGTCAAATTTTAGGGCATTCTGAATCCATTTACCTAGTTTTCTCTTTAGGCCCATTTTAGGTTTATTTTAACAACTTAACCATTTCCAAAACTTACCACTTTACGCATATAACTCTAGATCATTACAAGTCTATTACACAACCATCAAAATACTCGTACAAAACATGTTTAAAGCATATGCCACACTTCTAGGGGTTCAATATAGAGAGTAAGCATACATATAGCTAAAGAGAGTGAATTGCAACCGCAACAACACGATCGTAGCTCAGGATCACTTAAGGTCCTGAAAATGCATGAGACACACATGTTAGGCTTACATAGCTTAGTGAGGTAGTTATAATGAATACAATGATTAATCAATATTATGCATGGCATGTTGATCAAGTAATCTACATAGGCATAGTTCCATGTACACAATTTCATGATTATTTCACATATTCACATACTTTCATATTTTCATATCAAAGTTCATAAACACATAAAATTTCCATTAGGTACCATTGGATACACGAATTCCCCTGTACACCAACACATATAACAGAGAGTGGGCCATATTCCTTGAGCCGTAGCTCCAAAGATATATCCCTAACGCAGCTGACCTTATTTCTCCCACATATAGGCCGTAGCCCTGGACCGTAGTCCTCCCTTACTTAACCGAGCTCAATAACCCTATGGCATGCCAATTGTATCCAATGTCCATAATTACACAAATTTACATAGTCCATATATATATATATTTTCAAGTTATATCATATCAAATATCAGAATGAGCCTTAGCTCCATATCACATATCATATTCATATCGAATCCATGAACCACATACTTAGCATATCATAACCGTATTTCCACATATCAAAATTGTACAAAGTACTTACTGGATTTGTCAATCAAATCCAACATAGTAGATCTACGTGAGCCTTTGATCGAATGCAACATAATCACAAATAATGCAAAGGGGATGGCACCATGCCTATCCCTTGACACAAATACACTCACCTTAAGGTACGAAGGCTTATAGGATTCTCGAATTGTGATTCCTTTGTTCCTAGCTTTGATTGGGTCGATGGATCGTTTCCCTCCTTGTTTTGAGCTAGGAAAATAATAGGAATCATTATAACCAAATTGACAATATAGGTTAGGCCTAGCTTAGGATTTCGAATCAAAATTAAGCTCACATCTTACATGGAATTTGATAATCGAAGGAGGGCTTTGCCTTAGCCGATGGATAGCTTTACGATGGTACTTTCAATTTGAGGAAAAAATTAGTTTAGGGTGGGCAAGAGCAGAGATGTGTGCTTAAGAGCTCAAGGTTGAAGACATCAATGGTTATACATGCTTGAGGAAGACAAGGTATGGTGTGTTAGTCTTCAGGAGGAATATGAACAAATGGATGAAGCTTATGCCTTTGTTTAATTTAAAACAATAGCACCCTAATCATTTCTTCACCTATCCAATAGCCAATAGGAACCTTTCCTCCAACAAAGGGTTTTCTAAGCCCAAGGTTTGCAACTTTCTAAAATAGCTTTGACCTCATTGATTTATGAATTCTGATGATTTCACGTGGGTTTAGACAATCATAGAAGTGACTCACCACCTTACATCATTTCCTTATCAAAACGACATCAAATTTGCTCAAAGTAAGGGACTTCTGCCCTTATCGGTATGCCCCCGCTAAAATCAGGAATTTAGTTATTTTCAGTTAGGCCGTATCGATACTCATGTGGACGTATCGATACGACTAGCTCAGATTTGCACTTTAGGCTTCGAATTCATACAAAGAGTCTATTTACTTACATAGGCCAAAATGTAACTCCATTACAACAAGAGGGGTACAAAAACCAATCTTTTACAAACATTATTACGTCAGTTTCAAAAGTCTACCCGTGGATCTGATTGGCACTGGTTTTGCTCCACTCCCTTTATTAGGATTGTTCTGAGAAGCTATAGATGCAAGAGCATGCGGATTCTGTGGGCACTGCCAGATAAAGTGGCCAGACTCTCCACAAAGATAGTAGGAACCAGATTGCCTATGACACTGTCCTGAGTGCCTCTTCTGGCAGAAGTTGCATAAAGGAATCTGAGAGCCCTTTGCAGAACCACCTGTGTTATCCACTGATGCAGTACGGGTAACAGATGTTCCTGCAGACTGAAAATATGGTACATAACTAGATCAGGGTAACTGCTAGTAAGTAACAGACTTCTCGTCCCATTGTCTCCCCTTCTTTTGGGACATAAGTGGCTTGGATTCGTCACAAAATCTCTTGTCAGGTTGCGCTTGGTTCCCTTTCATTCTTTCAGAAGCTTTCTGTGAGGCTTCTGTTGCGATGGCCCTGTTGACGAGAGTCTGAAAGTCCTCAATCTCTAGTGCAACGAAGAGAGGACGTAGTTTGTCACAAAGACCATCTATGAACATTCGACACTCCTCTTTCTCTCTACGGATGATTTCAGTACCATATCTTGCATACTTGTAGAAATCATGGATGTATTGCTCTACGAGTCTTCCTCCTTATCTTAGATGGAGGAACTTCTTGTGCCTTTCCGCAACGTAATGCTCACTGATGTATTTCTTATGGAACTCCTGAAGAAAGAAGTCCCACGTGACACGGTGTTTAGGAACAATAAGGGTCACCGTATTCCACCAACTTTGGGCCTCTTCAGCTATCAGGGCCAGGGCACACTCAAGCGTATGCTCCCAGGACACTTTATTTTTTTATTCAGCACTTTTAGAGTGTTCTCCAACTAGTATTTCTTGATCTCGGGATTATCCAGGTCTTGGCCGGTGAATGTGTAAATAAGATTCTGCTTGAGCTTATCAACAGGGGGTCTCGAAGCGACAAAGAAGCTTCAACAGGCGAAGGATGTGATTCTTGTCGGAGAGATACCACTGCTTGCTTGATCATGTCCGCCATGGACATCATGTACTCCTGCTAAGCGGGATGCATAGACAGAGGATGAGGTGGATCATTCTGTCTTACTTGTTCAGGCCCTACTCCTGGCCTCAAATTATCCCCCCGAGTAGAGGAGGAGTCAGGATTGGGCTCGTTTATAGCATGCCTATTAGTAGGTGCTGTCATTTTCAGATCTGTTCAGACAGAAGAATTGAATCATGTAAGCTGCAAGTCACATATAACATATTCAAATAACTCCTAAGTGGCATATGTTGACACAAACTCATAACGGATACCTGTTTAGTCCTAGAATCGACTAAACCTAGGCTCTGATACCATAATTGTAACACTCCCTTCCCGGTCCGATAGAGAACCGGATCAGAGAGTGTCTTCGGTAGACGAAATTAGAGGTCGAAATCGAAATTAGGGCTAATTTAAAATTTTCAAATTAAAAAGGGACTAAATTACAAATGTTACAATTTAACAACCCTAATACAGAATCTTTATTACCAACTTGTAATTAGACTCACCAATTATTAATCTGTGAAGTTTCATGGTTACCGGATATCTTTAACCTATCCATTCAGGCTACAAAATTTTTAGTGACTAATTTGTAATCTTTTAAAACTGTTTTCTTGAGCCTTTTAAAGGAATTAACTGACTCCGTACCGATACACTATAGGCCGTATCAGTACTCTATGTTGATTTTCATAATTTCTAGGTTCAAGGTCAACGAAGTTCATTGGGAAACACATCGGGAAATTCCTTCACCACGAGTACGTCTTCGATTTTCAATTCTTCCTTAGACTCCATGACATACATGAGACTCTTTTTAGGCTCAGGTTCAGACTTCATCAAGGTTATGCTCTCCTTACCGAGTCGATGGAGATATAATTTCTTCTTTGAACAATCCACCCACGCTTGATGTTCAGCTAGCCAATCGAGGCCTAGAATGAGATCGAACTCATGGAAGGGCAAAGCAATCACGTTGGCTGGAAATGGGATCCCTTTGATCCTTAGGGGACAAGCTCTACAATTTATTCGAATAGCCACACTATCTCCTAGCGGATTTGAGACAAGTATCTCAGAAGCAACATGTTCACATTCTAGAGCATACTTTTCAATCAAGGGTTCACTAATAAAGGAATGTGTGGAGCTTGGATCTATCAAAACATAAACAAGTTTACAACATAACTCCACCATGCCTGTAATCACATTAGGATCATCTTCTTGCTCGTGACCTCGAACGTGGTACATTTGGGCTGAAGTCTGCGGGTCTCGGCCAGCTAGAGGAGTATTGTTGTTGCGGGGTCTACCTGTGGATCCGGTTGGCACTGGTTTTGCTCCACTCCCTTTATTAGGATTGTTCTGAGAAGCTATAGATGCAAGAGCATGCGAATTCTATGGGCACTACCATATAAAGTGGCCAGACTCTCCACAAAGATAGTAAGAACTAGATTGCCTACGACACTGCCCTGGGTGCCTCTTCTGGAAGAAGTTGCATAAAGGAATTTGAGAGCCCTTTGCAGAACTACCTGTGCTATCCACTAATGCAGTACGGGTAGCAGATGTTCCTGTAGACTGAAAATATGGTACATAACTAGATCAGGGTAACTGCTAATAAGTAGCAGACTTCTGGTCCCATTCTCTCCCCTTCTGTTGGGACGTAAGTGGCTTGGATTCGTCACGAAATCTCTTTTCAGGTCAGGCTTGGTTCCCTTTCCTTATTTCAGAAGCTTTCTGTGAGGCTTTTGTTGCCATGGCCCTGTTGACAAGAGTATGAAAGTCCTCAATCTCTAGTGCAACGAAGAGAGGACGTAGTTTGTCACAAAGATCATCTATGAACATTCGACACTTCTCTTTCTCTGTACGAATGATTTCAATACCATATCTTGCATACTTGCAGAAATCATGGATGTATTGCTCTACGGGTCTTCCTCCTTGTCTTAGAAAGAGGAACTTCTTGTGCATTTCCGCAACGTAATGCTCATTGATGTATTTCTTACGGAACTCCTGAAGAAAGAAGTCCCACATGACACGGTGTTCAAGAATAGTAAGGGTCACCGTATTCCACCAACTTTGGGCCTCTTCAGCTATCAGGGCCAGGGCACACTCAAGCTTATGCTCCTTAGGACACTTTATTTGCTTATTCAGCACTTTTAGAGTGTTCTCCAACCAGTATTCTGCGATCTTAGGGTTATCCAGGTCTTGGCCGGTGAATGTGTAAACAAGATACTGCTTGAGCTTATCAACAGGGGCTCTTGAAGCAGGCAAATAAGCTTCAACAGGCGAAGGATGTGATTCTTGTCGGAGAGACACCACTACTTGCTTGATCATGTCCGCCATGGACATCAGGTACTCTTGTTGAGCGGGATGCATAGACGGAGGATGAGGTGGATCATTCTGTCTTACTTGTTCAGGCCCTACTCATGGCCTCAGATTATCCCCTCGAGTAGAGGAGGAGTCGAGATTGGGCTCGTTTATAGAACGCCTATTAGTAGGTGCTGTCATTTTCAGATCTATTCAGATAGAAGAATTGAATCGTGTAAGCTGCAAGTCACAGATAACATATTCAAATAACTCCTAAGTGGCATATGTTGACACAAACTCATAACGGATGCCTATTTAGTCCTAGAATCGACTAAACCTAGGCTCTGATACCACAATTGTAAAACTCCCTTCTTGGTTCGGCAGAGAACCGGGCCGGAGAGTGTCGTCGGAAGATGAAATCGAAAGTCAGAATCAAAAATGGGGCTAATTTAAAATTTTCGAATTAAAAAGGGACTAAATTACAAATGTTACAATTTAACAACCCTAATACAGAATCTTTATTACCAACTTGTAATTTGACTCACCAATTATTAATCTAATGAGTTTCATGGTTACCAGATATCTTTAACCTATCCATTCAGGCTTCAAAATTTTTAGTGACTAATTTGTGATCTTTTAAAACTGTTTTCTTGAGCCTTTTAATGGAATTAACTGACTCTGTACCGGTACACTATAGGCCGTATCAGTACTCTATGTTGATTTTCATAATTTCTAGGTTCAAGGTCAACGACCCCATATCGATATGTCTATGCCTGTATCGATACACTTTGACTTGGGTTGACTCGTTTTGGTACGCCTGAGGCCGTTCCGATGCAATTAAAATTTAGACCTTACTATCCAAACCCATATCGATACACTCCCTAGGGTATCGATACTCCCTGCTTCATCAATGACCAAAGATGCAAGGCCGTATCGGTAAAGGCTTCCCCGTATCAATACGCCTGGCCTATAATTACAGATTTCATCTGGTTTTTATCTAATTTGACCCCCCAAATGTTGTCCAATTATTACCAAATTTTACTAGCAAGCCGAAAAATCACAATTCTAATAGCATGTCAAATTTTAGGGCATTCTGAATCCATTTACCTAGTTTTCCCTTTAGGCTTATTTTAGGGACATTTTAACAAATTAACCATTTCCAAAACTTACCACTTTATGCATATAACTTTAGATCATTATAGGTCTATTACACAACCATCAAAATACTCGTACAAAACACGTTTAAAGCACATGCCACACTTCTAGGGGTTCAAGATAGAGAGTAAGCATACATATAGCTAAGGAGAGAGACTTGCAACCGCAACAACACGATCGTAGCTCGGGATCACTTAAGGTCATGAAAATGCATGAGACACACATGTTAGGCTTACATAGCCTAGTGAGGTAGTTATAACGAATACAATGATTAATCAATATTATGCATGACATGTTGATCAAGTAATCTACATAGGCATAGTTCCATGTACACAATTTCATGCTTATTTCACATATTCACATACTTTCATATTTTCATATCAAAGTTTATAAACACATAGAATTTTCATTAGGTACCATTGGGTACACAAATTCCTCTGTACACCAACACATATAACAGAGAGTGGGCCGTATCCCTTGAGCCTTAGCTCCAGAGATATATCCCTTACGCAACCGACCTTATTTCTCCCACATATAGGTTGTAGCCCTGGACCGTAGTCCCCTCTTACTTAACTGTGGCATGCCAGTTGTACCCAATGTCCATAATTACACAAATTCACTTAGTCTATATATGTATATATTCAAGTATATCATATCAAATATCAGAATGAGCCTTAGCTCCATATCACATATCATATTCATATCGAATCCATGAACCACATACTTAGCATATCATAACCATGTTTCCACATATCAAAATAGAACAAAGTACTTACCGGATTTGTCAATCAAATCCAACATAGTAGCGTTATGTGAGCCTTTGATCGAATGCAACATAATCACAAATAATGCAAAGGGGATGGCACCATGCCTATCCCTTGACACAACTACACTCACCTTAAAGTACGAAGGCTTATAGGATTCTCGAATTGTGATTCCTTTGTTCCTAGCTTTGATTGGGGTCGATGGATCGTTTCCCTCCTTGTTTTGAGCTAGGAAAACAATAGGAATCATTATAACCAAATTGAAAATATAGCTTAGGCCTAGCTTAGGATTTCAAATCGAAATTAAACTCCCATCTTACATGGAATTCGATAATCGAAGGAGGGCTTTGCCTTACCCGATGGATAGCTTTACGACAGTACTTTTAATTTGAAGAAAAGATGAGTTTAGGGTGGGCAAGAGGAGAGGTGTGTGCTTAAGAGCTCAAGGTTGAAGACATCAATGGTGATGCTTGCTTGAGGAAGACAATGTATGGTGTTTTAGCCTTCGGGAGGAATATGAACAAATGGATGAAGCTTATGCCTTTGTTTAATTTAAAACAAAAGCACTCTAATCATTTCTTCACCTATCCGATAGCCAATAGGAACCTTTCCTCCAACAAAGGGTTTCCTAAGCCCAAGGGTTACAACTTCCTAAGATAGCTTTGACCTCATTGATTTATGAATTTTGATGATTTCACATGGGTTTAGGCAAGCATAAAGGTGACTCACCATCTTACATCACTTCCTTATCAAACTGACATCAGATTTTCTCAAAAGAGGGGACCCGTATCGATATGCTTCTTCCCGTATCGGTACGCCCCCGCTAAAATCATGAAGTTAGTTATTGTCAGTTAGGCCCTATCGATACTCATATGGACGTATCGATACGACTAGCTCAGATTTGCACTTTGGGCTTTGAATTCATACAAGGAGTCCATTTAGTCACATATGGGCCAAAATGCAAGTCCATTACAACAAGAGGGGTACAAAAGTCAATCTTTTACAAACATTATTAGTCAGTTTCAAAATTTCCGATCACCGGAGCCTAATTTCAACTCGTCCAGTTTTCGAGATTTGACAAAAGTCTTAAGATTTCCTTCGTTTACTCGCTGCCTTCAAACTCTAATTCTCTTCATTGATGGACAAAGAGAGCGTAAGCACACTAGGCTTAGTGAGAAATGCTCAAACAACACCCCATCAATGCATTTTAAAACCATTTTCCAAATCACATTGAAATCATCGTTTCAATCAACTTATAAAACATCACACCTTAAAAACCATGCACTTAACGTTTCCAAAAACCAAAATGCTAAAACATATGCTACATGTACCATGGATTAATAGAAAATCTCATTTGCTAACCCTCAATTTAAGCCTTCCCATGCATAACAATCCATATGCAAAGCTTATAGTAGACATGTATAAATCAACATTATACAACAACATCTATCACATGATACATAAATAATTATATTGGCTTTCAAGTGATTATAAACAAATTTTAGTTTCCAAAATATTACATAGGATACATGGATTTAACAAGTGTCCTCTCAACACTTCATGCCATCTCAACCGAAATTAAGGTACGCTTACAACCGGGTACTATCACAACCCATCTCTTTGGTTGGATGCATAATCCACTAACATGAGTTTTCGATACCATATAGCCCCTCAACCATTAGGGTACTCGTGGTGGAGTATTTGGAACACATAAATCCCTCAACACTCGAGGCGAGTGTTTATAGTGCACTATCAATCCTAAGGCTGACCAACTATATCCGATAACATTTTAAATCACATCACTTGCCAATATAATTAATTATTAACCATGTACCTCATTGTTTTTATATGCATCAAATCAAAACCATTTCTAAAGCATTAAACCATGCTTTCACAAGTATTCCACATACTTACATGGATCATTTACCAAATGCATCCATCATCATTATATGATCAAAAATAGTGTGAAACATACTTTAAAACATGCTTAACAGTACGTACTATGTAAGTCAAAACAAGTGCATAAAATTAATTTCGTAAAAGCACGACCGAGAGAGAATTATCGCCATACTTACTTCTGAGTTTAAACCAGCATTTAAAGCTAAGTTTAAACCCCAATCATAATCTTTAAACCATTTCAAAGCTGAAATCCACATTCTCACTCACTGACAACACAAAGCCTCGTTCGTCGATGCGAATCACTCCTCCGAAGCTTTTGAAGCAACACTACAAGCTTGAGGATCAACCTCCCCTAATTTTACCATACAAAAACAGAGGATTCAATGCATCAAAATGCATTCACAAACCCAGCAACACCAATTCATAACGAACCTCTTCAAACTCTAGCCGAGCCCTTCCCAAATCAACCGAAATCAACATCAAACATTTCCAAACTTAACCTAGCCAAAACCTAATAATTTAATCATTAATTACCTTCCATTGACATCCGAAAACAACCTAACATCAACCTTATACCTCCAGCATACATTAAACCTCCCCAACTCAAAAATACATAACTAACAACCTAGGAAATTAGAGATTCATCTAACTTCGAGATTCCCATGTTAAATCTATCTTATTATCATTATAAAACATCAAAATCATGATCAAACTCAATCAAGAACTCAACAAAACAGTTCCAATTCAAAAATCATATAATCTCATCAATTAAACATTGATTTAACCAATTTCCAGAATCAAATCATTTAAACTCAATAGAAAACATTTATAAAGGATCAATAACTTAGGAATTTCAGTAAAGAACCATACATTAGAGGAGAAGGACGAAACTCACCTCTAATGTTGACTTTCTCCCTTAATTGGATTGATTACATGAGAAAACAAGATTAAAACAATAAGGTTTTGATATGAACCAATTAAGAACTCATTTGAAACCAAACGATTGATAAAATCATGAAGTTACCTGAAGATTTTGAATAAGAAAAGAGTGTTTGGCTGAAGAGAATTTGAGAGAAAATCCTTTAGAGAAAAGGTAGTTACGTAAAGTTTACTTAGGCATTATTATAAAAATAATTCCCCAAATCTATTTATATTTTCTCAAACCTTTTTAAAATAGCCAATTAAGGAGAAAAATATGATATTAGACTTTGGGCAAATAGCTCCTTAAAGATTCTAAGTTTTGACCCTACCCTTTTCCAAAATAGTTACTAAAAACAATTTTCATTCTTTAAATTTTGGTCACTAGCCAAAATGTTAACTTTCTAAATTTTATTTTCCAAAATTTACTTTACAAAAAATATACATATATTAAATAAGGATTTTTAGATATTTTCCCATATTTTTATCGTACCAAAAATATTTATTTCGATTTAGATCCTGAATCTGACTCGAATCTCTAATCCCGGTCCACCGACCGTCTAATCTGCCTAAACACCCACAAGCCCAAAACCGTGGTGTTATAGTATATCCATACTTTGAATGTTATGAATGTGTATATATTAGGACGTGTGGATCTCAAGATACAGCTCAAGTAATTTTTAAACTTGAAATGGAAAATTCATGATAGTGTAGTTGGTATTAATTGTTGTTCACACTATAGATGTATTGAAGATGATAAAATCCTTTTGGAACTAAAACAAGTGCTGCAACTTGATGACTTCTTTATGTGGCTTAGCACCCTGGTTTCTAAGCAAAGCCTGGAAGATATGGATACATGGGAAGCTTGTAACACCCTAGACCAAGATGTCACATTTGGGCCTCAAGCCCAAACTAAAAACTATAAAATTTCTCCAACTAGGTTTAGCCCAACAAGGTATTTCTCAAAAACATTTAAAACCAATAGTTGAAAATATAGATAAATAATCAAATAGTACAAAAGAGCTCCAATTTAAATTTAAACCATTTGAACATTCAATTTGATTAATACAATTTCAAAATAAGGATTACAAACTCCACCACGTAAGGTCAAATGAATACACAACCTACTAAACACAAGTACCGTACTCTAGAAATCACCACATGCTGAAATCTCGTACAGATAGAGCTCCTCAATCCCACAATCTGATGGTCAACCTATGCATGGGAACAACGATTCTGAGCGCTGAGCTTACAAAGCTCAGTGTTACACATCTACTCTACTATACTTCATGTTAATCATAAACATAAGCATGCAAGCTAGTACAAGCATAAGGAAAGATAAATAAATATATGACTCTATCACTAGTCGCCTAAACGCATGCTCTCATCATAGCAAAACATCATACCTGGCACACAAGGCTTAACCATACTCGGGATCTCACATGAATCATTTGAGAAAAAGCACACAAATTCATATCACAATCTTGGAGTGAGGCTCGGTGTAACACCTCGAAATTCGACCTAGTCAGAATTGGGTTCCGACGATCAAAAACCCTATATAAAAAATGTTCAAATATTGTATTAATGTTGACCACAAGGTTAATCATATCAATATTGGACTCTAAATGAGTCGAATCACCGTTTAAGGACCTTGATATTGAATCATTGCTTATTGATAAAGCTATCAAATACATTGAATATTGTCATTGCTATTGAACATTGATATTGTCACCGGACCTTGGATTCGAAGGACATTGGATACAATTGGCATACCATAGAATTCATGAGCTTAGTGTATGGGTGGACTACGGTCCTTGGGCTACAACCTATATTGATTTGTCGAGACAGACGGATGTATTGTCATATTGGTCATATTGGCGAGGCGGGGGATTAGACCATTCATTGATTTGGCGAGGCGTATAAATTCATGTATCCACTATCTTGAATCGATCCAAGGTTTATTGTTGAAATATGAGTTTATTGCTATTGAACATGTTCATTGCATTGTTTCTATCAAACTATTGCATGGTCATTGCAAAGATATGAATTGGAATGCATTTCATTGATTTCTTGTTAAGTGTTTATTTGTGACTACCTGTTAAGTGTTCAAAAGTACTATTTTTATAACCCTTTTTACTCATATTATTGTTAGACTTAGGCTCATTTTAGTTGCATTATTAGGCATTCATGCATGTTTTCATGATTTCCTTCACCGTCATGCTTGATTTCATAATTTAGTTGATTTTGTGGAAAAAGGTAATGCCGTTGTGTGTTGTTTTGTGCAGGACTGGACTACCTGATTGCCATGGAGACTAAGGAAGGAAACTGAAGGATCTGCCAAAGCATTCGAAGCTGCTTTCCAAATGCCAAACTAAAGGTCTGCCAAGGCAATCAAAGCTGTCTTTTGAATGCCATGCTGAACAGATTGCTGAAGCATGTAAGGACAAATCCACCTCATTAGGGATAATCACGAAAAGCAAGAGATAAATCCCAAAGATTTGGATTTCCATGAAGCATTTAATGAAGTTTTAAATTCAGATTTTTGAGGAGTTATTGGAGATCAAAGGGAGATTAAATTCCAAGAGTTTTAGAAAAAGTTTTTGGAGGAATTAATATATAATAAAAGAGATTTATTTCTTTTATTCTATTTAATTCCAGCTTAACTTCCTCCTCAAGAAAGACTTTGACCTAGCCATCTCCTATAAATAAGAAGACTAGCCGCCTACTTCAAGGAGAGTTCGATTGGGGAGGAGCAATTGGGAGAGAAAACTAGGGCTACTCAACATTTTCTTATTTTTTCCTTCTTTGTTCCATTAGATTCATGTTTAGGGATTTTATTCTTGAGTTTATTTTGTTCCCAACCATGAACTAAACTTATTTGGCTTGGGTTATTGTGCTTTTGTGGTTGTGAGAACGATTGGATTGGTTTAGGTATTGAGTTTGTAATTTTACTTTAAAGTTTGTTCATTCTTGGTTCTTAGTTTTGTTTGCGAGTGAATTGGGAGAGGATCTTGTGAATTCATCCATTTATCTAATATCGGGAGAGTTAGATTCAAGAAATGAATGAGCATGGTTTTTGTACAATCGATCGATGGTGAAGACTAATTCGACTTAGGGATAAGTTGCAAATTTCAACGGCTAAAAGGAGCGCAAGATAGGTTGTTGTCCACCCTTGGTTCACGCAGGGATGTATTATCAAGGCATGCACAATAAATAGCGTTTTGAGTTAGGGATAAGGAGAAACCATTGAAGAATGCTTCGCCGAACTTTAAAGGTTGTTGCAGAATTACCCCAGCAATCGCTCCATTCCCAGACTTGCCTAGCAATCACAGACCTGCCCAGGCAATTGCAGAATTGCCCAGGTTGTCACAAATTTGCCCCAACAATCCGACTGGATTCAATTGCTAAAGCGATTGAGCTACTCTAGCACTCAATTACCACGACAGTCTATTCGATTATCACACCATGACTCACGATAACCTAACCTACTCTCTCTTATTCGATTACATCTTCTTTTTATTTAATTGCTCTTTTATTTTCTTGTTAATTGGAACTCCTACAATCATCTATTTGTGTTTTTACTTTCAGTGCGAGAAGTTAGATTCTTGAAGTAGCACCAATCCCTGTGGAGACAATACTCGATACTTACCACATCACTTTATTACTTGCGACATGTACACTTTCACCGTTTGCGTAGCACTTAAAACACGCAACAAGTTTTTGGCACCGTTGCCGGGGATTGGCAATAGCGATTTTGTTTTTAATTTCTTGCACCTTTATTTATTTTTATTTTTGTTTTATTTCTAATTGGTTTCAAGGGACTTACAACTTTGGTTTTGCATCTGTGTATGACCAGGGCAAGACCAATAGCACAAGACTACCCATTCAAACCCGAGATAGAACAAGTTCTTCATAGAAGAAGATGAGAACAACAAACAACAATGGCATAACAATAAGATAACCCAGTCGGTAGTCTGAATGCCAATGGTAACTAGAATGTTGTAGCAAGAGGAGAAGGAGATCCAGTCGTACAACCTGTTCGGAATAAACCTATCCAAGACTACTTAAAGGAAGATTTCAAAGGTCTCAATCCAGGAGTTGTCACACCCGAGATAGAAGCCTCCTACTTTGAATTAAAACCTGTGATGTTCAACATGATCAACACAATTGGTCAATTTGGCGGCTCGACAACTGAAGATGCCAGACAACATCTGAAATCATTCCTGGAGATTTGCAATTTATTCAAGTTACAAGGAGTCCATGAAGATATCTTAAGGCTGAAATTATTTCCCTATTCACTGAAGAATAGGGAAAAATTGTGGCTGAATAGTATTCCATCTGGATATATAGGATATTGGACGGATTTGTGTTGTGATTTTATTGCTAGATTTAGTTCTACAAATATGAATGATAAGTTGTGTAATGATATTACTTCTTTTTGGCAGGTAGATGATGAATCGATATATGAAGCTTGGGAGTGATACAGATAGCTCTTACACAAATGTCTCATGCACAGATTCTCATTGTGGACGCAAGTGATGATGTTTTACAACCCAAACAACGCCATTAGTCAGAACACACAAGCACCAAGATTCTAGTAGAACATGCCGCAGCAACAGATGCCGCAATAATAGACACCATCCAGTTCTTTGGAAAATTCTCTCAATGCTTTCATGTTAAAAACTGAATCTTATATGGCTAAGAATAGTAATTTCATGAAGAAGACGGATGCTTTTATGATCAGGACGGAGATGAGATTGCAAAATCAAGAGGCAGCCTTGAAATCCTTGGAGACACAAGTTGGGCAATTTGCTTAGAACTTGAATATGAGACCACCATATGGTTTACCTAGCGATACGGAGGTCGCCAAAGGTATAGGCCATGAGCAGTGTAAAGTAATCACCACCCGGAGTGGACTAAAGCTTAATGATGCACCTGCCCAGCCAATAAACCGACCAGGAGAGCAACCCCTTATCCAGACAGATGAATTTAGCAACTAAACCTCCAATAAAAATGACGAGTCAAAAATTGCCAAGACAACTCCACATGCCCGTTCCTCGGCAAGCCCTGATGCTAAGGCAATACAAAATACCCATGCCTTGGCAATATCCGATGCCATCGCCTCAGCAACCAAGCATGCCTCTGCAAGTCCTGATGCATCGACAATTCCTCAAATCAAATTCCAATGCAAAGAACGAATTGAGGACATTCGACTTCCACCACCATTCCCACAGAGGTTGAAACGGAAAAAGAAAGAATACCAGTTCAAGAAGTTCCTTGACATCTTGAAGCAAGTCCACATCAACTAAGGCAAGCCCTGATGCTAAGGCAATACCAAATACCCATGCTTCGGCAATACCCAATGCCATCGCCTTGGCAACCAAGCATGCCTCGGCAACTCCTGATGCATCAACAATTCCTCAAATCAAATTCCAATGCAAAGAACGTATTGAGGACATCTGACTTCCACCACCATTCCCACAAAGGTTGAAATAGAAAAAGCAAGAATACCAGTTCAAGAAGTTCCTTGACATCTTGAAGCAAGTCCACATCAACTTGCCATTGGTTGAAGCAATAGAACAAATGACGAACTATGCTAAGTTCCTAAAAGACATTGTCTCTAAGATAACAAGGCTAGGAGAATTCGAAATAGTTGTTGTGACGGAAGGATGCATGGCCATGCTACATAACTGCATGCCACCCAAGCTTAAAGATCCCGGTAGTTTCACCATACCATGTTCAATCGGAAACCATTATGTCGGGAAGACATTGTGTGATCTTGGGGTAAGCATAAACTTGATGCCAAAATCAGTTTTCTAGAAATTGGGAATCGGGAAGGCAAAACCAACAACAGTTATGCTACAGCTTGCTGATAGATCCTACGTGCATCTAGAGGGAAAAATTGAGGATATACTGGTAAAAGTTGATAAATTTATTTTTCCTGTTGATTTTATTGTTCTAGATTGTGAAGCAGATGAGTTCGCACCCATTATTCTTGGGAGACCATTTCTAGCAACATGAAGAACCTTGATCGCTGTCAAAAAAAGAGAACTCACCATTAGGGTAAACGACCAGCAAGTGAAGCTTAATGTTTTCCAAACCCTTAAGCATGCCGATGATCCAGAAGAATGTCAATTACTCCACACTACAACCAAATTTGATTTTGACGTGGAAGAACATTGCCTCGATAATAACATTGCCAAGGAGAATTGCCTCGGCAATTACATTGCCCAGGCAATTGAACTTGAGGAGTTTGAAGAGCCGGACGATGAAGAGCAGGATGAAGCCAATTGGATAGCAAGTCGTCTAGGTAAGTATTTTGAACCATTGGACTACTCAGGTAAGGAGGGTAAAATTGAAAAACCCTCTTTTGAGCAACCTCCTATTCTTGAATTGAAACCATTGCCAAGGTAATTGAAATATGCCTACATGTTGGTATTGTATAAAAAGACAATAGGATGTACAATTGCCAACTTGAAGGGAATTAGCCTAGCAGTGTGTTTGCACAAAATTCTATTGGATGATGATCATAAACCGACAATTGAGGCACAAAGGAGGTTTAACCCTGCTATGAAGGAAGTCGTGAGGAAGGAAATCATCAAATGGCTTGATGCAGACATCATCTATCCTATCTCTGATAGTACATGGGTAAGCCAGTACAATGTGTACCAAAAAAGGGAGGTATAACCGTGGTAAGCAATGACAATAATGAACTAATCCCAACTAGGACTGTGACCAATTGGAGGGTTTGCATGGACTACAACAAGTTAAATAAAGCTACTAGGAAAGATCACTTTCCTTTGCCATTTATTGACCAAATGCTTGACCAAATTGCAGGTAAATCTTTTTATTGTTTTCTTGATGGTTACTCAGGTTATAACCAAATTGCCATAGCACCAGATGATCAGGCAAAGACCACCTTCACAAGCCCGTATGGTACCTACGCTTTTCGAAGAATACCATTTGGATTATGTAATACTCTGGTAATTTTCCAGATATGTATGATGGAAATTTTCTCTGGCATGGTGGAAGATTTCCTGGAAATCTTCATGGACGATTTTTAGGTATTCATGGGCAACTTTGACCATTGCCTCGACAATTTGGAGAAAGTGCTAACACAATGTGAAGAATCTAATCTAGTTCTCAATTGGGAAAAGTTCCACTTTATGGTAGATGAGGGTATAGTGCTCGGTCACAAGATCTCATCCAAGGGAATTGAAGTCGACAGATCCAAGGTGGAAGTGATTGAAAAATTGCCGCCACCAACTTTAGTCAAAGGAATCCGAAGCTTCCTCGGTCATGCAAGTTTTTACAGGAGGTTTATTTATAATTTTTCCAAAATCTCTAAACCTTTGTGTAACTTGCTTGAACAGGACAAAGCTTTTAATTTTGATGACTCATGCATCCAAGCATTCGAAGCCTTGAAGAAGTAACTTGCCTCGGTACCCATTGTCGTTCCGCCCGACTGGACCTTACCTTTTGAACTTATGTGTGACGCAAGTGACTTTGCAGTAGGAGCAGTATTAGGTCAATGAATAGTTAAAACTCTTAATGAAGCTCAAGTGAACTACACCACTACAGAAAAAGAGTTACTAGCTGTAGTTTTTGCTTTTGATAAATTTCGTTCATACTTGATCGGGACCAAGGTAATTGTTCATACTGACCGTTCGGCAATTACGTACCTTTTTGCCAAGAAAGATGCCAAACCTCGTTTAAATCGTTGGATTTTACTTTTACAAGAGTTTGACATTGAAATTAAGGACATAAAGGGTACCGAGAACCAAGTCACTAACTATTTGTCATGCCTAGAATGAGGAAAAGACGATGACACAAACATGGAAATCATTGATGCATTCCCGGATGAGCAGTTGTTAATCGCCAGGCAACCCTAACTATCGATGCCCAGACAACCGCAGTAGGGACTACCTCGGCAATACCCGTGGCAACAACAGCAGCAATTGCCTCGGCAATTTCATGGTATGCAGACTTAGCGAATTTCCTTGTTAGTGGCATTTTACCTTATGATATTACTCACCAGGAAAAGAAGCAGTTCCGACACGATGCTAAGCATTATTATTGGGACGAGCCTCTTTTATTTAAACAATGTGCAGACCCGGTTATTAGGCGATGCATCCCCGAGAAAGAACAACAAAACATGCTCCGACAATGTCATTCATCACCCTATGGAGGTCATTTTGGAGGCATTCGCACCGCGGCCAAAGTATTGCAATCCGATTTCTAAGGCCAACACTTTACAAAGATGCTCAAGACTTCTACAAGAGGTGTGATCGATGTCAGCGAACAGGGAATATTTCACGCAGACACTAGATGCCACTACAAAATATCCTTGAGGTCGAGTTTTTTGAAGTGTGGGGATCGATTTCATGGGACCCTTCTCGTCCTCATTCGGCAATGTATACATTCTACTTACCATGGACTACGTGTCTAAATAGGTAGAAGCAGCTGTAGTTCCCAGCAACGATTCCAAGACTGTGCAGAAATTCTTGCAGAAAAACATATTCACACGATTTGGAACACCAAGGGCAATTATCAGTGATGGAGGCACCCACTTCAACAATAGGCTAATTGCCAAAATGCTAGAGCGATTTGGAGTTGTTGTCACTTGATTTTCACCTTCGTTTTAGTTGTTATATTAATTTAGTATTGTTGTACTGTTATACTGATAATATAGCCAAGTGACATTGATAACATAGTTAATATGTTAGGTAGTAAATATTAATGTTACTGATAATATAGTTAGGTGTCATATAGTATATAGTAACATAGTATTAAAGTTGTAATGTTAGTATTAGAATTGTTTAGGTGACATATACTTAGTGTGTTATAATTAATTGTTAGATAGAATTAACATAAGATATAGTTAGTAGTTAATATAATAAGTTATCAAACCCAAAAAATATAATAAAATAGATAACCCATTCAAATAAAAAGATCCATTAGATAGAGTCCATCAATTAAATAACATGCCTATACATTATACAAAGAGCCGACTGGCCAGTTTATAACCCAAAAAAGAAAACCCTAACTCTCGTCTTCTTTCTGCGCAGCTGAAGCAGGACCGTTGGGTCAAGGGGTTGATCAGACAGTGTAGATCATGCCAGCTGGGGATGATAGTGCCTCAACTTCTCAGCCGTTTGATCAAGATGCAATCTGACGGCCTTGATTACTTTGGGGTATATCACACAGATCACCACTTACCCGTGGCAGCCAAACGCGCGACGATTCAACTTTGGCCATCTGCTTCATCTTCTCTGACGCTTCACTCGCTCTGATTGTTCCTCGTCGACGCTGTTCGAATCATCAGAAACATACAAATAGAAGAACAAAAAGAATTAAATCCCTAAATTGAGGTAGAAGCAATTCAAGATAAAATACCTAATTCAAAGCCCTAGCTGGAAAGTCAGAAGCAAAACGGGAAGGGATAATCCCTAATTTGAAGCCCTAGCAAGAATTAAGCTGTCATCATATATACAAAAGGTAAAATCAGAACGAAAAGGGAAAGGGATAATCCCTAAATTGAAGCATCTAGCAAAGATCAAGCAAATCGAGATAATCCAGGGAAAAAATTAGGGATTCAATTCAAGCAATTCTTGTACTATATAACCCCATTGTAAATCATTGTAAAACAACAAGAATTCGATATAAATCACATATAACAATTACATAATAGTATTTGGAATTTATAGGAGCAAGCAATTTGTAGTCATCGTTCAGAAGCAATAAAGAGAAGCAAGTTCTGGTAATTTCCTATCTATTTACTTTCCGTTTCAGTTTATATAAAGAAGAAAAGAGTTGTTTTACCTTGTTTTTTTGTTTGAAACACCGAAGAATTTGGTTTTGATGTGAAATATGGTGGAAAAACGTGATTTTGAGGTCGCCAGAATCTGGAAATTTGATCAAAATTTGGAAATTTCGTTGCCGGCAACGGCGGCCGGCACAGTGAATGTTCACCGTGTTCTTCAAAACATGAAGAACACGAAGAACACATCAGAGAATTATAATAAAACTCATTTTGATCCGTTTGGAAATAAAGGAAGAAAATGATTTATGTTTATAATTTCGGCTATTTATACTAACCCGTTTGACCCGACCCGAACCCGGATATAACCTTCGCCTTACTTTCCTGGATCTTGCGCTGCAGCTCTTCAGTTTTCAATTGTTTCAATTTCGTCCTTTTTCCTTTTAATTCAGCACCTAATTTTAAATTATTTTCAAATTAACCTTCACATTTTACTTCCTTTCAATTTAGTCCCTGATTCAGATTTTCTTTTTTAAGAATATAAAAAATCCTTTTATTTATTTAATTTTAAGTAATTACTTAGTTATTTATTTTATTATTTAATTATTTTCTATCTTTTATGCAAACATTTGTGTATTAAACTTTAAGACTAGGGACTTAAAACTTAGATTAGTGATATACATGTTGTAAAATATTCTTTATTTTCAATAAAATACACTTAATTATATTTAAACCTTAATAATTAAAAGGAATATAGAAATTTCTTCAGGATTATTCACTATTTAGACTTTAATTAAAATTCATTAACACATTTAATTTTCCTGTTTATTAGTTAAAAAAGTGAAAACTTAATTAATGTGGTGTCTTATCAAACAGGAATGACGAGTTAGCGTCAGGAGTGTTGGCGGTGATTAAAGTTCATTTCTCGGGCGATAATGCCTTTAAAATAGATTTACATTCATTTTACGGACAAATAAAATCGAAATTTTGTGAACTTACAAATTCTAGTTTTAAAAATGCTTTTTGAAATCAATTAGGTACCAATTTTTGGGCGTTGTGGGGGTCCTAATCCTTCCCCACACGTAATTGACTCTCAAACCTGTTTTCTCTTGTTTTCATGGACCAAAATGCAATTTTGATAAAATAAAATGATTTATCAAAATACTCTCGTCTTAAAAAGTGATCCAATCACACTTTTTTAAAAAAAGATTGGTGGCGACTCTGTGATTTTATAAAGTTTTCCAAAACGTCTAAACCATCCTAAAAAGGGTTGCGATAGCTTGGCGACTCCGCTGGGGACACTTGTTTTTGTAAAAAAAACAAAAGAGGGCCAGGCTACAAATTGTTTTCAAAATGTTTTTAAAAAAGGAATTTGCAAGTTCACAAATGTTTCAATTTATTCGCCCGCTTAATGAATGTAATTCTATTTTTTGTATTTAAAAATTTGTTGCAAAAGCTCTGTACCCGAGCTCCGCCCAATTGTTAAGTGAGGGGAAAACGCTTTGCTCATGTCAAAATACTGATTCTTCATATGAGACTAGTAAGTACTTTTGGGACTCATATGCCTCATGTCTTTGTAAGGATATTGATTCTTCGAGAAGACATAGGAAGCGAGTCCTCTTGAGTTGAACTTGGTTCGTTTGAAGCCTATAATGGATGAGAACCAAGGGCCTTGCTACCCTTAGTAGGGGACAACAAGGGCAGCTCGGGTACCTTTTAGAACCCAACTGTTTGAGAACTTAGAGCCCACCCCAGTAGAGCCATGCGAAAAACTTAGGGTTTTAGATAATAAAAGGAGACATATCCTGGAGTATTGGAATGTGCTGCCCAGAATTGTTTGTAAATACTCTGTGTTTTCTTGATTCTAATCTTTGTTCCCCTTGTCTTGTTGTTTTACATAACCATACATGCCACACCATTACATATTTAGAAGGGGTTGATTCTCAAAATCATTGCTCAAATTTGAAAAGCTCTTGTTATGGACGAAAAGATTTTAAAAAGTGAAGATGAGAATGCAAAGGTTCGACATTGGTCCGAGATGAATCAGCGAACACTTGGAGACAGCCTGGTAGCTGATCATGAGACAGAGACTTCAGAATATGCCCACATCAGCATTAAATAAAACAATGTGCAAGAATTGCAGGAAATCTGGGAGCGCTTTGATTACGAGACTAAACAGTTGTTCCACGAAGTCTATGGTGACATAGCCTATCTCTTGAACGTGAAGGTTGATGAACAGTTACTGAAAGCCTTGGTTCAATTCTAGAATCCAGGATATTGTTGCTTCACTTTTAATAAAGAAGATATGATGCCTACATTCAAGGAGTACATAGCCCTTTTCAACTTGTGCAAAGTGAGGAAGAACTGGGTTTATGCCAAGCCTCCTAAAAACAAAAACCCACACGCAAAGCTTCAGGCATTTGCTGGTATGAGTGATGGTTGGGTTAAGGGGTTGATACAAAAGAGGGGAGGCACTTTTAATTTCCTTTGGTCAAGTATCAAAAGTATAATTTTAATCCACTCCGACAAGGAGAAGAGGGTTGATCTCCTAGCCATTGCAATTTATGGTTTAGTCATCTTTTCGAGGGTTCTAGGAAACATTGATGTGGCACTACTTGATTTCCTTGAACAACTGAAGAGAGGAGTCAATCCAGTACCAACCGTACTTGCTAAAACCTTCATTACCCTCAATGCCTGCCTAAAAGTTGAAGGTGTCCGTTTTGGAGGATGTGCTCTATTTCTGCAAGTTTGGGCCCTCAGTCATTTCTGGAAGTGCCCGACATTAGCTTTATCAAATGTGTTTTCCCCAAACTTTTCACCTATTCGAGAATTTTTGGAAAAAGAGTGGCCTGTTATTAAGAAGAATAAATAGATTGATATATTCAGGGATCGTCATGACGTAGACATCAGATTGAGGGTTCCTTGGATGGTTCACACCAAGCTTTTGTACAAATATGGAGATTTCAACTTCCTAATGCTGTTAGGTTTGTGGGGAGGAATTGGATGTGCCCCTTCGCTAGTATCTCGTCAGTTTGGATCTCGGCAGTTTATCCCTTTCACTGCCAGTCTTGGCTCATCAGAATTCGAGTTCCAAGGTGAGTTCAAACAGAAGGTTCAGACAATTAGTGATGCATGGAACCATTGTTATCACATGAAGTTAGAATCTGATAGTCATTGTATGTACCCCCGGACTATGATATTTGGAGGCATACGAGAATAAACGACAAAGTCATAGCACCTACATCCGGACAAGCCAAGTCCTTACAAGAACACTTAAAGGTAGTCCCTACATAAGCTGACATCTTAAAAGAAGAGTTAAGAAGGGCTAAGCTGGAGATTGAAGCCTTACAAGAGCATAACCAAAGGGACAAGTTTGAGTCAGGCCTCGATGTTGAAAAATATAAAGAGGAGACGAAGCGAGTAGTGAAGTTGTATGAAGACCTAGAAAAGAAGTATGAAATCCAAAGAGTTGACTTCCTCAAGCTTCAGACTACTATTAGCAATGCTGATCTAAGAAAGACTCCCTAATAATGGAAGTAAGAAGTCAATTCTAGGACTAAACCGAAGCCTATTGTATTGTCAATGTGTTACTTTGCCACCTAGAAGTTATATATTGTGTATATCATGACTTGTTGACTAATCCGATCTCTTTATGTTATAGATATGTATGGAACCAATTAAGCTCACATACATGAACCCGCTACCGGCTCCTCGACACACGGTAAGGAGGTGAGGAGAGGAGATCCTCTGAATATGCCTAATTCCCCACCTTAGAATGTCAGGCCGAAATTGCCTAATGCGCAGGCAAAGTGTTATCGGAACATGGCTGACATGTTCAAGCAATTCATGGTATCTATGAGGGCTAAGATGGTAGTGCAACCAACCCCACCAATTGTCCCTTATGCCCGTGCCCCTATTGACAAACTGGCCTCACTTCGGACATACACTTTTACTGGTCAGGATGATGATAATCCTGAGATCACCGAGTACTGGCTGGATAACACATTGAGAATTTTAAACAAGAAATTACAGTGTTCTGATGAACACAAGCTGGAATACGCCTTTGCATTGTTAGTTGATGAAGCACTTCAGTGGTGGGAGACCACTATTCTCACCGTCCCTAAAGAAACTATCACATGGGAGTTCTTCCTTCAAGATTTTTGAAAGAAATATGTTAGTGAATACTACCTTGCAGAGAGGCGTAGTATCTTCCTCAATTTGAAGCAAGGCGGTTGACCTATCGAGTAGTACATCCATGATTTTTGTAAGTATTGCCGATATGGTGCAGAGTACATCAAGAAGGAGGAAGACAAATGCAGGATGTCCATTGTTGGGCTTAATGATGAGTTACGCCCTATGTTTACTGCTTTGGGTATCACTGAATTCTAGGATCTCGTAAACTGAGTTAAGGCCACCGAAGCTGGGCAGAGAGCATAGAGATCAGGTGGATCCAACAAGGCAGAGAAGAGGTTCCGAGATGATTCTCGACCTCCCAGGTGGAACAAGAAGAATAAACACTAGTGTCCTAAACAGAACATGTACTCACAGCCTTCCCAATCTGGGAATATTGAGAAACCTCAGACTGCAACGTAATCCTTTACTAAGACAGCCTCAGTTGAGAGCACTAGAGGGCTCCAATCAAAGTTTACAAAATCCAGTTTGCAACTATTGCCAGAAATGGCACCCAGTGGGTCAGTGCCGAAAGTAGACTAGAGTGTGTTTCTATTGTGGTGAATAGGGCCATTTTATCCATGATTGTCCTCTTGGTGCAACCAAGACTATGACTACACCGGAAAGTACTACAACCCCTACCCAGTCCTTTTGAGGTAAGAGGTTAAGGCAAGGTTCGTTAGGAGCTACAGGAAGACCCAGTGGCTCTGGCAAGGCACCAAGTAAGCAAGAATCCAAGACTCCTGCTCATATGTATCATGTAAGGAGCAGGGAGGAGGAAGATGAGCCTGATGTCATTGCAGGTATCATTGAACTGTATTCCCATTCTTTATATGCATGATTGACCCTGGCTCTACACATTCCTTTATAAGCACTGAACTGGTTAAGAAGCATGAAATGACTAGTGAACCTATAGCATCGAGAATCTCCATAACTAATCCACTTGGTGATTGTGTCACCATAAGCTTTGTATGTAAGAATTGCCCTTTAGTGATTCAAGGGATTCCTTTTGTAGCTAACCTATTAGCTCTACCGATTCATGAGTTTGATGTAATACTGGGTCTAGATTAGCTTAGCGAGCATAAAGCATGGGTGGATTGTAGCAAAAGAAATTATATCTCCGAGGCCTTGGCAAGAAGAGCATTGTGTTGATGATTTCAAGAAATCCTTTCTTTTATGCTTTGACAATAGAAACTAAGGATGGGCCACAACTATCAGATATTAATGCAGTGTGTGAATTTCCTGATATCTTCCCTGATGAACTCTCGGGTTTACCCCCAACCTGTGAGGTGAAATTTGGCATCGACGTACAACTTAGAATTGCTTCAGTATCTATTGCACCCTATCGAATGGCAGCCGTTGAGCTGAAAAGAGTTGAAAGCCCAGATTCAAGATTTGCTTGATAAAGGCTTCATTCAACCGAGTTACTCACCTTGGAGAGCTCCGGTTCTCATTGTGAAGAAGAAAGATGGTTCTATGAGACTATGTATCGATTACCGGTAGTTGAACAAGGTGACCATTAAGAACAAATACCCATTACCAAGGATTGATGACCTATTCGATTAACTCAAGGATGCCACTGTGTTTTCCAAGATTGACCTAAGGTCTGGCTATTATCAAATGAGAGTTAGAGAATGTGATGTGCCTAAAACTACCATTCATATGAGATATGGTCATTATGAATTCTTGGTGATGCCATTTGGGCTAACCAGTGCGCCGCCTGCATTTATGGACTTGATGAATCGAGTTTTTAGACCATACCTCGATAAATTTGTAGTGGTATTCATTTATGACATCCTAATCTATTCCAAGAATACAGTGGAACATCGTGATCATCTCCACATTATGCTTCAAACTCTTCATAAGAAGCAGTTATTTGCCAAGTTCTCAAATATGAGTTCAGACTTACTGAAGTTGCCTTCCTTGGGCACGTTGCATCGGCTTTGGGCATCCAAGTAGACCGAAGAAGATTCAAGCCATTCTTGATTGGCATCCACTGAAGAACATTGGCGAGGTAAGAAGTTTCCTTGGTCTTGCTGGCTACTACAGAAGATTCATCAAGGGATTCTCTATGATAGCTGCTCCTTTGACTAAGTTATTGAGAAAGGAAGCTCCATTCGTTTAGACTGCGGATCAACAAAGGAGCTTCGATCAATTGAAACAAGTTTTGACTCATACACTAGTTTTAACCCAACCCGAGTCAGGAAAAGACTACACAGTTTACAGTGATGCATCGCAATTCGGGTTAGGATGTGTATTGATGCAAGAAGGCAAGGTCATTGCATATGTATCGAGATAGCTCAAGCCATATGAAATAAATTATCCCACTCATGATTTGGAGTTGGCTGCGGTTGTCTTTGCGTTGAAAATTTGGAGACATTATCTCTACGGAGAGAAATGTTACCTCTTTACCGATAAAAAAAGTCTCAAATATCTCTTGACCCAAAAGAAGTTGAATCTTCGACAACGAAGATGGATGGAGCTCCTCAAGGATTATGATATCGTCATTGACTACCATCCGGGCAAGGCCAATGTTGTAGCTGATGCACTCAGCCGCAAACCTTTGCCTGGCAAGTATTATTATTGATCATTGAGTTTAATGTGTTGATTCGTACATCGACTCATTGCAAGTCCTTGTGTTGTAGCTCCTCAAGCTATCAACGCTCACTTCTGTCTTAGAAAGCATCGCTGCTTCATAGCTGAACTTCAAGTTCGGTCTACCATTATATCGAGAATTAAAGAATTGCAAAAACAAGATTCTAAGCTTCAAGCCATCATTTCCAAGTTGCAAGATAACCCTGATTTTAGAGTAAATTCTGAAGGGCTCTTATGTGTGTACCTGATGATGAATCTCTTTGCACTGATATCCTCAAGGAAGCTCATTCGAGCTCTTTCTCTATTCACCCGGGGTCAGTGAAGATGTACAAGGACCCATGAGAGCTTTATTGGTGGCCGGGCATGAAGCAAGCCTTACTTGAATTTGTATCCAAGTGCCTTATGTGTCAGCGTGTTAAAGTTGAACATTGTGTTCCTACTGGCTTATTGCAACCTATTGATCTACCGCAATAGAAGTGGGAGAATATCACTATGGACTTTGTCACTGGTCTGCCTTTGACTCCTGCTAAACATGATGCCATTTGGGTCATCGTGGATCGTTTAACCAAGTCAGCACATTTCTTACCAGTTCAAATGGACTATGGCCTTCCCAAGCTGGCTGACTTGTATATCAAGGAAGTCATTCGACTCCACAAAGTGCCTCAGTCTATCATTTCCGATCGAGATCCACAATTCGTATCTCGGTTATCGAATTCATTGCAATGAGCTATGGGCACCAGAGTTAATCTTAGCACCGCCTTTCACCCTCAGTCTGATGGCCAATCAGAAAGGGTAATACAGATCTTGGAAGACATGCTACGAGCATGTATTATTGATTTTGGCGGGTCATGGGAGAAATCCCTACCCCTTATTGAATTTGGCTACAACAATAGCTACCCAGCTTCTATCAAGATGGCGTCGTATGAAGCATTGTATGGAAGGCGTTGTCGAACTCCTTTTTGCTGGTCTAAGCTTGGTGAAGGCAAGATGTTGGGCCCTGATTTACTTCAGGAAATCGAAGAAGAGGTTACCATCATCCACGACCATTTAAAAGTAGCCTTTGACCGATAGAAGTCCTATGCTGATCTTAAGCGTAGGGATATTAAATATAAAGTTGGTGAGAAAGATTTCCTCAAAGTCTTACCATGGAAGAAAGTTCTAAGGTTTGGTAAAAAGGGGAAATTGAGTCCCCGATTCATTGGCCCTTTTGAGATTATTGAAAAAGTTGGCCCTATGGCTTATCTCTTATTGTTGCCCTCATAAATGAGTAAAATCCATGATGTGTTTCATGCTTCAGAACCCAATTAACACAACACACAATTCAAACAAGCATCACATAGATATATGAATATCTGAACAACCCTATACGATTTTCAAGTCTATAAGAGTCAATTCATATTCACATCATCATCATGCCTCACACATATATCAATCTTATACTATCGGTCTCCACAACATGCATATTCATCGTCTACCTATTTTGTAGATACTAACATCCAAAACAATCACATTTATGATGCTCATAAAGCAATAAGAGTTCAAGGAGTACTAACCTTAACGATTATTGGTAAATCCTTAATTGAGCTCCTCAAATGTTATTCTTGATCTAGTATTCGAGCCCCAACTAACCTCATAAATATATGAATACCATAATTATTACTTAACCACATTCACTAACTAATCCATAAGGTCAAACACATAAAAATAGCTTACCAGGTTTTGAATTTGGCAAAATAGACCGTGCCAATAAACTTAGAACATCGAGAGTTCCCCCGGAGAATGTCAACACTGATTAACAACACGGTAGTTGGCAGTGATGATTGGCTCAGCTTGAAAGTCCAGCTTGATGGACCGCCTCAGTTCCTCGGCTTGGGTCGGCTCAGCAGGTCAGCTTGGTGACTGACCCAACGGCTTGGCCCAATAGTCTCGAACCATCCAGTTAGATAACTCCCATCAACTACTAGAGCACACCCACGCATAGGCAGTGGCGTCTACGGTGACCTCTAGTGGTAACGGACGGGGATGGACGACGGAAGAGGGCACTTGAGCATTTTTGATTCTTCATCCTTCCCACTCTAGCGAGTAACGACGGGGACGATGACAAGGTGACCATCGGCGGACGTGCCTCAGTGAGCTCTAACTGATGACGGTGGCAATAATGGCAACTCAAATGACGGTAGATTAGGGTCCAAACCTCACTTTTCTTCCACTTTTCTCTCTCTTTCAAAATATCTCGTCCTCTATATTTTGTCATCTTTTTCACCACCCACACCATTTTAAATTTCAAAACCTTTTATCCAACTTGGATAAAATAATTTAATAAATACGCATCTTTCTCTTATTTTCCTTTGCGACATGGCTCATATTTAAATTTTCTAAATTTAGACTCTCAACATAAAGGCCCAATACCCGAGTCTAAGACCTGATTCACTAACCCAAATTTCGGGTCGTTACAAAGCTACCCACAAAGTTTTTCTCTCTAGCAGCAGAGAAAAGATGCTATCACATCTTATTCCATAAATTTCATGTTTCTAGTAGAAAACTTGTTAAATTTTTTAAGGGAACTTTATGGGGAGTTTTGAACTTGGATATTTAAGGTTATGTGCCAATAGTCTGTGCTCATACTTATGTTTCTGTTAAACTTATAGGAATCAAGATTAAAGTTGATATCTTTAAAGTCATTTATCCTAGTTATTTTAGTTGGATTATCTGAACTATTTTGGATGCATGAAAAAGGGTTGGAAAAGCCTTTACTACTACATGTATATCTAGTTATTCGAGAACATCCTTCTTATGGCAAAGAACCTATTGATACCTTATGTTGCCATCAAGTTAATCAAGCTCTACTATGGTGAATAATGGGGTGACAATTTTGAGACTATCGATTGTTATAGGTTTGGAGTTTCATCCAAGGATTTTTTTGGCACAAATGTGGTCAAGTCATGCTTGGTGAGGTGGTATGCTACCATTGGTTTGCTTTTTTGGTGTGAATCTCTAAACAAAATATTTTTCTGGTTATTAGAATGTTTATCTATTATGGTTATAGGTTTTCAATATAACTTTGTTTACTACAAAGAAAACTAAGGCAAATTGGTTTTGGAAAGTGGCTCTTTTTATCCATGCAACTTTTCTCTTATCCCAAGTGTATTCCCCACGCAGGGAGTTAACTTATCCTTTGAAATATTGTTCAAGATTAATTTGTTCGTGCAAAATGGGTGCATCCCTAGACCAGCACTAGATGATAATTTTTACCAATTGGTTGATCCTTCTAGAATGGGCAAAGTCTACATCGACCATGCACTAGTGAACCTTTATTATCTAAAAGAATGTTATGACCCTTCGATGTGGCTCTTTGAGAAGTACTCACTTGGTGATTCTTATCTTGTTGCTAATATTGATAGTGTGGGAACCAAGCTCAAGCTATTATTTGAGGCCAGAATCCGTGAAACTAATTGACTCAATCTTGTTGCAATGAGTGTCAATGATATTGTTACTTTTGGTAGAATACTTGTACCTGGTCTTCTTTATTTACACGACATTAAGGTCTTGATGCATTGTCATTGAGAAACCAAGAAAAATTTCAAACGGTAAATCGTGCTTGGAACCTTCATGGCAAGGTTTTATTTGGAGACGGAAGTAATGTTATGAACAAAAAATTAAAAGGTTATGGAAAGACAAATACAGGAAAATGAGGAGTAACCGATGGTGACAACTAGAAGTGCAATTCAACATTCAAGTCATCAAACAAGGAATGAAGAAACTTGTAAAGGGTCGTGTGATGAGTGCATAAATGATCCATTTTATATACCCTTTTTACTTGTCTTTTGTATGTTTTTAAGCCCATATAGGTTGCATATTGTATATACTTGCATGTAGATAGGGAGTTACACCATCTGTGCTTAAATGTCATATATATTGGTGCATTTTTATAGGAAAATGAGATGTTTTGTGGTGGATGTGCAGGATGCTAGTAGATGTTGGAGAAGACGCTGAAGCAGATGGTAGCATATCACATGGCTGGAGTTGACGAGGCATAAAGAGTTGGAGATGAATCTACTTTTGCCCATGTGGACTTTCTCCTGGATACGAAACATTAAATATAGCGGGAAATCAATGGCCTTCTTTAATGAAGTACGTGTACTTTAGGGTACTGAAAACCCTAGTTTCACCGCTTATATAAGAGAGACTTGGGTGCTACTTTAGAGGGAGGTGTGATTATAAACAACAGTCATAGTCTGAAGCTTATAGAGAACCACCAGAGTATAAGCTAGAGAATTCTCCTCATGATAGAAGTCATCGAGAGAGGTCGACGAAGTGGGAAACCTGCAGCAACAATTGGGCAACACGAAGGGAGTTTGTCGAGGAAACTCGACTATTTTCTTTTCCTTGCTTGATAAACTGCCGTACTTAATATTTTTATTATGGATGTTTTAGGCTCAAACATGAGTTAAATACTTTAGTTGGGATTATTGTGTCCCAAGATTTTATGTTTTGATTACTTTATTATAATGTTATAGTTGTTCCTCCTTATCTATTATGTTTATTGTTCTTCATGCGTAGTTATTGTAAGAGCTATCGAGAGAGGCCTTTTAACAATTGATCTGTGGCCTAATATAGGGAGAGTTAGGTTATACAAACGTGAACAATGGGGCTAAGCTATTAACTAAGTCTTAATCTAGCTTAGACATAAGTTTAAGGTTTTAATGATTAAAATGAAGTTCTTAAACAAATAATAGAGTTGTTAGGGTTCACACAGACATGTATTACTTTAGCTTCAATGTTATTAACTTTTAGGCATTGAGAGAGTCAGAATTTCATTAGAAAATCTCATCGAGTAGATAAAGATCTTAATGATTTAAGCATACATGTATTGCCATTTGCTATAGCATTGTAATAAGTACTCAAACATATATCCTTAGCAATAATCCCAACTTCCATAATTATATGTTATTTGCCGCAGTTGTTCATCTTAATCATATCTATCTTTAGTTTTAATTGTTTTAATAAATCTCAAACCACCATTACTTGCAACCCATTCTTAAGCCTAATAACTTTGTTGTTATTAATCCAAGCCTCGTAGGTTTGACACTCTACTTATCACTTTATTACTTGATCCGACGAATATACTTGCTCTAAAGTGCATCACTATTCGACAACCATCAATTTTTTGGCACCGTTGTTGGGGATTGCAATTGATAATTATGTTCTAATTGTGCTTAGAAATTTATTTTTCTTGCATTTAATTTTTTTGTTTTTATTTTTCTTTCTCAGGTTCACTCCAATGCATGACCAGAAGGTCCAACACACAACCTCTTTTCCATACAATCGAGAGCTTGAAAGAACTTTTAGGAATCTGCACCGAGAGAAAAAGAATATGGTGAACGATAATGAAGCAAACGACCTTGAGAAAGCACAAAATCGTAGGGTACAACCAGCCATTGGACAGGAAGCTGACGGCGTAGCCCAACATAATGGCCAAAATGGGCAGGAGGATCCACCACCTGCTAGGATTAGAAGCCCAATCAAGATACATATTGATCCCGTCATTAACAACCTTAACCTATCAATTGTTGTACTGAATCTAGGGACAACTCACTCTGAGCTAAATCCCCTTATGTGCAACATGCTCAACACAAGTAGACTATTTGGAGGATCAGCAATAGAGGATGTCCAAGAACATATCCAAGCTTTCTTGGAATTTTGTGACTGTTTCTGAAAACCAAGGATTCTTGAAGATGCATTAAGCTCAAATTATTTCCCTACTCCTTGCGAAATCGAGCTAGAGAATGGTTGAAGACTTGTTCCTTAAGATCTATTACATCCTAGTATGACTTGTGCAACAAGTTTCTGCAAAGATAGAATCCACCGAATATGCACAATCAAAAGCAGAGTGACATCATCTCTTTCCAACAAAATGATGATGCATATATGTACGAAGCTTGGGATAGATACAAAGACATGCTACGCAAGTGCTCGATCCTTGGATTCCATGATTGGCTACATGTTATGATGTTCTATAATGGTGTCAATGCACCTACAAGAATGATGATAGACTCATCCACCAATGAAACCTTGATCGATAAGGAACCCGATGAAGTATTCGATACATTAGATCAAATAGCTAACACTAACTATCAGTTCCCAAGAGGAAGATTAAAGCCTGGACCTAAGCCATCTAGAACATTTTAGATGGGTGAATCTTAGATCGTCATGGCTCAACTATCCACCATCACAAACCTGCTGAAAAACATGCAAACAACACCCAATGTCCGAAAGGCCAAGGTTGTGCAATACACTTGTGAGCATTGTGATAGGGAACATCAGTCAAGTAAATGCCCTTAACAACAAGAATATGAATGCTACGTAGGGATCACCAACTGCAACAACAATCCCTATTCCAATATCTACTATCCAAGGTGGAGGCAAGATCCTAATTTTGATTGGGGAAGCAATAAGGGAAATTCAGAAGCACAATAGAATGCTACTAATGAACCTCATGGATTCCAACAAAAGACTCAAAGATAGAACTATGGAGCTTCTAACTCCAATTCAAACTCTTTTGATAATTCTTATTAAAATTTTATAGATACAGCCCAAGCTATTTTGCAGGATCAAGCAGCCCACTTGAAGAACCATAGTGACATGCTCACAACACAAGCTGCCATTATCACATCCTAAAAACCGGCCAAGTTGAAATTAGGTTCCGGTGATCGGAAGATTTGAATATGATATGTAAAATGTTGTAATGAATGACCATTATATCCCTCTTTTGTAATGAAATCACAATCTGGTCCTATTTGAGTAAGTGGACCTTCTTGTATGAAATTCAAAGCCCAAAATGCAAATTTTGAGCAAGGCGTATGATACGATCAAGTCAGTATCTATACGGCCCAACTGCCAATAACTACCTTACCTATTTGGCGTAACCATATCGATATGGTTATAAGGGTATCGATACGGTTCCCCTGTTTTGAATCTGTTTGAAGCCCAAATTAAAGGAAATTTAAGCAAGGTGCTTACTCACCTCCTTGCTTGCCTCTCTTCACGTGAAGTTCATCAGAAAAGGGTGGCTAATGACGTCAAGTAAAGATGATTGAAAAGTATTTGACCATTGGGTTTGGGAAACCCTTGGTTAATGGAAATGTTCTCATTGGTTGCCAAATAGGTGAGAAATGATTAAAGTAGGTTTAAGGGACTTAAAAATAAGGAAGTTAGCCCCATCTTTTACATTTGAACCTCCTGATAAACTAAACCCACCTTGTTACCAAAATAAGCACACACCTCCATTTCCATCTTCAAGTGTAAGCTAAGCAAGCACCTCGGTGCAATCTTTGATCTTCGTTCAAGTTTGATATACCGTTTGAAATCCTATGATTCGGTGAGTAAAACCCCTATATTGAATTAGTGATCCTATCTTTTGTTAAAGTTTAATTTCAAGATTAGGGTTCTAATGTTCAAAGGAAAGCCCATGATTTGGGGAGTTAATTTTGATATTCTGATGTTGTCTACAAGCTTTGGTAAGCTTGAAATATGTTTCTGAATCCTTAGATCGAATTCTAATACAATCCCTAATTTTGTGCTAGCTCAAATAATGAATAAGGATCCCTTGCCATCTCCGAAGGAAGCTAGGCACAACGAAATTGCAATATGAGAGTCCTGTAATCAAGGTGAGTGTAGTCGTGTCAAGGGATTGGCTAGGTGCCCTCCTATTGCATTTGTTTTATGATTATGATTTGCATTTTGATTAATGGCTCAAGTAGAGCGAGCTATGTGGATGTTATTGGTAAGCATGGTAAGTTTATATGTGATATTTGAAAGATATCATACACGTGAAATTGATACGAAAATGCTATGAGATGATATGACATGAACATGATATGGTTTGACATGTGAAAATTATGGTAAACAAACTATGATATGTTATAGAGCTAAGGCTCAATTCTGTTTCCGATATGATATGGTCTACGGGCATAAAGGTAAGAACTATGACATAATATGTGAATCCTAGACATTTGTGAGTTTTGGATACAATTGGCATGCCATAGGATTATTTGAGCTCGTATAAGTAAGGGATTGGACTACAGTTCGGGGCTACGGCCTATATGTGGGGGAGAAAGGGATAGAATGTGTAAGGGATTTATCTGGGGCTACGACTCAAGGCTACGACCTATTTTTCGATATATGTATTAGTGTAATGGTGAATCCGTGTATCCATTTGTTACATTTTCCAAAGGAATTAATATGTGTTTAATTATGCTATGTTTATGTGAGAATATGATAAATGATCCCAAGCATGATGCTTATGAAATTGAAGATGTTATTATGATGCCTAATTGTGTTGCCATGCCATTCATGATGATAGATTTCCATGCATGTCATGTGATTCTGTTATGTTTGTTATGACTACCTCACTAGGCTAAATAAGCCTAACATATGTGTGTGTCTCATGCATTTCTGGACCTTGAAGCATTCCGAGCTCCGATCGTGTAATCTACGGTTGCATGTCCCCTCTGTTACAATATGTATGTTTACTTTCATTTTTGAACTCCTAGTAAGGTGGCATAAGGTCTAAACGTGTTGAAATGACCTATTTTGATATGTTTGTATAAGCCTAAAATAGCCTAGGTAACGAATGTGACGAATGGTATGTTTTGAAGTGGTAAGATAGGTTGATATGGTTGTTAAGGCACTAATTGGTAAAGTCGTAGTAAACGGATTTGAAACGTCCTAAAATTTGACACGCAATTAGAAATATTGTTTTTAAGTTGTTGGTAAAGTTTAGTAAAATTTGATTAACGTTTGTTGGGTAATTCGAATAAAAAACCAGCAAAATACTATCATTACAGGTCAATGTGTATCGATACAGTTGGTGGCGTATCGGTACGATAGGCATAAATTGGCTTAATGAAGCAGGGCGTACCGGTACGGATTTTGGTCACTAGAATTTGGTTTGGAAAATGATATCGATACGGTATTAGAGCGTATCGATACGGGGTCAACGCAATCAATGTGTATCGATACGGGCATAGCTGTATCGGTATGGGCTTGATATCCTTTGAATCTGGAAACTAAAATTAGGTTTAGCGTATCAATATGGCCCTTAGGGTATCGATACGGTGTCAGTTAATTCTGTTAAAGAGAATAAAAGAAAGTTTTTGGTAGTTTACAAAATGGTCACTGAAGTCATATAGTTTAATTGACTAGGTTAACGATATCCGATAGTAACGAAACTTCACTGAGTAATAATTGGTAGGTTTAATTACAAGTTGGTAATAATGAATTTCGATTAGTATTGCTAATTTTCAAAATTTATGATTTAGTACCCTAAGTTTGAAATATTTAAAAATCGGCCATAATTCTGATAAGATTAGTAATAACAAGTCCACTACACTTTCTAATTGACTATTAAGACATTCTGAACAAATATATGAACTCCAATTTTGTTTTTGAATTTTTAATTTATTTTCTGATAACACTTTCTGACCCAATTTCCTACTAGACCGGGAAGGGGGTATTACAATTGTGGTATCAGAGCCTAGGTTTAGTCAATTCTAGGACTAAACTGATGCTCGTTATGAGTTCGTATGTACTTATGCCACCTAGGAGTTATTTGTATATGTTATCTGTAACTTGCAGCTTACAAGATTCAATCTTTCTGTATGGTTAGATCTGAAAATGTCGGCGCCTACTAATGGACGCGCTGTTAATGAACTGAATTTTGGCTCCTCCTCTACTCAAAGGGATAATCTGAGGGCAGAAGTTAGGCCCGAACAAGTGGGAAAAATGATCTGCCTCATCCTCTGTCGATGTCGCCCGCTCAGTAGGAATATCTGATGTCCATGGCCGACATGATTAAGCAAGTGGTCGTGTCCCTTCGACAAGAACCGCCCCATCAACTTGCTATAGCCACCCCGACTGTCCTGAGGGCGCCTATTGACAAGCTCAAACAATACCCGGTTTACACCTTTACCAGCTAGGACCTGGACAACCCTGAAGTCGCAGAATACTGGCTGAAAAACACTTTGAAAGTGCTGAATAAGCAAATGAAGTGCCCTGAAGAACATAAGCTCGAGTGCGCCTTAGCCATGATTACTGAGGAGGCCCAGAGTTGGTGGGATACAGTAACACTCACCGTGCCTAAACACAGAGTTACGTGGGATTTCTTCCTTCAGGAGTTCCGCAAAAAGTATATCAGTGACCATTACATCACTGACAGGCGTAAGAGATTCCTCCATCTGAGACTATGGGGAAGGCCCGTAGAACAGTATATCTAGGATTTCTGCAAGTATGCAAGATATGGTGCTGAGATTATACGCACAGAGAAAGAAAAATGCCTGATGTTCGTTGATGGCCTCTGTGACGAACTGCGTCCTCTTTTCACCATCTTAGAGTTAGAAGACTTCCAAACTTTGGTTAATCGAGCCATTGTTGTTGAAGCCTCCTAGAAGGCTTCCAAAAGAAGGAAAGGGAACCAGGCCCGATCTGATAAGAAGTTATGAGATGATTCCAAGCTACTCACGTCTCAGAAGAAGGGTAGACAGTGGGATAAGAAGTCTGCTATCTTTCAACAGTTACTAGCAAAATACCCATTGTTGGTAAAGTTTAGTAAAATTTGATTAACGTTTGGTTGGGTAAATTGAATAAAAACCAGCAAAATATTGTCATTACAAGTCAATGCGTATCGATACAGTTGATGGTGTATCGACACGGCTAGGTATAAACTGGCTTAATAAAGTAGGGCGTATTGATACGGATAGGGCGTATCGGTACAGATTTTGGTCACTAGAATTTGGTTTAGAAAATGGTATCGATACGGTATTAGAGCGTATCGCTACGGACATAGCTGTATCGGTACGGGCTTGATATCCTTTGAATTTGGAAACTAAAATTAGGTTTAGCGTATCGATACGGCCCTTAGGGTATCGATATGGTGTTTGTTAATTCTGTTAAAGAGAATAAAAGAAAGTTTTTGGCAATTTACAAAATGGTCACTAAAGTCATATAGTTTAATTGACTAGGTTAACGATATCTGATAGTAACGAAACTTCACTAAGTAATAATTGGTAGGTTTAATTACAAGTTGGTAATAATGAATTTCAATTAGGATTGCTGATTTGCAAAATTTACAATTTAGTCCCCTAAGTTTAAAAAGTTTAAAAATCAGCCCTAATTCTGATAAGATTAGTAATGACAGGTCCACTACACTTTCTAATTGACTATTAAGACATTCCGAATAAAGATCTGAACTCTGATTTTGTTTCTGAATTTCCAATCTGTTTTTCGATAACACTTTTTGACCCAGTTTCCTACCAGACTGAGAAGGGGTGTTACAACCATGTTGCAAAACCAGCAATAGATCATGAAAAACAACACCACCTCTATACGGTCCTTGGAGACACAAGTTGGGTAGATTGCTCAAATGTTGAAAGTGCAACCACCAAGCAGGTTACCTGGTACTGAAGTCACTAAGGCCTTTAATGCAGAGCAATGCAATGCCATCACACTACGTAGTGGCACACAAATGAGGACAAAGGCCAAGTTTAGGGGAGATTCTCACAAAAATCCTACCCCAAGCAAGCTATCCACCGATGCTTCTGCATTTAAGGACCTGGCTCGTGTGTATGATACAATGAGCAATCTTGCTACTAATGGCAAGAAAGATAAAACAAATAAAGCACCTGCAACCAGCAAACCAAACGACAAGCCTAGACCACCACCTTCATTCCCATAGAGATTGAAAGCTTAGAAGCAAGATAATACAAGAAGTTTCTAGATATGCTTAAATAGTTGCATATCAATATCCCTCTCTTGGAGGCCAATGATCACATGCCGATCTATGCAAAATTTCTGAAGGAGATCGTGAAAAAGAAGAGAATGGTGGGTGAAGTTGAAACTGTTGCTACGACGGGTGAGTGTATGGTTGTGCTTAGTGATTTGCCACCCAAGATGAAGGATCATGATAGTTTTACCATTCCATTCTCCATAGGACATGTTGGTCGTGCTCTATGTGATCTTGGTGCAAGTGGGAATTTGATGCCAAAATTTGTTTTTAAATGACAAAGGATGGGAAAAGAAAATCCTACATTGGTGATCCTTCAATTGGCCGATCAATCTCAAATTCAACCTAAGGGCAAAATTGAAGATGTCTTGGTCAAGGTAGACATGTTTGTCTTTTTGGCAAACTTTATCATCCTTGATTGTGAAGTTGACGAGAATGCTCCTATTATTCTAGGGAGATCATTCTTAGCCACCAGACGTATCGTGATTGATTGTGAAAAAGGTGAATTCACCATGAAGATGAACGACCAAAAGATCACATTCAACGTTTTTTGCACACTCAAGTATGTGGATGATTATGAGGAATGCCAATTTGTAGATATGGAAGAATTCCTCATTGAAGAAAGTTGACACGAGATGTGTTGCAGCAATGTGCTTAGTGCTGTAGAGTAAGCTGACTCCAATGAGGTTGTGCATGAAGGTAAGGTTGAGATTGAACAATCTGATGTTGCGCTTACCAGACCAGGTATGACTTTTGAACCTTTGGATTATGTTGAGTTCAAATCTCCCAAACTATTACTTGAGCATTCACCGATACTTGCTCTTAAACTTTTTCCCTCTCAATTAAAGTATGCATTCTTAAGGAAGAATAAAATGATGCTTGTTATCTTATCTGCTTGCTTAAAACCTGCCCAAGAAGTAAACTGTTAAATATTTTATCTCAACATAAGGAAGCTCGTGGCTGGAATATCGTCGACTTGAAGAACATAAGTCCTACTTTGTGTATATATGAGGTTTTTCTTACAGGTGATCCGAGCAGGTTGAAGGAACCACAGTGGAAACTCAGTAAAATCTTGAATACTATGGAAGCATCAAAGATTATCAAATGGCATAATGGACGTGTTTGCCTTATTTTAAATGACTCATGGGATCATTATCCATCGCAATTCCTAGATCAATGCTTAGGCAAGCTTACCAAAGTGTTGTAGTGGCTAAAGATCTAAAAGGGAGCACCGGTCCACCGTGATAAATTTTAAATCTTACTAATGGATGACTAATACATCCAATTTCTATCCTTTTTAATTTTCTGCACTTTTTAATTTTCTACAATTTATATTTTCTATCTTTATTTTCCTGCAAATTTGATTTATTCTTAGAATTAGGTTTTCTTTAATCTTGTATTATTTATGTTGGCAGTTATTAAGAAAAAAAGCTATAAAAAGTCATTTGCTAGGCCCACCAAATATCGAGAAGATGTACAATGATTGGGATATTCTGCTGAAAAGGGGGAAGGGAATATTTGTTTCCATAGCATTAACTTTCCCCTATAATCATTAAGCCAGTCTTCTCTACCCTACTTTACCCTACACACTATTTAACCATCGTCAAATGCCTTTCCATCAATCAAACACAATTAAATCCATATTTCCCTCCTTCACCACGCAACTCCAAACTCTACAAATCCTTCATAACCCTACGAAAAATGCGTCTCTCTATCTTCTTGCATTCTTGACATTTACTCACAGCCTGAAACTCTCTTTCTTTGCACTCTTCTTCACTTCAAACATGGCCAAAACAAGAATCACAAACCGCGCCAATGCAAGTGCCTATCTAGTCACCCCAAAAACCACTAAATCCACACTATATCGAAAACCCTCTACTTTGAAGTCTCACCGCACAACGCTGGCTAGAAAAAAGTTAACCCCCATTGGATCTTTTATAATTTGGAGATGAAGGAGCGCTACAAGATCTTCTAGAACAAACAGATGATACCGAAAGAAGGCTTGTAGTTCATGGGCACACACAGACGTCAATTTGACGACAACATTCCCTCCTTGATTGAAACACATGGATAGGAAGAGTTTGTCTAGCAACCTGGGCGGATCAATGTTACCCATATCACCAAAACTGGCGACATCACCACTTTTGTCTGGGGCAAAATGGTAAAGTTTTTTGCCCAGACAATCAACAATTTATATGATCTTGATAATGTAAAGGATGACCACGATGACTTTGCCTCGACTGCGACCAACACCATTCATGATGAGGTGATACACAATTTGTGCATTTCGGGGACTGTATAGACATAGAAATCCACCAACCACAAGATTGTAAAATGAGTCGACTTAAAACAAGACCCCAAATACTAAATCCATTTCATGAACACGCGTATGGGACCTACAGGGCACAACTCGATGATCCTCACTAATAGAATGCTTCTCTTGCACTCTGTAATGACCGGTCAGTGAATTGATGTAGGAAGAATGACTTATGAATCCATTGTGAGTAGAGCAACATCTTCTGGCCAAAAGTGACCTCTACTTTTCCCAAGACTAATAACTTCATTATGTGAGAAGACACAAGTTAGGATTGCTCTCGACGACTTGGTAATAGAGGCTCCCACATGGACGCTCCCGAATGAGATACCATGGCTTAAGGGACTTGTGGCCAATAGTACACCCATTAGTGCCACGGCTACGAGTTCCTTACGCAGTGCTCTGCTTAGCGCAATAATAGAATTCTTCAAGCCATTCTTTGAATATGTTAGATTAAATATATGGCTACGAGAGCTGTGCTGAACCAATTGTCCTTGGGATCTATGAAAGCATTTCTAGTCTTTCCTGCACATTATTTTATCGAGATCTCTACTAGCCAATCGCCTAGAGAAGACGAAGATAAAGAAGAAGATAAAAAAGAGAATGAAGAGTAAGAGAATAAAGAAGAAGAGGAAGATGAAATCCCTCCCGGCCCCTCAACTGCTGCTGCTGCTAGAACGAGAAAAAGGAAGGCTTCTTCCCCTATTAAGACCTCACACCTTCCCTTATTGCACATGTTCCCTGTCGACCTGTCAAGCGGACTAGAACTCAGAACAAGGGCAAGGCTCTCATGCACCATGACCTACCGACTCCTACTAGCCCAGTTCAGTTGGTTAGTGATGATTCCACCGAGGTGCAACAGCCAAGGAGCCAAGCCACCCCTTCCCCTATTAAGACCTCACATACTCTAACTCCATCTGCAACCACACCCAAGACTCGGACCAAGGTTTCTACTAGTCGAGTCCTTGAGCTAATTGAGAAACTACAAGCACACTTGGGGTGCCGACCCCCATTATCTACCTCCTCTAACTCCTCAACATCCTATACATCTCATGCACTTCACCAGTCACCACCAACAACTGCCTCTCTGGCTCCTTGTACTGGCAAACGAACAAAAATCCATACACGCCGCACCAGCCTAGTAACTCCTTGGGTTAGTTATTTTTTATTTTCTTTTATTTTTAGTTAAATTTAATTTATTTTTTGCTCCATTTAACTTAATGCTCAATGTAGTAAAAAAAGGCTTAAAAACTCCATGAAAAATCAAGAAAATTAATTAAGATTTGATAATATAAACAAAGGTGTTGAGGGACAATATTCTATGCATCTTGCTATCTTAGTACACTACGTGAGTTGTGTTTTCTCCATTTAACTTTCCCTAGCAGGAATGATAGTACTGGCAAAGAGTGAATAAAAGTCTTCATGGGATGACACTACTCATAGGGCTCGGGGATGGACTATTTGCTCCACTCCATTTTCAGGTACTGAAGAGTATATGTGATAAGCTGAAGCTCCAATAATATAGTTTTTGAACTCAAAAAGAAAAATAGAGTAAAATATTGTGCTGAAAAAGAAAAGCAATATGCTGAGGAAGCAATAGAAAGCAACCCTTAAGTTTCTCTAAGGCTATTAAGTGATGAATGCATGTAACTTAGCACACACTGCACCTACAGTAGATCTGATCTTTTGAACAAAGCTGTAAGCTCTAATACATTGCATTGCATAAACATAGCCGATGAATGATTTACTACTGCAGCATGACTTGGAATCTCTGTAACCATAGATCTACATTGCGGTAACAACTGAGCCATCGCACTAGCAAAAGAACCCATATCTCACCAAAGATCCAAACACATACTTAGGTGTTACCAACTTATTTGAGAAATTATAAGATTGAAGAGATGTGGAAATATGTAGAGTACCAATAGATGATAACATTTTTGATCCACTAACAAAGCCTCTGACGTAGTAGAAGCATGATCGTGACACTAAGTCACTTGGTATTAGATACATGAGTGATTGGTCTTAGTGCGAGTGAGAGATTCTTAAAGTATGCCTAAAGACCAATCATAAGAGTATTGTAAATGACATTTGTTTTTACCTTGTTTATTCATAAAAAGACAATACTATTATTATTTTTAGTTAAAATTCTGCGTGCATAAATAAACTAAATTATAATAAAGTCCTTAGAATAATATGATTATTCTTAAATGTCCTTAGTTAGGTATTATTGTGGACATGGACAACAATAATGCATTAAGACTAATATGTAGTTGATTGATGATAAAGTGTTGTCATTGACATAGAGATGTCAAAATCAATACATAAGTATGTGTTAGAGAGCGACATACTAGACTGACCCGCTATGAGCATGTTTCTTGGATTATTATGTGACAGTCACAATAACGCTCATAGGGATAAATACATGTATGATCCTCAAACTTGAGATCATCATTATTTTAACATCGTGGGTGACATATTTTGATACAGCCAAACGTGTGTCGTAACTGATTACACTATAAATACTGATATTGGATATGTCACAATCTATGTAGTGGATATGGTTGATCAAGATATGATTTGTTCCTCCTACATAATAGAAGTAATATCATAGGCCACTTGATTGAGTGAGACTAGAAATTCACGACTATTCCCGAATAAGTTGATATGAGATATCATAGTTGTTCGTTTATAATAGTCTACTCAAGATATCAAAAAATATTAGATAGACTATACAAGTGTGACTATTCCATGAATTGTGTCCAATCTAGATATAAGAACAAAAGGATGTAATAAATGAAAAGAGTTAATTACGAAGAGGTTATGTCGAATCATGATTTCTTGTAACTTAGGTGATAATGAAATATTGCTAGATGTCACTCATTATTTGTAATATTACAAATGTTCTAATATTTACTACTAACGTTACAAAGAACCTACAGGGTCACACCCACGGTTGAAATGAGCATATATTAAACGAATTATATATGTACAAATTTGTTGTACATGAATTCAGTTAAATTAATATATATTTGATATATATAATTTAACTATTGAATAAATATTAAAAGAAAATAATTATTGTAATTATGAATCTTTTAATATATAAATAATATAATTCGATTTAAATTAATATATATATATATATTAAAATCCTAATTAAAGTTGAATTGGGATTATATATATTAATATATATATATATATATATTGAAATCCTAATTAAGTTGAATTGGGATTATATATATTTAACATATATATATATATATATTAAAATCCTAATTAAAGTTAAATTATGATTATATTTATTAATATATATTGAATTCCTAATATGAGTTGATTTAGGATTACAAAGGCTATATAAAGACATGAGAGATCTAGCAGTCATTAATGCTTTTTTGGAAAAATCCTCTAAATAGTTTAGAGAGTTTTATATGTTCGTTTCAATTAGGTGAACTGCGTAGAGTCGGAGCGTTATCGTTGCGGCTCAGAAATCGACATCGTGGAATTTTGATTGGATATTTATCTCCTACAAATTCAGAATTCCAGATTATAAACAGGTAATTCTTCACCCTGATTCGTTCCTCGTACATGGATCTCTAGATAATTTTTTCACTACGCCATAGGGTGTACCAGCGTGTCCCACCAGAATACGTATAACTTATCAAACAAAATACATGTAATTTTTTTCATTTAGGTTAGGTTGTATATACTTGCATGTAGATAGGGAGCTACACCACATGTGCTTAAATGTCATATGTATTGGTACTTTTTATGGGAAATGAGGTGTTTTGTGGTGCATGTGCAGGATGTTGGTAGATGCTGGAGAGGACACTGGAGCAGATGGTAGCAGATCGCATGGTTGGAGCTAACGAGGCATAAAGAGTTAGAGATGAATCTACTTTTACCCACATGGACTTTCTCCTAGATACGGAGCATTAAATATAGTGGGAAATCAATGCATTCTTTAATGAAGTACGTGCACTTTAGGGTACTGAAAACTTTAGTTTCACTGCCTATATAAGAGAGACTTGGACACTACTTTAGAGGGAGGCGTGATTATAGACAACAGTCCTAGTCTAAAGCTTGCAGAGAATGACCAGAGTAGAAGCTAGAGAACTCTCCTCACGACAGAAGCCATCGAGAGAGGACGATGGAGTAGGAGACCTGCAGCAACAATTGCACAGCACGGAGGGAGTTTGTCGAGGACGCTCAAATTATTTTTTTCCTTGCTTAATAAATTACCATACTTAATATTTTTTATTATGGATGTTTTAGGCTCTGACATGAGATAAATACTTTAATTGGGATTATTTCGTCCCAGGATTTTATGTTTTGATTACTTTATTATAATGTTATAGTTGTTTTTCCTTTATCTATTATGTTCATTGTTCTTCATGCGTAGTTATTGTAAAAGCTATCGAGAGAGGCCTTTTAACTATGGATATATGGCCTAATATCGAGAGAGTTAGGTTATAAAAACATGAATAGTGGGGCTATGTTGTTAACTTAGTCTTAACCTGACTTAGACATAAGTTTAGGGTTTCAACAACTAAATGGGAGTTCTTAAACAAATCATAGAGTTGGTAGGGTTCACGCAGACATGTATTACCTTAGCTTCAATGTTATTAACTTCTAGGCATCGAGAGAGTCAGAAGTTCATTAAAAAATCATGTCGAGTAGATAAAGATCTTAATGGTTTACGCATACATGTATTGCTAGTTGGTATATCATTATAATAAGTATTCAAGCATATATCTTTAGCAATAATCTCAGCTTCCATAATTATCTGTTATTTGTCGCAAGTGTCATCTTAATCATAGCTATCTTTAGTTTTAGTTGTTTTAGTTTTAATAAATCTCAAACCACCATTACTTGCAACCCACTTTTAAGTTTGATAACTTCATAGTTATTAATCCAATCCTCATAGGTTCGACACTCTACTTATCACTTTATTACATGATCCGACGAGTATACTTGCTCTAAAGTACATCACTATTCGATAGCCATCATCGCGCGAAAGAAGAAAGACCATGAAACGTGGAGCTCGCGTTCGTTTTTGAATAACAAGATGTCTTATATATTCAAGGGTTGTAATGCTTGTTTCTTTTATGCAAAAACTTATGGACCAACTTGTTCTTCCTCTCTAAATCTATTCTATATTTCTCTTCTTTTAATTCTATCTCTATTTCTATTTTCTTTTATGTAGATTCATATATTTGCAGGAAAGTTTTGGACATTAACCTTCTCGAAAACCCCTTCAAAAGCTTTCAAATCTCAAATGGAAACTGGAACTTTGATCACCCGATCCACCATTGTTAATCGTCTGATGGCTTTGATTTTGAGATATGTGGTTTCCCTTTGCTTAAGTTCTATCCCCACCATTGGGATCATTTGTTGGAGGCTCCGTTTGCCGAGAACCACCATTCTCGAGAATGGGTGAGCTCTCTTCTACCTTTTTTATTATAGATGCTGATTTTGGCTCTTTACAAGGATTTTTTGGTGTTGAAACAAATGATTCGGTGGTAGAGGTGATGAGTCGGGGAAGGCTCAGTTGGAATAATGATGAGAGGGTATGTAATGGTGGGTTTTTTAGAGTGAATAATGGTGCTACTGTGCGAGAATGAGCTTAGCTCGTTGGTTGAAAGGTGAATGAAAAATGTGTGAGGGTCGTGGCCATAGAGAAATGGATGAGTGATGGCTTTTTAAAATAATGAAGGGAGATGTTTGTGATGATGTGAGCTGGTAGGATGAAATTGATGGAGGCTATTAACCTTGCAAAAGGTTAACATTTCATGCCTTTTTACTTAAGTTATTGAATGAAATCAAGCCCATTTCATCTCATTTCATGGCATGTAGATGCATTTAGTTCATATAGTTGCATTTGGTGTTGTTGGTTTTGTTTTCTTGGTTTATTTATAAAAATAGTGCTTCTTGGGAAAGTTTTGTTTTGGTGTGGAGATGTGCAGGGAAAAGAGGAGCAAGGCAGGGAAAATGCCATAGCATTTTGGATAGCATTTTTGGGCGCGCTAGAGGACAAAGAACTGAAGATATTTCACAGCCCCACATGTGAACCTATTAGCCAGCTGTGAGCCCACATGTGAAGGGAATATTCCCTTATAATTAAGGGCACAAAACCCTAGGAGCCTCCACTATATAAAGAAAAGAACGCCCATATTAAAGAATGGCAGAGAAAAAGTTATTTTGGGAGATAAGAAAGAGAGAAAAAGGCGGCTGCGTTTCTTCATCCTCTCCATCATGGTGTCCTCCATTGTTGAAGCTCCAAGGGGTGTTCTTGATGGCCTTTGAGAGAAGTAGCAAGCTTAGAGTGGTTCACGGCAGTCCAAGGCGGCTTTGGAGTTTTTCTTTTCCTTTAGTTGCTTTTGCTATCTCATTTCCTAGTATTTGGATAGGTTGTTTCGAACGTATGATTGTGGATGATATATGCCCATCCATGAACTGATTTTAAGTGGCTTGGGCTTGTTATGGTTTTATTGTTTCCAGTTTGAATGAATGTTTCTTTACTTTCTTGTTCCTTTCATGCTTTGTCCATTGTTCTTTTATGTCTTGAGCTTGTAAGAGCTTTCGAGAGTTAGCCTTTGCTTAGGTGTTTGATAGCTTAATATTCGAGAGTTAAGCTTAGATCTACGTGGAAAATGGGGTTTGATGCTGAGAGGCAAAACCCTAACTCACCTTAGAGATAAGGATAGAGTTTCAACGGCTAAGAAGAGTAGAACTTAAAGGATAGTTGTATGTTAGGGTTTACAATGAGAGGTATTGCCATAGCATTCTTCCTATCAGGTTTCTTGCTAGAGATAGTGTAGAGATATCTTGGTAAGCTCTGCCGAGCATGTTGTGGGAAAGAAAGTTCGAGACATTCTTCAGGCTTAGACATAGAGATCCTTAGCAAGCCCCAGCCTGTTATCCCATTAGAGAGTTTCGTACACTTGAGAGGACGTTCGAAGTATCTTTATTTCAGCTCAGTTTTCATTATAGTTAATTGCTACAACATTTCTTAACTTGTTTCCTTTTCTTATCGCATTTATTTTGAAGTTGTAAATTTGTGTGTTTCGACTAAGCTAGTTTGGCCTCCAATTCCTATGTAGACGATACTCACTCATCACTTTATTACTTGTTCAATTTGTATACTTGCACTATTTACATATCATTTATAGTACATCATAGCATGCAACAAGTTTTTGGCGCCGTTGCTGGGGATTGGTAATGGTTATTTAGAGTTTAGTCTTTGCACCAATTTATTTCTTCTTTTTGTTTAGTTTTATTTGTTGTTTTTGTTTACTCTTTTTCAGGTGTTGCGCTGTTGCATGACCCGAGAAAGACCTGAAGAGCCATTAAGACCTATAGTACCTGAAATCGAGCACTTGTTTCGCCAAAGAAGATGCATACAAGAAGCCTTAAAAACCATGTATAAAGGTGGAAATCAAGGGAATCAAGTAGATGAAAATCTGGATAACCTTAATGCTGCAGCAAATCCTGGAGAGATTGTTCGACCTCGAGCTATTAGAGACCACTTGAATCCTATCTTGGATGATCTTAATCTTGGAATTGTAGCTCCTGAGATTCAAGCAGCTCATTTTGAACTCAAGCCCGTAATGTTCAATATGTTGAATTCCATTGGGCAGTTTGGTGGATCGCCTCATGAAGATGCAAGACAACACATTTGAGCATTTTTGGAAGTATGTGATTCTTTTTGACGACAGGGTGTGCATGAAGATGTATTGAAGCTCAAGCTATTTCCTTATTCTTTGCGTGATCGAGCACAAGCTTGGTTGAGTGCAGTGCCAGCCGGTTCTATAGAATCATGGCTAGATATGTGCAAAAGTTTTTTTTATGGTATAATCCACCTAATATGAACACTCCGTTGAGGAATGACATAGCATCCTTTCATCAAGCTGATGACGAGTCAATATATGAGTGTTGGGATAGATATAAGGGACTGCTCCGCAAGTGTACAAATCATGGATTTCAAGACTGGACGTAAGTCATCAAGTTCTACAATGGTGTCATGCTCCCACAAGGATGGTGTTGGATGCTTCAGCAAACAGTACTTTGCTAGACAAGTCGCCTCAAGAAGCATTTGATATCCTTGATAGGATCGGAAATAATGACTACCAATTTCCTACTTCAAGACTTATTACGGGAAGGAAAACTCACGGGATGCGTGAGCTCGACAACAATGAATTAGTTTCAGCCCAATTGTCGGCCATCACCACCATGCTAAAGAATCTCCAACGTTCGAGTGAGGTGAAGGAAGCAAAAGTGGTCACTGCTTGTGTTCGGTGCGATAGAACCCATCATGTGAGCGAGTGTCCTGAAAATCACGAGTCTACCAACTATGTGGGAAACTTTAACATGAGTAATCACAACCCCTACTCAAACACTTATAATCCAGGGTGGCGTCAGCATCCTAATCTTGCTTGGGGAAATCAAGGAAACCACAATGTTGACAGCTCGAGTAGGTGCCACAATCAGACTGAATCCCAAGGTTTTCAGCAAAATATGCCATGGTAAAATGATAACAAGGGTTCAGCCTCTTCATCGAACAACAATTCCTTGGAAGCTACTCTCCAAGTTTTTATGTCAACCGCGAAGGTTTTATTCTAAGACCATGCAGCGTCTATAAAGAGCCAAGGTGCATTGCTTCAAAGCCAGAGCTCTTCCTTGAAGGCTTTGGAAACCCAAATGGGACAAATTGCACAAGTTCTGCATGCTCGGCCTTAAGGTAGTTTGCCTAGTGATACTGAAGTCATTAAAAATCATGGCAAGGAGCAGCGTAGTGCGCTCATTTTGAGGAGTGGCACCCAACTTAACAAAGAAGATAAGTTTGGGGGAAACAAAGTGGAAGTCCCCAATCCTAATTCTATGGCTAAGGAATCAACTTTGCAAGAACAGTCAGCTCAAGAAGGAAAAGAGAATGATGGCTCGACAAACGAACCTGCTGGTGGAGAACAGAACATTGCTATATAGCAAAAGAAAAATCCCCACCAGTAGAAGAAGAAGTCAGACCCTCACCACCCTTCCCTCAACGGTTGAAGAAGCAAAAAGATGACCTTCAATTCAAAAAATTTGTAGATATTATTGACTAGCTGCATATCAATGTCCCATTTCTGGAGGCCATTGACCAAATACCTACATATGCTAAGTTTCTCAAGGATATTGTTACCAAGAAATGGAAGGTTGAGAAGTACGAGACTATTTCTACAGTAAAAGAATGCTACTCTGTAGGAGTGATCCGGGCAGCTTCATCATTCCATGCTCTATAGGAGAAAATTATGTCGGAAGAGCTTTGTGTGACCTTGGGTCTAGTGTCAATCAAATGCCCAAGTCAGTCTTTATGAAGCTTGGAATGGGAGATGCAAGACCCACCATAGTGATTTTGCAACTAGCGGATAGATCTCACATTCAACTAGAAGAAAAATATAGAAGACGTTGTGGTTAAGGTGAGCAAATTTGTTTTCCCAGCCGACTTCCTTATCTTTGATTGTGAAGTAGATGACAAATCAGCCATTATCTTATGACGACCTTTCTTGGTAACCGGTTAAATTTTAATCGACTGTGAAAAAAGTGAGTTCACCATGCGAGTAGCTGACTAGAGGGTGACCATAAATATCTTCAACACCCTCAAATATGTGGATGAATATGAGGAGTGTCAACACATAGATACTATGCCAGAAGAGGAAGCTACAGAATTATGCTAAAGCAATTTTGTGGAAATTAAGGACTATGTGAAACTCAACGAGGAGGACAATGAAAAGCTTGACAAGTTCCCATTAGAGGTGCAATAGTCCAGCTTGATCGTTGCTAAACAAGAGACATATTTCGAGCCCTTAAACTTTGATGAATGTGTGCCTCCTAAACCCTCACTTGAGCATGCACCCACGCTAGAATTGAAGCCATTACCTTTACATCTTAAATATGCTTATTTGGGTAGTAATGAGACTTTGCCTGTGATAATCTCTTCTATTCTAACCCCTAAGCAAGAATGTAGCTTAATAAATATGTTATCTCAACATAAGTAAGCTCTATGGTGGACTATGGCTTATTTGAAGGGTATAAGCCCTACTATTTGTATGCATAAAATTTTGATTGATGATGTCACAGCAATTCTGTTGAACCCCAAAGAATGCTCAATCCAATCATGAAGAAATTGGTGATGAAGGAGATAATCAAATGGCTTGATGCGGGAGTTATCTACCCAGTATCCAATAGCTCGTGGGTCAGCCTGGTACAATGTGTACCCAAAAAAGGAGGCATGACTGTGGTGAGCAATGAGGTCAACAAGCTCTTACCAACGAGGACCGTCACGAGGTAGAGAATTTGTATGGACTATCAGAAGCTCAACAAGGCACCCAAGAAGGACCATTTCCCCTCCCATTAATTAATCAGATGCTAGATCGATAGGCGGGCAAGTGCTTTTATTGTTTCCTCGACGGATATTCAGGGTATAATTAGATTGCTATAGCACCGGAGGATCAAGAGAAGATAACTTTCACTTTTCCTTATGGTACTTACTCATTTCGACGAATGCCCTTTGGGCTTTGCAATGCTCTAGCAACTTTTCAAAGGTGCATGTTGGCCATCTTTTCTGATATGGTTGAAGCATTTTTGGAGATTTTCATGGATGATTTTTTAGTTTCCAGAGATACTTTTGACTTGTGTTTAGGCAACTTGGCCAAGGTACTCAAAAGATGTGAAGAAGCAGACTTAGTGCTCAATTAGGAGAAATGTCATTTTATGGTGACTGAAGGGACTGTTCTAGGCCACAAAATCTCTCAACAAGGGAGAGAAGTGGACAAGGCCAATGTTGAAGTAATCGAGAAGCTACCACCACCTACCACTGTGAAGGGGATTTGGAGTTTCTTGGGGCATGTTGGCTTCTATAAGAGGTTCATTAAGGACTTCTCCAAAATCTCCAAGCCATTGTATAATTTGCTTCAGCAAAACCCGCCCTTCATCTTTGATGCAGAATGCTATAGTGCATTTAAGGAACTCAATGAGAAGCTCATTTCGGCACCCATAGTTGTTCCTTCATATTGGACATCACCATTTGAGTTGATGTGTGACGCAAGTGACTACACAATAGGGGCAACACTTGGACAACGTCGAGGTAAACTTTTCCATTTTATTTATTATGCTAGCCGCACCTTGAATGATGCACAAATAAATTACAGGACCATTGAGAAGGAACTGCTAGCTATTATGTTTGCCTTTGATAAGTTTAGAGTATACTTGATAGGCACTAAGGTCATTGTACACACCGATCATTCTGCTATAAAGTACTTAGTGACTAAAAAGGATGCTAAACCAAGACTTATTAGGTGGATACTACTTTTGCAAGAGTTTGACTTGGAAGTTAAGGATAGAAAGGGTTATGAGAATCAAGTTGCTGGCCATCTTTCTAGGATAGAAAACAAGACTAAGAATGATGAGAGCTTAGATATTAAGGAGGAATTCCCTGATGAGAAAATATTATATGCTACAACAATTCCATGGTATGTTGATATTGTTAACTTTCTTGTTAGTGGTATTTTTCCTCCTGATATGAATAGCAAGGGCAAAAACAAGTTCGAGCATGATGTGCAATTCTACTTTTGGGACGAGCCCTATTTGTTCAAGCAATGTGTCGACCAAATAATTAGGAGATGTGTCCCCGAAGAGGAGCAAAATGAGATTTTATTTTATTTCCATTCATCTTCATGTGGAGACCATTTTGGAGGAACTAGGACTGCTGCAAAGGTCCTAGAATCAGGATTCTATTGGCCCACACTTTTCAAAGATGCACATGAATTCAACAAGGCATGTGATAGATGCCAAAGGACGAGGAATATATCTTGTAGACATGAAATACCATTGCAAGGCATCTTGGAGGTAGAACTCTTTGATGTATAGGGAATTGATTTCATGTGATAGACCCTTTCCATCATCTTTTGGAGATCTCTACATCCTATTGTCTATTGACTATGTGTCAAAATGGGTCGAAGCAATAGCTACGCCGAAGAATGACTCTAAAACTATCTTGAAGTTCCTTCATAAGAACATCTTTACAAGGTTTGGAGCCCCAATAGCCATCGTTAGTGATAAAGGTACCCATTTTGACAACAAACTCGTTGCTAAAGCATTGTAAAGGTATGGAGTGCGGCATAAAATTGCTACAGCATACCATCCTCAAACCAATAGCCAAGCTGAAATCTGGAATTGAGAAATCAAGCAGATTTGAGAAAATATGGTTAACCCCAAGAGGAAAGATTGGTCTCCAAGACTTGATCAAGCACTATGGGCCTATCGAACAGCCTTCAAGACACCCTTGGGGATGTCTCCATTTAAGCTTGTCTATGGCAAAAAATGTCACCTCCCCGTTGAGCTCAAACACAAAGCTTATTAGGCAATCAAGAAGCCTAACATGGATGCCCAGCTAGCTGGAGAGAAAAGGCTTTTAGAGCTAAACGAAATGGAGGAATTTCGAGCCCAAGCTTACGAGAATGCACGTCTATATAAGGAGAAGACCGAGAAGTGGCATGACAAACAACTTTTGCCGTGACATTTTTTGAAGACCAACAAGTTCTCCTCTATAACTCTCGACTAAAGCTCTTCCCCGACAAGCTGAAATCGCGATATTCAGGTCCTTTTCTAGTGCACAAAGTGTACCCTCATGGTGTCGTGGATATTAAAAAGCTGGATGATGACACCATCTTCAAGGTAAATGGTCAGAGATTGAAGGTCTACAATGGATCCCCGATCATGCGAGACAAATCCTCCATACTTCTCAATGATCTATAAGAGTTTGCACCCCCTTCTCCTTTCTATTTTGCTACAGAATTTTCTATTTTTAATGTTCATAAATAAATTTAATATTGTTTTTAATTTTTTGTTCCTAAGTACTTTATTTCGTCTCATGCCTTTGTGTTTTCTTTAATATGTTTTGTCAGTTCTGCCCCCATGGTTGCAGGTGGCAGGCTAGGGTTTGTTGCAGGTTTGGTGCAACTTTAATTTAAGATGGGCTTTGTCCTTTTTCCGCATAAGGGGAGTTATAAATCTAAGTTTTTCCTATGTTCTAGGGGGCGGCTTTAACAGGCAAAAAGGGAGGGACATAAAAAAACCCTAATTTATCATTACCTTCAGCATACCCTCTCTCCTACTTTTTGTTTTTCACTAAACCCTTGCCATATCCTTTCTCTTCCCCATAACTTGAAACTGCCGTCAACACCCTTCTCTCTCCTATAACTTATGTTAATTACCCTCCCTTAAACCTCCAATCCCATAACTCTCATCTCTTTCGTTTATTCCCTTAAACTCCACTTCTTCATCTTCTCTACCAAACTTGTTCAAACTTCCCCCAAAAACCTTAAGATTTTCAGAAATCGCTGCCCTCACACCGCAACCATGGCTCGCTGCAGAAACGTCACTGGCGCTTCCAGTAGTGCCCAAACCCAACAAAACATTGAAATGAAAAAGTTTTTCGATGAAGGAGCAAAGGAAAGATTCCAATAGATCAAAGATTACAAGGCCTACCCAAAACAAGGCCTCAAAGTTCCATTGGAAGGGGAAAGAGGCTTCGACAAAAAAGTCATGGATGTCATTGCTGAGCACAATTGGGGGACCTTTGTCCAACACCCTGGCGACATCTTCTTCTCCTTGGTTAGGGAGTTCTATGCCCATTTGACGAGTCCCACCCAATCTGTCATTTATGTGCGATGGGAACAAATTAAATTTACCACTGGTGCAATCAACAAGTTCTATGGGTTAAAGAATGTCATGGACCATCCCACTTCCTTTGCAGACACTGCAGACACGCAGACATACAATGAGGTCTTGGAAGATCTATGTTTTCCTGATACGGAATTGGACCCCGCAAATAGGGTTGTTGACAGATGATGCCTCAAACCTGAGGCTAAGGTGTGGAACCATTACCTGATGAGTCGCTTGATGCCCACCTCCCATACTGCCACAGTGAACATCACCAAGTTACTGTTGCTACACTCCATCCTCAATGGATGACAAATTGATGTGGGTAAACTGATTGTTGAGGAAGTCTACTCCTACTTAAAGAGAAAGTAGAGCCCTCTTATCTTCCCTAATCTTATCACGGCACTCTACCGCAAAAAGCAAGTATGTGAAAACTCTCAAGAGGATGAGATTGAAAAGGACAATGGTGTATTAACCCCAGACCAAATCTTTCAACTTAGAGAATTTGATGAAGATGCTCCAGCGAAAACATTGGAATGTGGGGCCAGAACCATTGCTACAGCAAGAATCGCAACCCTAGTCGACTCTACTAAGCGCATGCAAGAGGAGATGGCTGAGATGAAGGGCAACTTGACAACTTATTTCAAGTATGTCAAGGCTAGGGATGCGGCCATTAACTCTTACTTCAAGGAGATGCTCCCGCACCTGGAGAGTGACTTCCCACCCTTCCTTGAAGACTTTTTTATGCTCAAGAAAGACCAGTCAGCCCAACGAGTTACACCAACTACGAAGGCAACCGCAGCAAAACGCCCACCACCTATTCTGCAAGCAGACCTATCTCTAACTCCAATACCTGCTCCAACAATAACAACCATTACCACCGTCAGACAAAGTCCTCAGACAGTGAGGCACAAGAGAGGAAAAGCTCCTCTCAGTACCCCACCACCACCGAAACCTCCTCTCGATGACCCTGTTGATATTGACAACGGGGAAGAGGAGATGGTTTACAACTCTCCTGCACCTACACCTGCCCCCACTTCTGATGCTATAGCAAAGATAAGGAGTCGTCTCAAACGCATGGCGGGTCGTATATGGAGTACCCCCAAAAAATATGATGATGAGAAGCAATCAGCCCAAGAGGAACCAGTTGACCAACCAACCCAGCAAGATGTGCCCGATGAGCCCATTGTAACCCTGGAGAAGAAAAAAAATCAAGCACCAAGGAGTCAAACCCAAAACACCGAAATATATTTGTAGGAGGTAACTTTCATTTGCATTTGCATTTTTAGCTTAGTTCATTTTATTTTCATGCATTGAGGACACTGCATCATTCAAGTTTGGGAGTGTTGGTGTTCATTGTTAGTCATCTGCATTAGCATTTGGTGATAAACAAAATTTTGCTATGGCATTTTTTCTAGTTTAAAGACAGCTTTATGAATAAGTTGATGATGTCCGATGATGAGTATTTGAATTTTATAGCTGTAAATTGATTGAATACATGTGACTACTGAGATTGGTAGAACTACTTTTAGGTTTTGATACTTCATGATGTGCGTGTTACATGATGGCTTGTTCTCTATGTTTAAAATTGTTAGATGATTTTTGGTGAAAGAACTCTTGTATGCTTTAGTTTAAATATGCAAAATGAACTTGAATGATAAATGAAAGCATAAAGGATTAATTAGCTCCCTTTTTGTTTGTGTTGAATCTCGAATAAATGCTACGGCATAACTGTTGAGGGACACTCCTCTATGTGTTGTATTGCCTGGAAAACTCCCTTTAATAAATGGAAGCAACAACATATGAGTGAATGAAAGTAGTCACGAGATGACTCTGCGAAATAGGCTAGGGAATAAGGTGTTTGCTCCACTTCATTTTTGTTTGTTTCTTTTGTTTGTTTCTGTTCATTGTTTGAGGACAAGCAATAGCTCAAGTTTGGGCGTGTGTTAACCTTGCAAAAGCCTAACATTTCATGCCTTTTTACTTAAGTTATTGTATGAAATCAAGCCCATTTTATCTTATTTCATGGCATGTAGTGCATTTAGTTCATATAGTTGCATTTGGTGTTGTTGGTTTTGTTTTCTTGGTTTTATTTGTAAAAATGGTGCTGCTTGGGAAAGTTTTTTTTTTGTGTGGTGATGTGCAGGGAAAAGATGAGCGAGGCAGGGAAAATGCCATAGCATTTTGGATAGCATTTCTGGGCGCGCTAGAGGACAAAGAACTGAAGATATTTCGCAGCCCCACACGTGAACTTATCAGCCAGCTGTGAGCCTACATGTGAAAAGGATGCCCATATTAAAGAAGGGCAGATAAAAAGTTATTTGGGAGATAAGAAAGAGAGAAAAAAGGTGGTTGTCTTTCTTCATCCTCTCTATCGTGGTGTCCTCTATTGTTGAAGCTCCAAGGATGTTCTTCTTGGCCTTTGAGAGAAGCAGCAAGCTTAGAGTGGTTTACGGCAGCCCAAGGCGGCTTTGGAGTTTTTCCTTTCCTTTAGTTGCTTTTGTTGTCTCATTTCTTAGTATTTGGATGGGTTGTTTCGAATGTGTGATTGTGGATGATATTTGCCCAGCCATTAACTGATTTTAAGTGGCTTGGGCTTGTTATGGTTTTATTGTTTCCAATTTGAATGAATGTTCGTTACTTTCTTGCTCCTTTCATGCTTTGTCCATTGTTCTTTTATGCCTTGAGTTTGTAAGAGCTTTCGAGAGTTAGCCTTTGCTTAGGTGTTTGATAGCTAAATATTCGAGAGAGTTAGGCTTAGATCTACGTGGATAATGGGGTTTGATGCTGAGAGGCAAAACCCTAACTCACCTTAGAGATAATGATAGAGTTTCAACGGCTAAGAAGAGTGGAACTTAAAGGATAGTTGTATGTTAGGGTTTACACTGAGAGGTATTGCCATAGCATTCTTCCTATTAGGTTTCTTACTAGATATAATGTAGAGACATATTGGTAAGCTCTGCCGAGCATGTTGTGGGAAAGATAGTTCGAGACATTCTTCAGGCTTAGACATAGAGATCCTTAGCAAGTCCCAGCCTGTCATCCCATTAAAGAGTTTCGTACACTTGAGAGGACGTTTGAAGTATCTTTATTTCAGCTCAGTTTTCATTACAGTTAATTGCTACAACATTTCTTGACTTGTTTCCTTTTGCTATCGCATTTATTTTTAAGTTGTAAATTTGTGTGTTTCGACTAAGCTAGTTTGGCCTCCAATACCTGTGGAGACGATACTCGTTCATCACTTTATTACGTGTTCAATGTGTATACTTGCACTATTTGCGTATCATTTATAGTACATCACAACACGCAAAAGAGGCACATCATAAAGGCATGGTGATGGCATGCATAGGACATGGGTGTGGCGTGAAAATCCATATGCATTCAATGCATTGATTTTTTTGTATTTATATTCTATAATAATAATAATAGGAAAATTAATAATAATATTAATAATACTAAACAATAATGATATTAAAAAAACATAATAATAATATCACCCAAACAAAAATTAGTGATTACAATATAATGATTAATATTTGTTACACAATGGGTGGCAAACTTTTTTCATAAGCATGCCTATTTAAGATTTAAAATCTAAAATCCTAACCCTAAATTGCTAAGTCTTAAACCTTAAATTTTAAACTCTAAATTCTAACCTTAAACTTTAAATTTAATATCCTAAAACATAAACCTCTAACCTTTAAGCCATACAATAAACTCCTAAATCCTAAAATAAATATACTTGTGTAAACTAAAATTTACATTAACTATACATAAAATATTTTTCATTTTTGATCCAAGAACATAAATTAAGTGGTTTTTCATTAGATATAAACGGGCTTAACTAAGTCTACTAAAAACAAAAGGGATTGAACCTTTATCCTTTTCTTAATAAGGTGAGACGCGGTTAATAGACTAAAATATGAAACCCATTAAAATGGATTAGAGACTCATATCATCATATCTCACTAAATGGATGAACTCGTGTGAGTGTACCGATATTGGATATATACATCACTGATGTTGCTCATCTAGTACCGATACTGATGAGTCGATATTAGTATTGATTAGTTAATTAGAAACATCGAGTCTATAATTGGTATTGATACTCAAATCGAGTACCAATACCCGAATAGTGAAATTTCGTACTCATAGGTCAGTCCAATACTAAATTTAGTGTATGAACATTGAATGCCATTTTCGTATCGGTACTTGTGTGTAGTACTGATACCCCTCAAGGCAATACCAATAATCAAAGGTGAGTATGTATACTCGTAGTGTTTAATGGGTAATAAGTGTTTAATAAACTCAGAAATGATATTAAAGGATTAAGAAGGTTTAATTGAACAAGAATAATTGAATATCATTCCATAATGTACTAATGACTTTGTAATTAGTGATTAATGAGGAATATTGGGTTAATAGCCTATTGAATCGGTAAAATGTGGAAATGTTGATGTATGTACTAATATGACTATAATTTATAAGAATGATTAACACTTTTTCACAATGTATTAATAACTCTATAATGATTAAAGAGGGCATGCTGATAAAAAACAATCAATGTGTGGTTGACGCGTGCGATGATTGGATGCCTTGCAAGCATCGTTGCTTGTATGCCTTGAGGGAATTGGACTGACGAATTGCCACCTCTTTCGCCTATTCAATCTGACCGTGCACATATTACGAGGACTACATGTGGATATTCTTTTAGATTAGTATTTATGTTTAACGTTAGATGGTATCGTAATAGTTTTATTGTAGAATTATTTTCACAGGTACCGATATAGTTAGATCAATACTTCTGATTGTGGGAAACACATCATTTTGTAGGTTGAGTTTACTTTGGCTAAGGTTTATCTCTTTCTATGCTACATATTGTGTTTTTGTGATAGTGTTTTTACACTTAAGTGTTCTTCATCGGTGTTGTGTTTTCGCATGATGTTTTCCATGCATACTTATATGTGAATAAAATTGTGTTTTAAAATAAATGAATTGAGAATCCTTGATTTATTATCAAGACTGTGTTGAGACTGTGAAAACTGAGACATCTTTTTATTATGTGATTATGGGTTGGGATTGTATGGAGGAAGCTTTGTGGTTTCACCCTTTATGGCTTATGATATTCCACTTGTGTTGGTATCTATATAGTGAGATGTTTTGTGAACCTACTATTCTTTGGTGTTTATACACTATGGGTGCATTGCATTTGTGATTTTATAATATTGTGTTTAAACATGCTTTGTGCCTTTAAAACATTTTTGAGAAAATTACTATGAAATTGAGTTTGTGATTGCCTGGATTTTAGAGACACATTAGGCTCATTAGATCACTCTCTTAGAGTTTTCTCTTACATATATCTTGGACTCTAGGCGATTGGAGGATCTCTCTATTTTATCCGTTTATTTTATCATTCAGTATGGACTTTATTATTTTTGGACTATTTTTATTATTATTACATTGAATTTGAGATGTAACTTAGACTTGAGACATTGGTATTTTGGATTTAACTATTTATCATGCATTTCTAAAATTTAGCTAGATTGTTTATTTAAATTACTTGACAATTAATAATACATTTGGATTTATTAAATTTTGGAATAAAATTATTTATTCAGAAAATGAAATATGTATATTGTTATATTACTAGGAATTATAATTTATTAAAATTCAAAAGGTTACATGAGGGCGAAGTTTCAATTGCGACCTTCTAGATCCGACTATATCTTTTAGGTCGAATAAATGAGTTACAAACTAACTATAATGACCTAATTTTCAGATTAGTGAATCGAGTCTCAAACCTGAGTTATGAGTCTTTATTTTGGAAGTCTATGTTAAGAATATTTAAGTTTGAGCCCATTATTTTAGGGGAGAAGGTTTTGTATTTTAAAAAGATGGGAGTGGTGGAAAAAGTGGAAGGTGTTATGATAGAGAGAGAGAAAGAAAAGTAGGAGAGAAAACGTGTATGGAAGTTTGCAACAAAGAATTTTCATCATTATACGTGAATAACGTTTGTGATATGGGTATAGATAAACTATTGTCGAAACTGATCAGTGGGTGGACGTTGGTTGGAGGACATTTTGTTCACCTAAAAGGAGTCTCGTTGATACTTGGGAAGTATCATCGCCCTTCTCGAGGGTATTTCTCAAAGATAGTGGATTCGGGATCCACTAGTTTGTTAGAGTGTGACCGAAGTTAGACATTTTACAGGTTTGATAGAGCTACCTAATCGAGAGTTGTGGCACCTTGGAAATTGATTTGGTTAAATCAAGCGCGACACTAGCCACTAATATCGGGAGTTGAGCTTGAGGCTTCGAGACCTCGAGGGAAACCAAACTTTGGTAATGAGTATGATGAATCATTTCCCTTCTATTGTGAATTTTGTAGTGGTCGTTTTGAGGATGACACAAAGGGGTTGGGAGACATGTTTTACCATGTGGTAGATGCTAATGTGTATAGTTCGACCCTCAGGAGCTTTGAGAGTGTTTGTTTATGCTTCTTGGAGGAGTCGTTGGGACTTTCTCCCTATCAAGAACATGAGTAAGTGTTGAGGTAAGGCCGAGTTAGACGTCGGTGCCCATTGACTTTGTCAGAGGATACTGACCTAGTTGAGAGAGTCAGAGATTCAGTTGCGAAGGTGTAACTCGAACAAGGTTTATTTTGTTTGAGTGTTTCACCCATGGGAGAACCGAGCTTGTTTGCTAGTAAGAAATTGATTCATTGGGGTAATGCTTAAACTGTTAATAGCTTGCTAAATGACAGTGGAAGACTAATACTTGTCTCTTAAGGTGGATGACTCGTTTAACCGATTGTGAAGTACCCGTGTGTTTTTCTGAGATTGGTTTGAGAATGAGATGTTTACGGTTAAAGTGTAGGAGGCTAGTAGTTTCAAATGAATTTTAGGAATAAAGGTTTCTCTCTTTAAGGCGTGTCGTGGTAACGTTTGATGTCTTCAGTGACGTTTGAGGTGTTTCAGCAATGATAGGGTGGGGCCATCATATTTTCTCTCGAATATAGGTTTGATGCTTTGTGTGACATGTGTGAATTTATAAGGAATATGGAGATATGAGTGTTGACAAGATAATTACCTCAATGATCTTGTGTGTAGGATAGGTTAGTTACCGTGTAATCAGTTAAGGAAGCAAGGGATTGAGACTTCGTAAATACTTTTGATTTGTATCAAAGTTTCCTTGGAATGAGCCGAGAAACATTGGTGGAGATCCGAGCTTCGTGAGACCGTTTTGTTGTGACAGTAGCGCTGACTTGATTAAAGTCAAGTAAGAATTCGAGATCTTTGAGGGTGTTTTGTTGTAATGTTAGGGCTGTATTTTGCGCTAGAATAGGAAAGGTTATGTTCACCCGAACAGTGTGAAATTTTGAATGCTTGTCCACCAAGGAAGTTAAGAGTGGAACAATAGTGTGAGTCGATGTAATTGATAACTATTGATCGTATGATCGATCACCACCTAAGTAAAGTGAATTTGATAAGTGATGGAATATACGAAGTTAGTTCGGGTTAGAGTATGATGCTGCCCATGTGGCACGATCAAGGATCACAAGTGATGGTCATGTAAGGGAGTAGCGATACTAGCTCCATACAGTACTAGTACTCGATTCAGCTGGTGTTGATACTGATCGGTTATTACCCATACCTATGTGTTTTATTAGTTAAGCTTCGAGTTAAGGATTGATTTGTTTTAGAAACCGCGAGAAGTAACATTTGATTTTAATTAAGAGAATACAATATTGTGATTGAATTTGAGTTCGATGGGTTTTGATATACCTTGAGATCTTGTTGTGGGTGCTTTTGAGAAAGATATTTATCAAGGCAAGAGATTCTTCCTATATAGTACAATGGTCAGTATATGGTGAATTTTGAGAGTAACAGTTTGTACCAAAATTCGTCACATTTTTAGAGATAGTGTGGAGTCGTGTGTTTGGTATTGTGATAAGTGTTTGACTGACCATCAGTTGGGGTCAAACATTGAGTTTCTCAGTGTTGTTGTGATGCTTTAATTATTTCTTGGTGGAAATTAAATAGATGACCGTGGATCTTGTAAAGGATTGTGAGCTTATAGTTTCAATGGGATTTTGTTAAGTAATGATATATTTCTTGGTAGGCGTCGTTTGTTATTTACGGCAAAGCCAAGATCCAAATGGAAAGTCTACTTGGTTTGGTTGTGGGTTGTGTTGTACGACATTGCGATGTGTGCATGCTACCTTCTAATACAAGATTCAAGGTTTGTGATAGAATCTTATCCCTTGGTGGGATTGCATAAGATGGCAGATCCTAGTAGGGGTACCGATTACGTGTTTTCCAAACACGTTATAGTTTGGAGTGTAAAACTCTTACGTGAACCGAGTTGGTAGGAGCTGCATTAGTTACTGTTTTGATGAAAAATGCACCGAGATCTAAGGTCAGTCTTAAGACATGTAGAGACGTTTTTTGCTATCAAAAGTCTTACACCGAGCAAGCAATGATGTTGATAAGGGATGCCATTAGAGTTGTGGTCGCAGCGGCTCTTCAACCTTTTGTTCTTTTAGATCATACGGAGTTATGGAAGGATTTTGTTGTACATCAACCTTTTAGATTCTACAGCATAAGTTAAGCTTTATTGATGACGTATTTGCGTGACATTTTTGTCAAAGAACTGTTGAGTTTGTTCCATGACTTAGGTTATGCACCAAATAGTGATGGATATCTTTAAAAAATGGTTAGTTAAATTATGTTTGTACCGTTAAAAGACAAGAGTTATGACTGATAAGTGTTGTGAGAGATCAGAGTAGCGTAGTGGGAAATATTTGAGGATGTCGAAGAGTTATAAGGGTTTGAACATCTTCTTTTATTTACGTGTACAAATTTCAAAGACAAAATTTTCTTTAAGGAGGGGAGAGTCGTAATGACCCAATTTTTTGATTAGTGAATCGGGTCTTGAACCTGATTTATGGGCCTCTATTTTGGAAGTCCAAGTTAAGGATATTTAAGTTTGGCCCATTATTTTAGGGAAGAAGGTTTTGAATTTTAAAAAGATGAGAGTGGTGGAAAAAGTGGAAGGTGTTATGATGAAGAGAGAGAAAAAAGAAAAGTAGAAGAGAAAGGGGAAAATGAGAGAGAAAGTGTTAGGGGAGTTTTAAACTCAAATTTACCAAGATCAGGTTGTATGTTGTCAATACCTCCACCACCATTATGTTCATCCCATCGAGACGAGTTCACTGGTGCTAGCGGCACCACCATCGGAGTCGTCGTCGAAGGGGGTGGGAGAAAGAAAGTTTCACCTGAACCAAAACAAGATAGTTCTGGTGGTTAAACCAAAACAGGATAGTTAGTGGATGAGGTTAATTAATATTTTTGGTATTCGTATATTTAAAAAGATTGTTCAGGCTCGAATACTAGATCAAGAGGAGCATCTGATGAGCTCGAGTAAGGATTTATCGATAATGGCTTAAGGTTAGTACACCTCGAACTCCTATTGCTTCATGAGTATCATAAATATGATTGTTTTGTGTGTTAGTATTTGCAAAATAGGTAGACAATGAATATGATGAGACTCACTAAGGCTTTAGGGTCCGCGTAGGGTCGTTTGAGATGCTTGTATAATTACTTGATGATTGTTTGATTGATTGTTAATCATGATTTCTTGTATGCTCGTTCGAATAGATTGACGTGATTCGATGGAATTATGAGTAAGGGGTAAGTACTCGATTAAATGATTATAAGCTTTAGATTACTATTAACTGATTTAATGCGTGAATAAACCAACCCTAATGACTTTTATAAGCTTTAGGGATCGAATAAGCATTGTAATATCATAATCCGAGAAAATGGTACGAACCCGTGAGTATGGTATCGTTACGAGCTTCGGTTGTACTAGTACGCGATTGAGGGTCGTATAGGTACAGGCCGACCCATATCGGTACTTGTAGAAATCTAGGATTTCCAGTAAACAATATCAATATCGGTACGCGTATGAGTACCAGTACCCAAGGGTACCGTATCGATACTTGTGTTCAAGTACCGGTACATACTAAACAAAATAATCTATAATGCTAAAATAAAAGATGGAAATTGATGTGTTATCTTAATGAGATAATATGGATTAATAGAGATAATTAATGAGGATGATTAATGTACACTTTCATAATGTATTAACAAGTTGGTAAACTTAATTGGGTAACTTGTGGTAATAGCAACCATAGGAGATTCTTGGTGGATCGAGTTATGTTGTGTGTCGTATTATAGTCGTGTCTATGTTGTGTATTGTTTGGGCACTTGGTTGGATGAGTAACTTTTAATTGATGGGATCTAGATACCCAGAGAAAGAGTGTTACAACACCATGGTTAGAGATGTCGAATGTACGTTCCCGAAGCTATGTGACATCGGGTCTCATTTGAAGATGATCGACGAGAGATTCCCAGCATGGGTGTACGTTCTCAAAGCTGTGTGGAATCGGGCCTCACCCAAATAGTGTACGTTTCCGAAGCTGTGTGGCATTGGGCCTCACTCCAAGTATACGTTCCCGAAGCTATGTTGCACCTGGCCTCACTCTAGGTTTGTGGTATGACTTTGTGTGCTTTTGCTCGGATGATCTAGTGAGATCTCGAGTATGGTTGGGCCTTGTGTGCCATGTATGATGTTTTAATGATGAGAGCATGTGTTTAGGTGACTAGTAGTAGTGTTACGTGTTTATTTTGTCTCTTATTATTGCTCGTACTAGCTGGCATGCTTATGTTTATGGTTAGCATGAAGTATAGTAAAATAGATGTGTACCACTAAGCTTTGTAAGTTCAATGCTCGGAATCGTTGTTTCTGTGCATATGTTGAACTTTGGATCATGGGATCGAGGAGCACTATCAGTTCGAGATTCCAACGTGTGGTGTTTTCCAGAGTATGATACTTGTGTGTAGTGGGCTGTGTATTCACAGGTCCTTACATGGTGGAGTTTGTAATTCCTATTTTTAAAGTTGTATTAATCAAGTCGAATGTTTAAAATTTTTAAATTAAAGTGAAGCTCTTTGTAACGATTTAAATTGTTTATCTATGTTTTCAACTATTGAATTTAATGTTTTTGGAAAATACCTCGTTTGGGCTAAACCAAATTGAGAATTTTTATGAAAACGGGTTGGACTTAAGGCTCAAATGTGACATCCAAATTTAAGGTGTTAAATTACTTATTTGAAAATGTCATTAGCATTATTATTTCATGTGTCATTAACATTATTATTTCATCTGTACATGCAGCTTCCTCATTTTATTACTATCATACATGCATGTATTAATTAGTTCCTTTATGCATAATGAGTCTCATGAGTTCACAATCACATATATACCAATCTAACATACATCTTGAGTATCATTGCCCAACATTATATTTATGAAAGAAAATACGGTGCATGTTATCATCATTCATGTTGTCTCAAAACTTACCTCAAATAAAAATACATGAATTGTGCAAAAAATAGAGACTTAAACTTTAAATTAAATCAAATATAAAATTAACTCAAATTAAAAAAAAATATTTTTTAAATCGAACTTAATGTGATCAATCAACTAAAATTATGGTGTGATGATAAAAACACCAACTTTAACCACATTAATTTTTAAGTTTAATCATGGACAACACCTTCTCTCCCTATAAAAAGTTGATGATGTAGCCTAGTTTAACCATGCTTTTGAAAAATGTTTTTGAATTTTTTTTTTTGTTTGAGATTAAAGTGTTTATAAATCACTAGACATGATATTGCAAGTTAAAAAATATATTTAAATGATATCTAAAATTATTTAATGTTATAGTATATAAAATATATCAGCTTAAATTATGATAAAATATAATATAATAATTTTAACAATTGTATGTGTTCCATGAAAACATATTAAAATTAAAATAATTGCTATCTAAAAAATTTGAACATGAAAATATATAATTTTTAAACCAATAAATAATTTATTAATCATATAATTATGTCTCGATAAAAAAGTATGATTTATAAATTATAAAATAAACACATTATAAGATATCAAATGTCAGTTTAGCATTGCTTTTGAAAAATATGGTGGAAAAGTGTTTTTAGATTTTTTTAGTTTGAGATATAAGTGTTTAGTATTGCTGTCAAAAAGTAATTTTGAGAATATAAATGACCATTTTAGACACGATGTTGTAAGCTAAAAATATATATTTAAATGATATTCAAATTCTTTAATGTTATAATATCAACTTAAATTATCATAAAAATATAATTTTTTATTAATAAATAATTTTTATCTAAAAAATTTGATTGAAAAATAAATAAAATATTTAAACTAATAAATAATTTAATGATCATATAATTATATCTTTGGTAAAAAATGATTATGTTAGGGCTCGAACCGATCAACCAAATGTGCCATAAGGGGTGAATTAGATTTTTGCTTTGGTGGATGAAAAGCTAAGAAATAAAAAATGGGACACAATGATTTATAGTGGTTCGACTTTCTAACCAAAGTTTACCTCCACTACCTTAGCTATCCACACTAAGGATTCTCCACAGATTCATTAATTGTCTTTCATTTTTTCCGGGCTCAAGGAGATAACCTTACAACCCTCAAAGCTAATACCTCAATGCTTTGAGAAACTCTCTTACAAAGAGAACAAATAAGCAAACAATGAAAACCCTTACAAGGCAAATGTGTTTGCAATTTAAGCACTCACAAACCTAACATTTGAGCAAATATAACAAAAAGCTCACAAGTGTATTCTACAAAGAAAATTGACAATTAAAGCACTAAAATACTTTCTCTATACATGAATGTTGACAATGATGCTTCTTCTTGTTCCATGGATGCTTGGAGCTTGCTTTTAAACCCTCTAAGGAGCTTGTGGTCGTTACCAGCCATTGATGACTTTATTTCTAGCATTAAATGCAGTCTGTGCATGTTGGTATCGATACACAGGCTTTAGGTATCGGTACATGAGCTTCATGTATTGGTACTTGCCTCAAATAAAAGGAGGTTGAACATTTTTACTCTAGGTATCAGTACACAATACATGCGTATTAGTACGAGTCTGTGGGTATCAGTATAGTTGAAGCCATATCGATACCCATTTTGGCTACTGGAAATTCTGACTGTTAGGGATAAAAGGGTGTATCGATACACAACTTAGTTGTACCAGTACAGGCTGTTCTGGGTATCGGTACACTAAAGATTGTACCGGTACACAGAGCTTGTTTTTGACTTTTAGGTTATTTTGAAAGCATTTAAACAAGTCAAAACCCCTTTAAAGACCTTTCAAACATATGTTCAAGTTAATAGACTTTTGAAATATTTTTGCAAATTAGTTTAAGTCCAAAAATATTTTTCATTTTAAGTTATATCAATATCTCAATAGATTAGTTTATAAATTATAAAATAAATATAACATAAGATAGAAAATGAAGGTTAAAATTATAATTTGACTCCTAAAAAGTACTTTCCAATCACAAAAATTAAAGCGTTCGTTTGGTTTTAGAAAATATTTTCTATTTTTACTTTCTATTTTTATTTTCAGAAAATAATTTTCATTTTAAAAAATAATTTTCATTTTCATTTTTTTAAAATTAGAAAACATGCTTAGTTAATAGGGATGAAAACTATTTTTAAAAATAAAAATAGTGAAATGTGTTTGGTATCTAGCTTTTCAAAAAAAAAAATAATGATTAAATAATTAAAATAATATATAGTTAGACAATATTATAATAATAATAATAAATAAATAAAATATGAGTGAATAAACCTAAGTTTTAAAAAATGACAATAGAAGATTTCGAACCCGAGTTAAAATGAAGTTAAAATTTTAAAACAACCCATTGTTTTTATATTTTCCCACTTCCCAGAACATTTTTAGTGAAAATATTTTTGATTTTCACTCATTTTTTGTTTTCATTTTATAATTTTACAACCAAATACATTTTCATCACCATTTTTCATTTCTAAGAAAATAAAAATGAAAATAAACATCATTTTCTAAAATTAAATAGACCCTCAAATTTTAACTTTTAGGTTTGTGTTGAAAAACACTTTCTAAATTCCTCAAAAAATTGTCCATTTGACATTGTTTATGGCTCTAAAAATGTTTTTTTAGGGTAATCTTCACAGAGGTCCCCTTTGTTCGAGACGTGTTCTATTTTAGTCACGAAAAAAATTATTTTGACCACTTATATTTTCGACAGTTATCGATTTGGTCATCTGACCGTTGTTCCTTAAATTGAATGTTTATTTTTTTGACCCATTCCAAACAAAAAACACTTCCTCTCCTCTAACCCAAACCCTACACTTGTTGTTGCCATCGTCCTTCGTCTTGCTGTCGACTTTGAATAACCTTCTATCGCCGTCTGTTTTTCTCCGGTAAGCCAAGATCAATGAACGAAAACCTTTTTATTATTATTATTTTAGGATTTGGGTTAGAGGGAAGGAAGTATTCTTTATTAGTTTAGGTGTATATACTTGGATGTATGAATCCAATCTCTAATATCTGATTCTTTTGTTATAAAGCTCTTTTTCTTCACGTTTTCACTATCTTTTCTTTTATCTCTCGTTCGCGAATTGAGTTGTTGGGTTTCGATTTTTATTGGGTATTGTTTTTTTTTTATCAGGTATCTTGTATTATTGATTAATTTTTACTTTTTATTGGTTGAGATTGATTTTTGGTTGCATATTTGATTTGAGTTTTGTTTCATTTGTCTGTTTAAGGGGGGTTACGTTTCATTTCTGAAAAAAGGGGTGGGGGATTTTTCAATGAATATCGAATGTTTGATCTGCTGATAAATTTGCCATTTTTAGGTTCTTTCAGTTTGATTTCTTATTTTTTGTTGCTAGTTTTATGTTATGTCCGATTTAGTTCTTCACCTGTGCGTAGTTGCTGCTATACGAGATTTAACGATTGGTGTTTGCTGACATTAATATTCAATGCTAGAATTATGGCGCCTGGTGGTGAAATCTGCAAAGAGACAATCGAGTAGGATTTAGGTTAGAGGAGAGAAAGTTTTTTTTTTGTTCAAAATGGCTGAAAAATAAACTTTCAAAAGTTTAGGATTTAACGTTAAAATTAACATTTTTTATTAACGGATTAATATTTGGGTAACTAAAACAATAACGGTCAAAAATATAAAATGACAAAAATATTTTTTTTTCGAATTTAATGACTAAAATAGAATATGCCATGTTAAAGTTTACCTTTTTTTTAATCGGTGAATAAGGGCCCGAACCAAATGAATTTAGAGAAAGCCCATGCGTTAGAACCTAAAATCTATCCATTACCCTGCAATTAAGCAGAGACAATTTTTTCGTTCCAAAAGAAAAAAACAAACCCTAATGCCTATTATACCTTGCTAATCAACTGCTCGTGCGTTTTAAATTTTCTTCTCTTCTTTTGTCCAGTATTCAAGTATTTTCACTGAAGCCTCTTAGAAGATTCATTCTTGCTAAAACCCCAAACCCTAGTCGTTGGAAACCCTAGCCTGTTACTGGAGCAACTCAGAGAAGAAAACGTGGAAAATGGACCTGGATGATTTAGAACTCGACGATTCAAGTCAGGTCAATACTCGAACCTCCAAATTCGCGCCCAGATCTTCCAAATTCGCGCCCAAAGTCAAACCGGCCTCTAAGCCAAAGCCTGAACCGTCATCCAAACAAGAGCCACAAGACTCCGCACCCAAACCCCAACCACCACCACCACCTGAGGAATCAGTTTCGAAAAAGAAAGAAAATGATGATGAGGATTTAAAGCCACCGGTTGTTGCTGAACTCAAAGCTGAACAATCGATATCAAATGGCGCGGTGAAGATGGAGATCGACGGGGAAAATAAAGAAAATGAGATCGTGACCGAAGCCAACATAGATGAAGATCAACAAAAAGAAGAAGAAGATATGGTTGTTCGCGAAATCGACGTCTTCTACACTCCTTCAATTGCAGCCGACACTCAGGTAATTGCATTTTTATTTCTTTTGTTTTCTTTTTGTTTAATGTTCTGTTTTGCTTTGATTTTGGAATGAAATTGCAGTTATATGTTTTGCAATACCCTTTAAGACCTTGCTGGCGACCATACGAATTAGATGAACGATGCGAGGAGGTTGCCTCTTATTTCCCCCCGTTCTTCTCCTTTTCTCTATTTGGACCAATCTTATTCTTTAGTTATTTTGCAGGTAAGGGTGAAACCTGCTAGTGGGGAAGTGGAAATTGACATGTCTGTTGATGTTGATTCAATAAATTATGACGGTGAATCCGAGAAAAAAATGAAGATGACAAAGCAGGTTTGGCTCTAATTCTACATTTAATCAAAGTTCAATCTATTTATTTATCGATTTTGTATCCCCCCCCCCCGGAAATATGTTCTGCCTGCTTTGTGTCAATCAATATGTTACATACTGCATTTGTTAATAATTTGCATCACCACACTGTTTTTAATATGATTAAACAAATTCAATTTCCTGTATTCCTTTGATTTGTTTGTAACCTTGTCTAGTGCTCTGAAATGTGTTTTCCAAATCAATTTTTGTTTGATAAATTAATTTTGTATTGCTACTACTTTTTAGACTTTATCTTCTTCTTGGCTTCCACCACGCCCAACTGGCTATGGCTCTGCTGTTGGAGTTTTAATGGGTGATAAGGTATGTGCATCTGGTTTCTCTTTGATTAGCTTGTTTGAGACTAGTGACATACTATTTGACATGTAAGCTTCCTGTCATTATATTGAAGCGGATACAATATTGATCTTCGGCTGCTCTTCTTTAATTTCTCTTGGGTGATAAGGTTATTTTTATGGTGCAGTTGTACCTAAATCCTATTCATGCAGTTGTTCAGCTCCGACCATCCTTGGAACATCTCAAGTCCAGTGTGTCAAAGAAAAAGAACATGGTGGCTGCTGATGCAGAAGCTGCTGTTAAAGTAGAAGAACAAAATGATGGGAAAGCACCTGGTCCATCGACCAAGCAGGTTATTCCTGAATTTTGGGAAATGTTTTTATGAAATTTTTAGATGGAAGGTTCAAAAAAGGTGTCTGAAACAAACCTTGCTTTTGGATCTGTTTTCAATTTCTGTAAGAAATCTCTTTTTTATTTTCCCCCTGTTATTGCCTTTCCATATTAATTCTATGCATGAGTTCCATGTTTTATTCTGATACAGAACAAGAAATACTGTGCTCGACTGAGAAAATATTTCCCCCCCTTGACTTTGCATACTAATTCTGTACATGAATTCCATGTTTCATTCTGATGCAGAACAAGAAAGCACTGTCCTCGACCGAGCAAAAAGCAGAAGATAAAGAGGTATTATTTTCTATTTTCTTTTTATACAGCATAACTGTGTACGTTATCACTTAATTAATTAGATTTTCTCATTCCCTCCTTATTTTTTGTTCCTTTCCCTTCTCTTTCCAGTGTTGGGTTCCGCTCAAGTATCATAGCTCCAAGAGTGATTTCTCTGCTCAGTATATGCATAGAATGATTGAAGAACGAAGCTGTCCAATTGAGTTTAGCATGAGCCCGTATGTGTTTTACCTATTACCTGTTTGTTTGTCTGCCTGTATGCTAAGAATTTGGAGAGAAGTTCAAAGTTACTGTATTGATGCATTAATAGGCTGATTGTATATTGCTTTGAATTGTTTCTCATGATCTCTAGGTATGATTACATTGACTCCTTGTGTCCTTTACCAAACAGCAGCAATAAATCACAAGGTCCTTCCAGAAGGTATGGTTACCCTTGTAGTTTGTTTCTAGCTTCCATAGGCGTATGACTCAGAAGCTGCAATTTGGTATATGTATGTTACTTGATAATGTGTTTGATATGTTCATAGCTTTATTAGGTGGTTGAAAATGCATCATCAGCCTCTTCTTTATGTTTTTAACGATTTGAAGACCATGAGATTGTTTATTTCAGGTTTTTGCTTTCAATTCCACTGGAAGAACGTTTGAAGACATTACTGACTAAGGTATGTTCAACTTGAGCTTCCACTTTGTCTCTTTCAGTGTGTATGCAGTCTGCATGGTTTGGTTGCTTTCAGATATAGTACATAAAAGGATGAAGTTTTACACACCAAAATTTAATACTGCAGACCTTGTATACCTTTAACTTTTTCCATATCCATTCCCTAAGAACTTAAGCTTTTAGCTGACATGCATCTTTACTTAAATGCTTTTGTTGCCTGAAGTTAGGATCATGATCTTATAATGTAGTATTTTTATTTTAATTAAGAATGCTATAAATCTTGCATTTCAAGAAAGATAAAGGTTTTGACTATTAAATTTTACCTTGTTTACCAAGTCTTGGTAAGGATTATGAAATCCATAATATAACGTTTTATCCCATATAATCTTTCCGACTCCTTTTCTTCTCTTATAGGGACCATCTTTACACCGGTTCAGCGCTCTCAGATCCTTTGCTGAAGAGGTCCCAATTGAAGAATTCTTTGAGGTCCTTCAGAAGCATGCTCTATTAGTACAGGGACTCTGGGTTCCTAAGAGTTCGTTATTATTTCCGGAGAATCCGTCTAAATCTTTAGCCAGGGACTACGCGCTTCTCTTATTTAGCAAAAACCCATTAATAAGCTTTTCAGAAGTAGATGCCCTTTCCACAAGTCGCAAAGAAGAAGTGAAAGGCATTCTGAACATTTTAGCCGTAAAAAGGATGGCCTTCAAGGATTGGAAGTTAAAATGGGATGCTGATAACAAATTCAAAAAAGAATATCCAGATATTGTTAAAAATCAAGAACAGAAATGGAAAGCTGGAGAACACAATGTAATTACTCATATTTGTCGAGGTGCAAAAGGTGGCCCTAGTAGAACAAAGCCTGGCACAGTCGTAAAGCCAGAAAAAACAGTGAACTCTGATAAAGTTGCAAGAAAGGTTGCACCTGGAGCACAAGCTGGTAGGACAATGACTAATGAAACTCGAGAAGCTATACCAAAGGCACTGAAAAAAGTGTTTCAAACTTACAAAGTTTGCAGGTAGATTGTTAGATGCTTTAACCATAGACATTTCAACCTGACAATTGCTCTAGTCATTTCATCCTATATTGAACATGTAAACCTTGATTTATTTAAGCTGATGAAAGCTTCTTTAAATTTTGTTTCAATGCTTGTTTGTTTTTAGCTTGCAACTGATTCGCAAGGGTCTACGGGATTTGGCACTTTCTGAGTCCACCCTTCCCAAGGCAGATGGTAGACTGGCAGTTAAGGCAGCATTTGGTGCTGACGCACCTGAGCATGAGCTCCAGGAAGTTGTTAGTCAAGTTGCAGTAGAACTTCCTCGTGGTCTTTTCGTTATGAAGTCATCCCCAGAGAATCCAGAATATGATCCATTGAGGTTGTATAAAAATCTGTTTGATTAAAAACTTTAAGCTTAAATAAATGATTATGGTCTATGGTTTTTTCATTACAAATTTTCCTTTTTTTCATCAGAATATTCTTTTCAATGCAGGGAAGTTGTGATTCATCTTCTTCGTGTGAAAGAAAAGCTCAAGAAGGCAGATGTTGAAGCTGCAGCCCTTCTTAGTCTCAAGAGGAAAATTACTAATAATGAATATAACAAGGTATCTTGTGTAGGTAGATAGCATCTTGTGTTCCTGATCTTCTTCCTTTAGGCATGGGTAATTGTTTGCATGAGGCATACATAAATAAATGTAAGAAGGTATATGTAATCGTAAAATGCCTTTTCACATTCTTATACCAAATACAAATTAAAATTGAGAAGAATTATGTTATTTGCAGCCGGCTTAGAGAATTACTTGGAGCACCGTAGTAAAAATCATACAAGAGTGTTCTGTGAATTAAGATCTGTAGATATGTCTTGTTTTGACGAGCCTGACGTAACATAGATCATGCTGGCCAAATCTTACTAGCTGCGACTTCCTTTTGCAGGTAATGAGTGATTTTTGCGAGTACAAAGGTAACTCTTGGGTATTGAAGAGTGGTGATGGGCAGCCAAGCTAATTCTGAACACTTGTTCATGGGGATTGCTGATGAAAATCCGGGCAAAAAGAAGGTATTTAATCTTGAAATATATTCAACAAAAAATTAGTTGTGATGACATGGGATGCATAGCTTTCTGTTTTCTATTTTTAATTAGTTTCACTAATGAACTGTTTGGCTAGGCCATTTTACATGGGGTGGGAGTACGTATTTGCTCTCAATGATTTTTAGTGGAATTCACAGCCTTCTTTCCGCTTTGGTAAATAAAGATGCATAATGTAGTAGTAGGTAACAAAGTAGCGGGTAAAATACACATCCAAGTCCTTGGATTATGTGTTCGGTGTCAAATGAGTACTTTTTAAAGTTACAATTTAGTCATGCAAATAAAATTTTGTTATGAACAAGTTATCTTGTTAAATTGATACAGATGTAATGTGAGTTGGTATGAGAACAATTTTAATCCTTAAAATTTATATTTTTTTATTGAACGTCTTAATTTGAAATAATTTAATAAATTTGACACTTTTAAAAATTCACTAGTAAAGTGTTTTCTCTATTAATAGACGGTATTATAGTCCTAACGAGTCACTTAGGAGGTATTACGGCCATAATAAGTAGGGGTGTTTATTGTCCGGTACTTGGTTCTTTAGAGTATGACATGCCGGCTAGCTTTAATTGGATCCCGCTATTCGGTACTTGTGAAATCCATGTACCCAATTTGTATTCGATTTATATTTTTTATTTATTTATTTTTAAATTTCAAAATTTTAAAAAATCACATAGTAAATAAAATTTTAAAATTCATAATACATAATTCAAATACAAAAATTAGTGATAAAGATATTAAAAACAATAATTTTTTTTTCTTTTGAATCTTGTATTAACACATTATTATAAATATTTTTAAAAAATTTAAAACTTAAAAGTACACAATACAATAAAATTAAAGATATATTTTTAATTTTAAGTAAAAATATTAAGGAACTTACAATAAAAATATAATTTAAAATAAAAAATAAGTATATTAGAAGTGTTGGGTGGGTACCTAGTTATAAAAAAAATTGGATAAGACTTGGCCCAACCACTTGAAAAAAATTTTGGGTTGGGTACCTAGCTCGATCGGGGTGAAGGTGGTGTTCATTTAACACGTCAATTTTACGCAAGTTTTATCAACTATACTTTTGTATTATTTTTTACATATCTATATCATTGTAAATAATGAATTTGACCCTAAATTTTAAATATTAAACTCTAAATTTTAAAATAAACCTTAACCGTAAACCCTAAACATTAAACCTCAAACTCTAAATTTTAAATCTTAAATAATAAACCTCAACCTTAAACTCTAAACTTTAAACTTTTACCCTAAATTATAAACCCAAAACCATAAACTCAAAACTTGAAATCATAAACTATAAATGATGAATTAAACCACAAACTCTTAAACTATAAACACTAAACTCTAAACTATAAAACCATAAACCCTAAAATTTTAACCATAAACCCTAAGAACTAAACATTGAACCCTAAACACTAAACATTAAACCATAAACATCAAACCTTCAACCTTAAACTCTAAACCATAAACACTTAACTCCAATCCTTAAACCCTAAATCATAAGTAGTAATAACCAAACTTTAGACCTTAAAGCATGAACCTTGAACTTTAAACCCTAAACCACAAAACTCCAAACCTTAAACTATACACCTTAAATCATGAACACAAACTAAACCCCAAACCATCATCTCTAAACTCTAAACAAAAATTCTAAACCCTAAACCTTTAAATAAAAACCCTGCATAATAATCATAAATCCTAAACCATGAACTTGAAGCTATAAACCCTAAACTCCAAGCCATAACCCCATAAACCTTAAATAATGAACCTTAAACTATAACCCTAAACCATAAACATAAACTCTAAACTCTAACCATAAACTTAAAGCCCAAAATTCAAAATTCAAAACCCAAAACAACAAAACCTAAACTATCATGAACTTTAAACCCTAAATCTTAAACCTTAAACCATGAACCATAATCTATAAACTCTAAAAAATAATATAATAATCAATGTCAAAACAAAGGAAAAAATATAAAGCTAGAATTTTAAGGGTAAACAGGTACATTCATATATAAAACTATCTTTTAACTTTATCACAAATTTCACAACCAAACACCTTGATATATTAACAACTATCTTTCATCCATCTTTTTAATATACAAGTGTTATTTGATACAACATACCTTTTTTACATTCGTTGTACCAAACAAGGCATTTGTAAAGTATTTGAAAGTTTTTTTATAAATATTTTATGGGTAAAATTTTGACACACAATGTAGGAATGTCAATTGGGCGGGTAGATGCGAAAGATGCTCTCTCCGCACTAATTTCCGTCAAAAATTTTCACTCCCATTTTCGTCTCACAACTCGCTATGAATGTAAAATTTAAAATCATCTATGCCCTGTGACCCGCAAGGTTAAAACCATTCTCACTCACCATCTGCGTGGTTCTTAGACCCACTTAATCCCTTTTAAAGGATAAAAAAACAATACAATTAACATGTAAAATAGTATTTCAATTGTCATAAAAAAATAAACAATATGAAAAGAACTACAAAATAAATAAAAAAGCTTTAAAAAAGAAGAACGAATACTAACAAAATCTGAATAACATATAATATTAAAATTTTAAAATTAAAAGAAGTAAAAAATAACATACCTATGAGTGAAATCTGAGGAGAAAAAAGCTAACCGAAGACTTGAGTTCATTTGCAAGAAAACGCTAGATTGCTCCACTTGAATTGTAAAAATTTTGATTTGATGGCTTCACTCGATGGACGACAATCATATATATATATATATAAAACTTTATATAAAATTTTAAGATGAGTTAATAAGAATTATCTTATATTTGATTATGATCTAAACTAATATTTTTAACGATACTTATATATCTAATTGATCAATCTCAAATTCAATTATATACATAACTTTCATAACTATACCAAGATAAGTTAACGTGAATTACCTTAAATTTGACTTAAATCCAAACTAATATTTTTAAAAATATTTATATATTTGATATGATTAATCTTAAACCAATTATATTTTAAAAATCATTTTTAATAATTATTAATAATAACGTGTTATAAGGTTTATTTGGGTGGGTGAAGATGATGCAGGGTGGGAGGGGACGATGTGGGGCTGGGCTGGGTGAATGAGGATTTAGAGGGTATAAAGTTATATTCACGACTGCCCCAGGACTCATAGCGAATCTAGATTTTATTTTCATCCCCGTTCTATGACCCGCAAAATCTGTGACCACTTTTCAATTTGAATGCGAAGTGAGGTGAATTCCCGCAAAATTCACCCTACTAACATCTCTAATACATAGTCTGTGTAAAACTAATTTTATATAAGCCTGTATATTTACACTATAAAATTTAAATCCTAAAAATTTAACCCTAACCCTAAAAAACTAAACCATATACCTAATTTCAAAATACTAATCTTAAATTCTAAACCTTGCAACCTAAACCCTAAATTTTAAACTATAAACTAAAACTCTAACTCTTAAAACTGAAAGACACGTGTAAACCAAAGTTTATACGGCCATGTATCAAAGTTTTTTCGCTCCATATTTTAGTATTATTGGATTTTATTAGTGTGGAGAGTTTGAATTGAGACGAAAATAAGATTGAAGTTGGGGCCCATTTGGATGGACGATGATGTTAGAGAGGTACTATAGTGGGATGAGTTGTTTTTTTTATCCAACTCTAACCTAACGTAATAAAAGTAGGCTTAATGGCGTAGTAAGGTCTTAAACTTAAAAAAATTAATTAAGTCTTTGATTTTTTTTAAAAATTAATTAAAATTTTAAAATTTTTGCACCTAGTTAAGTCATTGAACAAAAAATTTAATTAATTAAGTCTTTTGATTAATTTTGACCATTAAATTTTAACAATTTTTTCTCTAGATATTACTGGCACATGATACTTTACAGTTCTATCATGTTGTATTTATAGATTTTTTTAAAAAATAATTTTTTTATAAATTTTATAAGCCTTTCAGATTTTTTTGAATCGATTCTACCTAGAGGGGGAGGGGGAAACTCTAGGGGGAAGGAAATGCTCCTGCTGGGTCTTGAACCCGGGACCTAAGGGGAGGGAGATGGAGCAGGTGAGCAGTTCTGACCAATTGGCCATCAACGCTTGCTTAGCCTTTTAGAATTTTTAGATCTTTTAAAGAATTTTTTTAAATAAAATAAAAAAATCTGAAAATGTCAAGTAGAAATACTGTGACATGACGTACTGCACCAACAAATCTAAAAAAGCTGTCACGATTTAATGATCAAAGTCGGTCAAATAATTTAATTGATTAAATTTCTTGGTTTAAAGTTTAATCGAATACAAAAAAAATAGTGGCTTAATTATTATTTTTTAAAAGATCAAGTACTTTTCACACAGTTATAAGTATGATTCACAACTGATTTAACCTCGATTTTAAAACAACATATATCATCATGTATCCAAATTGTCCAGCCTGGCCTCGATCTTGGAGTTAGATGTAGGAGAGATGGGTCGTGTTGAGGAAGAGGTAAAGTTAGGTCATGTCTACCTATAAAAAATAAATGAAGAAAAGTGAATGATGATAATAGTATTTTTTTATTATTTTTTTAACTTTTCAGAGAAAATGAAAGTTCTATAAAAACAAGAGATGATTGGAGAAATAAAGGGATGAGACTGAGGGTGTAAATGAGTCGAGTCGGGTTTGAGTAGTACTGGGTTTGACTTGGCTTAGTTAAGAATTCGAGTCGAGTTTAAACTCGTTTTACTCGAGCTGATTTTGAGTAGTACTGAGCTTAACTCAACTTGTTAAAAACTTGAGCCGAATTTGAGTCTAATTAAATTGATTGTTGATCGAGAAGCTCGTGATCTACCTCGTCTCATTTATAATAATAATAATAATAATAATAATAATAATAATGTTGAGATATTGATCTTGATATAACTAAAATGAAAAATGTTTTTGGACTTAAACTAATTTGTAAAAATATTTAAAAAATCTATCAACTTGAAAAATATGTTTGAAATGCTTTCAAAGGATTTTTGACATGTTTTAAATAATCTTAAATAGTCAAAGTGTCAAAAACAAGCTCCGAGTACTAGTACAGATTGACCCGTACTAAAACTCAGAGTGCCCGTATCGATATAAATTTTCGTGTACCGGTACGCCCCTTTATCCCCGTGTTTTGGAAAATTCCAATAGCCAAATTGAGCACCGATACGACTCCAACAACTCTTTCAATTTAAGGTAGGTACCAATATCGGAGTCCCGCATATCGATACTGACTTGCCCAGATTGCATTTATTGCTGGAAATTAAGTTTTCAACGGCTCCAAACCAACCCAACAGCTAGTAACTGTCAAGAACTCATTAGAGGACTTAAAATGGACCTTCAAGCAACCATGCAAAAATAAGAAACAACACTATCAACATTCATATTTAGAGCAAGTGTTTTTGTTCTTTAATTGTCAATTTTCTTTGTAGAACACACTTGTGGGCTTAATTGTTATATATGCTCAAGTGTTAGGTTTTGGGTGAGAGCTTAAAATTACAACCAGCCTTTTGAGGTTTTCCCTAATTTGCTAATTTGTTTCTCTTGTAAGAGAGGACAAGACTTTGATGTATAAGTCTTGTGTTGTAAGGGTTATCTCTTTGAGCCCGAGAAAAAGGAAAGAAACTTAGTAGTGAATTTGGGAAAAATCCTTAGTAGGAAGTTAAGATAGTGGATGTAGACTTTAGTTAGAAAGTTGAACCATTATAAATCCTTGCGTCAAACTTTAAATTTCTATTGCTTCCACCACCATCACTCAAAGACCAATTTCCCCTCTTGGCTATCTCGGTTAATCATTCGAGCCATCCAACAATTGATATCAGAGCTTTATCTCTACATCAGATTAATATCCTAGAGTCGATCCTTGAAGTGCTTAACTATTCTACATCAACCGGAGTTCATGGCAAAATCCATTGACAAGCCTCCTTACTTCGACCGTGCTAACTACTTCTATTAGAAGAATAAGATGATGTTTTTTGAGAGCCAAAGACGATAGTCTTTGGGATGTCATTCTAGATGGTCTGTTTTTTCCACAAAGAAGTAAGGCAGAATGGAGTGCGGAAGATCGCAAGAAGATGAAGCTAAATACAAAGGCCTTGCACATTCTCTTTTGTGCACTTAGTCTAGAAGAGTATTCTAAAGTCTCATCTTGTGAAAGTGCCAAAGAAATTTAGGACAATCTTGAAGTCAGTCACTCATGAATGAACCAATGAAGTAAATGAGACCAAAATTGGTCTTCTCAACCTTGAGTACGAGAACTTCAAGATAGACCCGGATGAAGACCTCAAAGCTATGTTTAATCGGTTCACTACCATTGTGAATGGGCTTAATGAATTTTGGAGAGATGATTCAGGAGGTCAAGCTTCTGAAGAAGTTGATCTACTCACTTCCCGACTCATGGGATTCTAAGAAGATCGCCATCATAGAAGCAAAGAATTTGAAGGAGCTCAAGCTTGACAAGCGTATGGGATCTTTGCTTACCCGTGAGATGATGATGTCCAAGGGGAAGAAAAAGATAGTAGATCAAGGCATTGAAGACTTGAATGTTGTTTCTCTTAAATCCTCCTCAATAATTCAAGAAGAATCAAGTGAAGATGATGAAGAAGAGATGGTCAAACTCTTCAAGAAATTCACACGATTCATGAAGCAACAAAAGGAAGAATGAAGACATGAATCGAGAATGAACAGGAAGGATCCCATCATATGCTTCGAATGCACGAAGCCGGTGCACACCAAGTACGATTGCCCTCGTTTCAAAAAAAAGGGATAAAGCTATAAGAAGAAGGAATTTGTGGCTACACGGAGTGATGAAGAGGACTCCACCAATAATGAGGTAGCCCACTTATGTCTCATGGGCATCCAAGATGAAGAGGTAACTTCTAAATCATATAATTCAAATTCTTATACTTTTGATGAGTTACAAGAAGCCTATAATGATTTGGTTTTGGAATTCAAGGTTTCATTTTTGAAAAATAAAAAGTTGTTTTTTAAATTGAAAATCGAAAATGAATTGCATTCTAAAACCAATCTCAAACTTGAAGCAAAGTTTGAAGCTTTTGAGAAAAAGAATTTGGATTCACAAAACTTGTTTCTAAAAGTTCAAGAAGATCATCAAAGGGAAATTGATGATCTCAAAAAGATTTTGTTTAACAAAAGTTTGCAAAAGTGTGAAATTGGAGATAGCTCCAAAATAAATTTTGTTAGAACAAATTTTTATCAAAGGCAATCTAGTTCCTATAGATTTATAAATGGAAAATGTGTTAAAAATATTTGGGGTTCCAAAAGGACTCATTGTTTCAAAGAAAAAAAGAGGAAATTGAAAATTGGATTCCTAATGGGACTAAAGTTTTTGGGACTAACTCTATTGGATCCAAAGCAATTTGGATACTAAAAATTACTTGATTGTCTTTTATAGGTGTGCATGAGTCATTGATGATCAAAGTTGAATTTATGGAAGCTCATGACACACAAAGGAGGAAGGGTACATGGAGAAGGAATGCTTAACATCCTACTTTGGTTCAAGTGGTAAAATTTATTTTCATGCAAATGCTTGATCTTTTTCCATGTCTAATTTTCATGTTGATCTAAGCATGTTTGTATGACTCCATGTTGTGCCTAATTCTATATAGTTAGGGGGAATCTCAATTGCATGAGTTACATGTTTTTGGCCTTTCATGCTCATATCTATGTTTTTGGCCTTAAACTTGTAATGTTTGGTTGAATTTGGTGAAATTCATGCTTTATATGTTTTAAATGTTATATTTTGAGAAGCATGTGTAGAAAAATGTGTATATATGACCCTCTTAAAGCCTTTGTATGAACTCAAGATTAAGTTGTAAGGCTATTTGAGTTGATTTTGCTACATTTTCACCAATTTTGTGCCTTCGGTATCGGTACCACCCATACCGTACCGATACTGTCTTCAACTAGTAACGATACAGTCAATACCGTATCGGTACGCTAAGCTAAAAAGGGACATTTTTGTCTCTTTTTTGCCATGCCTTGTATGCTTATATGATTTTCTTATATAATGGCATGTTTAATTGAATTTATTGGTTTTATTTGGTTAATTTATTTGAAATCCAATTTATTTCTTTTGAATTGTTGGACTAACAATTTACATGATGCTTGAGTAAGGGAGAGTCATTTTTAAAATTCTTTCATGATAAAAATTTTGGTCTATTTTATTCATTGTTTTGAACTTAAATGTGATTTTAAACTTTGTTTTGAAATTATTTTTTGATATAACAAAAAGGGAGAGAGATAGGTTTGAAAAATTAAATTTTAAAAAGAAAAAGGTGGAGCTTTAAATATTTTCTACAAAATATTCTTTTTTTTTCAAATATTATTTTTCTAAGGGGAGTTTTCACAAAATAATTTTTCATGTGGTTTTGTTATATCAAAAAAGGGAGAGATTGTTGAGATACTGATTTTGATATAACTAAGATGAAAAATGTTTTTGGACTTGAACTAATTTGCAAAAATATTTCAAAAGTCCATCAACTTGAAAAATATGTTTGAAATGTTTTCAAAGGGGTTTTGACATGTTTTAAATGATCTTAAATAGACAAAATGTCAAAAATAGGCCATGAGTACCAGTATAGTATGACCCGTACCAATACCCAGAGTGCCTGTATCGGTACAGATTTCTGTGTACCGATACGCCCCTTTGTCCTCGTGCTATGGCAAATTCCATGTAACACCCTTACCAGTATTTATTAACTAATACTAGTATAGAGTGTCACATACTATTTAACTGTATTTTTATACTAACCAAATTAATCCAAAAATAGTAATTTTTTTTGAAAATTTATATTTATCGCGTAAAATCAATTACTAATTTTTGATTAGTCAAATAGATTCCGTTTTCATGCAGCAATTTGGCAGTTTGTAACTACACCTTTTAATTAAGTAAACTGCCTAAATTAAAAATGATCTTAATTACTATAAAAATCAAATTTAGAAATTTACCCAATTTCCATTACTAGAAATATATTTTTTAAATAATATAAATCACATTATAAAGTAACCACTTATATAGATATTAATATTACATACCATATCTAGACCAGTTAAAGTGAGCTACCAATATTTTATACATGCCAACTAGAGATAACCAAAATACATCGAAGATGTAAATTACCGATACAACTATTTTTCCTCGAGGTGATGATGTTGATATTCCTTACTCCTACCCTGGATTACTACCTACGCGTGAAAACCATTACACGTTAAGTAAACACTTAGTGAGGCATTATAATTATTTAACATACATCAACATGCTTGAAATATATCAATAATATAATGAACATGTAATTTGATCACCATTCTTTTATTTTCCTTATGTTAATCAAATATCAACATAATATATTCTGGATTTATAAATCCTATTAATATCCTTGCCATTATCCGAGAGTTTATCTACCCTCTAATTTTATTAACCATTTATTGTCAAATAAATTATTTCCCAACATAGTTTGAGGACTTGAGTACACAGTCAAAACCGCACCAAAGTGCTAATAAACTGCACCGAAGTGCTAAGAGACCACACATAAGTGCTAAGAAACCACACATAAGTGTTAATAAACCGCTGGACTCTATGGCATGCCAACTATACTCTATACCTCAATTACTTATTTGGGCATATTTTCCCAATTTCATATTCGATTCATCCATGGAAATATAATTAAATACTGGGCAGTTCATACCCTATAACACAACATATCAAAATTAAATTACCTGTGACCAATGCATGTAATTCTTCTACCTTTGACAATTCTCAACATTTCAAATATAAATTCATAATATGGTTATCAAGCAACTATTCATGCATAAAAATGCACTCACCTCGACACTTTATACTTTGTCAATGTTCAACTAGCCTCACTAAGTTCAACTTTGATCCCGTTTCTTTCCTCGATTGCTAACTGGGTCTTGATTTTGTTCACAGTCTACAGTGTATTAAAATTACCATAAGTACATTCCAAATTATATGTTAGTATCCTACTAACACATAAACAATATAGGAATAATTTTCCTATAAACACCCTAATATTTTCCAAATATTAGTTTTATGACACAAGTCATTCCATCCCCAATACTTTGTATTTATTCCAACCCTTACTCAAAGAATGATTTATAACTCATTCTAACCTTAATTCCAACATAATGCTTCCATGAAAATAATTTTTCACTTTAGTCCTTAAATTCTTCCTAATTGCTGAATTGGTCCCCAATCTTTTCCAAATTTCCGAATTGATCCCTATGTTCTACAAACTTCCAAAATGGTCCAAATGACATTTTAAAGCTTGTAAAATCATAATTTCAACATTTCCATATTTATGGAAATTTTTCCCTTAATTCCTTCAAAATGCCGAAATCACCCCTCTACTTTTCTAAGTTTCCAAATTAGTCCACTTAACACTTAAACATCATTTCCAAGCCTTCACAACCATTTCCAACTCAAAATCATTCCAAAATCAACTTTTCTACTAAAACCCTAACTTTGAATAATTTAGGGTTTAGCTATTTCCATGTAGTTTCAATCATCATACAAGCTTTAATATGATTCTACAACATCATATTCATTAAAAACTAACCTTATTTCATTCTAAATCAATATCCCCTTCGTCCATCAATTTCCCAAAACTAAGGTTTTAAATAAGAAAAACATGAACAAATGGTACCAATAGATAGAGAATTTCACGCAGATAAATTTCATGTTTCAGGCCTCCATCAAAATTCCAACTAAATAAGCTTGAAAAATCAAGAAGAAAATTTTATTTTCTTCTTACCTTGGGGTATTCGAACTTGGCTGAAAATTGGGGAAGAAATCTTGAAATTTCTTTTCCTTCAAATTAAGCCACTTGTAATCAATTTATTAAAAATGAATTTAAAATTCATTTTAAAATCTAATGACCTTTTTACCCTTGTAATCCAAAGCTCCATATTAAGCCACATGTCTACCTACCAATCCAAGGGCCCAAAACAATCCAAGGAGTTAGTGATTGCCAACTTTGCCCTTGCCATCTTCAAAAATTACCATGTCATTTTCATCCAATGACTAAGATTAAACATGGAAAAGTAATCTTTAATCCAATGACCCATATTAATTTCCATTAAAATAAGGCACAGAAATAACCCTTTTACCCTTTTCTTATTTTAATAAAATATCTCATAAAAGATTTCTCATTTATTCGATTAAATCTGATTATCTGGATTTTTCCTAAACTTTAAAGCTTCATAGTTCTTCTTACAAACTTCGTATCAAAAATCCATGTATCACGAAAATACCACTCTTGAGGGTGAATTATTCATTTACGGGACTAACTTACATACTTTTAAAAATTACAACTTGGTCCTTGAACTTTCCAAAGTTTACACTTTGGCACCAAACTTTTCAAATTTTACATTTTGGTAACCAAACTTTTCAAGTTTTACATTTTGGTCACTAACCAAAATTTCAAGATATTACATTCTAGTATCCAAATTGAGTACTAGTACGACTTCAACTATACCTATACCGATGATACCGTATCGATATCAAGTATCATATATCGGTACATGTGCATTAATTGTCCAACGACTCTTTTTGTTTAAGTCAAGTACTGATATCGGAGTCCTTCATACCGATATTGACTTGCCCAGACTGCATTTATTATTGGAAATTAAGTCCCCAACGGCTCTTAACCAACCCCAACGGCTAGTAACAGTTAAGAACTCCTTAGAGGACTTAAAAAAACCTTTAAGCAGTCATACAAAAACAAGAAACAACACTACCAACATTCATATTTAGATAAAGTATTTTTGTTCTTTAATTGTCAATTTTCTTTGTAGAACACACTTGTGAGCTTAATTGTTATATATGCTCAAGTGTTAGGTTTTAGGTGAGAGCTTAAAATTACAAACAATCAGCCTTTTGAGGTTTTCCCTAGTTTGTTAATATGTTTCTTTGTAAGAGAGGGTTTAACAAGACTTTGATGTATACGTCTTGTGTTGTAAGAGTTATCTCCTTGAGCACGAGAAAAAGGAAAAAAATCAGTAGTGAATTTGGGAAAATCCTTAGTAGGAAGCTAAGGTACTGGATGTAAACTTTGGTAAAAAAGTCGAACCACTATAAATGGTAAAAAAGTCGAACCACTATAAATATTTGTGTCAAACTTTAAATTTCTATTGCTTCCACCACCACCATTCAAAAACCAATTACCCCTCTTGGCTATCTCGGTTGATCGTTCGAGCCTCCCAACAAATATTATTATTATTATTATTATTATTATTATTATTATTATTATTATTATTGGGCTTAATGCACAATTTGTCTCTCTAACGTTTACCACTTTTTCCATATTGGTACTTGATGTATTTTTTGGGCTTATGTGCCTTTTAATGTTTTCACCGTTTTTATTTTTCTCTATGCCGCTATTGTAACGACTCGGTCTTTAAGCTAGTATTTCGGATCAGATATTTGGGTTTTGAAGAAAATGGATTAGAGATTAAATTGAATTAAATTAAAGTTGAAGGTTAATCTAAGAGGATTCAATGACCTCTTTGTAGGCGAGTAAAATTTTGGTATTAAAAGTATGGACCTTTGAAAAGTCAAGTGGCTAAGTGTGTGATTTGACCAGTTTACCTTGAAAGGCATTAAATTGGGTCTGAATTTACGTGTTGGGGGAGAGAAGTTTGAAATAATAGAAGAGAGAGGGGGGATATTTTAGACAAGAAGAAAGAGGGAGAAAGCTAGCAAATTTTGTCTCACCGTCGTTCAGGCCGTAGTGGTTGACAACGCCAGCATGGCTGACTTTAGCTTAGAGAGACGAGCAAGCTAGTGGTGGTTTCATCGTCATCGGGGTCGCCATCTGCCGCATTAAAGCTTAGAAAGGTTTGACCCATGAAGAAACCAATGTTCCCTCCCTCACTGTCGAGTTATAGCACCATTAATGTCTTTATCGGCACCAAAAATGGGGATCTGGAGTTCGCTGGTGAATTCTTGCTGCCAAAAGCCACCATACGCGCTGTACGCGCCGCCACCTCGCATGGGAGATCTTCGGTAGTAGGTGGGAGCCAAACCAATTGGCTGGTTGATCGAATCGGACCAGCCGGTTAGCCGATCCATTGACCAAGTCGAGCCATTGACTGCATTGACCGAGCTATAAACATTTTTCGGGGAAACCTACCTAGAGGTTTCTCAACGTTTTGAGTCCGTTACCGTAGTCTGTTTTACCAAATTCGAACATGGTAAGCTGTTTTTATGTGTTTGACCTTGTGAATTGAATAAGGGATGCATGAAGTTAATGTGTTTTTGTATTTGTTTGTATATGAGAATTATTCGAGACTGCATGTCAGACCAAGTAGAGTAATCGAGAAGCTTATATGGGAATTTATCGCTAATTCTTGAGGTTAGACCACAACAAACTCCAAAATGCTTCATGGGCATCATAAGTGTAATTGCCTTGCTTGTTAGTGGTTGAAAAATAGGTTGATGATAGATAAGCATGTGCTGAGACCGACATTATGAGACTTGTATGTATGAGATACATGAGGAGTTCAGGAATATTTCAAGACTTGTATAAGCTTTAGAAACCGTGTAGGGTTGTTTAAATATTCGTATAATTATCTGATTGGTTGATTTACATATCATGTTGCTTGAGTACTTAAAATATGAATTATCATGTTCGATGGAGATTATACTAAGTGGACTGATAATTGGTAATATAAATGATCATGAAGCTGGCAATTAATATTAATTAATTAAATACGTTAGTAAATAAACCCTAATGACTTTCATAAACTTTAGGGGTCGAAGAAAGTGTAGTGAAATCGTAATTCAAGGAAATGGTACAAACCCATGGGTAGCGTATTAGTTTGAGCTTCGGCTGTACCAGTACGTGTTTGGGGCCGTATCAGTACAGGTCGACCCATACCGATACTTGTGGAAATTAACGATTTCTAGTAAACTATTTTAGTATCGGTACGTGTGTGAGTACTAGTACCCCTAGGTACTGTATCGATACTCGTGTCTGAGTATCAGTACCCACTGAATGAGATATTTGTAATGCTAATAAAAAGATGGATGTTGACGTAGAATGTTAATGAGAAAATATGGATTAATAGAGATAATTAGTGAGTACGATTAATGTACACTTCCACAATAATTAATAACTTGGTAAAAGTTGGGTGTATTGATGGTAATGACAATCGTAGGGATCCTTGGTGGATCGTGTGATGTTGTGTGGTAGACGTGTCTTCGCTATATGCTGATATGGACACCTAGATGGTTGAGTTACCATTGTTTGGTGGGATCTGGATACCTAGTGTGAGAAAGAAAGTGTTGCAACACCATAGTTAAGGATTGTCGAATGTATGATCTCGATGTTTAGTGGAACCGGACCTCATTCGAAGATGCTTGATGAGAGATTTCGAGCATGAGTGTATGATCTTGACACTTAGTGGTACTGGGCCTCACTCCAAATAGTGTATGATCCTGATGCCTAGTGGAACCACACCTCACTTATAGTGTATGATCCCGATGCTATTTGGGACTGGGCCTCACTCCTGTATTGTGGTATAATGCTTATATGCTTTGAGAAGATTATGTTTTCTTGCTATGCTATTTGTTAGAAGCTAGTGGTAGTGCCACATGTTTATGTATCTCTTCTTATTGCTTGTACTAGTTTGCATGCTATGTTTGCCACAGAGCTTTATAAGCTCAGCGCTCGGAATCGTTGTTTCTATGCGTAGGTTGATCGTCAGATCGTGGGATTAAGGAACACTATCAGTATGAGATTCCAGTATAGGGTGATTTCTAGAGTACGATACTTGTATTTAGTGAGTTGTGTATTCATAAGACCTTACATGATGGATTCTATAATCCTTATTTTGAAATTGTATTAATCAAATCAAATGTTGAAATGTTTTAAATTAAATTGGAGTTCCTTTGTACCATTTTGATTATTTATCTATCTTTTCAATTGTTGCTTTTAAATTTTTTTGAGAAATACCTTGTTGGGATAAACCCAATTTGAGAAATTTTATGATTTTGGGTTGGGCTTGAGGCCCAAATGTAATATTCGGGTTGAGTGTGTTACATTTAGTGGTATTAAAGTTTAAGCTTAGCTGGTTCTAGGAAACCCCAAGGTGATATAGGTGTTTTAGTAAGGTGTTTAGTGAATACAAGCCCTTAAATTAAGTTCATACTCCTTAAGACTGGAATTCTGATGGCGTGTCCAACGTTGCAACGCTAAGATGGTTACGATCATGTCCAAAAGGGCCGAGTTAAGTGTTGAGCCGCTCATGGGTGTGATTTAGAGGGCAAGGTCACCCTGAATTGTTAAGATGTGAGTTAGTTGAATGATGCCAGAGTTGAGGATGTGTCCTCTTCCTACCACCTGAATGATGTCTTCGTTGAGTGTTGAAGACGCTTCGAAGCCTTTAGATACATTATGAGAGTTTTTGGCAAAGATTCTTCATCACTATGCGTGAATAACGTTATATTGCGGGTATGGATAACCCGCTTCCGAAATTGATCAGTGGATGTATGTTGGTTAGTGGATCCTTTGTTTGCGTTAAGGGGGTCGTGATGATACTTGGGAAGTATCATCGCCCTTCTTAAGGGCATTTATCAGAGATAGTGGATTCGAGAACCACTAGTTCGTTAGAGTGTGATCGAAGTTAGACGTTCTACAGGTTTGATAGAGCTACCTAATTGGGAGTTGTTGCACCTTGGAAATTGCTTTGGTTAATCAAGCGTGATGCCAGCCAATAATGTCAAGAGTGAGCTCGAGGCTTCGAGACCTCGAGGGAACTCAACCTTTGGTGATGAGAATGTTTGGATTGTTGTCCTTCTACCGTGATTTTTGTGGTGGTTGTTTAGAGAATGGAACAATGGGGTTGTGAGACATGTTTGACCATTCGATAGGTGCTATTGTGTGCAGCTTGACACACGGGAGCTTTTAGACTATCAGAGTGTTTGTTTATACCTTTTGGAGGAGTCGTTAGGAATTCCTCCCCGTCAATAACATGAGTGGATGTTAAGGTAAGGTCGAGCTGGACGTCGGTTCCCATCGCCTTTGTTAGAGCACACTGACCTAGTTGAGAAAGTCAGAGATTCAGTCCCGAAGGTGTAACTCGAATAAGGTTTCTTTTGTCTAAGTGTTTCACCCAAAGGAGAGCCGGACATGTTCGCTAGTAAGAAGTTGGTTCGTTAAGGTGGTGTTTAAACCGTTGATAGCTTGTTAAGTGACAACGAGGGATCTTTATGTGTCTCCTAAGGTGGATGACTCATTTAATCAATTGTGAAGTACCCGTGTATTTTTCTGGGAATGGTTTAAGATTGATGTTGCCACGGTTAAAGTACTGGAGGCTAGTAGTTTCGAAATGTATTTTGGAATGAGGATCTCTCTCTTTAGGGCGTGTCGTGGTAATGTTTGGTGTCTGTAGTGATGTTGGAGGTGTTTCAGTTATGATAAGGTAGGAGCCACCGTATTGTCTCTTGAATGTAAATTGATGCTTTGCATGACATGTGTGAATGTATAAGAATATGAAAATATGAGCGTTGATAAGATAATGACCTTATGTATGGGAAATGTTAGTTACAGTGTAATCAGTTAATGAAGCAAGGGTTGAGACTTTGTAAATGCTTTTGATTTGTATCACAATTTTCTTGGAAGGAGCTAAGGAACATTGGAGGAGATCTGAGCTGCGTGAGACCATTTTGTTGTGACAGTGGTGCTGACTCGATTAGAGTCAAATAAGGTTTTGAGATCTTTGAGGATGTTTTGTTGTATTTTCAGGGATATAAGTTTGTGCTAGAAGAGGGAAGGGTCAATCAGACATCTGGATCTCAAGATACGTCTATTTTAGCGAAGACAATTTATGCAGAAATTCCTATACGAGATTAATACGGGATTTTTGGATAATTACGAATTTTCAAGATTTTATTTGATTATATGTAATTTAAATCAACATAGGATTCTGCAATATCTATTAGGATCAGATTTATTTAATTAGGATTTTATTTTTATCATTTATTTATTATTAGAAGTTACTTATCTAATTAGGAGATTAGATTTTAGCATTTATTTATTGTATTTAATTCCTAAGTTTAGTAGGATTAAAACTTCTCCATGGCCTATATAAAGGAGGCTTCACTCACATTGTAATTCAGATTTCATTGGTTAGTAAAAAGTTCTCTTTGGAGATTTTAGTATTCTTTGAATTTGCAAGTGTTCGGTAAACTTGTCTAGAAGCCATCTTCAACATAAGATCATCGAGTTCTTGTGAGGGAGATCAACTTCACACTCTTGCTTGCCTAGGTAATTGCATCTAGGAGAGTGGGTTAGAGCCGCTTGAGGTTGCTTGCTTAGATAATTACGTCTAAGAGGGTGCCGAGGACAAAACAACAACTATCAATTCATCACGCCATCTCCACATATTCAAGCTTCCTCCATTGACGCCACCACCATAAGCAAATTTGAATTTTTAGATTTGTTCTTTATTTTGGTTTGTTTTGTTTTTCTCTTTATTCGAATTTGCGCTACTCTATCATTTGGTATCGGATTCAGGTCGTTCTTGAGGATGTCATTGAGCAACGTATTGGAATTTACCCTTTTGGGGACTCGATGTCATTATTGTTGTCAACTAGATCATTCCGGGTATGATTGTCCATATAAGTTTTATTTTCAAGAAAATTTTTTGAGAGATATGTTGTCTGAATTCATGTCTTCTAATGATATTGAAATCCATGATCTGGAGCATGATCAAGAAATTTGTTCTTCTAAAGAACATGAGGAAGACAATACCATCGAGAGTTTAACCTTGCCTATTGATGAGGAAGAAATTATAGGTAGTGTGTTTGTTTCCAGTGACGAACCTACTATTACGATTCAAGATGATCATCAAACGACAAACACCGACGAAGGTACCTTACAATCAAAAGGTATCATTGAATGTTTTCAGAATTCTATTTATGCTTATTCCTCTTTTAGCATTAATAACAATTTTAAAGATGAGAATGAGTTACTTTGCGACCAAAAGAACAATCGTGATGATCCCAATGAGAAGGAACTTGTAAATTACATTGCAAAAAGAGACTCTGCAAAAGGATCCTTCAAGACGTCTTATCTTCTATGGTACTTTGATGAACTTCCTCCATTTACTGATTTAGATTCGAGGGCGAATCTTTTTGATGAGTGGGGGAATGATACGAGCATGAGAGGGGTCAAAATAATCATCTTGGAAAAGAAGTTGAAACTGCTTTGCAAGTCAGAAACATCAGTCAACTTGCGAAGTATTTTTGGATGGGATTCAGGAATTTATGGGTCAACATGTCTTCTTAAAACTTGTCCGACTGCAAATTAGCTTTCCAACGCATATATAAACGCCTCAATCGGACATATGGATCTCATGATACGTCTATTTTAGCGAAGACAACGCATGCAGAAATTCCTATACGAGATTAATACGGGATTTTTGGATAATTACGAATTTTCAAGATTTTATTTGATTATTTGTAATTTAAATCAACATAGGATTATGCAATATCTATTAGGATCAGATTTATTTAATTAGGATTTTATTTATAGCATTTATTTATTATTAAAAGTTACTTATCTAATTAGGAGATTAGATTTTAGCATTTATTTATTGTTTTTAATTCCTAAGTTTAGTAGGATTAAAACTTCTCCATGGCCTATATAAAGGAGGCTTCACCCACATTGTAATTCAGATTTCATTGGTTAGTAAAAAGTTCTCTTTGAAGATTTTAGTATTCTTTGAATTTGCAAGTGTTCGGTAAACTTGTCTAGAAGCCATCTTCAACATAAGATCATCGAGTTCTTGTGAGGGAGATCATCTTCACACTCTCGCTTGCCTAGGTAATTGCATCTAGGAGGGTGGGTTAGAGCCGCTTGAGGTTGCTTGCTTAGATAATTACGTCTAAAAGGGTGCCGAGGACAAAACAACAACTATCAATCCATTACGCCATCTCTACATATTCAAGCTTCCTCCATTGACGCCACCACCATAAGCAAATCTAAATTTTTAGATTTGTTCTTTATTTTGGTTTGTTTTGTTTTTCTCTTTATTCGAATTTGCGCTACACTTGCAAAGAAGTTTCAACTTCTTTTCCAAGATGATTATTTTGACCCCTCTCATGCTCGTATCACTTAACTAATTGAATATTGGTAATTCTAAAATGGCTTAAATTCTTGTATTATGTCAGATTTGCAGTTTGGTCTCTAATTGCAAATTAGAGCAATTGGATGTCAATTCGATGCCCGATTAAGTTGAGATTTAACTTGTTGCTTGCATGTACACATAGGTTAATAATATTGCATCTAGATAAGATAAAATAAGAAAGTGGTCGTTTATTAAGGCAAATCTTCTTGGTTTACTTCAATTTTCCCTGTGTGACTCGCTCGATTCGGTCTTGCAACTAGGCTGGGTCGAGGGGGTTACAAAGTTAATGTGTTTTCATATTCTTTTGTATATGAGAATTATTTGGGATGGATATCAGACCAAGTGGAGTAATCAGGAAACTTATATGGCAATTTATCGCTAATGCTTGAGTTTAGTACACATTGAACTCTAAAATGCTTCATGGGCATTATAAGTGTAATTGTCTTGCTTATTAGTGGTTGCGAAATAGGTTGACGATAGATAAGCATGTGTTGAGATCCACATTATGAGACTTGTATGTATGAGATGCATGAGGAGTTCAGGAATATTTTTAGAATCGTATAAGCTTTAGAGACAGTGTAGGGTCGTTCGAATATTCGTATAATTATCTGATTGATTGATTTCCATGTTGTGTTGCTTAAGTGTTTAAAATATGAATTGACATGTTCGATGAAGATTATACTAAATGAAGTGATAATTAGTAATATTTGAATAAATGATCATGATGACGGTAATTAATATTAATTAATTAAATACATTAGTAAATAAACCCTAATGACTTTCATAAGCTTTATGGATTGAAAAAAGTGTAGTGGAATCGTAATTCAAGGAAATGGTGCAAACCCGTAGGTAGGGTATCAGTATGAGCTCCGACTGTACTGGTTTGCGTTTGGGGGTCGTATCGGTATAGGTCGACCCGTACTGGTGCTTGTGGAAATTAAGGATTTCCAGTAAACTATTTTAGTATTAGTACGTGTGTGAGTACCGGTACCTAGGGGGTACCATATTGATACTCGTGTTTGAGTATCGAAACTCACTAAACGAGATAAATTATAATGCTAATAAAAAGATTGCAATTGGCATGGGATGTTAATGAGAAAATAAGGATTAATAGAGATAATTAATGAGGACGATTAATGTACACTTCCATAATAATTAATAACTTGGTAAATGCTGGGTCCCTTGATGGTAATGGCAACCGTAGGGATCCTTGGTGGATCGTGTGATGTTGTGTGTAGTGTGGTAGACGTGTCCTTGCTATGTACTGATATGGACACATAAATGGTTGAGTTACCATTGTTTGGTGGGAATGTAACACCCTAAAACTAGGTCTAGTCATAATTGAGTTCCGGTGATCAGAAACCCTACACCGAATAGGTCCAAATATTACATTGACTTTGACCATGTGGTGAATTACATTGATATTGGACTTTGATTGAGTTACTTTATTGTTTGAGGACCTTATCGAATTTATCAAAAACTGATTAGTGTCTAAATTATGAAAATCAAAAGTTTAGGGGTAAAATATATAAAGTATAGGAAGTTGACTGACTAACCTTGCGATTAGCCCCTCTCTAACCTAAATCATCACTTACGTGGAGTGATCAGAACACTTTCTCTCATAGGAAGGAAAGCTATCGGCTATTGGGAATTAAAGGAATGGAAAAAGAACTTAGCCTTACCCAATTAGTAAAAAGAGTAGTACCTTAGTCATCATCTTCATATTTAACCTCTCATTCAACAAGCAAGCACATTCATTGTTGGAGCCTTTAAAGCTTGAGGTTACTTTGATCTATCGATTCCATTATGTAGCTATCGATTGGGTAAGCTTAAACCCCCAAAACAATTGATCAATTCCATGGATAGATTATGTTTAATTTCAAGCTAAAGTTTTGACCATCTATGGCAACCTAGAGTTTTCAAGGATTTAGTCCATGGAAATCTAATAGCTAATTGCTTCCGAGATTAGATATTGAATTTGATATCGTTATATTGATTTTGATATTGTGTTATCGATTCTAATAGCCTCTTACTGTTTTTTCTTAGCTCAAGAATTAGAGAAAGACAATCATTCATCTCCAACAAAAGCTAGGAGCAAAGGAGTGGTCATATGACAGCCTTAAGAGCTTCATAAATCAAAGTGATTGTAGTCAGAGTCTCGGCTTAGGCTAGGTACCTTTCCCGGTTTCAATGACATTGAATTTTAGAATAGCTAACCCTTTTGTTAAAGGATTTTGCATTGAACCTCTTTGGAGGCATCATTGGAAAGCATCGATAAGCTATTGTATTGAACATCGGACATAGCATTGTTATCGTTGATATTGTTGTCATCGATCTATAGAAATATAGAATATTGGTCACTGAACATTGATGTTGTCATTGTTGTAGTCATTGTCATAGATATTGCCATCGAACATTGAAACTAATATTGTTATTGTCATCAGAGTATTGATATTGAAACATTGATTATTGACATTGTTACCAGAACATAGATAATTGATATTAATATTGAAAATGTTGATCATCAACATTGGTATTGAAATATTGACATTGATATTTGGATTGAACCTTGGAATTGAAAGGACATTGGATACAATTGGCATGCCATAGAATTCATGAGCTCATTGTACGGGTGGACTACGATCCTTGGCTACAGCCTTTATTGTAGCGAGGCAGAGGGATGCTTGTGATATTGGTCATTGGCGAGGCAGAGGGAATAGACCATTCATTTATTTGGTGAGGTGTAAGAATTCCTTATCCACTTTCTTGATTCGATCCAATGGATAATAATAAAATTTGATTATTATTATCATTGAGCATCGTTATAATATTGTCATTGATAATACTTGTTTTGGAATGCATTTCATTGTACTTGTTATTGTTCAAGACTACCTCACTAGGCAAAATATGCCTAATGCATTTTATTGCATGCATTTCAGGTTAAAGGGATCTTCGTTTAGAGATCGGAGAAGTTAAAGGTTTTTTGCAAGTCAACACAAGTCTACAGTAATGTATATTGTCCTTAAGAACTCCTAGTATGGTGGAAAAGTAGTCGAACTAGTCACTTTTAGCCGTTTTGATGTGTATGTTTTGCATATGACTTGTAATAGTCTTTAAGGCCCTAAATCTGCATTTGGAAATGACTAAAATTGGTAAAACTTGCATGTTTGGCTTAAAAAGGTGAAACCCTAGTAAAACGATTCGTATTGCTATGAAATTTGGCGTGCCAGTAGATTATAGTGTTATAAACTTGCTGGTAAAATTTTATTGCTAGACATTGTTCAATAGGTTAAATTGGATAAAAACTAGACCAATTATGTTATTACAGTGTAGGCCATATCGATATAGGTGATGCTGTATTGATATGGTATTGCATATTTGGACCAGGTCAACAAGGAGTATCGATATTGACTTTAGCGTATCGGTACGAAAAGTTAACACTGGAATTTGGTTGTAAAAATTGCATCGGTACGGCTTTAGGGCGTATCAAAATAGGTTCACTCGTACCGATACAAATAGACCTATATTGATACGAGTTTTGGTCACTATAATATGATATTTATAAATTGAGCATGGCGTACCGATACTGCCTTTTTGAGTATCGGTACCGATATAGGTAATTTAGTTAAAAGTGTTGGTAACAGTTCTAAAAAGTTGCATATTGGTCACTGATTATTGTTTGGCTTAATTGATGAGGTAAATGAGTTTTGATTGATATGGGAAATTACTTGCTCACTAATTAAGTACTAAATTTCATTGTGGTAAGGTTAATTTTAGTAAAGTACCTCTAAAATACTAAATTTATAGACTAGTCCCTAAAACATGTAAAAGTTTAAAATTGGTCCTAAATTGATAATTAAAGCTTCGTATGGAATTACCGACTTCACCTTACTGTATAGTATCGTATGTATCATTGATTAATGGTTAAAAGTTGCATCGATCACTGTACTGCTCATCGGTAACATACTCCGACCCGGTTCTCTACCAGGCTGGGAAAAGGGGGTGTTATATTTGTGTTATCAAAACTAGAGTCTATTATATTGTTATTGTATTACTTTGTGACCTAGGAGTTATTTATATTGTATACAGGGACTTGCTGACTAATCTGATCTCTTTATATTATAGATATGTCTTAGACTAACGAAGCTCATATTAATGAGCCTGCTATCGGCTCCTCAACTCATGGTGAGGAGATTAGAGGAGGAGACCCTCTGAATCCATAGAACCCACATGCTCAGGGTGTTGAGCCTGAAGCACAGACTGCTTAGGCAAAATGTTATCAGAACATGGCTGACATGTTCAAACAATTCATGACTTCAATGAGAACTGAGCAGGTTGTGCAACCTACTGCACCTGTTATCCAATACGCTCAAGCCCCTACCGATAAGCTATCACAGCACCAAGCCTATAACTTCACCGGTTAAGATGATGGCAATCCTAAAAATGCTGAATACTGGTTGGATAACATGTTGAGAATCTTGAATAAGCAGCTGTAGTGTTCAGATGTACACAAGCTAGAGTGTGCCCTCGCGTTGCTTGCTAATGAGGCACTTCACTGGTGGGAGACTACTACCCTTACGGTCTCCGAAGACACGGTAACTTGGGAGTTTTTTCTTCGAGAATTTTGAAAGAAGTACATCAGTGAGTTCTATCTCGCAGAAAGGTGCAACATCTTCCTCAATCTCAAGCAAGGTGGACGACCTATTGAGCAGTACATCCATGATTTCTACAAGTACTACAAGTACGGTGCTGAATACATTAAAAAGGAGGAAAAGAAGTGTCAAATGTTCATTGTTGGGCTCAGTGACGAGCTACGCCCTTTGTTCAGCACATTGGGCATTACTGATTTCCAAGACCTCGTGAACTGAGTCAAAGCCACTAAAGCAGCACAAAAAGCCCAAAGGACCGGTGTCGGACAAATCAGAAAAGAGATTTAGAGACGATTCTCGACTTTCTAAGTGGAACAAGAAGGGAAAGTATCAAGGACCTAAAAAGAGTGTGTACCCACAACCTTCCCGTTCATGGAATATCGAAAAGCCACAGACTATGACTTAGTCTTTTACTAAAGCAGCCTCGGTTGATAACAGCGAAGACTCGAATCGAAGCTTTTAGCATCCTATTTGAAATTATTGTCAAAATCGACATACAACGGGTCAATGTCACAAGCAATCGAGAGCTTGTTTTTACTGTGGTGAGCAAGGCCATTTTATCTGAGAGTTTCCTCTCAATGCTACCAAGTCCACAGTTACACCAGCTAGTGTTGCATCTCCTGCTCAATCCTTTAGAGGCAAGGGATCAAGACAAGGATCATCAAGAACCGCAGGAAGACCTAGTGGCTCTAGAAAGACATCGAATAGATAGGAATCAAAGGCCTTTGCCCATATGTACCATGTTAGGAGCAGGGAGGAGGAGGATGAACCCGATGTCATTGCATGTACCATTGAGTTGTACTCACATTCCTTATATGCATTGATTGACCCTGGTTCTACTCATTCCTTAACAAGCACCATGTTAGTTAAAAACATAGTCCTCTGAACTTATAGTATCTAGAATCTCTGTAACTAATCCATTGGGTGATTGTGTCACCGTGATCCTTGTATGTAAGAAATATCCCTTAATGATTCAAGGGATTCCATTTCCTTCCAATTTATTGGCACTATCGATCCATGAGTTAGATGTTATACTAGGATTAGATTGGCTCAGTGAACATCAAGCTTGGGTAGATTGTAGTATGAGGAAGTTGTACCTTCGAGGCCTTGGCAAGGAGAACATTGTTTTGATGAATTCAAGAAACCCTTCTTTGTATGCTTTGACATTAGAAGCCAACGATGAACCTCGTTTATCAGACAATGACACTGTGTGTGAATTCTATAATGTTTTTCTTGATGAACTTCCAAGTTTACCTCCAACCCGTGAAATGGAATTTGGCATCAAAGTGCAACCTAGAACTGCTGTAATTTCTATTGCACCCTATCGCATAGTAGCCATTGAACTGAAAGAATTGAAAGCTCAGATTCAAGAATTGCTTGATAAATGCTTCATACGTCTGAGTTCTTCACTTTGGGGAGCTTTTGTCCTCTTTTTAAAGAACAAAGATGGCTTCATACGTCTGAGTTAATTTACAACACTGGATTGCGTCATGCCAGAGATCTTATTTGATGTATTCACGAGGGGGAGTAAAACACACGTTGTACTCTTTTCCTTATCCATGGTTTTGTCTCATTGGGTTTTCTTGAAAAAGATTTTTAAAGAGGAAACATGTTTTGCGTATCAAAGATATGTGTACACTTTTTCCTTCATTAAGATTTTTTTCCACTGTGTTTTTCTTAATAAGGTTTTAACGAGACGCATTATATTCATGGATATTCAAGGGGAGTGTTATGAATATTTATTTATAGTGAATATCCATGCATTAAAAGAGACTTTAATGCACTTTATTATTAGGGTTTAATACCTATTGTAATTAGGGTTTCCTTCCTTTACATATAAATATAGAGATTAGAGAAAGCATTGTACAAAACGCTTCATTGAGAATATAATATAAGCCCACTTTTTCTCTCATCCTTCGTTCTTTTTTATTTTATTCACAACAATACATATTATGTCAAGTATTATATTATTTTAAAATAGGAAAAAAATGATTCTTGGGCTGCATCACTGGTTCAATATTCGTTTTTAGGTTTTGTTTGTATATAGAATAATACTCGACATAAAAAATAATATAATACTCCATTAAACATTCATGTTGATAAAAGCATGGGGTAGTTCTACAGTACAACATGGTACGGTGCAGCTACAGTACGACACCAACTAAAAATTTTACAACCTCTGAAATATGGAACTAGATATATTACATTTTTATAATATTTTTGGTACTTACATAAATTTAAAATGTTATCAGAAGCAATAAAAGTATACATACTCGAAGTTAAGCTTCAAACCACCAATTGAAAATGCTACTAACAGTGTAACATTTTCAGTTCCATATTTCAAATCTTATAACATTTTCAGTTGATGCCGCACAATAACTGCACGTACCATGCCGTATGTTAGAGACGCCCAAAAGCATGATTCCTTGCCCCCACAACAATACTTAACACAATAAGCGATACATCTATTCGAATAATTCATAAATTTTAATGGAGTTTTAACAGAACTTTTAGTTGAATTTAAATTAAAAATTTAACATGGAAAACTAATTTTTTTGTTAATCATTAAAATTATCATTATTAGATTTTATCACAATAGTATATTTATAAAATTTATTTTAATAAATAAATATAAATGTGATAGAAAGGGATTGACTGGCCTTGTGATCGAATTTTGAACTTTACAAGTGATAAAATATTTATTAAATGAATAAATTTGAATTTTGTTAAAAAATAATATAATTCAAATAAGTAATTTAATTTATCAAAAAAATTACTAATTTAATATTAAAATATTTAATTGGCCTAAAGGCTATTAGAAGCCTTTGAGTTTTTGAAAAAAAATCAATTAAGCCATTGAACTTTCTTTTCACCAAATTAAGCACTTGAGCAAAGAAATTAATCAATTAAGTCCTTAAACTAAGAAATTGAATCAATTAGCCCATTTGACCAATTTTGACTGTTAAATCTTGAAAGTTTTTCTTTAAATATTACTGGAATGTGATTTACTATAGTTCTATCAAGTTGCATTTATAGATCTTTTTCAAAAAATAATTTTTTCATAAATTTTATAAAATAAAAAAATTATTAAAATGCCAAGTAGAAACACTGTGATACGATGCCCTGCACCAACAGATCGAAAAAAAGTCAAGATTTAAAGGTCAAAATTGGTCAAATGGCTTAATTGATTCAATTTATTGGTTCAATGACTTAATTGATTAAATTTCTTGGTTAAAGGGCTTAATTGGGTGCAAAAAAAGTTCAAGGGCTTAATTGATTTTTTTCTCCAAAAGTTCAAGCGCTTTTTACAGCCTTAAGCCAATTTAATTTAATTTATTTTTATTAAATATTAACATTCAAATAATGGATCAATATTTAATTATTTTTAATCTCACTTATCCATTTCACTCATTCAATTGTCATAGATTAGTGTAAAATTAGTTGAGTTTTACATAGTGTAACTAGATCACATCATATTGGATGAAGGTAGATCGATGGTTGAGATTAACAGTAGGAAATTTGAAGATTATCACTTGGAGAAAAAGATAAGAAATAATCTTAGCCATTTATTACTCTCATCCGACAGTCTAAAATGAGTGTAAAAGTAATTGAGTAATGCATAGTATAAGTGAGTCCTAACCCTATATATATATATAATTTATTTATTTTTACATATTTTTTGAACCGATAGATGTGGATAAGTAAATGACTAAGATTATTTTTTTATCTTTTTATTCTTGTGATAATGTTCATACTGCTAATTTAAGTAATTTATTTACTTTCATCTAACGGTCAAAAAAGAGGATTCTATATATATATCTAGTATTTGAACATGACAGCACACTTTAGCATACTTAGAAAATGTAAAAGAAATAAAAACATCGTAGACTGAATTATCGTTGGGTAGTTATGCGGTGAAACCGCAAATTTAGGGCTAAAATAAGGATGACCTGTTCTATAGGTAGCAAGTTTGTACATAAATTCTTCCAACGTTTGTACATAAATATTTATAGTAATTGTAAAAAAACAGTATATACATAAAATCTTACGACCCAAGGATTTGTGTATCAACATAAATGCTACAAGAAAACATATTTTCTGACAAGAACGATGAAAATTTTAGTAGGTACAAAAATTATTACATAATATACATAAATTGTTATAGAGATGGTAATAAAAAACATACGTACCGAAATCCTTACCCGAGATCACCAAAACTAAAAGGATCACAACTTAGGGTAAGCATTTGTGTACATACATATTGGCCTACAAGAAAACCTATTTTCTTACATGAACAATGAGAATTTTAGTAGGTACAGAAATTATTACATAATATACATAAATTGTTACAGAAATAGTAATAAAAACGTACGTACCTAAATCCTTACCTGAGATCACCAAAATCGAAAGGAGCTCAACTTAAGGTAAGTATTTGTGCTGATACACATTGGCCTACAACAAAAACTATTTTCTTACAAGAACGATGGGAATTTTAGTAGGTACCAAAATTATTACAAAATAAACAAAAATTGTTACAGAAATGGTAATAAAAAACACATGTACCGAAATTCTTACCCGAGATCACCAAAACCAAAAGGAGCTCAACTTAGGATAAATATTTGTGTACATATAGATTGTCCTACAAGAAAACATATTTTCTTACAAGAACGATGAGAAGTTTAGTCGATACCGAAATTATTACAAAATATACATAAATTGTTACCAAAAGAGTAATAAAAAATGTACGTACTGAAATCCTTACCCGAGATCACCAAAACCAAAAGGAACTCAACTTAGGGTAAGCATTTGTATACATATAGGTTGGCCTACAAGAAAACCTATTTTCCGACATGAACGATAAGAATTTTAGTAGGTACCAAAATTATTACAAAATATACATAAATTGTTACAAAAAGGGTAATAAAAAACTTACGTACCAAAATCCTTACTCGAGATCACCCAAATAAAAAAAATCTCAAATTAGGGTAAGCATTTGTGTACATACAAATTGGCCTACAAGAAAACTTATTTTCCTATATAAATGATGAGAATTTTAGTAGGTACCGAAATTATTACAAAATATACATAAATTGTTATAAAAAGGGTAATAAAAAATGTACGTACCAAAATTCTTACCCGAGATCACCCAAACCCAAAGGAACTCAACTTATGGTAAGCATTTGTGTATACACAGAAAGGACTACAAGGTAACCTATTTTCTTATAGAAAGGATGAGAATTTGAGTAGGTACATAAATTATTATAGTAGATACATAATTTGTTGTAGAAAAGGTAATAAAAAGTACGTACCGAAATCCTTACCCGAGATCACCCAAACCAAATAGAGCTAAAATTAGGGTAAGCATTTGTGTACTTATTTTCCTACATGAACGATGAGAATTTTAGTAGGTACCGAAATTATTACAAAATATACATAAATTGTTATAAAAAGGGTAATAAAAAACGTACGTACCAAAATCCTTACCCGAGATCACCCAAACCCAAAGGAACTCAACTTATGGCAAGTATTTGTGTATACACAGAAAGGACTACAAGGTTACCTATTTTCTTATAGAAAAGATGATAATTTGAGTAGGTACATAAATTATTATAGTAGATACATAATTTGTTGCAGAAAAGGTAATAAAAAAGTACATACCGAAATCCTTACCTGAGATTCCCCAAACCAAAAAGAGCTCAAATTAGGGTAAGCATTTGTGTACATACAGATTGGCCTACAGGAAAACCTATTTTCCTACAAGAAAGGTGAGAATTTCAGCAGGTACCAAAATTATTACAAAATATACATAAATTGTTACAGAAAGTGTAATAAAAAACATATGTACTAAAATTCGTACCCGAGATCACCCAAACCCAAAGGAGCTCAACTTTTGGTAAGTATTTGTGTACACACAAAAAGGACTACAAGGTAACCTATTTTCTTACAAAAAAGATAAGAATTTGAGTAGGTACACAAATTATTACAGTAGATACATAATTTCTTACAGAAAAGTTAAAAAAAACATATGTACCGAAATCCTTACCCGAGATCACCCAAACCCAAAGGAGCTCAACCTATGGTAAGCATTTGTGTACACACAGAAAGGACTACAAGGTAACCTATTTTCTTACAAAAAGGATGAGAATTTGAGTAAGTACACAAATTATTATAGTAGAAACATAATTTGTTACAGAAAAGGTAATAAAAAACATACGTATCGAAATCCTTACCCAAGATCACCTAAACCCAAAGGAGCTCAACTTATGTTAAGCATTTGTGTACATACAAATTGGCCTACAAGAAAACCTATTTTCCTACAAGAACGATGAAAATTTCAGTAGGTATCAAAATTATTACAAAATATACATAAATTGTTACAAAAAAATGTAATAAAAAACGTACGTACTGAAATCCTTACCCGAGATCACCCAAACCCAAATAAGCTCAACTTATGGTAAGCATTTGTGTACACACAGAAAGGACTGCAAGGTAACGTATTTTCTTACAAAAAGGATGAGAATTTGAGTAGGTACACAAATTACTATAGTAGATACATAATTTTTTACAGAAAAAGAAATAAAAAATATACGTACCGAAATCCTTGCCCGAGATCACCTAAACCCAAAGGAGCTCAACTTATGGTAAGCATTTGTGTACATACAAATTGGTCTACAAGAAAACCTATTTTCCTACAAGAACGATGAGAATTTCAATAGGTACCAAAATTATTACAAAATATACATAAATTGTTACAAAAAGGGTAATAAAAAACGTACGTATCGAAACCTTTACCCGAGATCACCAAAACCAAAAGGAGCTGAACTTAGGGTAAGAATTTGTGTACATACAGATTGGCCTACAAGAAAACCTATTTTCTTACATGAAGGATGAGAATTTTAGTAGGTACCAAAATTATTACAAATTATACATAAATTGGTATAGAAAGGGTAATAAAAAACGTACGTACCGAAATCCTTACCCGAGATCACCCAAACCCAAAGGAGCTCAACTTATGGTAAGCATTTGTGTACACACAAAAAGGTCTACAAGGTAAGCTTTTTTCTTATAAAAATTATGAGAGTTTGAGTAGGTACATAAATTATTATAGAATATACATATTTTTTTATAGAAAATGTGTACAAAATGGTATGTACACAAATCCTTACCCGAGATCATCCAAACCAAAAGGAGCTCAACTTATGGTAAGCATTTGTGTACACATAGAAAAGGCTACAAGATAACCTTTTTTCTTACAAAAATTATGAGAATTTAAGTATCTACAAAAATCATTACAAAATATACATAATTTGTTTTGCAGAAAAGGTAAGGAAAATGTACATACACAATTTCTTATCCTATTTTTAAGGCTATCGATTAACCAATTTAGCTTTTACCCTTTTTTTATTTCGGTATATATAGAAATTCTTACCATTTTTTTGTAAGAATTTATGTACATACAAAATCCTTACGAGTTGATACATAAATTCGTACCATTTTTGTAAGCATTTATGTACCGCCTCATTTTAACAAGCCTCATGTTAGAATTTCCCATTATCATTTGGTTAGTTGTTGCGACCGGGTATAATAGTAAAGCAACAATTAGATAATTGAAAAACTCGTGCTAATCATTTGAACTTGAAATAATTCGAAGGAACTTTACTGATTTATATGATGCACAGTCAAAGAATGTATTGACACATGTTTTGTACTCATTCAAACTTACAATTACGGCATTTTTAAATCAATAACCCTTTTAATTATTTAATTAGAAGAATGAACCCCTGCCAGTATTATTTGAAAAAATAACCCTAAATCGCCCACGTAGAAATACCTCGTGTTTAACAAAGTGCTTTTATAGACCTTTCTTTCTACAGGACGCGAGGTCCATTTCGCGTGGATTTTTTTTAAGATGATCCAATTTAAATTTGGTAAAAAGACCTCGCGTTTTGCACGTAGACAGTTCTATGATCAATTGAAAATATCACCGGAGTATATTATACTGAACTCTCTTCCTGTAGAAAGCTATTTTAGTGCAATTCGAGGTTGGAATACAAAGGTTTGTAGGCAAGTTCGAGGTGTTTTTCCGGGTTGTTAATTGGGAAATTTTTATAATTTTTAAGCTTGGACGCGTAGTATTGGAACTTATCTTTTTGTTGAGGCTGATATTGGCACATACGAGGCATTATAAGAATGGTAAAAATTACGTTGAAAATGGTTCCAAAGCTTGGTTTTGTGCATGAAGAACAAGCTAAAGTGGCTTGATAGGCATGCTTGAGGGGGGTTTTCGGGAAGCTAATCACAAAATTCACACAATTTTTAAGCTTAGAGGCTTAGTATTAGAACTTATCTTTCAGTTGAGACTGATATTGACACATACGAAGCATTATAAATGGGGTAAAAATCGCATTAAAAATGGTTACAAAGCTTGGTTTTGTGCATGAAGAACAAGCTAAAATGGTTTGATAGGCATGTTCGAGTGGTTTTCTGGGATGCTAATCGAAAAATTGGCGCAGTTTTTAAGCTTAGAGGCGTAGTATTGGAACTTATCTATAAGTTCAGACTAATATTGGCACATACGAAGCATTATAAACGAGGTTAAAATTGCCTCAAAAATGGTTCCAAACCAAAAGAAATTGAAACATAACAAAGATATTTCATGTAACACCCTAAAATTTATTTAAAAACCCTAAATCAATTTAGGAATTCCCAATTCAAAAACCCTATGAATTAGGAATTTAAAATCAAAAAACCTATTCAAGAATTTGGGGATTTAATTGATTTTTATCTCGGATTAGAGAACTATTTGTGGATAGTTGGAACTTTGAGGACCTCTCTGGAAAATGGGATAAGTTTGGACCCTTGCTCTGCAATTTTACCTCTTTCCATGGTATTTAATCCCCATTTTATAATCCCTAGTGTCTGTGTTAAGCCATTTGTTTACAGCAGCTGCATACCCCCATCCCGCTCTCTCGAAATTCTTTATTTTCAACCACCACACCCTTGCATTTTTTCAATCAAGCTTCAACGAGAGCCCTATCATCGTCTGTGGGTTGCACCGCATCCATAATTGTGTTGCCCACGACCATGTGAGCCAAACTTGACCAGCCCGTTTCATCCACTACCTTTTGTCATTTCAAATCTCACGAAAACCTTTCTGTTTTCCTTGTGCCGTCGTATAATCTGCCACCCTTTATCATTTTTGAGTTTGGGTGAGTGTTGGGTAAGATCCTTGAGTCTATTTTCTCCTTTTTGTTTTGGTAGTTTTTGCTCATGTTTTTGAGGTTGTGAGTTCGGTTAGATTGACCTTCTAGATCTCGTATTGAGGTCGCCGGCGTGCTTATGCTGTCATCATCTTCTATGTGAACCGCCGTCATCGTCAGTAAGGGTTGTAGAAACCTAAAACCCATTATGCCTTGTAATGTCCAGAAGCGGCATGTTGTGACTGTATGTGGGTTGTGTGAATTGGTGGTATTGTTGGGTTGAGCCCAACTGTGGAGTTAATGGGCTTGAAAGAGTGGGAGCCCATTCGTATGGGCTATTCAAATGGACATGTGGCATGGATCTATTAATCCAAACAAACCAGACCAAATCCATGATAAGACCGGATCTGAACCAGTATTGAGCCGAACTGGACCAGAAAGCAAATTAACTCGTTGACCATATTGAACTGACCTATTGACTTTGACTAAGTTAGGTTTGACCCTTTCGACTAGTCAAGTCAACATTAACTGTTGACTTTGATTGTTGACTTTTTCAATCAACTTTGACCTTGATGTTTTTCGACATCTTGAGTCTGAATTTGCAATCTATTTCACCTAATTCGATCCTAAAAGCCTAGTTTTACTAATTACAACTTATTTTTGTACTTAGTAAATTCTAAGAATTGAGTATGAGTTTTAATATGGTTTATTATTGCATTTTAGATGACATCAATTCCGAGGATGATGTATTAACTTCTCCTCCACCTGTGCATTATGTACCGACATCTCCTATAAGGGTTGCACATGAGTTGTTGTTACCTTATAGAATTTGAGTTAGGTGGCATAGTACTATTTGTTAGAATGTGAAATAATATAGAACTTCATCTCGTAGGTTCTAACTCAGCTAGACCTAGAGCTAGAAAAGATTGTGGGAGGCATCATCACCGACGTTAGAGCTTTAGCCGCTAGAGGTGTGTTCTCTTTTTGTGTTATATTTATTCTGTGAAATATTTTACAACTTGAATGTCTACCTTTTTGCGATGCGACTTCCATGTTATTTGAGATGCCATGCATACTGTGATAAACTGTGTTTTAATGAAAACTATTAGAATATCAAAATTATGATCATCGTATTTAGTACGATGTAACTGTGATATGATTTTGTGTTATAAACAATACTTTTATATGCATGGGATGGGATTGTATGGAGAAAGAAGTCATTTGACCACCCTGTGATTGGAGAAATAAGGGTGAGGGTTTTGGGGAACCACCTTTACTGTGACCGGTTGGCTTAGCCACCACTGTGATCGGAGTGTGTTCTGCATTTAGCATCATTTCATGCATTGTGTTTTCATGTGATATAAAATTTCTTAAGTTAATATTGTGAAATTGAGACTGTGTTTGTTGCACTTTAGAGACACACTGGGCTTAATAACTTACTCCTCTATAGTTTGTCTTTCAAATACTTAGCTCTAGGCGACTTGGTACTAGGAGGACCTCTTGCGTTTTTAGATTTATTTTTATTGTAGTATGGACTTTATTATTTTTGGACTTTTGATATTATTATTATTTTATTTTGGGATTTGATGTAATTAGGACTTAAAACGATTTGGGGATTTGAGAACACTTTTCAATATGCATGTATTTACTTTTATTTTGGATATTTTATTATGTTATTGGGTTATATAACACTTTGATGAATTTTATTGGAGCATCCTTTATTGGAAATATTTCATACTTATATTCAATAATTGGTTACTTGATAGAAAAGTTACAAATGTGACTTTTTAAATTGGGCCTTTCTTTTTGGGCCAAGTTTAGAAGAATCTATTTAATGGTGTTAGAGCCAGGCCCAATCGTTGGACTTTGAGGCTCACAACAATCATTTTCAAAAATTTTGAAAAATATATGCATGCATTAAATGTTTTGGGTAAATAGGATATTTTTCGAATAACTTGTTTCTTGTAGATAGTTGACTATGCCACCTCGTAAAAGTGTTAGACTTACTTCGGATAGAGGTAGAGGTAGAGGTTGAGGTTGAGGCTGAGGCCGAGGCCGTACTATTACTGCCGCTAGTGAACCTCTGCCTCATGTGGATCACACGGTTGATCAGGAGGAGATACAAAATCTTGAAGGAAACTCATAGCCTGAGGGACAACAAACTATGAGTCAACAGTTTGGTGATGGAGACGCACATGATTAGCAGCCACATGGTGATGACCTACTTGACTTTGATGACAGTGAGACTGTTGAGCTGGATAGTGCTACTATTAACTGGAAATTGTTACGGTATTTTTGTGATCATTCAGAGGGTTCAAAGAAGCCTATATAAACATTATTTATAGGTGTCGGGATGAGAATCTTTGAGGGTGTGTCGGAGGAAAACCCATCTGATGCTGAGTTATGGATGGAAAATTTGGAGAGGCTTCTTAAGAATACCCAAGTAATAAGAAATTAAGAGCTTTTGTTTCACTATTGCATGGTAAAGCACAACGATGGTGGAAGGCTGAGCGAAGATTGCTGACAACTAATTAAATGACATGGGAAACTTTCTGTCAGGCATTTCATAGCCATTATGTGGGGGAACAATACCTAGTGGATCAACATCAGGCATTTATAGATCTTAAGTAGGAGGACAAAACAATATCTACTTATGAGGTTTGGTTCATAGAGTTGTCGCAGTATGCGCCTAGATTGGTTGAAACAGAAAAGAACAAATGTCGAGAGTTCCTGAAAGGTCTTCGCTTCACGATTCAGGAGAAGGTGGCTCCGTTTAAAGACAAGCTGTTTAGTGGATTGGACCAAACCAAGGTAGTAGAGAGAATGGAAACACTCGAGAAGAGTCAGAAAGTTCATAACAGAGATCGAGGCAAGGAACAACCAGTTTCGAGTGTTTAGTATGGTACAGTTAGCTATACCGATAAGAGGGTTAGAGAGGAGATTGATCAGAATGGTAGTCAGAGGTCGAGATCAATGGTATCTACTGCTAGTGGGGTGGACCGACAGCTTCCCAACCTTTGTGTATATGCTCTTATTGTAATAAAAAGCACAATGAAGAGAGTAGCTAGGGGTGGTAATCGGGGTGGGGAATAACCAAAATTTGTGGGGATCCGAACTGATGGTTGTAGGGAATAACCGAAATTTTCACCCACGGGGATGGAGATTGCTATATCCAAACTATACGAATAACTGAACCGTACCCGTATAAATCACCCTGGGGATCCCCGAAAAATATTCGCAGAGATCCTGATATTTTACAAAGTTTGATGGCTATAAGGTTAATTTACCTATTTTTCATCAAAAATATATTCTCACCTGAGTATGGCCCGTTGGAGTAAGCTTGAAAATTCTTCGTAAATTCTATAAAAATAATTAGAATGTTGTCTACACATTGTTGTAAACATGATTTAGTCTAGTTTTGCTTAAAATACACAGTGGTTGATTTCTATATGTATTCTAAATGATGTGAATATTTGAAGGTTGAAATGTCATAAAAATTTGGGAACAAAAGTTTTAGCAATTACTTTGAAAAATCACCTAAAATTCTATAAGATAATTTAGGAAGTGAGCCTTATATTTCTATAATCATACGAAAGTCTAGATTCGTTTAAAATAAACGGTTCTTGATTTCGAGTTATATATTAGGAATTATTAATTTTTGAGTGAGCAAAGGTCAAAAGAAAAGACAACAATCTGTTTCTAAAAACAACAATAACAATTATTTGGAAATTCACCATAAAATTGTACGAGTAAAATTAGAAGAGGTAATTTATATGGTTGAGAAGATTATCAAATCTAGTTCTTTGTAGAACAAACATATCATGATTTGGATCTATAAATTATTAGTCACATATTTTCTTTTAAAGCTAGTGCAGGCTGCCATATTTCAACGGTAACATTTAAGTCATGTTTTATAGTTTTGAAATGATTTGTATGTTGTTTGGTAAAAGTAAAATTATCTTTTATGTTTGTAATTTTGGAGATTTAATGTTGGGTATTGGTTTTAATGTATTAATTTATGTTTATTTTTTGGGTATGGGGATTAACCGAAAACCCCAAGGATTCGTAAGGGATGGGTATGGGGACGAAAAAAATCCCTAAAATGTTTAATTGGGATTCCCCAAAACTGTACCCGCAAGTATTGGGGACAGAGTGGGGAATGCAAAACCGTCCCTGATCTGCCCCATTGCCACAGCTAAGTATAGGAGACAAACTAATGCTTGTTTCAGATGTGGGTCCCGTGATCATTTCTTCAGTGCTTGTCCTCGTCCACCAACACCTTCTTTTTTGAAGAGTCAGTCGCAGGCTTCCATTCAGGCACCTAGTTCTGGCAGAGGGTAGGGAAGATCTGTTGCTTTGGGTACAGCTAGTAGGGGCATACAAGTTTAGAGTAGTGGTGCTGCTGCTTTCGGTGTTTGACAAACGGATTTGGTATACTCTATTAGGGCTCATTGAGACTTGATTAGCCAGACGTCATAGCGGGTACTTTCTCTGTCCATTCTATTTCTTATTTTGCTTTGCTCGATAATGGTTCCATGTACTCTTATGTGGCAAGTGCAGTAGCTGGTGGTTTAGAGATTCCAGTTGGTGAGACTGATTTTTCAGTAACTTTTCAAAGTCTCATGGGTAATCCAGTTGATGTTAATAGAATCTACCGTAACTGCCCTCTTGAGATTCAAGGGGAAGTTTTCTAGCAAATCTAGTGGAACTCTCGTTCAATGAGTTTGATCTAATTCTCGGTATGGGCTGGTTATCTACTCACTAAGTCAATCTTGATTGTGAGAAGAAGATGGCTTTCTTGAAAACATCTGATAACCAAGAGGTGATTCTTGTGGGAGAACACATGTGATTCTTATCTATGTGATATTAGCCCTTAAAGCTGAGAAGATGATTAAGAAGGGTTATGTGGCTTATCTTCCGTATATTCTTGATCTGAGACAGTTAGACTCCGGGATGGATAAGATTCGAGTTGTGAGAGACTTTCTGGATGTCTTTCTGGAAGAATTACCTGGTGTACTGCCAAAGCATGATGAGGTTGAGTTTGGCATAGAGGTTTACTCGGGTACAACTCCTGTGTCTATGGAACCATACCGAATGGAACTAAAAGAGCTTAAAGAATTGAAGGTTCAGTTGCAAGAGTTATTGGATAGAGGTTTCATCTGACCTAGTGTTTCACCATGGGGATCTCTAATTCTTTTTGTCAAGAAGAATAATGGGACACTTCGGCTATGCATTGATTAACAGAAGCTGAACAAGCTAATGATAAAGAACAAGTATCCCCTTACTCGTATTGATGATCTATTCGATTAGTTTTGGGGTACCGAAGTTTTCTCTAAGATAGACCTGAGATTTGGATATTAGCAACTCAAGGTTAAGGATTATGATGTCTTCAAGACAACTTTCTATACACGTTATAGTCATTACGAGTTCCTCGTGACGCCTTTCAGATTGACTAATGCTCATGCCATATTCATGGACATGATGAATAGGGTGTTTCAACCCTACTTGGATCAGTTCGTTGCAGTGTTTATTGATGACATCCTAGTCTATTCTAAATTTGAGGCTGAACATGAGGAACATCTCAAGATTGTTTTACAGACTTTGAGCGAGAAGAAGTTGCATGCGAAATTTAGCAAATGTGAATTCTGGCTCTCAGAGGTTATGTTTTGGGATATATACTTTCAGCTGAGGGTACTCGGGTTCATCCTAAAAAGATTGAGGCTATTATTGTTTGGAAGCAACCCAAAAATGTTCCGAAGATTCACAATTTCTTGGGCTTAGCTGGTTATTACCGGAGGTTTGTAGAGGGTTTTTTTTATCATTACAGCTCTGTTGATAATGCTTCTACAGAAGAATGTTCCTTTTATCTGGACTAAGCCACGACAGTCTAGTTTTGAGAAACTGAAGATAGTGTTGACTGAAGTGTCTGTTCTAATTCAATCGGAGCAAAGGAAGGCTTATACCGTGTATAGTGATGCTTCTCACACTGGTTTGGGATGTGTGCTTATGCAGGACGGTAAGGTAGTAGCTTATGCATCCCGACAGTTGAAAACGTATGAGTGTAACTACCTTACACATGACATTGAGCTGGTTGTTGTGGTCTTTGCTCTTAAGATCTGGAGGCACTATCTCTATAGTGAGAAGTGCTATATCTACACAGACCATAAAAGTCTGAAATATCTACTTACCCAGAAAGAACTTAATCAGAGACAGTGTCGCTGGCTTGAACTTCTTAAGGACTACTACTGCGAAATTGAGTATCATCCGGGTAAAGCTAATATGGTGGCTGATACCTTGAGTCATTATGATATAATTTTTTGAGAGCTTTACTTGCTCGTATTGTATGAGGATGGTAGTCTTCTGGCTGAACTCTGGGTTATTCCCACTCTGATTTCTGAGTTTCGATCTAAGCAGCCTAATGATCCATTTTTGATACACCCTATGAGAGAGGTTGAAGAGGGTACATCTAGGGATTTCTCTTTTGCTCAAGAGATATTCTTTGTTTTCATGGTCGGTACTATATTTTGAGGAATTCTGGTTTGAAACAGTTTATTCTCTGTGAGGCCCATGATAGTCCTTATTCTATGCATCCTGGTGGAGACAAGATGTATAAGAATCTTCGAGATCAGTATTGGTGGAAGGGTCTCAAGAGAGATATTGTGGGTTTTGTATCCAAGTGCTTGACTTGTTAGAAAATGAAGGCAGAGCATCAACGTCCATCTGGGTTATTACAGCAGATTGAGATCCCTTAGTGGAAGTGGGAGTGTGTGACTGGATTTCTTCAGTGGTTTTCCTTTGGCTCCATCCAAGACAGACTCTATTTGGGTTATCATCGATCGTCTTACCAAGTCTGCGCACTTTATTCCTGTCCGAGTTGACTACTTCCTTAGTAAGTTATCTCGTTTATACATTCTTGAGATAGTGCGACTTCATAGGGGTGCTTGTATCTATTATTTCTGATTGAGATCCGAGGTTTATAGTGAAGTTTTGAGGCTCTCTCTACACTGCTCTAGGTACTTAGTTGAACTTCAGTACTTCTTATCATCCGCAGACTGATGGTCAGTCCGAGTGTGTTTTCAGATCCTTGAGTGTATATTGAGGGGTTGTGTGATTGATTATCGGGGCAGGTGGAAGGATTTTCTACCGCTTACCGAGTTTGCGTATAATAATAGCTATCAGGCCAATATTCAGATGGCACCTTATGAGACTCTATATGGGTGTAAGTGTCGTACTCCCATGGGTTGAAATGAGCTGAATGAGCACATGTTATTGAGTCTGGATATTACTCGTGAGTCTGAGGAGGCTGTCAAGATGATTCGTGATAGGCTCAAGGCTACTTTTGACAGACATAAATCTTAGGCCAATCTAAAGGGGCAGGATATTGAGTATGATGTGGGTGATGAGGTTTTCTTGAAAGTATCTCCATGGCAGAATATACTTAGATTTGGTCAAAAAGGCAAGCTGAGTCCTTATTTTATTGGCCCATATTTGATTCTTCGTCGAGTAGGACCAGTTGCTTACCAGCTTGAGTTACCTCCTGAGCTTCAGCATATTCATGATGTTTTCCATGTTTCTATGTTGAGACGTTATTGATTAGATCCGTCCCACATTATTTCGGTTGAGGACATTGAGATCCTTGAGTAGGAATAAGAAGGTCCTTAGGAGGAAGACCATTAAGATGATCAAGGTCTTATGGCGTAATCATGGTTATGATGAGGCTTGTGGGAGCCCAGGGCCGTCGTCAAAGCTCAGTATCCGCATCTCTTTGCTACAGGTAAATATCGAGGTCAAAATTTCTTTTAAAGGTGGAGAGTTGTAACACCCTTAAACTTATTTAAAACCCTAAATCAATTTGGGAATTCCCAATTCAAAACCCTAAAAATTGGGAATTTAAAATTGGAAAGCCTAATCGAGAATTTGGGGATTTAATTGATTTTTATCTCGGATTAGTGACCTATTTGTGAAAAGTTAGAACTTTGAGGACCTTTTTGGAAAAAGGGATAAGTTTGGACCCTTACTCTGCAATTTTACCTCTTTCCATGGTATTTAATCCCCATTTTCTCAACCCTAGTGTTTGTGTTAAGCCATTTGTTTGTGACAGCCGCATACCCTGTGTAGCCCCTTTGACTCGGCCTAGTCGCATGACTGAACCGAGCGAGCTACATTAGGTTTACCGAAGTAAACCATAAAGGTTTAACTTGAAAACGTGACCCTTTTTTTATTTTATCTTGTCTAGATGCAAAATTATTAACCTATGTGTACATACTAATAGCGGGTGAAATCTCAACTGAATAGGGCGTCGAAACGACATCCAATCGCAAGAAAAAGGAACCAAATTGCAATTCTAGAAAATTATAGGGACCTAATTCGTTTTAATGTTACCAATCCTTAATTAAATAGTTTTCATATTCACATGTCAAAATTCAATTTGAACCAATCATCCAAACTCATGTAATTGTACTCACAACATTCAAGGACTAAAACGTAAGAAAACAAAACATTTAAAATATGGCATTTAACTGAATTAACGACTACTGTATCTATACACTTTGGCCCGTATCGGTATGATAAAAACCAGCAGCCAAACATGTACTGATACACCCCCGTGTACAGAAACGCTAAGCCTTTTACTCGAGAACAAGTACCGAAACTGTATCCCGCGTACAGAAACGCTAAGCTTGAAATGGCTTACCCGTACTGAAACGTAGGTACGCGTACTGATACGCCTGGAACTCAAATTGCAAAATTTATCTGGTTTAACATGCCTTTGAGGATACCAAAGCATCCTAACATGCTTATAACATTTTTCCAACATAAACACGAGGCAATCCACAACCAAACATGTCAAAATCATCAACAATGCATAGCATCAAACTTCCAAAGGTAAACTATAGGCATGCTTCCTATAACCAATCCAAGAAAAGTTCCAAAAACCAAACCAAAGCAACAAAGCAACCATTAGAGGCCATTTACAAGTCTAAAACAGTAACACAAACTTGCTTAAACAAGGAGTATAACCAAAACACCTCCCAAACACAACGGAGACCCACCATTGCGCTTATTACATATAGTCTAATTGAAAACATACTTTCAAATACCGAAGTCCTTTACAAATCCCTTGCTCCCTAGCTGCCCTCAAGCCTTTAATTCTCTACATTGATGGAAAAAAGAAGAGCGTAAGCACACAAGGCTTAGTGAGGAGTGCTCAAAAGCAGCACACCATCAATGCAATTAAAACCGGTTTCAAAGTCACCTTGAAATCTTATTTCAAACCACGTTTAAATCATCATTTAAACAAGCATGCCTTGAAAGCCATGCACTCAATCCTTTCAAAAACCAGCATATTAATATGTATAATAAATCAAAAGCAAATCCCAATTTAAGCCTTCCATGCATAACATACCATATGCAAAGATCAAAGAGTAAACATGTATAAATCCGATTATACTTCACATGATACATCAACGATAATATTGGCTTACAAGTGATCATTAGCTAAGTTCATTTCCAGAATAGTTCATCAGATACACGGATTCAACAAGTGTTCTCACAACACTTCAAGCCAACATAACCGAGATAATAGCACATTTACAATTATGGGGACAACAACCCCAATCAACAGTTAGATGCTTAACCCACTAACGAGAGACGAGACCACAGCCTCCTCAATCGTTAGGGTACTTGGATGGAGACGGGACACCAACCTCCTCGACATCCAAGGTGACTTATTTATAATGCACTCAATCCTATAGCTGAATAACTATATTCGATAACATTTTTAAACTACATCACTTGCCAATATAATTCATTTTAATCACATACCTCACTGTTTTACAAAAGCATTAACATTAAATCTTTTTCCAAAGCATTAAACCATGCTTTAATCACAAGTATAAATCATATACTTACAAGGATCACTTACCTTGTTCATCCTTCAACATTTCAGGATTAAAATCAGTATCTCACATACTTTAAACATGCTTAAATAGTAGGTAATCATAAAATCAACACAAGTGCATAAAACCATTTATAAAGCACGACCGAGAGAGAAAACCACTTTATACTTACTTCTGAACATATATAAGCATTTCAAGCTCAAATCTAAGTCCCCAAACCATCTACAAACCATTTTAAAAGCTGTAGGTTTCGTTCTCACTCACTGACACGCGAAATTTCAATTTGCCGACGCGAATCAAGCGTCCAAAGCCTCCAACGCTTCACCGGTAGCTAACGGATTAAACTCCCCTATTTTCAACCACATCACAACAGAGGATTAATGCACTAAAAAATCCAGCAAGCAATTCCTCAACATTTCCTTGCTAAAAGCTACCAAACGCCCATCCAAAACAACCGAAAACAACGTCGATTGATCTCCAAACTTAACCCAACCAAAACCTAACACTTTCCACCATCAATTAGCATAAAAAACATCTAAAAACAATCTCATAACATCCTCATACTTCTAGCAACCATTACACCTCGATAACTCTCAAAAAACACAAAACTATTATCCTAAACAATTAGAGATTCTTATAGTTTCGGGATTCCAATGTTTAAACCATTATCTCAACATTATTAAACATCAAAATCATGATTTGAATTAATCAAAAACCCAGTAAAACAGACCCAATCCGAGAATCACATAAATCTTTCAATTAGACCTTGATTTAATCATATTCTTCAATTAAATCATAAAACCTCAATAAAGAGATTTAATAAAGAAACTTACATTATAGGAGAAGAACGAAACTTACCGCCAATGTGTGAGTTTCCCCTTAATTCGATGTTTTCTTCTTGAAAAACAAAGAGATTTAATAAGATCTTTGGAAAACAAATGGAAGAATCATTTAGGAAATCAAAGAGTTAAGAAATCAGGATTATTACCCTAAATTTTCTGATGAAAAATAATATGTTTGGCTGAAGAGAAATGGAGAGAAATCTTGAGAAATGGAAGTTACGTCAAATTGTGTTTTTAGAAGTTAACCACCTTTCTTAATTAAATCCTTTTAACCCTTTTAATTAAAAGACATTTAAAATAAGCCCAATTAAGGAAAAACTCAGATTAGACCAAATGGAATAATAGCTCCTCAAAGATTCAAAGTTTTGACTCTTTACAAAACAATCACTAAAATAGTTTTAAAACTTTATAATTTGGTCACCAGTCAAAATGTCATATTTCTAAACCTTGTTTCCCGAAATTGATTTCACTAGTAATTATTACATATTAAATAAAGATTTTTAACCATTTTCCATATTTTTATCTTACATAAAAATATTCAATCCCGACTCCGACTCAAATCTTTAACCGGTTCACCAGACCGTCTAACTAACCCACAAACCGCTAGGTCCAAAATCGAGACATTACAAATCTCCTCCACTTAAGAAATGTCATCCTCAAAATTTTACCTAAAGGAAACAAATGTGGAAATTGTTTCAACATGTTCGTTTTGATTTCCTATGTGGCCTCATCAACTCCTCGATGTCACCACAACACCTTTACAAGATCAATCGTCTTGCCGTAAAGGACAAATCTGATCGTAACTCAATATCCTCCACTGGCATAACATGCATGGGATCTGACCGGTACCTCCGCAACATCGACAACATGACCAACACGATCCACGATCTCATAAGGTTCAATAAACCTCAGAATAAGCGTACCCTTACGTACAAATCTCATCACATTCTTCCAAGGCAACACCTTCAAAAACACACGATCACCAACCGCATACTCAATCTCCTTACGCTTCAAATCCGCATAGGTTTTTTGCCGATCTGAGGTAGCTTTCAGATGGTCACAGATAAGCTTCACTTTCTTGTTTGTGCTTTTCAACACATTAGGCAAGGAAACGTGCTTTTCACCAACTTCAGCCCAACACAAAGGCGTATGACACTTCCTACCATGCAAAGCCTCATATAATGCCATTCGAATACTAGCCTGAAAGCTATTATTGTAAGCAAACTCTACCAAAGGCAACTGCTTCTCCCAGGTTCCTTCAAATTCAATGATGCAACATCTCAACATATCCTCCAAGATCTGGATCACACTCAGGCTGACCATCCGTCTGAGAATGATACGAAGTACTGAAATTCAACCGTGTATCCAAAGCTTGATGTAAACACTCTCAAAACCTCACCGTAAACTACATATCTCTATCTGGTACTATAGACTTGGGCACTCTGTGCAATCGTACAATCTCAGCAATATACAATTCTGCCAACTTATCCAAAGCATACGTCGTATGAACAGGAACAATATGTGCACACTTTGTAAACCGATCAACAATCACCCAAATGGAATCCTTCCTAGTTTGTGTCAACGGAAACCCGGACACAAAATCCATGGTGATTCTCTCCCATTTCCATTCTGGTATTCTCAACGGTTACAACAACCTGGAAAGAAATTGATGTTCAGCCATGACACGCTGACACACCATGCACTTAGCTACAAAATCAGCCACATCTTTCTTTAATCCAACCCAATAATACTCCTTTTTCAATCCTCGATACATCTTAGTACACCTCAACTCATCATCATTAGGCACCACTATCTGATCCTTAAAACACAACACTCCATCACCATTAAAATGAAAATCCGTCAAATTTCCTTCCATGATATCCTTAACATGCGGTACCAACTCCTCATCATAAGATTGATTCTCCTTAATCAATTGTGACAAAGATGGCTTTACTTGTAACTCAGCCAATAAACCTCTATCTCCCATCACTCTCAACTCCACCGCAACCTTCCTACTCAAGGCATCGACTACCATATTAGCCTTACCCGGATGGTACTCTATCGTCAAATCGTAATCTTTAACCAACTTCAACCATCTACATTGCCTAATATTTAAATCTTTTTGAGTCATCAAATACTTTAAACTCTTGTGATCCGTGCACACAATACACTTCCCACCATAAAGATAATGCTTACAAATCTTCAACGCAAACGCCACCGCGACAAGCTCAAGATCATGGGTAGGATAATTGTGCTCGTGCACCTTCAACTGTCTAGATGATAAGCCACAACTTTTCCTTCCTGCATCAAGACACAACCCAAACCAACGTACGATGCATCACTATACACAACAAACTCCTTACCCGATTCAAATTGAATCAAGATAGGAGCTTGCGTCAAAGCTTCCTTCAACTTCTCAAAAGCTCAATGTTTATCCTCTATCCACTCAAAACGAACATTCTATTGGAACAATTCGGTTAAAGGAGCAACAATCCTCGAGAAACCCTCCACAAACCTACGATAATAACTAGCCAAACCAAGAAAACTACAAACCTCCTGCACAGACTTAGGTGGCTTCTAACCTATCTCTGCTTCAACCTTGTGTGGATCAACCTGAATCCCTTTGTCTGACACCACATGTCCAAGCAAAACAACTTCCCAAAGCCAAAACTCACACTTGGTCAAATTAGCGTACAAATGATTATCCAACAACGTCTAAAGCACAATTCGTAAATGTCAATCATGATCCTCCTCTGTATGAGAGTACACAAGGATGTTGTTAAGAAACACAACAACAAACTATTCCAAAAACTTATGGAACACCCAGTTCATCATATCCATGAATGCAACAGGGGCATTGGTCAAACTAAACGGCATCACCAAGAACTCATAATGCCAGTACCTCGTACGAAAAGCAGTTTAGGTACATCCACATCCTTCACCTTCAACTGGTAATACCCAAACCTCAAATCAATCTTAGGGAACACCAAAGCACCTCTAAACTGATTAAAAAGGTCACCAATCCTCGACATGGGATACTTATTCTTAATCGTCAACTTGTTTAGTTGTCGATAATCGATGTACATCCGCATTGTGCTATCCTTCTTTTTCACAAATAACACCGGCGCATCCCACGACGAAACACTAGGCCTGATAAACCATCGATCAAGCAACTCTTAAAGTTGCATCTTCAACTCCTTCAACTCTTTCGGAGCCATACGATAGGAAGCAATAGACACTGGAGCTGTATTTTCATACAATTCAATGCCAAACTCAACCTCTCTATTTGGCAGCAAACTAGGCAATTCCTTTGAAAAAATACCCGGATACTCGCATACTATACGTATGTCCTGAACATGCACCTCTTCTGATCTCGGATTCATAATGTATGCTAGGAATGCCTCCGAAACAACATTAGATAAGAACTTAACATTCTCACCCAGAACCACCACTTCGTAATCATCATCAAGTTTCAAAGTAACTCGCTTGGTTTCAAAATCAACCATAGCTCTATGCTCTGACAACCAATCCATACCTAGGATTACATCAAAATCATGAAACGACAACTCTATCAAATCAACCAAAAACACATGTCCTTGAACTGTCAAAGGACACCTTCTATACATCATTCTCGTACAACCGTTTCCCTAAAAGAACTAGTCACTTGCATTCTTGAATCTAACACCTCAACAAGCACATCAAGCAAATATGCATGCTCACACAAGATATACGAATGCGTAGAACCAGAGTCAACCAAGGATAACAATGACAAAGACGGCAAAGTAAACATACTGGCTATCACATTGGTGTCATTGCATCCCTCATGATGCACATACACCCTCGCAAGACCACCACCCTTAGGTCAAACTGCCACTACATAAGCCACAGTTCTCTGACTATCCTCCCTACATTGGAAATTACCATGACCACGCCATCGGCCTCTCTGTGTTGCAGCAACCTGACCACCACCAACCAACAATGGACAATCACGCCTCAAATGATCAACCGACCCACAACTTTAACAAGAGTTAGCTGTCACAACAACAAGATCCTTCCTTTCACGCAACAAACACGGACAATATCGCCTTATATGCTCGCGCGATCCACATGTCTAACATTTGTTAAGACCCGTTCTAGCCTGAGCACTTTGACCCTACGGTCCACGTCCATCACTACCTCCACCATGTCTCGCATCAGGATGATATTTCTTGTCTTATTGCCTCTTATACTGGCCACCACTATAGCTAGAGTCCACAACTCTCTTACTCGATCCAGAATCGCTCACACGAGATGATAAACCTAAGTTCTGTTCAATATCTTTTGCCCGAGTAACCATCACATCAAAATCAGGATAGTTAGAAGCCAACATGTAAGTCTTCACATATTTTACCAATCCATAATGGAATTTGTCACAGCGATGCCTCTCGTCCAAAATCAACTTAGGAGCATACTGGCTCAACTGATCAAACTGAGTCTCATACTCCGCAACAGACATACTACCCTAAATTAAAGCCATGAACTCACGTTTCTTTTCATCCAAGTATTTAACTCCCAGATACTTCTTTCTAAAGGCAGCTGTAAGGAACTCCGAGGTAACATCACTCGGTTCCATGCCCACAGTCAAGGTAGTCCACTAGCTATAAGCATCATCATGCAATAGGGAAACTGTACATCCCAACTTACGTACGTCATTACACCCTATCTGATCCAAAATCTGAATATTACTAGCCATTAACACCTCGAATGCCTCAGGTGCCAACCCTCGGTACTCAACTCCTCCCAAACTACAAAGACGTTCCAAAGGAATCCCGTGCACCCAACAGTTAGCACAGGTACATGCGCTCCAGCAACAACAGCCTGGAAAGCTCCCGTCATCACCTGTATCAAGGGCGCCATGTCACCCAGCACTGGCCCAGCCGACGCAGGTGGTTCATGCTCTACGATCTTAGGTGGATTAGGTGAAGGAGGTGGCAACCCTCTAAGAGGTACATCGTTCTCCTGATTTCTCTGCTTTCTGGCAGCAACAATCGTACCAGATCGTAACTCTCTCCTCGGTCCCATCGTGTTTAAAATGTTTAAGGCATGATAATACAAGAAAAAAAATAATCATGTTAGCTTTAAGTAAGGATTCAAGACTTCTATTTCAAATAAAAACATTTCAAACTATTGTAATAAGGCAATGGGTTTTCCCAAACTTTCCCCCAACATGGCATAAAACAAACAACGTGCATATCTCAATCACCGTACATAACAAACAACAGATTACAACTCAAAAAAAACATTACAAAAACTTACCAACATCCCAATTATTACAAACCTAGCTCTAATACCAACAAATATAACCCTCTCGACCTGACCTAGTCATAGGACTGAACCGAGCGAGCTACATTAGGTTTACTGAAGTAAAACCTAAATGTTTAACTTGAAAACACGACCCTTTATTTTATCTTGTCTAGATTCAAAATTATTAACCCATGTGTACATACTAGCAACGGTTGAAATCTCAACTTAACCGAGCGTCGAAATGACATCCAATTGCAAGAAAAAGCAATTTAGGGACCAAGTTTCAATTCTATAAAATTACAGGGACTTAATCCATTTTAATGTTAACAATCCTTAATTAAATAGTTTCCATAGTCGCATGTCAAAATTCAACTTGAACCGATCATCCAAACTCATGTAATTGCACTCACAACATTTAGGGACTAAAATGTAAGAAAACAAAACATTTAATATGCCATCTAACTGAATTAACGACTACCGAATTGATACACTTTGGCCCGTATCGGTACGCTAAACACCAGTAGCCAAACATGTACTGATACGCCCCCGTGTACCAAAATGCTAAGCCTTTTACTCAAGAACACGTACCGAAACAGTACACCGCATACCGAAACGCTAAGCTTGAAATGGCTTACCCGTACCGAAATGCAGGTATGCGTACCGATACGCCTGGGCCTGAAATGCCCGATTTATCTGGTTTAACATGCCTTTCAGGATACCAAAACACCCTAACATGCTTCTAACATTTTTCCAACATAAACACAAGGTAATCCACAACCAACCATATCAAAATCATCAACAATTCATAGCATCAAAGTTCCAAAGGTAAACTATAGGCATGCTTCCTATAACCAATCCAAGAAAAGTTCCGAATACCAAACCAAATAAAAAACCAACCATTATAGGCCATTTACAAGTCTAAAACAACAACACAAACTTGCTCAAATAGGGAGTATAACCAAAACACCTCCCAAACACAACGGAGACCCCCCATTGCCCTTATTACATATAGTCTAGTTGAAAATATACTTTCAAATACCGAAGCCATTTTATGAATCCCTTGCTCCCTAGCGGACCTCAAGCCTTTAATTCTCTGCATTGATGTAAAAAAAGAGAACGTAAGCACACAAGGCTTAGTGGGGAGTGCTCAAAAGCAACACACCATCAATGCAATTAAAACTGGTTTCAGAGTCACCTTGAAATCTCATTTCAAACCATATTTAAATCATCATTTAAACCATTATGCCTTGGAAATCATGCACTTAATCCTTTCAAAAACCAGCATATTAAACCATATGCAACATGTATCATAAATCAACAGCAAATCCCATTGCTAACCTCAATTTAATCCTTCCATGCATAACATACCATAGCAAAACTCAAAGAGTAAACATGTATAAATCCTATTATACTTCACATGATATATCAACGATTATATTGGCTTACAAGTGATCATTAACCAAGTTCATTTCCAAAATAGTTCATCGGATATACAGATTCAACAAGTGTTCTCGTAACAATTCAAGCCATCATAACCAGGATAATAACACAATTACAATCACGGGGACAACAACCCCAACTAGCGGTTAGATGCTTATCCACTTTTGAGAGATGGGACCACAACCTCCTCAATCGTTAGGGTACTTGGATAGAGACGGGACACAAACCACTTCGACAACCAAGGTGACTTATTTATATTGCACTCAATCCTATAGCCGACTAACTATATCCGGTAACATTTTTAAACTACATAACTTGCCAATATAATTCATTTTAATCACATACCTCACTATTTTCAAAAGCACTAACATTAAACCATTTTCCAAAGCATTAAACAATGCTTCAATCACAAGTATAAATCATATACTTACAAGGATCACTTACCTTGTGCATCCTTCATCATTTCATGATTAAAATCAGTATCTCACATACTTTAAAAATGCTTAAACAATAGGTAATCATAAAATCAACACAAGTGCATAAAACCATTTATAAAGCACGACCGAGAGAGAAAACCACTTTATATTTACTTCTGAACTTAGATAAGCATTTCAAGCTCAAATCTAAGTCCCCAAACTATCTTCAAACCCTTTTAAAAGCTGTAGGTTTCGTTCTCACTCACTGACATGCAAAACTTCAATTCGCCGATGCAAATCAAGCGTCCAAAGCCTCCAATGCTTCACCAGTAGCTAACAGATTGACCTCTCCTATTTTCAACCACATCACAACAGAGGATTAATAAATTCAAAAACCCAACAAGCAATTCCTCTACATTGCCTTGATAAAAGCTACCAAACGCCCATCCGAAACAACTGAAAACAACGTCGATTGATCTCCAAACCTAACCCAACCAAAACCTAACACTTTCTCACTCACTAACACGCGAAACTTCAATTCGCCGATACGAATCAAGCATCCAAAGCCTCCAACACTTCACCGGTAGCTAATGGATTGACCTCCCCTATTTTTAACCACATCACAACAGAGGATTAATGCACTCAAAAACCCAGCAAGCAATTCCTCTACATTGCCTTGCTAAAAGCTACCAAACGTCCATCTGAAACAACTGAAAACAATGTTGATTGATCTCCAAACTTAACCCAGCCAAAACCTAACACTTTCCACCATCAATTAACATAAAAAAATATAAAAATAATCTCATAACATCCTCATACTTCTAGCAACCATTACACTTCGATAACTCTCCAAAAACACATAACTATTATCCTAAACAATTAGAGATTCTTATAGTTTCGGGATTCCAATGTTAAAACCATTATCTCAACATTATTAAACATAAAAATCATGATTAGAATTAATCAAAAACCCTGTAAAACATACCCAATCTGAAAATCACATAAATCCTTCAATTAAACCTTGATTTAATCATGTTCTTCAATTAAATCGTAAAACCTCAATAGAAAACATATTTAAAGAGTCAAGAACTTGGGAATTTCAATAAAGAAACTTACATTATAAGAGAAGAACAAACCTTACCTCCAATGTGTGAGTTTCCCCTTAATTCGGTGGTTTCTTCTTGAAAAACAAAGAGATTTAATAAGATCTTTGGAAAACAAATTGAAGAATCGTTTAGGAAATCAAAGAGTTATGAAATCAAGATCATTACCCTAAATTTTCTAATGAAAAAGAATATGTTTGGCTGAAGAGAAATGGAGAGGAAACTTGAGAAATGAAAGTTACGCGAAATTGTGTTTTTAGAAGTTAATCACCTTTCTTAATTAAATCCTTTTAACCCTTTTAATTAAAACACATTTAAAATAAGCCCAATTAAGGAAAAACTTAGATTAGACCAAATGGAATAATAGCTCCTTAAAGATTCAAAGTTTTAACTCTTTACAAAACAGTCACTAAAATAGTTTTAAAACTTTTCAATTTGGTCACCAGTCAAAATGTCACATTTCTAAATCTAGTTTCACAAAATTAGAGTTGTCGGTGTACTTGTGCTATCATCATCTTCCTTGTGAACTGCCACCACCGCAGTCAGTGAGGGTTGTAGAACCCAAAAACTTGTTTTGCCTTGTAATGTCCAGAAGTGGGTTGTTGTGATTGTGGTGGGCTATTTGATTTGGTGGTATTGTTGGGTTGAGCCCAAATGTGGAGTTAATAAGCTTGAGAGAGTGGTAGCCCATTCGTTGGGTTATTCAAATGGCCATGTGGCTTGAATCTGTTGAGCCAACTAAATCGGACCCATAATTAGACCGGACCTAAGCCAGTATTGAACCGAACTAGACAAGAAAGCAAATTGACATGTTGACCTGATCGAACCTACCCATTGACTTTGATTGAGTTGGCTTTGACTAGTCAAGATAGCGTTGACTGTTAACTTTGACCATTGACTTTTTTTAGTCAACTTTGACCTTGATGTTATTTGACGTCTTGAGTTTGAATTTGTAGTTTGTTTCACCTAATTCGAATCCAAAAGCCTAGTTTTACTAATTACAAGTTATTTTTGTAATTATTAAATTCTGAGAATACAATATGGGTTTTAATATGGTTTATTATTACATTTCGGACGATATCGATTCTAAGGACTTCATCTCGAGGGCTGCACTTGAGTTGTTGTTACCTTATAGAATTTGAGTTAGGTGGCATAGTACTATTTGTTAGAATGTGAAATAATGTAGAACTTCTTCTCGTAGGTTCAGATTGTGGGAGGCGTCATCACTGACGTTAGAGCTTTAGCCGCTAAAGGTGTGTTCTCTTTTTGTGTTATATTTATTCTTTGAAATGTTTTACAACTTGCATGTCTACCTTTTTGTGATGCAGCTGCAATGTGATTTGAGATGCCATGCATACTGTGATAAACCATGTTAAACTGTGTTTTAATGAAAACTATTAGAATATCAAAACTATGATCCTCATATTTAGTACGATGCAACTGTGATATGATTTTGTGTTATAAACAATAATTTTACATGCATGTGATGGGATTGTACAGAGGAAGAAGTGGTTTAATCATACTATGATTGGAGAAATAAGGGTGGCGGGTTATGGGGAACCACCTCCACTGTGACCGGTTGGCTTTGCCACCACTGTGATCGAAGTATGTTGTTGGGTTGTGTTCTGTGTTTTGCATCATTTCATGCATTGTGTTTTAATGTGATATATAATTTCTTGAGTTAATGCTGTGAAATTGAGATTGTGTTTGTTGCACTTTTAGAGACACACTGGGCTTAATAGCTCATTCTTCTATAATTTGTCTTTCAGATACTTGGCTCTAGGCAACTTGGTACTCGGAGAACCTCTTGCGTTTTCATATTTATTTTACTACAATATGGACTTTATTATATTCGGACTTTGGATATTATTATTATTATTTTATTTTGGTATTTGATGTAATTGAGACTTAAGACAATTTGGGGATTTGAGAATACTTTTTAGTATGCATGCATTTGCTTTTATTTTGGATATTTTATTATGTTATTGGGTTTATAACACTTTGATGTATTTTAATAATCTTTTGGAGCATACTTTATTGGAAATATTTCATACTTATATTCAATAATTGGTTACTTGAGAGAAAAGTTACGAATGTGACTTTTTAAGTTAGGCTTTCCCTTTTGGGTCGACTTTATGGGGTTATATTTTGTTAATTATAAATGTAGTAGTACAATAAAAAAGTACAATTAATCGATGCGAGGGCCTGACTAATTAGGACATTTGTTCTTGGTGTGTCAGGGATTCCTACATCTAGTGCATAGTTTTGGTTGTTCAACTCTTTCTCGATGTTCGACCAAATCCTCAGCACAATAAAACCGCATTGATCGTGGATGACTCTTTTTTCGCGTCATAGTGCAAGATCTGGCCGTATTGTAGGTTCATCATCAAGTACATCTAGATCATATTCATTTCCAATGGAATGAAATTCGTACTGATAAACCTTTAATATTGTTTCAAGTAAGTATATTGGGTCAACAAATGTCATGTAGTGAATCCATATAGAAGAACAAGCAGCAATGGCGTGCGCACACGGGTATTTGACTGTTTGGAAGACTCTGCACTGGCAGGTTCTTTCTCATAGATCAACCACGTATGCGTTGTGCTCTATGCCTTCCAACGGCCTCGCATATTCCGAAAACAGAATAAATTTTGTTTGCAAGAGAAGCAAGTCACATTCATCACATTTTAATGCTACACAAATATTTGAAATTTTGGGAGAAGGTCTGGGTGGACTCTCTGGCCACTTGCCATCCAATCAACTGCTTGCTTTTCCAAGGTTGCAAAAAGGGTAGCCAATCGATAATATGTCACTTTAACAACAAAAGTGATATACAAATGTCGCATTCCCTTTAGTGATGAATTGATTGCCTCAGCCAAGTTCGTTGTCATGTGACTATATCTTTACCCTCATCAAATGAGGGAAGCCACTTCTCCCTCCAAATTTTAGCAAGGTAGTTATAGCCTTGTAAATTCTTAACTCTCAGTTGTTCACACAGCTCACTAACCTCATGTACGAAAGACGTACCATTATGAAGCACCATTAGACATTCATCTTCACTCTTGTACCTTTGCAAATAATTTGCAGCAATGTGGCGTAAACAGTTCCGGTGATAAATATAGGGAGGGTTCCAAGACTGGCCCATACAATTGATTGCGTATTTGATCATTGTGCCTCTGTCAGAAATAACACATATCACATCATCTTTATCACGAAAAATACGAGATAAAACATGTCTTCGTAAGTTCTTAAGGAAGAATTCCAAAGAGTCGATATCTTCTTTTTCGACTATTGTGATGGGGATGGGAATTGTTTTTCTATTGTTGTCTTGTGCAACCGCAAATAATAGTATTTTTGGGTATCTATCATGCAATCAAGTGTTGTCAATCTAAACCATCAACTTGCAGTGGCAGAATGCAATAACGCACTGCTAAAATGTCCAAAATAGTTGGTAGAATTGGCGCACACCTTGTACCATATGATCATTTTCCTATGCCAAGATAGTTTCTAGTTTCACAACCATTCCCGGTATGTGTTTTTGCATCATTTTTATCCATGGCCGCAACTCTTTGTACGATTTCTCCCATTGGTCGTACAATTTTTATTGTTGGAGTATGCCCAAAGACCAATTATGAGATGTTGTAAAAGACATACTTATTTTATCTTGTTTATTAATAAGAAGCCATTATTATTTTAGTCTTATTTTGTGTATCTATAAATAAACTGAATTATAATAAATTCCTTAGAATAATATAGTTATTCTTGAATGTCCTTAGTCGAGAATTATTGTGGGCTTGGACGACAATAATGTATTAAGACTAATATGTGGTTGATTGATGACAAAGTGTAGTCATTGACATGGAGATGTCAAAATCAATACATAAGTATGTATTAGGGAATGACATACTGGACTGACCTGCTATGAGTATGTTTCTTGGATTATTATGTGGCAGTCACAACATTGCTCATGGTGATAACTACATGTATGATCCTCAGACTAGAGATCATCATTATTTCAACATTGTGAGTGACATATTTTGATACAACCAAACGTGTGTCATAACTGACTACACTATAAAGACTGATATTGCATATGCCACAATCCATGTAGCAAAATATGGTTGATCAAGATAAGATTTGTCCCTTATACATGATAAGAGTAATATCATAGGCCACTTGATTGAATGAGACTAGAAAATACATGATCATGCTCGAATAAATTGACATGGGATATCATAGTTATTCGTTTATAATGGTCTTCTCAAGATATCAAGAAACATTAGATGGACTATACAAGTGTGACTAATCCATGACTTGTGTCTGATCTACCTGTAAGGAAAAACGGATAAAATACATAAAAGAAGTTAATCACGAAAAATGTTAAATCGAACCACGATTTCATGTAATTTAGGTAGCAATGATGTATTGCTAGATGCCACTCATTGCTTGTAATATTAGAATTGTTCTGGATATTACTGCTAACGTTACATGAACCTACAAGGGTCACACCCTATGATTGAAAAGAACAAATATCGACTAGATAGCATGTGTACAAACTTGTTGTACACGTAATTAGTGGGAAACCAAAATTGTTATAATTATTGATAATTTCGTTTATATATATATATGTTAATATTGATAAGTTATTTTAATTATCAAATACTATTAAATATATATATATATATATATATCTAAAAGAAACCTATTTAAAGTAGAATCAGATTCTACATATTTAATTAAATTCGGTTAAATATATTGTATATTTAAAGAATCTGAATTTAATTAGAATTAGGTTTTTAAATACTATATAAAGGCATAAGGTCTAGCAGCCAACACATGCTTTTTCGAAAATCTTCTCTAACAGTTAGAGAAGAGAAAAATTGTTCATTTTATTTGGGTAGACTACGTAGAGGTCAGAACGCTATTGTAACGACTCATATTTGATTTGGATTCTCCTATACTCGCTACGGAATTCCAAATTACTCGAGGTAATGTTTTCATCCTTTATCACACTGAATTCATCCCTTGTACATTGATCACTGGTGGATTACACCGGATAATTTTTCCGCCGCGCCATGGGGTGTACTGGTGTTTCCCAGAGCCACTTGTACGATACGAATTCAAACTTAAATACTTGGATGATGTTTTTGTATGAGATGCATGTTCTATTTTTTATGTTTTGACGAGTATGCGATGTTTTTGCGAAACGAAGAAATTCAATCTAGTTGCGATTAATATGTTAATCTATTTTAACAAGTTTTTACGATCAATGGTTAAGTGTTAATCATGTGTTTGTTGCGATAAGCATTTGATAATCAAATGTTAATAATTGACATGATGAACATGCGGTTAAGATAGCATATCGTTTTTGGCAGAGGAATAATGGTTGTTCCAGAGTGAAAAACTTAGGGATTAAAAATCCCCAAAACACGAATCTATTGATAAAAGTTATCAAATCGTGAGGTTTTCCATAGTAATTGAAGTGCAAAAGTTAAAAATTTCTTGGCATACTGGGGTCGTCAGGTCCCCACTCTATGGGCAGACCAAACGACCCCGCATCTTCTGGACCGCGTAAGCAACAAAGGTCGTAGGAACTATTTAGGTAATCTTAATTAACAAGATAAAACATGTGTATGTTTTGGATGATATGCATGGTGTTTGAAATGCATGGTTATAGCCCAAATAGCCTATTTACTTTGGTTTTATATAAATATGGCCTACGTGTCCTGCCTTTCTTTCTTCTATTGTAATTGTTCTATTATCTTACTCCCTCATATGTAAAACAAGTTTCTGAAAATTATAATATTTGCGGAGAAAGCGTGGACCAAAAGAGCAGATTGATAGGCCGGTCAAAGGTGGATTAGGTGCTTGAGAAGCAAGTTCTATCTTTAGTAATTTTGGTTCTCTCATTGGCTTGGGATGGGCCACCTTAGTTTTAAGGGATATAACCATTGCATTTATATTTACTGCTTTACATGTATGTGATGCAATGTATGTTTTAGCATGATGATAAATGATTAGATCATAGTAAAATGGTGAAATTAATATAACAAAACCCTCCACATTTAATTGAAATAGTCATCCAATATTAGCCCTCGTCAAAACCTCGATCGATACTATGTAGGTTTTGCCAAAGCAAAGTACTTAGATCTATCTTGGTTAAACATGAAGAATAAGCAAGTGATATTCACTAGTTGTAATATTGGTTAAACTAGGTTGTTCTAATAAAATTAGAAACCTAAAGACTAACGATTGTTCAAGAACTTCAGTGATTGAAAAACAATATGAAAGTGCATGTCTAGGATTGGTTCTTTGAAAGATTTGGTATTTTAAGCGTGCCCCAGTACACCACCTTTCTTTTCATAAGTTAGCTACCTGGTGCACTGTTCATTATTGTTCTTCCTATTAGACCATATGAACTTTTGTTTTGGACAAATAGTTGTTCATCAAATATAGGAATTACATGAGATGTAATTAGCAAGTGTTGCTTACCTAAACAATTGAATTCTAGGAGTAAAGCCAAAGCTGACTTAGAATGAAATGAAATATGGATCCTTACCCACTAGAAATACTTTTAGCAAGTTTTTCGATTTTGAGGGTTTTTAATAGTGGGAATGTTATTACTTTATAAACATGATAAAAGGGTACTTATAAATCATATTTTATCGTTGTAGATTTATTATGGCAAATTCAAACTCATTATCATTGCGATCCGTCCTTGAGAAAGACAAATTAAATGGCTTGAACTTCCTTGACTGGTTTCACAATTTGAAGATTGTCTTCAAACAAGAATGGAAACTAATAGTCATCGAAGAACCTGTCCCTAGAAAGCCAGTAGATGATGCCTCTAAAGATGAATTGGAAGCCTTTGAAAAATATTCAAGTGACATGGTAGATGTTGGTTGTTTGATGCTTGTGACCATGACCCTTGAGCTTTAGAAGCAACGTGAGGACATGGTTCCCTATAAGATGGTTAAAAATCTCAAGGAATTATATGAGGGGCAAGCTCGTCAAGAGAGGTATGAGACCTCTAAGGCTTTGTTTCGATGCAAGATGGTTGAGGGAACTCCAGTGAGAACTCATGTTCTCAAAATGATAGGGTATATTCAGACCCTAGAAAAAGTTGGGTTTCCCTCTAAGTGTTGAATTGGCTACTGGTGTTATCCTGCAATCATTGCCAGATAGTTTTAATCAGTTTGTTCTTAATTTCAATATGAATGAAATCAACAAATCATTGCCTCAGTTGATTGGTCTGTTAAGAACAGTAGAAAACAACATGAAAAAGGTTGGCTGCAAACCTATTATGATGGTCCGAAAGGATAACAGAAAAGGAAAGCCCAACACCAAGGCAAAGCTAAAGCCCAACAAAGGAAAGGTTGCATTGAAACCCAAATGAGGAGTTGCAAAAGAAGGAAAGTGTTTCCATTGCAGCAATGTTGGACATTGGAAGAGAAACTGCCTTGTCTATATTGAGGACACCAAGAAGGCAAGAGAAAATGGATAGTCCAGATCAGATATTTATGTTATTGATATTAATATATCAACATCTACTCTTGGGTATTAGATACCGGTTGTGGTTCTCACATTTGTACTTCTGTACAGGGACTAAAAAGGAGTAGAAAATTGGCAAAAGGAGATGTGGACCTACGAGTGGGAAATGGAGGAAGAGTTGTTGCATTAGCTATAGGAACATATACTTTGTCATTACCTAGTGGACTTGTTTTATATTTAGAGGATTGTTATTTCGTACCTAGTTTGAGTAAAAACATTATTTCAATTTCTTGTGTGGACAATATTGGTTTTGAGATTATTATTAAGAATAATAGTTGTTCTTTTTCCCTCAATAATGTTTTTATGGTACGGCTCAATTAATCAATGGCCTCTATATCTTAGATCAAGATAATTCTAGATATAACATAAATACGAAAAGATAAAAAACAAATGACTCTAATCAAACTTATCTCTGGCATTGTCGCTTGGGTCATATGAGTGAGAAACACATATCAAACTTCATAAAGATGGATTTTTGGATTCTTTTGTTTTCCACCAATTTGATATATGTGAATCTTGCTTAATGGGAAAAATGACTAAATCATCGTTTGAAGGTAAAAACGAGCAAGCAAGTGATTTATTAGGCCTAATACATAGTGATGTATGTGGACCAATGAATAAGCAAGCATGATGAGGGTTTCAATACTTCATTACTTTCATTGACGACTTCAGTAGATATGGGTATGTTTACCTAATGCATCATAAATCTGAAGCCCTTGAAAAGTTCAAGGAATTTAAGAATGAAGTACAAAACCATCTAGGAAAGAGCATCAAAGCTCTTCGATCAGACCGGGGAGGAGAATAATTAAGTCTAGAGTTTGATGAACTTCTTAAAGGATTTGGGATTGTCTCACAACATACACCTTCAGGTACTCCACAACACAATGGAGTCTCTAAAAGGAGAAATCAAACATTGTTAGACATGTTCCGGTCAATGATGAGTCATGCTGATCTTCCAACTTCTTTTTGGGGACATGCGTTCGAAACAATTGTTTTCACACTAAATCGTGTTCCATCTAAATCGGTTCAAAAGACACCATATGAGATATGGACTGGGAAGCGTCCTAGTATGTCTTTTATGAAAATTTAGGGATGCGAAGTTTATGTTAAATATCAGATGTCTACAAAAATCGAACCCAAATCTCATAAGTGTAATTTTGTGGGATATCCTAAAGAAACTAAAGGATATTATTTCTTCAATCCATCCGAGAACAAAGTGTTTATTGCTCGAACAAGAGTCTTCCTCGAAAGAGAATTTATTTTTAGAAAAGGATGTGGGAGAAATATTGAACTTGAGGAAATTTAAGATCAACCATAGATCAATGAACTATAGATTGAAGAACAACAAGTTCCACAAATAGTTGAGGAACATCCAATCGTTTTTGAAACACAACCACTGCGAAGGTTTATGAGAGAATGCAATGCACCTGAGAGATATGGATTTCTTGTCACATTGCATGGAGATGTTCTTCTCATAGACTAAGATGAGCCTAGGACTTATCAGGAAGCAGTGGAGAGCCTAGACTCTGAGAAATGGCTAGAAGCCATGAAATTCGAGATGGATTCCATGTCAGAAACCAAGTATGGACTTTGGTTGACCCACTCGAAGAAATTAAGCCTATAGGGTGCAAATGGGTTTTCAAAAAGAAAATCGACATGGATGGCAATATACAAACATACAAAGGGTGATTGGTCGCTAAGGGATTTCGTCAAATTCATGGTATAGACTATGATAAAACTTTTTCCCCTATTGCAATGTTTAAATCCATCCTGATATTGCTTGCAATAGTTGCATATTATGATTATGAAATCTGGCAAATGGATGTCAAAACCTCTTTCCTTAATGGAAAATTGGATGAGGATGTGTACATGACACAAAACCTGAGGGTTTTGTCGATCCAAAAGATGCCCAAAAAGTATGCAAGCTACAAAGATCCATTTATGGACTGAAGCAAGCTTCTCAAAGTTGAAATCTTCATTTTAATGAGGCAATCAAAGAATTTGGTTTTATTAAAAACGAAGACGAGCCATGTGTTTTCAAGAAAGCTAGTGGGAGCACTATCACATTCTTGGTATTGTATATGGATGACATACTAATAATAGGAAATGACATACCTACCTTACAGTCTATAAAGACTTGGTTAGGAAAATGTTTTTCCATGAAAGACTTGGGTGAAGCAACCTACATATTAGGAGTCAAGATATATTGAGATAGATCAAGATGACTCCTAGGACTAAGTCAAAATACATACATAGGAAAAGTACTAAAAAGATTTAGTATGGAAGAATCTAAAAGAGGATTCTTACATATGGGACATGGCATTTCACTGTTGAAGGAAATGTGTCCTTCAACGCCTCAAGAGAGAGAACGCATGAGTAAGATACTATATGCTTCGACCATTGGATCTATCATGTATGCCATGTTATGTACACATCCAGATGTATCTATGCACTAAGTATGACAAGCCGGTACCAAGTAGATCTCGGTGAAGGTCATTGGGTTGCAGTCAAAAGCATCCTTAAGTACTTAAGAAGAACTAAAGATACATTCCTTATGTTTGAAGGTGAGGAAGAGCTAAGTATAAAAGGTTATACTAACGCAAGCTTTCAAACTGATAAGGATGATTCTCGATCGCAATCAGGTTTTGTATTTTTCCTTAATGGAGGTGCTGTAAGCTAGAAAAGTTCAAAGCAAGATACGGTAGCAGATTCTACGATAGAAGCCGAGTATATTGTAGCAAGCGATGCTGCAAAAGAGGTTGCTTGGATCAAAAAGTTCATATCTGAACTAGGGGACATGCCTAGCATATCAAATGCTATAGATCTACGTTGTGACAACAATGGAGCCATCATACAACCAAAAGAACCCAGATCTCACAAACGATCCAAACACATACTTAGACGTTGCCATCTTATTCATGAAATCATTGATCGAGGGGATGTAGAAATATGCAAAGTACCAACAGATGACTATATCGTCGATCCACTGACAAAGCCTCTGACACAAAAAAACATGAGCGTCACATTAAGTCTCTTGGTATTAGATACATGAGTAGTTGGTCTTAGTGCTAGTGGGAGATTGTTGGAGTATGCCCAAAGACAAATTATGAGATGGTTGTAAAAGGCATACTTATTTTATCTTGTTTATTAATAAGAAGCCATTATTATTTCAGTCTTATTCTATGTATCTATGAATAAACTGAATTATAATAAAGTCCTTAGAATAATATAGTTATTCTTGAATGTTCTTAGTCGAGCATTATTGTGGCTTGGACAACAATAATATATTAATACTAATATATGGTTGATTGATGACAAAGCATTGTCATTGACATGGAGATGTCAAAATCAATACATAAGTATGTGTTAGGGAACGATATACTGGACTGACCTGCTATGAGCATGTTTCTTGGATTATTATGTGACTGTCACAACATTGCTCATGGTGATAACTACATGTATGATCCTCGGACTTGAGATCATCATTATTTAAACATCGTGAGTGACATATTTTGATACGGCGAAACGTGTGTCGTAACTAACTACACTATAAAGACTGATATTGGATGTCACAATCCATGTAGCGAAATATGGTTGATCAAGATAGGATTTGTTCATCCTACATAATAGGAGTAATATCATCGGCCACTTGATTGAGTGAGACTAGAAAATGCATGGTCATGCTCAAATAAATTGATATGGGATATCGTAGTGATTCGTTTATAATAGTCTACTCAAGATATCAAGAAACATTAGATGGACTATACAAGTGTGACTAATCCATGACTTGTGTTCAATCTAGATGTGAGGACAAAAGGATAAAATACATAAAAAAAAGTTAATTACGAAAAAGGTTAAATCGAACCACGATTTCATGTAACTTAGGTAGCAATGATGTATTGTTAGAAGCAACTCATTGCTTGTAATATTAGAATTGTTCTAGATATTATTGCTAACGTTACATGAACCTACAAGGGTCACACCCTATGATTGAAACGAATAAATATCGACTAGATAGCATGTATACAAACTTGTTGTACACGTAATTTGTGAGAAACCGAAATTGTTTTAATTATTGTAATTATGGATAATTTCATTTATATATATGTTAATATTTGATAAGTTATTGTAATTATCAAATACTATTAAATATATATATCTCTAAAAGTAACCTAATTAAAGTAGAATCAGATTCTACATATTTAATTATATTCAGTTAAATATATTATATATTTAGAGAATCTGAATTTAATTAGAATTAGGTTTTTAAATACTATATAAAGGCATATGGTCTAGCAGCCAACACATGCTTTTTCGAAAATCTTCTCTAACAGTTAGAGAAGAGAAAAATTGTTCGTTTTATTTGGGTGGACTGCGTAGAGGTCGGAACGCTGCTGTGACGACTCAGATATGATTTGGATTCTCCTATACTTGTTGCAGAATTTTAGATTACTTGAGGTAATGTTTTCATCCTTTATCACCCCAAATTCGTCCCTTGTACATTGATCACTGGTGGATTACACCGGATAATTTTTTCACTATGCCATGGGGTGTACCGGTGTTTCCCAACATTTGTAGGGCTCGATACCTTGCATACCCTACTTTATGGTAGTAAATTTTGTAGTCGTTTTGAGATGTAATTGCAGCCATACAAGTAGCAACTGTTATACGTAGATTTGCTTTTACCAGTGGAATGAAGGCATCACAAAACACGTGCACATCCAAGTTACGATGACCCCTAGTGAGGCTACTGGCGGTGCATGTATGAGGTTGGATGTATTTTGTGATCTTACATAGGTTGTTCATCTTCTTCAAGCTTGATACATGAACCCTCTAACTACATCCCTAGTTCTTGTGGAGACATTCATCAATGTATTTGTATGTTGTAGTTTTTTTCACAATTGACGTAATTGATGGGCGTATATTGTAGTTCTTAATGGCAGCCACGGTGAGTGATTTTGTCTTGAAGAACATTCCAATATAGAGTTCAAATTGCTTAATATTTAGGTATTGCTAAAACTCCAGAGCATTGAAGGCTTCCACATCAATCGTTGTGAAGTGGAATGGTGTCTGGTAATAAGAAAAATGAGTGGTAGCATATGGAAAGTTGATAGGTCCGACGTGATCTTCGTTGCCTTGGACATCATCCTATGGTTCTTTTGGCATGTCAATGTCTTCTGGTTCTTCATAGAAGGGGCTTAGCTCATCACCATTGGGGTCAGTCTCCCTTACCAGTTCTTCGTCAAAATGATCCCCCTTAAATCAGAATAGTTATGGGTCGTCGAATGCCACAAACCAGGTCTAGCAATTGTGTGTCAATCACGAGACGGCTCACAAACTGTATTACCAAGATCAAAGTCGACAACACCAACACAAGAATGTCTCCCCATAGACGGTGACACATAATTTGCACTAGGGATATACACTGAGTATCGTCCAGATGAGAAATCATCGAACGAGTTAAACGTTTCATGGTTTGGCGACCTCATGTCATTTTGAGATGATGATGAAGCCACACCCATATTGTATGGCTGTATGTTGAATGTTGAGTTGGTGGCAGGTTCAAGTCAAATTCGAAGTTAGCTATGCAAGAATGCCTTGGCATCGAAAACAGTGATGCACCCAATTTGTTCCGTGTACTTTGTGTACTTAATAAGTTGATGTCATTTTGTAAATTTGCTGTCGAACTCTAAACATTAGTATAGAAGTCAAAGTTCGTCTGTCTCCAATTTTGGACTCTGGTAGCTTCATAATCATAAGAAAACATTGCATACAGCTCTAGGGGCCCTCCTAATGAATACTACAAGTGGGATTCCACCATCAATTCTACATCACCGTTATCCGTAACATGGTAAAGTGAGTAGGATAATGGTTGTAACGACGTCGGTAGTCGATACTTTAACGGTTCTAGTGTTTTTTTGCAAGCATGTGGAACATTGTTCTTCACTTCCTTCTTCAATGCCTTATACATTAATTTCCTCGGAAGTATTATCGTAATAGTATTTGAGGACTAAAAAACGACACTGAGAGGTGCATCATCGATCATTCGAGGGTAGATCTGTAAAATTATATTCACCTTCTTAATTTCTTCAGAAGCATTCTGGGTAGATCTGTAAAATTTTTATCCAAAAAAGTTATCATAATTTTACCACCATCCAAGTAGTCTAGAGGAATTCTGTACAATTTACAACACAAGAGGTACCAATTTTCTTTAGCAATACTGGTTATAACTGCTCTGTTAACAAACAGACCAAGAGGAAATGCAACATCTTGTAGGGTAATAGTAGCCTTACCACATATAAGATGAAATGTGTGTGTCTCTACCCTCTACCTTTCTAGCAATGCGTTTATCAATGGAAGATGCAACTTTGTACCACCAGTTATAGTGTTGATGTGGCTAAAATCGACTTCTTCCAAATACAGAACAATATCCAGATGAGGTGGTCTTGTGATATGGTTGAGGTAACACGTCATCGCACGTTCATACCCCTTGAAATTAAAATTTAAAATTAATAAATAACTAAATAAATAAATAAATAACAATTAATAAAAATTAATTAACTAAATAAAAAATACAATTTTACCAAATCAGTTGTCCGTCAAAACTCGAAGACATGTCTCTGATCCATTTGAGTAACCCTCCCATAATATTGAAAATTCAAACTTTTTAACTAATATTGGGTAAGAAAAAAGTAGACAAGGAGAAAAGAAGAGGAGATGAGATGTGTGACTTAGATTAGGAGAATGAGTCCTATTTATAGCAGTCCTCGCACCCTTTCCAAAGAGATTATTCAATGGAACTCGCTTTCTGCAGAAAGCGACATATTCAATGAAGATATATTATTTTATAATAGTGATATTAATTTTTTAATTTAAATAAATAAAATTTCAATGTTTTTTATTTTAATATTTTTTGTTTTATTTTTATTCGAATATAATACTTTTTCTTATTTTCTAATATTCAATAAATTAAAATATTTTTTAATTTTTAATTATTTTTAATTATGAAGAGAATTTATTTTTATAATAATTAAAAAGGGTTATTGATTTAAAAATGCCTATAATTACGGTAAAGCATCACTAGTGCATACACATCACATGCCACTTGTATTGCCACCTCGTTGACCTGCAAAATTTGGTTTAAAGACATTTATAGGACCATTAGGTCATATTTTAACCAAATTAAGACCCAAAATCTTATATTTCCCGGACTAGCACCATTATAATGAACTCGTCGCACATGCACGACGAGTTCTAAAACAATAATATTTTTTTATTCAAACTCGTTATAGGATCCCGACGAGTTCTAATTTTTTTTATTTTGTTTAAAATATACTGTTTAAATCTTAGTCAGGCGATTAGTCTAATCCTAAACTGAACTCGCCATAAGGGCACAACGAGTTTCAACAGGTTAACGGCGACCGTGACTAAACTATGAAAACTGTAACTTGAAAAATATGACCGTTGGTCAACGGTCATAATTTTCATGTTTGGGTGTTTGTTGTGTAGTATAAATAAGAAGTTTGGAATAGAGTGTTGAGCACCTAAATATTCTTCAACCTCTTTAGTTTGAGCAAAGCAAGTGAGATTGTAAAGCCGTGTGATTTTCGTAGAGCTCTAGAAAAAGCAAGTTGTCAAAAAATTTCAGAAGATTCAAGGTAACGGTTTTTAAGATTTTAGATTATGGTGTTTGTGAGTCATTTTTTTTAAAATATTCGATTAAGTTGTTATGGTTTAAGGTTTTTTGGTGCAAAATTATTGGCAAAAATAGCTTAGTTAAGAGGCGAAGAAGGTCACATCACGAACAACATGGACTTATTGGTAATAATTGATTTTTTTTTTAATTTTAATTTGTTGTTTCCAAAAGGTAAAGTAGAAATTTAATTTAAATATTGTGTTTGTAGACGGAGGAGACACAATTTTGGCCTCGGTTGCTATGGACCGATCCGCCATGCATGGAAATCTATGGATTTCTAGAGACATCTGGATTTAATTATGCAAAAAAGGTTCATGATTTCGACATCGTGCCAGAGTTGATTAATGGGTTGGTGGAGCATTGGAAACCAGAGATGCATACTTTCCACATGCCCTGCGGAGAGTGCACAATCACCTTCGAAGATGTTGTTATGCATCTTGGTGTTCCAATTTTGAGCATTCTAGTTATTGTGGCAACAACTACATTCATGAATATCACTGTATGCTGTATTTGGGGAACGCACTAGAGGGGTGGGATATAAATGGCAAATGTGTAAGGATGACGTGGATCAAGAATGTGTTTCAAGTGGATCAAAATTCCACAGTGGTAGAAGTTACAAATGCTGCTCGGGCGTATATTGCGCCTTCTTTAGTGGGATGTTACTACCGGACAAATCGACTTCCCACTTGCACACACAATATCTCCCGTTCTTGAATACTTTGTTCGAAGCAAGAAGTTGTAGTTGTGGATCTGCAATATTAGCTTTCCTCCACTGCGAGTTGTGCAAGGCAGTGACCCAGACAATACGTAAACAAGAGATTCATGCACGCCGATATTGGTGGGTGTTTGGTGTTGTTCAATCATGGTCCTGGTACAGGCTTCCATTCGTGGCACCAATTTTCGATGCTCTGTATGAACTCCCACTCGCTTTAAGGTAATAATGTTTATTCTCATAAATATTTTAAATGTTTTTAGGGAAACTATGATGTATGTGCGTATTTGTATTATGTAGATAGAGCCAAAATAAAAAAGAATGCATTGTAGACCAATTTAATCCTCGAAGTTAGAACGAAGATTGACCTATACTGCCAAGATCAGGTAATGCAAATTTGTAATTTCTAACTTCTATCCCATTTCTAATGTCTAATTTGGATTTTGTTGGTTGTTGCAAAATTATATTAATTTATATGCGAATGATTTTCTTTAATGGACTAATTGTTACAGTTCAAATGGATGCCATATTTGGATGATGATTCTAGAGCGGTGATTTAGAACTGTGCGTACGATAATGCCAATAATTGGTGTTCCGTAATGTCGTTGCTACATTTCGTGATTGTTAAGAAGTTTTATGGCAATCGGATCATTAGGTAGTTTGGATAACACCAGCCTGTGCCAGAGGATCCACTCAACATGGATTAATATGAAGGGGTAGACGCACGTAGTAAGAATGAAGTGGATTGACATACCAAACATTCGTCATACATAGCAGATTGGCATGGAAGGTCAAACAAGTTGCCTCACCGTGTCCCATTTGAGCAGATGATTTTGATTTCTCTATTTTTGAGTACCATTATTGGTTTTCTGCAAACAACAAACCGTACTTGACGACCCAATTCCAATGAGATGTTTTCCTTATTTTGTTTCAAGCCTGACAAGCCCATGAAGCATCGAGTGAGTCGTCATCGGGTGCGGGGTCATGAGGAGGCAGATCCGAGGGGAGGAGAGGTAGAGGTAGATCTGGAGGTAGTAGTAGATGTGGTAGAAGAGAGGCTAAATCGGAACCTGAACTAGAACCTACATTGCCAGCGTTTGATGTCGGCTCTTTTCCACTGTCATATAGGTCCCCGAGTTGGGATCAAGCTCTTTCCATGACAGAAGGGTCATTGAATTTGCACATTCCATATGAAGCAAGAGTGTGGAGAGGTGGACCTAGTAATTGGGCCAGTTAAGGATAAGAATATGCAGTACAAGTGCAAGGTTCCACAGGTAATTCTAAAGGTGTTTTTGTGCCTAAGTTTTTGGTCCCACAAGCTCAATATCATGATATGCAGCATCATGATGTAAAGTACATGACATCATTAATTTCGAAAACATCCATATTAGGTCCTATATTCTCGGGCGGTGTAGGGGGAGCTGGTACGAATATGTTCAGTCAATTGCGTCATATGACTCCAGATCATGGAGATGAGATATACGTGAAGGATGGTGGGGATGTTAGTGGAGGAGGTGTTGATGTTGATGATAATGATGATGACGATCAACAAACCCTGATTGAGCCACGAGTTTGGCATGAATGGCGTTTCTATAACCAGCACACTCGGGACACCGCAAAAGCTTAAAGCCCAAGAGAGAAAGAAGACCAAGATGAGGAAGATGGATTTGTTGTTTTGTTTTTTAATTAATTTATTTTGGAGCAGTTGTTTTGGTATTTTTGTTTAATTAATTCTGGATAAATTTAATGGATAGTTTTTGGATATTGATAAGAAATTGATTTTGAAAGAACTTCAAACTGTAATTAATTTATTTTTGCAACTCAGTTGAAAATGTACGAGCCCAACAGATATTTATCTTTACATTTCAAATAAATTGACCTTTTATTTTAAGTAATTTAAAATATTAGTTTGATAACAAGTAATAAGTTAACTAATTTGAAATAAATTTATTACATTTATTGTAAACAACGGTTATAAATAAGTGTAATACATTCGTGCAGAAACTCTGCCCTTGTGTCCTAGCCGCAACATTTTAAGGAGAGCAACATCTATTGCAACACTATATCGTTGTGGTCCAGAGGCAACATATTAGTTTCCTCGTAAATAATGTTGGAAGGAGAACTTTGTGTATGTAATTTATGCTGCAAAGTTGACTGACTGTTGATCACTTGCTAGAGTGTTGTAAGGCAATGTACAATTGAGCCTGACAATATGATTTCTTTCAGCCTCATACTGGTTAATTGGGGTGGCAGTGCATGCCCGGGAGCATCAGTGGAGTGTATAGCGTAATAATGATGTAGCTATATACATCTATGTGGCTCTGACTATGTAGCATACTTAATGTTGTAAGAACTTCATAAATGTGAATGGGTCAGACAGTTGTGCATGCCCGAGAGCATTAGTGGAGTGTTTCGTGATGTCATTGTCAAATACGAGGAAGTTGATAGTTGTTATACCACATCTTCTAGAGTAATCGTGCTTTCCCTGCACAATAGCTGGAGCGTAATTAATGTTGTAAAAAGAACTTCTAAAAGTGATTAGGCAGATTGCACTGATCCAAGGTAGTAATCAATGTATATTTCTCCTTCGTGCACGTAATTGGGCCTAACATTGTCGATTCTGCTACCATTTGGTGTTCATTTACCTAGTTGAGCATAAATAGGGTGGACCGCAATACTAAGGCACCAGTCAATATGCATGACATAAATTTTTGGAGCCTTACACCATTTTCAAAAATGCCTTTGTTGTTAACACCATTTAGTGGTCATCTATACGTTTGATGCTTTTGCGGCGAATGACTCGATTGTAAATGCTCATAACAATGTAGTCTTGCGGCTAACTATATAGTGTAATTAATGTTGTATGAAGAACTTCGTAAATGTGAATGATACATTTAACTTTTTTGAGCAAAAAAGTCACTGCTTTAATAGGTAGACACATGTGGAAGAAAACCGACATTTGTAAAACAAAAATGAAAGTATGGTATAGAAAAGAAGATTGAATGTTTATAAACAATTATTTTTGTATAATCGAACATTAGTTTCTAGAGCTATTTATATGGGAGTATGAACTTAAGATTGTAGTGCATGGAGCATGAGTGAAAAGCTTGCATATATTCCTCTGCAGCATGCATCTGTGAAATATGCTGAAGATAGAAATAATAGGTGCAACTCACCGTGCATGGATAGCGTGTTACACCAAGCTTGTTGTCTTTACACAGCGAGTTGCACCTATCATTTTATCTTTAGCATATTTCATAGATGCTTGCTAAAGTGGAATATATGCAAGCTTTTCAAGGTAATATTCAAACCGTTTTTCGAATATGTGAACATACAATGGACACCCCCTCTCATAAATTAACATATTTATTATATTGTGGCGAAAAAATCATGGCCCGAAAAACATTCGAATACGGTGAAACAATTGTGTAAACACCCCTACAGAAGTCATCTTTGTAGGTTTTTCAAGGCAAGATTAGGAGCATTTCTCAAATACGCGATCGAATGGCGGACAAGCCATCCCATATATAAACAAAAGTATGCAATAGTGGCAAAAATGTAGCCCAAAAAATATCCAAACACGGTGAAAAATTTGCGTAAACACCCCTATGGAAGTCATCTTTGTATGTTATTCAAGGAAAGATTCAGAGCGTTTTTCGAATGAGCAAAAGAATGGGGGACACGTACCATGGATAAACGCAAGTGCGTAATTGTGGCAAAAAAACGCGTGCCAAAAAACATCTGAACATGGTGAAATTTTTGCCATCACACCCCTACAAAAGTCATGTGAACTCCGATTTAGTCATGGTTTTCTTTAAATTTCAAGAATTAGAATCACGAAGATTTTATTATAAACATATTGATGATTATTTCGCCCATGTTTTTTTTAAAAAATTAACAAAAATAGGTCCCCAAAGTTATGAAACTTTATTGCTTATTCCATACATGTCAAAATATTAAACTATACGTTGAAAATTTATACTTAAGTAGAAAATCCTCCAAAAGATATTGTTATGCAGCGTAATGCACAGTTGTGGCCGGGAGGAAACATTTGAGTTGCTGTCATTTCCGATTACGAGGCAGCTGACATTTGTTTTGCCACGTCTTTTAGAGTAATCGTGCATTCCCCGCACGGTAGCTTGAGTGTAATTAATGTTGGAAGAAGATGTTTGTAAAAATGATTAGGCAGACTGCACTGCTCCAAGGCACTAGTCAATCTATATTTCTCCTTCGTGCATGTAATTCGGCCTAACAATGTCAATTCTGCCACCATCTGGCGTTCATTTATCCAGTTGAGCATGGACAGAGTAGATTGCAGCACTCTAAGGCACCAGTCAATCTACATGGGATACAGTTTAGGAGCCTTACACCCTTGTCAAAGGCGAGGCAACACTAACAACATTGGTTTCCAACAATGTTGTTGACACTTTTGGGAAAGGTGACTCGGACAAAGAAGCTCCAAATGATGTAGCTATGAGGGTGACTGTATAACGTAATTAATGTTGTAAAAAGAACTTCGTAAAAGTGAATGATACATTTCACTTTTTTGAGAAAATGTTTATAGATAACACATATGGAAGAAAATTCAGATATGTATATGGTATGTAAAAGAAGATTTAACATTTGTGATAATTTTTTTGTATACTAGAACATTAGTTCTCACTACTATTTATAGGGGAATATGTGTAGTGCATGTAGCACGTGTTAGACATGCATATGTTCATCTAAGACCTGGATCATGGAAGTGGTAGGTGCAACTCGATGTCCATGCACAACGAGTTTCATCAAATTCACCTTGAATTGATGGTAGGTTGCATCTATCATTTCCATTTTCCTGGCAACTATCGTAGTTGCATATTTAAGACGAATATATGCATGCTTTTTAAGGTAAGAATTGGACCGTTAATCGAATGCACAAACAAACGGCAGATACGATGTCCCATAGATAAACACAAGTACGTAATGGTGGCAAAAAATGCGGCTAAAAAAGCATTCAAACACGACAAAAATTTTTCGTAAACATCCCTATAGAAGTCATCTTTAGTAAGCTTTTGAATGCAAGATTCAGAGAATTTTTCGAATATACAAACCAAAAATTAAATACATGTAATCATTCACTATAGCATAAAACAGTAAAAGATATATTTCTCATGATGTAACTACATAACAAATTCATGAAATCGATCGTTTTCACATGAATGCCAACTTTTTTGATCTGTGGTGGCTTGTTTCTGGTAGAATGGGGGTCGTCAACATGGAATATCACATGCAGTACTTCCATTCTCATTATGGAAGCGTAGGGTTGCTACATGGAATAACCATGGAGTTGTTGACCATGATCAGCTACATCTTTATTAAGTTGTGTACTACTTAATCCCGATAAGAAAACCATGTCGAGACTCACATTGAAATCAGTACATTGAGACTTACTCAACATACCTAATGTTGTAATGAGAGCTTCGTTGGTGGAACTTACTTCATTGGTGTCTTATATGCATGATAATGGCAATGCCATTGCGGATAGCAGTGAGGCTATTGATATGGATATCAACATGATAAGAAAAAAAATAGTATGGATTCCTGATATGGTTCTTTCAAAAATATCGACGCCAGAGTTCAATAACAACATCCAAAAGAAACATTGGCTTCACTTAGTGATGTGACATTTTCAACGTTCTTAGGGGACTGGAATTCTGTTGTTCAACTGATTTCTCCATAATCTAAATAAGAATGTTGCATGAGGTGAAGGTGATAATGCATGTACACGACCACATGCCATACATTTACGAGGCTAGCACCATCATCTAAATGCCACCATCATCTAAATGCCTTTGATGCATGAGGCCTCTAGTGTTCATTTATTCGTGTGAGGATTTTGTGGTAGATGACTCCAGTGTAAATTCTCCTCAAGATATAGCTTTGCGGCAGACTGTATCGTGTACTTCTTTTTTCGCTTGGCAAAATAAGTTTTATTAGGATTACTTAAAAGCCTGCGCCCGCATTGAGTGCCTCATTAAAAACCTCCCTAATCCTAGATGGAGGAAAAGAATACACTCAACATAGCAGTACAACGCATCTGAACTAAAATCACCTAACAAATACCACAAGAAACAAAGCATAATGTTAATTGTGTAAAATTACTATATTTCTACCCTTTTTACTCTTAATTATTGTTAGACTTAGGCTCACTCTAGTTGCATTTTTAGTCATTCATGCATAATTGCATTGTTTCCTTCACTGTCTTGTTTGATTACATAATTCAGTTGATTTTGTGGAAAAGATGTTGCTGGTATGTGAGTTTTTTTGTACAGTATCTAATTGTCGAAGCAAGTAGGAAATTGCCGAAGCAATTGAGGATAAGAAGAAAGGAGCTGCCGATTTTGATGGGATAAATCCATTTAATTCGAGATAATTACGAGAAGCAAGGATAAATCCTAGAAGAGTTGGAGTTCCATGAAGAGATCAAAAGGAGATTAAATTTCAAGAGTTTATGAGGTGTTTTTGGAGGATAAATAAATAAAAGAGATTTATCTCTTTTATCATATTTAATTCCAACTTAAACTCATCCTTATCAAGAAATAACTTGACCTAGCCATCTCCTATAAATAGAAGACAAGTCGCAGCCCTCCAGGAAGTTCGATTGGAGAGAGAATTCAACAGGGCTACTCGATATCTTCTTCTTCTTCTTCTTCTTTATTCCATTCGATTCATATTGGGTAGATTTTATCTTGTATTTCTTTTGAACTCAGCCATGAATTAAACTTTACCTGGCTTGGTTATTGTGTTTTTGTGGTTGTGAAAACGTTTGGGTTTGCATAGGTTTTTTAGTTGCAATTCAATTTCAAAGTTTGTTCATTCTTGGTTCTTAATTTTAGTTATGAGTGAATTGGGAGATGATCTTGTGAATTCATCCATTTGTCTAATATAGGGAGAAGTAGATTCAAGAAATGAATAAGCATGGTTTTCATACAAACGAATGTTGGTGAAGACTAATTCGACTTAGGGATAAGTTGCGAATTTCAATGGCTAAGAAGAGCGCAAGATCGGTTGTTGTTCACCCATGGTTAACGCAGGGATGTATCACCAAGACATGTACAATTAACAATGTTTCGAGTTACGGATAACGAGAAGTCATTGAAGAAAGCTTCACTGAACTTTGAAGGAAATCGCCCAGTTACCCAAGTAATCGCACCATTCCCAATTGCCCAGGCAATCCGACTGATGCTAATTGTTAAGACTATTGAGTTACTCTTGCAATCAATTACCACGACGGTCCATTCAATCAGTATGCCACGACTCATTATAACCCGACCTACTCTCTCGTTCGATCAACATCTCTTTTATTTACTTGCGCATTTTACTTTACTCGTTTATTCAAACTCATATTATCACAAATTGTGTTTTCTTTTCAGTGCAAGGAATTAGAATCCAAAGTTACAACCAATCCATGTAGAGATGACATCTAATCTATACTATAACTTGTGACGTGTACACTTGCACCAATTGTGAAGCACTCTAAACATGCAACAAGTTTTTGGCGCCGTTGCCGGGGATTGGCAATAGCAACTTTGATTTTCATTTATTGCACCTTTGTTTCTTTTTATTTTTATTTTTGTTTTATTTTTGTTAATCGGTTTCAAGGGACTAACATTCTTTGGTTTTGCATCTGTGTATGACTAGGGCAAGACCAACAGCACAAGACTATCACCTGAACCTAAGATAGAATGATTTCTTCATAGAAGAAGACGAGAGCAACGAGCAACAATGACAAATCCACCTGTTAATCCAGTCGACAATCAAAATGCTGATGGTAATCAAAATGCCAGAGTAAGAGGAGGAGAAGCTCAAGTTGTACAACCTGTTCAAGTAAGGAACAGGCCCATCCGAGACTATTTAGAGGAAGATCTCAGCGGTCTCACTCCAGGAGTTGTCACACCTAAAATTGAAGTCGACCACTTTGAATTAAAACCAGTAATGTTCAATATGATCAATACAACTGGTCAATTTGGAGGATCGACAAATGAAGATGCCAGACAATATCTCAAATCGTTCCTGGAAATTTACAATTCATTCAAGCTACAAGGAGTCCCTACAGATATTTTAAGGCTGAAATTATTTCCCTATTCACTAAGGGATAGGGCAAAATCGTGGTTGAATAGTATCCCATCTGGATCTCTAGAATCTTAGACGGATCTATGTCATGATTTCCTTGCTAGATTTAGTTCTACATATATGACTGGTAAATTACGTAACGATATTACTTCTTTTTAGTAGGCAGATGATGAATCCATGTACGAGGCTTGGGAACGTTACAAAGAACTTTTGCGCAAATGTCCCATGCATGGATTCCCAAAGTGGACATAGGTGATGATGTTTTATAATTCAGTGAACACATTGACAAAGATGGCGGTAGATACCTCGGCAAATGACATACTTCTAGACAAGTCACCAGATGAAGCAATCGAGATCTTGAATAGGCTTACAAAAAATGATTATCAGTTCCCAACTACTAGAAGGGGAATAGCCAGGCAAAATGCCTCAGCAATTGAACTTGGTCCATCAGATACTTTTTCAGCACAGTTGGCCGCATTAACCAATTTGGATAAAAATATGTTGCGACCTAGCAACACACAAGAGATCAAGGTAGTAGACTCATTTTGTGATTTATGAAATGGTAACCATGATTCTTTTGAGTGTCCGCAGAACTCAGAATCTAGCTTTTACATTGGAAACTACAACTGAAACAACAATGTGATGCCTAGCACATACAATCCAGCCTGGAGGAAGCACCCTAATTTCTCATAGAACAACTCGAACAACGTCATTAATTAGAACAGTCACAATACACAAGCATCAGGATTCCAACAGAACATGCCACGACAATAGATGTCGTAGCAACAATCGACACCATCTAGTTCTTTGGAAAATTCTCTCAATGCTTTTTTGTTAAAAACTGAATCTTATGTGGTTGAGAATAGTAGTTTCATGAAATGGGCTGACGCTTTCATTAACAGGACTGAGATGAGATTGCAAAATCAAGAGGCAACTTTTGTGATACCCCAAATCCTAGCTTAGTAGTAATTGAGTCAATTGCTTATGTTGATAGCTTAATTGAATTTATAAATTAAGCTAAATTGATTAGTTAAAGGGCTTAATTGAAAGAGAGAACGAATTAAGTGATCAAATTGCAAGGACCAAACCGAATTAAGCAAGAAAGATTAAGCTTGCATGATAAATTTCCTAATTCTCTCAATTGCCCTTGATTAATTATATGATTAATAACCAATTAAGGTTAGTTTAGTAACTTCACTAATTCCACTAATGTGGATAACCACATTGTCATCATCTTCTTTACTATGTTAGCCGAATGGAAGAAGAAAGAAAGAGAGAAAAGAGAGTTGAGAGAGAAACCTTGAGAAAACACCATTGGAGCATGAATTAAGCTTGCATGTGTAGAGATTTATCATTGAAATTGAGCTAGGAAGCAAAGTGAGTATGATTGAACCTTTGTTTCATTCGAATAGCTTTTATGTTAATTGAATTTGGTTGTTTGATGTGTTAAGGTAGAAATTGTTATTGTATTAACTTGATTGATGATTGAATTAGTGTTGTATATGGCTGAATTGAAAGAAAGAAACATGGGTGTTATGTTATGATTTGTGAACAATGAATTTTTTCATCTAGTGACATGGCAATTGAATAATTGCCTAAATGATGAGATTGATGAATGAATTGAATATGATCATGATTAGGTATTGTAATTAAGGTGTTAGAACAGTTGAATTGTTGTAGTTATATGCTGAAAATGAAAGATCAAAAGTATGAACATAGTTGTATAACATAGAAACTGTTTTAGTAGAACCTATTGAGTAAACTTGTAAAATTGGCCTTTGTAATTAAGTTGCTCTATTTCGGCTGCCTTGAAAAATGGATTAACATTGACTAAACATGTTTAGGATGCCATATGAAATGAATTATAGGGCCAAAACATTGGTTAGAATGAATTTAAGGAATTAAAATGTAAATAAGTGCAATCTGCCCATAATTGCTATGTTCTGGGCAGTCACTTTGAAAATTCACCAAAAATGGTATAGAGCAAATTCAGGGATGAAATTTTAATTACATGATCCTTGGTATGTCTATTTTCATTAGGTGAAAACAGAACTGAAAAATGGGTCCTATTCTGGAAATTGTAAATAGAAATAGCTGGACAGTGCAAATTGTCCAGGCAGTGTAAATGCCCTGTATTTGAACAATTAAACTGTATTAATTGGCTAAAAACTAAAATGAAAGCCTATTATGGTATTAAAGAAAATTTTATTAGCTTTCCAAGGATATAAATTTATCGAAATTCCAACGTAGGAATTGAAAGATATGCCTGTTTAAGCATGTAATGTGCAAGCTGCCAGGCAGCAGCAGTTAAGCTAGTTGGAAATTGTTTTATACATAGTTTTATTGGATTGTTTTGTAGCAATTTGGGATAAATGGATTCTGCCTAGCTTTGTTTATTGAAATGTTGGCTGAATTGTTCTTATATGAGCATAATCTTGCTGCCAGAATTGTGTATGATAAGTACTAGTAATATTGCCTTGCTTGAATGGTCATATGAGACTTGTTTTAATATGCATCTGCTTGTATAATGTCTTAGAACCAGCTTTGGACTTGGTGGAGGAAGAAAAAGGAAATCATCCAAAGGCTAAGAACAAAGGAATAGTTATTCAAGACAATTGCTAGATTGCTGGATTGTATTGTGAGTGTAGTTATTTTAGGGTTGGGACATAGGTCCTAACCAACCTTACATGTCTAAATTCTTGTTTGAATTCCATACTATGAAATGACACTAAATAATACTTGGTAATTGATTAAATGGGAAGAAAGGATTGATAAAGATTAAGTAAGTTAATTGCTTGATCGATTGTATTATCGATTGAGTAGGAAATTGTGAATTGTTGATGGATTTATTGCTTGATATGAAAATGCCGAAAGGAATTGGTAGTGTTGTTGTATTGAATATTACTTGCCAAGTTAATCTAATGTGAAATGAACTAAATGCAATTGGCCTAAGGGTCTAAAACGAATTGATCTTGAATTACTTGATGACTAAGTAACTTGTGCGATGCTTGAAATAAAAAGATTCTATAAGCCCTTCGTTGTTAGTTGGTCTTAGGTAGAACGACATGCCTTAGAGTCTACAGCTCGAGATTTTGTTACGTAAGTGTACCCTACTGATTGGTGTTGAAAACACCCTACTGTTAGATACCTTGGGTATCGAATTGTTCTGGTACGTTGAGTACCCTATTGCTTGGTGTTGTAGACACCCTACTGATTCTGGTACTTTGAGTACCCTACTGAGACTTGATTACCTAGTCCTACTATCTACCAAGGAAAAGTAAATCATCAAGGGAGAGGCAAAGGCACCTATTCGAATGCCTCTACCCACCAGGAGTCTCGAGCCCCTACTCGTATTTACCATATTTGTGGTAGGGAGGACGAAGAATCTCCCAATGTAATTGTAAGTACCGTTGAACTAAAATCGAATTCTGTTTATGCTTTGATTGATTTAGGGTCTACCCATTCCTCTATATGTTCAACTTTGCTTGTTAAACTCAAAATGAAACCTGAACTAGACAAATCGAACCTTGTAGTATCAAATCCCATAGGTGGAAAAATGCCAATCAATTTGATTTGTAGAAATTGTCCAATTGCTATTTGAAGCATTTCCTTTCCAATAGACCTTTATGTTTTGCCAAATTGTGAGTTTGATCTAGTGTTAGGACTATACTAGTTGGGAAAACACCAAGCCTGGATTGATTGCCAAAATAGGAGATTGTATCTTCAGGGATTAGGGAAAGAATCCATCTTGTTTATAGATAAGAAACCGACCTCAATCCTTACTTCCATGGTCTTACGAGACGAATATGATTTTGGTTTGCCATTTATACCTGTTATATCTGAATTCGTCGATGTTTTTCCCAAAGAACTCCCCGGTCTCCCTTCGACTAGAGAAGAAGAATTCTGGATTGAAGTTCAACCTGGGGCGAACCCGGTGTCCATAACACCTTATAGGATGGCACCAGTCAAATTGAAGGAGCTTCAGAAACAACTTCAAGAACTCCAAGACAAAGGTTTCATTCAGCCAAGCACATCTTCTTGGGGTGCACCTGTCTTTTTTGTAAAGAAGAAATATGGTACGATGCGTCTTTGCATTGACTATCGGCAATTGAACAAGATCACTACCAAGAATCGATATCCTCTTTTGAAGATAGAAGATCTCTTTGATCAACTCAAGGGTGTTGCCGTGTTTTCTAAGATCGATCTTTGATCGGGCTATTATCAAATAAAGGTGAAAGATGAAGACGTGCCTAAAATAGCCTTCCGAACTCGATACGGTCATTACGAGTTCCTTGTAATGCCATTTGGGTTAACTAATGCCCCGGCCGCATTCATGGATCTCATGAATCGTGTATTCAAGCCCTATCTCGACAAGTTTGTGGTCATCTTCATTGATGACATTTTGGTGTATTCTCGGAATAAGGAAGAACATGCTGAACACCTTCGAATTGTATTGCAAACTCTCTGAGAACGCCAGTTGTATTCTAAATTCTCCAAGTGCGAGTTTTGGCTATCAGAAGTTTCATTTCTTGGTCACGTAATTTCAGCCGAATGGATCAAGGTGGATTCAAAGGAAATTCAAGCTATTCTTGATTGACGACCTCCAAGGAATGTTGGAGAGGTCCGAAGTTTTCTCAGTTTAGCTGGATATTACCGAAGATTTGTTAAGGGTTTTTCTTCAATTGCCGCAAGCTTAACCAAGCTAACCCGAAAGGATACACCTTTTATTTGGTCAGAAAGCCAACAACGAAGCTTCGATCAACTTAAGCAAGCTCTAACTCAGGCTCCGGTTCTTATCCAACTAGAATCGGGCAAGGAATTCATTGTTTACAATGATGCTTCTCATCTAGGACTCGGTTGTGTCCTGATGCAAGATGGAAAAGTGGTTGCTTATTCTTCAAGGCAACTCAAACTACATGAATCTAACTATCCTACTCACGATCTGGAGTTAGCAGCTATCGTATTCGAGCTCAAAGTCTGGAGACACTACTTATACGGAGAGAAATGTAATCTATTTACTGACCACAAGAGTCTCAAGTATCTTCTAACTCAAAAATATTTGAATATGAGGCAAAGGAGATGGCTCGAATTACTCAAAGACTACAATCTAGTTATCGACTACCATCTAGGGAAAGCAAATGTTGTTGTTGATGCCCTTAGTCGAAAGCCACACTCGGGTAATCTTCTAAAGTTTAAATCCTTGAAATTCGAATTGAAATTGAATCTTTCTTGTTATACAAGAAACTATTCGAACACTTGCTTCCTTGGAAAGTAACCATTCGAATTCCACCTAATAGTTTTATTTAATCTTGTAGCCTCAGATGCTATAAATGCTCATCTACGAGTATACCAAAAGCGTGGATTTATGTCTGAATTACAAGTTCAATATAGCCTAATCACGAGAATCAAAGACTTGCAACAAACTGATTCCAAACTTCAATCTATTATCTTGAAGCTTGACTCAAAAGCCAACCAAGATTTCTCTATTCATTCGAGTGGAATGCTCTATTTCAAGAATAGGGTGTGTATTCCGAACAATGATGATCTAAAGAATGAAATCCTACAAGAAGCTCATCAAAGTCCATTCTCGATACATCCAGGATCTGTCAAGGTGTATAAGGATCTTAAATCCTTGTATTGGTGGCCAGGAATGAAAGCAGCCATCAACGATTTCGTATCAAAGTGTTTGACTTTTCAAAGGGTTAAAGCCGAGCATCGAGTCCCTACTGGATTGCTCCAACCTATTGAATTCCCTTAGTGGAAGTAGGATCGATTCACAATGACTTCGTAACCAGTCTTTCTTGCACTCTAAAAAAGAGTGATGATGTATGGGTTATAGTTGATAGGTTCTCTAAATCAGCTCATTTCATCCCTATTCGAATGAACCTAAGTTTGGATGCCTTAGCTGAATTGTACATTCAGGAAGTAGTTCGTCTACACGGCGTGCCTACCTCGATAATCTCCGATAGAGATCCTAGATTCATAGCTCAATTCTGGAGAACTTTGCAATGAGCTCTTGGAACTAAATTGAATCTAAGTATAGCTTTTCATCCTCAAAGCGATGGTTAATCCGAAAGAGTAATACAAGTTCTCAAAAACATGCTCAAAGCCTGTGTTATCGACTTTGGAAAGAATTGGGAGAAGTCCTTACCTATCGTAGAATTTACCTACAACAATAGTTATCAAGCTTCAATTCAAATGGCTCCATTTGAAGCTTTGTATGGAAAGAGATGTAGAACGCCTTTATGCTGGTCTAAATTAGGTGAAAACAAAATTCTTGGACCCCAATTGCTTGGGGAAACTGAAGAGCAAGTCCAAATTATTCATGATAGATTGAAACAAGCCTTCGATAGGCAAAATGCTTATGCTGACTTGAAACTAAAGGATATTCAGTACAACGTTGGAGAGAAAGTGTTTATCAGAGTTTCTCCTTGGAAGAAAGTCTTCGGATTTGGTAAAAAGGGAAAGCTTAGCCCCCAGTTCATTGGACCATTTGATGTTGTTGAAAATATTGGTCCTGTGGCTTATCGACTAGCACTCCCTTGTGAGTTCGATAAGATTCACAATGTCTCAATGCTCCAAAGATACCGATCTGATCCCTCTCACATTCTAAAGCTTGAAGAGGTGGAATTGAATCCTAATCTATCCTACGAGGAAGAACCAATCCAAATTCACGATAAGGAAATCTAGAGGCTCCGAAATAAGAACATTTCCCTAGTGAAGGTATTGTCGAGAAATCATAAAGTAGAAGAAGCAACTTGGGAGCCTGAAGATACGATGAAAAAGCAATATCCTCGCCTATTCGATTCAGGTAAAATTCGAGGACGAATTTTCTTTTTAAGGAGGGGAGAGTTGTGATGCCCCAAATCCTATCTTAGTAGTAATTGAGTCAATTGCTTAAGTTGATAGCTTAATTGAATTTATAAATTAAGCTAAATTGATTAGTTAAAGGGCTTAATTGAAAGAGAGAACGAATTAAGTAATCAAATTGCAAGGACCAAACCGAATAAAGCAAGAAAGATTAAGCTTACATAATAAATTTCCTAATTCTCTCAATTGCCCTTGATTAATTATATGATTAATAACCAATTAAGGTTAGTTTAGTAACTTCACTAATTCCACTAATGTGGATAACCACATTGTCATCATCTTCTTCACTATGTTAGCCGAATGGACGAAGAAAGAAAGAGAGGAAAGAAAGTTGAGAGAGAAACCTTGAGAAAACACCATTGGAGCATGAATTAAGCTTGCATGTGTAGAGATTTATCATCGAAATTGAGCTAGGAAGCAAAGTGAGTATGATTGAACCTTTGTTTCATTCGAATAAATTTTATGTTAATTGAATTTGGTTGTTTGATGTGTTAAGGTAGAAATTGTTATTGTATGAACGTGATTGATGATTGAATTAGTGTTGTATATGGCTGAATTGAAAGAAAGAAACATGGGTGTTAAGTTATGATTTGTGAACAATGAATTGGTTCATCTAGTGACATATCCGAATTGAATAATTTCCTAAATGATGAGATTGATGAATGAATTGAATATGATCATGATTAGGTATTGTAATTAAGGTGTTAGACAAGTTGAATTGTTGTGGTTATATGCTGGAAATGAAAGATCAAAAGTATGAACATAGTTGTATAACATAAAACTGTTTTAGTAGAACCTATTAAGTAAACTTGTAAAATTGAGCTTTGTTTTGGCTGCCTTGAAAAATGGATTAACATTGACTAAACATGTTTAGGATGCCATATGAAATGAGTTATAGGGCCAAAACATTGGTTAGAATGAATTTAAGGAATTAAAATGTAAATAAGTGCAATAAGCCCAGAATTGCTCTGTTCTGGACAGTCACTTTGAAAATTCACCAAAAATTGTATAGATCAAATTCAGAGCTGAAATTTTAATGACATGATACTTGGTATGTCTATTTTCATTAGGTGAAAACAGAACTGAAAAATGGGTCCTATTCTGGAAACTGTAAATAGAAATAGCTGGACAGTGCAAACTGTCCAGGCAGTGTAAATGCCCTGTCTTTGAACAATAAACTGTATTAATTGGATAATAACTAAAATGAAAGCCTATTATGGTATTAAAGAAAATTTTATTATCTTTCCAAGGATATAAATTAATCGAAATTCTGACGTAGGAATTGAAAGATATGCCTGTTTAAGCATGTAATGTCAAAGCTGCCAGGCAGCAACAGTTATGCTAGTTGGAAACTGTCTTATACACAGTTTTATTGGACTGTTTTGTAACAATTTGGGATAAATGGATTCTTCCTAGCTTTGTTTATTGAAATGTTGGCTGAATTGTTCTTATATGAGCATAATCTTGCTGCCATAATTGTGTATGATAAGTACTAGTAATATTGCCTTGCTTGAATGGTCATATAAGACTTGTTTTAATATGCATCTCCTTGTAGAATGTCTTAGAACTAGCTTTGAACTTGGTGGAGGAAGAAAAAGGAAATCATCCAAAGGCTAAGAACAAAGGAATAGCTATTCAAGACAATTTCTAGATTGCTGGATTGTATTGTGAGTGTAGTTATTTTAGGGTTGGGACATAGGTCCTAACCAACCTTACATGTCTAAATTCTTGTTTGAATTCCATACTATGAAATGACACTAAATCATACTTGGTAATTGATTAAATGGGAATAAAGGATTGATAAAGATTAAGTAAGTTAATTGCTTGATTGATTGTATTATGGATTGAGTAGGAAATTGTGAAATGTTGATGGATTTATTGCTTGATATGAAAATGACGAAAGGAATTGGTAGTATTGTTGTATTGAATATTACTTGCCAAGTTAATCTAATGTGAAATGAACTAAATGCAATTGGCCTAAGGGTCTAAAACGAATTGATCTTGAATTACTTGATGACTAAGTAACTTGTGCGATGCTTGAAATAAAAAGATTCTATAAGCCCTTGGTTGTTAGTTGGTCTTAGGTAAAACGGCATGCCTTAGAGTCTAGAGCTCGAGATTTTGGTACGTAAGTGTACCCTATTGATTGGTGTTGAAGGCACCCTACTGTTAGATACCTTGGGTATCGAATTGTTCTGGTACGTTGAGTACCCTATTGCTTGGTGTTGTAGACACCCTACTGATTCTGGTACTTTGAGTACCCTACTGAGACTTGATTACCTAGTCCTACTATCTACCAAGGAAAAGTAAATCATCAAGCTTAAATAAGACATGTCACATAATATATGAATGAGCATTGTAATACTTGATAATGAGCTTTTATTGAAATGAAATTTCATGTATAAGATGATAGAAATTCTATTCTGATTTGCTCATTATTTGCAAGACAAGCCTTATGGAATAATGACCCCATTCAAGTAGGGGATTGATGAACATTATGCTCACATGCTAGAATTTTTGATAGACTTTGATGCTTGATTGTTTCAAATAGTGCTTCAACTAACTAGATCACACTCTAATAAATTTGAAGCCTAACTAGGTTGATCTAGAATAAATGAATTATAGTTCCCTAAAGTGATTAATTTGATAACATGCTAGTTCTAGGAACTACCTCACTAAGTACCATGTGTACTTATCACTCTTGTTTCCTTCTTCCCAAAAACACAGGTTTTAAAGAGATTAAAACATCCCAACCTTGAGCCGAGTTTATCAAGAGAAGATTAAAAGTATGCCTTGCTTTTGTCTTGTTGCACTCCTAGTTGGTGGCCTAGTTTTATGCCTAATTGTACAGGTCTCATGCATTTGGCTCATCTTGAAAATGTATATGAGATGTTTGTGAAAACTTGATGAAATGGTTTGTAATGTTTTGAGTACCTATATGGAACTTAATGTATGACCTTAAGGGCACCTTTTGATATGTAAATTTGTAGGTAAAGTTTGTATGGCATATGCACCTTTCTTTTGGTATATAACAATGTTATCTTGAATCATGCTTGCCAAATTGAAATGCCATGACTTATTGCTTGCCTTGAATCCTGTACACTATTGAATTGACATAGTTGGTACTTAGTATAATTTAATTGTTGATACATGATCAAATGATCATCATAGGTATTCAAGATTAGTAATTAATCATAAATGGCCATGCTTGTATACATGTATGAATTTCCGAATCCTTTCTTGTTTTACAAGTAGTTTGTTGGAATGATGCTAGGAATTGTTTAGTGAATTTAGTTTGAATTTAAATGAATTGGGCCCTAATTGTCTATGTGGTGTTCGAATGAGATTAATTAGTAAAGGACAAATATAGTTCCTTGGTCTACAAGTAGCCTATTGTAAGTAATTTGTAAGAAAAGTTCAAATTAACCCCTAATTTTATGTGTCTTGTTTGATTGCCTGCATCCGAATCTCCTCGCTCCTAACCCGGGTGAGGGGTGTTACAACTTTGATATCCTTGGAGACACAAGTTGGGCAATTCGCTCAGAACTTGAATACAAGACAACTAGGCGGTTTACCCAGCGATACTGAGGTCGCAAAAGGAGTAGGCCACGAGCAGTGTAAGGTAATCACCACTTAGAGTGGTCGGCAGCAAAAGAAAGCCCAAGCTCATCCAACAGAGAACTCTCAACCAACAGAGAAGTCCCTTGTCCCAAAAGACACGTCCAACAACAAAGCCTTGATCGAAGTTGATGAATTGGAGAATGCCACGACAAACACACATGCCGCGGCAAGTCCATCAATCAAGTTCAAAACAGATGAAAAGGTTGAAGATATCCGACTTCCACCACCATTCCCACAAAGGTTGAAGCGGAAGAAACAAGAATATCAGTTCAAGAAATTCCTTGACATCTTGAAGCAAGTTCACATCAATTTGTCATTGGTTGAGGCGATAGAACAAATGCCGAACTATGCTAAGTTTCTTAAATACATTGTCTCTAAGCGAACAAGGCTAGGTGAATTTGAAATAGTTGTCGTGACAGAAGGATGCATGGCCATGTTGTACAACCGAATGTAACCTAAACTTAAGGATCCCGGCAGTTTCACTATACCATGTGCTATTGGAAATCACTATGTCGAGAAGGCCTTATGTGATCTTGGATAAAGCATAAACCTGGTGCCTAAATCTATTTTCCAACGACTGGGAATCAGGAAGGCAAGGCCTAAATCAGAAAGCATATAACAACAAATTTTGAGATGTTATATTGATCTTACAGTCTCAACAAACGACATACTGTTAAGTCTTCATTCTCTATCATTTCTAGAGATAATAAAAAAATAACTCTTCCTCATACGAAAACATGTACGTATTTAAAACACTAAAAAGGTATAAGATGGATCTAATCTGAATCTTCTAAAAACAACACACATAAATATTACGAATGTGTTCTCTAATACCTCGTAAGGTCCAAACAAATGTGATCCAAACTCCTAATATTAAAACAAAACACTTTCATCCAAAGGATCATTTAGAGAAAATTTTATCTCTGACAAAAATTCTATCTCTGAATGCTTGAAATCGACATAAAACTTCTGCCCAACAAGTGTTGTCCTCACTCTTCTTTAATTACTCTAACCTTGTTCACTTTCTTCTGAATTGAATTCTACTAATATTGCTCTTCCTAGCCCGATCCCACACAATGAAGTCTTGGATGCGACCTCGGGTTGAACATCAGCCTTAAGGTGAAAGGTTGAATTGAAGTTGAATATGATACCTTAAAGCTTTTTGTAATGCTCCTCAAAAATATCGAAACAGAACAAAGACATGACCTCCAAATAATAAACGTACGCATATGATAAAGCTATTTGAGTTCTACCTTAAATTTCAAATCCCTGACACTAGTTAAAAACACTTTGGCAAACCATCGATCCTAATTAGCGAAACCAACGAAAGTGTGACCCTCGAAAGCATTTCTTTGCTTCTATTCTAATGTTGCTCAAATCCTCTAAAAGCTTACTCGAATATCACGTGTTGCGACAATGTGCCCCGTAAAACAACCTCTAAAAACCATAATTACACTTGCTAAACTTGACAAAAAGGCTTTGTATCACAAACGTCCGAAGTCAGTACAAAGATAACGACCAAGCATGTATTCGAACTTAGAATACACACCAATAGCGTGATTAAGAACTCAAATTGGTCGTAACCCATTCAGAAAACTATTTGTGAAACATTAGCATCCTTGACTTAAAGCTACCTCATAAAAATCTCAACAATTTCAAGAAGCGAATACACACTCATTAATGGGTCAATCAACTCTAATATCTCAGAAATGAATATTAGTTCTACACAATCACTTAGCCAAGCTATCGACCAATTCCATCTTTAATGATCCACCTTTCTATGTAACCCAACTGAAAATTCCTCAAAATGTCATTCTAAGGCGTATAAGGCCTAAACCAAGTAACTCTTACAACCAAGTCTCAAAGGCAATTTGGTCCAATACTCGAACATACGATTTTTTTTGTCTTAGCTTCCGCTTTTATGAATGAAAACAAAAGGCAAATGAAAGGAGTCTCCCATTATGAATGGTCTAGATTTCATTTCTATTTCAAAATCGAAAATAATTCAAATTTTTTAGTCTAGAAATATTTCATTCTAATTATCTCCGGAAAATATCCCTTACACAAACCAACTTATCTCACCACATATAGGCCGTAGCCCCGGACCGTAGTCCAATCTCTTACTTGGTGAGCTCAAATAACCTTATGGCATGCCAATTGTATCCAATGTCCACAAATGCTCAAGGTCACATATTTCATTATAATTCTTACCTTTCGGATCACATATCACAACATAAACTTACCTTTGTGGTCGTAAGCCATATCATATTGGACGTCAAGTTGAGCCTTAGCTCCACATATCATATCATAACATATCCATATCAAATTCAACAAAGCAAAATTCAAGTATTGTATATGAACTTACACATATTAATCCATGTCGGAAGCTTACCATGCTTACTATTAGCATCCACACAAGCTTGCTCTACTTGAGCCCTTAAAAAAATGTAAATTACAACACAAAACGAATGCAACGGGATGGCACCTTGCATATCCCTTGACACGACTACACTCACCTAATTCACGGAAGCTTTTAGGATTCCCAGATTTTGATTCCTTTGCTTCTATGCTTTGATGAAGATGATATATTGTTTTCTTCCAATTTTCGAGCTAGGAGGAAACACAAGAAATTATTATAATCAACATAACAACATTTTACTCATTTCAAAAATTAGGATTAGAATTTCGATTTGAAATTAAACTCCAATTATCCATGGAATTTAACAATTGATTGAGGGCTTTTATTTACCCGATTGATAGCTTTGCTCTGGAGGTTTCGAATCAAAGAAAACTTGGGTCTAAAGTAGTAAATAAGGGATGTGTGTGCTTGCTTAAGGTTGAAGACAACAATAGTTGTGCTAGCTTGATTTCCTTTAAGTTTTGCTTTCGGGAAGAAAATGGGCAAGTGAAGAGAGCTTTCCCTTTTTTGTCTAATTTAAGGCAACACAACTTAATCATTTCCCCACCCCCCTTAACAACCAATAAGAACATTTCCCTCACTTGAGGGCTTGTTTAACCCAACCAAGAAATTACTTTTCCCAATTAGACTATTGACATTGGATGTGTAATTGTCATCTTTTCAAATTAATCCCACATGTTGGGGAGGCAAGCAAGGAGGTGAATCATCACATACTTTCAATTCTTTTGATTTAGCTATTAAAACAGCTTTGAACAAGGGACCCATATCGATACACCATATGGCCATATCGATACGGCTAGGCTAAAATAGGTAAGTTTGTTATGGCAGTTAAGCCGTATCGATACAGGTCTTGCTGTATCAAAATGCCTAGTTCAAACCGTTTCGATACCGGTGCAGCCGTACCGATATGCCTAGTTCAAAATCAACATTCTCAGCTTTGAATTTCTTACAAAAAGATCTCCACAACTTAAATCAAGCCCAATTAACTTTCATTGTTACAAAATTGGGTACAAGGATTGAGAGATTACATTTCTGAGCTTATTCGATACAAAATTTCTGGTCTCCGAAACCAAATTCTAACTAGACCGATTTTAGGGATGTGACAACTCTCCCCCTTAAAGAAAATTTGTCCTCAAATTTTTACTCTAATTGAACAAATGAGAGTACTGTGTTTGCATCGTCTCTTCCAGTTCCCACATTGCTTCTTTAACTGAATGACTTCTCCAAAGGACTTTCACTAAGGGCACAGACTTATCACGAAGTCTTTTAATTTTTCGTGCAAGGATATGCACAGGTTCTTCCTCGTACATCAGATTAAACTAAATCTCCACAAACTCTGGCTCGATCACATGAGAAGGATCTGACCAGTACTTTCGTAGCATGGACGCATGGAAGATATTATGGATTCGGCTTAGCTCCTCTTCGGAGAGCTAGTCATTAGGCAGCTAGTCCAACTCTCTCGATCACATCGAATGGGCCAATGAAATGAGTGCTTAGCTTTCCCTTCTTGCCAAATTGAAGGATCTTCTTACACGAAATTACTTTAAGGAAAGCTTTCTTGCCAACCTCATACTTAATGTCTCTTCTTTTTATATCAGCATAAAGTTTCTGTCGGACAAATGTAGCTTTGAGCCGATCATAGATAATGGTCACCCTTTCTTCAGTTTCTTGAAGCAAGTCAGGGCCAAACACCTTGCCTTCACCATGCTCGGTCCAATTGAGAGGGGTTCTACATTTCCTCCCGTAAAGGGATTTATAGGGTGCCATTTGAATCGAAGCTTGGTAGCTATTGTTGTAAGAAAATTCCACCAAAGGCAAGGATTTCTCCCATGTATTCTCGAAGTCAATAACACAGGCTCAGAGCATATCCTCCAGAATCTAAAAGGAAGGATTGGGATTGATATGGGTTACTTATACATAAGAATCGAAGGGAGGTATAAGGTTACCTGAATAACCCTTTCGGATTGACCATCAGTTTGAGGATGAAAAGTAGTGCTTAGGTGCACTCGGGTTCCCAAAGCCTCTTGTAGGTTCCCCTAAAATCGAGATGCAAAATATGGATCACGATCGGAAATAATGGACATAGGAACTCCGTTCAAATGGATAACTTCTCAAATGTACAACTCAGCAAGCTTAGGCAAACCGAAGTCCATTCTCACCGGAATGAAATGAGCATATTTGGTGAATCGGTCCACAATGACCCATATAGCATCATTTTTCTTCAGTGTCATTAGCAAGCCACTTACGAAGTCCATCGTAATACACTCTCATTTCCATTGTGGAAGTTCAATGGGTTGTAGAAAACCAGTAGGCACCTTGTGCTTGGCTTTAACCTGTTGACAGGTCAAACACCTAGCCACGAAGTCCTTGATCACACTCTTCATATCGGACCACCAATACAACTCCTTTAGATCCTTATACATCTTAATAGCTTCAGGATGAACAGAGAAAGGACTCGAATGAGCTTCATTCAGAATTTGATTCTAAAAATCATCATCATCAGAAACACAAATACGATTTCGAAAACACAACAGACCATCAAAATTTATAGCAAAATCAGGATCTGGTTTGTCCTTGATCTTAGCAATAAGAGTTCTAAACTCTTCATCATATTCTTGGAGTGCTTTTATTCAGGACACAATAGTTGACTGAACTCTCAGTTCTGCTAACAACTTGCCATGCTTCTTGAGCCAAAAATGAGCATTCAAATATCTTAGAGAGGGAGTAGGTTTCTGACTAAGGGCATCAGGTACGACATTGGCTTTACCATGGTGGTAATCAATAATCAAGTCGCAGTCTTTCAGAAGCTCCATCCACCAACATTGACGGAGATTCAACTTTTTCTAAGTCACAAGATATTTCAGACTCTTGTGATCAATGTACAAGTAACACTTCTCACCGTAAAGATAGTGTCTCCAAATCATTAAGGCAAACACAACAACTCCAAATCATGTGTTGGATAGTTTAGCTCATGAGTTTTAAGCTAACATGAAGCATAGGCTATGACCTTTCCTTCTTGCATCAACACACAGTCCAATCCTAGGTGGGATGCATCACTATATACGGTGAAGTCCTTACTTGACTCAGGTTGCACCAAAACAGGGGCATGGGTCAGAACTTGCTTAAGCTGATCAAAACTCCTTTGTTGTTCCATGGTCCAAACAAAGGGAGTTTCTTTACAGAGAAGCTTTATCAAGGGTGCAACAATCATCGAGAATCCCTTAACGAATCTATGATATTAGCCTGCAAGGCCCAGAAAGCTACGAGCTTCTCCAACATTCTTAGGATGAATCCAATCAATAACTGCTTGAATCTTCTTTGGGTCCTCCTGAATTTTCGTAGAAGAGATCATATGTCCTAGAAAGGACACTTCAAATAGCAGAACTCACATTTGCTAAACTTAGCGTATAACTGTTTCTCCCAGAGAGTCTGTAGCATAATATGGAGATGTTCTTTATGAGTGATTGTGTCTTTGGAGTAAATCAAGATGTCATCTATGAACACAACCACGAACTTGTTTAGATATGGCTAGAATACATGATTCATCAAATCCATGAAAGCTGTAGGTGCGTTCGTAAGCCCAAAAGGCATTACTAGGAATTCATAGTGGCCATATCTAGTTCGGAAGGCAGTCTTTGGAACATCAGACTCCTTCACTAATATTGGATAACACCCGAATTTCAAGTCTATCTTAGAGAAGATAGAAGAATCTTTCAATTGATCGAAGAGATCATCGATCCTCGGTAATGGATACTTGTTCTTAATGATCACTCTATTCAACTGACGATAGTCAATGCACAGACACATCGACCCATCCTTCTTCTTAACAAACAAAACAGGTGCTCCCTAGGGTGAGGAACTCAGTCGGATGAATCCCTTGTCCAAGAGATCTTGGATTTGGGCCTTCAACTCTTTTAATTCAACTTGAGCCATTTGGTACGGAGTGATGGAGACGGGTGTGGTCCCTGGTTGCACTTCGATTCCAAATTCCACTTCTTGGGTTGGAGGGAGTCTCAGAAGTTCATCGAGAAGCACATCAGGAAATTCTTTTACCACCAGTACATTCTCAAGCTTTAGATCTTCTTTAAACTCCATGGCACACATGATAGCTTTACTTGGCTCGAGTTCAGTTTTCATTAAGGCTATACATTCCTTTTCGAGTCCACGGGGTATAACTTTTTCTTCGAACAATCTATCCAAGCTTGATGCTCAGCTAGCCAATCAAGGCCGAGGATGAGATCAAACTCATGGAAAGGTAAAGCCATCAAGTTGGCCAGAAATGAGATCCCTTGGATCCTCAGGGGACAAGCTTTACAAACCAACCGAATAACCATACTATCTCTATAACACCCCCAAACCCGATTTAGTCGATAGACCGGATTAGGGCATGTTGCCAAAGGAACAACACATAAACAAAACAACTTAACGGAGAAAGACCTTGATTTCCAAGTTAAAATCCGAGTAAATTAAAACCATCATTCTACTTCGACATCTTTTTAGTCTAATGATCAATCATAATTACTAACTCTTTTGTACAATTAATATTGCAAGATCAATTACAATACTTATCAGACTTTTAGATTAGTTAAAGTGACTAAATGACTTTTAAATTCAAGGAAACCAAATAAATTACTTATAATCTATCTATTGTTCTTCCCTTGACTTGAAGAAACAAGGTGAGTCCAACATTTACCAGATAACTTAATTAAGTTAGAATGATCATTCTAGACATACAAGGCAACCAAACGGAATAGACATAACATGAACAAAATCACATGGACAAGCAAGTGGCCACAACAAAGAAGATAACAATCAGTTGAGTTTATGACATTATAAAAAGGGTTCTAAACTTTGGTCTTAAGACTAGATCAATTAACAACCAGATTGATGTTACCAATTTAAGCGATCGCAAGAGAAATTATAAACAAATCGGTATTCAGATATGAGTTATTAACAATCCCTATGTCTCAACCATTTTATAACATTTCAGCTTTGGGGCATGACAAAACAGTTTATGATAGCATTTACACAATCCTATCACCAAGTGTTTAGTGTATTTAAAGTTATTCCAATTGATATTCTAGTCTACTAAATTCATATCATAACTATTAAAATAACTTTTTCAATCATGCAATCATAAAAAAAAAATTAAACGGCCCATTACAATCCTCATAAATTTATAAACCCATACATAAATCATGGGATACACTACATGCTCAATGCCTACACATCATTTACGTGCAACCAACTAGGAGTCCCTAAAGAATTTCGAACACAACTCCTGTCTCATGGAGTTCATGTCCGAAATCGATATGAACTGAAGCCAGCTACCTAAAATGTAAATGAGGAAACAATGTAAGCATAAGCTTAGCGAGGTAGATCAAAATAGTTAATTAAAATTTCGTAATTGACTGATTACAAGCTCCAATGTTTACGTAAATTTTTGCCAGCTTGTTTCCCAAAGGGATATATGCCATAAGTCATATGAACTGAACTATCTCTAAGCGAGTTAATGAACTCGGACCTAAGGCTCATAAATTGTTTAAGACCCTAAAATAAAATTCCACCTTCATACATTTACTTTAGGCCAAAAGAGAGAACTTTTATAATTGTTATCATCAATTCCCTTGGTGTCTTTTAAAAAGACCAATCAATCATTAACATATACATCTTAAACTTCTTAGAAAACTCTTTGATATGTTTACAAATATACATTACTTGGGGATTCGTTTTACTCTAATAACTCTTTCAATTTCATGAAAAATTCTAACTTTCTATTGATATGGTCTACCCTTCTTTTAAAAAGTCTATTACCCATCATACACTAATGTTATCAAACTCCCTTCTTTACGGTGTTTACGAACAAAGACATTTTTCTAAAATTTTACGATTGTTTGACCAAGGCCTATACTTGACTCGGCATTAACTTACAAATTCAAGTATTTCTTAACTTTGCTTAAACATACGAAGGTATTACATGATATTCCAAGGGTACACCGATTATAAAAGGGGTTTATTACTAAATTTATAAACTTTCTTGGATTCTTTCTTTAAACTTGTTGATACATAACATTCTCATCGGAGATTTATTAGACACTTAATAATCTTAGATCTTTAAAAATTCTCAAAATAATCTGAATTATTCTTAATGCAATTTAGCTTTATCAAAAGTCCTACATCTTTCCAACTAGATTGAAATTTCACTTTTTCTATCATAAGCCTTAATCAGGATTTATTATTTTGAAGTCTATTACTTTCATATGCTATAGCACTCCTTAATAAGGTTAATTACCTTATCTACCAAAATCCTACTTATAAATTTCATTCATTAATCCAGTTTAAGCTAAGTTCATTGTTATTTGGTTATTCAAAACACCTACTTCTTGGCTTTACTATCGTCTCAAACTAAATACCGCCATTATCTATTAATCTTTAATTTCAATCTTAACATAGTGTAAGACCAAATTGTTAAGCTTTCTAGGTTTCATAATTCATGAACAAACATTATTTTAATTAATTCAATTGCCCAATTACTTTATTAGCAAATATCCCATTTATAACACAAGTTATCATTAATCGAACATACTTACTTATATGTCCTCCAAACATGCTCAATATTTTCCTTAGGACTATATCCTCATATCAAAACTCACTTTTAAAATTATTAATGAAACATGCATTTTTAGATCATATTATTCTTTATACGAGGCATCTACACATTTTAAAGAGGGTGATTCATTATAAGGAATTCGGTAAGAATTACTATTATATCTCAAGGCACATTACGAGTTCAAGCAATCTAATATCACATCAATTAAATCACACATACATTCCAAATCAGCAACATACACCTATGGTTATCTCATTTTCAGCCTATAATATCACCCAATCAACAGTTCACAACTCGATTTATTTGTCCAAGCAACTCATCCATATAGTACATATAAGCACAAGAATTTGCACAATAACATTTTACTCATTTCATAATCCATTTTACTCGGTTTAAGAACTTAACTTAATGCCTTTAACTTCAATGTTTAGCTTATTCACAGCCTATCATTAAATTAGGATATTTGCCTGCACATACACTTCAATCCGTTTGAACCATATCAAGCAAAAGATGCACTTGACCAATTTACCACATCAATACTCCACAATTTGGCGAATTAAAACATTCCCAAGACCAGGTTATTCTCTAACTGGCCTTATAACAACATACATATATTCATTAGAACATTAATCCAGAAATCTTTAATTATAATTACATATACAATAAATAGCTTAACATATAAATTCAGGGATTCCTTAACTTACAAGGCATTAAATAGTACTTCTCAATTATTTGATATTAATCTTATAAAGAATCAAAGTAGCTTATTAGGTATAATTCAAATTCCATTCTTTTACTTTTATTATAGCCTTGAGAATCGAATCTAGCCTAGGTACTCGAATCCCCAACCAACTGTCGCCCATATATTGGTACCCACAATACCGGTCAATCCCTCCTACTATCGCCAAGTGATTACACAACTTCCCTCCTACTGTCGCCAAATAAAGGACCGTAGTCCAACCCGAAACAAGAGCTCATGGATCTTATGGCATGCCAATTATACCTACGACTGACTCGAGACCAAGGCTTAAACATGTTTCTTTCATTTCTTATACATAATTAACATATTTCACATCAATATATCCTTTCAAGGATTCAATACACCCTTCCATAAGGGTATTCATTTACATATGATCACCACATGTGATCTTTCCATATCTCAGCTTACTTATTCAAAGGCTTTATAATCAATACTTAATTTATCAATTTATATTCAACCTTTGATGAATTTAATACATATATATATATATATATATATATCAAGATTTTAGGAGCATTTGTATGTTTGTTATTCAAGTTTTCGACTCACATATACATAACTACTCATGGATTCAATCGAACCATACAATATCCCTTATGCTAATGTAATTTTTCATTACACAAACATACATACCAGTCATGAGCATCATTCAAACTATTCTAACAATTCAACAATTGTACAACTCAAATTATAAACATACTCTTCACCAAATTTACATATCAGGGGGGTACTTACCTTATTTAAGCTCATGCCTTTGCATTCAAGCTTGCATTTTCACACAATTAAACAATCAATTAAAAAAATCAAAACAAGAAGAACTGGCTCGGGAAGGTCATTAGCCCATCCCGAGCCTTGATCTACACTCACCTCTTATCCTGAGGTTATGGGATACCTGAATCCTCATTTTATCTTGCCACTTAACCAATTCTTCCTAACTGCTTCTCGGTCTAGTTATGACAACAAATAGATCTCTATGTTAGAATTAACCCAAATATAATTTTCCACTGAAACAATTATCAACAAGCATCCATGTATATAAAAAAAATCAGAACAACATACTTCATATTTTCTTTATGCAAAAACAGTCCCTTTTTCCATGAATCTCCTACTTGAGTCCCAACAATCTACACTAGGATGTATAACTATTATGCTGCCCTGTTTCTTACCTATACAAAATCATATTTAAATCAGCCCCATATACATTAAATTATACCCAGCTAATCTTTAATCGCAAGCATACATTAACCATGCCGAAACCAAATAGTTTCCAGATTGTTCATAAGTCCGTTTCAATGTTATTATCATTCAATTCAAAGACCATAACTACAACATTTCTATCAATTTTTAACTCGTCAAAACAGAGTTTATTTAGTATCTCAAAACTGCTGGGAATTAGGCTAAATTTCCAACAAAATCTGAGACTGTTGTTATAGTAAATGTAAGGTTGTTATAACACCTAAAATTTTATTAAAACCCTGTTCAATTACAGTTTATTCGATTCCCTTATTATATTTATTGGTCAAAACAGTTTCTTGTCCAGCATACTACACATAATAGTCCCTAATTGATATACAATTTAGTTCCACAACAAAGAACAACTGAAACAACCCCTCATTGAATCCAAATTTCTATAAAAATAGTTTAATCTTGATAAACATATCCTTAAGTCATATGTACTTATTTCGGTTGATCCCAGATTCACATTCAAGTATGAAAAATCTTACAAAATTCACCTAATTCGAATACAATAGGGTATTACACACATGTCTACCATTCATAAACATAATCCGGTTTCATGCATGAACCAACCAGGAGATTTAAAGGTGTTTTACCATTGAAAGTTCAACTATTCAAGTCAACAATCAAACCATAATCAAATTCATGGTTTGAGGGAAAGAAAATGCTAGCTTACCCTCTTTTCTAAGACCTCACAAGCAAGGATTTTAATATTGCACCTATTTGATTTAGCCTCTCGATCACCATGCAAGATAATTTTTCAAGCTCTCTCTCATTTCTAATCAATGAATTCAGTTAATTAAAGGAAGAAGATAACATATTCTCCTTGTTCAATTTGCTTTGACCGAAGATCCTCCACCTAGATCATTCTTGGTGATGACACTTGTATTGGTCTCCCACTAAATAATTATTTACATGCAAATCTCACTATTTCTCCTTATATCGATTTATTCCATTCCTATATTGGTCACTTCATTTTCTAATGTTTCTACAAACTCCTTCAATTTATTCATTAAGGATGGATCTAACAAGTTATTTAGCTTTCAATTTGAAACATAATCCTAAGCTAGGTATCGGGGTATTACAATCTCCTAGTGGGTTAGAGACAACAATCTCATAAGTAACCGTTTCAAATTCTAGAGCATATTTTCCAATCAACGGTTCACTAATGAAGGAATGCGTAGAGCTTGGGTCTACCAAAGCATAAACAAGACCGAAACATAATTCCACCATACCTGCTATCACATCAGGATTATCCTCTTGCTCTCAGCCTCGAACATGATACATCTGGGCTGAGGTTTAAGGATCACGTCCAACTGAAGGAGTTTTAGTGTTGCGTGGTCTCCCCGCTAATCCATACTGCACTTGTTTTGCTCCTCTTCCCTTAGCATAATTATTCTGAGAAGTCACAGGGGTAGGAGCATTTGGATTTTGTGGACACTTCTGATGAAGTGTCCACACTCACCGTAGAGGTAACAAGATCCAGACTATCTATGGCACTGTCCAGGGTGCCTTTTCTATCAAAAGTTGCATAAAAGATTCTGAGAACCTTTTACAGAACCACTTGTACTATCAACTGAAGCGGTATGAGCAATAGATGTTCCCAAAGATTGGGATTGTGGTACATAACCTGATCGTGGTAGCTGCTGAAAGGTGGCAGACTTCTGGTCCCATAATCTACCCTTCTTTTGAAGCATAAAACGCTTGGAGTCATCTTGAAACCTCTTATCAGGTCGGGTTTGGTTCCCCTTTCTTCTTTCATAGGCCTTCTGGGAGGCTTCAGTAGCAATGCCTCGATTGACCAAGGTCTGGAAATCCTCTATCTCCAAAGTAGTGAAGAGGGGACTCAGTTCATCTCAGAGGCCATTAATGAACATTTTGCATTTCTCCTTTTCCGTACGTATGATCTCATCACCATACCCACATACTTGCAGAAATTGTGGATACACTGCTCCACAGGTCTTCCTCCTTGTCTCAGGTGGAGGAACTTCGTACGTTTTTCGGCAATGTAGTGCTCACTGATGTATTTCTTGCGGAACTCCTGAAGGAAGAAGTCCCACGTAACTTTATGCTCGAATACAGTGAGTGTCACGGTATCTCACCAACTCTGAGCCTCCTCAGAAATCAGTGCCAGAGTGTATTCCAGCTTATGTTCATCAAGGCACCTCATTTGTTTATTCATAACTTTAAGAGTATTCTCCAGCCAATACTCTGCTATCTCTGGATTATCCAGGTTCTTCCCAATGAAGGTGAAAATTAGATACTGACGGAGCTTGTCAACAGGGGCTTTGGAAATAGATGGAGGAGCTTCAGCAAGCTAAAGGGGTGGTTCCTGCCTGAGAGACACAACCACTTGTTTAATAATTTCAGACATTGAAATTAGGTACCCCTGCTAAGCGGGAGGAATCAAAGGAGGATGAAGTGGGTCATTCTACCCCACTTGTTCGAGTCTTCCCTTAGATTGTCCCCTGTGTCAAGGAAGAGCCGGGGTGCAGTTCATTTGCGGCGCGCCTATCAGTAGGTGTAGACATTTTTTGATCTATTCATATAGAAAGGATTTAATCGTCTAAGTTACAAGTCACAGATAACATATACAAATAAACTCTTAGGTGGCATATGCAAATACATACTTCAGTTTAGTTCGAGAATCGACTAAACCTAGGCTCTGATACCACAAATGTAACATCCCCTTCCCGGTCTGGTAGAGAACCGGGTTGGAAAGTGCTACCGAAAGACATATCGGAGGTTCAGAGTTTAGAGACTTATTCGGGAAGTTTATTAAACTCTTTTAGAGCTTAGTAGATATGTTTGTTGACTACTTATTTGATTTAGGGTCAATTTTAATCTTTTTCGAACTTATGGACTAAATTGTAATTTTTACAAATTAAAGGTCCTTATTGGGATTTATTTTCACTAAACTGCAATTAAACTTTCCAATTATTGACTTGTGAAGTTTCATTACTAGCGGAGATCATTTACCTATCCAATTAAGCCATTTAAAACTTAGTGATCAATTCATAAACTATTTAAAACTATAATTTTAGACTTTTAACAGAATTAACTGACTCCGTACTGGTATGCCTAAGACCATATCGGCACAATAAGCTGATTTCCCAAATTCCAAGTTCAAGGGCAATAAGACAGTATCGATACCACTAAACCCGTATCGATTATCATTGACTAAGGTTGACCCGTTTCGTACAACATAAGGCCGTATCGATACAATTTAATTTTCAGACCTTACTGTCTAAATCCGTATTGATACACCCCCTTTTTGTATCGATATGCCGTATTTTACTTTGTCCAATTATGCAAGGTCGTATCAATACGCCATCACCCGTACCAATACTCATGCCTTGTAATTATAGATTTTAGCTGGTTTTTAATCAATTTAACCTGTTGAACGTTTTCCAAGCTTAACCAAATTTTACCAGAAAGTCTAATATCCATATTTTTAAAGGCATACAAAATTTTAGAGCAATTGGAATCCATTTACCTAGTTTTCAAATTTTAGTGCTTTTAAGCTCTTTTTAACTAGTTTAGTCATTCCACAAGCATACCAAAAACCATATTTAACCCTTAGACATTATTAGACCATTACACATATACAAAAATATGCAAACATGACATGTTTGATTCATATGCCACCTTACTAGGAGTTCAAAGCAAAAGTTAAGCATACATATGATTGGTAGAGGCGAATTGCAACCGCAATTACACGGTCAGAGTTCGGAAAACTTCAAAATCCTGAAATGCATGAGACACACGAATGTTATGCTTACATAGCCTAGTGAGGTAGTCCTAACAAATGCACAATAAATTCATCAAATACATGAATGACATATAGGCATGCTTTGTTAACATTTTACATAACATCAATCATATAAGATCATATTCAAACCATTAGTCGTGATTCCATGTAGCAATTATAAATCATATAAACATATCATTTACTTGGACATGGTAAGAAATGGATACGGGGATTCCCCTCTATACCACACATATCGGAAATAGGTCGTAGCCTTGAGCCGTAGCTCCAGAAAGTATCCCTTGCACAAACCAACCTTATCTCACCACATATAGGCCGTAGCCCTGGATCGTAGTCCAATCCCTTACTTGGTGAGCTCAAATTACCCTATGGCATGCCAATGGTATCCAATGTCCACAAATGTCCAAGATCACATATTTCATTATAATTCTTACCTTTCGGATCACATATCACAACATAAACTTACCATTGTGCTCGTAAGCCATATCATATCGGACGTCAAGTTGAGCCTTAGCTCCATATATCATATCATAGCATATCCTTATCAAATTCACACATAGCAAAATTCAAGTATCGTATATCAACTTACACATATTAATCCATGCCAGAAACTTACCATGCTTACTATTAGCATCAACACAAGCTTGCTCTACTTGAGCCCTTAAACAAAAATGCAAATCATAACACAAAACGAATCAATGGGATGGCACGTTGCCTATCCCTTGACACGACTACACTCACCTAATTCATGGAAGCTTTTAGGATTCCCGGATTTCGACTGCTTTGCTTCTATACTTGGTTGAAGATGACAGATTGTTTCCTTCCAATTTTTGAACTAGGAGGAAACACAAGGAATTATTATAATCAACATAACGACATTGTACTCATTTCAAAGATTACGCTTAGAATTTCGAATTGAAATTAAACTCCAATTATCCATGGAATTCAATAATTGATTGAGGACGTTTACTTACCCGATCGATAGCTTTGCTATGGAGGTTTCGAATCAAAGAAAGCTTGAGCCTAAGGTAGTCAATAAGGGAGGTGTGTGCTTGCTTAAGGTTGAAGACAACAATGTTTGTGCTAGCTTGATTTCCTTTATGTTTTGCTTTCGAGAAGAAAATGGACAAGTGAAGAGAGCTTTCCCTTTTTGTCTAATTTAATGCAACATAATTTAATCATTTCCGCACCACATTAACAACCAATAAGAACATTTCCCTCACTTGAGGGTTTGCTTAACCCAATCAAGAAATTACTTTTCCCAATTTGACTATTGACATTTGATGGCTAATTGTCATCTTTTTAGATTAATCCCATGTGATAGGGAGGCAAGCAAGGAGGTGAATTATCACCTACTTTCAATTCTTTTGATTTAGATATTAAAACAACTTCGAACAGGGTACCCGTATCGTTACACCTTATGGCCGTATCGATACGGCTAGGCTAAAATGGGTAAGTTCATCATGGCAGTTAGGCCGTATCGATACATGTCTTGTTGTCTCAGAATGCCTAGTTCAAACCGTATCGATACAAGTCCACTCGTACCGATACGCCTATTTCACAATCAACATTCTCATCTTTGAATTTCTTACAAAAAGATCCCACAACTTAAATCAAGCCCAATTAACTTTCATTGTTACAAAATTGGGTACAAGAATTGAGAGATTACATTTCTGAGCATATCTGATACAAAACTTTTGGTCACCGAAACCAAATTCTGACTAGGGCACTTTTAGGTATGTGACATACGTGGGGCCTTGCATCAGTATGGGTATGCTAGATGTTAGCCTGGGATCAGTACAAGAAAGAGCGTGTCGGTGCGGGCTTTAGCTATTGGAAATCTACTTTTTGCAACTGAGCCTATGTACCAATATGCCTTGGCTTTGTACCATTATGCTCTATTAGATTGAAGCTTATATCGGTACGGGTTCCCCACATATCGATACAGGTTGTCATTAATTCAGTTAATGTGATTCTTGAAGATTTTGTTTCTATCATTTGGGTCCCTGATGTTCTTGAATGCAATTGTATGAGTTTGGATTATTTTGAGCTAAAATTTGGCAAAAAGGCATGTAATCTGATTAATTAAGGTTTGGTAACTTGAAATTTAATTAAATCCTCATAACTTTCCAGATTTGCATTTTAGTCCCTAAAATGCAATTTGGGCAATTAGATATCTAATCGATGCCCGATTTAGTTGAGATTTCACTTGTTGCCAGCATGCTCACTATAGGATGTAATGTTACATCTAGAAAAGATAAAAAGAAAAAAATGCCTAAGTTTAGTTAACCAGTTCGGGTTTTATTTCGGCAAAACTCAATGTAGCTCGCTCAATTCGGTCTGTCGTCTAAGCCAGTTCGAGGAGGTTACATTTAGTGGTATCATAGCCAAGTTTGTGATAATTGGGATGAGTTTATGATTGTTGGAATGTTTTTATGGATTGATTATTGTTGTTTGCTATGCACGATGATTGTTATATGTACGTTAACTGTCATATGCTATGTTGAGGGATATTTGTGGGACACATTGCCATATTACTATAGTCTAAAATATTTTGATTTGAAATGGGAGTCTTGGATCTTTGCTTGAAGTTGGCCTGACTGTTTTGTTTTGGTGTAATTATCATACCTTAGATATTAATACGATAGAATCGAGGAGAGAATTAAGGTTTGGTACAAATGTTGTTGTTGGCCAAGAGAATTAAGATAATGTTATACCTCTTGGAGGTTTGCCACCTTCTCTGCCTAATACACCTATAGGAGTGGAGCAAGTACCACATGCGCTAGCAGGGCCAGTCATAGATGATATGGCGCCTTTGATACAGGTGATGACCAGAGCTTTTCAAGCTGTTGTTGCTGGGGTGCATGTGCCTGCACTAGCTGCTGGAAAGACGGGGTTGTCGTTTAGAGCCTCCATAGTTTGGGAGGAGTTGAGTATATAGGGTTGGCACCTGAGGCATCCGAAGAGTGGTTGGCTAGTACTAATCGAATTTTGGTACAAATAGGGTACAATAATGCTCATAAGTTGGGATGTTTGGTATCTCTGTTGTAAGGAGATGCACATAGTTGGTGGACTACTGTGACCACGACCATAGAACTTAGTGATGTGACCTAGGAGTTCTTTCAAGTTGCATTTAAGAAGAAGTATCTGGAGTTAGATACTTGGATGAAAAGAAGTGCCAGTTCATGGCATTGGTTAAGGTAGTATGTCTGTAGCGGAGTATGAGGTTCAGTTTGTTCGGTTGAGTCAGTAAGCTCATGAACTAGTACCTGATGAGAGGCATCGCTGTGACTGATTCCGTTATGGATTGGTATATGATGTTAATACATATATGTTGGCTTCTGACTACACCGATTTTGATGTGTTGGTTACACGGGCTAAAGACATTGAGCAGAACTTGGGCTTATCAGTTCGTGTGGGAGGTTCTGGCAAGAGAGTTGCAGACTTTGGTACCAGTGGTGGTCAATTTAAGAAGCATAGTGATAAAAGGTATCGCCCGGAGCTGAGGTGAGGTGGAGGTAGTACTAAGCTGAGGTCAGGGTGCCCAGGCTAGAGCAGTACATAGTACTTGTTGGATTTGTGGATCGTGTGATCACATGAGGCGAGACTGTCCACGTTTGGCTCATGAGGGACAGGCTCCTTCAACTGTTGTTGCTAACTCTTGTTGGAGTTGTGGATCGAGCAATCATTTGAGACATGATTGTCCGTTGTTGGTGGTGGACAGGCCAGGGCACCTGCGGTTGCACCATAGTGAGCTTATGGCTGGGGATAGTTTTAGCGAAGGGGCGAGGGTCCGAGGATGGTGGCTCATACTGTTACAATTCAACCATAGGGTGGTGGTCTTGCAAGGGTGTATGAACATCATGAAGGATGTAACGACACCACCGTGATTGTAGGTACATTTACATTGCAATCTTTGTCATTGTTTCCTTTGGTTGATTTTGGTTCTACGCATTCATTTATCTTCCATGAGCATGAACATTTGCTTAATATACCTATGAAAGTGTTAGACGTGGGTATGCAGGTAACTAGTTCTTTCGGTGAGACGATTGTTATGAGAAGGTTATTTAGGATATGTCCTTTGACGGTTCAAGGTCATGTATTTGCAGTTTATTTAGTGGAGTTGCCTCTTCACAGTTTTGATGTAATCTTGGGCATGGATTGGTTGCCCGAGCATAGAGTTGTATTTGATTTTGAAACTAAGCCAGTTTCCTTAAAACTTGCTGATGAGTACGAAGTGGTTTTTGTGGGTGAAAATGCTAAGTTCTTGCCTAATGTTACTTTGACTCTAGAAGTGAGTCGTATGATGGATTCTGAATGTCAAACATTCTTGACCTATGTTATGAACCTGAGATCAAAGGAGGTGCATGTTCATGACATCCGCATGGTATGTGAGTTTCTGAGTGTTTTTTGAAGCAGTTGTCATGTTTGCCACTAGATAGAGAGATTGAGTTTGACATTGAGTTGTATACAATTATAGCTCCGGTGCTTATTGTTCCTTATCGTATGGCACAAAAGGAGTTGAAGGAGTTAAAGACACAACTTTAGGAGTTGCTTGATCGAGGGTTTATTAGGCCAAGTGTTTCGCCGTAGGGTGCACCGATATTGTTTGTGAAAAAACAGATGGCATGATGCAGATGTGCATTGATTATCGACAACTGAACAAGTTGACGATTAAGAATAAGTATTTTTTTCCACAAATTAATGATTTGTTTGATCAATTTAGAGGTGCTTCGGTGTTATCTAAGATTGGTTTGTGGTATGGATATTATCAGTTGAAGGTAAAAGATGTGAATATGCCTAAAACTACTTTTCGTATGAGGTACGGGCATACGAGTTCTTGGTGATGCCATTTGGTTTGACTAATGACCCTGCTGAGTTCATAGACATGATGAATCGGGTGTTCCATGAGTTTTTGGACCAATTCATAGTTGTGTTCCTTGATGATTTTCTTGTGTACTCTTGTCCAAGAAGGATCATGATAAACACTTGCGTATTATGCTTCAGGCATTGTTGGATTATCAGTTGTATGCCAAGCTAAGAAAGTGTGAGTTTTGGCTTAGGGAGGTTGGTTTTCTTGGGCACGTTGTGTTAGCCGAAGGAATTCGAGTTGACCCACACAAGATTGAGGCAGTAATAGGTAGAAAGTCATCTAAATCCGTGTCGAAGGTTTGTAGTTTCCTTGGGTTGGCCAGTTATTACTGTTGGTTTGTGGATGGTTTTTCAAAGATTGTTGCTCCTTTGACCAAGTTGTGTCAGAAGAATGTCTGTTTTGAATGGACAAAGAATAGACAATGAGCTTTTGAAAAGTTGAAGGAGGCTCTGATGCAAGCTGTAATCTTGATTCAACCAGAGACGGGTTAGGAGTTTGTTGTGTATACTGATCCATCATATGTAGACTTGGGTTGTGTGTTAATGCAAGAAGGAAAGTTGTGGCTTATGCATCTAAGTAGTTGAAGGTGCAAGTTATCCTACGCATGATCTTGAGCTCATCGTAGTTTTGTTTACGTTGAAGATTCGGAGGCATTATCTCTATGGTGAGAAGTGTGTGGTGTACACGGATCATAAGAGTTTGAAATACTTGATGAATCAAAAGGATTTGAATCTTAGACAATATAGATGGTTGAAGTTGTTTAAGGATTATGATTTGATGATTGAGTATCATCCGGGAAAGGCTAATGTTGTAGCTGATGCCTTAAGTCAGAAATTTTGCTAGAGTTGAGAGCAATGTTTGCGTAGTTAAGTGTGATGCGAGATGGAGGCTTGTTGGCCGAGTTACAAGTAAAGCCATCCTTGTCACAATTGATTAAGGAAAATCAACGTTATGATGATACGTTGGTATCGCATGTTAAGGATATTATGGATGGAAATCCAACATATTTTCACTTTAATGATGATGGGGTGTTGTGTTTCAAGGATCAGATAGTAGTTCCTAATGATGATGAGTTGAGACGTACCATTTTGATCGAGGCACATGCTAGTCCTTTTGCTATACATCTTAGAAGTACTAAAATGTATCGGGGCTTAAAAGATGAGTACTAATGGGTTAGTTTAAAGAAAGATGCGGCCGATTTTATTGCTAGATGCATGGTGTGTCAGCATGTCAAGGCTGAGCACCAATTTTCTTCCAGATTGTTACAACCATTAAGGATACCAAAATGGCAGTGGGAAAGAATCACCATGGATTTTGTGTCTGGGTTGCCATTGACACCAGCCAAAAAGGATTCCATTTGGGTGATTGTTGATTAGTTTACGAAGTGTGCACATTTTGTGTCAGTGCATTCAACATATACCTTGGATAAGTTGGGGGAGTTGTATATTTATGAGATTGTGCGCTTGCATGGGGTGCCCAAATCCATAGTTTTAGACTGGGATCTACAATTTACAGTGAGGTTTTGGGAGTGTTTGCATCGGACTTTAGGTATACGGTTGAATTTTAGTACTTTGTATCATCCTCAAATGGATGTTTAGTCTGAATGTGTGATCCAAGTTTTGGATGATATGTTGAGGTGTTGTATCATTGAGTTCCAAGGGACTTGGGAGAAGTAGTTACCTTTGGTGGAGTTTGCCTATAACAATAGTTATTAGGCTATTATACAAATGGCACCATATGAGGCCTTGTATGGTAGGAAGTGTCGTATGCCTTTGTGTTGGGCTGAGATTGGGGAAAAACATGTTTCTATGTTGGATGTGTTGAAAGACATGAATGAGAAAGTAAAGCTTGTTTGTGATCCCTTGAAAGTAGCCTCGGATCGTCAAAAATCCTATGCGGATTTGAAGCGTAAAGAGATTGAGTACGTTGTTGGGGATCGTGTGTTCTTGAAGATGTCACCTTGGAAGAAGGTGATGCGGTTAAGACGTAAGGGTAAGCTTAGTCCGAGGTTCATTGGATCGTATGAAGTTATGGAGCGTGTAGGTCCTGTAGCTTATCGTTTGAGGATGCCTCCTGTGCTGGAAAAGATTCATGATGTGTTTCATGTGTCGATGTTGCAGAAGTATTGGTCTGATCCATCGCATGTTATGCCGGTGGAGGATATTGAGTTGCAACCGGATTTGTCTTATGATGAGGAACCGGTTGAGATCCTTGGTTCTAGTAGTAAGGCTCTTCGTCACAAGACAATCGAGCTTGTAAAGGTATTGTGGTGACACCGTGGAGTTAAGGAGACTACATGTGAGAGTAAGGCAGACATGAAGAAACAGTTTCCGCATTTGTTTCCTTTAGGTAAAATTTCAAGGACAAAATTTCCTAAATGGGGGAGAGTTGTAATGCCCCAATTTTGGGCCTAGGAGTTTCTAAGTTGACTAGACAGTCGGTGGACCGAGATTAGAGATTTGAGTCGGGTTCGAGATTTAAATCGGAATAAATATTTTGGTGTGAGAAATAGGGGAAAAATATCTAAAAATCATTATTTAATATATAGATATTTTTGGTAAAGTCGATTTTTGAAAATAGAATTTAGAAATTGGACATTTTGGCTAGTGACCAAAATGTAAAGTATGAAAACTATTTTTTAGTGGCAATTTTGAAAAATGGTCAAATCTTAGAATCATTAAGGTGCTATTTTACCTATTGTTTTTAATCTGATTTTCATCTTAATTTGGATTATTTTTAATGAGTTTTAATTAAGGAAATTAACTAAGGAAGATAGTTATTTCCTAAAACACTTTTGACGTAACTTCTTTTCTCAAACTTTTCTCTCAACTTCTCTTCAGCCAAACACTTTCTTTTGCATCAAAGATTTGAGGTAATGTTCTTGATTTCTTAAACCTTTGGTTTCTAATGGATTCTTTAACTTTGTTTTCCAAAAATCTTATTGTCTTCTTTTGTTTTCCAATAGTAAAACATCGAATTGAGAGGAAATTCACTCATTAGACGTAAGGTTCGTTCTTCTCCTCTAACGAATGGTTATTTATTGAAATTTTCAAGTATTTGATCATTGTTTAATGTTTTCTAACTAGTTTTAAAGATTTAATAATGGAAATTAGGTAAATCAAGGTTTAATTGATGAGATTAAGTGATTTTCATTTTGGATCTATTTTGTTGAGTTCTTGATGTTTTATAATCATGATTTTGATGTCTTATAATTTTAATAAGTTGGTTTTAACATTGGAGTCCCAAAACTAGGTGAATCTCTAATTTCTCAGGTTGCTAGTGATGTGCTTTTGGCGAGTTATGAGTGTTTTATGAATGCTGGAGGTATAAGGATGATTCTAGGTTGTTTTTGGATGTTAATTGAAGATAATTGATGGATTAAACCTTTAGGGTTTGTCTTGGTTAAGTTTGGAAGGTGTTTGATGTTGTTTTCGGTTGTTGTGGAGGGGTTTCGGTTAGAGTTTAAGGAGGATTATTGTGAATTGTTGTTGTTGGGTTTGTAAATGCATTTTGATGAATTTAATCCTCTATTTCTGTGTGGTTAAATTAGAGGAGGTTTATCCTCAAGCTTGCGACTCCGTTTCGGAAGCTTTGGAGAAGTAGTTCACGTCGGCAAATGAGGTTTTGCGAAGCCGGTGAGTGAGAACGTGCATTTCAGCTTTGAAATGGTTTAAAGGTTATTTTGGGAGTTTAAATTAAGCTTTAAACGCTGGTTTAAACTCGGAAGTAAGTATGACGAGATTTCTCCCTTGGACGTGTTTTAGCAAATTGATTTTATGCTCTTGCTCTCGAATTACATGGTACCTACTGTTTAAACATGTTTTAAGTATGTTTTATACTATTTTTTATATCATATATTGATGATGGATGCATTGGGAAAATGATCCATGTAAGTATGGGGAATACTTGTAATGCATGGTTTAATGCATTGGAAGTGATTTGGAGGCATTTGGGGTGAATAGATATACCTAATATGAGATGGGGTATGAGATATTGATTGATATTTATGGGAGCTATGCTCATTTTATTTCAAAGAAAGATGTTTAAAGTTAAAGCCTTGGTCTCGAGTCAGTCTTAGTGTATAATTGGCATGCCATAGAGTCCATAGAGCTTAGTGTTAGGGGTGGACTACGGTTCGGGACAGTGGTCCCTTTTTGGCGACAATAGGAAGGAAGTGTATGTTGGTTGATATTTATGGATAGTACTCGTGGTAACTTATTATAGTGCCATTCGAACAAAGGAATGAAATGATAAAGATGCACTTGAGGTGAATAGATATACCTAATATGAGATGGGGTATGAGATATTGATTGATATTTATGGGAGCTATGCTCATTTTATTTCAAAGAAAGATGTTTAAAGTTAAATCCTTGGTCTCGAGTCAGTCTTAGTGTATAATTGGCATGCCATAGAGTCCATAGAGCTTAGTGTTAGGGGTGGACTACGGTTCGGGACAGTGGTCCCTTTTTGGCGACAATAGGAGGGAAGTGTATGTTGGTTGATATTTATGGATAGTACTCGTGGTAACTTATTATAGTGCCATTCGAACAAAGGAATGAAATGATAAAGATGCACTTGAGGTGAATAGATATACCTAATATGAGATGGGGTATGCGATATTGATTGAAATTTATGGGAGCTATGCTCATTTTATTTCAAAGAAAGATGTTTAAAGTTAAAGCCTTGGTCTCGAGTCAGTCTTAGTGTATAATTGGCATGCCATAGATTCCATAGAGCTTAGTGTTAGGGGTGGACTACGGTTCAGGACAGTGGTCCCTTTTTGGCGACAATAGGAGGGAAGTGTATGTTGGTCATTTGGCGATAATAGGAGGGATTGACCGGTACTGCGAGTACCATATTGTTTTCATGGGCGACAGTTGGTTGGGGACTCGTGTACCTAGACTGTACGATCGATTCTCAAGGCTAAGAAATTAAGAAAACAAGAATTATAAAGCTAAATGAGAAGAAACTTTGGTAACTTATTCACTAAGAAACATGTTTAAAACTGGATTGAATAGCTTTGTTTGGAAATTGTTTGATAATGTAATTATGGATTGTTAAACTTTAATTTGTTTAAGACTATATATTCATAGGATAAATTCGAAGGGGTGGATATATAATATGATAGTAATTTATACAATGAAGCATTGGTTAACCTTGATCATGAATAGCTTTCATGTTTGACTGAGTGAATAAGTTGTAATGTGTAAAATAAGAGGATTCTTTTATTTGCTATGTATGTGATCGATTGGGTGATTATAAATAGATGATTAATGGTCTATTGAACGATTACATGAGTTATGTGGATTACTTTGATATTGTGAAGAAATTACAAGTTTGATATTGTGAAGAAATTACAAGTTTAAGGAGTTGTTCTTGAATAATCTAAACAAAATTGGAATATTAAAAATACATATATATTAATATGTGTGTATATATATACACGTAATAAACCATTTTCCTTGGTTAGTTTATTGATGGAACGAGGACAATATAATTATGGAAGCTTGAAATTATAAGTGAAATCTTATATGAGTTTTGACAATATACTTTGTGGTAATGTAGTAATAATAGAATACGATTACCCCTGATGATCGTAGGTAGATCTTGAATGAAAAGAGTGTGCTAGATTGGATCGAATTGATTATTTCCTTAATTGTTGCTTGATCATCCATTATTGCTGAATGTCTAGTTTGTTGAACACTGGAGTAGGACATTTAATTGTAAATTGAGTTCACAAGAATATTACATAGTTGGGAACAATTATTGTTAATATGGAAGAAGAAATAAATAACTGTTAATGTTTATAATACTTTCGTTGTTTTACAAATCAAGTAAGGAAGGACGTGAAGTATAAAAACGTATATGTTAAGGTTCGGATTTATGAAAATCACAATCAAGTTAAAAGTTGTAACTTCAGTAGCTAATATATATGGAAACTTTAGGAATCCTTGCATGTCAAGAAACCTAAGTTGTGTGATAACCGAGTATATTGGATAAAGATAAGGGTGACTGATCTTGATACTTTTGGTCTTGGTATCTGGTTTAAATTGACCTAGAAAGAAGAATAATAAGCCTGATTCGAACCCTATGATGTTGGGGTTCCATTCGAATAAATATTCAAAGGTTGGGGCGTATAAAGAAGCTATTTGTATGGCTAAAAGATAATTATGCTATATCACGAGCCTAAGAAAGACGTTTGTAATGATTTATATATATTCATTATTCTTCTAAGTCTAATAAAATGGCAACATAATTATGATTCTATAAATGGTATCTTATGCTTAAGTAATTTGTAAAATGAATCGTGGTTGCGTATTAGACCCTGTGGAATTTGTTTAACTAATTATTATTAATGAAAAGTCGATGATTGAAGATTGACTAAGAAATAAGAATGTTATAGATTAAGAAGTCAAATCTTAGTAACCACTTGTTTATTAACAAGGAAGTTGTACAATGAATCATTGATTTATCATTTTTGGAAATAAAAAGGGGCTATGCTCGATAATGAGTCTTTACACTCAAGCTAATTATTAAATTTGCTCACATCCTCATGAGACTATAATGCCTAAAATAGGACACGAATATTGTATCCAAATGTTATTACATAGACAGTCAAATCATATTTTAGTCCAAGTTTATGGTTTATAACCTAAGGGGTTAATACCTTGTGCCTTAAGAAATAGTGCGTAATGGAATAAGTATTTGTGTACATGTTAAACCTTGTATCCATATTTATGTAATTACCTAATGGCTATAGGTTTGTTTGAACAATGATTAGTTGATTAAATGAAGAGAGAAAAACATTGTTGAAATGCTTTGTAAATCTTTGATTCATACACTACCTCACTAAGAGTTAGCTTACTTTCGTTCATTTCTCCCTTGCTGCTTTTTAGGGTATGTACGCTTTCTGCCATTTCTGAGTTCGAACGTGACTTCCAGCAAATCACGTTTGTTAGAATATCTCCCTTAGAACTTCTAGTTGGTGGCACACAGTTTAAGTAGGCATGAGCATTTGATTTTCATGTTAAGCTTAAAATGTATTTAAGCTTTATATTTATTAAAGTTTTGTAATGGGCCATTTATTTTTTTGTGATTGTTTGGTTGTGAGATCCATATATTAGATATGATACTAGTATAGTAGTTCAAGTTAGATTAAGAAAGGGTAAGTAGGTTTTGCACACTAGATAAAATAGTTAATGTTGATATGCATGTTTTTACTTAGTATATGACTCGAACAGGTCTTTTTAACAATATGGTTTTAAGCCTTGGCTAATAGAATTACAACCTTGATAGATGATTGGAAAAGAAATAGTAAATGTGGATACCTAAAGAGAATATATAGTTTCGATTTTGGATAATTTACTAATCAACGTTCTACTTATAGAATTGTACTTGGGCAAAGTCGATAATAAAGAGTTATTACATGTATTATATACACACTTAGTAAACTGGACATAGATGTGTATGGAATAAGTTTGGAATTGTGATGTTGTTTAGCTCAAACTATCTTTTTTTAAAAATGAGGTTTCTAATTCTTCTTGAGATAGTAGAATTGCAAGATATCATGCCTTTAATTATTAACATGAATTAAATTTGTATGGATGTATGTTTACCTCTTTATCCATAACCATAGTTAAGTAAGTGTAATGAATTAAAAGTTTTAAATTATCTACTCTTTTACATGAAATGCTCGACCTGGCTTGATGACTATGTTTAATTTGTACAAAAATCTATGTAAGTTTGCCTAGTAACACGTTTTACGCTGGTCTTTCTTCTAGTCCAGGTAGATGGTCTTACATTCATTTGATTTGATTGGTTTTGATGTGGATTTATGATTTGAGTTTTGGATTGTTTGGTTTTTAGGATGCATGCGTCTAGACTTGAGATTGAAGTATGTTGCTATGTTTTGATTACATTTTCCTGATGTTTTGGTATGGTTTGATTTTTAGTTTAGTGGAATACTTGAATATGGCTTGTTCAAGCACATTTGATTCCTTAGTTGTTTGAAAAACCAGCAAAAGTGTGCATTTTGGTTCAGGCTGTACCAATATGGGGGCCTCGTATCGGTATGGGTATGCTGGATGTTAGCCTGAGATCGGTACATTGAAGGTCGTATTAGTACGAGCTTTAGCTACTGGAAATCCACTTTTTGCAACCGAGCTCGCGTACCAAGATGCCTTGTCTTCGTATCGGTACACTCTATTGGATTGAAGCCCTATATCGGTATGGGTGCCCCGCGTATCGATACGAGCTGTCGTTAATTCAGCTAATGTGATTCCTAAAGTTTATGTTTCTATCATTTTGGTCCCTAATGTTCTTGAATGCAATTGTATGAGTCTGGATTATCGTTTTGAGCTGAAATTTGGAAAACAAGCATGTTATCTGATTAATTGAGGTTTGGTAACTCAAATTTTAATTAAAACCTCGTAACTTTCCATATTTTCATTTTAGTCCCTAAAATGCAATTTATGCCCAATGGCCTTGGCTTAGACCCAACTCATTCTGAGCCTAATAACTGACTCGAGTCTGATCCAACCAAAACCTGTTTGACCCGACTTGACTGAGTCAAATCTATTGACTTTGACCAAACTATTGATCGTTGACTCTAATAAAAAGTCAACTTTTTTTTGAAAACTCCTACTTTTTGTTTATTGACGTCCTAAGTTTGTTTTGGAAATCTGTTTAGCAAAATGCTATCTTGAAAGTCTCTGAATCTGACCTTGAACTCAATCATACGTATGTATATAATTATTCTGCTAAGAGCAATGCAATTGAGTTGAGGATTGATTATGGATTATGTTAATTGGAGGTATTCATATTTCCTTGAATCCGAGATTCTTTTAGGGACTTCAGATTCGGGTTAAAGAGCGATTAGATGGAGTTTCATGGGTCGACCGATGTATTAAGAGCTAAGGTAATACTTTACTACCTATTGTATGTTTTACGAAACTCGTTCGTAATTGGTTAATGTATGAATGAATTTGATCGGTTATAAGATAATCGTTAATTAGTTTTTAAGTCATACTATTTTTGTAAAAGGATAATAAATTGGTTAAGATTGAATGGCTCGAATAAGAAATTTGATGATCGATAAGAAATTCAAGTGCATTGAGTAATAAATAAAGCAATTAACCTTGAAACCTTCGATTCTTATTATTTCTTGATAAAAGATCTAATTCCCGAATTAATTGGATAAAAGATGATGAAAACACCCTTGAGGTGCAAAAAGGACCTGAATACCCTAAAAAGTGTAAATGACTTGGGAATTCATTCTTGACTCGATAAAACTACTGATCCACCTATTAAATTCATGATGTGTTTAGAAAACATTGATAAGAAAATTCTAGCCTTCGAGATTTGTAAAATGCCTAATCTCTCGATTTATAAACAAACATATGAAGACCAATTTAGTGAAAGTACTCCATATGATTGACTTGAAATAAATAACAGATATACCCTCGAGCTCCGAAATGACTTAAAACACCCTTGTGACTTTGGAATAAGTGAAAGTCTTTAAAATCAAAGAAATATCGATAAAACTTAAATGACTGTAATGCCCTTACGGGTTACGTAGCCTGACTCTTGTATGTTAGTCACTCCTAATAATTCTACAATACTAGAGGAATACCATACGAATACATGTTCGACTACTCGAGGTAAGTCTAGTGATGTTCTACGAAAGTTACCTACTCAGCTATACAATGCAGTATGTATTAGAAAATGAATACGAGTAAGGTACATATGTCAGGATACTTGGTAAGTACCACAATGTTGGAATATGTTAGTTCAAATAGATTTGAGAACATGATACGCTATAGAGATCTTTAACGTTTTAAATCACCATTTTTATCTTTATTGGGTTGAATTACAAAATTTCCCTTGGTAGTGAAATAACCAAAATACCGTTGGCTAAAATAATTGGAACATTCATGTTACATCTGATATCATGAATGATCCTGATGTATAAATTCTCGAATGCTTGGTTGGAGCCGTTAGTACCGAACCCCTTTGTATTAGGGGTCTCGCATATAAAATTGGTTTGAAATTGTTAGAAGATCAATGTCCCATTTCTTGTGATTGCGAAGTGCCTCTATCTAGTGTGTTCCACATGCACATGAATATTCTCTATGATTTGAAACCAAGATTGTCTCTCTGATATGAATCATGACTTCTATCTGTCTGAAAATATACCTCTGTGTCTGATCTAAAAAACATGCTCTCTAGTTTCTGATATACTAGACATACATGTTTGATTCCTGTTTTTACACCATTACTATTGATTATTATTATTACTGCCTATATTGTTTTATTTAAATACTTGGGATAGGAAATAAAGTCTCTATAGGTTTAGCACTAACCAAGCTCGTAATTCTTAATGTATTAGGTTCTTATGCTTCACCTAGGGTGATTCCTATTGTACTAAGTTGCAACACTTCAGCTAGGGTGATTCTTTCTAAACCTAAGGTATGCCCTTAGGTCGACACCTATGCCCAACAGGCCTTGATTAAAGCCTTTATAAATGCAGTTCTGGGGAACTGCATACTTGACTTCAGTTGGAGGATAGTTAGGTTTTAAATAAAATCTTCATGCCTCTTTTAAATCTACCCTACTGAATTAACTTATCAAAGTCTGAAACTCTTTGATGCTTCTAAATCTGCACTTAATGGAACACACTAAACTCTCTAGCTCAACTTTCGTAATCTACCTCTTTTCTAATTCTTTGGACTATGGGCACCTTATCTAGTACTCGAGTGATCAAATAAACAACAACCTTGCTACCTTCAAGTACAACGATAATATGAAATTTCATATCATAAAAATAATCTGTTGATACCAGGCTCATCATGTCAGTTTTATGCTTTTCCATATACATGCTTGTGCCTTTAACATCTCTTGGAAGTTCTCTATTACTGAGCTTTTTCAAGCTCTTGGTGTTATTTATCATTATAGGTTAAAAGGGTTTCAATATGGTGAAGATATCGATATTAGTAATGGGAGTTCTTTCAGCACTACTTACGGAGAATGGTACCTATGTAATTAGGGGTCATCTATGTCACGTTTTGTTTTATATTTGAGTTTGAAACTCGTTTTATAATGTGTATTTTTGAACATTGTCACGTTACATGAATAATCTCTAAATTTATATTTTAAATTCAAAATTTTGTTTTATGGTTTTAAATGGTGTTATGATTTATTTTATTTGAAATTTTAATGTGGGTCACTCCGGTGACCTAAATGTAATACCATGGATCAGATTGAGTAACCCGAATACGATAGATTTATTAGATGCTCTCTGGGGGTGGAGGTGAGGCTGATAGGTTTAGGGTTAACAAATTTGGAGAGTGAAAAGAGTTATTGTGGTGGGAAGACACCGCTAAGGGAACAAAATCTAGTTTTGGACGTACTGAATTATAGCAACGATGACATTGATTGCAATAACTTGGCCCATTCATATTGCAGAAGAATAGGCTTTAGGAGATTTCATCGTGTCAAGATTTGAGGGTTATATAGGAAACATCTACTTCTGGTACCGAAATAAGAGATGAGGATGTGAATGTAGTGGTTAAGAATAAGGAATCGTAGTGTGGGTTTGATATTAGCATTTGTGAGGTCGTGTCTGTAGTTGTTACCACTTGTTGTATGCCATTAATGGTGGACGAGCCAACTAGGTGTGAATTGGGTGTTGGGCCTTTTGAAAGGAATACTAGGGCCGATATGGTTGAATGCCAGGTTACGAATACGAAAGTTAGGTATATGTCGGACATGGTTTTAGATGGTCTATCGTTGGATGATTGTGTGTTAGTGAAAAAGAAATTAAGGAGCAAGGGACGAGGTAGATCACGTAAAACTCCAATTAGAGAAGAAGGGATTGCAAACGCGTCACTCATAGACTCAAACTTTTGTAATCGAAGACGGGTTATTCTCCGTGAGGCCTAGGAAACATTATTCTTGGGAAAATTAATTGGTGCACATACGATTGGTAGTGAAGCGAACATTGTAAAAGATATTCCAGATATAATTCAGGACCGCAAAAAAGGGTGATTGTTGTGTGATTTAAGTGCAACGCAAACGGTGCAAGTGAACACGTCGCAAGTAATAAAGTGATGTGTATCAAGTATCGTCTCCATAGGTATTGGTTTGGGCCACTTTGCTTAAGTTATTGTGTCACATCCCGAAAACCGGCCTAGCCAAAATTAGGTTCCGGTGATTTGAAATTTTTAAACCAATGTAATGATGTTTGTAATGATTAACTTTTGTACCCCTCGTGATAAATGAAATTACATGTTGGCCCTATGTAAGTAAATGGACCTCTTGTATGAAATTTGAAGCCCAAAGTGCAAATCTAAGCTAGTCGTATCGATACGGCCATGTGAGTATCGATACGGTCTAACCATAAATAACTAACTTTCCTTATTTTAGCGTGGGCGTACCGATACAAACAAAACCATATCGATACGGGCCCCTTGTTTTGCACCAAAATGATGTCGTTTTGTCAGGAAATGAAAGATGCAAGTGGTGAGTCACCATTTTTGCTGCCATCCCACGTGATTGGGTCACCCTTGTGTAGAAAAGGTGATAGCTTAATCCCTTGATTTATGAAATGGCTTGGGATTAGCAAACCCTCAAGTGAGGGAAATGCTCATATTGGTTCTTGGGGGTGGTGGAGAAATGATTGAGTGTATTGTTTGAAAATAAACAAAAGGGAAAAGCTTTCTTCATTCTGATCATCCCTCCCAAAAGCAAAACTTTCCTACATCTTCCACAATAAGCAAGCACCACCATTGTCTTCAACCTTGAGCTCTTAAGCACACGCCTCTCTTCTTGCCCATCCTAAGCTCATATTTTCTTCAATTTGAAAGTACCATTATAAGGCTATCAATCGGCTTAAAATTCAGAGGAGTATAATCCACCATCTCCTATCGCAGCTAGGAACAAAGGAATCGAGATTCGAAAATCCTAAAAGCTTCTGTACTCTAAGGTGAGTGTAGTTGTGTCAAGGGATAGGCTCGGTGCCATTCTGTTGCATGATTTGATGAATATGTTGCATTTGATTAAGGGCTCATGTAGAGAAACTATGTTGGATTCGAATGGTGATTTCGGTAAGTACCTTGTATTGCTTTGATATGTGTAGTATGGACATGACATGCTAGATATGTGATACATGGAGCTAAGGCTCAATTTTGAAATATGTTATGATATGATCCGAAAGATATGGAATATGCTAATTATGTGATTTTTGTGTAAATGTGGACATTGGATACAATTGGCATGCCATAAGATTACTTTGAGCTCGTATAAGTAAGGGATGGACTACGGTCCGGGGCTACGGCCTATATGTGGGGGAAATAAGGATGGATTGTGTAAAGGATCTTCTCCGGAGCCACGACTCAAGGCTACGACCTATTTTCTGATATGATTGGTGTAAAAGGGAATCTGTGTACCCAATGGTACCAATTCAAGAAATAATGTATGCATATGAAGTATAACTTGATGATTTTGAATTAGCATGATTTGTGGGTTAAGCATGAGATTATATGTTTCAAATCATGCATATGTTATCTAATTGATCACTATGCCATTCATGATACTAGCCATTAATTGCACTTGTTATAACTACCTCACTAGGCTATATAAGCCTAACATGTATGTTTCACGCATTTTTAGGACCTTGAAAGAATTTCGGCTTCCGATCATGTGCTTTCGTTGCAGGCAACTCTTCGTAAGCTATATGTATGCTTATATTTTGCCTTAAACTCCTAGTCAAGTGGCATATGGTCCGAACATGTTTTGTATAAGTATTTTGATGGTTGTGTAAAAGTCCTATAATGACCTAGTGTTGTATGTATGAAATGGTATATTTTGGGAATATTTAGTTTGTTAAAATGAACCTAAAATGAGCCTAAAGTGAAAACTAGGTAAATGGATTTGAAATGCTATAAAATTTGGTATGACAGTAGATTAATGGATTTTAGGCTTGTTGGTAAAGTTTGGTAAAGTTTGGACAACATTCGAGGGGTTAAATTAGGTAAAAAAACAGATAAAATCTGTCATTACAAGATAAGCGTATCGATACGAGGCTAGCTGTATTGATACGGCCTTACATAATTGGACTCGATGAAGCAAGGAGTATCAATACACTAGGGAGTGTACCGATACGAACCTTGACAGTAAGGTCTAGAAAAATAATTGTATCGGTACGACCTCAGGCGTACTAAAACGAGTCAACCCAAGTCAAAGTGTATCGATACGAGCATAGACGTATCGGTACAGGGTCGTTGACCTTGAACCTGAAAAGTGTAAAATTTAACATAGAGTATCAATACGGTGTCAGTTAATTCCATTAAAAAGCTTGAGAAACAATTTTTAAAGATTACAAATTAGTCACTAATAATTATATGGCTTAAATGGATAGGTTAAAAATATCCGATAACAACGAGACTTCTCAGATTGATAATTGGTGAGTCTAATTACAGGTCAGTAATCAAGAATTCAGATTAGGGTTGTTAATTTGTAACATTTGCAATTTAGTCCCTTTGAAATTGAAAAGATTTAAATTAACCCCAATTCTGATTTTGATCTTGACCTTGAACCTGGAAAGTGTATCGATACAACCTAAAGTGTATCGGTACAGCCTAAAGTGTATCGGTACGGTGTCAGTTAATTCCATTAAAAAGCTTGAGAAACAGTTTTTAAAGATTACAAATTAGTCACTAATAATTATATGGCTCAAATGGATAGGTTAAAAATATCCGATAACAATGAGACTTCTCAGGTTGATAATTGGTGAGTCTAATTATAGGTTAGTAATCAAGAATTTAGATTAGGGTTGTTAATTTGTAACATTTGCAATTTAGTCCCTTTGAAATCGAAAAGTTTTAAATTAACCCTAATTCTGATTATGATCTCCAGTTTCGCTTTCTGTTAACACTTTTTGACCCGACTCTCTACCAGACTGGGAAGGGGGTATTACAGTTGTGGTATCAGAGCCTAGGTTTAGTCGATTTTGGGACTAAACAGGTACCCGTTATGGGTCTGCATTTGCATACGCCACTTAGGAGTTTATTTGAATATGTTATTTGTGACTTGCAACTTACACGATTAAACATTTTCTATATAAATAGATTTGAAAAATGTCCACACCCACTGATAGGCGTGCTATGAATGAATCACACCCCGGCTCCTCCTCGACACAAGGGGACACTAAGAGGGGATAAGTAAGGCCCGAACAAGTAGGGAAGAATGACCCACCTCATCCGCCTCCAATGCCTCCGGCTCAACAGAAGTATCTTTTGTCGATGGCAAATATGACTAAGCAAGTTGTGGTGTCCCTCAGACATGAACCACTTCTTCAGCTTGTGTCTCAAGCTCCAATTGATAAGCTCAAATAGTACCCAGTCTATACATTCACTGGCCAGGATCTGGACAACCCCGAAGTCATAGGATACTGGCTAAAGAACATCTTGAAAAGTGCTGAACAAGCAAATAAAGTGTCGTGATGAGCACAAACTCGAATGTGCTTTGGCCTTGATTACGGAAGAGGCCCAGAGTTGGTGGGATACGATGACTCTCACTGTTCCTGAACACTGAGTTATGTGGGACTTCTTCTTTCAGGAGTTTCGCAAGAAGTACATCAGTGATCATTACATTATTGAGAGGTACAAGAAATTCCTCCATCTGAGACAACGGGGAAGGCCTGTGGAGCAGTACATTCAAGACTTTTGCAAGTATGCAAAGGTATGGTACTGAGATCATACGCATGGAGAAAGAGAAATGTCGAATGTTCGTTGATGGCCTATGTGACGAATTGTGCCCCTCTTCACCGTCTTGGAGTTAGAAGACTTTCAGACACTTTTCAACCGAGCTATTACTACCGAGGCTTCCCAAAAGGATTCTGAGAGAAGGAAGGGGAACCAAGCCAGATCCGATAAGAGGTTTCATAAGGATTCTAAGCATTAGGATCAAAAATCTGTCACCTTCCAACAATCCCAGTAAAGGGAGAGGAGCGAAGCCAATGCCATCCAGATCTGCAAGAAAAACTTGCAACAATAATGCACCTACAGTCGACCATGATCCGCAAACTTCGGCTCAAATGTATCATGTCCGAGGCCGTGAGCAGGAAGATGACCCTGATGTGATTGTAGGTATGGTAGAGCTATCCTTCACTTATGTTTATGTATTAATAGACCCAGGCTCTACACACTCTTTTTTTGGTGAATTGATGATTACAAGGTATGCCTTGGACTCAGAACCGGTCACTTCCGAGATAGTTGTCCCTAATCCACTAGGAGATAGTGTGACCATCCGAATGATTTGTAAAGATTGCTCTCTAAGGATCTAAGGGATCCCATTTTCGGCCAACCTAATGGCCTTACCCTTCCGTGAGTTCGATTTTATACTAGGCCTTGATTGGCCAGCTAAACACCAAGCTTGGATGGATTGCTCGAAGAAGAAATTATACCTCTGTGGGCTCGGTAAGGAGAGTATAACCTTGATGAAGTCCAAACCTGAGCCTAAAAAGACCCTTATGTGTGTTATAGAGTCTAAGAAAGACTTAAAGCTCGAAGATTGTAACACCCCCTATCTTGGGTTTGTAGCAAACCAGTTTGGGAGCATTACCAAGAACGAACGAGGCAAGGAAAGGTGAACTCAACCCTAAAAGATGAGTTACTTAACTAACAAGCAATAGGGCATTCTTAACTTATCAAGCAAGCAAGAAATGTGCCAATTCTTACCATTCAGCATTTACCATTTCAAATGTACATGTAACATTCATGCAATTCAATCAAGTATACATTTATTCACGCAAGCATACGAATAACATTGCTAATCTAGGACATGATTAATCCCTTCAATTACACATATATGCGCAGCAACAATCTTTAATTACATGGAATTTGTGTTCATTACATACTTTTGTCTTAACAACTATGTTCTTAACACAGAAGGCTCATACAAGAGCATATATATACAAGTACTCAAAACATCAAGTAGCCATGTTCATGCATATATACAATCCTCCCAAAACAAACAAGATCCATGATCTAGTCCTAGCTACATATATATGTCTAGGTGCCACCAACTAGGAGAAATACAAAACAAGTATGAAATCATGCTTTAACTTTGCTTGTTCCTTGCTTCGAGCTCAAGAAATTAGTCTTCGGGATCAAGCAACAATCGAATCCTTTATCCTGTGGTTAGGAAGGATGAAAAAAAGAGTGATAAGTACAAGAATGTACTTAGTGAGTAGTAACTAGTTCTAACCAATTATTATATCAAATTAAGTGTCAATTAGTCAAGAATGATCCTACCTAAGGATTTCAAGGCACTCTAATAGCATAAGAAGCAAGAGACAATGAATCATAATTCATGCTTTATCCATTTCAAGTAATCAAGCTATTCATGGTCACATAAAGCAAGTAGTCAAGCAATTCACACTTACATAACAAGAAATCAAGCAATTCATGCTTACATGACAAGTAATCAAGCTATTCATGCTTATTAGCTCATTTATTATCTTTTAACACAATCCTTGGTTCATAGTTTTTCTAGGTAATTGAGTCTCCAACAAACTGTCGCCACAAGATGTACCGTAGTACTGGTCAACCCTCCTACTGTCGCCAAAGACCACATACGTACCCTCCATCTATTGCCAATTAGGGGCCTTAGCCCTGGACCACAGTCCACCCTGACACAATGAGCTATAGACTCTAAGGCATGCCCTTCTACCTGTTCAACTAGCAACCAAGGTTGTTTGATTATAATTCATTTATTCAAGGATTTCAAGCTTTTCAAGTTCAAGATCACGTATCATTCAAGTGTACAAGTTCATGTCAAGCATTATCTTTTTCAAGAGTCATTTCGAGTATTGCATGGCAAGTTTATGCATGCATTAAGCCCTTAGGCCAATAGAGCCATAACTCATCATTTCAAGTATTCATTGCATCATCTAAGCTAACACTTCAAGCATTCAGTTTAAGCAATTGGTCACAATACCATGTCATACATGCAAGCATTAATGTTACAACATATACATGCTAGCATTCGATTTATACAACAATTCAAGAATGTAGTCAAGTTTCATGTATTATCTTAATTCATACTTCCCTTATTAGGTCAAGATCATATTAAGTCCAATTTAACAATACAAGAATTTTGACATGCATGCTTTGGTTAGGACCTAGTCCTAACCCTAGAATAAACTACACTCACAATACTCCCTGAGCTAGCTAGTCTCGAAAGACTATTCCCTTTTCCTTGTCCCTTGAATGCTCGACTTTAGATCCTTCTCCAAAGTCTCCTCCTTGCTCTAGTAAATCACATATATAGAACAAGGTCAAAACATGTAATTACAAAGTCATTCAACATGGCAGCAAGGTTAATACATTATATGTGCAAAATAGATAGCATATTCATATACACACCTTAATGCACATTACCAAACTTCCTACATTCCATATTAAGGCAAAACTAGAATGTCACTAATTCAAATTAGGCAATGCATAACAATCATCCTATTCAAATTAGGCAACAAGAATATCACTAGTTCAAAATTCAAGCATGTAATTGAAGTGAGGAACTAAGCATTTACCTTCCTCAATGTGAATTCTTATTCAATTTAGTCCTAACTGTGGCTTAATCTCTCAAGGATTCCATGGATATCAATCAAAATTTCTCTCTCTTTCCTTCACATTCGGTTTTGGCCAAGTGAGGAAGATGGAGTCTTCCTCTATAGTGGCTGATTGTTCAAGGAGAGAAGGACATGTGTAAGGTCCATCAGCCATTTTAATTCCGCCATGCAATGCTTAAGTTTTGCCTAATATTCTCGGCACTATACTTGTTGGCTATAACATCTTAGTCCTTTAGTTATTTGTTAGCTAATGTTCTTTCCTCTTTAATTTGATTACTCGGTTTAGGGAGAAATACAAACTAATCACTACAATTTGAGTATCATTCTTTTAATTTCCTTAATTAACTCTCAATTCTTTCAATTTGATTAGCATATAATTCTATTAGTCAACAGCTTAAATAGTGGTAACCTTCCTAGGGTCGAATTAGTGAGTTACAAAGATGTACCAGTTGTGAAAGAATTCTTCGACGTATTTCCCAAAGAGCTTCTAGGACTTCCCCCCACTCGGGAAGTGGAATTTGGGATAGAAGTGCAACCTGGGACTACTCCGGCCTCTATTACTCCGTATAGAATGGCTCCGGTAGAGTTAAGAGAGCTAAAAACCCAAATCCAAGACTTTTGGGATAAGGGATTTATCCGACCGAGTTCCTTGCCCTGGGGAGCACCATTTTTGTTGGTCAAGAAGAATGATGGATCGATGCGACTGTGCATTGACTATCGCTAGTTGAATAAAGTCACCATCAAGAACAAGTATCCGCTTTCGAGGATCGACAACCTCTTTGATCAATTGAAAGATGCTTCAGTCTTTTCCAAGATCGACCTTTGATCTGGATACTACCAAATGTTGGTTAAAGAGTCTGATGTTCCAAAAATGGCTTTCCAAACTAGATATGGCCGCTATGAATTCCTAGTGATGCCTTTCGGGCTCACGAATGCACTTGCAGCTTTCATGGACCTGATGAATCGTGTATTCTGACCCTACCTCTATAAGTTTGTGGTTGTCTTTATAGATGACATCCTGATCTATTCCAAAGACTCTACTACTCATGAAGAACACCTTCGGATTGTGCTGAAAACCCTTCGAGAGAAGCGACTCTACGCCAAATTCAGTAAATGTGAATTTTGGTTATCCAAAGTATCTTTTCTGGGCTATGTGATCTCCTCTGTAGGAATCTAAGTTGAACAAAAAAAGATCCAGGTCATCCTTGACTGGGTTTCTCCCAAGAATGTTGGAGAAGTTTTCAGTTTTCTCGGGCTTGCTGGTTATTACCGTAGATTCGTTAAGGGATTCTCTTTGATTGCTGCACCCTTAACGAAGATCCTTCACAAAGATGCTCATTTTGTGTGCACTGTGAGTCAGTAAAGGAGTTTCAACCAGCTTAAACAAGTCCTTACTCATGCTCCGGTCTTAGTGCAACTAGAGTTAGGCAAGGATTTCACCGTTTACAACGATGCATCCCACCTGGGATTAGGCTGTGTTCTGATGCAAGAAGGCAAAGATATAACTTATGCTTCACGTCAACTCAAGCCACATGAGCTAAACTATCCGACTCATGATCTGGAGCTAGCCACAGTTGTGTTTACTTTGAAGATTTGGCGGCATTATCTTTATGGTGAGAAGTGTTACTTATACATTGACCACAAGAGTCTGAAATACCTCCTAACTCAAAAATAGTTAAACCTTCGTCAACACTGGTGGATGGAACTGTTGAAAGACTACGATCTGGTCATAGATTACCATCTCGGTAAAGCCAATGTGGTGGCTGATGCTTTTAGCTGGAAACTCACTCTTGTTCCGAGATATTTGAATGCCCATTTTTGACTCAAGAAGTGTGGTAAGCTATTGGCTGAATTGAAAGTACAGTCGACCATCGTATCTCGAATCAAGGCACTTCAGGAATCTGATGAGGAGTTGCAACCTCTTATTGCCAAAGTTAAGGATAGCCCGGATCCTGACTTTGCTATGAACTCCGAAGGCTTATTGTGTTTCTGCAACCGCATCTGTGTTCTTGATGATGATGATCCTCGGAATCAGATTCTAAGCGAAGCTCACTTTAGCCCTTTCTCCGTTTATCCAGGAGCAATCAAGATGTACAAAGACCTAAAAGAGATATATTGGTGGTCTAGTATGAAGAACGAGATCATAGACTTCGTGGCTAGGTGTTTGACTTGCCAACGAGTTAAGGCCGAGCACAAAGTACCAACTGGCTTGCAGCAGCCTATCGAGCTTCCATAATGGAAATGGGAACGATGGATTTCGTAAATGGTCTGCCACTAACACCGAAGAAGAATGATGTCATTTGGGTCATTGTAGACCGATTCACCAAACCTTCTCACTTCTTCCCAGTGAGAATGGATTTCAGTTTACCTAAACTCGCAGAATTATATATCCGTGAAGTTATCTGGTTACACGGAGTCCCTGTATCCATTATTTCTGATCGCGACCCACACTTCACATCCCAATTTTGGAAAACCCTATAAGAGGCTTTGGGAACTCGAGTGCACTTAAGCATTGCCTTCCATCCTCAGACCGACGATCAATCCAAAAGGGTTATTCCGGTAACCTTATATCTCCCTTTGATTCGTGGGTATAAGTAATCCATATGAATCCCGATTCTTCCTTGTAGATCCTGGAAGATATGCTTCGAGCTTGTGTCATTGACTTTAGGAACACGTGGGAGAAATCCATACCCTTAGTCTAGTTCGCTTACAATAATAGTTACCAGGCTTCAATTCAAATGGCCTGGTACGAAGCCCTCTCTAGAAGGAAATGTAGAAATCCTCTTTGTTGGACTAAACTTGATGAAGGCAAGATGTTAGGCCTTGATTTGCTTTTGGAAATCAAAGAAAGGACGGTCATTATCCGCGATTGACTCAAAGCTGCCTTCGACCATCATAAGTCCTATGCTGACCTGAAAAGAAGAGACATCCAGTACGAGGTTGGTGAAAAAGCCTTCCTCAAAGTATCTTCGTGGAAGAAGATCTTTCGTTTTAGAAAGAAAGGAAAGTTAAGTCCTCGTTTCATCGGTCCGTTCGAAGTGATCGAAAGAATTGGACCAACTGTGTACCGATTAGCTCTTCGTGAGGAGTTAAGTCGGATTCACAACATCTTCCACGTATCTATTCTATGCAAATACCGGTTAGATCCTTCCCACGTGATTGAATCGGAATCTATAGAGATTTAATCCAATCTGACATACTTGAAGCAACCTGTGCAGATTCTCGCTCGAGAAGTTAAACGTCTTTGTAATAAATTCGTGCCCCTAGTGAAGGTTTTGTGGAGAAGCCATTATGTTGAAGAAGAAACGTGGGAACCTGAAGAAACTATGCAAAAGCAGTACGCCCATTTATTCAGCTAAGGTAAATATTCGAGGATGAATTCTCTTAAGGGGGGAGAGTCACATCCCAAAAATTGGCCTAGCCGAAATTAGGTTTCAATGATCAGAAATCTTGAAACCAATGTAATGATGTTTGTAATGATTGACTTTTGTACCCTTTGTGGTAAATGAAATTACATGTTGGCCCTATGTGAATAAATGGACCCCTTGTATAAAATTTGAAGCCCAAAGTGTAAATTTGAGCTAGCCGTATCGATACGGTATAACCGTCAATAACTAACTTTCCTTATTTTAGCGCGGGCGTATCGATACAGGTCCACTGTTTTGGACCAAAATTATGTCGTTTTGTAAGGAAATGAAAGATGTAAGTGGTGAGTCACCATTTTGGCTGCCATCCCACCTGATTGGGTCACCCTTGTGCTGAAAAGATGATAGCTTAATCCCTTGATTTATGAAATGGTTTGGGATTAGCAAACCCTCAAATGAGGGAAATGCTCCTATTGGTTATTGGGGCTGGTGGAGAAATGATTGTTGCGCATATTGAGTGCTACACAAACGGTGCAAGTATACACGTCGCAAGTAATAAAGTGATACGAGTATCGAGTATCGTCTCCACAGGGATTGGTTTGTGCCACTTTGCTTAAGTTACTGCACTGTGAAAATAAAAACATAATTGATAATAGGAGTTCTAATTAACGAGTAAACTAAGAGCAATAAACTAAAAGAATAGATGAAATCAAATAAGAGGGAATAGGCCAGGTTATCATGAGTTGAGGAGTGATACCCGATTGGATCATCCTGGTAAAAGAGTGCAATGGCAACTCGATTGCCTTGGCAACTTGCGCAGCTGGGTTGCCTTGGAAACTAATCGAACGGTTGCCTGGGCAACTGCTTGGGCTACTGGGCAGCAACTTCAAGGTTCGACAAAGCATTCTTCAATGGTTTCTTCTTATCCCTAAGTCGACACTCTAGCTAATTGTGCATGCCTTGACAATACATCCTTGCATGAATCAAGGGTGAACAACAACCAATCTTGCGCTCCTCTTAGCCATTGAAATCCTTAACTTATTCCTAAGCTGGATTAGTCTTCACCTTCAATTGATTGAATAAAGACCATACTCATTCATTTCTTGAATCTAACTCTCCTGATATTAGATAAATAGATAGAGTTACGAGATCCTCTCCCAATTCACTCGCAAACAAGAATAAAAACCAAAAATGAGTAAACCTTGAATTGAAAGTGCAAACTCTTATTACCTAAACAAAATCCAATTGTATCTCACATCCAAAAAACACAATAACCTTAGCCAATTCACATCAATTCATGGTCGGGTTTCGAACGATATACAAAGAATAATCCCCAAACATGAATCGAATAGAATAAAGAAGAATAAGAAGAAGAAATCGATTAGCCCCTTGAATTCTCTCCCAATCAAACTCTCTCCCTCCAAACTTGTTGAAATAGGCGGGTAAGGGTTCTTTATATAGGAAATGGTTAGGTCAAAGTCTTTCTTGAGGAGGAAGTTAAGTTGGAATTAAATACTTTAAAAGAACATGATTCTTTACTATATTGAAATTCCTTCTAGATCTTCTCCTATCTTCTTTTGGGATTTAATCTCTATTTAAATCTCCAATTCTTCTAGGATTTATCTTCTTCCATGTCATATTGGGTTTTATCTAGTCATCAATTCGAGTGCCACATCATCTTTTTCCATTGTCGACAATTGCCCAGGCAACTAGCTCGGCATAACCTTCATGCACTGTCCTGGAAACTACGCGGCATCTCCTTCTTGTATTGCCCCAGCTAATGGTTCCAGCCTTGCTTTGTCAACTGATTCTGCACACACAAAAATACACCAAAGCAGTATCTTTTTCCACAAAAATCACCAAGTTATGTAATCAAGCTGAACGATGGAAAAAAACATGAATTAATGCATGAATGACTAATTACGCAACTAATATGAGCCTAAGTCTAACAATAATATGAGTAAAAAGGGTAATAAAATAGTACTTTTGAACACTTAACACACCCCCAAACTCAAAATATTGCTTGTCCTCAAGCAATGCAAAACAAAAAATTTCCTGCCAAGACTTTAATCATCAAAGACATGCTTCAAACTTGAATTCAAACCTTAGAACCGTGGCACAAAGTATGATCACCTTTTAACTTTTCGGATAGCACAAAAATTACCCGGAACCAAACTATTATGCTTGTGACAAGTGTGTGCGTAGTTGTGTACAAGTTGATTTTCAAGATTCTATGTGAACAATAGGCTTTTATTAATTTAATTACCGGCCCATTTATTTTTATTTTCACTAGAGCCAATTTCGGGCACCTCTAGCGAAGTAAGCAATTTATCATTTTATTTTAGTCGACTAGAGCCAATTTCGGGCAGCTATAACGATTCTTTAATGTGCAATAACTACTAGAGCCGGTTTCAGGCACCTCTAGTAAGAAATTAACTTTTAATTTTCAAAGTTACCCAAATTTTAAGCAACCTAAGTTCACTAAGTTTCTTTTAATCAACAAGCCACAACTGTGAAAAAATTTTCAGCATCATAGTAAAATTCTAAGTCCTTTTCATGTAATCCTAAAATTAAAGGTTCTTTCAATTAAGTGCAATGACAAAAATTCCTCATTGGATATTCAACAAGTCTTACGCAATTAAATCCAATCAAAGGCATGGAATGTAACATATGCAAGCTATATGTGATTGCTAAAGATGAATGCAACTAAACATGAAACTGTTGAGGTAGTTGCCGGGGCATCCTCTGTTGCGGTTGCCGTGGCAAGTAGTCGCCAGGGAATTTCTTTATCATGGTGGTTGTGAGTCTTGTTATGGAAAAGAAAAGAAAACAAAGAAAACCTGGAAACTAAATATAATGAAGACGAATAAAATAAAATATCTCCTAAAAATTCCAAAAATAAATAAAGAAAAAAATGAAACTAAAATAAAGTTCCAAAAGTAAAAAAATGAAAAACAAAAAATGAAAAATTCTTAGAAAGAGCATTTTTCATGCATCTTCTAATGTTATTGCATATTTGAGAAAACTTGAGGAGGGTCGTTTTCGATACTTCTTATAGTCCATCCACACCATCCATCGAGTGACAATATTGCCCCAAAAGAATTAGGCCAATGTGCTCCCAGCTACCCCCATTTTTGTTACCATGGTGGAGGTGTCTTTCTTTCGTGTTCCCTTGTAGTCCATGCATGCCCTCCATCTTGCTACTATTCCTGAAGGCATAAATAATTAATAGGAAAAATTATATCCATTCCCAACCATTCAACTACCTTATTCTTGTCCACTTTTATCATGGTTGGTTGTATCCTTTGTTGTTGTGGCAATTGCTGCTCAAGCCAATTACCATGACAATCAGTTGCCAAAATTCGCTGTAAGTCAAGGCAAAAACCAATTTTCTAAAAAGCTTCACGAGTCCAAACACCATCTTGTTTTGGCCTCTCAAACATCTCTATCAATAGAGATTTCTATGGCTTCAAATCTACCAACATCGGTTCCTCAAGACATACCTGCAATGGACGAGGTGAGTTTTTAAAAGAATTCTAAAGGTTCAACCATTACCTACTCATATTCCATTGGTAAAGTATTATCATATCGTTGATCTTGCATGTGGTCATGCAATTGCTGTGGCAAGTGTAGATGAGAGCAATCTACAAATTCATGCTTCAACATCAACGTTGTAACCTTCTGGGCATTAGGTTTCTCAGAATTTGCTGTAGTATTATTGTTCACAGCTTCACTGAGTGTTGTCGCAGCATTGCTCTGTTCAGGCTCCTCAATCATTGCCGAGGCAATTTGTTGCTCAGGCTCATCATGTGTTGGGTAGTTTCTCTAATTAGCATCCTCTTGACTTGGAGGTTCTAGTTGTTCCCCACACATAAGGGACCTCTCTTCGCATTGCTCCTTATCCTCTTGCCTTGGGACGTCAGTATCCCCGGGAATGGATTGTTGGTGCATGTTATCCAAGGCATATGTGGATCTCCTCAATTGATCTTCTGAATCCCCCACGGTTGCATCCCATTGAGCTATCCTCATATCCATTTTCTTTGATAGCTCTCAAATTTCTTTAATTGATCCATCAAGTCTAGCCAAGGAAGCTAGCAATGGCATGTCTATTGCCATGGCATATCTGTTGCCGTGACACTAGGCTGCTGATAAGTACTACATTGCCGAGGCATGTCTATTGCTGCAGAAAAATTGTTATGGTAAAAAAATTTGAGCTTTTTGATCATACCATGAAGGATTTTGCTGGTGGTTCCATCTATGGTTCTTTATGAAGTCATATGCATCGAAAATGTGAGGGCAATTTTCAAACACATGATGTTCTCCACAACAAGTGCACTAGTTTTCCACGGTATATGCTTTTCTCGGTTGGTATAGGTAATCATTGAAGGGTGCAAGAAACTCTTGATTGGATTGATTTATATCTTCCAACATCAACTCTCGAATAGATCGGCTTTTATTTCCTGACATGTTGATGTCCCTTAACTTGTAGCACACCTGAATTTTTTTTAATAAAACAAGCAAAAAGAAAAGTTAGTAAAACTAATAAAAAATGCAATAACAAAAACAACTAACACCAATTGCCAATCCCCAGCAACAGCAACAGCGCCAAAAACTTGTTACGCGTATTGAGTGCTACGCAAACGGTACAAGTATACATGTCGCAAGTAATAAAGTGATACGAGTATCGAGTATCGTCTCCACAGGGATTGGTTTGGGCAAATTTGCATAAGTTACTGCACTATGAAAATAAAAACACAATTCATAATAGGAGTTCTAATTAACGAGTAAACTAAGAGCAATAAACTAAAAGAATAGATGAAATCAGATAAGAGGGAATATGCCAAGTTATCGTGAGTTGAGGAGTGATAGCCGATTGGATCGTCTTGGTAAAAGAGTGCAATGGCAACTAAGTTGTCGTGGTAACTTGCACAGCTGGGTTGCCTTGGCAACTAATCGAACGGTTACCTGGGCAACTGCTAGGGCGACTGGGCAGCAGCTTCAAGGTTCGGCAGAGCGTTCTTCAATGGTTTCTTCTTATCCCTAAGTTGAAACTCTAGCTAATTGTGCATGACTTGACAATACATCCCTGCGTGAATCAAGGGTGAATAACAACCAATCTTGCGCTCCTCTTAGCCGTTGAAATCCTTAACTTATTCCTAAGCCAGATTAGTCTTCACCATTAATTGATTGAATAAAGAGCATACTCATTCGTTTCTTGAATCTAACTCTCCCGATATTAGATAAATAGATAGAGTTACGAGATCCTCTCCCAATTCACTCGCAAACAAGAATAAAAACCAAGAATAAGTAAACCTTGAATTGAAAGTGCAAACTCTTATTACCTAAACAAAATCCAATTGTATCTCACAACCACAAAACACAATAACCTTAGCTAATTCACATCAATTCATGGCCGGGTTTCGAACGATATACAAAGAATAATCCCTGAACATGAACCGAATAGAATAAAGAAGAAGATGATGAAGAAATCGATCAGCTCCCTTGAATTCTCTCCTAATCGAACTCTCTCCCTCCAAACTTGTTGAAATAGGCGGCTAGGGGTTCTTTATATAGGAGATGGTTAGGTCAAAGTCTTTCTTGAGGAGGAAGTTAAGTTGGAATTAAATACTTTAAAAGAATAAAATTCTTTATTATATTTAAATTCCTTCTAGATCTTCTCCTATATTTTTTCGTATTTAATCTCTCTTTGAATCTCCAATTCTTCTAGGATTTATCTTCTTCCATGTCATATTGGGTTTTATCTAGTCATCAATTCGAGTGCCACATCACCTTTTTCCATTGTCGACAATTGCCCTAGCAACTAGCTCGGCATAACCTTCATTCATTGCCCTAGCAACTGTGTCAGCATCTCCTTCTTGTATTGCCCTGGCTACTAGTTCTAGCCTTGCTCTGTCAACTGATTATGCACACACAAAAACACACCAAAGCAGTATCTTTTTCAACAAAAATCACAAAGTTATGTAATCAAGCTTAACGGTGGAAAGAAACATGAATTGATGCATGAACGACTAATTATGCAACTAATATGAGCCTAAGTCTAACAATAATATGAGTAAAAATGGTAATAAAAATAGTACTTTTTAACACTTAACAATGATTGAGGTGTATTGTTTTAAAATAAACAAAAGGGAAAAGCTTTCTTCATTTTGATCAACCCTCTCGAAAGCAAAACTTTCCTTCATCTTCTATAATAAGCAAGCACCACCATTGTCTCCAACCTTGAGATCTTAAGCACACACCTCTCTTTTTGCCCATTCTAAGCTCATCTTTTCTTAAATTTGAAAGTACCATTATAAGGCTATCAATCGGCTCAAAATTCGGAGGAGAATAATCCACCATCTCCTATCGCGGCTAGGAACAAAGGAATCGAGATTTGGAAATCCTAAAAGCTTCAATACTCTAAGGTGAGTGTAGTTGTGTCAAGGGATAGGCTCGGTGACATTCCGTTGTATTATTTGATGACTTTGTTGCATTTGATTAAGGGCTCATGTAGAGCAACTATGTTGGATTCGAATGGTGATTTCGGTAAGTACCTTGTATTGCTTTGATATGTATAGTATGGACATGACATGCTAGATATGTGATACATGGAGGTAAGGCTCAATTTTGACATATGTTATGATATGATCTGAAAGATATGGAATATTCTAGTTATGTGATTTTTGTGTAAATGTGGACATTGGATATAATTCCTATGCCATAGGATTATTTTGAGCTCGTATAAGTAAGGGATAGACTACGGTCTGGGGCTACGACCTATATGTGGGCGAAATAAGGATGGATTGTGTGAGGGATCTTCTCTGGAGCCACGACTCAAGGCTACGACCTATTTTCTGATATGATTTGTGTAAAGTGGAATCTGTGTATCCAATGTACCAATTCAAGAAATAATGTATGCATATGAAGTATAACTTGATGATTATGAATTTGCATGATTTCTGGATTAAGCATGTGATTATTTGTTTCAAATCATGCATATGTTATCCAATTGATCACTATGCCATTCATGATACTAGCCATTAATTGCACTTGTTATAACTACCTCACTAGGCCATATAAGCCTAACATGTGTGTCTCACGCATTTTTAGGACCTTGAAAGAATTCTGGCTTCTGATCGTGTGTCTCACAAGCATTGACGTATCGGTACGAGGTCATTGACCTTGAACCTAGAAAATATAAAATTTAACATAGCGTATCGATACGGCCTAAAGTATGTCGGTACGGTGTCAGTTAATTCCGTTAAAAAGCTTGAGAAACAGTTTTAAAAGATTACAAATTGGTCACTAATAATTATATGGCTCAAATGGATAGGTTAAAAATATCTGATAACAGCGAGACTTCTCAGGTTAATAATTGGTGAGTTTAATTACAGGTAGGCAATTAGGAATTTGGATTAGGTTGTTAATTTGTAACATTTGCAATTTAGTCCCTTTTAAATCGAAAAGTTTAAAATTAACCCCAATTCTGATTTCGATCTCTGATTTCACTTTCCGTAAACACTTTCTGACCTGACTCTCTACTAGAGCGGGAAGGGGTGTTACATACTGCATTATAAAAGGAATAGATTGATGGCGATGAATGTATATTAAAATAAACTAAGAAAATAGAAAGGAGTAATCAATTTAAGAGAGTAGGTTAGGTTATCCCGAATAGTGGTGCAATGATTGAATGAATTATCGTGGCAATTGATTGTTGAGGCAACTCGGTTGCTGTGGCAACTAAGACCGGCTGGATTGTCGTGGCATCTAGGTCACGATTTTTTCCATGGCAACTATGACTGGTTTTAATGCCAAAGCAACTGGGTTTCTTCCTTCGAAGCTCAGTAAAGTGTTCTTCAATGTCTTCTTGTTATCCGTAACAGAAGAACTGGTTATTTGTGCATGTCTTGGTGATACATCCACGCGTTAACCTTGGGTGACCAACAACCGATCCTACTCTCCTTTAACTCGTTGAAATCTGATCCTTATTCCTAAGATGGATTAATTCTCACCAACATTCGTTTGAATGAGAATCATGTTCATTCGTTTCTTGAATCTAACTCTCCTGAGTCTAGATAAGTAGATAACACTCAAGATCCTTTCCCAATTCTCTCAAGATAGAAATTTAAAGAACCAAGAATGAACAAACTCTGAATTTATTAAAATAAAAAACCTAACAATCCAATCGTTTATCACACCAACAAAAACTGATAACCCTAGCCAATTTACATCAGTTCGTGGCTGGGTTCGAAACAAATACAAAGGAAAAATTTCCAGCCATGGATTGCATGAAAATATAATGAAGAAGATGAAGGTGCGATCTGGAGTCTCTTCTCCTAAATCGACCCCCCCTTGTTTTGCGATTTGATCTTTATTTATAGAGTGTTGCAATTAGTTTTGGAGAATTCTGTAGATAATGTCTTGTTTATCCAGATATGTCGTAGTAATCGGTTTTGGCAATTCCTTAAGTTTTGTCCCCACTTGCCACGGCAATTCGTCCTGCACAAAATAAAGCAAAACAACAGCGATTTCTCCACAAAAACCTAAAAAATGTAACACCAAGCTGAATAGACAAGCAAACTATAAAACTATGGGTTAATGCCTAACAATGCAACTAAAATGAGCCTAAGTCTAATAATAATATGAGTAAAAAGGATAGAAAATATAGTACTTTTACACACTTAACACACCCCAAGCTCGAACTATTGCTTGTCCTCAAGCAATGCAAAACAATAACAATCACCTACCAAGGCTTTTACCGCAAAAAATGCTTCGTACCTGACTTCAATCCTCTGAACCGTTGCACAAAAAGTTGATTAACTTTTTATCTCTCGGACAACACAAATAATTACTTAAAATAAAACTATAATGCTAGTGACAATGTGTGTGTGGAGTTGTGTACAAGTCAACTAATAGGATTCCATGCGAACAATAGGTTTTATCAATTTATTTGTCGGGGAAATTAAGTCAGCTAGAGCCAGTTTTACACACCTCTAGAAAAGCAATTTCTTTGTTCAATTTAATCAACTAGAGCCAATTTTAGGCACCTCTAGTGACTCTTAATGTGTGACACACTAGATCCAGATAGGCACCTCTAGTAAGAAATTATCTTAATTCAAATTTTAGTTTAAGCTAGAGTGGGATAGGCACCTCTAGCACAAATTACCCAATTTTAAATAACCTAAAGTTCATTAGGTCTCCCTTAATCAACAAGTCACAACATTGTCAATCAATATTTAGCATCATAGCAAAATTCCAAGTACACTCCATGCTAATACTAAATCTAAAGTTCTATAATGTAATTGTGGTGGCAAAAATTCATCATAGGATATCATTGTAGGTTTAGGCAGTTTAATCAGGTAAAAGACATGGCAAGTAATATATGCAACAAAATGAGATTATAAAATGAATGCAACTAACTATGAGACAAAATAACCCCCCAAACTCAAGAGAGGCATTGCTCTCAATGCATGCAACAACAAAACAAAACTAAAAAGAGATGAAATGTAAATGAGTTAGTCGATGAGGTCATCACCTTGAATGACGTATTTCCTTCGAGCCATTTGCTTGGTCCATTTTCTGGCTAGTGGTGGTTGTTGACGTGAAGCTAGTGGTGCATTCTGAACCATCATTTTCGTAACCTCTTCTCTGGTACATCCTCCTCGATGTCCTCTTCAAGTGTAGAAGCTTTACGCTTCGATGCTAATTTTGAAGGCACAGCCAATGAGGACTTCATCGGTGCGGAAGTAGAATCGTCTGAATCTGAAAAGAGATTCAATACGAGAAAGTTTAAGAATAGAGTCCTTACCTTTTTGTGGGAGAGCAGTTGCCGTGATAAGTTCCTTTGCCGTGACATCTTCTTTTGCCGTGGCATGTTCCTTTCTCGCAGAAAGTTTGATTGTTTGGGCTTCTTTCAACACCCTGGTCTTATTAAAATGAAAAAAAAACAACTAAAATTAAAGTAAACATAAAAGAAAAGAAAATTGGAATGGAATAGGGTTCCCTTAAGAAAGCTTAAGGAGGGTCATTTCTGATATTTCTTAGAGTCTATCCGCACCCTCCATCGGGTAACAATATTGCCCAAAAAGAGTTGGGCCAATGTGCTTGCAGCTACTCCCTTTTGTGTTACCATAGTGGAGATGTCTTTCTTTCGTGTTCCCTTGTAGTCCATGTACACACTCCACCTTGCTACTATTCCTAAAGGCATGAATATATTAATAGGAAAATTTATATCAACACTCAATCATTCAATTACCTTATTCATCATGGTTGGATTTAGCCTTCGTTGTTGAGGCAATTACTGGGCCAGCCAATTGCCGTGGCAATCTTCTGCCAAAATTTGTTGTAAGTTAAGGGAAAAACCAATTTTCTGAGAAGCTTTATAAATCCAACTACCATTTTCTTTAGGCCTCTTAAGTATCTCCATTAGTAGAGATTTTGATGGCTTTAAATCTACCAGCGTTGGTTCCTCGAGAAATACCTGCAACGAAGGAGGTGAGTTTTTAAAGAATTCAAAAGGTTCAGTCATCACTTGCTCATATTCCATTATCACAATATTACCATTGTGTTGGTCCTGCATGTGGTCGTACAATTACCATGGCAATGGTGGATAAAAGCAATGCACAAATTTATGCTTTAGCATCAGTGTTGTAACATTCTGGGCATCCGATTCCTTAGAATTTGCTGTAGCATTACCCTTTTCAGCCTCACTGAATGTTGTCGCGGCATACTCCTCTCAGGCTCCTCAATTGCCATGGCAATTCTTTATTTTGCCACATCCAGTGTTGGGCAATCTTTCTCATCAGCATGCTCTCGACCTGGAGGTTATTGTTGTTCCCTACACATTGGGGACCTCTCTTTGCATTGCTCCTTGTTTTCTTGGCTTGGGACTTCAGTATCCCTAGGACTTAACTATTGGGGCATGTTATCCATGGCATATGTGAGTCTTCTCAATTGATCTTCTGAACCCCTCAAGAGTTCATCCATCCTAGCTATCCTCGCATCCATAGGCTTCGATAGCTCTCGAATCTCCTCAATTGACCTGTTAGTTCTAGCCAAGAAAGCTAGAACAGTTTCCTCCAAGGAATTTGAATGCTCTTGAAAATGACTATATTGCAATGCCATATCTGTTGCTGAGAAACTTGGCTGCTGATAAAGACTACATTGCCAAGGCATGTCAATTGCCGCGGAAAAACTTTTATTAAGCTTTTTGATCATACCATGAAGGATTTTGTTGCTGTTCCCATCTTTGGTCCTTCATGTAGCCATATGCACTAGGATTGTGAGGGAAATTTTCAAACACATGATGTTGTCCACAACAAGCGTAATAATTTTCCACGGTATAAACTCTTTGGACTTTTCTCGATTGGTATAGGTAATCATTGGTGGGTGTAAGAAATTCTTGAGTGGACTGATTCCTATCTTCCCACGTCAACTCTCGAATAGTTGGAATTTTATTTCCCCACATGTTGATGTCCCTTAACTTTTGTAGCACACCTGATTTTTTTATATTTAGAAAAAACAAAAAGAAAAGTTAGTAAAAATAATAAGAGAAAAAATGCAATAAAAAACAACTAATACCAATTGCCAATCCCCGGCAACGGCGCTGAAAACTTGTTGCGTGATTTAAGTGCAACACAAACGGTGCAAGTGAACACATCGCAAGTAATAAAGTGATGTGTATCAAGTATCATCTCCACAAGCATTGGTTTGGAACACTTTGCTTAAGTTACTGTATTGTAAAAGAAACACATTGATGGTGATGAATGTAAAGTAAAATAATCTAAGTAGATAGAAAGAAGTAATCAATTTAAGAGAGTAGGTCGGGTTATCGTGAGTTGTGTTGCAATGATTGAATGGATTATCGTGGCAATTGATTGTTCAGGCAACTCGGTTACTGTGGCAACTAAGACCGACTGGATTTCCATGGCATCTAGGTTACAATTTATGTCGTGGAAACTGCGACTGATTTTAATGCCAAAGCAATTGGCTTCCTTCTTTCGAAGCTCGGTGAAGTGTTCTTCAATGTCTTTTTGTTATCCGTAAAAGAAAAGCTGGTTATTTGTGTGTGCCTTGGTAATACATCCCTAATTTAACCTTGGGTGAACAACAACCGATCTTACACTCCTTTTATCCGTTGAAATTCGATCCTTATTCCTAAGGTGGATTAGCTCTCACAAACTTTCATTTGAATGAGAATCATGTTCATTCGTTTCTTGAATCTAACTCTCCCGAGTCTAGATATATAGATAACACTCAAGATCCTCTCTCAATTCTCTCAAGATAGAAATTTAAAGAACCAAGAATGAACAAACTCCGAATTTATTGAAATAAAAAGCCTAATCATCAATCATTTATCACACCAACAAAAACCCGACAACCCTAGCCAATTTACATCAATTCATGGCTGGGTTCGAAAGAAATACAAAGGAAAAATTTTCAGCCATGGATCGCATGAAAATATAATGAAGCAGATGAAGGTATTATCTAGATTCTCTCCTCCTAAATCGACTCCCCCTTGTTTTGCGATTTGATCTCTACTTATAGAGTGTTGCGATCAGATTTTAGTTGATAGGAAGGAGTTTGAATTAATTTCAATTAGATATAATTAATCACTTTTCTTTTATCTGCAATAGCTCTTGTTGTTGATGTGATCCCTTTAAATAGATGAAGAGGAAGAGTTTGACTGCAATTGAAATCTGTGGGGGTCTGATCTTTATCCGACCAGAAGTTTGAATTTTTATCTGGGATTTATCTTCTGCGTTTTGGATAATTCTGCAAATAATGTCATGTTTATCAAGATATGTTGTGGCAATCAACTTCGTCAATTCCTTCAATTTTGTCCCTACTTGCCACGGCAATCCGTCCTGCATAAAATAAAGCAAACCAGCATTGATTTCTCTATAAAACCCAACAAAACGTAACACCAAGCTCAATACACAAGGAAACTATAAAACTGTGCATTAATGCCTAACAATGCAACAAAAATGAGCCTAAGTGTAACAATAATATGAGTAAAAACGGTAGAAAATATAGTACTTTTACATGCTTAATAGCAATAGAGTGCAGAGATGAGGGTGATGTCTTGGAATGTGAGTAGTTTAGGGTCATCTATGAAGAAAAGAGTTGTTTGTAGTCTTGTACGGCAACACTATTGCGATATGATTTTTATTTTGGAGACGAAGATGGAGTCATTTTCTTTTCCAGTTATGAGGTATATTTGGTCCACTAATGATGTTTCTTTTTTCGTTTCACCATCGAAGGGATGTTCAAAGGGCATTCTAGTGGTGTGGAACATCTCGATTTGTGATGGAGGGTTCCATTTGGAATCCTAATTATGTAGTGGTTCTAAGGAGATGGTAGTGGAGGACTGGTAATGTGTAATGATGGCAGTTTATGCTCATTGTGTAGGTGATTAAATTTTGTTTGAGAGGCTATGTCAGATTATATCTCGAGTAACTTGCAACAATGGTGTATTGGAGTGTATTTAAATGTGGTTAATGTTTTTTTTTCTGAAATATGTGGTTGTAGGGGAGATGCTTATGGCATGAATGCTTTTTCTAACTCTATTAATAATATTTGTTTGATTGATTTGTCGATGTAGGGTAAGCAATTTACTTGGTTCGATAGTAGTAACAAGTGCAGTCGGTTGGACAAGTTTATGGTGTCGAGTGATTGGTTGGAATGTTTTGTGCATCTGAATCTAGTTTGTTTGCCATGAGTGTCTCGGATCATGTACAATTGTGGTTGTTAAGGGATGAGTCAGATTGGGGAACTCACCAATTCTATTTCCTTAATTGTTGGTTGAAGAGATAGGGTGATGTTAGGCTTATGAAGCAGGAATGGGAGAAGCTGTCGAATGAGGTTAAGGGGAGAAACATCATGTGTAAGTAATGTAGTTTTTGACAATTCATGTGAGTTTGGAATAATAAGGAATTTGGGAGTGTTGATGATAGAATTGAAGCTTTACGACTAGTGATTGACGACATGGATAGATAAGTTGGTCAAGGTGAGGGCGATGCTAGGAGTATTGAGGAGAGGGGTAACTTGTGATTGACGACATGGATAGATAAGTTGATCAAGGTGAGGGCGATGCTAGGAGTATTGAGGAGAGGGGTCGTTTGTGTACTGAACTATGGCAGTTACATAGGTTCTTTTTAAATTAATATATTTTGATTTTGATATAAGAAAGGTTTTAATGCTTAAAATATTTTAGATATATTTTTTAATATTGAAATATCTCACAAATACTAAGTTGACAAGAACAATTGATTAAAATAACTTGTTTTAATAGTCAAAATTTACCCGCTTAAGGGTTATTTTTGTCCTTGTAATAGTCCCAATTTATCGACTTCGCACCTATGATATTTTCACATCAATTTGGCCCCTGAAGTAGTCGCATCATCATTTAGGGTTTATGAATAATTTTATGTTTCATAATCACTTTAGTTTGATAAAATTTTATTAGGGTTTAGGGTTTGAGATTTAGAAATTAGGGTTAGAATGTTAGTCAAGGAGCAAACTGTGATGCAATCGACTACTTCAGGGGCCAAATTGATGCAAAACTACCATAGGGGCAAAATCAATAAATTGAGACTACTACAGGGGCACAAGTATCCCTTAAGTCTTATTTATCTAAGTTTTTATTATGTTTTCAAAATGATTTTACAAGTTTAAAATTACTCAAAATGCCATTTCAGGCATTGAGTACTGGTACGACCTTTTAAGTTGAAAAATAGTAAGCTCTTTTAGTACCGGTACTAATCCAATATCGATACTAATTCACTCATGTGCCTCAATCGCATATGCTAAAGTTTTGTACTACCTTAATCCGATAAGGAAAGGGAAGCAGCTACAACATAACAAACAATTGTGGAACCCTGCAAAACATATAGTTCACAAGTCTTTTTATGCCCTTTTATCACAATAATGGTACCCTTGTTGATCTTCATGACTCCACCTTTAGTGGTATACTTGTACCCTTTTAAGTCAAGGGTACTTAACGAAATCAGGTTACTTTTTTAATTCGGTACATAGTATACGTCAGTCAGAGTTCTAATAACATTATCGTACATCTTGACTTTGATTGTGTCAATCCCTACAATGTTGCATGATGCATTATTGCCCATCATAACAACTCTAGCAAAAATAGTGTATCGTCCTCAACCTGGTTTAGGAGAAAAACTAGAGTTAAGAACATTACTGCAGAGAAAACCGAAAACAAGAACCCGAAAATTTCAAAACTTTCTCAAGATTATACATTACAGGTTATTAAAAATTTCCTTCTTTGTTATCTTTTGATTTCATTTACATTATTCATTTGACAATCCTTTTTATTTTGAATTAACAAAAGATCATTCAAACGTCATTTCATATGTCTCATTATATCCACCTTCAATTCCAACTCGTTACCAACATACATGTTATACATAAGTTCAATTCACACAATCAACCATGGACATTTATCTAGTCATACAAAACTCTTAAACAAATTAGGTATTCATAGATTACACTAGAGTGTACCAAACAACTCTCAATTTTATTAGTTACAAGCCATACTATCTTAAACTAGTTTCATAACCATTACAAGGTGCCACCATCCTAGGAGTATAATTAAGAAAAATCCAATTCCACTCAGATCTTGAGCCACAACATGGAAATCCTTAATCTCGAATCGGTACACAACTTTAGCTTACCTGCAATGCATGAATATGAGATGCATTAGGCTTCCATAGCCTAAGTGAGGTAACAATACATTTGATGTACAAATAGTCAATACTTATAAAGTAATCAGTCAATTCAATAATATAACCATCCAGAACTTTCTTACAAATTAAGTTAATATACACATCACTTGTTTATTGACATTTCTTTAATACTTCAATCCTTAAGCATTATTTGATTACTGACGGCTCATTTCAAGTTCAATACTCACTAAGTGCTTTCGATTACAATGCTCACCAAGAGCTATAATTTTTGGTCTCACTTTGAGCTATCACAATGGATACTTGAGTAATAATCTTTTAAAATTCTTTGCTTAATATATCAATTCATATCTTTTACAAGTGTGCCTTGGATACCTATTGGTGACGAACATCATTAGTTCAGGCCATACTTAGCTCAGAGCACATAGCAGTAGCTAATATCGTATTATATCAACAAGCGATGGTAATTAGTGCCATCGAAACATATCAATCGGGCGTCCCCCGAGCAACACTTGGAACAAGAGTACCAAAGGTACTAAAAGATCATTTGATCTTAATAACAAGAGACCGTAGTCTAAACACTTTAGGCATCATACAATAGATCCAAGGTCTTCCATTTTCAGAGGCAACTTATATGTTTTATCTTAATTTTAATATTCAGAAAGTTGCTTATTGTACAAGCAGCTTTACTTTTAAGCCAACAGAGATTCTTAGGTTACAAGTAACCTTGCTTGTTTCCTTATTTTAATGACTTATTGCATAAGTCAAGCTTTCTTGCTTCTTCGTTTTATCATTCGGGAAGTATCTTATCGTACAAGTAATCTTACTTTATTGCTTAACTTAGTGTCTTATGGCAAGCTTAAGGCCCTAGTAGGCTTAAGGAGTCATAACTCAACATACTTTACGGTTTGCTATTTAACAAGGAGTTTTATGATCAAATTATTTGTAAATTACCTCGTGTATTACAACCACAACATAATATCATCAAGATAATAAACATAGCATACATAACATGGCATGTAATGCATATGAAATACGACATCATCACAAGCCTTTCTTGAAGGCCATGCTTGAACCCCATTCCCCATGTGCTTTATACGAGCTCGATGCAACATGTGTACATTTAAGACTTAACATCAAACAAAATTAGGATGACACCTTCTCAATCCCAAATGCATAACTACACTGACCTGGTTATTCCAAAGTTATGGAATACCTGATCCAATATTCATAATTTATGTCCTTTCCTTAGCCATCCATAGTTAGAAAGTACCTCACACACAAATTAACAAGTCATTAGGACTAATTCCATCTTTCTCAAGTACCCCCAAATACTTGTATATACATTCAAACAATCTCAATTATAAGCTCACATATTCACACATTAACACATCAACTACCCAGGTAATTACTTAATTATTAAACTGTCCGGTAATTATATACATACATGTACACAAGCAAAACAAACCATATATGATTCAATCTAGCCAAATCTGTCCAACTAGCATGTACACAAAATTTTCCATTGCAGAACAGTCCAATAGGCATGTATACCCAATTTAATATTGCAAAATAGTCCATTTAATCTTCATATTTGATCAAAGCTATCCATATAGTTATACATACTATTAAACATGTCAAAAAAGGTGCATTGAGCATAATAATTACCCATCTCAAGCAGTCAAATGTGTTTACACAATCACTTAACATGCCAACAATATTCATATATTTCATGTAAGAAACATGCAGCATTTTCATATATATACATTAATGCACATTACTACAATTGTTTACAATCCAATTTGGGCAAAACAGGGCAGTAACCAAATTGTTTACAAAACAGTTTAGAAAACTGTCCAAGACAGCTAACCTGCTGCTGCCATGCCGCAGGTGCACTGCTTACTTAAACGTCCATAACTTTCATTCCGTATGTCAGAATTTCAAACCGTTTACACCGTTAGAAACCCAACTTAACTATCTTTCTAACCATATAGGCCTTGCATTTCTATTCTTTACCAATTAATACAGTTTTTAACTTAAAGACATGTCAAATTACACCACTGGACAGTTTGCACTGTCCCTAGAGTTTCATTTCTACAATCTGTTTTACAATTCAGAATTCAATTCCGTTTGTTTCCAATGAAATTAGACATATTAAGGTTATAACCATATAAATTACATCCTTTAATTCAACCATTACTATTTATGGTGAATTTTCAAAGTTATTGCCCAGAATAGAGTTTTATGGGCAGATTTCACCAAGCTAGATTTTTAGCTTCATTAGTCACTTAGATGATACTTATAACATGTTAATTCAACTTATATACATACTCATACAAGTCTAGGTCAGTTCAGTTACGTGTTAAACATGTGAAATCAGGGCATTATTGATCAATATGTTCGGTCACTCTATCAGGGCAACATTTCAATGCTATTTCCCAACAATGTGTTAACATATCTCAAGCAATTTGGTTCTGTTACAGCCCCTTATAAGCTCCTAAAACAGACCCAATTCATACTCACATACACACATGCTCAGCTCAATCCTTTCATGCTCTTATATATATACATAAAACAGAACAATGATCTTAGTAACACTTATTGTACCAATTCAGTAATTTCTTCTAAACATTTTAACAATCAAAGCCAAATTAAATAGTATGATATCTAGATCATGATTCCTAAGGTTTCTCCTAGAATGTACATATCCTTTTATTTCCAATATAAAGAGGCACAACAATTCAACAGCTTAATACATGGAGAATTCGTTCATGAAACTCTACAAACAGAGGCAGATTTCACACAATTCTTGCCACAAATGTTATCAAAAGAATGATCAAGAAATTCTTCTCCTATCAAGCATTCGGTTCATAATTCCTTTATAATCTAAACACAAAGTTCACTTATTCAAGAAGGAGAATAGATAATTACCTTCTTGACTTGTTCAACTATCGATCCACACTTTGAAATAGACTAGAATCATCAAAATTCTCCTCTCAAAATCCATGGAGTTTCCATCTCCTCTCCCTCTCTCTCTTGCCTAATTTTTGCTTCGGCTTCTCAAGGAAGGATGATGAACCATGAAAAATGCCTGTTCATTTCCCCTTTCAAAAGACCGGTTCATGCATCCTATTTCCACACATGGTTTAATCCTCCAAGTGACACATAATAATGTCACTAAACTTTATTTATTATTACATGCAAACTCCTATAGATTAGACACAATCAAAATGGTCCTTGTACTTTGGTTAGCAATTATTCAATTTTCCAACTAGGTCCTTATCTCATTTAATCTAATGCTAGATATATGAATTAAATCCAATCAAATTTTAATCGAAGTTGTCACAAAATTCTAGGGTACATTTTGGGGTATTACAAATAATTTCATATGTTGTGAACAACTCCAGCTTGGGAAAAATGTGGAAGGTGCGTCCAAAATCAAGAAACCATTTCTCGTTCACTTTGGGGCCATCATTGTTGGCAACCATAAGTTCAACATCATTGTAGTTTTTTATTGCATCTATTTTATCGGATTTTTCTATATTTTGATTCACAACATCCCTTTTGTTCTTATTATGTAACCCGTAATACTTAGATTTAATATAACTTTTCTTTTTGCAAAAATCATATGTTTTACCTCGATTTGATACCTTGGATCTGCACCTGGTTTTACCACCTACAATCACTTTTTCTTTACAATTTGAACTAGTCGACCCATCCGCCATTACTATGAGTAACCTAAACGATCTAATACCAGTTTGTTATAATTATCGAGATGATACTAACGGAAAATAAAAGATCACAAAAGTAGAAAAAGAAAATAAACATCAGAATTTATGTGGAAACCCCTAAAAAGAAAAACCATGGGAAGAAGAGGAGAAATTTTTACTAGATTACAACTGAATGCATAAACCCTTAATCTCTTTATAGAGTTAATAGATTTGTTTCCAAAAGAAACCTGCATAAAAAGAAATTCTACACAAATTGGGTTTCCTACTCTTCAACACATTCAAAGAGAGAAGTAGAGTTCCACAAGGATTTGAACAACCTAAATTAGAATTTGGGTCACAACTCTGACGACAACCATGCAGCACCTGTATGAAAGTAAGTACCATCCCGTTAAGGACAGGTTTTGTTGTTCATATGTCAAGGACTAGTAAGGTTTTGCGCGTTGTATCGAATTAAACAACATGCTCCACCGCTTGTGCAGGCCCCCATCAATTCCTTTGAGTTTCGGTCTTGCGACCGTACTCCCGCACCAACAAGAGAATCTCTCTTTACGCTTTACTGATTCTCCTCAAATGGAGGCTAACATCTACTTTGAACTTCTTTTAATAAGGTCTTCCCTTAACTCAATTCCTTTAGGCTAGGGGTGGCGGGAAGCAAAGGCACCAATAAATAGCTACATGATATGATCGCATAGAAGCTTTAAGAGATAGATAGGGGGCCGTTCAGTCTTAAAAGTACGCGGGAAGGAAGACTGTCTAGGTAGAGTACAGGGATTGAACTTTTTCTCGAAGGATGTGAGTATGTCCAGTTATGTGATCCCGGTCAATCTCATACGGGATTTCAACTAGGCACTTTCACATGCGATTAACGGCTGTTGGATCGAATTCCCACTTTCTAGGGGTCGAACTCTAACTCGATTATTTGGCATTAAGCTCTGTCATTCGGCTTTGCCATCGAGTAAGCGCTTAAAGTCAGCGCTTTGCATTGAAATATCCGGTCTAAGCTAGGCTACAAGATAGGCGTCAGAGTTCAAACCACTTCTTTCTATTAAGAAGGTCAGGCATTGACTAATTAGTAAGTCAGCTCAAAGGAAGTAAAAGCGGAAGATAGTACTTGCGTATAAGAAAGACAATCAAGAATGGCATGAAAAGGAAAGATTGAATAGCACTTGCAAGAGGAGTTATATCTATTGAGTAACAGTACTTCTCCGGCCTTCAGGAGTTTTGCATGAGCTCCTGCTTTGCTTTCTGAAGCCTGTAAAGGATTTATTCCCTCTCGCTATAGGCATGGAATTGGAACCGAGAAAAGTACTTCGAATAAGGTTTCACAGCAGTCCCTTAGGCCTCTTCGGGGCATTTCTCTCATATCTGTTTCGATGCCTAGTGGTTTTGGAACAAAGGAATGGAAGGGAGTAGTCACTTTCCATGGTTAAGGTTCTAGTTTCACATTCTTTTGAATTTCAATTCTTCCGTGTATCTCTGGTATTGGGAGAACTTCAAGCCCCTCAGCTCGCTTGGATCGTGGGGATTCAAGGGCATCGGAGTCAAAAGTCTTAGTGAGAAGCCCTCTTAGGACTCTTTCCACTCTTCTCTGAGTGCCTTCAACAGTGCTTAGGTAGCGCTCACTACGGGATATTCAGCTTACTTTATTATTCGAGAGCGGGAACTTCCCTTCAATAAGCTTGTTAATGCATATCTGCCCGCATATGGAAGTAATTCCATTCTTCTAACTTAACTAATCACTGGATCAGACGATAAAGGAATGGATGGGATCAAAAGAGCTCTCAATACGATAGAGTTTTTGATGATGAAACTTCGCTCGATTGCATGAAAGCTATGTAAGTTGACAAAACAGGAAGAAACAGAATTTTATATTCTGTATTCTGTTATTGCTCAGTGAAATTTACATCTCTCGATACACACTTATATAGGCTCTAGGTCTTTTAGTACATTAAGAAGACCTTCTCAAGATAACTTTTAGTTCTAATCTACTAAGTTGATAGACTCTAACTACAATAAGGAGTCCTACTAAGGATAAAATCTAATCTATTAGGGAGATAAACTTTAAGTAGGATAATTACTACATTATTTACAAAAGCTGAAATTTCTCTCGGATAACTCACACTCCCCCTCAAGCTGGAGAATATACATTGTATAGCCCCAGCTTGAATAAGAACTTATCAAAGAGAGCTTTTGGCGGGGCTTTCGTAAGGATGTCCGCCACTTGTTCTTCTGTAGGAACATAGGTTAAAGAAGCTACTCCACTTGTAAGCTTTTTCGCAATAAAGTGTCTGTCGATCTCAACATGCTTGGTCTGTCATGTTGAATTGGATTTTGGCAATCTGAATTGTAGATTGGTTATCAGAACACTTCAAACTTCTCGTTTTGAACCATGCCTAGCTCTTTTAGAAGCTTCATTAGCCAGATTCCTTCACAAATTCCAAGAGCTAAAGCTCTGTATTCTGCTTCTGTACTACTCCTTGATACAACCGTTTGCTTTTTGCTCTTCCAAGTCACAAGATTACCCCACACAAAAGAACAAGTAACCACTTGTTGACCTTCTATCAGTCAATTCACTTGCCCATTTGAGTCCGAATAAACCTTATTTGTTTTATCAAGGGTCTTTTTAAATATTAAACCATGTCCTGGTGTACCCTTTAGATACCTTAGTATCCCGGTAGCTGCTTCCATATGCTCTTGTCTCGAATTTGTCATGTGTTGGTGATAATATTCACAGCAAAGGTTATATCGGCCCGGTCGGGATAGATAAATCAATTTTCCAACTAATCTCTGAAAAAGTCCCTTGTCTGCCTTTGGACTAGACCCATCTTTGCTAAACTTTAGGCCTGTGTCCATAAGAGTATCAGTTGGTTTACAGCCCAACATTCCCGTCTATGTGAGTAAGTCAAGAACATACTTCCTTTGGTTGATTACCAGACCTTTGCTTGATCTAGCCACCTCCATGCCTAGGAAATATCTAAGCTTTCCTAGGTCCTTCATCTCGAATTCTTTATTCAAAAGAGATTTTAAGTGGCTTATTTCTTCTTCATCATCTCCAGTTACAATAATGTCATCCACGTATACTATCAAAAGAACTTTTCTATTTTTTGGAGTTACCTTAGAAAACAAGGTATGATCTGCTAGAGACTGTTTGTATCCATTTTCCAGAATTACTCTAGTGAACCTATCAAACCAGGCTCTTGGTGATTGCTTTAACCCATAAAGTGATCTGTCCCGACTTGCAAACTTTTCTGCCTATTCTCTTGGACTCTAAACCAGGAGGAATCTTCATATAAAACTTCTTCTTCTAGTTTCCCATTAAGAAATGCATTCTTAATGTCAAGTTGATGAAGTTTCAGTACAATTAAACACCAAACTCAACAGGACTCAGCGGTGTTCAACTTAGCAACCGAGCAAAAGTTTCCTTATAGTCTATTCCAAAGGTCCGTGTAAACCCTTGGCCACCAATCTTGCTTTGTACCTGTGCACACTCCCATCCGAATTGTATTTGATAGCAAACACCCATTTGCATCCCACTGGTTTCTTGCCTTGTGGAAGATCAGTTATGGTCCAAGTGCCATTTTTTTCTAGTGCTGTAATCTCCTCCTCAACAGCTTTCTTCCACTTGGAGTCTCTTAAGGCTTCTTCAATAGTCTTGGGAATCTGTTCTTCATCTAGACAAGCTGTAAAAGCTTTAAAAGAGGGCATTAGATTGCTATAAGCAACATATCTCTGAATAGGATGCTTTGTACACTGTCTTACCCCTTTCCTTTTAGCAATAGGCAGAATTTCAGGTTCAAGTAAATGAGGAGAAATTTCAACATCATTACCTCATTTATCCTCACAGGCAGCAGGACTAAAGTCCAATTCTCGGCAGGTGTCAGATTGCAACACAGTCTCTGGAATGGCTTTCTTTTTTCTGGTATATACCTGTAACTGGTTAGTGGGCTGAACAGTTGATTTAGGTGAAGTATGTAGAGGTGTAGTGTTAGAAACAGGGGTATCGGGTTTTAAAAAATTCTGAGGCTTCACAAACAAAGGAGCTATAGGTAAAGAAGGTGAAAAAGAAGGAACCTGACTGTTAGGAGACTGGAAATTATCCCAACACTCCCCCTGATTTTCAGTCTTAGGAAAATAAGGTACTGTTCAAAGAAAGTGAGATCCAAAGAGACAAAAACTTACGAGAAGGAGGGTGATAACATTTGTAGCCCTTCTTAAGTGAAGAATATCCAACGAAAACACACTTTGCAAAGCCCTAGGATCTAGTTTGGAACTTGAAGGATCTGTGGATTTTAGAAAAACAAGACACCCAAACGTCTTTAAGGGAAGATTAGATGACATAGGTTTAAAAGTAGGATAATTTTCCAAGAAAACATCTCTAGGAGTTCTGAAATGCAAGACTTTGCTAGGCATTCTATTTATAAGATATGTAGCCGTTAATAAGGTTCCCCCCACAAATATTTTGGAACAGCATGGGTGAATAATAAGGCTCGGGTAACCTCTAATAAATGCCTATTTTTACGTTCAGCAATCCCATTTTGTTGTGGGGTATCTACACAAGAACTAAGATGTAGTATACCTTTAGTCAGAAAAAAATCTCCTAAGGCAAAGAGTGAAAAACTCTCCCCATTGTCGAGTGAAACATTTTTATTTTGCTATCAAACTGAGTAACCACCATTTCATAAAACCTTGCAAAAATAGAAGCAACGTCAGATTTTTCTTTAAGAAGGTAGGTCCAAGTAAGTCTGCTATGGTCATCAATAAACGTCACAAACCACCTACTCCTGTAATATTCTTCACTCGAGAAGGACCCCAAACATCAATATGAATGAGTGTGAATGGTTTAGAGGGTTTATGAACAGATGGTAAATATAAAGATTTGGTTTGTTTTGCAAGTGGATGAGATATGGCATTTAAAAGAATTTGGATCTTTATTAACAAACAAATCAGAAACATTTTTCTAAGATAGTGAAAATTGGGGTGACCTAACCGAAAATGCCATAACATTATAGTATCTAATCGTCCTAAAGAAGTAAAGCAAGAAGGAGAATTTGAAATAGAAGATGGATATTTTCCATGAAGGATATAAAGACCATGTTGCAAGCTAGCTTTGCCAATTATTTTCCTCGAATCCAAAGTGCTGCAAAAAAACATGTAGAATCGATAAACCTTAAGGAGCAGTTCAAGTCTTTAGAAATTTTGCTCATCGATATCAAGTTGCATGCGAGGTCGGGACAAATAACACATCCTTAAGGATCAAATTACCATTTAACGAAACAGAGCCCGTCCCTTTGATGGGAGATAGAGAACCATCTGCAGTTTTAATGGAAGCTTGAGAAGAAGACTTTTTAAAAAGAGAATAAAGCCATATTACAGTCATGTGGTCGGAGGCCCTGAATTAATAATCCAATTTGCTGCAGATCGGGTAGAAACAAGAGCGTGGAGGAGGCTTTGTGCTGGACACCATCATGTACTAGGGCTAGATTTCCTTCATCTGCTGCCATTAAATTTGTTGAACGATTCTTTGCAGTTCCAGCATCTGTTGTTTTGTAAAGCCACTTTGTTGATTAGAAATAACAAAGAGAACTTGTTACTTCTGAAAAATCTGCCTTCATCGACAATGAGGTTGAGGAGAAGGCGCATCTCACTCGATGTTGATTGAGGATGATTTTCCGTGAGAAGAAAATTATGATAGGATCGAAATTAGACTAATACCATGTAAGTTGATAGAACAGGAAGAAACAGAATTTTATATTCTGTATTCTGTTATTGCTCAATGAAATTTACATCTCTCGATACACACTTATATAGGCTCTAGGTCTTTTAGTACATTAAGAAGACCTTCTCAAGATAACTTTTAGTTCTAATCTACTAAGTTGATAGACTTTAACTACAATAAGGAGTCCTAATAAGGATAAAATCTAATCTATTAGGGAGATAAACTTTAAGTAGGATAATTACTACATTATTTACAAAAGCTGAAATTTCTCTCGGATACCTCAC